>CANTUR010000021.1:0-2935000 GCA_947683625.1 Mallotus nudiflorus | reverse complement strand
CCCTGTCACATTGCAGAGCTACCCAACCTCGTTGGAGCCACCAACTGCTACCACTATCTACCAGCATTATCACTCCTCTTACTCTCCTTCCTCCTGCCACCAGTAGAGTGCCAGAACGATGCCGGAATTACCTAGACAATAGCTATAGCAACCAAAGCTTCCATAGTCACCGGTAGCTTCTCCAATCGACTTAGCTCATGATTCTAGGTTCCTTGGAATCCTTGAACTATGGGGAAACCATTTCCAAGCTTAGTTTAAGCTTAAATCCCTCTGTTTGTAAGTTTTCTTTAAGTCTTCATTTAGATTAATTTTAGTTTTTATTTTTTTAAGCTTGATTTTCTGTGTTTTAGGCTAGATGTCTTTGGAAATGCTATAGAGTGTAGCCTGAGCTTTACAAATATTATTTTTGTTGATTTTTTTGAACTACTTGACTTTTGGGTTTAAATTTCCCGGCATGTCACTATTCCGGTGACCCTCGCAGGAAAATCTTTTTATTTTTAATAAATTTTTTAAATTATTTGGAGTATAGTTTCTGAAGGAATTATATTGAAATTATGTCCTGATTATTTATTGTGAATTTTTGAAGGTTTATGTGAAAAATTAATTTTTGGAGAAATTAATATAAATTAGTGAATTTTGTGTTTTAATTGATATTATGGTTAATTAGTATGTTTTGAACAATTTTGGGATAATAATTAGTATTAAAATAATTTTTAAAAATTATTTACTATTTTTAACTAATTAAAAGTAATTTTTGAAAATATATTCAAATAATAAATTTATTTACTATTTTGTGATTAAATGAGTTTTTAACTATTTTTATTATATATGTAAACTATTTGAATAATTATTTGTGAATTTTACTATTTAATTTCGAATAATTGAAAATTTGGATTTTTATTAATATTATATAAATATTTGAGATTTTATTAACTATTTTGAAAATTATTAGCTTTAATGTTTTTGATGTTTAAATATATTGTATTGTTATTATTTATTGATATTTATAAATTTTAATGATTTTTATTATATTTTTATTAAATATTAATTTTATTGTGAATTGTGATCCTTAGTTGTGAAATTGTATAGTTCGGGGTCTCAACTCGAGGTGTTGAGCATTTGTGTATTATAGAAGTGTGTTTACTTGCAGGATTGGCTCTACTTTCAGTAGAGAGATGTCCGTTTTACAGAGGAGACTCTGCCAAATTTTTAGTAGAATTCTTGTAAAATATGACATTGGTTCGATCCTGAGTTTATGGTTTTGTGGTTGTGTCATATCTTAAATGGCGTCGTCCTTTAGAATTCCTAGAAGTATAAATTAGGTATTCAATTCTAATATTTGTTATTATTATTTATTTTTTAGTTATGCTGAGACCGAGGCCTATCGGACCTAGCCAGTCGAGTCTCTCTCGAGGAGTGGAAACCAATGAGTTATTATTTTATATATGCATTGCATATAGGATGCATGAATATGAGCTTTCATATTTCCATAATGTATTTATGCATGAATTGTTTAATTAAATGCTTTAGTATATGTTTGGTATATTTTCAATATATTTTGGTATATTTTGATATATATGAGATGTATACGTTTGGTAAATTTTTGGTATACGATTGGTATATTCTTTTATAATGAATTCCATTATGATTTAAATTATGCATTTATCATTTTCCTATAAATATATGATTTATATGGAGGATATCCATAGAACATGCTACCTAGTGGGCTGAACTATGCCTGTGTAAGCACCAGTTTGTTAGACTTTATGGTCGATATTATGAAATCATTTGAGGTGAAATTTGATTATTGAGAATTTCAATAAGTGAGTAGTGTGATTGCAGGAGCTCGATTGACTTAGTGTCTTGGGGTTAATCACACTAACAGTGAGACTGTGGGAGCTTGGTTGACTTAGTGTCTCGGGGCCAATCTACTATCCAAAAATGGAATCAGAGAATTACTTTAGAATTAAGTAAGCCTGTATGGCTAATGAGTTTTATGATTGAGGTTACGGATATTTTAGGGTTCTATTTAATCTTTTAATCAAATAAACATTTTCTGCATTTATTATATATATAAAGTAGATTTCAGTATATGTGTGAAATGATTGTGTGTGTGTGTGTATGTGTATATATATGTATATATATATTATACTAATGCTTGATTGTATATGAAATTAGATTGGATGTATATATAATATAATAATTCATTCAGTGAGGTTTAATCCCCCTCAATATTTTTTTTACAAGAGATTCTTCTTCTTTAGACCTTAGTAGTTGACCTTTATGCCGATCTTCTTCAACTTCAGTTAGATTTATTATCTGAATTCTCATTGTATTCTAGAAACTATAGTAGTAATGTTATTGTATTAGTAGTGTGTTGTTTTAGTTTTGAGATTTGTATCAGAACACTATATGAAATATTTATTATGATATGAAATTTAAAGATTTCTTTATATTGATTAAATTTTTAATTTTGGAATATTTTTATATTATTATTGCATGTGTTTTGATTTTTAAGGCTTGCTACAGATTTCAAATTCAAAAGAATTCCCGTTCCCTAGCATCGGGCATGACTCTCAATTTGGGTCGTGACAAAGTTGGTATCAGAGCTTAGGTTATTAGTGTGTTGGACCTAGGTTTTCAAAGTTGTGTTTTCTTTGAAACTACTACAGTAAATTAGGTTCGATTATGTCTTTGTTAAGTTTTCCTTAATATAGTATTCCGTATAATCATTAGGTTGTCTATTATTGTTTGTTTTGTCTTAATTTTGTTAGTTTTTATCTTTTTAGAATGATAAGGCAAGCACATGTCGCTCCACCGGTCATTGAGGCCAAGGATGATGAGTCCTTTTAGGATGAGGTTTTACCTCCTGAGCCGCTAGCCAGGCACAGAGGTAGAGGTAGAGGTAGACCTTGAGGAGTGGCAAGTCAATGTAGGCAGAGAGATATATCAAACGAGGAACTTGTAGAGCCAGAGTTTGAGGAAGCTATTATACCTCTAGTTGCACCGCAGATGTAGCCTGTATATCAGCAGGGTATGTCTGACCTTGAGGTATCATTGTTCTATGCTAGAGTTGGCAGGATATCTTTCGATAGGATGTCAAATCCTTTAGATTTGCTGCACACTATTGAGACGAGGACTCAGACTGCTCATACCAAGTATCAGTAGATCATGATTATCGAGATGTCTATTAAAGGAGCAGCCCTGGATTGGTTCGTTCAGGTTCTTCAGCCGTACATGATGATAATGACTTAGGCTCAATTCTGAGAGAGGTTTATGAGGCATTTCTATCCAGAGCCTATGCAGATGAGATATAGAATTCAGTTGACTAGCATTTTTAGAGGTAACAGATCAATAGAGGACTACACTAGAGAGTTCCTCAAACTGGGTCGATATGCAGAGGACTTGATGTGAGATCAGTATTTTGCCATTTTAAAGTATGTCACTGGATTAGGTTTTACTTTTTCTGGGATGCCTATTGTAGGCCTTACTCTTAAGTCGGTGATAGAGTTGGCTAAGGAAATAGAGCTTAGACTGGTCAGGCAAGGAGTTATGCTTGATCATTATTAGTTATGAGGTGTTTAGTCAAGAGGATTTCAGTACACCATTCCAGATGTTTCATATTGGCTTTAGTAGTGGTTAGAGAGGATCCTATAAGTAGAGCTAGTGACCTTAGCAGAAAGTCCACAAGAGTAGCTAACATGGCCGAGGTGGACCACATAAGCCTATCAAATTTGGTTCTGGTGCTTCTAGCAGTAGCAGTGATCAGAGTTCGAGGTTATGGTAGCACAAAATCAATAATCAGTGCCTGTCAGATGTGTAGGAGAGTCCATTAAGGATTGTGCTACATGACTCCTAAAGCTTATTTTAGATGCGGATAGATGAGACATTTTGCCAGAGCGTATCCTTATTCTGATTATCAACACTTGATTACCAGTTTAGATTCAGCTCCTTTTTAGTTGCCTTCAGCTCAATATCTGAGTATGACATATATTGTTGCCCAGCTGGGGCATGGCAGAGGTAGTAGAAGGGGTGCCAGGGGTTTTGGTCAGGCCTTCACTAGCTAGCAGGGAGGTCGATGTCAGGCTAGATTTTTCACCCTTACCCAGCAGGATGCACATACATCCAATGTCATTATTGTAAGTATACTTTTAGTCTGTTACTTGGATGCTAGAGTTTTGTCTGATCCGGGTGCCACACATTCTTTTGTGTCCCCTTTTTTTGCTTCGAAGTCATGTTGGCAAGCTTTAAGGATGGCTTTTCATTTGTCTGTCACCACTCGTCTAAGTAATTTATTAGACATTGATGTTGTTCTTTCTGGTTATCTAGTGCCAGTGGGAAGTAGAGAATTGCCAATGGAATTAGTGTTGTTGGATGTGATGGAGTTCGATGTGATCCTTGGTATAGATTGGTTATCTTAACACTATACCATTATGGATTATCAGAGTAAAGAGGTGATTTTTAGAATTTCAAATGAAGCATAGTTTAAGTTTATGGGTGATAAGAGTTCTACACCTCAGAATCTCATTTTCGCTATCATGGCTAAGAAGATGCTGAGGAAAGGCTGTCAGGGATACTTCAGTAGAGAAGTTATTTCTCACAAATGTTCCAGTTACTTATGAGTTTCTTGATATTTTTTCTAAGGAGTTGCCAGATTTACTACCTCATAGAGAGATCAAATTCCATATAGATGTGGTCCTAGGCACCACTTCTATTTCGATGCCGCCCTACAAAATGGCTCCTGCAGAGTTAAAGGAGTTAAATGAGCAATTGTAAGATTTATTGGATAAGGGTTTCATTAGACCCAGTGTTTCTTCTTGAGGTGCACTAGTCCTATTTGTGAAGAAGAAGGATGGTACACTAAGACTATTCATAGATTATAGAGAGCTGAATAAGGTGATAATGAAGAACAAGTATCCTCTTTTGATGATAGATGATCTGTTTGATCAACTTCAAAGTGCACAGTGCTTTTCCAAGATTGACTTGAGGTCGGGTTATCATCAATTTTGGATTAGTGAAGCTAATGTTCCTAAAATGACATTCCACACTCGATATGGCCATTATGAGTTTCTAGTGATGTCATTTAGGTTGACCATTGCACAGTTGCTTTTATGGATCTGATGAATAGGTATTCAAACTATTTATAGATTAGTTTATGGTAGTCTTCATTGATGATATACTAATGTATTCAAATAGTATAGAAGAGCACATATATCACTTAAGGACAGTACTGCAAACACTGAGAGAACATCAGTTGTATGCTAAATTCTCAAAGTGTGATTTTTGGTTGGAGAGTATTTCATTCCTTGGACACATAGTGTCTAAAGATGGTATTTAGGTTGATCCATAGAAGATTGAGGCAGTGTTTAAATGGCCCAAATTGACATCAGTTATAGAGATTCAAAGTTTTTTGGGTTTGGTTGGGTATTATAGGAGGTTTGTGCAAGATTTTTGTAGAATTGTAGCTCCTATGACTCACCTAACTCCGAAGAATGTGAAGTTTATGGGGTTAGATGCTTGTGAGAATAGTTTTTAGTTACTAAAGTAGAAGTTAACCGTAACTCCAATTTTGATTTTGCCTAATGGAAAAGATAAGTTCATTGTGTATTGTGATGCCTCTAGAGTTGGCCTATGTTGTGTCTTGATGCAAAATGGTAAGGTGATAGCTTATGCTTCGAGGCAGTTAAAGAACCATGAATAGAATTATCCTACTCATGACCTAGAGATGGCTGCAGTGATCTTTGCTCTTAAGATTTAGAGACATTATCTGTACGGGGTGACTTATGAGATTTTCACTTATCACAAAAGCCTTAAGTACATTTTTTAGCAGAGAGATATGAACTTGAGGCAGAGGAGATGATTAGAACTCCTAAAGGATTATGACTATGATATTCTTTATCATCTAGGCAAGGCTAATATGGTAGCAAATGCCTTGAGTAGGAAGTCACATTAGTGTAGAGAGGAGACCTTTGATCTAAGATTTGCATGATTTAGTGTATCAAGGTTTGATGATAAAGATTAGCATATCAGGTGGATTGTTAGCTCAGTTCAGAGTTAGATCAGTGTTAAGAGATAGGATTAAGGTAGCTCAAGGCCAAGATCCTATTCTACCAAAGCTTGAGGAGAATGTTCATACAAGGAAGTTCAATGATTTCATACTTGATGATGAAGGTGTTTTGTGGATCAGTGGTAGATTATGCATGCCTGATGTGGATAATTTGAGAGAGGAGATTCTTAAAAAAGCACATTCTATAGCTTATAGTGTACATCTAAGTGTTACTATAATGTACCACAGCATAGGAGATTTGTACTGGTGGGATGGATTAAAAAAGGATGTAGTTGATTATATTTCTAAGTGCTTAACTTATAGCAAGTGAAAGCTAAGCATCATAAGCCTTCTAAAAAGCTTTAATCTCTTCCTATTCCTGAGTGGAAATAGGAGAGAATTGCTATGGATTTTATGGTTAGGTTGCCTTATTCGAAGGATGGATATGATTCCATTTGGGTGATTATGGAAAGGTTAACCAAATTAGCTTACTTATTGTCAGTGACAGCCACTTATTCTATAGCTAAGTTGGCTAAGCTGTATGTTAAACATATTGTGTGCCTTCATGGAGTACCCGTGTCTATCGTATCTAATAGAGGTGCAGTGTTTACCTCTCAATTTTAGTAGAAGTTATAGTAAGCAATGGGCACTAGGTTTGATTTCAGTACTTCTTTTCACCCTCAGACAGATGGTCAATCCGAGAGGACGATCCAGACTCTTGAAGATATGTTGAGGATATGTGTATTGGATCTTATGGGTAGCTGGGATGATCATTTGCTACTTGTAGAGTTTGCATATAACAATAGCTACCATAGCAGTATTGAGATGGCACTATATGAAGCTCTATACTGAAGGAAGTGTAGATCCCCTATGTGTTGGGATGAGATTGGAGAGAGTGTTCACTGGACCTGAGATGGTTCAAGATGCAACTGAGAAGGTTACTGTGATTAGAAGGAGATTAGAGACCACAACTAGCAGACAGAAGAGCTATGTGGATCTGAGGCATAGAGATGCGGAGTTTTAGGTTGGAGACTATGTGTTTTTGAAGGTGTCTCCAATGAAGGTTGTAATGAGGTTTGGAAAGAAGGGAAAATTAACATTAAGATATATTAGACTATTCGAGATTTTAGAGAGAGTAGGCATGGTTGCATATTGGTTGGCTTGGTTGCATATTGGTTGGCTTTGCCTCTGAATCTATCTCAAGTACATCCAGTGTTCCATATCCCAATGCTGAGGAAGTATATTTCAAATCCTTCGCACATGTTACAGCCTGAAAGTGTGGAAGTGAATGAAGACCTAATGTACGAGAAGGAGCCAGTCGCAATTATCGATTATCAAGTTTGTCAGTTGCATTAGAAGTAGATTCTGATGGTTAAGGTGTTGTGGCGGAGCAACAACATGGATGAGATCACTTAGGAGACAGAAGCTGAGATGCAGATGGCCTACCCTTACCTCTTTCCTCGATGAATTCTTGTTGTCTATCCTTTTATTTGAAATTCAAGGATGAATTTTTGTAAGGGGAGAAGATTGTAATGACCCAATAGTTTAAATTACATAAAATTATTTTGAGATATGCAGTGTTAATAATATTCTAAATTTTTATTTATATGTTATCATTATTAGTGAATAGTATTCATTTATTTTATGTTAAATATTTTCTTACGTAAAGGACATTATTTGGATATTATTATTATTATTATTATTATTATTATTATTATTATTATTATTATTATTGTTATTTGTTATTGTTATTATCATTATTGTTATTATTGTTGTCATTATTATTATGAGTATTACATGCATGTGCTATGTGGCATTATATATATATATGTGTGTGTGTATATATATATATATATTGTTATTATTATTATTATTATTATTATTATTATTATTATTATTTGTTATTGTTATTATCATTATTATTATTATTATTGTTATTATTGTTGTCATTATTATTATGAGTATTACATGCATGTGTTATGTGGTATTATATATATGTATATATATATATATATATATATATATATATATATATATATATATATATATATATATATATATATATATGTTTAAGATTAAGTTTATATATATATAAGGGTCAGGTTCATTTTTTTTAAGGGACTTCTTTTTCTTTTTCCCATTTTCTTTCTTTTCTTTTCTTTTTCTTCTATTCCCTTGTGTTTTTTCTTGCCCCCCATCACATTGTAGAGCCACCCAGCCTCGTTGGAGCCACCAACTGTCACCACCATCTACCACCATCATCTCCCTTCTTCCTCTCCTTCCTCCAGCCACTAGTAGAGTGCCAGAATGACACCAGAATCGCCTGGATAGTAGCTACAACAATCAGAGCTTCCATGGTCACTGGTAGCTTCTCTGGCTGCCTTAGCTCATGATTATGGGTTCCTTGGAATCCTTGAACTCTGGGAAAGCCATTTCCAAGCTTGGTTTAAGCTTAAATCCCTTCGTTGGTAAGTTTTATTTAAGTTTTCATTTATATTAATTTTAGTTTTTATTTTTTAAGCTTAATTTTTTGTGTTTTAGGCTAGATGTCTTTGGAAATGTTGTAGAGTGTAGCTTGAGCTTTACAAATATTATTTTTGTTGATTTTTTTGAATTATTTGATTTTTGGGTTTGAATTTTACGACGAGTCACTGTTCTGATGACCCTCGCCGGAAAATCTTTTTATTTTTAATAAATTTTTTAAATGATTTGGAGCATAGTTTGTGAAGGAATTATATTAAAATTATGTCTCAATTATTTATTGTGAATTTTTGAAGGTTTATGTGAAAAATTAATTTTTGAAGAAATTAATATAAATTAGTCAATTTTGTGTTTTAATTGATATTATGGTTAAATAGTTTGTTTTGACCACTTTTGGGATAATAATTAGTATTAAAATAATTTTTTTGAATTATTTACTATTTTTAACTAATTAATAGGAATTTTTAAAAATATATTCAAATAATAAATTTATTTACTATTTTTGTGATTAAATGAATTTTAACTATTTTTATTATATATGTAAACTATTTGAATAATTAATTGTGAATTTTACTAGTTAAATTTGAATATTTGAATAATTGGATTTTTATTAATATTATATAAACATTTGAGATTTTATTAACTATTTTGAAAATTATTAGCTTTAATGTTTTTTATGTTTAAATATATTGTATTATGGTTATTGATTGATATTTATGGCTTTTAATGATTTTTATTAAATATTGATTTTATTGTGAATTGTGTTCCTTGGTTAGGAAATTATGTAGTTTGAGGTCCTAAACCCAGGTGTTGAGCATTTGTGTATTTTAGAAGTGTGTTTGCTTACAGGATTGGCTCTATGTTCAGTGGAGAAATATCCATTTTACAGAGGAGATTCTATCAAATTTTTGATAGAATTCTCGTAAAACGTAACATCGGGTCGATCGTGAGTTTTTGGTTTTATGGTCATGTCGTGTCTTAGATAGAGTTATCCTTTAGAATTCCTGGAAGTCTAAATTAGGTATTCAATTATGATATTTGTTATTATTATTTATTTTTATAGTTGCACCGAGACCGAGGCCTATCGGACTAGGCCCGTCGAGTCTATCTTAAGGAGTGGAAACCTGTGAGTTATTATTTTATAAATGTATTGCATATAGGATGCATTAATATGAGCATTCATATTTCAATAATGCATTTATACATGAATTGTTTTATTAAATGTTTTAGTATATGTTTGGTATACTTTTAGTATATTTTGGTATATTTTGATATATATACGACGTATATGTTTTGTTTATTCTTAATATATACTTGGTACATTTGTGGTTTATTTTGGCATATATATCTGAAATATTTTTTTGTATATGTTCAGTATATTTTCTGGTATACTATTGGTATATTCTTTTGTAATGCATGCCATTATGATTTTAATTATACATTTATCATTTTTCCATAAATATATGATTTATATTAAGGATATCAATAGAACGTGCTACTTAGTGGGCTGTACTAGGACTATGTATGTACTAGTTCGTTAGACTTTATGGTTCATATTATGAAATCATTCGAGGTAAAATTTAATTATTGAGAATTTCAGTGAGTGAGTAGTATGATTGCGGGAGCTCGGTTGACCTAGTATCTCGAAGCCAATCACATTGATAGTGAGACTACAGGAGCTGAGTTGACTTAGTATATCAGGGCCAGTCTACTATCTAAAAATGGAATAAGAGAATTACTTTGGAATTAAGTAAGCCTATATGGCTAGTGAGTTTTATGATTGAGGTTGTGGATATTTTTAGGTTCTATTTGATCCTTCAATCAAATAAACATTTTCTGCATGTGTGTGTGTGTGTGTGTGTATATATATATATATATATATATATATATATATATATATATATATATATATATATATATATATATATATTATGTACTAATGCTTGATTTTATATGAAATTAGATTGGATGTATATATAATATAATAATTCACTCAATAAGGTATGATTCCCCTCAATATTTTTTTTACAAGAGATTTTTTTTCTTTAGACCTCAGTAGTTGACCTTTACGCCACTCTTCTTCAGCCCCGGTTAGATTATGTAAATTTATTATCTGAACTCTATTTGTATTCTAGAAACTATAGTAGTAATGTTACTATATTAGGAGTGTGTTGTTTTGGTTTTGAGATTTGTATCAGAACACTGTATGAAATATTTTTATTATGATATGACATTTAATATTTATTTTTACACTGATTAAAGTTTTAATTCTAGCATATTTTTATATTATTATTGCACGTGTTTTTATTTTTAAGGCTTGTTATGGGTTCCGGATTCAAAAAAATTCCTATTTTCTAGCATCGGTCATAACTCCCGATTTTGGTCGTAACAGCAGCACTGGCTGGTTGTGACCAATGGTGGCAAGGTCAGGCGGTGGTTGGTGATGGTGTTGGATGGAAGGGAAGAAAAAGAGGAAGAAAAGGAAAGAAAAGAAAAGAAAATAAGAAGAAGAAGAAGGAGGGGAGGGGGGGGGGGGGTTGGCATTGCACGTTTTTTTTCTTAACTTTTTTTGTTAAAACTTTATAATATAATATTTATTAAAAAGTACAATTTAAATTAATATTTTTAAATTAAAATATCTTCTCTTACGGGTACATATACACCAATATATATATATATATATATATATATATATATATATATATATATATATATATATATTCTAATAATCAATATTTTTATTAATACACTCACAAATATTAATAATTATTAAAACATGTATAAATGACTTAATTAACACCAATTGAATAAAATTATAATTAAACTTAATAATCCACATAATATAATAAATATATATTCTAATAATTATTAAATGCATTAAAGTATTTCAAATACACTAATTAAATAAAAAATTAATTAAAACCGAATAATAATCTCATGAATAATTAAATAATAATTAACACTAATAAATACCAAAAGATTTAATTTAACACTAATCAACTAAAATAATAATTAAAACTCAATAATTCCTCACAACTATTTATACACATACTCACTTAAATAATTATTTAACAATAAATTCCATAGAAATAATATTTAATTCAATAATCAAAATATGGGTTATAACAAATGCTTGAACCTAAGAGAATATGATTCATCTATGAAGTAGGTATTGTGCCTATCTAGAAAGTATTTCTTTCTGTCCGAGAGTCTTCTTAATTAGAAATCATTGTCTTATTTAATTTGGACATTCTTCATTTGTAAGTAATCTCTTTATAGAAAAATAAACTTAGTAGAATAGGAATATGTATATAGGGCATAACAATAAAATTTGGAGATAAAACTTGTTATCATCATAATATATTTATATCACTAAAATTATGTTGGTGACATATTAAAGCTATCACATAAAAAGTTATACAAATTAATCTTGTCATAAATTTTTTGAAGTTTAAGTGCAATTTATTTTATAATAAGTGACAATAATCAACTATCACTAATTATGTATTCAAAATATTTTTTTATAATAAAAAAATTGTCACCGGTTAAATTTATATTTTTATCTAGTATTTAATGATTTTCACAAACGTGAAAATAAAAGTTGCTATAAACTTGAAAATAAAAGTTGCTATAAATTTGAAAAAATTATAATCTAAATTTTTAATTTTAGCAATAACTAAACATTCATAAATTTCCTTTTCTCATTCGCGTTTCATAAAATATATCTAAATTTAAATTGAGATACTTAATCTTAATTAAATTTAAAATAAAAAAAAAGTCATCATTCAAATATAATAAAATGATATTATCGTAGTAATTGATAAATTAATGGTGACAAGTATATATAATTGTCAAGAAAATAAATTTAAAATTTATGATAATTTTTTAGAAAAATATGTAGCCACTAATTTTTTTTAACTAAAATAATTTTAATGACAAATCTCGTTGTAACATAAAATACTAAAAATAAAGCATGGCATCATGCTTTCTTAAACTTATCAGTATTAAATTTATAGTTACATGAACTTAGTATTGTGACTAAAATTATTTTATTCCCAATTACGTTATTATCATAACTAAAATATTTAAAATACATAATAATTTTGAATCGTAACCATTCTATGGTTGTATTATTTTTCTTTCTTTAAAGATTTTTTTGTTTTATTTTCATTATCCTACTTCTTTCTATTTTTAATTTCAAATTTTTGTATATTTTCATTTATGTAAAGCTTTTATCCAAAAAAAAAAAAAAGAGAAATTGAGAGGAGGAGAGAAAAGGGACGGCAACGTGTTGAAGTAAGATTATGATAATTGGAGGAAGTGGCTACATTGCAAAACATTCTTTAAATCGATAATCCTTTCCTGCCATCTTCTTGTCTTTAAATTTACATGTATAGACTTAATAAATATATGATTGGTGCAGGGAGATTTCTAAAATCATGAGAGCCTGGTGAAGGCTATAAAGCAAAGTAGATGTTGTAGTCGATGCAGTTGGTCATCGTCAAATGTCTGATCAAGTGAAGATCTGCTATTAAAGAAGAACGATACATTAAAGTAATATTCTGCTTCAGTGTATATTTAAGCTTCTCCAGCCAATTTACCGATATTTTCTGAAAATTGATATATTTTATCACATAGATTTCTACCTTTAGAATTTCGAAATGATGTGGATCGTCTTCATGTTATTGAGGCAGTTAAATCAGCATTCAACAACAAGGTTAAAATCCAAGGAGCAATTAATGCAAAAGGGATCTCTTACACTTATATATCATTAAATAATTTGTTCGATGCTTGTTGGTGTCAAATTATGCATGGTAGGTCTTTAATTTGCATATCTTAATTAATATTTAGGATAGAAAAACATATAAAAATAGATACTTTTGTGTTTTTTTTTTTGTTTTTTTATAGGGAAAATGAGTTCAGGAGGTGATTGGTGAAGATGAGAAGCAAAAGAAGAGGAAAAGGAGTAGAGTGCATTAGAGTATGAAATAGACGTGAGTACGGATTGAAACACAATCACAAGATGCCCAAAGATGCTAGCCCTGAGCGATGTTGAGCCCACAACTAGCGCGGCTTGAAGCACGATCGCAGTTGTCTATCAAGCCAAGCTTTTATTGCGAGCGCAATTTATGTGCAATCACGACAAGCCCTTTTGCATGAGCGCGGTTTGCATGCAATCGCAGGCAGCTTGTTTCTAGCACAGAACATGCAAAAGTGTATTGATTTAAGGAAAATATCTAAGGAAGGTGACAGGACATGTTCTAGAAGCACTAAAAAGGAAAAAAAAAAGGTACACATTACTTAGGGAGGAGGCTAAATTTTACACACATATCATCACACACAAAAGAAAGCAAGAGAGAGTAAGTAGCCATAAGAGAAAAAGAGAAAGAAAGAAGAAAACAGAGTAAGTAGCACACAAGAGAGAAAGAGAAAGAAAGAAGAAAATAGAGGAGAAAAAGAAGTTGAGAGAGAGACCCATTTGGAAGATTCAAGCTCCTTTGGATAACATTTCTCATTCTTTATCTTCTTCTATTATCTTATTGTGTAATTTGAATATTGAATGATGAAGTTAATATCCATGAGTGGCTAAGTTCTTTTATGTTGTTGGGATTTTGGAAACCCATTTGATTTAAGCTCATTTAATATATTAGTTCTTGTTTATAAATTACATATTGTGTTTGTTGAGCTTATTGAGTATTGTATTATGGCCAAATGTAATCTATGTTTGAATCTATGTATTAAGAAATGGTGAATTTAATAAACCCACAAATACTTGTTAGATCTATCAATGACTTGAGAAAGTTTGTGTAGATATAATCCTCATTAAGTTTGATGAATGACTTACAAGTTATTTTAGATCATATTGTATAATGATGATGAGAATTAAGTCATATTATGGGATTTGATTGACACTTGTTTATGAGATTAGCATTGCTCGAGAGAGATTCTTATTCGGTTTATGAAAACTTAATGTGTGCAATAGAACTCGAACTATTATATTATTTGGCTTAATGATATTAAGGTGTACAATTTCCCTAATAACATGCCTTTACGATTGAATATTTTTTGTCATTTTGATTCATAATTGCTTGATTTATGTTCCTTTAATTAGTTATTATTTTAGTTCTTTATTTGCTTTAATCAAACTACCATTGATTGCATGAAAAAGATACGATAGAGATTAATGGGTGTTTAGTCCCCAATCCTTGTGGAAACGATACTTTACTCACTATTTTATTACTTGTTGACATGTGCACTTATGATATATAATCAATAATTTTTTGGCATCATTATTGGGGATTGACAGAAGTAACATCACAATTGATCAATATTGATTTGGATTAGAGTCTTTTCTATTGTTAGTATTATGTTTTTGTGAACTTGTGAATTTTGGTTTTAGGTACTTTGGTGTTGTGTATGAATAACACTAGATGTGTAAGAAGAGAGCCACTAATATTTATCTTGGATTTATCAAAGTTTGAGAGAGAGACCTGTAGGAAATCCAAGAGTATGTCTAATAATATAGTGGCACAAGGAGCTCAACCAGCTAATGCAGAAAGAACTCTTTTTGTTAGGTTTGGAAGGAGCTTGACAGAGCATCATAAGGCCTAATGTCCAAACAAACAGCTTTGAGATAAAACTAGCCCTCTTACAAATGATCCAATCTACTATTCAATTTCATAGATTGCCTTCGGAAGACCCAAGTATGCATATAGCCAACTTCTTGGAGATATGTGACACATTCAAGTATAATAGAGTCTTTGATGATGCTATTTGATTGAGGCTTTTCCTATTTACACTCAAAGACAGAGCTAAAGCTTAGCTTAACTCTCAACTACCTGCATCAATTACCATATGGGACCTTATTGTAGTGGGATTTCTAGTAAAATACTTTCATCCCACAAAGATAATAAAGATTGTTAAAGACATTACTACTTTTTGGTAATTTGAAAATGAATCTTTGTGCGATGCATGGGAAAGATTCAAAGAGTTATAGCAAAGTTATGCACACCATGGTCTTCTTAAAGATGTTTTTATTCAAACCTTTTATAATGGGGTTATGAGGTCTATAATAGACACTAGTGATGCAGCTATATGGGGTCTTTAATGAGGAAAACTATTGATAGTGCTTTTGAACTCTTAGAGGAAATGGCTAACAATAATTGCCTATGGCCTTTAGAGCAACATTTAGCTCTAAAACAAGGAGGAAAACTTAGAGCCGATGATGTTACATCCATGCAAGCATAACTTGTTACACAAAATAAGAAAATTGGTGATTTAGCTATGAGAGGCAAGGTTACTTCAACTTCTTCTTCAGTTATGTTTTGTGAGCATTTCCATATGCTTAATCACTCAACCTTTAAGTGTAGTTACTGGGTTGGAAGTGTTTATAGAGATGATACTTTGAAGAATTGCAGCTTCATTAGGAATTAATTCTAACTGAAATAACAAAATAATAACCTATACTCCAACACCTACAACTAAGGTTAAAGAAACCACCTTAATTTGTTATGGAGTAACAACTAAAACTCTCAAAGCTTCTTAAACTAATTTCCTAAGCCAACACCACCACTTGGATTTCAAACTAAATCTATAAATGAGAGGTTTGCAGCGATAGAGTCAAATTATGACAAATTCATGGAAGCTATTAGCTTAAAAATCAATAGTACCAATAGGAAGTATGACCAAATTCGTAAGAACTAATATTCCTCAATACACAACATAGAAGTTCAACTTGGTTAGCTAGAAAATATAATTACCACTAGAGACCAAGGCCACCTTCCAATCAATATAGAAGTTAATATGAAAGAGCAAGTCAAAGCCATTATAACAAGGAGTGGTAAAGAGCTTCTAGGACCTCAATAAGTGCCATCAAAGGTTGAAGAAGATAAATAGAAAAGAGAGGTGAAGATTGAGGATGAGCAAGCTGAAATGAAAGAAATAAAACTTAAAAAAATTGAGGGAGAATCAAGTGGAACAACCACCTGTAGCTGACACATCAAAGTATGCTCCAAGACTACCTTTTTCCTTAAGGTAAAGGAAGATGAATAATGATGAGCAAAGGTTTGCTAAATTCAAAGAAACCTTTAAGAAGTTAGAGTTGAAGATACCTCTTAAAAGCATTGAATGAGATGCTAAAGTACGCAAAGTTCCTTAAGGAAATTATCATTAATAAGCAAAAATGGAATCTGAATTAGATAGTGCCTCTAACATAGACTTGTAGCTTTATCATTTTAAGGAAGATTCTAGTTAAGCTTAAAGATCCAGGGATTTTTACAATCCCTTGTACTCTTGATTCTAAAGAATTTCCTAAATGTTTGCATAACTTAGGAGCTAGCATTAATCTTATGCCTTTTTCTCTTTTCAGGGAACTAAATCTTGGTGACATGATCAACACCAATATGACTCTTCAAATTGCTAATTATTCAATTAAAAAACCAGATGGAGTGGTTAAAGGTGTGCTTGAGAGTTGACAAGTTTGTATTTTTAATGGACTTTGTGATATTAGACTATGAGTCAAACAAGCACTACCCTTTAATTTTAGGAAGACCCTTTCTCAACTCTTGAAGGGTAGTGATTTATGTGTATGAGGTAAGATTACTCTAAGGGTTAGAGAAGAGAAATTGGATTTAATGATGAATAGGCTTATAAAGGACATGAAGGATGAACATCCTAATGAAGAAGGAAAGAAGGTCAACAAAAAATCAAGGTAGCATAATTGATTTTAAAGAAATAGTAGCCTATTTTAAATCAAAATCCCTTATCTTCTCAAGTTAAGAATAAGGTGAAGAGAGCCAAAACTAAAGTAAATTTGAAGAAAAAAGCTAAACAAGTGATTAGGATGGTATACATTCTTAAAAAGTGTGCTACTTCTAAGGGCAAAATAAAGCTTCACTCAAGAAATTTTAGAAAGGATGAACATTAAGCATTAACCAATATTAAGGATGAAGGATGCTCATCCTCAACAATCATTTGACACACTGAATAAAAAGGGGCATGGTCAAGCTAATGACCCAAAATTAACATGTTTTTAGTATGAATTTTAATTTTTAATTTTTGATCTTTTTACTTTTTTTTTTGTTCAAATTTGATTTATATTTTCATTTAGCGATTATCATTTATCAACTGTCTTCTGATTGTTTATGTTTGAAGCTTATGTGTTAGTTTGGTATTTCTCTAGGTGTAGGGCAAAAGCCACAATCACTGCTATTCACATGATCACTCAATTAGATTTTTAGGCAAAATTTCTGCTCGTGTAGTAAGTCGAGATTGTTGAATGATCAATAGGCTAGCCTTTATGCTCAGTGCATGTTCATAACTTACCTACAATCGTGTTTTCCTATTTTTAGTTGTCCAAGCCTTTTTGTCATGATTGCGCATTAACTATAATCGCAGTATAACCTTAAATAATAATTAAATTATTTGCCACCCATTTCCCTCCCCCATTTCTTTTTTAAAACCCCTGATATCCAACCTCTCATGATCTCTACCATCCACCAAATTTTATCCTAAATCAATTTCTCCTTTTTAATATCTTAACCCAACTCAAATCCCATCCTCTCTATCTCATCATATCCTAGCTTTAGTACTCTTTTTCATAAATCATCACTAAACCACTTCTCCCCTTATTGCAAAAATAGAGCATCATCATTTTTCAACCAATGTCGACATCACGTGGTAAGAAAAAGGCAAAGATGATGGGGATTTTAATTACACAAAAGGAGAAGGAAGTTAATCTTGCCAAGAAGTATAGAGCACCTTTCCTAATCCTAATCCTAAAAGAAGGAGATAAGTACATTTTCCTTATTAAAAAACTTTTATTATACCTAAATGTTTAGATATAGAGACCCTAGAGGGTGTTAAGCTAATGGATAAGGTATTAGCACTTTGTGATATATTAGGATGGAAGAAATTTATGGGTCTCAATCATGATGTGTATAGAGATTTAACATTTGAGTTTTACATAACTTTGTAACTCTCATATCAAGTCCATAAGAAATTTACATGGTGGTTAAATGGGAAACTTATCACTATTGATCATGATACTGTGTTTGCTATGTTTGTGTTTCAAAAATGGGGTTTTTATGAACCTCCAAACAGATATAATGCAATTTGAAAAGAGATCACTTCACAAGACAAGGTTTAGGATGCCAGAGGACCACCGAATGATTTGATTTAGGATCACAGCTATGTTATTTTCCATAAGCTTATGTGCCTTTCAATTTTTGGGAAGATAGAGAGCAATAAAGTCTTGAGGTAGGAGTTGCTGATGTTATGGTGCATGTATATTTCCATAAAAATTTCTACCATATACTTCATCTTGTAGACATTATGGCATATGGCTAAAGCTCCTAAGGCATCGATTTTGATGGGTCATATTATGACAGGATTGTCTTTACACTTTCAAGTTTTTGACTCTCTCATTACTAGGATGCCTATAATTTCACCAGATAAACTGAATTGGCTCTTACTCACCACAATAGAAATATTGGCATATGTAACAACACTCAAGGAACCTTCTATAAGAATGTCACGACCCAAAACAGGGGCCATGACCGGCGCTAGGGAACGGGAATTCTTTCGAATCCGGAACCCGTATCAAGCTTAAAAATAAAATAAATCATGCAATAATAACAATAACCATAATATATATATGCAGCGGAAAATAAAAATCTTAATTATCATAATAACATTTTCATCAACTGGATTTAAATCAATTCTCAACTCATCACATATTATATCTTTTTAATACAAATCCAGTTTCAATATAATACATCTCTTTAAATATAATACATGAAATCCAATACTTTAATTCACAACTACTGCAGTATCTAGATTATAAAAATAAGACTCAAGTAGATAATTTACACAAAGAAGTCGGGGCGGAAGAAATCCGGCGTATCGACCTGCTACTGAGGTCTGAAGAAGTTGACTCTCCTGAAAAATAGTCAACGGAGGGGAGTCAGACCTCACTGAGTGAATTACTATAATATATATACATACACACTAAATGACAAATACATACAGTCAACAGTATATATCTAATATATATATACAGACAATTACACACAGATGTAATAAAATCATTTTTATATATTTTATCTGAAAATCATCTTTTATGAAGGATCACATAGAACCCTAGAATATCGCAACCTCGAAAATAGTGTTAAACAACACTCTAGCCCATACAGGCTCACTTATTCCAATTATATCCACTTAATCCATTTAGACAGTAGACTGGCCCCGAGACACTAAGTCAACCGAGCTCCAGCAGTCAGACTGCCAGTGTGATTGGCCCCGAGACACTTGGTCAACCGAGCTCCAGCAATCATACCTCCAAACCATATCTCACACATATCAATAATCATATCAAATCAATATCCACAAATAGTTAGTAATATAGCCTAAAGCTATAGGCGTACCGGTACGTACTCGGTCCTAGTGCTGCCCACTAGGTAGCAGGTTCTATCGATATCCTTCATCATTAATAATATAAAAGATTCATTCACAAAAAAATAAATGATGCATGAATGTAAATGAAATACAATATAATCCTTATATATACCAGAAATATACCAAAAGTAAACCAGGTATGTTTCGAGTATATATACGTCAAATAAATCCAGTCAAATCATAAATTAAACTAAAAATATATTTAAAAACATTTTAAATATATTTTATTAACAAAACATGTATATAATTTATTATATACCAAAAATAAACCAAAAATATACTTAATATAAACTTAAGAAATAATCAAATTATTTAGGCATATTTAATCAACATAAAACATGTATTTCTAAATCATGCATCCTAAGCATATATATATAGTATAGTAACTCACCTAGTGCGCTCCACGAGATGAATCCGACGGGCCTGGTCCACTAGCCCTCGGTCTCGGCGTAACTAAACAAGCAATAAATAATAGACATCAGAATAAACCCTAACAGAAATCCTAGAATTCGATTTAGAGTATTTAATACAGAAACTGAATTAGGGTTCGACTGGATATCACATTTTACGAGAATTCTACCAAAAATCCGGCAGAACCTCCCCTGTAAAACGGACATCTCTCTACTCAAAAGAGTAGAGCCGACCCTGCAAAGAAATACACTTCGAAAAATAGGCTCAACACAAATCCATACCCCTCGGTCGGACTCCAGACTACAGTCCACCGACCGAGGTCCACAATCACAGACAATTCCAGATATACCAAAAATATTCCTTATAGCATAGAATTCATTTTATAAGTAGAAATTACATAATTAACCTTAAAACACTGTAAAGACCGTTAAAAACTCATTTTATTTGAAAAATCGTATATTATATATATAATTGAAAATAATTCACGAAAAATAGTTTTAATTAGTTAAAAATACTAAATAATTTTTATAAATCATTTTTATACCTTAAATAACTATTAAAACCAATTAAATTACATTTTTAACCAATTTTGTGTAAATTACTAAAATACCCCTACATATATAAATATACTATAATTACTTCAAAAATTCACCAAAAATTATACAACTATCCAAAATTAATTTTCTCAACATATTTATCAATAATATTATAATTAAACTCAATTAACCAATTAAATTAAAATAAAAACACAATTAACCCTAATTTCTCAAAATCACATAAACTTCAATAATTCAAAATAAATACTTAGAAATTCATAAAAATTCCAAATAAATTCCTATAATTCATTTCAACACTTAATTTAACCATAACTCCAATTTCATAATTTAAATAATTAATTTCCGAAAATTAGAAAATAATATTAAAATATTCAAAAATACCCAAAAATCCAAACAATCTCCAAAAATTCTACAAAATTCATACATGTAGCTTAAGCTATTAGGATCCAAACACTCTCCAAAATTCAATGGAAGCTATTAGGATCAACATTTGTGAAGGGATTTTCCATGAATAAATCAAGTCAAAGCTCAAAAAAATTGAAAAACCCTAATGTGACCGAATTGAGTTTTAGCTCAAACCTCAAAATCCACTTGATTTCAGGCCGAAAGGAGCTTAGAATTGGAATCACCGGAGCTCAGGAGTAGATGAAGACCGGCGGTGCATGAAATGGTGGCCGAAATCGTCGTCGACGGCAAGAAGCTCAACTTGCTGCCATGGCGGATTTCGGGCGTTCCAACGGGCTTCCGGCGGCCTGGTCACGTCAGAGAGGAGAGGAAGGAAGGGGAAGGAGGTTGGCGGTAGCTGGTGGCGGCGAGGGGCGGTCCGACGTGCTGGAATGGGAGGCGCAGTGAGGGTGAGCGATCGGGAGAGAAGAAGGAGAGGGAGCGGCAAAACGGTAATTTGGCAAAAATTTTGATTTTTAATGTATATATGTATATATATATACTTTACACTATATAATAAAATAATATTAAATTACACACATTAAATATACACCACACACATAAAATTTAATATTTTAATAATTTATACTAAATAAAATTAATTAAATAACAATAAAACAAATAAATAATTAATAAAATATTAGGGTAATACTAAACCCTAATTAAATAAATATACACACACATAGGCTTTATTTAGTATTTTAAAAATACGTATGAGTTCATGCAAGTTCGAAAATATATTAAAAATAATTAATATTAAAAATATTTACGTGAAAATTCCCCGAAAATACAAGTCCCGGGAAAATTTTACGTAAAGGACTGTAAATAATACACAGTAATAAAAATAGGTTTTAAATACATATCAACTCGTGAAAATTTCGTAATATATAGACAAAAATTATTAACACTGTATATCCCGGTACAGTGTAAAAATATTTTAAAAACACGGGATATTACAAAGAAAATGCTTCCATTTAAGGCAATCAACATCAAAAAGGAAGAATTTGCCTCAAGTTAAAAAAGATGAGGAAGAAGAGCCAAATAATAAGGAAGAAGAGGCAAAAGAACCACTCTTTTAACTACCTGTATCATAAAGTACTACCATGAATCAAGTCTTAGAGAAGTTGGATTTACTGATAGCAATAATTGACTCTCATTTTAAGAGTCTTAAAAATTAATAGAGTTATGCTTTTAGGGCATTAAGAAATCAGTAGAGGACAAGGACAATGAGCTTAATGACCAATTCATGGACTTGGAGGAAGATTAATCCTATCATTTTTTCAAAATGAGGGAGTACTTTTAAAAGAAGAGTCATGAAAACCTTCCCTCACCATCACCTATTAGGAGATACCATCAAGATCCTCCTCTATAAACTTAGCATAATCCATTAGCTTCTCAACCCTTATCATCATCACCTCATTTAGGAGAGCAGTAAATTCTTTTTCCCTATTTTTTTTAATTTATTTTCCTTTTATTTTAGTTTAGTTTAATTTTTCATCTCATTAACTTCATGCTTCTACATTTTTTATTGTGATTTTTGGATTTTTTATGCATTTTTATGGCATTTAAATACCTAACACATATTGAGGACATATGCAATTCAAGTGGAGGGGGGGGGGGGGGTGAATCATATTTCATATTTTGCATTTTTAGTATACTTTCTGTATATTTTAGGTATATCATACATTACATTTTGCATTTGTGTAAATGTAACCTAAATTTTTGAAATCTTCATACTCAATACTTAGATTTTTGTACAATTATATTGGTGATGAATTTGGTGTATCTTGATGGTTTTGTTAAGCTTATGAATTTTAATCTTCTATTAATGGTTTATTTAATACATGTTGTTGCTTGTTTGATCTTTAGTTTGAATCATTATTTTGGGAATCAATGTTATGAATGAATAAAACTCCTCTTTAAGGTCATTTTTAATTGTATGCAAAAGGAATTGTAAAAACACTCTATTCCATTTAATAATAAAAAAGAATAAATTATTCTTAGATCTTGAATTCCTTTCTACCCTAATGCTCTTATACAACAGTATGAGTATTCAAAGAACCCCCCTCGAGGTGTTCATGTTGAGTACTTAGGAAAGATAGGGAACTACTAAGAAAGGGAAGAAAACACATATGTTTAAAATAAAGAGGATAAGAGTTGATTTTTGTATACCAAATTAGAACAACTTTAAATTGGAGTCCTTTTCATTATGTGTAATTTTCCCAAGATTCTGATTCATAGTTGTGTGATTATGAGTAAATAACATGCTCTTCACTTGATAATTTAAAATCTCGACTTGATTTCTTAACTTTTTTTTGAGATGTGTAAACTAGCTATTAGGAGAAGATTATGTTCTTTGCTTGATCAAATTTTGGGTATACACCTTGTTCATTATTTTGATAAGTGTGAATTCTTGAGTTTACATAAGGACAAGCAAAGATTCAAGTGTGGGGGGGTACTTATTGGTGTCAAATTATTCATGGTTTTAAGTCTTTAATTTTCACATCTTCATCAACATTTAGTATAGGAAAGCATATAGAAATATATACTTTTGTGTTTTCTTTATTTTTTTAGTTCAAGAGGTGATTGGTGAAGATGAGAAGCAAAAAAGAGGAAAAGGAGTAGAGGTGCAATAGAGAATGAAATAAACATGAGCATGAATTGAAGCGCGATAGTGGGATGCCTTAATATGCTAGCCCTAAGTTATGTTGAGCCTATTGTAAGTGTGGCCTAAAGCTTGATGTGGTTGTCCATCAAGCCAAGCTTCTATTATGAGCGTGGTTCTTGTGCGATCATGAACCTATCACAAAAGGCCCTTCTATGAGAGTGCAGTTTGTGTGCAATCATGGGCAGCTTATTTCCAGCACAGAACATGTTGAAGTGTATTGATTTAATGAAAATATCTAAACGAGGTGATAGGACATGTTCTAGAAGGGCTAAAAAGGATAAAAAACCATGCATTACTTGGGGAGGAGGACATATTTTTCACACATATCATAACACATATATGAAAGCAAGAGAGAGGAAGTAACACACAAAAGAGAAAAAGAAGAAAAGAAAGATGAAAATAGAGGAGAAAAAGAAGTTGAAAGAGAAACCTATTTAGAAGATTTAATCTCCTTTGGATAACATTTCTCATTCTTTATCTTCTTCTATTCTCTTATTATGTAATTTGAATATTGAATGATGAAGTTCATAGCCATGAGTGGCTAAGTTCTTTTATGTTGGGATTTTGGAAACCCATTTGATTTAAACTCATTTAATATATTAGTTCTTATTTATAAATTTCATATTGTGTTTGTTAAGCTTGTTGAGTATTGTATTATACCAAATGAAATCTATGTTTTAATCTATGCATTGAGAAATAGTGTATTCAATAAACCCACAAATACTTGTTAGATCTATCAATGACATAAGAAAGCTTGTGTAGATCTAATCCTTTTTAGGTTTGTTGAATGTGTTGCAAGTTATTTTAGATCTTATGTATGATGATAAAGAGAATTGAGTCATACTATAAGATTTGATTAATTCTTGTTTGTGAGATTAGCATTGCTCGAGAGAGATTATTATTCGGTTCATGAAAACTTGAGTTGTGCAATAGAACTTAAACTATTATATTATTTGGCTTAATAATAATGTGGTGTACAATTTCCCTAATACATGCCTTCACCATTAATTGTTTTCTTGTTATTTGATTTATAATTGTTTAATTTATATTCCTTTAATTAATTGTTATTTTAGTTCTTTATTTGCTTTAATCAAACTACCATTGACTACTCTAAACAAAAATGATAGAGATCAATAGGTTTTTATTTCCCAATCCCTGTGGTGATAATACTCTACTTACTACTTCATTACTTATTAACCTGTACGCTTGCAGTACATAATCAACAATGCTTCGTCTCCAATCTCAACTAGTTGGAGCCCTTCTCCTCCAAGAAAAGTTTCATCTTGGGTAATGGAAATGCAAAATCAAGACTATACATACATACATACATACATACATACATACATACATACATATATATATATATATATAGCCAGTTGGAATAGGTAGAGCTAAATGTGGTAGAATCTTTTATTTTGTCTACATGGATTCTTCTGTTTTAATAGTGAAATAGGATTCAGAAGTGGAAACGTGCAAACGGGACACCAAGAAAGAATTTTTTTTTTTCAGGTTCATCCTATAATGGGAGATTACAACACTATATCACACAATGAAGCTAATTCTATTACATTATCAATCATTAACAATCACAAACTATTACAATTATATATATATATATATATATATATATATTATATATATATATATATATATATAAATATATATATATATATATATATATATATATTATAATATATATAGAGAGAGAGAGAGAGAGAGAGAGAGAGGTGGACGTTTTGACAAGAATATTAAATTCATGACTGGACTCCCCAAGGGCCTCTACTTGGACTATCCCAATCAAGCTTCATTGGCGTACCAAGAAAGAGGTTTGATGATGAAAGGAACAAAGATTTTAATTTTCTAATTTGTTCGATTCAATATCGATTTTGATTGAATCTTTTGTTAGATTCAAATAATTGATATATTGCTTAATAAACATTAAAATTTAGCTAAGCAATATTCTTGTTACACTCATATAATTTAAATTTTTTTTTTTATACTTATGCAATTTATGCTGATAATGATATATTTTCAATTTTAAAAACAACAAAAAAGTGAAAAAATTATATATAATTTTATGGTATTTCACTTGTCAATAAATTAAATAAAATTTTTTATTATGCATATAGTTATTAAAAAATAATTAATCAAGAATATGCTCTTTGCGCAAATTACAAATAATAAATTTTAAAATAAATATGTAACTAATTATAATAAATTAAAAACTACAAACTAATCAAATATAAAGTTAGAACTTATTGTTTTTATTAAGAGTACATATTATGTTTAATATGCATACTAACAATAATTATTAAATAAATAAAATAAAATGAAATAAATATAGAAAATGGGAGAAAAATTACCAATTTTTTTTTTAATTTTTCAGGTTAGAAAAAGAAAAGTGTTTTTATTTGAATACATGTTTCAATTAAAATAAAAAAACATTATTTTTTTTATGAAAATGAAAAGTAAGATTTTAAATATATATAAATTAAAGTATTTTATATTAAATAAAACATATGTATGTAAAAAAAAATTGATTATTTTTTAATTTTTTATAGGAAAAATATTATGAAGTTTAATAATTTAACTCAAAAGTCTTTAGAAGTTAATGCTAAATTATAATGAAGGATACTTGTCAAATTTTCGGCTTAATAAATTAAAACCAAAATATATCATATCAATGTTATTTTCTTTAATTTTTGTTTCCATAATTTTTAGTTATAATAATATTGGTTTTTAAAAAGTATATATAGTAGTACATTTCAGTTGGAAAAATAATACTAAATAATTATTATATTTTTTTTAAAAAAATTTTAATGGTTTGAAAAAAAAAATTGAGTGATTGAAGGTAGAAAAATATGAACTATATAAATATTTTTAGAATTTGAGTAATATTAAGATATTTATAATAGTGTTTTAGTTAAAAAATAATACTAAATAAATATGGTAAATACTAAATAAATATGGTAAATATTTTATTTTTAATAAAAATTAAAATTTTTAATGGTTTGATACATTTGATATTTGAATGAATACTCAAATACGAAGATACAAACATTTCAAATATATATATATATATTAAAAGTGCCTGGGGGGGGAGGGGAGGGGGTGAATAAGGCTAATAAGGATTTTATAAAAATATAAGGAAATTTTCAAAAATCCTGTGTCTCCACCTAACTCTCCCAAGATAGGATTTCTAAACACCTCAATCTATTTTCTTAGATTGATTCTTATAACTTGAATTTTTGACTCAATTCAAACCTTACAAACAAGAGTTTCAAGACTCACTCTTAAACCACATAAACAAGAGTTTTTGAGGCTCACTCTAAAACCGAATTCCTAATTTTTTTTTATGGACAAGCACTTAAACCAATTTCTTTAGAAATAAATCTCACTTCCCTTTTAATCTATCCCAAGACTCAGATGAAGTAAAATTTTTATTTCTAACATACAACCAACTCTCATAAGAGTTAATGAAACAAAGAATAAATGTTTGAGAGTTTGAGAGCTTTAATGAATGTTAAGATGAAGAATTGTAATAAGTAAGTATCTTAATTTCAATTGAGCTTTAAGGGTAGTTTATATAAATAAAAAAACTCAAAAATATGGATGTTGGAGGCATTGATTGTGTCTCCAAAGTCTTATGAACATCCTTGAGTGTTTTTTAAACTTTTTGCAGCTGAAACACCACTCATGGTTGTGAGGGTAGTGTATTGGCTTATGAGGATTGATTTGCAGACTGTTGGAGTTTGAAATTTGCTTGATTTGCCCATTATGAGCAATTTAGACTTCCTTTATGAGCTACTCACGACCATGATGACACTCATGAGTGGCATCATCCAAAACAACTGAAATGGCTAAAAAAGGGCACCAATAGGGGACAATTATTGACCGGCTCATGAGACGCTCGTGAGGAGACATTTGTAAGTCCAAAATTTAATTTTTCTTTGCTCTTTTTGCATTAATTAATTTAGTTCTTGCATTGGTTCATGTACTTCATAAAATGCATGTTAAATACTCCTTTAATGAGTATTTCATATTTCCAAGCTTTGAACAACTGAAATTAAGTTCCTACACGCATAAATAAAATTATATATATATATATATATATATATATATATATATATATATATATATATATATATATATATCCACACACACACACACATACATATATATGGGTAAACTATAGAAAAGTACCATGTGGTTTCGCGCTTTTAGCTTTGAGGGCCTGTGGTTTTTTTTTTTTAGCACTTAGGTGACCTGTGATATCTCACCATTAGAACTTTAGTGGAAAATTCTATAATGACATTGAGTATTCCTACGTGACAATTGACTTGTCACCACATGGCTGTTGACGTGTGCACAGGGATGATATGGCACTGACATGTGGAAGATGATGTGGTGCCACATAGGATTATTTAATGACATAACTAATTTGTCATTGAAGTGCAAACAATGGTGTATCACATGTCACCTAAGTGCAAATGGGAAAACCATAGTGTACTTTTCTGCACTTATATTAATTGAACATAATTAGTCAAAATTCAATTGATTATGTATAGTAAGATTTAAACCAGAGTAATAAGTTTTTGCATTTTTGAATAATTTTACATTTTAAATTTTAATAAAAATAATAAAATATAACAAAAATAAATTTAATTCATGTCATCAATTATCTTTAATATTAATCCTTACAATATTTTTCATATTTATATTGAGTAGAAATGCATCCATATTTATTCATTAAGAGAAGTATTAGTGATTACCAATGAGATTTAGATCAAATAGCATAGACTGAAGATTTAAAACCTTTTTGAAATTTTTTTCTTAATTAGTTCAATTATTAAAGTTTCAAGGAACTCCATATAAACCTCATTCAAATCCATTTTATATTGTTTGATGAGTTATTTATTAGAGTTTATGTGCCAACTATTACAGTTGAAATCACCAAAGGTACTGTACATGTATATACCATTCATTTGCCTTATGAATGAGGTTTAGATGAAGGCCCTTGAAACTTTAATAATTGAACTAATTAATAAAAAATTTTTAAAAGGTTTTAAGACTTCAGTCTACGCTATTTGATCTAAATCTAATTGGCAGTCACTATTACTTCTCTTAATCAATAGAGATGGATGTAACTATACTTAATATTAATATGAAAAATATTGCAATGATTAATATTAATGATAATCGATGACATGAATTGAATTTATTTTTGTTATATTTTATTATTTTTATTAAAATTTAAAAAGTAAGATTATTAAAAAATGCAACAAATTATTACTTTGGTTTATATTATTACAATACAAAATCAATTGAATTTTGACTAATTATGTTAGATTAATATATGTACAAAAAGGTACCTTGTGGTTTTTCTATTTTGCACTTAGGTAACATGTCGTTCACCATCATTTGCACTTTAATGATAAATTAGTGATGTCATTAAGTAATCCTATGTGGCAAATGATGTGGCTCCATGTCATATGCCACATGTTTGTGCCATGTCATCCCTTCACACATGTCAATAGCCATATGGCGACATGTTAACTACCACGTAGGATTACTTAACTGCATTATAGAATTTGTCACTAAAGTGCTAATGGCGAGATACCATAAGTCAGCTAAGTGCAAAAAAAAAAAGAAACCACAGGCCCTTAAATCTAAAAGTACGAAACCACAAAGTACTTTTCTGTACGTATATATATATATATATATATATATATATATATATATATATATATATATATATATATATAATATATCAATAACATAAACATTATCAACTCTTTTCCCACTAAAAATTACTTTGTCTTTATCAAGACTACGAATAAATCAATTTCTAAGATAGAAAGTGACCTTATTTCCCATATCACATAATTAAATTATACTAAGTAAATTTTATTTAAGACCATTAACAAGCAGCACATGATATATAGAAAAGGATTTAGAATTGCTAATTTTTCCAATGCCTACAATCCTTGTTTTAGCATTATCCCCAAAAGTGACATGTCTTTCATCCTTTATTTCAAGCTTGTTAAATTGTTCCTTGTCTCCCATCATATGTCTTAAACATCCATTATCAAGATACCACGTGTTTTTCATTCTTGTGGACTTCAAACACACCTACATGAAATATTTTAAGCATTTTTTTAAACCCAAACCTTTCTTGGTCTAGGTTGGTTAGTCTTAAAATAATCAAAATGAAGCAAATTCATGTCTAGTTGTCTATAGAAGCTCACATTGTTAGTGTGTCATTTGATTATTCAATAAGTGCACTCAACATTTGTAAATTTTTTTCTCTTAAGAGCATATGATTGTCTAGTAAATGAGACATGCCTTTGGTATTATGGTTGTGTGTGTCTTTTAAAAAATCCTTGTGTCTTATAATGAGAGTGAGGCATATAGTAACAATGGCAATGTGTATTTTGATAAGTATGTGCAGTATGCTTATGAGTTTTGTGTCTAGTGTATATACAAGCATATTTAGGTTATAGTCTTCTAACATGTGGTTTACCTCTATGTGTCAATAAAGGTTATGTCTTGTGAGACTTCTCTTTATTTTTTAACACATGAGACTCTTTAGCTTTAGAAGCTTAAGTCTTAAATTGTTTAAAGGTAGAGGGAATTGAATCATATGAGGCCTTTACAAATTTAATATACGATGATGATGAGAAAGAAGGCACTCCATTTGTATATCCAATTCCATAAGTTTTTCCATGGAGTTTTTAAAAGTCAAGTAGATTATCCAAACTCTCCTTTCCTCTTTTGAATTTTAAAATGGAATTCCTTAACTCTAATACCTCATTAGAAAACTACTACTACTACTACTATTACTACTACTACTACTACTACCACCACCACCTGAGCCACCACCTGACTACCACCAAGCTTGCCACCACCTCCCCTCCCTTCTCTTTTCCTTCTGCCACCGCCTGTACCTCTAATTTCACCAAAATCTATGTGTGAGCTACAGTGTCATCGATGTGAATCTGGTGGTTTTAGCTCGTGCTTTCGGGCTCATTCGACTCCTTTCGACACATGCTACTTGATTCTTAAGTCAGTTTGAGCTTAGGACGTCTGGTTAGTGTGTTTTGTTTAAGCTTTAGTTTATGCCTAATAGAGTTTTTGATTTTTTTTAGCTTGATTTTGCATGATTCTTGTTAAATTCCTTTAGGAAATGTTGATGTGTGAATCTTTAGCTTCTCAAATATATTTTTAGTTTATTTTTATGAACTTATTTGAATTATGTATAATTATTTTATTTTTTGTAATAAAAATGAATTTTTATTAATTATGTGTTTTATATGTTTTATGTAGAAATTACGTTAATTTAGTATAGTTAATTTAAATTATTAGCTTTGGAAAAGAGAAAATAATTTTTAGTAATTTTGGTTAATTTTTGAATAATATTTAGTATTATGTGAATTTTTTATTAATGGGTAAAATTTGTATTTTTATTAAATTATTGTTAATTAGTATATTTTAATTGATTTTGGAATAATAATTAGTATTAAAATAATTTTTACAAATTATTTACTACTTTTAACTAATTAATAATAATTTTCAGTTATATATTCAAATAATAGTTTTATTTATTATTTTTGTGATTAAATGAGTTTTAAATTATTTTTATTACATATTTAAACAATTTAGATAATTGATTTATAAATTCTACTATTTGAATTTAAATATTTGACAAATGGATTTTTATTAATATTATATAATTTATTTGATATTTTATTTAATTAATGTGAAAATAATTATATTTAATATTTTTGATGTTTAAATATATTGTATTGTGGTTATTTATTGATATTTATGGATTTTAATAATTTTTGTTATATTATTATTAAATATTAATTTTATTGCTAGTTGTGAACCTCGGTTGAGAAATTGTGTAGTGAGGGGTCCCAACCCAAGGTGGTGAACATTTGTAATTTTAGAAGTGTGTTTGCTTATAGGATCAGCTCTACTCTTAGTAGAGAGATGTTCTTTTTACTGAGGAGACTCTACCGAATTTTTAATAGAATTCTCATAAAATGTGACATTGGGTCGATCTTGAGTTTTTGGTTTTGTGGTTGAGTTGTGTCTAGATCGAATCTTCCTTTAGAATTCCTAAAAATATGAATTAGATATTCGATTATGATATTTGTTATTATTATTTATTTTTCTAGTTATGTCGAGATCGAGGCCTATCAAACCAGACCCGTCAGTCTGTCTTGAGGAGCACAAACCAGTGAGTTGTTATCTTATATATGCATTGCATGTAGAATGCATAATAATGAGCATCCATATGTTATAATGTATTTAAATATGATTTATTTCATTAAATGTCATATATATATTTCGTATATGTTGAATATATTTTTGATATATTTTTAGTATATATTTGATATATCTTTGGTATATATATTTGGTATATGTTGGTATATAAATGGAATATTTCTTTAAAAATGGATGCTATCATGTTTAAATTATGCATTTTATTATTCTCAATAATGTTAAGATTTATTTGAAGGATAACAGTAGAACGTGCTACCTAGTGGGCTGCACTAGAATTGTGTGCGCACCGGTACATTAGAATGTTAGGGTTAATACTATGAGAATTTATTGATGTGAGATTTGATTAATGATTATTGAGAATTACAGTGAGTGAGTAGTGTTATTGCAGGAGCTCGGTTGACCTAGTGTCTCAGGGCTAATCACACTAACAGTGAGATTGCAGGAGCTCGATTGACTTAGTGTCTCGGAGCCAATATACTATCCAAAATGGAATAAAGAGAATTATTTTTGAATTAAGTAAGCCAATTTAAATAGTGAGATTTTTATGATCGAGGTTGTGAACTGTTCGGGTTCTTCTCCAGTCTTTCAACTAAAATAATTTTATGCATTGTATATTATATAAAAGTGAATTTCAACATCTGTGTGAAAATACATGTATATATATATACACACACACACACACACACACACACACACACACTGATGCTTGATTGTATATAAATTTAGGTTGCATGTATATATAATATAATAATTCACTTAGTGAGGTTTGATCCCCCTCAATATTTTTTTCACGAGATTCTTCTTCTTTAAACCTAATTAGTAGACCTCTTCGCCAGCTCCTTTAGCTCCGACTAGATAATGTAAATTTATTATTTGAACTCTTATTGTATTCTATAGACTGCAGTAGTAGTGCTATTGTATCAGTAGTGTTTTGTTTTGGTTTTGAGACTTTTATATCCATATATTGTATGAAATATTTTTATTATGATATGACATATAAGATTTATTTTTATATTGATTAAAGCTTTAATTCTGGCATATTTTTATTTTACTATTTCATGTGTTTTTATTTTTAAGGCCTAGTATGTGTTCCGAATTCAAAAGAATTCTTGTTCTTTAGTGCCGGTCATGACTTTTGGTTTGGGTCGTGATAAAGTTAGTGTCAGAGCCTAGGTTATTAGTGTTCTGGACCTAGGTTATCAGAATCATGTTTTCTTTCAAACTACTATAGTAAATTAGGTTTGATTATGTCTTTAATAAGTTTTTCGTTATTTAGTTTTTCGCGTAATCATTAGGTTATTTGTTTATTGTCTATTGGTTATCTGTTTTGTGTGAATATTTTTGGTTTTTATCTTTTTAGAATGAGTAGGCGAGCGTGTGTTGCTTCATTAGTCATTGAGGCCAAGGATGATGAGTCCTTTCAAGATGAGATTTTACCTTTTATGTCACCAACTAGGCAAAGAGGTAGAGGTAGACCTCAAGGAGCAACAGGTCGCCTTAGGTAGAGATATCTACAGGATGAGGAACCTATAGAGCAAGAGTACGAGGAAGATGCTATACCTCTAATTGCACCACAGATGCAGCTTGTTTATTAGCAGGGTATGTCTGACCTCTAAGTGATTCGTTAGACACCAATGTTATTCTTTCTAGTTATCCAATGCTAGTGAGGGGCAGAGAATTGCTAGTGGAATTAGTGTTGTTGGATGTGATAGAGTTCGATATGATCCTTGGTATGGATTTGTTATCTCAGCACTGTGCCATTATGGATTATTAGAGTAAAAAGGTGATTTTCAAGATTTTGGATGAAAAAGAGTTTAAGTTTATAGGTGATAAGAGTTCTGCACCTCAGAATCTCATTTCTACTATTACAACTAGGAAGATACTGAGGAAAGGCTGTCAGGGATACTTGGCACTTGTTAGGGGTGCTTCAATGGAGAAGTTGTCTCTCACAGATGTTCTAGTATCTTATGAGTTTCTTAATGTTTTTTCTGAGGAGTTGTCAAGTTTACCACCTCATAGAGAGATCAAATTATCTATAGATGTGGTCCCAGGCATAACTCTTATTTCGATGCCACCCTATAGAATGGCTCCTATAGAGTTGAAGGAGTTGAAGGAGCAGTTGCAAAACTTATTGGATAAGGGTTTCATTAGACCTAGTGTTTCTCCTTCAGGCGCACTAGTCCTATTTATAAAGAAGAAGTATAGTACCCTAAGATTGTGAATTAATTACAGAGAGCTGAATAAGGTGACAGTGAAGAACAAGTAGCCTCTTTCAATGATAGATGATCTGTTTGATCAACTTTAGGGTGCACAATTCTTTTCCAAGGTTGACTGGAGGTCAGGTTATCATTAGTTATAGATTAGTGAAGCCGATATTACTAAAATCATATTCCGCACTCAATATAGCCATTATGTGTTTCTGGTGATGTCATTTAGGTTGACTAATGCTCCATTTACTTTTATAGATCTAATGAATAGGGTATTTAGACCATTTATGAATCAGTTTGTGGTAGTCTTCATTGATGATATACTAGTGTATTCAAAGAGTATGGAAGAGCATGTATATCACTTGATAACCGTACTGTAAACACTAAAAGAATATAAGTTTTATGCTAATTTCTCGAAGTGTGAATTCTGGTTAGAGAGTGTTGCATTCCTTGGACATGTAATGTCTAAAGATGATATTCATGTTGATCCATAAAAGATTGAGGTAGTGTTTGAGTGGCCAGGACTAACGACAGTCACAGAGATTCAATGTTTTCTAGGTTTTGCTAAGTACTATAGGAGATTTATGCAGGATTTCTCTAGAATTGTAGCTCCTATAACTCGCCTAACTTAGAAGAATGTGAAGTGTGTGTGGTCAGATGCTTATGAGAATAGTTTTTAGTTACTGAAGGAGAAGTTGACCACAACTTTAGTTTTAGCTTTGCCTATTGGAGATGATAAGTTCACTATGTATTGTGATGCCTCTAAAGTCAACCTAGATTTTGTGTTGATGTAGAATGGTAGGGTAATAGCTTATACTTTGAGGTAGTTGAAGAAGCATAAATGGAATTATCTTACTAATGACCTAGAGATGGCTGCAGTGATCTTTGCTCTCAAGATTTGATGACATTATTTGTACAGGGTGACTTATGAGATTTTCACATATCACAAGATCCTGAAGTATATTTTCCAGCAAAGAGATCTAAACTTGAGGCAAAGGAGATGGTTAGAACTCTTGAAGGACTATGACTGTGATATTTTTTTTATCATCCAAGCATTGCTAATGTTGTAGCAGATGCCTTGAGTAGGAAGTCCTCGGGTAGTCTTACTCACATTAGTATGGAGAGGAGACCTTTGATCCAAGAGTTGCATGAGTTAGTGGATCAAGGTTTGATGATGAAGATTAGCATATTAAGTGGATTATTAGCTCAGTTTAGAGTCAGATCAGTATTAAGAGATAGGATTAAGGTAACTCAGGGCCGAGATCCTATTTTAGTAGAGCTTGAGGAGAATGTTTGTATAGGGAAGTTCACTGATTTCACACTTGATGATGAAGGTATTTTGTGGATCAATGGTAGATTATACATTCCTGATGTGGATAATTTGAGAGAGGAGATCCTTGAAGAAGCGCATTTTGTAGCTTATAGTGTACATCCAGGTGTTCCTAAGATGTACCATAGCATCAGAGATTTGTATTAGTAGGATGGATTGAAGAAGGTTGTAGCTGACTATGTTTCTAAGTGCTTGACTTATAGGATGTGAAAGTTGAGCATTAAAAGCCTTCTAGGAAGCTTCAGCCTCTTCTTATTCTTGAGTGGAAATGAGAGAGAATTGCTATGGAATTTATGGTAGGGTTACCTCATTCCAAGGATGGATACGATTCCATCAGGGTGATTATGGATAGGTTAACCAAATCGGCTCACTTCTTGCTAATTAAAGCCACTTATTATGTAGCTAAGTTAGTAAAGTTGTATGTTAAACATATTATGTACCTTTATTAACTACCTGTGTCCATCATATCTAATAAAGGTTCAATGTTTACCTCTCAATTTTGGCAAAAGTTATAGGAAGTAATGGGCACTAGGCTTTATTTCAGTATTGTTGTTCACCCTCAGATAGATGGTCAATTTGAGAGGATAATCTAGACACTTGAGGATATGTTAAGAATGTGTGTATTAGATTTTGGAGGTAGCTAGGATGATCATTTGCTGCTTATACAGTTCATATATAATAACAACTACCACAATAGTATTGAAATGGCACTATATAAAGCTCTGTATGGAAGGAAATGTATATCCCTTCTAAGTTAGGATGAGATTAGAGAGAGAGCATTGACTAGACCTAAAATGGTTTAGGATGCAACCGAGAAGGTTGCTGTGATTAGAAGGAGATTAAAGATTATAGCTAGCAGACAGAAGAGCTATGCAGATCCAAGGCACAGAGATGTTGAGTTTTAGGTTTGAGACTATATTTTTTTGAAGGTCTCTCCAATGAAGGGTGTGATGAGGTTTGGCAAGAAGGGGAAATTATCATTGAGATATATTGGACCGTTTGAGACTTTAGATAGAGTGGGCATGGTTGCATATCGATTGGCTTTGCTTCTGAATTTGTCTTAAGTGCATCATGTATTCCATATCTCGATGCTAAGAAATTATATTTCAGACCCTTTACATGTGTTATAGCCTGAGAGTGTGAAAGTGAATGAAGACCTAACTTACGAGGAGGAGCCCGTCATGATTGTGGACTATTAAGTTCATCAGTTGCGTTCAAAGTAGATCCCAATGCCTTACCTCTTTCCTTGATGAAGTCTTGTTGTTTGTTTTTTTATTTAAAATTCGAGGACAAATTTTTGTAAAGGGGGAAGATTGTAATGACCCAATATTTTAAATTATTAAAAATTATTTTGAGATATGTAGTATTAATAATATTTTAAATTTTTTATTTATATATTATCATTATTTGTTAATAGTATTCGTTTATTTTACATTAAATATTTTATTACGTGTAAGAATTTATTTGGAAATTAGTATTAGTATTATTATTATTTTTTATTACTATTAGTGTTACTATTTCATGCACGTGCGTTATTATTATTATTATTACTATGGTTATTGTTATTATTTTAATGCATGTGTTATGTGTTGTTATATATATATATATATATATATATATATATATATATATATATATAGGGCCAAAAGTCTTTTTTTTCTGATCAACTCCTTCCTTTTCTTTCTTTTTCTCCTTCTTCATCTTCTTCTTCTTATTCTTTTTCTTCCCTCCATTGTCGATGCAGCCGGTAACCACCTGAGCTCCACCAACACTACCTGAGCCACCACCAGACCACCACCTCCCCTCCTTTCTCTCTTCCTAACACAGCCACTTAGGCCTCTGTTTTCACTGAAATCTGTGTGTGACCTACAGTGTCACCAATGTGAATCCAGTGGTTTTAGCTCATGTTTTTGAGCTCGTTCGACTCCTCTCGACATAAGCTAGTCGATTTTCAAGTTGGTTTGAGTTTAGTATGTCCGGTTAGTGTGTTTTGTTTAAGTTTTAGTTTATGTCTAATAGGGTTTCTTTTTTTTTTAGCTTGAGTTTGAATGATTCTTGTTAAATTCCTTTTGGAAATGTTGATGTTTAAATCTTTAGCTTCTCAAAGATATTGTAGTTTATTTTTCTAAATTTATTTGAATTATGTATAATTATTGTATTTTTTGTAATAAAAATGAATTTTTATTAACTATGTGTTTTATATATTTTTTATAGAAATTATGTTAAATTAGTATTTAAACTATTAGCTTTGGAAATGAGAAAATAATTTTTAGTAATTTTAATTAATTTTTAAATAATATTTAGTATTATGTGAAAATTTGATTAATGGGTAAATTTTGCGTTTTTATTAAATTATTGTTAATTAGTATATTTTAAATGATTTTGGAATAATTATTAGTATTAAAATAATTTTTACAAATTATTTACTATTTTTAACTAATTAATAATAAATTTCGGTAATATATTCAAATTATAGTTTTATTTATTATTTTTGTGATTAAATGGGTTTTTAATTATTTTTATTACATATTTAAACAATTTAGATAATTTATTTATAAATTTTACTATTTGACTTGAAATATTTGAAAAATGGAATTTTATTAATACTATATAATTGATTTGAGATTTTGTTTAATTAATGTGAAAATAATTATATTTAATGTTTTTGATGTTTAATATATTTTATTGTGGTTATTTATTGAAATTTATGGATTTTAATGATTTTTATTATATTATTATTAAATATTGATTTTATTGTGAATTGTGAATCTCAGTTGGGAAATTATGTAGCTCAGGGTCCCAACCCGAGGTGGTGAACATTAGTGATTTTAGAAGTGTGTTTGCTTACAGGATCAACTATACTCTTAGTAGAGAGATGTCCATTTTATATAGGAGACTTTATTGAATTTTCGGTAGAATTCTCGTAAGATGTGACATTGGGTCGATCTTGAGTTTTTGGTTTTGTGGTCGAGTTATTTCTAGATCGAGTCTTCCTTTAGAATTTCTAGAAATATGAATTAGGTGTTCAATTCATATATTTGTTATTATTATTTATTTTTCTAGTTGCATTGAGACTGAGACCTATCAGACTAGGCCTGTCAAGTTTATCTTAAGGAGCACAAACCTATGAGTTATTATCTTATATATGCGTTGCATGTAGAATGCATAATAATGAGCATCCATATGTTATAATGTATTTAAATATGATTTATTTCATTAAATGTGATATATATATTTGGTATATGTTGAATATATTTTTAATATATCTTTAGTATATATTTGATATATCTTAGTATATATATTTGGTATACGTTTGGTATCTAAATGGAATATTTCTTTAAAAATGGATGCTATCACGTTTAAATTATACATTTTATTATTTTTAAATAATGTTAAGATTTATTTGAGGGATAGCAGTAGAACATGCTACCTAGTAGGTTGCATTAGGACTGTATATGCACCAGTACGTTAGATTGTTAGGGTTAATACTATGAGAATTTATTAATGTGAAATTTTATTAATGATTATTGAGAATTACAGTGAGTGAGTATTGTGATTGTGAAAGCTCAGTTGACCTAGTGTCTCGGGGCCAATCACACTGACTGTGAGACTATAGGAGCTCGGTTGACTAAGTGTCTCGGGGCCAATATACTATCCAAAATGGAATAAAAAGAATTATTTTAGAATTAAGTAAGCCTATTTGGCTAGTGAGATTTTTATGATCGAGGTTGTGAATTGTTAGGGTTCTGCTCCGATCCTTTAACTAAAATAATTTTGTTCATTTTATATTATATAAAAGTGAATTTCAGTATCTATGTGAAATGTGTGTGTGTGTGTATATATATATATATAATGATGCTTGATTGTATATGAATTTAGGTTGCATGTATATATAATATAATAATTCACTCAGTGAGGTTTGATCCCCTCAATATTTTTTTTAGGAGATTCTTCTTCTAAGACATCAGTAGTAGACCTCTTCGTCGGTCTCCTTCAGCTCCAGCTAGATTATATAAATAAATTATCTTAACTCTTATTGTATTCTAGAGACTGCAGTAGTAATGTTATTGTATCAATAGTGTGTTATTTTGGTTTTAAGACTTCTGTATCCAGATATTGTATGACATATTTTTATTATAATATGACATATAAGATTTATTTTTATATTGATTAAAGTTTTAATTCTGGCATATTTTTATGTTATTATTGAATGTGTTTTAAACCATTAATAAGTTTTTCATTTGATTTAACAAGTTTGGAGAAATCATTTTTTAAGTTTTCAAATTCCTTAGTTAAGTTAGATAACTCATACTTAAAATGTTTCTTCTTAGAAAGCAAGCATTTGCATTTAAGTAATAGTTCTCATAATAGATCTTTCATCATCATCGTCATCATATTCACAAAAATCATTATAAGAAGAGTTAGAAGTAGATGGTACCTCATTTTCATCTGCAAGAGCCATGAAGCAATGGTTGGCCACTTCTTATTGCGCTTTTTCCATTTTCAATTTAGATGAGTCATCCTATGTAGCTTTAAAGGCCTTCATTTTTTCCTTTGCTCCCTTGTTTTTGAATTTAAGTTTGGAAACTCACTTCAAATATGACCCAATTTCTTGCATTTATAATAAGTAACCTTTTAGTTTTCTTTTTCTCTTCTTCTTCATACTTCTTATTGAAGTCTCTTATTTTTTAGACACTTTTCTTTCTCAAAAACTTCTTGAAGTTCCTAGTGAGCATAACAATATCACCATCTTCATCATTATAATCTTTAATATTTTCATCTTCACTTTCTTTTTATGAAGCTTTTAATGCTATGCTCTTTTTCTTCTTTTCCTTCTCTTCTCCTATTTGCTTAATAGCAAGCTCATGTGTAAGGAGCTTTCCAATAAGCACATCAATTGAGAGGTCTTGAGCTTTCTTAATTGAAGTGACTTGAGATTCTTAATCATTCTTAAGTAGGATTCTTAGAATCTTATTGTTCACCTCTTCCTTGGAGAAATGTTTCCTAAGTTTCTTAAGAGTAGTGAGAAGAGCATTGAGATGGTTTATCATCTCCATAATTAATTCATGAGGCGTCATTTTAAAGAGTTTATATTCATACATATAAAGTTGAATCTTCTTACTTCTTGCTTGTACACTACTTTTATAATGGTTCTCTTAGGTTTCTCATATTTTTTTAGATAAAATGCAATATTGAAGTTTGCCTCCTTCTTTTGGCATAAAAGAGACTAGAGTGATAATAGCTTTCTTGTTTTTGTAGTTTTCTTCCTTTTGATCATTGCTCTAATCACTTCTTGAAAGAGTAATTTGTACACCATCAATGGTAATTTTTGGTGGTTGCCAACCTTTAAGAATAACTTCCTAAAGTCTAATGGAATCACAATCTAGATATAGCTCCATTTTGAACTTCCAATGAGGATAATCATTACTATCAAAGAATGGTCTAAGTGAAGAAATATTTTAAAATTCACTCCCTATAATCCTGTATTCTAATAATTAAATTCCTAAAATTCAAGCCTTGATATCAATTAAAGTGCTTTAGAGGGGGGGGGGGTGAATAATGCTAATAAAGATTTTAGAAAATTAAAAGGAAATTAAACAAGAATGAGTAGAGAAAATAAGAACACAAGCAATTAAAGAGTTTGGATTCTCAATAATCCTATGTCTCCACCTAACTCTCCCAAGTTATGATTTTTGAACACCTCAATCTAGTTTCTTAGATGGATTCTTACAACTTGATTTTTTAGCTCAACTCAAACCTTACAAACAAGAGTTTCAAAGTTCACTTTTAAACCACACAAATAAGAGTTTTTGAGGCTTACTCTAAAATTGAATTCCTAAGTATTTTCATGGACAAACACTTAAACCAATTCCTTTAGACTCAATTGCCTTTTAACATATCCTAACACTTAAATGAATTAGAAATTATATTTCTAACACATAGTAAACTCTCACAAGAGTTAATGAAACAAAGAATAAATATTTAAGGGTTTTAGAGCTTTGATGAATGCTAAGATGAAGAATTGAAATAAAACTTCAATTAAGCTCTAGGAGTACTTTATATAGATAAACAACTAAAAAATATGGTTGTTGGAGGTATTGATTGCATCTCCAAAGTCTTTTGAATATCCTTGAGTGTTTTTGAAACTTTTGCAACTAAAACACCGATCACAGTCGTGAGTGAAATGTCTTGGCTCACGAGGATTGACTTAAGGACCATTGGAGTTTGAAATTTGCTTATTTTTGCATGTTATAAGCTGTTTGGACCACCCTCATGATCTGCTCATGATTGTGAGTGTCACTCATGAGCTACACTTTCCAAAACAGCTGAAATGGTGCAAAAAGGACACTAACAGGGGGCAATTCATGATCGGCTCATGAGGAGACATTTGTAAGTCCAAATTTTGATTTTTCTTTGCTCCTTTTGCATTAATTAATTTCAACACTTGCATTGGTTCATATACTTCATAAAATACATGTTAAATACTCCTTTAATGAGTATTTCATATTTCCAAGCTTTGAGCAATTGAAATTAAGTTTGTAAACACTTAAATAAAATAATTATCAATTTAAATTGTTTATCAAAGTCCTAAATTAGGAGCTTGATAATGCAAATGGTCAACATGTGTGTGTGTGTGTATATATCTATATAAAGGTGGTTAAAAGTATTTTTTTTGGCAATCTTCTCTCTCTTTCCCTCTTTTCTTTCTTTTTCTTCTTCTTCTTCTTCTCTACCATTTTCAGAATGCAGCAACCACCCGAAGCTCCAGCGCCGCCACCAGCCACCACTCCATAGCTTACCACTACCTCCCTACCTTCCCCTCTTCCTTCCACTGCCACCAGCAACCTCCTTCTCCCCTGTTTTTATCAAAATTTGAGAGTGTGCTGCAATGTCGCCTTGCATGAATCTAGTGGTTTTAGCTTGTGTTTCTAGGCTCATTCAACTCCTCTCAACATGGGCTACTTGATTCTCAAGTCGGTTTGAGCTAGGATGCCCAGTTAGTGTGTTTTGTTTAAGTTTTAGCTTATGCCTAATAGGGTTTTTGATTTTTTTAAGCTTGAGTTTAATTGATTCTTGTTAAATTCCATTTGGAAATGTTGATGTATGAATCTTTAGCTTCTCAAATATATTTTTAGTTTATTTTTTGAATTTATTTGAATTATGTATAATTATTGCATTTTTGGTAATTAAAATGGATTTTTATTAATTATGTGTTTTATATATTTTGTATAGAAATTATATTAAATTAGTATTGTTAATTTAAATTATTAGCTTTGGAAATGAGAAGATAATTTTTAGTAATTTTGGTTAAGTTTTTTAATAATTTATGTGAATTTTTGACTAATGGGTAAATTTTGCATTTTTATTGAAATTATTATTAATTAGTATATTTTAAATGATTTTGGAATAATAATTAGTATTAAAATAATTTTTAAAAATTATTTACTATTTTTAACTAATTAATAATCTTTGGTAATATATTCAAATAATAGTTTTATTTATTATTTTTGTGATTGAATGAGTTTTTAACTATTTTTATTACATATTTAAACAATTTAGATAATTAATTTATAAATTTTACTATTTGACTTTAAATATTTGAAAGATGGATTTTTATTAATATTATATAATTTATTTCAATTTTATTTAATTAATGTGAAAATAATTGTATTTAATGTTTTTGATGTTTAAATATATTGTATTGTGGTTTATTATTGATATTTATGGATTTTAATGATTTTCATTATATTATTATTAAATATTGATTTTTTTTGTGAATTGTGAACCTCAGTTGGGAATTGTGTAGTTCGGGGTCCTAACCTAAGGTGTTGAGCATTTATGATTTTATAAGTGTGTTTGCTTGTAGGATCAGCTCTACTTTCAGTAGAGAGATGTATGTTTTACTGATGAGACTCTATCAATTTTTTGGTAGAATTCTCGTAAAATGTGACAGTCAGGTTGGTCATGAGTTTTAAGTTTAATTGAGTTATGTCTAGATTGAGTCTTCCTTTAGAATTCTTAGAAGTATAAATTAGGAATTCGATTCTAATTCTATTATTATTATTATTATTTATTTTTCTATAGTTGCACCAAGAGCGAGACCTATCGAACTAGGCCTATCAAGTTTGTTTAGAGAAGCGCAAAACTGTGAGTTATTATCTTATATATACATTGCATGTAGAATGCATAATAATGAGCATCCATATGTTATAATGTATTTAAATATGATTTATTTCATTAAATGTGATGTATATATTTGGTATATTTTTGGTAGATGTTGAATATATATTTTGATATATCTTTAGCATATATTTGATATATATTTAGTATATATTTGTTATATGTTTGGTATATAAATAGAATATTTCTTTAAAATTAGATGTTATCATGTTCAAATTATGCATTTTATTATTTCAATAATGTTAAGATTTATTTGAAGGATAGCAGTAGAATGTGCTACTAAGTGGGCTGCACTAGGACTGTGTGCACACCGGTACATTAGAATGTTAGGGTTAATACTATGAGAATTTATTGAGGTGAGATTTGATTAATGATTATTGAGAATTGCAGTGAGTGAGTAGTGTGATTATGGGAGTTCGGTTGACCTAGTGTCTCAAGGCCAATCACACTAATAGTGAGACTGCAAGAGCTTAATTGACTTAGTGTCTTAGGGCCAGTCTACTGTCCAAAATGGAACAAAGAGAATTATTTCAGAATTAAGTAAGCTTGTTTGGCTAGTGAGATTTTTATGATCAAGGTTGCGAACTGTTAAGGTTCTACTCTGATCCGTTCACTAAAATAATTTTATGCATTTTATATTATATAAAAGTAAATTTCAGCATGTGTGTGTGTGTGTGTGTGTGTGTGTATATATATATATATATATATATATATATATATATATATTATATACTAATGCTTGATTGTCTATGAATTTAGGTTCCATGTATATATAATATAATAATTCACTCAGTGAGGTCTGAGCCCCCTCAATATTTTTTTCAGGAGATTCTTCTTCTTTAGATCTTAGTAGTAGACCTCTTCGCCAGTCTTCTTCAGCTCCGGGTAGATTATGAAAATTTATTGTTTGAACTCTTATTTGTATTCTAGAAACTATAGTAATAGTGTTATTGTAATAGTTGTGTTATTTTTATCAGAGAGTTGTATTTGAATCTTGTATGAATATATTTTTATGTATGATATAAAGATTTATTTTTATATTGATTAAAGTTTTAATTCTGGCATATTTTTATATTATTATTGCATGTTTTTTTTTTATTTTTAAAGCTAGCTATGGGTTTTGGATTTGAAAAAATTCTCATTCCCTAGCGTCGGTCATGACTCCTAGTTTAGGTAGTGACAATAAGGAACTCTAAGAAGGGCAAAACATGTTACAATGGTGTCAAGAAAGGGCATTACATATGTGAATGTACATTTTGAAAGAAACAAAAGCAAAACAATAAGAATGATGTCTAGAATTCCAATAATGCCAATTGGGCTAAACATGTTATTGAATTAATTGTTATGGTTTCAAGTTTACATATTGGGATGATTACTGGACTTCATATGGTAGCAAGTACTATATCTCAAGACTGGTGGTATGATTCTGGTGAAACAATTCATATTTGCAACAACAAGAAATAATTCAAAGATTATGAAATATTGAACACGACCAAGAATTTCTAATGGGAAATTTTAATGTTATAAAAGTTACAGGAAAAGGAAGTGTGGAATTGAATTTCACTTCTAGAAAGAAGTTGTTACTGCTTAATGTTCTACATGTACTAGACATGAGAAAGAATCTTGTATCTATATATTTGCTTTATAAGAAAGGGTTCAAAGTTATCTTAGAGTCGGATAGTATAATTCTATCCAAGAATGGCTTGTATGTAGGAAAGGGCTATTCATGTGATGGAATGTTCAAACTCAATATTAATAATAATAATACACATACTTCTATTTACATGGCTAATTTATCTTTATCTTTATGGTCAGATCATTTGGTAAATGTTAGTACTAGATCACTTAAATATATAACTAAACATAGATTAATTTCATATAAATATATAGATACAAAAACATGTGAAATATTTATTGAAGCAAAAGTCTCAAAAAGGCCATTTCCTAAAGTTGATAGAAATTCTAAATTATTAGATCTTATACATTTTGATATTCATGAATTGAATGGCATTTTGACTAAAGGAGGAAATAGATATTTCATTACATTTATAGATGATCAATCAATAAATATTTATGTTTATCTAATGAAACATACAAATCAAGTGCACCTTATACACCTTATTCAAGCTTTTCAAATGTTCAAAATTTATAAATCAGTAGTAGAAAATCAAAAGGGAAAGAAAATTAAAATTCTAAGGAGTGATAGAGGTGGTGAATTTTTCCCTATAGAATTTTCTTTATTTTGAGAAGAAAATGGAATCATACATCAAACATGTGCACCTTATACACCTCAACAGAATGGTTTAGCAGAAAGAAAGAATAGAACAATTGTTGACATGCTTAATTCTATGTTATTAAATGCTAAGTTATTAAATGCTAAGTTAATTCTAAGTTAATTAAATGCTAAGTTATTAAATGCTAAGTTAATTCTAAGTTAAATGCTAAGTTAATTCTATGTTATTAGAGAAAGAATAGAACAATTGTTGACATGCTTAATTCTATGTTATTAAATCCTATGAATTTGTGAGGAGAAGCATTGCTTACTGCTTGCCATATACATAATAGAATTCCTTCCTAAAAATTTAAAGTTTCTCCATATGAATTGTGGAAGAAAGGAAAGCCAAATTTAAGGTATCTTAGAGTTTAGGGCTACCTTGAATTTTATAAAGTTTTGGATCATAAAATGATGAACTTGGGAACTAGAGCTTTAAAGGGGTATATTTGTTGCCTATTCTAACAATTCAAAAACATATTTGTGGAATCTAGAGAAATTGAGTTTATTGAAAATAAATTTCAAAATGATTCATATATATTAGATGAACTTAATACATCTTAAAATGACAAGGAGCCAACAAATATTAGTTCTTTAAGTAATGAATGGAATTAAATTGATTCTTTAATTGAAGTTAGGTGAAGTGTACAAGCTAGAAAGGAAAAGAGTTTGCATTTAGATTTTATATCTTCACAATCTATTATTCTCTTAGTTAAAGGCAATAGAGTTGATTTACTTAATAAAATTCTAATTTTATTACTCATTAAAATGATCCTAAGACTTACAAAGAGGTAATGTTGTCTCGAGATATTGCTTATTGGAAGGAGGCTATCAATGATGAAATGGATTCATTATTATTTAATAATACTTGGACAATTGTTTATTTGCCTCTGAGATCCAAGGCAATTGGATGTAAATGGGTCTTCAAAAGAAAATATAATATTGATGGCTCTATACAAACTTTTAAAGCAAGGTTGGTAACCAAAGGATATAGGCAAAAGGAAGGAATAGACTATTTTGATACATATGCTCCTATAGCTCGTATAACATCTATAAAAGTACTTTTAGCTTTGTCTTCTATATAAAATTTATATGTAAATCAAATAGATGTTAAAATGGTATTTTTGAGTGGTGACTTGGATGATAAATTGTATACAAAACAACCTAAAGGTTTTGTTCTACCAAGAAATGAGCAAAAAGTTTGCAAGTTGATAAAATCCTTATAGGGATTAAAACAAGCACTAAAATAATGGCATGAAAAATTTGATATTATGATTTTAGAATATAGTTTTACTCATAATAGTGTTGATAAGCATATATATTCTAAGTTTACAAATAGTTTTAGTGTGATTAGATGTCTTAATATAAATTATGTGCTTATTATTAGTACTAACATGCATGGAATTAATGATACTAAGAATTATCTAACCTCAAAATTTAAAATGAAAGATTTAAATGAGGTAGATACTATTTTACGTACCAAAGTTAGAAAATATAGTGGGGGATTTGCTCTTTATCAATCTCATTACATAAATAAAATTTTGAATAAATTTAAACATTTGAATATCAAACAAGCAAATACTTCTTATGATGTTTCTTCTAAATTGACTGAAATTACTAGTAGATCAAATGCACAAATTGAATATGTTAGAGCAATTGGAACTCTAATGTATGCCATGCATTATACCAAACTAGATATTACTTTTACAGTGTACAAGTTATCTATGTTTACAAGTAATCCTAGTGTAGAACATTAGAAAGTAATTATAAGAGTGTTTGGTTACTTGAAAAGGACTATGAATCTAGGATTTTTATATAATAAATTTCCAGTTGTGCTTGAAGGTTATATAGATGCTAGTTAGATAACTAGGAAAAAAGGTAACAAGTCAACTTTTGGATGGGTTTTCACCTTAGCAGGTGGTACTATTTTTTGGGCATTAAAAACCAAACTTGCATAACCCATTCTATAATGGAATCTGAATTCATAACATTAATAGTTACTGGTAAGGAGGTAGAATGGTTAAGAAATATGTTGTTGGATATTAAGTATTGGCCACAGTCGATGCCAACCATCTCCTTACATTGTAATAGTCAAGCAACTATATCTAAAGCATTTAGTAAAATGTATAATGGAAAGTTTAGATAGCTTGAGACATGAATATGTAAGACAATTAATTTCTGATGGAATTATTACCATAATATATGTTAAGTAATCAAATAATCTAGTAAATCCTTTTACAAAGGCTCTTTCTAGAGATATTGTTAAGAAAATATCTACTATATTAGGATTGAAGCCATTTATATAAGCTCATGATTACAATTCTACAAGTATACAGGTCAAGTTATAGAATAGGATTGTAAGTCCAGATATTAATCCCATAGGGAAGAGGATAAGTGCTAGTTCGCTTAATTTATGTGCTTGTCTAAACAAATCAATTTTTATGTTGTAAAGTAATTAAAATTAAAACTAAATTAATTTTTCTGAAGAATAAGCAGTGTTTAATATATACTAGAGTTTCTCTTTTCACCTGGATCTGTATTGACTCAAAATCTAATTTATATAATCTCTCTTTTAGTCATGTTTAAGATGCTACCGCTGCGATTATCTTAAATCTCTCTCGAGCATTTACAAGGTGAGCTTATTATTTCAATTATTGATTCAAATATAGGAACTCTCGCCTCATAAAAATCTAATCAATAGATCCATAACAAACTTAAAATCTAAAGGTAAAATGCAATATTAACTCTTAACTGGTATCTCTATTCAAATTAAGATTTAATAATTTTTATTCTAGATCCCTAAGTGTAAATCTCCTTTAGGTCTCAATAATCTTAGCATAGGATGACTCAATATAAATATTAAAATTATAGGTATAAATCTCCTCTCAGTCTCAATATACCTACTTAATTAATTGAATCATTCATGAACCATAAAAATAAAAACCATAAATATGACATGAACTAAGAATATATATATGAGTTCAATACATCTCCAGGTTACTCAAATAACTCTAGTAAAAAATGAGATTAAGCTACCATGTTTATACAAAGAATAAGAAAACAATTAATAGATATAGCTAACATAATCAAAACACAAGATAAGAAGAAAGCAAACTCCCTAATCCTTGTTAATGTAGTTCCTTGTTGCTAGTCTCTTCACTGTCTACTTATACTCTGATGTCGATGAATGAGCTTTACTCTTTGTCCTCTTTATTTTTCTCTGTCTTTTCTTTTCTACTCTATTTCTTCCTTAGCTACTCCATGAGTTTATGATGCTTTTATATCCTCAGAATTAGGGTTGCACGTGGTGCATGCGTACGAGTGGAATTTCCTTAAATGTACAAGCATGGTTGTGTAAAACCAAAATTGGGCTTGCATGACTGTGCACATATGCATGAAGCTCTTAGCACGGCCATGTTAGGTGAGGCAAGGCTGTGCATTTTTTTCTTTAAATGTGGCATGACCATGCCATTGCTTACATAGTTTTGCACTTTTCCTTTATGAATTTACAGGGCTGTGTTGAGCTTTGCAAGGCTATGCTCTTTTTGTTTTATAAAATGGCATGGGTGTGCTATGGCTTACACGACTGTGCTCCTTTTCTCTCAATTTTTAGCACGGTCGTCTTGAGCATTACATGGCTATGCATGATTAATGCATACCTGCGTCCCTTTCATTTGACTTTTCTTAATCTTTGACTTTTCTAAATAGTTGTGATGCATTGCACGCCTAAATATTTTAATTCCTACAGACAAAATAAAAACTCAATGAGAAAAATACAAAAATTAGATAGAAAATATAAAACTCCTAATTTATTTAATAATGCATGATTATGTCTATATTTTATTTAAATGTACTAATATTTTCTAAATGCTAAATCTGTAAATTATTATGCAGAAAATGGAAAATTATGCACCTAAAGTGAGATATTATTAAATTAAAATGAGTCTAATTTTTAATTTCAAAATGTGATTATCAAATACCCCCACACTTAAACTTTTGCTTGTCCTCAAGCAAGAACCTTATTATAACAATAATATAAGCATATTAAAATAAAAGTATAGATAGTTTAATCAATACAGTAATGGGTTAATACGAGTATTATTTAGCAAAATTGAGTTAATAAGTTGAGAAAAATACTACAAATATTACCAAGTGAAGCATACCTCTCAAATAAATTATTCATAAGAATTGATGAACTAAAACTTATAAACCAAGAAAAGTCAAACATATTTAAATTATTAGTCAACCCTTAAGCTAAATATGATAACCAACTAAATTTTTATTTTATTTTAATTGTTATTTATTTAAGTTGGATTAGAATCCTTCCCAACTTTAGTATTCCCTACCATTCCTATATTACTAAGTATGAATACTGCTGTTAGGTACCTTTGGATTATTCATACTCAATTTAAGCATTGGAGTAGAATGGAGCTTTTTGCTCCTCTAATCTTTTCAACTAAATTATCATATAATAGAAAAAAGGTTTTCCTAATAATAAAAATTTATCCAAATCTTGATTGCAAAAATTTTATCCAAAAATACTTTTTAAATAAAACAAAAGAGAGGTATATATTTAGTTTGATTAAAAGTTAAAAAGTCTAATTCTCAAACATTAACAAAGCTTTAAATCATATACTGCAAGAATTAACCACATACTATATCAACTAGACTAGCTAATTTTAATTTTAATATACAAAGCTTATAATTATAACAAGTTAGAAAAAATAAAACTATGGGATATTTTATTTATTTAAAATTTTATTATTATTATTATTATTTATTAATTATTTTATTTTTTAAATGAAATGTAATAAATAAATGACAAATTACTCAAAATTAATACGATAAAATACTAAAAAGGTAAAGTAAGTAAATACTACTCCCACACTTGAATTGTACATTGTCCTCAATGTGCTACACTACAAGTGGAAGGGAAATGTTTGAAATGCAGAAAAAAATAACAAAAAGAAAAAATAAAATAATAGAGAATAAAATATAAAATGAAAAAGTCACATAAAAAGACATATTTATTAAACAAAAATTCAACATTTCATTATTTGACATTGAACTGACATAAAAATACATTAAAAGAAAAAAATAAAAGTACATTATTTTATTAAGAAACGAAAAGACAAAAGTCATATGCCTAGGTGAAATGAATTTACACATCAAAGTTAAGTGTGAATGCATGGATAATGCACACGCCCATGCACATTAGAAACTTGAAAATTACACGGGCGTGTTTAGTGAGGCATGGCCATTCACATTGTGAGCATGAGAATTGCATGGCTGTGTTGGTTAGAGCATGGTCGTGCACAATGTGTGTATAAGAATGACACGGCTATGCTAGGTGAGGCACGACCGTGCACTTTTGCATATGGAAATGACACGGCCGTGCTTAGCGGGGCATGACCATGCTTATTGAAGGTACAAATATCACACGACTGTGTTGGATAGGGCACAACTGTGTTAATTGAAGGGACAAAATGGCAAGGCCGTGCTAAGTGAGGCATGACTGTGTTTTGGTACTCAATTGCACTGGTGTGTCATTTTATGGCACGCCTATGTTACTTTTATGAAGCTTAGCACTCAATATGCATGCATACAATGTGAAATAGTAACATATGTCCCTAATTAATATTATCATTCAAAGTCACTCCAAATATTTTCAAAGTCAACAAAACATTTAAGCGCACACGCACGCACACAGACACATATATATATATAGAAGTAAAGAAAACTTCCCCAATTTATTTCCTGATGTTGCAGTAATCTATATTCTGAATATCACTGATAACTTGAGAAGGGTCTCTGTTGCATGTATATTCTAGGTATTTAAAAATTTACATGAAGAATATAGCTCCTCAAGGGAATCAAACTAACTAAAAAATTAAAAAGAGCAAATAAATAACACTTAGGTTATCTCCCAAGATGTGCTTTGTTTATCATTGGTCCTAAGCTTGATCGTAGCCATGTGGTTATTCATTTCTTTGGTAAAGGTAGAGTCTCCTTCAACTTCATTATAAGTAATGAGAGTTGTGGTGCACCTGTCTCAGCTATAGGTGCTTCTTGTAAGTCCTGATTACTTACGAGCTATGATATTTCCTCCCCAAAATATAACTTAAGTCATTGTCCATTCGCCTTAAAAGGTTCACCTTTATTGCCTTGAATTACCACTGCTCCGTGGGGAAGTACTTCCACTACTATAAATGGTCTAGACCATCTAGACTTTAGCTTCCCAGGGAAGAGTCAAAGTCTAGAATTGAACAAAAGAACCTTGTCCCCTTTTTCAAAGTGCTTTGGTTTAATCATTGCATCATGCCATCTTTTAGTCTTGTCCTTATAAAGTTTGGCATTTTTATAAGCCATATTCCTAATTTCCTCTAGTTTATCTAGCTCATCTAGTTGGAGAAGTTGCCTCTCCCCTGCTTTCTTGTAATCCATATTCAGGGCTTTGATAGCCTAGTATGCTTTGCACTCGAGCTCCACTAGAAGATGATAGGCCTTTCCAAACACCAATTGATATGGTGACATTTCGAGTGGAGTTTTAAAAGTAGTTCGATAGGCCCACAATGCATTGTCAAACTTAAATGCCTAATTTTCCTAGAGCTATTCACTGTCTTTTCTAGAATCTTCTTTAATTCTTTATTACTCACTATAACTTGCCCATTGGTTTGTGGATGGTACAGTGTAAAGACCCTGTGCTTTACACTATATCTTAATAGGAGGACTTCAAACTTTTTATTGCAGAAATGACTTCCTCTATCACTTATAATGGCTCGAGGAGTCCCAAACCTTATGAAGATCTTTTTTAAAAACTTGCATACCACTCAAGCATCATTAGTAACACAAGCCTGACCTCAACCCATTTTGACACGTAGTTAACACAAACAAGAATGTATCAACTCCTAAGAGAGGAGGAAAATGGTCCTATAAAGTCTATACTCCATACATAAAAGAGTTCAACCTCTAGAATTCCAACTTGTAACATCTCCTCTTTCCTTGAAAATCCCCCACTGCGCTGACATTTATCATAGTTCATGATAAAGTTTCTAGCATCCTTAAATATAAAAGGCCAATACAATCCACTTTCAAGTATTTTAGTCACTATCTTGCTTGGTCCATAGTGTCCACCATAGGGAGAACTATGATAGTAGTGCAACACATTATATATCTCCGAGTTAGGAATGTACCTTCTCACCAAGCCATCATTGCATAATTTCTATAGATAAGGATCATCCCACACATAGCTATTTGCATTGTGCATAAGTTTCTTTCTTTGTTGATATGAGAAGTTCTTAGGGAGTTGCCCATATGAGAGAAAATTAGCCAAGTCTGCATACTAGGGGATAAATGCAAGTGCAAATAGTGTCTCATCTAGAAAAGTCTCCTTGATGGATGCTTTATCATTATTCTCCTTTTCTAATTGAGAAAGGTGGTCAGCTACCAAGTTCTCTAAGCCCTTCTTGTCTTTGATCACTATATCAAACTCTTTAAGTAGAAGTACCTATCGAATCAACCTCAGCTTAGAATCTTTAAGTAGAAGTACCCATTGAATCAACCTCAGCTTAGAATCTTTCTTGGATAATAAATATTTGATAGCCATATGATCAATGTACACTATCACTTTCGATCTTAAAAGATAAGAGCGAAACTTATCAAAAGCAAACACAATAGCTAACATCTGCTTCTCTGTTATGGCATAGTTGAGTTGTGCTTTTGAGAGAGTCATGCTAGCATAGTATATCACATGCAACCTTTTATCTTTACGCTACCCTAGAACAACTCCTATGGCTTAGTACATTAGTTCAAATGGAAGGCTCCAATCTAATGGTACCTCAATGGGTGCTGATGTGAGTTCCTTCTTCAACTTGTCAAAAGCATATTTACAATCATTAGCGAACTTAAAAGGAACATATTTTTTTAGTGACTGAGAAACAGGTTTAGAAATTTTAGAAAAAATCCTTGATGAAGCATATGTAAAAGTCGGTATATCTAAGGAAGCTTCTAACACCCTTTACATTAGTTGGATAACTGAGATTTTCAATTGTCTCTATATTGGCTCGATTAACCTCTATTCCCTTTACTTAAATCTTGTGTCCCAATGCTATTCCTTCATCCACCACAAAGTGACCTTTTTTCTAGTTTAGCACCAAATTAGTTTCCTTACATCTTGCTAAAACCTTCTCCAAATTGTTGAGGCAGCCATCAAATGAATCTCCAAACACTGAGAAGTTATCCATGAAGACCTCTATGATATCCTTAACTAAATAAGAGAAGATGGATGTCATGCAACATTGAAATGTGGCAAGGGCATTGCATAACCCAAAAGGCATTCTCCTATAGGCATATGTACCATAAGGACAGGTGAATGTTATTTTCTCTTAGTCCTCTAGAGCTATAGCAATTTGGTTGTAGCATGAGTAGCCATCAAGGAAATAGTAGAAAGTATGTCCTGCAATTCTCTTAAGCATCTGGTCAATGAATGGCAAGGGAAAGTGGTCTTTTCTTGTAGCATTGTTAAGCTTCATATAATCAATACACACCCTCCAGCCAATAATAACTCTTATTGGAATTAACTCTCCTTTATCATTATCCACTATAGTCATCCCTCCTTTCTTTGGCACATAGTGAATATGGCTTACCTAACTAGAGTCTAAGATTAGGTATATAATGCCTGCATTAAGAAGCTTCACGATCTCCTTTTTCACCACTTCTTGCATGTTTGGATTCAATCTCCTCTGCTGTTCAATGATAGGTTTGTATCCATCTTGCATCAGTATTTTATGCATTTAGTAAGATGGGCTTATTCCTCTGATGTCAGAGATCTGCCACCCAATAACTTTCACTCTTTTCCTCAGCATCTCCACAAGTAAGGTTTTTTTCTTAAAGGTGAGTTTGGAAGAGATAATGACTGGTAGAGTTTGGTTGTCTCCTAGGAAGGTATATCTAAGGTTAGGTGGTAAAGTTTTCAATTCAAGTAAAGGTGGTGAAATATTAGAAGGTTGTGTGGGTTGGACATTTAAAGTCAGTGATGTATGCTTCTAATAATGGTTTGTTTAGGAAGGTTTAAGTTCAGAAGTTTCTTTCAAACTCTCCTCCACTTGTAAAGGATCTTCAGCTGCTTGTAGCTGAGTATGGAAAAATTCATCCACACATTTATGCACTACATCCAAGTGCATACAAAAGTCTCCATCAATAGGCTGTATACTTGCCTTGTAAATATTGAAGACATATTTTTCTTCTCCTATTCTCAATATGCGAGTTCCTTCATGCACATCAATCAAGGCTTTAACATTGTATAAGAATGGCATGCCTAAGATTAGAGGCACCTCCTCATCTTTTTCAAAATCCAGAACAACAAAATCAATAGGGAATATAAACTTGCCCACTTATAATCCCTAGTGGTTTCTTAGTAGTACGGTCTACCAATTAAAGAATCATATTCATGCTCTTTGCTTCCAAATTTAGTTTCCAGAAAATGGATAGAGGCATAAGGTTTATGGAGGCACCTGAATCACACAATACTTTTTGAAACTGTATACTCCTTATCTCACAAGGGATAGTTAGGCTTCCAGGATGCCTAAGCTTACTTAGAAGCTTATTTGAAATCAAGGCACTGCATTCCTTTGTCAAAGTCAATGTCTCTAGTTCTTTGAGCTTCTTTTTATTGGAGATCAAGTCTTTGAGAAATTTTGCATACTTCGACATCTGAGCAATGGCCTCCATAAAGGGTATGTTAACCTGGATCTTTTTAAGCATGTCTAGGAATTTTAAAAATTGAGGATTAAACTTTGTTCTCTTCAACCTCTAAGGAAAGGGAATGGGTGGCTCATACATTCTTTCTTTACGCTATTTGGTTCCCTTGGATTCTCCCCTCGCTTCATTAGAGCTTTCTTCGATAGTGGCCTTGCCTTATTTACTTGAGTTAGGCTTTATAGGTAGTTCCACTTCTTTACCACTTCTCAAGGTTATAGCTTTCACTTGCTCCCTTGGATTTATCTCAGTGTTGCTTGGTAGGCTTCCTTGGTTGCGTGATGTTAGTGCATTTGCTATCTAGCCCATTTGCACTTCCAGATTATAAAAGGAAGAAGAATGGTTTTTGAACATCAACTGAGTATCTTTTTGAATTTGGTCCACCTTTGCCTCTAGCTTATGATTTGAATCTTGTTAAAGAGTCATCCTTTTGTCCATCATCTCTATGAACTTATCTAGCTTTCTTTTAAGAGATGAGTTTTGGTTCAGTTGAGTTGGTTGATGTAGGTTTTGAAAAGTTGAATTTCCAAAACCAGGTGGTGGTTGACTATTCTGCCCTTGCTTCCCTTGATTTTTCCATAAAAAAATTAGGGTGATTCCTCCAAGATGAGTTATAAGTATTTCCATATGGGTTGCTTTGGTTTTGTACATAATTGGCATGCTCTATGTTTTATGTTAGAATGCACTCACTAGTCCTATGCTTCCTATGACATAACTCACAGTTTAAAGTAGAAGTTGTTGATAGAGCATTAACATTCATCTTTTTCAATTCATAAGCTAAAGCGTCTAGCTTGGTAGTGACCATACTTAACCCATGAAGTTCCATAACACCCTATTTCTTTGTTATTATAGCTCGTTCATTATTCTATAGGTGTTGAGCTGTAGTAATCTCTTCAAATAAATCAAGAATATCCTTTGGAGTTTTATTCATGATAGAGCCTCCATAGGTTGCATCTATATTGTACCTTACCATCATATTAATGCCTTTGTAAAAAGATTGCACCTAATCCCAGGTAGGAATTAAGTGTGAAGGACATTGTCTTTGTAAGTCCTTGAACTGCTCTAAGGCTTCACAAAGTGATTCATCATCTCTCTGGTAGAAAGAATTAATCTCACTTCTAATTCTTAAAGCTTTAGTAAGAGGAAAATACTTATTGAAAAAGACTATGTATATCTCATTCCAAGTTTTAATGGAGTTTAAAGGTAACCCAGCAAACCACCTAGCTGCCTTGTCTGTGAGAGAGAAAGGAAACAAAATAAGGTAGATGGCTTCTGAAGAAACTTCATTCATCTACAGAATTCCACAATACTCCATAAATTGATGAATATGTACAATGGGGTCCTCTGATGGTAATCCATGAAACTATGAACTTTGGATCATCTAAATCATGCCAGGTTTGATCTCAAAGTTGTTTATTGCAATCACTGAAGGCAAAATTGGATTCTGATCTTGCTGCATATTAGAGTTCAGACACTCTCTCATGGTTCTATTGGATATAGGGTTTTAGCATTGGTTAAGGAGGCAATTTATATTATTTTGATTGTTGATATTGTTGGCTCCTTCTCCTTCACCATTGGTGTCATTAGGATTATTTCCTTGTTTCATGGTTGCTTGCTACTCTCTCCTCCTTCCATAGAATGTTTTATCAATTTCAAGATCGAATGCTTCAAGCTCTTTATCAAGGCTTTGAGTTCTGTACATACACTTAATTCCTGTAAAAGAAAAGAAAAATAAAACTAAAAATAAAACAAATAATGTTTAAATCAAATAGTATTAAGCTACTTTTAATATTAAACTAATTCCCTGACAATGGCGCCAAAAATTTGATCATAGTTCTGTAAGTATACGAGTCAAGTTATAGAATAGGATTGTAAGTCCATATATCAATCCCACAGCGAAGAGGATAAGTAGTAGTTTGTTTTATTTACGTGCTTGTCTAAACAAATCAATTTTTATATTGTAAAGCAATTAAAATTAAAACTAAATTAATTTTTTTAAAGAATAAGCAGTATATAATATGTATTAGAGTTTCTCTTTTCACCTAGATCTGTATTGACTCAAAATCTAATTTATATAATCTCTCTCTTAGTCATGTTTAAGATGCAATCACTATGATTCTCATAAATCTCTCTCGAGCATTTACAAGGTGAGCTTATTATTTCAATTATCAATTCAAATAAAGGGACTCTTACCTCATAAAACTTTAATAAATAGATCCATAACAAACTTAAACTCTAAAGGTAAAATGCAATATTAAATATTAACTGGTATATCTACTCAAATTAAGATTTAATAGTTTTTATTCTAGATCCCTAAGTGTAAATCTCCTCTTGGTCTCAATATACCCACTTAATTAATTGAATCACTCATGAAGCATAAAAATAAAAACCACAAATATGATATGAACTGAGAATATATTTAAAAAGAAATATAAGTTCAATACATCTCCAGGTTACTCAGATAACTCTAGTACAAAATGAGATTAAGCTACCATGTTTATATAGAGAATAGGAAAACAATAAATAGATATAGCAAACATAATCAAAACACAAGATAAAAAGAGAGAAAACTCCCTAATCCTTGTCAATGTAGTTCCCTATTGCTAGTCTCTTCACTGTCTACTTGTACTCTGATGTCAATGAATGAGCTTCACTCTTTATCCTCTCTGTATTCTCTATTTTTCTCTATATGTTCTTTTATGCTCTCTTTCTTCTTTGGCTACTCCATGATTTTATGATGCTCTTATATCCTTAGAATTAGGGTTGTACGTGGTGCATGCGTATGAGTGGAATTTCCTTAAATGTACAAGTATGGTCGTGCAAAACCAAAATTGGGCTTGCACGGCCATGTACATATACGTGAAGCTCTTAGCAAGGTTGTGTTAAGGGAGGCACGGCCATGCATTTTTTTCTTTAAATGTGGCACAACCGTGCCATTGCTTACACGGTTGTGCACTTTTTCTTTGTGAATTTGCACGGTCACGTTGAGCCTTGCACAGTCGTGCTCTTTTTCTTGTGTAAAATGGCATGGCCATGCTATGACTTATACGGTCGTGCTCCTTTTCTCTCAATTTTTAGCACAGCCGTGTTGAGCATTACATGGCCGTGCATGATCAATGCACACCCATGTCCCTTTCTTTGACTTTTCTTAACGATTGTGATGCATTGCACGCCTAAATATTTTAATTCCTACAGACAAAATAAAAACTCAGTGAGAAGAATACAAAAATTAGATAGAAAATATAAAAATCCTAATTTATTTAATTAATGCATGATTATGTCTATATTTTATTTAAATGTACTAATATTTTATAAATGCTAAATCTATAAATTATTATATAGAAAATGGAAAATTATGCACCTAAAGTAAGATATTATTAAATTAAAATGAGTCTAATTTTTAATTTGAAAATATGATTATTAGCTTACTTACAATAGGAACCCAACTTTACTAACACATTAGTCAAAGTTTAAAGGGTAATAATAAGTTACTGGTAAGTGGAATACATATTAAATGGGAGGGTGAGTATTGAAATGAGACATTCTTAATGAAATTTAAATTTCACCTATATGAACATAGGAAGTGGTGCCGCTTCAATAAAAGATTGGATAACTTTGTAAATGTTCATGAATTTAAGAGGTAGCACAAGGCCATATTAGTGCTCAATTAATAGTGAACTTCAATATTAGGTTTTATGATTATGTGTGTAGTATTTCTAATTCTATAATTACAAATCTTGATTTAAGATATAGCGATTAGCTATCAAGATTTCTTTAGAATTTGAAAGTACTAACACTAAGGAGAAGTTTAAATCAAAAGATAATTTCTCTTTATGCATAAAACCATGTTTAACTTAATATTACAAGCTATATGGGGGATTGTTATATAAGTAGCTTGTATATTAGTTGGTTGGTGAAATGCTATGCCATATTGTTTATGGAAAAGGGTTTAGTGTCCCTTATTTTCTAGGGTGTACCTAAACTATTGGTTTAAGAGAAATTGGATTATTTCAAATTTGGTGGCAAACGCATGCACATTATATATATATATATATATATATATATATATATATATATATATATATATATATATATATATATATATATATATATATATACATACATACATACATACTTGGGCATAAGCACATGATTAAACTAAGTTTCCTGTAGTTAATTATTTTATATTTGTTATTGTTAATTCATTATATTTTTGAACAGTAGCATCCTGTTTAAAAGGTCACTTATTAATTGTAAAATTCTATCATTTACTTGTCAATTAAAGTGCAAATAAAATTATTATTGTTATTTTCTGTTTTCTCCTATTTTCTTTACAACTATTCAACCAAAATATAAAGAAGTTCTTTATGAATTTACAAAAGTTGCTATCTACATATTCAAGGATTTGTTGTATCTTAAAAGTACATTTCCTTAACATTGTAGCAAATGTAGTGAGGGCAATCAATACCTTAAAGATAGCGAAATCTCACATGTTAAAGGATGTTTTTACACTACTATTCTAACAATTTTAAGGTATTGATTCGCAATGTATCCAAGACTATTATGATTCAAGAGTTTGTGAAATTGGATTGTTATGATGGTACCAAATTTTTTCACTGGAAAGACAAGATGATGTTTCTATTGACTGCTATGAAAATGTCATACATACTTAATCCAAACCTGTGTAATATTCCTACACCTAAAGATAAAGACGTTGATCAAATGAAGGCAAACCAAAAGAAATGTGAAGAGCATGAGTTATTGTGTAGAGGATAATTCCTTAACATTATGTCTGATCATTCATATGATCTCTTCACTTCCATCAAGTTTGTAAAAGAAGTCTAGAATTCTTTGGAGTACAAATACAATACATAGAAATAAAGTGTGGACAAATTCCTTATCAATAAATTTTTTGAATTTACTATGGTTAATAACATTTCTATTATATACCAAGTGCATGAGCTTCAAGTCTTTGTTTCTAAACTTAAAGACTTGAAAGTAGTAGTTTTTGAATAATTACAAGTAAGAGGAATAATTGCTAAACTTTCTTATAATTAGAATGATTACAGGAAGAAATTACTGCACACTATAGAAGAATTTACTCTTGAACAAATTAGAATTCATTTCAAGAATTTTGTAAGTGAATCTACAACAAAAATAACCTTTTTCAAGCAAATAAGATTTTTCAGAATTTCAAAAAGAACAAAGCTAGAAATAAGAGGAAATTTTTTAGGCTATTGCAAAGAATTCTAGAAATTTAGGCAGGACAAGCAACTTTAAGAAGGGCAAAGCATGTTATAATTATGGCAAGAAAGGGCATTACAAATGTGAATGTAGGTTTCAAAAGAAAAAAAAAAGCAAGACAATAAGAATGATGTCCAGAATTCCAACAATGCAAATTTGGCTGAACATGTTACTAAATTAATTTTTATGGTTTCAAGTTTGCATATTAGGATTATTACTAAACATCATATGGTAGTAAGTACTATATGGAATGATTCTAGTGCAAGAATTCATATTTATAACAACAAGAATCAATTCAAAGATTATAAAATTATTGAAGATGGCCAAAAAGTTCTAATGGGAAATTTTAATATTGCAAAAGTTGTAGGAAAAGGAAGTGTGGAACTAAATTTCACTTATGGAAAGAAGTTATTGTTGCTTAATGTTCTACATGACCAGATATAAGAAAGAATCTTGTATCTACATATTTGCTTTATAAGAAAGGGTTCAAATTTGTGTTAGAGTTAAATTATATAATTCTATCCAAGAATGGTTGTATATGGAAAAGGGCTACTCATGTGATGGAATGTTCAAACTTAGTATTAATAATAATAATACACATGTTTCTATTTACATGGCTAATTTATCTTTATCTTTATGGCATGATTGTGTTGGCACATGTTAGTTTTATATCACTTAAATATATGGCTAAACGTAGATTAATTTCATAGAAAGATGTAGATACAAAAACATGTGAAAGATATATTCAAGCAAAAATCTCCAAAAGGCTATTTCCAAAGGCTGATAGAAATTCTAAATTATTAGATCTTGTACATTCTGATATTTATGAATTGAATGACATCTTGACTAGAGGAGGAAATAGATATTTCATTAAATTTATAGATGACCATTCAAGATATACTTATGTTTATTTAATGAAACATAAGGATCAAGCTTTTCAAATGTTCAAGATTTATAAATCAGAACTAAAAAATCAAAGGGGAAAGAAAATTAAAATTCTAAAGAGTTATAGAGGTGGTGAATATTTGCCTACATAATTTTATTCATTTTGTGAAGAAAATGGAATCATATATTAAACAAGTGCACCTTATACACCTCAACTGAATGGTTTTAATATAAAATAGAACACTTGTTGACATGCTCAATTCTATGTTAGTAAATGCTAAGTTGCCTATGAATTTATAGGGAGAAGAAATGCTTACCACTTGCCATATATATAATTGAATTCCTTCCTAGAAATTTAATGTTTCTCCATATGAATTATGGAAGAAAAGAAAGCCATATTTAAGCTATCTTAGAGTTTAGGGCTACCTTGCATTTTATAAAGTTTCAGATCCAAAAAGGATAAAATTAGGACCTAAAGTTTTAAGGGGTATATCTATTGGCTATTCTAAAAATTTAAAAGCATATAGAATTTTAGATTCCAATTCTAATATAATTATGGAATCTAAAGATACTGAGTTCATTGAAAATAAATTTAAAAATGATTCATATATATTAAATGAACCTAGTACCTCTCAAGTTGACAAGGAGCCAACAAATATTAGTTCTTCAAGTAATGAAAGGAATTAAATTGATTCTTCCATTGAAGTTAGGCGAAGTGTACAAGCTAGCAAGGAAAAGAATTTGCATCCAGATTTTATATCTTCACAATTTATTATTTTCTTAATTAAGGGTAATAGAGTTGGTGTACTTAATAAAATTCTAATTTTATTACTGGTTGAAGATGATCCTAAGGCTTATAAAGAGGCAATGTTGTCTTGAGATCTTGCTTTTTGGAAGGAGGCTATCAACAATAAAATGGATTCATTATTATTCAATAATACTTGGACAATTATTAATTTGCCTCCTGAATCCAAGGCAATTGGATGTAAATGGATTTTCAAAAGAAAATATAATAGATGGCTCTATACAAACTAGTAAAGCAAGGTTGGTAACCAAAGGTTATAGCAAAAGGAAGGAATAGACTATTTTGATACATATGATCTTATGACTCGTATAACATCTTTTAGAGTACTTTTACCTTTATCTTCAATATATAATTTATATGTACATCGAATGGATGTTAAAATGGCCTTTTTAATGGTGACTTGGATGAAGAAGTGTTTATAGAACAACCTAAGGGTTTTATTCTACCAGGAATGAGCAGAAAGTCCGTAAGTTGATAAAATCATTATAGAAATTAAAACAAGCAGCAAAAGAGTGGCATGAAAATTTTCATTCTGTGATGTTTTACTCATAATAGTGCTAATAAGTGTTTATATTCTAAATTTACAGATAGTTTTGATGCGATTATATGTCTTTATGTAGATTATATGCTTATTATTAGTACTAACATGCATGGAATTAATGATACTAAGAATTATCTAATGTCAAGATTTAAAATGACAGATTTAAATGAGGTAGATGCTATTTTAGGAATCAAAGTTAGAAACATAGTAGGGGTTTTGCTCTTTGTTAATCTTATTACATAAATAAAATTTTAAATAAATTAAAATATTTGAATATTAAAGAAGCAAATACTCCTTATGATGTTTCTTCTAAATTGATTAAAAATAGTAGTAGATCAGTTGCTCAAATTGAATATGCTAGTGCAATTGGAAGTCTAATGTATGCCATGCATTGTACTAGACTAGATATTGCTTTTGCAAAGTGTAAGTTGTCTAGGTTTACAAGTAATCCTAGTGTGGAACATTGGGAAGAAATTACATGAGTGTTTGGTTACTTGAAAAAGACTATAAATCTAGGATTGTTATACGATAAATTTCTAGTTATGCTTAAAGTTTATACAAATGCTAGTTGAATAACTAGTACAAAAGATATCAAGTTAAATTCTGGATGGGTTTTCACCTTAGCAGATGGTGTTGTTTTTTAGGCATAAAAAAATGAACTTGTGTAACCCATTATACAATGGAATATGAATTCATAGCATTAACAACTACTAGTAAGGAGATAGAATGGCTAAGAAATATGTCATTAGATATTAAGGTGTGGCCACAACCTGATGCTAGCCATCTCCTTACATTATGATAGTCAAGCAACTATGTCTAAAGAATTTATTAAAATGTATAATGGAAAATGTAGACATATTAGCCTGAGACATGAATATGTAAGGTAATTAATTTCTGATGGAATTATTTCTATAATATATGTCAAGTCTTGTAATAATCTAACAGATCCTTTTACTAAGGCTCTCTCTAGAGATGTTGTTAAGAAAATATCTGCTAGATTAGGATTATAGCCATTTATATAAACTTACTAATATTAGGAACCCAACTTTACTAATACATTAGTCAAAGTTTAAAGGGTAATAACAAGTTACTGGTAAGTGGAATACATATTAAATGGGAGGGTGAGTGTTGAAATGTGACATTCTTAATGAAATTCAAATTTCACCTATATGAATATAGGAAGTGGTGTTGCTTCAACAAAAGTTTGGATAACTTTGTAACTATTCATGAATTCAGGAAGTAGCATAAGGCTATATTAGTGCTCAGTTAATGGTGAACTTCAACATTAGGTTTTGGAATTATGTGTGTAGTATTTCTCATTTTATAATTATAAATCTTTATCTAGGCTGTAATAATCAACTATCAAGATTTCTTTAGAATTTTAAAGTACTAACACTAAGGAGAAGTTTAAATCAAAAATACTTTCTCTTTACACATAAAACCAAGTTTAACCTAATATAGTGTAGAATTGTTATATAAGTACCTTGTATGTTAGCTAGTTGATGAGATGTTATCCCACATTATTTATGTAAAAGGGTTTAGTGTCCCTTATTTTGTAGTGTACCTCTAAACTATTGGTTTAAGAGAAATTGGAGGGAAACCAAATTTATATCAAATTTGGTGCCAAATTTTATGCACGTTATACTATAAATAAATATGTATATATATATATATATATATATATATATATATATATATATATATATATATATATATATATATTATAGTCTAATGATGGCACTTGGCACTTGGGCACAGGCACAGGATTAAACTAAGTGTCCTATAGTTAATTATTTTATATTTATTATTATTTTCCAGTTATATTTTTAAATAGTAGCAACCTATTTGAACAAATGTTTATTAACTGTAAAATTCTATTATGTATATGACAATTAAAGTGCAAATAAAATTATTATTATTATTTTCTATTTGATATGTATATGTCCTATTTTCTATTATGTAGATGTCCTATTTTCTCTATAAGTATTCAAACAAAACAGAAAGAAGTTCTCTGTGAATTTATAGATGTTGCTACTTGTATATTCAAGGCTTTATTGTATCCTGAAGGTACGTTGCCTTAACCTTATAGCCAACGTGGTGGGGGCAATCAATACCTTAAAGATATTGAAATATCACGACTCAAAGCTTATTTTTACACTCAATATTCTAACAATTTTAAGGTATTAATTCGCAATAAAGTCCAAGACTATTATGAGTCAAGAGTTTGTGAACGTACACTATTTGGTTTTACTAATTTTGTGCATTAGAAAGACAAGATGATGTTTCTATTAACTGCTCTAAAAATATCATACCTACTTGATCCAAACATGTTTGATATTCCTACAACCAAAGATGAAGACATTGATCAAATGAAGGCAGAGCTGATGAAATGTGAAGAGGATGAATTGCTATATAGAGGACACATCCTTAAAAATCTATTTGATCATTTATAAATCTCTTAAATTCTATTAAGTTTTCAAAAGAAATCTAAAATTCTTTAGAGTGCAAATACAATACAAAGAAACAAGGTGTGAACAAATTCCTTATCATGAAATTTTTTGAATTTACTATGGTTGATAATGCTTTTATTATGGACTAAGTGCATGAGTTTTATGTCTTTGTTTTTAAACTCCAAGACTTAAAATTAGTCATTTCTTAATCATTACTAGTAGGTGGAATAATTGCTAAACTTCCTCCTAGTTGGAATGATTATAGGAAGAAATTACTGCACATCGTAGAAGAATTTTCTTTTGAATAGATTCAAAAGAACTTGTGATTTAAAGAGGAAATAAGAATTCATATAAAAAATTTTACAAGTGAATCTATAAAAAAAATTAACTCTGTTCAAGCAAACAAGAATTTCTAGAATTTTAGAAAGAATAAAGCTGAAAATAAGAGGAAATTTTCTTAGCCTGCTATAAAGAATCTTGGAAATTTAGTCATGACAAGTAACTCTAAGAAGGGAAAAATATGTTACAATTGTGGCAAGAAAGGGCATTATAAATGTGAATGTAAGTTTTGAAAGAAACAAAAGCAAGATAATAAGGATGATGTCTAGGATTCTAACAATGCAAATATGGCTAAACATGTCATTAAATTAATTGTTATGGTTTCCAGTTTGAATATTGGGATGATTACTGAAGTTCATATGGCAGCAAGTACTATATCTCATAACTGGTGGTGTGTTCAATAATTCATGTTTATAACAACAAGAATCAGTTCAAAGCTTATGAAATTATTGAAGATGGCCATGAAGTTCTAATAGGAAATTCTAATGTTGCAAAAGTTATAGAAAAAGGAAGTATGGAACTGAATTTCACTTCTAGAAAGAAGTTGTTACTACTTAATGTTCTACATGTACCAGATATGAGAAAGAATCTTGTATTTGAACATTTGCTTTATAAGAAAGGGTTCAAAGTTGTCTTAGAGTCGGATTGTATAATTCTACCCAAGAATGGCTTATATGTGGGAACGAGCTACTCATGTGATGGAATGTTCAAACTCATTAATAATAATAATAATAATAATACACATGTTTCTATTTACATTATTAATTTATCTTTATCTTTATGGCATGATCATTTGGCACATATTAGTTTTATATCACTTAAATATATGGCCAAATATAGATTAATTTCATATAAATATGTAGATACAAAAACATGTGGAATATGTATTCAAGCAAAAATGTCAAAAGGCCATTTCCTTAGGTTAATAGAAATTCTAATTTTAGATAACTTAAATATTTAAAATTTATAAATTAGAAGTAGAAAATCAAAAGGGAAAGAAAATTAAAATTCTAAGGAGTGATAGAGGTGGTGAATATTTCCTTATAGAATTTTCTTTATTTTGTGATGAAATGGAATCATACATTAAACAAGTGCACTTTATACACCTCAACATAATTGTTTAGCAGAAAGATTGAATATAACACCTATTGAGATGCTCAATTTTATATTAGTAAATGCTAAGTTGCCCATGAATTTATGGGGAGAAGCATTCCTTACTGCTTGCCATATACATAATCAAACTCCTTCCTAGAAATTTAAAGTTTCTCCATATGAATTGTGGAAGAAAACAAAGACAAATTTAAGTTATTTTAGAGTTTGGGGCTGCCTTGCATTTTAGAAAGTTTTGGATCCTAAAAGGATGAAATTAGAACCTAAAGCTTTAAGGGGTATATTTTTTGGCTATGCTAAAAATTCAAAAGCATACAGAATTTTAGATTTTAATTCTAAATAATTTTGGAATTTAGAGATGTTGAGTTTATTGAATATAAATTTCAAAATGATTCAAATATGTTACATGAGCCTAATACATCTCAAGTTGACAAGAAGCCAACAAATATTAGTTCTTAAAGCAATGAAAGGAATCAAATTGATTCTTCTATTGAAGTTAGGTAAAGTGTACAAGCTAGAAAGGAAAAGAATTTGCACCCAAATAACTTTATAATGAGACATGAATTTAGGAGGTAACATAAAGCTATATTAGTGCTCAATTAATGGTGAACTTTGACATTAGGTTTGGAATTATGTGTGTAGTATTTCTGATTCTATAATTATAAATCTTGATTTAAGCTATAGCAATCCACTATCAAGATTTCTATAGAATTTTAAAGTACTAACACTAAGGAAGAGTTTAAATCAAAAGATATTTTGTCTTTACGCATAAATCCAATTTTAAACTAACATTAAAAGCTAAGTGGGGGATTATTATATAAGTGCTTGTATATTAGTTAGTTGATGAAATGATATCCCACATTGTTTGTGGAAAAGGGTTAAGTGTCCCTTATTTTGTAGGGTACACCTAAATTATTGGTTTAAGATAAATTATAGGAAAACCAAATTTATTTCAAATTTGGAGGCAAATGCATGCACATTATACTATAAATATATTTACATATTATAGTCTAATGATGACACTTGACACTTAGGCACAGACATAAGATTAAACTAAATGTCCTGTCGTTAATTATTTTATATTTATTTTTTTAATTTTATTTTTGAACAGTTGCAACTTGTTTGAAAGATTGTTTATTAACTGTAAAATTCTATTATTTATATGACAGTAAAAATGCAAAAAAATTTATTATTATTATTTTCTATTTTTTCCTATTTCTCTACAAGTATTCAACCAAAACATAAAGAAAATCTCTATGAATTTACAAAAGTTGCTATCTATATATTCAAGGTTTTGTTGTATTCTGAAGGTATATTGTTTTAATCTTATAGCAAATGTAGTGGGTGCAATCAATATCTTAGAGATGGTGAAATCTCACATCTCAAAGCCTTTTTTTACACCCATTGTTCTAACAAGCGTATCATGAAGCTTATCATGCATTCATACTCAATTTTACCAAAATCTAGATTGCATGTTAGAGATGTGTTCTTACCAATGTAACCCCTTTGATGGTTTGACCACTATAATCTACCCATTGTAACACTTAAAAATAATCATTTAGATTTGAGCTCCCACTAAGTGCCTCCATTTCTATTATAATATCCTACAATAATTCACCTTCTTCACCCATGACATCTTTTCCGTAGTAATGTTTTCTTGCAATAATTCTCAGTATGTTATTGAAAGTAAATTGGCAAGAGTATGAGTTGACATGAGTTGGCTTGAAGCAATAAGACTAGAAATGAAAATTAAAAATAAGCTAGCCCAAAAAAGAAAACAAAAAAAAAAATAATTTTGAAAAAATAAAATGGATCAGACCATAAAAGAAATAAGGCTGGTCAAATAGGTCATTTTTTGAAATTTTTTCCATTTTTTATCATCACAAATTTAATGACTTATTGTAGTGTGTGTAGGGGCAGGTAAATTTAAAAAAGTTTGTGAATATGAGCATATAAATATATAATTTAGTCATTTACTAAAAATATGTTTTTTAACTAAAAATAATTTTAATTTAACTAAAAATATGTTTTTTTATTTTAATTAAGATAACTATATAAATAAAATCAAATTAAAAATATAATATAGAAGTTTCCCTTAATTAAAATTAATAAGTGAATAATTTAAATTAACTAATAATATTATAAAATAATTAATTATAAAAATACTTTTAGCTATTAAAAAAATATTAATGTTAAAAAATATTAAAAAAGTGTTCTATAATTATTCAAATAAAAACACTTATTAGCCAAAATTTTAAAATATTATATGAAACTTATTTTTAAAGCAGATAAAATTGTTAACATTAAAAAAATTTGAAGAAATGATATGTTATTGTTCAAGTAGAAAATCTACTTAAATTGTAATAAATTCTAAATTTAATGAGATTATGATATTATATTGTTATATAGAGACATTAGAAATTTTATTTTTAAAATTATTAAAAAATAATTGATAAATTCTCATTATCTTAAGATTAGTCATGGTCATAACATTTTTATATAAAATTATTTTCAGAGTAGAAAATATTAATTATAAAAAAAATATTGGAGGGATGTTGTGTAATTATTTAATCAAACTACTAATTGAAATTGGAATAAATTATGACTCTATTAAGTTTTTGATTTTGAATTGCTATACAAATAAATAATATTTTTATTATTTCTAATAATAATAATAATTAATATTATTATTATTATTATTATTATTATTATTATTATTATTATTATTATTATTATTATTATTATTATGTGAATATATATTTAATATTTAATATACTATCACCAGTTCAAAAAAAATTTATCACGTAAAAAGTATATGGTAATTTAATAACTAATAGTGATTACCTTTACTAGCACCTACTCACACGCCACCAATGCCGGAGAAAAAACATAAAGTGTTACTTGATGCATTTTTTTTTATAAAATTGACTAGAAGCTTCAGAGATGTATCTGAACATCCCAACTAAGTTGTCACCTAACATCATAAAAAAAGTGTTGCTTGATTCATTTGAATATTGAAGAGAACCATAAAGTAATAAAGGGAAACTTAATTGATATGAAAACCTACTTGATGCATTTTACATCTTCTTATGGATGGTTGTCTGATCTCCATAGGACCTTAAAAAGAACCACCTCCTCCGGCTAATGAGGAGGATCTTTCTATAAAGAAAGCTCGCTTTCGAGAGTAAGAGGATGAAGGTGAATTGCCTTAAGGGATGCCAATGGAAATGTCATTCAAAGATAAGCTACTGCAAAATAATTGGATGGAGATAAATGTTTTTAAGGAAAAGGAGTTCGATATTGAAATAATGATGATGATGTAGTGGTTAACATGGAGAATAACATTCCTTCAATTTGGTTCTCTTAAAGAGTCCATACAGTACTGGAGAAACCATAGGAGAATATTGTGGTGGTAAAGATGCTGGGGAGAACCATCAGACACAAGACACTGTGTGATAGACTTAATAGAATGTGGTCTTCCACCAAAGGATTTAATGTCATTGACTTAGAGAATGACTATTTTCTGGTGAAGTTTAACAATGCACTTGATGCTCAATATGCACTAATAGATGGTCCATGGATTATTCTTGGGTATTATCTAGTTGTTCAGTCATGGTCTCCACAATTCAACTGTCAGGAGGATGAGATAAGGTTGGTGGTCACATGGATCTGCATTCTAGGAATGCCATTACAATATTGTCACAAAATAGTCTTGAGGTTGATGGGTAACATGATTGGGAAAGGTTCTATTTACCAATTTATGGTAAAAAAATAAAAATATTTTTCATTTTATGGTACATTTAAAAGTAATTTCTTTTCTGTGGTAAATTTTGAAATAATTTCTCAATTTATTTGGAGGAGAGAGAAAAATTTCACAACAATACAACCATTGTCATTGGCGGTATTACCATACTGCCACTGCCAATGGTTATAACATAATAAAAAGTAATAATAAAAAAAGTCAAACCGTCGTTCTTAATGGTCGTATGGCACTAACACAACATACACAACACAAAACACACACAAAAATTGTTCCATTATTTTTATTTTTAATAATTTAATTTTTTTATTTAATGTGCTATATAAATTTAAAGTTTTATTTTTAGAATAAATAATAATTTAATATTTAATAATATAAAAATTAACAATTAACAATTTTTCATGGCCAAACCAAAACTCATTTTTTATATGTTTACTATTTTTATGTCTTAGAGTTAAATTTTAAATAAGAATAAATTAATTTAAATAGTTTTTAGGTTTAATTAGGAGATTTTTTTAGTTAGCATTTAATTAGGACTCTTATTATTTATTGTATATTTAGGAAGTTTTACTTGAGTTTTAATTGATTTTGTATTTTATGTCTAGTGTAGGCCCTAGGAATAAAAAGGAATTGGTACGTTTTTGATATGTCGTGGCATGCACCATGCCATGTGATGAAGAAGCTTACGAAGAAAAGTCATGTGTGAGCTATGAAGAAGCTAACTACAGTTAAATTTCAACATGGCAATGTCACAGCATCACCAAGCCATGTGAGTGAAGACTTTTGACCCAAAATGATACATTACTAATAAACTTGCTGGTGTTGGAAGTTGTACAGTGTGCCAAGTATATTCATAGATTGCTTTGAATTAGTGCATCGCCATGCCTAAAAACCATGTCACGAAGGGAGAAATTTCCTATTTTGAAAATAATGAGGAAATGGAAATCAAAGAGGATTCTTTTGACACCCTAGCATTTTATAAGGAATAAAACACCCTTTTCATAAGGGGATGAACATGGAGAGACATAGAGGAAAAAGGGGGATGACTAGACAGAAATCAACGAAGATCAGAAGATAAGACTAAGAGCTTATTTTATTTTTTGTTTCATTTTTTTTGTCTTCTTGGTTATGTTTATGGATTTCAGCATAGCCATATGTGGCTAAGTTTTCTTTTAGAGTCTTGGTTAGGAGTAGTTATTCCTTGACATGATTTGAACACGAGTTTTTAGATTTGATTTGAATTTCAGTTAATTCTTTATGTTGCAATAGTTATCTTATTACCGTTCCAGACCTGTTTGATTGCATGTTTATGGATGAATTCACCAATGATAGTTAGGGGAATTCATTAGCTTAAGATACTTAGAATGTAGATCACTTGACCATGAGAGTAGGTGAGCTCCTTAGAGAGTCATAATAGTAGATTACGGTGATAAATTAATTGCTAAAATTCTTAATGAGCTTAGATTAAATTATTAATCATTAGAGTAGGTTAGATTTTAATCCTTGCATACTTAATTGAACTTAAGAGAGTCTTTAAGTATTTTAGAGCAATTACCCTTAACTAAAATCAAAATTTCTGCTTAATAATGTGTTCATGATTGGATTGGAATAATGAAACTAAACCTAGGCTCTATGTTTACAAATATTTGATTTTACTTCTAATTAAGTTTTTACTATTAAAATTTTAACACTTACTAAATTACTCAATTTACTAGTTGAGATCATAAGTAAAAATTATTAGCAATTAATATATAGTCCTTAAGGGAATGATATCTATCTACCCCAACCACAACCATGTGCATGCGGGTTTAAAATATAATAAGTTTTTGCGCCATTGCTAGGGACTAGCAATATTGATATTAATTTAATTTTTACTTTTCTTAGACTAGTATTTTTTTTAGCTTTAACTTAATTGCTAACTAATTTTTCAAGTAACTTTTGCTATTTTATGAACACTTCATCCAAAGGAAAAAACTTAGAGAAGATCAACCTTAAAATCAAGAAACTGTATAAGAAAAACTAAAAAGAAAAGCATGAGACAGACAAGCAAAAGATGGCTAAAGATTAAGAACCACCACCACTGGGTAGGAATCGTGCTCTTTAAGAGTACACAACACCTAATATAAGAGATACCCATAAACAGTATTGTCAGGCCAACTATCATTGCCAATATGTTTGAGATCAAACCAACGATAATCTAAATGATCTTATGATTTCAATTTGGAGGTCTCCCAAGTGAGGATCCTAATACCCATCTAGCTCAATTTTTGGAGATTTATGATACATTCAAGATGAATGGGTTAGTCCTTATGCAATAAAGCTTAGGTTATTCCCTTTCTCTTTGAGGGATGAGGCTAAGTTATGGCTACACTCTTTAGCACCACAGTCGATCACTTCATGGGATGTACTGTCAAAGACATTTTTGGGCAAGTATTTCCCACCATGCAAAATAGCAAAGTTCATACAAGAGATCACAAGGATCACTCAACATGGTGGCAAATCTCTTTATGAGGCTTGGGAATGTTTCAAGGATCTACAAAGACAATGTCCTCACTAAGGAGTCCTATAGTAGTTGCTCATTCAAACCTTCTACCAAGGCCTGACAAAGCCAATGAGGATTAGTATTGATGCAACTACCCAAGTGTAGACGATAGGGTTTAATATGCACCCAAGATCTTAGTAACCATGACACTGTATGAGCTTAGGGCTCTAGAGAACACACTAACCACTATCATAAAGACATGACATGGAAATAAAGAGTCGCCACCTAAGGTAATAACTAGGACAAAGTGAAAATTTGTGGTATTTGATTCTCTAAAAAAAAGCTGGCACCATAACCAGGAGATTCTGGATACGGAATATCAACTTCTTTCAATCTTATATTCTTTTAAAATTTTATGAATTACTATCTTACCTTCTATTTACATGCAATTTCATATAAACCCTTATTAAAACAACTAACTACAAGCAAACTAGTCATGAAAAATACATGTAAACAATGCACTCATTTAAATCAACAATCCCTAAGTTAGTCTAATATACATTGATCTTAATTAAATGAGCTAAATCTACATGTTTTAATTTACAAGTGAGCCTAAAGAGTAATGGGCCTAATTCCTATTCAATTTTAATTAAGTGACCCTAAGTCTATTTATTTTAATTCTAAAAATGGGCCTAAATCTACATATTATGAACTATTTAAATTAGTGGGCTTAGTTCTACATATTTTATTCCTTAAGTGATCTTAAATCTACAAGTTATGGAAAATGCTTTTATTTAATGGGCTAAATCTAAATTAATTAAATGGATCTAAGTCATCTTTACCCTAAGTCTGATTCATTATGGGCCTAATATGCATTTTAATTAATTAAACCTAAAAGCACCTAAATTTATTTAAATAGGTTAAAGCCTAATGTGGACTTAGGGCCCAAAAAACTAAAACATAAACAAACAAGCCCAAAAATAATAAAAAAAATATCAAAACAAACAAATAAAGGATCAAATAATTAATTTCACGTTATTCTAAAAAACCCCAATTTTAATTAAAGTGACTCTAAACAAGCAAATAAAATAAAATAATCAACAAGCAACCCTAATTCTATCCACTTAAATCTAATTCAATTTTAATTAAACAAACACTAATGATTTCTATAGCCATTAATTGTAATTAATTACCCAATTAAAATCCTAATTTTACTAACCAATTAATTAAAATAAAGCACACAATCACATACACATGATTTCATTATTCCCACTATTGGGGCTATTACAAAGAGCTATTGAAAAACAATAAGAAAATAACAACTAATACAACCCAAAAATAATAATAAACAACTAATAAAAAAACCTAAAAACTATATTTAGCTATAACATTCAATCCATGGCATTCCATAGACCTTCATGAATTTTATTCTTTGAGTAACTCATCAATTGATTCTCTCCATAATCACTAACACAAAAATAAACAATGGTTAGTGAATAAACAAAATAACAATAAAAATTGAGTAACGCTAAAATTAAATAGAAGAAAAATAATTAAAAAAATAGAAAGTAAAGAAGGAGATGATAATTATGGATGTAGCATGGGTTGGCCCCTCAAACTAGTAAAAATCACCATTACTTGTTAAATGGATCTTCAAAAAAACTTGTTATTCTTATTCTGAAAGTCTATTGCTTCTTGCTTTAAAATGAAATAAGTTACAAAAAAGTATTTTTGTGTACTGCCTAAAAATAAAAGTCTCCAAGAAAAGAGAAAGTCCCCCCTCGCCCCCCCCCCCCAAGAGCTTTAACTAGGTTTGTATAAAAAAACCTAAAAAACCCTAACTCGTACATACACTCAAGAGTTTTAGTTTTAAAAGGATTTTATTTCTTAAAATTCTAGATAAATCCCAAAAATAAATTTAAGAAAATTTTAGCCAATCAAAATTCAAGAAACATATTTTTATTTTCTATAAAAATACAAAAAAAAAAAAAAAAGAGAACGAAAAATGTATAATTCAGATCAGAATTGTGAAATTCTGATCAAAATTATAGAATTTTGATCCTCTTTTTTTACTTTTAATTACAAAAAGACCCCTAAAAAATTTAAATTTTTCAATTAGGTCCAAAAAAATTACAGTTAGCTCCTTAAAAAAACCAAAAACTCTTTTTTGAAAATGCATTCAGATTCTTAAGGTTTCAAACTTCAAGTTTTAAAGAATAAAACTATTTATAACATTTTCATCATTGGAGTCTTTTATCACATCCATATTTTATTATCCTAAAATTAGGTGTTTACAGTTGCCCCCCTTTGTCGTTGTTTGCTTGACAAATTATGATAAAGCAAATAAGCACATAATTTCTTAAGAACAAAGTTTGAGTGCTTACCTGTGCTCCTTGGGGATTTTTCTTGAAAGTAATTGTCAGTTCACGATGAATGCTTGTGTTGTTGTACAATACTAGGCAGAAACTTCAAACATCTAAGGAAACACTATACTCAAACGTATAGTATTTGTCTAAAAAGATACATTACACTCGGTTGTATAATGTTGACTATATTCAGTGATATAGTACTGACTGAAAAGATACATTGTACTTGATTATACAATGTTGACTATACTCAGTCATATGGTCTGGATTAAAAGAATACATTGTACTTGGTCATACAATGTTGACTATACTTAGTCATATAGTTTGGATTGAAAGAATACATCACACTCAGTTGTATGATGTTGACTATACTCTATTGTGTAGTCTAGGTTAAAAGGGATATATCACACTTGGACGTATGATGTTGACTATACTAGATTGTATAGTTTGGATTGGAAGGGTGCATTGTACGCAATCATACAATGTCAACTATACTCAGTCGTATAGTCTGGGTTGAAAGAGGTACATTGTACACTGTCATACAATATTGACTATACTTAGTCGTATAGCGTTGTTTAAAAAGGTACATTGTACTCAATTGTACAGTGTCGACTATACTCTATCGTATAGTCTAGATTAAAAGGACACATTACACTCAGTTGTACAAAGTCAACTATACTTGGTCGTATAGTCTGAATAGGAATATAATACAATCGATCGTGTATCATTGATTTCTTTTTTTGCTTTGCCTTTTGCCAATTCATTCTTCATTTCCCTTATCCCTTTCATATCTTAAAGATTATATTACAATTCATAATTGCTCATGATTAACTATAACCATTTCATTGCTTACTGATGATGCTGTAATCCATAATTCCTTGTTAATTGACTGTAATTCTTTTATTGCTTGCCTTTGATGCTACAGTCTACAACTGCTTATGATTAGCTACAAGCTTTACATTGCTCACTAATGATGTTGCAATCCATAATTGCTTATGACTAGCTATAATCCATAATTGCTCATCGATGATGCTGCAACCCTTACATTGCTCGTCTTTAATGCTACAGTCCATAACTGCTCATAAATTGACTGTGATCCTTTTATTGCTCACCTTTGATGCTACAATCCATAACTGCTTGCAAATTGACTGTAATACTTTCATTGCTTGCCTTTGATAATGCTATAGTTCATGACTGCTTGCTAAGTTTAATTAACTGCAACCCTCTCATTGCTCGCTTTTGATGCTACAATCCATAATTGCTTGTAAATTAACTGCAATCCTTTCATTACTAGCCTTTGATAATGCTACAATACATCATTGTACATTGATTTTAAATAACTGCAACCCTATTGTTGCTTGCCTTTTGATGTTGCAATCCATAATTTCTTGCAAATTAACTATAATCTTTCATTTCTTGCCTTTAGTAATGCTACAATCCATAACTACTCACGATTAGCTGCAACCCTTTCATTGCTTGCTGATGATTCTGATTAACTGCAACCCTTTCATTGCTTGCCCTTACTGCTGTAGTCCATAACTGCTCATAATTTTTATCTTTGGTTGTTTGGGTCGAATGCTTTGAATTCTTTTATGCTGATTGACTTTGAATTTTTTTATGTTGACTGATTAGAATTTCATTGTTGATTAATTTCAATTTTGCTGTGTTAACCAACTCGACAACTTGGGTGCACTTCCTTCTAGATTTACAATTCCTAAAGACTTGTTGAAGTTAGTTTCAATCATGATGAGTGTACAAAAGTACATTATAATATTAAAAATTCATCACTTTTTCATAAGATAAAGTACACTCAATAAATCTCACTATTTTTTATTTTCATGACTATCATTTATTTACCATTTGTAAAGGTCAGAGGCATCGTTAATCATCTTATACTGAGAGCATATCTTTTACCAAGTGAAGAGCTTGCTTCCACACCTAATTTTAGGGAGAATTTGCTAAACAAAACTTATGAAAACTGAGCATAAAAAGATTAAATTCTAAGTATTAAAATAGCATTTGAATTATTTGTGGGCTTTTCTTCCTTATTCGAGTATTCCCCTACCTTTCTCATATTACTCAGTGTGGATACTGTTAGAAAGGTCCTTTGGATACTCATACTCTTATAGAGTATTGGAGTAAATAGAGCAATTTTTAGTATGGTCCTCTTTTAGTATTCCCCTGCCTTTCTTGTATTACTCAGCATGGATACTACCAAAAGTTCTCATTAATACTCTTGCTCATTTCTGAGCATTCAAGTAAATTATGCTTTCTCTTACTTTGATTCTCCTCTTAGTATTCCCCCGCCTTTCTCATATTACCCAGCATGGATATTGTTAAGGGATTTTATACTCATACTCATTTCTTAGTATTAGAGTAGATTATATGCACATTTATTATTTGAAAGATTGAAATGATACTTTAAAATTCAAGCCATTTATGCTTCAATTCCATAGATTTTGATTTTTTTTTTTGCATTTTCTTCCCTTCGTTTATATTCAAAACAAGCATTAGATTGATTAGAGATTATAAACTCTCAACATAAAACTTCTAACTGCATATCTGAATTCTATGAGGCTAATAAAAGAAAGCCACTATGATAAAAAGTCATGAGATAGGCTTTCACACATGATCTCGTGAAGTGGATGAATTTACTTTCAATTTGTACATTTTTTTATTAAGATGGTACTTTATTACAGAATCTAAGGAAATAGAGTTATATTACTTCCCTTGATTATTTTGATGAGTTTTTAGCATTTATTGTCTTACCCATTCCTATTGATGCATCAGTTCCTTTCCCTTTCTTCATTCTCATTTGTTTTCCTGCATGAAATATCATAAGTTAGTATGGTCTATTTGCAAATAAAGAGATTTTGTAAAAATGCAATGACATTCTTTTGCATTCTTCCCTTTTAATTGTGGTGATAATGTCTCTAATCACCAAGTCATGATACTCCACCATTGAAGTAGTGGATTTGTGTTGTGTTTGTATATTCACCATTCCATTAATGCTATGGTAAAGGGCTTCATTTCTCTTCTTGATATCTCTTGCAAAAAAGTTTCAGGAGTTAGAGATCTTGTTTCATGATCAATAATTTTTTAAAGTGCATTCATTTTAGGTTTTAAGTTCATCCTTCCCTTTTATAGGGAAGACGAATGTATCGCTGACATATTGGACCTTCTCATCACCATATTCCACACCCTACATTGGTCTAACTATTATAGAGAGATATTCTAAACGATGCTCTAAATGAGACTATAGAGATGGATGTTAAATTTGAGGAGCTTAAGTGTCCTATCTAGCCTTTTAAAGTTATCAGGATGATACTTTTGCAAGTATCACTGTCGGTGATATTCACTTACTGGATGGGCCCATAATTTGTTAGGTTCTTAAGGTCTAAAGTCTCGTTTAGCATTAGGTTCACCTTGATAGTATTGCTCTTCCTAATTTACTTATTCATATGCTTCTTTATATATGAATACTCTGACTACTTTCCTGCACTTTTATAATACTAATTTTGAATATTAGTAGCAGATTATTTATACAATCTTATCTGGGCTTAAGGACTTCATTATGCAGAATAAGTATTTCACTACAAATGTATGCAAGTGTATGCATATTATTTATGACATGCATGATCTTAATAGGTCTTCTATTTGGAACAGAGCTATGTTCATAGCTTGGAATGTGAGAACGAGGTGCCTCATCAATAACCTGTAGGTTTGAGCATTAAATGCTTCACTGTTGGCACTTTTAATGTTAAAGCTTTTAATACAGCTTATCCACTAGATGTCCAGGTAGTGCTGTATTGATGAATTACTGGTTGTTGCTTATGGTTTACTTTTTTTTTCCCCCATAATTACATTTTAAATTCAACTTTATTCTACCAATCTTCTTCATATGTGTAAGAAACTCAGTTCATTCATTATTATTGTTTATCCTTTAACTTACTAACCCTATTAGTTACAATCTCATGCATTGAAGATGTAGAGAGGTAGGCAAACTAACTAAAGCAAGTTCTTGATGATGAAATCAACTAGACTTGCACTTCAAAGGACTCTTGAGCAGAATATGAGGCTTGATGTTGATGCAATGATTGATGATAATTATAAGGTATGGGTTGCAACACGAGTCATTAAACCACATAAATTCCCAAGGTATAAGGGGACACTAGATTTACAAATAAAACCATAAAAAGATGGTAAAAAAGAGTAAACATAACTAAAATAGTGATCTCATAGCTTTGATTTTAGCTATCACTATTTTTTTTCTTTTCATTCAAATACTTATATAGTATGATAAAGATGAATATGCTATATTTGAGCAAAAAGTTCATACTCAATTTTACTCATCCACTAGGGCAAAAATGAGAACATTCATTACATCACATGATACCACTCATGTTACCAGCTAGTCCTAATTTTTTCTCTTTAATTTTTACCTTACTCTTCTTTTTTCTTTTTTTCTTTTTTTCTTGTTTTTTCACTTTCTTTTTCATTTTCCCTTAAATTTACTATCTTTAGAAGTTACATCATGTGATATATGAACATTCTTTGAATTTACATTTGTGCCCATGCTGAATGAATCTAATTGAATTGAATTTATGTTAAACATGCAGATACTATAAATATCACAATGCATAGTATCATCAAGATGCACATTATATAAGTAAGCATGATCAGAATTCATATAATCGATCACTAAAACAAAATAAGTTCTTAAAAAACTAAAATTTTATTCGAAGAAGACAATAAGAAAATTTATTTCCTATTCTAGATGCTAGGGATACTAAGTCTTATAGTGGTTGTCCTTTAGGTGGCTGATATAGTGGCTATTCTTATATCTTCTCGCCAACTTTCTCAATGACTTCATCTTTATGTACCTCAATTGTGCATTTTTCTTTCTTTTCTAACACTTCTCATCATCAAACTCATCACCCTATACTATTGGCACAATCAACTCGAAGGGTATATTAAAAGAAGGTGGTTTAGTATAAAACATCTTATAGTCAAACTTTCCTAAATGCTGACCCAACAAGTCTTCTACTCTTTCCACTTCTTTAGGGGCATTAAGAGATTTCTCATTGGTTTTAAGGCTAAGGTCCTCAAAGGAGCTTAGCACTTCTTTCTCACTTACTCCCGAGTTAATCATCATGATAGTTGAGGGTGGTACATTTCAGTAGTTTACAAAAGGATTATTTCTAGTGCTTAATTTTTTAGGGTTTGTGATCTTTCTGGAGTTAATAAAGTTTTGGATTTCATGTTTAAGGTGGATGCAGTTATCTATGGAGTGTTAGAGGTTTTAATGGAATTAGTAGTGTTTGTTTGGGTTATAGCCTGGGGTGTTTTGGTTTGGTGGGTTTGGATTAGGTAAAGGTTGAAGTAATCCCTTTTGCATTAGGCACTCTAAGACTTTTAACAAAGGTTGGTTAAAATTAGAGAATCTCCTTGGTTGTTGAACAATATGCACTTCCACAATCTGGCTAGTGCTTCCTTACTACGTGCCCTTAGTTGGGTAGTTTCTTGCTCTAGTGCTTTTAGCAATATTCTTTTTCTTACTTTTAACCTCCTCAACTTGCAACCCATCATTATAAAGGTCTATAAATGTTTTAGGGTTAATGATTTGCAACCACTCAACCAAATTAGGTGACACATTTCAAACAATCATCCTGACATGATCTATTTTAGCTAGCTTATTTTTCATTAATCATGCCCTATTCATGAAGTCAAAAAATATGAAATTGATTCATTAGGCTTCTGCTTGGTCAATTCTAAATCCTTGATAGACACTTCAAGCCTGGTATTGTGGTCATATTATTTTAGAAAAGTAATACACAATTCTTTCCAATCAGCTCAAATAGACTTCTCTAACCCATAATACCAATTAACAGTCATACCCTCTAAGGATAGTACAAATAACTTGGTAACTGCAGACAAATGAGCCTTAGTGGTGCTCATAGTAGTTATATATTAACTAAGGTTGATCCTTAGGTCGTCGATACCATTAAACTTCTGCATTTATAGCATCTTTAACTTATCAGGTAGCTTATCTTCCTTAAATTGCATCACATTATCAAAGTCAAAAAAATATCCAATGCCCTTACCTCTCATTTATTCTTCTATTTTGGAGATCTTCTGAGTCAGTGTTTTCATCTACTTGGATTCCAGCTCTTGAACTTGCTCAAGTGATTCTTTCTTAGCTTTCTCTACTAAAAGGTTCTCTGTATCCTTATATTTCATTTCTACAATAGGCACATTCCATGCATCATTCAATGGTTTTCCCCCAACAGGTGGATCTTCCACAACAGAAGTAGGCGAAATTGCAACAATAGGTGCAGGTGTAGCTGCAATTGGTTACATTAACCCAGCTAAGGCTTGTCTTATTTCATCTTGCATTATTGCTCTCATGTAATCCATCAAAGCTCCCTTAATATCTTCTAAGGTTTAGTTTCTTCCTTATTGTTGTTCCATCTTTTATGTTTAAGTTGGTGTAGCTTTTAGGTAAAGCGAGTTGATAGGGCTCTTTTCCAAACTGTGAAGGATCTCTTTAGTTGTTGATTTTGGACTCAAATTAGTTCTTACTAATCTTCCACTACTCTATTTCCAAACATAAGAAGACCCGAATGAATCTATGATGGTTGTAAAAAAAAGTGTTAGTATGATGCATGAAATGCATGAATGCATGATGCACGTTCTATGCAACAAGTAGTAAGTCAAATATATACATTCTTCCAACCTTATTCCTCCCACACATGTATTCAATGATGAGTCTCTTTTCCTAAGATTTTTGGTCTTGGCCTTAATATCAATAAGGGATATTAAGAACTGATGCGCATGCCAAATCTCTCAAAGCAGTAAAAGCATAGAAACAACATTTCTAGGTATAAAAGATTAGCCCAATCTTTATTAACCCAAATAGGCTTTTAAAGTATAAGCTTAGGCCTTTATAAATAGAAATACCTTATGGAAACATTCACAAGCAATTTAGGTAATCCTAAGGGAAGTTACTAAGCCACTTTATGAGCTGAGTTTGGTGAAAATGGTCAAGGTTTTCTTAGCAAGATGCCCTCTTTTAAGACTTAAGTCACAGGTTAAGGTTAGAGGGGCTCATCATCCTTTGTAAACTCGAGAGAAGACTACCCCCCCTTTAGGACTTGGGTTACAGACTCTTGTCAGATGAGTCCAGTAATCTCTCTTAAATAGAGTTAAGGCTAAGAGTAATGGTTAGCCAATTTATAATCCTATGAAGCTAATGAAATTATAGAACCATAAATCAACGTCATCGGTTAATAAGGACATGCATAATGAATGCAAGAATAAAATAATAATTAATAAAATCATTCTAAAGAGCACAAGTAGAATCAGTATCTCTTATCCCTAGTGAAGTCACCACTATAGACGGCGGCATTTAGCGCGTGCCTAAGATATTAGTAACTGTGACAATGTTTGAGCTCAGGGCTCTAGAGAAAACACTAACCACTATTACAAAGACATGGTGTGGAGATGAGGAGTCGCCACCCAGGTAATAACTGGGATAAATCAAAAAATGGTGGTACTCAATTCTCTAAAAAAAAGTCGACACCACAACCAGGAGATTCTGGATACAAAATACCAACTTCTTTCAATCTTGTGTTCTTTTAGAATTACTTTATCAATTACTATCTTACCCTTTATTTACATGCAGTTTCTTATAAACCCTTATTGAAATAATCAACATCACGCAAACTAGTCATGAAAAATGCATGTAAATAATGCACTCATTTAAATCAACAATCCCTAAGTTAGTCTAATATACATTGATATTAATTAAATGGGCTAAATCTACATGTTTTAATTTACAAGTGGGCCTAAAGAGTAATGGGCCTAATTCCTATTCAATTTTAATTAAGTTACCCTAAGTCTATTTATTTTAATTCTAAAAATGGGCCTAAATCTACAAATTATGAACTATTTAAATTAGTGGGTCTACTTCTACATATTTTATTCCTAAAGTGATCTTAAATCTACAAGTTATGAAAAATGCTTTTATTTAATAGGCTAAGTCTAAATTAATTAAATTAAATTAGGTGGGCCTATGTCTAAATTAACTAAATGGGCCTAAGTCATCTCTACCCTAAGTGCAATTCATTATGGGCCTAATATGAAATTTAATTAATTAAACCTAAAAGCACCTAAATTTATTTAAATGGATTAAAGCCTAATGTGAACTTAGGACCCAAAACACTTAAACACAAACAACTAAGCCCAAAAACAAAAACAAACAAATAAAATATCAAACAATTAATTTCAACTTATTCTTAAAAAAACCTAATTTTAATTAAACTGACTATAAACAAGCACATAAAATAAAATAAAATAATCAACAAGCAACCCTAATTCTATCCACTTAAATCTAATTCAATTTTAATTAAACAAACCTTAATGATTTCTATAACTATTAATTGTAATTAATTACCCAATTAAAACCCTAATTTTACTAACTGATTAATTAAAATAAAACACATAATCACACACACACATGATTTCATTATTCCCATTATTAAGGCTATCACAAAGAGCTATTGAAAAATAATAAGAAAATAACAACTAATACAACCCAAAAAAATAAACAACTAATAAAAAACCTAAAAACTATATTTAGCTACAAGGTTCAATCCATGGCATTCTATAGACCTTCATGGATTTTATTGTTTAAGTAAACTCATCAAGTGATCCTCTCCATAATCACCAACACAAAAATAAACAATGGTTAGTGAATAAGCAAAATAATAATAATAATTGAGTAAAGCTAAAACTCAATAGAAGCAAAATAATAAAATAAAAAAATAGAAAGTAAAGAAGAAGATGATGATTATGTATGCATTGTGGGTTTACCCCTCATATCAGTAAAAATCACCATTACTTGTTAAATAGATCTTAAAAAAACTTGTTATTCTTCTTCTCAAAAGTCTATTGCTCCTTGCTTCAAAATGAAATAAGTCACAAAAAATTATTTTTGTGTACTACCTAAAAAGAAAAGTCTCTAAGAAAAGAGAGAGCCCCCCCCCCCCCCCCCAACCCCTAACAAAAGAGCTTTAGCTAGATTTTTTATAGAAAAACCTAAAAAACCCTAGCTCATACACGTACTCAAGAGTTTCAATTTTAAAAGGATTTTATTTCTTGAGAGTCTAGATAAATCCCAAAAATAAATTTAAGAAAATTTTTAGCCAATCAAAATTCAGGAAACATATTGTTATTTTTTGTAAAAATACAAAAAAAAAATAACAAAAAATATATAATTTTGACTAGAATTGTGTAATTCTGATCAAAATACATAATTCCAATTAGAAAGTGTAATTTCAATTGGAATTATAGAATTTTGATTGGAATTACAGAATTCAGATCCTCTTTTTTTTCACTTTTAATTACAAAAAGACTCATAAAAGAATTTAAATTTTTTAATTAGGTCTAAAAAAACATTATAGTTAGGACCTTAAAAAAACCAAAAAATCTTTTTTGAAAATGCATTTAGACTCTTGAGGTTTCAAACTTCAAGTTTTGAAGATCTATTTATAACTATTTCATCATTGGAGTCTTTTGTCACATCCATATTTTATTATCCCAAAGTTGGGTGTTTACACCAAGGCTCATTCATTAGTAACATGCCTAATGATGCCTACAATCTTCTTGAGACTATGGCATCTAACAACTACCAATGGCATGGAGAGAGAAGCACACCAAAGAAAGTGGCAGGAATGCATGAAATGGGTAGTTGAAATCTCTTTAATGCGAAGATTGATTTGCTTACTAAGAAATTGGATGTGTCCAACAAAGTCTCAAATCCCATGGCTGTCTATTCCTATGAGAATTATGGAGGAGGAAATTCAACCCTAAAGTGTCAAGGAGGTTTTTCTTAAGATTCCTTTATTGAGCAGTTAAATGCATTTAACAATTTCCAAAGGAATCAAGGGAATCCCTATTCTAACACCTATAACCCAAATTGGCAAAACCATACAAACTTTTATGGTCTAACCAATGAGGGGTACAAAATATCCATTAGAGGTTCAAACAACCACATCCTAGATTTTAGTAGAAGAATGCCTTCCCTCAATAAAGCGAACTAAAGTCTAACCTTAAAGTGATGATGGAGAAATTCCTAAAAGATCAAAAAATGTACCAAAAAGACCAAGAGAAGAAAAATGAAGCAATAAAGAATCTAAAATCTCAAGTGGGATAAATTTTTGCCCATAACAAGATGTTAAAAAACCAAATTGCATCATAAGGTTCAAGTTCAAGGCGGAGTGGAATGTTTCCCAATCAACCTTAAAATCCTAGAGAATGGGCTAAGGTGGTTACACTTAGAAGTGGAAAGCAATTACATGAAATAAAGACCAAGAATAATGTTGCAAAAACCGTTCATGACACCAAAGAGGAGAAGACTGAGCAATTACATAACAATAATGACAAGAAGAAGGACTTACCACCCTTAGTACCACCCCTGTTATTTCCACAAATGCAATAATAATCCAAGTTAAACAGGTAGTTTGAGAAGTTTATGAAGTCATTCCAGTAGATTAAACTAAATATACCTCTCTTAGATGTGATCAATACCATGCCTGTATACTCCAAATTCTTAAAAGACATCATCTTGCACAAGAGAAAATGGGAGGATCATGAGACCATTCCTATAAATGAGGAATGCAGTGCTGCTATTCAAAATAAGCTTCCCTAAAGCTTAAAGACCCAGGGAGTATCACTATCCCTTATACCATTGGAAACAAATTTATAAGTAAATATCTATGTGATCTTGGTGCAAGTGTGAGTGTAATTCCTCTTTCCTTTTGTTGACAACTCAACATCGATGAGCCACAACTAATAATAGTGTCTCTACAGCTTGCAAATAGATCTATCATCTACCCCTACGGAATTCTAGAAGATGTCCCAATCAAAGTTACAGACTATTATGTACCAAAAGATTTCATCATCTTGGAAATAGAGGATTGCCACATTCCAATCATACTAGGATGACCATTCCTAGCCACAACAAGAGCAATTATCGACATCAAGAGAGGAAAGATTTTATTAGAAATTGGAGATAATAAGGTGGAGTTTGATGTTTTCAAAATGGAAAAAAATTTCTCAATGATGGGATCCTGTTTTAGAGTAGATATGATAAAAAAATGTGTGCAAAATACCTTTGAAAAGTAACTCACCCATAATCCCCTAAAATTATGCTTGATCCATGATGTTACAAAGGATGACATTGATGAAGAGGTGGAAATGTATGAACACTACCTCAGTGCAAGTCTAGCATTGAATAAATATAAATCAACCAGGTATAAGCCCTTACCCTTTATTATAAAAAGCCTTGGTATGATTAAGGAGGACATTGCACTTAAGGTAGAGTTTAAAGCTCTTCCTTTATCTTTAAGGTATGTTTTTCTTGGCCCTAACATTATATATCCTATGAATATTGAGTTGAATGATGAACAAGTAGACAAATTACTTAAGCCTTACAGAAAGATTATAGGTTATACCATATATGACCTAAAGGGGATTAGTGCTTCAATATGCATGCATAGGATTCACATGGAAAATATTTCTAAACCCACCACAGAATATCAAAGAAGGCTAAACCCTAACATGAAAGAGGTGGTTAAGAAAGAAATTGTGAAGTTGCTTAATGCAGGGATTATGTATTTGATCTCAGATAGTCAGTGAGTTAGTCCAATCCATGTAGTCCCTAAGAAGGGATGTACAATAGTAGTAAAAAATGAGAACAATGAGTTGATCCTAACTAGGACTGTCATAGGTTGGCACATGTGCATTGACTATAGAAAATTAAATAAGGCCACTAGGAAATATCACTTCCCACTACCATTCATTGACTAACACTTAGAAAGGTTAGCTAATCATTCTTTTTTTTTACTTGGATGGATACTCTGGTTTCTTTCAAATACCCATACAACTTGATGATCAAGAGAAAACCACATTCACATGTCCTTATGGAATATATGCATATAGAATAACTTTTGGGATGTGTAGTGTTCCTGCTACTTTCCAATTATACATGATGTCTATCTTCTCTGATTTTGTTAAGGACACTATAAAGGTTTTTATGGATGATTTCTTTCTATATGATTTTTTTATGATTATCTTGATAATCTATCTAAAGTGTTGCAGAGATGTAAATACACTAACCTTGTGCTGAACTGGGAAAAGTGTCACTTTATGGTGACTAAAGGAGTGGTGCTCGGGTACATTATGTCTAAAAATGGCATTAAAGTCGAGAGGGCAAAAATTGAAGTGATAGAGAAACTTCCACCCCCTACCTCTATTAAAGGAATATGGAGTTTTTTGGGACACACTGGGTTCTATCGGTGCTTCATCAAAGATTTTTCCAAAATTGCTAAACCATTAACTAATTTGCTCGCCAAGGAAGTTGCTTTTGAATTTACTAAAGAATGTCTTTCTATTTTCCATAGGTTGAAAGAAGAACTTATTTTAGCACTTATCCTACAACCACTAGACTGGAGCCTTCCTTTTAAGATCATGTGTGACACTAGCAACTATGCAATAGGAGTTGTCTTAGGGCAACAAAGAGACAAACAAGCCTATGCCATTTACTATATAAGCCACACTCTCAATGATGCTGAAATAAATTATGCAAAAAATAAGAAGGAACTTCTAGCAGTGGTACATGCTATGGAAAAATTTTGTTCATATTTAGTAGGAAGCAAATATTATTCATATTTTGTCCATTCAACCCTTAAGTATCTTATAGCGAAGAAGGATGTGAAACCAAGACTCATTTGTTAGATCCTTCTTTTATAAGAATTTGACTTGGAGATTTGAGATCATAAAGGAATCAAGAAATTGGTTATTAATCACCTTTCCTACCTTAAGCGAAGTGCTAATCCAGACTCTATTCTAATCTCAAATGACCTTCCAAGAAAATAACTCATGAGAGTCCAGCAAAGCATCCTATAGTATGCAGATTTTATAAATTACCTTGCATGTGGTGTCAGACATTTATTACCATCAAAAGAAGAAATTCTTTTGAGACTCTCGGCAATACTTCTAGGATGAACCCTATTTATTTAAGAGGTGTGGGGATGGATTGTTACAAAGGTGTATTCTATATGAAGAAATTTTAGAAGTACTCACTCATTGCCATTTGCTTAAGTGTGGGGGATATGCAAGCTCTACCAAAATAGTAGTAAAGGTACTTTAGAGCAGATTCTACTAGACCTCTCTTTTAAAGATACAAGGCAATTTGTACTCAAATGTGATAATTGCCAATGGACAGGTAACATTAACAAACAAAATGAAATGCCCTTCACAAATATTATCAAAATTGAATTATTTAATGTGTGGGGCATTGATTTTATGGGACCTTTCCTAAGCTTTTATGGGAATAAATATATATTGGTTGGGGTTAATTATATGTCCAAGTCAACGAGAGCAATTGCTTCACTAACTAATGATGGTAAAGTAGTCATTAAGTTCCTCCAGAGGAATATATTTATTCACTTTGGCACCCCTAGAGCTATAATTAATGATGGTGGTTCTCACTTTTGCAATCGTCAATTTGAATCTCTTTTACCAAAATATGGTGTTAAGCATAAAGTGGCTACACCATACCAACCTCAGACCAATGGACAAGTGGAAATCTCAAACAGGGAACTAAAGACTATACTAGAAAAGATAGTTAGTGCCTCAAGAAAGGATTGGTCCATTCATTTGATGATGCACTATAGGCATACCAAACAGCTTTCAAAACTCCAATTGGGACTTCACCATTTAGGTTGGTTTTTGGGAAATTGTTTAATCTCCTAACTAAGTTAGAATATAAAGCCTTTTAGGCTATAGGGTTTCTAAATTTTGATTTAGTAAAAGCTGGTGCAAAAAGGCTACTTTAGTTGAATGAACTTGAAGAGTTTCGCATGGATGCCTACGACAATGCTAAAATTTACAAAGAAAAAATAAAAAGATGGCATAATAAACATCTATAGAAGAAAAAGTTTTACAAAGGAGATTTGGTGTTGCTATTCGACTCTAAACTAAAGCTATTTCTAAGGAAAATCAAGTCTCGATGGTCTGGACCTTTTAGAATCAAGCAAGTCTTCCCTCATAGAGCAGTTGAGCTTTTAAATAGGGCAAATAAAACCTTTAAAGTCAATAGGCAACATCTCAAGCCCTACTATGTGGAGGAAGCCAACTTAAAAAGTGTCTCTTATACACTCGTAGATCCAGTTTGAGCTCATCATAGAATGATAGAGCTAAAGACCTTAAAATAGCACTAATTGAGAGGCAACCCAATCATTTTTCATTTTAACTCTCCTTTTGTTTTAGTCTTTTCTCTATTTTTTATTTTTACTTGTTAATTCATTTACTTCAATTCTTTTATAGGATCAACAATACAATTGTCATAAAGACCTACTACTTCAAAGAGCAAGTTTGTATGATCACACAAGGTAATGCATGGCCGTGTCCAGGTATGCAACTTAAACTTTAAATTAACAAATTTATATGCAGAATGCATGGCATAATGACATAACATATCCACACTATGTCTTAAAACTCCATAAGTTATAGACTGTGTCATAACTTCATTACACAATATATCTATGCCATGTCACATTCCCAATTATCTTCTAAACTATGTTATGGTTTCATTACATGGCATATCTATGCCATAACATATTCCTAATTATCTTCCAGACTATTATATAGTATAACAGCATGACATTACCATGCCATACCACTCATTAACCATGGAGCACCTAACACGGTTTGCATGTCATGTTATCAACCTTCCCCATGTCGTGTCAATATGCTAACATGACATCTCCATGTTGTGCCAACACTTTCACTATACCATGTTAAGACCTTCATTGCATGGCATGACTAACACAACATTATGCCATGTTAAGCCCATCATCACTCGACATCATAACACGACATCATGATGTGTCATGACCATCATAATATGGCATCCTTACATGTCGTGCTATCATCTTCTCCGTCCCATGTTACATATTCACCAATTTTCCTAGAATGAAACATGACATGACAACATGGCATATCCATGTCGTGTCATGCCTTATGTTGCATGGCCTCTAAGCATAGCATGGAGGCCATGCCATTCACTTCCCCATGTCACACTCCCCAACACGGTTTTCCCAAAGTATATTTCTTAAATTATGTCCCAATCCCTCTATATAAACACCCACTTCTTTAAACCTAGCCCCCAATCCATTCTTTCTACTTCTCTCTTTCTCCTACACCGTCCTCTCCCAATTTTTCTTCCTTGTCTCCTCCTCCTTAACTTTATCAACCATTTTACTTCCTTATTTCTTCCTTTTAAAACCTCACTTCTTTGTTTTCCTTTTCATTCTCTACACATGGGAAAATCCAAAGCATTTGGAAAATCACTATCATCATCCAATAAGTGAACTCGTACCACATCCTTCATATCACATTATATTAGGGGATCTTGCTACTGTAGGGTTGAATGAATTAGTCTTAGGCATGATTGATAACTCCAAATGGGAGGATTTAATGAGAATTAAAGAGCCTGTTTTTCATGAGTTATTTTTGGAGTTCTTATCCACTTTTTTATCCAACCCCAGTAATCTTATTGGCTATGATAATAAAAATGTGTTGCTATTCCAATAAGGTGGCAAATGATTCTCTTTTTCCTTGAATGAATTTGCTATGCATTATGGTTTTTATGATGCTCTGCATGTTACTAGTAGTGTGCTTGATAATGCACAAAGTATTCTTAAACCTGTCAAATATCATCAGTTTTGGAGGGAGATTATACATGTAGGAGTCACCCAGCAAACCTATGACCCTAGGGTTAGCAAGAGCACTAATATATCCTATCCTGAATAACTGGCACTATTTATGGTCAAAAGGAGAGTATGGGATGTGTCACACTTAGAGATTTATTTTACTTATATTATTTTGTTAAGGGTATAGTGCCTCATTTGGGATATGGTTTTGCTTTCTATATGGATGGTGTTTAGAGAAAAATGAAGGGAACTTTATGTGGGTTAGGAATCTATAAGTTTTTGACTCCTTTATGAACATGACTCGGCTTTGCACCACATTGCCCTTTAATATTACCGTCATGAAAAAGATTAAGGTGGTTATAGTTAGGGATGGTTGATATGTTCTGATTCATAATCCAGTTGAGTTGGGTGCTGATAAGCCATAACAGACACACCCATGCACCTCCACCTCCACAAGCTTCTCACACTGTCAGACCTTCATTATCTTCCTATCCTCCACATCTTGAGGCTACTCTTTAGTATCACACAAAGCATCTGCACTGGTTTGTTGATAGTCTCTCAAGCTTATGTCAGACCTAGGGCATACTTCTTCCTCTAGGACCTATCTTTCTTGGTTTCACCTCCATTGCTACTACTAAGGAGCTTCCCGAATGATTTTGCTCCTATGGATGATGGATGTCCCTTTCAATTTATAATTATGTTTTATTATTTTCATTTATTTATGCTTTTTTATTTTTGGATATTATGTGTGTTGTTTTATTATTTTATTTTTTCTCTTTTGTTAGTTTTCTATGTTTTGTTCTCTTTCAGACAAATGCACAATTTCATGGCAGTACCCTTTCTCCTACTTTTCCTTTTTTATTTTCCTTTTATCTTTTCTCTTTCAATTGTCATTGAGGACAATGCCATGGATAGTGTGGGGGGGTGCTTAGATTTATTCGTCTGTAGATTGATTTGTTTGTCAATTTTAGGGTTTATTAATTTTCAATTTGTTTCCCTATATTAATGATTCGTTTGTCCTAAAAAATTTTAAATTTTCTTTTGATACTCTCTCACACTTAAGAATATATTAGTGTAAAAGCTTGTCTCTTAATTGAATTATTGAACTATCAGATGGTTTATTAATTAAGATAGTTATACATAGTCTTTATATATGAAGAATTTAGTTCTTTTGACCTAAGCATGAACCTAGGGATTAAAATTGTGCATGATTTTAGGAAGGATTGCATTTTGAACTTCAGATAAAAAAAACTCTCTCATTGTTTAAGTAGGAGCAATATTTAAATTTAAATTCTTATATGCTCTGAATCTACTCTTATGCCCTGATTAGGGTATGAGTATCCATAGGACCCACTTAATAGTATCCACACTTAGTAATTCAGGAACGATAGGGGATTACTCAGAGTTGAAGGATTTGAATGGAGAGAAAAATAAAAATTATGAAATGGAGCATAAAACGCATCCACAACCATATCAAGAAGAATTGCAGTGCTTAATATTTTCTTTTCTGGATTTATGCTCACTTGATTTTAAAGGGTTGTGTGCTTGGGTTATAACTAGTAAATTATTCATGCATATTGTGTTTTTGTTTAACTATCTTCTTTAATAAACATGTTTCGATTTTGGTGTTATTAAGATTTCATGTCTTCAAAGTTGTATGTCCTTAATTGTGATTTGAGTTTAATATTTTCAAATTTTGGTTTTTGCTTGAGGACAAGCAAAACTTTAGTGTGGGGAAATTTGATATGTTTATTATTTATGTGTTTTAGAGTTAAATTTCAATAAATTTTAAATAGGAATAAATTAATTTAAGTAGTTTTTGGTTTTAATTAGGAGATTTTTTTTAGTTAGTATTTAATTAAGATTCTTATTATTTATTGTATATTTAGGAAGTTTTATTTGAGTTTTAATTGATTTTGTATTTTATGTCTAGTGTGGACCCTAGGAATAAAAAGGAATTGGTAGGTTTTTGATATAGCATGGCATGCACTATGCCGTGTGATGAAGAAGCTTATGAAGAAAAGTCATGTCCAAGCCATGAAGAAGCCAACTACATTTGAATCTCAATATGGCAATGTCACAACACCACCATGCCATGTGAGTGAAGACTTCTAACCCAAAATGCTATATGGCTAATAAACTTGCACATGTTGGAAGACATACAACGTGCCGAGTATATTCGCAAATTATTTTGAATTAGTGCACGATCGTGCCTAAAAACTGTGTCACGAAAGGAGAAATTTTCTGTTTTGAAAATAAAGAGAAACTAAAAATCAAAGAGGATTCTTCTAGTACCCTAGCATTATATAAGGAATAAAACACCCTTTTCACAAGGAAATGAAAGCGAGGAGACATACAAAAAAAAAGGGGATGGCTAGATAGAAATGAACGAAGACCAGAAGACAAGACTAAGAGCTTATTTTATTTTTTGTTTCATCCTTTTGTCTTCTTAGTTATGTTTATGGATTTGACCATAGTCATATGTGGTTAAGTTTTCTTTTAGAGTCTTGGTTAGGAGTAGCTATTCCTTGACATGATTTGAACACAAGTTTTTATATTTGATTTGAATTTCAGTTAGTTCTTTGTGTTGCAATATTTATCTTGTTATCATTCCAACAAGATTTAAGGGAATTCATTAGCTTAAGACACTTAGAACCTATATCACTGGACCACGAGATAAGGCAAACTCTTCAAGAAGTCACGACAACAGATTACGATGATAAATTAATTGCTAAAAATCTTAATAAACTTGGATTAAATTATTAATCACGAGAGTATGTTAGATTTTAATCCTTACATGCTTTATTAAACTTGAGAGAGTCTTTAAGTATTTAAGAGCAATTACCCTTAATTGAATTCAAGATTTCTGCTTAATAATGTGTTTATGATTGGATTGGAATAGTGAAAATAAATTTAAACTCCGTGTTTACAAATATTTAATTTTACTTCTAATTAAGTTTTTGCTATTTAAATTTTAACTCTTGCTAAATTATTCAATTTACTAGCTGAGATCATAGATAAAAATTATTAGTAATCAATATTCAATCTTTGAGAGAACGATATTTATCTACTGCAGCAACAATCGTGCACTTGCGGGTTTAAAACGCAACAATTTTGCATGCTAACCAAAACAATTTTGTATGGTCAAAATTGTGATTAATTTTTAATTTTATTATTATTATTAGTATTAATTTTTTGGACCATTAGAGCCATCTGAATTTTTTTTGGCCATCGGAATTTTTTTTATGTCCACAATAATGGTACATCCACATAGCTCAATTTTTTGGGCCATCTATTTTTTTTTTTGTTTTTTATTTAAATATTAAATTATTATTTATAATAATAATAATAATAATAATAATAATAATAATATGCATAGTCTAAACAATTTGTGTGTGTTTTGTGTTATGTGTGCTGTATTTATGTCATACGGCCGTTGGGAAATTACCTTTAAATTGAGAAATTATTTTAAAATTCCCCAAAAAAAAAAAAAGGAAATTACTTTTAAATTTTACCATAAATTGGTAAACAGCCCTTGGGAAAGTGGTTCTTATAGACTACAGCACAAAGGCAGCGGAGCGGGGGAAATTTACCAGAATAGCAGTGGAAGTAAACCTTGATAATCCGTTAGTGTCTCAATTTTACTTGGATGGAAAACTCCATAGAGTGGAGTACGAATGCTTACCACGAATCTATGTCCAATGTGGCAAATATGGCCATGTGAGTGGCGTCTGTCCGACTAAGATATGTGACAATGCTAACCAAGAAGGTCAGAACGCTAATGGTGATAGCTCTAAGATGGCCGCAATGGAGGAAAATGACACAAACCCCAACTTTGGACCTTTGATGCTAGCTAAAAGGAAAGGACACTTTTGGAAGAAAAAGGGGATTAATGATAATAAAGGAATAAAGTCTGGTTACCCTAATAGAAAAAGGCAAGGGTCAAGATTCACAGCGTTGGAAGATGGCAATGATGAAGTCTTAGGACTGTTCAACGCTAAAGAGAACGACAACAGTGGAGTATGGGAACAAGTTAAAAGAAAGAAGCAATCTGGGCCTAGGAGAAATGGGCCTTGAGGGGGTGGATTTTTCAATAAGAGTCGCAATGGGGAGGGTAACAAGTGTAATGTGTCTGAACAGGCTGCTGCAAAGCCCAAGCCTAGAAAAGAGCTAACAAGGCATAACAACTCTAGACTTCTAGACCCAAAAATGCACTCAGTAGTTTTATCATGGGCTTTTTTCCATTTGAGGGTAAAAACAAAAAATTATTTTCTCATTTTAAAGTAGTTTTTTAAATTTTTTTTTTAAAATTTAGAGTAATTTATAAAATTATTTTAATTTTAGAGTATTTTTTAATGGTGTGACTTGAGGGGACCATTAGCGTTAGTAAACTGGCAGAGTGCCTATTTCCTCCAATTCAACTGACGAAAATGATTACGTAATTATTAGTTAGTAATTAGGATATTATATTAATAATTAAAAAAAAACTACACCACACACTCATTTATAAATAATAATTATTATAAAAAAAACTTTTGTCATATACAAGTTGACCATAATAATAATAATAATAATAATAATAATAATAATAATAATATAAAATTCAAATAATCCTAATAGTATTAAAATTAAAAAATTCATAATATAATTATAATTATAATTATATCAAAATTAAAAATTAAAAAATTAATATATATATATATATATATATATATATATATATATATATATATATATAAGTTGGCCACACGAAAAAACCTAGACTTCCTTTCTCATTTTTACTATTACCAATATCACTATTCATAAGAAAAAAATTTTGTGCTCAAATTTTTTTTTCCTTTCAATCATTTCATCAAAAGAGCGATACTAACAAGTCTATCTATTTTGTTTACTCCCATTTGATGTGTTACTTTAAATTTTACATGATTTTAATTACATTTCATATTCCAAATGTTATTTTTCCTTATGCCAAGTAAATTTATTTTTTTTTTAACTTCAAACGGCTAGGTCCAAGTGTTTTTGATTTTTTTTTAATAATATTTTTTCATTTTAATATCATAATAATTATGATTGTTTTAATTATGATATTATCAAAATTAATATTATAATTACGATAATATTATAATTTTTTATTTTAATGTTAATTTGATTATTTTAATTTAATTATCATAATATTTAAAATAATTTTATTATTAATGTATTATGAGTAATAATCATATTTCTAATGTTAGATGGCAGAGTTCATTAAGAAGGAAAAATATATATATGCAAATGAAACTCGTGATTACATAATTATTAGTTAGTAATTAGGTCATCATAGTAATAATTAAAAATAAAAAAACTACACACACTCGTGTATAAAAAAATTATTATTATTATAAAAAAAACTTTTGTCATATATAAGTTAATCATAATAATAATATAAAATTAAACTAATCATAATAGTGTTAAAATTAAAAAAAATCATAATATAATTATAATTATGATATTATTTTTAATATTATTATACTACAAGTTGGCCATGCAAAAAAATATCCCCACTCTGTAAGCTTTCCTTTCTCAATTTTTACTATTACCAAATATCACTATTCATAAAAAAAAAATTTGTACTCAAATTGTTTTTTCCTTTCAACCATTTAATCAGAAGAGCGACACGAATATATCTATATATTTTGTTTGCTCTCATTTGGTGTGTTACTCAAAATTTTAAGTGATTTTAGGTAAATTTCATATTCCTAATGTTATTTTTCCTATTGACAAAAGCACTATTCGTTAAATTAAATTTTTGTTATCTGAATTTGTTTATTTTTCAGCCACTTAATCCATAGGATGATAAGAGTATTTATGTATATTTTATTGGTTAAAATTTAGCATATTAGTGAAAGTTTTAAGTTATTTTTGTTGAATTTGCATGATTTTTACATATTTTATTATAACTTTTTACTATTTCATTTAAACTCATTTAACCCATTCTTATAAAGGCCAACACCTCTTTGCCGACTCCTCATGGCTAGAGGTGACGCCTCTCATGGGTGACGGCTATTTAAAGAGGTGTCACCGTATTATTTTATTTTAAATAAATTATTTGTTATTTATTTTATTTTCTTTAATTTATTATAAGGACTTATTCCTTTTATTTTGAAATGTATTTAAGTGTGTATGTTTGTCATTTTAACTTGTTTTCTTTTCTTTTTTTATTTATTCATTTTATTTAATTATTAAACCTATGATAATTTTTAGTCTTATATATATTTATCCTCACATAATTTATTAATGCATTAATTTCATGCAACGAAATAAGAGAGTTTACAGCATTAAGAAAAAAAAAAAGGACAATATAATGAGTTGAGGAATTGACAAGGGAAGCGGAAAATTATTGAATTAGCATTATTGAAGTTTGAAAATAGTTTTACTTGCAACATCCATCAATATGATAAAAGCAGAATTTTTGTTTTGCTTGCATGATTTGTTAAGGAAAATTATTGAATTAGCATTATTGAAGTTTGAAAATAGTTTTACTTGCAACATCCATCAATATGATAAAAGCAGAATTTTTGTTTTGCTTGCATGATTTGTTAAGGAACTCTACAGCCTTTTGTTCAGTAGTTTTACTTTTGTTTTGCTTGCATTATTTGGAGAGTTTTTTCTATTATTGAGTTGCCTAACTGTGCAGTTTGTGAAGTAGGTGATAGATTTTCGCTAGTAAATGGCGGAGAAATAAGAATTTTTTTAAAATTAATCACATGAAGTCTGCCGGTTTGATTGGCGGACCTTTTACAAGAATTCTGCTTTTGATTGGGCTGCACCATCTTTGTTGGCAGAGTTCCTCAATTTTTATTTTTTAAAAAATTTATAATGTCAATTCAACTGGTAGAAATCACTTGTCATCTTGTATTTCTGTCACTTTAAGTGACAAATTTGGGTCAATTTTTTTTTAATTTTTTAATTATTTTTTACCCCAAATCCAAAAATACTTTAAAAAGTACCTTAAATCAAGAAAATTTTTACCTTTTTACCTTAAATTGGTAAAAAGCCCTTTTATTATATTCAATCAAAGGCAACGATTCTAGTTCACAAGCAAACTATAATTAATCATCAACAGGTCCAAATGTAAACAAAGAAGGATGGGTAAATGAACATCAATTCTCAGGACTCCCACCTGATGTCAAGCTCGAAGTCAGTGAAGATGAGTTGAATAAGTCTGAGGGGAACTCCATGTCGGATGATGGGGATTTAGATGATGAGAAGGATATCATGGACTCCTTTTTCCTTGCTACATATATACAGAACTAAAGGTTTTTTAGCCTTTCTTTTTCTATTTCAATTATTTTTATGGATTTGTCAGCCATGTTCTAGACCTGCCAGGGAGCAGTTTCTCCTTCCTTTCGGAGGAATTTTAAGGAATTGGTGAGAATTAATAAACCTGATGTGATGGCTTTAATGGAAACTGGAATTAGTGGTTATAAGGCTGAGGCATTTATTGGAAAAAGTGGTTTTATGCGCTCCCATGGAATTGAAGCTAAAGGATTTTTTAGAGGAATTTGGGTGCTGTGGAACTCAGATGTGGAGGTTCCTATGATGGAAAATAATTGGCAGTACATTTATACTAAAGTGAAGAAAGGGCTTGATATGAGCTACTACATCAGTTTTGTCTATAGGAGCCCAACTCTATGATTCGTAGAGGTTTATTGAGTGAGTCAAGTTCATGATGCATGTGTTTTAGGTAGAGATTTTAATGCCACTTTGAGCAATTCATATTGTAAAGGAAGTTCTTAAAAGACTCTAGATTTTTGCAAGTTGTTCAATGATTGGCTCCATGCATTTGGATGTGTGATTTAGGATACACTGGACCTCAGTTTACTTTGTTAAGGGGTTTGTTGATGAAACACCTTGACTGAGTTGTTTGCAATGAGTAGTGGCTTTAAATTTGCCCTGACACTATAGTAAATCATTTACCTAAAATTCAGTCAAACCATAGGCCCTTATTACTTAAGGCGAAACCAACACTGATTATAAGATCTCCCTACAAGGCTTTTAAATTTTAAGCTGCTTGGATTACCCATGAAGAGTTCAGTAATTTTATAAGAAATAGCTAGGATAAGGAGGTGGATTATGTGGAGGAGGCTAACAAATTTAAAAAGGTGGTGGAGCACTGAAACAAGAACTTCTTTAGGAATATTTTTTATAAGAAAAAAATTTTAGTCAGACTCATAGGAATTCATAGAGCTTTAGAGTGGCACCAGTCTACAAACCTTCTAGAGTTAGAAAAGTAATTAAAGAATGAGTTAGAAACTATTTTAACTCAGGAAGAGCTCTTTTGGCTTCAAAAAGCTCGATCATATTAGATTATTGATGGAGATAAAAATACGAAGTATTTTCACCAACTAACTCGACATCGTCATAAAAGGTCTAGAATTTTAATGCTTCAAATTAATTCTGGAAAAATTTTGCAAGACCAAGAAGTGATGAAATCGTGTGCCTCTTTATTTTTTAAAAACTTTTATTACTAAAATAAAGATAGCATGTCGAGATATGAAGCAAGAGACATGTTCCTAACATTTTTGGATGAGATGTTTGAGGGATTGACGATGTAAATAACATATAAAGAAATTAAAAGGGCTATGTTTGGGTTGCGGCCCTTCAAATCCCCTGAAGTTTATGGTTATAATGTTGGGTTCTATCAAACTCAATGGATGACAATGGGTGCATCTGTGTGCAAGTTCAATGAAGATGTTTTCAAATGTAAGGCAAAGATTAGCTTTGTCAATAACACTCTGATTGTTATAATTCCAAAGAAAGAGAATGCAGTGGTGATTCAAGACTTAGGCCAATAAGCTTGTGCACTACCATTTACAAAATGGTAACCAAAGTGATTGTCAACCGAATTTACGATGTGCATCCACAGTTAATAGGAGATGCCCAAACTAGCTTTGTTCCTGGCAGGAATATAAAAGATAATATTATTCTTGCTCAAAAGATCATACATACTATGAGGAATAACAAGGAAACATGGGCATAATGGCTATTAAAATTGATCTCAATAAAGCCTATGATATGCTCTCATAGGACTTTATTTTTGACACTATCATTGATGTGAAAATTCCTCAATGTTTGGTGGACATAATAATGAAGTGCATTACTACTCCAAAGATGGAGGTGTTATGGAATGGTGAAAGAACTCAACAATTTTAGCCTGATAGAAGGATTCATCAAGGAGTCTTCATATTGCGTTACTTATTTTTTTTCTATGCATTAAATGTTTGGCATAAAAAATTCAAAATTTGGTGATGTCTGTAAGGTATGCAACAAAATCAGAGTAAGTATACCTAACAATCTCAAGCTCATATAACCTCTAATATTTGAGCATGTAATTCTTTATTCTATGGAAGTATTGTACGTCCCATTTGACTGCTATTTAATGGTCCACTCCTATATTGCTTAAATATCTGTCTAGGATCCCAATAATGTACAAATATCCTAACACGTACAAAATTAAGCATACATCATACCCGCCATTGCTAATTTATAAGGAATCTTTTGCATTTTTTTCTTTAAAATCATTCTTTGGGAACTATTTGAGACTAAACTTATCTCCCTTCACCATAGGGGTATCACTTAGTTTACAATCCTGTATGCCATATCTTTTAAGAACCTTTTTGATATAGCCCTTTTATAATAATCCAAGAACACCTCAATGTATTTGGACGCCTAACACAAAAGAGACATCACCAAGATCTTTTCTCTCAAAGTTCTTAGCTAGAAAGTTCTTGGTTTCATGCAATAAGCCTATATTATTGCTAGCAAGCAAAATGTCATTAACATAAAAAGCTAAAAAAATATACTTGCTCCCACATAACCTATGGTATATACAATCATCAACCAAATTCAGCTTAAAACCAAACAAGATGATCACTTAATGAAACTTGAAATACCATTGTTGAGATGTTTGTTTGAGTCCATAGATTGATTTCTTAAGTTTGAAAACCATATTATTCTTCGGGTCTCCATACATAAAATTTTCTAGTTGCACTATGTAAATCATTCATTAAGATTTTCATTAAGAAACGTTGTCTTTACATCCATTTAATGTAACTCAAGATCAAAATATGCCACTAATGCCATTATAATCCTAAACGAGTCTTTCAAAGAAATTGGAGAGGAAGTCTCTTTATAATCAATGTCTTCTCTCTATGTAAAGCCCGTTATAACAAAACGTGCCTTGTACCTCTCTACATTACCTTTCGAATCCCTCTTGGTTTTAAATATCCATTTGCAACCAATAGGTTTCACACCTTTTGGGAATGGAACAAGATCTCATATATCATTGTCTTTCATGGACTTTCTCTCTTCATTTATGGCATTAATCCACTTTTGAGAATTAGAACTTTTCATGGCTTGATGAAAGTTGATTAAATCATCTTTAATCACTCTAATGTTAGCTTCATGTTCTTGAAGAAATACAATATAATCATTTAGAATTGCACTTCTTCTTTCTCTAATGGATCTCCTAAATGGCATAGGTTCTTGAGGTTGTAGAGTTTATTCTTCTGGAATAATTTCTTGAATAGGAGGTTCTTCAACATTGTTTTTGTGTGCTATATCTTGAACAAAATTAGGAATAGAATCCCGATTAATGCCAATAGCACTTATGGGAATATCAATATATTCCTCTTCAAAGATAAAGTCTCTAACTTTACCTTCCCACATAAACTCAACATCCTCAAAGAACTAAGCATTTCTTGACTTAAAAATTGACTTAGTTGTGGGATCATAAAACTTATACCCTTTAGAACTTTTAGATTATCCAATAAAATAATAACTAACCACCTTTGAGTCCAGTTTTTTTTTCATTAGGCTTGTAAGGCTTTACCTTAGCTGGACATCCCAAACATACAGGTGCTTCAAACTAGGCGTTTTACCTATCTAAAGTTTGTAAGGAGTTTTGCCAATTGCTTTTTTAGAATTCTGTTAAGGATATATGTTGTAGTCTTAAGTGTTTCTCCCCATAGTGATTCTAACAAGGTAGAATGAGAAATTATACTCCTCACCATGTCCTTACGTGTCCTACATATTTTATCTTTCAATAATACAATTCATATTGGGAAAACCCAACATAGTGTATAGTGGGATGATACCACATTCCTCTAGGAATTTAGAAAATGGTTCTGAACAGTGTTCACCTTAACTGTCATATCTACTATATTGCATTAAACACAAGTCTCTCTATTCTCCACTTAAAGATATGTCCTTACCTTTTGTGCCATAATGCAACTGATTTTTCATTGATTATTTTTCTCTTTACACCTTATGTGCTTCATTGTAAGGATTCAATAAATGAGCCATTTGTGTTAAGTAAATAAAGATTATTGTAACCTAATAAAGAATCAGAATTGACCAAATTTGAATCTTAAAATAAACTAAATTTTCCATTCTCAAATAGCTAAAAATAACAAAATTTTTCCAAAGTGAAAATAGAAATCAAATTTTATCTTAAAAAATATAATAAATGTCTCATTAAGATCAAATAAATTCCAATCTTTAACAAATCTAAATTTTCTTTATTGCATGAACTTTAACCTTCTTACCATTGCATACATAGATGTATCGTTTAGTAACATTTAGCATTTGGCAACTTAGGCAACCCTTTCTTAGCATGACATGCGTGATAGTTGGCATAATGCTTCTTTATATGCCCTTCAACTCCACAAAAGAAACAACTATTGCCTTTTTATTCATTAGGTTTCTTTTATTATTTTTTTTGAGGTGTCGTATTTGTAGCTCCTTTATCCTTTTCTTTCCTCTACCTTTGCTCTTAGAGGTAGAGGTTAAGTAAGCATTTTCTGTCTTGTCTGGCTTCAACCTTTCCTCTTTTTAGACACAGTGTGAGATGAGCTCATTTAGAGACCAAGTCTTTTTTTTTTTTTTTTTATAATTGTAGCTCACTTTAAACTAGCTAAAATATGTTGGAAGAGATATCAAAACCAAATGCACTAACAAGTCCCTAAAGAGTTCTAGCTTAAGTGCTTTCAACTTAGAAGTAAGAAGAGACATCTCCATGATGTACTCTTTAATATTGCCTTTACCCTTATACCTTATTCAAATTAGATTTTTTTAAGAGTGTACCAATTTTAGATTTTTCATTCTTAATAAACCTCTTTTCAATATCTATAAGGAACTCTTTAGCCGTATTTATCTTTTCTAACATTGTGCCCCTGAATGCTTCTGGAATGGCCTTCTTCATGATCATCATACATATACGATTTGATTTCTCCCACCTTTCTATATCCCTCTTTTCATCAAAGGTACTTTTATATGTAAGAGGTGGAGGAGAACCCTTAACACAAAGTCGAGATCCATGACTTCGAGAACTATAAAAAGGTTCTCTTGCCATGATTTAAAGTTAATGTCGTTTAGTATAGGAATAGAGTTTATGTTGGTAATAAAATTAGCAAGAGTATTCATAACTGAATAGAAAATAACAACCAACCAACCAAACAAGCTCATATAAGTTCTAAAACAAAGTCAATAATAAATTCAAATAAAGGTACATTATAAGATTTTGTTGATTTAGCAATAAAAAATTTCGTCACTAAATCGAAAAATATGTCATTAAATCACTTAGCAACGGATTTGCGACGGAAAATTTTTGATAGGTAAAATGCTCCTCATCAAACTTTAGCAATGGAAATAAAGAATTCATCGCTAAATTACAAAAATAAGAAATTCATCACTAATTTAGTAATGGAATATGATTTGTCATTGCTAAATAAGAAATCTATTACTAATTTAGCAAAGGAATATGATTCATTATCACTAATTTAGTGACGGATTTCTTATTTTCGTCGCTAATTTGAATTTCCTTCATTAATTTAGCAACAGATTTCTTATTTCTATCGCTAAATTGAGTGGTTTCCATTTTTCTACGTGATTTTTAGCGATGGATCTTTCCGTCACTAAATATAAATTCCATCATTAATATAAAATTTTTCAATATATATTTTAATTATTATTAGAAAGTTAACGTAATATATTTAATTAAAAAAGTTACAAAATAGGATAATAAATAAAAGTACACATTTATTGCAAAACAAATATTAATTAGCATATTGTTGAAAGTAAAAATAATACAAATAACTTATAGATTATAGTAACAAAAATTGAAAAAAAAATAATTCTTTAACTATACAAACTTTCCTTAATAATTTTGTGAACAAAATTACAGATTCCTAACCGTTTGTGTGATTGTTGTTGTTTCCCTATCAATGGCTAGTAATTGTGATTCAAGCCTCTCAACTTTTGCCTCCAATATGGATATATCTAATAGTAGTTTGGAATATGGAAATGATGCATATTATTACAAAAAAAAATGGTAGACTTTTGAAATTGAGTATTTAATTAATGTAACCCAAAAGAGCCAACAACACAAATTAAAGAAGCAATGAACTTAGTAGTGAAGCACATAAAAGATCAAAAATAAAAGCAAAAGTAAATCGATGTTAATTTCAAAACACATCATTAAAATTCTATTAATAGAACATCTTAGAGTTTTTCTTTTTTCGTCAAAATTATGTCAAGTTTAACATGTTTAATTTTTCTCAAAATGCCTTTTATTTAATAGAATTCTAGTAATTAAGGACTTTCTGGATCACAGGAATTAACTGAATAGAACTCAGCTTAATTCAACTAAATTCTTGCATTTTTTAGACTTTGTAAGTACAGTATGAATAAGTGTATAAATTTTCAGTAAAAAAGCAGCTTGCCTTTGTCTCTGGTCATTAGTAGACTCTCCAAATTCAACATCACGTTGTCTCTGCTAAAGCAAAGAGTATATGCAATTTCAAGTACTTGCAATTAAAACCTAAGCTAAAAGGCAAAAATTATTTCTTTAAGAATTAAAATAAAAGCAAAGCCAAGATCAAATGAGAAATGCACCGGATCTTTAGTAAAAAGGTTGAGGGATACAGGAAATCCAAAGGTAACAAGCGTATGATTCAAGGACTTTGAACAATGATCAAGGTTACTAGCATCAACAAATGCATAATCTCTGCTACAAAAGAAAAAAAAAGCTAAGCATATAAAACTGAGTAAATTATGTATCAAAAATCGAGAAAAGCCACAAAGATCAATGCACATATTACAAATTAAAACAAACCTGATTGAGAATGTAGAAGCAGTGGACGTCTGTAAGTCTGTATTAAGAGATGGTATTATCGAGACAAAGAAAGAGAGATTAAAAGATAAAGGATTAGTTGGTTGGTTGATCATAGGATTGAGTGACGAGAGGAAAGTTTGTCTAGTATTAAATGTAGAGCAAAGGAAGAGAGAAGCGAGTGGAAAACACAACTCTAACAACAACTTATGTTAGGTTATAGAGGGGAGGTTAAAACCCTATAGAAAACAAGTCAACAAATTGAGAGAATAATTAAAAAAATAAAAAAATAAATTATAACCACAATAATGACACGTCATGATTTCTTTGAAACAAATAAATTTCCTTCTCCTATATATAAAGGTAAAAATAGACACTTCCATTTATGCTTCAATCTTAAAGACATTTGGGCAAGCTCTTGAATTATTTAAACTAATTAATCTATAATTTTTTTTTATTTTTACAATACAAGATATTTCTTTGCATTTGAATGTTGTCCTTTTGTTAAAGGTGTTAAGAAACACATTCACAATGTATCAATGCTAACTTCAATAAAGGGTTCTATCCATAAAGGCCCTTCCTCTTAAGAACTAACTAAGTTATATGACAGTGAGAAAAATCAATTTGATAATGTTTTATGCCTCTATACTAAGGCAAAAGATGCATATACAACCTTAAATAACCACCTTCAATCACTTAAACAAGAATTCACGCGTCTTAAAGACAAGTGTCATACCTCAAATTTGACTATCCCCAAAAAGGTTTAATGATGAAATGAATCCTTGAGATTACTAGAGTTTGCTCGTTCATAACACCTTTAAAGTGTGCAACCTTAAAAAACCTAACTAACCCCACCAATGTGTAAATTTGATCTTCAGGCCATTAAGTTGTGCTTCGACCTTACAAAATATGAATTATCGGAATAATGAGAGGTTTATTTCAAGAAAACTCCTCTCAGAATATTCAGCTCGTTGGGCTGGTGCACATTTTGTTAGACCAGGATCTAGCTTCATGAAAAAATGGAAATTGATTTTGAAAAAACAAACTTTGGAAACACATCCGGAAGGCCCTAAAACCTCCAAAAATGGTCCCAGAATAGTCCAACACAACCCGAGGATCAACGCATATCACTCAGAAGTGTGCATAAACGCCCCTATGTGTCATATGCTAAAATTGAAGCCAAATTTGGTAAAACGGACTTCGAAAACACACCTGGAAGGCCTAAAAACCAAAAGGACCAACCCTAGAACAATGTATGTAAAACTTAGGAAGTGTACATAAAGCATTGAAGTGCATGTAGAAGAGCATGTGTTCGTGCATGGCACACGACCACGTGCACAGTGTGTGCAACCACGTGCACTTGGCATGGCCACAAGCATAATTCTTGATATACGCACGTGACCACGCCCCTACCACCCTATTCTACCCAATTTTCCCTATAAATAGACTCCTTCACAACCTATTTTAGAGAGGGGAGCAAGTGGAAACACATATACACTTAAAAAATTGGTCCAATTGAAGGCCCTGGAAAACCCTTTCTAGATAGTTTTTACTCTCTCACAACCTTTCCCTTAGGTTAGTAGATCCCTTTTCCACCATACCAAGCTTCATCTTTATCAAAGCACGCTTTAAAGGTATACAATCTAGCATCATTCTGCTATCATTTTGAACCTCTTAACAAGGAAAGCTTAATAATCTCTTAAAGCTAAAGCTTCAAAACTCATACAAGCTTAGTCGAGTTTAAGGACCGCACAATTATTTCAGCACATTTATTTTATCGCATTGCATTTTATTTTACTATCGCCAACATGTAAGAATATTGTTGTGCTTTTGTGATGAGACTGACAAACTTGCATGCTACGTGAATAATAAATGCTTTATTATGCTCATTTCACATCATCATTATGCATCCTCTATCTCTAAAATCATGAAATCATATTGTAAATACCAATAATGTGAAAAGTTCATATCCTGAAATAGAATCATTATGCTCTCAGTCTAGTGATGACCTATGAGAAGTGATTACACCTTTAAACAATGAACAAAAGAAATGTTAGAATTAAAACATAATTTCATTCTTTGTAGATGCTAATGGAAATACCTATACTATAAATTTTCTCATCAAAGTTGGAGTAGGTAAATAAAAAAACTTATGCAAAATCAATGACAAAGAAAATTAATTCGCTTAAACCAATTTATATTCTCATTTCTTGAGTCCACATGTGTTTAATTTCTAAAGCATAATAATGTAAAAGTAGGTTAAAGTACCATTTCTAGTGGCATTTACAAGTTCTAGTGCACCACCATTTTGCTTCTTGGATTCCTAAAAAAATAGAATTAAAGTTGTCAAATATCTTTATATTACTAATTGGCATCCAACATTTAAGAACATGAAAATAAATGCTACAAAATATAGATAAAACTAAGTCACCATATGGAAATTTGTGTGAATTCACTAACAAGAATTTGTGAAATTTCATTTATGGTCAAAGTCAGTTATAGTGAATCCTTAAGATATGGTTATAATATATAAATGGTAAAAATTTCAAATTTTTTTATAGTACTACTGCAAGTTTCAAGAGGCTGAAATGATTTGAGTAAACATCCATGCCCTTTAGCTAACATACCAGGTGCAATGAATTTTTCAACCTTTTGGCTTACAGCCTACCCTTCTCTTGCACTATTTAATAGCATCATTCACTTTAATAAGCAACCCAATCAGCTTCAACTTGACTATCTAAAATAATAAAATTAGTAATTAGAAAAAAAATGCAGCAAATGTATACATGGAAAATTAAGAATAGTAAATTAACTAAGTTTGAATCAAAAAATGACAGCAGTGTGTATCTTTAAATAATCACCATAATAAAAGATGTGTGATGTAATTAAGTTACATGTGACTTCAAAAATTTCTTTATTTCCTCTTCCTTTCAACAACTAATGCTTCAACTACCATTGATTCCACATCATTTTATGCCCAATGATTTTCATTTTCAATATTTATAGAAGTCAAGTCATCACACTTGAAATTGCATGGTTCATCATGTTGATATGCTTCACCTAAATCATCACAAACATTATTGATCTTAGCATCATTTTAAGATGGCATATCATAAAAATCATGAGGTTATGTTTTAACTACAACATGTTAGCCTTTGTTAATATTATCAATGGCATAAAAGACTTGTGATGCTTGATTAGTTAAAATAACACTACTCTTTTACCACCAAGATGCTGCAGCTCTAGAATTTCAGTCAATATGCCATAATAATCAACATATCTTGTTTCACTACTAATGTCACTACTAATATAGACACCATAATTTTGAGTTGTATGTCTCTTATCACAATCTTCTATCCAAAACCTATATTCATTCATAATATAACCATTAAAGCATATGATATATGTGAAGGGACCACAAGATAACAATAACAAGTTTGCATTTATTGTGTTCTCATCTTGCATATTCATTTGTGCAATCTAAAAACAAACTCAAATATGAATATTTTAAATTGAACATATAATCTTGTTGAATACACTATGAAAATTATATACTTACTCTAGTTTTGAACTAACTAACAAAACATCTATTCCACTTAGAATTTGATAACTACATCATATTGTTTTCATGAATTTCATAATACTCCATGCATTACACCATTTAAGAGTTAACATTCTTTCTTAAGGAAAGGGAAAAAGTACTATTATGAAATGTTTACTTAATAAAAAATTGTACTTCATCACAATTCTTCAACACAGAGTTATAAACTTGCTCCCACTCATTATTTGATAGATTATGAGCCACACCAGAACCAAGTGCTCTTCCAAATTATGAAAAAATAGATATTCCACCATTGCATTTATGAGAACCACCATTATAATTTCTCTCAACTCTATTAAATTTGGTCTTCATGCATTTTAGGTACCTTAAGTAAAGAGTCATGCACTCTCTTGTAATATAACCCTCTGCAATTGAACCTTTTGGATGAGCCATATTATAGATGGTCTACTTTAATCCATACAATGTTCACTCAATAGGGTACATCCATCGATATTGAACTGGCCCACCAATTTTAGCCTCATTAGCTAAATGAATAGGTAAGTGCACTTTTACATTAAAAAATGAAGGCACAATTTCTTGTTCTAACTTACAAAGAGTTATACTAACTTGGGATTCAATTTACTCTAACTCTTCTACTTTTAATGCCTTAGTATTCAAACTAGTAAAGAAGAACGATAACTCAATAAGAGGGTCACACACTTTTTTAGGAAGAAGGCCTTATATTACAAGAGGAACTAAATATTGTAAAAAATGTGGCAATCATGACTCTTTAGACCAAAAATTTTATATTCTAAATAGAAGATAAAAATCCATCAAGAACTTTTAATTGCTTTAAAAATAAGCATAATAAGTGCTTCTCCTCTTGAGACAATATGTAAGATGTTATATGTAACTTAAGCTTATCCCCTTTATGAATTGGATGCAACTCTTTTATTTTCAGTGCTTCTAAATCAAGACGAGATTAAAGAGTGTCCTTTGTCTTTCCCTTTATATTCATAATTATCCCAAGTACATTATCACTTATGTTTTTTAAATGTGCATCACATCTAGATTATGTCATAACAGAAGGATACTCCAATATGAAAGTTTATAAAAAATACTTTTCTTTTTCCAATTATCACCTCTTTTATCATATTATATTTTCACTCGTTTGCTAGGATCTTTAGTCAAAGTGATTCCTTTAAGGTCAACCATTTACGTAAGCACATCACTTTCATTAAGCGACTTTGGTGCTGATCTCGACTCCTTAGTTCCATCAAATTTACTTTTGTTGTTTTGCCATTTATACTTAGTAGGAAGATATTATCGATGACCCATGTAGGATTGCTTCTTACCATTGGCTAACCTCATGGAAAAATTTTCTTTATTACAACAAGGATAAGCCATTTTGCCCTTTATACTCCATCCAAACAAGTTCCTATAAGCCAAAAAATTATTGATTATTCATAACAAAGTTATTTGCAAGTTAAAGTTTTAGCGAGTTGAAGCATCAAATGTTTTAATGTTTACTTCCTATAACTCTTTCAATTCTTTCACTAAAGGTTTGAGATCGACATTTATTGTGTCTATTGGACCCTAAAGACCTAATATTAGCATGGAAAGAATAAAATTAGATTCTTTCATGCACATATAGGGAGGCAAATTGTAAGGAATTAGTATTACTAGTCAAATGTTGTATGAAGTTTTAGAGTGTGTAAATGGTTGGAAAGTATCACTAGTAAGACCAAATCTTACATTTCACTACTCAGAGGAAAGTTTTTAGTGAAGATCATCTAAGGATTTCCAAGCAAGATAATCAGCTGGATGGCTCATCACCCTGTCATCCACCTCATTTTCATGATGCCATCTCATATATGAAGCTGTCTTTTTAAACATGAACAACCTTTGTTGCCTTGGCTTTAAAGAAAAGTAATGCATTTTTTTCATAGGTATCTTATTACTATTACTTTTAACTTTAGCCTCCCTACTATGATTATCATCTGTCCATTTAGAAGCACTACATATTTGGCAAATGTCAAATTCTTCTTAATCTTTCTAGTACAATATACAATCATTGGAACATGCATCTATTTTTTCATATGAAAGACTAAGATCTTTTATGATTTTTTTGCCTCATAGTATAATTTTGGCAAAGTAGAACCTTTTGGGAGTAAATCTTCTTTCAACATGCATAGTAACAAGTCAAACAATTTATTACTCCAATAACCAATGCTCTTAATATACAAGAGCTTAACAAGCAAAGCTAATTTCAAGTTCTTACAACTAGGGTATGTTGCTTCCTCATAATCTTTTAACATCTTATAGAATTTTCTTACTTTATTATTGGGTTTTTCACCATTGACTTCAAGAGTTGATGAATCAAAACCAAAATCTCTTTCATCAATAGCAGTATATAAGCCCCTTATCATCTCTTCCAGTCCATCATCGCTTTTAGTTTCTTCCAATACATCATCATCAGACTCAGGCTCACTAAGTCTTTCCCTATGATGGTACCAAAAAGTATAATTTTCCATTATTCCATACCTTATTAATTATGATTGGATCACTTCATGAGTCCTAGAAATAGTGTTGTTACACTTAACACATGGAAATCGAACTTTATGCTCTTCACCCATCTTATTAAAAGCATAATTTAGAAATTCTATAACACAAAATTTATATTCTTCATTTAATTGATCAGTACTTGTAAGCTTCATCCATTGCTTTTTCAATGCCATTTTCCTACCAATGACACTAAAGAAAATATTATTTATAGTGCTTATAAAGCATTTTTTTAAAAACTTTTTTTTTGGAACTAAGCATTTTTAAAACTATACAAACTATTTTTCTTACTTATGTCAAACTATATTACAAATCTATAATAGAAAAACATTACGTATCTTGATGAGTTTATACAATTGATAAGATGTGTAATCTCATAAAAAAATTAAACAAATATCAAAGAGACTAGAACTTATGGGCATCATATAAATAATCTAGAAAAAGCATATAAATTAAAAAATAAAAAAGCATGTAGCTGATCGTACATAAGAAAAAAAAAGCATATAGACATTTGGCATAGAAAAAATACAATATAAATTAAAAAAATTAATAATTCATATGACTATACATACTTGTCAATTAAAATAAAGGCATATAACTGATAATATATAAGGAAAAAAAAAAGAAATTTTGGTTATTAAAATTCTTTGCTAATGAGTTGAGCTGGTCCTTATTATGCTTTGTAGAATCCTAAGGGTAAAAGCAAAATAACTTCCTGTCTAATTTTTGTCCTTATTCATGTGTCCTATTTTTGGTATTTAAATTACAATGAAATCAAATTCTAGTTATTAAAAATGCACTTAAGCCAATAGAAATATTAATAACTAACTTCAATAAAGATAAAAAAAATATGCAAACACACAATTCAATAAAGCAATTACCAATATCAATATAGCTTTAAGTCACCTCATCATTTTCCATTCTTTTTGATCTCCAATGAATCATGAGCATAGAATATTGAAATCAGTACTAAAAAGTGAATTTGAAGAGTGTTGAATAACAAATAAAAGGAAACATGTATAATATTACCTAAAAAAGAGTGTTGAATAATGAGACATAGTTTCTAGAAATGCACATGAACTACTAATACATTCCTATAGCTCTGATATAAAATTTTGAGTTTTGACTAATATCATGAAAACAAATTTACATCTTAAAAGAGTTGTCATAGCATAAGTGACAACAAATCATGAAAGTTCATGACAGTTCTAATTGTCCACATTATCTTTTCCAAAACATAAGTCTACCATTGGAAGTACATTTATGGTAGAGTTATATCTCAATTGCAACCATTCATAAAAAATGACATGGAATAAATTAATGATTGAATTTTACTACCTAGGAATGCAAATTAATTAAAAGACTTTAAACCTTAGAAACAAAGTTAATTGATTCATACATAAAGAATTTCCATATTTCTTATGAAACAATATAAGATGAAAGACAAAAATAAATAACTCAAGTACATTTAATTACAAGCATCAGTCAAGTTAAAGTAATGGCAAATTCAAATTCAAGAAATTGTTAAACCCAAGGAAAAAAAAACCTTGAACAAACAAACAAACTTAAGCTTCTTTCTCTTCTCCTTTGGAAGCTTACAAATTGTCTTTTGAACTTTTTGATTCCTCCATCTCATCTTTGAATAAATTCAAAATTCTTTTCAATGAAGATTGATTTTCAAAGGATGCAAAAATTTAGATAAAAAAATTGTATTATTTAATTATATTTATTAACATTGATTTAAATGTTGTATAAAATTTAAGATTATTGTTTAAAATTATTTATAATCTCAATTTCTATAAGGCTACTTCTTCTTTTGAAAAACAATAGTAAAATTGGGATTCATGAAAAATTAAAAATTACAAAACATACTTTAGAAGAAAATGAATAATTGAAAAATTAAGAATCCAAAAATTAAATTCACTGTCCTTTCACTTTTTCACTTTATTAAATTGTGGTTTAATTTCTTTAAATTATTTTAAAATATATATTATTTATTGTTTGCACAAAACAAAAGTCATGACTAGTTAAATTATAATTTTTATGAGAAAAGATTTATTTGCATGTAGCATTACAATCATATATAGGACTGCATGTTAAGAAATGATTTCAAGAGAATATAAAGAATAACATTTCATCTTTGAGGAAGGCATTATGGGTATGCTTTGAACTGATGAAGAGAACCTAATTGAAGGTGAACCATGATTAGCATAGGAGACAAAGAAGCCAATCAAAACCATGCTTGTTGAGAGTAAGAAGATGATAAACAAGCAGAGAAAATAGAAGGAAGATGATAGCAATATCCAAGGCTCTGTGTACTAGGTTTTTTTCAGAGTTGAGTGTGAATTTTTTTTATTAGTGTGCCATGTATCTTTAAAACAAACATAATTTTTATTACATTGCATTATTAATAGTTGTATCCACAGCAACTTTGAAGCTGACATTAATCATTCTAATTTTTTTATTAATTAAAAAATGCTAAAAGATAACTAAATGGATCCTACATAAAAAATCATCACAGGATACTTTAGTGATTCCTTCTATCATGCAAGAAACAAATTTAATTTCATATGCTACATAAAAATAAAAAGATCAACATATGATAGATAGTCATACACACAGATCAATATGAAGGATTTGACATGCTAATACAAAAACATATCAATTTTATAGGTTATTTATTTGTTGCCTCTATCTTGTAGCTCTTTTTATTAGTTGTTAGCAATCATGATTTTTTTTATTGATATATAGTTCAACTATGTTATCCTTATAAAAATTAATTATCAGCTACAAACTTACTAAAGAATTTACTAGATCAAACCATTTGATGATAATAGTAAACTTTTAACTTAGAATAATTGTTGATTGTTCACTTCACTAACCAATTAATGGTCATCAACTAGTAGCCAACAATAATTACTACAAGCCATTAACAAAAGCTAGTAACTAAAAGTAATAGTATCAATATCAAATCTAAAATCATTTTTCTTTAACTTAATTGTTCAACATGATTATTAGTAGCTAGTAGAAAAAATAATGACAAAAATGATAAAATGTCATGTAGCAAAATGAAATTTCAAAACTGATACAGAATAGTAAAGAAATGTATTAGCTAAAAGAAATTCAAATCAAAACATACAAGAACTACCATTACTAAACAAGGACCAAATACTAGCATTTTAATTTATTTCATAATAGGAATCCTTACCATTTCATAAGTTTCATCCAAAATTATGGCCCCTGTTATAAGAACCCAAACCTTATAAAAAGTGAAGTCCTTAAAAATGTCATCTAAGTGCACAACGTAGGGTTTCAAAACATTATAACTATTAAACACTACAACCTATTAAAGAAACAACATAATAAGATAAAATACAAACCGCAAAAGCTAAAAACTCATAAACATATAAGATAAATTGCATGCATAAAATGTAGCTTATTATCTTATGAGTATGGTAATACCATAAGCACAAAAAGAATCTCGAACACAATGCTATATATTACATCTACATTTATAATTTGAGGAAGTTCATAGCAATGACCTTTTCAACTTAAAGAAAATAAAGGGCATTTTAAAGTCATTAAAAAAATATTTTGCAAGAAATGTAGTCAAATGAATTCTTGCAAATGATTTTATAACATTATTATAAATAACATGTTCAAAACAGATTTAGATCATCAACGCCTATGTTCAATCACCAAACATGACTCAATTACAAGTGTTATCTATTATAAAGCAATCAACAAAACTCTAAATTAAAGAAATAAATAAGCTAAAATTAAACAGATAATCTAACATTAGAAATAGATAAGCTATCTATTATAAATCAATTAATAAAAATCTAGATTAGAGAATACCTTTGGTGATGATAGCACAAGTTTTAGGAGGAACTTTGATTTCTTCAGGTATAAATTTTAGAATAGTAGTGAATGGCTTTCGCAGAGAGTTGAAAATGATTATAGAGAGCAACACTACTTTCTACAAGCATTCTCAGTTCTTAGATTATGAAAACAAATTACTGATATTACCATGAATATAGGAAAAAATCAAAATTCAATTGAAAATCACATAAAAAAGGCAAAATTTTAGCACTTAAAAATATAATGGAAATGATTTCAAAAAACTGATGAAAATGAGAACACAATAGATTATAAACTCACAAGATATTCAACATATAGAAGAACATTTGATAATGCACTAGAGCTAAAAAAAAATTGAGAAATTGAGAAGAACACAATGACTTTGAGAATTATGGAAGAAAACATGGAAGAGTTCAAGGGTAAACATGGATAATTAAGCATTGATGCATGGGGTTGAGGAGTGAGGGTATCTATTTTGAGATATATATATATATAGATTTGGGATCTAAGTTTATCTAACCTTAATTTGTAGAACCCAGATATTAATTTACAGGCCAAAAAAGAGAATTACTTTCAAAACTTCTTCAATTCGAATAGAAAAATGCACCAATAGCAACACATCCATGTTGCACCTATATGGCATGAAGCTTGCATTCTAGTAGATTACATAGGCAACGACACAGGTGTCTGCCAAACCATGTTGCCCTTAACATGATCTTCTCATGAAAATCCGTTATTTCTTTGGAATCTTTAACAAGTTTTCTAAGGGAAAAAGAGAATATTTATTAATGCTTGAATAAAATTCCTAATAGAAACAAATTAATTACAAAAAAAAACTAAATAAAATATCAAACCAAAATAATTCTTGTTTAGGCCTAATTCCTAGCCAAATTAATTTAAGTATATATACAAAACTCATTAAAATTCAACTCAAATATATGTAAAAAATTACATACATAAGTTTTCTATGATAAATTTTGATGTTTTCTTTATTGTTGCTATTATCAGGTTTAGTGGTGATGAATCATTATGCTATTAAATTACTCATCCTAATAAAATTATGCCTAGGAGTGTGATACTTAGGTGGACCATTATGACCCATCACACTTTCTTGGGAATTTACCTTATGTTTATTTTTTAGTACAATTGTTTATACTTTATTCACTTATGCAATAGTTCTCACAGTTATGTTATATTTTTTTTTCAATTTTATCGTTTCAATTATTTTAGCTATAATTTTCTCTATTTTATTCATAGTCCAATCCTCAATTTTTACAATAAGTGGTATCAGAGCATCTAGTTTATGAATAGTGATAGAAGCAATGACAACAAAATATAAGATTGAAAAGTATAAGTTGTAAGAAAAATGTGACAATAGCACATTAAAAGACAATTCAAAGACTACAATGATACATATGGAATAAGAGGATTCTTCTGAAGCAACACCAGAAAATGAAGAACGAGAACTACTTGAGTCTAAAAAAACCATTGTTCGACAGTCAACTCATGGCATAAAAGCACCAACTTGGAATTTTGATTATATTATGGAGAGTAATGTTGCATACTGCTTTCTAATAGAGGATGGAGAGTCATCAACTCTTCAACAAGCATTGGAAAGTCCAAAAGCATCTCAGTGGATTGCAACAATGCAGGAAGAAATTAAAGCTCTACATAAAAAATAAAACTTGGAAACTTATGCCATTACCATAATGAAGGAAGTCAATTGGTAACAAATGGGTCTATAAGATCAAGCGTAATAATGATGATCAAGTAGAGCAATATCATGCAAGATTGGTGGTGCGAGGGTATGCTTAGAAAGAAGGCATTGTCTTCAATGAAAATTTTTCCCATGTGGTCCGTCTTATAACAGTTCAAGTGGTCCTAGCAATGTGTGCTACATTTGATTTACATATAAAGCAATTAGATGTGAAAAATACTTTTCTTCATGGAAATCTTTAAAAAGAGATTTATATGCTTAAACCAGAAGGTTTTGAAAAAAAAGGAAAAGAGAACTTGGTTTGCAAGTTAAATAAATCTCTATATGGCTTAAAATAGGCGTCGAGGTATTGCTATAAGAGATTTGATTCCTTCATCATAAGCCTTAGATACAATAAATTTAATGCAAATCCTTGTGCATATTTTAAGAGGTCTAGTGAAAATGACTTCATCATTTCACTATTGTATGTTAATGACATGTTAGTAGCAGGCCCCATCAAAGATCATATCAAAGAATTGAAGGCACACTTGGCTAGGGAATTTGAGATGAAGGACCTAGGACCAACAAACAAGATTCTAGGGATGCAAATTTACTAAGATAGAAATAATAGGAAGATTTGGCTACTCCAAAAAAAATTACTTAAAGAAAATCTTACGGTGATTCAATATGCAAGATTGTAAGCCAATTTCAAACCCACTTCCTACTAACTTCAAATTATCCTTTAGTATGACTCCTAGCAATGAAGCATAGAGGATGGAAATTTCTCGAGTACCATATGCTTCAATAGTGGAAAGTTTAATGTTCGTTATGATATGTATAAGACTAGACATTACACATGTAGTGGGACTGGTTAGTCAGTACATGGAGAATCCTAGTAGAGAGCATTGGAATATTGTGAAAAGGATCCTAAGATATATTAAAGGAACCTCATATGTTGCATTATGTTATAGAGGATCAAACTTTATTGTCAGAGGATATGTCGACTCAGATTATGCAAATGATTTTGATAAAAGCAAATCTACAATAGGATATGTGTATATACTTACTAGTAGCACTGTAAGTTGAGTATCAAAATTGTAATCAGTTGTGGCTACATCAATAATGGAAGCAGAATATATGGCAACTACACAAGCTAGTAAAGAAGTAGTTTGGTTGAAAATGGCAATGGAAGAACTTAGGTATAAACAAAAGAAATTTTCTTTATTTAGTTACAGTTAGAGTGCCTTGCATCTCGTAAGAAATTCAACCTTTCATTCAAAGTTAAAACACATTCAAGTTCAGTATCACTTCATTCGAGAGAAAATGGAAGAACAAACTATCGATTTGTAGAAAATTCATACCAAAGACAATTTAGCAGATTTCTTGAAAAAAACTATCAATAATGATAAGTTTATTTGGTGTAGATCCTAGTGCAACTTGACAAAAATATAAGCAACATGAAAAAGCAAGATAGAAAGAGTGTTGGAAAGATGTGATTGATCCTCAATCAAATCATCAATTGAGGGATTATTAAAAATCGATGCAGCCATCAACTAAAAAGAAAAAAAATATAAGCCAAAAGTTGTTGCACCAAGCAACAACTTTTTTTGAAAAAGCAAACATTGCCATGGTCATAAATAGCCATATAACAAGAAACACAAACACAAGTATTTAGTGCTGTGTAGAAGAGAGTGAGAGAGTGAGTTGATGAGTTGAGTGTTTTTGAGAGTTATCTCCTTATAGAATAAAATATATAAAGAGTGTGTTTTCTCTTATTTCAAGAGAGTGTTATTGTTCTCTCCTTGGGTTGTATAAAGAAAGTTGTTTATAATTCCTATTATTTTTCATAGTGAAATTCTTCTAGTATTGCCTTTAGTTTTTTCCTAATTTGTTTGGAGTTTTTCACGTTAAATTTTGGTGTTCTCTTTCTTATTACTATTGTCGATTTTAGTGATCACGAATTATATGTTATTAAATTACTTGTCCTAGTAAAATTTTGTCTATGAGTGTGGTACTTAAGTGAATCATTGTGACCCACCACTTTCTTGAGAATTTACCTTGTGATAATTTTTTAATACAATTATTTAGACTCTATTCACTTGTGTAATAGTTCTCAAAGTTATGTTATATATTTTCTTCAATTTTATATTCCAATTATTTTAGCTGCAATTTACTCTATTTTATTCACAGTCCAATCCTTAAATTTTCAACATAATAGAGCCAGTAATCCTGCAGTTCCACAGTTTTCTGTAAAAATCATTGAAGGATTTATCTACTTATTATTGTTGGAATCCACTTGCAATTATTAAGTTTCAACATGAAAAAAACATTAATCCAGCGATTCATTTGCTATATAAAATATCACAGGAACAATATTAAATATATATATATATATATATATATATATATAAAGCTTTCTTTGGATTATAATTAAGTTTCAAGTTTTTGTACATTATCAATATGGTGCACCAAGTCGACAGTAACTCATAGATTATATATACTTGTCAAGTTTGCAAATTCCAAAAAAGGGAAATTGGCCTTTTGCAGGTCACTAATCGATCTGTAACAAAAGATTTCTTTAGAAGCATGAAAAAATGGTAATTTCTTCACACAGGTAAAGATTATAAGATATAATACAAAGATGGAAATGGACTCACAATGACTCAAGATTTGACGTGTTAAAATTTCAGGTGGTACATTCCCTTCAAAATTATTGCATAACCACTTGACAAGTTAATACTGCTTTCTCAACTTGAAGCATGCCATGCAGTGATTCTTGCAACAATGCAACTTCCAAAAACCAAGAATTAGTTGTGTGCATGCATATATAATGTTCCAACTTATAGAAAGCTCCATGGGCCCCAAATTTGTTCTAGTGAATAAATAAATAAGTAGGTTAAACCCATGTATTACAAATTCAACAGGCTTGTATTAAGGTTTAATTTACATCACTTATATGCCACTTGATCTATTCACATCTCCAACATAACTATATATATAAACTAATTCTTACAGTGTTACAAGTTATGTCCAATTTGAAATGAAACTTAGTATGCTTCCAGTCAAGCTGTTCTCCGCTACAAAACTGCATTAACCTGATTAATTTTCTTTGATTAGCAAAGATGGGTTCAGGTAAGAGATTTTAGGCTAAAAGATGGATTCTGGTAAAAGATTTTAGGCAAAAAAGAAATGTCTAGTCACCCACTTATAAGTAGTTAAGAGATTTCAAGTTCTTAAAAGTAGAAAAATTTTTGGTCAATTTGTTTTGAACTCAAACTACTGCATAAAGGAAGATACTTTACTTTAAATTTGATATCTTAAACAAAAAATTAATTCTTTTTTTTTAGGCTAAAACTTTCAGAGTTTGGAGGTTGACCAAGTTTCTAAGCTCTAGTGGAAGATCACCATTAAGTTCATTCTTGTCTAATCTCCTAATAAATTAGACCAATAAAATGAATGAAGAAAATAAATTTGGAAACTTCATAAAACTAAGAGGAATGAGTTTAGACTTTAGACATTGTCACAAGATTATTGAGATTGCCAAGTTCTTTAGGAATTGGACCATCTAGTTTGTTGTTGTGCAAAGACCTAACATCCCAAAAAAACCAAGAGCATTAAAGAAATCCAAAATAAATTCCTTAACATGCACATGTTCGATTGGCATATGGACATTCAATTATATTAGTGATAAGCTCTTGATAAGGTTGATCGTTTAATAAGTTGTTTAGTTTGTTACAACAACAACTTCTTATGTAACTGTATCTTTATATATATTTCACATACTGAATATACAAACACACGCTTGACATACAACAATATTATTGAGTTGGTATCAAAGCAGCTCTTAAGAAATCCTTAACTCAACCTGTTCAAATATGGAACCAAATCCCACTTACATTTAATGCCATAATAAAGACCCAACTGTTGTTTTCACTGCTGCTCTCTTCAAATTCTAAAGAAATATATCCACATGTCATTGGTCTTAATTCTTCTTCATCAGTATGGAAGGCTTTGGAGACTACTTATAGCATTGTTGATAATGCCCAATGCACTCAGTTATATATTAAACTCACCACTTGAAAAAGGACGATAAATATGTATCTGATTATTTGTTTTAGGCTAAACAGATTGCTAACTCATTGGCCTTGGCTAGACAGGCTCTTTCTTTGGTGGAATTCAATGCTATTATATTCAGGCAACTTGGATCTTATTATAACGGATGTATTGGTGCTCTTCAGCAACATGTTGATCCCTCTCTTTTTCATGAAATGCATAGGCAACTAGTAGCTTATAAGTTGCTCCTTAAATCTCAAGTGTCAATCTTGTCTATCAGCTTGTGACCAACAATTCTTTCTTCCACAATCAACAATTTTCATCTCGTTCAAATCGAGGCTGTGGTGGTCGCTGAGGTTTTCACTCTTCATCTTGGCCACTAACTATTGCTTGTCAGACTTGTAGATATCACAATCATTCCACTCTTGAATGCACCAACAATTTGATCAAAACCTTACTGCTCGTTCTTCTCCTAGGTTAGTTCATGGTGATTCAAGGTTTGGTGATTCTTACTTAACTCGACATACCTCCTTCAATCCACAAGCTCAACTTTCGTTACTTGGACCACTAAAATTGTACAAACTGCATTCTGTGCCTTTCAATTCTTCTTCTCTAATTACATCATCTCTTTTCACCTTAGAAACTTAGCATCAACGTTTAGCTCATCCCAATTTTGGTAGTTGTTTGTTGTCTTCTTCATCAGTTTCAATTACCTTACAAGAATAAAGTTTTGTCTACCAATAATTATCATGCCTGTTGTTTGGGAAAAATGCACCGCATTACTTTGTCCCTCACAAATCATAGAAGTTCTCAACCTTTAGAATTCATCCATGCTAATGTATAAGGTCCTGCATCTGTTCAAACTTCTAATAAAGACAAATATTTTTTAATTCTTATTGATGATTTTTCTTTATTCACTTGATTTTTTCCACTCAAAAATAAAAGTCATGTTCCTATAACTTTTATTCAATTTCAAACTTATGTGGAAAAACAATTCAATTTCAAAATCTAGGAGGTGAATTTTGCTCATTGTTTAAACACTTTTAAAACACTGGTATTCATCATCGCATTACTTGTCCTCATACTCATAAGCATAATAGTATTACTAAACGTAAAATTCGACATATTATGGACATTGGGGTAGCATTATTAGGCTAGTTTAATTGTTATGACTCGAAATTTTCATATTAATTATTACATTAATTTATGAGATATGCAGTGTTAATAAATATTTTTATTAATAATTATTTTAATATTTTAATTTTATTATTATTCTAATTATTCATTTTAGTAAATCGGGGCATTTGGTTATTGATAAGATTAAATTTTATTTCGAAAGTTATTATTTAATTTATTATAAATTGGTAATTATTGTTAAATTAAATATTTAAGTTAAATTTTATTATTATTTATTATTTGAAAATATTAATATTAATTTGTGAATTAATTAGTGTTGATTAAGAATTAATTAATTATTTTATTATTATTATTATTATTATTTGTGGTGTTAAATAAACACATGTGTGTGTATATATATATATATATATATATATATATATATATATATATATATATATATATATATATAATAAAAAAAAGATGGACAAAGCATTTTTTTCATATCTTCCTCTTCCTCTTTTTTTTTTTCTTCTTTCTAGTCTGCCAACCACCACCACGCCACCACCAACTCACCGAACTGCCACCAACAGCAATAGCAGATAACAACAGCAGTAGCGACAGTGCAAACTGCACTGTATGAATAGTGCAGTCCGGTCACTCCGCGAGGAAACCGATCAAACTTGAACTCATTTCAAAGCACATACTATGAGCTTCGATAATATGTGGTTTGCTTCGAGTGAATTGATCAGTAAGAACTCAAAAAATTCGATTTTATATTTATGTCAATATGTTTAATTGATTTTTATTATTGAATTTAATTTTATTTGGAGATGTGGTAGTTAGATAAATTGATTTTTGATCTAAGATATACCTAAATGTTATTTTTATTTATTTTTTGAAATTATTCATTTTTCTAAAATTATTTAATAAACAAATGTCTTTTTCGGGTTTGGTTACTGTTCACAGTCCCGGGTCTGAAAATTTTTCTTATTTTTATTAAATTTTATATATTATTTATAGAAAGTTTCATGAAGGAAGTGTATTTAAATTATGTACCGAATTTTTATTATGAATTTTTGAATGTTTATGTAAAAAATATAATTTTAGAGCAATTAATATAAATAAGTAATTTTTATATTTTAATTGATATTATTGATAATTAGTAGGTTTTGGATAGTTTTTGAGTGATAATTGGCATTACAATAATTTTTATAAATTAATTACTATTTTTAGCTAATTAATATTAATTTGCTATATTATATCCGAATAATAATTTTAATTATTAATTTTGAACTTAAATGAGTTTTAATTGTTTAAATTAGATAATTTAATAATTTAATTGATTATCGGTGATTAAATGCTGTTTAATTTAGAATATTAAAAGAATGGGTTTAATTAATATTATTTACTTATATTTGAAGTTTTATTATTTAATTTTGAAAATAAATATTTTTATGCTTTTATTATATAAATAAGTTGATTTTGATATTTAAATCAGATTTTTATAATTTTGATTAAAATATTTGGTACGTATTATTTAAATGAGATTTTTTATAATTTTGGATGAATTAATAGTATTTATTATTAGTTTATTTTATTGTGGTATTTGATTGAATTTTGATAGTTTATGTCTACATGTATTTTCGAAAGTTAGTAAATTATTTGATTTTAATTGAAATTTTTGTTAATTATTTTGTTTTAAACTATTAATGGATTAATAAAAGTATGAAAAGTAATTTTTAATATTATTTCCCATTTATTAGTTAATTTGTGATAATTTTGGAATATTGTGTGAATAATAAATTTATTTATTTTTTTGAGCTTCAATGGGTATTTTATTATTTTATGATGTTAAATAGTAATTTTAATAATTATTTGCAATCTATGCTAATTTAATTGTAAAATGGAAATTTTATTCCATTTATGAATCTTATTAGCAAATATTATTTAAAAGCTAGAAATTTATTATTTAGTTGGAAAATAAAGGTTTCTAATATTTTTATGAGACATTTTGATGATTTGAGAAGTTATTATATATATATATATATATATATATATATTTATGGATTTTTGAGGCTTAGTTGGGTATTATAAGTAGTTCGGGGGCCAAACTGAACAGTTGAATTTATATGTTATAAAAGTGTATTTTCTGTGTAGAATCAACCCTACTTGTGTAGGAAAATGTTTGTTTTACAAAGAGCACTCCACCGAATTTTCAGTAGATTTCTCATGAAACGTGACACCGATCAAACTCTAACTTTAAAATTTTGGTCGACTCATATTTAGATCGAGTCATTCTTAGAAATTTTAGAGTTATTAAATTAGGAATTTTGTTCTAATAATAATATATTATTTTTCTTTAGCTATACCACAAGCTAGGCCGATCAGACTGGGTCAGCTGACCTGGAACAACAAAGCGTAGTAGTATTGTGAGTTATTATCTTATATATACATTGCATGTAGAATAAATATTGTGAGTATCCATATTTTTATAATGTATTTAAATATAATTTATTTTATTAAATGATTAGATATATCTTTGGTATATATTCAGTATATGTTTGATATATATTTAATATATCTTTGATATATATTCAGTATATATTTGGTATATAATTAATATATTTCTTTAAAAATGGATGTCATTATGTTTAAATTATAAATTTTATTATTTTTAATAATTATTACATTTATTTAAAGGATAACAATAGAACATGTTACCTAGTGGGCTGCACTAGAACTATGTACATAACAATACATTAGATTTTTAGGATTTCATATTATAAAATTACTGATGTGAGACTTGATTAATTGATTATTAAGGTTTTTTGTGAGTGAGTGGTGTGATTGCGGGAGCTTAGTTGACCTAGTGTCTCGAGGCCAATCACACTGACAGTAAGACTACGGGAGCTTGGTTGTCTTGGGGCCTGTATACTGTACAAAAATGGAAAAGAGAAATATTTTGGAATTAAGTAATCCTATTGGCTAGTGAGGTTTGCGATCGAGGTTATGGAATAATTTAGGCTTCTGCTCCAATCCTTCACCCAAAATAAATTTTTATGTATTTATTATTATATAAAAGTGGATTTTAACATATGTATGAAATGCATATATATATATATATATATATATATATATATATATATATATGTATGTATATGTATATTGATGCTTGATTGTGTATGACTTTATGTTACATGTATATATATAAAAATTCATTCAGTGAGGTCTGACCCCCTCAATATATTTTTTTTCAAGACATTCTCCATTATCAAAACTCAATAGTAGACCCCTTCATCGGTCTTCTTTAGCCCCAGCTACATTATGTAATTTTTATATATGAATTTTTATTAATATTCTAGAAGCTATAGTAGTAGTACTTGAGTGTTGTAGTATTTAGTATTATTTTTATATTGGAGATTTGAGTTTGAAGAATTATGTGTATTATATTTTAATATATGCTATGAGAATTTCTTTAATATGATTTAAAGTTTTTAATTCTCAATATTTTTATATTATATTTCCGCTTATTTTTATTTTTAAGGCTTGTTACGGGTTCCGAATTTTATAGTAATTCATGTTCTCTAGCGCCGATCATAACTCCTTGGTTTGGATCGTGACACTAATGTACTATTTATATTTTGGCATTTTTCCTTTAAGACACCTGTATTTCTTATTAATATGATGTCCTCTCAATCATTAAAAAATCAAATTCCCTTTTATCTTTTGTACAAAAAATATCCTAACCATTCCTTATTAAGAGTTCTCATATGTATTGCATATCCCTTATTGAGGCCTTTTAATAAACATAAGTTTTCTTTTCAAACAAAGGCTTGTGTATTTCTTGGTTACTCACCTCACTATCTTGGCTATCGACGTCTTGATAAAAAAATAGGGAGAATTTATATGTCTCATCATATTAAATTCAATGAATTTGAATTTTCATTCCAATCACAATCTTTTACACTGATTACATCACCTCCACAACCTTCAAATTCCTTTGTTATGTTGGTGCAGTTACCCATGCCATAAGTCCTATGTTTTCAAAAGTCCTTCCAAGGTATGACGTCTCCTTCTCTTACTTCTCTTCTATTACCATCTTCTCCTACTTGGTCCCTTCCTATCCCTATAATGCTAACATCCTTATCTCACTCTACTCCCACTTCCTCTAAATCTCCTTATCTCTTATCTAAATCTCCAACATAAACTAATCCTAGCTCTAATTCAAATGGATTAAAATTATTTTTTGATCTCTAATCTTCATCTTCATCATATCCTATTGAACCACTTATTTCTTCTTCTTCAGAACTTGAACAACCAAAACAGTCCTACTCACCCAAACATCTTTGCCATAATCAAATGATTCTTTGTCCTAATACAATGAATAGGCCTCGATGTTATGCTCTTCTCACCCACACTCCTCTAGAAACTAAACCAACCAGTTATGCTCAAGCATAAAATTTAGTCAATGGCGCATTGTAATAGATGCCTTACATCGACTCACATTTGGGACCTAGTTTTTCTATCTCTGGATGCTAATGTTGTAGGTAATAAATGGGTTTATAAGATTAAAAGAATGATAGGTTTAAAGCACATTTAGTTGTTAAGGGATGCAGTTAAGAACAAGTGTTAGACTATACCAAAAACTTCAGTCCAATGGTCAAGCTAACCACAGTTAGGATTAATCTTTTAATAGTAATGTCATAAAATTGGAAAATATTTCAACTAGATGTAAGCAATGCTTTTTGACATGGTGATTTATCTAAAATGATGTACATGTGCCAACCTCAGGGTTATTTTGATAAACACAAACCCAATCATATTTATCAACTTTGCAAGTCTCTTTATGGCCTGAAGGAGGCTCCATGTGTATGGTTTTAGAAATTGAGTGGCTTTCTCTAATCACTTAGGCTTTCTGGTTCTCATTATAAAATTATTGGTGTGAGAATTAATTAATTGATTACTGAGGTTTGTTGTGAGTGAGTGGTATGATTATGAGAGCTCGATTGACTTGGTGTCTCAGGGCCAATCATGCAAACAGTGAGACTCCGGGAGCTTGGTTGACTTAATGTCTCGGGGCCAGTCTACTGTCCAAAAAATGAAAAAGAGAAATATTTTAGAATTAAGTAAGTCTATTGGCTAGTGGGGTTCTGTGATCGAGGTTGTGAAATAATTTAGGGTTCTACTCCAATCTTTCACCAAAAATAATTTTTTCTGCATTTATTATTATATAAAAGTGAATTTTAGCATTTGTATGAAATGCATGTATATATATATTATTATACTGATGCTTGATTATACATGATTTTAGGTTATATGTATATATATAATAATAATTCACTCAATGAGGTTTGACCCCCCCCCCCCTCAATTTTTTTCAAGACATTCTACTTTATTAAACATCAATAGTAAACCCCTTTGCCAATCTTCTTCAACCCTCACTAGATTATGTAATTTTTATATCTAAACTTTTATTCATATTCTAGAAGCTGTAGTAGTGGTACTCAAGTGTTGTAGTGTTTAGTATTATTTTTATATTGGAGATTTGTGTTTGAAGAAATATGTATGTTATATTTTAATATATTCTATGAGAATTTCTTTAATATGATTTAAAGTTTTTAATTCTTGATATTTTTATATTATATTTTTGCTTATTTTTATTTTTAAGGCTTGCTATGAGTTCTGAATTCTATAGTAATTCCCATTCCTTAGCGCCAGTCATGACTCCTCGGTTTGGGTTATAACAAAGTTGGTATCAAAGTCTAGTTTTAGTGTTGTGGACCTAGGTTAGTAGAGTTGTGTTTTCTTGACAACTATTGCAATAAATTAGGTTCGACTATATCTTTGAAAAGTCTTTGTTGATTTTTGAAATTTTGCATAATCGTTAGGGTGTTTGTTTCTTGTTTGTTTATTATCTATGATTTTCTGAATTGTATGTTTTGCTTTTATTCTTTTCTGTATGTGTCCAGCATAAGTTGCTTCATCGGTAATGAGATTGATGATAGAGAGTCTTTTAAGGATGAGGTTCTACCTTATGTGTAACCAGCTAGGTGTAGGGGGTAAAGGTGAATCTATAGGGCTAGGTGCTCACCATAGACAGCAGGAACAACAGAATGAGGAGCCTATGGCTCAGGGTTTTGATGATGCTACTTATGCACCAGGAGTTTTACAGGGTGCAGTGCTGATACTTCTGATCATACCGTAAATGAAGCCTTCATTTCAATAGAGAGCTTAAGATATATCAATTTTGTGTATATTCCATGTTTTGAATCTCGTTGACTTCCATATTTTTTCAAGTGAGGTGAACGCAAATTGCTTCTACTACAAAGATAATATGTATTGATGTGCAGTCCTTTCAAGTTGAAGTGGTGATTCTGTTTTCAGCCCCTACTACACCTATCTAGTATAGGGGTAGGTTAGAGGGAACTGTAACTTAAAGGCCATAGTAGTTATTATAAGAGGTACAAGTAGCCTTTGAACTCAAATTTGCAGCATTTGTGGCTAGGATAGCCAGGGTTAATGAGGACTTGGTAGCACTTAACCAAGCATGACAATTGTTTTAAATAAGCTTTGATGAAGGAATCAGAAGATGTTTAATATGGATGTAATACTTTTGTACTCTTAATGGTGGAGTTGTCAATTTTGATTGCAGTATAAGATTAGTGCATGTAGTCAAATTAGCTTTATGTGACTGCTGTGACATGGTTGGAGTGTAAAGAGTGATTTCTAAGATACTTCCATCCACCTTCAAGGAGGGATAATTACATGTGGCGATTATTGCACAAAGTAAGAGAAGAGCAGTCAATTAAGAAGAATACTCGTTAACTCTTAAATATGTCATGTCATGATGTAAACGTGATATTGTATAAGAGGAGACTGGTAGAACTATGTGTTATAGGATTAAGTTTAGTATATTAGTATATGAGCTGAGAATTGAAATTTAGAGAGTTATTCACAAATTCATTCCTTCTGGGTGTAATTGACTTGATGTGATTTAAGCATGGATTTTTTCATGATCCTTGGAATGGATAGGTTGTCTCAAAATTACGTCGTTGTTGATTTTCATGGTAAAGAGGTGATTTTTAGAATTCCTTGTGATGAAGAATTTAAGTTTATTAGTGATAAAAGTTTTGTACCTCAGAATCTTATCTTCGCTATTATGGCTAGGAATATGCTGAGGAAAGGTTATCAGGGATACTTAACACTAGTCAAGGATACTTTAGTAGAGAAGATGTCTCTCACAGATGTCCCTATAGCTTGTGAGTTCCTTGATATCTTTCCTTATAAGTTGCTAGGTTTGCCACCCTATAAAGAGATCAAATTTTATATATATGTAGTCCTAGGAATAACTCCTATTTCAATGTCATCTTATAGAATGGCTCCTATAAAGGAGTTAAAGGAGCAGTTGCAAGAGTTATTGGACAAGGGTTTTTATTAGACCTGGCACTTCTCCTTGGGGTGCACCAGTCCTGTTTATGAAGAAGAAGGGTGGTACACTCAGATTATGCATTGATTATAGAGAGCTGAATAAAGTGATAATTAAGAATAAGTATCCTCTTCCGAGGATAGATGATTTGTTTGATTAGCTTTAGGGTGCACAGTGTTAGTGATATGCACTAGGTTAATCATTTGATTATGTATTGACTTTCTTATTTTATTAATAAAGAGGTATTTCATTATCATTTGATTTTATGATAATTTTATGAATGGTTAATTCTTACTAAGGCCATCAAGTATGTGACTTGATAGTAAAACCCTTAGATTAAAATAAGAGTTCTATTCTAATTATCCCTAGCCATTTATTAATTATATAAATGTTAAAGTATTAAGGCTAGTATGATGTTGACTGATGGTTATGTTTTACTAATCATGAATATGAGATATTAAGTCAACTCATGGGTACATGATAAGAGATCATGTATTGGATTGACCCAATATAAGAATACTGTATAGAATATTGTCATAAGTATTTCTCATCACAGTAATTTTATTTCAGTCCTTTGACCTTGAAATCATCATGGATTTCTACATAGCTATTTTATGTTTTGACACATTCTAACATTGTCTTTAACCAGACGATTAGATAGGATGTTGTTGGATATGAAATTAGTTATGTGAGGAATGTGAGTGATTTAGAAGGAATTTATCCCTCATTAATATGAGAAAGATATCTATAGGCCCCTTGATGAGATAGACTGAAGGAAAATGCATGGCCATGTTAAAATGAATTGATAAAGAGTTATCATTTTTTAGTCTACTTAGTATCAAGTCAGAATATTGAACTATATAAGGATGACATTCTATGCCTTATGTTCAATTAAGATATTATGTGATAAAGGGACGATAAAATTCACTGTAATTAGGTTATGTCGGATTATTGACTTCACATGACTTGGGTAGTCATAATGTCTTGCTAGAGACCACTTATGATTTGTAGGCCTAAATAGATATTTAGGCCCACTATCAATATTATGTGAACCTACAGGGTCACACACTTAGAACAAGCCCAAAACGAATATGGGTTTAATAATTCCAAAATAAACTTTGTGGAAATAAGTAATTAAAGTATTTTATTTATTTATTTGTTTATTTATTTAAGATAAATGTTATTTTAAATAAATAAATAAGATATTATTTCTGATTTATTTTTGAACAAAAATTAGAATTTAATAAATGGAAATTACCAAAAGGTCATTGGTAGGTGAAACCCTAATTTGGAGTCTATAGATATGTTATATTCTCTAGGGTTTAATACACTTGTTTTTCCTACCTCCAAATTCATTTTCTTTCTTCTTAGAAAACAAAGACAGAGTTTTTCCTTTTATTCTTGATTTGTGAGACAATCAAAGAGGTTGTTAGCACACACTCCAATTCGTTTTGTGAAGGGTTGTTCGTGTGGATGCCTATAGAGGACGCATCCTTTTGGAGACGTCTTAATCCGAACAACCAAAGTAAAAAGCTCGAGGTAAGTTGTCACCAGTGTGAACCTCCTCTCATCCTTCTAGAAAATCTTGCCTCTTCTGCATTTTGGTGAGATTCTTGAAAGCCTAGATTTAATTAAGTATTCGACTTACATGGATCCAGGTTTGGGAACGTGATAAAATTTTAATTTTTTCGCTGCATTTGTATCATGAAACCCAACACACAGTTCTTCTCCAATATTGATTTGAGATCATGCTATCATCAGTTATGGATCAGAGAGGCCAATGTTCCTAAAATGACATTCCATACTAAATATGGCCATTACGAGTTTCTAGTGATGTCATTTGGATTGACTAATACCCTAGCTACTTTTATGGATCTGATGAATAAGGTATTCGGACCATTTGTAGTAGTCTTCATTGATGATATACTGGTGTATTTGAAAAGTATAGAAGAGCACGTATATCATTTCAGGACAATATTACAAACACTGAGAGAATATCAACTTTATGCTAAATTCTCGAAGTGTGATTTATGGACTAAGAGTGTAGCATTTCTTGGTCACGTGGTAACTAAAGATAATATTTAGGTTGATCCACAGAAGATTGAAGCAGTATCTAAGTGGCCCAAACTGAAGACAATCATTAAGATTTATTATTTTATGGGTTTAGTTGGGTATTATTTAAGATTCATTCAAGATTTCTCAAGAATTACAGCACCTATAACTCATCTAACTTAGACGAATATGAAGTTTGTATGGTTAGATGCTTGTGAGAACAGTTTTCAGTTATTAAAGAAGAAGTTGACCAAAACTCCAATGCTGACTTTGCTGAACGGAGAAGAAAAGTTCATTGTTTATTGTGATGCTTCCAGAGTTGGTATAGGTTGTGTGTTGATACAGAATGGTAGGGTAGTTGTTTATACTTTGAGGTAGTTAAAGAAGTATGAACAAAATTATCTTACTCACGACCTAGAGATGGCAACATTAATCTTTGCTCTCAAAATCTAAAGGGACTACTTGTAAAGAATAACTTATGAGATCTTCACATATCACAAGAGCCTGAAGTACATGTTTTAGCAGAAGGATCTAAACTTAAGACAATAGAGATGGTTGGAACTCTTAAAGGATAAGACTACGATATTCTTTATCATCTAGGCAAAGCTAATGTGATAGTAGATGCCTTAATTAGAAAATCCTCAGGTAGTTTTACTTATATTAGTATGAAGAAGAGACCTTTGAACAAAGAGTTGCATTAGTTAATGGATCATGGGTTGATGATGAAGATGAGTAGATTAAAAGGATTGTTAGCACAATTCAGAGTCAGATTAGTACTGAGGGATAAAATCAAGGCAGCTCAAATCTGAGATCCTATTTTAGTTGAACTTAAGGAGAATGTGCGAGCAGGAAAATTCACTAATTTTACATTAAATGATGAAGGTTTTTAAGGATCAGTGGAAGACTATATGTGCCTGATTTGGATAATCTAAGAGAGGAGATCCTAAAAGAAGCACATTTTATAGCTTATAGCATACATCCAGGTGCTATAAAGATGTACCACAACATTAGGGATATGTACTAGTGGGATGGTGTGAAGAAGGATGTCATTAATTTTGTTGCTAAGTGCTTGACTTGTCAGCAAATGAAAGCTGAACATCAGAAGCCATTTGGGAAGCTTCATCCTCTTCCTATTCCTGAGTGGAAATAAGAGAGAGTTGCTATGGATTTTATGGTAGGGTTACCTCATTTGAAGGATGGATATGATTCCATTTGGGCAATTATGGACAGGTTAACCAAATCATCTCACTTCCTGCAAGTTAAAGCTACTTTTCTGTAGCCAAGTTAGCTAAGTTGTATGTTAAGCATATTGTGTGCCTACACAGAATACCTATGTCCATTGTATTTGATAGAGGTTATGTGTTCACTTCTTGAATTTAGTAAGAAGGAAAAATTAGCACCGAGATATACTAGACCATTTAAGATTATGGAGAGAGTTGGCATGGTTGTATATCAGTTGTCTTTGCCTTCGAATTTGTTACAAGTGCATCCAATGTTCTATGTCTCAATGCTAAGGAAGTACATTTCGTACCCTTCACATGTGTTGTAGCTCGAGAGTGTAAAAGTAAATGGAGATCTAACATATTGATTATCAAGTTTGTCAACTATGTTCAAAACATATTTCAATGGTCAAAGTGTTGTGGAGGAACAACAACTTGGAAGAGTACATGTGGGAAACAGAAATTCAGATGTGAATATCGTACCCCTATCTTTTTCCTCAATGAATTATTTTATTCTTTTTTTTATTTTGAAAATTCGAGGATAAATTTTTATAAGGAGAGAAGGCTATTATGACTCAAAATTTTCATATTAATTGTTAAATTAATTTTTGAGATATGCAGTGTTAATAAATATTTTTATTAATGATCATTTTAATATTTTAATTTTATTATTATTCTAATTATTTATTTTAGTAAATCGTATCATTTGGTTATTGATGAGATTAAATTTTATTTCAAAATTTATTATGTATTTTATTATAAATTGGTAATTATTGTTAAATTAAAGATTTAAGTTAAATTTTATTGTTATTTATTATTTAATATTATTAATATTAATTTGGGGATTAATTAGTGTTAATTAAGAATTAATTAATTATTTGATTATTATTATTATTATGTGTGTGTGTGCGCGCAGATGTGTGTATACATATATATCTTAAAAAAAGGGATAAAGCAATTTTTTTTTGGGTCTTCTTTTTCCTCTTTCTTTTTTTCTTTCTTCTTCTTCTTCTTCTTCTTCTTCTAGTCTGCCAGCCACCGCACGAACCACCACCATGCCACCACCTACTCATCAGACCACCACATGTAGCAGCAGCAGACAACAACAGTAGGCAACAGTGACAATGCAAACTCATTGTGTGAACAATGTAGACTGCACTATGTGAACAATGTAGTCCAGTTGTCGGCGAGGAAACCGATAGCTTGGGCTCATTTTGAAGCTCACACTACGAGCTTCAATAATACATGATTCGTTTCAAGTGAATCAACCGGTAAAGATTCCGAAAACTCAATTTTATATTTATGTCAATATGTTTAATTTAATTTTTCTTATTGAATTTAATTTTATTTGGAGATGTGGTAGTTAGATGAATTGATTTTTGAGCTAAGATCTACCTAAATGTTATTTTTATTTATTTTTTTGAAATTATTTAAAAAATATATGTATTTTTCGGGTTTGGTTACTATTCACAGTCCGAGGTCCAAAATTTTTCTTTTTTTAAAAAAAATTCTATATATTATTTATAATGAGTTTCATGAAGGAAGTTTATTTAAATTATGTACCGATTTTTTTTTATGAATTTTTGAATGTTTATATAAAAAAATAGAATTTTGGAGAAATTATTATAAGTAAGTAATTTTTATGTTTTAATTGATATTATTGATAATTAGTAGGTTTTGGATAGTTTTTGAGTGATAATTGGCATTAAATAATTTTTATAAATTAATTACTATTTTTAGATAATTAATATTAATTTCCAAAATTATATCCGAATAATAATTTTAATTATTAATTTTGAACTTAAATGAGTTTTAATTGTTTAAATTAGATAATTTAATAATTTAATTGATTATTGGCAATTAAATGCTATTTAATTTAGAATATTTAAAAGAATGGGTTTAATTAATACTTATATTTGAAATTTTGTTATTTAATTTTGAAAATAAATATTTTTTATGTTTTTATTATATAAATAAGTTGATTTTGATATTTAAATGAGCTTTTTATAAATTTGGTTGAAATATTTGGTACGTGTTATTTAAATGAGATTTTTTATAATTTTGGATGAATTAATGGTATTTATTATTAATTTATTTATTGTGGTATTTGATTAAATTTTGATAGTTTATTTCTACATATGTATTTCTAGAAGTTAGTAAATTATTTTATTTTAATTGAAATTTTTGTTAATTATTTTGTTTTAAACTATTTATTAATTAATAAAAGTATGAAAAGTAATTTTTAATAATATTTCCCATTTATTAGTTAATTTGTGATAATTTTGGAATATTATGTGAATATTAATTTTATTTATTATTTTTGAGTTTAAATGGGTATTTTATTATTTTATGATGTTAAATAATGATGTTAATAATTATTTGCAATCTATGCTAATTTAATTGTAAAATGGAAATTTTATTCCATTTATGAATCTTATTAGCAAATATTATTTAAAAGCTAGAAATTTATTATTTAGTTTGAAAATAAAGGTTTTAAATATTTTTATGAGACATTTTGGTGATTTGAGAAGTTATTATTATTATTATTATTATTATTATTATTATTATTATATATATATATATATATATATATTATGGATTGTTGAGGCTTGGTTGGGCATTATAAGTAGTTCGGGGGTCAACCCAAGCAGTTGAACTTATGTGTTATAGAAGTGTATTTTTTGTGCAAGATTAGCCCTACTTGTGTAGAGAGATGTCTATTTTACAGAGGAGACTCTGTCAAATTTTTGATGAATTTCTCGTAAAACGTGACAATCGGTCTTAGTCTAGTTTTGAAATTTTGGTCGAGTCATGTTTAAATCGAGTCATTCTTAGAAATTTTAGAGTTATTAAATTATGAATTTTATTCTAATAATAATATATTATTTTTCTTTAACTGGACCTTAAGATGGACTGACCGGATCGGACCAGCCAAACCGAAACAACGGAATGTAGTAGTATTATGAGTTATTATCTTGTATATACATTGCATGTAGAATACATATTTGTGAGCATCCATATTTTTATAATGTATTTAAATATAATTTATTTTATTAAATGATTATATATATCTTTAGTATATATTTGGTATATCTTTGATATATATTCAGTATATGTTTGATATATATTTGATATATGTTTGGTATATATTCGGTATATGTTTGGTATATAATTGGTATATTTTTAAAAAATGGATGTCATCATGTTTAAATTATTCATTTTATTATTCTTAATAATTATAAAATTCATTTGAAGAATATCAGTAGAGCATGCTATCTAGTTGGTTGCACTAGGACTGTGTACGTACAAGTGCGTTAGATTTTTAGGATTTGATATTATGAAATTATTGATGTGAGACTTAATTAATTGATTATTGAGGTTTTTATGAGTGAGCGATGTGATTACAGGAGCTCGATTTACCTAATATCTCGAGGCTAATCACACCAACAGTGAGATTGCGAGAGCTCGGTTGACTTAATGTCTCGAGGTTAGTCTACTATCTAAAAATTGAAAAGAGAAATATTTTGAAATTAAGTAAGTCTGTTGGCTAGAGAGGTTTTGTGATCAAGGTTGCAGAAGAATTTAAGGTTCTGCTCCAATCCTTCACCCAAAATAAATTTTTATGTATCTATTATTATATAAAAGTGGATTTTAGCATCTGTATGAAATGCATGTATATATATATATATATTATTATACTGATGCTTGATTGTATATGACTTTAGGTTGCATGTATATATATAATAATAATTCATTCAATGAGGTCTGACCCCCTCAATATTTTTTTTCAAGACATTCTACTTATCAAAACTTAGTAGTAAACCCCTTCGCCGGTCTTCTTTTGCCCTGGCTAGATTATATAATATTTTTATATAAACTTTTATTCATATTATGGAAGTTGCAGTAGTAGTACTCGAGTGTTATAGTATTTAGTAATATTTTTATATTGAAGATTTATGTTTGAAGAATTATGTATGTTATATATTAATATATGCTATGAGAATTTCTTTAATATGATTTAAAGTTTTTAATTCTCAATATTTTTATATTATATTTTCGCTTGTTTTTATTTTTAAGGCTTGCTATGGGTTTTGGATTTTATAGTAATTCATGTTCCCTAGTACTAGTTATGACTCCCTGATTTAGGTCATGACGCTAATGTACTATTTAAATTTTGGCAATTGCCTTTGAGACACATGTATTTCTTATTAATAGGATGCCCTCTCAATCATTAAAAAATCAAATTCCCTTTTTTCTTTTATACAAAAAATATCCTGACTATTCCTTCTTAATAGTTCTCATATGTATTGCATATCCTTTATTAAGGCCTTTTAATAAACATAAGTTACCCTCGCCATAAGTCCCATGTTTTAAAGAGTATGACGTCTCCTTCTTTTACTTCTCTTTTATTACCATCTTCTCCTGCCCAATCCCTTCCTATCCCTACAACCCCAACATCATTATCTCATTTTACTCCCACTTCCACTAAATCTCTAATGTTGTTACTGACACCTTGAGTAGGAAGTCAGTGGGCAGTCTTACCCACATTAGTTTAGAAAGGAGGCCCATTATCAAGGAGTTGCATGGATTGATTGATCAATGGTTGCAGTTGAAAGTTACTAAAAAGTGCCTTTTAGCTCAATTCAGGGTACAATCAGTATACTTAGATCGAGTTAAGGCAGCTCAGAATAGAGACCTGCAGTTACAGAGGATTATGTATGAAGTGCAACAAGGGCAGTCAAGAGACTTTGTGGTTGATAGAAAAGGTGTATTATGGTTGGGGCACTAGGATTTGTGTGCTGGATGTTGATGACTTGAGGAAGGAAATTATGGAAGAGGCACATTTTTCTGCTTATAGTATTCATCCAGGTTCTACCAAGATGTATCATGACTTGAAAGATACATATTGGTGGAATAGAATGAAGAATGATATTGTAGAGTTTGTGTCTAGATTCCTGACTTGTCAGCAAGTGAAGCTGAACATTAGAGACCCTCAGGATTATTGCAACCTATACCAATTCCAGAATGGAAATGGGACATAATAGCTATGTAGGTCTTTATGAGCTATATTGTAGTTGTAACTCTAGAATTCTACAATAGTATTTATACTATAAGTTTGTATAACTTAAGTACACTCATGTATTGCATTTTAATGAACCACACTTATGTATAATATTTTAAGATTGATTTATGATATTTGATGATAGAGAATATTTTATGTTGTGCACGATTATGTTTATTTTTAGAAAAATCAGTTTGATAATGTGTTCTTGTATAAAATAAAGTTTTAAATTTAAAGGTTTTATTTTTCTTTTCTTTAAGGCTTACTACGGGTTTCAAGGGCCTTATGCTTCCCCATTCCCTAGTGCCGATCACGTGTCCTCGGGTTCGGGTCATGACAAAGTTGGTATCAAAGCATAAGTTTGAATTATTGTCTATGTTTGTATTTATGTGTAACTACTACAGTGATTAGGTTGATAGTTGCCTTTGTGATATTCTTGTTTCTAATTTTGCGTTGTGTTAAATACTCTTGTCTTGTTTTGAATTCAGTTTTCTTTATCTTTTTAGAATGAGGCGTGTGCGAAAAGACCCCATTGCCGATCCGACTTTTGGACTTGATGAGCAGTTTGTGCATGATGAGGCTCTTCCTCTTACTCCACGTCTTAGGGGTAGAGGTAGAGGTAAAGGTCGAGCTAGGGCAACTGCAGCTGAGATTCCTAATCAGCAGCCAGTTGGGCCTGAAGTTCCAGTCATAGACCCCACAACTTTTGTAGCTGGACTAGCAGGAATTAATTAGGGTCTTGCAGCTTTGAATTAGGCGATGCCCCTTGTGTAGTAGAGGAATCAGGAGATGTCAGGTACTGATGCAGCACTCCTATACTCTCGAATTGGTAGAGTTTCCTTTGATGGTACGGGTGACGCTTTGGAATTTATTATTGCAATTGAGGCACATACCAGGATAGGACATACGGACTACCAACGGATAATAATTGTGGAGTTGTTAGTCCAAGCAGCAGCTCAAGACTGGTTCATGCAGTCAATTTAGCCATTCATGCATGAGTTAACATGGCTAGAGTTTAAGGACCACTTCTTAAGATTCTTCTGTCCTCCAGCCACCAGAGATGCTTACACGTGGCAGTTGCTTCACATCACCGAAGGGGATAGGGCAATGGAAGACTACATTAGGGAGTTTAACATGCTATCCCAACATGCAAAGGACATCAAGAGAGATCCCTTCAAAGCAGTAGAGTTGTATGTCATTGGTTTGGAACCAACTATTGTTGGTATACGTACCGAGGATCGTACCTTAGAGAGTGTTATAGAAGAGGCTCATTTGATTGAGAGGTGACACATCCGTCAGGGTACCATGATAGATCCCTACATGGTTGGTGGTAGTGGATATGGTGTAGCTCTCGGGTACCAACAGCCAACATTTCATATTGGTAGTATGAGTCAGTAGGCTACGGGTAGTTCACAGCATGGTGGTAGAAGGTCTAGGACTCACTGAGTTGGTCGACATGGTTATGCCACCAACATGAGAAGTGGTAGAGGTCACAGATTTAGTACTGGAGTCAACAGCAGTAGTAGTGGGCAGAGCTCAAGACAGAGTAGTTATGGGTCTAGAGCCAGTGTATGTGCAAGTTATGGTTGATTCCATCAGGGCCCGTGTCATTTATTATCGAGTGCTTGCTTCAGATGTGGATAGGTTAGTGATCTTGCTAGAGCTTATCCTCACTCCGGATATCAGCCACAGTATGCTCAGGGTTCATCTTCTTTAGTGGCTCAGCCCTACTATCCGATGCCACAGCAGTACAGAGCACCAGTACCGCCACAGCAAAGATCGTCACAGCTTATGGGCCAGTGGGGCCGAGGTTCAGTTGGTAGGCCTAATGGTCATGGGTTTGTGCAGCCTTCAACATCTCAGTAGGCAGGTCGTGGTCAGGCATGAGTTTTCACTCTGACACCCCAGGATCCTCAGATTTCTAACGCAGTAGTTTCAAGTATTCTCTCAGTCTATGCATGTGATGCTAGAGTATTGTTTGACCCCGATGCTTCGCATTCATTCATATCCCCCATGTTTGCTTCGAGAATCGAGTGGTGGCCTTCTAGGTTGTCCTTTCGTCTATCTATATTAAATGCTTTTTGTGATGAGTTGGACACAGACATCTTCTTTCCTTCGTGTCCGTTGTCAGTCAATGGTAAAGAATTATTGGTAGACTTGGTGTTGCTTGATGTATTAGAATTCAACATCATTTTAGGTATGGATTGGTTGTCGAGGTATTATGCTTTGGTGAATTATTGAGAGAAAGAAGTGGTGTTCAGAATTCTGAATGAAGAAGAGTTCTGTTTTGAAAGTGAAATGAGCTCCATGCCTTGTAATCTCATTTCTACCATTACAGCCCAAAAGATGCTTAGAAGGGGTTGCCAAGGCTACTTGGCAGTAGTAAGAGATGTTGAGAAAGAGAATGGGGCAATCGAACAGGTGCCAGTGATGTGTGAATTTCTAAATGTTTTTCCTGAAGAATTATCAGGATTATCACCAAATAGGGAGATAAAGTTTTGTATCGATGTCATACCTGGTACAGATCCTATTTCTATGCCACCCTACAAAATGGCACTAGCTGAATTACAGGAGTTGAAGGAGTAATTACAGGAGTTTCTTAATAAGGGTTTTATAAGGCCTAGTGCATCGCCTTGGGGTGCTTTGGTGTTATTTGTGAAGAAGAAGGATGGTAGCCTTTGACTTTGTATTGATTACAGGTAGTTGAACAAGGTCACCATCAAGAATAAGTATCCACTTCCAAGGATCGATGACTTGTTCGATCAGCTTCAAGGTGTTATATGCTTCTCTAAACTAGACTTAAGATCTGGGTATCACCAGTTGAGGATCAGGAGTGGTGATGAGCTTAAGACAATATTTTGAACGAGATATGGCCATTATGAGTTCCTAGTAATGTCCTTTGGGTTGACTAATGCTCCAGCAGCCTTTATAGACTTGATGAATAGGGTGTTCAAGCCATACTTAGACCGGTTTGTAATAGTCTTTATTAATGACATCTTGGTTTATTCTAATAGTGAAGCTGAGCATATTATGCATCTGAGAAGGTTGCTTCAGACTTTAAGGAGCATAGGTTATATGCCAAGTTTTTAAAGTGCGAGTTTTGGTTGAATCAGGTGGCATTTTTAAGCCACGTGGTTTCTAAGGATGGCATACAAGTGGACCCTAAGAAGATATAAGCTATTACAAAATGGTCAAGGCCAACTACAATCAGAGAAGGATAGAGTTTCCTAGGTCTAGTAGGCTACTACAGGAGGTTTATGAAGGACTTCTCTAAAATTGTCGCACCTTTAACAAGGTTGACCAAGAAGAGTGCTAAGTTTGTGTGGACAGACAGATGTGAAGAGCACTTCTAATTATTGAAGGATTTGTTGATGTCAGCTCCAATTCTGACTTTGCCCTTTGGAAATAAAGGGTATACGGTGTATTGCGATGCTTTCAGAGTAGGACTAGGCTGTGTGTTGATGAAAAATGGCCAAGTAATTGCTTATGCTTTGAGGCAGCTAAAAAAGCACGAGCAAAACTATCCTACTCATGATTTAGAGATGGCAGCTATTGTGTTTGCTTTGAAGATATGGAGGCATTACTTGTATAGGGTTACATGTGAGATATACACCGATCATAAGAGCTTCAAGTGTATATTCCAACAAAGGGACTTGAATTTGAGGTAGAGAAGATGGATGGAACTTCTTAAGGATTATGATTGTTTCATTTTGTACCATCCAAGTAAGGCGAATGTTGATATTGATGCCTTGAGTAGGAAGTTAGTGGGCAGTCTTGCCCACATCAATTTAGAAAGGAGGCCCATTATCAAGGAGTTGCACAGATTGATTGATCAAGGGTTGTAGTTGAAAGTTACTAAAAAGTGCCTTTTAGCTCAATTCATGGTACGATCAATATACTTGGATCGAGTTAAGGTAGCTCAGAATAGAAACCTGCAATTGCAAAGGATTATGTATGAAGTGCAACAAGGGCAGTCAAAAGACTTTATGGTTGACAAAGAAGGTGTATTATGATTAGGCACTAGGATTTGTGTGCCGGATGTTGACGACTTGAGGAAGGAAATTATGGAAGAGGCACATTTTTCTGCTTATAGTATTCATCCAGGTTCTACCAAGATGTATTATGACTTAAAAGATACATATTAGTGGAATAGAATGGAGAAGGATATTGTAGAGTTTGTGTCTAGATGCCTGACTTATCAGTAAGTGAAGCTTAAACATCAGAGACCCTCGGGATTATTGCAACCTATGCCAATTCCCAAATAGAAATGGGATATAATAGCTATGGACTTTATAACTAGATTACCTTGGACTATAGGAGGCTATAATGCTATTTAGATGATTGTTAACAGGCTAACCAAGTCAGCACACTTTATACCAATAAAGAAGACGTACTCTACTGATAGACTATGAGACTTTATGTCAACAAGATTATTTGTCTACATGGGGAACCAATGAGTATAGTATTGAATAGAGGAGCCAGATTCACCTCAGTCTTTTGGCAAGAATTACACAAGGCTTTGGGCACCATATTGGATTTTAGTATAGCCTTCCATCCTCAGACAAATGGTCAATCAGAGAGGACCATCCAGATGTTTGAAGATATGTTGAGGATGTGTGTGATTGACTTTGGAGGACAGTGGGATTCACACTTTCCATTGATTGAGTTTGCTTATAATAATAGCTATCATGCTAGCATTGAAATGGCTCCGTATGAAGCACTTTACGGTAGGAAGTGTAGATCACCATTATATTGGGAGATTGATGAAAGACAGTTAACAGGTCCAGAGTTGGTGCAGGTGACTTCAGAGAAAGTTCTTATCATATAGCAGAGATTGAAGACTGCCTTCAGCAGACAGAAGAGCTATGCTAACCTTAGGAGAAAGGATGTATTCTTTATGGTTGGAGACATGGTGTTCTTGAAGGTGTCTCCTATAAAAGGAGTCATGAGATTTGGCAAGAAGGGTAAGCTAGCTCCTAGATACATTGGACCATTTGAGATTCGGTCTAGAGTGGGTGAAGTGGCGTATAGGTTGGTGTTGCCACTAGAACTATTGAGAATCCACCCTGTATTTCATTTGTCTATGCTGAGGAAATACATTCCTTATATGTCTCATGTTCTGCAACCTCAAGCCGTAAAGCTTAGTAATGATCTGACCTATGAGATCATCCAATGGCGATTGTGGATCGCCAAATACGATAGTTGCGGACTAAGGAGATACCGATGGTGAAGTTGTTATGGAGTAACCATTCTGCTGAGGACTATACTTGGGAAACTGAAGCTAAGATGCGAGTTTCTTTCCCGTATCTCTTTCCCTCTTAAGCCTTGTAATTCTTCTTTTCTTGAATTCGGGGACAAATTCTTATAAGGAGGGAAGACTGTAATACCTTATATTTTTTAATTTAAAAAAAGTAATTTGTGTTATTAATAATTAATTTTAAATTATATTATACAATTATTAATTATTTAGCTATTTAATTGAGATAGATATTATTATCATTATATTAGGGTTTATTATTATATGTAAGTATTATTTTGGATATATATATATATATATATATATATATATATATATATGAAAGGAAGAAACTTACCAAGAAAAACCTGAACCTCACCCAAACAGTGGCCCCTTCTCCCCGTTCGCCACTATCATTGCCACTCCCTCTCCCTTCGGTGCACCATAGCCTTCCTGGAGTAGCCATCATCGCCGTAGCAGCGGCCAGTAACTTCCTCTTCTCCTTTTTTTCTATCTGCTCTCCTTCTCTCTGTCGGTCTGAGCTCATCCCACCTCTGTCGGAGCTAGATCGGCACCGCTGTTGCTCCCTCATCCTTCCTCACCTTCTCAGACATCAGTTGACGCCAAGCCTCACCGTTGCCACCCATTTTCGGTGTCGAAAATTGAGGTTGAAGGTGAGTTGCGCAGAGTTGTTTTTAGGTTGTTTATGGGTTGATTTTTGGTTGTCTGAGTTGATTTATGTGCTAAACTCCATTTATTCTAAGTTAGATGATTAATTATGCTAGGTTAGATGTTTAAATCCAATTTTTGTATATTATTTTTATTTTTCTTGATTTTACAGAATTTTATTTTATTTTATTTTTTTCTTTGAGTTTAATTAGTAATTAGAGTAATTAATGTTAATTATTTTTGGTATATTGATTTTATTTAAGATTATAGAAAATTTTTGTGTTAATTGTGAATTTTGTGAAATTTGAATATTTTATTAATATTTTATTTATTTTCAAAAATTAATTGTTAAAAATTATGAAATTTTGATAATTGGTATTATTATTAAATGTTATTAATTTTACAAGTTAATTTATGGTTTTTGTGATTTTTATACTATTTTTATAATTATTTTTAAGTTTATGTCAAATGTGGATAATTAGGTTAAATTTATATTTTGGAAGAAATTATTAGTTAATTTTATGTTTTTATTTATATTAAGAAATTTGATGTTGAGAAAATAAATTTTAGGTATTTGTATAATTTTTAGGGAATTTTTGAGTAATAATAGTATATTATGTAAGTTTTTGTATTATAGGGGTAAAAATGTAATTTTGTGTTAATTATAGTTAAATAATAAATTGTGGTTGGTTTTAATAATAATTAAGGAATTTAAAAGGATTTTTACAAATTATTTACTATTTTAGACTAATTAACACTAATTTTCAAAAATTAATTTTAAATAATATATTAGGTATTATTTTGAGTATTATATGTATTTTTCTATAATATGGATAAATATGTAATTTTATGCTAATTATAGTTAAATATATATTTTAGTTGGTTTTATTAATATTTAAGAGGTATAGATGATTTTTATTTATTTATTGGTATTTTTAATTAAGTAATGTTAATTTTGAATATTGTTTCCAAATATTATATATATATGTATAATATATTATTTTGGTAACAAAAATATATATGGTTATATTTAGCATATTTGGTATAATGGTTTTAATTAAGGTATTTGTTGATAGTTATATTAATTATGGATTATATATGCATATTTTAAGAATACTGTATATTATTGGAAATTATAGGTTTTTATATATTTATGTCTAATTAAATTTAATTAAGTGCTATGTTATATTTTAAGTATAATTATGAAAGCAATATTTTCATAAATTTTATTAGTTAAAATTAAGTTGTGATGTTTTGTTGAGTTTTGAACTCGGTTGGGCTAATACTGTGTTGGAGAGCTAACCCGAGTGTAGACTATGTGTGAATTTTTAGAAGTGCATTTTCTATGTAGGAATGACTCTACCTATGGTAGAGAGATGTCTGTTTTATAGAGGAGACTCTGCCAAAATTTCAGTAGATTTTCTCATAAAACGTGACATCTTCCGCAAATTCCTAACATTAATTAGGGTTTTACTTATCTATCAAGTCTTATCTGGTCCTCCTCGAGTCAATCTAGAATTTTTTCCATTTCTGTTGATTTTCAATTTTAATTTCCATAGACATGTTTTTAAAATAGGTATGTTATTTTTTTTTAGAGAATACCAGAGCGGGAGCTATTGGATCGAGGCAGACACGCGGTTGTCAGCCTTCTCGCTCATCCTGTAAGTTGATAAATTGATTTGTGTGTGTGTTTTACTTAAAAATGCGTGCGCTCATATTTTAATATTCATTATATGATTTATTTAATTAAAATGTTGCTATTTAAGATTTAAGTGTATTTTATTTATTTAAAATTAGTTCCGGCCAGACAGCCTGTCCCCTTTTTATAATCTATACAACTATAAATTATAATCTTAATAGAGTTGGTTATTGGATCAATTTCTTAATTAAGTTTCTGATGTACCAGATCCTTCATAGAGGCAAGTACAGAGCATACTCCTTAATTTAGATAGGTGGAATAATTATAATTCATAATCTAACTGCTAGAGAAGAAGAAAGACTCTTAAAAGGCCATGGTTGATTTAGCTTCTGAAAATTTTTACAAGAGGGGTTCTGCCTTTCAACTGAGACAGAAAGCTCCTTATATAGAGAAGGAGCTGAGATAAAAGAAGGCCTACAAGCAAACAAACAACTAAAGATAAACAGACAAACATGGATAGATATCCACTGATAAAAGTAATATCTTTAAATTACAACCATTTGTGACTAATTGGCTCGTGACTTGGAGATAGATTCTTATCTTCAACACTGTCTTCACTATGGTAAAATTCTTCATCAGGATCCTGTGAGTGTCCTGCTATTGGCATACGTGGGTCCTCTGAATTATTTGATTTGAAAGAGTTTAACCATATCTGTTCTGCAGATGAGCTGGCTTGATAAGGATCAGATGAGCTGTCTTGATAAGGATCAGATGAGCTAGCTTGATAAGGATCAGATGGGCTGTCTTCTTTGTCAAGTGAGGAATAAAATCCCTGAGATAATTGATAATGCCAAGAACTTGTCTGATTTATTTGACAGAAAAATTTTCTTTTGGAAATTTATCCAGTTCTGTTGCAACATGAGGACCTGGAAGATACTTCCCTTCTTTGAATTTCATTCCAAGAAAATCTATCTCTGTTTGACCAATGAATAGTTTGGTGGGTGAAAGCATAACACCATAATGTCGTACAAGATCAGCAAACTGTTGGAGCAGTTTCTCATGGGCTTTTATATCTGCAGAAAATAAAAGAATATCATCAATATAAATAAGAGCGCTGGAGAGGATGGGCTCAAAGATTTTGATCATAGCCCGTTGGAATAGTGATGGGGCTACTTTGAGTCCAAAAGGCAGCACATTCCATTGATAGTGTCTGTTTGGAATACAAAAGCCCGTTTTGTATCTGTCTTCCTCTTTGATTCCAAGTTGCCAAAATCCAGCCTTCAAATCAAATTTTGAAAAGATTTTAGCTCTCGCCAAAAATGCAAATAATGAGGAAATTTTTGGCAAAGGGAATTTGTCATCCCTGAGGAAGAAATTCAAAGGCTGATAGTCGATCACCAATCTTTTCTTCCCATGAACTTGTTCTGATCTTTTGTTTACATAAAAAGCTTGGCATGCCCATTCTGATTTTGTGGGAGCAACTAGGCCTTGGTCTTCCAATTGGTTGCATTCTTTAATTGCCAATTTAAGATCAGAGGGAGTCATTCCTGGATGAGTTGCCTTTGTTGGGTTGACATCTTCATTTTGTTTGAAAGGTAAGGAGATGAAGAACTCCTCATTTTTCCACAATGGTGATGAGCATTTCTAAAGAAACTCTGTATGAGACTGAGCACTACATTCTTTTAATAAGAACTCATGAATAGTTTGAAGGTTTGGTTGAGAAATGGTTTGGTCAACAAAAAGGATAGATGAAATATTGGTGAATGGTTGAAAGTATTTCTTGAACTTGAGTCCATTTGGAAGAATTCTCAGGTCTTTCATCTTCCAATAGACATCAAAGCCAATGACAATATCTTTTCCAGGTAAAGAAGATCCAAGAACATGTGTCCAGGTGTAACAATTTGGAAAGAATTGGATCTTTATTGGGTGTCTGGTTTTAAGGCTAGTTTCAAGTAATTCTCCATTAGCTGTAGAGAAATACTCAGAATGATGTTTCCAACATTCTTTAGGCAAGGCTTTTGGGTTGAGAATGGTAGTTTTGGCTCCAGTGTCGATCAAGGCTACAAGTTTTATGGGTTTGGAATAACTGGTTGGGTAAATTTGGATAAGGAACAAAGGTATTGGATGTTTTTCATGAGTTAGGGCTATCATGTCTCTATTATCACCACCAATTAAGAACTGGTCATTCCAGGACTCTGTTTCAGAGCTGGAAGTTTCTGAGTCTGCCCTTGGCCTATAGCAAAAACACATTCTGGTGAAGCTTCTTCTTCTTCTGAAAAGAGAGACTCAAGATCAGCATCATTCAAATCTACTTTAGTGATCTGCTGAATTTGTTGAATCATTTGCTCAGTCTTCTTTGTTTTTGAAGGGCAGCTTTTTGCAAAATGACCCTTTTTCCCACAGATGTAGCATCTGTCAGTTTTTTCTTTGCCACGAAACTTTTTCTTCTTGTAATACTTCCACTTCTTAAACTTGGATCTTTTCCCTTTCTTCTTCAGTTTGAAGAAATGTTTCTTCTTCTTTGATGGACAAACACAAACATCAGTATCTTTGCATTTGATCTGTAAATCAGGCCTGTCACATGAAAGTTTTCCCAAAGGATTCTTCCTACTGCCCAGATACAATTTAATCATCTTCCTTTGATCACATAACTGTGTATGAGCCTGAATCATGATCTGATACAAATGTCCCATTGGCACATCTCCAACTTTGTAATTTGATTGTTGAAGGATTAAAAACATTCGAGAGGCAAGAATCTCAGGAATAGAAGCCAAAAAGGCTTGTTTTAAATCAGGATTAGCAGTGCCTCCTAACAGGTAAAATCTAGTAGACATATTTTGGAAATGTCTTTCTAGATATTTTCTTTGTAGTGAACATCATTTCATCTGGTAATACTCCTTTCGTGCAACTTCAAGATCATTATCCCATTTTCCTAAGAACTCATAATGCAAGAGTCCTAGGAAATCTTCCGGTGATGTGGCATCCATCAACTGGGTTCTAGCATAAGCATTGAGAGAAGCATACCAGTTTGCTAGCTTTCCCACCATTTTTGCAAGAAATGTTTCAATAATAACCCTGATTTCTGCTCCAGGAATAAGCATTTGTCCAGCTATCCATGCTCTAAATTCCAGAAATCTATTCCTGTATTGTGAAGGAGGAACATCATCCAGGGTGAAGTAATTTCCAGTATTTTTTTGGAAATTTGTCTGCGGATTTGGCTACGGTGTTCTGGGCTGTTCAAATTCTTCTTCTGGATCATCAACTTCTTCAACTTGAGGTCCTCTAGAAGATGTAGCATCATCAGCCATCAATTGGTAGGGTATTTCATAATCCGAATCAGAGTCACTTTCTGAAGATTCAGAGGATAGACTTTCTTTTGAATCAGATTCAATTGAAAAGCTGGGCATGACATTTTCAGCACATTTTTCCAAAAAGGAAGAGATAGGATTCACCATCATTAGAGGGTGTTCTGGCTCTTTTGGTGATGAGGTTGGTGAGGTATTTTTGGGTAATGATTCAGAAGGTGTTGTTTTAGGTTTTTCAGTTTGAGAGAAATGGACTGTTTTTCCTTTCTTTGCTGTAGTTTCATCAGAGGACTGTGTTTGAGAGGGGGTTTTTGATGAGGATTTGAATCCTTGAAAATTTGGAGGAATATTTAAGGGGGCTGTTAGTGCAGGAAATAAAGATTGGGTGGAAGAGGCTGTGTATGGTGAACTGGGAATTGAATAAGGACTGTACAAAAGACCTAAAGGATCTGGAGAGAAGGATTTTGAAGAGGTTTGTGAGGACAACTCTTCTTTCTTTCTTTTAAGATCCTTTTCAAGTTGGTCAACCTGGGCTTTCAAGTTTAAAATTTCTGTTTCTTTCATTTGAATGCTATTCAATGTGCCTTTGTTGCTGATGATTCGTATAAGTTCCTGCTGCTTCATCTCTATCTGCCTTTGTAATTCTGTATGAACGGCTGTCATTCATTTTTCAAAGGCCTGGAACTTTTTTTCTGCCAAATTCATATGTTCAGCAACTCCATCAATCTTTTCTTCAATAAGCTTCAATTTTTGATTTTGAGCACAAGCATTTTGTGTCTGCCAGTTGACTACTGCTTCAGCCGGAGTTGTTTGTCTAGGTCTGCCATCTGCATCAACAATGTTTGATTCCAGGATAAAAGGTTGCATGGTAATTTGGTTTTTTGTTTCTTTGGTTAAAGAAGGAAAATCTGTGGGTTGGAACATATAGATTTGGGGTAAAGACTTTGGAATCTCAACTGAGTTTTCTTTTCTTACCCATTGCAAAGCTTTTTTGTAACATGGGAGAGGAGTTGCCTTAGGTTTTGGCTGGGAAGGAGGTATTTGAGGTTTGCAAGGTTCAGGAGGAATATTTTGAGTAGCTGGTGGTTTGTACCAAGCAGGAGGAGAATATGATACAAGATAATCATATTTTCCTGAAGGTTGTCCCAGAGTGCAGATGCTTGAATCTCCATCTTCATATCTTTTTCTGAATTCCTTTTCACTATATTTTCCTGGAGACTTCTTCTTTTTCTTTTTCTTCTCATCATCATTAAAGTAGGATGCAGCATAACAATCATCACAATCATAATGATCAAAATAACAGTGACCATTACGCTTAAAAGTATAGACTGGTCTTTCAGAATTATCAAAAGAGGCTACAGGGATGTTATCTTCTGGATCCCAAGGATTGATCATGAACTGTGTATTAAAAACTGTAGGAGTCTCTTGTTTTCTCCTAAAGATCGTATCAACTGATCCATCAGATCTTTTGATATGCACAGGGTCTGTTCCTTGAATTGGCTCCACTGTCTCATGCAACTTCTCATAATTGGTGATCCACTTTTCTGGGAATAATTTTAACAAATCATTCCTAGAAAGTTGTTTGGGTGTGTGAATGCACGTGGGAGTATTATGAGAGTCTGCTTTTATGAACAAAGCATTATTTTGGACACATGGTAGTGACAAGTTGATAGCATGGTTTTGGAGACGGTAGACAATTTGGTAGTGAAGGGTGGCTACTTTGGCTGTGGAAATTTGTTTAGCACCAAGGATTTGGAGTTGGACTTTTAAAGCTGTCAAGGCATGGGGATCAGAAAGGGCCAGATTATAATTTGGGAAAAATGTAAAGAATACTGAGCCAACATTTAAAGATGTCTCTACGGTCCCAATTACAGCATGTTGATACTGTTTATATCTAGAATCCAAAAGAGCGATCCTAGAGAAAACAGGTTGCCCTGCTCTGCCATGGTAGGAGAGTCCTAACCTTATAGCTCCAAAGTGGATATGAGTATATCCATGGTTTAGCCAAGTTCTTAGAAATTCTGGAGGAATTTCTAAGGTCACAAATTGTTCTGTCTGAGAGGCTGGTATATGGTGTTGATCAAAGCTGGAGGCTTGAACATATTCTTTTATAGAGGAAGTGGGTCGGTTTACAAGAGCTTTAAAAGATTGTTTCCAGTTTATTTTGGATTTTGAAAAGGCATCATAAGGGTTCAACAGGGGGAATTTTGATTCTTCAATCTTTTGATCTTCAGGAAGGTAAGTGAATTCATACAAGTAGTCGGTCTTTTTCTGGGTGGATTGGTTGATGGGGGCTGATAGGGTAACGACAACAGACTTAGTTGGCACATACTTATAATCACATATTACTGAGGGAGTAGAAGAGGGAACAGAAGAGCTTTCTAGTTCTGTCATGTTTAAGAATTTCTTCTCTTTCAATCTTCATATGAATTATAACAATTCCACCTTATGAAAAAAATAAGGCTCAAGGACCGTGTGCACATGGTGAAGATTGAGAGATGGATACAATGTATGTATGACTTGTGGATATAAACTGGGACAGGTGCCTCGGTGGAAGTCTTAGCTCTCAAGGACCGTCAGTGATTGGAAAGTTAATAATGGACTGGGATGGGTGCCTCGATGGATGCCTTAACTCTCGGGGACCGCCAGTGCCATGTATTTGGAGTAAGTAGATGACTGCGGCTTGGTGCCTCGGTTGATGCCTTTGCTCAAGGGGACCAGCAGTCTATGTGATTAAGTGGGCCCAATGGCCATTAGGAACTTTGGGTTTAAGGTTCTATCAAGATTTTTCAAAAGCTATATATATATATATACGTTATAAATTATTTTCACTATAACTATATGGTTTTCAAAAAGATTTTCAAACTGTATAGCTCTTTTTATTAACTTACTCAGTAAGGTCTGATTCCCCTCAATCTATTTTTTTAGGAGCTTGGGAGTTCGACCTTAGATCACCTCTACACCGGATTTCTTCATCATTAGTTATAATACGTAGGTCTTTATGAGCTGTATTGTAGTAGTAACTCTAGAATACTGTAGTAGCATTTATACTATGAGTTTGTATAACTTAAGTACACTCATGTATTGCATTTTAATGAACCACGCTTATGTATAATGTTTTGAGATTAATTTATGATATTTGATGATGGAGAATATTTTCTATTGCACACGATTATGTTTATTTTTAGAAAAATGAATTTGATAATGTGTTCTTGTATAAACTAAAGTTTTAAATTTGAAGGTTTTATTTTTCTTTTCTTTAAGTCTTACTACAGGTTTCGAGGGCCTTATGCCTACCCATTCCTTAGTGCCGATCACGTGCCCTCGGGTTCGGGTCGTGACAGTTACATTGATAAAGACAACCTAATAATGTTTGTCAACTTCACAAGTCTCTTTATGGTCTGAAGGAGGCACCACATTCTTGGTTTCAGAAATTGAGTGGTTTTCTCCAATCATTTGGATTTTCTAGTTCTCATTTTGATCCCTCCTTATTTATTCATTGACAAGACAATATTCACTGCTTTATACTTGTCTATGTAGATGATATTCTTCTCACCGAAAACAATAATGTTTTTCTTGCTTCTATTATTTCTCAATTATCTTCTGCATTCTCCTTAAAGGGTCTTAGTTCGCTGCGCTATTTCCTGGGAATACAAGCCACTATGTGTCCTTAAGGTCTCCTTTTATCTTATATATATATATATATATATATATATATATATATATATATACACATTATAAGGATTCTTGAATTCATGGGTATGACTACATGTAAACCTCTATCCACTCCTATGGTGTCGAGTACATCTTTATTTAAAGATTCATCACCATTCCTTTCTCCTGCTAAAGCATTAAAATTTTGCAAAGTGTTGTGAGTCTTTGCAATATGTCACTTTTACCAAATCATACTTGATGTTTGCTATTAATAAACTCACACAGTTTATGTACTCTCCTACTCAACTTCATTTGCAAGCCATGAAGAGAGTGCTTCAGTATCTTCAAGGAACCAAAACTGAAAATTTGCTTATCTCCCGCAATTCCAATTTCAATCTCACTGCATTTGTTAATGTTGATTGGGCAGGTAGCTTGGATGATAGGAAGTCGACAGGTGGTTATCTCATTTACATGAGCAAAAACTTGATCTATTGGCAATCAAAAAAATAGCAAATGGTCACAAGAAGTTCCACTAAATCCAAATTTAAGGTTATGGCAAATGTCACTGTTGAGCTTCGGTGGCTCACCCATCTTCTCCATGAACTTCGGCTACCTATAACTAAAGTTTCACAAGTCTAGTGTGACAATCTCTAAGCGGTATTTATTTCTTCAAATCCTGCCTTTACTACAAGAACGCGTCATGTTGAAGTTGACTACCACTTGATGAGAGAAGAAGTGGCTGTAAAATGTTTGAGCATTGGATCCATCACAACCAAAAATCAAATGGCAGATATCATGACAGAGTTACTATCTAAACCTACATTTCAATTTATCTTTGCTAAGCTGCAGCTTGCACCGTGCTAGCCCACCCCGTAGGAACTACGAGATCGCCCCATATCCATGTGGACATCTTAAAAGATCTCAACAACAATTAATTAAGCAGGCACTGCAGGATTAAAATGCAGCAAAAATTGTGATTAATGGGAATGAATGAATCTTACAGAGTTGTCAGGGCTGATAGATTCCCGAGTGATGTTGAAGCCATTAGGAAAGTTATTTCGAAGATTGCTGTGGCATTAATGAGTTAATTACTATTTGCAGTCACAACAACAATAATTAGTAGCATAATTAAGAGACTTCACTTGAGTATTTGATGAAAATAATGACTTACAGAGTCTCAAGAGACATGATATTTCCTAACGTGTCAGGAATCTTATAGTGAAGATTGTTGGAGCCTAGACTTCTGTTTTCATATAATTAAAATCCATCAAAAAAACAGTAGCAACACAAATTAATCTCAAAGCTGCTATCCCATTGTATTAGATGACTTATGTTAAATTGCATATAACATGCCATTCTTTATTAAATATTGATCTTCTTGGAACTATCCTTTTTCCTTCCAATGCCTTGGTGCCAAAAATATAAAGCATGACCGTGTAGTAACACGTTTATATGTACATATTTTTAATAATTTTAACCATATTACATATTATGCTAAAATTGTAACTAATTGGACATTTTAACTAAGTTTAATTAAAGACAAATAAATTTGTAACAAGTCATAAATGTTGTAATTTTTTACATCAATAGATTTTTTTAATATAAATAAGAAAATTTCATCATTTATAATATATGAATTAAATTTTTAATCTTTTATGTCTTAAAAGAAATTCTTACCACTTAACTATTTAATCTGCAAGTTCAATTTTAGAGAAAAGTGCATTTCTAGTCATAATTAAATTTTCAATTTTTACTTTATTTTTTACAGTGGAGATTGAAGCAACATAAGTAGTAAAAAAAATGGAGAATTTTATCCTTATACCAAAGAGCAAAGAGCTTATATTAATAATAATAAAAAAAAAACTTATATTTAATGTTTATTTTTTTTTACTAGATATCAGTTGTTAATACATTATAAAGTCACAATTGTTAATTTGTTAATGGTTAGTAAGGAATAAATTATTTAAGTTTAAATGAATTGATTTTTTGAATTTATATAATAAATTTTTAGCCCCTTTCCCTATTTACTTGCACACCTTTTAAGACTAGGAATTTTTTTACAAAATGATTGGTTTAGTAAAAATATAAGCTTTTACTCAAGTAAATTCTGCTGATCAAATGATATGGGGACCGATAGTGGTATGTATAAAAAGTTCTATGTCAAAAATTTGTGCTTTTTGCCAATACATATGGCAAAAAGTGAAAAAAAAAATTTCCATGGTGGTTTCAAAAATTATTTTAATTTTGTGGTAAAGAAATTGAAAAGTCAATTAGCCGGTCAAACTATTAAACAACAGACCAACTCCGCCACTTCAAGTGGCAAAATTAATTTTAAAAATGGAAATTGAGAAGGATAAGAACACACATGTAACTACAAATCTTAAAGTACTACAAATTTTTTTTGGTACAACTACATTATTAGCTTTTTTTCTTTTGAATAAACTATATTAGCTAGTTGTTCCTTAATTGTTACATTTACCATCAATTATAATTTTGTAAAAATACAAACATTACTCCCTCTATTCAAGGAGTTTCATTTGAATTAAGAAATAATTAACTAATCTTTAATTTAGGAGAAAAATGAGTTAGAAGACTAAAATATTTATAATTTTTGAAAGACTAAAAATTTAATATTGAGCATTAGTTACTTTGAATTGATAAGGATAATGGCAAAATTAATAATAAAAAAAAGGATTGTTATTTTATTAATTATATAAAAGTGACAATTAAATGAAATTTCACATTTTTTCAAAAGCGACAGATAATAAAAAATAGAGAAAGTATATATTTAAATTTTCTCCCTTATTTTTTTGAGTTGTAAAAATATAAACATTATAAATTTAAATGAAAATTGTGCTTCATTTTCCTCTAAATCAAAAATATATACAATAAAATTTAACAAAATTTATATTATATTATATTATATAATTTGTAATTCTACTAGTGAAATGAAGTAATTTTTTTATAATAATTTTTATGTAATATAATATATTTGTGCATGCGGTTGATTATTTTACATGCAGCCTTATATTTCATTAATGTTTTAATAATAATAATAATAATAATAATAATAATAATAATATTATTATTATTATTATTATTATTATTATTATTCTAAATTCGAACTTGATTCAATCTTAAAACTTGAAACTTGACTCGAACTTGATTGAGTATCATTTTCAAAACTTAAGGTTGACTTAATTAAATAATTCTTATATTCAAGTTTGACTAGACTCGACTTGGTTAGTTATTTAAATTTTATATTCGAACTCGACTTAGTTTGATAAGATATTTTTGTTGTTATATTAAAATAAAAATGTAAAGTAATAAATATGTACAAGTTAGATTAGATTGATTAAATTCGGGAATCTATTAAGTTAAATATGAAGAAGTTCAAACTTGACTCGACATTGTATCCACCTAATTAGAACTCAAGCTCAACTCGATTATTATCAAGTCGATTTTGAATTTTTTACTAATAAATAAATAATATTTGAAAATAATATTTTAATTTTAATATTATTATGATTATGATTATTTTAATTTAATTATAATAATAGTTTAATTATAATAATAGTAAAAATAATAATATTATTTTATTTTTATTATTAGTATTATGGTTAATAATATGTGAATAATATTATTTTAATTAAAATATTATTTTCAATTATTACGTGGGCATTTTCTCTACCTTTCCAAGAACAAGTCACGAATATCTTTGAATAAATCATATTCGTAGGTCTTCACTATTATTTGTATGCATAGCTTTAAACCTGAACTAGCAGGGTTTGACCTTTATTTGTCTAATTAAGAACATAATTAATTAATTAATTAATTAAATTAACACTTTTAGACTGTAAATTAATAATAATCAGGCCACTACTTTAAATTAATAATAATCAGGCCACTACAAGAATCAAAATCCAAAATCAAATTAGAACATGAACTCTTTTTTTAAGGACCACTTGTGTTAGAAAAAAAAAAAAATCTTCAAGATTAAAAAAGTAAAAAAAAATTATGCAGTCCGCCACTTAAAGTGGCAAACTAAAAAAAATTGAAAAAATATTTCTAATCAATTTCGTGCATTTCTTCAGTCAAATTGGTGGAAATCTGACTAATAATCTAGCTTAACTAAAATTGCCATAAACTGGTAATTTTCTTTTCTCAATCGTAAAAGGGGAATTTTTTTAAAGTACTACAAAAGGAGATTTTTTTTTTAATTTTTACCATAAATTGATTTTTTTAAGTGACTTTTTTTTTTTATCAAAAGTCACCATATCTTTTTATTTTTTTGGCATGTAATGTATATTTACGGTGGATTTGAGTATAAAACTCAAATATTGATGAATATTATCATAAGTTTTATGGTTATATTTTGGTATGAAAATTTTCTTTTCTATTTTTGTGCTTTAATTTGTACACTGGAGCTGTCAAATAATAGATCAGAATGATGTTAAAGTGAAGATTTGAAGAATATGGTCATATTATACTTTGATTTGACTCCTTCAATACATTGGAAACATAGATGACACGAATGACCAATGAGGGTTTGGAAACATAGATGACACGAATGACCAATGAGGGTATCTTTCTATCTTCACTAGGGATAATTTCTATACCACGTATTTTTCTATTATAATTTTTAGTATAATTATTCTCTCTATAAAAAAGAAAGAGGGAATATTTTTAAGGTACTGCACTCTCTTCTATCTTTTCTCAGTGATGAAATGAAATTTCATTATATATATATAGAATGAAATTTATTTTAATATTTTAAATTATTAAAAATATTTAAACTTATTTTGTTATCATATCTTTTATAACTTTGGTATTTATTTATTTATTTTTTGGATTTAATTACAACCGCTATGAACCACCATTTCAACATTTAACTAGCAGCTTTGTGGCACTCAATAATTGTTCATGGTATTTGGATCATATGGTGAACACATAATGCTGCTGTCTTTGAGGCAACAACTTCGAACATTCATCATGCACTTCGCATGATTTGACTCTCCATAAAAGAAATTGATTTCTTTCATATCAGAACTATGTTTAATTCAATTGATGAGTGTCGAATCCTTTCTCTTATGAACATACAATGATATCCTCCTTCTGCTTCAGTTGTAGTAGCTGGTCCTCTAATTAATTAGCTCAAAGTTAATACAGATGGTTAGGCTTTAGGTTCTCCTGGCCCTGTTGGTGTCAGTGGCATCTTTAGTACTCCTATTGGTTTTCCTAGAGGTGCATTTTCTTTCAGCTTAGGTAGTGAATTTGCTTATGTTGCTAAAATTTAGGCTGCGATTTTTGCGATTGAGGGAGCTTGGCAAAAAGGTTGGCACTCTATTTATTTAGAATGTGATTCTTTTTATATTGTTAGCTTGTTTCTAAGTCTAAGCAAGTCCTTTGGGAAATTAAGCATCTATGGATTCAATGTCTTCACCACATTTCTCAAAAGAATTTTAGAGTTTCACACATTTATAGAGAGAGCAATGTAACTGCTGACAAGCTTGCTAAGTTTGGGGTTACAACTTCTTCTACTACTTGGTGGGATTATGCTCCTTCATTTTGCAATTTTTTTTTATCTGTAATGATTATAGTAGGCAGTTAACCTATAGGCTATGCCAAAATTGTTTGTTCTTTGGATTTCTTTGTAACTTTTGCTCTCTTTTAATATATTTTGTTTTGGACAATAGGAAAATGATGTTAATGCTAAGAGGTTGTCAACCTAGTTGAGATGGTTGGGTGCGTTGCTTGATGCCTAGACTATAACCTTTTACTAAAAAAAATTATTTTTTTAGAAGATTTTAAAAACATAAAATTTCATTTGTAGCAAAAAAAATTCATTTATACAATTCCATTATAAGGAAAGAAAATTTTTTTTTTGTTAAACTAGTGATGCTTCAATAATGACTCTATATAAATATAAAATTAAAACAAAGGGTTCCTCAATGATAGATTCTATGTATTTTTAGGGGAAAAAAAGAAAAATAACTATAAATTAATTGAAAGAAGAAAGTTGATATGATTAGAATGATGCTCACAGTGTCTTAAGAAAAATAAGGTTAGCCACATCATGATGGATATGGCCATTGCTTAAGTCTATAGAGCTCACAGTTCTACCATTAAAATAAAAAGAGTTAATACACAGTTAATTAGATTAAATTAAATTCAAGAAACAAGAACATAATCATTTAGGCTGAGAAATAAAAATAAACAAATATCCATCTCAGTAATGTCGCAAACGGTGGTGGTGTTGCAATATAGTCGCATAGAATGTTAACATTATCTATAGATGCAAAGTCATTTTTGGAGCAAAAATCATCATAAATGGACCGCATAGAAAGCACCTTCAATGCATACATAACTCTTTTCAAAGCATTTCCCCAAAAAAAGAAAAAAACTCTTCTCAAAGCATGCACTGCAAAAAAAATAAAAGAAAATATTTTCTATATGATTTTCTCTTAAGACAAGAAAATAAAAATAAAAAACATATATAAACTCATATGTTATATCAAAAAAATATTGGTGTAAAGAATAGCTCATGCTTTTCTCATTGATCTTGGTAGTTTTATATACAACCAGTATTGTAACTAACTAAATCTATACTAACCAATAAATGAATGAAAACTAAGCAAATAAGTTATACAAATATGCTTAAGAGAGCATGCGAAGCAGAAAGTGTGGTCATTCATCAGTTGTCATTTGACAAGATTAGTAACAAGTACATCTGCAGTAGAATGGCACAATGGTGGTCCAGTATTATGAGGTAGCTATTTTGTTAGTCCCCCGTAAGTTGGAGTGTATAAATTTTGGACACCCAACTTAGAGATGAAATGATGAAACTGAGGAGCTGAAAGTGCTTTGGGAAAGTAGTTGGCTAATTGATGAAGGGAAGAGACAGGTAAAAGATAAAGGAAACTTTATTGAACTTTAACTTGAATGATAAGACAATCAATCTTGATGTGCTTCGTTGGTTCATGAAACACAAGGTTTTTAGCTATTTTAATGGCTGATAAGTTGTCATAATAAAGAGTAGCAGTTGGAAGTTGCATGCCAAGGTCTTAAAGTAAATGATGCAACCATTGCAAATTGCAAGTAACAGAAGCAAGTGCTCAATGCTCAATTTCAGCATAGGAACATGAGATTGTTTGTTGCTTCTTAGATTTCTAAGAAATTAGTACTTCACTAAGAAAAACAGAATACCCTGTGACAGATTTATGACTATTAACACATGCAGCCCAATATGAGTATAAAAAAGCCTTTAATTACAAAGAATTCTCAACAAGATAAAATAGACCTTATCTCAGAGAGGCTTTGATATATCGAAGGATATGATGAAAAATAGTTAAATGATTTTAAGTAGGACAATCAAGAAATTGGGAAAATTATTAAACTGTATAGAAGATATCTGGCCTCAAACTAGTAAGATAAATAACTTACCTATAAGTTGTCTATAGGATGTAGAATTAGATAAAGGAACACTATCATTTTTAAACAATTTGAGATGAGCTATCATTGGAGTAGAGATAGGCTTGGCACTAAGAAAATCAACATCTCATAAAAGATCTAAAGCATAATTTCTTTGAAAAAGATTAATACCAAATTGAGACCGGGCAAGTTCAAGTCCTAAAAAATACCTCACAAGACCAAGATCCTTGATTTTAAACTCTATATGAAGATAAGACTTGATATTGTCAATTTTAATGATGTTATCACTAGCCAAGATGACATCGTCTACATAAACAAGTAGAGCAATAATAGAAAGAGAAGTTTGCTTAATAAATAGTGAAGGTTCATAATGACCTTGAGAGAATTCTTGAGCAAGTAAGAAAGATGCGAGTTTCAATTTCCATTGTCTACTAGCTTGCTTCAAGCCATAAAGACTCTTTGTTAATTTACAAACTTGATTAGGAGTTGTAGGAGCAAGACCAAGAGGAAGGTCCATGTAAACTTCTTCATGAGGATCACCATGTAAAAAAGCATTCTTGATATCAAGCTCATGGAGATGCCATTTTTTAGATGCTGCAATGGCAATAAGAGCTTGAATAATAGTCATTTTAGCTATCGGAGAGAAAGTATCGAGATAGTTGATACCTAATTATTGTGTTTAGCCTGTAGCCATAAAACAAACCTTATATCAATCAATAGAGCCATCAGATTTATATTTAATCGTATAAACCCATTTGTAACCAATAGGCTTTTTGACTGGTGGAAGGGTAGTAAGTACCCAGGTTCAATTCTCTTGTAAGGCTTAAAGCTTAGCATTTATAGCTTGTTCCAACAATCAAAATGAATTGCTTCATTATATGAACGAGGTTCAAAATGTTAGGGTATTTGCAAGGCAAAATGAGAGTAAGAAGGAGTAGGGTTTTTATAACTAAGGACTTTAGAAAAGATATGACAAGTAGTGGATGGTTTAATGGAATGATGGTAGTTTTGGAAATGGAAAAGTAGTTTTAAAATTCTAGTGGATTTTTGAGGTTAAAATGAATATAAAGGTTGAGTGGGCAAAGAGTGTGAAGGATGATCAGAATTATCATTACCTGGTAGATCAAATATAGGCAAAGAGCTTGAATGGATGATATCAATATTGCTATTTTGATTTTCTATTGAAATATGATCTGCATTAGAATTATAACTATGAGAAGGAACATTTTGTAAAACAGAATGAGTATGTGTTTATGAAAAAGGGAAAATATGTTCATTGAAATGAGGCTCCTCACAGACACAATTGGCCTATTGCAAAAAATAATAATAGGCATTGGGAAATGGGCATGCGAACTGAGATTCTAGAATTTTATGGTAGCCTTCAAGCTAAAGAATTTCTAGATTAGTTGCTGATGGTTGAGGAGATTCTAGAATTTAAAGAGTTACCGGAAGACAAGTGTGTTCCTTTGGTTGCCATAAGATTAAGGGGTAAGGCTACTGCGTGGTGGCAATAATCAAAATTGACTTGCACCAAATTGGGAAAGAGTAAAATCACTACTTGGGAGAAGATGAAGAAGCATATGCGATCTACCTTTCTTCCATATAATTTCCAGTGATTGATGCACTAATGTCTATAAAATCTAAGACAAGGTATAAGATCAGTGGATGATTAGACTGCTAAATTACATTAATTGATTATAAGGAATGACATCTAGGAAACAGAGGATTAGTTGGTAGCAAGGTATATTGGGGGTTTAAGGCCACAACTATAGGACACAATGAATTTATTTGATCCTGTTTCAGTGTCTGCAGCTCATTAGAGGGCTTTAGTGGTTGAGAGATAGTCATGAAGAGCTGCCAATCTAAACACTTGGGGCAGTGGGGCTAGCAGTAATAGTGCTATTGTTAATAATAATGGTGTCAATAAAGCAGGAAGGAGTAGTGCTGGTAGTGCTGGCAGTGGTGTTGCCAACAATAATAGAGGCATGAGGAAACTTAATAGACTAGCAGGGAGCATAAAATGTTTTGGCTATAGAGAGGTTGGCCATAGGCTATCTGAATGTAAAAAGACGACGTGGAAAAAGACCCTATTCCTTGAGGTAAATGATTATATTGAGGAGGACCGAGAAATTGAGGGTAATCCTATGTATGATGAGGATAAAATAGTTGAGGAATTGCTTTTGGAAGGAGATGTAGGGACTGCCCTTGTCGTTAGGCATTCTTGCTTCGGAGGAGGATTGGCTAAGGAGTCATATCTTTCAATCTACTTGCACTATTAAAGATGATGTTTATCATTTTGCCATTGATGGAGGGAGTTGTGAGAATATAGTTTTTATTGAGGTTGTCCAAATACTAGACATATCGATTGAAAATCATCCTAAACCTTATAAATTGGCTTGGTTAAAGAAGGGTGGAAAAGTTGCAATGTCTAAGAGAGCTTTGGTGTCATTCAACATTGGTAAGAAATATAAAGATGTAGTATGGTGTGATGTGGTGGCTATGGATGCCATTTATTTATTATTGGAAAGCCATGACAGTATGATAGGGATGTGACATATATTGGGAGAACCAATACTTATAGCTTCAACTTTGATGGGGTTAAAATTATGTTGCTGCCTAAAAAATAAGTGGATATACCTAAACTAGCAAGTGGAACTAGTACTCTGTTGTCTTTAGCTTAATTTGATAAGGAATCGCAAGAGTTAGACATAGGATATATGCTATTAGGAAAGGAGGTGGTTGAGCCCATTACAGTCCTATAAGTTATGGTTCCCTTGGTTACAGAATTTAATGACTTATTTCCTGATGAACTTCCTGATGGTTTCCCCCCACTCTGTGACATTCAGCATTATATTGACTTAGTGCTCGGAGCAGCATTGCAAAACAGACCACATTACAGGATGAGTCCCAGTAAGCATGAGGAGTTACGTCGACAGGTAGAGGAGTTACTAAGTAAAGGTCATGTTAGGGAGAGCATGAGCCCTTGTGTTGTTCCTAACCCTTTTGAAGCCTAAAAAAGATGGGTCTTGGCATATGTGTGTGGATAGCCGAGCCATTTATAAGATCATCGTAAGGTATATATTTCCTATCCCATGTCTAAATGGTTTGCTTGATTAGATTAGTAATGCAACTATTTTTACTAAACTTGATTTAAAGAGTGGATATTATCAAATACATGTTCGGCCTGGGGATGAGTGAAAAACAACATTTAAAACTAGGGAAGGGTTGTATGACTGGCTTGTGATGCCCTTTGGATTGTCGAATGCCCCTAGTACCTTTATGTGTGTTATGACCAATTATTGAGGCCTTTCATTGACAAGTTTATTGTGGTATACTTTGATGATATCTTGATTTATAGTGCTAATTATGATGAACATTTACAACATGTTTGGGAGGTTTTTAGTGTATTGCATAGGGAACAGTTCTATAAAGCCTTAAAAAATGTGTCTTTATGTCCCCTAAGGTATTGATTTTAGGGTATGTGATTTCTGCAGTAGGTTTAGAAGTGGATGAAGCTAATGTGGCGACGGTAAGAGAATGGCCCAGACTAACTACTTTAACAAAAAATGAGTAGTTTTCATGGTTTGGCCTCATTTTATCGACATTTCATTATAAATTTTAGCACCATAATGGCTCCCATTACATATTACATGAAGGGTAATTGGTTTGAGTGGATAGAGGCAGTAGAGGTAGCCTTCAATGTCATCAAGGAATGCCTTACAATAACCCTAATCTTGGTATTGCCAGATTTCTCATAAGCTTTTGAGCTCTATACCGACGCCTCTAAGGTTGGGATTGGTGTTGTCCTGACTCAAAATAACTGACTTGTGGCATTTTATAGTGAGAAGTTATATGGTTCCTAACTCAATTACAATACATATGACATTGAGTTTTATACAGTAGTGTAAGCAATATGACATTGGCGACATTACCTATTTCACATAGAATTTATCTTGTATACTGACCATAATTCTTTAAAGCATTTGCACTAGTAGGATAAAGTTTCACCCTGCCATGCTAGGTGGTTCACCTATCTTAAACATTTTTCTTTTATGGTAAAGCATAAATCTAGCATTACAAATAGAGTAGCTGATGCTTTAAGCCAACGAAAGAGTTTGGTGGTGACTATATGAGTTAAGGTGCCCGACTTTGATTCTTTTAAGGATTTACTTGCTACTGATCCTTACTTTTCTACAGTGTTACAAGATGTACAAGCTTGGAAGAGTATATAATTTATCCTGCAAGATGGGTTCTTATTTTTGGGAACTCAATTATGTAATCTAGATCGCAACCTATGCCCACAAATCATTAAAGAGTTACATGGTGAGGGACATATGGGTAGAAACATAACATTGCAACTGATTTAGGCTTCATATTTCTGGCCTTCAATTTGCAAAGAGGTTTATAAATAAGTTCAGAGATGTAGAATTTTTCAGGTTTTGAAAGGAACAACTATGAATGCAGGATTGTACATGCCTTTCCCAATTCCTTCTCAACCCTAGACTGATATTAGTATGGACTTTATGTTGGGATTGCCACATACTTAGTGAAGTAATGATTCCATCTTTATTGTTGTTGATAGATTTTCTAAGATGATTCATTTTATTCCTTGCAAGAAGATTACAGACACAGTAACTATGACACAACTGTTCTTTCAGGATGTGTATCGTCTGCATGGGTTACCTACATCCATTATCTCTAACAGAGATACCTGTTTCCTCAATCATTTTTGGCGCAGCCTGTGGAAGATGATCAATACTCAACTGAATTTTAATAGTGCCTATCATCCTTAAACAGATAGGGAAACTGAAGTGGTGAATAGGTCCTTGGGCAACTTGCTGCGTTGTCTAGTGAGGGATCATAAATTATGTCAAGCAAAATTTACCACAACCACACTGTTAATCAAAGCATAGGATTCAGTCCTTTCCATGTTATTTACTCCATTCAACCAAGGGGTTCTCTTAACTTGGTGCCCCTACCTAGCAAGACATAGTCCAAAGGAAAACAACAGATTTTGTTTCAGGTTTGCAGAATGTACACAAGATAGTCTTTAATAATTTGTCTATTGCCAATTCTCAGTATAAACAGCTTACCAACAAGAAATGCAGACCTTTAGAGTTTGAGGTAGGTGATTTTGTATGGGCAGTCCTGATAAAAGATCACTTTCTAGCAGGGGAGTACAACAAGCTATTTTCCAGGAAGATTGGTCTAGTTGAGGTAGTAGAGAAGATCAATTCCAATACTTATCGTCTGAAGCTGCCTAGCCATGTCTGCACTACAGATGTGTTTAATGTTAAGCATTTAATTCCCTTATCTAGTGATTCTTCTGATGATGATGTTGTGTTCAATTCAAGGTTGAATGTTCTGTCACCTGGGGGGAATGATGTGGATGAGGCAGTATTGAAATTTATGGATGGATTTGACAAAGTGGGCGTGTGCACTTGGATTTCAAATGGTCGGTCGTGGTGACACCGATTGACCCACAAGGCCTATAATATATCAAATCGAAACTGACTTAGAGGGCTATAACTGATGCTATACACTGTGTCTGTTGCAACCCATCTTCGGGCCCAAATTCTTTTGTTTAGGCCCTTAAATTCGACATTAAAGTTTATGTTCCTTTTTTTTTTGGAGTTTTTAGTCTTTTCCTTTTTTTGGTTTTAGGGTTTTTTCCCTAAATACTATTTATTTGCCTCTTTGAGTTATTTGAGATAGTTTTTTCAGATTAATTAAAAATAAATTACAGACGTAATTCTTCCAATTCTTCTAGTATTCTTTGAATCAATAGGGTTTTAGTTTATTATTTTTAGAAATTTTTAGAATCAATGAATTCAATTATTTCTTAAGGCTTCCGCTACATTAGAACATCCAGAGAGATAAAAACTTGTCTAGTTTCAAGGTTAAAGAGTTGATATCTTTTAACATTGGAAGGATAACAGTGGATAAATCAAAACCACTCTGGGTTTTTAAAAAACTAATAAGAAATGGTAATCTTTTTTATTTGCTATAATGTCATATCTCACAAACAGAATCACATGATCTAATGGAATTATCTATTTGACTAAGAACTTTCAGTCTTGGAGAGGAAGGACGTCCAAGCCTATAGTGCCAAAGATTATTCGTTGTGATACTGCATGAAACAGTGGATGAGTGATGTGCATACTGATTTGCTGAAGAAGAAATAGCATGATATTGATATAATCCATTCTCTTCTTTAGCTACACTAATCATTTTCCAAGTTTTGATATCCTGTATGTAACAACAATTAGGCATGAAAATAAGAAAGCAATGAGAATTTTTAATGAGTTTACTGACAGAAATCAGGTTAAAGCAAAAACTGGGAACATACAAGACATTTTGCAATGTGAGATTAGGAGTCAATTGAACCTTTTGCAATATGAGTAACCCAAGCATTTGCTTTGTTTGGCAATTTAACAAAAATATTGTAAATAGGATCATATGAAAGAATCTGATCCAAGGAGCCTACTATGTGATCTATAGCTCATGTACCTATTATCCATGTGGTTTGTGAAAGCATTATAGTAGCAAATATAACACTAGATACTTATGAAGTAATACCAATCTCTGGTATGGGAGTAAAAGATTTTGAAGAGTTATTTGCTGAAGCTGAGCAGCTATGAGCTCCTTATTGAATTAAAGACAGCAGTTGATCATATTGTTCCTTGGTAAAATTTAGACAATCAGACTCATTCAACTCATCTTTTATGATTACACCTTTTCTGAGTTTTGCTGCTTGCTTCCACTGAGTTGATACCATAATTGAACTTGCTTTTCTATTTGATTAGCACTGCATTATGGAATCTTGCCAAATTTGCCAAAATTCAAACTAGTTTCTACTTGAGTAACAACATATTCTGGAGTTTTTCCTTTTGATTTGTAACCAGGTGGATAGCCATGCTTTTTGTAGCACTTATCCACTATATGGCCATAGAAACCACAAAATAAACATGTAGGCCTTCTTCCAGAATTATGAAACCATAACCAGCTCCAACATTACTTCTATGACTTCAAAATTGTTTTAGATTAGTGCATATGTGCTTCGTTTGGCATATAGAATAGTGGATTCATTTAAGCTTTTATTTGGATTAGATCCAATTTGCCTTTCATGTTGCAATACCAAAGCAAAAATTCTATTAATTTGTGGCAAAGGATTCATGATCAAAATCTGAGATCGCAGTATAGCAAAATTGTTGTTCAGTCCTTTCAAAAATTTAATCACATGATCCTATTCACTATAGTTTCTGATAATCTCAAATGCATTACAGTTGCATTGAGGAATGCACACACAGGTAGGCAAAGGTCTCAAATTACACAACTCTTCCAAAAGGATCTTAAGCCGAGTAAAGTAATCAGTTACAGAGAGTGTACCTTGCCTTAAAGATGAAACTTCTTCTTGTAAATCAGAAATACGAATTGCATCGCCCTGTGCAAAGCGATCATACAGATCTTTCCAAAGATCTTTTGCATAATCTATTCGGATTACACTTTGAGCAATCGAAGTAGACAAATATTTTATTATCCCAAGCTGGATAAATTGGATCATGCTTCTCTGGAACTAAAATGGTTCTATCAACAAACTTAAGCTTATTCTTGGAAATCAGCGCCATTTTTTTTGAGCGAGACCATGAATGATAGTTTTTTCCAGTCAGAATTGTGGAAGTAAGAATCAGCAAGGGACTTTCATTTGGATACAAGAAGAAAGGATTTGCTGGTGAATCTTCTGGCCGCGCCATTGAAATGTATGATTAAGGAACAAGGAAAATTTCACTGTTTGATTACTAGGAAAATGTGTTGTTTGGTTGCTGAGAAAAAAAAAAATAGAGAGAGAAGAGCATTTGCTCTGATACCATATCGAAAAAATATGGTTGTAAAGAATAGCTCATGCTTTTCTCATTGATCTTGGTAGTTTTATACAAATACGCTTAAGAGAGCATGCGAAGCAGAAAGTGTGGTCATTCATCAGTTGTCATCGGATATAGCAGCACCAAGATTAGCAATAGATACATTCACAGCAGAATGGCACAGTGGTGGTCCAGTATCATAAGGTAGCTGTTTTGTTATGTTATTCCATTAAAAACAATGCGTCACCTTCATCACAAGGTAAGCCACTATCATTATAGCATTTCAAGGGATTTCCACGGATGCAACCGTCATAAACTGTGCCAGGCCCACAAGAAAGAGAACCAAAACTTTTACCATTTCCAGTAACGGACTTAGGTGCTCCTTGCGCTGCCGTGACCTCAATTCCGAATCCTGGAAGTTGTAGAAGAAGATGAAGTTGAAGAAGAAGAGTGAGGAAAGGAACAAGCTTAGTAGTAAGTAGCAATGGGTGATGGTCAGTCATTCTTCTTCTTTCAGCAACCTCCATTTTCATCAAATATTTCAAATTTGACAAGATAAATGAACAACTATATATGCACACATTTGGATGGAGTTACATTGATAGGCTACAAATCAAATCCATGAATACGTATAAATTAATTTCAGATTTTTTCTAATGATGGTTTTAGTAAATTTATTCTTTTATATACAATATTTATTTTATTATTTTCATATTAATTCTTATAAGAATGCTAATAGATTAATCATATTAAATATTATTTCTACCATTTTGAATTTGGTATATAAAAAATTCCATCAAATAATTAGCATATGTGTCTTTATGACTTATAAATTAATTGTTATAAACAATTTCAATTTTGAATTTGAATTTTATTCTTTATCTATTGTATTGCATGACATGTATATATGAATTTTTTTTGTGTATGAATTTATAAATATATCTTTATGAATTTTTGTAGTATTTGTTTCTAATCATATGATTTTTAATGTTAATTTTTACCGTTTATAAAAAAAATTTACTAATATGATATTTATTTATTTATTTATACTATTTTTAATTACTTCATATAGATTTTATTAATTATATTAAAATAATTTTTTATTTACTAAAGAAGATTAACAATTTAATTATTATGCATGTAACTATTATTCCATTAATAATTACACAAGTAATTATTACACCTAATTTTTTTAATGTCAATCCAACTGCACCCTAACTGTTATTTGTGATATCTCCCTATTAAATAAGAATTTTTTATTTAAATAAAAACAAAAATTGTGTTTAACTTTTGTTTACTCAGTTAATTTTTTAGTTAACTTAAAAGGAAAAAAGTAGCCACTACAAAAATAAAAATCACAAGTGAAAATTAAATTATAAAAAGAAATTTTAACTCCGTTTTATTAGTTCTATTTCTTTTTCTATAATTTATAGAAAAAATTGTATTTTTCAAATTATTTACATTATTTTATTTCAATATAATTATATTTTTAGGAATATCATATCATTCAAAATTTTGATAAATTTTATAGTCTTTTACAATAAATTGATATTTTTATCAATAGAAAATTAAATAATTTAAATATTTTGATAAATTAATAAAAGAAGCAACTGGTTTATATAAATTATGTAATAAAAATAATATTTCCTTGTAAATAAAATAGAATTAATTAAACGAATTAATAAAATAGAATAACAAATTATATACGTCCACAGTAGATTACTCATCGTGGATAGATTAAAGTATTTTGAACATCAATAGTTTTTCTATTTCTTTTTTTTTTCTTTTTTTGGTTGCTGATATTGTAAGCTAGCGGTTCGGATTAAAGTACCTTAAGTCATGTCTCTCCCAACTTTAATTTTTATTTATTTATATCTTTACTTTATTTGATCATCTGACGGACAGGAATATATCACTCACTGTTTCTAAAGTGGATAACCCCTTTGAAAAATTATTCCGTACCATTGGTGTATTGATTTTTTATTCTTCAAATATATAAAAATTCTTATCATTGAAAATTTTATTATCTCAAGGATTATTGATATATTTATTAAACTAACTATAAACTTAATGTTTCCTTTATCATAGTTAATTTGTAATTTTATACATATTAATTAACCTCAATTTTTTATGCAATATTTTTCCTATGTTATGTTTTAATTTTTTTTTATAATTATTATATTTATCTTACTATGTGTTTTTATTTTCCTGTGGGGTCAAAATGCAAATCCCTTTTAGTTTTTTCTCAATGGGGTAAAGAACATGAACAATCATGGCTTTTTTTTTCCTTCCTTTTTTGTTGGTTTCTTTTTCTTTTTCTTTTTTAATTTTTTTTTAATAAAGTTAGTGCTAGATTAGAGGGGAGAGAAAAAGTGGAGTGTGGGATTCGAACCTCCCACATTCACTAAAGCCTCGAGAGCCCTCATCACTACAACTATAGGCATGACCGCGTGGGGTTGTTGGTTTCTTGTGAGGTGGAGAAAGGATATGCGATAGAGAATGGTATTTTATGAGAATTTTTCACATGTAATTTTGATTGGTAAAATATGGGTATGCATAATTTAGTATGTACTATGTTTTTTTTTTTTGCACACTTGTAATAAATTATTTTTTAATGAACAATTTCAAGTTGCATTTGTTGTAGGTCCCTTCTAATGAAGCCCACAAGTTTCAAAAAAATAAATTTTACAACATTAAATTCGGTGTTGCATTTTTTGAAATCTTAGTTAATTTTTTGGCAAACCTCCTTGCCATAAATAGTCATCTGGATGCAAGCAAAAATTAATAAGCAAATAGCATAGAAGAGGCAATAAAGAGCGAAACAAAAAGCTCAAGTGTGAGGTGTGTACTTGTGAGGGTGGCCAAAACAATTTTTTCCTTTGATAAATGTAAGAGACTTTTAAGGATTTAAGAAATTTTCTCAAATGATGAGTGACAAAATAGTGAGTAAATTATTTTTGGGGTGTTTGAAAAACACTTTGAGTGTCATTATTTTAGTGAGAACTTTTTATTGTCTGCCATTAGTGTTGATCTAAAGAAAACTCTCTCTTGTACCTATTATTTTTATAGTGGAAGAAAATTTTGGATTTTTTCCTATGGACGTAACCCAAGAATTAAGGACGAACCATGTTAAAATATTAGTGCCATTTTGTTATTTATAAGGTAGGTTTTACCGCCTATTTTACTTATCAATTGGCCGGTTTAACCGCCTCCATTTATTTATTTGTTTGATTATTTCGGCAATATTTTTATTTTGTCTCTATGAACATTATTCCGCTGCACCAACTCTGTTAATTTTCCCAACAAGTGGTATCAAAGTTGTTGGTTTTTGTTCTAGAGGCATTATTAAATACTGCAATGATATAGGTTAAAAATAGCAAGATGGTCTCTTTAAATGGCACAAATTATCACATATAGAGAAACAAGATGAAGGAATGTCCTATTTGTAATGAAGTTGCATCTACCGATTTTTGTTATAACAAAACTCGAAGGTAAGATGGATGAGGAATGGGCATTTAAGCACGAGTAAGTGTGGGGCTACATCTGAAAATTCATTGAAGATAATGTGTATAACCACATTTGTAATGAAACTCAAGCAGAACAAGCTTTATGAGTTGTACATTTTAAAGACTGACAATAAAAAATTATTTTATCTTACAAAATTAATGCAAAAACAATATTGGGAAGGATCATCTATTACCAGATCACTTGAATGAAATGCAAGGGATCGTGAATCAGTTGTTGGTAATGAGTATAAATTTTGATAATGAAATTCTTGCTCTTATGGTGTTGGCTTCTCTGCTAGAGTCATACAAGACTTTAAAGATTTCACTTACAAACTCTACACCAAATGGTGTAGTGAATATGGAATTTTTCAAAAGCAGTATTCTAAATGGAGAGATGAGACGTAGATTAAAAGGTGCCTCTTCAACACAGTCAGATATCTTTATTGTAAATTCCAAGGGGAGAAGTGAGATTCGAACCTCAAAGCAAAGAGATAAGAGCAGAGGAAAGTCAAACAAGTATACAAATATTGAATGCCATTATTGTAAAAAGAAAGGCCACATGAAGAAGTTTTGTCAAAAGTTTAAGGACAAGAACAAATGAAAAGATGATAGTAATAATAATGATGAAGCAAATCTTCTCGGAGAATTCAATGTCTTTTTTATGATGATACTGTTAATCTTACTACCTATAAGACCAATTGGGTAATTGACAGTGGTGCTTCCATTCATGTTGCATTTTGAAGAGAATTCTTCTCATCCTACACTCCAGAGATTCTAAATATGCGAAGATGGGAAATGGCAATCGAATAAGAGTTACTGGTGATAGAGATGTGTGTTTGGAAATGGCGAATGACACAAGACTAATCTTAAAGAATGTCAAGTATGTTCTAAATATTTGCCTAAATTTGATCTCAATAGGCAAGCTTAATGATGAAGGTTTTTGCAACACATTCTATAATGGCCAATGGAAACTCATTGAAGGCTCCCTAGTGGTGGCTAGAGGTAAAAAGGACTTAGTATTGTTTTTTATGCATGCAAAGCTCTCTAAAGACATGGTGAATGTGGTGAAGAAAGATAGTACAATTAAGTTATGGCATAGAAGACTTGGCCACATGAGTGAGAAAGGGATGATAGTGATGGTCAAGAAAAATGTATTATTTGAAGTAGATCTTGTGCATCTAGAGAAATGTGCTAATTGTCTTGTAAGAAAGCAAAATAGGGTTGCTTTCAAGAGTTCTCCTCCTTTTAGAATGAAGAATGTGCTAGATTTAATTCATTTAGACTTGTGTGGGCCAATGCCAAAGTCACTTGGTTATTGTTAGTAGTTTATGACTTTCATCTATGATCATTCTTGAAAGACATGTGCATACAACTTAAAGTCAAATTTTCAGGGTTAAATGTTTTTAAGGAATTTCATATCTTGGGGGAGAGACAAATTAGCAAGAAGCTAAAGTGCATTCAAATAGATAACGGTGGAGAGTATTCTGGACCATTTGATGCTTATTGTAAAGAGCATGGTATATGACATCAAATGACACCTCCAAAGACGCCGTAGTTGAATGGTTTAGCTAAGAGGATGAGCAGGACTTTAATGGAGAGAGTAAGATCTTTGTTCCCACATTCAAAGCTGCCTAAGACATTTTAGGGTGAAGCTCTACTTACAATAGTGCATGTGCTGAACCTTTCACAATGTGTTACTCTATAGTTTGATACTCCATAACGGGTGTGATTAAGAAAAGATTTTTTTTAAGGTCATCTGTAATTTTTTAGGTGCAAAGCCTTTGTGCATATTTCTAAGGATGAAAGGTCCAAGCTTAATGTCAAGACATGACAGTATATGTTTATTGGCTATGGTTACGATCAACTTAGCTATAGATTTTATGATCCAATCCAAAAGAAGCTTCTTAAAAGTTATGATGTTGTGTTTATTAAAGATAAAATAATCAAAGATATTGCTAGAGTTGAGAAGAACATCCCCATCTCTGAAGATAATTCAAATTTGCAGTTAGTTCCTTTAACAATAGTGCTAAGAGAAGTTGAAGATGAAAATGAAGTTATTCTGCTAGATGTAAGTGATGAAGATGCTCCCATTAAGATTCCATCTGAAAATGATGATGGTGTTCATGATTAACCATCGATAGATGAGGCTTCTCTAGTACCACTAAGGAGATCTGATAGAAATAGACAACCTTCTATTAGATATCTTAGAGACCAGTTTATGTTACTAATTGATAGAGGAGAACCAGAAAGCTTTGAATGATGATCATAAGAAAAAAATGGTTTAAAGCTATATAGGATGAGATGAAATCTCTGCATGATAACAAGACATTTGAGCTAATGAAGTTGCCTGAAGGCAAAAGAGCTTTCAAGAATAAGTGGGTATTCATGATCAAGCATGAAGAACATAGTCTCTAGCCATGATTTAAAGCTAGAGTGATTGTAAAAAGATTCAACCAAAAAAAGGGCATTGACTTTGATGAGATTTTTTCTCCAATTGTGAAGATGACATGCATCCATACTGTGTTGAGTTTAGTAGTAAGTTTTAATATAGAGATCGAGCAAATGGATGTTAAAACTACCTTCCTTCATGGTGATTTGAAAGAGAAAATATTTATGGAGCAGCCATATGGTTTCAAAGAAAAGGTAAAAGAGGACTGTATTTACATATTGAAGAAAAGCTTGTATGGCTTGAAACAGGCACCAAGATAATGGCATAAGAAGTTTAAGTCTATTATGGGGGAGCAAGGCTACAAGAAGACCACTTCAGACTATTATATATTTGTTTAAAAATTCTCTAATGATGACTTTATTTTATTATTGCTCTATGTTGATTGTTAGTTAGAATGTTTCTAGAATCAACAGCTTGAAGAAGCAGTTGAGTAAGTCTTAATGACTTGGGATCAGTAAAGTAGATTCTTGGCATGAAGATTATTAGAGAAAGAGGTGTCAAGAAACTATGGTTGTTACAAGAGAAGTATATTGAGAAGGTACTTCAGAGTTTCAACATGTATAATGCTAAAGTGGTTAGCTATCCTTTTACTAATCACTTTAGATTGACTTCTCAGCAAAGCCCTCCTACTGAAAAGGAGAAGGAAGAGATGGATAAAGTTCCATACCCTTTAGTAGTTAGTAATTTAATGTATGTCATGGTGTGTACAAGCCAAATATTGCACACTTAGTTGGAGTTGTGAGTCAATTCCTTTCAAGTCCTGGAAAGGAGCATTGGGTTGTTATAAAATGGATTTTTAGGTATCTTTATGGAACATCCAAAATATATTTATGTTTTGGAGATGTCAAACCTATGTTAGCTGGATACACAAATGCAGATATATCAAGAGATGTTAATTCAAGAAAATCAACATTAGGTTACCTAATTGCATTTGCAAAGGGAGATGTGATATGGTAGTTAAAATTACAAAAATGTGTTGCTTTGTCTAATATTGAAACAAAGTTTATTACAACAACAGAAGCTTGTAAAGAGTTGTTATGGATGAAGAAGTTCTTAAATGAACTTAGTTTTCATTAGGACATATACGAGATATTTTATGATAGTTAGAGTGTTAAGGTCAAAGCACATTGATGTGAGATATCACTAGATACCGATGTTGAGTGTAATTTTATTCATGTTCTAGAGTTGAATTTTAATGAATTTTGAATAAATAGTAAGTAGTAATTAGGAAAAATTAAGGTTTAATTAAGCATTTGTTTAAGTTGGAGCTTCATTCTAATTTCCAATTATTTTTAGTTTATTTAGGAGTTTTTAATTAATATTAATAAGAGTTTCCTTTTTTGTAGGAAATATTGAAAAGGAAGCCCAAAATAGTCAAGGAATGTTGAACATGGCCATGATATGGGCGTGCTTGTGACTGTGTCACGTTTTGAAAGAAGAATCAAGGCAGCATGGCTTAAGCACGACCCTATTGGAAGTCATGTAAGCCACTAGAATTGAAGGAGTTGTGACATGGGATGGAGCATGGGCATGCTCAAAATTGTGCCCTCTTCTGTGTCAATTGTAGAATCTACAAAGGACCATACGACTTAAGCATGGCCATGCTTGGAACTATGATTGCTTCTGTCCAAGTTGAAGAAAATGTGAAAGCTCAGCATGGCTTAAGCATAAATATGCTTGAAGCCAGGCCATAAAAGTAAGGACATGACATGACCATGCTTAGGCCATATTGAGCATAAAAATATTCCTTTTTGGAGGAAACTCAAAAATTCAAGTCAAATTAGGTTTCCATTGCAAAAGGGGGATAAAAAAGGGTTTTTTATTCCTTCCTTATCAGGAAGAATCATTTTTATTTAGGGAAAACTTCCTTTTTGAGAATTCAAGTGGAAGTAGGTTTTCCATTAGATTTTTTTTATAAAGGGGATACAAAGGAGCTATTGGAAAGCCATTTTTAACCCTTTTTTCAAGAGGTGAACATTATTGCTAAGAAGGCAAAGCGTGGAATTGAAGAGCTTAACAAGGTTTAAATATTGAAGCATACTTTCAATGAGTTTTATCTTTCCTTCTTCTTTGCTTATGAATAACTAAATTAATTAGAGCTTGGTTTTTGAGTAGCTAGTTAAACTTATTAGAATTCTTATTTCTTATTAATGATTTGATTTTTAATCAATTTTATAAGTTGTGCTTAATATTATTTATTCAATTAAGGGCCCAATTATTTGCATGTTTATAGGTAAATTACTATCAACAAATGTTGAGTAAGCTACTAGCTTATAACTCATAAGACTTAGGAACCTCAATCATGAAAGTAGATGAGTCCTTTGGGGATTAATAAATTGCTAAAGAACTTAATGAGCCCTAATTAATTAACTTGACCATGAAAATAGGCAAAAATTATTTTTGGCATGGTTGAATGATCTTAAAAGAGACTTTAGGTAATTTAGAGTAGTTTACCCTTAATTGTGATCAATGAAATAGATTAACTTAATTCAATAATTCAAGTCCTAATTAGTGAAACAAAGCCAATCTCTATTTCATCCCTATGTATTTAGTTAGATTAATTAAAGTAGATAGTTTATTTTAATTTATTTAATTTAATTCTTCCAATTTATATTGATTTGTGCTAGCTAGGGAAAATCAATTGATAATTAGTGCTTAGTACACTTCTCTTATGGGAACGATACTATACTTATCATTTTATTACTTGCCACGATTCATACACTTGTGGAGTTATGCTAACAAGTTTTTGGTGCCATTGCCGAGGATTGGCGTCACTAATATTAACATGTTATTCTTTTTCGTTATACTAGCACTTTGTTTTATTTTTATTTGTTTTATTGATAAATAATTTATCATGGATAATGATGAATTTTCTTATCAATTTTTGAGATCTAATGCATGTGATCCTTTATATAATGTAGAACATATGCAATTTAATTATTTTTCATCTTATTTTTAGGTTTGTAATTGGTGTGGAGAGAACCATAATGGGGCACATTGCCCATATTATTCATATTCACCTATATCACCTTGTTCAACTCATCTTGGAGCAGTTGTATGGATTACACTTGGAAATATCAATAAGAACCTAAGTTGAATCTTGAGATAATGTTGGAAAATTTCATTTAAGAAATAAAGAAGTTCGAAGAATGATACTTACAGGACAAGTTGAAGTAATTCATTCAAGCACAAACTAAGGCAAATCACAATTTAGAGGAGACTCTTAGGCAATATGAGGATCGTTTCAGCAAATCAATTCAAAGTTAGTCCAATTGTAGAAAGCCAAATTGCATGCTTCTAAAAAATTTAATTATGTGCACCCATGAATTGCTCAATGTAACCACCACAAGGAGAAAGTATATGGGATGATGAGAGAACTTTGAGTCAAGATGATAAAGAAAATTTTGAGTTGTGCCATGGTAAGCAAGAAGATATTATCACTAAGGAAATAGAAGAAGTCCCCAGTGTAAGAATCAATTTGTAGACATCAAGGATGACAAAGTACAAAGTCACTCAACTCAACTTTAAGAAGAGTTGGATGATAAAATTGTAACAATTCTTGAAGCTACAAGGGTTGCAAATGAGCAATCTATAACTAACAATGCATATGTTCCATGACCTATTATGGTCATATACGAGGAATCCATGAAAGGTGTTGGACTATCTAAAAACCCGCATGAAAAGCCTTACATTCTTCAAGTAATTTTAGAATAAAAAAGTTGGCATGTGGAGTCTGTACTTTATCACCTAGGCATAATGGAGCCTAGCAAAAGCAAGGAAAGGAAGATGCTTCCAAGAACACTTCCTCATGTTCGGTTGAACCCACGATACTACACATTCAAGGAGTCAAGCTAATGATAAAACTTTAGTGCTTATTGGGAGGCAACCTAATGTTTTTTGATTTATTTCTTTTGTTTAAGTTTATTATTAGTTTATTTTTTTTCTTTTATTTTTATTACTTTTTGTTATTTTATTTTATAGATCATTCAAACATTTGAAGTGAGCATAAAAGAAAGACAAATGCTTATTGGGGAAGTACTCATTTTCTTTTTCTTATTTTAATATTTTTGTCATTGAGAACAATGCCATAGAGGAGAATGTCAAATGTTAGGATAATGTTTTGATGTTTGATGTTTGTGTGTTTATGTATGTGTGCTTTATTAATTTTTGCATCCGTATAAGTTAAATAAGAAAATAAAAAATTTTTAAAAAATTTACAAAAACTATTAAGATTCATTAACTTTCAACTTGATTTCTCCATATTTATTGCGATGTTTGTCCTTAAAACTTTTTGTTTTAGTTTTGTGAAAAATTGAAGCTTAATTGTGATTAGGGGGTGACAGTGTATAAGTATTCATTTTCAATTAAATTATCAAAATATTAATTGATTTATTAATTAAGATAGTTAAACATGGTTTTTATGTATGTATAATTTAGTTCTTACAACCTAAACATGAACTGAAATATTGAATTTGAGCATGAAATTGGGAGATTAAATGAAATTTTATAAAAAAAAATCTCTCTTTTCTTCAGTAAGAACAATTCTTAATTCTAAATTTTTTACATGCTTTGAATCTACTCCAATGCTCCAATTAGAATAAGAGTATCCAAAGGACCCACATAGCGGTATCCATGCTTAATAGTGCAGGAACAACGGGGGATTACTAAAATGGGAAGATTTTATTAAAGAGAAAAAGGATGAGATGGAGCATAAAATGCACTCGTCAAATAAAAGAAAAGATATTGTGAAATGGAGTGTAAAATCCATTCACAGCCAATTTTGTTTATCTCCTTAGGTTATGTTCATTAGATTTCAAATATGTTATGTGCTTAGGTTATAATTAGTAAATTGTTCATATATGATGTATTTTTATCTAATTATCTTTTTTAGTAAACATGTTTCAATCTTGGTGTTGTCCACTTGCATATCTTAGAAATTATAACTCTTTGGTTATAGTTGAGCTAGTGTTTAAATGTTTAAATTTGATTTTTTCTTGAAAACAAGCAAAGTTCTAGTATGCAAGAATTTGTTGAGTGTAATTTTATAAATGTTCTAGAGTTTAATTTTAATGAATTTTGAATAAATAGTTACTAGTAACTGGGAAGAATTTAGGTTTAATTAAGCACTTGTTTAAGTTAGAGCTTCATTCTAATTTTCTATTATTTTTAGTTTATTTAGGAGTTTTTAATTAATATTAATAAGAGTTTACCCTTTTTGTAGGAAAGATTGAAAAGGAAGCCTAAAATAGTCAAGGAATGCTGAACATGGCCATGACATGGGTGTGCTTATGCCCATGTCACGTTTTGAAAGAAGAATCAAGGTAGTATGGTTTAAGCACAACCATGTTGGAAGTTGTGTAAACCACTAGAATTTAAGGAGTTGCGACACTGGATGGAGCATGGGCATGCTCAAAATTATGCCCTCTTCTGTGAAAATTAAAGAATTTATAAAAGACCACACGGCTTAAGTATAACCATGCTTAAAATTGTGACCACTTCTATCCAAGTTGAAGAAAATGTGAAACGTCAGCATGGCTTAAGCATGACCATGTATGAAGTCATACTATAAAAGTGAGGATGTGATACGGCCATGCTTAGGCCATGTCGAGTATAAGTACATTCCTTTTTGCAGGAAACATAAAAATTTAAGGCAAATTAGGATTCCATTGAATTTGCAATATAAAAGGGGGATAAAAAAGGGTTTTTTATGCTTTCGTTATTAGAGAGAATTATTCTTGTTCAGAGAAAACTTCCTTTTTAAGAATTCAAGTGCAAGTAGGTTTTCCACTAAATTTTTCCTAAAAAAGGGGATATAAAGGAGCTATTGGGGAGCCATTTTCAAGAGGGGAACACTGTCTCCAAGAAGGCAAAGCATGGAATTGAAGAGCTTAACAAGGATTGAAGATTAAAGCTTGATTTCAACAATTTTTATCTTTCCTTATTCTTCTTTTCATATGAATGGCTAAATTAATTAGAGTTTGGTTTTTGAGTAGCTAGTTAGACTTGTTGGAATTTTTATTTCTTATTAATGATTTGATTTTTAATCAATTTTATAAGTTGTGCTTAATATCTTGTATTTAATTAAGGGCCCAATTGTTTGTATGTTTATTGGTAAATTGCTATCGACGAAGGTTGAGAAATCTACTAACTTATAACTCATAAGACTTAGGATCCTCTATCATGACAATAGATGAATCCTTTGAGGATTAATAAATTGCTAAGGAACTTAATGAGCCCTAATTAATTGACTTGACCATAAAAATAGGCGGTAATTAGTTTTAGCATGCTTGAATGATCTCGAAAGAGATTTTAGGAAATTTAGAGTAGTTTATCCTTGATTGTGATCAATGAAATAGATTAACTTAATTCCATAATTCAAGTCCTAACCAGTGAAACAAACCTAATCTCTATTTTAACCCCATTTATTTAATTAGATTAATTAGAGTAGATAGTTCATTTTAATTTGTTTAAATTAATTCTTACAATTTATATTGATTTGTCCTAGCTAGGAAAAATCAATTGACAGTTAAAGCTTAGTATCTTTTCCTTATGGGAATGATACTCTACTTATCACTTTATTACTTGCCACAATCTAGACACTTGCAGAGTTATGCTAACAACGGGATGTATTGGAGAAGAAACTATTACAACTAGAGAAGATCCATACTGATGAAAATCAATCAGACATGTTAATGAAGACTCCACCAAGGGAGAAGTTCTAATTCTATAGATTGGCCACCAGAATGGTGATGACCTCCATATAGTCAAGAGGGGGAGAATTATTGTGAAGCCCACAAATTTAAAAAAAGTAAAATTTTGCAGCACTGAATTCAATGCTGCATTTTTTGAAATCTTAGTTGATTTTTTGGCAAACCTCATAGCTATAAATAGCCATTTGGATGCAAGCAAAAATTAATAAGCAAGCAGCATAGAAAAGGTAATAGAGAGTGAGAGAAAAAAGCTTAAGTGTGAGGTGTGTGCTTGTAAGGGTGGCCAAAGCAATTTTTTGCTTTGATGAGTGTGAGAGAGTTTTAAGGGTTTGGAAAATTTTCTCAAAGGGTGAGTGACAAAATAGTGAGGAATTATTTTTAGGATGTTTGGGAAACACTTTGAGTGCCACTATTTTGGTGAGAACTTTTTATTGTATGCTATTGCATTTTAAACCCGCAAGTGCACGATTGTGGTTGTAGCAGAAAGATATCATTCCTTTAGAGACTATATATTGATTACTAACAATTTTTACCCATTATCTCAGCTAGTAAATTGAATAATTCATCAAGGTTTAAAAATTTAAATAGCAAAATATAATTAAAAGTAAAATCAAATATTTGTAAAAAACAGAGCCTAAGGTTAGTTTCACTATTCCAATCCAATCATGAACACATTAACAAACAAAAGACATTAATTTTAGTTAAGGGTAATTGTTCTAAAATACCTAAAGACTCTCTTCAGTTCAATTAAGCATGTTAAGATTAAAGTTTAACCTACTCTCGTGATTAAGAAGTTAATCAAAACTTATTAAGTTCCTTAACAATTATTGGTTTACCATCGTAAACCTCTGCCTACTATCATAGTTCCCCGAAGAGCTCACCTACTCTTGTGGTTAAGTGATCTAAGTTCTAAGTGTCTTAAGCTAATGAATTCCCCTAACTCTTGTTGGTGAATTCATCCATAAACATGCAATCAAACTGCCCTAGAATGATAAAAAGATAAATATTGCAACATAGAGAATTAACTGAAATTCAAATTAAATATAAAAACTTATGTTCAAATAATGTCATGGAATAGCTACTCCTAACTAAGACTCTGAAAGAGAACTTAGCCACACATGGCTATGATGAAATCTATAATCAAAATAAAAAAAATAAGAAGATGAAAAATGGAAAAGAAAATAAAAATAAACTCTTCGTCTTTTGTGATTTATGTCTAGCCACCTTCTAATCTCCATGATTCCTCTCTAAAAAGGAGTTCATTCCTTATATAGTGCTAGGGTATGAAAAGAATCCTTGTTGACTTTTAATTCCTTCTTATTTTTAAAATAGGAAAACTTCTACCTTTGTGACACAACCATGCTTAATTAAGATAAAATTGCAAATTTACTCAGCGTACAACACATCATCCAACATAGGCAAGTTCACTAGTCGTGCTTCATTATGGATCAAAATTCTTTACTCACACGACATGCGCATGTTATGACATTGCTCATGGTGCAGATGGCTTCTTCATGGCTCATGCATGGCTTGGTCATGGTTTTCCCTTTTTGATGTTCTATCACACAACATATGCATGCCATGTCATGTAAAGATATGTCAACTCCTTTGCATTTTGGGACCCACTAGACATAAATCACAAACACTAATAAAGACCTAAATAAAACTTTACCAAATTATAAAATAAATAATAATAATCCTATTTAACTACTAATTCATAAAAATCTCCTAATTAAACCCAAAAAATTACTTAAATTAATGTATTCCTTATTTAGAATTTATTAAAATTCAACTCTAAGATACGTAAATGATAGACGTATCAAATTCCCCCACACTAAAACTTTGCTTGTCCTCAAGCAAAAACCAAATTTTAAAAATATTAAATTCAAATCATAGCTAGGGACATACAAGTTCTAAGACATTAAATCTTGATAACACCAAGATCAAAACATATTTACTAAAGAAGATAGTTAGACAATATCACAATATACATGAATAATTTACTAGTTATAATCGAAGCATAAAACCCTTTTGAAATCAAGTGAGCATAAATTCAGAAAAGAAGACATTAAGGACTGTAATTCTTTTTTATCAGGTTGTGAATGCATTTTATGCTCCATTTCACAATTTTTATTTTTCTCTCCATTCAAAGCTTTCCACTCTAAGTGACCCCTGCCCTTCCTGTATTACTATGTGTGGATACCATGAGTGTGTCCTATGGATACTCATACCCTAATTAGGGCATTGGAGTAGATTCAGAGCATATAAATATTTAAATATAGATATTTCTCTTACTTAAAGAATGAGAGATTTTTTTAATTGAAATTCAAAATGCAATCCTTCCTAAAATCATGCACAATTTTAATTGCCAGGATCATGCTTAGCTTACAAGAACTAAAGTCTTTAAACATAAAGAATATGTATAACTATCTTAAATAATAAACCATTTGATAGTTCGGTAATTCAATCAAGAGTTAAACTTATACACTAATATATTCCCAAGTGTGACAAAGTATCAAAAATAATTTTTTTTAAAATAATTTAGAGCAAACAAATTGTTAATAAGGGGAAACCAATTGAGAATTAATAAACTCTAAAAAAATTATATTGCAAAAGTAAATAAATCAATCGAAGCATGCAAAAATAAATAAAACAACTAAAGTAGCCCCCCACACTATCCATGGCATCGTCCTCAATGAAAATTGAAAATATAAAAGATAAAAGGAACAACAAAAAGGAAAAGTAGGAAAAGGGTACTGCCTTGAAATTATGCATTCGTTTGAAAAAGAGCAAAGCTAGAGAAAACAAATAAAAATAAATAGAAAACTAAAAATAATAAAATACAAAATATTGGAAAAGAAAATGACAAAAGAAAAATAAGAAAAGCATTAAACATAAAACATAATTATAAACTAAAAGGAAATTCAATCATCCATTAGAGCAAAATCATTCGGGGCAGCGCTAGTGTCATCCAATAGATATGTGTCATCAAGTAACTCCTCAGTAGCAGCAGCATAGGCAAAACTAGGGAAGATAGGTCGTGGGGGAAGAGGTATGCCTTGAGCCTGACATAAGCTTGAGAGAACATCAACCACCTAGTGCATAAGCTTCGTGTGATACTGAAGTGTAGCCTCAAAATGTGGAGGATAAGAAGATGAGAAAGGTTTGGCAGTATGAGGGGCTTGTGGCAGTATGTGCGAGGATGTGTTTGCTATAGGTTGTTGACACCCAACTCAATAGGATTATGAATTAAAATATATTGACCATACCTAAATGTGACCACTTTAATCTTTTTCATTACAGTGACATTAAAAGGCAGTGTGGTGCAAAGTGGGTCAAGTTAGTGAGGGAGTCAAAAACCTATAGATTCCTAACAATCCTAGTGATATACCAACCCCCACATAAAGCTCCCTTAGTTTTTCTCGACATACCATCCATATAGAAAGTAAAACCATATCTCAAATTAGGCATTATACCCTGAACAAAATAATAGAGATAAAATAGGACTTTAAGTGTGACACACCTAGTACGCTCCCTTCGTCCACAAATAGTGCCAGCTATGAGGCACTACAAGTAGCGCAATTCAGCATAGGCTATATTAGTGCTGTTGCTAACCCTAAGGTTATATGTTTGTTGGGCAGCTCCGTCATGTATAATCTCTCTCCAAAACTGATGACAGCTTATGGGTTCAATGAGACATTGTGCATTATCAACTGTAACACTAGTGACATACACAACATCATAAAAACCATAGTGCATAGAAAATTCATTCAAAGAAAAAGATAATTATTTGTCCTATAATTAAAATAACACTGTATTTTTCTTAATAAAATTAACAGGGTTACTGGACTTGAATAATAAAATGGATAAAAACTCCAAAAATAACTCATGATAAATAGGTTCCTCAGTTCTCACAAAATCTTCCCACTTAGAGTTATCTATCATGCCTAATACATATTCATTCAAACCTACAGTAGCAAGATCCCCTAACATAATATGATAGGAAGGATGGACAGGAAGGGGAAATAGAGTAGCACATGCCATTTTAAAATTAGGATAAGTGAAATGAAGAAGGGGGTGAGACATACCAGATTGGTTTCCTTGATTACGGAATGAAGAATTTGGAGCAGTGGGAGCTGTCGCACTCATTTAAGAAGGGCAAGATGGTAGTGGGGAAGATGTGGTATGAGTTCTCTTCTTGAATGATGATGATGCCTTCCCAGATGCTTTAGATTTCCCCATGTGTAGAGAGTGTAAAGAATGAAAAGGAAAATACAAAGTGTAGTATTTAGAAGGAAGAAATAGAGAAGAGGAGTGGGTGATCAAGTCAAAGAAAAGGAGACAAGGGAGAAAAATTTAAGAGAGATTTATGTAGAAGGAAAAGAATGAAAAATAATGGGGCTAGGTTTAGAGAAGTGGGTGCTTATATAGAGGGTTAGGAATATGGTTTTAGGAACACAGTTTGGGAAAATCATGTTGGGTAGTGTGACATAGGGAAGTGAATAGCATGGGGTTCTATACTGTGCTTGGAGATCATGTTGTCTAGGGAATGACATGGCATGCATACCGTGTCATATACTAGATGAATTTTAGATGAGGAACATGGCATGGAAGGAGGGTAACACGACATGTCCATGTCATGTTAAGTTGGCATGACACAACATGATGTCGTGTGAGGGATGTTGTGTGAGCATGTATTAACACAACATCTTGCCATGCTTGATATGCCATGCTTTGCATGGTGTGTGACACGATATGTGAGGAATTTGAACATAGCATTCTAGATGTCGTGTGAATTGGGCTAGCATGGTAAGCTAAGGAAATAGCATGGCATGCTGGATGTCGTGTGAGCACTAAATATTTGACATAGAATAGTGATGTGGTGTGAGAATGCCATGCAACATTCTAAGAGTGAATTTGAAGATTTCACATGGTATAGTGATGCCGTGTGATAAAGCCATGATGCATTATGTGTCTTGCAGAGCTTTAAGACATGGTGTGAAAATGCCATGCAATGCATGTAAAAATTTATCTATTTTGAGTTGAAGTTACGTACATGGACATGGCTTGCTACATAGCTATGCAATTCCTTGTGTGATCATACAGACTTGCTCCTTGAAGTGATAGCTCTTTATGACGATTGAATTATTTATCCTATAGAGAAATTAAGTAAATAATTAACAAATAAAAATAAACACAAAAAGGGAAGAAAAGAAAAAAAAACAAAAGCAAAACAAGAGTAAAAAGAAAAAACTTATTGGGTTGCCTCCTAATTAGCACTTTTTTAAGGTCTTTAGCTCAACCATTCTATTATAAACTCAAGTTGGATCTATGAGTGTACAAGAGAAACTCTTTAAGTGACCTTCCTCCATAAAGTAGGGCTTAAGGCATTGCCCATTAACTTTGAAGGTTTCGTTTGCCTTATTGAAAAGCTTTACTACTTCATGAGGGAAGCTTTGCTTGATTCTGAAAGGTCCGAACCATCAAGACTTAAGTTTCCCTAGTAATAGCTTAAGTCTAGAGCTACACAGCAACACCAAATCCCCTTCTTGAAACTCTCTCTTCTACAAATGTTTATCATGCCACTTTTTGGTTCTTTCCTTGTAGATTTTAGCATTCTCATAGGCATGAATATGAAAATCTTCAAGTTCATTCAATTGAAGGAGCCTTTTTGCACTAGCCATTGCTAAATCAAAATTTAGAAACCATGTAGCCCATAATGCTTTATGTTCTAACTCAATAGAGAGATGACACGATTTCTTAAAAACTAGCTAAAATGGTGAAGTCCTAATTAAAGTTTTGAAAGTAGTTTGGTATGCCCATAGTGCATTATCCAACCGAATAGACCAATCCTTTCTCAAGGCACTCACTGTCTTCTCTAACATAGTCTTCAATTCTTTATTTGAGATTTCCACTTATCCACTAGTTTAGGGATAGTAGGGTGTGGCCACTTTATATTTCACTCCATATTTTGCCAAGAGATTCTTAAATTGGCAATTGCAAAAGTGAGAACCGCCACCACCAATGATAGCTCATGGAGTTCCAAAACGAGTGAAAATATTTCTGTAAAGGAACTTAGTGACCACTTTGGCATCATTGGTTGGTGAGGCAATTGCTTCAACCCACTTAGACACGTAATCAACTCTAACCAAGATGTACTTATTTCCAAAGGAGCTTGGGAATGGTCCTATAAAGTCAATCCCCCATATATCGAAAAGCTCAATCTCCATGATGTTTGTAAGGCTCATTTCATTATGATGACCTATGTTCCCTGTTCTTTGACAATGATCACACTTAAGCACAAACTCTGTTGCATCTTTGAAAAGATAAGGCCAAAAGAAATCACGTTGGAGCACTTTAGTCTTTGGCTTAGTTGAACTTGCATGTCCCCCACACTTAAGAGAATGAAAATGAGTGAGAACATCTAATACTTCTTCAGCTGGAATGCACCTCCTTATTAACCCATCTCCATAACTTTTATAAAGGTAAGGTTCATCCCAAAAATAGTGCTTCACATCCTAAAATAATTTATCCTTTTGCTGGTAGTCTAAATCAAGAGGGAGAACTCCACATGCTAAGTAATTGATAAAATTAGCATACGAAGGATTACTTTTTTGAATCTTCATGAGTTGTTCACTTGGAAGTTCATAAAAAATAGGGAGGGAATTTGAATTTGGATTATGTTCAAGGGGAGATAGTGATCTGCTACTAAATTTTCTTTCCTTTTACGATCTTGTATCTCCAAATCAAATTCTTATAATAAAAGGATCCAATGAATGAGTCTTGGCTTAGCATCCTTCTTTCCTAGGAGGTATTTGAGGGCTGAATGATTAGTGTAAACAATCACCTTGCTTCCAAGCAAATAAGAATGAAATTTTTCCATTGCATGCACCACTGCTAAGAGTTCCTTGTTAGTCGTTGCATAGTTGATTTGAGCTTCATCAAGAGTGTGACTAATGTAGTAAATGGCATAGGCCTATTTCTCTTTTCTTTGTCCTAATACAGTCCCGACAGTATAGTCACTCACATCACACATAATTTTAAATGGAAGGCTCCAATCTAGAGGTTGCAACACAGGTGTTATAATTAAGGCTCCCTTTAGCTTGTGAAAATCATCAAGATAAGAATCATTAAATATGAAAGGGACATCTTTAGTAAGAAAATTAGTCAATGGTTTTGTAATTTTGGAAAAATCCTTGATAAATCAATGATAAAACCAAGAATGTCCAAGGAAACTTCTTATTCCTTTGAAAAAGGTGGGAGGAGGAAGTTTTCAATCAGTTCAATCTTGGCTTTATTGACTTCAATTTTTGTTCTTAGACATGACATGTCCAAGTACCACTCCTTTGGTCACCATAAAATGACACTTCTCCCAATTTAGCACTAAATTAGTCTCCTCAAAGCATGAAAATACTTTAGAAAGGTTATCCAAACATGCATCAAATGATGAACCACATATAAAAAAATCATCCATAAAAACCTCCATTATATTCTCAATAAAATAAAAAAATATAGACATCATGCATCTTTAAAAAGTAGTAGGTGTATTAGACAACCCAAAAGGCATTCTCCTATATGCATATGTTCCATAAAGACATGTGAGTGTGGTTTTCTCTTAGTCATCAGGATGGAAGGGAATTTGAAAGAAACCTAAATAACCATCTAAATAGTAGAAGAATGAATGATTTGCGAGTCTTTCCAAAAGTTAGTCAATTATGGGTAAGGGAAAATGGTCTTTTCTGGTGGCTTTATTCAATTTCTTATAGTCGATGCATATGCACTAACCTGTAACAGTCCTAATAGGAATTAATTCATTGATTTCATTCTTCACTACAGTCATACTCGCTTTCTTAGGGACTACATGAATAGGGACTAACCCAATTACTGTCTGAAATAGGATAAATAATCCTTGCATCTATTAACTTCATAATTTCCTTCTTTCTAACCTCCTTCATATTGGGGTTTAGTCTTATTTGGTTCTTGATAGAAGGTTTAAAACCCTACTCCATATGAATCCTGTGCATGAAAATAAAAGAACTAATCCCTTTAAGGTCATCAATAGTGTAGCCTATGATTTCTCTATGAGGCCTAACTCTCCTAAGCAACTTGTCAACTTGTTTATAATTCAATTTAGCATTCACAATAATTGGGTAAGTAGAATTAGGGCCAAGAAAAGCATACCTGTAAATGGCGGGGTTTAGCACGCGCCCAAGATTTTAGCAACCATGACACTATTTGTGCTCAGGGCCCTAGGTAACACACTAACCATTGTCATAAAGACATGGCGTGGAGATGAGGAGTCATCGCCCAGGGTAATAACTGGGATAAATCATTTTGGTGGTACTCGATTCTTTAAAAGAAAGCTAGCACCACAACCAAAATATTCTAGAAACAGAATATAAACTTCTTTCAATCTTGTGTTCATTTAGAATTACTTTATGAATTACTATCTTATTCTTGAATTACATGCAATTTTATTTAAACCCTAATAAAATATCCAATTAACCCAAAGGCAACAAGTCAAAAAATGACATGTAAAAATGCATACAAAAGGCAACGTCCCTATGTCTAAACTAGATTAATTTTATTAATTAAAGTTAGCTAATTCTACATATTTTATTTACAAGTAAAATGGACTGAAGATGGGCTTACATTTTAATTGAATTAGTGATCCTAAATCTACTTGCTTTAATTAACTAAGGAAATTGGCCTATTATCTACTAATTTTTAAAGAAGAAATTACATTATTAAGTGGGTCTAAGTCGAAATTAATTTTAACTTAAATAAAAATAGAGCCTAAGTCTTATTTATTTTAAAAGAAATGAAATTAATGGGATGAGCTAATCTAAATTAATTTTAATTAATTAGAAATAATCTTAAATTAATTTTAAATTAAGTTAAACCTAAAAACCATTTTTAAACCTATTTATAAAATGAGTTTTTCATGTTGTGGGCTTGGGGCCCAAAAGGCATAAGAACCAAAAAAAAAAAACCAATTCAACAAACGTACAAAAAATAAATCAAACAACAATTTCTACATGATTTTTCTAAGAAACCCTAATTCAATTTCATGCAACCCTAAAATTAATCTACTCCTAATCATTTATTTTAATTGAAATTTACCAAATTAGGCCTAGATTACTAATCATTTTTTAGTGCAAAGAATTAAAATTTCACTAATTTCCCTCTGTTAGGGCTATTATAAACTGTAGTGCAGGAAATTAAAGCAAATTAATTACAACCTAGTAAAAGTAATGAAAAAAATACCACAGAAAATAATAAACCTTAAATTCTATGGGGATTTCATAAAATTTAGTCCATGGCATCCCATGGATTCTTTAATGTAGCCACTGCCTAAAATCTCACATCACTAACTTCACATATAAAGCATCATAGAACACCCATAAAAAAAATATAACAAAAAATTTAATTAGTAACAATTCAGTCAATAAATAAAACAAAGAAATCAAGTCAAAATAAAAAAAAAGAACAGAAAAAGAGTAGGGGATACTGTGCAAATGTTGTTTAAATGCCCATCAGATTAGGATTGTCACCATTTTTAGATTGACTATGTCGTTTTCTTTCTTCATTTTCTAGGTTTTAAAAGCAAAGAACATATTTGTGTTGACTTCCTGAAGGTTTTGAAAATGAAAATGAAGAGCTAAGCTATGGCTTTCTGCACAGTAGAGAAAATAACTAAGGCTTTATTTTTTAGACTCAAAAGAATTTTTCTCTCTCTCTCTTTCCCCTCCTTTTTGATTTTTCTTCACAAACTCTACCTCTCTAGGTTCTCCCTTGGCCCTTTTCTTCCTCTTTTTTTTTCACAGACTCTCCCTCTCGGCTTTTAAAGCCTAGCCTAGCAACCTCCAGCTCCTACTATCATGCAGGGAAGTTGTGTCATATTGGGAGTGAGATCAGGAGTCTCAGGAGTCTGGATTTTTATTTTTGAACTTTCAAAATCAAGATAATAAGATGGTGATAAAGTTTAAAAGAAATCAAAGAATCGTATACGTAGGGACATATGGTGTCCTGGACTAATAAAAAAATTAAGAAATGATAGAAGAAATCAATTTTCAGCGTAAAAAATTAAATTTTAGTGAAAATCGACACTCTGTAATGCTAACCGATGTCTGTAATGCCGATTGACATTGCTTAATGCCAACTGGCATTACGTAATGCTGATCAGCATTACATAATGTCGATTGACATTACACAATATTGGTCGGCATTAAATGTCGGCCAATCACTTTTTTTATTATTTTTTATTATAATTATTTTTTTAATTAAATTATAAAAAAGGTCCTTAGAAGTTTCTAATTTTTGCAATCAAATCCCTAAAAACTAATTTTACAATTAAATCCATAAAACGTAGCAATTTAGTCCTTTAAATCATGAAACTCGACACCAGAGATCAATTCTTGATTAGATTTTCATCATAAGGGCTTTCATTGCACGTGTACATAATTGCATCTTGAAATTAAGTGCTTACAATTGCCCCCCTTTGTCAATATTTGCTTGACAAATTGCAGAAAAGCAATAGTAGCACACAATTTCGAAAGAAAGAATTAGGGTACTTCATTGTATCCTAATTTTCATGTTGATGCTTAAATTGCGAAGCAATTTTAGCAAGATGCTATGTTTAATATGTTTCACTATATTTCCTGTGGAATGTCTAGTGAAACTTATGCATTTTGCTATATTCTCCATAGGAAGTCTAGTGACTCGTGATTTGAAAACAAGCTATAGTTCCTGTGGAACGTTTAATAATAATACTGTAACTACTGTGTAGTGTCTGGCAAACTGCACTATATTCCCTTTAAGATGTGTAGTGAGATATATGCAAATGTGTTTCTCTATGTTCCCTATGGGACATTTAGCATTTCATGTTTTGAGAACATGTTATAGCTCCTATGGAACATCTAGCAATAATACCATAACTATGGTGTAGTGTCTTGTGAACTGCACTATATTCTCTTTAGGACGTTTAGTGATAATGGGTTTCATTATATTCTCTTTGAGATGTTTAAGGAAATAAATATAATGATTCTCACTATATTCCCTATGGGGCATTTAGCGACTTATGATTTGAGAAATGTGCTATAGTTCCTATAAAATGTCTAGCAATAATACCATAACTACTGTGTAGCATCTGGTAGATTAAAAGATTTGAAAATTTATGTTATAAATACTTTGTAGTATATAACATATTGAATTTGAAATTTATATTATGACTACTGGGCATTGTATAACGAAATAATATGAAATTTAATAATATGAAAATTTTGTTATAACTACTATGTAGCATATAACAAAACACATTTAAAAATCCTTAACACAAAATGATGATGCATGTAAATGCAAAAAAAAAAATTAATTCTATAAATGTATTATGTATTATGTACTTGATAGAGGATCAAAATTTTAATACAAATGTAATTAATAATAATTCATTAATTGATGTCATGAGTTAAATGAATTAATTAGGATTTAAATCCTAATCAAGATGCAATTATGGATGAAATTGTAAAGAAAAACTTGATTTTGAATGCGTGCATAGTCAAGGGACCAAAATGAATATTTTTTATTTATAAGAAGCTTCCCTCCTTATTTTTTTTGATGCTATTCTTTCATTTCCCTCTCCATTTATTCTTTTTCTTTACTTTGATTTTCTTCTTTTGATTTCTTGCTCATCCGAAGTCCGATTCATGATCCGTCAGATCTTATGGCTGACCCACAACACAACCTACATAGAGGAGTAGAGATTCTAGCTTACCCAGTAATTTTCCCTCTCCATTTTCTTCAAACAACCTTAGACTTTAAGAGGGTTATATCCTTTGACTCACCTTTACCTTTACCTTTATAGGCACACAGATGTGGGTAATGAGGTAACACTTCCTCATTTCTGTCTATTTTTAGAAAAATTTATTCATACAGTTATTAATTAGATTTAGTTTCAAAATGCAAACTAGTGTGTATATTGTTGAAATTATATTAAAAATCACTTAAAAATGCATGAAAATTTTAAATTTAACCCAAAAATATAGGATTTTAGTTGAATGGCCAACCAAGGTCTAAAAATTGGAGCTGAAAATCCAGAAATCGATTGGCATTTGTGGAATGCCGATTGACATTTGTGGAATGATGATCTGCATTGTGGAATGCCTATTGGCATTCTACTTTTTTTGCTTTTGGAGGGACTATTTCACTAAGATTACTTTCGAAGGGACTCCCATTTCCTTTAATATCAGCTACTATAGTTTCCTTGAGCATGCACAAAGTCAGTATGTGTTAGATTTGATCGAGTTCATTCCATCATGGAAGAATAAGAAGAATGTTCTTCTTTCATCATTAGTCGAATGATTCAGACATTTACCTACTACTACTCCTTATTAAATTGCTCAGACGGTAAGGTGTCTCCTTCTCATACTACTAGGCATGACTCTTTTCTGCGAGATTGGTCACGAGGTCAAAATTACTTTACTTGGCCCCCTTCGTGACTTAGATCAAGTTGCTACCATTGATTGGGGATCTGCTGCAGTAGCCTATCTTTACTACAAACTGGATATCATCTGTAGAGGTGCTATCACTATGTGTGGCTTTTGGCATATCCTGCATGTACATTCTTCTTCTTCCTTTTTTTTTATGACTTACTAATTTTTTTTAGATTTAGAGTATAAAGATCAGGCTAATCTAGGGTTTTGATGCTATAAGCTCCAATAGGAGTCTCCCTTTAATGCAGAGATGGGGTTCTTCCCATCTGTTTAGTATTTGGAACACTCCGCAAACTTATCACGATCAACTAAACACTATTAAGTAGCACCTGGTAGGAAAATAAAATCATTAGAATTTCATGATTTAATGCAAGTTAAACTTAATAACATGATTTTTTAGATTAAATTTAATTGGCTGGAGGGAGCGGATGATGTCTAGAGGTACGATTTCATGGTTATTGCAATACAACTCGTGGACATAAGGATTATGCTCCCTGGTTATGGCTACCAAATGTGGTATTTGGGAGAGCCAGTGCATCAATGGCATTCTGGACCTTCTCGATGTCGTATTCCCTTTAATGTTCCTCTCTCAATGTTATATAGTTCTCATCTAATGGGTTCAAAGTTAAGAGAGGTATTATAGGGATATGATGCCATAATTTTTCTTAAGCGATCTCGCCATTATCAATAGTTCATCCATGAGAACCTCTTGGAGTAGGTTCCTACTGACCAGGTTGAGGTAACTTTTGATAATTTCTCTTATTCTTTCAGAACCCATAAATTACTTATTCTTTTTCACAGTTTAAGGAGATTGGTTCCCTTGCCACTAAGGTGATAGGGGAAGAGATAGAGATTACTCAAAGAACTAGGACTGCTCCTGATATTGAGAGATCTGAGCCTAGACCTAGTCATACACACTATACTCAGCACGTTGGAACTAGTCGTGGGGGGGCTTTTATTAGTGCTATCCTTGGCAATGTCTCTCTTCTGGACAAGTCCATGCTTTATTAGGGTCTTGCTATTCAGACTTTGGTTAAGTAGTATATGCACTTTAGCGATGCTTAGATTCCTAGCTTTTCTCTAGTGGATACTTCTCATATGAGTCTATCTGACTTATTTCCTATATGATCTATACACTTGACATAGATGTTAATAGAAAATTTTACAACACAAGTTCCCCAGACACATGCAGAGTATTTACACGGTCTTACCTTGTCTTAGAGGTTATTTACTATATAGGCCATAGATAGTTGGCGAGTAAGTATATTCATTGAAAAATGCAAAGCGTATGCATGTTATGCATGAAATGCATATGATATGACATTTTCCATATGTGCAAAGTTATTCCAATGGTTTAGAGCAAGAGAATGAGATGCTTCGCTAGCAGCTTGCAGACTTGGGCATTGATCCTCATAGTGTTGGGACTTCATTTGATAGGCCTTTAGATATTTATTAGCAGGATGATCTGACTAGAGGATAGAGGCTTTGGCTCAATTTAGGAGCTCATGATGAATAATTAGGACTATTTTATTTCTGATTCTCAACGTGCTTATAGTGAACTATTTCTATAGTACTGTTACTTTTTGGATTCTACACTATTATGAAAACTGTTATGTATCACTTGAACTGGTAACTACTTTTAGGTAAACTTCTTTCATTAAAATCCTTCTAACAATGGGTAATGCTCTTTTAGATTCCATCACCTCATCTTATCCATATTCCTTGAGCAAATAGAATCCTTTATTATTTTCTTTCTCTTTTATTTACCTTAACTTTTGCCTAAGTCACCCTTTTGGGTTTTCAACTTAGCAAGCGTGCACTAACTTTTGCCTAAGCTACCCTTTCGAGATTTTAACTTAATGGGCTCTTTTTTTTAGATCTCGTTACATGAGAAATTAAGTTTGCCTGCTATTCCTGCCAACCCTTTATCCTATCAGCCTCATTAGTTGCAGTCTCAAAGAATAACACACTATAGACCATTAGATTAATTGGATAAAGGGTATCACAGACATTGAGATTACATGGGTTTGCCCTTGGTAGAGATTGAAGTTCATGACTCTTGACTTATATGATCACTATGTTCCTATTCCAGGGTTGTGCTTTTCGACTTTCATTTCCCCTTTATGCCTTTGACATTAGTATGGTGTAAACGGTGGGGTTTAGCATGTGTCCAAGATTTTAGCAATCGTGACACTATTTGAGCTCAGGGCTCTAGAGAACACACTAACCATTGTCACAAAAACATGGTGTGGAGATGAAGAGTCGCCACCTAGGGTAATAAGTGGGACAAATAAAAAAGGTGGTACTCAATTCCTTAAAAGAAAGCTAGCACCACAACTAGGAGATTCAAGGTATGGAGTACCAACTTCTTTTAGTCTTGTGTTCATTTAGAATTACTTTATGAATTACTATATTATCCTCTATTTACATGCAATTTCATATAAATCCTTATTCTAGCAATTAACTCTAAGGCAAACCAGTCATGAAAATACAAGTAAATAATGCATTTAATCAAACATATAATCCCTAAGTTAGTCTAATATACATTGATTTTAATTAAATGAGCCAAATCTACATGTTTTAATTTACAAGTGAGCTAAAGACTAATTCTTTTTAATTTTAATTAAATGAACCTAAGTCTATTTATTTTAATTCTAAAAATGAGCCTAAATCTACAAATTATAAAAAAGGCTTAAATTAAGTGGGCTAAGTCTAATAAATTAAATTAAGTGGGCCTAAGTCTAATTTACTAGATGGGCCTAAATTATCTCTAACCTAAAAATCTAATTAATTATGGGCCTAAAATGCATTTTAATTAATTAAACCTAAAAACCCAAATTTATATGAATGAATTAAAATCTAATATAGGCTTAAGGACCAAAACGCATAAGATTAAACAGACAAGCACAAAACACATAAACATAAATAAACAAGCTAAAAAAAAAAAAAATAAACAACCCTAAAAATAAATAAAACATATCAAAACAATTAAATAAAAGATCAAATAACTAATTAAATTAATTCCTTCTAAACCTTAATTTTCATTAACATGCAACCTAAATTAATCTACTTCCTCCATTAATTTTAGTTAATTACCCAATTGAAACCCTAATTTTACTAACCAATTAATCGAAATAAACAAGCAATCACACACATAATTCCACTATTCCCATTATTGGGGCCATTACAATAATCTATTGAAAATAATAATAAAAATAATTAATGCAACTCTAAAAATAAATAAATAAAATAAAGTAATAAAATAAAAAACCCTGGAAACTATGTCTCTACAAGGTCTTATCCATGAAATTCTATAGACCTCTTATGGATTTGATTTTCCAAGTATGATCATAATGTGTTTTCCTACATAATCACCAAAAAAGAATAAAAATTATGATTAGTGGATAAATAATAAAATAATAAAACAAAATAAAAATCAATAAAATAAAAAAAGAATAAATAAAATAAGAAGAAGATGATGCTTATGGATGATCTTAATGAAGTGCTCCTTAGATTTGTAGAATCACTGCTTCTTAATAGGTCTTTTAATTTTGTTCTTCAAAAATTCTCCAAAGATCTTCAATTAAACAATAAAACCAAAGGGGATTTTTGTAGAGGAAGACAATTCACAAAAGAATAGAATTAAGAAGGTTTTTTTAAGAACAATCAATGAATAAAAAATACTTATGTGTAAAAAAATGAATGAAAAATCAAAAGCTTATAATAGTATGTTGTTGCCTTCTTCCTCCCTTCTCCCTTCGTTTTTTTTTCTCCTTTTCTTTTCTTCAAAGCCAAAGCTCTCCTATATATAGGGATACATCTTGAAACTCTAGTTATAAATTGATTCCTAAAAGACTTCTATTTCCTTAAAAACATCATCGAAATAATTTTAGGAGAATTTCATACCAATTAGTACTTAATTTATCTAGAAATTTCGAGATTTATCTTGAAAATTTCAAGAATTTATGGAAGGAGTCTTTACAAAAAGGTCCTTGAAAGAGTATAAGTTTGGCAATTAGATCCCTAAAAAGCATTACAATTTAGTCCATGAAAACCTTAAATCCTTTCTTTGAAAAAAATGCAATTAGACCCTTGAAGTTTCAAAGTTCAAATATTGAAGACCTATTCATGACATTTTCATCATTGGAGTATTCTGTCACATCCATAACTCATCATCCTAAAATTGGGTGTTTATATATAGCCACCCACGATTCATTATTACTATTCTAACTAATTTCAAAGGCTTCCTCTCAGGTAGGATTTTTTTTGGATAAGGTCAGGGACTTATGGCCTTACAAAACCCTTGAGCATAACATATCCATGAATGTTGATAAAGCTACTAATGATAACTACAAGACTTGGGTTATGATACAAGCTAGAGAGCCACCCGAATTTTCTAGATACAAGAGGACTCAAGCTTTACATGATGAAACTCAAAAGAAGAAGAAATAGTGGTACCATTAAAGCAAAATGGTCTCATAGAGCTGATTATAAGCTTTTATGTTCTATTTTCCTTTCTAGTACTTATGCATTATAAATAAGATAAAACATGCACTGTATAACAAAATTCAATTTCAATAAGATTCATTAATTAAGACCAAAATGAGTACATTTGCTACAACACATGACATAACTCCTATTATCAACTAGTCCTTTCGGATTTTCTAACTAAATATTTTTCATTCATATTTTATTTTCCTAACTTTTGCCTAACTAGCCCTTTGCGGGGTTTTCAATCAGCGAGACCTTTTTCTTTTATTTATTCCCTAATTTTTGTTTGCCTACCCTTTATAGGTTTTTTGAATAGTAGGAATGTCTTAATTTTTTCTTGTTTAGCCTTTTTAGGTTTTCTAGTAAGTGGACTTTTTTCTATTTATACTACTTTTATTTATTTTTATAAGTAGTATTTCTTGAGGCGATCCAGATTAACAGGCTTTATGAATTCATTCCTTTAAGATCACATATATTGGTAGCTCCCTTTGGTAAAACTGACTTGACTAAGTATGGTCCTTCCCAATTCAGTCTAAATTTTCCTCTCAGATCAAACACCATTATGCTAGACTATTTTAACACCATGTCCCTAGCTCTTATTTTCCTTGGCCTTACTTTCTTATTGAATGACCTTGTTATCCTCCTTTGATATATTTGAGTATAAAAAAAAGCATTCATCCTCTTCTCATCTAGAGATACTAGATGATCATATCTCTTTTGTGCCCATTCACTCTCAGGTGTTTTGGCCTCCATAACCACTTTTAGAGACTTGATCTTAGTTTTTATAGGCCAAACTGCTTCACAGCTATACACTAAGGAGAATGGAGTTTGGCTTGTAGCAGTTCTGACTGTAGTTCTATATCCCCACAAGGCAAAGGAAAGGTACTTAGACTAGTCTTTGTAAGTTTCAACTATCTTAGAGAGGATTTTTTGATATTCTTATTCATTGCTTCCACTGCTCCATTAGCCTGATGCCAATGCAGTGAAGACTTATGATGCTTGATCCCATATTTCTGCAACAACTTTACCATCTCTGCTTGAAACTAAACTCCTTTGTTCATCATAATGTGATGTTGAACCCCATATTTGAAAATAAGATTTTTCTCAATAAATCAGGTCATTTTATTTGCCTTTAGAGTATTAAAAGATTCAACCTCTACCCATATAGAGAAGTAATCAATTGCCATAACTATATACTTATGTCCATTTAATGTTGTCGGCTTTATTTCTCCTATGATATGAATCCCCCATACTACAAAAGGCCAAGGAGATAATAAACTATTCAACACCATTGGAGGAAGGTGGTTTAGATTACCATAGATATGACACTGATGGCATTGCTTTACTGTCTTAATGCAATCTTTTTCCATGCTCGTCCAATAGTGCCCTTGTCTAATCATCTTCTTTGTTAGGATTATTCCATTTATGTGAGAACCACAAGCTCCTGCATGAATCTCCTTAATCACCTCTTCTACTTCATATTTCTTGAGACATTTGAGTTGTATCCCATTCAGCATTCTATTATACAACACTTCATCATGACTTTCAAAATTACATGCAATAACATGTAGGGCATATCTTTCTTTTAAAGTGGATTCATCTGGATATTTTCCTTCCTTAATAAACCTTTGAACATCATAAAACCATGGCTTCTCTTTGGGCCCTACTTGAATTCCCATAATCTACTCAACCCCATAACATGGAGCTTTTGATTTCATGATCACTAACGGCTTCATACTTAATCCAGTTACACTGTCCCACATTGAAGAGAGCGTTGCTAGAGCATCTGCCATTTGATTACCATCTGTGGATAGATGGATAAAAAGACATTTGGTGAAGTTCTTCATTAAAGTCCTCAAATAGCAGACGTAAGGTTTCATTTTTTCCTTTGTTACTTCTCATTCTTTATTAGCTTAACTAATAACCAACATCGAATCCTCATATACTAATAACTCCTTTCCTCCAGTTGCCATTGTTGCTTCCACTCCATGAATACATGCCTCATACTCAGCCATATAATTGGTTACTTTGAAATCTAGTTTTTTGGCCATCGGTGTGGTTTCTCCTTCTAGTATAATAAGGATCACTCCTAATCTAGCTCTTTTGTTGTTTACAACCCCATCAAAATAAAGCTTCCATTACTGATGCTCTACAATTGCTAGATTCTCATCTAAAAATTTTAGGTTTCACTGTTCATCACCTTCTACTACATTCAGTGCTAGGAATTCTGCTACTACCCTTCTTTTGATAGCCTTCATGGTAATGTACTCTATATCGAATTCAGTTAGGAGTACGAGCCATCGAGACATCCTTCTAGTCAAAGCAGGTGTCTGTAGTAAGTATCTTAAGGGATCTATCTTTGAAATAGCCTAAACCCTATAAGACTGAAAGTAAGGCCTTAATTTTCTTATTGCCTGGATCATTATCAAACATGTCTTTTCCACCAAATCATACTTTTATTTATATGGCAAGAACTTTTTACTAAGGTAATACACTGCATGATCTATCCCATCTAGTCCTTTTTAAGCTAACATTACCCCCATTGCCTTTTCCTCTAGAGCCAAATACAGGATCAACGATTTACTTTGCCTTAGTGGTCTCAGTACAAGTGGATTGGTGAGATATTCTTTTATCTTATCAAAGGCCTTATGACAATCATTGTTCCACTCTATAGGTTAATCTTTTCTCAACAGCTTGAAGATTGGGTCATAAATATTAGTAAGCTTTGCAATGAACCTACTAATATATTGTAACTTGCTAATAAACCCTCTCACTTCTTTCTCTATCTTTAGTATTGGTATTTCTTAAATAACTTTCACTTTATCTAAATCTACTTTGATTCCTCTACTACTAACTATATGCCCTAGTAGCTTCCCTAAAGTAACTCTAAAAATGCATTTCTTTAGGTTGAGTCTCAAATTATACCTCTCAATGTGTGCTAAGAACTTGTCTAGTGCTTCAAAGTGTCCCTCTCTTGTTTCTAACTTGACCATCATGTCATCTACATACACCTCAACTTCTATATGCACCATGTTGTGGAAAAGAGCGATAGCTGCCCTTTGGTATGTTGCACCTAAATTTTTTAACCCAAAAGGCATAACCTTATAACAATAGGTCCCCCATTCTGTAACGAAATCTATTATAATCTTATCCATAACTACCATCATTATCTTATTATACCCTGAGAACACATCCATGAAAGAATGCACTACACTTGATGTCACATTATCCACTATGGCATTGATGTGAGGTGAAGGAAAGTCATTTTTTGGACATGCTTTATTTAAATCTTTGAAATCAACACACATACACACCTTACCATCTTTCTTAGGTATATGGACTATATTTTCTAGCCATTGGGGGTAATCTACTACTTCTAAGAAGTTAGTTTGAATTTATTTAGCAATCTCCTCTCTTATTTTCTTAGTCCACTCTAGTCTTAGCTTGCATAATTTTTGTTTAACTGGTTTTATTTTTGGATGAGTTGGAATATGATGCTCTATAATTTCCCTATCTAAACTTGGCATATCTTCATAAGTCCAAGCAATTACTCCCTTGCTTTTTGTTAATATTCTATCCAATTTTTCCATATCTTTAAGAGTTACATCATGTGATATAGAAATATTCTTTGGATTATCATTTGTTCCCATGTTAAATGAGTCAAATTGAATTGAATTAATGTCAAACATGCATGAACGATTAAAATTATAATGCATAGAACTATCAGGATGCACATCACATAAGTAAGCAAAACCAACATTCATATCATTGACTATGGAAAAAACACAATTTTCATCCTCATAAAGATTGAATGTTATTACATCAGTTTCCTCATAAAAACATTGCTAAAACTATTACTAATGATAATAGCTAAATCTTGGGGTGGCTCCTCTTCAGGTGGCAGACACAGTAGCTCTTCGACTATAGTATCACCCATCTTCTTAGCTACTTGCTTTATCACTTCCTCTTTATTGTCCTCTACTAAGTTCTCCATAATCTGCTCCTTGAAGATTTCAAACCTAAGAATGTCTTTTCGAGCAACATTAAAAAATTCCCTAACAACCAAATTGTACTTGCCTTCCCTTGGCTTAATAAAATTCTCACTCATCAGCCCAATTCTCCCCAAGGGCTTATTTATCTTAGCCTTTCCCTTCTTCCTTTCTCTTTTGCTACCAGGTTCTGTCTCAATACACCCCAACCCTTTAATATCTCTCTAACTATTGAACTCTAGTAGCCTAGGGCTTCCTTACTCCTTCTTTCCCAGTCCTTGTCCAAGTTGATAATTCATGCTCTCCATCATCTTTGCAACCCTTGGGTCCATTTTAGTTTTGTCAAATATCCTAACAACTTGGAAACTAGGAGGAATGCACACTTGCTTCTATTTCTCTAGTATAGCAACCACAACTACATCAGTTCCTACTTTTATAATCACTACATCTCCTTTATAAGGGAATTTTATCTTCTGGTGCACATTTGAGGGTACTCCTCCCAGAGTATGGAACCATGGCCTTCCTAATAATAAGGCATAGGTGATAGGGATATCTAGTATAGTGAACTCAATGGTGGATTCCATAAGTCCTATTTTAACTAGAGCTTGGAATGTCCCCTCCACATTCCTAATGTTGTCATAATAGGCTCTGATTATCAGGTTTGAACCTATTAAGTCATCGACTTTCAAACCCAAATTAGGTAGGATCTTCAATAGACACACATTAATAGTAGAACCATCATTAACCATTACAAAGTTGGTTCACTTCCCCTTTGACTTCAACTAGGATAAATAATGTTTTTTTATGATTTCTTCCTTCCAAAGGCAAATAATTATCTGAGAACGTTATCAACCCGTGTTTCTTTTCTATAACCTTTGCTACCATAAGCTCAGGTGTAGTTGTTGTTTCAATGTTCTTGTTTGATAGAGCTTTAATAAGAGCTCTTCTATGACTACTTGAATGCATTAGTTGCTCCTAAATGCTGACATTTGCCTTAGCCTTCTTTAGCTGTTCCAAAATCAAGTCTTCTTTTCTCCTCCTTATGTTTCTGCATCCTCTACTTCTTCTCTTTCTATGACTCCTCAATTTTCTTTTCTGTTGCCTTGTAATTCCTCCTACTCATAGTGACATGATTCATATTAGGGTTATCACTCCATACATCAAGATGAGTAGGACTTTCCTCATCATAGTTGTACCAGATGTCTACAACCCCAATAATCAAGTCCTTTTTTCTATTTTTCCATACTTCCACTGTGCACGTTTCTTTTCCCTTCATGTTAAACTTTTTCAAATGCTTACTCAATAGCTCCTCGATCCCTTATCCAAGAGTTAAGGACACTTTACTCTCCTCTTCGAACTCATCACCCCATCATGCAGGCATAATCTCCTCAAGGGGTATGTCACTAAAAGCTGGTTTTGATTAGAATACTCTATAACTAAATTTTCCTGAGGGCTACCCTAGCAAATCCTCAACTCCTCTTCGTGGCTGTTATAAAGTTTTGGATTCTTTTTCTTTTTCTATTGGCTCATTATCAAACTCATCACCCTATAATGAGGGTACAATTAATTCAAAGGGAATATCAATAGAGGGTGACCTTGAGTAGAACACTTTGTAATCAAATTTACTTGAGGGTTATTCCAGTAAATCCTTAACTCTACTAGAGGCATCAAGAGATTCCTTACTTCCTGTAGGGTTTAGGTTTTCAAAAGAGTCTAGTACTTTATCCTCACTAACTCTTGAGTTAATCATCATAATGGCTAATAGTGGGATAATTTGATAGTCTGGGAAAGGATTATTTCTAGTGTTTGGGTTAAGATTGGATTTTTTGGGGTCTATGACTTTCCCAAAGTCTATCAGGTTTTGGATTTCATGTTTGAGGTGGATACAAGTATCTGTGGAATGACAAGCTACTTGGTGAAACTTACAATAGCTATTAGGGTCATAGCCTAAGACATTTAGGTTAGGTGGTTTGGAAAAGGTTAAAAGTTAGAGTGGGCCTTTCTAGATTAATCGGTCTAGGACTTTTGAGAGTAGTTAATTGAAGTTGGAGAATCTCCTGGGTGGCTGAATTGCATGTACCTCCATATCTCGGCTAGTGCTTCCTTGTTATCTACCCTCAATTGAGTAATTTTAGGTTCTAGTGCCTCTAGAGCTTTTCTTCTTTTCATTCTCAATCTCTTCAATTTGTAGACTATCATCATATGGGTCTATGAATGTTTTGGTGTTCATCATCCGCAATCTCTTGCCTAGATTAACTGATACATTGTCGACTATCATCCTAACCTGATCTTTCTCAGCTAGTTTATTCTTCATCAATCCTGCTTTGTTCATGAACCTAGTAAGAAAATCAAAGAAGGATTCACTCAATTTCTACTTTTTCAATTCTAAATCTTTGATTGACACTTCCAATCTAGTGTTATAATCATACTTTTTCAAAAAGGCAGTACATAATTCTTTCCAGTCATCCCTGACAGATTTTTTCAGCCCATGATACCAGTTTACACCCATCCCCTCTAAAGAAAACACAAAAAACCTAGTGATTACTACTAATGGGGCTCTAGTAGTACTCATAGTAGTTGTGTACTGAATGAGATAAATCCTTAGGTCTCCTTTTCCATTAAATTTCTATAGCTGTAACATTTTGAACTTATCAGGTAGCCTATCATCTTCCATTTGTAGAATGCGATTAAAGTCCAATGAATATCCCATGCCTTATCCCCTAATCAACTCCTCTATCTTGGACATCTTCTAGGTCAACACTCACTTCTTCTTGGACTTATAGTCTTGCACCAGTTTGAGTGACTCTTTCTTTGCTTTCTCTACCATAAAATTCTCAATATCCTCCAGCTTCATATTAACAATAGGCGAATTTCTAACAATAGGTTGCCCCCCAACATTATTGGCAGTAGGTGGAAGATCTGTAGTAAATGGGATAGCTACAGTAACAGGTGGTTGCTCAATTATAGGTGATGGTATAACAGCAGTAGCAAGTTGCATCAGTCTAGATAATGCTTGTCTCAATTCATTTTGCATCATAGCCTTGATGTCATCCATCAAAGCTCCTTTAATATCTTCTAAGGTCTAGTTCCTTCCTTGTTCTTGTTCCATCTATATAGGTTCAGGTGTAGTTGGTTCATCTTCTAAGTAAAAATGATTGATAGGACTCTTCTCTAGTCTATGCAGGATCTCTTATGTTATGGCTTTAGGACTTAAATTTATCCTTCTTAGTCTGCCACCTTTTCATCCCTAAATACAAAAGACCTAGGTAATCTATGATGGCTACAAAAAAAAAGTGTTAGTATGATGGATGAAATGCATGTATGCATGATGCACGTGCTATACAACAAGTAGTAAATAGCAAGTATTAATCAAGTGTACAACATTCATCCTTCCAACCTTATTCCTCCTACACATGTGTTCAATGGTGAGTCTCTTTTCCTAGGATTTTTTATCTTGGCCCTAATATTAATAGGGGATATCAAGAATTGATGCACATGCCAAATCTCTCTTAAAGCAATAAAAGCATGTAAACAATATTTCTAGGTATAAAGGTCTAGCTTAATCTTTATTAGCCCATATGGGCTCTTTAAAATTTAGGCTTGGGCTTTTATAGATAGGAAAACCTCATAGCAACATACACAAGCAATTTGGGTAAATCCTAGGGGAAGTAACTAAGCCATTATATATGGTTAGGGTCTGGTGAAAAAGTTAAGGCTTCCTTAGCAAGATGCTCTCCTTTAATACTTGAGTTACAAGCAAAGGTCAAATGGGCCCAACATCATTTGCAAACTTGAGAGAAGATTACCCCCCTTTAGGACTTAGGTTACAAACTCTGGTCAGATGAGCTCAGTAATCTCTCTTGAATCGAGTCAAGGCTAAAAGCGATGGTTAGCCAATTTATAACTCCATGAAGCTAGTGGAATCATGGAATCATAAACCAATGCCATCAGTTAATAGGGATATGCAGAATGAATGCAAGAATAAAATAATAATTAATAAAATAATTCTAAAAAACACAAGTAGAATCAGTATCTCTTATCCCTAGTGGAGTCGCCACTATAAATGGCGTGGTTTAGCACGCGCACAAGATTTTAGCAACCACGATACTATTTGGGCTCAGGGCCCTAGGGAACACACTAACCATTGTCACAAAGACATGGTGTGGAGATGAGGAGTCACCACCCAGGGTAATAATTGGGACAAATCATTTTAGTGGTACTTGATTCTCTAAAAGAAAGCTAGCACCACAATCAGGAGATTCTGGAAATGGAATACTAACTTCTTTCATTCTTGTGTTCATTTAGAATTACTTTATGAATTACTATGTTATTCTCTAATTACATGCAATTTAATTTAAACCCCAATAAAACATTCATTTAACCCAAAGGCAATAAGTCATAAAATTACATGTAAAAATGCATACAAAAGGCAACGTCCCTATGTCTAAACTATATTAATTTTATTAATTAAAGTTAGCTAATTCTACATATTTTATTTACAAGTAAAATGGACTAAAGATGGGCCTACATTTTAATTGAATTAGTGATCCTAAATCTACTTTTTTTAATTAACTAAGGAAATGGGCATATTGTCTAATAATTTTTAAAGAAGAAATTACATTATTAAGTGGGCCTAAGTCTAACTTAATTTTAAGTCAAATAAAAATAGAGCCTAAGTCTTATTTATTTTAAAATAAATGAAATTAATGGGTTGAGTTAAATATAAATTAATTTTAATTAACTAGAAATGGGCCTAAATTAATTTTAAATTAATTTAAACCTAAAAATCATTTTTAAGCCTATTTATAAAATGGGTTGATCCTGTTGTGGGCTTGGGGCCCAAAAGGCATAAGAACCAAAAACAAAAACAAAACCCAATTCAACAAACGTACCAAAAATAAATCAAAACAACAATTTTTACATGATTTTTCTAGGAAACCCTAATTCAATTTCATGCAACCCTAAAATTAATCTACTACTAATCATTAATTTTAATTGAAATTTACCAAATTAAGCCTAGATTACTAATCAATTTTTAGTGTAGAGAATTAAAATTCCACTAATTTCCCTCTATTTGGGCTATTATAGACTACAGTGTAGGAAATTAAAGCAAATTAATAATAACCCAGTAAAAGCAATGAACAAAATACCACAGAAAATAATAAACCCTAAATTATATGGGAATTTCATAAAATTCAGTTCATTGAATCTCATGGATTCTTTAATGTAGCCACTACCTAAAATCTCACATCACTAACCTCACATCTAGAGCATCACAGGACACCCATCAAAAAACATAACAAAAAATTTAATTAGTAACAATTCAATGAATAAATAAAATAAAGAAATAAAGTCAAAATAAAAAAAGAATAGAAAATGAGTAGGGGATGCTGTGCAAATGATGTTTAAATACCCCCTCAGATTGGGATTGTCACTATTTTAAGATTGACTCTATTGTTTTCTTTCTTGATTTTCTCAGTTTTAAAAGAAAAGAGCGTATTTGTGTTGATTTCCCGAAGGTTTTGAAAATAAAAATGAAGAGCTAAGGTATGGCTTTCTACACAGTAGAGAAAATAACTAAGGTTCTATTTTTTAGACTCAAAAGAATTTTTCTCTCTCTTTCCTCTTCTCTTTGATTTTTCTTTATCGACACTACCTCTCTAGGGTTTTTTTTCATAGCCTTCTTCTCTCTTTTTTCTCCCTTAGACCTTTTCCTCCTTTTTTTTTCACAAACTCTCCATCTCAACTTTTAAAGCCTGGCCTAGCAACCTCCAGCTCCTATGATCACACAAGGATGTTGCATGATATTGGGAGCGAGATCAGAAGTCTCATGAGTCTGGATTTTTACTTTTGAACTTTCAAAATCAAGATAATAAGATGGTGATAGAGTTTAAAAGAAATCAAAGACTCACACACATAGGGACACGTGGCGTCCTTAACCAATAAAAAAAAGAAATGACAAAAAAATCAATTTTTAGCCTAAAAAATTAATTTTTAAAGAAAATTAGCACTATGGAATGCCGATTGACATTCGTAATGCCGATTAACATTGTTTAATGTGGACTAGCATTATGTAATGTCGAACGACATTGCACAATGTTGATCGACATTGCATAATGTCGATCAGCATTAAATGTCGGCCGATCACTTTTTTATTTTATTATTATTATTATTATTTTAATTAAATTATAAGGTCCTCGTAAGTTTCTAATTTTTGCAATCAAATCCTTAAAAACCAATTTTGTAATTAAATCCACAAAATGTAGTAATTTAGTCCTTTAAATCGCGAAACTCGACACCAAAGATCAATTCTTGATTAGATTTTCATCATAAGGGCTTTCGTTGCATGCATGCATAATTGTATCCTAAAATTGTGTGCTTATAATACCTCAAAGATGAAGGAAGGATTTTGAGTTCTACCTTAAGTACACTCTCTTCCTTCATGGTGTTAACACAATTAATTTTGGAGGGTAAAGGCATTTTTTTAACTTTGAGAGAATAATTATACATTACTACTTCTTGATCTGCATCATCCTCTTTTGCATCATGGACTAAAAAAGCTTCAAGAGGGTCTTGAGTGAGTTATTTTTCAAAGATTCCTTGCACATAACTCTCTATTGCATCCACACGAAAACATGACCCCATTGTTGGGGTTTGCTTCGCCATCTTGAAAATGTTAAACTCCACTTTATCATTTCCAATTTCAAGTAAGATTTTGCCTCTATTGACATCTATGATTGAACTAGTGATGGCAAGGAAAGGACGCCCTAAAATTATAGGAATTTGATTGTCTTCTTCCATCTTAAGAATGAAGAAATTGCCTGGCATATAATAATCTCTAACCTTGACAAGTACATCTTTAAGAATTCCATAGGAATAAATAATGGACCTATCTACAAGTTGCAATGACACTGTTATTGGTTAGGGTTCATTAATATTTAGGCACCTGCAAAAAGATAGAGTTATTATGCTCACACTTACACCTAAATCATATAAAGACTTACCAATAAATTCATTCTCAATTGTGCAAGGAATGGTGATACTCCCTGGGTCCTTAAGCTTTTATAGAAGCTTATTCTAAATTACAGCACTGCACTCCTCATTGATAGGAATGGTCTCATGATCTTCCCACTTTCGTTTGCATGATATGATGTCTTTAAGAAACTTAGAGTATATGGGCATGGTAGTGATAATATCCAAAAGAGGTATAGCTTGAGTTGTTGGAATGACCTTATGAAGTTTTCAAATTGCTTATCCAATTTAGATTTTTGTTTCCTTTAAGGAAAAGGTAGTGGTGGAGTCTCAAAAGGCATCTCCTTTTTCTCTTCCTTCTTTTCTTTAATTACCTCAACTTTTAGGTTTTCCACATAAGTGTCTTGATTAATCCATTTGTCTTGCCTTTTGGCCTTAACCTTAGGCAATTGCTTTCCACTCCTGAGTGTTATGGCCTTTGCTTGTTCTTTAGGGTGCTTGAATCAACTAGGCAACATGCCACTTTATCTGAAGCTCAAGGCTTGGGATACAATTTAATTATCTAACATCTTATTATGAGCAAAAAGTTGGCTCATTTAAGAAGTTAGATTCTTTATGGCTTCCTTTTGCTCCTTCTAGTCCTTCAAGAATTTTGTAATAACCTGAATTTTTTTAAAATTATTTTATATAATTAAATATTGAGATTTGCAATGTTATTAATAATTTTTATCATATTTTGTTATTATTATTACATTAAAAATTGTTATATTTAATTACTAAATTTAAAATTCTATTTGGAAACTATTAATATTATTATTTCTATCTCATTTTTTTAATTTACATGCACGTACATTATTACTTTAATAGTCAATATATATATATATATATATATTTATTTATTTATTTAGCATTATTATTATTTTTTACATATCATTATTTTTAACTAGAGTTATTATTTTTATTGTGTTATATGTACATACATGTGTGTTGAGTGGGTGTATATATATATATATATATGTTAAAAACTTAGTCAACACCAACCCCACCATTTTCTTCTTTTCCTATCTCCCATTCTTCACGCCATTCTTTCATGCTCCCTCTCTCTTAGGCTGCTTTCCCCATTTCCCAGTAGCACCACCACCTTTATGCCCCCTCCAGCTGCTTCCTTTTCCTTTCTTGTTGTCTCAATAGCAACAACAATATGAAGACAGCAGCAGTAGTAGCAGTAGCAGCTCCGGTTTCAAGCAGTAGCCCTCCCTTGTCCTAGGATTTCTGTATTAGGTGATTTCTAGGTTAGTTTAGTTGAGTTTGTAAGGTTGATTATTAGTTGATTTAGGTTGTTAATTAGTTGATTTGGTTAATTTTTCATTATTTAGTTAATTATGCAAAATTCTATTTTAATATTTGGTTAATTTTTATGTTGATTTATATATAAATTAGTTGATCTAAATTATTTTGGTTGATTTTGGTTATGGGTATATATAACAATGATTTATGTTGCTTAATTTAATTTTATGGATTTTGTATAATTTATTTAGATGTTTTAAGTTTAATTATATTTTGTTAATTATGTTAATTAATTATTTATGGTTGGAAATTTAAGTAATTAGAGTTACTAAATTTAGTAATTTTTGTGTTAATAAAATTATTTTTAGTAAATTTATATTATTTTTGAGGGATTATTATATTTATGTGAATATTGGAATTTTGGGGGTAATTATGTAATTTTGTTGAAAATATAGTTAAATTATATTTTAAATGGTTTTATAATTTTTTAGGGTATTAGAATAATTTTTTATAAATTAATTACTATTTTTAACTAGTTAATTCTAATTTTTGAAAATTATATCCAAATAATAAATTATTTATTATTTTGTGATTAAATGGGTTTTTAATTAATTTTAATAATATATTTAAAATATTTAAATAGTTAAATGTGAATATGACTATTTTATGATGAATAATTGTAAAATTGGATTTTATTAATATTATATAAATTATTGAGATTTTATTATCTAATTTGGAAAAATAATTATTTTTAATATTTTATTATTTAAATAAATTAAACTATGGCATTTTGGGTGTTTTATGGATTTTTAATGATTTTAAATATTTTTTATTAAATTATTTATTTTTGGTTGATTATGAACCTTAGTTGGGGATTTGAGTAGTTCGGTGTCCCAACCCAAAGTGTTGAGCTTGTGTGAATTTAGAAGTGTGTTTGTTTGTAGAATTGACTCTACTTCGATAAAGGGATGTCCATTTTACAGAGGAGACTACTGAATTTTTGATATATTTCTCGTAAAATATGACATCGAATCAATCCTAATTTTTGAATTATGAGTCGAGTCTTCCTTAAAAATTCTATAAGTTGGGGTTTCCAATTTTTGATAGTAATTTTATTTTCTGTCTTTTAGCTGCCCCTCCAATTGTGACTACCAGGAGGTCAGACATGACGTATTAAAGGAGCACCTTCATCTTGTAAGTGAATAATCGATTTACATGTCGGGCCTTTCAATTTAAACCATATTAAATCTTGATGAGTTGTATATTTTCGAGATTCTAATAAGTACTTTTACATAATAATGCATGATTTAAATTATAGTAAGTTTACTTTATGTTCATTTATTCTAATTTTTATTATTTTATTTATCCTTATTTATTTTAAATAAAATACGGTAGAACGGGCTACCTGATGAGTTTCATCAGGACCGTATATGCACTAGTAAAATATTTTATTATATTGATTATATTACTAGGGTCGATGGTCTGGGGATGCTTTGCTCTTAGACACCGCCAGTAATATAATATTTGATTGTTTAATAAATACTGAGGCCAAAAGTATGGTGATGCTTTGCTCTCAGACATTGCCATTATAGTTGGATTAATATTTATTAAATCACTAGGGCTGATGGTCTGGTGATGCTTTGCTCTCGGACACTGCCAGTGATATTGGATTAAGTGATGTGACTACAGCTATGCATCCTGGTGATGTTTTGCTCTCGGGATCCGGCAGTCTTGGATATAAAAGAGTCAAATGACTGTTAAAAATTAAAGACTTGGATTTTACCTAGTTTTTAACTAAAATGTTTTAAAAATAATTTAAATATTTATTTCTTTCCTTTTCAAAAATGGATTTCTTATATGTATCTCAAATTATTTGAATAAAATTATAAATATATTATAATTTCATAAAAAACTTATTTTAAGGAAGATTTTCAAACCGCATTCATTTCTTTTATTAGCTTACTCAATGAGGTCTAACGTCCCCTCAATTTATTTTTTTTAGGAGTTTAGGAGTCTTATGTTAGGCCTACTTCTCTACATCGAGTAGCTTCTTCACCAGCTATCTTATGTAGGTCTATATAGTTATGTTTGTATTAGTATCTATGTACTGCAATAAAGAAACTATATAATCTGAATATTTTAAATTTGGATATTATGTATTGAGATTTATGTACTGAGAGACTATTTTTATAACTGATGATGTTTATTTTATGCACCATGATGTTATGGTTTAATTAAATTGAGAAAATCAGTTTGATAATGTGCATTATGGTTTAATTATCTTATTGTAAGGTTTTAAAGTGTCATATTCTACATTTTTCTTTTAAGGCTTACTACAGGTTTCGGTAGCTTTATGCTTTCCCATTCCCTAGTGTCGGTCACGTGCCCCTAGGTTCAAGTCGTGACAAAGTTGGTATGCCTGGTGCATATCCTATCTCTATGTCACCTTATAGGATGACACCTGTAGAGCTGAAAGAGAAATTGCATGAATTATTGGATAAGGGCTTTATTCGGCCCAATACATCTCCTTGGGGTGCTTCAGTTCTTTTTGTGAAGAAGAAGGATGGTAGTCTTCAACTTTGTATTGACTACAGACAGCTGAATAAGGTTACCATTAAGAATAAGTATCCACTCCCCATGATTAATGATTTGTTTGATCAATTATAAGGAGCTCGGTATTTTTTCAAGATTGACTTGAGATTTGGGTATCATCGACTGAGGATTAGAAGTGAAGATATACCTAAGTCAGCATTTCAGATTAAATATGGCCACTATGAGTTCCTAATGATGTCCTTTGGGTTGACCACTGCCCCAACAGCCTTTATAGACTTGATGAAGAAGGTGTTTAGGCCATTCTTGGATCAATTTGTGATCGTGTTTATTGATGACATTATGGTCTATTCCAAGAATAAGGTGGAGTATGCAATGCACTTAAGATTGGTACTGCATACTTTAAGAGAGCACCAGTTGTATGCCAAGTTTTCAAAATATGAGTTATGGTTAGAACAAGTGTCATTCTTAGGCCACGTGGTATCCATAGATGGCATTTAGGTGGATCCCAGGAAGATAGAGGCGATCACTAAGTGACCAAGACCCACAACGGTCACAAAAGTGAGCAGTTTTCTAGGTTTAGCAAGCTATTATAGGAGATTTATGAAGGATTTCTCCAAGATTATTGTGCCTTTGACTAGACTGACCCAAAAAAAATGTTAGATTTTTATAGAGTGACAGATGTGAGGAGCATTTTCAATTGCTTAAGGATTTATTCACTTTAACTCCAATACTGACATTGCCTTATGGTGATGATGGATATACTGTGTATTATGATACTTCCCGGGTAGGATTAGGCTGTGTGCTAATGCATAATGGTAGAGTGGTTGTTTATACTTCAAGGCAGTTGAAGAAGCACGAGCAAAATTATCCTACTCGTGATCTGGAGATGGCAGCAGTTGTATTCACATTAAAGATTTGGAGGCATTACCTATACGGTGTCACTTATGAAATATACACCGACTATAAGAGCTTGAAGTATATCTTCGAGCAAAGGGATTTGAACCTAAGGCAAAGAAGATGGATGGAACTTCTAAAGGACTATGATTGTTTAATTCTTTACCACCCAAGCAAGGCAAATGTAGTAGCTGATGCGTTGAGTAAAAAATCAGCAGGTAGTTTTGCCCATATCGGTACTGAGAGGAGGCCAATTATTTAGGAGTTGAATGAGCTTATTGATCATGATTTACAGTGGAAAGTGATTAAGAAATGCCTTTTAGCTCAGTTCAATGTATGATAAGTGTACTTGGACAGAGTTAAAATAGCTCAAAGAAGGGACCCATAGCTATAGAAAATCATGTTTGAGGTGCAACAGGGTCAATCCAGAGAGTTCGTGATTGACAATAAGGATGTTCTATGCTTGGGTACTCAGTTGTGAGTGCCAAACATTGATGATATGAGGAAAGAGATCTTGGAAGAGGCACATTTTTCTGCTTATAGTATTCATCCATGTTCCACCAAGATGTATCATAATTTAAAGAATACATACTGGTGGAATGGAATGAAGAAGGATGTTGCAGAATTTGTATCCAAGTGTCTCACATGTCAATAGGTGAAACTAGAGCATCAGAGGCCCTCAATATTATTACTGCCCATGCTTATCCTAGAGTGGAAGCGGGATATGATTGCCATGGATTTTATGACTGGTTTGCCTCGAATGACTAGTGGATTTGATGCAATTTGGGTGATAATTGACAGGTTAACCAAGTTAGCTCACTTTCTACCGGTAAAGAAGATATACTCCACTGATAGGTTGGCACGGTTGTATGCCAGCATAATTGTTTATCTTCATGGAGTTCTAATGAGCATAATATCTGATAAAGGAGCCACTTTTACATCAGTTTTCTAGCAATAGTTATATAAAGCCTTGGGTACAAGGTTAGACTTCTATATATCATTCCATCCTCAAACTGATGGTCAGTCTGAAAGGACCATTTAGGCTTTAGAGGATATGCTTAAAATGTGTGTGATGGATTTTAGAGGTCAATAGGATGACCACTTGCCACTGATTGAATTTTCATATAACAATAGTTATCATGCAAGTATTGAGATGGCTCCGTATGAAGCTCTGTATGGTAGGAAGTGCATATCACCTTTGTGTTAGGAGATTGGTGAGAGACAGCTAACAGGTCCAGAGTTGGTGCTGATTACTTCTAAAAAGGTTCTTATCATTCAATAGAGGTTAAGGACAGCTTTCAGCAGGCAGAAGAGTTATGTTGATCCTAGGAGGAAAGATGTTTCCTTTATAGTTGGAGATATGGTGTTTTTGAAAGTATCTCCGATGAAAGGAGTTATGAGGTTCAGTAAGAAGGGTAAGTTGGCTCCAATATACATTGGACCTTTTGAGATACAGTCACGAGTTAGAGAAGTGTTTTATAAACTGGTGTTACCACCTGAGTTATCTTAAATCCACCTAGTGTTCCATGTATCTATGCTGAGAAAGTATGTTCCTGATCCTTCTCACATACTTCAGCCTCAAATAGTGGAGCTCAGTGAAGATCTGTCATACAAGGAGTATCTAGTGGCGATTGTGGATCGCCATGTTCATTAGCTTTACTCCAAGGAGATTTCGATGGTAAAAGTGCTTTGGAGTAAACATACAGTAGAACATTGTACGTGGGAGACAGAATCCAAGATGCAAGCCACCTACCCTATCTTTTTCATCAATAAACCTTGTATTTCCTTAATTTTCTTTGAATTCAAGGATGCATTTCTATAAATGGGGACGACTATAATAACCTAAATTTTTTTTAAAATTATTTTATATAATTAAATATTGAGGTTTGCAACATTATTAATAATTCTTATCATATGTTGTTATTATTATTACATTAAAAATTATTATATTTAATTACTAAATTTAAAATTCTTTGGGAACTACTAATATTATTAATTCTATCTCATTTTTTTTATTTACGTGCACGTACATTATTACTTTAATTGTCATAATATTTTTATATATATATAGCATTATTATTATTGATTATTATTATTTACATAGCATTATTTTTAATTAGAGTTATTATTTTTATTGTGTTATATGTATATACATGTGTGTTGAGTGTATGTGTGTGTGTGTGTGTGTATGTATATATATATCTATGTTAAAAACTTAGTTAACATTAACCCCACCATTTTCTTCTTTTTCCCATCTCTCATTCTTCACACCATGCTTTCCTGATCCCTCTCTCTCACGCTGCTTTCCCCATTTCCCAGTAGCACCACCATCTTCATGCCCCCTCCATCTGCTTTTTCTTCCTTTCTTGTTGTCTCAATAGTAGTAGTTGTAAGCACCCAATTTCAGGATTCAATTGTGCACAATTGCGACGTAAGCCCATATGATGAAATTTATTCAAAAATTGAACTTGGTTGTTGATTTTCTGGACTTTAGGGACTAAATTGTAAAACTTTTTAAGATTTGATTGCAAGTAAGTCATTTTTTCAAGGGTCTTTTGGTAATTAAAAGTTAAAAAAAATTTAGATCAGCATTGTACAATGTCGGTCAACATTGCATAGTACCGATGCACAATAATTTCTTTTTTTTTTTTTTTTTCGCATTTTTTCCTTATTTTTATCATTTTTTTCAGTGTTTTAATTGGTTAAAAATTCAAATTTTATCCTTGATTATCTGATAAGGTTTTTTTTAAAACGCAAAAGGCTTTTTTTTTTAAATCAAAACAAACGCTATCTTATCATCAGTCTGTTCCTCCTTTGGAGGAAGTTCAATACGTGCAGACTCTGCATTTAAAAGTAGAGTCTGCATGTGTGCATGAAGAGGAGGAGAAAAAAAAAGAAAAAAAAAAGAGAAAAGAAAAAGAAGGTTTTGGTTGGGGGGACTTCTTTTTCTTCTAGTCTTCGAAAGGGTTTTTTACAGGGAGAGACTGAGAGAAAGAAGATACAATGACAAAAAATAGACTGGAAGCATAAAACCATAATTTTTGATACTGAAATTTCCAAAGGCAATAGTCCATAATCAACAATATCTTAATTTTAACGATAATAATCCAATCTGAGGGGCTCAAAAAGGGGCATTTGCACAGCATCTCCAGTGTTATTCTTCTATTTCTTTTATTACCTTTTTTATTATTTTCTGTTTATGTTGTTTTCTTTTATTTTTTTATTGTTTTGATTATTTGATTTCATTTCTAATTTAATTTTTTTTTTATGTCCGTATGAGGATTAAGGAAGGGGAAACCACCTATGTGTAATTGAACAGAGGATCCATGGAACCCGTACTATTTTAATAATAATTCTTAGGATTTTAATTTTTGTTCTGCATTTTTGTATCCTGTGTAATTTATTTTAATTTCTGGATGTATACTTATTTAATTTTAATTTTGTACGTAGTTTGTAATAACCTCAGTAGTGAGAATAGTAAAAGATTTAAATTTTTATACTTTAAAATTAATTAGTAATTAGGTTCAATTGGGTAAAAATCAATTAAAATTAATGGTGGCTTTAGTTAAATTAGGGTTTGCATGTAATTAATTTAGGGGTTTTTTTTTTAGAAAATCACTGTAATATTTGTTTGATCTATTTTTTGTGTTTTATTTATTTTAGGCTTGTTTTTTTATGTTTTTGGGCCCCAAACCCACATTTAGGTCTAAACCACTAAATAAATAGGTTTAAAAATGGTTTAAGATTTTAAATAATTAAAATCAACTTAGGCCCATTAGGTTAATTAGATTTTAGGCCCGCTTAGTTAATTAAAATTGTCTAGACTTAGCTCAGCCCATTGAATTGCATTTCTTTTAAAATAAATAGACCTAGACCCACATTTCATTTAAAATAAAACTAAGTTAGACTTAGGCCCATTAATTTAATTTCTTCTTTAAAATTAAATAGACTTAAGCCCATATCTTAGAAAGACTAAATAATATAGATTTAGGCTCATTAATTAATAAAATGTAGGCCCACTTTTATTCTATTTCACCTGTAAATAAAATGTAGTTTTAGCTAACTTATTTAAATAAAATCAACATAGTTTAGACTTAGGGACAACATGATCTTGAGTGCATTTTTTCTTGTAATTTTATTAACTTGTTGCCTTTTTGGGTAGATGGATGTTAATTAGGGTTTAATAAAATTGCATGTAGTTAGAGGATGAAATAATTATTTGTAAAATTATTCTAAATGAACACGAGACTAAGAGAAGTTAGTATTCTGTATCCAGAATCTCTTGGTTATGGTGCTAATTTTCTTTTAGAAAGTTGAGTACCACCAATCAAATTGTCCCAGTTATTACCCTGGGTGGCGACTCCTTATCTCCACGTCATGTCTTTGTGATAGTGGTTAGTGTGTTCTTTAAGACCCTGAGCCTAAACAGTGTCGCGGTTGCTAAAATCTTGGACGCACGCTAAACCTCGCCGTCTACAGTAGTAGTAGCATGAAGATAGCAGTAACAACAGTAAAAGACTAGCAGCAACTCTGGTTCAAGTAGCAGCCCTCCCTTGTCATAGGATTTATGTATTAGGTGAGTTTTAGGTTAGGTTAGTTGGGTTTGTTAGGTTGATTCTTAGTTGATTTAGGTTGTTAGTTAGTTTATTTGGTTAATTTTTCACTATTTAGTTAATTATGCAAAATTCTATTTTAACATTTGGTTAATTTTTGTGTTGATTTATATATAAATTAGTTTATCTAAATTATTTTGGTTGATTTTGGTTATGGGTATATATAAAAATAATTTATGTTGGTTAATTTAATTTTATGGATTGTTGTATAATTTATTTAGATGTTTTAAATTTAATTCTAATTTTTAAAAATTATATCCAAATAATAAATTATTTATTATTTTGTGATTAAATGGGTTTTTAATTAATTTTATAATATATTTAAACTATTTAAAAAATTTAATGTGAATTTGACTATTTTATGATGAATAATTGTAAAATTGGATTTTATTAATATTATATAAATTATTAGGATTTTATTATCTAATTTGGAAAAATAATTAGTTTTAATGTTTTATTATTTAAATAAATTAAACTGTGGCATTTTGGGTATTTTATGGATTTTTAATGATTTTAAATATTTTTTTGTAAAAATATTTATTTTTGGTGGATTGTGAACCTCGGTTGGGGATTTGACTATTTCGGGGTCCTAACCCAGAGTATTGAGCTTGCGTGAATTTAGAAGTGTCTTTACTTGCAAAATTGACACTACTTCGGTAGAGGGATGTCCATTTTACAAAGGAGACTTTGCTGAATTTTTGATAGATTTTTCGTAAAATATGACATCAGGTCAATACTAATTTTTGAATTTTAAGTCGAGTCTTCCTTAGAAATTCTAAAAGTTGGGGTTTCTAATTTCTAATAGTCGTTTTATTTTTTGTCTTTTAGCTGCCCCTCTAGTCGCGTCTACCAATCGAGGTCAGACATGACATATTAGAGGAGCACTTTCATCTTGTCGGGTCTTTCAATTTAAATCATATTAAATCTTAATGAGTTATATATTTTCGAGATTCTAATCAATACTTTTAAATAATGATGCATGATTTTAGATTATAGTAAGTTTACTTTATTTTCATTTATTGTAATTTTTCTTGTTTTATTTATTCTTATTTATTTTAAATAAACTATGGTAGAAATGGCTACTTGATGGGTTTCATTAAGACCGTATATGCACCGATAAAATATTTGATGATATTGATTATATTACTGAGGCCGATGGTCTCGTGATGCTTTGCTCTTGGACACTACCAATAATATCATATTTGATTATTTAATAAATACTAGAGTCGAAGGTCTAGTGATGCTTTGCTCTTAGACACCGCCAGTATAGTTGGATTAATATTTATTAAATCACTAGGGTCAATGGTCTAGTGATGCTTTGCTCTCGAACACCACTAGTGATAATGGATTAAGTGATGTGACTGTGGTTGTACATCCTGATGATGCTTTGCTCTTGGGATCCGACAGTCTTGCATATAAGAGAGCCGAATGACTGTTAAAAATTGAGGACTCGGGTTCTACCTAGTTTGTATGCTGAAATGTTTTAAAAAGAATTTAAATATTTCTCTCTTTCCTTTTGGAAAATGGATTTTTTTATATGTACATCAAATTATTTGAATAAAATTATAAATATATTATAATTTCATAAAAAACTTATTTTAAAGAAGATTTTCAAACCACATTCATTTCTTTTATTAGCTTATTCAGTGAGTCTGACTCCCCTCAATTTATTTTTTTTTTCAAGAGTTTAGGAGTCTTTTGTTAGGCCTACTTCTCTACATCAAGTAGCTTCTTCATCGGATATCTTATGTAGGTCTATATAGTTGTGTTTGTATTAGTATTCATGTACCGCAGTAGAGAAACTGTATAATTTGAATATTTTAAATTTGGATATTATGTATTGAGATTTATGTACTGAGATACTATTTGTATAACTGATGATGTTTATTTTATGCACCATGATGTTATAGTTTAATTAAATTGAGAAAAATCAGTTTGATAATGTGCATTATGGTTTAATTATTTTATTGTAAGGTTTTAAAGTGTCATATTTCACATTTTTCTTTTAAGGCTTACTATGGGTTTCGGTAACTTTATGCTTTCCTATTCCCTAGCGCCGATCACATGCCCCTAGGTTCAGGTTATGACAGATTTCTCCATTATGCTTTCGAAATTAGGCTTGCTTTCTTATTGTTTATGGAATGTATTCTTGTGTTGGAAACCTGGGAGTGGCTGCTTAAATGCTTGGTTGGTGTTAGGTTCTCCTCCTTGATTTGACCATGAAAAATTAGGATAGTTGTGCCAACCTGGGTTATAGGTGTTTGAGTAGGGATTCCCTCGATTTATTTGGTAATTATTGAGTGTGTTTAACTACTTAATAGAGGGATCTTAAGAAAAACCTCCCTGACACTCTACAATTGAATGTCCTCCTCTATAATTCTTATAGGAATAGACAACCATGGGTTGGAGACTTTAGTGGACGCCTCTAATTTCTTGGTAAACAAATTAATCTTTGCATTAAAGAGATTTAAACTATCCACTTCATGCATTCCTATAACTTTCTTTAGTGCACTTCTCTCGCCATGCAATTGATAGTTGTTGGATGCAATAGTCTCAAGAAGATTATAGGCATCATCAAGCATCTTGCTCATGAATGAGCCTTAGGCAGTTACATTAATGGTGATCTCATTGGCTCTATTAAGCCATGGTAGAAAGTTTGAATGAGCAACCATTATGGGACTACATGGAGAGGACATTGTCTCTATAAATCCTTGTAACGTTCCCAAGCCTCATAAAGAGATTCGCCACTATGTTAAGTGAAGCTTGTGATCTCCTATCTAAACTTTATTATTTTGTTTGATGGAAAATATTTGCCCAAGAATGTCCTTGACAGCATTTCCCATGAAGTGATTGATTGTGGGGCTAGAGAGTGCAACCATAGCTTGGCTTTATCCCTCAAAGAGAAAGGGAATAACCTAAGCTTTATTGCATCTAGACTAACCCCATCCATCTTAAATATATCACAAATCTCCAGAAATTTAGTTGGGTGGGCATTAGGATCCTCGCTTGGGAGACCTCCAAACTGGAATTGTGAGATCATCTGGATTATTACTAGTTTGACCTCAAATGTTTTGGTATCCATATTTGGCCTGACAATACTATTATGGGTATCTCCTAGATTAGGCATTGTGTACTCTTGAAGAGCGCGATTCCTACCCAGTGGTGGTGTTTGATCTTCAGCCAGATTTTACTTATCTTTTTTATGCTTTTCCTTTAAGTTTTGTTTGCACGATTTCTCAATTTTAGGGTTGATCTTTTTTAAGTTCATGCCCTTGGATTGAGTGTTCATAAATTGGCAAAAGTTACGTGAAAAATCAATTAGCAACTTAAATAAAATTAAAGAAAAGAATACTAGTCTAAGAAAAACAAAATTGATATTAATATTAATATTTCTAGTCCCCGACAATAGCGCTAAAAACTTGTTGCATTTTAAACCTGCAAGCACACAATTATAGTTGCAGTAGAAAGATATCGTTCCCTTAAAGACTGTATATTGATTACTAATAAATTTTACCTATGATCTCAGCTAGTAAATCGAATAATTCAACAAGGTTTAAAAATTTAAATAACAGAAATATAATTAAAAGCAAAATCAAATATTTGTAAAAAACAGAGCTTAGGTTTAGTTTCACTATTCCAATCCAATCATGAATACATTAACAAATAAAAGACATTGATTTCAATTAATAGTAATTGTTTTAAAATATCTAAAGACTTTCTTGAGTTTAATTAAATATATTAAGATTAAAGTTTAACCTACTCTCGTGATTAAAAAGTTAATTAAAACTCATTACGTTCCTTAACAATTATTGGTTTACCACTGTAGACCTCTGCCTACTGTCATGGTTCCTCGAAGAGCTCACCTACTCTTATAGTCAAGTGATCTAAGTTCTAAGTGTCTTAAGCTAATGAATTCCCCTAACTCTTGTTAGTAAATTCATCCATAAACATGCAATTAAACAGGCCTAGAATGATAACAAGATAAATATTGAAACATAGAGAATTAACTAAAATTCAAATTAAATATAAAAACTTGTGTTCAAATCATGTCATGGAATAACTACTCCTAATCAAGACTCTGAAAGAAAACTTAGCCACACATGGCTATGATGAAATCCATAATCAAAATAAAAAAAAACAAGAAGATGAAAAACAGAAAAGAGAATAAAAATAAACTCTTCATCTTTTGTGATTTATGTCTAGCCACCTTCTAATCTCCGTGATTCCTCTTTAAAAAAGTGTTCATTCCTTATATAGTGCTAGGTTATAAAAATAATTATTATGTTGACTTTTAATTCCTTGTTATTTTGAAAATAGGAAAATTTTTGCCTTCGTGACATGGTTTTGGAACACAGTCATGCTTAATGTAGATAAAATAATGCATTTACTCAGCTTGTAGCATAACATCTAACACAGGCAAATTCATTAGCCATGCTTCATTCTGGATCAATGTTCTTTACTCATACGGTATGTACATGTCGTTACATTGCTTATAGTGTAGATGGCTACTTTATAGCTCACACATGGTTTGGACATGACTTTCCCCTTTTGATGTTCTATCACACGACATGTGCATGTCATGTCATATAAAGATATGTCAACTCCTTTGCATTCTAGGGCCCACTGGACATAAATCACAAAAACTAATTAAAACATAAATAAAACTTTGCCAAATTATACAATAAATAACAATGATCCTATTTAAATACTAATTCATAAAAATGTCCTAATTAAACCCAAAAAATTACTTAAATTAATTTATTCCTTATTTAGAATTTATTAAAATTCAACTCTAAGATATGTAAATAATAGACATATCATATGCCTTTGGTGTTGATTTAGAAAATACTTTGTCTTATACCTATTATTTTTTATAGTGGAAGAAAATTTTGAATTTGTCCTGTGAATTAAAGGTGAACCACGTTAAAATATTGATGTCATTTTATTATTTATACAGCAGATTTTATCGTTTATTTTACTCACTCTTTGACCAATTTAACAGCCTCTATTTATTTATTTATTTTATTATTTATGCAATAATTTATTTTGTCTCTATAAATATTATTCTACTATATTAACTCTGTTAATTTTCCCAACAGCATTCTCAAAAAATTGACTTTAAATAATTGAAAAAAATTAAATTTTTAAAGAATATGAGGTTAGTTATTTTCGTAGTTCCTAATTTTCTTGGAACTATATATAATATCTTAACAGGCGAAAGAAATTTCAAACGACAGAGATGAGAGAAGAACATTTGTTGCTGACTGAATCTGATTTCACCAATAGTATTATGTTGGCAAACATGGAAATTGGGAAATACGTTTTAAAAAAATTCAATATCAGGTGTAAATTCCAGGATGTAAAAAAATATTTATAGTGTTTCATATTTCTAGCAATGAATAGATAGTATAATTATATTTCGGCCAAATCCATTTTCAAGCCCTTCAATTTTTAAGATAGACCTTAAATTTTAATTATATTGCATTAAGTCCTTATATTTTAATATTGTATACATTAAGGATCTTTCAAAAACTTTTCATCCCTAAACTTGAGTTTAGAAGTCAAATTGCTGCATTTTAAAATATTTTTTTGTCAATTTCATCCAATTAAATACGACTTCAAAAGGCATTAAATAGTTTTTACTAAAAATGTTTCAATCAATTAAAAATTCATATTTTATTCTTTTAATGTATTTAAAGTTAAAAATATATATTTTTATTTCCAATTAATAAAAAAACTTTAATTTATTTTTAAAATTAATGTATATTTTTAATAATAGTTGAAAATAGTGAAAAGTTTGTGTAGGTGGCAGGGTTTAGCGCGCGCCCAAGTATTTGGCGACCATGACACTGTGTGGGCTTGAGGTCCACTACGAAATATGATATAGGTCTTGGGCCTATTCGGAGATGGAGTCAACACTCGGATAAAAGCCAGGACACATTGTACCGCAACTGGATCCCATGAAGGTTCCCAGAAGCCGTCATCAGAGATTAGGTTTGAAAACTAGGTATAAGCGTTTGAATGCTCACCCAACCTTTCAGTTGGCCTCTGTTTGTGTTTTGTGTTTTATTACCATTTAATTATTTAATCATTTCCTCATTTTACATTTAGAATCACACTTGCCTTCATTTACTTTTCAAATTTTACAATTAAGTCCGAGTTTGCACATTAATCCATTTTCATGCTTTTAAGTCCCAACATTCATAAAAATGAAATAAGTAATAATTTACAACCATACATTCGAATCAAATGGAAAAAGGGGTTAAGGATTACAACACTTTTAGGCAAAATAATAGAATAATATATAGAAGATAAACTAAACATATACCGAAAGTAAACCGACGAATGACATAAATGCAATGATATAAAAGGGATAGCTAACAAAGGTGACTACTCAATGATGAAAATCATCAAGCAACTCCTACAATAAACACAAAGTTAGTCCTTCCTTTCTAAAAAAACAAAATCGTATATAGCAATACTTATAAATAAGTGCTACAAAGAAAGTGTTTCACATTACAAACTAAGGAAATCATCAAATAATCAAGATAGTCATCATCGTACAATGAAATAATTATGCCTAAAGTCAAAAAGATCACCCTAAGTAAACATTGTGATGAAAATTAATGAAAGGAGTAAAGAGAAAGGGCAGGCCAACCTGTCAATGTGGCGATCGCCTCATCAATGAGGTGATTGCTTTATTGACATGAGGCAACGCCTCACCAACAGAGGTCCTTGATATATTTAAGGCAAAGTAATCATACAAGGCATATAAACAAATAGGATAAACTCCTTGGAGGCCTGTCAATGGGGTGATCATTTCATTAATGAGGCAATTGCCTCATTGACAAGAGGGGATGCCTCTATAAAGAGGTGTCGCCTGATCAACAGGCCGATTTCAACTCTTAAATGAACAGACCTCAACTTCAGGCAATGATACATGCATATACACACTTAACAAGCATCAAACTATAACTGCATGTAAGAATCTTTAAGGATCACACTAATGAAATAAGGTATTAAGCAAAATAAACTAAAATATACCTAAAATATACTAATGACCTAGCTAGGCACAAGTAAGGACACACCATATGATGAACATATTGAGTTTAAGTGCAAGTTTTTTTACCAAAGTGAGAGGCCTTCGAAGATTTCTCTTTAATAGTAATCCTCACTATGATGTGATTTCTACTTTTGACACAAGCTTCTTCCTTCTTCTCTTAGTAAATTTTGACTTTCTTTAGCTTCAATCTCCCCTTCTTCCTTGAGGACATTTTTTTGCTTCCTCCTTTTTCTTTCAGAGCTCATTCCCTTCCTCTTTCTTCTCAATAATGGTCTCCCCTTCTCTCTCCTTTTCTTTTTTTTCTTTTATTCCCTAGCATCTATATGCCCCTAAGCCCTCTAGCTCATTATGAGCCTCCATAGCCTTTTTCTTTTTCCCAAAAATCTCCTCCTCATGCAAAATCATGTCGGGGGGTAGGGCCCATACCACTTGGCCACCATGGTTGCAACTGCATTAAATGCAGCTGCAAGTGGGCTGCCATAAAGGCGGCACCTCTTTAATGAGGCGATTGCCTCTATGGCAACTGTCAAAGAGGCGATCACCTCATTGCATTGAGGTGATGACTCTTTGGTTCGGGCTTGCATTGGGGCCAAGCGGGCTTGGGCCAAATTTGGATAATTGGGCTAAGTTTTAGGCTTTTTCAGGTTTTAGGTTTTTAAGTCCACTTTTCATTAAAGATTCATGCTTCATTGCTATGTCCAAGTTTCACATTCTCATCCTTAGGCTCGCTAACAGGCCGGTCAAACCGAGCATCCCTAATTCATCCCCTAACACGGGCCGACCAAATCAGGTGTCTACATTTTTCCCCTTGATTTTTTGAAAAATCAAATGCATGAAATGACCATTTTTAAAAAAATCACATGCACTACAACAAACAAACAATAAGATGAGTAGCATACCTAACTCTCAAGTTTCACTCGAAAGATGAATCCTTCAATTTTGAAACGTGACAGTGATCCTCGAGTTTTCCTAACCTGATCAGCCACTTATTAATATTTGATAAAGATATTTGAAGAATGTCAACCTTGGGTTTTCTTGGCTTGATTATTATCTTGCTAGGGACAGACTTATGGGTTTTCCTAGCCCAACCATCAGTTACTCGAAACATGATTCTCGGTTTTCTTGACCCGATCATCACTACTCATAAAACCTGATTCTCAGGTTTTCCTGGCTCGATCATCACAATACTGAAACTTGATTCTGTAGTTTTCCTGGCTCAATCATCACAACACTGAAACTTGATTCTCGGGTTTTCCTGGCCCGATCGTCACAATATTGAAACTTGATTCTCAGGTTTTCCTGGCCTGATCATCACAATACTAACTTGATTCTTGAGTTTTCCTAGCCCGATCATCACAACACTAAAACTTAATTCTCGAGTTTTCCTGGCCCAATCGTCATAACACTGAAACTTGATTCTCAAGTTTCAGTGTTATGATGATTGGGCCAGGAAAACTCGATCATCACAACACTAAAACTTGATTCTCGAGTTTTCCTGGCCCGATCATCACAACACTAAAAATTGATTCTTGAATTTTCTTGGCCCGATCACCACAACACTATCTTGATTCTCGAGTTTTCCTAGCCTGATTATCACTCCTCCAGGGACATAGACTTTCGAGTTTTTCTGGCCCAGTTGTCATTTACTTTCAACTTCGAGGATACTACTTGAATAGTCATCTCGATCTTTGAGCTTCGGGGATTCAAACCCGAACAGCCCTTTCTTTGAGCTTCGGGGATTCAAACCTGAATAGCCATATCTTTGAGCTTTAGGGATTCAAACCCGAACAGTCCTGTCCTTAAGCTTCGGGGATTCAAACCCGAATAGCCCTATCTTTGAGCTTCGGGGATTCAAAGATGAACAACTTTGTCTTTGAACTTCGGGGATTCAAACATGAACAGCCCTATCTTTGAGCTTCGGGGATTCAAACCCGAATAGCCTTATCTTTGAGCTTTAGGGATTCAAACTCGAACAGCCCTATTTTTTAGCTTTGGGGATTCAAACCCGAACAACCCTATCTTTCTTCATGAGACATAATCCTTGGGTTTTCCTGGCCTAAAAGGTAGTCCCTCAACAATAACAAGAAGCTCACGCCATCATCCTCGAGTTTTCCTAGCCCAAAAGGTAGTTCCTTAATCTTGATACTTCGATTAGAGAAAATCCACAGCTCGCCCTTAGCTACAGGCTGACTGAATTGGGAAATGAATGCTTGTGAACATTGATACTTTGATCAGCAAATAGAACAAATGAAGAGAATAACCATGGAAGCCATATGGCCATGCAAGCATCAGGTAGGAACAACAATGAATACCATATAGCCTCATAGGCATAAGGTAAGATCAATAAATAGATAAAAAATGCATGGGCCGAGAATGCCTGACTTATCAATTTATCTGATAAACTACTGGGAGCTCATGTAGCCCATACAATAAGATCAAACAGAAAGCGCTATGTAACCTCTAAGGTGTCAAGCGAATGAAAATCACATCAGGTAATATAGTCATACTGGCATTAGGCAAAATCAACCAAAATAAGCCATGTAGCCTTTAGGGCATCAGGCTAAACAGATAAAAAATAAAACATGCATCAAATACAGACAAACAAAAGGTGCCATATAGCCTTTAAGGTGTTAAGCGGAGATAATAAAATGATGTAGCCTCATAGGTGTCAAATGAAATCAAACTAAGCAAGTAAATTAAAACAAGTCGTATAGCCTCACAAGGCGTCAAGCAAAACCAAATAAGAAAACTACATCTCAAGCATTTAAGTTAGCTTATTCTATTACACATCCAAAAAGGAGTCCAAAATCGATGTATGCATGGCTGTGATTTTTGGAATCTCTCAAAAGTTATTTTGACAACACATGCTTGTGTGATGTGTGCAATGCTTATAGTAAACATGCATTATTCTAATGTGCCTAAGCATGAAACCTGAAAATGATTTTTGCAAAATAATTCTATGTATGCATGAATAATCGAGAAAATAGTCAATAGCCAAATGCCCTTCCTATTTAGGATTAATCTTCGAGAATTGGTCCTCATCATATTAAAGAATTTGGATATAAGTCTATTGAGACCAGCTTATCCAAATGAAGCAGAATTTAAGACCCCTGCATGATTAAATCAGGATGATGATAACGATTCATGCCCCTAGCTTAGTTGCTTCCTTACAATGCTTTATTGTCGTATGACAGTTGCGCTTGACCCTTAGTGTGGAAGAGACTCTATTTGAAAACTCCATTACTCTCGAGGCTCAACTAATCTCAAAAATTGCCCCCCATTCAAGGACTTGATAGACTCTCTCGTTGTCACACCACTAAGTAGAATCTTATGATCTTTTAAAGTCTTTTCTCAAAATAAAAATGTAATCGATTTTATTTTATATTCCCTCTTTTGCCTAAGTCGCTCCTTTTCTAGGAGTTTTCAAACTTAGCTGGGTCTTTCATCTTTTCTTTTTTATTTTCCCTTTTTTGCCTAAGTCACTCTTTTCTAGGAGTTTTTGAACCTAATTGGGTGGTTGCAAATTCATGGTGATGGTCGATCACTTTTGTTATGCTTGATGTTCATATTGTCACTTTAGCTATTGACTGCTCTTGCTACTAATCATCGGATGTTGATTTTACTGATGTTGTTGATTGCTGTAAAACTAGTGAGTCCATGTTTGACACTTCATATCCTAACAATATGTCAGTTATCACTATCTTCACATGATTGCTTCTCTGTTATAATCAGGCATGCCATATTATGCTTGTTATTAATCAGCCCTTTGTGGGTTTTCTGACCAACTATTTTTTAGCTCACAATTAGTGGGAGTTTTATTTTAAAAAAAGATTTTCCAAGGATTACTCAAAATTGACTTTTCAAATGTTGGTGGCATAAACAAAGATTTCCCTTTTTTCCACACTTTCGTTCCTTTTTTATTTTTTCCTTTTCTTTTTCTTTTCCTTTTTTTTTTCTTTTTTTCTTTTTCTTTTTTTGGGACAAATATGAGGAATTCATTTTAGGAAAAAAAACTGAAGTTGAATGTGCTCGAAGAAAAGTTTGAAAGTCAATTCTCATATTTTAATCCTCTCATTTTTTTAGGTTTTCTTTTTTTTTTCCTTTCTTTTTTTTTCAAATCTCTCTCTCATTCAAGCATAAGATTGCATGCACAATTATAACAAATTAATACTCATGCAAATTAGGCAATTAAACATCCATTAGCATAAAATAAAATATTACAGCAAAACATTATTTGAAACCATTACAATCGACAATAACTATTCTTGAGTGTCCAAATCCAAGTCGGCCTCAACTTGCACTCCAAAATAATACAACTCTTTAAAGTCCTTTATGCCCATGTCTTTCAACTTGTCAGCTAGAGGAGGGATGCAGGCTTCTATGGCTATGATTAACTAGTCTGACTCTATAGGTCTGTGCTTCATCTAAGCTAACTTTCCTCTCTACCTATCTAAGAAGCTCATGAAGGGCTCGTTAGGTCTTTGCATTATATTCTATAGCTCATGAAGAGAAACTTCAAACTGAAATTTTTGCCCATATTGCTTGATAAAGATTGAACATAACTCCTTTAAGTCTTGCTAGACATATGCATCCAAAGTGTAATACCAATTAATAGCAGCTCCTTCCAAGGATAATGGAAATTTCTTGACAATTTGAGTTTCTGATAACTCAGTGGCCTTCGTGTAAGTGACATACTGCTTTAGATGCAAGTAAGGGTCATAAGTCCCAGAGTATTTCTTCATATTCAGGAATTTGTATTTTGGAGGCAGTGATTCTCTAAAACTCAAATACAAGTCAACATCAGTAAAGTTCAAACTGAGCTCGTAGTTCTTCAATGCGGTCTATAGTTGATTAATCTGTTTTGTAAAGTCTTTCATCCATTCGGTCTTAGCATAATCCACTAGTACTTTTCCTTTCAATTGTTCACCCAGAACAGTTCTAGCTTCATAATCATCTTCATTAGAGAGCATCTTTCCTTTAATCTCAGCAACCATGTCCCTAACCATTGGTCACATCTCATCCTTGATCTCTTTCAACAATTCTTTCTTGAAAGCTTCAACATCAAAATTAGAGGGTCCTGCCATCTCATTCCTTCATTAAGTGGTCTCAATTGTCTAATTGGATCTTTGATATTAGTGGGCCAAATTCCTTTGATATGCTTCCAAATAAAAAGAGATTTATGGCTAAGAAAAATGCATTTTTGAAAGTTGCAATGAATGTCATGTATGCATGAGATGAAGGATTTTTTTTGTTTTTGAAAATTAAAATGAATGTCATGTATGCATGCAGTGTAAGATTTTTTTTTGTTTTAAAAATTAAAATGATTGTCATGTATGCATGAAATGCAAGATTTTTTTTGGAAACTTAAGAAACAAACAAAAAAGAAGATACACAAAATCAAAATGCTAAGCTTAAACATGTAAAATTTTGCCCTTATTTCTCCTACAAGTGTATTCCATGGCGAGTATCTTGCCCTAGGATTTTTGGCCTGGGTTTTAATTATCATCGGGGGATAACGAAATCGACATATGCAAGAAAACTCTCAAAATGATTTAGACAAGTAATGGGTCCTTTAAATAAAGCCCGAGTCCATTTCCTATAAGCCAAGATCCTTAGTACCATAAACTCGCTTGTCAAGGCCCACTTGAAATGGGTCATGAATAGGCATGAAAGGCCTTTATTGACTAGTTTGTTTATAATGGGCTTTGGTTGGACATGAGGGCCCATTTTACCTTGGATCGCTTATTGATGGGCTCGAGATTTATTTTAAGGGTCCATTATATTACACAATACACATACACGTGGGAAAATTCCTAAGGATAGTTGCTAGGTCATTACATGGGCTTAAGTCTTGGGTAAAAAGGCTTCAGCTCCCATAATGATATACATCCATATATATCTCCCCATTCAAGGGTCAAACAACGCGGATTAGTATGTGTTATAAGTGACCATAATTAAATATTCCACCACTAGGTTTGAGTAAAACATAGGTAGCTAAGTACTGACTATTGTCGGGTTAATTAGGGACTGAAGTGCTCATTGTGTGCAAAATGTGTAGTGAATGCATAAATGCAAAAGAAATAAGAAAATAATTAAAGATGATAAAACACAAAATACTAGAATTAGTTTCTCTATCCCAAATGGAGTCGCCACTATAGGCAACAGGGTTTAGCGCATGCCCAAGTGTTTAGCGACTACGACACTGTGTAGGCTAAAGGCCCACTAGGAAATATGATATAGGTCTTGGGCTTATTCGGACATCGAGTCACCACTCGGATAAAAGTCGGGACACACTGTACAGTAACTAGATCCCACATAAGTTCCCATAAGCTATCATTAGAGATCGAGTTTGAAAACTAGGTATGAGCATTTGAATGCTCACCTAACTTTACGGTTGGCCTTCATTTATGTTTTTCATTTTATTACCGTTTAATTATTTAATCATTTCCTCATTTTACATTTAGAATCGCATTTGCCTTCATTTACTTTCCAAATTTTACAATTAAGTCTGAGTTTGCACATTAATCCATTTTCATGCTTTTAAGTCCCGACATTCATAAAAACAAAATATTAATCATTTACAAACATACATTCGAATCAAATGGGGAAAGGGGTTAAGGATTACAATGCTTTTAGGCAAAATAATAGAATAATATACAGAAGATAAATTAAACATATACTGAAAGTAAAACGACGAATAACATAAATGCAATGATATAAAAGGGATAGCTAACAAAGGTGACTACTCAATGATGAAAATCATCAAGTAACTCCTGTAATAAATACACAGTTAGTCCTTCCTTTCTAAAAAAAATGAAATCGTATATAACAATACCTACAAAGAAGTGCTATAAAGAAAGTGTTTCACATTACGAACTAAGAAAATCATTAAATAATCAAGATAGTCATCATCGTACAATGAAATAATTATGCCTAAAGCCAAGAAGATCACGCTAAGTAAACAGTGCGATGAAAATTAATGAAATGAGTAAAGATAAAGGGCGACCGACCTATCAATGTGGTGATCACCTCATTAATGAGGCGACGCCTCTGTGATGAGGTGTCACCTCACTAACATAGGTTTTTGATATATTTAAGGCAAAGTAATCATACAAGGCATATAAACAAAGGAGATAAACTCCTTGGAGGCTTATCAATGGGACGGTCATTTCATTGATAAGGCAATCATCTCATTGACAAAAGGCGATGCCTCTATGAAGAGGGACAAGAGGCAATGCCTCTATGAAGAGGCATCGCTTGATCAACAGGCTAATTTCAACTCTCAAATGAATAAACCTCAACTTTAGGCAATGATACATGCATATACACACTCAACAAGCATTAAACTACAACTACATACAATAATCTTTAAGGATCACATCAATGAAATGAGGTATTAAGCGAAATAAATTAAAATATACTAATGACCTAGCTAGGCACAAGCAAGGACACACCATATGATAAACATATTGAGTTTAAGTGCAATTTTTTTTACCAAAGTGAGAGGCCTTCAGAGATTTCTCTTTAATAGTAATCCTCGCTAGGATGTGATTTCTACTTTTGATACAATCTTCTTCCTTCTTCTCTTAGGAAATATGGACTTTCTTTAGCTTCAATCTCCCTTTCTTCCTTAAGGATGTTTTTTTTGCTTCCTCCTTTTTCTTTCATAGCGCATTCCCTTCTTCTTTCTTCTCAATAATGGTCTCCCCTTCTCTCTCCTTTCTCTTTTTTTTTCTTTTATTCCCTAGCTTCTCCATTCCCCTAAGCCCTCTAACTCATCATGAGCCTCCATAGCCTTTTTCTTTTTCCTAAAAATGTCTTCCTCATGCAAAATTAAGTCTGGGGGTGGGGCCCACACTACTTGGCTTGCAACTGCAAGTAGGCTGCCATAGAGGTGACGCCTCTTCGATGAGGAGATTGCCTCTATGGCAGTTGCCAAAGAGGCGATCGCCTCATTACACTAAGTCGACGCCTCTTTGGCCCGAGCCTGTGTTGGGCCAAACGGGCTTGGGCCAAATTTGGATAATTGAGTTAAGTTTTGGGCTTTTTCAGTCTTTAGGTTTTCAAGTCCACTTTCTATTAGAGATTCAGGCTTCATTTCTATGTCCAAGTTTCACATTCTCATCATTGGGCTCGCTAACGGACCGGTCAAATCGAGAATCCTTAATTCGTCCCCTAACATGGGCCGACCGAATCATATGTCTACAGTTTACTTTTTGTTCAAAAATTTATTTAAAACATCAGATTAAATATTTTAAGAAGTAAATTAAAAATATATTTTTTATATATAATTGATATCTAATATGCATAAAAATTAGTTAATGTTGTGCTAAATTTGATTTTTTTAATTATTTTTATACTTGTTGGCATTATTGTAATTTATAATTATTAGTGTTGAAATATTTTATTCATACTTATTTTTTACATGCTTCCACTTAAGGGTGAATATTTGGTTAGCTTTTGTCTATTTTTCTGATTGAACTGAAGTAATCAAACTAAACTCTATAAAAATTGAACCAAATAGAACTAAACAAAAATTCAAATTGAACCAATGTAACTAAACCAAACCAAATCAGAAATTGGACTTATCAAACCAAACCAAATTTTTTTACAAAGATTTTTTTTTTTTGTATTTTTATATTAAATTATTATAATATTTAAAAAATAAAAAATATATAATTTTGTTTTATTTGGTTATTTTGGTTTGTTGAATTTTCTTAGTATAAAATTGAATCGAACCAAATAAAAATATTTTTTAATATATTTTTAAAAATTTTTAATTTAATGTTTTAAATAAATTATTGAACCAAAAGTACACTTTTCACTATGTTCAACTATTATTAAAAATTTACATTAAATTTAAAAATAAATTAAAATTTTTTATTAGTTGGAAATAAAAATATATATTTTTTATTTTAAATACATTAAAAGAATAAAATATGAATTTTCAATTGATTGAACTATTTTTAATAAAAATTATTCAATGTCATTTGAAGTCGAATTTAATTGGACAAAATTGACAAAGAAAAACATAAAATGCAGCAATTTGACTTCTAAACACAAGTTTAGGGATGAAAAATTTTTAAAATATCCTTAATGTGCGCAAATATAAAAATGTGAGAGCTCAATGCAATACAATTAAAGTTTAAGGGCTCGATAGTAGAGGGTAAGCAAAATTGACCCGCCCCAATTACTCAACCCGCAATCGACCCGAAAATAGTCAAATCGGGTTTCACTTTATAACTTTGTTAAGTTTTTGACCAGAACCAACCCGACCGAAAACCCAAATTTTAACTATACAATATATATTTTTATAAGTAATATGAGACAACAAAGTACTTGTAGTAAAGTAGCGAGGCTTCAATCATTATTCCTAGAGGACCCCGGTTTGAATCCTAGTGCCACTTTTCTTTGTTGATTTTTTCAATTGAAAAATTGACCATCGAATCCTAGTGCCACTTTCCTTTGTTGATTTTTTTAATTGAAAAAATTGACCAAAAAGTTATGAAATTAGGACTCGAATCTGCATCTTGAAGGAGGAAAGGATGCACGAAAACCATTTAGCCGCTAGAAATACTTTGTTTCTTTTATTTTTTATATATTTTTGTTTCAGATATCCAAAAATTGAGGGAAGCCCCGAATAAAATTGTCGGTTCGGGTCAGTTTTCAAGTTTTGAAAAAATTCCAACCCGACCTAATTAGACCTGATGCTCACCTCCCCTCGATAGAATGAAACGTGAAAATTTAAGGGTTTGAAAATGAGTTTTGCTTTATATTTTTTAATAGAAAAATCAAAAGACCTTAACATCCCATAATATATGACAATTCTCTTATTCTTAAATCGTATAACTATAATTAAATAGTTGCAGAGTTTGGATTTCTTTTTGAACCATATAGAAATTACATCTATAAATCAACAGAAATTGAACTCCACATTTCATAATATCCCTAAAAAAAAAGGTTACAACTGCCAATTTGAAGTATATATTTTTCTAACATTGAATAACTATTACATTTTTTTAGCATTCACTTGCGTGATTCAATAATTCTTTTTTGGACTTGATCTCTTTCTACATGTTTAACTTCTATATAGCTGCCTTAGTTTTTTTACTCCTCTATTACTTTTTGGAATTGCGTTATCCTATGATTTTGTAATCTAAGAAAAAGCTTTGTAGCGCAGTACAACACATCTCTAATTTAATAAAAGAAATATCCACTGCCTATATAGTCATCAACAGAAGTTTGAGAACTTGTGCACATGTTTATATTACTACAATTAACTGTAGAAACACATGACCCAAGCAAATTTAGCATAGTCCAAGCATATACATACAATACATTCCACACAAATTACAGTGCAATATTAAATAAATGCATCAACAATAATATATATGCATAACGAAGCTTTTATTGGTGTTGCATTTCTTGCACGTAACCTTCAGGAGTTTATCAATCTTCATTCTTCCTCCAGATCGCTAACTTGTCATCAGGAAAGGGAAAATTTTGCAGATTGTAGCAACCACTCACCTCCGCATAGCGTAATAGAGGCATTTCCTTCTGCAAAATTTTCCAGTCAAGCTTTAAGTTGGGCAACACCTTAAAACATAGGCCCTCAATGTTCCAAGCAAAGGGACTTTCACCCTTGGTTAGGATGTCTGTCAGATCCCCATTCTCAATGCAGAGGTACTGCAAACTAGCAAGCTTCTCAGGATTGACCCAGGCAGGAAGAGTTTCATGCCGATAACGCCTGAGATAGAATTCCTGAAGACTTGATGGAGGTGAAAGGCCATTAAGCATTTCTAAAATCCTTTTATCATCACAATCTTCAGTATCAATGGCTAGAACCTTGAGCTTGTCCAGCCGCGATAACACATGCATTTCACCTTTTGAAATTCCACTTTCCCTGCTTATGTTCATTCGCAGGACTCTCAGGTTGCTCAGCCCCTGAAGCTCAAGAAATCGGCAGCTTTGTTTGTTGTCTAGACTACCGACCTTGAACCCGGACAGTTCTTGAAGATGGACAAGCTTTTCTATTCCCCTGGGAAAATAAGAAAGAGCACAAGATCCTAAATCCAAGATCAACAACTTCTTCAATGTAGTGATTGACTGGTTTAATCTGACCAAACTATTGCATCCATTTAAAACCAGAATTTGCAAGTTACGGAGTTTTCTCATTGAAGATGGCAATTCTTTAAGCCCTGAGACACCACTCAGATTCAGATATGCTAGACGTTTAAGAGAGCAAATCCAAAGCAAGAGATCATCCACCGAAATTTTATCTAGCTTATTGAGTGAGAAATCCAACACCCTGAGGGAGTGAAGCGAACCAATATTTGCATCCAGGATGACATCACTGCTCGGCATTAGTAACAATGCCCTGAACATGGGGCTATTTCTTAATGATTTTGAATGCATGTCACCACTGAAACCTAACCAACGAGGATCTGCTGCCGTTAATTTCTGCCTGCCCTGCTCATCAAAACTGCCAAATGACTCCTCCTGCGCTATCATAATGGTCAATTCCCGCACCATATCATGCATCTTGCAACTATATACTCTTCCATCGTAGTCTCTCCTGTGAACAGCTTCAACCAAGCATCTAGTCACTAAATCAGACAGGTACTCAAATCCCACATCTTTTGCAGTTTTTGCGCCCTTGCTCTGCACAAGTCCCTCTCCAACCCACCAATGCACTAACTGTTCAGCATCAATTATAGAGTCTTCAGGATAAATGGAGAAGCACAACAAACATTGTTTCAGATGAGTTGGAAGCTCATCATAGCTCAACTGCAAAGATGCCACCACTGCTGAGCCTATTTTTCCTTCAACTATCATATCATGAAAATTTTTGTTAATTTCAATCCACTGGACGAGTGAATTGGTTTTTTGTGACAGTAATGCTGCCACTGTCTTGATTGCTAGTGGAAGTCCCCCACATTTCTCCAAGATTTCCCTCCCTACTGCCTCAAATTGCTTATCTAGACTAGAAGTCCCTCTAAATCTTGAAAATGCAATCTTACTAAACAACAACCAGCTTTCATCTCTATCTAGAGTTTTCGGCTGATGGATTTGTGACTTGTCAACTCCCATATCAATAGTAACACCTTCATTTCTAGTGGTGATTATTACACAACTCTTCTTTCCAAGAACTTTTTGCAAACTGGAATAGAACTTGTCCCACCATGGTAGATTCATCCTCCAGACATCATCCATCACGATTAGACAGGTCTTACCTTTAACAGCTTGGCTAATTTTGTGAGACAATTGACCGTCATCTGAGGGGGAGGAACCTGGTGCCAATTGTTCCAGCATGCTCCTCATGATCTTCACCTCATTTGAAGGCTGAGAAACAGAAATCCAAAGCATCGTGTCGTAGTGATTGGCTACATCCAGATCATTAAAAATTTTCTGGGCAATGGTGGTTTTTCCTAAGCCACCCATTCCCACTATGCCAATCCGGTTAAGTATATCTGTGGTGCCAAAGATCCAGCTTTTCAACTTTGCCAGGTCTGCTTCTAGTCCAATTATCTCTGATGGGTCATAGTCTTGTGATGTGAATCTGAGAACCTGGTATGCATTGTCTCCCCTATTGCTCATGTCTTGTGCCTTTAGATATGCAGCTAAAGACCTTTCCATCGAGTCCATTTTTGTATTAACGTCTTGCAGCTTCTTGCCCGCTTGATACCAGAAAAATGGTTTCCGAAATGCAAAACTTGTGCAGGAACTATCTTTCTGATATTCATCACTAACTAGGCAATCTGTTAATATGTTATCAGCTTGAAAGACCAGTTCTCTTAATCTAGACAAGGTTGCCTTTACAATTTCCTTCTTGCTTTTGAGGCTTTCTGTATCAGCAAGTAAAGCCTTTATAAGATCCAGCCTAGTCTTCATTACCTCAAATTGACCTCTGAAGTCAAGTGCAAAATTAGCTTGGTTCTGGAGAGCTGTGAAAACTTGTGTTGTCAGGGTTTGAATCATAGCATCTACGATCGACATCTTCAATAAGTTTGTATGTTAATCTCTTGAACATAAATTTAAGGCTTAGTTTCCTCATCATCTAACTTGATAAATCACATATATGAATGCGAAAAAAATTCAATGATGTACCCATTCAGACAATTAGCACTAACTACAAATAAATGGTAGCTAGAAGTATAATGTCCCTATTTAATAGTCCTTGGAACAATCATGTTAATGAGAATAGAGCAATATTTCATAGTCTAGCTTCACTGTTAGACAATTAATTCCACATACCTCCAATTTGATTTGCCCGTTAAAATGTTCATAAGCTTTAGTAGCTTTTGTTTCCATTCATTTGAGCTCATCCTTAACAATTATACCCCAAATACACATACTCTGAAAATGATTTTACATATATACTAAACTGTTAAATAATCGGCACATATTTAAAAGTTTTATTAATTGAGTATATGTCAATCATCTAATGATTAAATATAAAAAACAAATCCAGATTATGTGTTAGTGAATGTGAGGCAAAAAATCTCTTCAATTTTTAGCCCTTACGTGAATTAAATCATACATAATAATGATTTCCAACACACACATCGGACCAGAAGGATTCATCAAACTAATTTTCTAATTCTGAATAGCAAAGACATAAAGCTGAAATGTTCAATATATATCGGACCAAAAGGATTCATCAAACTAATTTTCTAATTCTGAATAGCAAATGTATAAGTTGAAAGTTTCAATACATATCGAATCAAAAGGATTTATCAAACTAATTTGCTAATTCTGAATAGCAAAGGGGTAAGCTGAAATTTTCAATACATATCAGACTGAAAGGATTTATCAAACTAATTTTCTAATTCTGAATAGTAAAGGCGTAAGCTGAAACTTTCAAACTGGATTTGATCTTTCAGGAAAACAAAATCCTTATCAATTTCTATTCCACATACAGACCGACACACTCATTTCTAAGCAAGAAACTTAGCAACTATATTTGGACCAAAAGAACCTTAAAAACATATAAAAAGTAAGTTTGGATGAAACATAAAGGTCCCTGAAATGGAAAGTACATACCAAGCTGCCGACTTCCTGTTGTTCCTTACTTCAGCGCAAAAATTTAAATCCTGACAGAAAGAAGAAATTAGTAGGATTATTTCAGCACACAGATAGGCTAGACACAAAAAAGAACAAAAAAAAAAAAAAGGGATTTTTATGAGACCTCGGAAAGATACCTGAAGAAGATGGAGAAGAAATGCATAGGCTATAAATTGAAGAAGAAATCAATCACTTGCGTAAATTTTTTTTTTTTGGAACAAGAATCACTTATGTACTTCAGTGACAAAATAATAGAATTCTATACAAAAACGAAAAGGGTTCTGGCCTTTGGGGGAAATAAAGCAAGACCATATTCCAATCATGCATTTAAAGCAAGACCATATCCCAACCATGCATTGAACTGGTGACCAGAATAATAATGAGTATACAGCTAGAGTACCACCATTTTCACTTTTCCAGCATAAAGTGTTTACTTTATGGTTTCTTTGTCATATTCCAGTTTTTTTCCTTTTTTTCTTTAATAAAAACAACGACTTTAGTTGTTTATAAATTTTTTAAGAAAATTTCTGCAATGACTTGAAGGCTGACTAAGACCGTTGCTTTCAAAAAACCATATTTTAACATTTTAAAATATTTTTTTTATGACAGTTCAGAATAAATTGTTTTTTAACTCAAAATTCTAATAGGCTCTTTTCTTTCTTCTTTCTTTTTTTATTTTTGAAATAAAAATTTTCATTATTAGCTGCCACCGATCATTTACTGGTCATCTCTTAAATTGGTGACTCAATTTATTATTATTTATTTCTATTTTATTTATTTTAGTTCATTTATTTAATACAGATTTTTGTGTATGTTCTTTTTGAATTTTCTTAAAATTTCCTTTATATATTACTATATTTTATGAGATTTGATTATTTATATTTTTGTGAAGTATGATTATTTTCAATTGTAAAATTTCTGTTGATGTTTTTACTATCAGACTAACTTAAAAATTAGAAAGTCAATTTTTAACTAATTAAAACTATTTAATAGAGTGTACGTCAAGTTGCACATTAGAAAAGTTTTGAATAAAATTTTATTTTAGTATTTTTAATTATATTATTATTGATATTATTTATTTGTCAAGTTATAGTATTAATTTTCAATCAATAAAAATTTATTTTTATCCATAAAAAAAGAAATATTTTAAGGATAGTCTATATTAGTTTAAAAACTAACGCTTTTACTTTGATTTTTGTAATTGTACTAATTGAATTATTTGTAATTCTTATGATTTGGCATAATTAAATTTGCCTGATAAGTTCCTATCTCTCTCCTTTTTTAATTAATATATAACTATGTCTCTTAAAAAAGCAAAGAGAAAGAAACTATTGGTTGGGACTAAAGTAAGTGAAGTCTCTCTCACAATTTTTTCCGTCGAAACAAGAATATGGATTTTTTTACCAAAACAAAAATACGGGCAATTTTTCAAAGATATTTTTTAATATATTGCAATAGAATTGGGTTGTTATTCCATATTAGATGTTATCATAAAATTTCAATTGTAGGTTATAATTTCTCTCTTTAATTATTTATATATCCATGTTATATATATTGTTGTTCGCTTGACTTTAATTAGAATAGAATTTGTTATTGGAATGAATGGTTTTAATATATAGTTTCTGATAGATTAAAATTCAGCATATAAATGAAATTATAATTCCTCAATGAGAATAATTATTCCTCATGATTTTTAATTTTTTTTTAAATTAAGTCAAATTAATTGTAAAATAAAACATATAAAAAGAAACAAGATCTACTTTTAATGAACTTTATAGGAGAGAAATTTTTTCTTTATAAATTAATAATAATAAAAATCGAATTCCCCTTTAGGATGCTTTTAATGAGGAATCATTTGATAACTCGGTTGCCGGGGACATATTTTTTTTTTTAACACATCAATGATAGATTTCACTTTACTCAATGACAAAAGGAAGCCCATTCACCAGTTACCAGTATTAGCGGAGGCTCCTTTTGTTTTGCTAACGGAAGACAAATGACGTCTTACGTTACGCTCTGGCAAATATAATAAAGTAACACATTTCTCCTGTTGGTCGTGCCCAATAATTTCTACTAGCATATGAACTTTCGCAATTAAACCATTGCTTTATATATTATTTATATATAGGTTTAATAATAAAATAATAAAATATTTTTTATTTATTTTAATTTGAATTTAATTTTAAATTTTCAGTAAAAATATTTTAATTTCAAAAATATATAGTGATTATAATACAAGTCTAATTTTTGTCAAAATTGAATGTTGAGGTGATGTCTTATTTTAAATGACACTATTGATATAAACTCCATTGTAACATGAACTGTATATATGTATATAAAAAATCAAACGCTTTCGATTTTAATTATTTTTAATTTTTAGTTTTGATATAAATATTTTAATTTTTTTAAATACAATACATTCTACTATTAAATATATAATATTTGATAGTTAATTATAACATTGAAACATTAATCATTTTTATTATTTATAGAGATTTAAATTATATTTTATATATTTGATGAATCTTATAATAAGTTTTTGACTTTTCGAAAAAATGGGAAGTTAGTTATGGCAGTTAAAATTCTCTATGTAACCTAACTGTCACCTTTGTTTTTCGTGTTCGCCAATTGGTGCTGTCAAGCTGCCTTGGCCTTTCTTTTTACGTCATGGACTACATCAATCACTGGGAGATGTTTTTTTTATGTTCCAGCCAATCTGCCTACCAAGCAATCTTATACAATGGCAGTCACAAAGTCTACACCTACTTTACTATCAATTGATGATACGACTATATCCAATAAGGGAAGATTCATTGCAATTAAAATCAACCAAGAATTATATGAACAACAATTGATGACTTGCCAACATGAGCTGATAGCTAGGATTATTCTTTTAAAAGGGAAGGCTCCATAAAAACTGGTAGATCTAAAAGCAAAACTTTCGAATGTATGAAATATCACAAATAATTAGTGATTGATTTCATTGGGTCATGGTTTTTACGATATGATCTTAACTAATCTTGCGGATAAAAACTCTATTTGGAGTTGTGGTGCAATTGCATTAAAACTTGGAATTCTTAGACTTCAGCATTGGACTCCAGATTTCTAACCGGAATCTCAAAAATCTGCAAATGCTCAAGCTTGGGTCAGATTCTATAAGCTCCCTTGGGAATAGTGGCATTCGCATATCTTAGCATCAATTGCTAAAGGCATTGGAGTTCCTTTGAAGATCGATAAAGAATTTGGTCATTATGCTCGTGTTCTTATTGACATTAATTTATCCTCTTTTTTACTAGAGAATCTCCTTATTGAATGCATTGGGAAAAGTTTTTCATTTATGTTGTTTATGAAAACTTACCCTCTTTTTGTAATATCTGCTCTAATGTTGGACATTCATCTTCTTCTAATTGTCGTTGGGGGAAGAAGATATCTAAATCTGATGTTCCTTTTAAGTAATAAAAAAACTTGAAGATCCAAAGCGGGTTTGGAAATTAAAAACTAATTCGGCTTCAGTGGTTCCTGTGAGTAATGCTTTCCAGCATATTGCATTTGGCACTAATGATGATAGGGACAACAATCCTATTAGTGATGATGGCTTGACAAAAGACATTGCATATCATTCAATTCCAATTGCAGTCATTTAAAATGCAAATGGTTTGAGGGTTCTCAATCTTGCTGATCTCGGGAATAAAGCACATTAATTTAATATGGACGCAACAGTTACTAAATCCTTCTTTACACATAAACATATAATTGATGAGAATGCTTTTATTTCGGAACATGATATAGTGGTGCAACATGATCATTCATATCATAATTCTGATGATGATGACACAAGAGCTCCTATTGATTTCAAAAATAATGCACATGCACCAACCATGAATACAACAGTTACTTAATCCTTTTTTCCAAATAAATAGATGACTAATGAGAATGCTTCTAATCTTGAACATGATTTGGTGGCACAACATGATCATTCTGGTTATAATTCTAATGATGATGGCATAGGGAGTCCTAAAAAGTCTCATAGGCAGATAAGGTGGATTTACTAAAGGAGCCATGGACATCAGTCACAAGAAAAAGGTACATTATAAGTCTTAGCAATATAAAGTATCTTTATCCAAGAGTTACTAGAAAACCAAAAAAATTAAATTTATAAAGATATATTTCTAGAATTGTAAGGGCATGGGTATTTCTCATACTCAGCGTAGTTCATCTTCTTTTTGCTTTTAATATCCTCTTGACTTTTTTTGTCTTGGGGAACTGTTGGTTGCTTTTTCATCTATTTCTCATAATTTTTGGAATAGACTGAATTTGACTTTGATTACAATCAATGATCATCAATTACCTTCTATATGGCTTCTTAGTAAAAGCAGCTTCACTACTCCTGCTTTTCTCCATGTTCATGATTAGCATATCATTACAAATATTTTAGTGGCTAATCAATTGCAAAGATTATCTTTTATTTATGCTAGTGTTTGGTGTAATCGGCGTTTGGAGCTCTAGACATATCTTTTTCAGCTTTCCACCAATTTTGCTTTAAGTTGGTGTGTGATTGGTGACTTCAATTTAGTTTTGGGAGCTCATAAAATAAAAGATATCCTCCAACTTTAGGTCCATATAGGGAATTTCGTTCCTTTATTGATATTTGTTTACTATATGATATTCCTACTCATGGTGCTCAATACACTTAGACTAATGGTAGGCATGGAATTAATCCAGTGGATAGCAAGATTGATAGGGCTTTGGGAAATTTCCAATTTTTTCAATTTTGGAATATTATTTCATGCATAGTGTTCATCAATTTTCTTAGCATCATTCATATCACACTCCCTTATTACTTTTGTGTGCTTTTCAAGATAGAGCTATTTGTAGGTTCTAGTTTTAAGCAATGTGGATTACCCACCCGGACCTAAGAAATTTTATTCCTAATTCATGGGTTAATTTTTTGGATTGTCATCATCCTATGAAACTCCTTAGTGCTAAGTTGAAAAGGCTATGAACTTATCTTAAAAAATGGAACCGTGAATGTTTTGGCCGTCTTGATGAAAATATAAAGCGAGCTTCCTTGGTTTTGCAAGACATTCCATCTGAAATTTCCTTCAATGGTATCTCAAATGATCTTCATCAAAAGGAAATTCAAGCTCATACAGACTTAGATCATTCCTGACTCAGCAATAAATTTTTTAAAAGAACATAGTAGAATTAAGTAGTTGACTGTAGGGGATTAAAACATTTCTTTCTTTCATCAGCAGTTTGCTAGATCTACTTCTAAATAATGAATTCACCATCTTAAAATTAATGGAGTGCTAACTGATGATAAAACTATTATAGAACAACATATTCTTGATTTTTATCAGAATCTTTTTAGGGTAGATCATGCAGTCTAATCAAATCGGTCATCCCCCCTATGGTTTCTGAAGTTGAAAATTCTTATATTCTTTATTATACTTCTAAAGAGGAAATTAAGCACACAGTGTTTCATATGGATGCTCATAGTGCCCCTAGGCCTAATGGTTTTACTAGAATAATTTACAAAACTTACTGGGAGATTGTTAAAGTTGATGTTTGTACAGTTATTCACAGCTTCTTTCTTATTGGCATGGTCACCATAGGTATGAATTCTAGCATTATGGTTTTGATTCCTAAGCTAGTGGATGATATTACCATTGAAAAATTTCACCCAATTGTTCTTAGCAACTTCACTATTAAAATTGTCACTAAGATTTTGGCAGATCATTTTACTTCAATTACTATAAGACTTATTTCTTGTAATCAGTTTGGGTTTCTTCAAAATTGAAATATCTCATATTGTATTACAGGAGCTTCTAAAGGTATTAACCTAATCAAAAAAACATATTTTAGAGGAAATATGGCTATAAAGAATGATATTAGAAAGGCATTTGACATTATGGATTGGAATTTTTTATTAGATGTCTTTGAAGTTTTTAGGTTTTCCCTTACTTTTAAAGATTGGATTCTTAATTTATTTTCATCTTCATGACTTTACATTATGATTAATGGAAATGCCCATGGTTATTTCTCTTGCTCAAGAGGTGTAAGACAAGGCAACCCCTTTTCCCCTCTTTTGTTTTGTTTAACATAAGATTTTCTTAGTAGATTAATTTCTTCTAAGGTTGCTTAAGGTATTATTGAGCTTATGAGACATACTAAGAATGATTTTTTCCCAACTAATTTCCTCTATACTTATGATGTTTCACTTTTAAGAAAGGTTTCGATTAAAAATATTAGGGCTATCATTGATACTTTCAAACATTATAATCTTATATTTGGTCAATAGCTAATTGGGGAAATTTAGAAATTTTTATGGTTCTATAATTCCTGAGCACCACCTCACAAAGATTCATCAAATTCTTGATATTAAAAGGTATGTACTTCCTTTTTTATATCTTGGTATACCTTTGTTTCCTGGTGCCCTTAAAAGGCATTGGTTAAAGACTATTGTTGACAAAGTTTGTAGCAATTTTTTGAAATGGAAAGGTAATTCTTTGACTATGGTTGGGTTTAACTCTGATTCAATCAATCATTACTAGCTCTTTATTACATTCTTTTACTATTTATTATTGGCCACAATCTTTGCTTTTGTATATGGAGCATTGCACGAGAAATTTCTTATGGACTATGTTCTTTTCAAAACTCGCAAGTGCACAGATCGTGAATTATAGTACAAAAGATATCATTCATGCAAGGATTGTATATTGAGTACTAATATCTCTATTTATAATCTTAGCTAGCAAATCAATAAAGTAATTTAGAAAATAAAAGTATAAATCTAAATAATCAAAACTAGGAGAAAATAAAATGATAAAAACATAGAGCTTAGGTTTAGTTTCACTATTCCAATCAGATCACGAACACTTAACTATTAAACACTTTGATTTTAGTTAAGGGTACTTGTTCTAAAATACCTAAAGACTCTCTCGAGTTCAATTAAGTATGTCAAGATTAAGATTTAACCTACTCTCGTGATTAAGAAATTAATCCTATCTCATTAAACTTCTTAACAATTATTTTATCCTTGAAGAGCTCACCTACTCTAGTGGTTGAGTGGTCTAAGTCCTATGAGTCTAAAGCTAATAAATTCTCCTAACTCTCATTAGTGAATCTACATATAATCATGCAATCAATTAGGCCCTTAATTGAATATAAGACATGAAGAGCAACTCATAAAATTAACTAAAAATTAAATTAATAAAACCTATGTTCAATCACATCATAGAATAGCTACTCTTAGCCTAAATCATAAAAACAGTTTAGCCAAACATGACTTTAAAAAGAATTATAAACATAAAATAAATAACAAGAGAATGAAGAAGAAAAAGAAGAAGAATAGATAAAACTCATTTAAGCATGCTTTAATCTTCAATCCTTGTTGAGCTATTGGTTTGTTGCCCCTTAAGTGTTGAATCCCCTTTTTCAAATACCTCTTAGCATCCCTTTATATAGGAAACCTAATAGGAGATCTTTTAGCACTTTAATTCCTCTTCTTTTCTTGCTTAGGAACACACCTACCACACAACCATGTGGAGCTGGTGTGAGGTTAAACTTTTTGGAAAAGTTTTTAGCACAATCATGCATGAGCTCGAATTCAGATTCCAGAAGGTTGCACACTTTCAAATATGGCCATCCTTAAAACTACGTCACACTTTTAAAACTTCTTTAATTCGAACAGAAAGATGCACCAACAACAACACACATGTATTGCACCTGTGTGACATAAAGCTTGCAATCCAATAGATTGCAAAGGCAAAGACACAGGTGTGTGCCAAATCATGTTGCCCTTAGCATGATCTTCTCATGCAAATCCTTGATTTCTTTGGAATCCTTAGCTAGTTTCTTTAGAGAAAAAGAGAATATTTGTTAACACTTGAATAAAATTTGTAATAAAAATAAATTAATTATAAAAATAAATAAAAACTAATTAAAATATCAAACTAAAATAATTATTGTTTAGGCCTAATTCCTACCCAAATTAATTTGAATATCTATACAAAACTCATTAAAATTCAAATGAAATATATGTAAAGAATTACACACATCAAATTCCTCCACACTAAAGCTTTGCTTGTCCTCAAGCAACAATCAAATTTGAAATTTAAAGAGTAGCTTAACTACAACCAAAGAGTTATAATTTCTAAGATATGCAAGCCAACAACACCAAGATTGAACATAACTCTAAAAGAAGAGCATTTAAGCTTATAATTTTTTCTTTGAAAACAAGAATTAATTGTGAATGCGTTTTATACTCCATTTCACAACATCTTTTCTTTTATTTGATGAGTGTGTTTTATGCTCTATATTACCATTTTTTTATTCTCTCTAATCAAGTCTTCTCACTCTTAGTCATCCCTCGCCTTCCCGTATTACTAAGTGTGGATACTGTTAAATGGGTCATTTGGATACTCTTACTCTAATTAGAGCATTAGAGTAGATTCAGAACATTAAAAAATTTTGAATTAAGTACCACTCTTAATAAGCAAAAGAGAGATTTTTTTTTTTAATTACAAACCAAAATGCATTCTCTCTCAAAATCATGCTCAAATTCAATCTCCAAATTCATGCTTAGATTATAAAAACTAAATTCTTCATACATAATGACCATGTATAGCCATCTTAATTAATAAACCATTCAATATTTCAATAATTGAATCAAGAATGCACACTTATCCACTATTGTCCTCTAAATTCAATTGAGCATCAATTTTGCATGAAACCAAAACAAAAAAATTTAAGGACAAGCTTTACCATAAATGTGGTGAAATTGAGGTAAAAGTTAATGGATCTTGCCATTTTTTTTTATTTTCTTTAATTTAACTAATACGCATACAAAAATAAATAAAACACACAAACACAAACACACAAACATAAAATATAATCCTAACATTTGTCATCCTCCCCCACACTTATCTATGGCATTGTCCTCAATGACAAAAATATTAAAGTAAGAAAAAGAAAATAAGGACTTCCCTAGTAAGTTTTTGTCTTCCTTTTTTGCTCGCTCCAAATGCTTGAATGACTTATAGAATAAAACAACAAAAAATGGAGAAAAATTAAAGGAAAAAAATTAGAATAAACTTAAAAAAAGAAATAAATAAATAAAACATCGGGTTGCCTCACAACAAGCACTAATTTTAGGTCATTTAACTTGACCCCTTGAATATGTAGTATCACGAGTGCAACCGAACATGAGGAAGTGTTCTTGGAAGCATCTTCCTTTTTTTTCTTTTGGTAGGCTCCTTTTTCACCAGGTAATAAAGTGAAGACTCCATATACCAATTCTTTGGTTCTAGAATTACTTAAAGAATGTAAGGCTCTTCATGTGGGTCCTCCGACAATCCAACACCTTTCATGGATTCCTTATATATAACTATAATAGGACATGGAACATATGCATTGCTACTTAATGATAACTCATCTTCATCTTCATCTTCATCCCATATAGCTTCAATAATTATTGTGATTTTCTCATCCAATTCGTCTTGAAATTGAGTTGAGTGACTTTAAACTTCATTATCCTTTATATCTATAAATTGATTCTTACACATGGAGACTTCTTCAATTTCCTTAGTGATCATCTCTTTTTTATCATCATGGCACAATTCAAAGGTGACTTCATCATCTTGACTTAAAATGTTCTCATTATCCCGTACACTTTCTCCTTATATTGGTTGCATTGAATAATTCATGGGTGCACACATCTTAAGTTTTTGAAAGCATCTTTTTTGAATTTATTCAATTTGATTTGCTTACAACTTGAGTCTTATTAGAGTTCTTTTTATGCAACTAAATGTTCTATTTATGCAGCCATTTTAGACATGAATTACTTTATCTTAATCTCCAATAAATATTCTTTGATTCTCTTGGTCTCCTCTTATTGATAACTCCAAGTATGATCCACACATCTACTCCAAAATGGGTTGTAATGAGGTCATGGAGGTGAATATGAATAATATGGGCAATACACCTCATTGTGGTTCTCTCCACACCAATTATAAACCTGAAAAGAAGATGGAAAATAATTAAACGTCATATGCTCTACATTATATACAGGATCACATGCATTATAACTCAATAATTGATAAGAAAATTTACCATTATCCATGAAAAATTACTTATCAATATTATAAATAGAATAAAATAAAATAAAATACTAGTCTAAGAGAAGTAAAAATTAAACTAACATTAATATTGCTAATCCCTAGCAACAGCGCCAAAAACTTATTACGTTTAAAACCTGCAAGCGCACAGATCATGATTGCAGTATAAAAATTTATCATTCCCATAAAGACTTTATATTGAGGACTAATGTCTTTACTTATATCTCAGCTAGTAAATTAAATAAAAGTGAATTTGTAATCAAAATAAATAAAGAAATCTAAATTAAATTAAAATCAAATGATAAAATGCTTAGAGCTTACGCTTAGTTTCACTATTCCAATCAGATCATGAACACTTTAAATAAATTTAAACATTCCACACAACTACTCCAAGATAGGTTGTAGTGAGTTTGTGGAGGTGAATATGAATAATATAAGCAATACACCCCATTGTGGTTCTCTCCATACCAATTACAAACCTGAAAAGAAGATGAAAAATAATTAAATGTCATATGTTCTAAATCATATACAAGATCACATGCATTAGAACTCAAAAATTGATAAGAAAATCTACCATTATCCATGACAAAAAAATAAAATACTAGTCTAAGAGAAGTAAAAATTAAATTAATATCAATATTGCCAATCCCCGGCAATGACGCCAAAAACTTATTGTGTTCAAAACCTGCAAGCGTACAAATAGTGAATTGTAGTACAAAAGATATCGTTCACATAAGGATTATATATTGAGTACTAATATTTCTACTTTTGATCTTAGTTAGCAAATCAATAAAGTAATTTAGAAAATCAAAATTTAAATTTAAATAATTAAAACTAAGAGAAAATCAAATGATAAAAACATAGAGCTTAGGTTTAGTTTCACTATTCCAATCAAATAATAAACACTTAACTATTAAAAACTTTGATTTTAGCTAAGGATAATTGTTCTAAAATACCTAAAGACTCTCTCAAGTTCAATTAAGCATGTCAAGATTAAGATTTAAACTACTTTTATGATTAAGAAATTAATCCTAACTCATTAAGCTTTTTGACAATTATTGTATCCCTGAAGAGCTCGCCTACTTTTATGGTCGAGTGGTCTAAGTCCTATGAGTCTAAAGCTAATAAATTCTCCTAACTCTCATTGGTGAATCTACCCATAAGCATACAATCAATTGGGCCCTTAATTAAATACAAAACATGAAAAGCAACTCATAAAATTAACTCAAAATCAAATTGATAAAACTTATGTTCAATCATATCATAGAATAGCTACTCCTAGCCTAAACCCTAAAAAGAGTTTAGCCAAACATGACTTTAAAAAGAATTACAAACATAAAATAAATAACAATAGAATGAAGAAGAAGAAGAAGAATAGATAAAACTCATTTGAGTGCACTTTAATCTTTAATCCTTGTTAAGCTCTTTGTTTGTTGCCTCATAAGTGTTGAATCCCCCTTTCAAATACCTATCTGCATCCCTTTATATAGGAAAACCTATTAGGAGATCTTTTGGCCCCTCAATTCCTCTTCCTTTCTTAGTTAGAAAAAAGTCTCCTTTTCTTTGACATGCCCACCACACAACTATGTTAAGTTAGTGTGACGTTAAACTTTTTGGCATAATTTTTAGTACAACCATGCATGAGTTTGGATTCAGATTCTAGAAGATCACACACTTTCAAACACGTTCCTGCCTAAAACCATATCGCACTTTCAAAACTTCTTTAGTTTGATAAAAAAGATGCACCAGTAACAACACACCCATGTTGCACCTGTATGACATGAAGCTTGCATTCCAATAGATTGCATAGGCAATGACACAAGTATGTACCAAACCATGTATCTCTTAATGATCTTCTTATGCAAATTATTTTCTTTAGAATCTTTAGCTAATTTTCTAAGGGAAAAAGAGAATATTTATTAACACTTGAATAAAATTCCTAATAAAAACAAATTAATTATAAAAATAAATAAAAAATAAGTAAAATATCAAACCAAAATTATTATTGTTTAAACTTAATTCCTATCCAAATTAATTTGAATATTTATACAAAATTGATTAAAATTCAACTTAAATATATGTAAAGAATTACACACATGAGACTAGTTCTATTCATGACAAAAAACTTATTATGATTTTTTGGAAACTCACATGTCTTCCTTTTAACAAAGGAGGTGTTGGTATTAAACAATTACAACCTTTGAATGAGGCTATATTGAGTAAATTTGCTTAGAAAGTTATTACTTCTCAAGATTATTACAATGTTCTTCATCAAAGGTTAATTTGTCCTTTAGGAATTCCTCAAGATTCTTATTTTACTTCTTCTATTTGGTTTTCCATAAAGAGAATCTATACTTTTCTTTAGTCTGAGGCAAAGTGGTTCATTGGGAAAAATAGTCATTCAATTTTTAGACTGATGCTTGGATTAATCATATTGTTACATATTAGTTTGCCTTATTGGTTAAGGTGCAAAAAGGGTTGGTTAGCTAAGTGTCGAATTTCCTCATTAATGATAACTGGGAGATTTCTTAAATGTCTAATGATGTGGTAAGGAATAACATTGTTGTTGTTTCTCTTATTCATAATGACACTATGTAAGCACCCAATTTCAGGATGCAATTGTGTATGTGTGTGACGAAAGCCCTATGATGAAAATCTAATTAAGAATTGATCTCTGGTGTCGAGTTTCATGATTTAAACAACTAAATTGAAACATTTTGTGGATTTGATTGCAAAATTGATTTTTTAGGGATTTGATTGCAAAAATTTGAAAGTTATGAGGACCTTTTTTGTAATTTGATTTAAAATAATAATAATAATAATAATAATAATAATAAATAAATTGGTCGGCTAGCATTTAATACCGATTGACATTGTGTAATGCTGATCGACATTACATAAAGCTGAACGGCATTATGCAATGCTAACTAGCATTATAGCATTAGGCAATGCTAGCCAGCATTACGGGTTAAAATCAACATTCGGTAATACCGATTTTTGCTAAAAAATTATTTTTATACTGATTTTGTGATTTTTTACGTTGATTTTATCATTTTTCATTAGTTCAAGACACCACATGTCTGCTTGTGAGTTTTTTTTTTTTTTTAAATCCTATCGTTTATCATCTCATTATCTTGATTTTGAAAATTCCAAAAAATAAAATACAGATTAAGAGACTCTTGATCTCACTCCTAACTATCACGTAACTTCCTAACGTGATCACAGGAGTTAAGGTGGTTGGGTCTAGCTTTAAAAGCCAAAAGGGGAGGCTGTGAAGGAGGACTAATGAGGGAGAGAGGCAAAGAGAGTTTGTGGGGAAAAAAGGGGCTACAAGAAAACCCTAGAGAAAAGAGCTACAAAAAAAAACTAAAGTGAAAAAAACCTAATTAGCTACTGTCAAAAAAAAAATAAAGGCATTCTTTGTTGTTAAAGTAGAGAGAATCAAGAAAAAAATAACAGCGTCAATCTCAAAATGATAACAATCCCAATTTAAGGAGCATTCAAACAACACTTGAACAACATCTTCTAATTTTTTTTTCTCTTAGTTTTATTTGATTTTTTTATTGATTCATTACTGATTAATTTTTATTTTTTTTGTTTTGATTGATGTTCTGTGACACCCTGGAGATGAAACCGGTGATATGAGATTTTGGCAATAACCATTGGAAGAATCCATGGAATGCCATGGATTAAGATCTATAAAACCCCCGTAGGATTTAGGATTTATGATTTCTTCATTCTATTAATTTGCTTTTGTTTTGGGTTGTAATTAATTTGATTTTAATTTTTGTACAGTAGTTTGTAATAGCCTCAATAGTGGGAAATAGTAGAATTTTATATTCTCTACATTAAAATTTATTAGTAATTTAGGTTCAACTAGGTAAAAATCAATTAAAATCAATGGTGGCTTTAGATTAATTTAGGGTTACATGTAAATTGCTTTAGGGTTTTTTTAGAAAATTATATAAATCCTATGTTTGATTTGATTTTGTTATGATTTTTTTTGTTTGGGTTTTGTTTTTGGATCTTTTAGTTCTTTGGGCCCCAAGCCCACAGTAGGTCCAAACCCACTAAATAAAAATAGGCTTAAAAATGGTTTAGGTTAATTAACTAAAATCAATTTAGGCCTATTAAGTTAATGTAGATTTAGGTCCATTTTTAGGTTAACTAAAATTAATTTAGACATTGCTCAGCCCGTTAATTTCATTTCTTTTAAAACAAATAGATTTAGGATCACATCACTTAATTTAAAACCAAGTTAGACTTAGGCCTACTTGTTAATTTAACTTCTTCTTTAAAATTTGGTAGACTTAGGACTATTCCCTTAGTTATATTAAAATAAATAGACTTAAGTTTACTAAAATTAATTAAAAATGTAGGTCTTTTTCTAGTCCACTTCACTTGTAAATAAAACATGTAGAATTAGCTAACTTTTTTTATAAAAAAATGACCTAGTTTAGACATAGGGACATTGCCTTTTGTATGAATTTTTTACATGTGATTTTATGACCTGTTGCCTTTTTAGGTTAGATGGATGTTTAATTTAGGTTTAAATAAAATTGCATGTAATTAGAGAATAAGATAGTAATTCATAAAGTAATTTTAAATGAACATGAGGCTAAAAGAAATTACTATTCCATTCCTAAAATCTCCTAGTTGTGGTGCTAGCTTTCTTTTAGATAATCGAGTACCACCTTTCAATTTGTCCCAGTTATTACCTTGGGTGGCGACTCCTCATCTCCACACCATGTCTTTGTGACAATGGTTAGTGTATTGTTTAGGGCCTTGTGCCCAAACAGTGTCACAGTTGCTAAAATCTTAGACGCGCACTGTAAGGACCCAATTTCAGGATGATGTGTTATGGATGTAATAAAGGACTCCAATGATGAAAATGTCATGAATAGGTCTTTAATACTTAAAATTTAAAACTTCAAGGGTCTGATTGTATTTTTCAAAGAAAGGATTTAATGTTTTTAAGGACTAAATTGCAATATTTTTTAAAGACCTAAACGCAAAACTTTAATTCTTTTAGGGACCTTTTTGTAATTAAAAGTTACAAAAAAAGTGGTCAGAATTATATAATTCCAATTAGAATTATGTAATTCTAGTTGGAATTACACTAATTCCAATCAAAATTGTGTAATTCTAATCAAAATTACACAATTCTGGTCGGAATTAGACCTTTTTCATCTTTTTTTTTTGGATTTTCAGAAAATAAAAAATGTCTTTTTCTTGAATCCTAATTAGTCTAAAATTCTCTTAAAATTATTTTAATATTTATCTAATATTTTTAAGGAAATAACAGTCTTTTAGGAATCAATTTATACGTACGTTTTCACTGTAAAAGAGGGGCTTTGGTTCCTTTAAAAAAAGGGGACGAAAAGGAGAAAAAAAGAAAAAGAGCATATGCATTCTCTACAAAAAATTCTTTTTGCTTAATTGATTATTTGAAGATCTTTAGAGGATTTTTGAAGAACAAGATTCGAAGATCTATTAAGAACAGTGATTTTACAAAATTTGAGGAGCACTTCATTAAAATCATCCATAAGTATCATCTTCTCCTTGTTCTATTTTATTTGATTTATTTATTTTTTTTTATTAATTTTTAATTTTATTATTGATTCACTAATCATAATTTTGTTTATTGTTTTATGGTGATTATGGAGGAAAGTACACGATGGTCATGTTTGGAGGATTGAATCCATGAGAAGTCCATGAAATGCCATGAACAAGATCTTGTAGAGACACAGTTTCTAGGGTTTTTATTTTTTATTTATATTTTTTGGGGTGTATTAATTATTTTTATTATTATTCTCAATAGATTTTTGTAATAGCCTCAATAGTGGGAATAGTAAAATTAAGTGTGATTTTTTATTTACTTTAATTAATTGGTTAGTAAAATTAGGGTTTCAACTGGGTAATTAGTTAAAATTAATGGTGGAAGTAGATTAATTTAGGTTGCATGTTAATGGAAATTAGGGTTTTAGAAAGAATAATTAATTGGTTGTTTGATCTTTAATTTAATTGTTTTGATATGTTTTATTTGTTTTTGAGTTTGTTTATTTATTTTTATATGTTTTTGGGCCCTAGGCCCACATTAGGCTTTAACCCATTTAAATTTAGGTTTTTTAGGTTTAATTAATTAAAATGCATTTTAGGCCCATAATTAATTAAATTTTTAGGTTAGAGATAACTTAGACCAACTTAATTTAATTTAATTAATTTGGACTTAGCCTACGTAATTTAAGCCTTTTTCATAACTTGTAGATTTAAGATAATTTATTATTAAAACATGTATAATTAGACCCACTAATTTAAATACCTCCATAATTTGTAGATTTAGGTCCTTTTTTAGAATTAAAATAAATAGACCTAGGTTCATTTAATTAAAATTAAAAGGAATTAGTTTTTAGATCACTTGTAAATTAAAACATGTAGATTTAGCTCATTTAATTAAAATCAATGTAAATTAGATTAACTTAGAGATTGTATTGAATGCATTATTTACTTGTATTTTCATGACTAGTTTTCCTTGGAGTTAATTTCTAGAATAAGGGTTTATATGAAATTTCATATAAATAGAGGATAATATAGTAATTTATATAGTAATTCTAAAAGAACACGAGACTAAAAGAAGTTGGTATTACATATCCAGAATCTCCTGGTTGTGGTGCTAGTTTTCTTTTAGGGAATCGAGTACCACCTTCTCAATTTATCCCAGTTATTACCCTGGGTGGGGACTCTTCATCTTCACACCATATCTTTATGACAGTGGTTAATGTGTTCTCTAGAGCCCTGAGCTTAAACAATGTTACGGTTGCTAAAATCCTGGACACACGCTAAACCCCGCCGTCTACAGCGATGACTCCACTAAGGATAAGAGATACTAATTCTACTTGTGTTCTTTAGAATTATTTTAGTAATTATTATTTTATTCTTGCATTCATTATGATGTCCATATTAACCGATAGCGTTAGTTTATGATTCCAAGATTCTACTAACTTCATGGGATTATAAATTGGCTAACCATCACTCTTAGACTTAACTCAATTCAAGAGAGATTGCTGATCTCATATGACTAGAGTCTGTAACCCAAGTCTTAAAAGGGGGGTAGTCTTCTCTCAAGTTTGCAAAGGATGTTGGGCCCCTCTAACCTTGGCATGTAATTCAAGTCTTAAAGGAGGGCATTTTGCTAAAGGAACCTTGACCTTTTTAGCAAACCCTAACCATATATAATGGCTTAGTTATTCCCCCTATGATCTACCTAAATTGCTTGTGAATGTTTCCATGAGGTATTTTTATCTATAAAAGGCACAAGCCTATACTTTAGAAGCCCATCAGGACTAATAAAGATTGGGCTAATCTTTTATAACTAGAAATATCATTTCTATGTTTTACTCCTTTAAGAGATTTGGCATGCGCATCGATTCTTGATATCCCCTATTGATATTAAGGCCAAGACCAAAAATCCTAGGAAAAGAAACTCACCATTAAATATGTGTGTGGGAGGAATAAAGTTAGAAGGATGTATATGTACCTAATTTGACTTGTTACTTGCTACTTATTGTATAGCATGTGCATCATATATACATGCATCTCATGCATCATACTAACAATTTATCTTTCAGCCATTATAGATTCATTCGGGTCTTCCTGTGTTTAGAGTTAAAAGGGTGGCAAACTAATGAGAATTGATTTGAGTCTGCAATCGATTGTGAAAGAGATCCTTAGTAGGTTGGAAAGGAGTCCTATTAATCCACTCTACCTAGAAGCTGCACAACTGAAATAAGCCAAAGAAATAGAACAACATGAAGAAGGAAACTGGACCCTAAAGGATGTTAAAGGAGCATTGATGGATGACATGAGAGCGATAATGCAAGATGAGTTAAGACAGGCTTTGGCCAGATTGATGCCACCACCTGCTACTGCTGCACCTCCTATTATTGCCAATCCCCCTATTGTGGCCAATCCACCTACTGTGGGTACATCACCTACTAATAATGACAATGTTGGGGAAATGAAAATTGAGGATGTTAAGAGTTAAATAGTTACAAGGTGAAAAGGGAAGCACTTGAGCAATTTCAACAGCTGGAATCCAAGTAAATGAAAGCACTAACTCAGAAGATGTCAAAGATGGAGGAGTTAATAAGATGATAGGGAATTGGATACTTATTTAACTTTGATGATATAATGCAATTTGGGGAGGACAAATTTCCTGACAAATTGAAGATGCTACAACTGCATAAGTTTGATGGTATAGGGGACCTAAGAATTCACCTTAGTTAATACATAACTACTATGAGCACCACAAAGGCACCTTTGTCTATAGTTACCAAGCTATTTGTATTGTCCTTAAAGGGTATGTCTGTTAATTGGTATCATGGGTTGGAGAAGTCTATCTGTATAAACTGGAGAGAGTTGTGCATAGTTTCTAAAGTAATAAGACTACAACACTAGGCTCGAGATGTCCATCAGGGATCCAAAATTAACCAACAAAAAGCCCAATGAGTCATTTTTAGATTTTTTAACCAGGTTCATAAATAAGGTAGGACTAATGAAGAACAAGCTAGTTGAGAAGGATTGGGTTAGGATGATAGTCTGAAATGAGCTACCTAATCTAGTTGAGAGGATACAGATGATGAATCCCAAGACATTTGTAGATCTTTACGATGATGGGTTGCAAGCTGAAGAGATAAAAAAAATGAGAAGAAGAAGATCACTAGAAGTACTACAGTAAGAAATTACCCAACTTGGGGCACGCATCAAGGAAATACTCATCAAGTTATAGGAGTTCATGCTATCTAACAACCCAGGAGATGCTCAAACTTCAATTAACCCTTATCCAAATTTCTAGACCGTCTCATCCAAAAAGGCCTTCTTAGACCTTTAACCCCCACTAGACCACTAAACCTAAATCTCCCTAGCTTTGACCCAAACAGTTATTGCAAGTTTCATCAAGTTGTTGGTCATCTAACTGATTGCCTTAAACATGAAATCCAAAACCTCATAGATTCTGAAAAAATCACAGACCTTGAGAAATCAAATCCAAACCTAAACACCCAAAATAATCCTTTCCCAAATTACCGAAGCATGCCACCTCCAATAACTATGATGATCAACTTAAGAGTAAGCGAGGAAGAAGTGCTAAACTCTTTTAAGGATCTAAACCTTAAAGCTAAATCTCCTAGTGCCCCTAAAGATGTGGAAGGAGTAGAAGACTTATTAGGCAAGTTTGATTACAAGGTCTTTTATTATAAACCACCTTCTTTTGACATATCCATTGATACAATCAAGCCTATAGGATGGGGTGATGAGTTCGATGATGAAAAGCTACTAGTTAAAAAGGAGAAATGCATGGTTAAAGTATGAAAAGATGGAAAGAAGGACCAAACTATTGGGGTTATTGATATTTGGTACAAATCTAATTAAGAAGGCACTGAAGGATATAATGTATGGCTTGATAATCTTAAACTCAATCATGTTACCAGAAGTGGGAAGGGTTATAAACTAGTAAAGAGAACTATAGAGAGAGAAGAAGTTATTGAAGGAGAAGACTCATATGAACATGGTGATGACCTGATTCTTGAATAACTCAAGAAAGCAAAAGCAAATGTAAGCATTTGGGAGCTCTTGATGCACTCAAGTAGCCACATGAAAGCTTTGGTTAAGGCCCTAACTAAGATGAATATCGAAACTACTACTACCCCTGAAGTAATGGTGGCCAAGGTTATGGAGAAAAAGCATAAGGTTATTACTTTCTCTGATGAGGATTCACCTGTGGAAGGAAGGAACCATAATAAAGCCATGTTCATTCCATTAAAGTGAGAGGGAAAAGGACTAATTATATAATGGTGGATGATGGATCCATAATTAATGTTTTCCCTCTACAGATCCTACCCAATCTAGGAGTGAAGGTGGAGGATTTGGCAAAATTAGACCTTGTAATCAGGGCTTATGATAATAGCACAAGGAATGTAAAGAGAACATTTATGGCTCCTATAAAGACTAAGCCTATAGAAGCAATGGTTGAATTCATTGTGCTAGACATTCTTATCACTTATGCCTTGCTATTAGGTAGGCCTTGGTATCATGTTTGGGGAGGAGTACCTTCAATTGTGCATCAAAAGGTGAAATTCCTACATTAAGGGGAAGTTATAAGTTTAGATACAAGTATAGATAAGACTGTGTCCATATTTATGGATAGTCAAAAGTAGGTAATTACTCCTCCAGGTTTCCAAATAGCCATGATCTCAAATGGAATTACAATAGATCCAAGGGTTATGAGCATGATTAAGAAGATGAATTATCGACCTAGACAAGGACTAGGAAAAGATGAGCAAGGCATCCTAGAATTACCAGATTTCAAAATTGAAGATGATACAAGAGGACAGGGCTATAATAGAGTTGGATTCGGCAGCAAAAGGGCAAGAAGAAGGTTTTTTAATGAGAATAACCTCCTAAGGAATATAGGACCTCTGAAGGATAACTTTGTTAAACAAAAGAAGGAGAAGTTCTATCTGGGTGAAAAGGAGCCTATCCAAGTAGCTAGTGTGGATATCCTTAGGTTTGAGATCTTCAAAAACTAGATAGTTGAGAGGTTGGTACAAAACAACAAGGACAAGGTGATGAAGACAGTTGCTGAAAAGATGAAAGCTAAAGACATTGAAGAGTTGCCTTGTTTGGCACCTAATAAAGAACCACCATAGGATTTAGCTAGCATTATTAATAATATTTTTGGTGATTTTTTATAAAGAAACTAATGTAATAATGTCTGATTTGTTTGACAATGAAAACTCTATTTTTCCTGTGGTCAATGATATGAATTCTGGTTTGGCTTACTTATGTGATGTTGATTCTGATGGTCTTGTGTATTTTTAAAATGATCATTCATGCATGTTTGACATTAATTCTATTCAATTAGATTCATTAAACATGGGCACAAATGAACATCCAAAACATATTTCTATATCGCATGATTTAACTCTTAAAGAGAGAGAAAAATTTAAAAGAATATTAACAAATGGAAAGCTAGTATTTGCTTGGACCTATGAGGATAAGCCAGGGTTAGACAAAGAAATCATGGAGCATCACATTCCAATATATCCAGAAGCCAAACCTGTTAAGCAAAAGCTTTGTAGGTTGAGGCTAGAGTGGACAGAAAAGATAAAGGAGAAAATCATTAAGTAGATTTAGGCTAATTTTCTAGAAGTAGTGGAATACCCTCAATGGTTGGAAAACATAGTACCAGTTCCCAAAAAAAGATGGAAAAGTCTGAATGTGCATAGATTTTAGAGATCTGAATAAGGCATGTCCGAAGGATGACTTTCCTTTACCCCATATTGATGTGATTATCGATAGCACAACATCTAGTGCAATGTACTCCTTTATGGATGGGTTCTTAGGTTATAATCAAAAAATGATGGCAGTCATGGACAAGATCAAAATTGCTTTTATCATAGAATTAGGGATGTATTGCTATCCCTTCGGGTTGAAAAATGCAGAATAAACTTATCAACGAGCAGCCACTACCTTATTTCATGATATGATGCATAAGGTAGTGGAAGTGTATGTTAATGATATGATGGTTAAGTCAAAAATAAGAGAGGGACACTTTGAGGCTTTGGATAAGTTCCTAGCAAGAATAGAAAGATATAACCTAAGGCTTAATCTAAAGAAATGCATCTTTGGGTTAACTTCTAGAAAGTTATTAGTGCACATAGTTAGCAACAGAGGAATAAAAGTTTATCTACACAAGATTAAAGCCATCTAGGAGATGCCAACACCAAGAATGGAGAAAGAAGTATGAGGGTTATTAGAAAACTGCAGTACATCAGTAGGTTTATTATAAGACTTAATCCGATCTTCAAGCTCTTAAGGACGAATCAACTAATGGAATTGAATGAAGAATGTCAAAAAGCCTTTAATAGGATTAAGGAATACCTTACTAACCTGCCTATGTTAAGACCACCAAGGCAAGGTAAACCTTTAATATTATATTTAGCTTTAGAAGAAAAAGCAATAGGGGCAATGCTAGCACAAGAAGGACTAGAAAGGATGGAGTACGCTATGTATTATCTCAATAAAAAGTTCCTTCCATATGAAGAAAAGTATGATATGGTGGAGAAGACATGTTTGATAATGATCTAGGCTATAAAGAAGCTAAGGCATTATTTCTAGTCTTACAAAGTACAAGCTATCTCAAAGATAAATCCTTTGAGGTACTTGTTTTAAGCACCAGCTTTGACTGGAAAGATGACTCGATGGCTATTACTTTTGACTGAGTTTAATATAGAGTATGTCACTATGAAGGTCATCAAAGGAAGAGTAGTAGTAGAATTTCTAGCCTAGAATGCAGTAAAAGGAAATGAGTAGTGGAATCTAGAGTTTCTAGATGAGAACTTAGCAGTAATAGAATAGCGTGAATGGAAACTTTATTTTGATGGAGCTATGAATAATAAAGGAGCAGGGCTAGGAGTAATTCTTATCATACCAGGAGAAGAAACCATCCTAATGGTTGAGAAATTAGACTTCAGGGTTATAAATAACATGATTGAGTATGAGGCATGTATATACGACATGGAAACGGCGCTAGCAGTTGGAGCTAAAGAACTACTAGTTTATGGAGATTCCATGTTAGTCATTAGTCAAGCTAATGAGGAGTGAGAAATGAAAGAAGAGAGGTTGAAACCTTACATCTGCTATTTAAAAAAGTTAATGAGAAATTTCACTAAATGTCTCTTCATAGATTTACCAAGAGATGAGAATCAAATGACAGATGCCTTAGCAACACTTTCTTTAATGTGGGATAAACCGACGAGATCAATGATAAAGCCTTTGGTAATAATGAAAATGAAAGCTATGTGTTATGGTGAAAAATAAGTCATGAGTATCCATAGAGGGCTAGAAGAAAAGCCATGGTTTTCTAACATCTAGAGATTTATCAAGGAAAGGAAATACTTAGAGGAAGCAACCTCCAAAAAAAGATATGCTCTGTATGTTCTTGCATGCCATTATGCAAGTCATAATGGGATATTATACAGAAGGATGTCGAATGGAATACAGTTAAGATGTCTCAAGAAGGATGAAGCAAAATAGGCAATGAGAGAGATTTATGCAAGGGTTTATGTATCTCACATGAATGGGATGATTCTTGTAAAGAAAATGATTCGACAAGGGCATTACTGGATGAGCATGGAAAGGGATTATATCCAAGTAGTGAGATAATGTCATCAATGTCAAGTACATAGGAACCTCAATCATCTTCCCCGTATAGTGCTAAATAGTTTAACATCTTCTTGGCCTTTTGTAGCTTGGGGAATAGATATAATAGGGGAAGTAAAACCAACTTCTTCAAATGGGCATAAGTACATAGTAGTTGTAATTAACTACTTCTCTAGATGGATGGAAGTAAAGTCCTTTTATACCTTAAAGGCTTATTGAGAAGAATCTCATTTATAGATATGGGATCCCACACCATATTGTGACAAACAATGGCATTCAGTTCCAAGCAGAAAGGGCTGAATTATTATAGAGATACAAGATTGAGCATTATAAGTCCTCACCTTATCGACCTTAGGCCAATGGCATAATTGAAGTAGTTAATAAGAATATAAAGAAGATCCTCTCCAAGATGGTGAAAAAGCATAAAGATTTGTCTAATTATCTCCCTTTTACCTTATGGGGATGTAGAACTACAATACGCACTGCTACGAGACAAACTCTGTTCTCATTAGTATATGGTTGTGAAGCGGTTTTGCTCATAGAGATAGAAATTAAATCTTTGAAGGTCGTTATGGAAGCAAAAATCCCTAAGAGTGAATGGATACAAAAGAGATTGAATCACCTCGTATCTCTAGATGAGAAAATGATGGATGCTTTATTTCACACTTAGATTTATCAAAAGATAATAGCAAGAGCTTTCAATAAAAGGGTTAAGCCGAGAAAGATAAAAGTTGGAGATATGGTCTTAAAGCAAGCAAGGGTGATGGTGTTTGATCCGAGAGGAAGATTCATACTATATTAGGAAGGACCATATTTAGTCAAGACAATCCTACCTAAAGGAGCTGCAAAGATATCAGATCTAGAGGGAAATAAGTTCATTGAGCCAATCAACCTAGATTGACTCAAGAAATACTACCTTTTAAAAAAAGTCTGCTAGCTAGAAAACCTTAAAAGGCAAGCCATGCAAAATTTAGGACGTTCCCGCTGTTTAGAAAACTCATAAAGGGTTAGTAGGAAAAAATTAAGGAATAAAATAAAAGAGATGATCCCGTTGATCAGAAACTTGCAAAGGGCTGATCTAACAAAAATTAAGGAAATAAAAGTGAGGAAAAAATGTTCAGTGAGAAAATCTAAGAGGACAAGCTGATAACATGAGTTATGTCATATAATGTAATAAATGTACTCATTTTTTCCCTAATTAATGAAACAAATTAAAATGCTATATATGTCAAATATTGCATATTCCATCCTTATTACGAAGCATAAAGACTTAAAGGAAAAATAAAACATAAGAAAACAGACTTATGAGACCACTACTTTTATTTTTTTTTTCTTTTATGACTCATCTAATATTACTTGAGTCATTTTGTAGCTAGTAAATTTTGGTGGTTCTATAGATTGCATGACAACCCAAGTTTTGTAGTCGTCGTCAGTAGTCATGTCAGCATTCAAGTGCATATTCCGCTCTAAAGCTCTACGGGACCATAAGTTCTTCACTTTGTTTAAGAAATTTCTTGTCTCAAAGGGAAGCCTTTGAAGTTAGTTTTAATAGCCATAATGAATTAGGGGCAACCATACTTGCAGTAAAGGCATGAGGAAGAAAGGAAGGTCGAAAAGTGCAATCCAGGAATAGGGACACAGTGGTCATATAGGTTGATGGACATGAATTTCAATCTCCACCAAGGACAAATCCAAGTAATTTCAGTATCAATAAGGCCTTTCATCTAATCAATCCATTGATTTATAGTGTGCTTGTCCGTTATCTTTAAAGGATAAGACTATAAATGATGAGGTTGATAAACCAAAGCATTAGAGGAAGCATTAAGCAGACTCAACTTCTCCTATAACCAAATCTAAGAAAAAGGAATGAATTCTAAGTTGAAAACCTGAGAAGGCAGCTTAGATAAAAAGGGGGGGTTACATACCTGAAGGATAAGCAAACTGGCTAAGAGTCAATTTTGAACCTTGAAATTATCTAACCCAATGACAGTTTCAGCAAGTATGACAGGCACAGGATTAGCTCCAGTTTTTACTTGTTCTAAGATACTGATAATCCTTACATCAACATCTCTATGAGAAGACACTAGCAGAAACTGAGCATACAAGCAAAAGGTGACAGTTCTAATCCAAGCGGCACTGTTCTTGTCCCCAGTCCCACAAGTAGTAATTAAAGAAGAAAGGCTAATAGTACCAACATTGTGTGCATGCATGTAGATGACATCTGGGGGCATATCAAAAAATGCTATTAGTATACTAGGAAATTCCATTACAAAACCAGGGAGAGAAATTATAGTAGTTGAATCTAACGAACATCCAAGAATAGCAGTAAATTCCTCAATTAATGGGCAAAACTCTTATCGATTAAATCTAAATACATGATCCTTAGCATCCTAGAATATAGAAATAGCATGTAAAAAATTGTTGTCTACTTTTAGGTGTTGAAAGGACTTAAGGGATTTGACATAAAAGGTAGCACTCTATTCCAATCATCTCTATTCATGGTCTTGAAAAATTTCTTCATTAAACTAAGAGTAGCTTGTGTCGTAATGAAAAGAAATAAAGAGAAGGATGCAAGATAGTCTCATCTGCAACTCTTAAATAGCCTCAAAACATGATACCGATGGGATCAGGATTTTTTCAGTTATGTTTTCAAAAGACAAACAAGATTAGGATTTGTCTCAGTCGCTAAAAAATTATTTTTACACCAATTTCGTGATTTTTTATGCTGATTTTGTCATTTTTCATTGGTCTAGGACACCAAGTTTCTGCGTGTGAGTTTTTATTTTTTTCAAAATCCTATCATTTATCATCTCATTATCTTGATTATGAAAATTTTAAAAAATAAAATGCAAACTGAGAGACTCCTGATCTCACTCCCAACTATCACACAACTTCCTTGCTTCATCACAGTAGCTAAAGTGGTTGGGTCTAGCTTTAAAAGCCAAAAGGGGAGGCTATGAAAGAGGACTAGCTAGGGAGAGAGGCGAAGAGAGTCTGTGAAAAAAAGAGGCTGCAAGAAAACCCTAGAGAAAAGAGCTGCAAAAAAAACCAAAGTGAAAAAAACCCTAATTAGCTACTTCTAAAAAAAATAAAGACATTCTTAGTTGTTAAAGTACAGAGAATCAAAAAAAGACAACAAAGTCAATCTTAAAATGATGACAATCCCAATCTGAGGGGCATTCAAACAGCACTTGCACAGCATCTTCTACTCTCTTTTTTTCTCCTTTATTTTAATTGATTCATTACTGATTAAATTTCATTTATTAATGTTCTGTGACCCCCTGGAGATAAAACTGGTGATATGAGATTTTAGCAATGACCATTGGAAGAATCCATGAAATGCTATGGATTAAGATCTGTAAAACCCCAATAGGATTTAGGATTTATGATTTTTGCGTTCTATTAATTTGCTTTTGTTTTGGGTTGTAATTAATTTGATTTTAATTTGTCCACAATAGTTTATAATAGCCCTAATAGTGGGAAATAGTAGAATTTTATATTCTCTGCACTAAAATTGATTAGTAATTTAGGTTCAACTAGGAAAAAATCAATTAAAATCAATAGTGGCTTTAGATTAATTTAAGGTTGCATGTAAATTGATTTAGGGGTCTTTTTAGAAAATCATATAAATCCTATGTTTGATATGATTTTGTTATGAATTTTTTTGTTTGGGTTTTATTTTTAGATCTTTTAGTTCTTTGGGCACCAAGCCCATGATAGGTCCAAACCCACTAAATAAAAATAGGCTTAAAAATGGCTTAGGTTAATTAACTAAAATCAATTAAGGCCCATTAGGTTCATTTAGATTTAGGCTCATTTTTTAGGTTAACTAAAATTAATTTAAACATAGCTGAACCCATTAATTTCTTTTCTTTTAAAATAAATAATGTAAACACCCAATTTCGGAATGTAATTGTGCATGCATGAGACGAAAGCCCTTATGATAAGAATTGATCTCTAGTGTCGAGTTTCACAAGTTAAAGGACTAAATTGGAATCTTTTTAGGATTTAATTACAAAAGCTAAAATGTTTTAAGGTCTAAATTGCAGAAAAGTGAATTTTTGGGGTTTTAACGAAATTTTGACAAATATAGGCATAATGCCAATCGGTATTACGTAATGCCAATAGGCACTATGCAATGCTAAACTATATTTTCCTTCACTATTTTAATATTTTTTCGTAAAAAATCTAATTTTGGGCGTGTTGTCAAATTTTTATTAGTTCTGCATATACACGTGCATGAATCTTTGATTTTGTTTTAACCCTTATCACTTTCTTTATCTTGGGGTTTTGATCTTTGAAAATGGAGAGTAGTTATTCTCTAGATCCCAAGATCGTGCAACCTCTCTGTGTGATCATAGGGGCTGGAAGTTATTTTTTGGCTTTAAAAAGCCGAGAGAAGAAAAATTTTAAAAAAAAAAAGAAAAAAGAGGTTGGACTTGCAAAAAAAAAACCTTAAAAAAATTGTAGACTTTGTAAGAAACCATAGATCATAAACCTTGGTTCTTTTTCCTTGTATTTTAAAAAAAAAAACTAAGAGTCTGCATTACTTTTTTATGTGATTCAGTCCCAAGATCCAAAACACATATTGAGTCAATTCCATATACAGTGAAAATCCATTCTGAAGGACCATCTAACATCATTTGCACAACATTCCTTTTTTATTCTTCTTTTTCTTTTATGATTTTTTATTATTGTTTTGTTATTATTGTGGCTATTTAATTTCACTAACATAATTTGTTTGTTTTTGTGTTTTCTTTTTGAGACTCGATGGGGGTTGAGGAGGATATTGCCTGATATCCAAAAATTGAACAGAAGATCCATGGAATGTCATAGGTTTTAAATTGTGATTTATCTAAGTTTTACCTTTTCTGTGATAATTATTTTTTGCATTTTTTTGTGTTAATTCATTTGGATTTGTACTTAATTTTAATTTCCAATACGTAGAACATTGTAATAACCCTAGTAGTAGGAATAGTAAAATTTTACTTTATCCATTTAAAATGGATTAATTATTAAGATCACTAGGTAAACTTTAAAATTAATGATGACAGTAGTAAATTAAGGTTTACATGAAATTGAATTAGGGCTTTAGGAAACCACGTGTGGATGTATGTTTGATCTTCTTTGGCATGTTATTATTTGATCAATTGTGTTTTTGGGTTTTTATCCTTTTAAGCCCCAAGCCTCTATTAGGTATAACCCACTCAATTAATAGCCTTAAAATTGGTCTGAATTTTAATTTAACACAAAATCAATTTAGGCCCATTTTAGGTTAAATAGACCTAAAACCACCTTTTTAATAAAACCAACCTAGACTTAGCTTAGCCCATTTAATTTCATTTCCTTTTAAAAATAAATAGAAGTAGGCTCACTTCCTATTTTAAAACAAATAGACTTAGGCCTACTTATAGAATCCAATGTCTTTCAAAACTTGTAGATTTAGGCCTATTGTAGATAATTAAAATCAATGGACTTAAGCTCACTAACTAATAAAAAATGTAGGCCCACCTTTAGTCCATTTTCACTTGTAAGTAAGAAATTAACATAGTTTAGACTTTTAATAAAAATTAACATATTTTAGACTATGTTAATAAAATGTGTGATTTTATTGATTAGATGCCTTAGGCTTAAATGGATGTTCAAATAGGGTTTAATAAAATTGCATGTAATTAGATAATGAAGTAATAATTTATAAAGTAATTCTAAATGAACACAAGACTAAAAGAAGTTAGTATTCCATCCCCAAAATCTCCTGGTTGTGGTGCTAACTTTCTTTTTGAGAATCAAGTACCGCCAATCGAATTGTCCCAGTTATTACCCTGGCCTCATCTCAACGCTATGACTTTGTGGCATAGTAGTATTTTCTCTAAGGCCTTGAGCCTAAATAGTGTCATGATTACTAAAATCTTGAACTCATGCTAAGCCCTACCGTCTACAATGGTGACTCCACTGAGGATAAAAGATACTGATTCTATTTGTGTTATTTAGAATTATTTTATTATTGTATTCATTCTGCATGTCTCTATTAAACTAATGGCATTGGTTTATGATTCCATGATTCCACTAACTTCATGGGGTTGTAAATTGGCTAACCATCACTTTTAGCCTTAACTTGGTTCAAAAGAGATTAACGAGCTCATCTGACCAGAGTTTGTAACCTAAGTACTAAAAGGGGGGTAGTCTTCTCTCGAGTTTACAAAGGATGTCGGGCCCCTCTGACCTTGGCCTATATCTCAAGTCCATAATAGAGGGCATCTTGCTAAGGGAACTTTGACTTCTTACCAAACTCTAACCATATATAATGGTGTAGTTACTTCCCTTAGGATCTACCAAAAATTGCTTGTATGATTTTTGCCATGAGGTATTTCTATCTATAAAATCCCAAGCCCATACTTTTAAAGCCTCTTAGGGTAATAAAGATTGCACTAGACCTTTATACCTAGAAATGTTGTTTCTATGCTTTACTTCTTTAAAAGAGATCTCGCATGCACGTCAGTCCCTAATATCCCTCGTTGATATTAAGACAAAGACCAAAAATCCTAGGAAAAGAGACTCATCATTAAACACATGTGCGTGAGGAATAAGGTTGGAAGGATGTATGTTGTACACTTGATTGATACTTGCTACTTGCTGCTTATTGTATAGCACATGCATCATGCATACATGCACTTCATCCATCATACTAACATCTTATTTTTTAGCCATTATAGATTCACCAAGGTCTTCTCGTATTTGGGGATGGAAAGGGGGCAAACTAAGAAGAATATGTTAGAGTTCTAAAACCTTAGTAAAGTAAATCCTAAACATACTAGATGGACTAGAAAGAAGCCCTATCAACCCACTTTATTTGCAAGTTGAACCAACTTCACCTGAACCTGAACAAATGGAACAAAAGTAAGGAAATTGGACCTTATAAGACACCAAGGGAGCTCTAATGGATGACATAAGGGCTATGATGCAAGATGAGCTAGACAAGCACTATCTGGACTAATTAAACCTAGTGCTGCCATACCACCACCTACGATTGAACAACCACTTGCCACTGCTACTGTCCCACCTACTACGGATACTCCACCTATTACCAACAATGTTGGGGGGCAACCTGTTGCTAGAAACCCACCTACTATCAAGGCGCAACATGAGGATGTTGAGAACTATATGATAGAAAAGGTAAAGAAAGAATCACTTGAATTGGTATAAGACATGAGTCAAAGCAGATGCAAGCATTGACCTAGAAGATGTCTAAGATGGAAGAGCTAATCAAGGGACAAGGCATGGTGTATTCATTTGACTTCGATGACATACTATAAATAGAAGATGATAGGCTGCCTGACAAGTTCAACATGTCGTAGCTACAAAAATTTAACAAGAGAGGAGATCTAAGGATTTGTCTCAGCTAGTACACAATAATTATGAGCACTACTAAAGCACCATTAGAAGTGATTACTTGGTTATTTGTACTATAGTGGGAATGGTTGTAAACTAGTATCATGGGCTGGAAAAATCTATGAGAGCTGACTGGAAAGAATTATGTACTGCCTTTTTAAAACAATATGACTATAACATTAGATTATAAGTGTCCATCAGAGATCTAAAACTGACAAAGTAGAAAACCAATGAATCTTTCTCTAATTTCCTTACTAAATTCATGAATAAAGCAGGGCTGATGAAGAATAAGCTGGCTGAAGTAGGTAGAATTGTATAACCCTAGTCTCTAAGGACTTAGTATAGAGTAATTAGGGTGTCAAACACTGGGAATTGGGGAATTACATTAACCTCTTAGAATTAACTAATTAGAATTTTATATTAACTAATTAGTTACTCAGATGGATAGACAAAACTAAGTTAAGATAATAATTGAAACTAATTAAGAAATCTAATTACTACTAATATACTATAATACTAAATAGAAATAAAAAAGCAAATATATATATATATATATATATATGTATGAAAATCACAATTTAGAATATAAACAAGAACTTATAAAAGATTATCATAAAACATATTGATTGGAAATTAGTGCGTATAATCTTTAAAAGCAACTCTCATTGGTAGATTAAAGTAAAGTCCCTAAAAGTAACTCTCATTATCAATTATAAGTATTTCCTCTTAGAGTTTACAAGCTCTCAATGTGTTTTATAGAGATAAGATAAAATCATAAATTACATTATACCAATAAATCCATAAAAGCAACTCTCATTGTTAATTAAGGATATTCTTGTCTAGAATCTACAAGCTCTCTCGGTGTATTGTAGAGATAAGCAAGGAAATCACAAGTAAATCTAATAATGGTTTCCCTTAAGATGAATTCCTTAATTCTAAGTAAATCCAATTCTTAAGTAATCTCAATTATACATCTACCAAATTACTCCAACTCTTGTTATAAATTACATATGGTGATCAATCAAAAATAACTTAATTAAGCACTAATTGAAATTAAATCATAAACAAGATAAGATAGAAAATGTAGTTCTTATTTAATTCATCATTGCAATTCTCAAACAAGACTTAGCCAAGAAATATAGTTAAAGAACAACAAAAACAAAGAAGAAAGAGAATTGATAAAACCCTTTTTACTAAGCCTTCTAGTACTTACTTGATGTAGAGAAATCTTCTCTTCTTGCTTGCTAACTTGATCTTCAAAATAATAAACTAAGTCCTAATGAAAATTTGTATTTATGATTCTAATACTATATATTTTTCTCATAGATTTCTTTATGTATAACTAAGATATTTCTCTTTTTTTCTCTTTTCTCTATATGTAAAGGTTACAATTGACATATATATAGACCCTAAAGGTGGTTAAAAGAAGTTACAATTGAAAAGGTACCCTTTTGATTAAAGGGTCACAACTCTATATAGATATAGTAAATTCTGGGACATTTTTGGCCTTCTATATGTATTTATTTTGAAATATTTCCTTCATTAAATTCTATATATTTGAGTTTTCTTTCTAGGGCAACTTGAATCACCTCATTTGGATGTCTGTAGAAGAAGTTATGACCAAAATACAAAAACTGCTTAAAGCTGAAAAATTGCATCTCTTTTGGTGATGGAATGAGTCGGCACACCAAGATGAGTCAGCACATATTGGCTCTGTCATGACTTATTCCAACTATAACAATTCAACACAGTATCAATTTAACTTTCTTTTGCATCTTGAGCTTCATTCTTCATTCTAACAAGTCCCAAAGTCCTTTTAATGCATCAATTGAACCTAAAAACATATATAAAACATACAAAAAACATAAAAAGCATTTGGAACTAAAAATAATATTTTCATAACTAAATAAACAAAAAAAATTAACTAAAATTAAAAAAATAACATTTATAACGTACTAAATAACTATGCATATTTGCATTGTATCACTAGTCGAGAAGGATCAGGTCAAAATAATAGTTCGAAATGTGTCACCTAATATGGTTGAGAGGTTGCAAATGATGAACCCCAAAACTTTCATAGAATTTTATGATGATGGTCTACAAGAAGAAGAGATTAAGAATGATAAGAAAAGAAGCTCTAGAGGCACTGAAACCCAAAACTACCCAACTAGGGGCATGCAATAAAGGAGCACTAGTCGAGCTATGGAGGTGCGCGCAATTCAGCAACACCGAAGATTCTCCAACTTCAACCAACCACCCTCGAAAGTCTTAGAATGATTGATCTAGAAAGGCTTACTCTACCACTTAACCTTCTCCAAACTGCTTAACTCAAATGTCCCAGGCTACGACCCCAACAGCTACTACAAGTTTCATTAAGTAGTTGGCCACTCCACAGACACCTGTATTTGCCTTAAACACAAGATCTAAAACCTAAAAGACTCTGGAAAAATCACAGACCCTTAAAAATTGAACTCCAACCCAAACATTAGAAAAAATCCTTTCCCATACTACCGAAATGTCCCACCACCGGCCACTATGATGATCTACTTAGGAGTTAGCAAAAAAGAAGTGCTAAACTGCTTTTTAAGCCTAAACCCTACAGCTAATGGAGAATCTCTTAATACCTATAGAGGAGTAAAGGATTTATTGGGACAGCACTCAAGTAAATTTGATTACAAAGTGATATATTCCAGAGCACCCTCTTTTGATATTCCCATTGAATTAATTAAGCCTTTAGGTTGGGGTGATGAATTTAATGATGAGCCAATGAAGGAAAAGAAAGAACCTAAAACTCCTGAACAGCCACAGAGAGGAAATTTACTAGGACAACCTTCAGGTAAGTTTGATTATCGAGTATTCTACTCTAAGCCCACTTCAGCTGATATACCAATTAAAGGGATTGTGTCTATAGGATGGGTGATAAGTTTGGAGATAATAAAAGACCTTTAGTTCCTAAATAGTTTTGAGTGGGAGTTGAAGATCTATTGAATTAGCATGTAGGTAAGTTCAATATGGAAGAATTAAAGGAGAAAGAAAGATGCATAGTGGAATTATGGTAAGATGGAAAAAGAGATCGAATCATTAGAGTTACTGACATTTGGTATGACTCTAATGAAGAAAACCATAATGGTCTTGATATATGGAGTAATGATCCTAAGGTGAATCATGTCACTAGGAGCAAAAAGAATTACAAAGAAGCCAAAAAGAAAATTGAGAGAGTCATAAAAAGAGAAGAAACAGAAGATACAAAAGTAGAGGAAAAATATAAAGAAGACCTGATTCTGGAACAACTAAAAAAGGCTAAGGCAAATGTCAGCATTTGGGAATTACTAGTGCATTCAAGCAGCCTTATAAGAGCCCTCGTCAAAGCTCTATCAAACATGAACACTAAAATAGTAACCATACCTAAGGCTATGGTGGTGAAGGTGATAAAAAAGAAACACGGGTTGATAACATTCTTAAATGACTACCTGCCTTTGGAAGAAAGAAACCATAATAAGGCATTGTTTATCCCAGCTGAAGCGAGGGGAAAGAGAACTAATTTTGCTATGGTTGATGATGGATATACTATTAACATGTGTCCCTTGAAAATCCTGCCTAATTTAGGTTTGAAGGTTAATGACTTAACAGATTCAAACCTCATAATCAAAGCTTATAATGATAGCAACAAGAATGTGGATGGGACATTTCAAGCTTTGGTTAAAACATGACTTATGGAATCAACTATTAAGTTCACCATGCTGGATATACCTATTACTTATGCTCTCTTGTTGGGAAGGCCATTGTTCCATGCTTTGGGAGGGGTACCCTCAATTGTGCACCAAAAGATAAAATTCCAATATGAAGGAGAGGTTGTGACTATAGAAGTTGGGACTAATGTTGTTATGGCAAATATATTAGACAAACAGATGCAAATGTGTTCACCCCCTGGTTTCTAGATTGCTGGGATATTTAACAAAATTGAAATGGATCTAAGAATAGCAAAAATGATGAAGAGTATGAATTACCGGCCTAGATAAGGGCTGGGGAAAAATGAGCAAGGAAGCCCTAGTCTCCTAGAGTTCAAAAGCCAAGGCAACACAGCTAGTTTGGGTTATGTTAAAAAAAATAAAGTTGATAAACATAAGAGCAAAGAAGAGGTTTAATGCTAAACAAAAGAAACTCTCAAAAAAAATTGGGCCAATAAGTGAGAATTTCATCAGGTCAAGGGAAGGCAAATACTATTTGAGAGCTAAGGAATCGATCAATGTTGCTGGAGGAGATGTTCCTAGGTTTGAGATCTTTAAGGAGCAGATTGTGGAGAACCTGGTGAAAGACAACAAAGAGGAAGTGATGAAGCTAGCAATTGAGAGGATGGGTGATGATGCTATCGAGGAGCTACTGTGTCTGCCACTCAAAGAGGAGCCACCCAAGATTTAGCTATTGTCATTAATAATAGCTTTATTGATGTTTTTTATGAGGAAACTGATGTAATAATGTTCAGTCTGTTTGAGGATGAAAACTCTATTTTTTCCATGATTGATGATATAAATTCTTATCATGCTTACTTATGTAATGTACATCCTAATGGTACTGTGCATTATGATATTAATTGCATATGCATGTTTCACATAAATTCAATTTAATTAGATTCATTCAGCATGGGCATAAATGCAAATTCAAAGAACATACATAAATCACATAGTGTAACTTCTGAAGATAGGAAATTTAAGGAAAAAATAAAAAGAATAAAAAAAGAGAAAAACACAGAGAGAAAAAAAATAAAAAAGAATAGTAAGGTAAAAATTAGAGAGAAAAATTCATGACTGGCTAATAACAGGAGTTGTATCATGTGATATAATGAATGTTTCATTTTTTCCCTAATGAATTATTAAAATTGAATTTTAAATTTTTGTTCAAATATTGCATATTTGTCTTTATCATACTACATAAGTATTTAAATGGAAAGACAATACATAATGAAAGCTAAATCAGAGCTATGAGATCACTATTTTAGTTATATTTTCTTTTTTGCAACCCCTTTTGTAATTTTCCTTGTAAGCCTAGCATCCCCTTATACCTTATGAATTTAAGTGGCTCGGTAACTTGCAATACAACCTACACCTTTTAACTATCATCAATTATTACGTTAGCATCAAGCCTCATATTCTGTTCAAGAATTCTTTGAAGTGCAAGTCTAGTTCATTTCATCATCAAGAACTCGCTTCAATCAGTTCGCCCACTCCTCTGCATCTTCAATACATGAGACTGCAACTAATAGGGTTAGTAAGATCAAAGGTCAATAAGAACAATGACCAAACCAAGTCTCTTACACACATAAAGAAAAATACTGCTAAAATGACTTCAAAATGAATCTAGGGGCAAAATGTAACTTTGGGGTAGCTGGGGGGAAAATAGTAAATACAACACTAGAACTTCAAAGTTAGTGAAAAAGATCTCAAGGCAGAAAGGAGTAAGCATACAAATACATTAGTTATTATATAGTAAAAGCAGTAATAAAAAGAAAAGTTTAATATTGCATTAGTTAATCACGAGCTCCAGTGTAAAGTCGTGGACCCCACTCACTAGCCTGGTCATCAGTCCAATGAGTTGTATTAGAAGCTCTAACATTAAAAGTACCAACAATGAAGCATTCAATGCTCAAACCTATAGGCTATTGATGAGGCACCTTGTTCTTATAGTCCAAGCTGCGAATATAACTTTGTTCCAAACAGAAGACCTAATAGGATAATGCATGTCATGCATACACTTGCATACATTTATTGTGAAATACTTACTTTGCATAATAAATTTCTTAAGCCCATATTGTATAAATACTCTGCTACTAACATTCAAAACTAGTATTAGTATAGAAAGGTAGTCAGAATGTGCACATGTGAAGAATCTGAAGGAAAAGGGTAACTCTCTCAAGGTGAACCTGATGCTTAATGGGACTCTAGATCGCAGGAGCCCAATTACTTATGGACCCATCCGGTAAGGAAATATCATCAATAGTGATATTTGCGAAAGCATCATCCTAGTGACCACAAAAGGCTGGATAAGACGTTTAAGCTCCTCAAACTCAGTATCCATCTTCATAGTCTCATCAGAAGCATCATCTAGAATATCTCTCCATAACAATTAACCAGTATAGGGTATGGAATGTGGTGATGAGAAGGTCCAACATGTCAGCAATACATTCGTCAGCCTTATAAAAGGGTCGAACACACTCAAAACTTAAAATGAATGCACTCTGGAAAATTATATGATCATGAAATAAGATCTCTAACTCCTAAACCTTCTTTGCAAGAGATGTCAAGAATAGGAATTAACCCCTCTACCATAGTATTAATGGAATGGTGGAAAGATAAATTTAACCCTAGGCTGTGACTTCAATGATGGAGTATCATGACCTTGTGATCAAAGACATTATCATCATAATCAAAAGGGAGAATGCAAAAGAATAACATTGCATTTTGATAAAATCTTTTCACTTATAAATAGACCATACTAACTTATGGTATTTTGTACAAGAAAAAATCAAAGAATGAAAAAGGGAAAGGAACCAATACATCAGTAAGATCAAGCAAGATTGCAAATGATAATCATTAATTAGAGTATAACCTTACATGATAAACGACTTGCCAAACCCTCACTAAGATAATAAAGGGAAGTAATAGAACTCTATTCTGTAATAAAGTACCATCTCAATCATAAAATTCATAAATCAAAAGTAAATCCATCCACTTCACGAGATCATGTGTGAAAAGCCTATCTCATGAACTTTGATCATAGTAGCCTTATTTTACTAACCTCATAGAATTTAGATGTTTAGTTAATAGCTTTGTGTTGAGAGTTTATAAACTCTAAACAATCTAATACTTGCTTTACACTCAAACAAGGGGAAGAAAATGCAAAAAAATAGTATAAATTGCTTGAATTTTACAGTATCTTTTCAGCCTTTTAAATAATAAATGTGCATATAATCTACTCCAATGGTCAGAAATGAATATAAGTACAAAATCCCTTAACGGTATCCATGTTGAGCAATATGAGAAAGGCAGGGGAATACTAAGAGAAGAATAAAAAAGAGCAAGAATAATTTACTCTAATGCTCATAAATAAGTAAGAGTATCAACATGAAACCTCTTATAGTATCCATATTGAGTAACACAAGAAAGATAAGGGAATACTAAAAGAGGACCATAATAAAAATGCTCTATTTACTCCAATGCTCTATAAGATTAAGAGTATCCAAAGGACCTTTCCAACTGTATCCATGCTGAGTAATATCAGAAAATGGGGGAATACTCAGATAAGGAATAAAAGCATAAAAATAACTCAAAGATTATTTTGATACTTAGAATTTGATCTTTTATGCTCAATTTTCTTAAGTTTTGTTTAGCAAATTCTTCCTGAATTTAGGTGTGGAAGAAAGCTCTTCACTTGGTAAAAGATATGCTCTCAATATAAGATGGTTAATGATGCCTCTGACCTTTGCAAATGGCAAATAAATGACAGTCAAGAAAATAAAAAATAGTGAGATTTATTGAGTGCACTTTATCTCATGATAAACTGATGAATTTTCTCATAAATTTTCAACATTATAATGTACTTTGGTACATTCATCATGATTGAAACTAACTTCAATAAGTCTGTAGGAATTGCAAATCTAAGAGAAAGTGCACCCAACTTGTAAAGTTGGTTATTACAGTAAAATTCAAAGTCAGACAGCAAAAATCAGTCAACATCAAAGGCGAGCAATAAAAGGATTGCAGTTAATTTGCCAGCAGTTATGGACTGTAACATTATCAAAGGCAAACAATGAAAGGATTGTAGTAAATTTATGAGCAATTATAGACTGCAACATTATTAAAGGTGAGCAATGAAAGGATTATAGTCAATTTATGAGTAGTTATAGACAGTAGCATTATTAAAGGCAAGCAATACAAGGGTTATAGCTATTCATGAGCAATTATGGATTGCAGCATCATCAGTGAGCAATGAAAGGGTTACAGCTAATCGTGAGCAATTATGGATTGCAATATAATCTCATGAAAGAAATCAACATTACACGACCTAGTGTAGTGTATTTTAATTCATATTATACGATTGAGTATAGTTGACATTGTACGACCAAGTACAATGTACTTCTTTCATTAAAATCCTTTTAACATGAATTTTCAAATCTTTTAATCTACTAGACACTACACAGTAGTTATGGTATTATTGCTAGATATTCCACATGAGCTATAGCATGTTCTCAAATCATAAATCACTAAATGTCTTATAGGGAATATAGCAAGAATCATACATATATTTCATTAAATGTCACACAGAGAATGTAATGAAACCCATTATCATTAAATGTTTCAAAGGGAATATAGTGCAATTCACCAAACACTACCAGTAGTTATGGTATCATCGCTAGACATCCCACAAGGAATATAGCAAGCTTCATTGCATACATCATTAGACATCCCACAAGGAATATAATGAAACTCATTCTCAGTAGACGTCCTGTAAGGAATATAGTGTGCATCGTTAAACGTCCCACAGGGAATATAACAAAACTCATTCTCACTAGATGTCCTATAGGGAATATAGTCTGCATCGTTAGATGTCCCACATGGAATATAATGAAACTCATTCTCACCAGACATCCCATAGGGAATATCATGTGCATCGTTAGAAATCCCATAAGGAATATAACGAAACTCATTCTCATTAGATGTCCCACAAGGAATATAGTGTAGTCCACCAAACGCTACACAAAAATTATAGTATTATCGTGAGATGTTCCACAAGAACTATAGCAAATTTTCAATTCATCATCACTAAACATTCCATAAGAAATGTAGTGAAACTCATTTGCATAAAGTTCATTAGACGTTCTGTGGGAAATATAATAAGACTTGTCAAACATTACATCTTGCTTAAAATTGCACAACAATTTAATCATCAATTCATGAATTAGGATGCAATTAAGTGTCCTAATTCTTTTATCAAAATTGTGTGCTACTATTGCTTTGCCATAACTTATCAAGCAAACAACGACAAAGGGGGGCAAGTGCAAGAACCCAACTTTAGAATGTAATTGTGCATGCGTAAGACAAAAGCCCTTATAATGAAAATTAATCGAGAATTGATCTCTAGTGTCAAGTTTTATGAATTAAAGGACTAAATTGCAGCCTTTTTAGGATTTAATTATAAGAGTTAAAATGTTTTAAGGTCTAAATTGCTTAAAAGTGAATTTTGGGGGTTTTAATGAATTTTGACAAATACAAGCATAATGTCAATCAGCATTACATAATGCCAATTGGCATTACATAATGTCGATCAACATTACATAATGCCAATAGGCATTATGCATTGCAAACCCGTATTTTCCTTCACTGTTTTAATATTTTTTTCATAGAAAATATAATTTCGAGCATGTTGTCAAATTCTTAATGGTTCTACATAAACACGTGCAAGAATCTCTGATTTTTTTTAACCCTTGTCACTTTCTTTATCCCAGGATTTTAATTTTTGAAAATGGTGATCACAGGGGCTGGAAGTTATCTTTTTGGCATTAAAAAGCCAAGAGAAGAAAAATTAAAAAAAAAGGAGGCTGGAGTGCATAAAAAAACACTAGAAAAATCATAGACTCTACAAAAAACCACAGAACACAAAAACTGGTTCTTTTTCCTTGTATTTCTTTTAAAAAAAACTAAGAGTTTGTATTATGTTTTTACATGATTTAGTCCCAAGATCCAAAACACACACTAAGTTAATTCCATATATGGTGAAAATCCATTTTGAAAGGCCATCTAATATCATTTGCACAACATTCCTTTTTTATTCTTCTTTTTCTTTTATGATTTTTTATTATTGTTTTGGCTATTTAATTCACTAACATAATTTATTTGTTTTTGTGTTTTCTTTTTGAGATTTGATAGGGTTGAAGAGGATACTACCTGATATCCAAAAATTGAACAGAAGATCCATGGAATGCCATGGGTTTTAAATTATGATTAGATCTAAGTTTTACCTTTTCTATGATCATTATTTTCTGTGTTTTGTTGTGTTAATTGGTTTGTACTTAATTTTAATTTCCAATACGTAGAACATTATAATAACCCTAGTATTAGTAATCAAGATCACTGGATAAAACCTTAAAATCGATAATGGCAGTAGTAAATTAGGGTTTACATGAAACTGAATTAGGGCTTTAGGAAATTACGTGTGGATGTATTTTGATATTCTTTGGTATGTTATTATATGATTAATTACGTTTTTGGGTTTTTATCCTTTTAGGCCCTAAGCTTCCGTTATGTCTAACCCACTCAATTAATAGCCTAATTAGTCTAAATTTTAATTTAACTCAAAATCAATTTAGGCCCATTATAGGTTAAATAGACTTAAAACCACCTTTTTAATAAAACCAACATAGACTTAGCTCAGCCCATTTAATTTCGTTTCCTTCTAAAAATAAATAGACTTAGGCCCACTTATAGAATCTAATGTCTTTAAAAAACTTGTAGATTTAGGCCCATTTGTAGATAATTAAAATCAATGGACTTAAGCTCACTAACTAATAAAAAATGTAGGCCCCCCTTTAGTCCATTTTCACTTATAACTAAGAAATTAACATAGTTTAGACTTTTAATAAAAATTAACATATTTTAGACTATGTTAATAAAATTAACATAGTTTAGACTTAATAAAATTAACATAGTTTAGACTTAGGGAATATGCATTTGAATACATTTTTTATATGTGATTTTATTGACTAGATGCCTTAGGTTTAAATGGATATTTAAATAAGGTTTAATAAAATTACATGTAATTAGAGAATAAAGTAATAATTTATAAAGTAATTCTAAATGAACATGAGACTAAAAGAATTAATATTCCATTCCCAGAATCTTCTAGTTATGGTGCTAACTTTTTTTTTTAGAGAATCGAGTACCACTAATCGAATTATCTCAATTATTACCCTAGGTGGCAACTCCTCATCTCTACGCTATGACCTTATGGCATAGTAGTGTGTTCTCTAAAGTCCTAAGCCTAAACAATGTCGTGATTGCTAAAATCTTGGACATGCGCTAAACCCCACCTTCTACAAATAGATTTAGGATCACTCAATTTAAAACCAAGTTAGACTTAGACCCACTTATAATTTAATTTCTTCTTTAAAATTTGGTAGACTTAGGACTATTCCCTTAGTTAAATTAAAATAAATAGACTTAAGTTTACTAAAATTAATTTAAAATGTAGGTTTTCTTTCTAGTCCACTTCACTTGTAAATAAAACATGTAGAATTAGCTAACTTTTAAAAAAAATAACCTACTTTAGACATAGGGATGCTGCCTTTTGTATACATATTTTACATGTAATTTTTTGACTCGTTGCCTTTTTTGGGTTAAATGGATGTTTAATTTGGGTTTAAATAAAATTGAATGTAATTAGAGAACAAGATAGTAATTCATAAAGTAATTCTAAATGAACATGAGACTAAAAGAAATTAGTATTTTGTTCCCAGAATCTCTTGCTTGTGGTGCTAGATTTCTTTTAGAGAATCTAGTACCACCTTTCGATTTGTCCCAATTATTACCCTAGATGGTGACTCTTCATCTCCACATCATGTCTTTGTGACAATGGTTGGTGTGTTCTCTAGGGCCTTAAGCCCAAATAATGTCGTGGTTACTAAAATCTTGGATGGGTGCTAAACCCCACCGTCTACACACTAATTTATATGTTTGGACTATTATTGATAGTAGGCTTCATACTGTTAAAAATATGTATAATCATCTTCAATATTCAAGACAGATGGTTCTTTGGTCTCGATTCATTTGGAAGGATTTTCTTCCTCCATCTAGATCCTTGGTGTGTTGGTGATCTATTTTGGGTTATCTTCCCATGAAAGATAATCTTTCCAAAAGAGGTCTTCAATTTGCCTCCCAATGTTCTTTATATGCTGCTAATGAAGAGAGTAATTCTCATTTATTTATCTTTTACCCTTTTTCTTCTATTGTTTGGCGAGCCATTACGTCTCTCTTTGGGAAAATAATTAAAAATTTTGGTACCCTATCAAATTTAATTCTTGATGCCATAAAACATGATTTCAGCTCTCAGGTTGCAATTTTGTGGACAACGACAATTGTTAATGCAGTTGCTATACTTTAGAAAACCATAAACTAAGTAATCTTTGATGAAGATAGACCTAACAATCATTTAGTTCTTAGATCAATTTGGATTTTGATAAAGGAAGCTTACTTCTTTTGCATAAGGAAAATGTTTAATTCTGTTGAAGAACTTTGAATTTTCAAATTGTTGGATATTAAAAGGATCCTAAGGAATGCTTTAAATATTATTTATGTACAACGGCAACCTCCTCCTCCTTCATGGATCAAGGTCAACACTGACAGCTTTGCCATGAGTGCTCCAGGTCTAACAGGAGCAGGTAGAATCTTTAGAACTCTGATGGGTTTACCTCATGATTCTTTTTCTTTTTCTATTATCGATGAGTTTGCTTTCATGACTGAATTGTGGGCAGCTATGTGTGTAGTCTAGGTTGCTTAGAATAAAGGATGGCACTCTTTATGGTTAGAATGTGACTCCACATATATTTTTCACCATTTTCAATCATATTCTAAACATGTCCCTTGGAAATTATAGCAGTAATGGTTGCAATGTCTGCACTTTGTCTCTCATATGAGGTTTTGAATTTCTCACATTTTCAGAGAAGGAAATGCTACTGCTGATGCCTTGGCCAAGTTTGGCATCTCTTTAACTTCCAATCAGTGGTGGAATTCTTCACTAGATTTCTGTAATATATATATATATATATATATTTTTTTTTTTTTTTTTTGTTAATATTGAATAGGCTTAGCTCTTATCATTTTTAATAACTGCTTTTCATTAACTTGTTTCTTGCCTTTCTTTATAACAACTATTTATTTTTCTTTTAATTTAATTTTTGGACTTAAAAAATATGATGATACACTAAGAGTGTGTTAATCTAGTTGAGATACTTGGTTGTATTTTTGATTCCTGAACTCCAACATTTTACTCAAAAAATTATATTTCATATATTTAAAACTAAAATATATTAATTTAATCATTATTTATATTTAAAAATTTATTAAATTATTTAAAATAAAATAATATTTTCATAATTAAAAATAAAATATTATTAAAATTAAATACATATTGAAGAATGCCCAGCATAAATTGCATGACTTGAAGTTGCTTTACCACTTTGTGTTTTTTTTCCAACATCCAATATGATATGATACATACAAAGTTGCTAATTAGATAATTGCTTTTTTGACAAAGTGTTGATTAAATAATTGCTTTTCCACATCTTTTTTCTTTAAAAAAAATTCAAATAAAATCATGTGTTATTATGATTTTTTTGTTAACTAGAAAGATTGAATAATATAAATACTGACAACATGAAAAAAGGTAGGCTTCCTTTTGAATACTTGGGTATTCCTTTATTTTCTAAGGCTTATAAATGAAGATAGTTAAAGTCCATTACTGATAGGATTTGTAGGTAAGTCTTGTCAATGGCTGGTAGGCTTACTCTTATACAATTAGTGATTACTAGTTCTCTTCTTCATTCATTTGCAATATACAAATGGCCTCAATCTCTTATCAGAATTTTAGAGTTGTATGAGGACCTTTTTGTTGTCAGGGTTTGTTGATGAGAGAAAAATAATTTTAGTCCCTTGGGGTCTCACTTGTTTTCTGGTTAAAGAAGGAGGGCTTAGTATAAAGCAGTTGCATTTTTTAAATGAAGTAATGCTTAGCAAATCAGCTTGGAAAGCATATCCTATGATAGCCCTCTGTCCTAGATATCTTCATTCATCAAGCACCCCAAGACTTTCTTATATTCAGTCTTTTTTTTTGTCCTCTCTTAAACATATCTATATATTGCTTCGATCAGAAATTCTTTAGTTTATTACATCTAATAGTTCTTTAAATTTTTGGACAAAAGAATGGATTATTCCCACTAAGACTACGCAACTTGGATTTTTAGATCAAGACTAATGCTTTTTAGTGGATTTGGTATTAAATTTTATTCATCAAGGTTTTTGGTGCTTATCTCCTATTTCTAATGCCATTGTTAAAGATAATATTATTATTTTCCAGTTTCTTAATGATGAATATGATGCTTGTATTTAGATGAAATGAAAGGATGGTGCTCATATTGTCAAACATATATATAATCACTTGCGAATGTCCAAGCCTTGGTATTATTTCTTTGGAAAGAATTCTTACCTCCTTCGACGCCTTTAATATGCTAGCAGGCGATTCTCAATTATCTTACCACAAAGGAAAATCTAAGTAAAAAAGGTATTACAATACCTTCCTGCTATATTTTATGCTCACACCATGAAGAGACCAACAAACACTTGTTCACTAATTGCTCTTTTGCCTCTACCATTTGGAATGCTATATTTGCTCTCTTTGGTAAGAAAACAAGCATTTCAGGATCTTTTTTGGATATGATTTTTTCAATAACAAGTCATTCATTTAGTTCATAAATTTCAGCATTGTGGAGTTATGCTATAGTGAATTGTATTTGGCTTATTTGGAAAGCTCGTAATGCTTCCATTTTTTATAATATCACACCCAACATTCATGTCATTTTACGAGCCCTTTAGTCCTCGATTAAGGAGACTGATTTCTTCAGAGTTGGTGTTATGCATAATACTATAGATGATCTTTGAATTTTATGACTTTTAAATATTAGAGGCATTGCTAGAAAAGCTCCTTCTATAGTTAAAGTATGTTGCCAGCCACCCCCTAATGGCTGGATTAAGGTGAACATTAATGGTTTAGCCTTAGGTTCTCTAAGATCTATAGGTTATGGTGGGATTTTCAGAACATCTTGTGGTCTTCCCTATGGTGCTTTTGCTTTTGGCATTACCTTGAATTATGCATTTGTGGTTGAGCTTTATACTGTAAAAAAGGCAATTGAGATTGCTTGGTTTCATGGTTGGCACTCCTTCTAGCTCGAATAAGCTATAAATATACAGAATAATGATTCTTATATATTTTAATAATAAATATACAAGATACAAGGAACCTATATAGAAAAAATGCAGAATTACACAGTTGTATATATATTCCTACAAATTTATACAGTTGTATATATATTCCTAAATTAAGGGAAAATATACAGGAAATATATAAAATAGGAAAGAAATCAAAGCCCCTTATTGCTAACTCTCCCCCTTAAGTTAGGGCATAGTTATCACAAATATCCAACTTGGATAGCAATGTATGGAATAGTCCACTACTAACAGCATGAGTCATAATGTCAGCCAACTTATCTAAACTCCTAGTATAAGGAATTTCTATTGTGCCAAAATCAAGATTATCTTTAATATAGTTCATGTCAAGTTCAACATGCTTAGTTTGATCATGTTGTACTGGACTATTAATGATCTCAATGGCTACTATATTATCATAAAACAACATCGTAGGTTTAGTTGGGCCAAATCCAAGTTCCATTAAAAGAATTTTCAGCCAACAAAGTTCTATAATTTCATGATGCATAGCACGATATTTAGCTTCTGCACTTGATAATGAAAACAACATTCTGCTTTTTACTTCTCCAAGTCACCAAGTTACCTCCAACAAATGACAAATATCCTGAAGTAGATTTTCTATCCATTCTACTACCAGTAAAATCAGAGTTTGTATATCCCATGACATCAAGATGTCCATGTTTAGAGAACATAACACCTTTACCTGGAGTTGATTTTAAATAAGCCAAAATGCAGTTGAGAATATTCATATGATGAGCACTTGGATTATGCATAAACTGACTCACAACATTGACTATATATGGTAAATTTGGCCTAGTGTGAGTTAGATATATCAACTTCCCTACTATCCTCTGATATCTCTCCTTATTTGTTGGAATTTTATCAGGATAAATAGAAAGACCATGATTTACCTTAATAGGAGTATCTATAGGTTCACAAGTTGAATAGCTAGTTTTGGCTAGGAGATCTAAAGTATACTTCCTTTGGGAAGGAAATAATCCTTACTTAAACTAAGAGACTTCAATGCCTAGATAGTATTTAAAAAGCCCTAGGTCCTTTATCTCCAATTCTTTTGCTAGGTAGCTTCAAAGTTTCTCAATTTCATTTATGTTATTACTTGTTACAATCATGTCATTAACATAGACAATACGTAAGGTAATATCATTATGATCATGTTTATAGAACAAGGTATGATATGCCAAAGCCTGCTTGAATCCATACTTCTTCATTACATCACTCAATCTCCCAAACCATGCCCTTGGTGATTGCTTTAATCTATACAAAGCCCTTTTTAGTTTGCGTACCTTTCCTTCTTCCAGTGTAAATCCTAGGGGAGATCCATAAACACTGCCTCTGTCAAATCACTATGCAGAAAAGCATTCTTCACATCAAACTATTATAGAGGCCAGTCCAAATTAACTATAAGAGATAATATGACATGAACAGTATTCATTTTGGCTACTAATGTAAAAGTCTCCTGACAATCAATACCATAAGTTTGAATATAGCCTTTCACAACCAGCCTAACCTTGTATCTTTTAACTATTCCATTTGACTTATAGTTGACTGTGAATACTCATTTGCACCCCACGGTCTTTTTTCTTATTGGTAACTCAACCATTTCCCAAGTAGAATTCTTTTGGAGAGCCGTCATTTCATATACCATTGCATCCTTCCACATAGCATCTTTAAAGGCTTCTTAAAAATGATTAGGAATAGAAATATAAGACAACTGAAGAGCAAATGACAAGTTAGCCTTAGATAAACAGTGATATGATATGAAGTTGGAGATCGGATAAACAACACTGAAGGCTTTTGAAAAACCAAATCTATCAAGAGCTTTTCTTCCACGAAGAGGATATCTTTTATTTTGATCAAAAATAGAATTAGGATTAGAAATTTCAAGAGTTTTAGGAGAATAGTTAAATACCTCAATGTTAGTCTTGGAAGATTCATCTAATGGCATAGTAGTATCATTGAGAGAGGTACTAAAAGTAGAAGGTATAATAGTGACATTTCCTTTCTCCTAGAATATTTTTCCTCAAAAAAACTAACTGTTCTTTCAAGTCTCTCACCATTAGAATCATCATTTACTTGTCTCTCATCCATAGGTTCATTATTTAAAGCTAAGGCTTCCCCAGGTTCTTCCCCAACTTTCTTAATATTCTCTTACCTGAAACCCATTTTTTTCTCTCCTATCCATAGTTGTTCCTCGTCTTTACTACCAATCTCCCCTTGAAGAGGAACCATAAAGATATCTTTAAGAAAATAAGACTCACTTTCAAAAAACTAAACATCCATCAATACATAATAGGTGATTGTAGGAGGATGATAACATTTTTATCCTTTTTATGAATTAGAATAGCCAAGAAAAATACATTTGATAGCACGAGGATCAAGTTTATCTCTATGAAGAGAATGGACATAAATATAGCACATACAACCAAAAACTTTAGGACAAATATTTAGAGCAAAGAGAATGGGATGAAATCTAGATAACATCCTTAAAGGAGTTTGAAAATTAAGAATCCTAGCAGGCATTCGATTGATAAGAAAAATAGCATTCATGACTGCTTCAGCCCAAATATGTTTTGGAACATGCATAGTAAAACATAAAGCTCGAGCTACTCAAAGGAAATGGCAATTCTTACATTCTGTTATGCCATTTTATTGGGGTGTGTAAACATAATTTTTTTGGTGAAGAATGCCATGTTGTATTATAAAATCAGTAAGAGGTTGATTTAAAAATTCATAACCATTATTGGAATGAAAAACTTTAGTTTTAGTGTTAAACTGAGTGAGAATCATATTGTAAAATTGAGGCATAATATGGATAACATCACTCTTAGATTTCATTAAATAGATCCAACTAACCCTAGTACAATCATCAATAAAAGAGACATAATATTTATGTCCTGAAGCATAAGAGGTAGAGAAAGGACCCCACATATTAGTATGAACACATGAAAAGGAATAACACTTTTATTAGAACTAATTTTAAAAGTAACACAATGGTTTTTAGCATAAATGCATTATTCACATCTTAAATTGGAAATAAAAATATTAGAAACTAACTTAGGAAACATACGTGCCAAATAGGAAAAAGATGGATGTCCTAACCGATAATGCCAAAGAATAATTTTTTCTCTATCATATGTTTCTCTCTTTATTTGGAAATCATGGGTAGGTGTCATTATGTTTTTATAATCCTCTAAATAATAGAGACTATCCCTTTCTCTATCAATGCCAATCATCATCTTCATGAGATTATCCTGAAAAGCACAATGAGTTGAGTAAAAAATAACAAAATAATTAAGATTTTTGTTATCTTACTAATTGAAAGAAGGTTATTTGAAAGTGTAGGTGCAAGTTAAATAGTGGACAGAGAAAATTTTGGAGAAAGAGACACATTTCCAGCCCTTGTGATTGGCATAGAATTCCCATCGGCAACCTAGATAGACTTAACTAGTGAAGATGTTAGAGAATCAATGAGAGAAGAGTTACTAGTCATATGATCAATAGACCTTGAATCAATAACCCAAGTATCAGGACTGGTATAACTAACAAATAAACCAAAATTACCTCTTTAAGAGGATACCTGAGATATATAAGAAGCAAAAGATGGGGCTGAAGTGTTATCTATAATAGAAACATTTGAGCAGATTTATTACTTTTTCTCTCAACTTGCTGGAGTTTCTAACATTCCAGATAGCTATGCTTCTTCCAACACATATCAATTATATGTGTATTCTTATGGAAATAGGTGCAATATCAAAATTGAGAAGCTGTAGAATCTCCAAGAGAAGAGTTTAGACTGCACTGTTGAACGACTAAAGCTAAAGCCTCTGAGTGGAATTCTGCTCCCATGGTAACTTGTCATTGTACTTCTCGACAAACCAAGGAGGATGCTTCTTCTAGTTTTGGTAATAGAGAAGTAGCTAGAACATGACTACTAACTTGATCTAAATTATAATCAAGACCGACAAAAAAGATATAAACCATGCGTTCTGCGATATGATTTCTGTATTTTTCACTATTAATAGCACAGGTCATGTCATTTGGCCTTTGATAATCAAGTTCCATAAAAATTGAGTTTAACTCATTGTAAAATTTTGCTAGAGGCCGACCTCTTTAATGTAATTGGAAAGACTTCTTCATTAATTCATAAACTTGAGAAGAATCAGATACATCAAGGTAACTTCTTTTTATAACATCCTATACTTCTTTAGCAGTATTGCATAGCACAAAATGTGCCATCAGATTATCGCACATTGAATTAATAAACCAAGATTTGATAAGTGCATCTTCGCCCTCCCATTCATCACAACCTAAACTATTTTCTACAGGTGCAACCCTTTTCCCATTGATATAGCCCTTTTTTTTTCTTCTAGCTATATGCATCTCCAAAATCTTATACCAAACTCGGTAGTTAGAGCCATTTAATTTAATATGGATAGATAAAGGAGCATCTTGAACTGTCATAGTGGATGTTTTCTTACTGTCAGAAGATTCACCATCAGTTTTGGTAAACATACTGCCCTATTGTTAAAGTTTTTAGAATGAGGGATAGTTGCAATTAAGGTTTTAATGAAGAATAGGTGGTTGGAATTTTCAGAGAAAAATTTGTCTTCATGCTCTGATACTAGGTTATAAATATGTGGAATAATTATTCTCATATATTTCAATGATATATATATATATATATAAGATACAAGGAACCTATATACGAAAAAATACACAATTATACAATTGTATAGATATTCCTAAATTAAGGAAAACTATACAGGAAATATATAAAATAGGAAAGAAATTAAGCCCCTTATTACTAACTGAATGTGATTCTACCTACATGGTTCAATTGTTCTATTCTAAATCTAGCAACATTCCATGGGAAGTTAAGCTTCATTGGCATCATTGTCTTCATTTTTCTTCAAAGATGAACTTGCAGGTCTCTTATATCTTTCAAGAGGGTAATGTTGTTGCTGATATATTAGCAAAGATATTAAAAATGCACTAACTCTCTCTCTCTTTCTCCACATTATTCTAGAATCACCTATAACTATATGAGCTTGCAAGTTTGCAAGTTGAAAAAATTGACAAGTTAAAGATGAGTTGGATAATTTGTCTCTCCACTACCATTCAAGAAAATTATAGAAGTCTCCAACAACTGACCTACAGCTAATATAAATAGATGTAGTATGCATAGAATAAGTGTGTGTGTGTGTGTGTGTGTTATGCATGAGTAGTGCATGGGTATATGCGTGAGAATCAAATGAGTATAAAAGTTCGTGGGAAATAGAGAGTGAGAGTTAGTGAAAAAATAAAATAAAGTATGTGTCATGTGTTGTGATGTGTGAAAGTGCAAGAGACTATGAGTTAAGAATATTTTGTGAGGCATGTACAAATATTTTTGTATTAAATTTTCTTTACATTAATAAAAATAAATTTATTACAAATTAGTCCTCTATAAATTCTACAAGTGGTGTCAGAGCAGGCGATCATGCACCAACTACCAAGTGCATTTGAAGCAAGCGATTAAGGATCATGTTACATCGAGGTGTCGCTAGTGATTAGAGTTAACAAACCAAGTCATAATGATGAACATGACTACATCGGTAAGCAGTCTTGAAAAACTTAATAATAATAATAATAGCACTTGGAGTACTCGTATGCAATTCTACTTGCTCGGTCAATATTTGTGGGAGATTATTAGAGGTAGTGAGACCTCACCTCCAACAAGTTAAGATGATCTTAAGAAGTGGACGGTCAGGGCCAAAAAAGTAATGTATACTTTATCCGTATCAATGGAGGATGATATGTTGTAATGCATTAAGGAAATAAAGACACATAAAGAGGCTTAGGACATTCTTACTGGATTATTTTCTTGGACAAATGATGTTAAGCTCCAACAGCTTAAGAATGAGTTATTATCAATCTCGCAGTAAGACATGACGGTGAGTGAATATTTCACTAAAGTTAAAGCTTTATGTTAAGAAATTTCAAAATTAGACCCTTAAAATCAAATCATAGAGATAAGGATGAGGAGGATCATAATCCATGGGTTGTGTCCCGAGTTTAATGCACTCATCACAACAACTCATGGATGGGCTAAGGAGTTGAGTCTAAATGAGTTAGAGAACATATTGGCTAATCAAGAGGCTTTAAATAAGAAAATGGCTAAAGTCTCAATCAAAGAATATGAGAAAGCCCATTTTAGCAATAAAAGGGGTAAAGATTGGAAGTTTATGAGAATAAACTTTAGAGGCAAACTGAAATAAGAAGAATGATAGAAATGTCAAGAAGGAAGGAATTGGCAACAAGGGGGAGCTCATCACAACCACCAATTAGAGGACAAAGCAAGTTGCCATAAGAATGACCAGTGTTACAACTGTGGAAAATGAGGCCACTTTGCTTGAGACTTTCGATATAGGAGAGCCAAAGGAAATATTGTAATGCCATCCCAGTCCGAGTTGAAAGTGCATATGAATAGGATTTTCAAGCTTCATGTGCCATTATAGAGCTAGTCACAAGCAACTCTGATGAGGCTACACCATCTATCACACTTGAGTCAAAAAAGGAGCAAGAACTTGTCACTATAAGTGATAAATCCATAAACTATAATAATGATTGGATAGTAGATTCTAGGTGTTTTAACCATATGAAAGGAGATAAAGGAAAAATTTCAAGCATGTCAAAATATAAGGGGGAGCAAGTTATTATCATAGCAGACAACTCAAGGCTACCCATTGCGCACATTGACAAGATGATGGTAGTGCCTCAATACAATGCGAGAAGGGTTCAGTTGAATAATGTATTCCATGTACCTAATATGAAGAAGAACTTGATATCAGTGATACAACTGACATCCTTTGGCTATTCGGGCTTAAAGATGTAAAGGTTTATCAAAGTTTGAAAATGATAGGCACACTAGTTATGGAGGGACAAAAACTAGAGTCTATCTACATAATGTTAGCATAAGTGGCTTATGTAGAAAAGACTAAAAGGAATGAGACAGCTGACCTATGGCATGCATGCCTAAGACAAATGAACTATTATAAGTTAAAAGTGATGATGAAGAAATCTATGCTCAAGGGACTTCCTCAAGTTGATGTTTGAGACAACACTATATGTGTTGGATGCTAGTATGGAAAAGCAACCAACTTCCATATAAAGATTGTAAGTACCGTGTAAAGGAGCCTCTTGAGCTGATTCACTCAGATGTATTTGGCCCTGTGAAGCAACCATCCATAAGTGGCTTTCAATATATGATAACTTCTCAAGGTATTATGGTTGTACTTTATAAAGGAGAAATCTGAAGCTTTATGCAAGTTTAAAGAGTTTAAGGAGTTATTTGAAAAAGAGGTTGATCGAAGGATTCATTACCTTCGTACTGACAATGGGGGCGAATATACTTCATATGAGTTCTCAAAGTATTTATAAGATTGTAAGATACATCGCCAACTAACTTGTCCTAATACACCACAACATAATGGAGTAGCAAAAAGGAAGAATAGACATCTTGCAAAGATATGCAAAAGTATATTACATGCAAAGAATGTTCCACCTCCATTTTAGGCAACATGCATGAAGGCAACTACACATATGATCAACAAGCTACCACTAGCACCACTTGGATCCATTTCACCCTGCTAAGGAATATAAAAGCCACTGTAAGTCATTTTCAAGTTTTTGGTTGTGTATGCTATGTTGTCATACCAGATCATTTATTAAGCAAATTTAATAAGAAAGCAATAAGGTGCATCTTTATTGGTTATGATGATCAAAGAAAAGGGTAGAAGTGTTGTGATCTTTGTTGAGCGATTTTCATAAGTGTACGATTCATTACAAGTAATATATGATGAGTGAGTATCGTTCCCATAGGGAGATGAGAAATTCTACACTAAGTGTGATCTTGCCTCCTACAAGCTAATAGAATGAATGATTTTAAATTAAAAAAATTAAATAAATAGAATGCTAATGTAAACAGATTATATTTAAAGAAATTTAGGATTTAAAAACTAGAGCTTGGATTCATTCACCAAGCACTTGCTTGAATTGTAGGATTTTGTTAATTCGGTTAATAAATCTCAGTTAAGGGTAGGTTGTTCATAAATTCTTAAGGCTTCTTTCAAAGTCACTCAAGCATACCTAAAGCAAACATAGCCTATTCTTATGGTCTAATGAATTACTCAGGTTTATTAAGTTCCTTAACAAAATATTAATCCCCTTAGGCCTTGTCTACTTTCATGATCAAGGATCCCTAGAATCACAGGTTTTATAAGCTAACAAATCATGCAACTTTTGTTGTCATAAATTTATCTACAAGCATACATTTAATCAGGCCTAAATTAAACACAAGATTAATGAAGCAAAACCTAAGAAATTTACCGATCATAATTAACTGCAATAAAATAATATCCAGATAAGCAACAATCCTAGCTACATGAATCCAAACTCTAAAAGAGTTTAGTTACACATAATGTAAATTATTAAAGACAGGAATAAATGAATATAAGAAAAAGAGTCTGGAGAAATAGTCTTTATTTTTTATCTCTATTTCTTCAATCCTCTGTTTTGTTTTGTCTCTCTATTTTGCTCTCCTACCTTTGTTTGTCCTTCTTCTCTCTTCTTTTCTAGGTTTATGATGTCTTATATCCTCAAAATTAAGGTTATGTGTGATGCATGCATCCGAGTTGAAATTCCTTAAATGTACAAGCATAGTTGGACTTGCATGGCCATACATATTCAACTAAAGTTCTTTACACGGCCGTGTTGATAAGTGCACGGGCATGTCCTTGCCTTTAGAAATTATGGTAGGGTCGTGTGAGTCAAGGCACGAACATGTTGATTTTGCTCCTTAATGTGGCTCGGCCATGTTGATGAGTGCATGGTCATGCCACTTTTAGCCTTGGATTTGGCACGGCCGTGTTGAGCCTTGCACGACCATGCTCTTTTCCTCTTGTGAAATGGCATGGTCGTGCTCTAGCTTACACATTCGTGCTCCTTTTCTCTTGTAGAATGGCATGACCGTATTTTGCATCACATGGCCATGCATGATCAATGCACACCCATGTTCCTTTCTCTGACTTTTCTGAATCTTTGACTTTTCTTCACACATTTAATTTCTACAGACAAAACAAAAAATCAATAAGAAGAATACAAAAATTAGACAAAAAATATAAAAATCCTAATTTATTTAATTAATGCAATGATTATATCTATATTACATTTAAATGTCTTAATATTATCTAAATGTTAAACTTATTAATTATTATGTAGAAAATGGAACATTATACAACTAAAATGAAATGTTATTAAATTAAAAAAAAAGACTAATGAATGTAAATTTTAATAGTAAAATGCAATTATCAATCTTACAATAGGGAAATGCCATACATCAAGAAATGTGATATTTGATGAAGCTTCATCCTAGTGGTCCCCTCAAGAAGTAATTCTACCAGACTCAAAAGAAATTGAGGAGAAGTTACGAGAGATAATTGAAAAAGATGAAGTGGTAGAAGAAGGTGAAGAAATCACTCAAGAAGAGGGACTAGAAGAAGAAACAGCCAAAGATAAGTCACCCGAGAAGTCAAATTCCCTATGGCGCATAAGAGTGCATCAGCAGACACCAAAAGAAGCACGTCTAAGCTAACTTGAGGAGATTCAAGAGGAGGAAGGTGTAGTAGAATATGGGCCACATTTGAGAAGAAGATCAAGGAAAATTAAAAAGAATCCCAAATATGCTAATGCAGCATTTGTTAAAGAAGATAATGCATAAGAGCCTACAACATACGAGGAAGAATCCATAAGCGAGGAATAAATGAAGGCTATGAAAGAAGAAATAGATTCCCTAAAGTAAAATAAGACTTGGGATCTAATTCAAAAGCCTAAAAATGTAAAACCCATATCCTACAAATGGGTTTATAAAATAAAAAGTCATCCTGACGGATCGATAAAGAGGTACAAGGCTTGTTTTGTGGCTCGGGGATTCTCATAAAAATATGGATTAGACTATGAAGAGACATTCAGTCTTATGGCAAAGATTACAATGGTATGTGTTCTACTAGCCTTAACTGCCTGTAAGAATTGGAACTTTAGCATATGGATGTGAAGAATGCTTTCCTACATGGAGAGCTTGATCATGAAATATACATGGAGCAGTGGGTTTGAAAGCAAGACTCACCCAGGCTATGTATGCAAGCTCAAGAAGGCACTCTATGGATTAAAGCAGGCAATAAGAGCATAGTACGGGAAGATAGCAAAGTTCTTAATTCAAAGTGACTGCACAATGAGATCAGCAGACTCAAGTTTATTTATTAAAGCTCGAGATGGAAAGTTGGCAATAATTCTAGTCTATATGGATGATATAATCATTGTTGGAGATAATGAAGCCGAGATTCATCAAACTCAAGCCAACTTATCAATACGCTTTTAGATAAAAGCTTTAAAAGAGTTAAATCATTTTCTTGGTCTTGAAGTTGAATAAGTGGAGGATGGAATCTTTTTATGCCAACAAAAGTATACTAAAGACCTCCCAGAGAAGTATAGGATGCTATAGTGTAAGCCTATTTCAATATCGATGGAGGCTAATACAAAGTTATGCTCTGCTAAAGGAAAGGACTTAGAGGAGTGTACCATGTACCGACAACTAGTTAGCAACCTAATCTATCTCAGTCTCACAAGGTCGGATATAGCATATGCAATGAGTTTAGTAAGTCGATTTATGCAGAATTCGAAGAAGCCTTATTTAGAAGCTATGCGAAGAATTCTGCGATATATTAAAGGAATCATTGACTATGGTATCTTATACAAAAAGGATGGAGCAAGTGAGATGACTGGATATTGTGATGCTAATTACGCTGGAGATAATTATACAAGGCACTCGACTACAGGTTATGTCTTTAATCTTAGATCAAGACCTATCTCTTGGTGCAGCAAAAGGCAACCAATGGTATCATTATCAAGTACCGAGTCAAATTATTGAGGATTAGCTACAGCAGCACAAGAATATACATGGTTGATGCAATTAATAAAGGATCTCCATCAACCTGTTGAGCACACGATACAACTACACTATGATAATTAGTTAGCTATACACTTGATTAAAAATCCAATATTCCATGCAAGAACTAAACATGTGGAGATGCATTATCACTTCGTGCGAGAAAAAGTCCTATATGGAGAGATCAAGGTGCAGTACATGAAGACTAAAGACCAAATTGCAGACATATTCACTAAAGGACTTAATGGTGCAAAGTTCAAAAACTTTAGAAAGCACTTGACATGGTGAGCAAGCATATATTAAGAAAGAGTAGTCGTTAAGGGTGAGTATTAAAAATGCATCGACTCACTCTCTTTTTCCATATTATTCTAGAACCACCTACAACTATCTAAGCTTGCAAGTTAGCAAGTTAAAAATTTTAACAAGTTGAAGATGAGTTGGACAATTTGCCTCTCCACCGCCATTCAAGAAAATTATAAAAGTCTCCAACAACTGACCTACAACTAATATAATAAGATGTAGTATGCATAGAATAAGTGTGTGTGTTATGCATGAGTAGTGCATGGGTGTGTGCGTGAGAATCAAATGAGTGTAAAAGTGTGTGGGAAATAGAGAGCAAGAGTTAGTGGAAAAATAAAATAAAGTATGTGTCATGTTTTGTGATATGTGAAAGTGCAAGAGTGTGAGTTGAGAATATTTTATGAGGCATGTACAAATATTTTTGTATTAAATTTTCTTTATAATAATAAAAATAAATTTATTACAAGTCCTCCACAAATTCTACAAAAGCATGGTGCATCTGCGCCTTCTTTCTGCTGGTGGGATTCTAGTCCTGAGTTTACTAATTTGTTTATTTGTAATTACTTTGGTAGGACAGCTACTTACAAGTTTTGTTAGCTTTTTTTATTCTTGTGTTGTTGTTACTTTGTGTAAACATCATTTTCTTTTTTATTTAATAATATTTTGTACTCCAAAAGGGTGATGAAAATGCTAAGAATATGTCGGTCTAGAGTGCATTACTAATTTTTGAACTCTAACTTTTATATATATATATATATATATATATAAAATGAAGAATAATTCTTTTTTGTTTATAATGATTTAGAAAAAATTTATTAAGATGATGTCAATATAATCGAACCGACAGATCTCTTCTGAAAATTCAATCCAGATAAGCTTATACTAAATGAAAAAATTTAACTGAATCTAGAGCTATTGAGCAGGATCCATTGATGAGGATCAAGATTCAATTCTTTCTCAGAATACAGACTATTCCATCGGGTATGGCATGATCAGCACTGTGCATAAAGTCATAGCGGTGCCTGATACTAGCCCTAGCCACAACCGATTTAGGACTAAAACCGATCAAATCTGAAAGTGGATCGTATCAGCCCGTAAATGTGAAGAGTTTGATTCCGAATCGATTCATTCTCAGACAGAACTGTAAATGAGTGGTTCCAATTTTGAACCGATCCGGTTACCAATTAAGACTCAAAATTGATCATGACAAAGATGGAATAGGATCATAAATTAAAACGAATTTAATGTGCACATAGACAAGGGTTTAAAAAAAGTTATTCACAATCACAAGGCGGTGCTTACACGAACATATTTACATTATTATTCTGTAAATAGAAGCCACAGGCACACTTATGTGGAAGCAACCAGGAAATAAACACACTGAACTTGTATACATATGCGAATCCTAGGAAGCACAACTGCATATCCAGGACAGACAGCACAGAAGAATGTGCTCAGGAAGCGTGGACTTTCGATATCTGATCAAGGGTTTTTTCACCTGAAAGTACATCAACAACTTCAGACATTCAAGGTCGTAGATCAGCAGTTGGATGGATGCACATAATTGCCAAGTTGAGAATAGTTAAGGCCATCTTTCGATCAGGAATGACCAATTTGTTGTCGAACAACTCGTATATCTTCGCCTTCGCATGCGCAATACGAGCCTGTAGTCCGCCCAGTAGCATTAGACTTTAGAGTTTAGAGCTACGGTCTAGAAATCATAACCATAACGTAATGTTACTAATCACTTACAACATCTATAAGATAAACGGCTTCTTGGTTTGGCTTATTTTCTATACTAGGACACCCACTAAATATTTCAAGTGCAACAACCCCAAAACTGTAAACATCTGCTTTATCCGTGATGGGTTGCCCCAATGAATACTCAGGGGCAATATATATACTCTGTAAAAAGGAGATTGCTTGTTAGTTCATAATAAATAAAAAATGAATTTTTGCAACACAAATCCAGAGTTAATAATCAATCAATGGTCATGAGACAAAAGCAAAGCTATTTTGTTGCCTAATCGCCCAGAAAACAATTTCCTACCAAAAAAAAAATTACCTTGAAGCCCCAGCTTTGATGGTCATAAATGGGTCTTCCTCATTATAGAGCCTTGCCGATCCAAAGTCTGTTAACTTGGCAGTGTAACTTCTATCGAGCAAAACATTACTGGCCTTTATATTTCTGTGTATAATCTTGCTGAGTCCGTTTTCTTCAACTTCATGTAGATACCTCAGAGCTTTTGATAATCCCAAGCAGATTTCAAATCTAGCTTTCCAGTCAAGTTGTATTGGTGAACTTGGATCTGCAAATCCAGAAAAAATAAATATATACACATTTAAGGTTACAACTCAAATCCATGAACTTAAGGCTTGATGGGTTACGCTAGATGTTACCAAACAAGGCTTGGTGAAGGGAACCATTCTCCATGTACTCATACATCAGTAGATGTAGCTCTTTTCTTGAATACCCATCAAACAGTTGAACAAGATTTGGGTGTTTGAAGGATTTCAAGTTGAAAAAAATTTCCCCTTGTAACTCATCTTTAAGTTTGTCTTGATGAGTTGATTCAGGAGAAATCTTCTTCACTGCAACTTCAACCTGACCTGGCAGCTCAGCCTGCATATTCGCACAGGATAACATAAAATATACGGATGTTTATTCAACTTGAGAAAAAACAAATATTTATGAATAAGAATAGAATTTGACCCTGTACACTACTCCAAAACGTCCTCTACCAATCTCCATTTTTGGGCTAAAATTTCGAGTACCATCTATGATTTGTTTAAGAGTGAAACGTCTGCCAAGGACTTCTACATGCACTTCTGTTTAAAGAAAGCATCAAAGAACTGAATTAATGTCCCGGCAAGGATTATTAATGTATGGCGCAGAATAATTTTAATTTAGGATCAATCTCACTTTGCAACTCTCTGTCTCCGAGCCAGCCCATTTTCCACATGAAAACCAAACAAGTACCGGTGATAATGCAGAAGCTACTGTAATCCCTACTATTTGTGTTGTAGTCAGTCTGTTGCCTCCAGAAATTGTGAAGTCTGAACAATATAAGAGATATTATCTATATTCAAAAAAAAATGCATGTCAGCTAAATTAATAAAATGATCTATTTGCATTACTTCGGGTCACAGAAATGGCTGATACAAGTGGTCCATTGAGATTTCTAGATCCCTTGCCCGCCCAGAAAAAATGAATCTCCAATGGCTTATCATTTACGGTCACCACAAACTCTCTGTGCCATGCTTTATTGGGTCCTCCAGCCTCATCTTTTATATTGAAATTTTGTAGTTTTCTTTCTCCCTGCATGCAATTAAGAGAAGCTGGTTCTTAATTAATTCAATGACGAAAATGTAGTGCAAATTAAGGTATCAGACAGACAAATAAGTAAAAATATAAGACCTGAATATACACATCGAAGATACGTTCGGCATTGCTGCTATAATCTTCATCCTTGGCATAAACAATTTCAGCAAAATGAAGTTTTACTGTGTAATTGCCCTTATGTAAACAGAAGCCGTAATAAGTAAGAGAGACCGGGCAAAGACGAGCTGTTTCAGCTAAATCTTGTTCCGAGACACCACATGTCTTATTTCTTATATAATCACTTGAATCGGAATCTAGGCTTGAGTATTCATCTAAGAGATCCCCAGAACAACTATAAGCCCATTTTCCTTCTTCACTTTCATAAAATTTTGCTTTTGCAGTATCTGCATCATACTGTTTCTCTTCCCAGGTCATATTCGTACCACCGCAATTTATGAACAAGGAATCTACAAGAAACATGATTGTTAGCTAAGAATTCCCTGCAGGAATCTACAACCGTAGGGTTTAATACAGTCAAAATGAGTGCAGGCAAGAATTTTCGTCAGCAAAATAGCACCAAAACAGAAACATAAAAATGAATACAATAACAACTGTATAACAAATGGAAGCTCAGAGAAAATAAATCCATAAATGATGCAGCGGAAGCCTAATTTGAAATAGCTAAATATTGAAAATGTTGATTCGGATATGAATACCATTCATAACTTTTTATTAGCCTGTTTAGTTTAAGAATACTTAGGAAAATAGGTACCAAATTCGTTGATCCTCACAGAAAATTAGAAAAAAAAAATAAAAATTCTATTTGAAATGATCAAAAACTGTTTCAAACATCCAAAAATTAAAAAAAATTACTGCACAAATAAAACCCTAAAATAAAAGGGTAAAAGACCAAAAAAAATAAACATAAACTTTAAAAGTTAATTTTAAGGACTTAAATAACTGAATCTGTACCTAAAATCTGGCCGGTTATAAGTAAACCTTTTAAATTATCTAAGTTTCTGAATCAGCTTCTAACTTACACTTTAGTTTTCTGCATATAATGTGAAGAAAGCAAGTTTTCTGCATGTACTTACATTTCAGTTCCCGGGCACAATTTCCACTTATCGTTTCACTTGGATAATTCCTACAAACAAGAAAATTTGTTATATATATTCAAAATTATGGTAATTTGCTTTATGATTTTTTTATTTATTATAATTTTACTCATGATAAAAAATGATATACATCCATTCTGACATGGTGTATATTTATAAACTATTTGCTATTGTGAAAATTGGAAGAAAAAATCTACTTTTAATTTTCATCATTTTTATAAATATTTTTTTATTATATAAATTTTAAAAATTTAATTAGTCACTCTTTTTGGGTACCAAAATTTTATAACATGAGCCGATGTATTTTTTATTTTTTTATTTAATTATAGTTGTTACATTAAATTTCATCACAATCATTAGATTCTATTTATTATTTTATTCAATTGGGATAACAATCAAGTAAAAAATATTGACCATAAATTTTCAATGTATTTTTATGAATATTTGATTAAGTTTTTTATTAAAATATGCACATGATCATATAAAAAAATATCATATAGATCTCTAAATATAATTTTAAAATTCGATAAAAGTGAAATAATTTGTGAAGTTGATAGAATAAAGTAGCATAATTTTTTATTATTTTTAAGGTGAAAAATTAAAAATTATTGCTATTATCCTTCAAATATTATAAATAAATTAGTTGAATGATAAATATTTTTAAAGTATATATAGCGCAATTTTATATGTTGTTATTAATGATAACAATTGTCAAATTATGGATTATTATATATTTTTTAAAATTTAAAATTGTAATTTATAAAAAAATTTAGCAATTTTGAAATTAAATAAAATTAAAATAATTTGCAAAATTGATAAATAAAATTATTAAATTTGAAGATAAATTTACAAAAAAAAAATTGTAACAAAGAAAAAAAAAAACATACATCGGTTTGGGATTGAAAATTTTTTGGTACCTAAATAATGACCAATGGAAAAATCATTAGTTTTATGCTAACTTTAGACCAATTATCAATTGAATAATACTTTAAAAGTCATTTTAATATTTTCATTCAACTTTACAAATAGCGTCAATTTTATCCAATTTTATTTAAAGGATGAAATTGCATTTTCAAAAATTACTTTTAAATCCCTATATAATATATTTTACATTTATTCGATTTTATTTTTAAGAAAAAAATTAAAAATATTCTCAATATCAATCTTACCACTTTTGGAATAAATTTAAAAATTAATTTTGAAATTGTTACAATTTTTTTAGCTTTTATGTATCAAGAAAATGATAAGAAAAAACAAAAATAAATTATAATTATAAATGAATTGAGTATACATATGAATATTTATAAAATATAAAATAAGCACTATTAAATATTATTATAAATAAAAATAGAATTTTAATTGTATATTTTCATATGGTTTTCAAGAAGGATGAAATATTTTATATTAATTATCACTATTTTTAATATCTCAAAATTCTCTTTTTTCATTTCATACTTTATCTTTGAGCCCGATTAGAAAATTTTTAAAATTATTCTGTTAAAAGTTGAAATTTTTTTTAAAAGTAATTAGAATATAACGATTTTAGTAAAAAGTTTAAAAATTATAAAAAAAAATTAGAATTAATTTTCATATTTATATTAAGAGTGGTAAAATTAGAATTTTAGATTATTTTTTAACATTTTATTTTTATAAGAAAAAGATGATAAAATTTTAATAAATGTGAAATTTATTTTATAAGATTTAAAAATAATTTTTAAAATTATAATTATAATTTTCAAATAAAATTAGATAAAATTTACAAAGTTGAAAAAGTATATTAGAATGGACACAAGCCATCATGAATATAATTGCAATAAATTAAAATGTTCATGTAGGATTGTCGATCCTGGAGGATTGGGTGGTGTGGCATTTAGCCACATCAAGAACCCGAGATCTCCCCTCACCGCCTAAGTGATTAACTCCCTTGAGGATCCACAGTAGGCTCCTTTTGGGCTTGCAAGCCCCACCGGTCAGTAAGTGTAGTGGTCCATTCAGATTTAGATAGATTTATCCTCTTCGTCCACTAACAGATTAACATCCTGACTATTTTAATTCTTCAAAAAAATATCATAGTTAATTAAAATGTAGTTATAATTTAATTGAAAATATATTTTCTATTCTAATTAGGATAATTTTATTTTATTTTATATTTAATAAAATTAAATTAATTTTAATTTAATTGAAAGTATATTTCTATTTTAATGAGATTGATTTATATTTTATTTCTAACAAATATTAAATTAATTATAATTTTAGTTGTAATTTTATCAAAAATATATTTTTTATTTTAATTAATTTTGTTTCAATTTTATTTTTTATAAATGAAATTAGAAAATTTTATCATTCTTACTAAATTAAATTAAATTTATACAATAGGTAAACAAATAAAATTAAAATTTATAATATTAAAACATAGTGTATGAAATTTTTTTGAGTGTGGCATTTTATGATATATAAAAAAAATTATTACCTTCAAATATTTAATTAAAGTTTAGTAACTAAATAACTAATATATTTATATCTAATCATTAAAGTTATCAATGAGAACGGAAATGTTGTATAGAATTATTTTTAAAGCATAAAATGTATCAACGCTTAGAAAATCTATTAAAAGTATAACAATTACAAGTCTATTAAATTATAATACTGGATAGCCATATAAATAAAATGGTGATTAAGTTATTTTTAGAAGTTTTTCTAAAATTCAATAAACAAATAATTAAATTTAAATTAATTAAATTTTATTTATCTAATAGCTAATTATAACCATAAATTTTTCTAAAAGTTAGTAAATATATAATTTTTGCTATATAAGTAAAATTGAAATTTTATGATTTTCAAATATTCTATTATATTTTAATAAAAAATAAAATTAAACTAACTAATATTTATTATTTCATGATTAACTAAAATAATAATTTTTCTTAAAAAAGGTGGATAGAATGTTTTTAGAGTAAAAATTAATACCAACATTGAAAATATTAAAAATATGAAGTGTAATTACTCAAATAAAAATGGTATTTTTTAATGGATATAAATAAATATAAATAGACACTATGGACTAAAAAGATTAATTTTTTAGGACAATAATTTTAATATTTTTCCAATGTTATTTTTAAAATATTAGAATTTATTATTAGAGACAAGATTTTATTTATTTTAGAAGAATATTATTGTTAAAAATATTAAACTACAATTATTATTTAAAGGAGAAAAGATAAAAATAATTTCCAAAATAAAACATATACTAAGATTATAACACTAAATTAAAAATGATATCTTTTTATATGAATATAATAAAATATATTATGAATCTTTTCCTTATTTATTTTTAAATTTTAAATAATGAATAATTATGCAAGAATATTTAATTTAAAATTAAAATTTATTTTATAAAAAACAAGTTTGTTACAACTGTATATATTTAGAATAGAAAGTAAATATATAGGCTGATATATTTAGAAAAGAAAGTAAATATATAGGCTTATTATAAGGGCTTATTGTAAGATATTTTCCTTCCTAAAATAGGTCTCCTATACTTGTATATATATCCTTATATTTGATGAATGACTAAATAAGAAATTCATTTATATTTTTGTGTTCTTATACTTTGATTACATGGTATCAGAGCAGGTTGTTTTCTGCTCTTAAAAAAAATTAAAGTTCTAGATTGTTGGGTGTGAGTAAGGGTGAGACTAGTTCATCACTTTATGAGGGTTTCCTATTAACACCGCTAGCCCAGGGAGGAGCATTGTGTGCTGATCAATCAAGACCCAGAGATCAGTCGTTGGAATCCTAGCGCGTGAACCACACATGCTGCCACAAGCTGCTACCCAAATTCCACACGCTAGCATGTAAAGGCACGTGAGCTGTCGAAATTTGCTCCGATTAGCCTTGTTCGACTCGCATTTGTCTGTCCTTCTTGATTTCACATTTATTTGGGTCAGAATTTGCATCGTTGTAAGAGTATTTAGCTGTTCAAAATTTGTTAGAATTTAGTTTTAATTTCTTTGAGTTTTTTCCTTCTTTTATTAGCTGTTCTTTTGAAAAATGGCAAAGAAAAAGAGTGTTGTTGTTTCTGATGTGGTTTCGATGATGTCAAAAATCACGATATTTGCTTAGTATTTCAATGGATAGCCACTTGACTAATGATCCTCCTAAACATGATTCTAGACTACCTTGGATGAAAAAGGATGCTCGATTATTTTTACAGATACAAAATTCTATTGATACTGAGGTAGTTGGTATGATAACTCACTGTAGGAAAGTCAAGGAATTAATGAACTATTTAGAATTTTTATATTCTGGAAAGGGGAATGTCTCTTGTATCTATGATGTGTGTAAGGCATTTTACAGGGCAGAGAAAGGCAATAAGTCTCTCACCAGTTATTTCATGGATTTTCATAAAACATATAAAGAACTTAACATGGTACTTCTGTTCAGTATTGATGTGATTGTACAACAAGCAGGAGAAGATGGATGTTATGAGTTTTTTAGCTAGTCTTCCGTCTGAGTTTGAAATTACTAAATCTCATATTCTTTCTGGTTCAGAGATTTCTTCTCTATAAGATGCTTTCAGTAGGGTTCTTTGTACAAAAAACCTATTGTTCAAACTACTTAGCCTAAGAGTACTTTTGTTAGTTGTTATAACACCTTTAAGTTAGGAAAATAGCAATACAGGAGTGGTGGTGGTAATAAGGGCATGGGATTTAATAATTATGACAAGAATATTAGAACTCATGGATAAGAGTCAAGGGAATTAATGTGTCACTATTGTCATAAGCCAGGTCATATCAAACGAGATGGTTAGAGGTTTCAGTATAGGAGAGCTTAGTATGCTCATATTGCATCTACTTCTGAGACCTTGATATTTGGAAATGAATATGCCAGATTGACTCAACTTTAAAAAGCAATGAAACCTCAACCTTGTTTTGCTCCTACAGAGTCATGTAAACCCAAGACATGTCTTGTTTCCTCCTCTTTAAATTAGGTCATTGATTCTGGTACTACTAAATCATATAACAAGTAATTCTAGCTTATTCTCTACCTTTCAGTCATATAAATCTACCTCTCTTATTACTTTAGCTTATGGTTCCACATCTTATGTTACTGGATCCAAAACAATTAATCTCACACCATGACTCACTTTATCATTTGTTCTTAATCTACCTCAGTTATCCTTTAATTTGCTTTCTGTCAGTAAACTCACTCGGAGTCTTAATTGTTATGCCTCATTCTTTCCTAAATATTTTTTATTTTAAGATCTTATGACGAAGAAGATTATTGGTAAGGGACATGAGTTTGGAGGTCTCTACATCCTTGATACGCGAATACCAAAGTTTATAGTTTGTACCAGAGTTGTCACTCCTATTGAAGCACATTGTCGATTAGGTCATCATTTTTTTCCTGCTCTTAAGAAAATTTTTCTTCAGTTTTCTAGCACGTCCTCTTTATATTGAGGCTTATTAGTTTTCCAAACACCATCGTCTCAGTTCAAGTCCAAGAGTCAATAAACAAGCTAATGCTCCTTTTGGCTTAGTACATTCTGATGTTTGGGGTCCTTATCTAGTTACATCTAAAATTGGGTTTAGATATTTTGTTACTTTTTTTTTATGATTATTCTTGAATGACATGGTTATATTTGATGAAAAATCAATCAGAATTGTTCTTTCATTGTTCTGCTTTTTATGTTGAGATTCAAACTCAATTTGGTGTGCTTATACAAATTTTAAGAAGTGATAATGCTAAGGAATACCTGTCAGAAACTTTTCAAAATTATATAATTCAACATGGTATGCTTCATCAAACATCTTGTATGGATACACTTTCTCAGAATGGTGTTGTTGAAAGAAAGAATAGACATCCTTTTGAAACTGCTAGAGCATTATTATTTCATGCAGGTTTTAAAATATTTTTGGGCTGATACTGTTTCTACAGCTTTTTTTCTTATCAATCGGATGCCTTCTTCGGTCCTGCTTAGTGCAATTCCTTTTCATGTTTTTTTTCCTAATAAAACATTATTTCCCATTAAACCTAGGGTATTTAGTTATACTTGCTTTGTTTGGGATGTCCACCCTTAGGTTATAAAACTTGATCCAAAATCTTTAAAGTGTATTTTTCTTGGATATTCTTGAGTGTAAAAGGGATATAGATATTATTGTCTGAGTCTTAGTAGGTACCTTGTGTCTACTGATGTTACATTTTTGGAACATGCACCATTTTCTTCTTCTTCAGGTCCTTTTGGTCAGGGGAGGAGGATGATTTGCTAGTCTATACAATTATTCCTCCTCATTCCACTCCTGTTAAACCTCCTATCACATAAACATATTGTCATCGAACACAACCTCCTATTACTGTTATTGCACCTATTCCTAATCCTCCTACTCCATGTCCTAATGATTTCTTTGTCATCAGATATGGTTCCTACTAATGATCTTCTCATCGCTCTCCGTAAAGGTAAACGTACATGCATTTATCCAATTTCTTCTTTTGTTTCCTACAATCATTTGTCATCATCTTCTTCTTCTTTTATTACATCTCTCGATTCTGTTTCTATTCCTAAAATTGTTCATAAAGCTTTGGCTTATTCTGGCTAGCCTAATGCCATGATTAAGGAGATGAATGCTTTAGATGTTAATGGTACTTGGACCTTGGAAACTTTGCCTGTAGGAAAATAGGCTATTAGGTGTAAATAGGTGTTTGCAGTAAAAGTAAATCCTGATGGATCTGTTGCTAGATTAAAAGCTCAATTTTTTGCTAAAGGATATGTTTAGATATATAAAGTAGATTATTTTGACACATTTTCTCCTGTTACTAAACTTACATCTGTCAGGCTTTTTATTTCTATGGTAGCTGTTGACCATTTGCATGATCAAACTCCTAATTTTGGACTTTGACAAACAATTTTTATACTAAAAATTTCAATTAAGTTTGTAGGGAATTATATACTAAACATATACCAAGCATATACACTTTTGGGTGCATAGTAACTTTTCGGGCTATTTGAACCTCTGAGATTGAAGAAGACTTTTAATATATTTAGAGCTCTTAAATATGAAAATGAGCTTCTTAACTTTTGAAGTAGACATCTTAATATTTCCAAATTATACTTGATCATCAAAATCCAAGTTCATTTGGGTATGTAAATCTTCAGTCGAAGTCAGCATATGCAGCTTGCATTTCAGTTTGCACAACTCTTGGTAATTCAGAAATATCTTGAGCTAAAGATGTCCAAATGATGTGATTCAAAGTTTTATGGAAATATAAGACAATTATCTACAACTTTAATGAAGAACATTTTGTCTGAATCAATCATCTTCAGTCCTGTTCATGAGCATATTTAGAAGTGATCATGAGCAGTCCGTCAAAGGAGCATTTGAAGCACATTCTTGCCAAAAAATGGCAGTAGTCCTCACGAGCTGGTGGCTCATGACCTGTTCGTGAGCGCACCTCTGACAGCATTCCAACAGGAATTTTTAAGGACAACGGCTATATTTTCACCCCTCACGAGCACTGTTCACTGGTGAGGAGATCGTGAGCAGCCTTTAAGCTGCCATAAACTCAAAAATTGATTCAAAATCAATTATAAACATTGGAGACATGATTGATACATCCAAAAACTACATTTTTGAGTTTTTTTCTATATAAACACAACTTAGAATTCAATTGAAAGGTTAAGAAAACTTGTGCATCATTTATCATTTTCTTAAACATTCAATTGAGCTCTAAAACTTTCTTTCAATCAAATTCTTTGTGTATAACTCTTGTGAGAGTTGGTGAGTGATTAGAATAGAAATTCTTATTCTTCTATTTTTTGGGTTTAAAAAATGGGAAGTGAGATTCTATTCTAAAGGAATTGGTTTAAGTGTTGAGCCATTAAAACACTTGGGAATTTGGTTTTTGAGTGAGCCTTGAAAACTCAAGATTGTAAGGTTGTAAGAGTGAGCCATAAAACTCTTGTGTATTCTCAATCTTGGTAATAAGATTATGGGTGATTAAAAAATCCTAACTTGGGGATAAGTTAGGTGGAGACGTAGGATTATTTGAGAATCTGAACTCCTTAAATAATTGTGTTCATCATTCTTCCTTCTCTACTCTTACTCACTTTTTGCAAATAATTCCTTTAATTTCCCATTTTTGTTCGATAGTCCTATTCACCCCCCCTCTAGGACTCTTTTAATTGGTATCAGAGCTTGAATTCTAGGTACTTCATTACTAGAATACAAGATCATAGGAAGTGAATCTCAAAACATCTTTTCTCTTAAACCATTCTTTGATGGTAGTGACTATCCACATTGGAAATTCAAAATGGAATTATATCTTGATTGTGATTCCATCAAACTTTGGGATATTTTCCTAAGAGGTTGGGAACCACCTACAACTATCATTGATGGTATGGTAACTAAACTTGCAAGAAGTCAATGGAGTGTTAATCAAAAGGAAGAAAATCAAAAAAATAAAAAGGCTATGATTACTCTAGTCTCCTCCATGACAAAAGAAGAAGGAGGCAAGCTTCAACATTGCATTCAGCTAAAGAAATTTGGGAGACCTTGGAGAATCATTATGAAGGCAACATTCAAGTAAGAAGCAAGAAGGTTCAACTTCATATGTATGAATATGAACTCTTTAAAATGAATCCTCAAGAATCAATCACAGAGATGAAAAACCGTCTCAATGCTCTCCTCACAACCCTCAAGAAACTTAGAAAACATTTCTCCAAGTAAAAGGTAAACAACAAGATTCTAAGGATCCTACCTAAGAAGGATTAGGAATCTCGTGTTACCTCAATTGAGGAAGCTCAAGACCTCTCCACTCTATCAACCGATGTGCTCATTGGTAAGCTCTTGACACATGAGCTCACCATCAAGCAAAGAGGTGAAGAACAAGAAAAGAAAGAAGAAAAGAAAAGGAGCATTGCTCTAAAAGTTCTTCAAGAAGATAGTGAAGAGGAAAGCATTAAAGACTCTAGTGATGAAGATGGTGACATTGTCGTGCTCACTAGGAACTTCAAGAAGTTCTTAAGAAAGAAAAATTTCTCAAGAATGAGGGACTTCAACAAGAAGTTTGAAGGAGATGGAAGGAAGAAACTAAAAGAGGTTACTTGCTATGAATGTAAGAAACCAGGACACATTAGAAATGAATGTCCCAAACTCAAATTCAAGAGCAAGGGAGCAAAAGATAAGAAGAAGGCATTCAAAGCTACTTGGGATGACTCCTTCGAATCCAAAGAGGAAGAGGAACAATAAGAAGTTGTCAATCTTTGCTTCATGGCCATTGAAAATGAAAATGAGGTACCATCCACTTCTTACTCCTCTTTTGATGATTGTGATGAATATTGTGATGATGATGATGATGATGATGAGAGCTCTATTGTGAGAAAATTGCTTGCTAAATGCAAAAGTTTGTTATCTAAGAAGAAAAAATATAAACATGAATTAGCTAGCTTAAGTAAGGATTTTGAATGTTTAAAAATTGATTTTGCTAAACTTATTGCTTCAAATGAAAAACTTGTTAGTGATGCTAAATCTTGTAATTCTTTGGAAGACCAACTTAAGAAAGCAAATGATGAAAATCATAAGCTTTCTAAGGAAGTCTTAGAATTAAAAAATTCCATTACTAAATTTAATAGAGGAAAAGAAACTTTAGATAGTCTTCTTGACTCTCAAAAATTTCATGGAGACACCCATGGAATTGGATATAAAAATGGAATGTCTTCATCATCCTCATCACATATTACTTTTGTTAAAGCTTCACATGATTCTACTCCTTCAACCTCTAATGAGATTCAAGCTAAAAAATATCATGTGTTAATTAGCAAGGCAAAGTCTCATAAGATTAACCCTTCATTAACACAAAAGGGTAAGCCACAAACTAGAGCACCTCAACCTAAGCATGCTTATATGTACACTAGATATAATTATAATAAGTATGCTGCACAACACAATGCACATAAGCCTATTGCACACACTTATCAAAATGCTCACAATCATTGCCAATGGATGTATCATTCAATGTCACAAAATAATAAGAGATACACACAACACCAAAGGCATGCTACACACACTAGGAGAGCATTTCATTCTAGGAGAAATAAATTTAAAAATGTTGTATGTTTATATTGCATGATTAAAGGACATACCAATAATGTGTGCTTTTATAGAAAACTGCACATGAATTTGCTTCCTTTGGATTATCTTGAAACTAACCAACCTAGACCAAGAAAGGTTTGGGTTCAAAAGAACATTTAAAATGCTTTATGTAGGTGTGCTTGAAATCCATAAGAACAAAAAGCAAGTGGTATCTCGATAGTGGATGTTCAAGGCACATGACGGGAGACAAGGAGCAATTCAACAAACTTGATGCTAAGGATGGAGGACACGTTACTTTCGATGACAATGCAAAAGGAAATATTATTGGCATTGGAGAAATAGGTAATCCTCAATCTTTATCTATATATCATGTGTTGTTTGTTGATGGTCTTAAATATAATTTGCTAAGTATAAGTCAATTATGTGATATGGGAAATAAGGTGACTTTCTATCCTAAAAATTGCTTTGTTAGTAGTCTTGATGAAGACAAAGTAATTTTTAGTGGTGAAAGAGTAGATAACGTTTATGTTATTGATTTGAATAAAATTGATAAAAAAGATATAAAATGCTTAATGTCAATTTCCCATGACACATGGACATGGCATAGAAAGTTAGGACATGCAAATTTTGAGCTTTTGAATGATCTTTGTAAAGATGAACTTGTGATTGGTTTACCTAAGCTTGAATTCACTAAGGATAAACCTTGTGATGCTTGTCAAAAGGGAAAACAATCTAAGTCTTCATTTAAGCTAAAAAATGTAGTGTCCACTTCTAGACCACTTGAACTTATACATATGGATTTATTTGGACCAATAAGAGTTGCTAGTCTTGGTGGAATGCACTATGCTTATGTATTGGTTGATGATTACTCTAGATACACTTGGGTGTGTTTTCTTGCTCATAAGAATGATGCATTTAAAGCTTTTGAAAATTTTTCAAAAAGAGTTCAAAAAGGAAAAGGATTTTGTATTTCATATATTAGAAGTGATCATGGAACCGAATTTGAAAATGAATTTTTCAAAAACTATTGTAATGAAAATGGTATTTCTCACACATTTTCATCTCCTAGAACTCCTCAACAAAATGGGGTAGTTGAAAGGAAAAATAGAACTCTTGTGGAAATGGCTAGAACAATGCTTCATGAGTATAATTTGCCTCTATACTTTTGGGCGGAAGCTGTTAACACATCTTGTTATATTTCAAACCGAGTTTTCAAAAGACCAATTTTAAATAAAACATCTTATGAGCTATGGAACAATAAAAAATCCAAAATCTCATATCTAAGAGTATTTAGATGCAAGTGCTTTATATTGAACACCAAGGATAATCTTGGGAAATTTGATTCCAAAGCCGATGAAGAAATTTTCCTAGGCTATTCCAACTCTAGCAAAACATATAGAGTCTTTAATAAGAGAACTCTAGTAGTTGAAGAGTCAATGCATATGGTATTTGATGAATCAAACTCACTTGATCCTAGAAAGGATGTTTGTAGTGTTGATGATCTTGTAGGTGATAATGAGATTGTGTAAATACAAGAAGAAAATGCTAGTAAGCCTTTGGAACTTAAAGATCCAAGCAAGAAGGAAAATGAGGAGATACCTCAACCTAGCTTGAAGGATGAACTTCCAAAGGATTGGCAATTCAAGAAAGCTCACCCTCAAGACCTCATTATAGGTGACACTATAAAAGGGGTAACTACTAGAGCTAAACTCAAGTCTATTATTAATTTAGCTTTCATTTCTCAAATTGAACCCAAAAATATTAATGATGCTTTGAGTGATGAATTATGGGTCCTTGCTATACAAGAAGAATTAAATCAATTTGAGAGAAACAAGGTTTGGACCTTGGTTCCTAGACCTAAACATCATCCTATTATTGACACCAAATGGGTGTTTAGAAATAAGATGAATGAACAAGGTGTCATAACTAGGAACAAAGCTAGATAGTAGCTAAAGGTTATAATCAAGAGGAAGGAATTGATTATTATGAAACCTTTGCCCCCGTTGTAAGGTTAGAAGCTATTAGGATGTTACTTGCATTTGCATCATACATGGATTTTAAACTTTATCAAATGGATGTTAAAAGTGCATTTTTGAATGGTTTTATTGAAGAGGAGGTATATGTTAAACAACCTCCGGGTTTTGAAAATTTTGACTCTCCAAATCATGTTTTTAAATTATCAAAAGCATTGTATGGATTGAAACAAGCTCCAAGAGCTTGGTATGAAAGATTGAGTAACTTTTTATTAGAGAAAGGTTTCTCTAAAGGAAAGGTTGACACAACTCTTTTCATAAAGAAATCCAAGCATGATTTATTAATTGTTCAAATTTTTGTTGATGATATTATTTTCGGTGCTACTAACCATTGCTTGTGTGAGGAATTTTCTAAACTAATGCAAGGAGAATTTGAGATTAGTATGATGGGTGAACTCAAGTTCTTTCTTGGACTTCAAATTAAGCAATGTAAAGATGGGATTTTCATCAATCAAACCAAATATGCAAGGAACATTCTCAAGAAGTTTGGAATGGATGGAGCTAAATCAAGCAAAACTCCAATGAGTACTACAACCAAACTCAACAAGGATGAGAATGGCAAACCGGTTGATGAAAAGCGATTTAGAGGTATGATCGGATCCCTTCTTTATTTAACTGCTAGTAGACCCGATATCATGTTTGCTACTTGCTTGTGTGCTAGATTTCAATTAAGTCCTAGAGAGTCTCATTTAAATGCTATCAAGAGAATTTTTAAATATCTTTGTGGTATATTGCATTTAGGACTTTGGTATCCTAGGAGTTCTTCCTTTGACTTGATTAGTTATTCTGATGCTGATTTTTCCAGTTGCCTACTAGATAGAAAAAGCACTTCCGGAACTTGTCAAATTTTAAGAAATTGCTTAGTTTCTTGGTTTAGTAAGAAACAAGTTTCTATTGCCTTGTCCACCACTGAAGCAGAATATGTGGCGGCTAGTTGTTATTACACCCAAGTTCTATAGCAAAAACAACAACTTTTGGACTATGGCATTGATATTAATCACATTCCAATTAAGTGTGATAATACAAGTGCTATAAACCTTAGTAAGAATCCCATTCAGCATTCTAGAACTAAGCATATTGATATTAGACATCATTTCTTACGTAATAATGTGCAAAATGGTGATATTTTTCTTGATTTTGTTGACACCAAACATCAATTAGTAGACATCTTTACCAAGCCTCTTTGTGAGGAAAGATTAAATTTTATTAAGCATGAACTTGGTATGATTGATGGGTCAAGCTTGTCTTGATCATTTGCAAAATTGATTAATTGTTGTTTGGATTTTTATGTGATCATGTTCTTTAGAAAAATTATTTTCAGCATCATGTATATATTTTGTTTTAAAAGTATTTACTTTAGCAAATTTACTTCATATACATTATATATATTGTATTTCCCATTTGCATGATCTTTGTGCTAATTTTATTTGATTTGAATCTATTTGGATTCATTAATTTTTTCAAAAGCCCTCCTATTTTGCAAATTAATAATTAATTATTGAGCTAAATTCAATTAATTAATTATTTTAATTTTACATAAATATTCCTTCTCCTTAACAATTTTTTTGTGTATTTTCATGACAGTTTATGTTTGGTATATTTCTAGTATACTTTCAGTATCAAAATTTTAAGCTGTTAATCTATTTTTTATACCAGTTTCTATTTGGTTTATTTTCAGTATACTTTTCGTATATAAGTTTTGAGCTGTTAAGTGTGTTTTATGACTGTTTTTCATCAGTTTATTTTCTGGATATTTTCTGGATATAAGCCATGAGCTGTTTGTTTATTTTATGACAGTTTATGCCCAGTTTATTTTCTAGATATTTTTTGGATATAAGACATGAGCTGTTAGTTTTATATCTTGTTTACAATTGGTATTTTAATATCATTGTAATCTTTTTTGCAATTTTATTTGCATTTTGATGAAAAGTGATATAGGTTGGGTATGACCTATAAAAGTTTTCAATTTGACAAAAGTGTAGAAAATTTTTGTGTTTGTTTAATTTTTTGTGTTTTCTTAGAAATTATTTTTATCTTTGATAATGCATGGATATTTTTAAAATTTGGTCTATCTTTGCATTTTGACAAAGGAGGAAAAATAATTGAGTTTGCATGCGTACCTAGTTAATTTCTTTTAAGGGAAATTTTTTTTAAAGATGTGTTTATGTAAGTGACATAACTATGTGATAGTGTGTCCTTAATATCAATATTTTTTAAATCCATTGAAATAGGGGGAGAAAATTATTTGAATTTATTTCACATAATTCTTTTTCTCATGCATAATAACAATGTAAGTATAGCTAGTTTTGTCCTTATGATAAATAGCCTTGTTTTGCTTACATTGTTTTTATATTACATGAATTTTTTATGCATGACTATTAGTTGAGTTTATTCATGCAACATTCATGTATACATTTTTTTTTTTGGGAAATGGCGTTTATCTTTTAAAATGACATGAATTTCATAAAGATTTTGAATATCTTTGCTTGCATTGTTTTGGTTCTTGATCTTTGATTCCCTTTAGTATTTTTGGCTCCCTTAGGTCTTTTTCCCCTTATATCTCTCTCTTGTCTTTTTGTCTTTGACAAAGGGGGAGAAGAAGCTAAAGAAGCTATGTGCTTAGGGGATAAATAATTGTGTTTAAGATATGCTAAGTACCACATGATTATGTATGATTGAATAGCTAAACTCTACATGATCATGTGATGTTTTGATATAGCATACATATTATTTTATGATGCATTACATGTTTGAAATTATTTCCTTTATATTGTCTAACATTTTTAATAATCATGTTATCATCATATGTTATGTCATGTTGTTTGATAACTTGTTATCTTTATTTTTGACAAGAAGGATGATGAAATTTTTTATATTTCTTATCATGTCCAAAAAGGAGGAGAAATAAAGAAATATATTTTTTGTTAAAGAAATAAATTTGTTAAACCCTTATACATGCTATGATAATTCATTTATTTATATGCTTTGATACATGATAAATATTGAATTTATGCACATATTAAGGGGGAGCAAAATTATTTCTTATTTTGCATGTGTTTAATTTGAAAGGGGGAGCTATTTGTATTAAATATGCTTATACATGTTATTTATTTTTTACACACACACACACATATTATTTATCATCTTTTCAAATTAGTTGTCAAAGCCAAAAAGGGGGAGATTGTTGACCATTTGCATGATCAAACTCCTAATTTTGGACTTTGACAAACAATTTTTTTACTAACAATTTCAATTAAGTGTGTAGGGAATTATATACCAAACATATACCAAGCATATACACTTTTGGGTGAATAGTAACTTTTCGGGCTGTTTGAACCTCTGAGATTGAAGAAGACTTTTAATATACTTAGAGCTCTTAAATATGAAAATGAGCCTCTTAACTTTTGAAGTAGACATCTTAATCTTTCCAAATTATACTTGATCATCAAAATCCAAGTTCATTTGGGTATGAAAATCTTCAGTCGAAGTCAGCATATGCAGCTTGCATTTCAGTTTGCACAGCTCTTGGTAATTCAGAAATATCTTGAGCTACAGATGTTCAAATGAGGTGATTAAAATTTTTATGGAAACATAAGACAATTATCTACAACTTTCATGAAGAACATTTTGTCTTAATCGATCGTCTTCAGTCCTGTTCATGAGCATCTTTAGAAGTGATCACGAGCAGTCCGTCAAAGGAGCATTTGGAGCACATTCTTGCCAAAAAATGGCAGTACTCCTCACGAGCGCTCCTCACGAGCTGGTGGCTCGTGACCTGCTCATGAGCACACCTCTGACAGCATTCCAACGGGAATTTTTAAGGACAACGGCTTTATTTTCACCCCTCACGAGCACTGTTCACTCATGAGGAGGTCGTGAGCAGCCCTTGAGCTGCCATAAACTCAAAAATTGATTCAAAATCAATTCTAAACGTTGGATACATGATTGATACATCCAAAAACTACATTTTTGAGTGTTTGTCTATATAAACACAACTTAGAATTCAATTGAAAGGTTAAGAAAAGTTGTGCATCATTTATCATTTTCTTAAATATTCAATTGAGCTCTAAAACTTTCTTTCAATCAAATTCTTTGTGTATAAATCTTGTGAGAGTTGGTGAGTGATTAGAATAGACATTCTTATTCTTCTATTTTCTGGGTTTAGAAAACAGGAAGTGAGATTCTATTCTAAAGGAATTGGTTTAAGTGTTGAGCCATTAAAACACTTGGGAATTTGGTTTTTGAGTGAGCCTTGAAAACTCAAGATTGTAAGGTTGTAAGAGTGAGCCATAAAACTCTTGTGTATTCTCAATCTTGGTAATAAGATTGTGGGTGATTAAAAAATCCTAACTTGGGGATAAGTTAGGTGGAGACGTAGGATTATTTGAGAATCCGAACTCCTTAAATAATTGTGTTCATCATTCTTCCTTCTCTACTCTTACTCACTTTTTGCAAATAATTCCTTTAATTTTCCATTTTTGTTCGATAGTCCTATTCACCCCCCCCCCCCTCTAGGACTCTTTCAGTAGCTACTCATCATTGACCTTTGCATCAGTTAGACATCAAAAATTCCTTTCTTTATGGCAACCTTTAGGAGGAAGTCTATATGGAGCAACCACCTAGTTTTGTTACTTAGAGAGAGTATTAAAAGTATGTCATTTATGTAAATCCTTGTATAATTTAAAAAAAAAAGTCCCTATGTCTGGTTTGGCAAGTTTAGTCAGGCTGTTGAGAATTTTGGCATGCAGAAGAGTAAGTTAGATCATTCTATTTTCTATAAAAGATCTGATGATGGCATCATTCTATTAGTCGTCTCTATGGACGACATTATAATCATTGGTAATGACACTATAGGGATTTCATCTCTGAAATCCTTTCTCCATACTCGATTTTATACTAAAGATTTGGAAATGTTGAGATATTTTTTGGGAGTTAAAGTGACCAAGAGTAAGAAAGGAATCTTCTTATCTTAAAGAAAGTATATGCTAGACTTACGATCTGAAATAAGAAAATTAAGGGCTAAACCATGTAGTACTCCAATGGTTCCTAACTTGCAGCTTACAAAAGATGGTGAATTTTTTAAAGATCCTAAGAGATGCCGAAGATTGGTTGGGAAGTTAAATTATCTCACTGTGACACGACCAAATATTACATTCAATTAGTGTGGTTAGTCAATATATGTCATCTCCAACTATCAATAATTAGAAGGCAGTAGAATAAATTTTGGGCTATTTAAAAGGAGCTCAAAGACATGGCATTCTATATGGCAATCATGGTCATACTAGGATTAAGTATTTTTCATATGCTGATTGGGCAGGATGTAAAGAAGATCGGAGATCCACTTTAGGATATTGTATATTTATTGGAGGAAATTTGGTGGCATGGAAAAGTAAGAAACAAAATGTAATCTCTCGATCAAGTGCAGAATCTAAATACAGGGCCATGGCACAATTTGTTTGTGAACTAATGTGGGTGTATCAGCTTCTCAATGAAGTGGGTCTCAAGGTTTTAATGTCAGTCAAATTATGGTGTGACAACCAAGCTGCAATACATATTGCATCTAATCCAGTCTTTCATGAGCAAATCCAACACAATGAGATTGACTGTCATTTTGTTCATGAAAAGATTCAGCAAGACTTAATTTCTACATGATATATGAAGACAAGAGAACAATTGAGAGATATCTTCACAAAGGCACTTAATGGGATTCAGATTGATTACCTGTGTAACAAGCTAGGCATGATTAACATCTATGCTCCAACTTAAAGGGGAGTGTTACAGTTGTATATATTTAGAATAAAAAGTAAATATATAGGCTGATATATTTAGAATATGAAGTGAATATATAGACTGATTATAAGGGCTGATTGTAGGAGATTTTTCTTCCTAAATTAGGTTTCCTATATTTGTATATATATCCTTGTATTTGATGAATGACTAAATAAGAAATTTATTTATATTTCTGTGTTCTTATACTCTAATTACAAAGTTTAAAGATAATAAAAAATTATGCATATTTTCACGTAATGTGTGTATATATATATATGTACTTAAAAAATTGGAAAAGTATATATACATAAATCATAATCTTACCTGTTTGGTTTGCTAGTTGGAAAGCAAGTCCGCAGGATGTAAGAAGACAAGCTCAAGTTGAAATTTTGAATTGCAGAAAACAAAAAGGTTTTATAGGAAATAAAAGAACAAAAAATAAAATAAAATAAAATAAACAAACAGTTTGTTACACTTACATGATTGGCTCTGATACGTTTTGGTTTTGCCCTTTAGGATCCCTAGGCAGTGTGAAATTATTATATGAGAGATCCCTGTAATAGAGCAATTCATCATTATTAATTAGTAAATAAACAATGTGTATATGATTTTCACTCGCATTTACATAATAATATAAGGTGAAGGTATCTATTTTATACATAAACATACATTCTATTATTAATGGAAGGAGGCATTGACCCATATAGCTCATTTCCTATCAAAATACTAAGCAAAAACCACAAAATTCAAAGGATAAGAATTTTTTCATGGATCTGGAACAACTATCACATCGGATATATAGATTCACCGAGTTCAAATAGTATTGCTCGCATACATTCTGACATCTTCACGAAATTCTGGGATTGTACCACTTAACTTGTTAAAGCTCAAATCCCTGCAAGACAGAATATAACACCCAAGATGTATACTAATTTAAACAAATTAAACAAACAAACAAACAAAAAAAAGCAAAATGTTTTATCAGAAAATACGATATTATAACACAATGAAATTAGAGATGCATAGGTTGTAATTTTTTCTTCACAGGAAAAAAAATATAATCCAAAAAGGAAAATTGGAAAATTACTTCTGGCTGATGAACAAGGAAGGAACTTACAAGTATGTTAACCATGTCCAATTAGCAATGTACTCAGGAATGGTGCCATGAATCGAGCAGCTCCTTAGTACCCTGTGTGGACACCATTGAAGGATTTTATCTATTCATAGTCAGCATGAGTCAAACATTAAGCCAGTGGTTCATATGGATTATTTCCATTCCCTGTACCCAAAATTTTGATTAGTTTCTAACATATTACCCAATTTTTAAATCATCACTTAAAACTCTATAAACTTTAAATTTAGTCTCATAATAATCTTTGAAATCATTTTCCCATTAAAATTCTGACGAAATGATGACATGTCACCCATGTGGCATTACAAGACATGGCATCCTCTGGTGTGTCCTATGTATATTAATATAAAAAATTATTAACTTTTGTTTTATTTTTTGGATATTATTATCTACACTGAGTGTAATACACACAATAATTATATTTAAATAATAAAGTTAGGTGTTTTATAATTTAATTGTTTTAATTTAATTTTTTTTCTTGATTTTCAATGCCAAATTAATTAATTTTTTTGTTGTTGTTAAAATAAATTTAATTTGCTGGATTTATTTTGGATGCTGCCAATAATTAAGTATCACCACAACCAACATATAACCACCATCACCATCACTTCTCTCTTGTTGTTACCATCACCACTGCCACCAAACTACCTTAAGACAACACCACCATCATCATGTTGTGACATACACAAAGCAACACTATTGTTAGTGTTAGCAAAATCCCACATTGGGAGTTTTTAAAAATGGGAGGAGTTCTTTGGTTATAAAAGAACTCCTCCCTCCTTTAGTCCTATCATTCCAAAATTTCCTCTCTTTTATATCTATCCAATTATATTTTTTCTCTTTCTTTTGTAATATTTCCTCAATTAGTGAAATATTATTTTGGCAGTGTCTGAGGTTGTAGACATAATTGGCCTAACCTCGTTAAATTTTGGTTTTCTCTTTTATATCTATTTATTAACTATTGTCAGGTATAGTTGTTGTTAATTATTGTGCTATTAAAATTACTTTTCTTGGTAAAATTCTATCTGAGTGTGGTTTTTAAGTAGGACCATTATGACCCCACCACTCTTTCCTAGGAATCTACCTTGGGGTGATTTTTAGTACAATCATTTACACTCTAATCACCTATGAAATAGTTCTCAAGGTGAATTTGTTATTATTGATGGAAATTAACTTGAATTCCACAACAATTGACATCATAGCTCTTGGTTTATTTTAGTATACTCTGTGGTTGCGACTTAAACTGATCTTCCACATTAGAAAAAATTTTCTTAGGCTAATTGGCATTCCGCATTGATATCTATTAAATAAAATTTGTAGCACAAATGGCAGACAACACAAAAGTATACACAATAGCATCAACAGCTTCTTCATCTTCAATTATGGTAAGAAATGATATAACAAATGCTAAATTTGCAATGGATATTTTTTATAGCACCAGTCATTTCGGCATGTGGCAAAGTGAGGTTCTAGATGCCCTCTTTTAGCAGGGTCTAGACAATGCTATTGAATGAGAGAAACCAGATGATGTTGAGGAGAAAGAATGAAAGGTGATCAATAGATTGGCATGTGGTAAAATTTGATCATGTCTTTCTAGAGAGCAGAAGCATGCATTTTCTAAAGAAACTTCTACAAGTAAATTATGGAAGGCATTGGAGGAGAAATTCTTGAATAAAAGCAGTCAGAACAAACTCTACATAAAAAAGAGAAATTTTGCTTTAACTATGTTCCAGGTACCATAATGAATGATCACATTACTAGTTTTAATCAACTGGTAACTTATTTGATGAATATAGACGTGACTTTTAATGATGAAGATTTGGCTCTGATGTTGGTAGGATCACTTCCTAATGAGTTTGAGTATCTTGAAACTACTCTACTTCATGGGAAGGTTACTGTGTCTCTAAGTGAAATAATTGCAGCCTTGTATAGTTATGAATTGCGAAAGAAAGAAAAGTAAGAAAATACAAGTCTAAAGCAAAAAAATTTATTGTTAGAGGTCATTCGCAGAGCCAAAATAAAGGAAGGAGAGAGAGATCTAAGTCAAAATCTAAATGAATAAAAATCAATATGCCTTTTGTCGAGAAAAAGGACACTAAAAGAAAGATTGTCCCAAGCTAAAGGATAAAGGCAAGCCTAGAAAGGAAAATGCTATCTCAAATTCAAATGTAGTTGAGTGTGATGATGTAGATTCAGATCTTTCAATTGCTGCTACACCATCAACTAGCTATTCGAGTTCATGGTTGCTAGATTCAGCTTGTAGTCACTATATGACTCCCAATAGAGAATGGTTCTTTGACTTTAAAGAACTAAAAGGTGGAGTAGTCTACATAGTGAATAATGCCCCTTTTAACACACATAGGATTGGTTCAATTTGCTTCAGCAATTAGGATGGATCAACCATAACTTTAATAGGTGTTCATTATTTTCCGGATTTGATAAGAAATCTCATTTATGTGGGAACCTTAGAGTTAAAAGGTTTCGAAGTAAGGGCGAAAGATGGGATGATGAGAATCATCTCTGGTGAACTTATGGTAATGAAGGGGATTCAAAAAAGAAATAATGTGTATTACTTTTTAGGTAGTACAATTGTTGGGATAAGAGCAGCAATAGCTTCTTCTGATGATTAAGAGTTAGAAGCAACCAGGTTATGCCATATGCGCTTGGGGCATGCTGGAGAAAAATTAGATCAAGGATTATTGAAAGGAGCTCGGACTTACAAATTGGATTTTTGTGAGCATTGCATCAAAGGGAAGGAGACAAGGGTGAAATTTGGAACAACCATCCATGATATTGAGGGTATTCTAGATTATGTTCATTCAGATGTGTGGGGGCCTTCCAAGAATGCTTCATTGGGAGGAAAAAACTATTATGTTTCCTTTATTGATAATTTTTCTTGAAGAGTATGGGTGTATACAATGAAGACAAAGGATGAGGTACTAGGAATTTTCCTTAAATGGAAAAAGATGGTAGGGACTCAAACAGGTGGAAAAGTCAAACGTCTCTGCATAAACAATGGTGAAGAGTTAAAAAATTATCCATTTTTAAAAGTCTATGAAGATGAAGGTATTGTCAAGCATTTCACCATCAAATATACACCATAATAAAATGGGGTGGCAGAGCAAATGAACCAAACATTGCTAGAGAAGGTTCGATGCATATTGTCCAATGTTAGGTTAGGCAAAGAATTTTGGGCCGAGGCTATAGTCTATACTTGTCACTTTGTCAATCGTTGACCATCGACTACTATTAGTGGTAAAACGCCATTGGAAAAATGGTTTGGAAAACCTACTACAGATTATGATCCCTTACATGTGTTTGGTTCCACTGCTTATTACAATATTAAGGAGTCAAAGCTAGATCCAAAAGCAAAGAAGAAAATCTTCATAAGGATAACTTCTGGTGTGAAAGGCTATCATCTTTGGTGTCTAGAAATAAAGAAAGTAATCTTCAGTAGAGATGTTACCTTTGATGAATCTACCATGTTGAGAAAGGTGACTTCAAAAAAAAATGGGGCAGAAAGATGGTACTCTCAAATAGGTGGAGTTTGATGGCAACAAAATTATCTCAACCAATGTAGAAAATGATGATGACTCTTCTATGGTAGAAGAAGAGTTAATGAAGAAGATGTTCAGACCTAAGAACCTCTAGAGCAATATGAATCAATTGCATTAAGGAAAGGAAAGATGACCATTAGCCAACCTGCTTGTTATGCTGATATGGTCTTTTCTGCATCACCAATTGCCATTGATGACATTCCTACCACTTATAATGAAGCAGTTTGAAGTTCAAAATGAGATAAGTGGAGGATCACTATGAATGAAGAAATGGAATCCCTTCAAAAGAATCAGATATGGAAACTAGCTAGTCTTCTGAAGGGAAAGAAAGCAATTAGGTGCAAATGGGTATATACAAAGAAAGATGGATTTCTTGACAAGAATAATGTTAGCTACAAAGCAAGATTAATGGCTAAAGCTATGCACAAATGGAGGGAATTGATTATAATGAAGTATTTTCTCCAATGGTAAAGCATTCCTCCATTAGAATTTTATTATCTTTGATAGTACAATTGTATTTGGAACTAGTTCATATGGATGTAAAAACTATATTTTTACATGGAGACTTGGATGAGGAAATCTACATGACTCAGCCAGATGGATTCAAAATTGCTGGTAGAGAGAAAATGCTATGCAAATTAGAAAAATCGTTGTATGGATTGAAGCAATCTCCCAGGCAGTGGTACACGCGATATGACAAGTTTATGATAGGGTAAAAGTACACAAAAAGTAAATATGTTCATTGTATGTATTTGCACAAGCCACAAGATGGATCCTATATATATTTTCTTCTTTATATTGATAATATGCTTATAGTTTCCAGGAGTCAGACAAAGATTGAGAAATTAAAGACTCAATTGAAGAGGGAGTTTAAGATAAAGGATCTTGGTGAAGCAAAGAAGATTCTTGGCATAGAAATATCTAAAGATAGGAAATTGGGAAGGCTTTGTTTATCTTAGAAAGAATGTCTAAGGAAGGTACTAAAACGTTTTGGCATGAATGAAAAGTTAAAACCAGTTAGTACACCACTTGCTCCTCATTTCAAACTTAGTGCATCCATGTCATTGAAGAACTATGCAGAATAAGAAGACATGTCAAAAGTATCGTATGCAAGTATTGTTGGTAGCTTAATGTATACAATAGTGTGTACGAGGTTCGATATTTCAAAAGCAGTTGGGGTTATGAGCAGGTACATGCATAATCCTGGAAAGGAACATTGGCAAGCTGTGAAATGAATTCTACGGTATATTCTAAACATCATAGATATTGGTTTAGTATTTTAGCAGGATAGATAAGATGGTCAGTGTGTAGTTATGTATTGTGATTCTGATAATGTTGGTGATTTGGACAAGCATCAATCAACTATTAGTTATGTGTTTACTTTTACAAAGGCACCAGTCGATTAGAAGTTCACCTTACAGTCAACAGTTTCTTTGTCTACTACAAAGACAGAGTATATGGCAGTTACAAAGGCTATAAAGGAGGCAATTTGACTTCAAGGGTTGCTTGGTGAACTGGGAATTGAGCAAAAGCACATCAAAGTGCATTGTGACAGTCAAAGTGTTATTCATTTAATAAAGAACCATGTTTATCATGCAAAGACGAAGCATATCGATGTTCGATATCATTTTATATGAGAGATTCTAAAAGAAGGTGGAGTCACAATCCAGAAAATTCGGACTACTAAGAATTCTACTGATATGATGACAAAAGTGATAATTGTAGTCAAGTTTAAATATTGTTTAGACTTGATCAACATTGTTACAAATTAAAAGATAAAATTTACAGACACTACTGAAGGTTGAATTTGTGAGAGAATTGTGTAGAATTTTGCTAAGGTGGAGATTTGTTAGTGTTAGCAAAATCCCACATCATGAGTTTTTAAAAAAGGGAGAAGTTCTTTAGTTATAAAAGAACTCCTCCTCCATGAGTCATATCATCCTAAAATTGTCTCTCTCCTATATCTAGGCAATTATATTATTTCTCTCTCTTTTGTAATATTTCCTTAATTAATGAAATATTATTTTAATAGTGTTCGAAAACATAAGTATAATTGTCGAATCTCATTAAATTTTGATGTTCTCTTTTATATCTATTTAATAGCTATTGTCCTGTATAGTTATTGTTAATTATTATGCTATTAAAATTACTTATCTTAGTAAAATTTTATTTAAAAAGTGTGGTTTTTAAGTAGGACCATTGTGATTTCACCACTCTTTTTTTAAATCTACTATGGAGTGATTTTTAGTATAATCGTTTACACTTTAGTCATCCATACAATAGTTCTCAAGGTAAATTTATTATTATTAATAGAAATTAACTCAAATTCCACAACAACTATAACAAACAAAACCCTATAGGCATAATAACAGCAAACATCAAAGGAGCCCCTTTTAATTTTCCTTCAAAAATACTCAATCTCACACCATAGCCATGAAGCAATTAAAATCGTGAATCTTTGGAGGAGAATTGGTCACAAACAAAATATCACCACAGATTAAGTTTTTTTAAGATTTAAAGTGAACTAGATGAGATTTTATTATCTTACTTTCAATTTTTGCTACTATAAAGCAAAAATTACAGCAAGTGCCATAAAATAAAAAACAAGATATATCTTCTTTAAAGGATGAAGATGAAGATGGCGAGGATGGTATTTGTGTTAAATTTTTTTATTAAACTTTTTCAATTGAAAATATTGAATGAGTAAGGCTTGATATCTGCTAAAAAAAAAAAAAAAAAAAACCTTTGTCTATAAAATATTCCAAAATAACTATCTACCAAGTTGACAAACCCCGATGAAAAGCAGTTATTCAAATCTGTTGCATTCAAGCAAAAAATGATAAAAAAATAAATAATAAATAAATAAACTCTAAAAAATAGTCCAAGATCAATACAAGATAGGTTGCACATGTAAGATGATGAGATTTGTGCATCAGCATGAAATCCAAAAAAAAAAAAAAAAAAACCCCAGAAAAACAATTCGATCAACAAAAATATAGGAGAAAGAAAAGAAAAGAACCGTATCTTGATCGAAAAAGCAAGCACAAAAGAAAGAAGTATCGAATGTGTAGGTGTGAGAAAAAAATGCTTCGGTAATTTCACAAAAAAAGAAAAGGCAAAAAAATTTCACAAAAAATTGAAACAAATTAATGAGAGCAAAAAGAAATCAGCAAATCAAGACTGGTTATTACAAAAAGATATAACGAAATCGTGCAATAACATCCTCAACTAAGTCCCAAAGTCATTGCGTCCTTGTCTTATTCGATTCTTTCAGCTTCAGAAAATTAGATATATAAAAAAAGACTAAAGTCAAAGTTTTATTTTGATAAAATGAATGTTATGAGAAAGTTAGCCAAAAGAGAGAGAATATTGGATTTGATGTTATATCTTCTGGGTACAATGAATTAATTGAATATTATTTTTCAAAGCAAAAATTGATTAGATTAAATTGTTTGTTTAGTGGAAAAGTTAGAGCAAGGAAAAGAAAGAGGCAAAAAATTAAGTTAAATTAAATTAAGAAAAGAGAGAATGAGTGGGACACATGGTGCAGATGTGGTGCTATGTGTTTCATTTAATCTAATTTGAAATTTTTTTAAAGAATTTTTTTTTACCATGTCCACATCATCTCCATATTACCAACTTTTATGGTAACCAAATTAAAAGTTCGAGAGTTTTAAGATATTATTTTGAAGTTAGATAGTATACTGGGATTTAGTGAAAATTGTGAGTAGCTTGAGTGAAATTACCCTGGTTCATATATATGCAATGCAAGTATTGAAGTTTCCATGCTCTGGTACCTCATGGAAAATGCACAACAAGTAACAGGCAACTCACAGTTTAGTCATAAAATATGTCCCATTTGAAATTTTTTCACGTCCTGGAAAAGAGAAACTGGCGTCTTGTAGGTCACTAACAAACCTGTAACAAACAATGACTTTAGAAACATGTCAAATAAAGAAATGTATAAAATCCAATACAAGATAGAACTGCACTTACAAATACTCAAGATTTGACATGTTCAAAATTCCAAGAGGTAAATTGCCGCGAAAATCATTTCCCATGAGATTTCTGTAAATAGAACAACCGACCACTTGAATATTTCCGAGCCGATAAATGTAACAAGACTCGCATGGTGCACTCAACTTGATTATACGTGTCATTCGGTGATTCTTTATGGGATAATTAAGTACTAAAAGAAAATTAGCATGTAGTTTCACATTTTAATAATGTATAATAATAAATTAAGTTATGTAATTTCTACTATTAGTAATTTCAAATATATCATATATACTGTCAAAATATTATTGCCATGGAGCTATTAGGGGTGAGCACGGTCTAAATTTATTTAGAGAATACAATTCTTCAAAATATTATAAATTTAAAAATTAAAGGTTCGGACTTGTTCCAAATTTTTAGTCTGATTCAATTTTTGGTTTGATTCAATTTAGAGATTAAAATTTTTTTGTTCAACTCAGTTCAGAGATCATTTCTTCTTTAGATTAAAATCTTAGGTTCAATCCAGTTTGGAGATTGATTTTTCTTCAATTTAAAATATAAATAAAGATATAATTAAATTTGGACTATTAAACTACGAACTATTTCATAATTTTATCATAAAATTAAATGATTTTCATAGTTTTATTTATCATTTTTTAATAAAATTTTTATTATAAACTCTAATATACTATATAATTATTTTTTTATGAAAAATTTATATAAATAACATATATCATTAAAATAATAATAACAACACCATTTTATTATTGAAGATTAATTTAAAATTTTTAACATATATTATATTATAGTATTTTAAAATGATTTACTAATTTAATATTTATTTTTTATGATTTAAAATAAGTTGATTGATTGAGTGAAATTTTTTATTTCAAATAACATTATTTTATATTACATGTTAAATTAGTAGGTATAATATCAATAAATTGAACATAAATACAAAACAATTTTATAATATAATGTTAATCTTTATAATATATATGTATATATAACTTTAATACTATTAAATTATTGATTCTAATTTGGGTTCTTCAGTTTATACAATTTGGAAGGCTGGGAATGGATATGGATTTGGAGAATTTAAATTTTTTTTGTTTGATTTTTCAAAACAGTTCAGATTTTCTGACACCCATGTTCACCTGTAAGTGCTAACATGTTCTTTATGATGTGGAAATGATGGGATTCACATATGTTATTTCTCATATAATGTGGCGCTGAGATAATAATTATTTATATTACATTGCACTTCTCGCATCTGGTATATTAAATTCACTAACAAAGTTATTGATATCTTAATATTACTCACATATTTTAATTTGTTGTAAAAATATATATACTAAACATTGTCAAAATGTAAAACTCGGAGTGTTTTTTTTCCCTTCTTTCAATATGCAACGTAAAGTTCAAACCAAGTTTTGCTAGCTGCATGCATATGATGGCAACTATACACTAATTCTTACGCACAAATATCTGAGTTCTTTCCAATTTGTGATGAACTCTGGTATGTTGCCATTCAAGCTGTTCCCAGATACGTCGCTGCATATTGATCAGTTAAGTTTTCGTAAGCAAAGATGAATCACGGATCAAAATCTAGCGTAAAAGGAAGGAATGGTCACCACTTACAAGTTGGTAAGATTTTTGAGATCTTTGTAAGTATCTGACAAACTTCCAGTCAAATTGTTTGAATGCACATAACTGAAACAAGGGTTATGTTAATATATATATATATACTTATTTGATGGTTCAAACAAAAATTAATTCATTACTACTATTCTTTGTTTTAAAAGTTTTATACTTACAGGGAATGAAGTTTGCTCAATTTTCCAAGTTCTTGGGGAAGTAGACCAGTGTGGTCATTCTCCGCTAATATCCTAATTAATTAATTAAACTAATTTAATTAAAAAAAGAAAAACAAAACCTGGAAGTCCATGGAAAATGGAAACTAAAGGATTATTTTATACATGGACTCGAGATTAGTGAGATTGCCAAGTTCTCTAGGAATGTGACCAGATAGTCTATTGTTGTGCAAATACCTGAAAAATATTCCAAAAGAAAAAAATAACAAATTTCTTAATTAGACAGCATGTTTATGGAAATGGAGGTGGAATCAAATACTAGAACAAAATTCCCTGAAAGCGAAAGTAAAAATGAAGCAAATTAATTGTGACTCAGAATGAATGAAACTTACAGATATTGAAGGGATGACAGATTCCCTAAAGACGGAGGTATGGAACCATTGAGAAAGTTATCCCGGAGATTACTGCGGCATGCATTACGTTAATACTCGATGGCAATCAGAGTGAATGTTATATTTATGATATCCAATTCCAAGTATTTAATTTGGTTCAGCTGATGGAGGTTTCTATGAGTAAGTATTAATTTGATCAAAATTAGATTGTGGTTGGGAATTAATGCAACTTACAGAACTTGAAGGGATGCTAAATTCCCGAGTGATGGAGGTATTGAACCATTGAGGAAGTTATGCTCGAGATAGCTGTGGCATTATATTTATTTAAATTAGTAATTGCAATCAGAGCAACAGCTAACTAAGAGACCTCGTATTAAGTATTTCATGAAAGATACATTTTTATCTATTTCAGGTATGTTTTATCTAACCACCAGATTCGTGATCATATATATTTCAAATGCTTTATATTTAGCTAAATAAAAAATAAAATTCTGTATTTTTATGTTACAAATTTAACTCAGTTTTTTGTCAATTTGTAGCAATATATTATTATTATTTTAAAAAGATGTTTATTTATTTATTTATTTATTTATTTATTATTATTATTATTATTATTATTATTATTATTATTATTATTATTATTATTATTATTATTCCATCATTAAAATTATTTATGTTAAAAAATTAATAAAATATATGTCTACATATAAAAATAATAAGCATAATGTTTATTTAAAAGTATAATGTTTATATTTTTATAACTAAGAAAAATAAGAGAAAAAATTTTAAATATATAATTTTTATAAAATTATAATTAATCAATTTTATTTAAAGTAAATTAATAAAATCATGTTAAAAAAATTTTCAATTAAAATTGTCATTTTATTATTTTATTTTCATTTTCATTTTATCCCATTAAATAAAATTTATTTCATACATTTAAAATAATTATTTGTAAAAAAAAATAAAATGATTAATTTTTTTAGATAATATAACAGAATAAAAAATTGTTTTAACATATTTACAATATATATATATATATATATATATATATATATATATATATATATATATATATGCCATTGTGGACTATGTTGTCTGCAACAGTTTAGGTTGTTACTAGTGAAAGTAACAGAATGTTGCAAGAGACTTTTGTCTCATAGCAGTTCCACAACTTTGACCTGCAGATTGAGCTTTCATAATTTTTTATTTTAATTTTTTTACCATAAACTGATAATTTTTTTTAAAAAGGACACAAATTGATAATTTTTATTTCTTCCACAAATTGGCAAAAAGATCAATTTAACCACTAAATACGTGCATCCCAAGTAAATAAGAACTTTTTTATGACACAAATATTATTCATGGCTTACAGATACTCCAGATGTTTGAGATTTCCTAACTTGTCAGGAATGTTGCCACGAAGATTCATCCAGCTCAAATCACTGTTTAATTACAGGAAATAAATTAAAAATCCGTCAAAAAAAAAAAAAAAGATTGCCTTTAGTTTGTTTTCGGAAAATTATGAACGTTTTGTCAATGAACCTTTAACTCTAGTATAAAAATTCTCTCCTGACTAAAAAATTTTACATTATCCACTTTAATTGTTTAGTATATGTACAAATTATTAAATTTAGAATCAAAAGAATTATTTTGATTTTTTATTTTTTTTAGTGATAAATTACTAATATTGCCAACATATCAAATATTAAAATGCACGGTATAAAATTCTCTGATTTCTTATTAGACAAAATTTTCTATCTACATACTACAATTATTGCCAAATGGCCAAATTGAACCCTAACATTTTATCCTAATTGCACATTGGACCTTCCGAGTTTTTTTTTTTCCAAAGTGGAACTTCAATTTTGTAAATTAAGACACATTGGACCTTTATCGAGTAGAATTAAGTCCTGTAATTTTTTTTACTACAATTAAGTTCTATGGATTAATAAAAAAATTAATTTTAAGGGTTACCAACAAAAAAAACATTGATAATGTTTTTAAAAAATATACATGTAACATAATTATAAAATTTTAAAAGTTTTTAAACCTATAAAATATATTTTTTTAATTTTTTCTTGAATTGTAAAAACTTTACAATTAAGTGATATATATATTTTAAATAAATAACCAATTTTATTCATTAATATAAATAACAAATTGATAATTGATCTAAAATTTAATTTTAACAATTGAATAAAAAAAATTATTTATCAATTATTGTGTCTAATTAATAAAATTTAATAACATTTTAGCTCGTGCAGTTGCATTCAATGTCAATGTCAATAAAATATAATTAATTTAAAATAAAATATAATAAAATATTTCTATTTTATCTTAAATTAATTATATTTTATAACAACAAATAAAATTATTAATTAAAATATTTATTGTAAACTAGACTAATTTAAAGAAATATTTTTAAAATTATCTAATTGAAATACAACTGAGTTCAAAATTTTTTTAAATTATAATATTGACAAAACTAATTAAATTTGTTCATGTGTAAAAATATGTATTCATTTAATATATATTAATTAAAATTTATATTTACAAATAATTAAAAATGAAATATCCCTTGGACTCTAAAATACTCCTTTATTTCATTCTTTATAGAAAGGCCATGATATTAAAGGATAGATTTTAACTTATATAAGTTAATAATTTGGATTTGTAATAATTTGTAAAATACATTCACTTGTGACAAGTAAAATACTTAATTAATTTTAATCATCATTGTTAACAAAATAATAATTCAATAATTTTTTTTAATTTAAAATTTTCTTGAAATTATTTTAGTGAGTTATATAGTTATTATAAAAGTTAAACAATACAATATATATATAATTTAAAATATAAAAAAAATTACATTTTTTATAGTATTAGGGTCAAAATGTAAGCAAAAAATTGATTTTGAAGATTAATTAATAGAAAATTATTTTAATTAATGGATATGACTAATGGAAAGTTTTTTTTTTTTTTATCAAAACGGCAAGTTCTTTTCAAAATTTATAGAACTTGGTGGTAAAAATTTTTTTTATAGGACTTAAACTGAAAAAAAAATGAAATTTATTGGACTAATAATGATGTTATCCTTAATTATAACCATGATGATAACGATACTAATAATAACAATAATATATTTGAGTTTTTATAATTTCATTAATTGTATAATTTATATTTTTATTACTTTAATATTACTATATATTATGAAAATTGAAAAATTAATTAATTGGTTATGTTCCATTAATTTTAATATTAAAAATAATAATTTATTATATAAAGTAATAAAATTATAATAATCGAATAAAACTAACAGTATAACCATAAGTTAGTAGAATCTAATAATAATAATAATTGCTCGAGGAAAAACTAATTAATTAAAAAAATGATATAAAACAAATTAATATGGATGCTCACAGATGCTCGAGATAAGTGAGATCAGACACATTTTCACTGATACGCCCACCGTCCGAGTCCATAACTCTAGAAGTGTCACTGTATTTATTTAGAATTAAAAGGGCTTAAAGCAAGTATACTGAGAAAACACAATCATTTAGGTTCATAAGAAACAATCTTACATCCTAACAACGTGGCAAAAGCTACCATCGTCTTTCGTGCAGTTGCATTCAATGTCAATATTTCTGGCGTTTGAGTCATTCGAACAAAAATCATCAGGTGACGTATATTGCAAATTCAGTGCAGACAGAACCTCCTTTAACGCATCCACTGCAAAAAAATTTGAGAAAAAAAATTTTCTCTATCTAATTTGAGTTCAGAAGAAAAAAAAAAAAAAAAAAAGGAAATCTGTTGATACTTGCACTAAAAAACAAAAGCTTAGCCACAAAATTTTGTGACGGATTAATAACGAATATAAATACCTTCATAACAAGGCAATTTTCCTTCTATATTACTGCAACTGTTATTAGTTGCATTCAGCGATCCATAACCATATCCCTGGGCTTGTGCAGACATTTTTTGGGGAAGATTAAAAAGGAGGAAAGTAACAACATTGATGGTGAGTAGCATAGGATAACTGTGGACGATCATTCTTCTTCTTTCAGCAATCTTCATTTTCAACAATAATGAAAAGCTGAGAAAGAAAGATTAATGAACTGTAGTGATATCTGTCTATATGCTATCTATAATCTATACATATATATAAACATACTAACTGCTATTCCCATCACATATCAGTACAATTGAGTATTGGACGTAATAATTCTTTTAAAAAAATAATATACTATTCTACAGCTATATATTTTAGGTATATTAGTATAAAAATTTAAGATTTTACAATTTTTTAATTTTATCTTCATTTTTTAATTTTTCAAAAAATGCCCAATTTTAACGCGCATAGTTATTTTGTCAAAAATAAATGAAAATGCTTATGTGATATTTGATAAAATATCCAAATTACTTTTTTTTTAATTACTAAATTTATAATGGTCTATGTTGAGATAAAAAAAAAAAAAAATCAGACATTCAAAACTTTTAGCAATTTAATCCCAATTTTTTATATTTTGATAAAATATTTTAATGTAACCAATGTAATCAATTTTTATACAAAGAATTACGTATTTAAAATTAAAAAAGATCATGGATACAACAATAAGATAATTACTTTTACTATTGTTAAATTATTAAATCTATAAATGATTTTCATTATAATCATTTTAATATAAAAAAAATATTACTCTAAATAGTTTGACTTTTAATTAGTTTAAAATTATTTATTTAAAATTAATTAAAAATATATAATTTATTGGCCTGTTTGTTTAAAAAATGGAAACCTTTTCAACTTATGATTTTAGCTCACTTTTAAAATGTTGACAAAAATGTCTAAATTTGATAAATTAGTAGTAATTATAGTCCAAAATTTATTTTGGTCAGAATTGAATGTGGAGGTGTTGATATGTCGTTCCCTATTGATGTAAGGTTTACTGTCACATCAACTAATTATATGCATAAAAAGACCAAACTTTTTTCATTTGTAGTAGTTTTCTTTCAAATTTTAATTTTGACATAAATATCTTAATTTTTCTAAATATATTAAATTCTATTATTAAATATATAATATTTAGTAGTAAGGTATAATACTTAAATTATCAATTATTTTTATAATTTATAAAAATTAAAAAATATAAATCATACATTTAATACATTAATCAAATTACTAAATTATTTCAAAATAAAATAATATTTATATAATTAATAGTTAATATTTATTCTAATTAATAAAATATTTACATAATTTTCTATTTAAATTATTTATTATTTAATTATAAAATTTTAAATGAGTATTATTTATATAATAATAAAATATATCAACGTAATTAATAAATTATTGAAAAATAAAATATTTCACATTATTAATAACCATAAAAATTAATAAAATTAAATATATGTCCATACATGTACAAAAAGTTAAAAAAAAATAATATATGTATCAAATTTACATTCTTGTGTTTAAAAATTTAATAATAATAAAAATTTTAACACATGTATTAATATATTTTTAATTTTACTAATACTTTCAGTTTTAATTATTTAAAACTGAAATAATTCAATAATTATAAATTTAGTTATTATATTAATGTTAAATGTATGATATATATTTTTAAAGTTTTGTAAATTATAAAAATAATTGATAGTTTTGTATATTTAATAATAAAATGTAATACATTTAGAAAAATTAAATTGTTATGTTAAAATTAAAAATTTGGAACAAAATTGCTACGAATTTAAAATGTTTAGCTTTTTTATATGAATATTTAATGAATATGGCGTATGGTCCTATATTAATAGTGCCACTTAAGATACTATGTTAGCACATTTACACTTAATTTTGATCAAATCAATTTTCGGCTATAATTGTTAATGATATATATATATATATGTGTGGACGCGCACGCGCACATTTATTATAGGTAAATTTAATTTTTTAATTATAACATATGCTTTTTATTAATTTTGACCAAATAAAATAAATTTGTCAAAAATTGTAAACATTTAAATTTTTTTATGAATTTTACAATATACATGATAAATTTAATATTTTATAAATGTCATATCAGTATATTTTATTTGATGTTATATAAATATCAATTTCTACTAAAGTTGTCAATGAGGGCATTCTTACCAAAATTACAAGATTGTATAAAATTATAAATAGTTGTAAATATTTGAATTTTTGTTTGTATCAACTAACATTTTTATGGAGATTTTTATCTATTATTAAGTTATTACATTTAATATTCAAATTTATGATATATACACTAGCTATTTCATAATTAATAGCGTAGGATAGATGATGCCGTTATTTTTATATAGGTAATGATAGGCACAGTTACTTTCGATACAAATGGTATATTCCGCATAACTACAAGATAAAAATAAAATAAAATAAAATTAGATTTTAGCTCTCATAGAATAGGAGGTCACATAAAACAAAAGAGAAAAAATAAATAATTTATTGCTGCATGTAACAATCTGCACAATAAATCATTACCGTGTGTTTAATGCCCTTGCATCATCTTTAATAGTTTTATTTTTCTTTGCTCTATTTGACTTGGACGGTCTCATCTGCCCTTCTTTCAATAAATAAAGTTTGGTCGAATGCTCACTTTCAGCCATGAAATTTACTGTTTAATCTTATAATTTAACTTGTCAAACCTTTAAACTTTAATTTTTTTTTTTATACAAGTTTGATTAACTCAAAATTAGTATATTAATTGATAATATTAAAAAAAAAGTGAAAGCGAGATTCGAACTCACACTCTTTAAGGGGATATCAAAACCTTTAAACTTTGATTTTGAATCTTTTTTACCATTAAAACTCAAAACATTAATACGTAAATAATACTTGTTTTGATGTGGAAATTTAAAATGCTAAAGTAAAAAAAAAAATTATGTGGCATTAAAATTATAAAAAATTACAATATTACCTTTAATTAATTAATTATTAAAAATAAAAAATAACTTCAATCTTATCCCGTTCTTTTATCTTTCTTCTATCGACTTGAATGAATTCCCAACAACCATTGCTTCCATGACCGGCATCCAACTATACAGAAAATCTGAAAAATTATATGCGTCCTTGCTTGAGCATATCCATGAGTAAATATGAAAATTTTGGTTTCACCAACTATAGACATCTTTCCTAACTCTAATAAATACAGCGTTATGCTCCAAAAGACTTATAGTGAACACAAAGTTAAAAACCATCACCAAGACAAAATCATTTTGAGCTGCAGAACCATACATCCCTTGTGCCTTTCCTACAAGCTTGGAGTTAATGTCAGTCTCTACAGTCAGTGGATCATCGACCATGAGTACGGTTCCAAAGAATGTCGATGAGTTTGTGCCTAGCTTTATGATGGGGATTGCAATAGGGTGTTTACTTGTTACTATGTCGTGGAGGTAGAAGTGAAAGTGGGTTAGTTTCTCCTTCTTCAAGCCTATTGACTTTGGGGCTAATCTTCTTGAGAAGCCTATAAGAGAATTAGCATTGTGGATGCGAGAAAATGAAGGGTCTTCGCCATTGTATAAGGGTGAAGTTAACAATGGAGGTTGAAGATGGCGTAATTGAAACAAAAGTTTCGAATTTATTTATTTTAGTCCATTATTTTTTATGCACTTTAGTTTATATATATATATATATATATATATATATATATATATATTGTAGATAAAAAAGAGGGGGCAAATGGTAAAGTGTCTTTAAATAATTTTCTTTTTTTGACATTAGTAAAGTTTCTCTATAAATGGCTTTAGCGGATGCCTTCCTTTCGCTGGTATATTGGAGGCTAATGTTGCTTCACTTTAACACTGATGACATACTTCACTTTTGACTGGAAAAGCAAAAGGTAATGTTTCGTCAATCAGTATTTGTTTTCTTCTTCACGTGGCAATTTGCCCACCTCAAAAGTAACTTTTTCTTTTCACTTTATTTAAAGACACTTTACTAATATCAAAAAAAGAAAATTATTTAAAGACACTTTACCATTTGCCCCCTCTTTTTTATCTACAATATATATATATATATATATATATATATATATATATATAAATTATAATTTTTAAATTTTAAATTTTTACACTATAAATTTATTTCTATACTTTTAAATTTTAGATTTAAAAAAATTAAAATTTTAAAAAATAATCAAAATTAAATATTAATTATCATTAAAGATAATATTAAAATTATTTCTAAAAAAATTATCTTTTAATGAATTCATGATGTTATAATGTCCGACATCTATCATTATTGTATGTAAATATATTTTACAATATGATAAATCAACCTCAAATTTTTTTTTTTAGGAAGATGGGAGTGTAACGCATCCCTTTCAGATAGAATATAATATTTTTCTATAATCATCCTAATACCTATAAATTATTATTGTGATATGTGTTCCTAAATTTGGAACATAATTGACTAAATTATACAGTATTCTGAATAAAATAATTTAAAAATTAACTTTGAAGTGATTGCACCTTAGAAATTGCCTTTTTATTTTAGCGTCGATCAACTTTAGGGGTGCTTTTTTACTTAAAAAAATAAAAAAAAAATTAGCCAACAACTAGTAAAACCAACTAGTGAAAAGTTGTTTTCATTTAAGAGAAAGTAATGCACACACTCATGTTAAATAATTATTATAATATTTTTACTGCTTCATAGTTTTATGCAGATAAAATTACATTAATTAAAATACAATAAATTTTAAATACTAATAATTAAAAAATAAAAAAATTTAATGTGATAGAGCAATAGAAGTGTCAAAATGGATAATGATATGCAAACATGACTCGCCTAAAACGGAAAATTAGTGAATTACTGCTGAGGTTAAATGGGTTCGTGTCAAAAACGGATCAACATATTTTGACGCAGTTTAACTAAATTGTGTCGTGAGTTGACATGTGAATCCATTTACAATCCGTTTAATTATACGTTTTGTGTTGGATCGCGCCAACCCAACACGATCTATTAAAAATATATATAATTTATTATTATTTTAAATAATAAATTAGTCATTTTTTATAAAAATAATTTTTTTAAAATTATATTATGCAAATTGCTAAATTACAAATATTATTTTAATTTTTTTTTTTGTAAAAGATTGTATTTTATATATTATGAAATGTTATTCAAATAAAATGGATTGTATTGAATTTTATGATATGCATAACTCATTTATATATACAGGTTAAACATATAATATTTGTGTATCCCGTTTAATATTTATGTCATGTTATGATTGAAATTTTTTACATAACTAATACAATAAATTGTGTTTGTGTTAACTATAATCATGTCACTAAAGTGGATAAAAAACATGACCCATCAGCCCTTTTGATAGCCCTAGCAGTCTCAAAGTGACATAGAATTGTACATTAATAATTAAATCTGATTTTATCAATTATTAATATTTACACAAATGAGCAATAAATATCTTATATGATAATTGGTTTCCGAAACTATTGGGTTTGGTACCCTGCAATCCACGAATAGAAGGCAAGGTGAGAGGTGGGGAGAGTCCCCACGAACACTCCGATGCCTAAGGTAGAAAATAGAAGTAGGAAGAATACAAGATAGCTAGAATATGTGAGAATGAGATGTCCCTTTGTGAGGGGTATAGGGTTCTATACATAGTAATACTCAAACCTGGGAAGAGTCGGATTCCTTGTGAGATAGTGAATCATAATCTTGGTAGGAGAGTACTCCTTCTTTTTTTAGGATTCTTCTTTGAGGTAGTCCCTATTCCGGACGGATCCTGCCTTCTTCCTAATCTAGGTGTCCCTGTTTAGAAGATAATGAGCCCTTAACTAGGCGGGAACATATTAGACGGTATCAAGAGTCCCCCCCTCCCCGAGTGTAGTCGGATATTTATGTCCGTCATGTCCGGGTAGAGTAGGGTGCTGATGCTTTCACATAGGAGGTATCATACAGTGATAAAGACAAGTGAGTTGAGGTGGCCAACCTCAGTCATAGTGAAAAAGTAGAGCTCAATGTTGAGTCTTGGGACAGTCATTGTTGAAATACAATCTATAGAGCTTGAATATCCGCCAAGTGCATAGGAGCACAACAATAGATTAACTTATCCATTCAGAAATGACATGACGGAACCAGTCGTCACTGGATTTTTGATGCTCGGTGCATAGACATGAGGCTTTATGAGCTCGAAACCTCAGTACTACAGAAGCGACCTGAGGGTGCCAACTTCAGTCACTAGACTTAAATGCGCGAGGCTTAGATGCTCGGTACATGGACTCGAGGTTTACATGCTCAGAACCTCAGTACTATAGAAGCAACCTGAGGGTGCCAGCTTCAGTCACTGGACTTAAATGCGTGAGGCTTACATGCTCGAAACCTCAGTACTACAGAAGCGACCTGAGGGTGCCAGCTTCAGTCACTGGACTTAAATGCGCAAGGCTTAGATGCTCGGATATCCGGAATAGGTTGAAAGCGTAGTTTAGGTGCTTTTCTAAGTAGCTTGATGAAGCGGCCCAATCGAAATATAGGTGGGCCAAAACGTGGTGGCGTCGCTTTAACTCCTAGGGATTCAAAGTTTAAATCGCATGAGTTATGCATCATTTCGTATGTCAGTAAACAAAACATTTCTGCCGTCATTATTGTGACTCCTTATTTAATGGGCTTTTTTACCCCCAAAAGGCCCCTGATGGCCTAGGAAGGAACACAACAATAATAAGAGCAGTTAATGGCGTGTTTCTAGATCATTCCATGTTTTTATCAATACTGTTGCACTTGTCGACTGGTGTATTTTGCTTCTTTTTTTTGGTTTTTCCTTTGTCATATTTGTATTACCGCTGTTGTTTTCCTTTTTGCCTACTGTGGTTCTTGCTTTGTGGTAACCAGGTGATCTTTTATCTTTTCCTTTTCTTCTTTATTTCTTTTTGGCTTCTGTTGTTGTGCATTTTCCTCCTTCATTATGGCACTAAGGGAACAAGTTAGTTCTAACCTTTTTGTTTCAAATGTAGATGATGAGTTATTGGGGTGGTACTAAAGGCAGTTTTGTATCCCCATCAATTACACCCTTCACATTGTAGATAGGAAATTTAGGGCCCATACTCCGATGTTAGGGCTACGTAAATTAGTGGTGTATTTTGACCAACTAGATGGGGGTTTAAAATTTCCTCTAGACCCTTTTGTGAAGAGATTTTTGAATAGGAATAACATAGCGCCTGGTCAGCTCCATCCGAATAGTTATAGGATTCTGATCGAGTTCATCCAACTAATGTATAAAGGGGGGAAAGAACCCAACTTAGATGTTTTTCGATACCTGTACAGGTTGACTAGGAAGAAGGGAGAACTGATGTTTTCCCTGTCAGTTGTGCCTAACCATACCCTCTTCGTAAAGCTTCCGAATCTCCACAAGAAGTGGAGATGCCATTTTTTTTGTTATAGAGCATCAGTCGGACTTCTTAGATATTTGGTGGATGTAGTCTGACGAGTGTCAAAGGGTGAGTTGGCCTATGAGACTTTTGGACCATGATGTAGAGATGGTTTTGCGGCTGCATCTCGACGGGCTTGCCAAAGCTCGATTGATAAAGGATGTGTCCAGGAGATACCTGTGGAGAGTCTGTTTGAGTCGCATTCACTCCCCTAGTACGTTTGTGTTACTTAGAGCGATATTTCTAACTTGATATATTTTTACAACTGTAAATGGTTGACTTTTTTGATTTTACGAGCGGGATTTCATTAGTTGACGAGCCAGCTACTCCAGAGGAAGTACGGGTATCTCCTTCTCTAGAACCGAAGCTCCTGTGGCTCCTGAAGTAGTGCCTGCCGATCCCAAGGGTAAAACGGTGATGGAGTTAACATAATTGGAATGGGTAGGTCAGAGAAAGAGGCGATTAATCGAGCTAGAGTTGAACACGGAGGGCCTTGATGAGGACATTTATGTCTAGCGCCCAAGGTTATCTGGGTATCTAGATATGAAGGGCTGGATAGTGAAGCAGATGAAATCCCTGAGTGTCTCTAATAGCCAAATGAGGGATCAATACGCTGAATCGCTAAGGCTGCTCGAGGATATGCGGCGCTGGTCTAATGAGGGCCCGGAGGGTTTACTCGACTCTATGATTGGCCAGTCATTGGAAGTAAGTTAGCTCTACTGCTCATATTGTTATCGTACATGCTTTTTTTTTACGCAAACTTTTTATTGTTGATAGGTGACTCAGGCTTTACTACTAGCGAAGGATCAGTACTTCTATCTGAAGAGCCAATACAACCTGAAGGAGACAGAAGTAGGAACCATAACCATCGATTTTGAGAAGAATCTGGATGGCGCTAAGGCAGTATTAGAGCTTTGCCAAACAAAGTATGCTAAAGCGAAGTCCAAGGCTAAGGCAAGTCAGAAGAAAGTTTCCAAGTTGGAGCATAGCCAAGGCCAGCTGATGAGGAGGATCGAAGAGCAGGACCTTCAAATTGTTGAGCTTGAGAGAAAGTTGACTGAGCTCAAGAAATCCCGTGTGAGTGACAAAAAGTCCTACCAAGGCATGGTAGGGGGATTTCTGAAGGTCTACTGGGCTGAGTGTAAAATGGTCTTGCTTGCTCAGAACTTAAAATTGGACTTGGGGGTGTTAGATCAAATAACATCGATAGATTTTGCCAAGCTTACTGCTGAAAAGGACTCCCGTAGAAAGGCCAGTGCTGCCCCTTCGAGGGAATTATGGAGGTTGCTATTACTACTGAGTCTGTGGCTTCGAATGCTATTGATGAGGTTTCCCCTTCTATTTCCAGGCTTGGGGTTCCAGATTTTTATTATTTTTTTTGTAACCGATCTCTTGTAAAGGAATTTTTATTAATAAAGAGATACTTTATTGAATCATATGTTGAATACAATCTTATTGATAGTATTTTTTGAGAGAATCTGAGTTCCAAAATCATGCTAGTTCTTTACCACCTCTTTCTCTTAGCTTGCATGCTCCCTTAGTTGTGCTTGCCAAGATTTGGTACGAACCTTCCTAGTTTGGACCTAACTTGCCTGTTCCTAAGTTGCCTTTGCCAATATATGCTCTTCTGAGTACCCAATCTCCTAACTTGAATTATTTTAGGTGATGTCATTGGCGATGGTACCATGTCACCTTTTGCCAATGTGTTTTAGCTGTGGTTGCCGCTTGTTCTCTTTGTTCCTCTAGTAGGTCAAGACATATCCGGGCATCAATGTTGTTGATGGTGTGATTGAGATTTTGGCTTACAGGGTAACTTAGTGAACCAATTTCCACTGGTATTACTACATCCATGTCATAGGTTAGCCTAAATGGTGTCTCTTCGGTGGATGATCTGGGCGTGGTTCTGTAGGCCCAGATTACGTTGTTGAGCTCTTCAACCCAATTTCCCTTTTCCTCATTGAGTCTTTTCTTTAATCCTTGCATGATAATTCTATTGGTGACTTCCGTTTATCCGTTTATCTACGAGTAGGTTACCGAGGTGAAGCGAAGCTTTATTCCAAGGTCTGAGCAAAAGTCTCTGAACTTTTTATTATCGAATTATTTATTGTTGTCTATAATTAGAGTGTGGGGGATGCCAAACCTACAAATGATCTCCTTCCAGAAAAAGTTTTGTATATGAGCTTCTGTGATGGTTGGGACTGCCTTTACTTCTATCCAATTAATGAAATGGTCAATAGCCATAATTAAGAACTTTTTTTGTGAGGTAGAGGGTAGGAAGGGACCAAGGATGTCTATCCCCCACATGACGAATGGCCAAGGGTTTCCGATGGGATATAGGGGGCGGGAAGGCTTGTGGTTGAGTCGAGTATAGTGCTGGCACTAGTGACATGCTTGTGTTAGCTGTTGGGCATTATTAGACATAGTGGGCCAATAATACCCTTGCAGTAGTGCTTTTCGAGTTAGCGCATAATGGGGTTCATACGCTCCGTAAATTCCTTCGTGGATCTCTCGGAGTATATAATTTCCTTCCTCTAGTGAGATGCACTTAGACCAAGGGTGTGAGAGGGATTTGTGGTAGAGCTCCTTTGATGGATGGAATAGTGGGCTGTCTTGGTTTTTAGCTTCCATGCCTGCAACTTATCTTCAGGGAGGATTCTGTGTTCCAAGTATTGGATTATCAGTCACATCCATTCCAGGACTACCCATGTCTCAAAAAATTTAGGGTCTTCAGTGCTGGGATTGGTTAATGACTCGATGAAATTCATATCCCAGAATGTTTGAATGTCTTCGGCTGCAGACTTGGCTAGGAAGTCGACCTCGTTGTTTTCTTCCCTGGGTATCTGGATGATCTCTCAACAACCTCCATCTCGTTTAATGTGTTGCAAGAGCTGTTTGGCTTTATCCATGTATTTGGCGATGTGGGTGTCTTTGACTTAGAACATTTTGCTAACTTGGTTGACCACCAGTTGGGAGTCCGAGTGTATGATGATATGTTCAGCCTTGACTTCGGTGGCTAACTTAAGTCCTATGATTAGTGCTTCATACTTAGCAGCATTGTTGGTTGTGTTATACTTGATTTGGACTGCATATCAAATGTAAACCTTATGTGGTCCCTGGAGCATTATTCCAGTGTCGGAGCCTTGTGTTGAGGATGCTCTGTTAACATAAAGCTTCCACTCTGGTGCTTTGGTTAAAGTAACGTCTTCCGGAGCCATTTCTTACACAAAGTCTACTAATGTCTGAGCTTTCATTTGTTGGCAGGGTTTATAGTTAATGTTGAATTCACTGAGTAATACTGACTACTGAATTAGCCTCCCCGATGTCTCCGGTCTTTATAAGATTTTTTACAATAGAAAATGGGTTCGAACGATGATATGATGAGCCTAGAAGTAATGTCGGAGCTTTTGAGAGGCGTGGACGATAACCATAGCTAGCTTGTCCAATATGGGATACTGAATTTTAGATCCGCGGAGCATTTTACTGATGTAGTAAACTGAGCTTTGTTGGCTTCCTTCTTCTCTTACCAGTATGGAGGTGATGCATTCTCGGCCTATTGAAAGGTATAAGTATAATGTCTCATTTGGGATGGGTCGACTGAGTAGGGGTGGTGAGGATAAGAATTTTTTAATGTCTTTGAATGTTGCCTGGCAGTCAGCGGACCACTCAAACTTTTTGCACTTTTTGAGAGCTCAAAATAATGGTAAACACTATCTGGCCAAGCATGAAATAAAATGCCCTAATGCGGTGATTCTGCCATTTAACTTTTGTACCTCATGGATTTTTTTTAGTGCTTCCATGTTGAGTATGGCTTGCATTTTTTTCGGATTGGCTTCAATGCCCTAGTGAGATATCATGAATCCCAAAAATTTTCCTGCTCGGACTCCAAATATGCATTTTTCTATATTCAACTTGATTCTAGATTTGTTTAATAGCCAGAGGACCTGGTCTATATCTGTCAGGTGTTATTATGGATTCTTGCTTTTGATTATAATGTCATCCACATATACTTATACGCTCATGCCAATTTGGTCTTGAAGGACTTGGTTCATCATTCTTTGATATGTGGCTTCGGCGTTCTTCAGTCCGAAAGGCATCACCTTATAGTAATACAAGCCTTCATGGGTGATGAAGGATGTCTTCTCTTGATCCTCTTCCTTTATCGGGATATGGTGATAACTTTGTGCTGTATTGACGAAGCTATATAATCTGTGGCTAGTGGTGGAGTCAACGATCTGGTTGATCATGGGCAATGGGTAATTATCTTTAGGGCATGCTCAGTTAAAGTCAGTGTAGTCTACACACATTATGTATTTCCCATTTGCTTTTTTGACGAGTACCACATTAGCTACCCATTCCGGGTGAATAACTTCTTTGATGAACCCTGCTGCTAACAGCTTCATTGATTCTTTAGCAATTATTCTTTGCCTTTCGTAGGCAAAGGTTCTTTTTTTCTGAGCTACTGGCTTGGCTCCCAGTTTGATGTTTAGGCAGTTGCAGGAAACTTACGGGTCCATGCCGATGATTTCAAATGCTTGTGAAGCAAAATCCTTCGAGTGTCTGGTAAGGACTTCCCTTATTTCTTCTTTGATATTCTGGTTGAGTTTGTTGACAATTTTCATGGTCTTCCCTTCTGTGATTTGTAAGGTCTCTGTGTCTTTTACTGGTTATGGATCGGTGCCTTACTTCTCAACTTCCCATGCTTCTAAAGGAAAAGCCTCTGCCTGTGGCTTCATGGCCATCTGGTAACACTGTCTGGCATATGTTGATCCCTCTGAATGGTAAGGGTTCCATTCTTGACTGGAAATTTCATAGTCAAGCGCCGGATATTAGTGACTGCATCTTCTTCATAGAGTGTCGACCGTCCTATAATCCCATTATACGCCAGTGGTATATCCACCATATTAAATACTGAATGGATTATTTTTGTTTCTTCATCATCTTGATTCCTGAACTCTAGGCTCAGTTCGACAATTCCCATTGGTTGTATAGTTCCTCCACAGAAACTCGTGATGGGGTTCTGAATGACCTTTAGGTTGGTGACGGAGCCACCCATTGCCTTGTACGCATTCCAGGATAATGCATTGATAGCACTTCCATTGTCCTCCAATAGTCTTTTTACCAGATACTTGTTTATGCAAGCAGTTATTACCAGGGCATCACAATGGGGGTGGTGAACATGCAAATCATCTTCCGAGTTGAACATAATATCACTTCTCCTGGGTATTAGTTTTTCTCCTCTACTCCGCTTTAATCTTTTCTTAGTGTTTTCTCCCCTGATGATCATGTTGATTGTGCTAATTGGTTCCCTCTGGGTTTTCTTTGCTTCCGGCCTGTCATGCTCTTGGTTTTTAGAGTTTCTGCTTCTCCTCGATGCATCTGTGAAATTATTGAGCTTGCCCCTCTACACCAATCTTTCTATGGCATTCTTCAGCTCTCTGCATCCCTCCATGTCGTGCCCGTATTCCTGGTCATACTGGCAGTATTGTCCCCTATTTTGAGTAGATCTCCAGCTTGGGCTTATTCTCTTAGCCGGGGTGATTCTAACTCCATTTTGCCTGACCCACATGAGGATTTTGGATTGAGAGGTGTTTAGGGGTGTGTATTTGTCCGCTTCCCTATCGAATCTTTCTACTGGATTTTTGAAATTTATTTTTGGGAAGCTTGCCCGTCTATTTTTGGGTCGTTGATCCTTGATTGGTGGCATCTCTTCCTCCTGTCGCATCCTTCTATCCTCATCCATTTTTATCATCCTGACCACCATCGCCATTGCCTCTGCAAAGGTACTCAGTTCTTTGGTCATTATTTTGTCTTTAAGTTTGCCAAGTCTAGTGTCATTTTTCAAAGCTTCTAAGGCAACTTCATTGATAAGATGCTCAATTTGCATGGTTATTTTATTAAAACAGTCAAGATAACTCCATAAAGATTCGTTAACTTCTTGCTGGCATAACTGAAGATCGTTGATGTTCTTGGTTGGTGAAATATTGGTGACAAATCTGATACAAAATTGTTCTGCCAAATCCTTAAAAGAAGTAACGAAATTCTCCGGGAGTCGATGAAACCACTTTTGAGCATTCTTTGTGAGTGTGCTTGGAAAAACTCTACACATGATTCCATCATTTACATTCTGGAGCAGCATTTTTGTCCGGAATGCCAATATATGGCTAATGGGGTCTCATGTCCCGTCATACTAATCAAACGGCGGGATTCTGAACTTAGTAGGTATTTTTGTCTGAATTATTCTTCTGACAAATAGAGTTTTATTGTCCATAATGCATTCTTCTTCCTTTCTTAGTTTGGCCTGGGCTTTATATATTGCTTCTTCAACCTTCTGAGCTATTTTTGAATCATCAAGAGCCAAAATTGTTGAATTGCACTCCCCTTCTAGCGCTTTACCTTTTCCCATGCTTGTCCTCGGGGCCTGTCGAGGTGTTGTGTTGTCATCGTTTTGCGCCGGTTCAAAACGACCACTATGTATTATAGTGTTTAGCTGTTGTTGCATCAAAGCTATCTGCACCTAAATATTTTTTATCATGACTTCCTTGCTAGTTTGATTGAGGTTGAGTGTTTGGTTTACAATGTTTAGATTTGGTGTGGTTATTGCTGGTGTCTCTGTTAAACTCGGAAAGGGTATGGAAGATATTGAGCGATGGTGTTGTAGCAGAGCGTAATACGGGAGGTCTATACCCAAGGATGGGTATCTTGAGGTGTTGTCAAGGAGTGGAGGTATATGTCCGGATGAGGCTCTGGTATGCTAAAAAGTGGTGGAAGCACTATTGCTGGGAGAGGGTTTAAAAGGTCGGTCGAAGGGATAGGTGCGGAAGGGTTGGTGCCGACTTCAGGAGTCAAGGCTAGTGGTGGGTTGGAAATCATAGTGAGGATATCTTTAGCTTAGCAGGTAAATTAATTGCTTTTCCCAAGGAGTTCCCACAAATGGCACTACTTGATAATTGGTTTCCGAAACTCTTGGGCTTGGTACCCTACAATCCACGAACATAAGACAATGTGAAAGGTGGGGAGAGTCCCCATGAACACTCCAATGCCTAAGTTAGATAACAGAAGTAGGAAGAATACAAGATAGCTAGAATATGTGAGAATGAGATGTCCCTTTGTGAAGGGTATAGGGTTCTATATATTGCAATACTCAAATCTGCGAGGAGTCGAATTCCTTGTGAAATAGTGAATTATAATCTTAGTAGGAGAGTGCTCATTCTTTGTTTAGGATTCTTCCTTAGGGTAGTTCCTATTTCAAATGGATCATGTCTTCTTCCTAATTCAGGTGTCCTTGTTTAGAAGATAAGAGACCCTGAATTAGGCGAGAACATATTAGACGGTATCATTATATAATTATAGGAAGATGATATTGATCATACTCTGATTTATATGTTATTATTATTTTATTATTATAATGATTAATAATTATTTTTTATAAAAATGTAAATGATATCATATTTAATTTTTGTAGTGATAGAAAGTGAAATACCGATAACATGTCCCTAATCATAATTATTATATTAATTATTTATTAGTTAAACACCAATGTTATACATGGGCTAATTTATAATAACTATATTAAAAATCTATTGGTGTAAAATATCTATATGTTTGTGATTTCAAATATAGTTAATTTTTTAATTTTTATAAAAGCTTATTAACATAAAAAAAAAAATTAAATGTTGGTGGTCTTTTGGAATTTTTAATCATTTAATTTTCATCAAAATATCCCGATATATTCAATATTTGACAATTTTAAAACAAAAAATAATTTAGTCAAAATCAAATTAAAATGCTGATGTAACATTTAAGAAATGTTATATTTACCATTTTAAAATTTATAGTGATATGTTGATATCAACATTCAAAGTTTGAAACTTTTGGTAACCTAATTTTTAAACTTTGATAAAATATCTTAATTTAGTCCACTTTTAATAATTTTAGTACAAATAATTATGTGATTGAAATTAAATCAAAATTATTGAAATAATAATAATAATTCAATTGAGGTGATGCTATCTAAAATTTATAAAATAGAAATTTTAGATTAAAATATTTTAGTTTACTATATATTAAATGGTTTTTTACTTTGACAAAAAAAGGTTTTTTACTTAATTAAAATTAAATTTAAGTGAAAATCAGTTAATGTATATTAGCTTTGCCTTCGTGGACCAAACAAAAGGATACTGTATAGCTGCTTTCACTTCAGTGACCAAACAAAACGATAATGTATAGCTGCTTTCACTTCAGTGACCAAACAAAAGCGTCCCATTTTCCAGCAAAAAGTGGATAAGAAGAAGAAAATATTCCAAACATAAAGTGGATAAAGAAAAGATAGTGTCATTCAACTTTCTACTAATTTTAAACAGGATATTAAGTATGTTTGATTTAACTGTTTATAATAATTGATAGCTAATAGTAATTATAAATAGTAAATAGTTAATAATTATTAGGTGATAAATATAAACTGTTTAGTAAAATTTTATTATACTTTTTGTAATATTTTTTACTTATATAAATTATTTAAAATTAATATATAGTAATAAATAATAATTTATTGTCTTTAATTTACATATTATTAAAATCGTTAATCGAAATTATTTAAAAATGAATTTTAAAATATAAATATTATTTTTTTAAAATAATTATAGGTATAAATGTTATAATTATTTAATTATTAATTATAATTAAAATAAAATTTATTTAATTATGAACTATAGAAATTAATTACATACATTTAATTTAAATAAAGTTATTTATTATAAGTTATAAGTTATTTTTAATAAGGGTAAAATCGTCTAAATAAAAATTAAATATAAATCAACTATTAGCTAATGGAAAAGAACTTCAAAATAGAGTTTATCAAATCCACAACTATTATGAATAACAACAGCTATTAGTTGCTGATTTTGGAGTTTTACGTGATACTTGAATTATAGTTGATTGAGGAAAAACATTTTTCAGCCACCTCAATCACCCCCCCTAAATTTCAACTGGTTTCATTTCAGTAATTAAACTTTAATTTAAGTATCATTAATAGATCACCTAATGACATTTTGTTAATGTGGCAATTAGATTTATAATATTCAACTAATATTTATCACATCAGCATATAAGTCAAATGCTAACTCAAACTAGTGACTAAAATGAAACCAATTGAAGTTTAATATCCAAAATGAAATAAATACAAAGTTAATGATTACCAATGTATTTAATACATTAACTAACTATGTCAAGAAATTTATTTGACCTAATTCAAAAAAGTAAAAATTTAAAAATATTTTTATTTTTTAACAAATATCCCCAACACCACAATTGGGGAGAGAGAAGGTGATGGTTCAATTCCTACTTTCCATAAGAGGATATCTGCACATTTTGTCAGTTGGGCTACTCGTGGGGAACAAAAACTATTTTTATTTATAGTTGCCATGACTTAAACCCCAAAAGCACGTGACCGACATTAGGGAATAAGAAAGCGAGAAGCTTCTGAAACTTGTAGTAAGCCTATAAAGATTTTAAACTTAAAACTTTTAACTCTTAAATTCTACAGAAAATCCGGTTAAATTTTCTCTGTACCGGAAGAAAACTCAAAACCTATAAATGGAAATAAACACTCCCAATACATATATATAATCACCACTACTCCAATATTGAATACCAAAATCATCATCAACCTAGTATCAATATCTTACAGAATATATTTATCCACAAAATCTCAAAATAATAATTTAAACATATTATAATGTAAATACCATAAATACAAGTCTTCCAAACTACTGCGTTATCTAGATTACTACACCTAATCCATGTACAACAACAACATTAAAATAGCCTACATAAAGTAGCCATTAAACAAAGCATTTTTGAAGCATTTCATAAATGCAATTATAGTAGAACATAACTTCCAGTACTTTCAAAATAAATCATGCATGTTCAAATCTCATCAACAATAATAATTAGGTCATTATCATGATAAATTAAATAAATATTCACTTTAGCCAATATCCATTGATATATAAATATACATGTATAAATCTCAAATATAATACATAAATTTCAACAATAAGCTCATAATATTAAATCATAAGTGAAGTGCGCTGGTCGACGTGTCCTCATATGCAACAACTCACTAGCTCTCACTTCGGAATTTCTATAACAAAAATTATTTACCTAGTAAATATATAGAAAATAGATTTCTAAAAATTCCTAAAAATTCTAGTGTGAGTGAACTTTTTTTTTGTCTCTTGTTTTTGGTTTCAAGATGAATTGGTTCCGTAAAGGTCTTTTCATTTTGTTTCCGAGAAACATGGCAACTATACCAAATAAGGACAAAGGATTGGTCTCAGGAGGAATGAGACATTTTTTTTATTTTGTGGAATTGCCATCCGATTTTTAGAAAATCAAAAAAAGAAATGACAACATAGGGTCACTTAGTGAGTATTACCCCTAGTAGAGATTTCTAGGTTCAAGGGATCACATATACTTCTTGACTATTTCTTATTATACGATGTTCGATGTATAGCTACTGCAATACTCTAGTTTCAGTAATGACAATTTGTATAGCATTCACACAAAGTATCAAATAGTGGAAGATAAAGCTAAAGATATTACTATTACATTGCTTTCCTAATAAAATACATATTAAAGGAAAAAGAGATTATTGAAAAGTAAATCTAATTTAGATATGATAAGTCTATAGGGTAAATACAACCATTCACACAGTTTGTTCGATCACATGAACAATAGAATAAGCAATGGACACTCAATCACTTGAAAGAGTAAGAGAAATATAGATGACCATGCATGCTTGGAGTGATTATTTATGCTATGATGATAATATAGGAGATGCATGATGTCATCACTGGACCGAAAATATGATGACTCTATTCTGGGATATGAACTTCTCACATTATTGATATTTACGATGTGGTTTCATGTTTCAGAATAAAAGAATGCAGAATGATGATATGAAATGAGTATAATAAAGTATATATTATTCATATAGCATGCAAAATTTCCAATCTCATCACACAAGCACAACAATATTCCCGAGTGATGATGATATAAAATAAAATACAATGCGATAAGTGCTAAAATGATTATGTGGTCCTTAGACTCGACTAAGCTTATGTGGGTTTTGAAGCTTTAGCTTTGAGAGATTATCAAGTTTTCCTCATTGAGAGGTTTAAAATGACAACAAAATGATGCTAGTTTGTATATCTTTGAAGTGTGCTTTGACAAAGATAAGGCTTGTGTACACGACAGGGTTTAGCACCGCCTAAGATCTTAGCAACCGTGACACTATTTGAGCTCACAGCTCTAGATAACACACTAACCACTATCACAAAGACATGGTGTGGAGATGAGGAGTCACGACCCAGGGTAATAATTGGGATAAATCGAAAAGGTGGTACTCGATTTCCTAAAAGAAAGTTGGCACCATAACCAGGAGATTCTAGATACGGAATACCAACTTCTTTCAATCTTGTGTTCATTTAGAATTAATTTATGAATTACTATCGTATCCTCTATTTACATGCAATTTCATATAAACCTTTATTTAAACAATTAACTCCAAGCAAACTAGTTATGAAAAATACATGCAAACAATGAATTCATTTAAATCACAATCCCTAAATTAATCTAATCTACATTGATTTTAATTAAATGGGCTAAATCTACATATTTTAATTTATAAGTGACCCTAAAAAATAATGGGCCTAATTCCTATTTAATTTTAATTAATTGATCCTAAGTCTATTTATTTTAATTCTAAGAATTGGCCGAAATCTACAAATTATGAGGTTTTAAATTAGTGGGGCTAATTCTACATGTTTTAATTCTAAGGTGATCTTAAATATACAAGTTATAGAAAAAGGTTTTAATTTAATGGGCTAGGTCTAAATTAATTAATTAGGTGGGCCTATGTCTAATTAATTAAATGGGCCTAAGTATTTCTAACCTAAATCTAGTTAATTATGGGCTTAAAATGCATTTTAATTAATTAAAATCTAGACCTAAATTTATTTAAATAGATTAAAGCCTAATATGGGCCTAAAGCCCAAAACACATAAACATAATCAAACAAGCCCAAAAACAATAACAAAAAAAATCAAATAAAAGATCAAACAATTAATTTAACTTATTCTAAAAACCCTAATTTAATTAATTGATCTAAACAAACAAATAAATAATCAACAAACACCCTAATTATAACCATTTAAATCTAATTAGATTTTAATTAAACAACCTAATGATTTCTATAACCATTAATTTTAATTAATTACCTAATTAAAATCCTAATTTTACTAACCAATTAATTAAAATAAAACACACAAGCACACACACTAAATTTCATTATTTCCACTATTGGAGCTATTACAATGAACTATTGAGAATAATAAAAAAGAAGAAGAATTAATACAATCCCAAAAATAAATAAAAATAAGACAATTTAAATAAAAAACCTAGAAACTACATTTAACTAAAAGATTCCATCCATGGCATTCCATGGACCTCTATGGATTTGGTTGTCCAAGTATGATCATCATGTAATCCCCTCCATAATCACCATCACAAAAGGATAAAACAATAATTAGTGAATAAAATTATAATAAAAATTCAATAAAATTGAAATTCAATAAAATCAAAATAATAAAAAAAGAAGAATAAAAGAAATTAGGGAAAAGATAATGTTTTACGGATGTTGAATAAATTGCTCCTCAGATTAGTAAGATTACCGTTGTTTTTTGTAGGTTTTTAAGAACTTGTTATTCTTCTTCTAAAAAATCTCCAACGAATAAATCACTAAGAATTTTTTGTGTATTGCATAAAGAAAAATCTAGAGATCCTTAAAAAGAAAAGAGCCAAAATTGCAAAAAAAATGCTAAGGATTAAGAGTCGAGTCCCTTTTCCAAGAGCTTAAGCTCTCTTTTTATAGGAAAAACCAAAAAACCCTAGGTCCTATGTACTAAAGAGTTTCAATTTTTAAAGGACTTTTATTTCTTGAAAATTTAAATAAATCCCAAAAATAAATTTAAGAAAATTTTTTAACCAATCAAAACTCAGGAAAAATATTTTTTTATTTTTTTGTAAAAATACAAACAAACAGACGAAAAATACATAATTTTGACCGGAATTACATAATTCCGATCGGAGTTATAAAATTTCGATATATATATTTTTTACTTTTAATTACAAAAATACCTCTAAAAGAATTTAAATTTTTCAGTTAGGTTTTAAAAAGTATTACAATCAAGTTCTTAAAAAACCAATTAAACTCTTATTAAAAATGCATTATGACTTTTGAGGTTTCAAACTTCAAATATTGAAGACCTACTTATAACATTTTCATCATTGGAGTCCTTTATCGCATCCATATTTTATTATCCTAAAATTGAGTGTTTACAGTTTGGTTTGGTGGAAAAGAGGTCTAATCTCCTAAGAAAAAGACAGTGGGAGAGCAAAAACTATTTGGAAAGGGGTTTCCAACACCTTCGATCGAACCGATTTCTTGAGTGTGTGTGTGTTTCCACTTGCTCCCCCCTTAAAATGGGGTGTGGAAGTGACTATTTATTATGAAAAATGTGTGGAATAGGGGAGTATAGGCGTGGTCATGTGTGCATCCTTAGGACAGAGCGTGTGACCATGCAAAGTGTGTGTGACCGTGCACTTGGTGTATGGTCATACGCTGGTGTGTGGCCATGTGCACTTGCGTATGGTTCTATGCACTTTCACGCATTATGCACTAGATTTGAGGCTTTCGTGGGATTTTTCGAGATTGGTTGTTAGGGTTTTTGTGCCTTCTGGACACATTTTCAAAGTCTGTTTTCTCAAATTTGGCCTCAATTTTAGTATTGACACCTAGGGGTGTTTACATGCACTTATGAGCGATATGCGCTAATCCTCGGGTTATTTTTAACTATTTTAAGACCACTCTAAGAGGTTTTGAAGCCTTTCGGATGTGTTTCCAAAGTCCGTTTTGTCTTGTTTGGCTTTGATTTTAGTGCGTGATACCTAGGGGTGTTTATGGCATTACATGCACTTTTAAGTGACACACGCTGATCCTTGGGTTGTGTTGGTCCATTTTTTAACCACTTTCAGAGGTTTTGGACCCTTTCAAATGTATTTTTGAAGTCCGTTTTATCAAAATTGATTTTTATTTTTTTCACGAAGTTGGGTCTTGGTCTAATAAAATGAAAACTGGTCCAATAAGTTAAGTGTTTTGAGAAGGGAATTCTTGGAATAACCTTCTTATTGTTCTAATAATTCATATTTTGTAAGTTCGGAGCACAACTTAATGGCTTGGTGATCGATTTTGCACACTGGTAGGGTCGGTTAGGTTTTTTAAGGTTGCACACTTCATAGGTGTTACAAATGAGTAGACTATAGTAATCTCGGAGGTTTGTTTCATCATTGGACCTTTTTGGGGATATTCAACTTTAAGGAATGACAGTTGCCCCTTACTTCACATGTGTTGCATAGCCATCTAGCGCTAGTGTAAATACATGTAAAGCAAATGCAAAGATGCAAAAAATCATTTTCGGAAGAGAGAGGTACTTACCTAAGTGTTGCGTTATTAAGATTTGATCGTTGGGATACTGCCACTATAACCTTCTTAGGTGTCAGGCGAATAAATAGATGATATCACTATAACTACTTTAGGTGTCATGCAAACATAATTATGCCACTATAACCTCTTCAGGTATTAAGCAAACAGAATCATGCCATTATAACCTCTTCAGGTGTCAAGCAAAAAAAATCATGCCACTATAACCTCTTCAGGTGTCAAGCGAGCAAAATCATGCCACTATAACCTCTTCTGGTGTTAGGCAAATAGAATCATGCCACTATAACCTCTTTAGATGTTAGGTGAATAGAATCATGCCACTATAACCTCTTTAAGTGCCAGGCAAATAAAATCATACCACTATAACCTCTTTAGGTGTCAGGCGAACAAAATCATGCCATTATAACCCCTTTAAGTGTCAGTGAATAGATTGTTGTGATCATTTATGATTGATGTAATGTGTCCTTCTCTTTTAGTCCCGGTTGATGATGATGCAGTGATGATGTAGTGGTGATGTAGTGATGATGTAGTGATGATTCAGTAATGATGATGCAGCAATGATGATGTCACTACTTGTTATATTACATATATTATTTTAATGATTTCGAGCAAGGTATCCTTTCAATGATTCTTCCTTATTTTTCTTCTTTCAAGAGGTGCTGAATTTTTTAAAAGTGGTTTGGTCGCACGTGGTGTCTTTAAATAGATGTAGTCCTCATAAGTGTACTTTTGTGTGAGTTTGGTACATGTCTTATGTTCAAATGGAGGTTTAGGACTAGAGAAATGAGTGTGCAAAGTCTCAAAGTGTGCATAAAATCACACAGGAGCGCATGGATGGAGAAGTGCATATGACTATGCGTGGGGGGTGCATGGCCATGTGCCTTCCCCTCTCCATGCTTATTTAAATACATGTTGTAGAGGTCTGGGGAGGCTTCTTCTAGACTTCTTTGAGTGTTTTCCAACTCTTCTTGACCCTTTTCATGTTTTGGGTGCTTTCTGCTCTGTTTTTGCTCATGTATTTTCATTTTTCTACATAAGATGGAGTTCCCCAACATTCTAGAGGGTTTAAAGGATTTTTTTTGGATTAGGAGGGTAACTTCACAGAGGTTACTAGAGCAGGGACATCCACTGTGGGGACTAGTACTGATGCTCCTTCTAACACTCAAGGTCCTCAGTTGTATAGGCTTTCTCAATGACATCTGATTCCTGTGGTTTACAGTCTAGAGACTCATGCTTAGGCTCATTATCATCGCTAGGTAAGTCCTTTTTTACCCTTATTAATCAGTTGTCTTACTATTTATTTGCTGTGTGAGGTTGTTGTACTTGTAGTAGCTCTGTAATATTTACTATTTAAGTTATAACTTTATTATGAATGTTGATAGTTGATAACTCTTGCTTGTGCTTGCCATGATACTTTTATTTTCAGCTTTTATTATTGTTCTTGTAAATAATAGAAAGATGAAGATGTGTTAGCATTTATTAATTATGCAAATTTTTGATAGTGTACCTGTAGATACCCAATTTCGGGATTATGAGTTATGGATGTGACATAAGACTCCAATGATGAAAATGTCATGAATAGGTTTTTAATATTTGAACTTTGAAAATTTAAGGGTCTAATTGCTTTTTTTTCGAAGAAAGGATTTAATGTTTTTATGGATTAAATTGCAATATTTTTTTAAGGACCTAATTGAAAAACTAAAATTCTTTCAAGGACTTTTCTGTAATTAAAAGTTAAGAAAAAAGTGATCGAAATTACGTAATTTTGATCGGAATTATGTAATCCTGATCGGAATTATATAATTCCAATCGGAATTAGACTCCTTTCGTAAATTCTTGAATTTTCAGGATAAATCTTGAATTTTTTGAATAAATTGAGTCCTAATTGGTCTATTATTCTCCTAAAATTATTTTGACAATATTTTTAAGGAAATAGAAGTTTTTTAGGAATCGATTTATAACTAGAGTTTCAAAATGTATCCATATATAAGGAGGGTTTTGGCTCTGAAAAAAAAAGAGGGACAAAAGGGGAAAATAAAAAATGGAAGGGAAGAAAGGAGAGAAAGAAGGTAGAAGAAAAAAATAAAAGGAACAAAGAAAAGAAGAAAAAATAAGAGAAATAAGAAAAGAGCGAAAAAAATCTCATTCTTTACAAAATTTCTTTTGCTTTATTTATCAAGGATCTTTGAAGAATTTTTGAAAAATAATATTCAAAGTCATATCAAGAGTAGTGATTCTACAAATCTGAGGGGCATCCTATCATCCATAAGCATCATCTTCTTCTTATTTTATTTTATTTTATTTATTTTATTTTATTAATTTTTTATTTTGTTTTGTTATTATTATAATTTATTTACTAATCATAATTTTAATTCTTTTTCATGGTGATTATGGAGGAAAATATATGATGATCATACTTGGATAATCGAATCCATAAGAGGTTTATGAAATACCATGGATAAGACCTTGTAATGATATAGTTTCTAGGATTTTTTTTTATTTTATTGCTTTATTTTATTTATTTATTTTTAGGGATGTATTAATTATTATTATTATTATTATATTTTATAGATTATTGTAATAACCTCAATAGTGAGAATAGTGGAATTATATGTGATTCCTTGTTTATTTTGATTAATTGGTTAGTAAAATTAGGGTTTTAGTTGGGTAATTGATTAAAATCAATGATGGAAATATATTAATTTAGGTTGCATATTAATGAAAATTAGGGTTTAGAAGGAATTAATTTAATTAGTTGTTTTATCTTTAATTTAATTGTTTCGATATATTTTTTTTGGGCTTGTTTATTTATTTTTAAGTGTTTTGTGCTTGTTTGTTTATTCTTATGTGTTTTGGGTCTTAAGCCTATATTAGATTTCAATCCATTCATATAAATTTAGGTTTTTGGGTTTAATTAATTAAAATGCATTTTAGGCCCATAATTAATTAGATTTAAGTTAGAAATAACTTAGGCCCAATTTAGTAAATTAAATATAAACCCACTTAATTTTAAAACCTTCTTCATAATTTGTAGATTTAAAAATCACCTTAGAAATAAAACATGTAGAATTAGCCTCATTAATTTAAATACCTTTATAATTTGTAGATTTGGGCCCATTTTTAGAATTAAAATAAATAGACTTAGATTCATTTAATTGAAATTAAAAGGAATTAGGCCTTTTAGGCTCATTATTTAAAACATGTAGATTTAGCTCATTTAATTAAAATCCATGTATATTATACTAACTTAGGGATTATGTGTTTGATTGAATGCATTATTTACTTGTATTTTTATGACTAGTTCACCTTGGAGTTAATTGCTAAAATAAGGGTTTATACGAAATTGCATGTAAATAGAGGATATTTTAGTAATTCATAAAGTAATTCTAAATAAACACGAGATTGAAAGAAGTTGGTATTCCATACCCAGAATCTCTTGGTTGTGGTGCTAGCTTTCTTTTAGGGAATCTAGTACCACCTTTTTTATTTGTCTCAGTTATTACCCTGGGTGGCGACTTCTCATCTCCACGCCATATCTTTGTGACAATGGTTAGTGTGTTCTCTAGAGTCCTAAGCTTAAACAGTGTCGCGGTTACTAAAATCTTAAACGCGCGCTAAACCTCGTCGTTTATAGTACCTATTATTTATAGCCTCATAAATCTATTATTGTGCTACCTGGTAGTTTCAATAAGGTCAACATGTATTATCAGGGTCTTCAACACATGAAGCAAATGATTTCCAGGAAGGGCTTTGACAGGGTTATTGCTGCTTTATCTTATAACTCATATACGTCGAGTTAGATTGCCATGTATGCACTGATAGAGTGATGGATGGAGATGATGCATCCTTTCCATCTGCTTGTTAGGGAGATGACCATCACTCATTTGGACTTTACTACTATTATAGGCTTGAGCTTTTCTGGAGAGCCCAGTCCCTTTAATGAGGAGGAGTGCTCTTCTACAGTGGCAAGGAGGTGTCTTACCATGGAGTTGCTTGGGGTGGCCACTCCTATGAAGTCTGCTTGCCCATACCTTACTCGTTATATTGAGTTTGTTTCTTCCGTGTGGATGATGTATGATGACGGTCTTGTTTTAGTAAAGTACTTGGTCTGCTGCTTTTTGTTATATTTATTAAATGTTGTCATCTTCCTAAACCTTTTGAGTACAAGTAGTCTATTATTATTGCCTATTTTGAGGGATCTAGATGGCTTGTTAAGGTATTGCTGGGGTACTACTGCTTTTGCCCATATGTACTTAGGCCTTGATGTAGCATGTTGAGGTGGCTCACGATCTACAGAACATTGTCGAGTTTAAGCCGGCCGTTTCGGGCCAGTAGCCATCGGGGTGAGTGACCTAGGGGATCATAACCCCCTTATCCACGTTCCCCCGAAACGGCATCAAGTCAGTGGTTTCTCTCTACCCAAAAGGGGTATCGCTCCCTCCCTCATGACTTGTTCGTGCTGGATGTGAGTAGGAGTTCTCATGTTTGTTCTTTTTACTCTTTGTCTTTAGTTTGTTATTTCTAACTTTCGGGTTTTGATAGATCTAGGCTTACGAGTTTAGTGTTCTCCCTCATCCGACCATTGAGCATTTCCTGGAGGATGACTTTCCTCATTATTCTTACTGGATCAGGAGGACTACTGATTTGATTGAGGATTGTGCAATGGCTCAGGACTACATGTCTAAGTTGTCCCCTGATCAGGTATGTCTAACTCCTGCTATACTAGTTATTTCTCTTTTAAAGATTTATGTTCATCCTTACCTCTTGAGCAGATCTTTCTTCACTGGTGGGTGGCGAGGTCACATTGGAAGATAAAGATAGTGACTACATGGTAATTGATGGAGAGACGAATGTTGCTCTCTAACCTTATTGGTAGAGTGTGGTATTTAGGCGAGCGAGTCCATCATTGGTAGGATGGTCCATTTGTGAGCAGAGTCCTTGTTCCTCCCTTTGGTGACATGTTCTAGGGCCATAAGCTTAGTGGTGACAAGCTTGTTGTTGCCATGATGGGACACTCCTCTGACAGTCTCTTAGAGAGTATGGGCTTGCCTTATACTGACGTGTTGATCCCTCAGCTGATTAATGTTGTGGCTAATGGCACTTTTGCCCCCTTCTCCATCTCCTCAGGTAGATGTATCTTATCATTTAGATTTGAGGACCGAGCCATCACATGGATCATCGAGAGTTTCTTCCTTTGATCCAGTAGGCTTTTATTCCTATTTTGTATAAGTATATAACAAAATTTATTAGTAATAAAATGTAATTGACATGAGTTATGAGAGCTTATCTACAGTGGCAAGGATCTTGTTGAAAGAGATTTGGGTCCCATTTTGAGGAGAATGAGGGCTCGTTCCATACTAAGGTGACTGATTATGCTAGTAGCATGGCTTATGATAGTTCTATTTTAAGGGACTTGATGGTTCATCCATCCTTAGCTTTGCTTCGGATAGATATATTTAGTAGAGTAGTGCATTTTGATCTGCCTTGCCTTGGCTTTCCTCAATTGGGTGTTGCTCCTCCTAACACTACTCATGTTTGTGTTTCATTTCATTTATTTTGCCTTTGTTTCATTTATTTGGTGAGTGGTGATTGAGTTATTTGCCCATTTTTTTAGATTCTCGTCTCTTTTAGTCAACACTCGTATAACGTTACAGGGAGTGTGCATTAGTGCTTTTTTGGAATTTGCGACCACTCAGAGGGTATGCCTTTTTTTATTGTACCTATTTATTTTATGCACATGTTTTATCTATGCATGTATAATATGTAGTACGTTATCCAGGCTGAACACCATCACGCTAACCGTGAATGGGAATGGGAGCATACGACTTATCGTGATCATATTGGTGAGCTGGAGTCATGGCTATCATCCTTTACGATGAACGATGATGAACCCAGATCAAATAAGGGAGATGCTTGAGCAGGATTAGTGCTTGCTTATGATGGTAGACATGGTTGATGTATTTTTTTAGGAGCTAGGTGTAGGACTCTTGGCCTATGGTTTGCTTTGTTGTATCATCTTCTTGAGGTTATGGACCCTAGGTGTTGTATCTGGGTTTTTGTCCTGCATGTGTTGTATGATACTTGTTTGATGATGACTGTATATCATTGATGGTGTAAGCCATTGCTCTTGCCTGCCTCTTTTATTTTTTTTCCATTTTTTGCCTAAGGCATCTCCTTTTAAAGTTTTTCGCACTTAACTGGGTTTTTTTCTTCCCTTTTTTGCCTAGGGTGTCTCCTCTTAGAGCTTTTCACACTTAGTTGGGCTTTTTTTTAGGTTTTGAATAGTGGCTGATTTCAAATAGAGAGTTAAGAATTGTGGTCATGTAATGAAAGAAAATGCAATGCATCCTTAATGCAATTCATGATGATAAAATGTGTTGCATTTTTCAAATACATTTTGCATCAATCAGCAATCATTCTTATTTTGTTAAAGTCATTTAAGAAAAGCATGGGTACATTCATACAAATTTTGAACTCGAGGTTACCCTTGTCCTTAACTAGCCTTTTTAGGTTTTTTAGTTAAGTATTTTCTCTCTTTCCTTAACTTTTGCCTAGGTTGCCTATGTAAGGTTTTCAACCTAGCGGGAGGTCCTTAACTTTTGCTTGAGCTACCATTTTTAGGTTTTCACCCTATGGGATTTTTTTGTGCCTTAGACGTAGTACTTTTTCAAGCAGTCTATATTTACAGGTTTGGAGAATTCATTACCTTCATAATCCATTAGCTTGATTGCTCTTTTTGATAAGACATGTTTGACTAAGTATGTGCCTTCCTAGTTTAGTTTGAATTTTCCTCTTGGGTCTAGAATGTTCTACTCTTTTGCTTTCACACCTAGTCTCCTACTTTCACACTCTTGTGCTTCACTTTCTTGTTGAAGTTTTTAGCTAGCCGAGCCTAATATAATTGTGTATGGTATAGAGCCTTAAGCCTTTGGTTATCCAAGAGGGTGAGATCATTATGCCTCTATTAAGCCCATTGTACTTCTGGCAGTTCAGATTTGATTGCTAATTGAAGAGACTTGATTTCTATTTCAATCAGAAGCACTGCTTCTGATTCGTATACTAGCGAGAAAGGAGTTGCTCCATTTAAAGTCCTGACTATTGTTTGGTACCCCGATAAGGATATGACAATTTTTCTACCCAATCTTAATAAGTTTGAGTCATTTTTGACAAAATCTTCTTATTTATAGCTTTAACAGCCCCATTTACTAGTGGTCAGTACAAAGAAGATTTGTGATGTTCCACCTTATAACTCCTTAACAGATCTCTAACTTTCCTTTGGAATTGGACACCATTATTAGAGATGATGTGATAGGGGATCCCATATTGACAGAAAAAATTTCTTTTGATGAATTTAGCCCCTTACTTGGCTCCTATCCTTACAAATGATTTTACTTCGACCCACTTTATGAAGTAATCTACTGCCACTAAGATGAACCTATGTTCATTCAAGGCTGTTGGGTGGATTTCCCCAATTATTTATAGTCCCTAAATTGATAAAGGCTATGGAGAAGAGATGTAGTATAATTCTGTTTGAGTAGGTGGCTAACATTCCTGTGGATCTGACACTTATGTCATTTCTTTACAAATTTGATACAGTCTTCCATCATTATTAGCCAGAAGAACCCTTGTCTGATTAGTTTCTTAGCTAGGATTGCTCTATTCATGTACGGATCACAAAAACCCTTGTGTACTTCTTATATTGCTCTCGCAGCCTCAGTTTCATCAAGACATCAGAGTTGTAAACCATTCGAGGTTCTTCTGTATAGCACACCCTATTACGATGTGAATTTTGATGCTAATCATCGAATTACTACTTTTATCTCTTTCATTTGCTTAATCAAGATAGGCTCATTCCTTCAGATATCTCTGGATGTTTTAGAACCATGGTTTTTCAACTATTTCTATCTTTGCTATTTTACAATTCTTATGATAAGGTTATCTCGATCTGAGTAGGATTAAAGGTTTCATGGGCATTTTGGATGGTCCTTCCTACACTGATGCTAGGAAATTAAGTGCATCTGCCATCTAATTATGATTCCTAGGGAGATAAATGAATCTAAATTTTCAGAAGGACATGGTAAGTAGCCTCAGGTGGTCCAGGTAAGGCCTTAAGTGTTGCTCTTTCAATTCCCACTCTTCTGTGGCATGGTTGATTACAAGTATGGAATCTCTGAAGATTTTAAATTTTGTAACATCCAAGGATATTAGTGCTTCTATTATGAGTGCACATGCCTTGTATTCTGCTCATTGTTTATGACTCTGAATTTAAGCTTTTTAGCCATTAGTACTTATAATATGACACCAACTCTTATGTCAAACTGATTGATTGCTCCATCAAAGTACGTGTGCCATCCTTGGATTTTGATGGCTGAATTGAGGTCATCTGGGAAGTCCAGTTGAATTTCTTCTAAGTTTGGAATGGGGTTGAGAGCTAGAAATTTAGCCACTACTCTTCCTTTTACCACCTTCTTAGTTAGATACTGCACATCGAATTATGTTAGTAGCACGAGCCAATTGGTAAGTTTTTCCACTAGAGAGGGAGCTTCGTAGAGGTACTTTATTAGGTCCATTTTAGACGCAGGCTAAATTCTATAGGACATAAAGTAATGTATGAGTTTCTTCATTGCCCATACTATTGCCAGGCATATCTATTCAACTTGGTTGTACTTCTCCTTATACAATAGCATCTTCCTGCTTAAGTAGTAGACTACATGTTCTACTTTTGTTTCTCCCTCTTGGGATAACATTGCACCAATTGCATTCCCTTTGATGGCCAGATATAAGGTTAAAAGTATCCCTGGTTTAGGTGGTCTTAGAACTGATAGGTTGGCTAGGTAGTTCTTGATCTTATCGAATGCTCGCTAACACTATTCGTTCCGTTCAACTGGTTGATCTTTTATGAGTAGCTTGCAGATCGGTTTACATATCGCTATCAACTTAGAGATGAATCTACTTATGAATTGTAGTTTCCTTACAAACCCTCTAATTTCTTTCTCTATTCTTAGCACTAGCATCTCTCTAACCACTTTTTCTTTGTCTGGATCTATTTCAATCTCATTCTAACTAACAACATACCCCAACATCTTTCCTAAAGTGACCCCAAATATGTATTTCTTTAGATTAAGCCTAAGACTGTATTTTTTAAGTCTTTTGAGGAATTTTTTAAGGTCTGATAAGTGTTCTTCCCTGGTTTCTGACTTGACCATCATGTCGTCGGCATACACCTCTATGTCTTTATGTATCATGTCATGGAATATTACAGTTGCCATTCTCTGGTAAGTTGCTCTCCTATTCTTTAGTCCGAAGGGCATTACTTTATAGCAATAAGTACCCCATTCCGTTATGAAGGTTGTCTTTGCTTTGTTGATAATGGCCATTAGGATCTGATTATACATGGAGAATCCATCTATAAGTACATTACACATGTGGCAACGCTGTCAACCAGTATATCTATGTTAGGTAGTGGGAAATCATCTTTTGCATAGGCCTTGTTCATATCTTTATAGTCGATGCAGATTCTTACCCTTCCATCTTTCTTTGGTACTGGCACCACATTTTCTAACCATTCTTGATAGTCTATTACCCCTAGAGGGGGGGGGGTGAATAGGACTATAAAATAAAAATGAGAAATTAAAAGAATTCTTTGCAAGAATTGAATGGAAGTTGAGAAGAAAGAATAAAGAACACAAAAATTTAAGGAGTTTGGATTCAACAACAATCCTACATCTCCACCTAACTTATCCCCAAATTAGGATTTTTAATCACCCATAATCTTATTCACAAGATTAAGATTACACAAGATTTTTATGGCTCACTCTTACAACCTTACAACTTGAGTTTTTAAGGCTCACTTAAAAACCAAATCCTAAGTGTTTCAATGGACAACACTTAAACCAATTCCTTTAGAAATAAATCTCACTTCCCTTATAATTTATCCCAAGATTTAAAATAAAGAGAAATTTTATTTCTAACACATAACCAACTCTCACAAGAGTTATACAAATAAATAATTGTTTAAGAGAATTCAAGAGCTCAATTGAATTCTTCAGAAAGAATGAATGATAAACAAGTTTCTTAACTTTCATTTAGCTCTAAAGGTGTTTATATAGACAAAAACTCAAAAATATAACTATTGGAGGTGCAAATAATGTGTCCAATGTCTATATTTTGAATCCAATGTTTATAATTTTGAATTATTGAAAGTGATGCTATCAAATAACTATGCATGGATTGAAACCGTGATTGACTACTGAAGAAGTTAGAATTTGCCCATTCTTTCTCCATAAAAATTGTAGATATTTAACTTATATTTCGATATCATTTTTAATCACCTCAATTGGACTTCTGTAGCTCAAGATATGTCTAAAATACTAAGAGCTATACAATCTAAAATGGCAGCGGCATATGTTGATTTTGACTTAATATTTTCATACCCAACTGAACTCATATTTTAATAAGAAAGCCTAATTCAGAAAGCTCAAGATGTCTACTTCAAAATTTAAGAATATAACTTTCTCATTATAAGCCTCTAAGGATGTCAAAAGCCTCTTTAAATCTTAGAGGTCAAATCAGCCTAAGATAATCATACTTCATTTTAACTTCCAATGGAGTCCTAACTTATACACACTTAAACAAATAAATTAAATGCTCAAAATTAAGACTGATTATTGCTAAGGTCAACACTAACCATTTTGAATTGTCTACTACCTCTAGGAACTTTGCCTTAATCTGTGTCATGACCCAAACTAGGAGTTATGACCGGCACTAGGGAACGGAAATTCTTTTGAATCCGGAACCCGTAGCACGCCTTAGAAAATAAAATCATGCAATAATTAAATAAAAGTATGACATAATTAAAATTTTTTAAATCAATATATAAAATAAATAATACAAATCCTTTCATAAATGTATACATATTCGTACAGTTTCAAATACAATTTCTCAGAGTATTTAATATCAAAACAAAATAATACTCTTCCAATACAATAACACTACTACTGCAGTTTCTAGAATACAAATCAGAGTTCGAAATATACATTTGTATAAAATAGTTAGGACTGAAGAACACCTGCGAGGAACTCTACAACTAAGGGTCTGACGATATGGAATCTCTTGAAAAAAAAAATGGTTGAGGGGGGGTTAGACCTCACTGAGTGAATTATTATACTATATATACATGCAATCTAAAACATTTCCACTCATGCATTTATATATATGTATATATATTCACGCATTCCACACAGATGCTGATTCTGCTTGTATAAATATACTAAATGCAAAAAATGTTTAATTTAATTCATGAAGGATTCATATAACCCTAATAATAGCAACCTCAATCAATCCCAACATTTTTCTAGCCATACAGGCCCACTTGATTCCAAATAGAACACTTATTCCAACTGGATAGCAAACTGGCCCCGAGACATTAAGTCGACCGAGCTCCAGCAGTCTGACTGTCAGTGTGATTGGCCCCGAGACACTTGGTCAACCGAGCTCCAACAATCACACTATCTATCACCTCACATCTCAATGAACCCAATAGATCATTCAATCCACTTATGGATAGTAGACTGGCCCCGAGACACTAAGTCAACCAAGCTCCAGCAGTCTAACTGTCAATGTGATTAGCCTCGTAATCACAGTATCTATCATACCATTAATCTCAGTCAAATCAATCTAATCAATTGTAATTACCCAAAATTAACTCTCACTCAACCCTTATCTATCGCACCGGTACGTACACGATCCTAGTGTTGTCCACTAGGAAGCACGTTCTATTGATATCCTTCATTTAAAATAAATATTCATTCAGAAAGTAATTAATGTAGAACAATATTCATAATAATAAAATCAACCATAAATGTATATATATATATACCAAAAATATACCTAAAATATACCCAGTATATTTTGGGTATATATATATATATGAAATATACTAAAGGTAAACCATTAATTTAGTTAAAAACAATGAAATGTGTATCACTGATACACTATGCATTTACTCAAAAATATACTTAAATATACAAAAGAATATATCCTAAGTACACAAATTACTTAATAAAACAATTATGTATAAATATTCATTTAAATATGTGTTTGTACTAAAACATGCGTTTAGGTTTAACATATATTCACAATATACCAAAATAACCTAATTTTCTAGTATGCATATCACAATTAAACCCTAAGTATACCACTAATGTGTTAGGTTTGAATTAATAATAAAACATGCATTTATTTGGGAAATATATCAAAAATAAACTTAAAAACAATTTAAGTGTAGGTTCATAATATAACATGCAACTATTTAAGAATAAACCTAAAATATGCTAATCATTTAATAAAATAATTATGGTTCAATGTACATTTAAATCATGTATAGATATTAAAATATATTAAACAAAAACCTCATTTTTTAACATGCATTAATCAAAATAACATGCATAATTATTTAACATGCATATATATAAAATACAAACCCTAGATATACCAAAAATATTATAATTTAAATCACGTAAAAAAAAACATATAATGAAAATGAAAAACCCTAAGTGATGTATCCTATATGTAATGCATATATATATACAGTATAATAACTCATTGGTGTGCGCTCCTCGAGACAAACTCGGCCGGCCTGATCCGTTAGGCCTCGATCTCGGTGCAGCTAGAAAAATAAAATAATAATAACTGTCAGAATAAACTTCTAACTCTATACTTTTAGGATTACTATACACAAATTCAATCAAGAATTCAGAATTAGACTCGGACTGGTTGTCACATTTTACGAGAAATCCATCAAAATTTCGACAAAGTCTTCTCTGTAAAACAGACATCTCCCTACAAAAGTAGGGTCGATCATGCACAAAAAACACACTTCGAAAATACACAACCACAACCCCTCGGTCGGACTCCCAAACTACAATTTCACTGACCGAAGTTCACAATTCATAAGATAATTACATAATACATTAAAATGCCAAAAATACCCTTAAGTAATCAGAACATAACAAATCAGGTATTTAAAACACTGAAAATAATTATTCCATCGACAATTACATAAAAACCCTAATTTTAATAAAATATTATTAAAATCGATAATTCTTTATAAATTCATAAATATTTACTAGAATACATTTCAAAACTCCAAGTTATGCAATTAACCCTAAAACATATTAAAAACCAATTAAAACTCATTTATTTAGAAAAATAATATATTATATATAAATTGAAAATAATTTACGAAAAATAGCTTTAATTAGTTAAAAATACTAAATAATTTTTAGAAATCATTTTTATACCTCAAATAACTATTAAAACCAATTTAATTATATTTTTAGCCAATTTAGTGTTAAATTACCAAAATACCCCTAGTTATGTAAATTCATTATAATTAATAAAAAATTTACCAAAAATAATATAATTACTCAAAAATTATTTTCTCAACATATAATTCAATAATATCAATATACATACTCAATTAACCAATTAATTTCACTAAAACACATAATTAACTTAATTTTCCCAAAGTTACATAAACTAATTAAATTCAAAATAATTATATAAAATTCACAAAAATTACAAATAAATTTCTAAAATTCATTTTAACACCTATAAAAACCATAAATCACAATTTCATAATTTATTTAATTAATTTTCGAAAATTAGAAAATATTAATAAAATAATCAAAAATTCACAAAAAAATCAAAATAATTCCAAAAAATTTCATGGAAGTAGCATAAGCTAGTTGGATCAACATTTGTGAAGGAGTTTTTCATGAATCAACCAAAAAAATTTACAAAAAAATTTTAAACCAAAAATAGCCGAATTTGAAAACAAGCTGGAAACCTCACCAAAATGTATTTTCCGACCAAAAGGAGCTCGGAATCTTCTTCCTCGAAGCTTCTCGAGTTCAACACCATCGGGAATGCCCGATTTGGTGGCCGGACGAAGGAGGAATGTCGGAAGATCGACTCTCGGCTTCTCCTGCTACACGAGCTACTGCCGGCGCCGGGAGAGAAGGAGGAGAGCGGCGGAGCAGCTGGCAAGAGGTGGAGGTGCAGCTGGATGCTAGTGAGGCACACCGACGGTGAGGGGATAAACGGTGGCGCGATGGAGGGGGTGGTGGTGATTCGGGCAAGGCAAGTATATATATGTGTTTGTGTTTTTTTTTGTTTATGCATGTATATAAATATATGTATATATATATTATGGTTAATCAACATTATAATATAATATTATATAATAATATTATTTTAACTTTATACATAAAAACTCTCAACCACAAGTATATACATATATATGTATATATATATACACACACATAATAACACACACATAAAATAACCCTAATTATTATATTATATCACATAAAATAATGTAATTAATAAAATAATCTATTGATAAAATAATTAGGGAAAATTATGAAGCAATAATAGAATAAAAATACTTAAATAATCATGCAAGTCAAACAACCAAAAATACTATTCTTATGTAGAAATTTTAGTTAAACATAGAATAATATTAATTAATCATAAAATAGTAAAATAAAATAAAATAATCAAATTTAACTTTAAATTTTTATTAACACTGCATATTCCATTTTAAAAGAAAATATAATTTAAAAATGTAGGTCATTACAATCTGCTTCTCGATGTTTTCTTTCACTAGTTGGCCCCATTATGGTATGAGTCTTCTTAGTTTCTGCTTTACTAGTTTGCACCCATCTTTGGAAAAAATGAAGTGTTGAGCAATTTCTTTATCAATATCAGGCATATCGTTATATGTCCAAGAAAATAATTTTGAATATTTTATTAAATTTTATTTATTTCTCTTCTCTCCTTAGGGGTAACATCTTTTGAAATATGGAAAATGTGTGGTTCAAATTTTGTGCTAATGTTAAATGATTCAGTGCATATGGAATGAATGTCAAATATGCTAATGTTTTTATCAATGCAATGCACACTACCATCAGGAAAAACATAAAAAAAAATAAGCAAAATTTGATTTCATTATATTAATTTTAGAGTTCATTACATTATCAAAGAAAAAGTGCAGGAATTAAGGAAGTGAAACTTTCTCTAGAGCAGTTTCTTAATAGATGGTTCTGTCTTTGGATCACCCACTATTTGTACATCTCATTAGTAATATTTTCCCCACTACTGGACGTAAAATGGTGGATGATTCTCTTCCCCTATGTCATTATGTCCTGCCATTAAAGAAATCTACAAGCTCAAAAGGTAAGTGTTATTTTTTGCCGAACTATCTCTTTACTAGTGCTGGATAGTAGTGGGTGCATGATTTGAATCTTGAGATTGCCACACAGTTCACATTTTTGCAGAGAGTCACATGTTTTAGCTTCTACCATGGACACATCCATCTTACTTGGTATTCTAGTGTATCCTTCAAGCATTTGACCTATTCTTGGGCTATGATATAGGTTGAGCATCTGTGAACATCCTTAGAGTGTATCTCTAGGTGATTCCTGGGTTGGTGTTTTATCCAATTACCTGCAGGTTTATCAAATAGGCTTAGCTTTTGTTATAACCATATATGAAGCAATAAGGGGATCCCAATGAAGTTCAGACTCTTCCCATTTTTTAGGTCATCTAAACCTTGAATGATCTCTACTAAAATCAGTGGGAACGGAGTCACTCTACATTCTATTCCTTTAATGACCTGGAGTATCCTGTACTTTTCTAACCCATCATTTGAGAGGGTAAAATATTATAAAAAGAGGTAACATGCAAGGAGGCATGCCTAAATTAAGGTACCAATCTTCGTAGTGGTACAAACAGCTAGGACTTGTATGGGAATCAGTCATTTGCACTCGGTGACTAGTTCATTAAGCTTTTTTTTTTAGCTTAGATCAAGAAAAGTAGCTCCAAGTCCTAGGTATTTGATATCTTGGTTAGTGAAGACTACTTCTTCAGTCTTTGTGGGGGTTCACCCTGCTATAGCACTAAATTCTTGATACAATGGGCATAGTTCTATGGTGTTGAATTGAAATACATGCTCTTGAGGGTCCTAGAATGACACAACATCATTAAAGAGTTCACAGTCAAGGTACACATGCTGGAATGTCTTAATGCATAACATTTCATATGGTTGTAAACTCTTCCAGTCAGCCTTATCAAGGTTATGATGGAAATATCTAATGATGCTGGTTTGGGTTTGGGGATTTTTTACCATGACGCCTTATTTAAACAAGTCTTAGATCCTAGCTCTTAGTTTTCCATTGCTTCGATGAGAAGATTCAGCTTTATGATCACTCATGTTGTATTCCTAGCCATTTATCAAAGTTAGTTAAATGAATGATGCATGACGTGTGCCTGTAAAAGAAAGGGGTGAGCATGTATGCATGGAGTGGATGAAAAATTCTATAATGAAAGATGATTATTCCTGCAAGAAACAGTGGTGAGAACATGTATGTTATGTATGCATGATTAAAGCTGGTTAGTTTTTTCTACACAGTGAACAAACCAATCACAAGCAAGCTCTTGCTTCCGACCTTATTTCTCTATGAGGTTATTCAGTCCTTTCCTAGGTAGTTTTTGAACCTTTAGTCATTGGGGGACTATGGTTCCGCTCTCAGAACTAGGCTATTTTGATTTTTGTTAATCAGAACCAAAGGGTAAATTAAGGAACAATACTAAAATGTGCTTAAGGTAACCACATAATACTGATATGGAGGTCAATTATTGGGATTCAAAGATGTCCAGAGCCTATATGCATCCGTATGCATAGGACCAAGGTTAGTTAGAGGGAGCTCGAGTTTTTGCCCCTATATCGATGTTTGATATGTTTACTAGGAGTCATGAAAGTATCATTCAATAGTTTATAGTTTGATTTTACTTGCATAAAGGTCTATAATCTAGTCAGATTCCTAAACCATTCATTTGATCTTATAAGGATAAATGGATGATGTCTCATAGGTTCCGCCATCAAGGGACGTCATTATTTGTTAGTTTACATAAAGTATTCAAGTTGAGGTATATGATGCTTATCATTCACCATGTTTTAGGCTCACATGAAGTAAATAAGAATCACGTGGTCTTAAGCATGAACATTCTGTGAAAACTGAGATTACGATATCATTCAATGATAGAAACTAGGAGAGTCATGTCATTTTATGAATATTAAGTCAGACAGACAGCATTAGGATAAGGATAGCTTGCATAACTTAGTGGAATCCTAGTGGATGTTACTATCGGTTTACCTATATGAGTTGAGCCAGGGTGAAAGGTTAGGGGTTCCTTTGGCAAGAATTGTCCCATATGACTAGGGTTATGGACTCTGGTCAGTGAGTCTAACATTCTTTTGATAACTCGATCGCCCCCCTTTAGAACTTGGGTTATAGACTCTGGTCAGATGAGTCCGACAAATGCATCAGTAAATACTAAAGGTGATAATACCATATCTTTGTCACCCCATGACTCAAGTGGAATCATGGTGGCAATGTCATTTAATATTATCAAGGCTTTTAGGGACCAATGGTGCATATGTGATGTGTAGTAAAAATGCAGTGGTGAGGGGCTTTATACGATTGAGCATTGCATAATGAGAAATAGTCATTTTCAAGTTGATCTCTTTTAATTAGTAGTCCTTAGTGGAGTCACCACTGTGAGTGACCTTTTTGTTTTGCATCTCTTATTTTTTTTTAAGATGAATTATTCCATAAAGGTCTTTTCATTTTGTTTCTAAGGAACATGACAACTTTACCGAATCGGGAAAAAGGATTGGTCTCGAGAGGAACGAGATGATTTTTTAAATTTTATGGAGTTGCCACCTGAGTTTTAGAAAATTGGGAAAAGAAAGGAACAACATCGGGTCACTCAGTGAGTATTGCCCCCAATAGAGATTTTTGGGTTTGGGGGATTGCATCTACTTTTTTACTATTTCTCATTATACGATGTTCAATGTATAACTACCATTACACCCTAGTTTTGGTAATGACAGTTTGTATAGCATTCACATAATTCATCAGATAATGGAATATAAAGGTGAAGATATTATTGTTACATTGCTTTCCTAATAAAATACATGTAAAAGGAAAAAAGAGATTACAGAAAAGTAAATCTAATTTAGATATGATAAGTCTATAGGGTAAATATGACCATTCACACTGCTTACTCAATTATATGGAAAATGGGATAAGAAATGGACACTCAATCATTTGAAAGAGTAAGCAAAATGTAGATTATCATGCATGCTTGTAGTGATTATTTATGGGTGATGATAATATAGGGAATGCATGATGTCATCACTGGACCGAAAACATGATGACTTTATTTTGAGACGTGAACTTTTCACATTATTGATATTTACGATGTGGTTTTATGTTTCAGAACTGGAGGATGTAGAATGATGATATAGATGAGCATAATAAAGTATAAATTATTCATATAGCATGCAAAATTGTTAGTCTCATCACACAAGTACAACAATATTCCCAAATGTTTACGATAATAAAATAAAATGCAATGTGATAAAATAAATGTGCTAAAATGATTGTATTGTCCTCAGACTCAACTAAGCTTTAGCTTTGAGGGATTATCAAGCTTTCCTCATCGAGAGGTTTAAAATGACAATAGAATTATGCTAGTTTGTATACCTTTGAAGCATGGTTGACAAAGATAAGGCTTGGTTTGGTGGAAAAAAGGTGTAATCTCCTAAGAAAAAGGTAATGGGAGAGCAAAAACTATTTGGAAAAAGGTTTCCAGCACCTTCAATTAGAAAAATTTCTTAAGTATATATGTGTGTTTCCACTTACTCCCCCCCTTAAAATGGGGTGTGGAGGTGCCTATTAATAGTGAAAAATGTATGGAATAAGGAGGCATAGGAGTGGTCATGCGTGGGTCCTTAGGACGAAGCGCATGACCACGTGAAGTCCGTATGGTCACGCTTTGGTGCATGGCCACACAAGCAGTTACATGCACTTTCGCACCATACGCACTCCATCTGGGGTTTATAGAAGCTTTTTTGGGGTTGGTTCTTAGGGTTTTTGGGCCTTTTGAATAAGTTTCCAAAGACTGTTTTGTTAAATTCAACCTCGATTTTAGCTCGTGACATATAGGAGTGTTTATGCGCACTTTTAAGTGATATGTGCTAATCCTTGGGTTGTTTTGGATTATCTTGGGACCACTCTTAGAGATTTTAGAGCCTTCTGGAAGTGTTTCCAAAGTTCATTTTGTCTAGTTTGGCTTCAATTTTAGCACGTGATACCTAATGGTGTTTATGGCTTTACATGCACTTTTAAGCTACACGCGTTGATCCTCGAGTTGTGTTGGACCATTTCAGAACCACTTCTAGAGGTTTTAGAGCCTTCTGAATGTGTTTTTGAAGTGCGTTTTGTTAAAATTGATTTTCATTTTTTCACAAAGTTAAGTCCCGGTTTAACGAAATAAACACCGATCAAATATGCTGAGTGTTTTGAGAAGGGGATTCTTGGAATAACCTTCATTGTTTAGATAATTCATATTTCGTAAGGTCGGAGTATAACTTAATGGATCAGTGAGCAATTTTTCACATTGGTGGGGTCGGTTAGATTTTCTAAGGTTGCACACTTCAGAGGTGTTATGAATGAGTAGACTCTAGTCATCTTGAGGTTTGTTTCATCATTGGAACTTTTTGGGGATAGTCACATTTAAGGTATGATATCTAGAGAATCACTAGAGTGAAGGAATTAACAAAATAAGTTGAAAAACACTATAAAACGTCCATTTGAGGCTAAATGGAATATTTCTAACAAATTTAACTAATTTAACTGAAATAAAATAATTTTTATCGAACTAATCCGGAATTTTTATCTCATTATCTGTAAGGAACTAAGATTTTCTCCAGTTATATAAATTAATCATCATAATTTATTTTATTTTATAAAAATAATTACAAAATTTTCTATATTAGTCTTGATTTCACTCTATCTATGAATAGGATCCATCAAATTTCTCATCGAAAATGTGTCACCTGGCTAAACTGAACATACCATTGCATTCACCATAATTAGTAGAATAGAATTATACCCTCAAATGAACTAAAATATGTATAGAATTTACAAATCATAAAATTAAAAGGAATTTACTAAAAAATTCATAGAAAATTCAAACAATCAAGATCAGATGTTAGGTTAGATTCTATGGACTCATATAGTGATGAAGAAAAAGTACCCAGTGACGGTTTTAGCTAACCAGTGACAAATGAAGCACTCCAACAAAAAATAAGAGGACAAAATTTTTAGAGTAAATTCTAACATTTCAGCACCTCCTCTATATAAACGGACACCACATGTGCATAAAGAATGTTAGGAAGTAGTTACAGTTAAAATTTCATGTCAATCAAAGGTTTTTTTGGTAGTTAACTGAGAAGAAGAAGAAGTTCAAGTACTAAAAGCTAATTTTCCCCTAAAACCACATTTAACCCACTGCAACTCGCTTTTCTACACCACTTTATGCTTTTTTTCTCTTTTTAATGCACACACACACATATGCACTTGTCTTTTGTCCCACTTGCTTTCTCTTATATATATATATATATATATATATATATATATATATATATATATATATATATATATATATATATATATATATATATATATATATATATATATATATATATATATATATATATATATATATATATATATATATATATATATATAATAACAATAACTATAATTTTAATGATAATAATAATAATAATAATAATAATATCTATGAAAAATTGGGTTATTACATTCTCCCCTATTTAATAAAATTCATACTAGAATTTCACATCAACATTGAAACAAATAAGGGTATCGGCTCTGCATATCGGCATCCGTCTCCCAAGTGCAATCTTCCACTGTATAGTTGCTCTATAGTACTTTCATTATTGGAATTTTGGTACGCAGTTGGTGAACTTGATGGTCTACAATTGCCATTGAATGCTTTTCATATGAAAAATCTTCATTAATCTCTACTGCCTGTGGTTGGAGAATATAAGAAGGATCAAATATATACTTTTTCAACATAGAAACATGAAATACCAAATGAATTTGAGACAGTTCAGGTGGTAACACCAATCTATAATCCACCTCTCTAACGTTGGAGTGAATTTCAAATGGTCTAATGTACTTTGGAGCTAGTTTTCTCTTCTTACAAAATCTCATTACTCCCTTCATTGGAAATACCTTGAGAAATACCATGTCTCCAATAATAAATGATACATCCTTCATCTTCGAATCTGCATAACTCTTTTGTTAACTAAAAGTTGTATTCAATCTTTGTTAGATGATAAGCATCTTCTCAGAAGTCATTTGTACCAATTTTGGGCTTATTATCTATCTCTCTCCAACTTCCTAACACATAAGAGATCTACACTTTCTGCCATACAATGCTTCATAAGGAATCATTCCAAAACTTGCATGATAACTACTGTTATATGTAAATTCAATCAAAGCCAAGTGTAAATTACATTGACCATTAAAGTTTATCACACATATTCTCAGTATATCTTTTAATGTTTAAATGGTCCTTTCTAACTGACCATCCATTTGAGGATGAAATGCCATACTGAAGACAAGTCTTATTCCCAAAGTCTTATGCAACTCTTGCCAAAGACTAAAGTAAAGGTAGCTCTTCTATCAAATACTATACTTTATAATACCCTATAAAGGTAAACAATTTGATTAATGTACAATCTTGCTAACCTGTCAGTAGTATATATCTTCTTAATTCGCAAAAAGTAATCTGACTTGATTAATCTATCAATTATCACCCAATTAGCATCATAACCTCCAGTTGTTTAAGGCAAACTAGTTATGAAATCCATAACAATTATATCCTACTTTAATTCTAGAATTGGCAACTGTTGTAATAATTCTAAAGGCCTCTAATGTTCTAATTTCACTTGTTAACATGTGAGACACATAGATACAAATTTTGCAATGTCTCTTTCCATCCCATTCTACCAATATATATCTTTCAAAACACAATACATCTTGGTAGAACTTATATGAACATTATAAGTTGAAAAATGAGCTTCCTCTATGATCTCCTTTCTCAACTCATCTACATTTGGTGCCCAAATGCAATATGCCCTCACTATCAATTAAAAAAAATCTATGGATTGACCCTATTGTACCTCTAACATTATCTTTTGTAATTGGGGGTCCTTTCTTTGAGCTACTTTAACTCTATCTAAGTACACTGATTGTACTTTGAATTAAGCCATAGACATGACATGGTTACCTTCCACTGGAATCCTTGATCATTCAACTCATGTAAATCTTTAATGATTGGCCTCCTCTTCAAGCTAATATGAGTTAGGCTTCCTGCTCAAAGCATAAGCTACAATATTAGCTATACCCAGATGATACAAAATAGAGCAATCATAGTCTTTAAGGAGTTCCATCCATCTTCTTTGTCTTAAATTCAAATCCCTTTGCTGGAAGATATACTTTAAACTTTTATGATTAGTGCATATCTCAAAAGTCACTCCATACAGATAATGACTCCATATCTTTAGTGCGAACACCACTGTTGCCATTTCCAAATCATAAGTAGGATAATTTTGATCGTGCTTCTTTAACTGATATAAAGCATAAGCAACTACTCTTCCATTTTGTATAAATACATACCTAGTCCTACTCTTCAACTTATTAATCATTCAATTAAAAATCCATATAGAGTAGTTAAAGATGTGCTTGTGCAAGTTGATAAATTTTTATTTCCAATGGACTTTATAATTTTGGACTATAAGCAAGATAAACATTGCCCTTTGATCTTAGGGAGAGCTTTTCTCACCACTAGTAGGGCAGTGATTGATGTGTATGAAGGAAAGATCACATTGAGAGTTGGAGAAGAAAAAGTAGAGTTTTTTATGAACAGAATCATCAAAGACATAAACAATTAGGACCAAATTGAAAAAGGAAAGAAGATAAACAAAGAAATCAAAGAAGTATCCTTGATTCTAAAGAAATAGAAGCTTAAATTAAGTTAAAGTCCCTTTCCTTCTCAAGTTAAAACTAAGATGAACATTACTAATTCGAAAATGAATTTCAAGAAGAAGGCTAAGCAAGTTATTAGAGTGGTGTACATGCCTAGGAAGTATGTTTCTTTAAAGGGTAAAATGAAGATAGAGACAACAAATGATGGAAAGGAGCAACATCAACCATTGATCCATATCATAGAGGAGGGATGCTCTTCCTTCTCAATCACTTGACACATTAAACTAAAAGGGCATGGTCAAGCTAAAGACCTAAAATTAGCATGTTTTTAGTTTCAATTTTGTTTTGTACTTTTTTTAGTATTTGTATAATGTCTGTCTCTTTCTTTCTTTTTTTAATTTTCATTTTTTTAGTATGTTCTTTTTTTTCACTTATGTTTAGAGCTTATGTGTTAAATTGGAATTTTTTATGGATGCATGGCAAAAGCTGTAATCACCACTATTCATATAATTGCTTAAGTAGATTTCCAGGCATTATCCATGATTGTATTCAAAGTCAGGGTTGGTGAGTATTCAACCATCCAAATGTTGTGCCTAATCCACGCTCACGGAAAAATTATGATCGTGAGTACTAAGCTTCTTAAAGCTCAAATGCTTTTGTCACGATCACTTATTATCTGCAATCATGTATTTACCCTAACCTACACTTTAAAATAGTTGCCACCCATTTTTTTTTTCAAAAACCACAATCTCCATTATTACACGACATCCCCAAAAATCCAATTACCTATTCAAATTCCCATTAAAATCTTTCCTAATGTTCTTTAATTAATCTTTTCCCCTTCTTTTTTAAAGCCTACTATTTTTAATTTCTTCTCAAATCATCATTAAAATCATTTCTCCTTAAACTTCCGTAGTGCAAATTTAGAGCATCTTCAACTAATATTGACATCACGTATCAAGAAGAAGGCAAAGATGACATGGACTAAAATTATAAAAAAAGAGAATGGAACAAAAAAAAATGGAGCACCTTTTCCAATCCTAACCAAAGAAGAAGGAGATAAGTATATTGTTTTTACTTAAAGAACTTTTATTGTCCCTAAATGTTTAAATATGGATACTCTATAAAGGTTTAAGCTAAAAGATTAGGTGTTAGCACTTTGTGATAGATTAGGATTGAGGAAATTTATGGATCTCAATTATGATGTGTATAGAGATTTAACTTTAGAGTTTTACACAACTCTAAAACTTTTAGATCAAGCATGCAAGAAATTTACATGCAAGCTTAATAGTAACCCAATCACTATTATTATGATACTATGTTTGCTGTGTTTGGATTTCAAAAAAGGGGGAATTTGAGAACCTCCAAATAGGTATAATTCAAGGGAAATTTTGGAGAGAGATCACTTTATAAGAGGAGGTTTGGGATGTGAGTGGCTCACTAAATAGGTTGATTAGGGATCACAGTTATATGATTATGCACAAGCTCATTTTTCATTCTATTTTCAGGAAGATGGAGAGCAGTAAGGTCTAAAAGCAAGAGATATTGATGTTGTGGTGCATGTATACTTTTATAAAAATTTTCATTACATACTTCATCTTACAGACATTATGGCATATGGCTAGAGCTCATAAGGCATCAATCTTAATGGGATATGTCGTGACAGGGCTGGCTTTATTTTTTCAAGTTTTTAACCCTAGTATTACTAAGATGCCTTCAATTTCACAGGACAGATGGAATTGGCTCTTACTCACCCAAGCTGAAATATTTGCATTTTTAACATCATTGAAGGAGCCTTCCACAAGAAAATGTTTTCATTTGAGGCAAATAGCATAAAAAAGGAAGAACTTGCCTTAATATGAGGAAGTAGAGCCAAATGATTATTAGGAGGAATAAGAACCACTCCTTCAACTGCCTACATCATTAAGCAATGCCATGAATCAAGTCCTAGAGAAATTGGACCTGCTGATAGCAATAATCAACTCTTATTTTAAGAGTCTTAAAAAATTAATGGATTTGTGCTTTCAAAGCATAGAGAAATCAATAAAGGACAAGCATAATGAGCTTAATGACTGACTCATAGACTTGGAGGATGATCAACATTATCATTTTTTCAAGATGGGGGAGTATTTTTGGGAGATAGGACATGACAACTTTCCATCCCCATTGCTTGTCAAGAGACTTCCTCCAACCCTTTCTACACAAACTCAGTAGAATCCATCAACTTCTAAGCCTTCACCTTCTCTATCATCCCCTCTGAGAGGGTTATAAACTCTTTTTCCCATATATTTTTATTTCTTTTCTTTATATTTTAGTTAGTCTAATTTTATAATTTATACATTTCATGTTTATACTTTTAGCTTGAGAAGTTTTGTTTTTAATTTTTTTACTTGTGTTTATGCATTGTATATATTGTTATGCTTGCATTTAAGTATCCCACACACATTGACGACAATGTCCAATTCAAGTGGGAGGGGGGGGGGGGGAATCATTTTGTATCCTTTGCATTTTTAGTATATCTTTTGTTCATTTTAGGTATATTATGCATTACATTATGCATTTATATAAATTTGACCCAAATTTTTGAAATTTTGATACTTAACACTTCAATTTTTGCACAATTATCTTGGTGATGAACTTTGTGTATGTTTATGGTTTTATTGAGCATATGTTGCTTAATATTCTTTTAATGGTTAGTTTCAAATTTTTTTAAGCTTTTTTGACATTTTAAGTTAAGAATTTTATCCTTTAATCAACTTAATGTATAGTGTTGCTTTTTTTTTATCATAAGTTTGAATTATTATTTTGGGAATTAGTATTATGAATGAATCAAACTCCTCTTTAGGGTCCTTTTTAGTTATATGCAAAAGGAATTATAAAAAAACATCTTTTCCATTAAAAAAAAGTGCTTAAAGAAGTTGAATTCCATCTTGTAAAAGAGTATAAGTATTTAAAGAACCCTCTTGAGGTGTTTACATTAAGTAGCGTGGGAAAGACGGGGAACTACTAAAAGAGGGGAGAAAAAGAACAAAATAAAAAGAAAATAAAAGGATAAATGTTGATTTCCATATACCAAATTAGAACTACTTTAAATTGGAGTCTTCATTCATATGTACTATTCCCAAGACTTTGATTAATTTTTTTTCTGATTGCAAGTAAATAATATGCTCTTCACTTGGTAATTATATTTCTCAACTTGATTTGTCAACCTTGTTTTAAGATTAGTAAATTTGCTACTAAGAAGAGATTGAGATGTATGCTTGATGAAATCTTGATTATACACCTTGTTCATTGCTTTGATAGTGTGTGTTCTTAAGTTTGCTTAAGGACACGCAAAGGTTCAAGTGTGGGGGTATTTTTTGGTGTTAAATTATGCATAGTTCTAGGTGTTTAATTTGCATGCATTTGTATATTTTGAATAGCATTTAGTATAAGAAATCATATAGAAACATATCCTTTTATAGTTTCTTTATTTTTATTAGGCAAAAGAAAAAATGAGGTGATTTTATGAAGTTAGGATCCAAAAAAAGTAGAAAAGAAGCAAAGTGCAGTAAAGCAAGATTTTGCCATGAGTGTGACCCAATGCGCGATCGTGGATATGCCATAATGCTAGCCCTTGAGTGATTTTGAGCCTTATACGAATGTGGTCTTCATGCAATCTCAGTTGTCCATGTTGACCTTAGCAATAATCAATATTAATTTTTGATCTTAACAAACTTAATTTTGAACATTTAATCCATTTTATTTGAGTGTGATTATAAGTATAAGTACAATATTACTGTCACGACCTAAACCGGCGAGTCACGATTGGCGCTAGGGAATAAGAATTCTTTCGAATCTAGATCCTATAGCAAGCCTTAAAATAAAAACATATGCAAACATAATAAAAAAATACATCAGAATAAAAATTTTCAAATAAATCCTTATATCATATCATAATAAAAATATCTTCATACAATATTCAAATACAGGAACATAGTCTAACACAATATAGTTACTACAATAAGATACACTACTACTGAAGTGTTTACTAAAATACAAGAGAAATGATGGTTCAGTATTTACATAAATCAATATAGAGGAAAGAGTCCTACGAATAGTTCTACTAGGGAGGTTTGAAGTAGAAAATCTTGAAAAAAAAATATTGAGGAGAGAAAAACCTCACTTAGTGATTTATTATAATATATATATATATATATATATATATATATATATATATATATATATATATATATATATATATATATATATATATATGCAATCTAAAGACATATACAATCAAGCATCGATATAATAATATATATATTTATTTATATATACATGAATTACATATAGATATTAAAAATCCACTTTTCATAATAATAAATGCAGAAAATTTTTTGGGTGAAGGATCAGAATAAAACCCTAAAATATTCCGCAAACTCGATCACTGAACCTCACTAGCCAATAGACTCACTTAATTCCAAAATATTTCTCTTCTCAATTTTTGGACAGTAGATTAACTGTGAGACACTAAATCAACTGAGCTTCCATAGTCTCACTATCGGTATGATTGGCCCCAAGATACTAGGTCAACTGAGCTTTCACAGTCACACCACTCACTTACTATGAATCTCAATAATCAATTATTCAAATCTCACTTCAATAAATTTCATAGCATCAACCTTAACATTTTAACGTATCGGTGTACACACAGTCCTAATGTAATCCACTAGGTAGCATGTTCTATTGTTATCCTTCAAAATATTTTTCGTAATCAAATAATGAAAATACACTATAAAAATATGACAGCATATATTATCAAAAATAAATATTCTCCATATTTCTATGGAAAATCATATATATGAATATTAATAATAATAAATATGATTTAATGAAATGAGTATAATTAAATTCATATTTATTAAAATATATGAATACACATAATATTAATCTACATGCAATGTATACATATGATAATAACTCACAGTTATGCGCTACTTTAAAAATACTAGACTAGCCTAGTCTTGTAGGCCTTGGTCTTGCACAATTATAGAAAAATAAAAAAATATTAATATTAATATTATAATTAAATTCCTAATTTTATACATCTAGAATTTCTAAAGAACAACTCGAACTAGGACATGATTCGATAAAAATTCAGAACTCAAGATCGACCCGATATCACATTTTATGAGAATTCTAATGAAAATTCAGTAGAATCTCCTCTATAAAATGGACGTCTCTCTATTAAAAGTAGAGTCGATCCTGCATGCAAACACATTTCAATATTTACACAAATCAACTTCTCATGTTGGGCCTCTGAACTACACAAATTGCCCTACCGAGAACCAATATACACAAAAATCAATAATATAATAATAAATATTAATAAATCAATATAATTCATAAAAATCAATATAATATCACAATTCAAATTATTAAAAAATAAAACATCAAAGATATTTATTTTCAACATAATTGACAAAATCTCAAATATAATTAAATAATATTAATAAAATCTATTTTTCAAATATTCAAAATTAAATAGCATAAATTACTGATAATTATTTAAATTGGTCAATTATATAATAAAATAGCTAAAAATCAATTTAATCATAAAAATAATAGATAAACTTATTATTTGAATATATTTCTGAAAATTATTATTAATTAGCTAAAAATAGTAAATAATTCATAAAAATTATTTTAATACTATTTATTACTCAAAAATTATTCAAAACATAATAATTAACAATAACTTCAATTAAAAATACAAAATTTACTAATTTATAATATTTTTTCCAAAAATTCAATTTTCATATAAACATTCAAAAATTTATAATAAATAATCGGAAAATAATTTCAATAAACTTCCTTAACAAAACATGCTTAAAATAAGTAGTAGAATTTATTAAAAATAAAATGCATTTTTCTAGTCGGAATAGTTTCGTGAATAGTAACCGTGCCCATAATAGTTCTCAAAATTCAAATATCTCCAAAATCGAATTTAAATAGATTTTGGAAAGCTTACAACTTCCATTTAACTAATCTAAAGTAAATTTCATAAAAATCACATCAATTGAACACAAAATCAGCATATAAAATTATCAACCCTAGATTGAATTTGATAAAATTGAAGCTCAATTCAAGGTTAATTGGATGAATTACCTTGGGGGAAACGAAGCCTAAGGAACAAGATTTCGATAGACACTAACCACGACCCTTGACGCTGCTGAAATCATTACTAGTGTGGCTCAGAGGCTATCGACGCCAAGAGAGAAGAAAAGAGGAAGAGGAAGGGAACCATTGGCAGTAAAAGGAAGGAGGGCAGGTGGTGGCGAGATGGGGAGGAGAACGGCGACGGGGTGGTGTTGCTAGGCAGCAACGTTGTTGTTGCTGGTGGCGCATTTTGTTTTGCATAAACGCAAAAAGAAAAGAAGAGAAAGGAAAGAGAAGGAAAGGGGGAGGGAAGGAAAAGAAAGAGGGGAAGGAAAATTTTTGGTTTTTATACTTTTTTTTATTTTTTTATATAAATGAGAAAAAGACAAAATAATATAAAAATAATATTTATAATTTAAATATTTACTTTTCTAATTAAATTCACTAAAAAACATAAAAATAATTTAAATATACTAAATTAACATTATTCACAAATAATAATACTAACAACAACAACAATAATAATAATACATAACAATAAATTAAATTTTTAAATCTCGATTTAATATTAATACCATAATATACTAAAATAAATACTAACACTTGAATTTAACTAAATTTCACAAAATAACCATAATATAACAATTTAATAATATATTTATTAACATTGCATATCCAAAAAATTATTTTAATAATTTATAAAATATCGGGTTATAACAATCTTCCACCCTTACAAAAATTCATCTTCGAATTCCAAAAAAAAAAATAGAAAACAAGAATTCACCGAGGAAAAAGGTAAAGGTAAGCCACCCGCATCTCAATCTCAGTCTCTCACATGTGCTCCACGTTTGAAATGACCCAATAGTTTTAAATTATAAAAAAAATTATTTTAAGATATGCAGTGTTAATAATATTTTAAATTTTTAAATATTATAATTATTGGTGAATATTATTTATTTATTTTAAATATCTTATTATATAAAGGATTTTATTTGGAAGTTATTATTATTTAAAGAGATTATTATTATTATTATTATTATTATTATTATTGTTGTTATTGTTGTTGTTATTGCATGTGTTTGAGTGGTATATATATATATATAAAAGGGGTCAACACTTTTTTTTTCAGTCAACCTCTCCCTCCCTCTTTCTTCTTCTTCATTTTGCTTCCTCCATTGACGCACCAACAGCAATCCAAAGCTCTACCAGCCATGCCATTAGCCACCACCAAGCTCGTCACCCACCTTCCTCTCACCTTCCTGTCGCCGCTAGGAAGCTCCAGTTGCCGGATTTTCCTAATGACTGAGAGGTTGCTCCACTACTCCTGTGAGAATCCAATCACTTTTAGCTTATGTTTTTGGGTTCATTTGACTCCTTTCGACGTGTACTTCTCGATTCTCAACTCATTTCAACTCTACCACGTCTGGATTATGAGTTTTCTCTAAGTTTTAGTTTATGCCATTTAGGGTTTTAATTTTTTTTAAGCTTAAGTTTGAATGTTTCTTATGAATCTTTAACTTCCTAAATATATTTTTAGTTTATTTTTTTGAATTTATTTTAATTATGGGTAATTATTGAGTTTTTTATAATTAAAAATGAATTTTTATTAATTATGTGTTTTATATGTTTATTATGGAAAATTATGTTAGTTAGTATAGTTAATTTAAATTATTAATTTTAGAAGTGAGAAAATAATATTTAGTAATTTTGAGTAATTTTTGAAAAATATATAGTATTATGTGAATTTTTGATTAATGAGTAAATTTTGTGTTATTATTGAAATTATTGTTAATTAGTATTTTTTAAATGATTTTGAAATAATAATTGGTATTAAAATAATTTTTAAGAATTATTTACTATTTTTAACTAATTAATAATAATTTTTGAAAATATATTCAAATAATAGTTTTATTTATTATTTTTATGATTAAATGGATTTTTAGTTATTTTATTATATATTTGAGCAATTTAAATAATTATTAGTAATTTATGCTATTTAATTTAGAATATTTAAAAGAACGGGCTTAATTAATATTATTTACTTATATTTGAAATTTTATTATTTAATTTGGAAAATAAATATTTTTTATGCTTTTATTATATAAATAAGTTGGTTTTGATATTTAAATGAGATTTTTTATAATTTTGGATGAATTAATGGTATTTATTATTAGTTTATTTATTGTGGTATTTGATTGAATTTTGATAGCTTATGTCTACATATGTATTTTTGGAAGTTAGTAAATTATTTGATTTTAATTGAAATTGTTGTTAATTATTTTGTTTTAAACTATTTATGGATTAATAAAATTATGAAAAGTAATTTTTAATATTATTTCCCATTTATTAGTTAATTTGTGGTAATTTTGGAATAATATGTGAATAATAAATTTATTTATTATTTTTTAGCTTAAATGGGTATTTTATTATTTTCATGATGTTAAATAGTGATTTTAATAATTATTTGCAAATTATGCTAATTTAATTGTAAAATGGGAATTTTATTTCATTTATGAATCTTATTAGCAAATATTATTTAAAAGCTATAATTTTATTATTCATTCAGAAAATAAAGGTTTTTAATATTGTTATGAGACATTTTGGTGATTTGAGAAGTTATTATATTTTTATATAGATTTTATGATTTTGAGGTGAATTATTTGAAATTATATAAATATACGCATTTGTGGATGGTTGAGGCTCGGTTGGGCATTATGAGTAGTTTGGGGGTCCAACCCGAGTAGTTGAACCTATGTGTTATAGAAGCGTATTTTTTATGCAGAATCGGCCCTACTTTTGTAGGGAGACTTCTATTTTACAAAGGAGACTGTACTGATTTTTTAATAGAATTCTCGTAAAACGCAACAGTCGAGTCGATCCTGAATTTTGATTTTTATTAAATCGTGTCTTAGATCAAGTCTTTCTCTAGTAATTCTAGAAGCGTGAGGCATTTATTCTAATTGTCATTATTATTTACTTTTCTATAGTTGTGTTTAGACCGAGACCTATCGGACCAGACCAGTCAGGTCTGTCTAGAGGAGCACAAACTTATGAGTTATTATTCTATATATGCATTGCATATAGGATACATGATTATGAGAATCCATGTTTTCATTATGTATTTAAACATGAATTTTTTATTAATTGACTTAGTATATTTTTGGTATATTTTAATATATATGCGACGTATATGTTTGGCATATTCTTAATGTATATTTGGTATATTTTTAGTATACTTATAGTATATTTTGGTATATCTATGACATATATATTTGAAATATTCTTAGTATATTTTTAGTATATATTTGGGATATACTTGGTATTTATAAGTGCTATATTCTTCTAAAATGAATGTCATTTGTGTTTTAGTTATGCATTTTATTATTTTCCATAGATATATAATTTATTTTAAGGATATCAAAAGAATGTGCTACTTAGTGAACTACACTAGGACTGCGTATGTACTAGTGCGTTAAACTTAGGATTTGTCATTATTAGATTTATTTGAAGAGAGATCTGATTAATGATTATTGAGAATTGCAGTGAGTGAGTAGTGTGATTGCGCGAGGTCGGTTGACCTAGTGTCTCGAGGCCAATCACACTGACAATGAGACTGCAGGAGCTCGGTGGACTTAGTAGTGTCTCGGGGCTAGTCTACTATCCAAAAATGGAATAAGAGAATTTCTTTGGAATTAAGCAAGCCTGCATGGCTAGTGAGATATTTTGATTAAGGTTGCAGAAATTTCTAGGATTCTATTTGATCCTTCATTTAAATAAACATTTTTTTTTCTGCATTTATTATTACATAAAAGCGAATTTTAGCATCTGTGTGAAATGTGTATATATGTATATTATTATATTGATGTTTGATTGTTTATGACTTTAGGTTGCATGTATTTATATTATAATAATTCACTCAATGAGATCTGACCCTCTCTCAACCATTTTTTTAGGAAATTATACTTTGTCAAACCATAGTAGTAGACCTTTTTACTGGTCTTCTTCCACCTTGGCTATTTTATGTAAATTTATTATCTAAACTTCTATTGTATTCTAGAACTACAGTAGTAGTATTGTTGTAGTAGTAGTGTTATTTTTATCGGAGTTTTGTATTTGAATATCGTATGAAATATTTTTATTATGTATGACATAAAGATTTATTCTTATATTGATTAATGTTTTAATTATGGTATAGTTTTGTATTATATTTGCATGAGTTTTTATTTTTAAGCTTACTACAGGTTCTGAATTCGAAAGAATTCTTGTTCCCTAGCCTCGGTGTGGGTTGTGATAATGTTGGTATCAGAGCCTAGGATTAGTGTTGTGGACCTAGGTTACTAGAGTTGTGTTTTCTTTAAAACTACTACAATAAATTAGGTTTGACTCTATCTTTGAAAAGTCTTCATTGCTTTTTGAAATTCTGCATAACCGTTAAGGTGTTTATTTATTATCTGTTTACGGTCTGTGATTGTCTAAATTGTATGTTTTGCTTTTGTTCATTTATATTTTTGGCGAGCATGAGTCGCTCCATCAGTCAATAAGATCGATGACGGAGAGTCTTTAAAGGATAAGGTTCTGCCCCATGTGCAGCCTACTAGGCGTAGGGGTAGAGGTGAGTCTAGAGGGCCAATTGGTCGCCATAAATAATGGGAACAATAGAATGAGGAGCTTATGGCTTAAGGTTTTAATGATGTTACCTATGCACCAGGAGTTCCACAGTGTGCAATGCCAATACCTTTGGTCGTACAGCAGATGCAACCTCTATTTCAGCAGAGAACTCAGGATATGTCAATTCTTCATATATTCCATGTTTTGAATCTTGTTGGTTTCCACATCTTTTCAAGTAAGGTGAACGCAAACTACTTCTACCACAAAGATAATATAAATTAATAAGCAGTCCTTTCAAGTTGAAGTTGTGATTCTAGTTTCAGCCCCTACTATACCTATCTAGTATAAAGGTAGGTTAAAGGCAGTTGTAACTCAAAGGCTATAGTATTTATTGTAAGAGGTACAGGTAGCCTTTAAACTTGAACTTACAGCATTTATGGTTAGGATAGCCAAGGTTAATGAGGGCTTTATAGCACTTATCCAAGCATGACAATTATTTTGAATAGGCTTTGATGAAGGAATCAGAAGATGTTTAATGCAGATGTAACATTTTTGTACTCTTTGATGGTAAACTTATCAATTTTGACTACAACATAAGATTGGTGCATGCAATCAAATTAGTTTTATGTGACTACTGTGACATGGTTAGAGTTTAAAGAGTGATTTCTAAGATATTTCTATCCATCTTTAAGAAAGGATAATTACACGTGGCGGTTATTGCACAAAGTAAGAGAAGAGCGGTCATTTGAGAAGAATACCCGTGAACTCTTCAAACTGTCACGTCATATTATAGATGTGACACTGTATAAGAGGAGACTAATATAACTGTATGTTTCAAGATTAAGTTTAGTAAATTAGCATCCAAGCTGAGAACTGAAATTTAAAGAGTTATTCACAAATTCATTCCTTCTGGGTGTAATTGACTTGGCATGATTTTGAGGATGGATTTTGTTATGATCCTTAGAATGGATGAGTTGTCTTAGCACTATGATATAATTGATTGTCAGAGTAAAAAGGTAATTTTTAAAATTCAGAATGATGAAGAATTTAAGTTTATGAGTGATAAGAGTTCTGCACCTCAAAACCTTATCTCCACTATCACAGCTAGCAAGATGCTGAGGAAGGGTTATTAGGGATATTTAATAGTGGTCAGAGACACTATAGTAAAGAAGCCTTCTATTTCAAATGTCCTTGTAGCTTGTGAATTTCCAGTTTTACCACCTCACAAAGAAATCAAATTCTATATAGATGTGGTTCCAAGCACAGCTCCTATTTCAATGTTGTCTTACAGAGTGGCTCCTGCAAAGTTAAAAGAATTATAGGAGCAGTTGCAAAAGTTATTGGACAAGGGTTTTATCAAACCCAACACTTCACTTCAAGGTGAACAATTCTTCTCCAAGATTGATTTGAGATCAGGCTATCATCAATTACGAATTAGAGAAGCCGATATTCCTAAAATTGTATTCCATACTATATTTGGCTACTACAAGTTTTTAGTGATGTCATTTGGATTAACAAATGCTCCAGCTGCTTTCATGGATTTGATAAACAGGGTATTCAGACCATATATGGATCAATTTGTGGTAGTCTTCATTGATGATATACTAGTGTATTCAAAGAGTATGGAAAAATATGTATATCACTTGAGGACAGTACTATAGACACTGAGAGAATATCAATTTTATGCTAAATTCTCGAAGTGTGATTTCTAAATTGAGAGTGTAGCCTTTCTTGGTCACGTGCTGACTAAAGATTATATCTAGGTTAATCCATAGAAGATTAAAGTAGTATCTGAGTGGCCCAGACCGATGACAGTCATTGAGATTTAGAGTTTTCTAGGTTTGGCTAGGTATTATAGGAGATTCGTTTAAGATTTCTTAAGAATTGCAACATCTGTGACCCGCCTAACTCAAAAGAATATGAAGTTTGAGTGATCAAATGCTTGTGAGAATATTTTTCAACTGTTAAAGGAGAAGTTAACCACAACTCCAGTGTTGACTTTGCCGAATGGAAAGATAAGTTCACTATTTATTATGATGCCTCTAGAGTTAGTTTAGGTTATGTGTTGATGCAAAATGGTAGGGTAGTTGCATATGCTTCCAAGCAGTTGAAAAAATATGAACAAAATTATCCTACTCACAACCTAGATATGGCTACAATTATCTTTGCTCTCAAGATCTGGAGACACTATTTGTATGGAGTGACTCGTGGGATTTTCATAGATTATAAGAGCCTGAAGTACATTTTTCAATAGAGAGATCTCAACTTGAGATAAAAGAGTGGTTAGAACTCCTAAAGGATAAGACTGCGATATTCTTTATCATCTCGACAAGACTAATATGGTAGCATATGCTTTGAGTAGGAAGTCCTTAAGTAGTCTTGCTCATATTAGTATAAAGCGGTGACCTTTGATCCAAGAGTTGCACTAATTAGTGGATCAGGGGTTAAGGATGAAGATAAGTGGATCAGAAGGATTGTTGGCACAGTTCAAAGTTAGATTAGTATTAAAGGATAAAACTAAGGTAGCTCAAAGCCGAGATCCTATTTTGGTAGAGCTTCAGGAGAATGTTTGTAAAGGGAAGTTCACTAATTTTACACTAGATGATGAAGGTATTTTATGGATCAACAAAAGACTATGTGTTCCTGATGTGGGTAAATTGAGAGAGCAGATCCTTGAAGAATCACATTCTACAGCTTACAATGTACATCAAGGAGTTACTAAGATGTACCACAACATCAAAGATTTGTATTGGTGGGATGGATTGAAGAAGGATGTAGTTGATTATATTTCTAAGTGTGTAGCATGTCAGTAGGTGAAAGCTGAGCATTATAAGCCTTTAAAGAAGCTTCAGTCTCTTCCTATTCCTGAGTGGAAATAGGAGAAAATTGCTATGGATTTTGTGACTAGGTTACCTCGTTCAAAGGATGGATACAATTCCATTTGGGTGATTGTGGATAGGTTAACCAAATTAACTCACTTTTTACGAGTTAAAGCTACTTTTTTTGTAGTTGAGTTAGCCAAGTTGTAAGTTAAACATATTGTCTGCCTACACGGAATACATGTGTCCATTATATTTGATAAAAGTTCTGTGTTCACCTCTCGATATTGGCAAGAAGGAAAAATTAGCACTAAGATATATTGGACCTTTTGAGATTCTAAAGAGAGTTGGCATGGTTACATATCAGTTGGCTTTGCCTCCGAATTTGTCTTAAGTGCATCCAATGTTCCATATCTCGATGCTTAGAAAATATATTTCAGACCCTTCACATGTGTTGTAGTCTGAGAGTGTGGAAGTGAATGAAGACCTGACATACGAGGAGGAACTAGTTGCGTTAATGGACTATCAGGTTTGTTAGTTGCATTCGAAGCAGATCCCAATGGTTAAGGTGTTGTGGTAGAGCAACAACGTGGAGGAGCACACTTAGGAGACGGAAGCCGAAATGTGGGTTGCCTACCCTTACCTCTTTCCTTGATGATTTTTGTAATCTATTCTTTTATTTACAATTCGAGGATGAATTTTTATAAGGGGGAAAATTATAATGACCCAATATTTTAAATTATAAAAAAATTATTTTGAGATATGCAATGTTAATAATATTTTAAATTTTTAAATATTATAATTATTGGCAAATATTATTTATTTATTTTATTTTAAATATCTTGTTATATAAATGATTTTATTTGGAAGTTATTATTATTTAAAGAGATTAATGTTAGTATTATTATTATTATTATTATTATTATTATTATTATTATTATTATTATTATTATTATTATTATTATTATTATTATTATTATTATTATTATTTGTTATTGTCATTATAGTTAGTATTATTGTTTTTATTGTTATTGTTATTGTTATTATTATTATTGTTGTTGTTGTTGTTGTTGTTGTTATTGCATGTGTTTGAGTGGTGTATTGTGTGTGTGTGTGTGTGCGCGCATATAAAGGGGTCAACACATGTTTTTTTTTCAGTCAACCTCTCCCTCCCTCTTTCTTTTTTCTTTTCTTTATTCTTTTTCTTCTTCATTTTGCTTCTGCCATTGATGCATTAGCAGCAACCCGAAGCTCCACCAGCCATGTCGTCAGCCACCATCAAGCTCATCACCTACCTTCCTCTCACCTTCCGGTCGCCGTCAGGAAGCTCAAGTTGCCGAATTTTGCTAGTGACCAAGAGGTTGCTACACTACTTTGGTGAGAATCCGATCACTTTTAGCTTGTGTTTTTTGGCTCATTCAACTCCTCTCAACGTGTACTTCTCAATTCTCAACTCGTTTCAACTCTACGACATTCGAATTTTGAGTTTTCTCTAAGTTTTAATTTATGCCATTTAGGATTTTAATTTTTTTTTAAGCTTGAGTTTGAATGTTTCTTGATAATTTCTTTTGGAAATATTGATATATGAATCTTTAGCTTCCTAAATATATTTTTAGTTTATTTTTTTGAATTTATTTTAATTATGGGTAATTATTGAATTTTTTATAATTAAAAATGAATTTTTATTAATTATGTGTTTTATATGTTTATTATGGAAAATTATGTTAATTAGTATAGTTAATTTAAATTATTAATTTTAGAAGTGAGAAAATAATTTTTAGTAATTTTGAGTAATTTTTGAAAAATATATAGTATTATGTGAATTTTTTTATTAATGAGTAAATTTAGTGTTATTATTGAAATTATTGTTAATTAGTATATTTTAAATAATTTTGAAATAATAATTGGTATTAAAATAATTTTTACAAATTATTTACAATTTTTAACTAATTAATAATAATTTCTGAAAATATATTCAAATAATAGTTTTATTTATTATTTTTATGATTAAATTGATTTTTAGTTATTTTATTATATATTTGAGCAATTTAAATAATTATTGGTAATTTATGCTATTTAATTTAGAATATTTTAAAGAATGGGTTTAATTAATATTATTTACTTATATTTGAAATTTTATTATTTAATTTGGAAAATAAATATTTTTTATGTTTTTATTGTATAAATAAGTTGATTTTGATATTTAAATGAGATTTTTTATAATTTTGGATGAATTAATGGTATTTATAATTAGTTTATTTATTGTGGTATTTGATTGAATTTTGATAGCTTATTTGGAAGTTAGTAAATTATTTGATTTTAATTGAAATTGTTGTTAATTATTTTGTTTTAAACTATTTATGGATTAATAAAAGTATGAAAAGTAATTTTTAATATTATTTCCCATTTATTAGTTAATTTGTGGTAATTTTGGAATAACATGTGAATAATAAATTTATTTATTGTTTTTGAGTTTAAATGAGTATTTTCTTATTTTTATGATGTTAAATAGTGATTTTAATAATTATTTGTAAATTATGCTAATTTAATTGTAAAATGGGAATTTTATTTCATTTATCAATCTTATTAGCAAATATTATTTAAAAGCTAGAATTTTTTTATTTACTCGGAAAATAAAGGTTTTTAATATTGTTATGAGACATTTTGGTGATTTGAGAAGTTATTATATTTTTATATGGATTTTATGATTTTTGGGTGAATTATTTCAAATTATATATATATATATATATATATATATATACACACACACACACACACATTTGTGGATGGTTGAGGCTCGGTTGGGCATTATGAGTAGTTTAGAGGTCCAACCCAAGCAGTTGAACTTATGTGTTATAGAAGTGTATTTTCTATGCAAGATCGACCCTACTTTTATAGGAAAATGTATGTTTTACAAAGGAGATTGTGCCAATTTTTCGATAAAATTCTCGTAAAACACGACAGTCAAGTCAATCCTGAGTTTTGATTTTTATTAAGTCATGTCTTAGATTGAATCTTTCTCTAGTAATTCTAGAAGCGTAAAGTTAGGGATTTATTCTGATTGTCATTATTATTTATTTTTCTATAGTTGCATTGAGACCGAGGCCTATCGGATCAGGCCAGTTAGATCTTTCTAGAGGAGTGCAAACCTATGAGTTATTATTCTATATATGCATTGCATATAGGATATATGATTATGAGCATCCATGTTTTCATTATGTATTTAAACATGAATTGTTTTATTAAATGACTTAGTATATTTTTGGTATATTTTGATATATATGCGATGTATATGTTTGACATATTCTTAATGTATATTTGGTATATTTTTAATATACTTATGGTATATTTTGGTATATATGTGACATATATATGTGACATTTATATTTGAAATATCCTTAGTATATTTATGGTTTATGTTTAGGATAAAATTGGTAAATATAAGTGGTATATTCTTTTAAAATGAATGTCATTTGTGTTTTAATTATGCATTTTATTATTTCCTATAGATATACGATTTATTTGAACGAGATCAGTAGAACGTGTTACCTAGTAGGTTGTACTAGAACTGTATACGTACAGTACGTTAGACTTAGGATTTGTCATTATGAGATTTATTTGAAGAGAGATGTAATTAATAATTATTGAGAATTGCAATGAGTGAGTAGCATGATTGTGGGAGCTTGGTTGACCTAGTGTCTCGGGGCTAATTACACTGACAGTGAGATTGTAGGAGCCTGGCTGACTTAATATCTTGGGGCCAGTTTACTGTCCAAAAATGGAATAAGAGAATTCCTTTAGAATTAAGTAAGCATGCATGGCTATTGAAATATTTTGATTGAGGTTGCGGATATTTTCAAGGTTATATTTGATCATTCATTTAAAAAACATTTTTTTTTCTGCATTTATTATTATACAAAAGTGGAGTTTAGCATTTGTGTCAAATGAGTGTATATGTATATTATTATACTAATGTTTGATTGTCTATAACTTTAGGTTGAATGTATATATATTATAATAATTCACTTAGTGAGGTCTGACCCCCTCTTAACCATTTTTTTTAGGTGATTCTACTTTGTCAAATCATATTAGTAGACCTTTTTGCTGGTCTTCTTCCACCCCTGCTATTTTATGTAAATTTATTATCTAAACTTCTGTTGTATTCTAGAACTGCATTAGTAGTATTGTTGTAGTAGTAGTGTTATTTTTATTAGAGTTTTGTATTTGAATATCATATGAAATATTTTTATTATGTATGATATAAAAATTTATTCTTATATTGATTAAAGTTTTAATTATGGCATATTTTTGTATTATATTTGCATGCGTTTTTATTTTTAAGGCTTGCTACAGGTTCTGGATTTGAAAGAATTCCCATTCCTTAGTGTCGGTCATGACTCCTCGATTTGGGTTGTGACAATGTTGTTGCTCCTCCACAACACCTTGACCATCGGGATTTTCTTTGAATGCAACTGACAAACTTGATAATCCACTATCACAACTAGCTCTTCCTCGTACATCAAATCTTCATTCACTTCCACACTCTGGGGTTGCAACACGTGTGAAGGATGTGAAATGTGCTTCCTCAGCATCAAGACATGGAACACTGAATGCACTTGAGACAAATTTGGAGGCAAAGCCAATCGATTTGCAACCATGCCCATTCTCTTTAGAATCTTGAACGGTCCAATGTATCTTGGTGCTAACTTCCCTTTTTTGCTAAATATCATCACACCCTTCATCAGTGATACTTTCAGAAACACATAACCTCCAACCTGAAACTCTACATCCTTATGCTTTGGATCCGTATAGCTCTTCTATCTACTATTTACTATTTCTAATCTTCTTCTTATTAAAGCAAGCTTCTCAACTGCATCCTGGATAATCTCAGGTTCAATTAACTCTCTCTCTCTCTCCAATCTCATCCTAACACAAAGGAGATCTACACTTCCTTCCATACAAAGCTTCATGTTATTGTAAGTAAACTCTACTAGTGGCAAATGATCATCCCAACTACCTCTAAAATCCATTACACATATTCTCAACATATCCTTAAGTGTTTAGATCATCCTTTCAGATTGACCATCTGTCTGAGGGTGAAAAGCAGTGCTGAAATCAAGCCTGGTGCCTATTTCTTCCTAAAACTTCTACCAAAATTGAGAGTTAAACATTGAACCTCTATCGGATACAATGGAAATAGGCACTCCATGAAGGCACATAATATGCTTAACATATAGCTTAGCCAACTTAGCTATAGAATAAGCAGCTTTAACTTATAAGAAGTGAGCTGATTTGGTTAACCTATCCTCAATCACCCAGATGGAACCGTATCAATCCTTTAATGAATTGCTATAGAATTATATCCACAGAAATTATCTCCCATTTCCACTCAAGAATAGCAAGAGGCTAAAGCTTCCCAGAAGGCTTTTATTGTTCAGCTTTCACCTATTGACAAGTCAAGCACTTAGAAAAATAATCAACCACATTCTTCTTCAATCTATCCCACCAGTAGAAATCCTTAATGTTGTGGTACATCTTAATAATACCTGGATGCACACTATAAGCTATAGCATGTGCTTCTTCTAGAATCTCCTCTCTCAAATTATCCACATTTAGAATGCACAATCTACCCCTGATCCATAAAACACCTTCACAATCAAGTATAAAATCAGTGAACTTCCCTTCACGAACATTCTCCTTAAGCTCTACCAAAATAAGATCTTGGCTCTGAGTTACCTTAATCATATCCCTCAACACTAATTTGACTCTGAATTGAGCTAGCAGTCCTCCTGATTTGTTTATCTTCATCATCAAACTTTGATCCACTAACTCATGCAACTCTTAAATCAAAGGTCTCCTCTCCATACTAATATGAGTAAGACTACCCAAGAACTTCCTACTCAAAGCATCTATTACCACATTAGCCTTGCTTGGATGGTATAGGATATCATAATCATAATCCTTCAATAATTCCAACAATCTCCTTTGCCTCAAGTTCATATCTCTTTACTAAAAAATGTACTTCAAACTCTTATGATCTATGAAAATCTCACAAGTCACTCCGTACAAATAATGTCTCCAAATCTTAAGAGCAAAGATCACTGCTACCATGTTTAAGTCGTGAGGAGGATAATTCTATTCATGCTTTTTAACTGCCTCGAAGCATAAACTATCACCCTACCATTCTGCATCAACACATAACCTAGGCCGACTCTGAAGGCATTACAATACACAATGAACTTGTCTTCTCCATTAGGCAAAGTCAGAACTGGAGCTATAGTCAACTTCTCCTTCAATAACTAAAAACTGTTCTCATAAATATATGATACATGCTCCTCCATACTCTTCAAATACACCAGTATATCATTAGTAAAGACTACTACAAACTGATCCATAAACGATCTGAATACCATATTCATCATATCCATGAAAGCAGCTGGTGCATTAGTTAACCTGAAGGACATCACCAGAAAGTTATAATGACCATATCAAGTGCAAAATGTCATTTTAGGAACATTGGCTTCATTGATCCGTAACTGATGATAGCCTAACCTCAAGTCAATCTTGAAGAAGAATTGTGCACCCTGATGTTGATCAAATAAACCATTTATCCTCAGAAGAGGATATTTGTTCTTCATTGTCAGTTTATTAAGCTCTCTATAATCTATGCATAGTCTCAGTGTACCATCCTTCTTTTTCACAAATAGGACTGGTGCACCCTAAGGAGAAACACTAGGTCTAATAAAACCCTTATCTAGTAAACCTTGCAACTACTCCTTCAATTCCTTTAACTTTTTAGGAGCCATTCTATAAGGTGTCATCAAAATAGGAGATGTGCCTGGGACCATATCTATATAGAATTTGATCTCTAGTGAGGTGGTAAACCTAGCAACTTATTAGGAAAGACATCAGGAAACTCACAAGCTACTAGAACATCTGTGATAGACATCTTCTCCACTGAAGTATCTCTTACTTGTTCTAAATATCCTTGACAACCTTTCCTCAAAATCTTCCTAGTCGTGATAGCAGATATAAGATTCTGAGGTGCAAAACTCTTGTCACCCACAAACCTAAACTTTTCTTCATCCAAAATTCTGAAAATTGACTCTTTACTATGATAATTAACAATGGCATAATGCTAAGATAACCAATCCATACTAAGAATCACATCAAAATTCATCACATCTAACAACATTAATTCCACTGATAATTCTTTGCCTCCCATTAACACCGGACATCCAAAAAGAACAACATTGGTGTGCAATGAGTCACTTAGAGGAGTAGCGATAGATAAAGGAAATGTCATCCTCAAAGCTTGCCAACACGACTTTGAAGCAAAAACAGGGGACATAAAATAATGTATGGCACTCGAATCAATCAAGACTCTAGCATCCAAGTAACTAATTGGAAATATACCTGTAATAATGACATTGGATGCCTAAGCATCCTACTGGTAGCACCTGAACCGAATTTAACAGATTTGCATGGTCCACTACGACCATGTCTGCTACTCCTATGGACTCTTTACTGAGGTCTCTGGCCCTACTGATAAGATCCTCTCTGCTGACTGCTAGAGCCAATCTGAAATATGGTGTACTGGGTGCTCTAACATCCTCCTGCCTAGACACCTCCCAACTGATAATAATAAGGCATAACTCCTTACCTTACCAATCTGAGCTCTATCTCCTTAGCCAACTCTATCACAAACTCAAGATTCAAGCCTATAGTAGGCATCCCAGCGAATGCAAACCCCAATTCAGTGACGTATATAATAACCACGAAGTACTAATCTCTCATTAAGTCCTCTACATACTGACCCAGTCTAAGGAACTCTTTAGTATACTCCTCTATCGACCTGTCACCTCTAGTAATACTCATCAATTGGAGTTTATAGCTCATCCACATAGGCTCTGAGCATAAATGCCTCATGAATCTCTCACGAAATTGAGCCCAGGTGAATGTCGTCATATGCAATTGGATGACCTGAACAAACCAATCTAGGGTTGGTCTCTCAACAGAAAACTTGATGATCATGATCCTCTAGTGCTCGGTGTGAGCAGTTTAAGTCCTCGTCTCAATGGCATGTAGGAAATCCAAAAGATCTGTAGTCTTATCAAATGATATCCTATCAACTCTAGCATAAAATAAAGTTTCCTCAGGGTCAAACATGCCATGCTAATAAACAAGCTGCATCTACAGTACGGCTGGAGGTATAGCAGCTTCCTCATACTCTTACTCTACAGGTTCCTCATCATGTAACTCTCTCTACCTACAGCGACTACCGCTCCTCGAGGTTTACTTTTGCCTCTACCTTTGCACCTAAAAGGTGACTCAGGAGGTAAAACCTTATCCTGAAAAGACTCATCATACTCGGCCTTAACGATCGATGGAGCAACACGTGCTCACCTCCTCATTCTGAAAAGGAAAAAACCAATAAAATTTAGATAAAATATAAAATAAACAAATGAAAAATAAACATCCTAACGATTACTTAAAAAACTACAATAAGAAAAAATTATCAAAGACACAGTTGAACCTAATTTACTACAGTAGTTTCAAAGAAAACACAACTCTAGTAACCTAAGTCCATAACATTAAAACTAGGCTCTGATACGAACTTTTTCACGACCTAAACTACGGAGTCATGACCGGTGCTAGGGAATGAGAATTCTTCTAAATTTGGAACCCGTAGTAAGCCTTAAAATAAAAACACTTGCAAACATAATACAAAAATACATCAAAATAAAAAATTTCATTAATATTAAATAAATCCTTATATCATATTATAATAAAATATATTTTCATACAATATTCAAATATAAGAACACAGTCTAGTACAATACAGCTACTATAGTAAGATACACTACTATTGTAGTATCAAGAGCAGTCTTAGTCCTCTAAGCAGTCTTGGTCTCTTCCCCTATCACCTTGGTAGCAGGGGAACCAATCTCCTCAAATTATGAAAAAGAATGAGTAATTTATAGGGTGTAAAAGAATAAATGGAATGATTAGAAGTTACCTCAGGATGGTTAGTAGGAATCTGCTCTAAGAGGTTCTTATGAATGAACTACTAGTAATTGTAAGATCGCTCAAGTAAAGTTAAAGCAGCATATCCCTGTAGTGCCTCTCTCAGCTCTAAACTTGTCAGGTGCTAGCTATGTAACATCAAAGGAGGAATATTAAAAGGAATACGACATTATGAAGGTCTATAAGACCAACGATATACCCGTTCCCTTAGATACCATATTTGACAACCATATATAGGGACTAAAATCCTCATAAACTCAAGACATACTGCTCCAGCCATAAAATCTTATCTTTAGATGTTATAAGCTCCCTCCAGCCAATCAAAATTAATCTGCAAATTATGTTAATTAAGTTTAACTTGCATTATAAAATACTAATGATTTTGTTTTCTTACCGGGTGCCACTCAACGGAGTTTATCTGATCACAATAGGTCTGAAGAATATTTTTGATGCTAGCTAGATAAGAAGAACCTCATCTCTACATCAAAGGGAGACTCTTGTCAAAGCTGTTAGCATCAAAACCCCATATCAGCTCGATCTTTATACTCTAAATTTGGAAAATAAAAAAATAAATCAGTAAATCATAAAAAAAAGAATGTACATACAGGACGTGCTAAAAGCCACACATCATGACAACACCTCTACAGACAGTATCCAGTTTGTAGTAAAAATAGGCTATTGTAGCAGATCCCTAATCAAGGGTAGTAACTTAACCTAAGTCATGAAAGGGGCCGAGTAAAGCAATGTTGACCTCATGACCAGTGTTATAGAAAAGAGTCATGCCTAGCAATATAAGAAGGAGACACCTTGGCTTCTGAGTAATCTGATGGGGAGTAGCAGTAAGCAGATGTCTAAATCCCTCGACTAGATATAAAAGGAGAACATTTTTTCAATTCTTCCATATCAGGATGAACCCAATCAAGTTACGCACATACTGACTCTGTGCATCTTTAGGTTGACTGCAATAACTAATGTCAAAAGGAATATGAGTTCCTCTAAAGGCAATCCCAGTGATGGCAGAAAACCTCATAGGAGAAATATTCAGTTCCCCTATACAAGTCTGAAAAGAGTGGATGGTGTCCATCCACCTCTCAATCAAAGTAAATAGAGAATAGCGGTCAGATTGGCCCTAAACTGTCAGAAGCATAGTGATGAATTATCTGAAACCTAAGGCCCAGATTAGTTGTGCCACATTCATTAGTAGCCCATGAAATAATTCTCAAGCTATGTGAAAACAGCCCGTGAATTTCATCGGTCGCTGGATGAAATTCAAGAATAAAAATAAATAAATAAAGAAAATTTTTTGTCAACAAATTGGAATGTCGATTGGCGTTACATAATGTCGATCGACATTATGTGATGTTAATCGACATTGGGCAATGCCAACTAGAAATTTGGATGGCGATTGAAAATCTAGACTTTTAATCGAGATTCCAAACATTTGATCGGACATATAGCAAACCTGAGCTAAATTTTTCATATTTTCAAGGTTTAATTTCAAAATTTCATGCATTTTTTACTAGTTTCTAACCTAATTTGAATAATGTGCATACTAATTTACATTCTGAAATTGATTTTGATTACTAACCTTATAAATAATTTTTTGTAAAAATAAATAGAAATGAGAAAATATTACCTCATTACCCATATCTGTACACCTGTAGAGATATAGGTAAGTTAGAAGGAGGATGGTGGAGCCTTCTCGAAGTCCAAGACTATTCTGAGGAAAATGGGGAGACAGAATAATCATATCTGCTAGAATTTTTGTTCCCCTATATGATTTGTATCGTGAGGCAGCCATAGGATTTTATGGATTGTAAATCTGACGTTAGATGATCAAGTAATCAAAGAAATAAAAAATAAAAATAAAAAGAAAATGAAAGGAAAAGAAAATGAAGATGAAATGAGAAATGGAATGTAACATGCAAAAGTGAAGTATATATGATGAAAAATATCCATTTTGATACACCAAAACTTGCTTGCATTCAAGTCCAAATTTCTTCCTTACAATTTGGTTCATTCATAATTAACTCAAGAAATTCATATCATTAATTAATAATTCACATAATTATTAATTACATAGTTAGTCTACATTAAAATTCTGAATCCTTTGTCAAGTATAGAATACATAATATAATTCCAAAATTTAATTTTTGCATTTTACATGCATCATCATTTTTGTCAAGGATTTTAAATTTGTTTTGTTATATGCTACACAGTAGTTGTAACAAAAATTTCAAATTATTTCATTATGCACTACCCAGTAGTCATAACATGAATTTCAAATTCAATATGTTATATGCTACAAAGCAGTTACAACATGAATTTTTAAATCTTTTGATCTACCAGACACTACACAGTAATTATGGTATCATTGCTAGACGTTCCACATTAACTATAGCACATTTTCAAATCATGAATTGCTAAACGTCCCGTAGGGAATATAGCAAAATTTTAAATCACAGATTGCTAGACGTTCCATAGGAACTATTGTATATTTTTTTTAAAAAAATCATAAATCGCTAAACGTCCTATAGGGAATATAATGAGAATCATTATATACATTTTGTTAAACGTCTCGCAGGGAATATAACGAAATCCATTATCACTAGACGTCCCAAAGGGAATATTGTGCAATTCACCACACACTACACAATAGTTATGGTATTGTCGCTAGACGTTCCATAGGAGCTATAACATGTTCTTAAATCATGAAATGCTAAATGTCCCACAAGGAATATAGCGAAACTCATTTGCATATATCTCACTAGACGTTCTATAAGAAATATAGTGAAGTATGCTAAACATAGCATCTTGCTTAAAAATTGCACAACAATTTAAGCATCAATCCATTAATTAGGATACAATTAAGTACCCTAATTCTTTCCTTCAAAATTGTGTGCTTTTATTACTTTGCTACAATTTGTCAAGTAAATAGCGACAAAGGAGGGCAACTGTAAGCACCTAATTTTAGGATGCAATTGTCAATGAATGCAATGAAAGCCTCTATGATGACAAATTAATCAAAAATTGACCTCTAGTGTTAAGTTTTGTGATTTTAAAGACTAAATTGTAACATTTTTTGGGTTTAATTAGAAAAAATTGAATTTTGTAGGGGCATATTTGAAAATGTACGTAATGCCGATCAACATTATACAATGTCGATCAGCATTACACAATGCCGATCAGTATTATGTAATGCCAATTGGCATTACACAACACCAATTGACATTACACAATGCCGATCAACATTCTGGAATTCCAATGCGCTAAAATTTCAGCAAAAAAATATTTTTCTCAAATTTTTTTTAAATATGATTGGTCCAAAGTTAATTTATTTTAATAAATTAATTAATTTTGGTATTTATCTGTAGGGGTTCTACGTCCAGTACGCATCTCTTACACATATAATCTTCTTTTTTGAAATTAAAATTCTTATCATATTTGTTTTGGAGAAGGAAGAGATCAGAGCTTCGGTGATCACATAACTTGGTTAGCTTAGGAACGAGATATAAAAAGAAAGATTGGTAGAGAATAGAGGGGGGACTATGTAAAAACGAGAGAAAAAAACCTTAATCTCTACTGCGTAAAAAAGTTGATTGAAAAAAAAAACACAGAGAAAAATTACCTAACTTTCTAGTATTATTTGGATTTCAAAACCTTTTCAAGGCAAAAAAAAAAAAAAAAACATAAGACGTTCTTTTCAAAGTCCAGAATTCAAGAAAATGTAGGGTTAATTTTCTCAAAACGGTGAAATCCCATTCTGAGAGGCATTCAAACATCATCTGCACAACATTACTCTTCTACTCCTTTCTTATTATTAATTCTTTCTTTTATATCATTTTATTATTTTTTATTTTATTATTTCTGTTTTTTAGGTGTAATTTTCATTATTTTGTTTTCTTTGTTCATTAGTTCTAATCTTATTATTTTGTTTTCTTGGTTCATTTTTTCATCAGTAGATTAATTTAGGTTGCATATTAATAAATTAGGATTTTTTTAAAAGAAATAATTTAATTGCATGTTTGACCTTTTTTATTTGATTGTTTTGATTATGTATGTTTTTTAGGCTTGTTTGTTGATTTTTGTGTGTTTTGGGCCCCAAACCCACGTTAAGCTCTAATCCATTTAATAAATAGTTTTTAATTCGATTTTTAGGTTTAATTAATTTTAAAATCAATGTAAGCCCATTTAGACTTATACCAATTTTAGATAATAAAATTAACTTAGATTTAGCTCACCTCATCAATCTCATTTCTTTTAAAATAAATAGACATAAACCCATTTTTTTTAAAGTCAAGATTAGGCTCACTAATTAATTCATTTCTTTAAAATTTATAGACTATAGGCTCATTTCTTTAGTTAAATTAAAATGAATAGACTTAAACTCATTTATTAACATGTAGGACCATATTTAGTACATTTCACTTGTAAATAAAAATGTAGACTTAGCTAAACTTTAAAATTAACATAATTTAAACCTAAGGGCAATGCACTTCATATGCATTGTTTACATATATTTTTTATTACTAGTTTGCATAGAGTTAATTATTTTAAATAAGGGTTTATATGAAATTGCATGTAAATAGATGATAAGATAGTAATTTATAAAGTAATTCTAAATGAACACAAGATTGAAAGAAGTTAGTATTCCATTCTTAGAATCTCTTGGTTGTGGTGCTAGCTTTCTTTTAGAGAATTGAGTACCACTAAGATGATTTGTCCTAGTTATTACCATGGGTGGTGACTTCTCATCTCCATGCTATGGCTTTGTGACATAGTAATGTGTCCCCTAGGGCTCTGAGTCCAAACAGTATCACGGTTGTTAAAATTTTAGACGCGTGCTAAACCCCGCCATCTACAGGTCTCTCCTAGTGGAGCCCACAAATTTTTTAAAAAAAAGTCAAATTTTGTAGCACCGAATTTGATACTCAAAATTTGAAAGTTTAGTTTGCCTTTGTCTTTAGGCAAACATCATGGCTATAAATAGCCATTTAGATGGAGAACAATAGCAAGAAAAGAAGCAAGTAGCACAGGCAATAGAGATCAAGAGAAAAAAGCTCAAGTGTGAGGTGTGAGATGTGTGCTTGTGAGGATGATCAAAATAATTTTTGCTTTGATGAGTGTGAGAGGATTTTAAGGGTTTGGGAAAAAAAAATTTCTCAAAAGATGAGTGATAAAATAGTGAGATAATTATTTTTGGGGTGTTTGGAAAATATTTTGATTGCTACTATTTTGATGAGAGTTTTTTTATTGTGTACTTTTAGTGTTGATCTAGAGAAAATTATTTCTTGTACCTATTATTTTTATAGTGAAAGAATTATTTTGATTTTGTCCCGTGTACATAGTCTAAAAATTAAGGGTAAACTACGTTAAAATATTTATGTTATTTTATTATTTATATGATAAATTTTATCGTCTATTTTATTCACTTATCAACCGATTTAATCACCTTTATTTATTTATTTATTTAAATATTTTTATAATAATTTTATTTTATCTTTATTAAAATTATTTTACTGCATCGATCCTATTAATTTTCACAATAATAATACCATTGTCAATAGTATCTATCATGATCCATATATATTTATAAACATGGGAACTGCTATTTTACTGTTAAAATGTCTTCATTACTAAAATAGAGTATCTGACATGATTATTGTTCTTTTCTTTTCAGCAATATCTATCAGGACCGAAAATCAAAATCATTTTGAAGTATTGTAAATTTATATCAAATTTTAAAATTTTGCTAATTTTTTATAATTTAATATATTATTTATAATTTTATTATAATTGTACAAATAAAATATACACATTTAGCATCCGGAATAAAATACCTGATTTATTTTTATGAATACCATATACACATTCTTTAAATACTAATCATAATAGTAAGTTACATTTTAACTTAAGTTTAATATATATATATATATATATGGGAAGGAAAATTTTATTTAATTTGTAAAATTATATGTTTATCTCCTTTTTTTTAATCTAATTAATGTCTTCATATGAATATATAAACCACAATAATAGAAGTTAGCTAATCCATCTTAAGATATTATGTATGTGTTTTATTTTTTTTTTAACTAAATTATAGATGTGGTGAAATTGAAATAATATATTAAATTGGGTTAGATTTATTAAATTTTAAAGTTTAATGTAAATATGTAAAAGATAAAAAAAAATCTTAATTTTTTATACTAATAGACGATTTGAAAAATAGTTAGCGACTTTTTTTTTACTAATTATTGATATATCTTTTACATTCTTTTCTTGTTTTCTTTTGATTTGATTACTCAGACGCTGTCATTGTGCCCCCATTTAGTAAATGACGTGTCTCCATAAAGGAGCATCATTGGATGCCTTCTTTTTGCTAATGGAAGGCAAAGGTTGCTTTGCATCTGTGTGTATATATATATGTCGGGAATAATTTCCGTCGGGGGCCACTATGTACCGGCCCTATTAAAAAATCAGAGGGGCTCTGATTTTACAAAACAACCAATCAAATGAAACTGCCCTCCATATAAGCAGGGGCCAGTTTTATAAGCTAATACGGGCTGCTATTCATTGCTCTATGTCACCTGACTTTGACGATGGGGCAATTTAAAGTTAGTAATAAATAATCTTCCCATTGGAAAACAAAAGGCATGGTGTTTTCTATACTATTCTTTGTTTTCTTCTCGGGTGAAGAAATGGCTAAAGTTGCAAGCAATTTGCCTCCAAAATTTTTAATGAAGAGCCAATACACTCAAAATTAATATTCTAGTTATTTTATTCAAATTATTTTACATTTTGATTAATTAGTCCCAAAATTTTGGAAAAATAGAAAAGCCAACACACTTTCTTCAAATACAATAAAATAAATTTTTTTTTCTGAGTAAGCTGTTTTAAAATTATTTCAAATATGTGAGATTTTTTAAATTAGGAATGTTAATACTCATAAAAACAATAATATTACCAGTATTTTGAGAGATAGAACATATTAAAATACTGATTATTTATTTTAAAATTTATCGTCCAATTATTTTAGGAGTGAATGTAATATAAATAAACTCTTAAATGTAGAGCTAATTGATCAAAATATATAATGTTTTAAATAAAATTATGATAAGAAAGCTAATTTAAAAATTGAATTGCCCATGTGTTACAAATTCAAAAGCAAATTATATGATTACTATAGTCGTGAAGTAATTGTAGATTTCTCTTTTAACGTGAATAACGTGGATCAACTTTAGGGCACTTTTTATTTGAGTAAAAAAACCTCAGTGGAATAATGGCGCCTCAAAGTAAAGTACAATTATTCCTCTGAAGAAAAGGAACAAAAACAAAATTAAATGAGTTATATGCATCCATCGGCACACTAAATGACCAATAAGTAATTTACATAATTATAGGAAGATGTTATCGATATTTTTTATTTATGTCATTGTTATTTTTATTATTATTATTATAAGTATTATTAATTTATGTGAAAAAAAAACATATAATAGTTAATTTTTTAATGATAGTGAAAGTGTCAATAATATATATATATATATATGGGAGTACTATCACTTCCGTCTCTCTAATTATAATTATTTTATTTGTTATTTATTCGTTGAAGATCTATGCTATGCATAGACTAACTAATTTATAAGTATTTTCTTAAAAACATTTTGATGTAAGAAATTCAAATATTTGCAACTTTAAATTATTATAGCTAATTTTTCTAATTTTGATAAAAATATATTGATTTGGCCAATTTTTAATATAATTTAAGCAGGACACTTATAAGGTCAGATTGCATTTCAAGAAAACCCAAAAATTGAACACTTACAACGTCTAATCGAAAACATTATTGATGCACTGAGTCGTTGGAAAGAGTAGGATTTTTTATTTTCTACTAACCTTGTACCTTAAGTGGCTGGAAATGGTACATCAATGACCAGAAGTTTAGAGTGTTGTTTGGCATTTTCTCACGCAACGTCCGCCATGAATTAACCAAAACACACGTTTCATTAATGAAGAAAAAAATAAATTTAAATTCAGATATTAAAAAAATAAACTGAAAATAAATTTACCCAATTTCTCTTGGACAATAGCATCCAAATCGTAATTAATGCTGGTAATGACGACCGAATAGGTTTACTTCTGAATAAAAATGATAACAGTCACTCTAAATAAAATTTTAAATTACATATTTATAGAAAGTACAAGCTACTAACTATAAATAGGAAAATAAAATAAGAGTAAAATAAAAACTCTAAATAAATATAAAATCAATCTTAATTAAATAATTATTTGAAATAATAAAATAAATAAAAAATTCAAACTAAATATAGCTATTCGCAACATACAATTATATTGAAATGACACATAACTGTATGTACATATAGTTCCGAATTATTTGTTTATAGATACAGTTGCATCAAAATTGTACAATCATATATGGTCTTAGATATAGCTATGTCAAAACTGCATAAAATTATGTATGTTCCAGACTTTTCGCATTGAATTGATTCGTCTCTGGCATAATTGTGCATAACTTCCATGAATCCATAAATGCTCTATGTCAATCATGCTCATCCTCGAGTTTACTTTTGAGAATTGAAGTCATCCATGCCAAAAAAAAAAAAAAAAGATACTTTGAATACTTTAACGTCTTTGAGAAACAACTCAAACCAAATATTTCAATTTGAGTTTTTGTGCCACAAATAATTTGTAGAAGTGCATTAATAGTATGGTGATCAAATTTTGTGACTCTAACAAAATCAAAATATTCAACCTCGTCAAAGCAATTATGAGATTTTTGAATCTTCCATCCACCATGAATTTCTAGATTTTCTAACAAAGTCACGCCACTTGTAAGATCTTTAACCTCATTAACAATCTCTCCTTCAATTTAAAACTAGTTTCTTCCCCACCTCAATATTAATTTCTTCTTTAATTTCTTAATCCATTAAAATTATCTCTTTCTCTTTTTTCTCTTCTTCTCAAAGTTGAATTGCAAATAACTATAGGTCAGCTTCCTCATTCAAAGTATCTTCATCATAATTCACTGCTAGCCTCCTTTGATTTTAATTGTTGGCGTTAATGATGGGTCCTATGGGGCCAACTCCTCTACCTTACTAACATCATGATTCTTATACCCTTTAACCTTCAATAATGTATGCATTGTCAAAGTTAATGGTATCTTGTATATTGAGGAACAAAGTGGTATATGATTTATAGGCCAAGAATAGCCTTACAGTTATGCTTAACAACATGATAAGTATAAAAAAAAACTAAAAATAAAGTACTTATAACAAAATACAGCTGCTATAACAAATACAAAGTAGAGATTATCAGTTAACACCCCTTTGCAAACTCATGGTCAAAGAGAGAAGAGACAGCTTATCATAAAAGAAATTGAAAACGAACTTTGGCTAGGGGTTTGGTAAAGACATTAACTAATTGATTTTGAGAAGAGAGAAATTTAATTTTTAAGAAACCAACTTGAACTTGCTCTCTGAAAAAATAAAAATCTAGCTCGATGTGTTTAGTGCGAGCATGGAACACCAGATTGGAAGACAGGTAAATTGCCCTAGTATTATCACACCATAAAGTAGCTTGAGAAAGACAAAAAAAAACACTAAGTTCATACAATAAAGAGCGAAGCCAAAGAAGCTCAACTGTGCCATTAACAATGGCTTTGTACTCACTTTCAGTAAAGGAGCGAGCAATAGTTGTTTGTTTCTTCGCCATCTAAGAGATTGAAGAAGTGCCAAGGTAAATTCCATACCCACTTGTAGAGTGCCGATAATTAGGACACCCACCCTAATCACTATCATTGAAGCATTAAAGATGAAAATCATTATCACGATGAAATAACAAACCATAAGTGGAGGTGCCACTGAGATTCCGAAGTAAATGTTTGAGTGTTATCCAGTGATCTTCAATTGGTGCATGAAGAAATTGACATAGTTTATTAATAAAAAATGCTATATCTGGGTGAGTGATTATTAAATATTGAATAGAGCCCATAATTTTTTAATACTCATCAAAATTGGAGATAGCTTTGCTACCATGTTTTGACAAAGGCGGTGATGTGCATGTCGGGGTAGAGCATGGTTTAGAGGATGCTATGTTTATGCGGCTAAGTAAGTCTTTTACATACTTGTGTTGATTTAGGAGAAGGCCATCAGACATACGTTGAACAGCCATGCCAAGAAAATAATGAAGATCACCTAAGGCTTTAACTAGAAATTCACATTGAATTGCTTGTGTAAAGCATTGAATAAGAGCAAGGCTTGACCCTTTCATAACTAAATCATTAACATAACACAAAATAAATAAGTGATAAGAACCTTCATGAAAAATAAAAAGAGATGAGTCAACTTTTGATGGTTGAAATCCAAATTGACATAAAAAGGATTAGAGACGTTGAAACCAAGCCCTTGGTGCTTGTTTGAGACCATAAAGAGACTTATGCAAGCGAAAAATATAGTGAGGATAGGTGGAATCAACAAAGCCTTAAGGCTGCTCCATATAGACTTCTTCATTGAGATTACCATAGAGAAAAGCATTAGAAACATCCATTTGATGTATGGGCCAATTCAATTTGGTAGCAAGAGCAAGCATAGTATGCATGGTAGTGGCCTTAACAACTAGCCTAAAAGTTTCATAATAGTCAATTCTTGAACACTGGGTGAAGCCTTTTGCCATAAGTTGAGCTTTGTAATGTTCTATGGCACCACAAGGCTTGCGTTTAATTATATAAACCCATTTTCTCCCAACAGTATTGGTATTGGAAGGACGTAGTACCAATGACTATGTCTAATTGGTATGTAAGGCTTGAATCTCATCTTGCATTACTGTGTACCATTTTTGGAGATGCTTTGCTTAATTATAGGTGGTGGGTTCAGTGGTAAGATATTTGGAGGAGAGAAAAGCATGTTTTCAGGTTAAGGTGCTTTGTCGTAGTTGCATAGGACGGGTGCACACTAGGTTGGTAGTAGGAATTTGTATGGATAGGGTATTTGGCTGTTTTGGATAAGTAGAGAGGTCAACAATTAAGTTAAGCCCAAATGGGGTTGTTGAGGATAGATTGGAGGTTGTAGGTGATTAGGTCGATTCTGTTGGTATTGCATGTGGATGAGGACTATCGGGTGGAGTGGTAGGATTATAGTTGGATGTTGTTGGGTAGGTGTGGATGGGGAAGAGTTTGGTTAAGAAGGGGAAGTATAAGAGGATAAAGGATAAGATAAAGGAGACATACCTAAAGATGGAACTGAGTAAAAATGGACTAAATGTGCAGCCACAGTGATGAAGTGGTGCTTAATATGGAGAGAGGTATCGGCGGTCCATATGGAAAAATTTGTTCATTAAATTTTGTATGATGGGTAATGTACACATGACCAGTTTCCATGTCTAAACAAAAAAAGAAAAGCCAAGATGATTAGGATAATTTCCTAAATAAACACATAATTTACTGCGATAGTTAAATTTCTGTTTATTGTATGACCTTAAATATGGAAAAATAACACATCCAGAGACCTTTAATTCAGCATATGGAGGAGTTTTATTAAATAAAGAGAAAAGGGTGCTATATTATTTAAAGATGAAGATGGAAAATAATTGATTAATAATGTACTTGTTTGAATTCCAATATTTAAGTGGTAAATTAGAATAGGAAAGTAATGTTAAACCAACATCAACAACATGGCGAATTTTTTGTTTGGCTACACCTTTTTGCTCCTGGGTATATAGACATGCTAAATGATGAATAATGCCATATTGTTTAAAATATTGATTTAAATTTTGATACTTTCCACCAAAATCTTTTTAAAATTGACAAATAGAAGAATTAAATTGGCAATGTACAATGGAACTGCAGAAAGGTATTGTAAACATCACTTTTATTTTTCAAAGGAAATAAACAAGTAAATTTTGTAAAATTATCTATAAAAAGAACAAAATAACGATGGTTTAAACTTGAAAGAATTAGGGTAGGTCCCCAAACATCTGAGTGAACTAATTCAAATGGTGCTTTGGTTCTATGATCAACAAAAGATAAGGGAAAATGAGACAATTTTCCTAAAGTGCAATAAGAACATAAACTAGACTTGAAAGGTGAACTGAGCAATTTATTTTGATGAAGAATCCGTGACACAATAGCTAGAGATGGATGACCAAAACGTGCATGCCATTGTTCAAAGGAACACTTTTTGCCAAGCAAAGCCTACTTCAAATTGGATGGTAGCACATAAAGTCTGTCTTTAATCAGGCTGCTCAATAACATTGCCTTGTTCACCCGATCCTTTACCAAAAAAATGATTAAATCCAAATTCAAAATAACAAGAATTATCTGAGGCAAACTTTTGAACAGATAGAAGGGATTTGGTAATTTTCAGAACAAGTAAAACATCTTTAAAAATTAAAAAAATGAGAAGAAATATGATGAACAGCCTTACCATTATGAGATATATGCAAGCCTTAACCATTACCTACTCGAATATGATCAGTACTAGTATATGAATTCACAGCACTAAGATTGGAAATGTCAGGAGTCATATGGTGTGTTGGCCCGGTATTTGGATGCCATTGTGATGATGAATAATGTTTCCATGACATATGCGGATTAGGTTGAGATGTGAACTACGCAGCATCAAACTGAAAGAGAGCAGAAGAGTTGAACCACGTGTGGTGTCCTTACTAGTGCGGAGAATACCAGCGAGATTGAGGCTGAAATTGATTTCTACTCTTGCACCTTCGGTAACCACATATTTGACAAAGTCCTTTGGGTCTTCGATTTTGGCTAAAGGGTCGATTGAATTGTGGAGGTTTAGGAATAGATGAAATCGATACTGAGTACGAACCATGTTTCTGTGTGAATGATTAGTAAGCAATATTGGCTAAAGGCGTGTCTTGAGTGCTTTTGAGGAGAATTTCATTTGTCAAGAGATGCCCATGAAGCTCATTGAATGAAACAGGCTCAGGACGAAGATTAAGGGCTGTGTTAATGGGAAGAAACTCAGAGCCAATATTTCTGTAAATAATGGCATTAAATTCAGCTATAGTGACCTGTCAACCTGTTGTAGCCAATTCGTCTACAAGTGCTTTGGTCTTCTGTAAATACTGAGATACACTCATGTCATCGTGTTTTAACTCTTGAAGTTCAATATTTAATTGGAGTTGGTGGTTCTAAGATACAGAACCAAAAGCATGTGCTAATGCTTTCCAAACTTCAAAGGATGATATGAGCCCGACAATATATGGAAAAACTTCTTCATTTAAGGAAGAAAGGATCCAGGCTAGAAGGGTTTGATCTTTAAGAAACCATGAATCATATTCTGGATTAATGGTAGGATTAGAAGTGTTATCTTGTGAGGAAAGAAATTTTGGTGGTGGTACAACACTACCATCAATGAAGCTTTTGAGCCTATGGCAATTGAGAATTGGAAGACATTGTGTCTTCCATACAAGGTAATTCCGGGTAGTTAGTTTGATAGAAAAGCTATGATTGGTAGATGATGAAGGGATAGGAAGGGGAGAAGAAACTGGAACAATGGAAGTATTGGAGTCGGTAGCGGAATTGTCAGTGGTAGAGCTCAATATGATTGAGACTTGCTCTTGCTGATTTTTTTTTCAAGTGTTTAATCCTGCTATGATACCATGTCATAGTTAATGGTATTTCATAAATTGAAGAATAAAGTGGTACATGATTTATAGGCTGAGAATAGCCTTACAGTAGTGCTTAACAACATGATAAATATAAGAAAATTGAAAATAAAGTGATTACAACAAAATATAGCTGCTATAACAAATACAAAGTAGAGATTATTTGTTAACATGCATTAGATTCTGAATTGACTCCAACTATCATATTAAATTTTTAGTTAATTGTCTTTACTCTTCCATCGCTCTCTAAGCATTGAAAGGAAAAAAATAGTAAGTGAAACTTGCAATGAAAATAGTAGTACAAAAAAACACACATATAAATAGAAACTGTTGTGAAATAAAGATTGAATTACTTAATTTGTTATAGAACTAAACTTGAATTTAGTAGTATTTAACTAGAAGAAAAATATTTTATAGTAGAATGATTTTAAGAGAATTTAGAGAGAGTTTAGAGAGAATTTGGAGAACTATAATATTGAAAGAATTTGGAGAGTAATCTATCTTTTCTTCTTCTTCTTAACATTCTCATTAATGAATTTCAATCCCTTTATATAGAGATTTTCTTTTCACTATTTGAGAATTATTCTCTCACAAGCAATATATTGTTCATTCACAAGCAATATATTGTTCATTCACATTCATAATACTCCCCCTTGAATAACAATATTTTGCAACTGCCTCATTAAAACCTTGCTAAATAAAACCCAGTGGGAAAAACTTTAGCTTAAGGAAAAAGAGTACAATGCATGATTTTCTCCCCCTCAAGTTAATATGTATAATCTTCCTTCACATAGTATGCAGATGTCGCATTCCAATATCGTGAACGTGCTTTCTAAAGATTGTAGTTGGAAGTGCCTTTGTGAAAAGATCAGCTGAATTCTGGCTAGACTGAATATACTTGATATCTATATGATTTTCTTTTATTAGCTCTTGAGTGTATGAAAAAAAATCTTGGAGGTATATGTTTGGTTCTATCATTTTTGATATATCCTTCCCTTAATTATGCAATGCATGCTGCATTATCTTCATATAAAATTATTGGACTTTTATTGACTGGAAAACCACAAGATTCTTCAATATGATGTGTCATTGATCTAAGCCACACACACTCTCTACTTGCTTCATGTAGTGCAATAATTTCAGAATGATTTGAGGAAGTAGTGACAAGCGTTTGTTTCTGGGAACGCCAAGAAATTACAGTTCCATTATTTGTGAACACATAGCCTGTTTGAGATTTCACTTTATGAGGATCAGATAAATGCCCTGCATCTGCATAACCAATCAATTCTTGTTTTGAATTGTTAGAATAAAATAAACCCAAATCAACATTTCCTCGAAGGTATCGAAGTATATGTTTAACCCCTTTCTAATGCCTTTTTGTTGGAGCTGAACTGAACCTTGCTAATAAATTTACTGCAAAAGAAATGTCAGGTCTAGTACAATTAGCAAGATACATTAGAGCTCCAATGGCACTGAGATATGGAAATTCAGGACCAAGAATTTCTTCATTTTCTTCACAGGGTCGAAATGGATCAGTCTCAATATTGAGTGATCTAACGACCATTGGAGTACTTAAAGGATTTTCTTTATCCATATTAAAGTGTTTCAAGATCTTTTCTGTGTAATTTGATTGATGCACGAATATCCCATTGTACATTTGCTCAATTTTTAAACCAAGGCAATACTTGGTTTTTCCAAGATCTTTCATTTCAAATTCTTCCTTTAAGTATACTGTTGCTTCATGGATCTCATTTTTTATTCCAATGATATTCAAATCATCAACATATACAGCTATAATCACAAATCCGGATATTTTTTTCTTAATAAAAATGCATGGGTAGATAATATTACTCACATATCCTTTATTAATCAAATAATCGCTTAAACGATTATACCACATGCGCCCAGACTGTTTTAACCCATATAAAGATCTCTGGAGCTTGATCGAATATATTTCTTTGGGTTTTGTACTTAATGCTTCAGGCATTTTAAATCCTTCAAGGATTTTCATATAAATGTCACTATCAAGTGATCCATACAAATAAGCAGTCACAACATCCATAAGACGCATTTCTAATTTCTTAGAAACTACTAGGCTAATCAAATACCTGAACGTAATTGCATCCATAATAGGAGAATACATTTCATCATAATCAATTCATGGCCTTTATGAAAAACCTTGAGCTACAAGTCTAGCTTTGTACCTTATTATTTCATTTTTCTCATTTCTCTTTCGTACAAAGACCCACTTATATCCTACAGGTTTCACAGTTTTAGGCATAGGAATAATTGGCCCAAAAACATTTCGTTTGTTTAGTGAGTCCAATTCATCCTGCATAACATCTTTCCATTTTATCCAATCATGCCTATTTTGACATTCCATGACTGATTTTGGTTCAGGATCATCTTTGTCATTTATGATTTCACATTCAACAGTATATGACAATGTTTCATGACTTTCTTTATTTTCTATTTCTTCAGGGATATTTTCCTCCCTATCAATATGATTATCTACTCCCTTTCTCTTTCGAGGATTTTTATCCTTAGAACCAATTGGTCTTCCACGCTTCTGGCGTGTTTTAGACTCATGAGTGTCTTTATTCTCAGGTTTTATTTCTGGAATTTAAATACGAGCAGGAGCATTGGCTATTGGTATGTATGATTTAGTCACTCTTTTTATATCAGTAAATGCATCTAGCAATTGATTTGCAATTGCTTGTAAGTGCATAATCTTTTGCACTTCTAATTCACATTGTTTTGTGTGAGGATCCAGATGCAATAATGATGGTTCATTCCATGAAATATCCCTTTTCCCTTCTTTCTCCCCTTTTCCTAATATTGGGAAAATAACCTCATTAAATTGGCAATCAGCAAAACGTGCTGTAAAAACATCACTAGTTAAAGGTTCAAGATATCTAATAATCGAAGGTGTTTCAAACCCAACATAAATTCCCAATCTTCATTGAGGACCCATTTTTGTGCGCTGAGGTGGCGTAATGGGTACATATACTGCATAACTAAAAATTCTAAGATGGGAAATATTTGGCTCTTGACCAAATGTCAATTGTAGTGGGGAGTATTTATGATATGCACTAGGTCTGATGCGAATTAATGAAGCAGCATGTAGGATTGCATGACCCCAAACTGAAATGGGAAGCTTTGTTCTCATTATTAATGGTCTAGCAATAAGCTGAAGGTGTTTAATCAATGATTCAGCTAAACCATTTTGAGTATATACATGGGCAACATGATGCTCAACAATGATCCCAGTAGACATACAATAATCATTGAATGCTTGAGATGTAAATTCACCAGCATTATCAAGTCTTACCCTCTTGATTGTATAATCAAGGAATTGTAATTGTAATTTAATAATTTCAGCAAGCAACCTTGCAAATGCAACATTATGAGTTGACAATAGACAAACAAGTGACCATCTACTAGATGCATCAATTAATACCATAAAATATCTGAATGATCCACATGGTGGGTGAATTGGCCCACATATATCACCTTGAATTCTTTCAAGAAACATAGGTGATTCATTTTGAATTTTAGATGGTGAAGGTCTCAAGATTAATTTTTCAAGAGAACAAGCTGTACATGGCATTTCATTTGATTGAGGAATTCTTTGCCCCTTCAAGGGATGCCCATGTGAATTCTCAATTATCCTTAGCATCATTACTGATCCAGGATGACCTAATCTGTCATGTCATAAATTTATTATTGAAGGATCATAAGATTTTTCTTTTACTGCAATATTTGATTCAATTACACATATATGCATGTAATGCAATCCAGTAGGGAGTTTTGGCAGTCTTTCCAATACTTGTATTTTTCCTGATTCATAGGAAACTATATTTAAATATTTGTTACCATTTATAGTAATGGATTGGGTATCACACCCATTTCGATATATGTCATCAAAACTCAATAAATTTCTTATTGATTTTGGTGAAAACAAAGCTTCATCAATTATAAACTTTGTTCCATTTGGCAACATAAATTTAGCTTTGCCAATTCCTTCAATCAGATCTACAGGACCTGATATTGTTTTTACAACTATCTTTGTGGGCTTTATTTCAGAAAAATAATCTCTACTTTCAAGATAGTATGTGTAGTACCACTATCTGGTATGCAGAGATCTCCAATATTATCTTTATGTTGAGTACAATCCATATTAAACTTCAAAATAAATAAACACAAAATTAATCAATTAAGGTAAAAATGTAAAGTAAGACATTTTATTTAATTTGAAAATAACATACATAACAATAACATATTCTTCAGAATCAAATAAGTAATAACAATATACTTAAAATTATAGATGTCTCAATTTCCATTGTCAGTAAAATCATCAGTAAAATCAGAAACATCTAGATAAGTTGTATCATTAACATGAGTATGATGCTCATTGAAGTTTATTTCCTTTTCTTTGCCTTTCAATGATGCCTTATAAAGTTGTCAAAGATGTGGTGGTGTTCGACAAACTCGTGACTAGTGTCCTTTACTACCACATCTGAAACACATAGTTTCATACTTATGTTGAGGCCTTTCTTGAACACCATTGATGACTGATTTTAACTTCTTTTAAGGTTGAGTCTGAGTTTGTTGTGGAGTATTATTATATTTATTTCCATGACCACGGCCAAAGAATTGACCTCTTCCACGTCCACGACCTCTACCTCTCCCATGTCCATGGCTATTGTAATTTTTATATCTGGAATAGTTTGTAGCATTTGCTTCTGGAAATGCTATTGAGCCAGTGGGACGGGACTGATGATTTTTCATCAAGAGTTCATTATTTTTCTCAGCTACCAATAGGCATGAAATTAGTTCAGAATATTTTTTAAATCTCTGCATCCTGTATTGTTGTTGTAGTGTAACATTTGATGCATGAAATGTGGAGTAAGTTTTCTCCAGCATATCCTCGTCTGTGACTGTCTGTCCACATAATTTTAATTGTGATACTATTCTGAACATTGCAGAATTATAGTCACTCACTTTTTTGAAATCTTGAAAGCGTAAAGCTCTCCATTCATCAGTGACTACTGGCAGTATAACATCTCTTTGATGATCATATCTGTCTTTTATATCCTTCCAAAGAACACTTGGATCTTTGACGGTCAAATATTCACATTTTAATCCTTCATCAAGATGACGACGGAGAAAAATTATAGACTTGGCCTTCTCTTGCAATGAGGTGTTATTATTTTCTTTTATGGTATCAATTAACCCCATTGATTGAAGATGCATCTCTACATCTAGAATCCAAGACATATAATTTTTTTCCGTGATGTCAAGAGCAACGAACTCAAGCTTTGCTAGATTTGTCATTATGATAACTAATAAAAAAAATATAACTCAATTAGAATTCATAAATTTGATGACTACTAAAAAAAATCAAACATAATTAGAATTTACTAATTAATTATATCATGAATGAATATTGCAAGAAATAATAGTGGTACAAAAAATGATACAGTAATACTTAAAATTATATCAAATAGAAAATCATCTTCCATATGAATTATTCCTAAAACTATTATAATAGTCATGATCAAAACACAAATATAAATATACCAAATCATGTTTACAATTTAGAGTAAAGAGAGAAAGAGAAAATGTATGAATTTGTGTGAATAAATAAATTTATAGCTCATCTATTTATAATGAAAAATATAGCCGTTTATTACCGTTATGTTACTGTTGGTAATAAAAATATAGCCGTTAGAAAATTTTTTTTTTAATATAATATATTGAGAAATAAATTATATAAAGTAAAATCAATAAATAATGTTGATATGATTATTTATAGCAAGTGAGTTAACACAACGATATGTATAAATATGGGGCAAAACCGTCCATTAATATAAAATGGGGTATAGTCTTCCATTAACATAAATAATAAAAAAAATAAATGTGCATAAATATAAATTGGTAGGAGGCATAGTCATCCATAAGGTTAGAACCATTTCTAGCAATATTTGCATCAATGGTGTAGTTAGTAAAACAAAATAAAAATAACAATTAATATAAAGTTAGATTGAAGAAATAAATATAAATATATAAATTAGTAGGAGGCATAGTCATCCATGATAATATATAATCAAATAATATATTCATAAATATTAAATATTAAGAAATATGTACCTTATTATTTTGATCGAGAGCTCATCGTGCTGATAACGTGTTGTGAAATAAAGATTAAATTACTTAATTTGTTATAGAACTAAACTTGAATTTAGTAGTATTTAACTAGAAGAAAAATATTTTATAGTAGAATGATTTTAAGAGAATTTAGAGAGAGTTTAGAGAGAATTTGGAGAACTATAATATTAAAAGAATTTGGAAAGTAATCTATCTTTTCTTCTTATTCTTAATATTCTCATTAATGAATTTCAATCCCTTTATATAGAGATTTTCTTTTCACTATTTGAGAACTATTTTCTCACAAGCAATATATTATTCATTCACAAGCAATAAATTATTCATTCACATTCATAATAGAAACTAATAATTTAGAGTTACCAGCCTCAATATTCATTCGTCAAACAAACCATTGAAAGATAGAAAAAGATTACAATATTGGTTTGACTAAAAATACTCTAACAATTTACAGTAACAATGAAAAATAATAATATGTCCATTTTGTGCGGTAGATATGATTAATGTAATTATTTCAATGGATTTTCCTCAACTTATTAGAAAATTTTTTTTGTATGTTATTGTTTTAAAAAAAAAACAACATTAAATTTTATAATTATTAGTTACAAAAATTAATTTTGAAAACATTAAGTTCACCCATGCTATACACAGGCATTTGTTTGATACTAAAACATAAAAATTTGTTGGTGTTCCCAAATTTTTAATTTTTGAATAAATGTCTCAATTTCAGAAATTTTTGACAAATATAACATATCATTTATCTGGGTCAAAATTAGTTATAAAGATAATGATATAGTATTCTCAGCAGTAATATGTTATTTCTAAAATACATGGCCTCACTAACACATCAGCTCATGAAAAATAACTATTAACAAATTCAATAAATAACTTTTTTTTTTCAAACGCAATCATTGCGAATAAAAAATTTTATAATAATTTTAACCTTTCATAATTTGAAAATACAAACCAATAATATTAAGTCATCATTCCAACACAATTTGAAAGCACACGTACCATAAGATCTCTAATTAAGCAGCCCCAATTGTATCAATCCTGACAGACAACAAACACAATATAACCGGCACACTTATATCAGGCAGTGTGTGCTTTGGATATCTCGTCAATGGATTTTTCTCCCGAAAGTACACTGACAACTTCAGACATTGAAGGCCTGAGATCAGCAGTCGGATGGATGCACATGATCGCCAAGTTCAGAATAGTTAAGGCCACCTTACGATCAGTAATGACCAATTTTGTATCAAACAACTCATAAATCCTTCCTTTTGCTTGCGCAATACGAGCCTGCAGTCAAATAACAAAGCATTAGATTTTGACCTCAGAACTATGGACAATAACGACAAGAAGCATATATAATTTTCCTGATTACTTACATCATCTATAAGATAGGCAGCTTCCTGGTTTGCTTTATTTATTACGCTAAGTCTCCCACTGAATATTTCAAGTGTAACAACTCCGAAACTATAAACATCAGCTTTATCTGTAATGGGTTGCCCCAAGGCATACTCAGGTGCAATATATACTCTGTAACAAAATATTTTCAATTAGCTCAGAATTAGATAAAACGATTGCTGTTTCAAAAAAAACACACTTGCGAGTTCTTTAAGGTTATGAGTTTGAGTCTTATGTATGGAAAGAACAGATGCTGAAACAGTTTTGCCCTTTTATGAAGTTTGGCCGGTTCAATCCTGATTAGTTGGGGCCTTGCAACTACCAAATAACAAAGTTAACTAACAAAAAAATAAAAGAATAAAGGAAAAGTGACTACGCGCCTTGCTGCCCCAGCTTTGATGGTCATAAATGGATCTTCCTCGTTATAAAGCCTTGCCCATCCGAAGTCTGTTAACTTAGCAGTGAAACTTTGATCAAGCAAAATGTTACTGGGTTTTACATTTCTGTGTATAATCTTGAGTCCATTTTCTTCATGCAGATACTTCAAAGCTTTTGCCAATGCCAGGCAGATATCAAACCTAACTTTCCAATCTAGTTCCATTGTCGAATTCGGATCTGAAATCATAACAATGCTCGACTTAACTCATCCTGAGTCACAATCATCTTAAAAACAAAACTGAAACGGATATTATATATTACCGAACAGGGCATGGTGAAGAGAGCCATTGTCCATGTACTCATATATTAATAAATGCAAATCTTTCTTGGAGTAACCGCCATACAACTGAACAAGATTGTCATGTTTGATGGACTTCAGATTAAAAAATATTTCCCCTTGTAACTCATATTTAAGCTTGTCTTGTGTTAATTCAGGAGAAATTTTCTTCACTGCTAGTTTGGTCTGATCTGGCAGTTCAGCCTGCATCCGACAAACACCTTAAGTTAGATTAATAAGAGGATGTAATTGCTAAAAGAAATATATCAAAGAGTAAGCTTTTTAACCTTATATACAAATCCAAAACGTCCTTTGCCAATCTCCATTCTGGGGCTAAACTTTCGAGTTGCATCTATGATTTGTTCAAGGGTGTAACGCCTGCCATCCACTTCTATATGCACTTCTGTTTTGAAGAAAGCATCACATAAAAGTGAATCAATGGTACGTAACATATGTTGTCTCCAAGGCTGTGAGATTTTGAAATATATATGTTTGTTATATTTTCATTTGCTAACTATAAATACCGAGAGTAAAATATGTATCACTCATCCAACAGTTGGGTTTAATATCCTGAATGTAGGGAAAAATCTTCCAAATGGAGCATATTTCACAGATCTTATCTGGATTCTCGGTTATATCCCTGAAACAGAAATGGTTCTAAATTACAATGCAGTGTTACCTTTCAATTCTCTGTTTCCTAGCCAGCCCATTTTCCAAGCGAAAGCCAATGCAAGAACTGCAGCTAACGCAGAACCTAGTGAAATCCCTATTATTTGTAAAGTCCGTAGTTTGTGGTGTCCTGGAATTTTGAAATCTGAAATATACAGTGGATGACAAGACAGTTCAGTGAAATGTCAAAACAAGAGTTAAAGTGAAGCGTTTTTTATTAAAAAACATTACTTGGAGTTACACGAATGGCTGATACAAGTGGTCCCTGGAGATTATCATACATTACAGATCCCTTGCCAGACCAGAAAAAAAGGATTTCCAGTGGATCCTCATCTAATTGTACTTGAAAAGTCCAAGGATCTGTTGTATTTTTAGTTTCATCTCTTATGTTGAAATCATGTAATTGTATCTTCCCCTGCAATGAAGATCAGCGTCTTTTTCAATTGAATGATTACCCACTAATTCACAGAATATTTTGATATAAGCAAGTACATTATACCTGAATATACACATCAAAGACACGTACTCCACTGCTGGTATAATCTTCATCATTTGTAAAAACAACTTCAGCAAAGTGGAGAGACACGTGGTAACTGCCCTTGTGTAAACAGAATCCATAATATTTCAGAGCGACAGGGCAAAAACGAGCAGTTTGAAGCTTATCCGGTTCATCCGAAACTCCACAAGTCACTTTTCTTATGTAATCACTTTCATTTCCGAAAGCTGATGAGAAGTCTCCAGTACATGAATAAGCCCATCTTTTGTCAGGACTTACATGGAACTTTTCTAGAGAAGTATCTTCATCATATTCATACCACCAGTTCCCATCATCACTACGGATACGTGGACCACCACAATTAATGGACAAATTATAGTCTACAGGAATTAAACATGATGATTGTCAGAAGAAGAATCTATTAGTACTCCGTTGCAGTTCCAAAGATAATGTTACTTCTACATACAACTTACACTTCGATTTCCCTTGACAATACTTGTGTTTTGCTTCAAGTGTAAAATTCCTGAAGAAACAGCCAAAGTTTTTTTTTTTTTTTTTTTAAATGATGGTCACGTATATATATTATTTTATAACAGAAAAAATTTCAGTAATTTCGTGTACCTGTTCGGTTTGCTAGTTGAGGACATAATATGATGCCAAACAAGTCCATCAGAAGTTGTCATAAGGGAACAAAAATAAGAAGTCGAAATAAGACATAAGAAGTTGTCAAAGGAAACAAAAACACCTACAAATAATAAAAGTTAAGCCTTAGGACAATTGCGGCTGCTAATGTTTTCAATTTATCTTCTCAAATTACAAATAGATCATTTTACCACTTTAACTTATTAAAAATTATTTATAAATATTTTTCAACTAATTTAGTTATTAAAATTGATTCATTATAACTTATAAAAAAATGTCAGTCAGACAATTCAAATAGTATTAAAAATTATTAATAAATTTTATTTTTAATAAGTTAAGATATTTAAATGATCAATTTGTAAATTGAAAATTAAAAAAAAAATCAATTAGCCGTTCGCATTAGACTTGGAAGTTAATTACATGTTCAGATGTGCAATTCCAGGAAATATTCCTTCTTCTGATCCATTGGACTCGAGTGACTGAATTGGGAAGTTGTTGTATGCCAGATCCCTGCAATATTAGTGAAGGACCTGTACAGTTAACAAATTCAAAAGATCTGGAAATCTTATACTACCCTTAGAATTACGTCTAATTGTTTATTATTTGACACATAAATATTTAATTGTAATATTTAGTGTATATCTCACATTTATATTTTCTATTTTACCTCTAATAAAAAGTAAATTAATTAAAATTTTAGCATTAATTTATTAAACTATTTATATTTTAATTATATTAATTTCTATTTTATAAATTAAATTAGATAATATAACATTATAAGAACTATTAAATTAGTTAATATGATTTCATAATTCTTATTAAATTAAATTTAATAAGTAAATAATTAAAATCAAAATATTTTTCATTTAAAAATATTTTACTCATGTTCATCCTTTTATATATAGTATAGATAAGTGTAAAATACACAAAATATGTATATAATAAAAACAATAAAAAAATATTTTTTTAAAAAAATAGTCAAATATAGATATTAAGAGTGAAGAGAAATCAACTTAATTATTTTCAATAACTATATTATACAGCCTAATAATAATAATAATAATAATAAGATACAAGCAAAAGTAGGGGAAGAAATTGTATGAACATACAAGTATTGAGTGGAAACAGAAGGGATTGGCCCGCTTAGCTCATTTTCTGCCAGAATCCTAAACAATTGTTAAATTCACAAATGTTAAATTCTAAACGAAAATATGTATAAGTTTGATAGATTGATTTCATAAGTTTCTAGTCACCTACAGCGTAGATAAATTCTGTGTAAATTTTGGAATCGGACCGGTCAACTTGTTAAAGCTCAAATCCCTGCACAACAGAAATCCAAACAAAAGTTATGTTATCTACAAATTGAATAAAATTTCTTGTCTTCATTATATATATATATATATATATATATATATATATATATATATATATATATATATATATGAAATAGCCAAACCATGTCTTATTAATTTTTTTTTTTATCTCATACTTTTCATATTTCATAGCTATATAATGGTTGTGACTATCTTGAAATCAAGTTAGGTCAACTTATAAGAGGTATAAAACTTTTACAATTTTTTTAATACATAAAACTCAAATTCAAAATTTTAATTAAGAAAATGTATACTTTTTAACACTTAAAGTAATAATTGTTAGATAGAGTCCTCATCAGGTTGTTTGTAACCATTTTTATCTTATCATATTGTTACATAGAGATAGGTAGTGTTTGTATTTATGTAACTCAGTCCTATGTATTCTGCATATACATCTTGTACTCTTCTATAAGAATTACCGAATATACAATACAAAACATCATCATCTTCCCAAACGTTACATGGTATTATAGCTTTACCATGACTGACCAACTTGTTCCTATTTCTAACAACAACACTGCTACCATAATTTCATCTTCTACAATGAGCTACACCTTTGCCATCAAGCTCACTTCACGTAATTACCTAGCATGGAAGACTCAATTTCTTCCACTTCTTAATTATCACAATGTGAACTCTTCGATCAATGGCACTCCACCTCCTTCCCAAACCATATCTTCATCCACCAACCAAAATGACGCCACTCCAAATCCAAAATTTACACAACGGTTTAAACGTGATCAACTACTTCTCACATGGATCTTGTCTTCATTATCTGAAGAAGTTTTCTCTTATATCATAGGCTACACTACATCTTTAATGGCCTAGCGAGCACTAGAAAGTGCTTTTGGTTATGTATCCCAGAATCAACAGTTTCAACTCCATGTAGAACTTCAAGAGTTGAAGAAAAATGGCATGTCCATTGCTCAATATTTGCAAAAAGCCAAAGCTCTTGCTGATGAACTTGCTATTGCTGGAAGATCTATCTCCTTTGTTGAGTTTAATGCGATTATTTATCGCAACATTGGTATTGAATTTCATCCTATTGTCTGCTTTGAATCTTGATACTGATCCTATTTCCTTTGCTAAGCTTTATAGTCAACTTTTATCCCATGAAATTCTTTTGCAAAGCTATCACTTTCATCCATAATAAATCTTTCCATTCGGCCACCTAGTTTCTCTCAACCTCATCCCGACTCATCACCAATGCAACCTTCTCCATAGAGGGGTCATAATGGCAACAAACATAAATGTTAAATTTGTGGTTATCATAACCATAAACTGATCGCTATAAGTGTCGGTATGCCCCTCGCCAATCTCCATGGCCTCAAGCAAATTACACTTGGCATAACAGCACCCTATCTTTTTTTTTTCTTATGAATCTATGACCTTTCTACCTCCTGCACCTACTTTGTCTAAACCTTGCGTACCTAATACAGGCGCCACCCACCACATGACGCCAAATCTCTCCACCATTCTGCATCCTCAGCCTTATAATGGAGGTGATCATATCATACTTGGTAATGGCCAATCTATGTTGATTTCTCACATTAGTATGGTTTTTATTCCTTCCATGAAATGAACTAATTTGTTAATGAAAGATGTGCTTTATGTCCCTTATTTATCCACACCATTATTGTCTGTTAAATGATTTACTAAGGATAATCATTGTTCTTTTGAATTTTATCCTTCTTATTTTCTTATTAAGGATTTGTAGAGCAAGGAAATCCTATTACAAGGAAAAAGTAATATGGGTTTGTATGAGCTCTCATCCTCTTAACCTCAAGCTTTTTTATCTACTCATGTTCCTTTTGAAACTTGGCATGCTTATGCAGGCATAGAAGATCAAGCCCTTACTTCATGGAAAATTTTGATAATTTACGGTAGTGGCACTGCCATAAATTTATGCAAGTTTCAAATATCGAATTTGAGTGATTCAAAAGCCTAGTTCATATAAAAATAGGCTAACGATTGCAAGGCACAAGCTTTACTCGAGATGTCTATCGCTTTTCAGTCAAATTCCATCATTTAGGCCCTCAAACGGGCAATTTTTGTGTTTTGCTATTTTAGGAGTTGAATTTACTATTTTGTTTAGGTTTGTTTTAGGGTTTTACTATTTAAACTCTTTGTTTTCATTGTTGGATGACAGTTTTTTTTATAATAATTGAATTATTTTCCAATTTTCAAAATTTTATGAAAAATTTTGATGCATATAGCCTAGTTTGGCAATAGAAGATTAATAATCGGTAGTCATGTGCAATTCAACAGTTGTTGATTATTACTATTCCACCCTTTTGCTATGTCACATGCCCGCCTTGGACATCCATGAGTTCAAGCAATTTCTAACACCATTAAAGACAATAATTTGCCAGTTAATAAAGACTCCATTGGTTCTTTTGTTTGTAGTTCTTGTTGGTTAGGAAAAATTAAGAAATTGCCTTTTGCTTTTGTTGAGCACACTAGTAAAAAGCCCTTTGACATCATCCATTCTAATGTTTGGGGTCCTTCCCCTGTGGTTGGCAATTTAGGATTTAAATATTTTGTGTTATTTTTTGATGATTTTTCCTGTTTCACATGGATTTTTCCAATATGAAATAAAAGTGATATTTTTAGTATTTTCAAAATTTTGAATCCTTTGTAAAAATGCAATTTAATTCTTCAATTTGAGTTTTCCACTCCGATTGGGTGGTGAGTATCAACAATTAAATTCATACTTTAAATAAAAAGGAATTGTTCATCGTATTGCTTGCCCTTACACACATGAACAAAACGGCTTATCAAAATGAAAAATACGACATATTGTAAACATAGGCCTCACACTCCTTGCTCATGCATCAATTCTTTTTCATTTTTGGTCTTATGCATTTTTACATGTTGTCCAAACAATTAATATAATGCCTAATGTTGGAATTAAAAATAAAACTCCCCATGAATTGTTATATAATTCCAAACCAAATTATTTGGATAAGAAAATTTTTGGATGTGATATTTATCCATATTTATATCCTTTTAATCATAACAAATTTTCTTTTCATAGTCAAACATGTGTTTATCTTGGATGTTCTCCTTCTCATTGAGGTTTTTATTGTTTAGACATAAATCATGATAAAGTCTATATGGTTTGTCATTGCATTTTTTGTGAGTCTATTTTTCCTTTTACCACTCAAACAAATCATTCTTATCCTACTTCAGATCCACATGCTAACTCTCTATGGCTCATACTACAAATCCTGCATGCTCCCTCCTTGTCAACAAGTATATTTCCTAATTTTGCATCTGTATCGCCTTCTCCTTTGCCATTCCATGCTAACTCACACCAACTGCACACCTCACCATCACCCATATAACCCCACCCATCAGTCCCCCATACTTTCGCTACCTCACCAAACCCAACAGACCACTCCCCACCTAAATCTAATACTTCTCGCCACCTTACCACCATCTCATCTTCTTCTTCTTCTTCTTTGCCCAATGCCTTATTTGATTCAAGTTTAAACCTAATCGTGGACCTTACCCAATGCCTAAATGCCAAACCACTTTTAACCATAATTGGAACCCATACCCATGACATGGTTTTATGTCAAAAAATAATGGCAAAATGTAAACTTCATCTATCCATTAAAAATACCTGAAATATCAACTACCTTCACCATGAACCATATACTTTCAAACAAGTAAGTAAATATTATGAATGGAATAAAGCTATGCAATATGGGATTGATGCATTATTGTCCACTTCCATTTGGGATTTAGTTCCTAAACCTCCAAATGCTAATATTGTTTTTAATAAGTGGGTTTTCAGGATTAAAAGAAATTCATATGGAAATATTGCTAGGTACAAGGCCAGGCTTATTACCAAAGGCTTTATATAACAAAAAGGTATGGATTATCAAGAGACTTTTAGTCCTATGATCAAAGCAACCACAATCCGAATTGTTCTTACTCTTGCTTCTATGCATAATTGGATAATTAAGCAGCTTAACATTTCAAATGCATTCCTTCATGGTCTTATAAAAGAAACTATATACATAACATAGCCCCAAGGCTTTATGGATGCCTTTCATTTGGATTTTGTGTGAAAATTAAATTGCTCCTTGTAGGGTTTAAAGTAGGCACCTTGAGCATGGTTCTCTAGTCTTGCCACTTTTCTTCACCGACACGACTTTGTCTCTTCTAAAGTAGATAATTCAATGTTTTATAACAAATCAGGTGCGGATTTAACTTTCATTCTTGTTTATGTTGATGATATTATCATCACATAAACCTTTACAATTGTGGTGCACAAAATTATTTCGACTTTTTAGGAAAAATTTCCTATCAAGGATTTGGGCAACTTGCATTACTTTCTTGGCATTCATGTTACACGTTCAACCAATGGTATTTTACTATCCCAAAATAAATATGTGCATGATTTATTAGACAGTGTGGGCATGTTAAACTCCAATAGCTGTAAAACTCCAATGGCGATTTCTCCATCATTATCAAAACATTTGGGTACTCTTAGTGTTGATGATGCCCAATATCGTCAAATCATTGGCAAGCTACAATACTTGACAATTACTCAACCTGACATAGCTTTCACTGTAAATAAGTTATGTCAGTTTATGCATTCACTGACCAATGTCCACTAGCATGCTTTAAAGAGGTTGCTTTAATATATAAAAGGTACTTTTGATTTTTTCCTTCACTTTGCTTCTAATCCTTCTTTGGATATCAAGTGCTATGCTAATAGTGATTAGGGAGGTGACCCTGATGATCGACAATCCACTAGTTATTTTGGAATTTTCTTAGATAATAGTCTCATTTCTTGGCTTGCTAAGAAGCAACCAACAGTTGCCAGGTCTTCCACTAAAAAGTGGATACAAGGCTATTGTATGAACTTGGGTTTTCACCAAGTCCAAGTACCCTTTGGTGTGACAATGGTAGTGCAATCTATTTATCCTTTAATCTTGTCTTCCATGCTTGCACAAAACACATCGAATTAGACTACCATTTTGTCCGAGACCAAGTCAGAAATGGCACTCTTGCCATTTGGTTTCTACCCATAGTTCAACAACTAGCTGACATCTTCACCAAGCCCTTGTCACTAGCTTAGTTCACACATCTTTGTTCGTTGCTTCCTCTCCAGCCGACCAAGGACTTTTAGGGGGTGTTAGATAGAGTCCTCATTAGGTTGTTTGTAACCATTTTTATCTTATCATATTGTTACATAGAGATAGATAGTGTTTGTATTTATGTAAATCAGTCCTATGTATTCTTCATATACATTTTATATTCTTCTATAAGAATTACCGAATATACAATACAAAACATCATCATTTTTCCAAACATTACAATAATAAGTTGTTACCATGTTTTATATTTTAATCATTCACATTTCAAGTAATATTGTAACACAATTCTATAGTCTATTAATGCATGCACATTTTTTTTTTATCGAATCTTATGAATTAAAATAGTTGTCATCCAACTAATGAGAAATGTCAAAAGGAAAGCATAACTACTACGTTAATTACTTTGGAATATCACCCCATGATTTTTAGCCACATCTAGTGGTAAATCTTAGTTTTGAGACCTGTCCTCACCCCTGAAAGGATTAATTATGTTAGGGACCTATCTTGAGTTGGACCTGTGAAATTTACTAATTGATAAGTGTAATTGTAGATTTTTCTTTTGTCGCTAGTATACTATTTATTGTAATTGTTCAAAAATAATTACTTCATAATATTCTATAATAGAAAGATATAAGGATCAAGCTTACAAGTATTTTAACGATGGCCAATGACCGATGTACTCAGGGATGGAGCCATTAATGGAGCAGTTCCTCATTCTCCTGTAAAGGCCAGTGAAGAAGTTGGCAATGAGTTATGATTAATTAATAAATTTTTTAAGTATAATAGTTGATAGAAACTGTTGCGCATATATATATATAGGCAGAGCATGTAGAGGCAGAAACTCCAGCTGTTTGGAAGGCTTCTCCACCAGCGTTTATTAAGTTTAACTCAGATGCAGCATTTTGCAAAGAGTCCAAACAGAGCAACTATTGTGGCAGTAGCTAGGGATCACTCTGGTATTTTGAGGGATGGATTTTGTTTTGTAAGACTCTTTCAGCTTTGTCGGGGAAGTTATGACAGTTCTTGCAGATGCCGTAATGGCGAAGACTGAAGGAGTTCTCAAAGCGGTGTTTGAAACTAATTCGAAGCTGCTAGTAGATGTTCTTAAAGGTGTGATTAAGGAGATACCATGGGAGATTGAAGCTATAGTTAATGATATTAATCAATGAATAGTTGCCAATGAGAAATACAACGTATTCAATTTTGTGAAAAGGACTTCAAATAGGGTAGCTGATTGGGTGTCTAAGAATGAACAATTTGTGTTACCAGCTTTAGCTGCGCTATTGTACTCAAATTCTGTTGTTGTCTTTAATGAAACAGTGTTATTGTGTGTGTGTGTATACATATATATATACATATACATATATACATATGGATATATATATAGCAGAATTAAGAAGTAAGAGAAACTCACAATTTATTTATATTTTTCAAATTTGCATTTGGAGGAAAGGAGAAGCCAGGGTTTCTTAGATCACTGATCCACCTGTTTATCAAACATGCATGAAAAATTGTTCATTTTCTTATATAAATAAACAATGCATTCTATAAAATATATATACATACATAGATGATGGAGAAGTGCACTTACAACTGTTCAAGATTTGGCATTGTAAAGATCTCAGCAGGCACTGGCCCTTCAAAATCATTTCCTGATATATATCTGTGATCCATAAATACATTTTCAAATGATTACTTGAACCTTTCGGGCCTTGTCTTGCAAATACATAATAACTAATTGCTGATCAAAAATTAAAACTTACAGAGAAACTAGATCAGTCCATTCTGAAATAAACTTTGGTATGGTACCAGTCAATCTGTTACCATCTGCTCCACTGCATGCATTGATCAGTTCAAGTTTTAATTCTTTTACGACATGCATGTCCGAAAGGTCAGCTTGTAAACTAAAAGAAACTGTTGGACGGTGCACTTACAAGTACTGTATCGACTTAAGTTTGCTATAATTGTCAGGTATTTCTCCAGTGAAATTGTTAGAATACAATCCACTGCACCAAGTTTGATAAAAGAATTATAAATTAAAAAAAAAACTGATTTATTATGATTATATATTTTTTTTTCATTTTAAAAATTGGGCTAATTAATACTTACAGAATTTCAAGCTTTGTTAAGTTTCCAAGTTCCCATGGAAGATGACCATTGAGTCGATTCTTCCCTAAATCCCTAATATAGTAGACCAACAAATGATTACTATGGAAAAACGGCCTTACATATACGTAAAAATTATTAAATAATTAATTTTTTTTTATTACATACAACTCAGCAATATTAGAAAGTTTTCCGAATTCTTTAGGAATTGGCCCTGACAACGTATTAGACCACAAATATCTGAAAAAATAAAATAAAATAAAAGCACCGTTACCAGAGCCCGTGTTGTGAACATGTATAATCAAATAGCAAGAGTGTTTGGTTTACCTGGTTTAGGTAGTTTGATAGAAAATTCACTAAATAAATTATACTTACAAAAATCGGAGCGACGACAAATTCCCAAGTGATGGAGGTATATGGCCTTGAATGAAGTTATATGACAAATCACTGTTGGGTAATATACAATTAGATATAAAAAAAAAAAAAAAAGTAAAGATAGATGCGGAATGTAACATTCAGTGTGGTCATTTACAGTGAAATAACCCTTTTTTTTTCTTTTAATTGACTCGAGTTGAATCAAGTTTTAAGTAGTTTAAACTTAATTTATTTATAATTGAGTTTACCTCAAGTCAAATTCATTATGCCAATTAATATTTATAAACCATTAATGAGTCTAAATAAAGTTAAAAAAAATAAAAAATATATAAATTATGAATTAAAATTATATATTAAAAATTAAAAAAAAATTATTTAATAAATAAATAATAATATTTTTAATAAAAATTATGATTTTTTAAAAATATTTTTAATATATATATATTTGTGTGTTTTATATCTAAAATTAAATTATTAAATATTAAAATTTTGAATTGATTTGTGAATCTTTATCAAATCAAACATCAAATTATTCACAAATATTTCAGCTTGTTTACTTGCTTATTAATTACTCTAATTATTTGTCATAATCTCTCCACGATCTGATGTAACGCGGCATCATAAAAAAAAATATTGGAATTTCAAGATGACACAAGAACAATATACTTTGCTTTGTTCAAAAATTAAAAATTATATTATTTAAAATTTTAAAATTTAAAAAATTTAAATTAATTAATCAATTATTTATAATTTTTATGTTATTTATAATTTAGTTATAATTTATAAAATATTAATTTTTTTCTTACGTGCAATACATGAAATTAAAATAGTTATTAAATATATAATTTATATTAATATTTTATTATTAAATTATTATAATATTAATAAAATAATTTATTAATAATAAATAATATATATTATTGATAATAATTCATCTAAAATGTATGTTACATTTTAAGAGTTATTATAAAAAAAAATACTAACATAAAAATAATTGTTTAAAAATGTTCACATAATAATATTTTTAAACATTGAGCATAAAAAAATAAAAAATAATATAATTATACAATATAAAAATTAATATAGAAGAGTAATATTATTTTTATTTATAATATAATTAAAATAAATTTGAAGCTTATACTAATTTAATAATTTATGTATTATTTAAATTTGATAATAAAAAAATATAATTATTATATTTTTATTTAAATCTATACCATTTTTAAATATAAAATTTTAAATTTTAAAATACAAATTAAAACTATTCTTATCAATTATAAAAAATTTTAAAAATTAAATTAAAACTATTTTTATAAATATATAAAAATTACATGTTTATTTTTATTCAAAAAAGTTTTTCATCTATTTATACTTTTGTATATAGTATAGATGCATAGATATCACTATTTTTTAAAAAAGTCATAAGTTAAATATGCATTTTTTTTAATTACTTTTAATCAAATTATATATTTTTATAATATTCTTATTAAACTTTAAAATTAAAATGAATTTCAATAAATTGTAATTATTATGTTTTTTATATCAATAGCCAGGAAATGATAACAAAAATATAGAAATGTTTAGAATGGGAAAAACTTACAGATTTGCCAAAGACTTGAGATTACCCAAAGACGCAGGAATAGTACAACGAAGATGATTTTGAGACAAATCTCTGTTTGAGGCAATCCCACAATAATAATAATAATAATAATAATAATAATAATAATAATAATAATAATAATAATAATAATAATAATAATAATAATAATAATAATAATAATATAAAAAGTGAACAGATATAGTTACTTTTTCTTAAAAAAAAATTATTAATACCAATATATTTATATGAAATTGATAAAATTAGTCCAATTTAATATATTATTTATAATTTTCACAACATTTATTTATATTATTTACAATTTAACACAATTATGCTTTAATTATAAATTAAAAAATAAAATATATATGACAATTGAGGTGAATTGATTAACATTTATTATTATAATCTTACATGCATATGAAGGTCTAAAACTAGATAAAGAATGAATTGAATATAACTTTTACAAATTGAATAAATTTGTTATTCTCAATTTATATTTTTTAAAAATAACTGAGACTAAAGTTTAATTAACAATTATAATTAGTATTTAAATGATATAAATGTGAAATTTATAAAATAGAAATTAATTACTTCACCTCATATGTCACATATGTATTTTACTTTTCTTATTTTGACTAAATTGCAATTGTATTGAAATTGCATATAATTTTTCAAATTGAATTAGTTTTACCAAATTCTAAAATTTAGTATGAATTTGCAAAAGTTGAAAATTTATGATTTTAGGCCTGCTTTTTAAAAAATATGTATAAAAATTATCAAAAGGATAACTGTGTAAATAGTATTTACACTTTACAAAATTATTATTTTGGTATTTGATTTTTTTTTTTTTTGCAATTAGTTCAAAATGGTGTTTCTAATATGTTTGCTGATTAAAGTATTTATTAAATAATAAATTGACTTAAACACCTTTATTTTATATTGGATTTTATTTTCTTTATTTTTTAAAATCTATAAAAAAAGTATAAAAAATTAATTATATATTCTTTTATTTTATTAATTATAGTGGTTGATTTTAATTTTTAATTTTATGATTATATATAAATTAAAATTTATTGAAAATTTTAATTTTAATTTTATAAATATAATAAGTACAATTTTTATTTTATTTTATTTTAGTTAAGTTGCAATTTTCTTTTTTATTCTTTTGTATAAATTTAAAAACTAAATATTTTTATCTTATTTTATTTTTAATAATAATGATTTAATTTTTATTTATTCATTTAATTTTAATTTTAATAATATTCAATATATTTCTTTCAAATTAATATTTTTAAATGATAGAAAAATTAATTTTTAAAATTAAATAATAAAGTTTAATATAAAAAAGAATGTTTAACTCGTTCAAAATAAGATACATCGGCTTTTTATATATAAAATCCATTAAAATAATATTTTGAAATATTTTTTATCAATTCAAATAATTAATTAAAAAATAATTTAAACATTAATATAGTAAAATTCAAAAAATTCCAATACTATTTATACATTTATTCCATTGTCGAATAATCTTAAAAGTATAACAAAGAAAAATACGATACTTACAAAGTTTCCAAGTAAGTGAGTTTAGACACGTCATCATGAATACATCCCCAAAGCTCGTCGTTGGCAGATCTACCATTCAAATAAAATTGATCTAACATAATTATACGTGAAATATAAAAATACTAAAAGTATGTACAATATTTGCTGACAAAAAAAACTTAAAATAATGTTTTATAAGAAAATATTTTTATAAATACTGTTAAAAATATTTTAAAATGAAAAATTTGAGTATCGTATTTGTTTGTATAACTAATTTTTAATTGATTGTAGAAACTTTTCAATTTTCATCAATATAATTATTATCACATAGTTATTCATAAAATTTTAAAGTGCAAATATTATCGTATTGAAAATTAAGTAATTCAATAATATATATCTCTTTTAAAATATACATAAATTAAGGGTTCAATTTTTATTTTTTTCTATTCAATTTCTTTTAAACAATTATCATATCTATATATATGTATATACACTGAAGTAGTAATTTACCTCATAATCAATTCATAAATTAACTTTATGCCAATTATCACATTTGGCCGAGTAACACTAAAAATAAGTGAATGTGGAGTGCGTAAACATCACTTACTCGAATAGGCAAGTGAAAAGTAATAAAAAAAATTAAAATAACATTTTTAAATTATTTTATTTTATTTTATTTAGAAAGATACTATTATTAATGAAATAAACAAATTAGCTCTCAACTTAAATCTCTACCTAAAAAAAGAAAATTTTTTAGGTGAACGTAGGATTATGAACTCTTCATTATAAATTTAATATGTAACACAATTACGTAATATTTATTATATTTTTTAACTTTAAAAATTAAACATTTAATTATGACTACTTTTAATATATTTATAATTTTTTTTTTAAATTATGATTTTTTAAAAAATATCATATGTTATGATTTTTTTTATATAAAATTATAAGTTATTTTCAAAAATAATAAATTTCTTTAGTTATAAAGATATTTTTGACTCATTAATTTTTCAAGGCACTTTAAACGTTAATCCCATTTAATTTAAGTATCAAAATATAATTAAAAAAAAAAACGTGAAAAGTTACAGTGGGATGATGACAACATTCTTGGTAAGGTATTTTATTATTTATTTAGGAAGTCGATGTGTAGGAGTAATAATGTTATGGTTGTAGTTGGTGCATGGGACTGGATGATTAATCTCTTTTTATTTTCTGGACAAAAATAATTAAATTCACCAAATATTAAATAGGGAAATAATAATAAAATTATTATTATCATGACCCATATAAAATGGTATTTTTATATTTGGATGGAATCAATTTATGCGCTGTTCAACCCTCAATAAGCAATAGTTATCTCCATTCTTTACTAAAATTAACAATTTGTGGGCAACAGAGCATAATCAAGTGATAGTAAATTAACCCATAATTTTATATAAAAAATTCATAATATTTGAGATTTTTTTTAAAAAAATCATAATTCAAAAATAAAAGTTTATAGATATGTTAAAAGTAATTATGGTTAGATATTTAACTTTTGAAATTAAAAAGTACAATAAATACTATATAGTATTATGTGTCAAGTTAACAATGGAGATTTTATAATTTTACACGGCAAATTGGATTCACTCCAGAATTTTTCAAAAAAAAAATGTCAAATTATGTTTGGTTTGTAAACCCTAGAAATATCAAACTTGAAATCCATCAATAATGAAGGTAGAAAAGCTAGGGATTTTGATCGATTTCACCTAAGGACAAAATTGAAGATGTGATTATTTCGGTTTGACAAGCTTTTTAAGGGATTTAAGTATCCAAATAGTGTCTGCTTCTACAGGATCAATTCATCTATCTTTTTGTTTATGCGTTTGCTTCTGCAGAGCTTCCTTGTAGAAAACAAATGAGTATAATTATTGTTTTTGTTCAGTTACATTAGCCGGTAGAAGACATGCGTACCATGTGCTGAAAGTGAAGAGGAGAAGATGGCAAGATGAGAGTGAAGAGAAAAAGGCAAGAGTCGTTTTTTCAAATTAGGATTTTAAATTGGAAATTTCAGGAAAAAAAAAAAAAAAGGGAGAAGAATATATATGGCATTTCATGTCTGTATTTTCTATAGTCATTTTATTTCAAAATAAAGTAACTTGCTTTATTTGGAAAATTTTTTATCTAAATTTATGAAAATTATAAATATTTTATTTTATTTTTTGTGAAATAATATTATTTTTCATGAATATAAGAATTAGTATTTCTTTTATTATAATTTGAATTTTTTTTTTGGTTAAATTGTTATTTTGTAAGAAATTAAACCATTTTTATGGAGTAAATTGTTAATAATTGTAGAGTGTTTTCTATAAGTGGTAGTGCTACTTTATCAATTAATTTTTTTTTTCTATTGGTTTTTTGTAAAGAAGAAATCTTAATTCAGAAAAAATTATTTTATTTACGAAAAAATGTGAAAAATTATTATTTTTATGAAATAACATTATATTTATTAAGTGTAAGAATTAATATTTTTATTATAACTTGATATATTCTCATAAATTATTATTATTTTTTGTTAGTTTAAAATAATTTTATGTGAAAATAGTTAAAATAATTTCAATTTATGTAACAATAAAAACTATAAAAATTAATTTTATAAAAGGTGGTTTATTTTTCTATAGTGCAACAATCTAATGCAAAATATATTAAGTTATAGTGAAATGCACTATAATTTTTATATTTACAAAATGCTGTTAGTTTAAAAAAAAGGTTCAATGTTTTTTTCATATTTTTTTGTAAGAATAGATAAATTTTTTTAAATAAAGTACATTACTTTATTTTGAAACAAAATAAGTTCATGTTTACTCTCTAATTATATATTTCTTTCTTTCTTTCTTTTTTTAATATCTTCTTCATTATTAAAAATTTTTTTTATCATTATTAAAATATTAAGTTCCAGACTGATGTTCATGCACTCTGCATTGCAAATTTTTGGGTTAATTAGCCAAATGTGGTAAGTTACTAGGATAATTGGCCATAAAATTAATTTATGGATTAAGTAGATATTGCATTTAATTTCAAGGGGCAAATTGCTACTTCATTGTATCCATATATATATGGCTAAAGGTACAAATTGCACCCCTATAATTTGGCTTAATTTTATATTGGACCTTTTAATTTTTTGAGTTAAATTAAAACTTTTTCTTTGTAAAACTAAATCAAATTGAACTTTGATAAATACAGTAAAATCTTATAACTTTTATTTAGTTTTTATAATTTTTTTAAAATTTTAATTTTAACGGTTAATTATTAAATAAAAATTATATATATATATATTTAAAAGTTAAATTTACATGAAAATTTTATAATTTTTTTTTTAAAAAATATCAATTTTATTCATTAAATTTTTTTTAAATTATGCTCCTATTTTCTTATTTGTGTTTTCCAATATTCCCCTAGAGAGTCAAACAAAGTTGCTATTCAGACAATGGTTATATCATTTACCCCTGTTGATATTGCAATATTAAACACACAAACACTCATCTTTCTTTATTTTTTTTCACGTCAAACATTTTTTTTTTCATATCAAACATCCTTTTTTTTCATATCATGTTTATTAGTTTTTACCTGAAAGTTCATTGATCCTTAATGAATATGCAGGTAAAAATTAATAAACTGTAATAAATTTTTTGATTTTCAATTGCATATTCATTAACTTTAACCTTCAGACTTATTGACATTCACCTGTAGGTTCATTTTTAATTTCATTTTATTTATTTATAAAAAGTCTCTAATTAATTATAAATGAAACTCTACATTACAACTAATCAATCTATATACACAAACCAATGTATTTGAAGTTATAATTTTAAAAAACAAACATAAAAAAATCAACAAAAACAAATATTGGAAAATTTTCATTCTTGGTACGTACTTTCATTCATCTGTTTTAAACACCTAAGTTAATGTAACTTACTTGGTATTTCTTTTGCATCTCCATCTAGGGAAGAAAAATATAAGCGGGAGTTTTGTTGGAAGCATAGAAGAGACTCGGGAAATTTTGTAGTTTCGGGATGAAAAGGAGTTGACAACAATGACTGAGGTAGTGAGGATGGACAAGGTGAACAAGGCATTTGAATTATTAAAAAAAAAAAAAAAAACAGAACAGGGCATTTTAAAAGAATGGAAAAGAATGATGTGAGGTACATGTTTGTTCCCAATGTTGCCAGCAGCAATATTGAATGAAACCAACTCGTACTTAGCAGCAGCAACATCTTCCAAAGATATTAATAATAATTGTTTATTTATTGGTGCAAGCCAATAGGTCAAGTGAGCGCACATTCCTTGTTCTTTCAATCAGCTATAAAAGATAATATTTATCAACCGTAAAGTTTCACAAATGCAATACAATTCATCACTGCTATGCCAGGTTTAACTTATCAAATCTAAACAGTCTTAAAAAGCTACGAAGTTTATGATGAATAATAAGCAAAAAGTTTCTTTAATTTTTAATTGTATATTCATTGATTAAATCTTGCAGTTCTTTTTCAATTCATTAAAAAATTTAAAAGTATTTTTTAATTAATGACAAATGAAGATTCAATTAATAACATATGAACCTTTATATTGTAACTAATGAATTTATATATACAAACTAAATAAATCCAACAAAATTCTTTGCAGTCAAAATTTAATATAAACAAATACAAAAAGAAGAATAAAAAGAAGTTATTAAATTTTAGAAGAATTAATATGTAACTTTTGTAAATCCTCTTTCACTGTCTTAAGTTATGATTTTAAATTTTAAAATATTTAAGAGACACTCTTAAAAAAAAAAAGAAACAAAAGAAACAGCCACTGATTTAAAAAAAAAAAAGAAAAATGCAAAAAAGTTAAGAGAGACGGTGACTGGAGAAAAGAAAGAGGAAATGAGAGACAGTGACAGAAAAAGAGGAAGAAAAAGAGTTAAAAAAAAAAAGAAATTTAAAAAAAAAAAAAAGAGAGTGAGCCTTAAATTTGAAGTTAAAAAAAGAGTAAGATTTTTTGGCCCATATTGCAACATGAATAGAGAGTTCAGAAACAACTTGGATGGGCATAGTCTCTCCCATAATAGTTGATGATGTAACATATGATATTCTTCCTCTTAAATGAAAATTTATGCTTAATGCCTAAAAAAAATTCAAAAAATTTTTAAAAATTATTTTGTAAATTAATTTTTTTTTAAACTTTATAATTAAGTTATATATATATAAATTATTAATTTTATTTATTAATTAACCATTAACATTAATTTTTTAAAATTTATATAACTAATTGTACTAAAAATTACAAGATTTAATTTTATTCATCAATTTGATCTAATTTTTTTAAAAAAAATTCAAATTGGCTAAAAAGTAAAAATATTCAATATCAAATTAGGGCAAAACATGAAGGTATAATTTATATTTTTAGCTAGATTTTAAAAAGTAAATTAATGATTTCCTTCAATAAATAATATTGTAAAGAAAAAACGTACATTCCAGTGACATGGCAGACTGTCTTATTTTTATTGCAGTTGCATGTGATGTTGATAGGACCGCCCCTGTTCTCACAATATTTCCCAGAAATTTGTGGCCCAGCAGCAATTTGTCGCCACCTTGATGGCTTCAACTCCTCCATCACCGCTCTAAGTGCGTACACTGTCGAAAAATTTAATAAACAAATTAATTATTATTTTTTAGACAAATTTCATAAATACTGTTTTTAAAATTCTTGTTAATTTTTTATTTAACTAAATATGTAAACCAACATAAATATCTCGAAATAACTTACACATTTTTATATTATATTTTTAACAAAATATTTAATTTTTCATTCATTATATCGAATTTTTATACAATTAAATATTATTACAATAAAATAAATTAAGTTTAAATATTATAATAAAATAAATTTTAATTTTTATAAAAAATTAATTGAAGAAATAAAAAATTTAGATAAAATAATACAAGATAAATATGTGAAACAAAATAATAAATAAAATGATTTTTAAAATTTTATATAATTAGTGAAAAATCTAACTTAATTAAAATAAAACAAAAATAAAAATACAATAATTGTAATTAAAAATATAAAATGTTTATTTTTTTTTAAAATTTAATACAATTATTAAAGAAATTCTAATTTTATAGTAAAATCTAAAAGAATATAATCATAGTGATAAAAGAAAAAAAATATAACATTTAAAGAAAATATTTTATCGTTAATATATAAGCACTTTAATTTATAAAATTTATTGAAAATATCATTTAAATTTTTTTTACCATTTCAAACATTCAATTTAATAAAAAAATTAGATTTTAAAATAGAAAATTTTAAAATGTAAACACTATTTATATAATTTTTTAGCATTCTTGTAAGTCTAAATTATATGAGAAATTTAGTTTAGCATTATAACTATTTACTTTCTGTCAGTTATTTCATGTTAAAAAACTAAATCAAATCACAAAATAGAGATTTTAATTCTAGATTACTCAATTTAACAACTACAGTTTACCCCTCTAATCTTTTATAAAAATATCAAATATTACAAATCTTTCGTAATACTTTTAAACTTTATATATATATATATATATATATATATATATATATATATAAATTTATTGTATTTTAATTATTAACACTTCTTTGATTTGGCTCCTAATTTTTGTGATAATTTGATTTGTACTGATCATAGTGGGTAAGGTTATTTTCACTTTACTTAGTTTGTTCTTGAGGCTTATGCCTATATTGTATGAAGACTATTCTTTCTTTTTATTTCATTTATATATTATTGAAATATAGAAAAATGATGTTAACGTTAAAAGTGTGTCAATATAATTGAAATGTTTGGGTAAGTTTCTAATTTTTGATCCCCAACCTTGCGATTAACACTTCTTTTAACAAACAATTAACATTTTTGGAAAAAAAAAAACTTGAATATTCAAAGAGTAATGAAATTAAAATACCTTCATCACAAGGCAATCCTTCATCAATATTGCTGCAACTGGATACATCTCGTCGAGCTTCAGATTGACAAATTGAAAGAAAAACGAGGAATGCAGCAACCTTGATAAGCCGCATTAAAGAATGCTCAATAATCATTCCTGTTTTTTCTAGAAGTTATCTTTCTGTCCAATGTAAAAACCTAAAATACAAGTAAATAAGATTCAACATCGATCCTTAATAAAAATAACAATAATAATAATGCAAGATATGAATCTTTTCGTTAATAAGAGGAATAATAGTTTCATTTATCATGAATGAACATGATATGTAATTAGATAATTGTTCATCGATTAATCAAGTATGCTGTCGTTGGATCGAAAAGTAGTAAAGGTTCACTTGTTAGAGGGACAGCCATGGCCACCAAATTCCCATATACCAAAAGACAACTCTTCTAATTTATCCAAATTCAAAATTTTCTTTTTAAAGAATTATTGTCCCAAGTCCATCAATCGGCATAATGATTGATCAAAGGATCGTCGAACACATTATAGGCAAAAATAGAAGAAGAAAACGCCATGATCAACACCAACATTAACACGACCAAGATTAGAGCCCAACAAGAAACACCAACAATTCTCTCTCCCCACTCCTCAACCAAAAGAAAACGTTTTTACTTTTTTCTACAAAGTTTGATCGATATGGCGCTGTTCAAATGAGTATATAAATAATGATTTCGTACATCCCACATTAAACAACCACATCAGTTACGACATATATTAATTAAATGTTCGACAAAATTGAAATAAATATATCAAAGTATTAAAGATATAAATTAGTACAATTTAAAAAATAAGATAAAATAGAAAATGGGACCATCATCCTTTAAAAAAATGATAAAATCATTTCTTAAAACAAATATAAAATATAAAAATTACACTTAAAAGGTGTAAAAATTGATAATTTGTTTTAACATCAAAGAGTTGCTTATTATATTGTTCAGTGGTGTTCATAAAACACCCATAATTCCACTCTATATTCATTTATTGCTAAAGAAAACAAATAAAACCCCACACATACACACAAAAATAAAAAAGTTTAAATGGTAGAAGCCAAAAAATTAAAGCAAGGTATAAGAAGAAGATTGATCTAAAATTTAGGAGATAATAATACTAATAATACTTTAATAAAAAAATAGCAATGATATTGCAAAGCAATGTCTTAAACAACGATAATTAATCATCATTTTTGTTACAATTTTGGAAAAATAACAATATCCATACCACTTTTATGAAGGAACCAGTGGAAGAATGATTGGCCACTTGACTCTACTTCAAAAATATGAGGAGTAGATGGGTAGTATATATTAGTAGTTGCGGAGCATCTTTTTTATCAAATAAAAGTTTACATAACTTTCTTACTTTTAAAGCTCTTTCTACAATATATATATATATATATATATAATTAAAGCTGTTAAAATTAATCGTTACTCAATTACAGTATTGATTATTCTTAATATATTAATAGTTAATACTTATTTAAGGCCTCTAAAACTGTGAAATTAATATTTATTTAATTATAATTATTGATATATTTTATAAATATTTAAACTTAAGAATAATTAATGGTTCTAATTAAATAAATATTAATTTGATTTTGTTATTTTTATTTGCACAAATATACACATCTATACCATAAAAGAAAAAAAAACGTATTTTCACCTATGCACTTCTAATTTTTTTCACAATACACTTTTATATATTTATTTTGATGTATTACAATTTTGTATTTTTATTTTCCGATTCATTGAAACTTATCGGATGGAAGAGACAAAGATAGTTCAAAAATTGTTCACTTTATTCCAAATATGGCAATATGCCTTTTTGGTTTCTTTCCTTTTTTTTTTTCTTTATCCAAAATCAAATTAAATAAATGTATCCAAATAAAATGGTTCAAGACTTTAACATTTATCGAAAAGGCCATAGTCTAACTAAAAACAATTATAATTATCTAATTCGTACGATCACAAGATTCATTATGTTATGTGATTAAAGAACTAAAAAATATATTTTAACTGTATTATTCTATAAATAATTTTATTTGATAGTTTGCTACTCGTTAGAAAAAATTTTAAAAAATTATCATGTAAAATATTTATTGAGAAAAAAAATATTACTTGATAATTTAATGATATATATGAATAAACTAAGAGGTTAGAATAGATTAAGCATAATAGCAGACACCGTTAAAGTTGCTTTATAAAAAATTTGATTCTCAGAATATAAAGTTGTTTGGCTGTGTTCTGTTTATGCTTTCAATATTTCCTTTTTTTGATATGTGAGAAATGCATGTGGCAAACTTTATATATATATATATATGAGAATTTTTATAAATTACAGATATTTAAAATTTATTAAATTTAGACAAAATTATAAGGATGATAAAAATTTTTAACAACTAATTTAATATAATTGTATATATTAAAATTTGAATCTAAAATATAATTTAAGTAAGAACAACTCTCTTTGAGTTCATTTCAATAATTATTGATGGTATATTATTTTAATATATAAAAGATTGAGTAACTAAGTAGTTATAACTTTCTTTAATGTATTAATAAGTTAAAAAGTTCAATTGTTGCGTTTTTTCTCAATTAAATAAAAAATATTATTTCAATATTTATAAAAATACTCAAATCTTTATCATTAATTTCTAAGATTTATTTTTCAATCCTAAATTTTAAAAGGTACTAATCATAAATCTGCACTTTACTTGAATGAAAATAATGAATTAAATATTATAATAACTAAAATTAAAATTTAATTAAATATAAAATTAGAACTTAAAAGTTATTACAATAATTTTATTTTATTATTTTTTTATTAAGAGTATATATATATATATAAAAGTTAATAATAATAATAATTAATATATAAAATAAAAGAAAAATAGAAAGTAGAATTAAAAAAATGTTTCAGTTAGAATAAAATATATAATTTTTTTATGAAAAAATGAGCAATAATTTAAATATAATAGAAATAAAGTGTTATATAAACTAGAACATATATATTTTAAAATAAGATTTTTTGTATTTTAAAAAATATATTGTGAATTTTAATAATTTAACACATAAATTTTTAGAGATGAATGTTAAATTATAAAAATTGATATTTGTCAAATTTTGAATATAATGAGTTTAAAGTTTCAACATTTTTGTGTGTGTGTGTCTATATATAGTTTCTTTTTTCATTTAAAGATTTGAAAAACATTTTAGAAGATAATTTTAGTATAAAGTTGAACTTTAATTCGTGAAAAGAGTTGGATTGATGGATTCCACCATACTCTTCTCGTGGAATATGAATTCATTCTAAATTTTATGTGAAAATGGCCCAACAATGATATCCATTAATTAAATGACTCACGAACTCATGCTGAATTTTGTGCCAACTCTTAATTCAAAATAGTACAATTTTTAAAAGTATGGTGATTTTTTTGACACTCAAAATAGGCAATTTTGTCTTATTTTTTACACTTTGATAATAATATTATTATTTTATGTTAAAATATTAATATTATATTAACTTTTAAACAATAATTTTTTTTAAAATATGTAATAAATTTAGGATTAATGGCAAACACACACCACCTTTGGAAATTTTTACACTTTTATTAAATCCTTTTAATATTAGCCTATTAATATATAATCATTTAATTTTTTACAATTCCAAACACTCATTGAAAATCCGACAAAATCTTACCGCTATGTGGTCACCGACCAATGTCCATGTAGGCACCATGTTAAGATATAATATCATTTTGATTGTTAACTACTATTTCATGTCCTCTATAACTCTTGTACACTTATCTCTTGTTAACAACAAATAGTTATTTGTTATATATCTAACTCTCTTGTATCTATATATAAACAGCCTTGTACAACACTATTGATGTGTGATTAATATACAGAATACATTTTCTCATCTCTTTTATTTTATCACATAGTATTAGAGCTTGCTTAAAAAAATGGCAACTCAAATCGTTCCAGCTTCCTCAACCTCTATTGCAACTTCAGTTTCTACCACTAATTATACCTTTGCCATTAAATTAACTCATAGAAATTTTCTTACATAAAAAACTCAGTTTGTTCCTCTAACTTTCACAATATGATCAAACTTATTGATGGTACACCTGCACTACCTATAATGGTTGTTTCTTGTACTAATCCAAATGAATCTCTTGTCAATTTTGATTGCACCTCATGGTTCAAACAAGATCAGCTGCTACTGTCTTGGATTCTTTCATCTTTAACTGAAGAAGTATTCTCATATATAATTGACTGTAAAACATCATTAGATGCATAGAGAGCACTCAAAAGTGCATTTGGGGCTATATCAAAAAATCATTAACTGTAAATATATGTTGAACTCCAAGAGTTAAAGAAAAATGGCATGGGCATCACTCAACACGTACAAAAAGCAAAAGCTTTGTCTAATGAATTGGAATTTGCAGGTAAAATTCTCTCTCCTTCATAATTCAATGCCATTATTTATATCGAAATATTGGAATGGAATCCATCCCATTGTCTCTGCTCTTAAACTTTAGTCAGAACTTATTTCATTCTTTGAACTATATAGTTAATTAATCTCCCATTAAATTTACTCAAGAGCTATGCTATCACACCTTTATCTCATCTTGTTTTTTTTTTCCAACCCAATGCTCACCCAGACCACTATATGCTAGTTTTCAACATCCTAATTTTGTAAGTGTCAGATTTGTGGGTATTTTAACCACATAGTAGATCACTACAAATGCCACTATGCACCTCATTAAAATACTATTCGACCACAAGCCCACTTCACCTCTTTCTCAAATGGGTGCATCCTCTTATCAGACATCACTTCACCCTCATTACTCGCCTAATTATCCAACTCTAGTCTTGTCGCCATTACCACCACTTGCTCAATGGATTTTGGACACAGGTGCAACTCATCATATGACATTAACAGTCCATTAACTTCAATAAAGCCAACCTTATAATGGCCATGATCATGTGATAGTAGGTAATGGACACTCAATGCCTATTTCCAACACAGGTATTACCTTCTGCCCTTCACAACATCATATTAAATTGATACTCAATGAGGTATTACATGTTCCTACTTTTTCCAAATCTCTTCTTTCTATTCAATATTTTGCAATTGATAATTGGTGTTTCTTTAAATTTTATCATGACTTTTTTTTTTATGAAGGACCAAATGAACAAGGTTATCCTGTTATAAGGCAAGAGTAATAAGGGCTTGTACGAATTCACTTCTCTATAACCATAGGCGTATCTTCACACTAGATCAGTTATATTTTATGTTTGGCATGCACGACTTAGTCACCCTCGCAAATCCATTGTCTCTTCTATCATTAGTCAGATAGTTTACCTATTTCTTCTCCAGTTATTTCTACCACCGTTTGTTCTTTATGTTGTTTAGGAAAAATGGCAAAACTTCCTTTTGCTCAAGTTGATCATTGTACTACTCTTCCTTTTAAGATTATTCACTTAGATTTATAGGGTTCGTCCTTAGAAAAAAGTAATTTAGGCTTTCATTATTGTAATACCCTATGTTTTAATTAAATATGTAATTTTATATTTAAATCTTTAATAAATACTTTTAGGTTATATTATATAAAAGATTTTTTTTTATATATCTAATGGAGGTATTTTATATATATATATATATATATTATATTTAGGGTTAAATATTATTTAAGATGTGTGTATATTAAAATAACTTGTATTTATATAAGTACATGTAGTGTATGTATATATATATATATACACACTAATAATTACCTAGACACACCTATATGTATAATAATATATTATTATATATTAATAGTTTATAGTATTTTATATACATATATATATAAGTGATGGAAAAAAAAAAACAACAAAACAACAAAACAAAACAAAACGGGACCAAACACAAAACAAGAAAAAAAAAAAAGAAAGAAACAAAGAACACAGAAGGAAGCAAAGTAGCAGCGTGAGGTAGAAAAAAAAATAGGGAGAAGAGAAATAAAAGCTCCCAAGCCCTGTACCCTCTCCCACTTCATCCCTCACCATCTCTCCCTCCTCCTTCACTGCGCCGTTCGTCCTGCCACTATCAGAATCACCATTGTTGTCGCACCAAGCTACCAAGGGAAGAGCTGCTGCTGCCATTCCTCATTTATTTCCTCTGTCAGCTTTGATCCAAGCTGATCCAACACCACCCAAGCTTCCCCAACTTCCCTCATCGTCTTAGGTGTCCGTCCAAGCCAAGAGCCGTCGCTGCAACTCACCACCGGCGCCGGAATTGAAGGTTGAAGGTGAGTTGCGCAGAGTTGTTCTTAGGTTGTTGACAGGTTGTTTTTTGGTTGTTGCTAGATTTTTAATGTTGATTTTAGGTTGTTTTTGAGTATATGTTGGATTATGCCCATAAATTGCTTCAATTTGGATTTTAAATATTTTTCCTAATTTTTCTTACTTTACAGAATTTTTTTTTATATAATATTTATTTATTTATTTTAATTTTTAAGTTGATTTATTGGGTTTATTTGGTTTAGTTAGTGAAATCAAAGTGATTATAGTTAATTGTTTTAGTATATTAATTTTTTTGTAAGATTTTAGAGTTTTTAGTGTTAATTAGAGGGTTACGTAAATTTTAAGTATTTAATGGGTAATTAGGCTAATTTTGAAAATTTTGATTAAAAATTATGAAATTTTAATAATTGAGGTTATTATTAAATGTTATTAATTTTAGAACTCAAATTGTAATTTTTGAGATTTTCATACTATTTTTATAAATATTTTTGAGTGTATGCCAAATTTGATTTTTAGGTTAAATAATAATATTTGGAAAAATTGTTGGTTGATTGTATGTTTTAATTATAGTAGGAAGATTTATTTTGAGAAAAATAATTTTTGGAATGATTAAATAATTTTAAGGAATTATTTTTTGTATATATATAGCACATTATGTAATTTATATATATGCTAGGGGTAAAAATATAATTTTACACTAAATATGATATATATATATTTTAATTAATTTTATTAATATTTAAAGGGTTTAGATAATTTTTATAAATTAAATTGACATAATCACTTAAGTAGAGTAAATTTTAGATATTGAATTTCAAATAATGTATATATATATATATATATATATAATACATTACAAAGGTTTTATTTTGGATAATAATTATAATTATAATTTTTGGGGATGGAATACAAATTTAATTGTTTACTTTTGAATAATTGAGTTGTGATCTCGGTCGGAGCAAATTGTAGTTTTGAGAGCCCGACTCGAGTGTGAATGGTTGTGTATATTGGAAGTGCATTTTCTATGCAGGTCTGACTCTACCTTTGGTAGAGAGATGTCCGTTTTACAGAGGAGATTCTGTCGAAATTTTGGTAGATTTTCTCGTAAAACGTGATATCCGTAAAAATTCCTACCGTTAGTCAGGTTAAATCCTGTCTGTCGAGTCTTGTCCGGTTTTCCTCGAGTCAATTTGGAATTTTATTATTTTGTTGATTTCTGATTTCAATTCCTTAGTCATATTTAAAAGTCGATTATTATTATTTCCTTCTAGATCATCTCGGAGCAGAAGCTGTGAGACCGAGGCAGACGCGTGGTCGTCAGCCTTCGCATTCATCCTGTAAGTCGATAAAATGATCTGTGCGTGTGTTTATTTAAAGAATGCATGCGCTCGTATTTTTATTAAATTGATTATATGATTTATTCAATTTAATGCTATCATTTACGATTTAAATGCAAATTATTTATTTAAAATCGATATGAGAAATTTTGGTAGAACGAGCTACCTGGTGGGCTTCACCAGGACTATGTGCACATGGTAGAGATTGAGAGATGGATCCGTGATATATATGATTGATGAATGTTAAACTGGGACGGGTGCCTCGGTGGAAGCCATTGCTCTCGGGGACCGCCAGTGATTGTAAGGTTATTAATGGACTGGGATGGGTGCCTCGGTCGATGCCTTTGCTCTCGGGGATCACCAGTGCCATATATTAGGATTAAGTGAATGACTACGGCTTGGTGCCTCAGTTGATGCCCTTGCTCTCGGGGATCGGTAGTCTAGTTGGAATAAGTGGGCCCAGTTGGCCGTTTAGACTTGGGTTTAGGGTTCTACCGAGATTTTCCAAAAGCTATACTTATATATTATAAATTATTTTCACTATAAATATATATAGTTTTCAAAAAGGTTTTCAAACCGTACAACTCTTTTATTGACTTACTCAGTGAGGTCTGATTCCCCTCAATTTATTTATTTTCAGGAGCTTGGGAGTTCGACCTCAGACTACCTCTACGCCGGATTTCTTCTTGACCGGCTATTTTATGTAGGTCATTATAAGCTGTACTGTGTACTAATCTAGGTTGCTGCAGTAGTATATATATTAAAGATTTGTATGGTTTAAACATAATTATGTAATTTATTTGTGTAAACCACGCTTGCGTATAAGATTCAATCTGATTTATAATATGAGATGTTGAAATACATTATTATTTAAGCAGTTGAATTTGTGTATTCTGAGAAAAATCAATTTGATAATGTGTTTTGTTTTAAAGTAAAGTTTAATATGTGAATGGTTTTATTTTCTTTTTCCTTTAGGCTTACTACAGGTTTCGGGGGCCTTATGCTTACCCATTCCCTAGTGCCGGTCACGTGCCCTTGGGTTCGGGTCGTGACAATTATTATGTCTTATTTGTCAATAAATTTCTTATTTTACATGGATTTTTCCATTAAAGAATAAAAGCGATGTGTTTTCTATCTTCAAAGAATTTGAATCATTTGTTAAAACATAGCTTTAATGTTAAATTAAAGCCTTTCATTTAGACTGGGGAGGGAAGTTTTAAAAATTACATCAATATTTAAAATAGTAGGGCATTATTCATCATGTTTCTTGTCCATATACACATGAACAAAATGGACTAGCATAATGAAAAATTCGTCACATCATTGACACTAGCCTAACTCTACTTGCCCATGCTTGTATTCCATTTAAATATTGGTCATATGCTTTTCTTCATGTCATTATTATAATAAATCAAATGCCGAGCACCAATTTTAAAAATAAAATCCCTTTTGAAGTTTTATATAATAAAAAGCCTAATTACACTGAGTCAAAAATCTTTAGTTGCACTGTTTATCCATATTTTAGACCTTATAATAAAAATAAAAATTTCTATTGTAGTCAAGCTTATGTTTATCTTGGTAAACCACTAAATCACAGTGGTATATATTGTTTAGATCCCACTACTTCCCACATCTATATTATGCACCATGCTATTTACGATGAAAACACATTTTGGTTTCATCCGAATAATGTGCCTCCAGCCTCTCTGCCAATTTCTCAAAACCATCAGCCTTAGATTACTTTTCAAGAGTTGTATACTCTTGCTTCTGCTCTAGGACAGACTCCTTCTTCATCCAAAACTCCACAACCATTAGGTATGCGCTTTACTCCTTCCTTATCAAATCCTTCCTCCTCCCAATCCTTATCCTCTCTTATATCTAACTTATCTCCATCATTTAATCCTTCAGTGTTACCTATTTTTAACCAACTAACGTCACCTTCTTTTACATAATTTAACATATTGCCTTCAGCTCTTCCACTTATTATTGATCTGACTAAATTCAATCGTCCTCTACCCTTAACTCAACCTGACACTAACTGCACCCATTTAATGACCCTTAGAACCTCCACTATGTCTAAACGATCCACTCACTTTACTACCAAATCCACTAATTATCTTGAACATGAACCTCAAACATTTTATCAAGTTAGTAAGTATTTTGAATGGCAAAAGGCAATGTCTGAGGAAACTAATGCATTGTTGTCTACTAATACTTGTGATTTAGTTCCTAGCCCTCTAAATACTAACATCATTGCCAACAAGTGGATTTACAATATTAAAAGGAAGTTTGATGGCTCCATTGATAGATTTAAAGCCCATCTTACTGCTAAAGGATTTACTTAATAAGCTAGTGTTGACTACAAAGAAACTTTAAGCCCTGTAGTCAAAGCCATTACCATTTGCACTGTTCTCGCTTTTGCCTTAATGCATTACTAGGACATGCGCCAAATAGTCATCTCCAATGCCTTCCTCTATGGCAATCTTCAAAAAATAATTTTTATGGACTAGCTTGTTGGTTTTGTTGATCCTATTAGACTTGAATTTATTTGTCAACTTAACCATTCTCTTTACAGTCTGAAACAAGCACTAAGGGAATAGTTCTCGTGTTTGATAAGCTTTCATTGGCAACATCAATTTATTCAATCTCTAGCTGATTTATCATTGTTTTCATAATGTATTGCAACTCACAATTTGTATGTTCTTATCTATGTTGATGACATAGTCATTATCGGTTCCTCCTCTACTCAAATCAATCACTTTATTGCTGAACTTCATTAAGAGTTCGTGGTTAAAAACTTAAGCTAACTCCATTACTTCCTTGGCATTAAAGTCTCTCATACTCATGAAGGCCTTACTTTATCTTAAACCCGATATGCTATTAATCTGATTCAATAAGTTGGTCTTTATGCTTAAAATCCATACAAGTCTCCTATGACATTATCTCTTAAACTCACTAAACACAATGGTAGCGCTATTCTAATGATACAAATTGTTGAAGTACTGCAATATCTTACCATAACTCGCCTGAATATTGCCTATACTGTAGTTATGCCAATTATGCACAATCTAGTACACTTTATTGGCAAGCTTTGAAGCTACTTCTTCAATACATCCATGGTACGATCAATCTTAAGCTTTATTTGACAAATAAATTTTCTTTCGACATTACTTATTATGCAGATAGCAATTGGGGAGGCGATCTAGATGATCGTCTCTCCACCACCTGCTATACAATCTTCATTGGCAACTCTTTGGTTTCTTGGCTTGCTAAAAAATAACCCAATATTACTAGATCATTGATTGAGAGTGAATATAAAGCTTTAGCCAACTCCATTTTTGAGTTTCTGTGGCTCTATTCTCTATTTACATAAATTGGTTTTCCACCCACCTCCTGTATTCTTTTCTGTGACAATATGGGTGCCATTTACTTATCTTCTAACTTGGTGTTCCATGCTAGGACAAAACACATCAAGTTGAATTATCACTTTGTTCAGGATCTTATTTCTAATGGTACAATTCAAATTCATTTTCTCCCCACTTTTGAGCAGCTTGTAGACTTATTTACCAAGCCCTTGTCATTGGCTCGCTTTCTTCAACTCTAACATCAACTTGCTCTCCATACTAGCAAGGGCTTGCTGAGGGGTTGTTAGCTAGTATTTTACATCCTCTATAACTCTTGTACACTTATCTCTTGTTAACAATATATAGTTAGTTGTTATACATCCAACTCTCTTGTATCTATATATAAAGAGCCATGTACAACACTATTGATGTGTGATTAATATACATAATACATTTTTTCATCTCTTCTTTTTTATCACATTGACTACCTGAAAAAAAAAAATACACAACCTTTGATTTTTATTACAATTTGAAAAAAAATGCACAACCTTTGATTTTTATTACAATTTAATCATGACCTATTAATTTGACAAATTGAAATGGATACATATAAAATATTCTAAGTAGTGAGAATTCAAAATTACATTTTTAGTTAAATAAATTATTGTTTTTGTTACTTATTTTTAAGTAATAAAAATTCAATTGTCACATTCAAAATAGCAATTATTTTTTTTATTATTTTGAGTTAAATTACTATTTAGATAATAATTTAAATTAAATAATTTAAATTTTATTTAATTAAAGTAAGACTAAATAATAATTTTTCTAAAATATTAGCAAAAATTAAGTAAGTTTTGAAATATTAAATTATATTTTTTCAAACTTTAAAGAACTCAAATGTAAAATTTGAAAAATTAAATAATAAATTTTTTAACGAATGAATAGGACTAAAAGAGTTAGTTTTTACTAAATTCATAAAATTCATTGAAGAAAATAGAACTACATCCACAAAAAATTAAATAATATATATTTTTTTACTAATGAATAGGACTAAAAGAGGTAGTTTTTTCTACATCCATAAAATTCATTAAAAAAATTTTAACAATTAATTATTAAAAAATTATGATTAAAAAGTATAATAAATTTGAGAATTTATTTCTTTAGTCCTATATGTTACTCAAAGGAATATTTTGTTAGTCAATTTAACTAATTTCTATTAGAATTTCAAACAATCTTACGATTTCTAATAATTATATAAAAATTATAAGGCAATAAATGATATAAATATTATTAAATTTTTTAAGTAAATAAAATTTTAAATTTAAACTATTAACTTAAATTATGTTTAAAATAATAATTTAACTCAATATATTAAAAATAATTATCAGTTTGCATGTAATAGTTGAATTCTCATTGCTCAAAAATAATTAATAAAATAATAATTTATTTAATTAAAAATTTAGTTTTAAATTATCATTACTTAAATAATCATTTTAGATGTATCCATAAAAGAAGTATAGGAAAAATTCATTAATAAGCCCCTAAATTTTTCACTTTGTTCTATTGAATTCCTATTTTTTTATATTACATTTTATTAAACCCTTAACTATTAAGGACTTTGTTAACGATATTGATGAGAGTGTGCACCACTCTTCGTCAAAAAAGTGTGTTTCTATTCTAAATAAATTAAAAAGTAATTTTTTTTATGAAAATTCTTTGAACAAAATCTCCTATGACCTTTTTATTTTTTAAAACAAAATAGTTATTCAAAATAAATATTCTAAATCCCTAATTTTTATCTACTATTGAATATCTTTTGTTATTAAAGTCCTAAATATCATCCACCATTAATTCTTCTTTCCATTCAAGTGCAGTTTGAGAAAGAATCCAACAATACTACTACTTATTCAAATGCAATGGTGAGTGTGGTTGTTTGATCTGCACGTAAATCGCTCCTTCCTCGAGTATCACATTGAAATCATGAATTGCAGTCATGGCTGCCATGTCCAAGTTGCATCGATGACTGCATATTGCAACGATGGTCGTCTTAGCGGAGTCGACTTTGATTTTAAGTTAATGTCCAGATATATTTGAATTTCTTTGCTTTCAATCAATCAATTCTTATTTAAGACTTCTAATGATGATGAGAAGATGCTGCAACAACAACTACCAATGTCTTTATTTTTTATGGGTATTTGATTTTATGGAATGGGTATAGATTTTATGGGTTTAATTAATTGATTTCATGAATTTATCAATTAATTTTATAATTTTAGGTGGGATGGATAAACATTAATATTGAAACCCAACTTGTAAATTTCTTTACTCTTTTCTTCTTAATGTTATTCTTTTTTATTTTTCTCATTGAGGTTGTTCTTTTTCATGTTGGTATGTTGTTCTTTTTTATGTTGGTATGTTTATGCTCTTCTTCTTCTTCTTCCATATATTACTAGAGAAGTAGAAGAAAGGAGAATACCTTTTTTTTTTTTTTAATTTTTTTTATTAGTTTAACACTATTAAGTTTTTTATTTTATATTTTATTTCAGCCATTAAAAAATCCTTAATAGAAATGAAAATAAATGTTCAAGGGCTTATAAAACACAATAAAATACAGGGCTTAACAAAATAAAATAAAATAAATTTAAGGGCTCATTAATGGATTTTTCCAAGAAGTATACATTAAAAAAAAAAATACATGTATCAATTTGTCAAAATTAAGAGATCATGATCAAATTGCAAAAAGTATTAAATGTTGTGCTTTTTATTTTTGTAAATAGTTAAAATAGTATATTTTGATGTAACTCAAATCATTTTGATTTTCATGTCAATAAAATTTGACCAAATTTTTAACTGTACATGAAATTACAAAAAATTAAAACATTGATAAATTAAAAAGATATGATAAATTTATAAAATCTGCTAAAATTCATGTAATATTTATTAATTCACCATAAATTAATTTCAAATTTTTTGGTTACTCCTAACATTAAAAATGTATCTTATCATATTAGTGAGAGAATAATCAAATGATAAATTCTCTCTAAAGACATCCTAAGATATAAATATCAAATCCTGCCCTCATTAATTTAAACAAAGAGAATTATCTATTATTATACAGTGTATCAATACTTTAATCTCAATACTTATATTTTAAGTGGGGAAGCTAAAAAATTTTTTATAAAAAAAAAATTTTAATTATCCTGTTTCATTTTGTTGTTTCTTATTGTAATAACTAAAACACACAAAGAAGTCTGTGGCTTCATATGGTGGGGTGATTCTCGTGTAGCTATTTACCATTAAACCAATTAAAATGCGAAAAATAATTTAAGTCAAAAATATATAAAGTAAATAATTTAGCAGTTTTAATTTTATTTGTATAAATATAAATATTTATATTATAAAAAAAATTAAAGACTTTAACTTTTATCAAATAAGCTATAGCCTAACTCAATTTTTTATAATTATTTACTACATAACAATCATTAGATTAATCATGTTTAAATTTAAAATGAAAAATTTAGTAATTTAATAGTATAATTTCTTTTAAAATATATACAGGCAAAGGTTTAATTTTTAATTCTTCATTTTCAATTAAAAAAGTTATGTGATTTTAATAAAAATTAAAAATATATTTTAGCAGTAATATTTAAAAAAGGACCTAAAAAGGTAATAAAAGTCTATGTAAAAAATTTTAAAATTGTTACATATATAGGGATGGTATTCAAAATCTCTTATTAAATTGAAAAAGTCTCACACTAACCGTTGGGTGATAATGAATAAATTCTAAAAGATTTTCTTAGAATAGAATAAGCATAACACAGCTAGCATTAAAGTTGCTTTTTTAATTGTTTGGCGGTGTTCTCTTATTCTCTTTCTGCTTTATTCTTTTGTTCTTTTGAAATAGATGTGGCAAACTTTTGTCCCCCTTCTTTAGATATGTGATAATGTTACTTCAATACGTATAAAAAAAATATTCGAGTCTCTATCGTCAATTTTTCTAGGTGAGCAAAATTTAATTGATCCGTGAAATCGAAACATACCTAATAATTTTTTTCTAAAATGTCAAAAAAATTAATTAATTTTTTGAAAATAAAATTATATTTTTAAATTTTAAGATTCAAAATATAAAATTTTAAAAATTAACTAATAATTTGTTTGGTTAATAAATAGGAAAAGAGAGTTTTTACTAACAATTAAGTATTAAGTATTAACAGAAAATTTTAGCAATTAAGTATTTAGAAAATTTTATTAACAAAAAGTATTGTAAATTTGAAAAATGATTTGTTTCAGTCATATCTATTACTCAAAGGAATTCTTTATTAGTTAACTTAATTAATTTCTATTAATATTTTAGAAAAGCTTATGATTTTAAACAATTATATAAAAACTATAAAGCAATAAATCATATAAAAATATTAGTTAATATTATTTTATTCAAATAAATTTAAAATTTAAAATATTTAAATTAAATTATGTTTAAAATAATAAGTTAATTCAATATAATAAAAATAACTGTCCATTTGCATGTAACAATTGAATTCTCATTACTTAAAAATAATTAACAAAATAATAATTTATTTGATTAAAAATTTAATTTTTATTTCTCATTATTTAAATAATCATTTTAGATGTAAATTAATCATATTTTATATATATATATGATTAATTTACAAAAACAGCTAAAATTCCTTTTTTTCAACAATTAACCTGTAAATTTATTTCAAAATTTCTTTTATTATAATAACATTAAAAATATATCTTTTTTTTAAAAAAAAAACATTAAAAATATATCTTTTTTTTTTAAATTAAAAATATATCCTTTTTTAAAAAAAATTAAAATATATCTTATAATAGATTTATTAGTTGCTTTTATAGCTTTGTTTAAGGCGTGGAGCTAAAACATTTTTTTTATTTATTAGTGAAGTCAAAGTATAATACAGAGACCACACAAAGAAGTTTTTAGCATTATATGGTGGTGCGACTCCCCTAAGACAAAATCATACAAGGTAAATAAGCCATCAGGATATGGATATATCTTTTGCAAATTGAAGCAGCAGCTCACCTCTGCACAGCAAAGCATTGCCTTCTCCAACCTCTCCCAGTTTAGCTTTGAGTTGAGCAAGAACTTAAACATAGATATTGCAAATTGGTTTGGGTGTGGGTCAGATCTCTATTGTCAATACACAGATATTGCAACTAGAGAGCTTCTCAGGATTGATCCGACATGGAAAAGTTTCATGCGGATAACACCTGAAACATTATTCCTGAAGATTGATTGGAGGAGGGGAATACATATTCAGCATTTCTAAAGTAAAATATTCTTTAGGGATAATGACCAATAAATATCTTGTGATTTAAGCATTTTAGCATCAAAGGTCTGTAATTTTTTTTTTGTGACACTTTAGTATCATATAATTTCATATTTATATCACTTAAGTGATAAATTTTATTACAACTTCTGATTTCTCTCTTTCCAAGCATCCGAAAATCAAAATTTTAATACAATTTGATAGAGAAAGGAAAAATAAGTTTATTCATGGTAGTTTTAAGTAGTAATAATAATATAAATAAAAGAAACATAAAAACAATTTTCCATATTTTTATTTAAAAAAAAGATTTTAAACACTATGAACAATGACACTATTGGTAAATACATGTTAAAATTATGATAATTTGATTGAAATACAAAATTCAAAATTTTTGGAAGCTAGAAGTGAGAGAAATCATGAGTTGTAATAAATTTTATCAACCAAGTGTTATTGATTTGGAATCATAGGCTACTAAAATGTCACAAAAGAAATCACAGGGTCTCGAAGCTAAAATGCTTGAACCACAAGGTACTTATTTGTCCTTATCCTTATTCTTTATCAATGGCTATAAAGCAGCCACAATACATACATTTTGCTTTCTAAAATTTGACTGTTCTTGTTTATGTTCATTGTCAGGACTCTCAGGTTGCTCAGTTCCTAAAGCAATGGCTTTGTCTGTTAGCTAGATAGTCCACTAATGAGTGTGAGAAATGTATTATTTTAAGCACTCAATGTGCTAGAATTAGGTGTCATTCTAGTTGCATTTGTAATCTTTTGTTATGTTTTTCTTTAGCTTAAATGTTTGTGTTGCATGATTTGAGTTTGTGTTTATTTTTAGTATTTTTAGTTACTTTTGGTTGTTTTTATGCATTTAGGTGTTCAAAGAACAATTGTGGAATGAGGCATAGGACTTTTGAAGGCTATGGAAGTGTCAAAGGGGCATTCAAGGCATAATCTAGCAAGTTTGAGGCTTATAAGAGGTGCATGGCCATGTATATAATTGCACATGACCATGCCTGATTAAAGGACGGACACACAGCCATGCACAACCACACACATGGCCATGCCTGATCATTGAAATCCTTAAGAAGACAGGCACACGGTCGTGTGCCTAAACATGCATGGCTATGTGCCTTACTGGTAGCTTTTTAAAATTTGAATTTTGAAGCACTGTAAGGGAGATTTAATGGCTTTTTGAAAAGGAAGATATCAGGAGGCTGGAGTATAGGGTTTTATGTATGTGTAGCCTATTGGAACAAAACATTCTATTCTATTTTTTTATTCTACATTTTTTACAATTTTTTATCTTTCTTTTTATCATCAAATACTAGTGCTTGTTTATGTTGGTTTCAGAGATTGAGGAATAAGGATTGAAGAACAATAGCCTTTTACTATCAAAGGGATTTTACTAAATACTTGTTATTATTTATTTCGATTTTGATTAATGATGATGTTTATTTTCTTTTATTCTTCTTCTTTGTCTCTTATTACCAACACGAGTAGCTAAGTTCTTATTAGGGTTCTTATATCAATTCAACTATGTAACAATTGTAGTTAAACCTAAGCCATTAATATCAATCCATTGGTTATTGTTGAACTTAATGTCTTTATAGGATTGATTACCCTTTGATTGAATCTACACAATGAAACTTGATTAAGAGATAGGTTCCATCGGATTCAAATAATAACCTGTTAGATGTTTTCGTAATTGAGAGACAATAAAGCAACTAATATTGATTAAGGGTTGGAGCTTTAAACCAAGTTAACCAACACTTAGTAAGTGAGAGCTATAAATTTAAGATGTTAATTACTTGGTTAGTTGGGGTTTGTCTGAAAGGAAACCTAGGATTCCTTAGATGAATTCAAATTGGATTAAGGTTAGGTATGGGTTAGGTACCAATTGATCTTTAGAAACGGTTAAATTGATAATAAGAACCCTAGCATTTTAAATTGATTATTAATTATTACATATTTCCTTTATTAAATTTTAGTTAATTTAAAAACACTATTTTTTTATTGTTTAAACAAATAAAATGCAATTAGTATTACAATACTCAATTTGCAATCTTATAGGATTGATATTTAATTACTACTTGTGCGATTCTATATACTTACAAATACATATCAAGTTTTTGGCACCGTTGTCGGGGATTGCCAAAATTGATATTATTGAGAACTTTGTGTTGTTTGATTTAGGCTCTCTTTTAGTGATTGTTTACGGTTTTTAAGGATTTGAATAGTGCATGCACATAATACATGGTGTAAGTAAACGAGGAGCCCAGTTAATACCGTTTGATCTAGAGCTAAAGAGGACAATTCACAAAAGGAGGAGACAAACTAGTAACAGAATGAATGAAGAAGAAGAGGATAGCGTGCAATGGGCAAAAAGGAAAAAATAGTTAAAATGGCCAAAGAACTAAAAGGGACTTTGTGAGTCCCAATGTCCAAGGTGATTAAAATCTAATTATGAGGGTGATAGTAGTAGTAAATAATTTTGAAATTAAACCCACAATGATCCAGGTGATTGAGAACTCACAGTTCAATGGGTTGCCACATAAGGATCCAATTGGTCACATGACCCAATTTTTAGAATATTGTTCAACCTTTAAGATGAACGGAGTGCAGTTTAAAGCAATTCGATTGATCCTTTTTCCATTTTCATCTATGGATAGGGCCAAGAGGTGGTTCATAAGCTTACCACCGAACTCTATAAACACATGGCAAGAGCTTTACACAGCTTTCTTGAACAAGTACTTGCCACTAGCTAAAGTGTTGAAGATCAGAAATGAAATTAACTTTTTTTTTATCAAAGAGAGGATGAGAGCTTTTATGAATTTTAGGACAGATTTAAAGATCTTCAGAGATAGTGTCCACCATAGTTAATTCCTTCATAAGATTTGGTGAAGTCTTTTTATAAAGGAGTCAATCCAGCAGTTAGAGTAAGCATAGATGCATTTGCTAGAGGAACTATTATGTTAAAGACACTTGAAGATGCTTTGGAGATTTTTAAAGAAATGGTTAACACCCAAAGCCTATGGTCTAATAAGAGGGCTATTCTAAAGAGAGGGGAAGCATATGAAGTTGATATCTTGATAATGCTAAATGCAAAAATGGATGCTTTATCTAAAAGGATGGACAAAATGACTATTAATGCAATTTCTAACTTGTCTTCTTCTTATGAATTTTGTTAGGCTGGTCATCCAACTATTGAGTGTCAAATGATGCAAGGACTGCCAATAGAGAATGTTAACTATATGAACAACTTCAAGGGGTAGCAGAATTAAGTGCATGGAAACACCTACAATCCTAGTTGGAGAAATCATCCTAATTTCTACTGGAGGAATCAAGAAAACAACTAGTGAAGGCCACAAGCACCACTAGGTTTTAGAGAGAAGAATTCATAATATCACCAACCTAAGGTCTATCTTCATGGACTTCTTTGGAGAGCAAGTTGGAGAAGTTCATGGACGTCATGTCTATAAAAATGAACCAATAAGATGAAGCTACAAAGAGGTTGGAGGGTAGATTTGAGCAAATGTAGTAAGACAATCAGCTCATGTTTAAGAATCAGAATCATTCTTCCTCTGTCCATAATTTAGAGGTGCAAATGGGGAAATTAACAATCTCTTTATCAATGAGAAACAGAGGTTCCTTGCCAAGCAATATTGAAAAGAATCCAAAGGAGTAGTTAAAGGCTATTACTTTGAGAAGTGGAATAAAGATTCAAACCCCAAAAGTAACTATAGAATATGAGAAGGTAAAGAAGAAGGAGGAGGAAAAGGAATAAGAAGATGAGTGGGTTGAAGTGCAAGTGAAAAAAGAATAAGAAGTTGAGGATAAAAATAAGTAAAAATCAACACCACCAACAGTGAAGTCTTATAAACCTTCAATTCCATATCCTCAAAGTTTGAAGAAACAGGAGCATGATTTTTGCAAAATTCTTGGAGAGGTTTAAGGCACTCCACATCAATATGCCTCTTATAGAATGTCTTTCTCAGATACCAAAATATACTAAGTTTTTAAAGAAGCTAATTTCGAATAAAAAGAAGTTACATGAGCATAAGACAGTCACACTAAAAAAGGAGTGTAGTGTAATCATCTTGAATAAACTCTTTTTAAAAAGGAAGCATCCAAGGAGTCTCACTATTCCATTTTCTATTAGAAATTTAAATTTTCAAAGAGCTTTATATGATTTAGGAGCTTCAATTAATCTTATGCCTTTGTCTATTTATAGAAAATTAGGGCTAGGAGAGGCAAAATCCATAAATATTTGATTGCAACTTGTAGATAGGACGGTGAAGGACTCAGAAGGCGTAGTGGAAGATGTGCTAGTAAGGGCTAGAAATTCATTTTTCCAGTTGATTTTCTAGTCCTTGACTTTAAAGAGGATGAAGAGGTCCCATTAATCCTTGGTATGACTTTTCTTTACACTACAAGAGCAATCATTGATGTTTATAATGGAACTCTTATATTGAGAGTAGGTGATGAAATTTGTAAATTTAACATTTTTTAAAGCATCAAATACCCCTATGATGAGGATTTTTGTGTGAGAGTAAATGTTGTTGATGAATATATGAATGAAGTCCAACGACATAGGTTGGCAAAATTTGTGGAGATTGAAAATATTGAGAAGCGTTTTTAGGTACAATCCTCTCAAGATAAAGTACACCTCAAATGCCATCCCCACATACCATACATAATATTACCAAACATTAAACACATACCACCCTCAACCATAAAACCACCAAAATTAGACTTGAAGCCTTTACCCCAATATTTGAGGTACACTTTTCTAGGAGAAGATCAAACACTACTTGTGATTTTACCCTCTAAAATCAATAAAAATCAAGAGGATTTGCTAGTGGACATGCAAAAGAGGAGAGTAAAAGCACCTAGTTGGCAAATTTCTAACATTAGGGGCATAAGTCCATCTTATTGCATGCACAAGATCTTGATGGAAGAAGGACACACATCAAACATTGAAAAGAAGAGAAGGCTCAATCCAAACATGCAAGAAGTGGTGAAGAAAAAAATAGTCAAGCTTCTTGATGCAAGGATCATCTACCTGATCTTAAACAATTTTTAGGTGAGCCCAATTCAGTGTGTACCAAAAAAGGGTAGAATTACAATTATGAAAAATGAGGAAGGGGAGTTGATTCCTATAAGAGTTGTAAGTGGATAGAGGATGTGTATAGATTACAGAAAGTTGAATTCATCCATAAGAAAAGACCACTTCCTATTACCTTTCATTGATCAAATGTTAGAGTAGATAGCAAGATATGCTTTTCATTATTTTTTTATGGGTATTCAGGGTACAATCAGATTGTAAGAAGATCAAGAAAAAACCACTTTTAAATATCTTTATGGTACATTCATATAGGATGCCATTTGGATTATGTAATGCTCCTGTGACATTCTAAATATGTATAATGGTTGTATTTGCATATTTAGTGGAGGAGATCATGGATGTTTCATGGATTATTTTTTAGTCTATGGAAATTCATTTGAGGGATGTTTGAATAATTTAGAGCAAGTTCTTGCACTATATGAGAGACAAACCTGGTGCTAAATTGGGAAATTCATGGTAGATGAAGGAATCATTCTAGGACACAAAATTTTAACTTAAGGGATTAAAGTTGATAAAGCAAAGGTGGAGACAATTGAGAAGCTGTAGTACTTGACAAATGTGAGGGGAGTCAGGAGTTTTCTTGGCCATACATGCTTCTATAAATGATAGGTTAAAGGAAGTTGCTTAAGAAAGATTCACCTTTTGATTTTACTGATGATTGTAAATTGGCTTTTGATAGGTTAAAGGAAGCCCTTATTTTAGCTCCAATAGTGATGACACTAGATTGGAGTCTACCATTCGAGTTGATGTGTAATGTGAGTGATCATGCAATAGGAGCTGTGCGGGATTAAAGAAAGGAGAACAAACTATATGTGATACACTATATAAGCTGAACATTGACTAATACACAGTTGAATTATGCTAATACAGAGAAGGAGATGTTGGCAATCATTTTTGTTTTTGACAAGTTCAGATCCTATATCCTTGGCTCTAAGGTTATTATGTACATCGATCATGTAACATTGAAGTACCTAATGAACAAGAAAGATTCCAAACCAAGGCTCATTAGATGGGTGTTGTTGTTATAAGAGTTTGACATTGATATTAGAGACAATAAGGGATCTAAAAATGTAGTAGTTGATAATCTTTTAAGGCTGGATGTAGAGCAAAAGGAAGGGAATAGTCAACAACTTATTAAGGAGCTATTTTTAGATGAGATGCTTTTGGCTATAGAATCATAGGTGATCCTTGGTTTGCTAACATAGAAAATTTTCTATTAAGTGGAGATATGCCATAAGAGTTCACTCTTTTACAAAAAAAGAAGTTGATTCGTGATTCCAAATTTTACATTTGGGAACCATTTTTGTGGAAATTATGTAGTAATGGTATGGTGAGGAGATGTGTAGTAAATGAAAAAGTTGGGTTAGTATTACAATATTATTTATGTGGACTATGTTTCCAAATGGGTAGAAGCCTAAGCATGCTTAGTGAATGATGCAAGAGTTTTTTACAAATTCTTCAAGAAGTTGTTCTCTCAATTTGGTATGCCTAGAGTAATCATAAGTGATAGGGGAACACATTTTTTTACTAAAAATATGGAAACCTTATTGGCTCGTTATAGGGTGAAGCGTAGAGTAGCTATACCTTATCACCCTCAAACAAGTGGACAAGTTAAAGTGAGTAATAAGGAGTTGAAGAAAATTTTGAAAAGAACAGTGAGTAAGTCAAGAAAAGAATGGGCAATAAAGCTTGACTATGCTTTGTAGGCATATAGAAAAGCCTATAAAACACCTATTGGGATGTCTCTTTTTAGATTGGTTTATGGTAAAGCATGTAATCTTTCAGTTTAACTTGAACACAAGGCTTATTGGGTAGTGAAAGCCTTGAATTTTGACTTCAAGAAGGTAGATAAAAAGAGATTGTTACAGCTGAGTGAGCATGAAGAGATTAGAGAAGTTGCTTATAAGAATTCAAGGATTTATAAGGAACACACAAATAGGTGGCATGATGCAAAAGTAAGGGTCAAAAAGTTCAATGAAGGTGATTAAATATTGCTTTTCAATTCAAGGCTTAAATTATTTCCTAAAAAATTAAAGAGTAGATGGTCAGGACCATTTATAGTGACTCGATCATACCCTCATGAAGTTGTAGAGTTGTGTAATACTAGAGGAGACAAATTCAAAGTGAATGGGCAAAGATTATACGATAGAGGCATAATGGAGAATTTTCATCAAGCTGTGTTCTTGAGGGAGTTAACTACATAATCAACATGGCAGTCTACCTCATGGACCCTTAAAAGAGGACTTCCTAGGGGCTTAACCAAGAATTTTTTTTACTTTTTTTTATTTAAATTATTTCTTTTATATTTTTGCAAGTTTATTTTAATTAGACTTTTGATATTTGTTTTGTTTTATGATTTCAGGAAGTGAGGAAAGAAAGAATTCTAGAAGAGGTTTTATAAGTTAAATTTATATGGAATGTTAGTTGATATGTTATGCAAGTCATTTATATGATGCATTGCATGCAAATTTATGATTAATACTTTTATTAGTGGATTTATTAAGTTGTGCACCTTGTGGCATAACCATATGACCTTATTGTTGTTCTTTATTGTCAAAAATTACATTTAGGTATGGCCATATGCATTTTGAGCACAACCATACCATGTTAAAGCCAAATTTTGCATCCAACCACGACTATGCTTGATTTGCACATGGCCGTGATGGCCGTGTTCCTGATAAACTAAAAACATGCAACCAGGCACGACTATACACAAAATGCATATGGGCATGTGCTTGTCATCAAGATATAATATGCTAGTAGGTTGCATGATCGTGTGCCTTGACACGCATGGCTGTGCATCCCCTGCTGTATTGTAAATGCATGACGTGCACTCAATTTTAAGTGGAGCCCCTCCACTTTCCCAACACTCCCTACTTCCCAAACACCTAGGGTTTCTATCCTTGACCACCTTTCCCATTTCCCAAGCCCTAGCATTCATCAATTCCCACCACCTTTCCCACTTTGTAAACTCTAGAACTCCTAAATTTTAACTACCTTTTCTAATTCCCACCACCCTATCTCTTCTATTTAAATACCCATCACTTTTTGACTTCCTCACATCTTCTCATTACTCACTCATTCTTCACTCATCTTCTTTATTAACACTCTCTCAACTCTTCATCTCCTTTATATCACCATGGAAAAAGAGGAAGAAGAGCATTGCAAAGAAGAAATCTGCTCCTCCTCCCAAAAGAGCAAGGCTTGGTGGAAGCTTCAATAATCTGGGTGGTGCTAGTAAAGAAAGAATGGTAAAACCCTTTCCTAATCAAATTTATTTTAGGCATGAGGGGCATAGGAAGAAATTTGAGCAAATGATGAATAGGAAAATTATCCCTAATAAATATGCTAGTGCTTCAGCTTTAAAGTAAATTAGGCTGTTTGATGAGGTAATGATGCATGTCAATAGGATGGGTTAAGATGAATTTATCATGATGCAAAGTACCACTTATGCTAAGCCTACTTGTGAGTTTCTCTCTTCATTTAGCTTTGATGAACAAACTCTTATGCTCAAGTTTTAATTGGAAAATGAAGAACATAATTTAGGCTTGTTTGAACTTAATGATGTATTTCATTTTCCAAATGATCAAAATGCTAATGTTAAGTATAAAAGAGATGTATTTTAAAGAGAAATGGCCAGGGAAAGTGAAGTTTTCTATGAAGCTAAGGTGGCAAAAGAATCCTACATTCGATTACACACTTTGAATTATTTGCATAGGCTCATGGCCCATTCCTTGTTTCCAAGGAAAGAAGGGGATTCTATGGTTATTACCATAAAGCTAAACATTTTGTATTACATGGTCAATGATAGGAAACTTTATATTTGTCATGCTTTAGATAGAAAATTAAGGGATGTAAATACAAAAGTAACTGGGGCTATTAGGGTAAGAGGGCTAGTGACCACCATAGCTACTTACCTAGGCATTGACAATGAACATATGCCATTTAAGAAGGTCAAGGTTCATTTTTTCATTGACATTAACATGATGGAAGTTATGGGTTTAGCCCATGATTTTGAGTTTTTGAGCTCTTTATTAAAGGAGGATTATGGCAGTCAGTCAAGTTAAAGCTAGTTAATGAGCATGATTCTTTAGGTGAATATGGTGTATTCAAGCTTTGCTTAAGGACAAGAAACCATTCAAGTGTGGGGGAATTTGATGAGTGTGACAAATATATTATTTTGAGCACTCAATGTGTTAGAATTAGGTGTCATTCTAGTTGTATTTTTCATCTTTTGTTACATTTTTCTTTAGTTTAAATGTTTATGTTGCATGATTTGAGTTTGTGTTTATTTTATTATTTTGGGTTACTTTTGGTTGTTTTTATGCATTTAGGTATCTAAAGAATAGTGATGGAATGAAGCATAGGACTTCTGAAGGCTACAGAAGTGTCCAAAGAGCATTCAAGGCATAATCTAGCAAGTTTGAGGCTTAGAAGAGGCATATGGCCATGTGTATAATTACGCATAGCCATGCCTAATTGAAGGACAGACACACAGCCATACACACCCGAATGCAAGGCCATGCCTGATTGCTAAAATCCTTGAAAAGATAGGTACATGGTCGTGTGCCTTACTGGCAGCTTTTTGAAATTTGAATTTTGAAGCATTAATGGATTTTTGAAAAGGAAATATATTAAGAAGCTAGAGGCTAGGGTTTTATGTGTGTGTAGTCTCTAGGAATAAAACATTCTATTCCATTTTTTTATTCTACATTTTTTACAATTTTTTATCTTTCTTTTTATCCTCAAAGATTAGTGCTTATTTATGTTGGAGATTAAGGAACAAGGATTGAAGAACAATAGCCTTTTATTGTCAATGGGGTTTTTCTAAATAATTGTTATTATTCATTTCTATTTTAATTAATGATGATGTTTATTTTCTTTTATTCCTCTTCTTCATCTTTTATTACTAACATAAGTAGCTAAGTTCTTAGTAGGGTTCTTATATCAATTCAACTATATAACAATCGCAATTAAACCTAGGCCCTTAATCTCAATCCATTGGTTATTGTTGAACTTAATGTCTTCATAGGATTCCCTTTGATTGAATTTACACAATGAAACTTGATTAAGAGATACGTTCCATTGGATACAAATAACAACCTATTAGATGCTTTCTTAGTTAAGAGACATTAAAGTAACTAATATTGATTAAGGGTTGGAGCTTTAAACCGGGTTAACCAAAACTTAGTAAGTGAGAGCTATAAATATAAGATGTTAATTTACTTAGTTAATTATTGATTTTTCTAAGAGGAAAACCTAAGATTCCTTAGATGCCTTTAAATTGGTTTAAGGTTAGGTAAGGCTTATGTACCAATTGATCTTTAAAAACAGTTGAATTGATAATAAGAACCCTAGCTTTTTAAATTGATTGTTAATTATTAAAAATTTCCTTTGTTAAATTTTAGTTAATTTTAAAACACTATTTTTCATTGTTTAAACAAACAAATTAGTATTACAATACTCAATTTTACAATCTCTGTGGGATCGATATTTAATTGCTACTTGTATGATTCTGTATATTTATGGATACGCATCACCCACCTTGAACCAAGATAGTTTATGAAGAATTACACACATCAAATTCCCCCACACTAAAACTTTACTTATCCTCAAGCAAAAATCAGATTTAGAAATTTAAACACTAGCTCAACCATAGCCAAAGAGTTACATTTACTAAGATATACAAGTCAATAACACCAAGACTGAAATAATGTTTACTAAAGAAGATAATCAGAAAAAAGTACATCATATATAAACAATTTACTAATCATAATTCAAGCACTTTGAAATCCAATGAACAAAACTCTGAAAGAAGTGCATAAAAGCTTATAATTCCCTTGAAAAATAAAAACTTTAGTTATGAATGTGTTTTAAGCTCTATTTTATAACATCTTTTCTTTTATTTGATGAGTGTGTTTTACACTCCATCTCATCCTTTTTCAAATTAATCTCTCTAATCAAATCTTCCCACTCTCAGTAATCCCCCACCATTCTCGTACTACTAAACATGGATACTGCCAAGTGGGTCATTTAGATACTCTTACTTTAGTTAGAGCATTGGAGTAGATTTACATCATATAATGATTAGGATTTAAGTATTGCTCTTACTAAGAAAAGAGAGATACTTCTTCTTCTTTTTTAAGAACAAACTAAGATGCATTCTCTCCTAAAATGATAAGTTTATGCATAGGTTAAAAAAATTAAATGTTCCATACATAAAGACCATGTTCAACTATCTTAAGTAATAAACCATTCAATATTTCGATAATTGAATAAAAAATGCACACTTATACACTATCCCCCTCTAATCATAATTGAGCTTCAATTTTGCACAAAACCAAGTCAAAATGTTTTAAGGACAAGCATTACAACAAATATAGTGAAATCGAGTTGAAAGTTAATGAATCTTACCATTTTTTCAAATTTTTTATTTTCTTAATTTAACTAATACGCATGCAAAAATAAATAAAACACAAACATAAAATAAAACATTATCCTAACATTTGATATCCTCCCCCACCTTATCTATTGCATTGTCCTAAATGACAAAAATATTAAAATTAGAAAAAGAAGTTAGGGACTTCCTTAGTAAGCTTTTTTCTTCCTTTTATGCTTGGTCCAAATGTTGGATGACCTACAAAATAAAATAATAAAAACTAAGAAAAATAAAAGAGAAAACCAAACTAAAAATAAAATTAAACAAAATAAATAAATCAAAACATGTTGGGTTACCTACAAGTAGTAATTTTAGGTCATTAGCTTGACCCCTTGAATATGAAGTATCACAGGTGCAACCGAAGTGTTCTTGGAAGCATCTTCCTTTCCTTTCTTTTGTTAGGCACCTTATAACTAGGTAACAAAGTGCAAATTCCACATGCCAAATTTTTTATTCTAAAATTGCTTGAAGAATGTAAGGCTTTTCATGTGGGTTCTCAGAGAGTCCAACACCTTTCATAGATTCCTCATATATAACCATAATATGTTGTGGAACATATACATTGTTACTTATAGATGGCTCATCTCCATCCCATGTGGCTTCAAGAATTGTTATATTTTCCTCATCCAACTCATTTTTTATTTGAGTTCAGTGACTTTGTACCTTATCATCCTTGATATCTACAAATGGAGTCTTACACTTGGAGACTTTTTTAATTTCTTTGATGATCATCTCTTCTTGCTCATCATGGCACAACTCAAAAGTGACTTCATAATCTTAACTTAAAGTGCTCTCATCATCCAATATACTTTCTCTTTGTGTTGGTTGTGTTAAGCAATTCATGGGTGCACACATTTGAAGTTTTTGGAAGCATGCAATTTGACTTTCCACAATTTGGTCCAACTTCGAATTAATATACTTGAAACTCTCTTTATATTGCCTAAGACTCTCTTTATATTGGTGAGTTGCCTTAGTTTATGCTTGAATGAATTGTTTTAACTTAAACTCTAAGGATTGTTCTTCAGCCTTATTTCTTTCTTCAATGAAAATTTCCAACATTACCTTAAGATTTGACTTAGGTTCTTATTGATAATTCTAAGTATGATCCATAAAACTACTCCAAGATGTGTTATAATAAGGTGATGAAGGTGAATATGGATAATATAGGCAATTTCCCCATTATGGTTCTCTCCATACTAATTATAAAGATGGAAAATAATTAAATTGCATATGTTCTACATTATATACATGATCACATGCATTAGATCTCAAAAATTGATAAGAAAATTCATCATTATCCATGACAATTTATTTACCAATAAAATAAATAAAAAAATTGTAGTCTATTAAAAATAAAAAATGTGCTAATATTAGTAATGCCAATGCTCGGTGTTACATTTATGTACCACAAGTGCACAGGTCGATAAGTAATATAGAGAGAGTGTAAAGTATCATTCTTATGAGAATTAGGAACTAATGCACCTATTAGCTTTAGTTTAATATATTTAGAGCTTGCAAATTAGACTAGAATGCAATAATGAATAAATTATAATAACAATAATTAAGAAAATGCTAATTAAACTAACATTAAGGACTTAATGGAGAAATCAATCAATGTTGGAATTATTTTATTGGGGAATGGCATACCACATTATCCTTAAGTCAAGTTATAATCCAATAAAATCACATGCATACCGCAAGCTTACTAAGATCATCCAACACTATCTCTCAAGCAATGTTAAACTCTACTAATATGCATCCATTAGATCTTAGAATCATAGCTTAATTCTCATCATCACTTTAAAAGTAAGTTAACATCAGACATATTAGGCATTAGGTGAGCTTATGGAGGATTGAATTGGTTCAAACTCTCTCAAGTCATTGATCGTTCAATAAGCATTTATGGTTCTATTAGATCTATCATTTCTTAATGCATAGATCTAGACTAAGGCTATATTTGGCAGAACACAACACACATCAAAACATAACAAACATAATATGCATTAAACAAGAAAGGAACTATAGAAATGAACTTGATTCAAATGGGTTTCTAAAATCCTAACAACATAAATAAAAACTTAGCCAACCATGGCTTCCATAATCATCATTCAATATTTAATACAACCCAAGAGATTAAAGAAATAAAAAAATCAAGTAAAAAAGGGGAAGAGAAATTATTATCAAGGAAATTTAATCTTCAATTGAGGTTCTCTTCTTCTTCTTCATTCCTTTTTCTCCTTTTTGCTCCCTTTTCTCTATCTTGGTTGTTATGGGTTCTAGATTGATTCTCCTCCCAATGATATCCTCCAAATCATGGTCCCTTTTCTTTTTATATCCTCTCTAGAATGTCCCTTCACCTCCCCTGAATTTTCTTCTTTTTAAAATGTCCACCTCATCATGTTCTGTGCTAAAAATGAGCTTACTGTGATTTTGAAAAAGGGGCATCTGGAGAAAGGGTGGCAAACACAAAAATGCTACATTCGCCATAAAGAGTTTGGCCATTCAGGAACCTATGATCATAGGTTAAGTTGCAATCATAAAGGGGCCATGACTTAGGAATGCTTAAAGCTTTAATTAATTTATAATCACGCTACCATTCACGATCATGACTTATGTGTAGGCTCTGCTCATTTGCTCTGATTCTTCCTCTTTTTGCCTCTTACCATCATTAAATACCTCCATATCTCTTTTCCCTATTAAAAACCAAATACAACATAAAATTATCTAATCCTATATGTTACCTTATGATAAATGCTCATTACAACAAATGAATGAATGATAAAATGAACCTAATTCTATATGCAATTTGGCACCAATAAATACCCTCACACTTAAATCTTTACTTGTCCTTAATTGAACTCAAAAATACAAACCATCAAAGTGATGAATAAAATGTATATTTAAATTTTATCAAGCACACATCATAATCTTCTTTTAATTGCTAGCTTATAATTTTCAAAAGCAAAGCTAACAAATCAAGTCAAGAAACATATATTTCCAAGTGAAGAGCATTTATTTGTCCACAACCACACAATCATAAGTCAAAATCATAAAAGAAATACAAAATGAATAAATGAGACTCGAATCTACGGTGGCTCCTAATTTTTCATGTAGAATAAACTCTATCCATTTTATTTTGGTTTTAATATTATGCTACTCTTCACTCTCTAAGTAGTTCCCCATCTTTCCTGAACTACTCAACTTGAACATCGTCAAGAGGGTTCTTTGAATACTTATACTATTTTGTAAGAGCATTAGAGTATATTGGAATTCAAGTTCCTAGCACAATTTATTCTTTTTTTTAGAGTTAGGAGAGAGTGTTTTTACAATTCCTTTCACATAGAACTAAAAGAGACCTTAGAGAGGAGTTTAATTCATTCACCATACTATATCCTAAAACATCGACTCACCACATGCTCAAGTGAATAATACATGCATTTAGTTGATTAAAAAGCTTAAAATTCTCAACTCAAAGTGTTAACAAAGCTTAATAGAAACCAAAGTAACCATTAATAGATGATTAAGCAACATGGTCTTAATAAAACTATAAACATACATCAAATTCATCACAGTGATAATATGCAAAAATTCAAGTGTCAAGCATCAAAATTTTTAAATATTTAGACCAAGTCATAACTATGCAAATATAATGCATAATATATACCAAAATATACACATGATAAATAAAAAAATGCAAAAATTGTTCTCTACCTATACTAAAATGACACATTTTCGTCAATGTGTGTTGGGGATTCTAAATGCAAACATTATAAATTTACATATGCATAAACATACTAAAAAATATAAATAAAAGTCATAAGAAAAAATTATAAATATGAAATGCATGAAAATGAAAAATAAACTACACTACAATGAAATATAAAAGAAAATAGGAAAAGAGTTACTCCCCTTTCAATGGAGGAAAGTCTGAAGGTGGATTCCTAATAGGAGATGGGGATGAAAGACACTCATGCCCTATTGCGTTAAAGTATTCGATCATTTTGAAGAAGTGGTATGATTGATCAATTTCTAAGTCAATGCATTTGTCATTTAGCTCATGATACTTGTCCTCCATTGATTTTTCAAGGTTCTAAAATTAAGAAGCCACTGCTGCTTAAAAAGAATCTAGTTTTTCTAAAACTTAGCTCTACCCTTCATTTGTTGATTGTCCTTGTTCTTTTGTTTCCTCATCCTTACCCTCATCTAGTTTAGGCAAAATTTTCCTTTTTGTAGTAGATTTTGTCAAGTGATAGCATTTCCTCATTTTTGGATCTCGTAATTCTATTGTCAATGAGAAAATCTCAACTCTCATGAGCATGAGCTAATTGAACTTTTCCTACAAAATAAAGGGCATCTTAGTTTTATGTGGATCAAAGACATGAAAATGCAAAGCCAAACCTGTTATAATATGTCCCATTAAAATCAATGACTTCTTGGTACGAGCGACATGCCACGGTGTCTAAAGAATAAAGTATGTGGTGCAAATCTTTATTTTAGTATGAAAACACTATAGCATTAATAAATCTTGGATAGAGATTTTACAGCTCTCTTTCTTTCCAAAAATAGAGTGGCACATAAATTTATGTATAATGATGTAGCTATAATCTTCAATCAAACCATTTGGCATACCATGATGATCCCAATCCTTCTCTTTGTAAGAAATTTCATTCCAAAACTTCTTGGGCTTATATTTTATTGGAGGTTAACACACTCCCCCTTTTACAAACCCAAACACTTTATTTATAGTATAGTAATCAATTGAAATAGGCATCCTATTGAGCCTACATTCAAATTTCTTATAGGTTTGATCAGAAAGCTTTAGAGTTATATAAAACTCTAATGTCAAATCCTTATAAACATCATGATTCAATCCAACAAACTTCTTCCATTCTACTTTATCACATAACTTAAGCAACCTTTAAAAGTCTTCATGTCCAATCTCTTAGGGATAATAAAAGGACATCAGAGAAGTTGATTATACTTATCTCCTTCTTTGTGGGAGTGAATAAAAATGGTGCTCCATATTCCTTTTTGAAATTGACTCCTTATAGGAGAAGTGGTTCATCAGATGTTAATACTTTCACTCTCTTCTTTTGTTAAGATAACATGGAGGATGAGTGAAGGGGTTGCTCTGCTTTAGAGAAGGAGAAGAAGAGTTGGGCTTATGAGTGAAAAGTGAAATTAGAATGAAGGGATTTTAGGATTTAGGGTTAATTGTTAATGTGGATTTTAAAAGAGAAAATACGGTAGAGTGGTAATGATTAGGAGTGGGTAGAACGAATTTAAGGTACATGAGTTGAGGAGATCGTGTAAGAGGTGGAGATCATGGATTTCAAAAATAAATAGGAAGAGGGAAATGGGTGGCAGTAGTTTTAGGGTACATGAGTTGTAAAAGTTGTAAGCCCACATCATATCATGATCATTATAAAAAGAATTAGGTATTTTGGCCTGCAATCATGGAGCATCTACAAGCATAAATTAGGTCCAATTTTGGTAAGATAAAAAAAGTGGCGATCGTAAATTAGGGAGCAATCACGGAAAGGAATTACTTGTATTGATAATAGGCAAATTATTAACATTGAAAATTAATAAAAACAAAGATGCATAAGATAGAAACATAAACTAAGTCTATTAAAGAAAAACTAGAAAATTAAAATAATAGTAAAATAAAAAAAACATGCTAAATATCCTTCACCCTTAGTAGCAAGCAATTTTTGTTGTGCTTCTTTGTCATCTTGAATTGATTTAAGTGCAATTTTGCCCTTTGAAGAAGCATGTTGCTTGGGAATATATAGTACCTTGAATGCTTGCATTGCCTTCTTCTTTAGGCTCATTTTTTTCTTGGATTTCTTCATTTTATTTTTCCTTTAAAGTGGTAAGGATTCCTTGTGAGATGTGTCTTACTTCACTATTGGGATTGATCTTGTTCCTACTATACTTTTGCCTCGACATGTTACTCAGTAGTTTGCATATCTCTTATATGTTTATTCATCATATATTCCACCTTCTCTTACCTAATTCATAATGTGATCTTCCCTTGATGCACATTAATCATAACCTTTCTAGTGTTGAGAAATGGCCTCCCTAAAATTAGGGGACAATTATTGTCTTGCTCAAAATCTAGAATCACAAAATCAACCAAGAACACAAATTTATCAACTTTGACAAGCACATCTTGAACTACTCCATATGTATTGAATGATCATCAAGTTGAAGAGTCATATTGGTATTAATAACATCTCCTAACTTTAATTCCCTAAAAAAATGAGAGAGGTATAAGAATTTTGCTAGCTCCAAAGTCACATAAGCATTTAGGAATTTTTAAGAACCAAGAATGCAAGGAATTTAAAACTCCATGGATCTTTGAGCTTGATTGGAATCTTGCTTGAAATGATTGAGCTATAAGTCTCTGTAAGAGTAACCATCTTATTGTTATTCAATTTGTGCTTATTAGTGATGATGTTCTTTAAGAATTTTGCATACTTTGGCATCTCTACCGATGCTTTCAAGAGAGGTAGCTTCAACTCTAGTTTCTTGAAAGTTTCAATAAATATAGCAAATCTTTTCTCATCTTCCTTTATCTCAAGATAAAAGGAAATCCTGGAGCATATTTAGATGTGTCAACAATGACTAGTTGCTCTATTTACTTTTCAACTTGTTTTCGTTTTGGTTCTTCATGCTTGTGTTCTTTAGATTTTTCTGGCACCCTTTCACTTTCCATGCTCGGATCTTTCTTGTCATTATCAGACTTCAATTGGACTGATTTAAACTCTTGAAGCTCTTTACGACTTCTTAAAGTGATAGATTTCACTTGCTCATTTAGATTGACTTCTGTGTTGCTTAGTAAGTGTCCTTAAGCTCTTCTAGCAACAATGTTGGCCAATTGTCCTTGCTGAGCCTCAATGTTATGAATTAAAGAAGCATAATTCTTAAGAATTTGGTCGTGTTTGTCATTTTGGCCAGTCATTTTGGAAGTGATTGCATCAAGGAACTTGTCAAGCATTGTCCTTATGGCTGTTGTCACGACCTAAACCGAGAGTCATGACCGGCGCTAGGGAACGGGAATTCTTTTGAATCTAAAACCCTACCAAGCCTTAAAAATAAAAACGCATGCAATAAATAAATAAAAATATGCCAAAATTAAATTTAAATTGATATAAAAATAAATACTTAAATGTCATATCATAATAAAATATTTATACAATATCTGGATATAGAAATCTCAAATTGATACAATAATATTACTACAATAGTCTCTAAAGTACAATAAGAGTTTAGATAATAAAATTACATAATATAGCAAGGGTTGAAGAAAATCGACAATGAGGTCTACTACTGAGGTTTGAAGAAGAATCTCTTAAAAAAAATATTGAGGGGAGTCAGAGCTCACTGAGTGAATTAATATAATATATATACATGCAACCTAAGTCATATATAGTCAAACATTAGTATAATAATATACATATATATGCATTTCACACAGATGCTAAAATCCGCTTTTATATATATAATAAATGAAGAAAAATGTTTACTTAAATGAAAGATCAAATAAAACCCTAAATATTTGCAACCTCAATTAAAATATCTCACTATCCTTACCTGCTTACTTAATTCCAAAGTAATTCTCTTACTCCATTTTGGACAGTAGATTAGCCCCGAGATACTAAGTCAACCGAGCTCCCGCAGTCTTACTGTCAGTGTGATTGGCCCTAAGACACTAGGTCAACTGAGCTCCCGTAATCACACTACTCAATCACTAAAATTCTTAATAATAAATTAATCAAATGTCACCACAAATGATTTCATAAACTCAACCCTAAAATCTATCACACTGGTACGTATACAGTCCTAGTGTAGCCTACTAGGTAGCACGTTCTATTGATATCCTTCAATAAAATCATATATTTAATGGAAAATAATAAAATGCACAATTAAAATATAATGGCATCCATTGCAGAAGAATATACCAGAAATACACCGAACATATACTAAAAATATTCAAAATATATATGTCACATATATAACAAAATAAACCATAAACATACCAAATATATATGACGAGTATATGTTAAAATATATTGAATATATACCAAAACATACTAGTATATATATGTCACATATATACAAAATATATACTAAAAATATACTAAATCATTTAATCAAATAATTCATGTTTAAATACATAATGAAAATATGAATAGTCATAATCATGTGTCCTATATGCAATGCATATATAAAATAATAACTCATAGGTTTGTGCTTCTTTAGACAGACTCGACGGGTCTAGTCCAATAGACCTCGGTCTTGACGCAACTATAGAAAATAAATAATAACAATAAATATCATCATCAAATACCTAATTTACACTTCTAAGAATTCTAAAGGACGACTCGATCTAAGACAAGATTCAACCATAATTCAAAAACTCAAGATCGACTTGACGTCATATTTTACGAGAATTCTACCTAAAATTCGGCTAAGTCTTCTCTGTAAAACCAACGTCTCTCTACTAAAAGTAGAGCTGATTCTACAAGAAAACACATTTCTATAATCATAATAGCTCAACACCTCAGGTTGGGACGCCGAACTACATAAATTTCCAACCGAGGTTCATAATTCACAATAAAATCAATAATTAACAAGAATAATAATAATATACTAAAAATCATCAAAATCCATCAATATCAATCAATAATCACAATACAATATATTTAAACATAAAAAACATTAAATATAATTATTTTCACATTAATTGAATAAAATCTCAAATATATTATATAATATTAATAAAAATTCAATTTTTTAATTATTCGACATAAAATAGTAAAATTTATAAATAAATTATCTAAATTGTTCAAATATATAATAAAAATAGTTAAAAACCCAATTAATCACAAAAATAGTAAATAATTTATTATTTGGATATAATTTCAAAAATTATTATTAATTAGTTTAAAAAATAGTAAATAATTCGTAACAATTATTTTAATACCATTTATTATTCTAAAATTACTTAAAACATATAATTTAACTATAATTTCAATAAAAATATATAATTTACCCATAAATCCAAAAATCACATAATACTAAATATTTTCCATAAATTACTCAAAATTACTAAAAATTATTTTGATACTAATTATTATTCTAAAATTACTTAAAACATACTAATTAACAATAATATCAATTAAAACACAAAATTCACCAATTTATATGTATTTTTCCAAACATTAATTTTTCACATAACTTTCAAAAATTCACAATAAATAATCGGGATAGAATTTCAATATAATTCTTTCGCAAACTATATTCTAAATAAATCAAATAATTTATTAAAAATAAATGAATTTTTCAGCTAAGATCACCAGAACAGTGACTCACCAAAAATTCAAACCCAAAAATTCAAAAAAAATTCTAAAAATTAAACAAAAAATATATTTAAGTAGCTCTAGCTTCCCACATCAACATTTGCAAAGACACTAAGCATGGTTCATACAAATTCAAGCTCAGAAAATTCAAAAACCAAAATTGACATAAACTTAAATTTAAAGAAAACTCACAAATGGATATATTTAAGCTTGAACTAAGCTTAGAAATGAATTCCCAAGAGCTCAAGGATTCCAAAGAGTCTAGAATCATGAGCTAAGGTGGTTAGGAAAGGATCACTAATGACAATGAGCTCCGCTATTATTGTCTCTATTTTAGGTAGATTCCGGTGGCTTCTGGCACTCAAGCAGCGATAGAAACAAAGGAGAGGAAGAGGGGAGATGGTGGCTATAAGTGGTGGTGGTAGTTAGCTGTTCGGCAAGGTGGGTGGCCATTTGCTGGTTACGGGAAGAACAAAGGAGAAGAAGAAAAGAAAAAAAAAAAGAAAGGACTTGCTCAAAAAAATGTCCTGATTTCTTTCTCTTTATATATATATATATATATATATATATATATATACTAACAACTAACACACACACACACACATATACATATATATACACATACACAACACACATGCACATGCACCTCAACCATAACAAAAACAACAACAACAACAACAACAACAACAACAATAATAATAATAATAATAATAATAATAATAATAATAATAATAATAATAATAATAATAATAATAATAATAATAATAATAATAATAACAGTACTAACAATAATTATAATAATAACAATAACAATAATAATAATAATGCTAACAATAATGATAATAGTAATGATAATAACTTTAATATTTTTAAATAATAAAACTTCCAAATAAATTCTTTACGTAATAAAATATGTAACGTAAAATAAATAAAAACTATTCATAAATAATTATATTATATAAAAATTTAAAATATTATTAACACTGCATATCTTAAAATAATTTTTAATAATTTAAAATATTGGATCTTTATAGCTGCCAATTTCTCATCCATGGCTGCAAACTTATCATCGATTGATTGTGGTTAAAATTTGAGTAATGGTGGCTGAGTGAATTGATTGAAAAACCTAAGAATTATAATTGTTATTCCATAAAAAATTAGGATAATTCATACACCTTTGGTTGTAAGTATTGGAGAAAGGATTGTAGGGTTGCCTTAGTTGGAATGGACCTCCAACATAGCTACAACTCTTAACTACACTATCTCCATACATGTTGCTATTTCCAAAACCACACTCAAAAGTAGCATGTTCAAACAAATGACAATACTCACAAGGTAAACTAGAAGCAGGTGGGACAACATTACCTCTTGAAGCTAAATCCGTAATTCGCTTAGATAATGTAGCAAGTTGTGTTTTTAAAGAAGTCATCATGTCAACCTCAAAATCGAGCATATAAAACTCCAAAAGAGTCCAGTATTCTATTCTCTTCAGTCCGAGTGTGTTTACGTTCCATAAATAATAAGAAAATGTACTTAACAATATAGCAAAATAGAATTAAAAATATAGTATTAAAGAAAAACTATTCTAATCCCAATAAACTATCACTAATTATGATGTTAGTTATACTAATCCCCAACAACATCACTAAAAACTTTTTGCAATTTTGTGCCATAAGTGCATTAGTCGATAAGTAATATAGAGAGAGTAAACTATTGTTCCCATAAGGATTAGGGACTAATGCACTTATTAGCTTTAGTTTAATACGTTTAAAGCTTGCAAATTGTACTAGAATGTAATAAGGAACAAACTATAATAACAACAATTAAGAAAATGCTAATTGAACTAATATTAAGCACTTAATGGAGGAATAATTAGAATTATGTTGTTGGGGAATGGCATACTACATTATCCTCAAGTCAAGTCATAGTCCAGTCAAATCATATGCATACCTTAACCTTACTAAGATCATCTAACACTCTCCCTTAAGCAATGTTAAACTCTACTAATATGCATCCATTAGATCTCAGAATCATAGCTTAATTCTCATCATCACTGTGAAAGTAAGTTAACATCAGACATATTAGGCATTAGGTAAGCTTATGGAGGATTGAATGGGTTTAAGCTCTCTCAAGTCATTGATCATTCAACAAACATTTATGGGTCTATTATATCTACCATTTCTTAATGCATAGATCTAAACTAAGGTTATATTTGGCCAGAATAAAACGCATATCAAAACATAATAAACATAATATGCATTAAACAATAAAGGATCGATAGAAATTAACTTAATTTAAATGGGTTTCCAAAATCCCAATAACATAAATAAAAACTTAGCCAACCATCACTTCCATAATCATTGTTCAATATTCAATACCCAAGAGATTAAAAAAAATAAAAAATGAAGTAAAAAAGAGGAAGAGAAATTATTATCAAGGAGCTTTAATCTTTAATTGAGGTTCTCTTCTTCTTCTTAACTCCTTTTTCTCCTTTTGCCCCCTTTTCTCTCTCTTGGTTATTATGGGTTCTAGATTGATTCTCCTCCCAATGATATCCTCAAAACCATGGTCCTTTTCCTTTTACAGCCTCTTTAGAATGTCCCTTCACCTGCCCTAGATTTTCTTCTTTTTAAAATGTCCACCTCAGCATGTTCTGTGCTAGAAATAAGCTTGTCATAATTATGGAAGAAGGGCATCTGGAGAAGGGGTGGCAATTATAAAAATGTTGTGCTTGCCACAGAGAGTTTAGCAATTCAGGAACCTATGATTATGGGTTAAGTTATGATTATAGAGGCGCCACGACCTAGGAATGCTTGAAGCTTCGATCAATCTACGATCATGCTATCATCCGTGATCACGACTTATGTGCAGGCTCTACTTTTTTGCTTTAATTCTTCCTTTTTTTGCCTCCAACCATTGTCAAACACCACTATATCTATTTTCTGTATTAAAAACCAAATAAGACATAAAATTATCTAATCTTATATGTTGTCCAATGTTAAATGCTCATTAAAATCAATGAATGAATGATAAAATGAACTTAATTATATATGTAATTTGGCATTAACACCCGGTAACTGCGCTAAAAAATTGTTAGCACATTTTTGCAAGTGTACAAATTGTGGCAAGTAATAAAGTGATAAGTAGAGTATCATTCCCATGATAAAAGGGTACTAAGTACTAACTGTTAATCGATTTTTCCTATCTAGCACAAATCAAATTAAAATGCAAGAATTAAATTAAATAAATTAAAATAAGCTATTTATTCTAATTATTCTAATTAAATCAATAGGGATGAACTAGAGATTGGTTTGTTTCACTAATTAGGACTTCAATTACAAAATTAAATTCAAGTTTTTCACTTATCACAATCAAGGGTAAACTACTTTAAATTACCTAAAGTCTCTTTTGAGATCATTTAAGCATGTCAAAACTAATTACCACCTATTTTCATGGTCAAGCCAATTAACTAGGGCTCATTAAGTTCCTTAGTAATTTATTAATCCCCAAAGGATTCACCTACTTTTATGATTGAGGTTCTTAAGTCTTATAAGTTATAAGCTAGTAAATTACTCAATTTTCATTGATGATAATTTACCTATAAACATGCAAACAATTAGGCCCTTAATTGAATACAACACATTAAGCACAACTTATAAAATTGATTAAAAATCAACTCATTAATAAGAAATAAAAATCCCAAAAAGTCTAACTAACTACTCTAAAATATAGTTTAGCTAAACATGGCTTTAAAAAGAATTACAAATATAAAATAAATAATAAAAGAATGAAGAAGAAGAAGAATAGATAAAACTCATTTTAGCGCGCTTCAATCTTCAAGCCCTTGTTCACCTTCTTGAGCTTTTGTTTGTATTTTTTGGTCTTTAATCCCCTCTAATGGCTCTCTGTGTCCCATTTATAAGAAAATTCTCATGGAAAATGTACTTGCACTTGAATTCCTAAGCTTCCACTAAAAAGGAAAACTTTTCTTATTCGAGATGGCCTAGACACGGACATATAACGTCCTATGCTTTCCGCCATGGCTTCCAGCATGGCCATGCACTAACTATGTTGATCTTCAGGTTCCTTTTAGTAGTTGAAATGGCTTGGTGCATGCATGTGTTTATGGCATATTGATCCTCTTATGCTACCTTCAATTTGCAAATAAAAGGTCACAGTTTTAAGCATGATCATGTTTATCCCGTGTCTCATATTCTTCATAATCTAGTCGTAGACATGGCTTCCAGCATGGCCGTATTGCTAGCCATGCTTCCTTCCATGCATGGCATGGGCACAAGCACGCCTATGTCATGACCATGTCGCACCAATCCTTGACTATTTAGACTTCCTTTTTAAGCTTTCCTATAAAAGGGGAAACACTTATTAGATACTTAGTTAAAACTCCTAATTTGACTAAAATCAAACAAATGAAAATAAAATCCTAAATAAAGCTATAAAATAAAATTAGTTCTAAATAAACTTAATTTCTACCTAAATATAATTAATTGTTTATTCAAAATCCACTAAATTCAAGTAAAAAAACATGTGAAACATTACATACATCAAAGGGCAAGCCTTCTTGTTCCCTTAGAAAAATAAGAAAGATCATAAGATAATAAATCCAAGATCACCAGCTTCTTCAATGCTTTGAAATCAGAAGTTCTAGATTTTAGAGGTTTTGCATTGAAGAGTGGCAATTCTTAAAGGCCTACCCCAAGATACCACATTGATTTAGATATACTGGGCCTTAAAGTAAGTAGATCTAAACTCACATATCTTATCCAGTAAAATGTGTTAAGCATTACCAATAAAGAAGTGATATACTAATCATTTTTCTTCGATGCCATTTTGAAAGCAATGCCTTGAGCTATTGATTTTGAATTAATCTCACCGCTCAAAACTTTTCATAAACTTTTATATAGCAGAAGTAGTTATTATATATATTATGTGATAGAATCAAAGTATATTTAATTTTTTAATTCTATAATATTATTTTATGCAACATCTAATGAACTTATAATTATAATTAGAAAAAGATTATAAAATTATCTCCCATGCAATAAGAGGGTCAACCCCAAGGAGAACCCATAATCCGCCACCTCCTACCTATAAGTGTATTAGTTTATTGACTTATTTTAGTTGCAAGGATGCAAATGCAAATTAATGGCCAGAACCTTAAAAAAAAGTTAACAACTATAAAGGTTGTAAAATAAATACAAGGTGTTGCTTTATTAATATGAAAATAGCAGAACATGACGCTATTATAGAGTGAAATTTAATAAAAAATTTCACTGCATTTGCGTTGCAAGATTTCCACTACTAGTACATCCTTCCTAAACTTGCATTAAATACTACAAATTCCATATTACATCTTCTATTGAGGGCCTTTTATATTGCTCTTTCGAGAGGAAATTCAGGGCAATTTTCATTACAGTTCTTAGTGATTTGTATGCTAATGTTCCCGTTATCAATGGATCTACCATTGCTTTTAATTTTATGGGTGCTTCAAATAAGCCCTTTTCTACTTACTGTGTAATAAGAAAATGTAATGTTTTTAACATTAATGGCATCTATACTAGAAAAAGGAAGGCAACATATTTGGATTTTTATAAACCTAAATTTTTAACTCTTCTAATTCATTAGGTGATTTGATTAGTGTTCTAGTAATCACTTGAACTAAGATCACCCTTAATTGATAAACATCTTCCTTTTCAGTATTTACATTGATGATATAGATATTTTGTCCACTTAGAGGACTCTCTGAACCTACCTATAATATTCATGAATAAAACAAGATTAATTTGAGAATATAAGTAATAATACAAAAAAATGGTTTAATTTACAATACTGTAGTATTGTCTTCCACCTTATATGGCATAATAATTATGTGTGAAGAATGTATCACCAACTCTATACCCCACTCTACATCCTTATAAAAGATTATTACTTTAGTTAACAAATAATAAATAACTCTAAAATAAGTTAAAATTGTGTTAAGTACTCTAGCAAGTTCTTGAAGTGTGTGGAGAGTTCAAAAAGCTAAGAGAAGATAAGGGAAGATAAGAGAAGATAAGGCTCCCTTATGAAGGTGCAAGTAAGGAGGTGGGAATAGCACCCAACCCTCACTTATAAATACCTCTGTCCTCATTTATAAATTAGGTGTATGAGTGTGTTATAGGAGAGTTAAAATATGTGAAAAAGTGTATGTTGTGATTGAGCTAAATGAGAAAGTGTCTTAAGTCTTTATGAGAATATTAATATGTGAGTATGTACTCTTGTACTAAAGTTTCTTTAATATAATAAAAGTAAGTTTATTTATCTTCCATATATTCTATAAGTGGTATCATAGCAGGACAATAACTATTTAGTTCAAGATAGCGAAGTGTCCTAAAGGGTAATTATCTTATGCACAGTTAAGAGGTACTATAAAGCCGGTTGCTTGCTTGGTTAAGAGAAGTCCCAAGTCTCGAGATGGACCTCATAGTGGGCAATATAAAGAAGTTGAACAATTATAACTATAGTACTTGGTCAAAATGTTTGGAGCCGTATCTCCAAGGTCAAGATTTGTGGGAGGTAGTTGACGAAAGTAAGAGTACGCCACCTTCAGAAGCAGTTGCAAATACCTTGAAGGAGTGGAAAGTCAAGGTTGGGAAGGCAATGATTGTGATAAAGGTATCGATTAAAGAAGAAATGTTGGAACATATCAGGTACACTCCCACACCTAAAAAAAGCTTAGGATATTTTAGGCTCATGATTTTCTAAAAAAAAGGAGATAAGATTACAAAATTTAGAGATGAAGTTAATGTTTATTAAACAATGGGAGATGTCAATTAATCCATATTCTATAAAAGTGAAGTCTTTGTATCATTAAATTTTGGAATTAGATTATGCATTAAAAATTAATGAAGATAGGATGAGAAGGATTACTATTTATAGAATTAAGCTAGAATATAGAGGGTTTATTACTGCTATTTAAGGTTGGCCTCAACCACCCATATTAAATAAGTTAGAGAATTTGTTAGTCAATTAAGAGACGTTAGCTAAATAAATGGCTAGAGTTTCATTGAAGGGTGAGATGAATGAAGAAGCATTATTTAGTAAATGTAAAAGAGGTCATCCTAGAAATTGTAATTCTAGAAAGTCTAATGGAGATGACAAGACCTATTTGGAGGAAGATAGAAATGAAAGAAAGTGGAAAGGCCAAAGTCAATGTTCAAGGGGAGCTTAACAACGGTGAAATCAAAAAGACATATAAGATAGAAGATATTGCCAACAAGAAGTGGAATGCTATAATTATGGCAAGAGAGGTCATTATATGAGAGAATACTAGTATAGAAGAGCCGAAGGAAATGATGTGACATCAACACAATATCAAGTTAAAAGTGAAGAAAATGGGTCTTCGACATTCAAGTATCATGTGTAGTTGAAGAGTAAGTAATGATTTAAATAAATTTATAGAGGCATATGATAGTGAGAATGAATAGGATGTGCTAGCAATATTTGTTATATTAAAGTATCTTAAAGAATCCTATGAAAGTGAAGAAGCTAACAAATAAGGATGTATCAATGCAATGAGGATGTACCAAAGTCGTGGATAATGGATTCATCATGTGTTCTCAACATAGCATTATTGTTTTTGCTTTAAATGCCAAAGAGCTTGTTCAGAAACTTGAGGTGGATTATCAATATTTTCCTCTCTAAGCACATTAATTCTTTATTTTATCCTTTCTTCTTCTAGCTACTTATTCTATTTATTATTATTATATATTTTTTGAAACATAAAAAAATACTATTAGGAATACGTACCCTTGCATGATGTTGTTGTTACTAATGTTAAGTGGGAGGTTGAGCAAGTGAATATGAATATTGCTCATCTTATTTATACATATTTATTGATCTTGTTTCTTTATGTTAGAATTGATCTTTATATCTGATTATTGTTGTCCGTTGATGCATAATGATCTTTGGTTTATAGTTGATAACTCACATACATATTCTGTTTAATAAACATCTTTATTTTCTTATACAGGGTTGCTAGTAGAGGAAGGACATTTAAGACAAATATAAAAAGATTCCCGATTAAGAGACTCATGAATAGAAAGAAGCACTCTCCTAATAGGCATAGGACTTTTATCAAAGAGGAATCTTATTCCTCATAGGTTTAAGCATTAACATCCTTATAAATAGGACTCCATGTCCCTCATTCTCATTCATTCTATTCTTTCACGTTCTCATTGTTCTGTTTCTCTCTCTAAAATCTCTCTCTATATCTTTTGACTTAGGCATTGAAGGGTTTATAGGGATCCTCCCTACCTCTCGCCTTGCCCTTTATTGATCACTTATAGGGTTCCAGCTCAAGAGTTTTATAAACAAGTTATCAAGTGGCGCCGTCTGTGGGAACTTTTGAATAAAAGGCCATTTGTGCATCTCCTAATCAAGACTTTGCTATCATGACTTCCCATCCACCACCAATTTTAACTCCTAACACACATATCAACCCATCTGCCCTCATTCCACCAATAAATTTATCATCACCTACTCCTACTCTAATAGCACTAGCCCCCTTCCCGCATGTCAAACCCACATCTCAATTTCCAATTAGTGATGCATACGCTCCACATAGAAACACTTAAGGATGGCCAGGTCTTGGCACCAATCTCCCTTACTATGCTCCTCAACACCATTGTAGACCTATACTATCTATACCTTTTTTAAGTCTATAAGAAACCCTTGCCATAACCACACCTAACCTAAACATAGTAGCCTAAACACTTAACCTCTCCCTCATGAGCAAAGAAGCAATGACATAAAACATTCAAACTCAGATGGCCCTGATGCAATAACATTTGAATGCCCTAATCCAAAGTGGCAATCTCAAGTCAACTTATACAGAAAATAATACCACATCTCCAGAAGTACTTGGAGGAGATAAAGAAAAGTGTAAAGCCCTGGAAGGAGAATCCAAATCAATAATCCCAACTCTTGATGATTCAAAGTTAACCCAAAAGGTTAAAAATTTCATGCACAAAGCCCATGCAAGGCCAAGGAAAAAAGATGAATGCATTATGGAAGGGAGGATGACCTTTATAAGCAGGATAATCCAAACAGAAATCCCGACCAAATTCAAAATGTTGTAGCTAGATCAATATGATGGAACCAAAGATCCAATCAACCACATATCCTCCTTCAGAATAAGAATGTTACTCCAAAATGTGAATGATAGAATTATATGCAGAGTTTTCCTAACTACACTTACCAAGAATGCTCAAAAGTGGTTTCACTGACTCCTGAAGAATTCTATCACCTCTTTCGAAGATTTAGCTAAGAAATACTATACCCGGTTAATCACCAATGTTCCTTTAGCCAAAAATATCAACAATCTCCAGATATGCTGACAAGAGGTCACTAAATCAATATGAAGCTATCTAGATTAATTCAAAAAAGTAGATATGCAAATTGAAAATCTGGCTGACGAGGTAACCATAGAAGCTCTAAAGAATGGCAATAGGCTCAAGAAGCTCAAAGATAAGATAATAAAAAAAGAGCCTAGCACTTTTATGGAGGTAATGGCAATAGCAATCAAAATGATAAAGATGGATAGGGACAGAAGGATGCGAAGAGATAATGAGAAAACACCTACTAAGATAGAAGAAAGATCAAGACTTAGAAGGCCAAGCCTTTTGTAATCGAACTTTAGAAACCTAGTAGAAGGGTTTAAAAAAGAAGTTGAAAGATACATGCCATTAAATACCTCTAGATCTAGGATCTTCATATGGGTCAGGTATAATGGTGTGGTCATTACCTTAGCCAAAAGACTAAGCTTGAATAAGAGAGCCATACAGGTAAAAGGTACTACTATCAATATCACCAGGATTACAGGCACAAAACTAAGGCCTAACGTGAACTAAAAAATGCCATAGAAAAATTAGTGCAAAATAGTAACTTCACCGATATATCTAGAGGGACTATAAATTAGGATAGACAAGACCGAGACAGGTCAAAACCAAAGAAAACCTAGAATGAATCGGCCAGTGTTATTAACATGATTATCGAAGGAGAAATGTGAAAAAGAAGCCTAAAAGAATCTGCAGAGAAGAAGGGCCTACCCTTAAGAAAATAAAGACTATCGTGTTTGGTCCAGAGGATGGGAATCATGTTCAACACCCCCATAATGACGCACTAATGGTGAGTGCTTACATCAATAATTATCTGGTGAAGAGATTACTAATTGATAATGGAAGTGTTGTCAATGCATTATCTTAGAATGCCTACAAGGTAATGGGAGGCTCTATTACTGACCTAAAGGTTATCTAGAATCCCATTAAAGCTTCTGCAGAGGAACTACACAGCCAATGGGATTAGTATAGCTGAGTTTGGAACTCAGAGATTGAGATTATGAAGAAACAAAAGTCATTAAAGCTCAGTTCAATATGGTAAACCTCCCACTAGATAACATGGCATCATAGGATGTCTAGTACTTTACAAAACTAATGCGATTATAAGTATCTGACATCTAACTATGAAGATTCCCATCGAAGGAAAAATTCTAACAATTTATGGGAATCAACATATAGCCAGGCAATGCTACCAGGTGGTAGTCAAACCTCAGCCAGAAGCATTCCCCTAGAATCTTAGGAAGGGGAGAAACAGGGAGCCAACCTTGAGCCAGTCAACAAGGTTCAGATGCTATCGATCACCAATGTAAAAATAGTAAGGATCAGCAATAAGCTTGATAGCAAAACTAAGCAGGGAATAAGTGAGGTCCTCATTAAACACTCAAGTAACTTTTCCTCTTGAGCATTAGAGATTACCAAAGTAGACCCTTGGATTGCCTCATATACTTTAAACATCAAACTAGGGGTAGAGCCATTTGTTCAAAAGAAAAGGACCTTCACGTACGAAAGATAGAAGATAATCATTGAAGAAATAAAAAAGCTGCTAAAGGCTGGATTTATCAAAGAAGTCACTCACTCGGAATGGGTAGCCAACTTAGTGTTGGTAAAGAAGTCCAATGACAAATACATAATATGTGTAAATTACACTTACCTTAATAAGGCATGCCCTAAAGATAGCTATCCGCTACCAAAAATAAACTAACTTGTAGACTCCATTACCGGTCATAGTTTGTATAGCCTTGTGGACGCAACACAGGGGTATTATTAGATACCAATGAAGAAAGAAGATCAATAAAAAACATCCTTCATCACCCACAAAGGTCTTCACTACTACAAAGTAATACCCTTTGGGCTAAAGAACGTCGGGGTAAGCTATCAAAGGATAATGAACTATGTACTCTAAAATCATATTAGAATGAATGTGGAAGTATATATGGATGACATCATCATCAAAAGCAATCATGTAGAGCAGCATCCCACTAACCTTGACTAAATCCTCTAATTACTGAGCCAACACTAGATCAAGCTAAAACTAGAGAAGTGCATCTTCGAGGTAAAAGCAGGTAAGTTCCTGGGATTCATGATATCACACAAAGGAATCAAGGCTAACTAGGAAAAGATAGAGGCCATTCTCAATATGAAAACTACGACAACGATTAACAACTTGCAAAAGCTAAATGGCAGGATAACAACTTTGGGGCATTTTATCTCTTATTTGGCCAACTAATGTTTACCACTATTCAGAGCCCTGAAGAACTCTAAGAAATTTGATGGATTAAAGATTGCTAAATAGTGTTTAAAGATATTAAAAAGTTCCTATCCTCGCCACATGTACTTAGTAGGCCCATGCTTAGAGAAATACTATACTTATACCTCTCCATCAGGCATGAGTTAATAACTTTGTTACTAGTAAGAGAGCAAGGAAGCCAACAGAGTCCAGTATATTATGTCAGTAAGGTACTCCAAAGCTCAGAGATTCGATACCCTAAGTTAGACAAGTTAGCCATGGTCATCATCCACACATCTTAAAAGCTCTAGCATTATTTTCAAGCTCATTCCATTATTATAAGATCCAGCTTCCCTTGAGGAAAATCCTTCAAAGACCTGAAACATCTGGCCTGGTAGTTCAATGGTAGATATTATTCAAAGAATTTGACATCAATTATAAACCTCAACAGTAGATAAAAGCTCAAGCCTTGGAAGACTTTATTCAAGAGATGACAATAAAAGATCATTGTCCTTACAAAAATCTAGAATAGAGGCTTTATATTGATGGGGCATTATCCACCTAAGGCTCTGGTACCAAAATCATTCTTAAAGTGCCACACAAAGTCTCCATCAAATATGTCGTCTGGATAAAGTATAAAGCCACTAATAACACAACAGAATATGAAGCACTCATCATAGAGTTAAAGTTAGCTACAAAGGTCAAAGTCGAGCATCTCAAGATACACTCGAACTCATAACTGGTAGTGACTAAATTAAAGGGACATTCCAAATCAAATATCCGAGCATCACCAAATATGTCAAAAAAGTCAAGCAACTCCTAAAGAAACTCGAGCAAGAGGAGGGGGGACAGTGGGAAATCATCCAAATCCCTATAAGCAAAAATTTGAAGGCTGACCTACTAGCCAAGTCAATAGCCAAGGACAATCAAACATTTAGATGACTTGAGCTCACTGAAGCACTAATAAAACCAAGCATGGAGGATTTAGAAATTGTGGATGTACGGAAAGTTCTAGAATGGATGAAACTGATCATTCAGTATCTAGAGAATAGGATACTTCTAAAAGATAAATTAAAAGCTCAAAAGTTAAAGATAAAGGTTGCACAGTACTTAATTTACTATAGGGAACTCTATAGAACATCCTTCTTACACCTATAGTCTAAGTGTGTATCTCTAAAAGAAGGGAATTATGTACTCAAGGAAATCCATGAAGAAATTTATAGAGCACATGAATCACATCATTCATTAACCAAAAAGTAATGTTACAAGGATACTACTAGCCCACCATATGTCCCAAGATGCTCAGAAAGTGACTCAACCATAAGTCCTCTAATCTTTAACATCTGATTGGGAGCCCTTGGCCTTTGGCTGTATGGGGAATTGACATATTAGGTCCCTTGCCTACCTCAACCTCCTAGAAGAAATTCCTAATTGTGGCTATAGACCATTTCACCAAATGGATAGAAGTAGAAGTTATACCGACCATCACGGAAGCCCAAATTCAACACTTCTTTTGGAAAGAAATCATATGTAGGTTTAGAATACCACCTACCCTGATCATAGACAACAAAAAGTAGTTAAATAATGAGAAATTCATAAATTTTTATTATGATCTCAAAATAAAACTCCAATTTACCTCTATAGCTCACTCGTAAACAAATAGACAGACAGAGGTCACCAACAGAATCATCAGGTAAAGACTAAAGAAGAGGCTCAATGAAAAGAAAGGGAACTAGGTCGATGAGCTCAACAATGTCAAGTAGGCTTATAGGACCACACCCAGAACCTTCATAGGATAGATGCCCTTCAGGCTAACCTATGGGATGGATGTAGTAATACTGATGGAAATTGGATCACCAAGTTAATGGGTCAGTAAGAAATTAGATCATAAAGCTAATAACATTAATACCTTAATATGTTTGGATTTACTAGAAGAAAGGATAGAACCGGCATCCATTATCGCGGAGGTATAAAGATAGAAGATCATCAAATATCATCATCAGTGCATCAGACCAAGACATTTTAAAGCCATAGATTGGGTACTCAGAAGAGCAAACATCAATAAAGGCAACTTTAGCATGGGTAAGCTTAGACTTAATTGGGAAGTTCCCTATCAAATTATAAAAAAAAATCTAAAGGGGCATACAAAATCAATGACAGACAGGGGAAGGAATTATAATGATATTAGAACTTGGATTGTCTTAAAAAATATTATCAATAGATGTACTCAAAATTTATCAAATAACACACTTCATTCATTAATTAAAAAAGTTACATTACAAAATGTTCAAAAAAAGAGAGAAGTATCTATCTACAACTGAGCATCGTGAAGCTCAGAGGAAGGAACACTTGGATAGGGAGACTTAAAGATAGAGGCAAAAACTAGGACAACGATAACAACACTAGGAAAACCTCCTTCGTAGATCTTAAACCCGATAGATGCTCAGAAGAGGTCCTCTAACTGAAGACTTGGAGGATTTCTTGGGATTCTTTGAATATTAGGAAGAGGCCTTGCTTCAAGCATCTTCTTCAGAGGTGATCCTAGCTAGATCAATAGGCATTATTTTGTCCCAATATGTGAAGTTAAGATTTGGATTTCATATGAGTAGGACCCTCCGACACTTGAATTTATACACGTTGAGAAACCCCACAACCATGTTCTGATAGCTTCGTTTTTTATCCTCATGGGATTTCTTAGCCTTACTAAGATTTTTTTCTAGGGCTGCGATCTAAGAGTCTTGTTATTCAATCTTAGTCGTTAGCTGCACTTGATTGTGCTCTAACTCTGCCACCTTCTTCTAGCTCACCTCAACCTCAGACCTTGCCTCATCATGTTTAGTTTGACAGAGCTCTAGTGCTGCCTTTGCCTTATCTAATTTTTTCTCAAAGTTAATAGTTATAGTGCCAACCACCATCTCCTTCAGGCTATACTGACTCTTAAGGTAATAGTAATTATCCTTCGCCAGCTTTAAGGCATGAGTTATCTGAAAGAAGGAACAAACATTATTAACTTGAAACATGTGAACACAAGATACACAAAATAAGACATTTACCTCTAATAAATGATCGATCATCGAGTTATACAACTCCTTATTATTCTCATCCATCCAGTGCTGCATATCAACCGGTAGTGGCAGAGACTTAGCATATTGGTCCCTCACCTAAGCATTTGAGACACTCAGAGGCTTTATCTTATTAAGGATCCAAGACTTCATATCCTGATACTCAAATAGTTTTAGACGCCTAACAAAAACCTCCTCGTATAGCTCTTTAATATCTGAAACTTTGTTTAGGGCTCATTTTTTTGCCATTCTACCTTATCAGTCTAGGAAGACCCAGCCACATACTTTCCTTTCAATTTGGTTATGGCCTCAGTTAGAACCTCCAGAGCTAAAGGCTCAGGTGAGGGAGAGGAGATCTGCACATCTTCTTATGCATATGGCTCATCATTTACAAGCCGAATCTTGTTCGCAAAAGCAAAAAAGTTAGCCATTTACAAATAAAAATGAAAATATAAAAGTCAGAATGATACCTTTTGAATGTCAAAACATACCAGTGGGTAGCATACGATCAGGGCAGACTCTCTAAAGATATCTTCTGGATAGATTTTTTATGGATCGAGCATCAGTTATACCATAAAGGTGAAGTTTCATGACCATCTCTATATCCCAGTTAGATAACCTCGAAGGATGCTTCACCTTATGGCAACCATCGGACCACATCCGCCGGACATTCATAAAGTTCCAAGGGTGCTTGATAATAAAAAAATGTGTGTCTCCACTTCTTATGAAGGTCTGTGAGCTTCACAAATAGGCTATGGTTTAAGATTGCATATAGAAAGAACATTAGCTCCCCCTTTTTCTTGCTCAGGCTATAGAGGTATCACAGGACATCCAAGTCCGACTCTCTACCCTCCTCGTGCATCAATTGTATAAAGACGGTTAGAATCTAGTAGCTATTAGGATGGAGTTACCCAAGAGCTATATTATATCCATTCAATAAAATCCTTCACAAATGGGTTCAAAGGGAACTTTAAACCCCCCTTCCCCTCCAATTGGTTGAAGTATACGACCAATCTATCAAATCTAACATAGGGGTGTGGGCTCTAAATTTCTTATCTACAATATGCAAAGAAAAATCAGCAGGAATGCTAAAATATCTCCAGTACCATTTTAGCATATCCTTTTCTATCCTAGAGACAAAAAAATTAGAGCTAACTTGCTCTCTTGGGGCCATAGATCCTATCTAGCAAAAAAAAAAGGTAAAAAAGAAGAGAGCTTCACCTGAATGCAGAATGCAAGCTTGCTGTAGAAAAGTCTTGATGATAGAACGCACACAAAACAAATTGAGAAGAAAAGGAACATAGTAGAAAATGGAAAAATGCAAAAAATTAGAAGGTATAATACACTTATATGATAACAGAAGGATCTAAAATAACCATTACTGCCCTCATAAATATTTTCCATCTCTCTCCCACCATTAAGGGCAGTCTAGGAAGTGGAAAAGACCCACTAATCGAGCAGTCATTATTGTGGCAGCGAAAACATCTCATCTTTTGACACATGAACAGAAGTGATGGTTACATAATTCAAATTTTAAAGGATAATGAAAAGACATAACGGTTACTAACCCTACTTTTATCGCTACCATTTGTCCCGTTCACCAGCACTCGAGCCTCGCTTTTAATGCACTGAGATTATCTAGCACTTGGGCCATGCTTGTAATGCACAAAGCATCTAAGTCCAGTGACTGAAGTTTGCACCCTCATGTCACTTATATAGTACTAAGGTTCTAGGCATGTAAGCCTCGAGTCATAGCATTGAGCATCTAAGCCTCATGCATCTAATTTCACTGACTGAAGCTAGCACCCTCAGGTCACTTCAATAGTACTGAGGCTCAGCACTTAGCTGCACTTTTAATGCACTGAGACTATCTGGCACTTGGGCCATGCTTTTAACGTATCAAGCATCAAACTCTAATGACGACTGATTTCGCTTAATTATCTCCATACTAGCGAGTTAATCTCCTACCCAAAAGCATTTTATTACAGGTTTTGTGTGCTCAAGTCCAGCTAGCACCCCAACGATGTTCAAGGGTGAAGACTTCAAGACTCGATAACGAGCTTCCTCTTTCCTTGTGACTGGGGCTATCCACCTCAGTTCACCCTTCCATGACAAATATAGAAGATGATCATTCTTACCTTATAAACCCAAAAATATCGGACATAAATGTCTGAACATACTTTTGGGAGGGACTCTTGATACCCCAATACATATTCCTATTTAATTAAGGTCTTTATTTTTCTGTACAGGGTTGCTTATAGAGGAAGGCCATTCAAGAAAAATAGAAAAAGATTCTCGATTAGGAGACCCTTAGACAGGAAGAAGCACTCTCCTAGTAGACATAGAAATTTCATTAAAGATGAATTATATTCCTTAGAGGTTTAAGCATCAACATTCCTATAAATAAGACCCTATGTCTCTCATTCTCATTCATTCTATTCTTTCATATTCTCATTGTTCTCTTTCTCTCTCTAAACTTTCTCTTTATATCTTCTGATTTAGGCATCAAAGGGTTTGTGAAGATCCTCTCCACCTCTCACCTTACCCTTTGTTGATCACTTGCAGGGTTCCAGCTCAAGAGTTCCAGAAACAATTTATCAATAGTGAGCAAATCATAATATTAGTACAAATTTAGCTTATTAATATAAATTTAGAAATCTTATTAAAAAAAATTTCAGATATTAATATAAATCTTATTAAAAATTAATATAAGTAATAAAAAATTTTATTAAAAAATGATAAACATTTTCTTAAATATATTTACTTTTATTTTTTAAAATTATTGATTTTTTTCTTAAATTTAATATTGTATTAATTGTATTTGCTACTTATAGGTGGTATAAATGATATTGGCTTAGATGATATTGTGAAAATACTTAATATAGTTTGCTTGCTGGATAGATAACTATAAAGCATATCAACTACAACTTATAATATTTCATGTGACTATAAGAAATTATTAAAAAAAAAAAACTTTTGAATTTCAACTTTTAAATCCTTTGAAAATCCTTTGGATCATAGTAATGGAGAAGTAGCAAATGATTTGACAAGCCAGTGAAGGGAAGGAAAATCAATTGGATGAAGGCTAAAATTTTGGAATTAGACAGGGTTTTAAGTACGAGCCCATACTACGCACAAGAACTTTGTAATTTGTTTTTTTTTTTTTTGTATCACTAAAATATTATTGCATGACAATTATATTTTTAGATTTTAATATTATGTGATTTTTCTATTTGCTCAAATAATAATAATAATAATAATAATAATAATAATAATTTTTATATATGTTTTTATAATGAATTTTTATAATTTTATAAGAAATATTCCATTACAACTCTTTTGAAAATAGTAACAAATTAAAAATCTGTAACAAATTTATAACGGATTTGTTACAACTCTTTAGTTACAAATTTTTAACAGTTATAATTTGTTACAAATTTGTAGCAAATTTATATAAAAAAAAATTGTTACAAGTTTGTAACAAATTCAATGTAACATATTCAATCTGTTAAAAATTTGGAACGGAAAATTATGTTATCAATTTTGCAACAAAACATAACAAATCCATTATAAATTTATAACAGATTTCTCCACTCAGCTACTAAGTAATTTGTAACATATTGTAATTTCATTACAAATTAATAACAGAATATCTATCAAAACAATTACAAAATTCATAACAGAACTTTTATTTTCATTACAAACGGCCATTTATAACAAATTTTACCATTACAAAGTAGAGTTTTTCTTATAGTGATGGCTGAATACTCACATGTGAGTATGTACTCTTATACTAAAGTTTCTTTGATATAATAAAAGTAAGCTCATTTGTCTTCCATATATTCTACATTGTGTAGTTACTGAGTTTTACAGTGAGACCTTCAATCTTGATAATGTTCCCATAAATTCCAGGTGAAACCCCTATATGCAAGAACTGGATTCCCCTTGCAACTCCAATTGTAACTGACAATCTTTGTGGCCATTTCAGGGCATCCTTTTTTCTTCTATCTGCTAGATCAATCAACAATTCTAAAGATTAAATGAAATTATTGAATAAGCTTCAAAAACTTTTAAAATCTGCTGTTGAATGTACCTGTAAAATAATCCTTAAGAGATCCATTGGAGATGTGTTCAAGAACAACAAAGACAGTTAATTCAGTTACATGACCGTTTGGCGAACAAACAATCATGAGAGAAGGTGAAGAAGGTAGCCAACAAAAGTTGGTCTAGTTAATTCAGTTTGTCTATCCCTGAAGAACCTGAGGATATTCAAGAAGCTGTTAAACTTGGAAAAAAAGTCTTGTTTCACTTGGCAACAATTGCCCATTTGAAACGGAAGCAAGAATGATAATATTGATAAGAAAGAAAAAAAAAAAACAGAAACAATTCCTCAAATTTTCCATTTCTTTTATGCTTTAGAATGAACTCAAAAGCTGAAGCTGAACTCTAGCCAGATTCCTTAGACTGATGCAAGAAAGCAAGAATTTCATTATAGCAAACACAAAATGAAATTTTGTGACCTGAGTTGAGAGAAAAGAAATCTGCTTACTGCGGAAAACAGTTTTTTCTTTTTTTCTTTTTATTGGAAAACAAACAGAAAATTGAGAAATCGAGAAAATGAGATCAGTGGAAAGTGGAAGTTGATGCAAGTGGTGAAAGGAAGGAACCATGAGAGGGGAGGGATTATGATCCTACACCACCAAACCTACCTTACTGAATTGCAATCCAGCTATTAAGGCCACACAAAGCTTTGAATTTCAAAACCCAAAGCGAGCAAGGGATTGAGGAGCATGATTAAAGTCAACTTGGCTGTGAATTTAAAACCTTGCCATTTGCACCTCGATTTTTTACCACGATTATTACGGTAGACTCGCGAGCATCTAGATGTCACGCGCCATCGGCAGGTGACCTTCGTGATGGGTATGCCTATTTCTTCACTTGTTCATGCGATCAATCACGAGACATTTTTAATTTCCTCTTTCTGAATCAACTGCCCTAACATCTCAATATATTTTTTTTGAACAAAAAAAAATTATTAGATTAACGAAGGGAACTATAACGAGATAAGAAATGTAAATTGCTAAATATTATAACAAAAGGACATTGTATATATATATATATAAGTGGAGATCCATAATATTTTATACAAAATTTTAACCATTCTTTATAATACATCTATGGTTATAATATATAGTTACTTTATTAAAAAGTTATTTATTAAAATCTATATTCTTTCTTATTAATTAAAATTATTTCCTATTTTAATTACTTTCCATTAGTATTGAGTAATTAATACTTATGCTATTCGTTAATTAATTATCTTGCAGAAAGGTTATATAAGTAGTAGCATCGTATCATGTTGGCTGGTGATCTACAAATTTTGCTTGCAACTGTAAAATTAAACCCAATGCCTAATAATTTGTATTTACAAAAAAAAATAAATAAATACTAACAACAAAACATTAATTCGCTAAGAATAACAATAAAATAATGCATATACCATGACAAGCTTGCTTGTATATTGGTTCAGAAAATTAGCATAGAACAATTAAAAAAAATGGCGTGTATCACCACCATTAATTACTACCACTATTCATTTCCATGAAGAGTACTCACTATTGACCCATCTCTTATTTTCCAAAAGTTATGACTTAAAAATATTGTATGCGACCTCGAAAATGAGCAGCAAGTTAAAAATTATCATGTCAAACACTTGTATGTGACCACCCAATCAAGTAGTTGTCCCAAAGAGCTTCACTGTCAAGTTTATATTGGAGTCTGTGTTTATTTATGAAGGAATTAGGGTTTGTGTCTATTTGTGCCTTTAGAGGAATGAAAAGCATATATCTTATCTTGACAGTACGAAAATGTCTTGTTTTTATGCTTCTGGTATTTTATTTGTACTTAAAACATATAAAAGAAAAGATTGCTGATTGCTTTATATTTTTTAATCAATTAATTATGAATAAACTCGTGTATAAAATTTATTTCATGCTGAAAAATGAATAAAAATTGCATTTTTTTGTGAGTTTCTCTTATAAATATTCATAATGAAAGTAAAGAAATTTATAATCGGAGAACTCCCTCATAAAATATATGCTATTTCTTTTTTTATGCAAGGGAGATTCAATAATCTATGAGCTATATATAACATAAACCGTTATTTTCTTATCAGTCACTATAGAACGATAAACTTCATCAATATTAATAAATGACATGAGAATTTAAACTCAAAAATTTTAAATTTTCACAAATTTCATCATTTAGATAATCTCTAATTGACATTACATAAAATATATATATATATATATATATATATATAATTTTCACAAATTTCATCGGTTAGATAATTTCTAATTGACATTACATAACATAATTAAGTGGGTATTAAAGAGAAAAATATATTTTGGGAGGGGGGAGACCCCAACGATTCATTGAAAGGAACCATAACCACATACATCCATACACACACATATATGATCAGCCTTCTTATTCTCCTCATTAGCAATCTCTTCTTCAATTTAACACCAGTTTCTTCCCCATCTCAATATTAATTTCTTTCTTAATTTCTTAATCCATCAAAATTACCTCTCTTTTTTCTCTTCTTCTCCAAGTTGAATTGTAAATTGTTGCATTTAAAACCAACAAACGCAAGAATTGTGAATTGTAGTACAAAAAAAATCGTTCCCACAAGGATTAAATATTGAATACTAATATCTCTACTTATGATCTTAGCTAGTAAATCGAATAAAAGTGGTTTAACAAATACAAAACAAAGTAATTTAAACTGAATTAAAATTAAATATTTAAAAGCTTAGAGCCTAAATTTAGTTTCACTATTCCAATATGATCATGAACATTTTAACAATTATAAACATTGATTTCAATTAAGGGTAACCGTTCTAAATTACCTAAAGACTCTCTCAAGTTCAGTTAAGCATGTTAAGATTGAAGTTTAACATACTCTTATGGTTAAGAAGTTAATTAAAACTTATTAAGTTCCTTAACAATTATTTTATCCCCAAAGAGCTTGCCTACTCTCGCGGTCGAATGTTCTAAGTCCTATGAGTCTTAAGCTAGTAAATTTCCGTAATTCTCATTGTTTAATCTACCCATAAACATGAAAACAACCTAGCCAACAATGAAAGCATAAATTAAGTGCAACACATAGAATTAACTGAAAATCAAAATAAATAATAAATTCTTGTATTCAATCACATCATTGAATAATTACTTCTAACCTAAACACTAAAAGAGGTTTATCCATGTATAATTGGGGTGAAGAACACTAACATAATTAAAGAATTGATGAAGAAGAAATAATGATAAAACTCTTTGAATATTGTATGAATCCTCCTTCAATCTTCTTTTAGAGCTTGTTTTGTGCCTTCAATAATGGAGTATGAATGACCAATAAACCTTCTTAATGCCCCTTTGTATAACAAAACTTGATAAAATCCTGAATTCCCTTGAATTTCTTTTCCTTTTTGTGTAGAAAATATTGAGGAAGTAAATATATTTATTGTATATATTAGGAAGTTAATATTTGTATACAATTAGGAATAAAGTCTTTATTTTATTTAGGATGTGGTTCTATTCCTAATTAGAATTTTATTAGGATTCCTATGTGTATATATATAAAGGTTATAACCCTTCTTTGAATATATGAAATCATATTTACCTTAAATTTTCTCTTCTTTTCTCTGAATTTTATTCTTCACGGTATCAGAGCTTACTTATTGAAATTGATTTTTTTTTTATCCTTGAAATCATTTTTTTTTCTTCTTCTCTTCAAAATTCTTTGAATCCCTTTGAATCCTCAAAATTATAACCACTAAAAACACATCCATCGTATCTTATGGAACACTAAATTTTATTCAAACCCTTCAAGATAATTCTCCCTTTCCTATAGGAATTATCCTTAATGATACAAACTATCCTCTATGGTCACAACTCATGGAGATGTGAATTGGAGCCAAGAATAAATCTAACTTTCTTAATGGTACTATGCCAAAGCCACCAGCAAGAGATAAAGCTTTGGAAACTTGGCTTTTTTATAATAATCGAGTCAAAAGTTGGCTGATAGATTCTATGAGTCCGACATTAATGCAGAGATTTATGCATCTTCCAATAGCAAAAGAGATATGGGATGCTATCTCAAAAATCTTTTATGATGGATCTAATGAAACTCAGTTGTTCGAATTAAACCGGAAATCATTCACAACACGTCAAAATGGTAAGTCATTACCTACATATTATAATGAACTAGTTGGAATATAAGGAAATTGATGACCAGACATGTGCATAAGGGGAGGATGTTAATGGAGTAGTATCACTCCACAAATATATTACCCATTTTCAAACACATATTTTCCTAGTCGGGCTTAATTTGGAATTTAACAATGCTTGGAGTGAAATACTTTTAAAGGATTCACCTCTTGATCTCGAGTCTAGTTATGCATATGTGCAGAGGGATCACAACTAGCGCCATACAATGGAAGAGCCGAAGATATTACCGGACCATGTTGTACTTGTAGCAGCTCAAACTCGTCCCCTGTTCAAAGGAAAAGTACCAAGTAAGTCCATCCCATACACTTATACTCATTATGGCAAAGTTGGACACTCTAAGGAATGATGCTTTGAAATTGTGGGATATCCGGAATGGTGGGATTTTAATAGAAAGCCTTATAAAAAGCTCGGAAAGGCTGTAATTGTCATATCTAATGGTACTAAACTAAGTGGTGATCTTGATGCAGTATCAGGTATGATAAATCTTAATCAAAATAATATATGGACTATTGATACAAGTGCTATTGATCATATAAAAAACTCCACTCACCATCTTACATCCATTCGCTCATCAAACCAATAAAATATTCTGACTGCTAATGAAGGCATAGCACTGGTTACTCATAAAGGATCAGTATCTAACTCTGACTCTCTTAATCTAGATATCATTCTTGTTGTTCCATCTCTTTCTTGTAATCTACTATTTTTTAGCCAAATCATTGAAACCTTGAATTATGCTATTAAATTTTGGCCTAATTATTATATTTTTTAGGACATTGCAATGCACCGAATTCTTGGCTCTGGTGTTAAACGTGGAAAGTTGTACTATCTTGATTTGCATGGTGATTCAAGTCAGAAGTCAAGTCAAGTTAATAGGGTTAGTAGAAGTTGCTCGGCCAAAGAAGAAGCAATTTTGTGGCATCATCGTCTTGGTCATCTTTCTTTTCATTATCTTAGACAAATAAACCCGGAGTTTTTTTAGTACCGTAGACTCGGAATTCAAGTGTGATATTTATGAATTGGCAAAAAGACACCGAATCTCATATGTACCAAGTTATAATAAAAATTCAATTCTATTTATAACCATTCATTCTTATGTTTGGGGACCTGTTCGGATTCCTACTCTATCTGGTGCTTGATACTTTGTAACATTTATTGATGAATGTACTCAGATGACTTGGGTATCACTACTTTTAAACAAGGGAGATGTGTGCTCTACGTTTTGAGACCTATACAAAATGGTGGTTTAGATAGCGAGGTTTAGCGCGCGTCCAAGATTTTAGCAACCACGACACTATTTGAGCTCAAGGCTCTAGAGAGCACACTAACCACTGTCACAAAGACATGGCATGGAGATGAGGAGTCGTCACCCAGGGTAATAATTGGGACGAATCGAAAAGGTGGTACTCGATTTCCTAAAAGAAAGCTAGCATCACAACCAGGAGATTCTAGGTACGTAATACTAACTTCTTTCAATCTCGTGTTCTTTTAGAATTACTTTATGAATTACTCTATTATCCTCTATTTACATGCAATTTCATATAAATCTTTATTCTAGCAATTAACTTCACGGCGAACTATTTATGAAAATACAAGTAAATAATATATTCATTTAAACATATAATCCCTAAGTTAGTCTAATTTACGTTAATTTTAATTAAATAAGCTAAGTCTATATATTTTAATTTATAAATGAACCTAAAGACTAATGGGCTTAATTCCTTTTAATTTTAGTTAAATGAACGTAAGTCTATTTATTTTAATTCTCAACATGGGCCTAAATCTACAAATTATGAAGTATTTAATTAGTGGGCCTAATTCTACATGTTTTAATTCTAGAATTATCTTAAATATACATATTATGAAAAGCTTAAATTAAATGGGCTAAGTCTAAATTACTTAAATTAAATTAGGTGGGCTTACGTCTAATTAACTAAGTAGGTCTAAGTTGTCTCTACCCGAATTTCTAATTAATTATGGGCCTAATATGCATTTTAATTAATTAGACCTAATCTTAATTAAATTAGTAAATTTATGAATATAGTGAATGTAATTATCAAACCTAAAAAAAACATAAATTTATTTAAGTGGATTAGAATCTAATATGGGCTTAAGGCCCGAAACACATAAAAATACATAAATAAGCCCAAAACAAATAAAACATATCAAAATAATTAAATAAAATATCAAACAACCAATTAATTATTCTTTCTAAAACCCTAATTATAATTAACATGCAACCTACATTAATCTACTTCCTCTATTGATTGTAATTAATTACCCAACTGAAACCTTAATTTTACTAACCAATTAATTAAAATAAACAAACAACCATACACAATTCCACTATTCCCACTATTGAGGCTATTACAATAATCTATTAAAAATAATAATAAAAATAACTAATACAATGCCAAAAAAATATAAATAAAATACAACGATAAATAAAAAGCCTAGAAATTATGTCTCTACAGGGTCTTATCTATGGCATTCCATGGACTTCTTATGAGTTTAGTCCTCCAAATATGATCATCATGTAGTTTCCTTTATAATCACCATAAAAAGAACAAAAATTATAATTAGAGAATAAATAATTTAAATAAAATTAAAACTCAATAAAATAAAATAAAAATAAATCAATCAAATAAGATAGAATAAGAAGAAGATGATGCTTATGGATGATTTTAATGGAGTGCTCTTCAGATTTTGTAAAATCATCATTCTTGATAGGTCTTCGAATCTTATTCTTCAAAAATCCTCTAAAGATCTTCAATTAATCAATAAAGCAAAAGGGGAATTTTTTGTAGAGAATGCTTTTTCAAAACAATTAACAAAGGAAAAGAGTCAAGAATGCTTTTTCCCAAGAAAAATGCACAAGCCAAAAGACAATTTGGCATAGAGAATGCTCTTCAAAATATCCAAATAAAAGTTATGAATAAGAGTATTGTTCCTCCCAGATGCCCCCTAAAAGAGCCAAAATACCTCCTTTCAAAGTAAAATAGCCCTTCAAACATTACGTATAAATTGATTCCTAAAAAAATTCTATTTCCTTAAAAATATCAGATAAATATCAAAAATAATTTTAAGAAAATTTCAAACCAATTAGGATTCAAGAAAAAGATACTTTTATTTTTTGAAAAATTAGAAAACCAGACAAAAAACTCTAATTCTGATTGATCACTTTTTTTAACTTTTAATTATAAAAAGGTCCCTGAAAGAATTTAAATTTTGCAATTAGGTCCTTAAAAAGTATTACAACTTAGTCCATAAAACATTAAATTCTTTCTTTAAAAAATGCAATCAGACCTTTAAAGTTTCAAAGTTTAAGTATTAAAGACCTATTCATGACATTTTCATTATTGGAGTCTTTTATCACATGCATAACTCATCATCCTGAAATTGGGTGCTTACAGTTGCCCCTCTTTGTCGTTGTTTGCTTGACAAATTGTGGCAAAGCAAACTAGCACTCAATTTTTTAATTAAAAGTTAAGATACTTACTTGTGCTCCATGAAGCGTTTGCTTATGAACTTGCTATACTCGAATGTACAACATTGATTAATAAGGACATATCATACTCGATTGTATGATATTGACTATACTTAGTCGTATGGTCTTGTGTGAAAGGGATACATTGCACTCAATCATACAATGTGGACTATATTCAGATGTATAGTCTAAATGGAAAGAGACACCACTCTCGGTCATATGATGTTAATTGCAAATACATTGAACTCGATCGTACAATGCCGACTACACTCAGATGTATAGTCTGAATTAAAAATATATTGTACTCGGTCGTACAATGCCGACTACATTCGATCGTATAGTTTGAATTGAAAATACATTGTACTCAGTCATACAATGCTGACTACACTCGGACATATAGTCTTATTGAAAAGTTACATCATACTCAGTCGTATGTTACCGATTATACTTGGTCCTATAATCTGATTGGAAGAATACATTGTACTCGGTTGTACAATGTTGACTATACTTGGTCGTATAGTCTAGATTGAAAAGATACATCAATCATGCTGACTACACTCAGTCACATAGTCTGTATTGAAAAGTTACATCATACTCGATCGTATGATGCCGATTATACTCGGTCGTATAATCTGATTGGAAGAATACATTGTACTCGGTAGTACAATATCGACTACACTCGGTCGTATAGTCTTGATTTAAAAGATACATCACACTCGATCGTATGATGTTGATTATGCTCGATCGTATAAGCTTAATTGAAAATACATTGCACTCAGTCGTACAATGTTGACTACACTCGGTCGTATAGTTTTTATTTAAATTAATACATCACACTCGATTGTATGATGTTGAGTACACTACCAAAAAATTTAATAATTCATTAAATTATTAAATCAGGAAACATTGCAAATTAGGACTAAATTGCAAGGAAAAGAATGGACTTAAATGCAAACCGAAAGCTAAAAGACTAAACTAGATATTTTCCACTTTAATATAAAAAATTTTCTTATTTTGCTGATTCATTTTCTCCTCTTCCTATCCTTCTTCATTTTTTCTTTTCTCTTCCTTTTCATTTTCTCTTGATTTTCAAATTTTTTCCTTTTAATTATTCTTTCATCTAACATCTAATTTTGAATCCATCTGATCCTATGGCTCACCCACAATGCAGACTATGTGGGAGCAATTCCAGACATTCAGATCCCATCACTTCACATTTTCATTTTCCTTAAAATGATTTAGGACTCCGTGAAGGTGAAGACATGTTTCCCTTATCTCATTTGCACCTCCATAGATGCTCTCATGCTGGAGATGAGGTAAATTTCCTACCTCTATCTTCAATTCTGCAATAAACATATTTATTTTAGTGTGTAAAATTAATATTTTTATGCATGCAATTATAGAACATTTGTTTGAAAAATTAGATATAACTTATGAAAAATTGACAATTCAGAACCAAAATTTGCAAAATATGTTACAAGACAAAAATATGTTCTAATTTTCTGAATTTCTCATTGGGATTCTTAATTCCATATTAGAACTCTTAGATTTCCAATCAGATTTCTTAGATTTCCAATCAAAAATTTGAAAATCCAATCAGAATTCTAGATTTCCAATAAGAAATCCAGTCAGAATTTTGGATTTCCAATCAGAAATCCAGTTTTCAATTAGATTTTTGCTAAAACTTTTTTTTAAATGATAATGAAATAAAATGACAATGTTGAAACAAAAATCAAAATTTAGGAAAGGAAAAGGTAATCCTATCATTTTCTAAATTTTTCAAAAACCACTAAAATTCTTGGGTTGCTTTCACTTAGCTCAAGAATTATTCCATGACTTGTCTGGAGAGGTAGTATAGCATATCCAAGTATCTAGCTTTTAATGCTTCATTTCTAATTTACTGACTGCTAGAGGTAGGTTAGACCACTACTCACTTTTTTCTCTTATCGAGAGGTGCATGGACACCACTCATACTTTTCACACACGAGTGGGTGAACTGACTATTTCCTCGATAAGCTTCTCTACTATTATTGGGATTGCATTCGGAGGTGCCCTAGTTCCCTTTGATATCCATTACTGAACTCTTCTGGAGGATGATAGGAGTCGCTATGTTCATAACTTGCTCGGGTTTATTCCGACATGGAAGAATCAAAAGAACGTTCTTCTTTCTTCTCTCATTTAGGGTTTTAAGAGACTACCTACCACTACACCTCACCAGATTCTTTAGAAGTCGAGATGCTTCTTGTTCATATTACTTGGCACTACTTTCTTTTACAAGACTGGTTATGAGGATAGCATCGCTCTTCTTAGTCCTCTTTAATATTTTATTAGGGTCGCTACTTTAGATTGGAGATGTGCAGCGCTTGCTTATCTCTACTATAAATTGGATACTATTTTTAGAGGCACTGTGACGATGTGTGGTTTCTAGCATGTCTTGCATGTATGTCTCCTATCCTTTTCAACTTTGCTTATTTTCACACTTTCTTCCTTATTTCTTTTATTTCCTCTCTTTCAGATCTAGGGCATTAAGATTGGAGTGATCTGAGGTTTTAGCACCATTAGCTTTTATAGGAGTCTTCCCCTGATGCAAAGGTGGGGTTCCTCTCATCTTACTAGCATTAAGTATGACTTGCAGACTTATCGAGATCAACTAAACTCCTTAGAGTGAGACCTGGCAAGACAAATTTGATTTTTAGTATTTCATTAATTGTAAAAGTTCAATAAACTTAAATAAATGAGTTTACAGGTCAAATCAGATTGGCTGGCTAGTGCTGAAGACATTAAGTGAAATGATTTCATAACAATAGTTGTGAGGCTTGAGACTATAAGAGTTCTACTCCCTGGTTATGGCTGCCAGATGTGGTATCTTGGTAAGCATGTTTATCATTGGCATATGGGACATTCTAGGAGGCGTGTTCCATTTTCTATATCCTCCTCGATGTTATGGAGTAGCAGCATGACTGGTCCCGAGCTTAGAGTAGCTCTTGAGGTTTATGATGCTTCAACTTTGCTTGAGCATTCTCATCATTATTAGGAGTATATTCAGGAGAATCTCCTAGAGCAAGTTCTTACAGATCTAGCTGAGGTATGTCTTCTGTCATTATTTTACTTTATCTCTTTCATCCCTTCATATGACATTTATCCTTTGGCACAAGTTAAAGAAGTCCCAGATGTTGCTATGAAGGAGACTGAGAATGACACCAAGGAGACTGAGTAGGAGGTTAAGCCTACTCATCATAGTGAGGCTGCACATGGTGATGCTTCCGTGAGTACTATTTTAGGCGATGTTCCCCCATTTGATAGGTCTATGTATTATTAGGCACCTATGATATAGACTCCTATTGAGTGACACATGTACTTTGATGTAGCTCAGATTCCTAGCTTCTCTCCTCTTGATGCTTCATATGTAAGTGCGATTTGCCTTTTCTAACCCTATACAAACTAATAATTATTTTTGAATTAGTAAACTTTATTTTATAGGTCCCTTGGACACAGGCAGAGTATCTGTATAGACTCACCTCTTCCTAGAGATTATTTACTATGCAAATCACAGATACTTGGAGGGTTAGCATTTATAACAAGTATACAAATTTATGCATGTTATATATGATATGCATGACTCTAACTATTCAAAATGCAATAGAGTTATGCCGGGGATCTAGAGCATGAGAATGAGAGACTCCGACGACAGTTTGCTGCCTTGGTTTTGATGGATATGACGTCGAGACTTCTATGCCCCCAAATCAGAGTGACGATCCAGATAAAGGATGGATCCTTAGGTAGACACTGAAGCTAAGGATGACTGATTTTCTTTAGGACTTGTGTTAGCATGATTGCACTTTGGATGCTTCATAATTGTTTCCTTTTATGAATGAATCATGGACTTTTATTTTGGACCAAGCCCTTAATTAATTTTTTTTCTCATTGAAAATGTTGGAAACCCGATCGACATCCTAGATTTTCTATCATAATTCTGTATTTCTGATCAGATTTCTAGAATTCTGATTGGAATTCTAAATTTTCAATTGGAAATTCGACTCTAGTTCTGCATATTTTCCTGTTCCAACATGAGTTTGGTCTAAAAGTGATTGAGACAAATCCTAATCCTATCCATCTTCTAAAAATATAACTGGAAAAAATCCTAATCCCATCTATACCATCTTTTGAGCCTATTTAAGAGTCGTAGATGAGACTATCCTGCATCCTTCTCTTTATTTCTTTTCATCATGACACATGCAACTCTTAGTTTAATAAAGAAATTTCTCAAGACCATGAATGGAGATGATTGGAATAGAGTGTTGCCATTCCATGCCAAATCCTTAAAGTCCCTTTAACACCTAAAAATAGATGATAAATTCTTACATACTACTACCACATTCTGGGATGCTAGGGATCATGTATTTAGATTCAATGGAAAAGAGTTATGTCCATTAATTAAGGAATTTTTTGCTAATCTTAGATGTTCATTAGATTCAACTACTACAATTACTCTCCCTGATCTTGCAATGGAATTTCCCAGTAGACTAGTGGCATTTTTTGACATGTCATCTACATGCATATGCACAATGCTAGGACTATTAGTCTTTCTTCTCTAGTTACTACTTATGGGACTAAGGACAAGAACAATGCCACTTAGATCAGAACTGTCACCTTCTACTTGAATGCCTAATTTTTGCTAGTATCTTCTTATAGAGATGTTGATGCAAGGATTATCAGTATCCTAGAATAAGTAGAAACTGAAGCTAATACTATGCCTATCATACTTGCTGAAACTATCATTGGATTAGATAATTTCATGGTTCATAACCAACTCTTAGGTAGTCTGGTTCTCCTTCAGGTATGTAACCCTTTTTTTTTAGATTTGGTTACAGGAGAAATTGAGTTTGCTTAATGCTCCCCCCAATGCTTTGGTTTATCAACCTCATCATTTACAGTCTCATCCTTTGAAGATAAAGGACAAGCACACTAAGAATTAATGGACTGACTGGATGAAAGGCATTGCTAATACTGAAATTACTTGGATTTATCCTTAGTGGAGATTGAAATTCATGACTATCAACCTGTATGACTATTGCGTCCTTATTCCTGAATTGCATTTTTTGACCTTTCTTTCTCCTTCACGCCTTTATTACCAATATGGTCACCCTTAATTATTATGGTTGTTACAACTAACTTCGAAGACTTCCCTTTGAGACAAGATTTCCTAGACAAAGTGAAGAATTTATGGCCCCGCAGAGCTTTAGAATATAACATGCACCTAAATACTGACATGACTACTGATGACAACTATAAGACTTGGGCTATTATGCAATATACAGAACCACCAAAATTTATTAAATACAAAAGGACTCAAATATTATTAGATGAGTCATAGAAGAAGAAACAAAGACAAAAGTTGTGGTCTCATAAGTCTAGTTTCTTATGTTTTATTTTTTCTTTTAAGTTTTTATACCTTGTAATAATGATAGAAAATGCAATATTTAACAAAAATATCATTTCAATTTATTTCATTAATTAAGGCAAAATGAGTACATTTATTACATCATATGACATAACTCCTGTTATCAGCTAGTCCTCTTGGATTTTCTAACTAAACATTTTTCTCTCACTTGTATTTACTTAATTTTTGCCTAATCATCCCTTTGTAAGTTTTTTTATCAATAGGATCATCTCTCCCTAATTTTTGTCTACCAACCCTTTGTGGGTTTTCTGAATAGCGAGAATGTCCTAACTTTTGCCTGACTAGCCTTTTTAGGTTTTCTAGCCAATGGACTTCTTTTGTATTTTTTTAAAGGTAGTATTTCTTAAGGCGATTCAGATTGATTGGCTCAGTGAACTCATTCCCTTCTAAATCTGATATCTTTGCAGCTCCTTTGGGCAGGATTATCTTAATTAAATATAGTCCTTCCTAATGTGGTATGAATTTCCCTCTTGGGTCAAACACCATCACCCTTTCCTGCTTCAGTACCATATCTCTAGCTTGTATCTTTCCCGACTTAACCTTTTTGTTGAAAGCTCTCGCTATTCTCCTTTGATAAATCTAAGTGTGAAATAAAGCATCCATCCTTTTCTTATCTAGAGATACGAGGTTATCGATTCTCTTTTGTATCCATTCATGGTCAGAGATTTTTGCTTCCATAATGACCCTCAAGGATTTAATTTCCATCTCTATAGGCAAAATCGCTTTGCAACCATATACTAACAAGAACGGAGTTTATCCCGTAGTAGTGCATGTTGTAGTTATATATCTCCATAAGGCAAAAGGGAGATAGTCATACCAATCTTTATGCATTTTCACCATTTGGGGAGGATCTTATTTATATTCTTATTAGCTGCTTCAACTACACCATTAGCTTGAGGTCAATAAGGCGAGGATTTATTATGCTCAATCTTATATCTCTACAATAATTTAGCCATTTTTGCCTGGAACTGAATGCCATTGTCTGTCACAACATGGTGTGGGATCCCATGTCTACAAATGAGATTCTTCTTGATAAACCTTGCCATCTGTCTAGCCTTTAAGGTACCAAAGGGTTTTGCTTCTATCCATCTAGAGAAGTAGTCAATTGCAACTACTATATATTTGTGCCGGTTCAAAGCAGTTGGTTTTACTTCCCCTATTATGTCTATTCCCCAAGCTGTAAAGGGCCACAGAGATGTTAAACTTTTTAGCACTATAGGAGGAAGATGATTGAGGTTCCTGTGTACTTGACACTGATGACATTCTCTCACTACTCAGATACAGTCCCCTTCTATGCTCATCCAATAATACCCTTGTTGAATCATTTTCTTTGCCAGAATCATCCCATTCATGTAAGATCCACAAACCTCTGCATGAATCTCTCTCATCGCCTATTCTGCTTCATCCTTCTTGAGACATCTCAACTATATTCCATTCGGCATCCTTCTATATAATATCCCATCTTGACTTGCATAATAGCATGCAAGAACATGAAAAGCATAACTTTCTTTGGAAGTTGCTTCATCTGGGTATCTCCTTTCTTTGATAAATTTCTGGATGTTATAAAACCATGGCTTTTCTTCTAGCCCTATATGAATACTCATAACTTATTCTTCGCCATAACACAAAGCCTTCATTTTCATTATCACCAAAGGCTTCATCATCGATCTCGTCGGTTTATACCATATTAAAGAAAGTATTGCTAAGGCATCCGCCATTTGATTCTCATCTCTTGGTAAATGCATGAAGAGACATTTAGTGAAATTCCTCATTAGCTTTTTGAAATAGTGAATGTAAGGTTTCAACCTCTCTTCTTTCACTTTCCACTCCTCATTAGCCTGACTAATGACTAACATGGAATCTCCATAAACCAGTAGTCCTTTAGCTCCAATTACTAGCACTGCTTTCCATGTCGTAGATACATGCCTTATACTCAACCATGTTGTTTGTAACCTTGAAGTCTAATTTCTTGGCCATTGGGATGGTTTCTCCTCCTAGTGTAATAAGAATTACTCCTAGCCCTACTCTTTTATTATTCATAGCTCCATCAAAATAAAGCTTCCATTCACGTTGTTCTATTACTGCTAAGTTCTCATCCAAAAACTCTAGATTCCACTGCTCATTTCCTTCGATTGCATTCTGGGCCAGGAATTCTACTACTGCTCTTCTTTTGATGACCTATGTAATGACGTACTCTATATCAAACTTAGTTAAAAGTACCAGCCATTGCGACATCTTTCCAGTTAATACTGGTACTTAAAACAAGTATCTCAAAGGATCTATCTTTGAAACAACTTGTACTTTGTAAGACTAGAAAGAATGCCTTAGCTTCTTTATAGCCCAGATCATTATCAAACATGTCTTCTCCATAAGATCGTACTTTTCTTTATATGGCAGGAACTTTTTACTGAGATAATACACTACATACTCCACCACTTCTAATCCTTCTTGCACCAACATTACCCCCATTGCTTTTTCTTTTAAAGCCAAATATAAGATCAAGGGTTTACCTTGCCTTGGTGGTCTTAACACAGGCAAATTAGTAAGGCATTGCTTGATCCTATCAAAGGCTTTTTGACATTCTTCATTCCATTCCACTAGTTGATTCTTCCTTAAGAGCTTAAAGATCATATCACAGACCATGGTAAGTCTCACAATAAACCTACTAATGTACTGTGGTTTCCCAATAAATCCTTGTACTTCTTTCTTTGTTCTTGGTGTTAGCATCTCCTGGATGGCTTTAATCTTGTTTGGATCGACTTCTATTCCTCTGTTGCTGACTATGTACTCTAATAACTTTTCAGAAGTCACCCCAAAGATGCATTTCTTCAAATTAAGCCTTAGGTCATATCTTTCTATTCTTACTAGGAACTCATCCAAAGCCTCAAAGTGTCCCTCTCTTGTTTCTGACTTAACCATCATATCATCGACATACACTTCCACTTCCTTATGCATCATATCATGAAATAAGGTAGTGGTCGCTCTTTGATAAGTTGCTCCTGCGTTCTTCAACTCAAAGGGCATCACTTTATAGCAATATGTCCCCCATTCCATGATAAAAGTAGTTTTGGTCTTATCCATAACTGCCATCATTATCTGATTATAACCTGAGAGCCCATCCATGAAGGAGTACATTGCACTAGATGATACACTATCGATAATCACATCAATATGGGGTAAAGGAAAGTCATCTTTTGGACATGCCTTATTCAGATCTCTAAAATCTATGCATATTCAGACTCTTCCATCTTTCTTAGGAACTATTACTATATTTGCCAACCATTGAGGGTATTCCACTACTTCTAGAAAATTAACCTAGATCTGCTTAGCAATTTCCTCCCTTATCTTTTTTGTCTACTCTGGCCTCAACTTATGAATTTTTTATTTAGTAGGTTTAGCTTCTAGATATATTGGAATGTGATGCTCTGTGATTTCTCTAGCTAACCATGGCATATCCTCATAGGACCAAGCAAATACTACCTTTCTTTTTATTAATATTCTCTCAAATTTTTCTCTCTCTTCAGGAGTTAAATCATATGATATAGAAATGTTTTTGGTTGTTCATTTGTGCCCATGTTTAATGAATCTAATTGAATAGAATTAATTTCAAACATGCATGAACGATCATTATAAAAATGCACAAGACCATCAAAATCAATATCACACAAGTAAGCCAAACCAGAATTCATATCATTGACCACAGGAAAAATAGATTTTTCATCCTCAAACAAATTAGACATTATTACATTAGTTTCTTAAAAAAAATCACTAAAACTATTATTAATATTGCTAGCTAAATCCTGTGGTGGTTCTTATTAAGTGGTAGACAAAATAGCTCTTAAATGTCCTCAGCTTTTATCTTTTCAACAATTGTCTTCATCACTTTGTCCTTGTTGTCTTGTATCAACCTCTCAACTATCTACTTTTTGAAGATCTCAAATCTAGGGATATCCACACTAGCTACTTCGATAGGCTCCTTTTCACCCAGACAGAACTTCTCCTTCTTTTGTTTAACAAAGTTATATTTTAAAGGTCCCACATTTTTTGTGAGGTTATTCTCATTGGAAAAACCTTCTTCTAGCTCTTTTACTACCAAATCCAACTCTTGTATAGCCCAATCCTCTTGTATCATCTTGGGTTTTGAAATCTGGTAGTTCTGGGCTTCCCTACTCATTCTTTCCTAGTCCTTGTCTAGGTTGATAATTCATCTTCTTAATCATGCTTATAACCCTTGGATCCATCACAATTCCCGTTGTGATCATGGCTATTTGGAAACCTGGAGGAGTAACTACCTACTTTTGACTATCTATAACTGCAGACATAGTCTTGCTCATACTCACATCTAAAGTTACAACTTCCCCTCATGTAGGAATTTCACCTTTTAATGCACAGTTGAAGGCACTCCTCCCAAAACATGATACCAAGGCCTACCCAACAGTAAGGCATAGGTGACAGGAATGTCTAGCACAGTGAATTCAACTATTGCTTCTATAGGCCCAGTCTTTATAGGAGCCATAAATGTTCCCTCTACATTCCTCGTGCTATCATCATAAGCCCTTATTACAAGGTCTAACTTTTCCAAATCCTCCACATTCACTCTTAGATTGGGTAGGATCCGTAGTGGGCAAACATTAATTACAGACCCATCATCCACTATCATATAATTGGTCTTTTTCCCTCTTACTTTAGTTGGAATGAACAGAGCTTTATTATGATTCCTTCCTTTCATAGGTAGATCCTCATCAGAGAAAGTAATAACCCTGTGCTTTTTCTTAGTAACCTTGGCCACCATTGCTTCAGGGGTAGTAGTAGTTTCTATATTCATCTTAGCTAGAGCCTTAACTAGAGCCTTTCTGTGGCTACTTAAGTGCATCAAAAGCTCCTAAATGCTTACATTTCCTTTTGCTTTCTTAAGTAGTTCAAGAATTAGGTCATCGCCATGTTTGTCTGAGTCTTCTCCTTCAACAGCTTCTTCTATCTCTACTGGTTTATAACCTTTCCCACTTTTGGTAACATGACTGACTTTAGGATTATCAACCTATACATTATATCCTTCAGTGCCTTCCTCATCAAAATTGTACCAAATATCAATGACCCCAACAATCTGACCCTTCTTTCCATCTTTCCATACCTCAACCATGCATTTCTCCTTTTTGACTAATAGCTTTTCATCATCAAACTCATCACCCCATCCTATAGGCTCAATTATATTAATGGATATGTCAAAAGAAGGTAGTTTAAAGTAAAACACATTGTAATCAAACTTGGTTGAGGGCTCGCCCAGCAAGTCTTTTACTCTTTCCACATCCTTAAAAGCACTAAGAGATTTCTCATTGGCTTTAGGGTTTAGATCCTCAAAAGAGTTTAGCACTTCTTCCTTGCTTACTCCTGAGTTGATGATTATGGTCGTTGGAGGTGGCATGTTTCAAAAATTTAGAAAAGGATTATTTCAGGTGTTTAGGTTCAAATTTGATTTCTCAAGGTTTGTGATTTTTCCAGAGTCTATGAGGTTTTGAATTTCATTTTTAAGGTGCATGTAAGAATCAATTGGATGACCAGCAACTTGATGAAACTTGCAATAACTGTTTGGTTCAAAACCAGGGAGATTTGGTGGTCTATAGGGGGTTAAAGGTCTAAGGAGGCCTTTTTGGATGAGACGATCTAGGACTTTTGATAAGGGTTGGTTAAATTTTGAGAATCTCCTAGGTTGTTGGATAGCATGAACTCCTACAACCCGACTAGTATTTCCTTGTTGCATGCCCCCAGTTGGGTAATTTCTCACTCCAATGTTCCTAGTGACCCTCTTTTTCTCATTTTCGATCTCTTCAGCTTGCAACCCATTTTTATAAAGGTCTATAAATGTCTTAGGATTCATCATCTATAACCTTTCAACCATATTAGGCAACAAATTTTAGACTATCATCCTAACTTGATCCTTCTCAGTCAGTTTATTCTTATTAATCTTGCCTTATTCATGAACCTGGTTAGGAAATCTAAGAATGACTCATTGGGCTTTTGCTCAGTCAATTATAGATCCTAATGGACACTTTGATGTAGTCATATTACTTTAGAAAAGCAGTGCATAACTCTCTCCAGTCTACACGGACAGACTTCTCTAACCTATGATACTAATTAACAACCATACCCTCCAAGGATAGTACAAATAGCTTGGTAACCATAAATAAAGGAGGCTTAATGGTACTCATAGTAGTTGTGTATTGATTAAGGTGAATCCTTGGGTCCCCAGTACCATCAAACTTCTGTAGATATGGCATCTTGAATTTTTCAGGCAATTTATCCTCCTCGAATTGCATCATATCATCAAAGTCAAATGAGTATCCAATGCTCTGTCCACTTATTAACTCCTTCATCTTGAACATCTTTTGAGTTAGTGCTTTCATCTGCTTAGATTCTAGCTCTTAAACTTACTTAAGTGATTCCCTTTTCAGCTTCTCAACCATATGACTCTCAACATCCTCGAGTTTCATTTCCCTGGCATTATCATTGTTAGCAAGTGGTGTACCCATAGTATACAGAATGGCCGCAGTGGGAGGTATAGCAGCAACAGGTGGTGGCATTAATCCAGCTAAGGTCTATCTTAACTCATCTTGCATCATCACTCTTATGTCATCCATCAATGCCCCTTTAACATCCTTTAAGGTCCAATTTCCTCCCTCTTATTATTCCATTTCTTTAGTTTTTTGAGGTTGTGCAGCTTCTAGGTAGAATGGATTGATGAGACTCCTTTCCAATATGCTAAGGATCTCTTTCACGATCGATTGTGGACTCAAATTAGTTCTCACTAGTCTGCCACCCTTTTGACTTCAAATACAGAAAGACCAGGATGAATCTATGATGGCTGAAAGACAAATTGTTAGTATGATGCATGAGATGCATGTGTTATGCAATAAATAGCTAATAAAAAGTTAAGTTAGGTGTACATACATCCTTCCAACCTTATTTCTTCCACACACATATTAAATGGTGAGTCTCTTTTTCTAGGATTTTTGTCTTGGCCTTAATATCAACAGGGGATATCAAGAACTGATGTGCATGCCAAATCTCTCAAAGCATTAAATCATAAAAATCATATTTTTAGGTATAAGAGATTAGCCCAATCTTTATTAGTCCAAATAGACTTTTAAAGTATGGGCTTCTGCCTTTATAGATAAAAATACCTCATAGAAACATTCATAAGCAATTTGGGGAGATCCTAAGGGAAGTTACTAAGCCATTATATATGGTTAGGGTCCGGTGAAAGGTCAAGGTTCCCTTAGAAAGATGCCTTCCTTTAAGACTTGAGTTACCAGCCAAGGTCATAGGGGCCCCACATCCTTTGCAAACTTAAGAGAGGACTTGGGCTATAAGCTCTGGTCAGATGAGCCTATCAATCTCTCTTAGACCAAGTTAAGGCTAAGAGTGATGGTTAACCAATCTACAACTCCATGAAGCTAGTGGAATCATGGAATTATAAACTAACGCCATCGATTAAAAGGGACATGCAGAATGAATGCAAGAATAAAATAATAATTAATAAAATAATTCTAAAGAACACAAGTAGAATCAATATCTTTTATCCCCAGTGGAGTCGCCACTATAAATGGTGGGGTTTAGCGCGTGTCCAAGATTTTAGCGACTGCGACATTGTTTGAGCTCAAGGCTGTAAAGAACACACTAACCACTGTTATAAAGACATGGCATGGAGATGAGGAGTCACCACCCAGAGTAATAACTAGGACAAATCGAAAAGGTGGTACAAATCGAAAAGGTGGTACTCGATTCCTTAAAAGAAAGCTAGCACTATAACTAAGAGATTCTAGGTACGAAATACCAACTTCTTTCAGTGTCGTATTCTTTTTTAATTAATTTATGAATTACTATATTATCCTCTATTTACTTGCAATTTCATATAAACCCTTATTCTAGCAATTAACTCCAAGGCAAACTAGTCATGAAAAATACAAGTAAATAATGCATTCATTTAAACATATAATCCCTAAGTTAGTCTAATTTACATTAATTTTAATTAAATGGGCTAAGTCTACATATTTTAATTTATAAATGAACCTAAAGACTAATGGGCTTAATTCTTTTTAATTTTAGTTAAATGATCTTGAGTCTATTTCTTTTAATTCTTAACATGGGCTTAGATCTATAAATTATGAAGTATTTAATTAATGGGCATAATTCTACATGTTTTAATTCTAGAATGATCTTAAATCTACAAATTATGAAAAGCTTAAATTAAATGGGCTAAGTCTAAATTACTTAAATTAAATTAGGTAGGCCTACATCTAATTAACTAAGTGGGCCTAAGTTGTCTCTACCCTAATTTCTAATTAATTATGAGTCTAAATGCATTTTAATTAATTAAACCTAATCTTAATTAAATTAGTAAATTTATGAATAAAGTGAATCTAATTATCAAACCTAAAAAGAAACTCTAAATTTATTTAAGTGGATTAGAATCTAATATGGGCTTAAGAATACATAAATAAGCCCAAAATAACTAAAACATATCAAAACAATTAAATAAAAGATCAAAAAATCAATTGATTATTCTTTCTAAAACCCTAATTATAGTTAACATGCAACCTAAATTAATCTACTTCCTCTATTGATTTTAATTAATTACCCAATTGAAACCCTAATTTTACTAACCAATTAATTAAAATAAACAAACAACCACACATAATTCCACTATTGCCACTATTTGGGCTATTACAATAATCTATTGAAAATAATAATAAAAACAATACTACAACACCAAAAAATATAAATAATATAAAGCAATAAATAAAAATCCTAGAAATTATGTCTCTACAGGGTCTTATCCATGGAATTCCATGGACTTCTTATGAGTTTAGTCCTCTAAACATGATCATCATGTATTTTCCTCCATAATCACCATAAAAAGAATAAAAATTATGATTAAAGAATAAATAATTTAAATAAAATTAAAATTCAATAAAATAAAATAAAATAAATCAAGTAAGATATAATAAAGAAAAGATAATGCTTATGGATGATTTTGATGGAGTGCTCCTCAGATTTTGTAAAATCACCGTTCTTGATAGGTCTTTGAACCTTGTCCTTCAAAAATCCTCCAAAAATCTTCAATTAATCAATTAAGCAAAAGGGGAATTTTTATAGAGAATGCTTTTTCAAAACAATTAACAAAGGGAAAGAGTCAAGAATGCTTTTTCCCAAGAAAAATTCATAAGCCAAAAGATAATTTAGCATAGAGAATGCTCTTCAAAATATCAAAATAAAAGCTGTGAATAAGAGTACTGCTCCTCCCAGATGCCCCGTAAAGGAGCCAAAATACCTCATTTTATAATAAAATAGCCCTTCAAACCTTATGTATAAATTGATTCCTAAAAGAATTCTATTTCCTTAAAAATATTATATAAATATCAAAAATAATTTTAAGAAGATTCAAGAAAAAGATATTTTTATTTTCTAAAAATTCAGAAAACCAGACGAAAAACTCTAATTTTGATCAAAATTAATGTAATTCCGATCACTTTTTATAACTTTTAATTATAAAAAGGTCCCTAAAAGAATTTAATTTTTACAATTAGGTCCTTAAAAAGCATTGCAATGTAGTCCATGAAAACATTAAATTCTTTCTTTGAAAAATGCAATCAGACCTCTGAAGTTTCAAAGTTCAAGTATTGAAGACCTATTCATGACATTTTCATCATTGGAGTCTTTTGTTGCATCCATAACTCATCATCCCAAAATTGGGTGCTTACAGGTGGCTACGCAATACCAGAGTAAAATTTGAGTCTTACATTTTAAAAATGGTGGGGAGTATCTTAACTTAGGTCTAAATAATTTTATCATGAGAAGGGCATTTGCCATCAAACATCTTATGCCAACACTCCCCAACAGAATGGTATAGCCAAATAGAAGAACTGATAGTTATTGGAAGTCGTCTGAGCATTATTATTTGACATGAATGTTCCTCGAGAATACTAGGGAGAGGTTGTTCGATTCGTTGTGTATCTCATAAACTGGACTCCTTCAAGAGTACTCGATTTCAAAATGTCTCTTCAGAAACTTTAGGAACTTGTCATATCTCCACCTCTCAATAATCTAGAGCCATGAGGCTTTGGATGCTCGACATATGTTCATCAGAAACTCAAAAAATTAGATCCTCGAGCTATCAGGTGTATCTTTATTGGCTATGCGGATCTACAAAAGGGATATCAGTGTTATGATTCGAATGTAAAGAAGATGTATGTAACTCAAGATGTTTGGTTCCATGAAAATGCTCCTTTCTTCTCTCACTCTGAGTGCTCCCTTTAGGGGATCTGAATCTCTTTGAATTTGAAGATAGCATTTCAAATATTCTAAATATTCTGAATTTGAGTATCTTAAATGTTCTGAGTCTCCTGAGTGTTTTGAGTATCTCACCTGGACTGACATCTGATGTTTCGAGTGTTCCAAGCATCTCACATGGATAGATAATTGAAGATAATATGAGTAATCAAGATAGTACATCTTCTCAATCCATACCAGAAGTTGAAGAAACTCGGGACGTGCATAATAAGGTAAACTCGTCTCCCCTAGTAACTCCAAAAATTGAGCCTCATTATCCTTCTAGAATTAATAGAGGGATTCCAAAAAAATAATATGATCCAGACCCTCGTACTAAAGCTAAATATCGTATCAATAACTTTATATCAACCGACTATTATTTAACTCACATGCATTTACTAGAAATCAATTATCTACTGTATCTATTTGGAGTAATGTGCAGGAGGCTTTAGCTTATCTGGATTGGAAGAAAGTCATGAATGATGAAATGGAGACATTGCAGAAAAAACTGCACATTGGATCTTGTTCCTTTCCCTAAAGGAAAGAAAACAGTAGGTGCAAGTGGATATTCACTGTCAAACTCAATTTAGATTGAAGCATAAATCAGTATAAAGCTTGGTTGGTAGCAAAGGGATATACTCAGAAGTATGAAATTAACTATGAAGATACATTTGACCTAGTAGCAAAAATGAACACAATCCAAGTTCTTATTTCCTTAGTCATTAACCTGGACTAGCCACTACGACAATTTGATATGAAGAATGCATTTTTAAATGAAACCATAGATGAAGAAATGTATATGGATCCACCACCCAGAACCAGATGTACTGACCGAGTATGCAAAGTAAAAAGAGCATTGTATGGACTCAAGCAATTGCCTCGAGCATGGTTTGGATGACTTTTAACTTTCATGAGAAAGCTTAGATATAAGCAAAGCAATGTTAATCATACACTATTCATCAAACAGAAGTTGGGTAAAGTCATCGCTCTAATTGCATAATATGGTGGTCACTGAGAATGATCCAAGTGAGACAATAATCTTGCAAAGACAGCTAACATCTAAGTTTGAACTTAAGGATTTTGGTAACTTGAAGTATTTTTTAAGGAATTGAAGTCGCAAGATCAGCTCAAAGGATTTCCTTCTGCTAATAAAAGTATGTAATGGACCTATTGATAAAGATGGTTATGCTTGATTGTAAGCTAGTTGAGACTCCAATTGAAGTCCACCATGGACTTTCAGTCCTAGGAGATTAAGTCCCAATTGATGAAGATCAGTATCAAAGGTTGGTGGGAAGGTTGATTTACTTATCTTATACTCGGCCAAATATTTCTTATGCAGTAAGTGTTTTAAGTTAGTTCATGCATTCTCTGAGTAAAGAACATATGGGTGCAGTATACCGAGTATTAACATATTTAAAGTCTTCTCCACGTAACAGTTTATTCTTTGGGAGAAATAAGGATTATAAAATTACTGGCTATACTGATGCTAATTGGGCTAGAGATCAGACTGATCGAAAATCAACATTTGGGTATTTTATATTTATTGGAAAGAATTTAGTCACTTGGAGAAGTAAGAAATAAAAAGTCATATCAAGGTCTAGTGCTAAAGTTGAGTTTAAAGGAATGGCTCATGGAGTATGTGAGTTGCTCTGGATAAGGTGAATTATTCAGGATCTGGGACTAAAACATCCAAAGCCTATATTATTACATTGTGATAATATGGGAGCCATAGCAATTACAAACAATCTAGTTCAATATGATCGAACTAAACATGTAGAGGTTAATAAACATTTCATAAAAGATCATTTGAACTAAGGAACAATTGATCTTCCATTTATTTCTTCTTAGACTTAACTAGTTGACATCCTTACAAAGGCTATATCCTAAAAATCATTCTATAACTCACTTGGCAAGTTGGGAATGATTGACATACATTCACCAACTTGAGGGGGAGTGTTGAGGAAGTAAACATATTTATTATATATATTAGGAAGTTAATATTCATATACAATTAGGAATAAAGTCTTTATTTTATTTAGGATGTTATTCTATTCCTAATTAGGATTTGATTAGAATTCCTATGTTACATATATAAGGGTTGTAACCATTATTTAAATATATGAAATCATATTTACCTTAATTTTCTTTTTTTTTCTCTGAATTTTATTCTTCAAAAAAATCTTCCTTTTGTCTAACAATGTATAGACGTGGTTATGTTGCATCTTGTGTCACATTACAGTTCTTCGGCACAGCTTTAGCATGACCATACTCCTTCTTAAGCTCAAATTCTAGAACCATACACGAGTTGAAGCACCCCCCGTGTTCAAGTTATGCTACTTAAAATCATGAAATCCTCAAATTTGACAGTAGCTTGCACGGTTTCATGCATGATTGTATTGCACCCATGCTGTTGATATTCTTGATTCAATAACAAACATAGCCTTGACATGGTCGTGTCGAAGCCATGTTGGCCTATTCCTTGCTTCTTATGGAATTCTTTCCTAAATCTTCTATAAAAAAAAAAAAAGAAACATTAATTAGGAACTTAAACAAAACTCCTTATTTGACTATAATTAAATCAAAAATAATAAAATCCAAAATAAATACTAAAACCAAAATCTTTCCTAATTAACTTAAATTTTACCCAAACAAAATTAATTAATTATTTAAAATTCATTAAAATTCAACTCAAAATATATGTTAAAATAACATACATCATAAATAATTATAGGTTAACTTCCTCATTCAAAGTATCTTCATCATAATTCACTACTCGCCTCATTTAATTTTAATTGTTGGGAGTAGGATTAATGACAGACCCAATAGGGCTAACCCTTTAACCGTCAATAATGTTTGCATTAGATTTTAAATTGTCTCCAATTGTCATGTTATATTTTAAGTTAATTTTCACTACTCTTTAACTACTCTCTAAGCAGTGAAAGGAAAAAATTATAAGTGAAATTTACAATGAAAATAGTAGTACAAACTAATAATTTAGAGTTATGAGCCTCAATACTCATTCGCCAAACAAACCTTTAAAAGATTAAAAAAGATTTCACTAAAAAAACTCAACAGTTCACACTAATAATGAAAAAATAATAATATGTCCATTTTGTGTTAGATATAGAGACAAAAAAAATTAAAGCAATTATTTCAATAGTTTTTCAACTTATAATAAAAAAAATTTGTATGTTATTCTTTTATAAAAAACAACATTAAATTCTATAATTATTAATTATAACAATTAATTTTGCAAACATTAAGTTCAACCATGCTATACATAGGCATTTGTTTAATACTAAAATATAAAAATCTATTGATGTTCCTAAATTTTTAATTTTTGAATAAATATCTCACTTTTAGCAATTTTTAACAAATATAATATATGATTTATCTCGGTCAAAATTAATTACTGATAACTCAGAATCATATCTTTACTTGTATAACTCACATTGACAAGTAGAACGGGTAAAGGTGCAGGGTTTCCCCCATAAACACTCCAAAACTTAAGTTAGTATTTGTAAGAAGAAAAATATAATAAAGCAAATAAGTATAATAGAATATAGAATAAAGGATGATTACTTGTATGATGAGGTGATAAATTAATGACGGAATGATGTCTTAATGTAGAATGTGATGTTATATGGAGATGATGAATGAATGACATGAGATGTCATGAAATGTATTTATAGGGAAAAGTTATTGCTCAAACCTCTTAAGAATATGATTCCTTAGTCTTATAGGATTGCCTTAATTAGAAGAGAAGTAGACTTCCTTTGTAAAGTAATCTTCCTAATTGAGAATGACATAGCTTCCTTCCTATTTAAAGATCTAGATTCCTTTATCTTAAAGGGTAAGGATACTTATAAAGATAGGAATATGAATATAGGGTATCAAGCGTCCCCCCTAAAAGTTTGTTCAGATATTTATGTCAAAGATTTTTGAATTTCCAAGAATCACACGAAGATGACTGATGCATTGAGATAAAAACCTTGCTTAAAATCTCATGTGTTGTTAAAAGATGGTTGAGATGGCCAGCCTCAATCATTGAATATTAAGATGCTCAATATACCAAGCTTTAGAATCACAATATCATAATATCATAACCATGAAGTGTCAGCTGGACTTAGATGCGCATAACATGTAATAAAAGATGTTCGGTGTTATAAAAATGACCCAAGGGATTAACCCATCAGTAATATAGAAATGACTTAACTGGACCAACTATCACTAGAGCTTTGATGCTCTATGCATTAGAAGCGCATCCCAAGTGTCATAGATTCTTAATGCAGTATAAGTGTAGCCCGAGTGCTACAGATTCTTGATGCATTAAAAGCGCGGCCCAAGTGCTATAGATTCTTGATGCATTAGAAGTGTGTCCTAAGTGTCAAACCTCAATACTATCAAAGCGACCTGAGGGTGCCAACTTCAGTCACTGGACTTAGATTCTCAATGCATTGGAAGCACAGCCTATTGCCATAAATTCTTGGTGCATTAAAAGCGCAACCTGAGTGCCAAATCTCAATATTATTAAAATGAATTAAGGTTGCCAGCTTTAGTCACTGGACATAGATTCTCGATGCATTAAAAACATAGCCCAAGTGTCGTAGATTCTCAGTGCATTAGAAGCATGGCCCGAGTGTCGTATCTCGGTACTATAGAAGCAACCTAAAGGTAATAAAGATGTTGCTCAATTTATAAACATTAATAATAATATTGATGGTAGCTGCCTGGTCAAAACAATGATTGGTGTTGAGTTTAGACATTATTGCTGTTGATGTTTGATTTTTTTGAGCATTGTTATTCTATAAAAGGAAAGGATTTTATGATCCTGGTAGAGTGTTTGAGTTCTTTTAATATGAGCTCAACAATATGGTATAGTAATTTAGTGAGGGTTTTTGAAATGATAGGATGTGAGCTTTGAAGGACCAAATTTAGGTTTGCCCAATCTGAATTGTGAGAAGAGCATTTGTAATTTAGGTAAAAGGCTACAATTGCCCCTCTTCTTAAATAGAGGATATTATGTGATGCTAGCTAGGATGCCTTGGATTTGTGCTTTTTGATATATCCAGTTGGGTAGTGGATATACTTCACTTAATTCTTGAATTTTCCTTACTAAACATTCTTTGAAATTTTTATGAATAAAGATCTGCTCTCACTTTTGGTTGTCTTCAAATTCTCGTAAAATATCTTATAATTTCAAGAATGTGTAGCAAATTCTTTGCCAAATATGGATCCTACAAATTTTGAAATTTCTAAGGCTCTTATTTGCATTAAGATTTGTCAAAGTGTTTCCTTTATCTATTACCATAGATAAAAGAGAGAAATCTTTGGGATTGTTTTGATCCATCTTAATGGATTGTCAATTAGTGATGTAAAAAATATATCAATGTAATTGGTGTATGTTTTGCATGAATAATAATCATGTATTTATGGATGAGCAATTATATGTAGATGTGTAAGCATGTTTGTATGACAAATTGTATTCATTATATAAGAATAAATAAGATGCAAAAATAAATAATAAATAATTGAGAAAGAAGAAAAAATTTATCTCTTGATATGCTCTTTTCCCGCTCCTCAATCAATGAATATTTATATTCATTTGTGTTATTTGTGCAATTATTGTTGAGTATTATTAAAATGATTGAGGACTTTCTTCTGGAGCTTATGATTTATTCATTTGCTTTTTGTTTTGTTATCTGACTTCCTGTAAAAAAATATTAATTTATTAATATATATTTTTGAAGTTGTTGCCATGGTTGCCTTGGATATTCTCGTAATGCTAGAGCTTAAACTGAAATTATAATGTTGTTCTCCCCTAAACCGATCCTTTGCTTGTGCCTTATTAATTCCATCTTTCGAGTAAAAATTTGAATGTCTAATGCTCCGACTCTTTTCAATGCTTCACTCGGACCATGCATGTGCTACCAAACTTGATGACGTGCTTTAATGTTGTCGGTGTAAAAAAGAGGCATGCATACCTGTTCTTGATTATTTACTTTTTTTTTTAGATTTATTTCTTCGACTTCATGGGCATCATTAATTGTTCCATGAAACCTATCCTTGTCAAAATCCAACCTTCATGAGTCAAATTCCCAAAACATACGATATTTATTTTCTAAGTTGATTAAATCCATATAGTTTGGCCAGGAAACTCCATTAGTGGTCTTTAAATGTCAATCAGCACTTGAATTTCATGATCACCAAATGCTTTCATTGTGCTCATATCCCATTATGTAATCTTTTTTCTTTATTTGAGAAAGAAGCTCATGCTTTTTTATTTTCGTATTGACGCTGATGTTGCTCTATTAACGAAGATGAGAAGTTGTCCTATAAGTTATTTTGTTTTGATACTGAACCCCAGACTTGAATATTCAACTCTCTAAGCTTCGATGTTTTGAATGCTTGTTTGGAGTCAATTGCTCAGATATTTAAGGATTCGATGTTAGGATATTAATACTTGAATGCTCAGTTACCAATGGTCTCTTGCATGCTTTCATGTTCCTTTTTTTTAAACTGGAGCTTTGTTAAAGATCAAAATTTATAGACCCAGATGTCCTATGCTCCAATGCTTCTTGTATATTGAATGTTGCAAGGAAATTCAGACTGTAGTTAACAAGCTCAGTGTTCACTTTAAATAAGATCAGAACTAAGTACCTGAGTAACTCGTTTAGAAGTTCGACTGTAACGAGTCTTCAGTGCTTTGATGCCCAGTGACTGAAAGGGCATTCTAACATGGAATCTCAATCCACATAAAATCTCATGTGGTGTTTATTATTCTTTTTTTCTCTGGTATCTAACTATCACTAGGCTTTGGTGATTTGAAGCTTTGAAGATCGGTGTTCAGAACTTGTTTTTATTTTTGTTAGTGATGTTTGCTTCTTCAGAAATAAACCTGTGATGTTAGTATCTGGAGGTTTTAAAGCTTAGTAGGATAGTTGCTCAATGCTTAGAGCTCAGCTTTTGACCCAAGGGTCATTCTTGTCGTGACTTAAACATGATTGTTCAAGTGTATGACCGTTGAATGGAGAAAAGGAATAATAGTAGTTATGCATTTGATTGTCGTTGTAGTAAACCTATCCTGTTATAACTTCGGGTGAATCGGGAGTTTAATGCTTAGAAATCCTATTCTCACTGGTTCAAGATACAGTGACTCTTGAGTCTTGATACTCAAGAATACCATCCGAACAAGCCATATTTGTTGCATGTAGTTCATGTTTGTTACATCAGAACATGAACTCTACCGATGCACACATCTACATATACATGTTGAAAGCGAAGTAGCTCAATGCTCAATGCTCGGAGTCGTATATATGATTTTTTTCTTCAAGGAAACATTTTTCCCAAAATTGATTAGATTTCACTTTCAAAACGTCTGGTTAATTTACTAACTATTAAAGGCATCCTGCTTCTAAATTAGCACTAGAAGATGCCAACAATAGGATTTAGAAATATTTGTTTGCTTTACCATGATCCAAATTTCAAAACTCGTATATCCCTTCGTTTCTCTTTAGAATTTGAGGCTTTTGTCCTCACTTGATAGAGGTTCCCCATATTGGACTTTAGCTTTGGAGATTGCAAATGATGCTACCTTTGGTGCTTGCTTAGTAATTTAGACTTTTCAAAATTAGGATTTTCCCCTACATGAAGATGCTGGCCAAATTTATTTGCATCAAGAGAATAAATCCTACGCACATTTATTCATGAGGATGTTGACCCACTGTTACTTAAGTAGATAAATCAAGTCTTCACTAAGTTGATTTTAATCTCAATGAAGGATATTAAATCATCTCTTTCTTCAAACTCTTTAAATTTTGAAGCTGTCTCTCTTTTTTTTCTCCTTTTTTTTTTTAACTCTTAATACAAGAAAAGCTTCCATTCCTGCTGTTGCTACCATGATTCATTCCTTGATTTTTATTGTTTCTAGTTTATAGACATAATGTTGATTTTGATAAAAAGAATCCAAAGAACCATGCAAAGGTGAGATGAATATATATATACATATATTGGTAGTTTACGGATAAAATGAGGCCCACCAGACTTGTTCCTTTGTCGTCAATTACAGTGGATCAACATGTAGAAATTCTAGAGAAAAATTGGCTTAGTTGAATGCTTGCATTGTCAAGTTAGGCTTCCAACAAATGAAGATAATTTGGGATTTTTAATTCAGTTGTGCCTAGCTTTTGATTATTTTATTTTAAAGCAAAATAAAATGAGCTAGGTTTTTTCCCACAGATATTACCACTTGATAACTTTGAATTGTACATTTGCTTATGGAACCTGTATCGACGAGTAAAATGGGTAAAAAGGCGGGATTTTCCCATAAACATTCCTAAACTTAAGTCAATATTTGTAATGAGAAAATTATAATAAAGTGAATAAATAGAATAAAATAAAGAATAAAAGATGATTGCTTATATGATGAGGTGATAAATTAATGATGTCTTGATGTAGAGTGTGATGTTATGTGGAGATGATGAATAAATGACATGAGATGTATTTATAGGGAAAAGATATTGCTCAAACCTCTTAAGAATATGATTCCTTAATCTAGTAGGATTGCTTTAGTTAAGAGAGAAGTAAACTTCCTTTGTAGAGTAATCTTCCTAATTGAGAATGACATAGCTTCTTTTCTATTTGAGGATTTAGATTCCTTTATCTTGAAGTGCAAGGATCCTTATAAAGATAGAATATGAATACGGGGCATCAATTATAAACATATTGATATAGTACTCTCAACAGTAATATGTTATTCTCAAATACATGGCCTCACTACCACATCAGCTCATGAAAATTAACTGTCACACCCCATCCTCTATTATAGGGATGAGTCTGACTATAAACTAAAACTTATGGAATAGCCGAAATAATTATAGACAAAATACTACTATATATATATTATTACAAGTTTACTATACACAAGGTTCAGTTAAGTGTAAATATCCATAAATTGTACATGGACTTTTAAGGCTAATCTAAGCAAGATTCATCCAAGATAGCAAGAGTATGTTGGCTCAACCTCCATTAAAGCTGACAAACGAAGAACACACATGAACGACGTTGAGCAAGGATTTATTTATCTACAAAAGGGGTCTGAAAATGATAAAAAAAATAAGAGGATGAGTATAACTACTCAGTGAGAGGATATAAGTATAACAAAAGGGGAACATACAAAAGTTATTCAGTTCAACTCATAAGAAATCAATCAAAACACTTCAGATAACTTGAAACATAATAAATTCACTAAAATAAGAAATAATTCATCAAACTAGATTTTTGAGCGATCACATCTCATCAATTTATTTCTTAAACTCGGCTTTATTTTAAACTAAAAAATCCATAGCCAAATCATTAAATGTATACTTATACACATATACACTCTTAGGTATGACTTAGAAATCCCTAGCAACTCTGGGCACTGAATGTCTCACCTCCCAACCCAAAGTGCAAATCCTCATCATACGCATGCGCAAAGACATTACCCTTAAAGGGATATAATATATTTTAAGCACCCGACATTTAAGGTGTGATTTCATAGGCAATTTCACAGAGTGTACACCATTTATCTAAATATATCATGGAAATTCATTTCTCAAGTGTATGGCTCAAAGAATCAAACTAACATCATATGTTCCCAAGTTTGCTAGAAAATATATATATTTACAAACATCATGTAAAAGAGATTTCAAATAAAATTTATTTCCCAAACATATATTTAGTAGCTTTAAAACTACGATGTTACACCATTATCCACTCACCTGGAACAGATAAACAAATATTCTAGTTAGGAGGAGCCGCACAACTATCCACACCGAAAGATGGTCCTTTAACTAAATAAGGACATATAAATGCTACATTAAAGTCAAGCCTAAACCTAAAATTTGCTATAAGCTACATGACATGAAAATGAACGTTGATGTAATTAGTTAATGGAAGGAAATTTTAATTTATTTTATAAAAATTTCTGCAGCAATTTGGTATGTAAAAATGCCTCCTGAAAATTCTCAAATATTTAGTAGAGCTTAAAATAAATTTTGGTACAAGTTATTCATAAAGCTCAATACAAACACCCTTTTTTTTTTCTCTTCCTTTTTATGATAATAATAGTCATAGTAAAACAAGTAGAAGTAGTAGTAGTAGTAGTAGTAGTAGTAGTAATAATAATAATAATAATAATAATAATAATAATATCAACAATAAAAAAATAATACTATTCCTAAATTTTATTTCAAGAAAAACATTTTTAAATTAAAAATTCATATAAATTTCTCAATTCAAATATACATACATATATTTATTAACAAGCATTAAGTAGTATTTATAAACACTAAAAATAGCTAGAAGACACATATGAAATTTACTTCTATAATATTAAAATACTAATTTCTCAATTTATTCTTCAATTAAATACTTGACTAGACCTTAAACTTGAAAATTAAAAATTAATCACTTAGTTGAATCTAAGATAAATACCCAAATCTCTAATTTTGCAATTGAAATTCTATAATCAAAAATTAATTTAAAATTAAAGGTAAAGCTTACCAAAAATGATGAAATTAAAAAGGTCCAAGTGCTTGAAATCCCTCAATCTAACAAAGAATTCATGAGAACCAAACTCTCCAAGTGATGAGGGATGAAGCTTTGAGGTTTAGAGATGATAAGGCTTGAGGGAAATGAAAATTCAAGGGTAGGATTTGAAGATAATTAAAAAAAAAAAAAAATCATCTTTCTTCTCAATGCCAACGTTTGTTCTTTTTTTTTTTTTGTAAGACAACCTCATTTTGCTAAAAGCCACCCACTCCAAATCCTTCTTCCACTTTTAATTCTTACCTCTTTTTTTTTTTGTTCTTATCTTATCTTTTGTTTAACCAATAAAATGTTTCCACAATATTAATTCTAGAAAAATTTACATCTAGTCAATTATTTATCTCTATAATTATTCATTTATTTTATTTTATTTTTAAATGCAAATGCACTTGCATGTATATGGATGTTACATTAACTATTAAGAAATTCAATAAATAACCTTTTTTTTGTCAAATTCACTTATTGCGAATGAGAAATTTTATAACAATCTTAACCTTTGATGATTTGAAAGGCTAAACCAATAATATCAAGCCATCATTGCCAACACAATGTGAAAGGCACACATATAGCATAAGAGGCTCTAATTAAGCATCCCCAGTTGTATCAATCTTGACAGACAACACAACATAATATAACCGGCACACTTATATCAGAAAGTGTGCGCTTTGGATATCTCGTCAATGGATGTTTCACCCGAAAGTACATTGACAACTTCAAACATTGAAGGCCTGAGATCAGCAGTTGATGGATGCACATGATCGCCAAGTTCAGAATAGTTAAGGCCATCTTACGATCAGTAATGACCAATTTTGTGTCAAACAACTCATAAATCCTTCCCTTTGCTTGCGCAATGCGAGCCTGCAGTCAAATAACAGCACATTAGATTTTGAGCTTAGAACTATGGACCATAACGACAAGAAGCATATATAATATCATCTATAAGATAGGCAGCTTCCTGGTTTGGTTTATTTATCACGCTAAGTCTTCCACTGAATATTTCTAGTGTAACAACTCCGAAACTATAAACATCAGCTTTATCTGTAATGGGTTGCCCCAAGGCATACTCAGGTGCAATATATACTCTGTAACAAAATACTTTCTATTAGCTCAGAATTAGATATAACGATTTCTATCTAAAAAAAATTGGAGTTCTTCAAATAAGGTTATGAATTTGAGTCTTTGTATGTAAAGAACAAATGCCGGAAGAGTTTTGCCCTTTTATGAAGTTTGTCCCGTTCAATCCTGATTAGTTGGAGCCTTGCAAATATCAAATACCAAAGACAACAAAAAATAAAGGAATAAAAGAAAAGAGACTACGTACCTTGCTGCCCCAGCTTTGATGGTCATAAATGGATCTTCCTCGTTATAAAACCTTGCCCATCCGAAGTCTGTTAACTTAGCAGTGAAACTCTGATCAAGCAAAATGTTACTGGGTTTTACATTTCTGTGTATAATCTTGAGTCCAGTTTCTTAATGCAGATAATTCAAAGCTTTTGCCAATCCCAGACAGATATTAAACCTAACTTTCAAATCTAGTTCCATTGTCGAATTTGGATCAGAAACATGACAATGCTCGACTTAACTCATCTCAGTCACAATCATCTTAAAAACAAAACTGAAACGGATATTATATATTACCGAACAGGGCATGGTGAAGAGAGCCATTGTCCATGTACTCATATATTAGTAAATGCAAATCTTTCTTGGAACAACCACTATACAACTGAACAAGATTGTCATGCTTGATGGATTTCAGATTAAAAAATATTTCCCCTCGTAACTCATATTTAAGCTTGTCTTGTGTTAATTCAGGAGAAATTTTCTTCACTGTTAATTTGGTCTCATCTGGCAGTTCAGCCTGCATCCGACAAACAGCTTAAGTTAGATTAATAAGAGGATGTAATTGCTAAAAGAAATACAACAAAGAGTATGCTTCTTTTACCTTATATACAAATCCAAAACGTCCTTTGCTAATCTCCATTCTGGGGCTAAAATTTCGAGTTGCATCTATGATTTGTTCAAGGGTGTAACTTCTGCCATCCACTTGTATATGCACTTCTGTTTTGAAGAAAGCATCAAATAAAAGTGAATCAATGGTATGTAACATACGTTGTCTCTAAGGATGTGAGATTTTGAAATATATGTGTGTTATATTTTTATTAGCCAACTATAAATACCAAGAGTAAAACATGTATCACTCATCCAACAGTGGGGCAATATCTTGAATGTAGGCAAATATCTTCCAAATGGAGCATATTTCATAAATCCCTGTTGTGGTCCCTCCTAATGGAGACCACAAAGCATTAATAAAAAAAAAAAAATTGGATAAACAGGATGTAGCCTCTGCAAGAAAATCTTGCAAATCGTGAAGATTTGGATAATATTATTCATGTAAGAGGGCAGCTTGCTATTTGCCAAGAGAGATATTTGCTTATCAAAGCAAATCATTTTTCAAGCACAATGAGGCCTATGTAAAAGCCATACAGATGTATCAAGAGAACAAGTCATAAGAACAAGCAAATAGAGAGTGAGAAGTGTGTGCTAGTGAGGTGGAAGCCAAAGAATTTTACTTTGATAAGTGTGAAAGAGTTTTAAGAATTTGGAAATTTTTTTCAAAAGAGTAAGTGAAAAAATGAGGAAATTATTTTGGAGTTTGAAAAACACTTTGAGTATCACTATTTTGTGAGAACTTTTTTATTGTATGTCTCTAGTATTAATCTAGAAAAAAATCTCTCATGCATCTACTATTTTCTGTAGTGGAAGAAATTTTCAAATTTTGCCCTGTAAACGTAGCCCAACATTTAAGGTGAACCACTTTAAAATATTAGTATTATTTTTATTATTTTATATGATAAGTTTTACTGCCTATTTTATTCACCTATCGGTTGGTTTGTTTGCCTTCATTGATTTATTTATTTGATTATTTCTACAGTAATTTTATTTTGTCTCTATGAGCATTATTCTGTTGCATCGACTCTGTTAAGGTTCCAACAAGTGGTATCAGAGCTGTTAGTTCTTATTCTAAAGGCATTATTAAATACTGCAATAATGGAGGTTAAGACAAGCAAGATGGTCAGTTTAAATTTTACGAATTATTACATATGGAGAAACAAGATGAAGGATATTCTATTTGTGATGAAGGTGCATCTACCAGTTTTTGCTACAACAAAATCCGAGGTGAAGACGGATGAGGAATGGGCATTTGAGCATAAGCAAGTATGTGGCTTCATCCGACAGTTCATTGAGGATAATGAGTACAACCACATTTGTGATGAAACTTATGCACGAACGTTGTGGAACAAGCTTAAGTAGTTGTATGGTTCAAAGACTGGCAATAATAAATTATTTTATATGACAAAATTAATACAAATAAAATATCATGAAGGTTCTTCTATCACCGATCACTTGAATAAAATGCAAGGGATCGTGGATCAATTGTCAGGTATAGGCATAAATTTTGATAATGAAATTCTTGTTCTTATGGTGTTAGTTTCTCTGCTAGAGCCATAGGAGACTTTGAAGATTTCACTTACAAACTTTGCACCAAACGGTGTAATGAATATGGAATTTGTCAAAAGCTGTATTTTGATATGGCCTTTCTTTTTACAATAATGCCTCTTCAACATAGCCAGATTTCCTCAAAGCAAAGAGACAAGAGCAAAGGAAAATCAAACAAGTATGCCAATGTTGAATGTCATTATTGCAAAAAGAAAGGCCATATCAAAAAGTTCTGTCGAAAGTTCAAGAAGGACTAAGGCAAGAATAAAAGCAAAGATATGAAGAAAGATAACAACAATGATGATAATGAAGCTAACCTTCTTAGAGAATTCAATGTCCTTTTTTATGATGATACGGTTAATCTTACTACCCATGAGACTAGCTGGGTGATTAACAGTTGTGCTTTCGTACATGCTACATCTCGTAGAGAATTCTTCTCATCCTACATTCCAAGAGATTATGGATTTGTAAAAATGGGAAATGGCAATCAAACAAGAGTTATTAATGAATGAGATATGTGTTTAGAAACAAAGAATGATACAAGGCTAGTCATGAAGAATGTCAAGCATGATCCAGATATTTGCCTAAATTTGATCTCAGTATACAAGCTTGATGATGAAGGTTTCTGTAACACCTTCCATAACGGCCAATGGAAACTCACTAAAGGCTACCTAGTGGTGGCTAAAGGCAAAAAGAACTCAGTATTATATTTTATGCATGTAAATCTCTCCAAAGACATGGTGAATGTTATGGAGAAAGACAGTATAATTGAGTTATGGCATAGAAGACTTGGCCACATAAGTGAGAATGGGATGATAGCGCTAGCTAAGGAAAATGTGTTATCTAGAGTAGATATTATGAATTTAGAGAAATGTGCAAATTGTCTTGGAGGAAAGCAAAACAGAATTGCTTTCAGGAGTTCTTCTCCTTCCAGAATAAAAAATGTGTTGGATTTAATTCATTCAAACTTGTATGGGCCAATGCCAAAGTCACTTAATGGTTACCAATACTTTATGACTTTCATTAATGATCATTCTCAAAAGATGTAGGTATGCACCTTGAAGTCCAAAGATCAGGTGCTAAATATCTTCAAGGAATTTCATACCCTAGTGGAGAGACAAATCGGTAAGAAGCTGAAGTGCATCCAAATAGATAACAGTGGATATTATTTTTAAACGTTTGATGCTTATTGTAAAAAGCATAGTATTCAACTTCAAATGACACCTCTAAAGATACCTCAGTTAAATGGTTTAGCTAAGAGGATGAATAGAACTTTGACGAAGAGAGTCAAATCTTTATCTTACATTCAAAGCTACCTAAGACATTTTAGGGTGAATCTCTACTTACAACATTGTATGTGTTGAACCTTTCACCATATGTTCCTCTACAATTTGACACTCCAAAGAGGGTGTGGTTAGAAAAAAATGTTTCCTATAGTCATTTACGGGTTTTCAGATGTAAAGCTTTTGTGCATATTCCTAAAGATAAGAGGTCCAAGCTTGATGTCAAGACATAATAGTGTATATTCATTGGCTATGGTCAAGATCAACTTGGCTATAGGTTTTATGATACAGTCTAGAAGAAACTTGTCAGAAGCCATGATGATGTGTTTATTAAAGATAAGACAATTGAGGATATTGCCAAAGTTAAAAAGAACATCCCTAGCTACGATGATTGTTTAAGCTTGAAGTTAGTTCCTCCAATAATAGTGCCAAGGGAAGTTGGAGATGAAGATGATGCAGATGCTCCCACCGAAATTCCATATGAAAATGACGATGATGGTGTTCTTGATCAACCACTAATAGATATGGCTTCTCTAGCGCCACTAAGGAGATCTAATAGAATTAGACAACCTTCTACTAGACATCCTAGAGAGTAGTTTGTGTTACTAACTAACGAGGGAGAGCTAGAAAGCTTTAAATAAGCTATGAATGATGAACACAAGCATAAATAGTGTAAAGCCATATAGGATGAGATGAAGTCTCTGCATGAGAATAAGACATTTGAGCTAGTAAAGTTGCCTAAAGGCAAGAGAGCTTTAAAGAATAAGTGGGTGTTCAGGATCAAGTATAAAGAACACAGTCTCCAGCCATGATTCAAAGCTTGATTGTTTATCAAAGGATTCAACCAAAGAAAGGATATCGACTTTAAAGAGATTTTCTCTCTAGTCACAAAGATAACATCCATTCATACTGTGCTGGGTTTAGCAGTAAGTTTTAATTTGGAGATTGAGCAAATAGATGTCAAACTATCTTCTTTCATGGTGATTTGGAAGAAGAAATATTCATGGAAGAACCAGAGGGTTTCAAAGGAAAGGGAAAAAAGGACTATATTTATAGATTGAAGAAAAGCTTGTACGGCTTGAAACAGACACCGAGACAATGGTGTAAGAAGTTTGAGTCTGTTATGAGGGAGCAAGGATTTAAGAAAACCACTTCAAACCATTTTGTATTTGTCCAAAAATTTTATGATGATGATTTTATTATGTTATTGTTTTATGTGGATGACATGGTAATTGTTAATTGGAATGTTTTTAGAATCAACAACTTGAAAAAGCAGTTGAGTAAGTCTTTTGCCATAAAAGACTTGGGACCAGCAAAGCAATTTCTTGGCATGAAAATTATTAGAGATAGAGGTGTCAAGAAATTGTGGTTGTCATAAAAGAAGTACATTGAGAAGGTACTTCAGAGGTTCAACATGTACAATGCTAAAGGTAGATATCCTTTTGGTAATCACTTTAGATTAACTTCTTAGCAATGCCTTTTCACAGATAAGGAGAAGGAAGAGACAAATAGAGTTTCATATGCTTTAGCATTTGGTTATTTGATGTATGTTATGATGTGTACATGACCAGATATTGCAGACTCAATTGGAGTTATGAGTCGGTTCCTTTCAAATCTTGGAAAGGAACATTGGGCTACAGTTAAATGGATTTTCAAGTATCTTCGTGGAATGTCCAAAATATGCTTATGTTTTGGAGATGTTAAACTTGTCTTAGCTAGATACACAAATGCAAATATGGTGGGTGATGTTGATTCGAGAAAATCAACCTCAAGTTACCTGATTACATTTGTAGGAGGAACTGTGTCATGGCTATCAAAATTACAAAATGGTATTGCTTTGTCCACTACTGAAGCAGAGTTTATTATAGTAACTAAAGCTTGTAAAGAGTTGCTATGGATAAAGAAGTTCTTAAATGAACTTGGTTTTCAGCATGACAAATACAAGCTATTTTATTATAGTTAGAGTGTCATCTACCTTAGTAAGAATTCCTCTTTTCATTCAAGATCAAAGCACATTTATGTAAGATATCACTAAATACAAGATGTATTGGAGAAGAAGCTATTGTAGATTAAGAAGATCCATATGGGTAAAAATGGATCAGACATGTTGACAAAGACTCTACTAAGGGAGAAGTTGAAATTCTATCGATTGGCCGCCAGAATAGTGATGACCTCCATGTAATCGGGGGGGAGGGGGAGAAGAATTATTGTGGTCCCTGCTAATGGAGACCACAAAGCCTTAACATTAAAAAAAATAAATATAAAATTAAATTAAATTAAAAAAAAAAAAGAGTTTGGATGAGCATGATGTAGCCTCTGCAAGAAAATCTTGCAAATCACTCATTTGCAAATCTTGAAGATTTGGATAATGTTATCCATGCAAGGTGGCAGCTTGCTATTTACCAAGAGAGATATTTGCTTATCAAAGCAAATCATTTTTCAAGCACAATGAGGCCTATAAAAGGCCATCCGGATGGAGCTTAGATGTATCAAGTAAACAAGCTATAAACACTAAGCAAATAAAGAGTGAGAGATGTGTGCTTGTGAGGTGAAAGTCAAAGCATTTTACTTTGATGAGTGTGAGAGAATTTTAAGGGTTTGAAAATTTTTCTCAAAAGATTGAGTGACAAAATAGTGAAAAAATTATTTTGGGGTTTAGGAAACACCTTAAGTGCCACTATTTTGTGAGAACTCTTTTATTGTATGTATCTCGTGTTAATCTAGAAAAAATTCTCTCTTGTACCTACTATTTTTGTAGTAGAAGAAATTTTCAAATTTTATCTTGTAGACGTAATCCAACATTTAGGATGAACCGTATTAAAATATTAATGTCATTTTTATTATTTTATATAATAAGTTTTACCGTTTATTTTATTCACATATTAATTGGTTTGATCACCTTCATTTATTTATTTATTTTTGTAATAATTTTATTTTGATTTTATGAAAATTATTACGCTGCGCTGACTCTGTTAAATTTCCAACAACATCTCATCTGGATTCTCAGTTGTATACATGAAGCGGAAATGGTTCTAAATTACAATGCAGTGTTACCTTTCAATTCTCTGTTTCCAAGCCAGCACATTTTCCATGCGAAAGCCAATGAAAGAACTGCAGCTAAGGCAGAACCTAGCGAAATCCCTATTATTTGTATAGTCGATCGTTTGCGGTGTCCTGGAATTTTGAAATCTGAAATGTACAGTGGCTAACCAGACAGTTCAGTGAAATGTCAAAACAAGAATTAAAGTGAAGCGTTTTTTATTAAAAAAAATTACTTGGAGACACACGAATAGCTGATACGAGTGGTCCTTGGAGATTCTCATAGTCCGTAGATCCCTTGCCAGCCCAGAGAAAAAGGATTTCCAGTGGATCCTCATCCAATTGTACTGGAAAAATCCGAGGACCTGTTGTGTTTTTAGCTTCATCTCTTATGCTGAAATCATGTAATCGTCTCTCCCCCTGCAATAAAGATCAGTGTCTTTTTCAATTAAATGATTACCCACTAATTAACAGAATATTTTGGTGTAAGTAAGTACATTATACCTGAATATACACATCAAAGACACGTACTCCACTGCTGCTATAATCATCATCATTTGCAAAAACAACTTCAGCAAAGTGGAGCGACACGCTGTAACTGCCATTTTGTAAACAGAATCCATAATATTTAAAAGCGACAGGACAAAAACGAGCAGTTTGAAGCAGATACGGTTCACCCGAAACTCCACATGTCACTTTTCTTATGTAATCACTTTCATTTGCGAAAGCTGATGCAAAGTCTCCGGTACATGAATAAGCCCATCTTTTGTCAGGACTTACATAGAAATTTTCTAGAGAAGTATCTTCATCATACCACTAGTTCCCATCATCACTACGGAGCCGTGGACCACCACAATTTATGGACAAATTATAGTCTACAAGAATTAAACATGATGATTGTCAGGAGACGCATCTATCAGTACTCCGTTGCAGTTCCAAAGATAATGTTACTTCTGAATACAACTTACACTTCGATTTTCCGTGACAATATTTGTGTTTTGCTTCGAGTGTAAAATTCCTGAAGAAACAGCCAAAGTTTTTTTTTTTTTTTTTAAATGATGCTCACGTATATATAATTTCAGAACTGAAAAGATTTCAGTAATTATTAATACCTGTTCGGTTTGCTAGTTGAGGACATGATATCAGAAGTTGTCATAAGGAAACAAATAAGAAGTCGAAATAAGAGGTTGTCAAAGGAAACAAAACACACAATAACAAATAATAAAAGTTAAGCCTCAAATTACAAATAAGAAAATACTCTCATCAGAAGTTGTCACAAGGACCTTTTTTTTTTTTATCATTTTATCTTCTCAAATCACAAATTAATCATTTTAATTCTTTAACTTATTAAAAATAACTTGCAAATATTTTTCAACTAATTTAGGTATCCAAATTGTTTCATTATAACTTACAAATATTCAGTTAGACAATTCAAATAGTGTTAAAAATTATTATTAAATCTCATATTTAATAAGTTAAGATATTTAAATTATCAGTTTGTAAATTGAAAATTCAAATTAAAAAAAAAAATCAAATTCAACAGCCGTTCGCATTACACCTAGAATTTTATTTTATTTATTTATTTACTTATTTTTAACAATAGACATAGAAGTTAATTACATGTTCAGATGTGCAATTCGATGAAATGTTCTTTCTTCTGAACCATTCGACTCGAGTGACTGAACTGGGAAGTCGTTGTATGCCAGATCCCTGCAATATTAATGAAGGAGCTGTACAGTTAACAAATTCAGAAAATTTGGAAATCTTATACTACTCTTAGAATTACATCTAATTGTTTATTATTTGACACATAAATATTTAACTGTAATATTTAGTGTATATGTCAGATTTATATTTTTTTATTTTAGTTAGGTTAATTTCTATTTTATTTCTAATAAAAATATAAATTAATTGAATTTTAGTATTAATATATTAATTGAAATTTTAGTATTAATTTATTAAAATATCTTTTATACTTTAATTAGATTTACTTCTATTTTATATAAATTAAATTAGATAATATAACATTATAAGTATAATTAGATTTTCTTCTATTTTATATAAATTAAATTAGATAATATAACATTATAAGTACTATTAAATTAGTTAATATAATTTTATAAGCCTTATTAAATTAAATTTAATAAGTAAATAATTAAAATCAAAATTAACATTTAGTAAATAATGAGATAATATCACCATTGGGCCTATGTTGACCCATTAATTTCTTTTTTGGCTTCCCTTCATTTTGCCTTTCAAAATTAGACATTCGAACTTTTTTCGTGTTTTTATTTTTTCATTTTTGGCCTTTTTTATCTTCGAAACTCGCTAAGACTCTTTGTCACTTTCACTGCTACACTCATTATGTCTACTCTTCTGCATTGCAAGCTTCTTCTCCCTTTGCCTCTTCTATCACCAAACCTCAATCTCATCTTCACCTGTTCCACTTAAACTCTCTCTCACCCTTCCCCTCTAACCTTCCATATCCTCTATGCAGCAAAGCGAACTGGAAAGTAGAGGTACCTATGGACTGACGATAACCGGCTCAGTTTTTTGACAGCCGTAAATAGTGGTTCTTCGGTGACGTGGATCTTGAACAAACAAAGCCATGGACTGACGAGAAGCACCTCAACTTCTTGAACTCAATGGAGGCCTCCTTTGTACTCTATTCCCACTTCAACAGCATCATGTACTAGATAGTTAGTATTTTTTTTTTATCATAGGCAGATGTTACTATTAGATAATTATTAGCTAATAAAGTAATGCTCGTATTGCCTGTTAGCTGCCATACACTTGGTGTAATGTAACAAATTACTCAAATTTCTTTAATTGGTAGAGGGAAGTGTTAGGGCGGTGACCAGTGAATATGTTGTTGGAGTCTTCTGAGACATGTTTGGATGCTCTCTTCGTTGTCAATGCCAACCTTTGATGCTAGGAAGGTTAGGTTTGATTGGAGTTAAATAGCAAATTGTTTATTTGCATGTTCTTTTTATTGTATAGTTTGGAAATGCAAGAATTCAATTGCATTTAATCTACTATGATCATTTATATAATTAAACTACTTCAAAAATGCTCTTAATCCATTGAAAACGTGATAAGTTTGAATTTTCTTTATTTATGTAGCCAATTAATGGTTGGAAAACTGAATTTTAGCAGGTAAATTATTGCACGAGATTCTGCTAATTGATGGATCTACTTTTATTGTGAAGTGTGGAATTGTTTACTATCTTTTGAGTATGTGTGTTATGCAAGTTTTTATCAATGTATTGTTGTTTTTCGATTGTTTCTTTTTGTTACTTTTTGATTGTTTCTTTTTGTTGCTTTTCAATTGTTGTTTTTTTATTATTATTTTTTTTAATGAGAAAATTTATTTTTCGATTGTTGTTTTTGTTTTTTTTCAAGTTTGTTTGTTATTTTTTTTATTGTTGCTTTTTTGTTGTTTTTTCTTTCAATGTCGTTGCTTTTTATTTTATTTTAAATTATTTCTACTTGTATGAGTCTAAAAGACATCATTTTTATGAAAAGGAATAGTAACAACAAATATTATAAACCATATCCTTATATATTATCTAAGTGTAATATGTTTAGAGTACAAAAAAAATTATTATATGCAAACAACCCTTATATTTTATTTTAGACCCTTTTCATAGTTTGGCATCAAGAAAATTATGTGCAATTGATAATGCAAGAAAATTATGTGATTTAAGTAGTGCTTTTTCTTAGGCTTTGTTTGCTTTGAATTAAAAAAATATGTGCAACTGAAATGCAGATTAATTGATGAAACAAGCCTCGTCAAAAGTTTTGAAGAGAAAAAAATGTTGTGAAAAAAAATGTTAAGGAAAAAAAATGAAGATAGTACCTTAAAAACAAAAAAAAAATATTGAGCAAAAAAAATAAAATGTTAAGCATACCTTAAAAATAGAAAAAAAAATGTTGAGCAAAAAAAATAAAATGTTGAGCATACCTTAAAAATAGAAAAAAATGTTGAGCATAAAAAAATATTGAGAAAAAAAAAATGAAGACAATAAAAAAGTAGAGAAAAAAATAAAGATAGTAAAAAAATGTTGAGAAAAAAAGAAGACAATACCTTAAAAATAGAAAAAATGTTTAGCAAAAAAAATATTAAGAAAAAAAGATGACAAATAGTAGAAAAAATATTGAGAAAAAATGTTGAGAAAAAAAATACAATACCCTAAAAATAAGGGAGAAAAGGAAAGTGATCTATATTTAAAAGAAAAAAGTTAGGAAATATAGTTTTTAAAAATATTTTTAGTCAACGTGGCTTTTGATAATATTTTTTATTTTTGGTCTATTTATGAAAAAGTTCCTAAAATAATTAGTTACGAAAAAATATTAATTTTAAAAATGTTGAGACAATGTTTTATATTTATTTAAATAAAAATTAATTAAAAATGTAATAAATTATTACATTATAACTCTATTAAGGTTGTAAAATTAGATTATTATATAAAAAAATGTTGAAAAATTACTGTACAATTGTTGAAATAGAAGGTTTATTAAGATTTTTAAATATAACTTTCAAAAATTATAATATTTACAAAATTAAGTGAGTTTATCCAAGACTAAATATATTTGTTCATTTAAGATATGTTAATTAAAATTTATATTTACAAATAATTAAAAATTCTTAATTAATTTTATTTATCACTAATAATAAAATAATAATTTAAGAAAAAATATATTTTTTAATTTAAAATTTTTTATTTTAGTGAATTATATAGATATTATAAAAGTTAAATAATAGAATATGTCCCAAACAAAAAAATAAAAATATTATTTATTTAAAATTTCAAAAATGATATTTTTCATAATTTTAAGACTAAAATGTAAAAAAAAAATTGATTTTGAGAGTTGATTAATGAAAAATTACTTTGACTAAATGGACAAGACTAACAAAAAGTTTTTTTTTTTAATTTATAGAACTTGATGGTAAAAAAATTTCTTATAGGACTTAATTGAAAAAAATTATATAATTTATAGGATTAATAATATTGTTATCCCTAATTATAACCATGATGATGATGATGATGATGATGATGATGATAATAATCATAATAATAATAAGGGATAATATCACTAATGGACCAACTTTGACCCGTTATTATGGTAAGAATTATAAATTCAACTCTCCTCATCAATTTTTTTTTTTTTTTTGCTCCTCTCAAATTATATTTTAAAGAAGACACATTTTTATTGTTTGTTGTTGTTGTTTATTGCCTTTCAATTATTGTTTTTGTTATTTCTTATTTTTTCTATTGTTGTTTTTTGTTTTTTTCCAATTGTTGCTTTTGTTTTCTACTGTTGTTGATTTTTTTTTTTAATGCTGTTGCTTTTTGGTTTTTAGTGTTATTGCTTTTTATTGTTATTGTTATTTTTTTCAGTTTTTTTTTATGGATGTTACAAATATACCATAAGATTCGTAAATATGTTATATATTGATGATCAATAAGTTTAAGATAATATTTTTTGAAAAAAAAACTTGTTAGACATTTTAATAAACAAGTCAAAGTAAAAAAAATAACATAAAATCCTTAATTTTTAAGAATATAAAAGGGGAAATTTTTTGTTTATTACTTGTTGTTACAATAGTTGAAGATATTTATTACTTGTTTTTACAACAATTGAAGATATGTAGTTAATAATCATTCATTTGGAAAAAAAAAAAGTTTTGAAGAGAAAAAAATGTTGAGAAAGAAAAAAGAAAATGTTGAGGAAAAAAATGAAGACAGTACCTTAAAAATAAAAAAAAATATTAAGAGAAAAATAAAGTGTTGAGAGTACCTTAAAAATAAAAAAAATGTTGAACGTAGAAAAACATTGAGAAAAAAATGAAAATAGTAAAAAAAAGGATAATTATTGTGTGCCCCTGTGTTTTAGCCTATTATATTACTTCATCCTTGACATTTGAAAAAATATTTATTCATTTCTAACATTTACAACAGTTAACACTCATTAGTCATTCTTTAGGGATGAAATAGTACACGATTTTGCAAATATAAGGAATGAATAAGTATTTTTTTAAATATCAGGGATAAAGTAGTGTAATAGGCCAAAACACATGGGACACGCAGTAATTATATCTAAAAAAATGTTGAGTAAAAAAGACATTGATAAAAAAAAAACAATACCTTAAAAGTAAAAAAAATGATTAGCAAAAAAAATGTTGAGAAAAAAATAAAGACAGTAAAAAAATTATTGATAAAAAAATATTAAAAAAAAAAAAGATAATACCCTAAAAATAAGGAAGTAAAGAAAAATGATCTATATTTGGAAAAAAAAAAGTTAAGAAAATTAGTTTTGAAAATATTTTTTTGTTAATGTATCTTTTGATAATATTTTTTATTTTTGATCTATTTATGAAAAAATCCCTTTTTAATTGATTACAATTTACTTTTTCAAAATAATTGGATTTTCTTAGTCAGTTTTAGATGTGAAATATCTAAACAAAAATATTATGAAATAACTTCTTATTTGTTTATTTGTTAAAATTTCTTTTTTTATAAATTTTTAATCTTTTTAAGTATTTTTATATACTTTAGATAGTGTAAAATATATAAATAATATAAATAAAAATTATAATAATTAATTATAATCCATATATAACATTTTGAACATTATAAATAAAAAATTTTATAAAACATTTCTACATTGACCTTGTGATATTTAAAAATAATTAATGTTTTGTTTATATCTATCTAATTGATATATAAAAAAGTTTAAAGTTTAAATTCTAAAATATAAACAAAAGGCAAATTCTTGCCAACACTGGATGTATTACATTTAGTAGTGAGATTTATAACAAATAGATATGTGTCTCATTTTTAATAATTAAGTGTAAATCACTTTGTTGATATTTCATAAACTCTATCTTAAGGTATAATACCCCAGTATAGGCAATAATCTCCCTAAACATAAACCATCATTATCAACTATAAAATTTTACAAAATAAATTAAAATTATTTTTTTTCTATACATAAAAATGCATACTTTTATATGTAATATTTTTATATATTACAGATATAGATATAAAAGTATAGATAATTAAATATTGTTAATAATAAATTATAAATTTTAATTACTAATTATAAAATATAATAAGAATTTACAACAATTATTAATTATTGTTAATCTTACATTAAATAATAATATTTATGTATATGGACCTTATAATTATTTAACAATTATGTATTTTATTTAAATTTGATGATAAACATAATAAAAATTATTTTTTACTTAAATATACTTCAAAGTTTAAAAGACAAACTAAAACGATATTAATTAATTTCAAAACTTTTTAAAAATATGAAAAGTACATATTCTTTTTTTGTTAAAAGGAAGTTTATTTCCTATTCATATTTGTATATATGGTATAATTATAAATCCTTTATAATTTTTAATCTACTTTATTTATTTTTATATGTATTACTATTAATAAGTTATAATTTATATATAACGTGTAGTACGATATAAATTACAATATTTTTTAAAATATATATATATATATATATATGTTTACCTTCTAATTATTTAAAAGTTTATATATTTATTTAAATTTGATGATAAATGGTAAAAATTATTTTAGTTTTGTCTAGATCTATCCAATTTTTAAATATAAAAGTTCAAAATTTAAATTTTAAAATACAAATTAGTATTATCTTTATCAGTGTTAATTAAAGTTATTTTGATAAAATATCAAAGATACACTTTTTCGTTTAAAAATATTTTACTCATGTTCGTGCTTTTATATATTGTATAGATAACTGTAAACTACACAAAATACGTATATAATATATACAATAGACAAATTATTTTTTTTTAAATAATCAAATATAGATATTAAGAGTAAAGAGAAATCAACTTATTTTCAATAACTATATTATACACCTAATAATAAGAAGAAGAAGAAGAAGAAGATACCAGCAAAGTAGGGGAAGAAATGAACCGTAAAATATCGTATGAACATACAAGTATTGAGTGGAAACAGAAGGGATTCGCCCGCTTAGCTTATTTTCTGCCAGAATCCTAAACAATTGTTAAATTCACAAATGTTAAATTCTAAACGACAATATATATATAAGTTTGATTGATTGATTTCATAAGTTTCTAGTCACCTACAGCGTAGATAAATTCTGCTTAAATTTTGTAATCTGGCCGGTCAACTTGTTAAAGCTCAAATCCCTGTACGATAAAAATCCAAACAAAAGTTATGTTATCTACAATCAATTTTCTTGACTTTCATTTTCATATATATTAAATGGCATGTTTTATTATTATTTTTTTATCTTATGATTCCGTTATCCGATGGTTATAAGGTGCCAATTATTTTGAAGTTGTGTTAGATGAATTTAAAAATGAATAAAACTCTTTCAATATATGTTTTTTCCATATATAACTTGAAACTAAAATTTTACTTAAGAAAATTTGAACTTTTTACCACTAGTCTATTAATGCCTGCATTTTTTTTTTTTTATCAAAGCTTATGAAGCTAAGTAATTGTCATAAAACTAATGAGAAATGTCAAAAGGAAAGCATCACTGCTACTTTAATTACTCTATCTAGTTGTAAATCTTAGTTTTGAGACCTGTCCTCACTCCCAAAGGTATTAATTCTCTTGGGACCTATCCTTAAGTTGGACCTATGAAATTCACTAATTGTTAAGTGTGATGATCTATTCAAATTTAGATAGATTCACCTTTCTCACTAACATACTAATTATTGTAATGGTTCAAAAATAATTCCTTTATAATAGTCTATAATAGAAAGATATAAGGATCAAGCTTACAAGTAATTTAACGCTGGCCAATGACCGATGTACTCAGGGATGGGGCCATTAATGGAGCAGTTCCTCAATCTCCTGTAAAGGCCAGTGAAGAAGTTGGCAATGAGTTATGATTAATTAATAAAGTTTCAAAGCTGTTGCACATAATAATTGATAGAAACCATAAACTTTTATTTTTTTTTATTTTTCTGTGTCTGGCTGCAGAAGGGCAAGGTTATCAATAGCGTCACAAAGCGATCCCTAAATTGACATAGTAATGAACATATTAATAGCACAATAAAAAAATTGTTAGCAAAAAAATAGTCACTTCTTTATAAAGGCATTGTGAAGGGTAGGATATATTAAGTTTAACTCAGATGCAGCATTTTGCAAAGTGTCCAAACAGAGCAACCATTGCGGCAGTAGCAAGGGATCACACTGGTATTTTGAGGGATGGATTTTGTTTTGCAAGATACACTCTTTCAGCTTTATTGGGGAACTTATGACAATTCTTGTAGCTGCGGTAATGGCGAAGGCTAAAGGAATTCTCAAAGCAGTGTTTGAAACTGTAAGAATTTCTGAGTTTTTCCTTTTACAAGTAAGCTAAAAATCTAAATTATGTTATGTATTTTGCTGAACTTACTGTATGTAATGATGATCTTACTTTAGTAGTTAAAAAGAAAAGATCACCCTTAAAATTGGGAATATGTTTCGCTAAAAATATCAGCTTTAGGTGAAGTTGATATTGAGGTATGGTGCACACCATACTCAGCTCAGTAATATCTTTGCTATGTATAGCAGCCTTTATTAATGAAATATGTATGAGAAACTTTAGTTTTTTTATTCTCTTACTCCTAATTCTAGCAGTGGTATCATAGCTTCACTTCTTAAGGGCTATGTGGTTAGTTTGTAAGAGTGTTTTGAGCGTTAAACACTTGAGAGAGAAGAATCAAATGCTTGTGAGTTTGTGTCAGAGTTTCTATCAACTTTAAAATGACTTTCTCTAACAACACTACTTCAGTAATTTCAATTTTCAATGAAGTTCAATACCACATCTGGTCAGTTAAAATGAAGACTTACTTAAAGTCTCAAGGCTTAAGGCATGTAGTGGAAATTAATGAAGATCCACCAGCTTTTAGAGAAAATCCCACCATGGCTCAAATTAAAGCTCATGAGGAGGAGAAATTAAAGAAGGATAAAGCTTTAACTTGTATTCATACATGTCTAGCAGATCACATCTTCACCAACATCATGGATTTAGAGAGTCCTAAGGCTGCATGGGACAAGCCCAAAGAAACTTTTGAAGACACAAGCAAAGTTAAAGCTGTGAGAATCCTTACACTCAAAAGGGAGTTTGCCTTGATAAATATGAAAGATTCAGAGTCTATTAAAGCTTATTCTAGTAGAGTAATGAACCTGGTTAATCAAATCAAGTTACATGGAGAGAAAATCTTCCTAATGAAAAGGCTGTGGAGAAGATCACGATTAGTCTTTCACAAAATTTGAAGCTAAGATTTTAGCCATTGAAGAGTCATGTGATATGCAAAAACTCACCATTGCAGAATTGAAGAGCAAGTTACAAGCTCAAGAATAAAGAGTTTCCATGAGATTTGATGGAAGTGTTGAAGTAGCATTTCAAGTCTCCCATTTAAACAAAACTTCTCCAAATAGCAAAGATGGAAGAATCATATATATCCTCCTTGTGGAGTATGTAAAAGAGCCAATCACTTAGAAAAGGACTGTAGATGGAAAGGAAAACCTCACTGCAATTTCTGTAAATTTTTTTGCCATATTGAGAAGTTTTATAGATCAGTATCAACAAAATCAACCTCAATCTACAAATGTTGTTGAAGAGCAACCTCACTTTCAGGAAACTAATTTTGTACAAGATCAAGAAGAGCATTTGTTCATGGCAACTGAAGTTACATCTTAGAAAAAGGATCAAGTTTGGTTTGTAGATAGTGGGTGCACAAGTCATATGGCCAAGGATGCATCTTCATTCACTCATTTAGTTAGAACTTTCAAAACTAATGTCAAGCTACACAATGGAGAACAAATTCTAGTGGAAGGAAAGGAATAAGTTGTTGTTCAGACAAAGTAAGGTATGAAACTTATCTCAGATGTCTTATTAATACCATCTCTAGAACAAAATTTGCTAAGTGCACCTCAATTGCTAAAGAAAGGTTATTTTGTGTGGTTTAAGAATCATTTATGCACTATCTTTGATCAAAGTGATTGTCAGATAATTGAGATTAAGATGATTGATAAGAGTTTTCCATTAAGTTCTGATTATTTAAGTTTAAGTGCTGAAAATGAAAAGGATGATAAAGTTAATGAAAAGCAAAAAGACCAAGTGAAAGGAGTTTCAGCATCAGAATTTCTAGTAGGTTCAACATCAGCTCAAGAATTTCAAGTTTTTAAGTGTTGTTGACAATTCATAAATGCAAAGTTCTATTAATTCTGAAACACATGAGGTTGCAAGTCAAGAAAGGTGTCACTTTGCTTCTAATAGTAGCAAGGCCAAGAGAGGATTTACTAGGAAGAAAGAGTGGCAGCAAAACAAGACAAGAAGTGTTCCAAAACTAAGGAAAAAGGAAAATATTTAGCTGCTAAAATTCAGTCCAAAAACCCAATCAGCAGAGAGTGTGAAGTTCAAGGGATGAAGCTTTTGATGTCCAAGACAAAACTCAAAGAGGAGTGTTAGAATATTTGAGTTTTTCCTTGTACAAGCAAGCTAAAAATCTAAATAATGCTATGTATTTTGCTGAACTTTCTGTATGTAATAATTATCTTACTTGAGTAGTTAAAAAGGAAAGATCACCCTTAAAATTAGGAATATGTTTTACTAAAAATATCAGCTTTAGGTGAAGTTGGTCTTGAGGTATGGTGCAGACCATACTCAGCTCTGCAATATCTCTGCTATGTATAGCAGCCTTTGTTAATGAAATATGTACGAGAAGCTTTAGTTTTTTCATTGTCTTACTCAGAATTCTAACAGAAACTATTTCGAAGCTGCTAGTAGATCATGTTCTTCAAGGTGTGATTAAGGAGATGCCATGGGAGATTAAAGCTATAGTTAATGATATTAAATTAATAGTTGCTAATGAGAAATATTACGTATTAAATTTTGTTAAAAGGACTGCAAATAGGGTAGCTGATCTAAGAATAAACAATTTGTGCTATCATCTCCTGCCTGGGTGGTGAACCCTTTACCAGCTTTAGCTGCGCTATTATATTCAAATTCTGTTGGTTGTTTCTAATGAAAAAGTGTTAATAGTTCAGTATATATATATATATATATAGAGAGAGAGAGAGAGAGAGAGAGAATTAACAGTTAAGAGAAACTCACAATTTCTCTATATTTTTCAAATTTGCATTTGGAGGAAAGGAGAAACCAGGGTTTCTTAGATCATCGATCACCCTGTTTATCAAAATGCATGAAAACTTGTTCACTTTCTTATATATATAAACAATGCAAATTTATAAAATATATATACATACATAGATGAATGATGTTGGAGAAGTGCACTTACAACTGTTTAAGATTTGGCATTGTAAAGATCTCAGCAGGCACTGGCCCTTCAAAATCATTTCCTGCTATATATCTGTGATCCATAAATACATTTTTAAATGATTACAAGAACCTTTGCCGGCCTTGTCTTGCAAATACATAATAACTAATTGCTGACCAAGAATTAAAACTTACATAGCATCTAGATGAGTCCATTCTGAAATAAACTTTGGTATGGTGCCATTCAATCTGTTCCCATCTGCATAACTGCATGCATTGACCAGTTCAAGTTTTAATTCTTTGACGACATGCATGTCCGAAGGGTCAGCATTTTGGCTAAAGGAAACCGATGGACGGTCGCACTTACAAGTTCCGTATCGACTTAAGTTTGCTATAATTGTCAGGTAATTCTCCAGTGAAATTGTTAGAATGCTATCCACTGCACCAAGTTTGATAAAAGAAGTATTAAAAAAATGATTTATTACGATTATTTTTTTTTTTTTTCTGTTTGGGCTCATTAATACTTACAGAACTTTGAGCTTTGCTAAGTTTCCAAGTTCCAATGGAAGATGACCATTGAATCGATTATCCTCTAAATGCCTAATATATTAGACCAACAAGTGATTAATATGGAAAATGGCTTTACATATACATAAAAATTAATAAATAATTAAGTTTTTTAATACATACAACACAATAAGATCAGAAAGTTTGCCGAATTCTTTAGGAATTGGCCCAGATACGAGAGCCGGTTGAGTGAACATGTATAATCAAATAGCAAGAGATTTTTTTTTTTTTTTTTGGTCAAAAGAAAATAAAAATAGCAAGAGAATGTTTGGTTTAGGTAGTTTGATAGAAAATGCACGAAATAAATTATACTTACAAAAATCGGAGCGATGACAAATTCCCAAGTGATGGGGGAATATGGCCTTGAATGAAGTTATACGACAAATCACTGTTGGGTAATATACAATCAAATTAAAAAAAATAAAAATAAAAAGGGGTTAAGATAGATATGGCGGAACGGAACATTCACAGTGTGGTCATGTAAAGTGAAATCGCTTTTCTTTTTTCGTGTAACCAAATCTAAATTTAATTATTTATAACTAAGTCGATCTCGAGTTGAGTAAAGTATATCAATTAATGTTTATAAACTGTTTGAGGGAGAAAATTTAAAAAAAAAATTAAAAATATATATATAAATTATTAATTAAAATTATACATTAGAAATTAAAAATAATTTTTTACTAAATAAATAATAATATATTTAATAAAAATTATTATTTTATTCTAATAATATATTTTCTAAATTTTTTACAAAATATATATATAATCAAATTAATAAATATTAAAATTATAAATTAATGTACGAGATTTATAAATCAAACTTTATATAATTAGAGTTTGTCTCATTTATAAAATGAATTTCAATATACAAATTTAAATAAATTTTATCAAGTTGAATATTAAATTATTCACAAACAGTTCATCTTGTTTATAGCCTTATTAATTACTCTAATTATTTGCCCTTGTTAATGGATTAAAAATGTAATTTAAAAAATGGTTACAATCTCTCTACGACTTGATGTAACATGACATCTGTCATCATCATAAAAAAAAGTATAAATTATTAAAACCTTGAGGTTTGTTTAAATATAATAGTCGATCTTTGATGTTTTGGTAATACATTCTAACATTCTTAAGTTTTGTTTTTATTATACTAACTCATCATCGGTTAGTTCTACTATTAATTTATTAACTTAAATTGTAATTTTTTATTAAAAAATATTTTCTTTTAGTCCTTAAAATTTTATATTTTTAAAATTCATATCATTTTTACAATTTAGATATTATATTAACTTTTTAATTATTTTTACAAGGAAAAAAATAAGTCATTTATTTTAATATTTTAAATTTAAAATATGAATGTATTTTTAAAAAATAAATTTAAAAACAAATAAACAAGTAACATTAAGATAAAAAAAAATTGTAATAGTACTACTACTTTTCACAATACCTTTGATTATAGAAGTTTTGTTTTTACAAATTTTATTTTTTTAGAATAAAATATAATGATGAAAAGTAACGTTATAATTAAAGACACTATAATTTTTAATTATATTTTTATAATTTTTATTTTTAATTTAAATTTCATATTTTTATATCTAATTTTTTATAAATATTAATATTTTCATTTAAATTCATTCATGATAAAAAAAAATTAACTAATGTGAATAAGTTTCTATAATATAAGTTTTCAGTAATTTTTTAAAATAATTTAAGAAAGTCAAAATTTTGATAACGGACGAATCTAAGTGAAAAAAAAAATTAACATTTAGTAAAATTTTTATTAAATAAGTTATATAACATATAAAAATACAAAACTTATTTCAATTATCATAATATTTTTTAAAAAAAAAAAATTATAAAGTAAAGAACGGTTACTCAATTATAAAAATAAATTGAGCAAATATTTTGGTTCCTATATCACTTTTTAATTTTTCTTTCACAAGTGAAAAATAAATTCACTTATTTAAAATAAAATTTGTAAAAAAAAACTTCTATATACTATTACAATTTTTTTATCTTAATGTTTATTTGTTTTTTTAAAAAATACATTTATATTTTAAATTTAAATTATTAAAAATTAAAATAAATGACTTATTTTTTTTACTTATAAAAATAATAAAAAAAATTAATATAACATCTAAATTGCAAAAATGGTATGAATTTTAAAAATATAAAACTTTAAAGATAAAAAGGAAATATTTTCTATTAGAAAATTACAATTTAAGTCCAAGAATTAATAGTAAAACTAATCGAGGGATGAATTAATATAGCAAAAATAAAATTTAGAGATGTCATAATATATTACCAATACAGTAGGAATCGACTAATGTATTTAAGCAAACCTCACCTAAAAAAGGGCAAAGGTGTATTTTCACGCCAACTCTTGTTCATAACAAAACCCACAAAAAATTGTCAAAATTCATAACTCTGCATATTCACTTGGAAAAAAAAGTAAATAAAATAAACTATATTTTGAGGTTAAATCTTCATACATTCACAAAATACATAAATGTTCTCTTGCCTTATAGAAAAATGACAGACAGAAAGTTTAGTCAAGCACTTAAAATAGAAATCTCACTCAAAATTGTAAAAATAGAGGGTGGTCTCGGTGGGGTTTTAAAAAGTTCAAGCTCCTTTAAACCTTTCAATTTATTCAAACATAAACCATTAAGCACTAGCGATGATAGTTTTTTTTTTTTGTCAAGAAATGAGACTCAAAAAGCCTAAAAACAACTAGATAACTTACAATCTTATTAATATGCAATAACACACTCCTCCACTCTCATGTTCCAACTATCTCCCAAGCCTACCGGTGGGTGTTGAAGCCAATGACATCCTACAAACACTTTGGCTGCCTCAAAAGCCATAAAATTAGTAGCAAAAATTGTCTCTCTGTCGATATATCGAACCTCTACAGTCCATTCCCTTCCAATAGCATTTTGATAGCTTGAGGAGCGGTGAGACAACATAAAATGGAGCGGCTAAAGAGGAGGTGATACAGTCCAAGTGAATTTCTAGGATTAGAGAATCAGAGTTGTGAATGTTGATAATTTTTTTATGGATTTTGTTATGAACAAGAGTTACAAATTTTAATGGAAGTCACTGCTGTTTGTGAAAAGTGAGTCAGGGGGGCTGAAAAGTTGTTTTATGGGGAAACCTAATTTATTTGGGCCAAAAAAAAAAGAAAGAGGGTATATTTGAGCATCAGGCTAAACATGGGGGCAAAAATGCACCTTTGCCCTAAAAAACAAATATTGGAATTTCAAGATGACACAAGAACAATATATTTTGTTTTGCTCAAAAATTAAATTATAATATTTATAAATTTATTATATATATATATATATATATATATATATATATATATATATATATATGAGAAGACATACGTATCATGTGCAAGAGTGAAGAGTAAAAGGGAAGAGTCGTTTTTTCAAATTAGAATATATATGACATTTCATGTCAGTTTTTTCTATAGTCATTTTATGTTTTCTCCCCCTATGATTATGTTGATCGTTCCAATCGGCTCCTTCCGGGTTTTCTTTGCTTCGGGTCTGTCCTACTCCTGGCTTTTGGAGTTTTCGCTTCTTCTCGGTGCATCTATGAAATTATTGAGTTTTCCCCTCTACACCAGTCTTTCTATGGCATTCTTTAGCTCTCTACAGCCCTCCGTGTCATGCCCATATTCCTAGTGGTACTCACAGTACTATCCTCTGTCCTGGGTAAATCTCCAGCTTGGGCTGATTCTCTTGGCTAGGGTGATCCCAACTCCATTTTTCCTGACCCATATGAGGATTTTGGATCGAGAGGTGTTCAAGGGTATATATCTATCTACTTCCCTATCAAATCTCTCTGTCGAATTTTTGAAATTCATTTTTGGGAAGCTTGCTTGTCTCTGTTTTGATCGTTCATCCTTGATCGATGGCACGTCTTCTTCCCGTCGCATCCTTTTGTCTTCATCCATTTTTATCATCCGGATCGCCATTGCCATTGCTTCTGCAAAGGTACTCGGTTCTTTAGTCTTTAAACTTGCCAAGTCTAGTGCCATTTTTTAAAGCTTCTATGGCAAGTTCATTAATAAGATGTTCAATCTGCATGGCTGTTTTATTGAAACGGTCAAGGTAACTTCGTAAAGATTCATCAACTTCTTGTCGGCACATCCGAAGATCATTGATATTTTTTGCTGAGGGAATATTGGTGATGAATCTTATACAAAACTGTTATGCCAGATCCTCAAAAGAAGTGATGAAATTCTCCGAGAGCTGATGAAACCACTTTTGAGCATTCTTTATGAGCGTGCTTGGAAAGACTCTGCACATGATTCCATCATTTACATTCTAAAGCAACATTTTTATTCGGAACACTAATATATAACTGATGGGGTCTCCTGTCCCATCGTACTGATCAAGCTGCGGGATTCTGAACTTACTAAGGATCTTCGTCTAAATTATTCTGTTGACAAATAGAGTTTTGCTATCCATAACACATTCTTCTTCCTTTTTAGGTTTGGTCTGGGCTTTGCATATTACTTCTTTAACCTTCTGAGCTAATTTTGAATCATCAAGGGCCAGAATGGTTGAACTGCACTCCCCTTCTGGTGCTTTACCCTTCCCCATGCTCGTCCCTGGGGCCTGCTGGGGTGTTATGTTATCATTATTTTAAGCCAGCTCATAATGCCCACTCTGTATTATAGCATTTAGTTGTTGTTGCATCAAAGCTATCTACACTTGAATATTTTTTATCATGGCTTCCCTGCTAGTTTGATTGAGGCTGAGTGTTTGGTTTACAGTGTTTAAATTTAGAGTGGTTATTGCTAGTGTTTCTGGTAGACTTGGAAAAGGTATAGAAGGTATTGATCGATGGTGTTGTAGCAGAGCGTAATACGGGAGGTTTGTGCCCAAGGACTGGTATCTCAGAGTGTTGTGAAGGAGTGAACGTATATGTCCGGATGAGGCTCCAGCATGCTGTAAGGTGGGTGAAAGCATTATTGTTGGGAGAGGGTCTGAGAGGTCGGTCGAAAGGATAGGTGCAAAAGGGTTGGTGCTGGCTTTAGGAGTCAGGGCTGGTGGTGGGCTAAAAGCCATAGTGAAGATATCTTTAGCTTAGCAAGTAAATGAATGGCTTTTCCCAAGGAGTTCCCATAGACGTTGTCACTTAATAATTGGTTTTCGGAACTTTTGGGCTTGGTATCCTGCAATCCACGAACAGGAGGTAAGGTGAGAGGTGGGGAGAGTCCCCATGAACACTCTGATGCCTAAGTTAGAGAACAGAAGTAAGGAGAATACAAGATAACTAGAACATGTGAGAATGGGATGTTCCTTTGTGAGGGATGTAGGGCTCTGTATATAGTAATACTCAAATCTGGGAGGAGTCAGATTCCGTGTGGGATAGTGAATCATAATCTTGATAGAAGAGTGTTCCTTCTGTGCTAAAGACTCCACTTTAGGGTAGTCCCCATTCTGGACGGATCTGCCTTCTTGCTAATCCAAGTGTCCCTATTTAGGGGGTAAAGAGCCTTTAACTAGACAAGAACATACTGGATGGTATCAACCAGCTTCTTCAATTGTTTGAAATCAAACGTTATAGATATTAGAGGTTTCACATTAAAGAGTGGTAATTCTTGAAGGCTTGCCCTAAGATACCACTTAGATTCAAATATGTTGGGCCTTTAAGGGAGCAAATATAAACTCATAACTCATATCCAGCAAAATGTGGTAAGCATTGCCAGTAAAGAAGTGATCGATTAATCATTTCTCTTCGATGACATTTTGAAAGCAATGCCCTGAGCTATTGATTTTAAATTAATCTCACCCTCAAAACTTTACATAAACTTTTATATTGCAAAATTAGTTATTACATATATTATGTGATAGAATGAAAGAATATTTGAATTTTTAATTCTATAATATTTTTTTAGGCCTGATGTGTATAATGTTTACATATAATTGAGTTGATTTTTAATGAATTTTGAATGATAAATTAAAGTGGTTTGGGAGGAATTTGAATTTAGTTAAGAAGAATATAGTTTTAATATTGTAATTAGGATTTTATTATTTTTAAGCATATTTTAAGGAGTTTTTGTTTAATGCTATTAATTTTTCCTTTTTCATAGTTAAGTCTAAAAAGGAAATTAATGTAGTAGAATCTTAAAGAAATAAGAATAAAAATAAAATAAAATAAAAGAACAAATGTGATAAATATTGTAATATGTTGATTTACGCACAATTACCGAAAAATAACAAAGGATAAATATTGAAGTCTGTTAATTTGCGCATCAATGCCAAAATCAATCTTCTATAACCTATTGATTTGCGCACAAATACTAGGGTATAGGCATCAATATTCATTGATTCACACAAAGGAATATCGAAAATTGGGAAAATAGAAATCTGATTATCAATTCAACAAAAACTGTCTCACATAGCCCTAAGGCTTACATATTTAGAGGATGGCATAAACCTACCAACCCTAACCTTAATTTTAATTAGGAAATAAAATAAACATAATTCTAACTAAGATAGAAAATCAAATTCCTAACAATATAAGAAAGTCAATTTCTAACTAAGATAGGAAATCAAATCTCTAATAATATAGGAAAGTTAATTTCTAATCAATACTAAATTAAAATCAAATCCTAATAATAATAATAATAATAATAATAATAATAATAATAATAATTGAAAACGTATGCATTCTATCAATTGTTCTATAGACCCATTCCAAATAACTCCAAAACTTGCCCCGTATCATTCCCTCCAGCGTAGAGAAAATTTGCCCTCGAATTTTGCCCAAATATCACAAAATAATTTTGCATATAAATATGTAGAACACCATAAATTTCTGATCAATTTGTAATTCCTTCAAAATTAAAATTAAAGGAATATGAAAATAAAGAATTTTCTCAATGTCAATGAAGTCAACATGCTCAATTTGCTCTAGCATATTATATTCACGATCATGATGTTCCTCCACCTCGATCCCTAAGTCATAGGAAGTCATATAAGAATCCCACTCAATAAAAAAAAATTGTATCACCACTTTTTAATAATTCAGTATATTCCTCATCACCCTTATCCTCTTCATCAAATATTAGCTCATCTCCAATAATTGCATCTTGATCCTCATCATCATCAGTATCAAAAAATAAGGGCTCTTCATAATACTCTTCTTCTTCCTCTTCGTCACTAACCTCTCTATCAAAATTACCCACAAAATGATTATTGTTTCGTGGGGCTAGATTGTTTCTATTCTGATTGGCCAAAAGAGCAGCCATCCTCGCCGTGAGTTGTTTCATGAAAGTGTCAATCTGTTGATCCATCATATGTTCCATTTGTTGTTCGAACTGCTACTCTAAGCGACGTAAATCATCATACTCATAGACCTCTTCTACATGTTATTGTTGTCTTCTGCGAGACATCTTGTCCGAGGACACAGCTCTAATACCAACTAATGTAGCAAAGGTTTAAAGGAAATAAAAAAAACAAAGAACAAATAGGATAAATAATGTAGTCCATTGATTTGCGCATAAATACCTAAAAACAACAAAGGATAAATATTGAAGTTTATTAATTCGCACACGAATACCATAAATCAATCTTCTATAACCTGTTGATTTGTGCACAAATATCAAGATATAGGCATCAATATTTGTTGATTCACATAAAGGAATACCAAAAATTGGAAAAAAACAGAAATCTGATTATCAATTCAACAAAAACTGTCTCACATAGCCCTAAGGATTATATATTTATAGGGTGACACAAACCTACCAACCCTAACCCTAATTTTAATTAGGAAAAAAAAAATAATTCTAACTAAGGTAGAAAATCAAATCCCTAACAATCACTACAACCAAAATGGCTCATTTGTTACAATTAACATTGTCACAAACATTGTAAAATTGTCACAATATATTAATTGTGACAACAAAAAATTGTCACGGAGTTGTCACATAATACCTATTGCAAAAAGTATATTATAAAATGTGTCAATTAAAAATTGTTACTAATTACATTTTTTATGACAACATATATTGTAACAATTTAAATTATAATTGTTACATAAAAATTATATTGTCACAAATACAATACTACCTTTCATGATAATATTGTTTATTGTTAAAAAAACTACAAATAGTGACATTATTAATTGTCATGTTAATTAAACTAACTAGTCAAGATTATATTAGTGACAATTTTATATGTCACAAAGGATACTAATAGTGATAATATTTTATTGTAACAAGTTAAAAATCATGTATTAGCATCATAAATTAAGAAGCACCTCATTCTTATATTTAATTTTGTCATCACCAACATCATTTAAATTTTAACTGCTTTCAATTTTCATATAATATTTATATAAAATTTTAACTTTTAATATTTGAAAAACTTTTAATTTAATAGGTTATCATAACTATCATAACAAAACAACAACATGATAATTTTTTTAGTTGGAACAATTTATAGAGAAGAGTTGGAACCACTTGTTTACTTACTAACAATGTGGGATTCAATAACAAGAAATTAAAAGTGACAAAAGAATATATTTTGTGACAATATAATATTAAATTGACACAAATTTTAAAATTTATCCATTACAACTTTTAACTTGAAACAAAAAAAAAATCTATTATATTTATAATGGTCAAAATTTGTCACTTATAAATTGAAAATTTTAGTGACAATATTAAATAATATGTCTTTTACGTGACAAGTTAAACTTTTCACAAAAATATTTTTTATTACATCTAAAAATATTGTCACAAAAAAGTTCTACTATTAATTTTATAATAATAATTAATGACATTATTGTGACAAATAGTCACAAAATTTTAATATATTTGTGACAATTTAATATATTGTCATATATTATTTAGTGATAAGTTAATAAATTAAATATTGTGACATATTATAAAATTATTGTCACTTATATAATTTTTTTGTGACAATTAATTTTGTGACCATAAAAATATTGTAACTAATAAATGAATTTGTAGTAGTGAATATAGGAAAGTCAATTTCTAACTAAGGTAGGAAATCAAATCTCTAACAATATAGGAAAGTCAATTTCTAACCAATGCTAAATTGAAATAAAAATCAAATCCTAAAATGTATGTATTATATCTATCGTTTCGTAGATCTATTCCAATAACTCCAAAACTTGCCTCACATCAGAAATCCAAGAAGATTGAGGAATTAAGCAGACTAGGCTTGAGACACAACTTGTCAGAGCCGTGTTTGGTGATGGATATGCAAAGTCAGGCAACACGCTTTCATCAAACTGTGTACTATCCTATGTACACTTCCGCCAGACTTGAAGGATAATTGAAGGTTTGACATGGTTTATCACATGGCCATGTTGGTGGCATTGTGTATCTGTAGTTTAACTCGAGAAAGGACACGACTATATTCAAAGTCGTGCTAGGAAGCTACTAATGTGACACAAGATAATGCACAACCGTGTTTAAAACTGTGTCAAAAAAAAAAAAAAAAAGAGGTTTTCCTACTTAAAAAGGGAAAGAAATTTAAGAGCTAAGAGGACTCTCAACAATCCTACTTTATAAAAGGGGGTTTAATAGGTTATAAAAAGGGGGCATTGGACACTAAGGAGCAACCGAGAAGTACGAGCAATGATTGAAGAAGATGCTAGAATTCAAGAGTTTATTTAATTCTTTCTTCATCTTTTATTATCTAAATTATGTTTGTGATTGTTGTCATAGCTATGCATGGCTAAACTCCTTTTAGAGTTTATGTTAGAAGTAGCTATTCTATTATGTGAATGAACACAAGATTCTATTTATCAAATTGATTTTCATTTAATTCTTTAAGTTGAACTTATTTTATGTTTTCATTTTTGGTTAACTTGTTTGCATGTATATGGATAAATTAACCAACAAGAGGTAGGAGAATTTATTTGCTTAAGACTCATAGGACTTAGACCACTCGACTGCAAGGGTAAGTGAGCTCTTTGGAGGACCATGACAGTAGGCTAGCTCTATGATGGTAAATTAATTGTTAAAGAACTTAATAAGTTTTGATTAACTTCTTAATCATAAGAGTAGGTTAAATTTTAATCTCAATATGCTTAATTAAACTTGAAAGAGTCTTTGCATATTTCAAAACAATTACCCTTAACTGAAATCATTGTTTTTGTTTGTTTAAAAGTGTTCATAATAAGATTGGAATAGTAAAACTAAACCTATACTCTAAGCTTTTAATCAATTGATTTCAATTTAATTTAGATTGTTTGTTGATTTTATTACAAAATTCACTTTTATTTAATTTACTAGCTAAGAATATAAGTAAAAAATATTGATGCTTAATATATAGTTTTCGTGGGAACAATAACTCTATATACTGCAATCGCGGTACATACGCTTGTGGGTTTTGAATTTAACAATGCAACATCTAATGAACTTATAATTATAATTGTGAAACTAAACCTACACTCTAAACTTTTAATCATTTTATTTCAATTTAATTTAGATTGTTTATTTAGTTTATTATAAAACTCACTTTTATTTAATTTACTAGGTAAGAATATAAGTAAAAAATATTGGTATTTAATATATAGTTTTTATGGGAACGATAACTCTATGTACTACAATTGCGGTACGTACGCTTGCAGGTTTTGAATTCAACAATGCAACATCTAATGAACTTATAATTATAATTAAAAATAAATTATAAAATTATCTCCCACGCAAAAGGAGGGACAACCCCGAGTGGAACCCATTATCTCCGCCGCGCCCTAGCTGCAAGTGTTCTAGTTTATTGACTTTTCTTGGTCGCAAGGACACACGATGTAAATTAATGGCCACAACCTCAAAACAAGTTGACAACTATAGAGATTGTAAAATAAATACAAGGCGCTGCTTTATTAATATGAAACCAGCAGACCGCGATGCTATCATTGTGTGAAATTTAATAAAAAAATTTACTACATTTGTGCTCCAAGATTTCCACTACTAGTCCATCCTTCCTGAACTTGCATTGAATACTGCAAATTCCATAGTACATCTTCTATTGAGGGCCTCTTATATGGCTCTTTCGAAAGGCAATTCAGGGCGATTTTAATTGCAGTTCTTAGTGATTCGTATGCGAATGTTCCCCTTGTCGATGGATCTACCATTGCTCTTAATTTCGTGGGTGCTTCAGATAAGCCCTTTTCTAGCTGCTTGTATAACAAGAAAATGCAAGTTTTTAACAAGAAAGGCATCTGTATTAAAAAAAAGTAAGGCAACAGATTGGGATTTGTATAAACCTGAATTTTCAACTCTTCCAATTCATTTGATGATTTGATTAGTGTACCAGTAATCACTTGAACTAAGATCACCCCCAGTTGATAAACATCTTCCTTTTCAGCATTTACGCTGCTGCTATAGATATCTTGTCCACTTAGAGGACTCTCTGAACCTACCTGCAATATTCAACAACAAAACAAGATTAATTCAAGAACAGAAGTATCAACAGAAAAAAAAAATGGCTTAATTTACAGCGTTGCAGCATTGTCTTCCACCTTAGATGGCATGGGAATTGTGTAGTTACTGAGTTTTGCAGTGAGACTTTCATCCAATAATAAATTTTCGATCTTGATATTGTTCCCATAAATTCCGGGTGAAACCCCTGTGTGCAAGAACTGGATTCCCCTTGCAACTCCAATTGTAATTGACATTCTTTGTGGCCATTTCAGAACATCCTTTTTTCTCCTGTCTGCTAGATCAATCAAATATACTAAAGATTAATAGAAATTCTTGAATAAGCTTCAAAACTTATAAAATCTGCTGCTGAACATACCTGTAAAATAATCGTGAAGAGATCCATTGGAGAAGTGTTCAAGAACAACAAAGACAGTGGTGGCTGTACTTGGATGATCCTGATAAGTGACAATGCAATGTCCAAGAACACTCACCAAATGCAAATGTCTGAGCTTTGATAACACCTCCATGTGCTGTACCAAACTTTGAGGCAGATTCTTCTGCTTTAATTTCACACATTTTATCAGGACCTCTGCACCATCTCTTAGCCAACCTTTATACAGCTGTTTATAAAACGGTAAAAAAGAAGTTTTCAGATTGAAGAAAAAAATTGATATTGATGAATTTTACCGGACTGTAAAATCTAATACCCTTTTCCACAAATTTCTTGAATTGTAATTACCTGTCCTTGCGATCCTTCTCCCATGAAATTTAATGGATCAAAGTTGTTAGTTGCATCTTCAATTTCCTCCAATGTGAACACACGATACGGTGCAAGGCCGATTACAGCTGACCTCATTGTCTGAGGCACTCTCCCTGCATAAATTTATATAATTTCTAATTTCAATTAATGTGCTTAATTAATTTTCTTTGGCCATTTAAGTACATAAACCATTCAATCACATTAATGTATAAGGAAAGCAGATAGTTAAACTTACTTGAATCAATAGTGGGCACAGAGGAGCTAATAACAGACATCTTATCGAACATAGATACTTCAAATTTGTCATCTCTAGCTCTTGTCTTCGACCTTCTAATAATGATTAAAATCAACAAGCCAAGAGTAAATACGATCCCAACAACACCTCCAATGATGCCAAATACTAGGCCAAGTTGAATATTGGATTTCTGGTTCTTAGTTTTAACTGGAGGCTTAACAGCTAATGCTTCTTTATGGCAGAATGAGAATGGATGCTGGGAACTTGATTTTACACCGGACAAGCAATTCCATGAACTGATTACAGTTCGATTTGAAGAACTAGATGCAATACATGATGGTAAGTTTCCTATCAAAAGGTTGCTAGAAATGTCAACAAATTTAAGCTTAGCACTACAAGATATGTTAGTTGGCAAGGAACCACTTAATTGATTTCGGGCTAGATCAAGATACTGAATCGAAGGCAGAGAAAACAGAGAAGATGGGATTGGTCCCATTAATTTATTAGACGAAATGTCTAATCGCTGAAGCTGATTGAAGTTCTTGACTTTCAGAGGAATAACAGATCTCAAGGAATTGTGACTGAGAATAATAGTAATAAGATTTTTACCTAGTGAAGGGAAGTTGGGTCCCAGATCATTGCCACTCAAATTCAAATTTCGAAGCAGAACTAAGCTTTTGAGATCAGGAACACTTCCATTCAACAAATTATTAGACAAAACAAGACTAGAAAGATTCTGTAATGATACAAGCTGTTGAGGAATTGCTCCATAAATGAAATTTGAACTAACATTTAGTACTTCAAGAGACCGAAGTCTACTGATCTTGGTAGGAAATGGACCCCACAATCCTAACGAAACAAGGGATAAAACTTTCAGACCTGAAAGCTTTGTGAGAACAGTAAAGAAAGCATCAATAGAGAAGTTGTTAGACAAAGTTTGTTGGGAAACATGAAAATTCTTAGAAGTAATTGGTACTGGGATTTGAGATGGAGAACTTTTGTTTCCAATGACAGTTAATTCCGTTACATGACCGTTTGGCGAGCAAACAATCCTGAGAGAAGGTGAAGGAGGTAGCCAACAGAAGTTGGTCCAGTTTGTCCATCCCTGAAGAACCTGAGGATATTCAAGAAGCTGTTGAACTTCGAAAAGAATTCCTGTTTCACTTGGCAACAGTTGCCCATTTGAAACGGGGGCAAGAATGATAATATTGACAAGTAAAGAAAGCAAAAAACAGAAACAAATCCTCAAATTTTCCATTTTTTTTATGCTTCAGAATGAACAGAAAAGCTGAAGCTGAACTCTAGCTAGCTTCCATAGACTGATGCAAGAAAGCAAGAATTTCAATACAGCAAACACAAAATGAAATTCTGTGACCTGGTTTGAGAGTAAAGAAGTCTGCTTACTGCAGAAAACAGTTTCTTTTCTTTTTTTTTTTCTTGGGAAACAAACAGAAAATTGAGAAATCGATAAAATTCGACCAGTGGAAAGTGGAAGTTGATGAAAATGGTGAAAGGAGGGAACCATGAAAGGAGAGGAATTATGATCCTACGCCACCAAACCTACCTTATTAAATTACAATCCAGCTATCAAGGCCGCACAAAGCTCTGACTTTCAAAACCCAAAGTGAGCAAGGGACTGAGGAGCATAATTAAAGTCAACTTGGCTGTGAATTTAAAACCTTGCGATTTGCACCTCAGTATTTGACCACGATTATTACGGTTGACTCGCGAGCATCGAGATGTCACGCGCCAACGGCACGTGACCTTCGCGATCGGTGTGCCTATTTCTTTACTTGTTTTCATGTTCATGCAATCAATCACGAGACATTTTTTAATTCCTCTTTCTGATTCAAATGCCCTAACATCTCAATAAACTTTTTATTTTAAAAAAAAAAAATTATTAGATTAAGAAAGGGAATTACAACGAGACAAGAAATGTCAATTGCTAAATATTATAACAAAACGACATCGTGATTAGTTAATACATTTCTCAAATTTTTTTTAAAGAGTTGAGACTAAATATTAGTGGATACATCCAATTATCCCAATTAGGTTGACATAATTTTAGTATCTTTATATCGAAAAGGACTCATAAATATATTAATGAAAGAAAAAAATATTTATACAAAATCACAAAAAACACAACCAAAGCTAACAAAAGTGAAATCACTCCACGGAATTAAAATCCTGAAAAATAAGATGAGTACAAAAATTCGAAGAAGTGGTCCACCAATAAGAAGCGGTTTGTTGAGCACCATATATTAGCTAATTTGTTTGCCACTGCATTCCCTTCACAAAAAATATGAGACTACAAAATTAATGTTCTTTAGATCATCCAAACAAGAATTCCATAAATGACGAACTGTCCAGGGAACCTCAATTGAATAAAAAAACAACCCATGAAGAATCACATTCCAATCATAAGTTGTTCCAACCAAATTCTTTAGCTTTCCAAATGGCAAACATAGCAGTATGCAGCTCAACAAGATAAGCAAAACCAATTCCAATATTAAAAGCAAAAGCCCCTACCACATAACCTCTCGGGTTTCTAAACACGCCACCTACACACGAACATCCTGGAGCACCAATTGCAGATCCATCAGTGTTCACTTTTATCCAAACCTAATTGGGAGGATACCATGTGACACTAATAAGCTTAGGAGTTTTATGGAGAAGTGAAAGAGTTTGCAGTTCACTGAGCGAACTAGACATCGTCCCTAGATGGAAAAAAGCATTTTCCTTTATCATCTTCAAAAGACATCGAATAGTAAGGAAAATATCTAGCCTTGATTTTTAAAAATAATAGAATTCCTAACATGCCAAATTAGCGAAAGAGCACTAGTCTAAAGAACCTTAATTTGCGAACTAAAGTGATAGCTAAAAGCATATTTTAAAAAAGAACAAGCGATCCTAAAGAAGGCAGATGCCTGTAAAAGGAATCACCAATAGCTTGTCAAATTACTTTGCAAACGGGCAATGAATAAAAATATGGTCCACTGATTCTGAGTTCAAACTACAAAGACCACATCGAGAAGCTATATGAATGCCCTTTTTGATTAAATTATAGACAAATATCCAAGATAAGGTCACCAACCTAAGATCAAGTGCGAAGGAGGAAAAAATTCCTTCTAAAAGAACCTACACCATAAATTCATAGGATGAGAATTTAAAGCAAGCCTACTTTTAACAGAATAAATCCTATCAATTGAACGAAGCCAAAGACAAACATCAAAGCTATCCTTTAGAGGCTTAATCTAAAGAATATCATCTTTAACATCCAAAAGAATATCATATGGAAGATGACAAACACCATTGACAAGGAAGTCTAAAATAAGGGCAGTCAAATTGGCTTGTTGTGCAAAGGGAATATTAAGTCTATTAACTAAAGAAGGTTGAATCCATTCATTAGTCCATAACTTCAATGAAGAGGGAAAGCCAATCAAACATTTAATAAAAGCTTTTATATTCAAGAAAATAGATTTAATAGAGCTCCAAATAGAAGAGGAGATAGAAGTAGCTTTTGGAACACCTAAAGTAGTGAGTAGCCTACTTCTCAAGAGAGAGAGAGGAAACTTATTTTGAGTAAGCAAACTCCAAGATAATTTCCCAAGAAGAGCAACATTCAAGTGATCTAAATATTTAATGCCTAGACCACCATGTTTTTTATTTAAGCAATAAATGGACCAAGGGGTAGCAACTAACTTCCTATTATCAATAGAACCGATTTAAAGGAATTTTCTGATACATTTTTTCATATGATTCAACAAGCTTCTAGGCCAATTGTTAACAGTAAAAGAGTGAAAAAAGAACTCATAATTACTAAGTTAATCGGCATGAGCCTACCTGCTATGGCCTAAAATATCCCCATAAATCTAAAACATATGAGCCAATAAGTTAATATTTTTCATGGAATCCTTTATAAAAATTAGGAAATCGTCGATATAAAGCATGTGAGAATGATAAAAAAAAGACTATCTAGAATAATGCATTTTATCAAAAAGATTATCATTAGCAGCCTTAGAGAGTCATCTGCTTAAAAAATCCTTAACTAAGTATAACAGAAAAGGAGACAAAGGATCTCCCTATCTAACACCTCTAGAACTAGCAAAGTAGCCATTAGGACACCATTTAGCATAATAAAGATTCGAGTAGAAGAAAAAATCTCCAAAATCCAATCACGAAATTAGAAAGAAAAACCAAAGGCCTCTAGAACATCCAGGGTAAAGTTCCAATCCATAGTATCAAAGGCCTTTTGAATATCTATTTTTAGAGCCATATTCCATCCAAAACAATATTTTTCAAGCAGATTAAAACCTTCTGAAGCTGTAGCAATACAATGAGATATGTTTCTATTTTAAATAAAGCTAAACTGATTAATATAAATAATATTCCTGGCAATAAGAGATAGGCGATCAGCAATAATCTTAGTAATAATTTTGTAACAAAAATTACTAAGAATAATAGGGCGATATTGCTTAATGATAATGACATCTTTCACCTTGGGAATAAGAACCATAAAATTAAAGTTAAAACCTGGAATGATTTTCCCTGAAACAAAAAAAACTCTGAATAGCTTTACATACATCAACACTAGCTATATCCCAATAAGATTTAAAGAACAATCTAGTGAAACCATTAGGGCATAAAGCACTATAAGGATCCATTAAAAAAAACACAATGTTTTATCTCCTCAAAAGAAGGGATTCCGACAAGGTCATAATTCTCAATTTCAGAAACAAAAGAAGGAATAATATTTTTAATGAAAGTCAAATTAGAAGATAAACCTAGATTTGGACCAAAAAGTTTGCTATAAAAATCCACCACGTGAGCTTCAATAGCCACTAGATCTTCACAAATATGATCACCAATTTTCAGAGCATAGATACCTTACAAAGGTTTATGTCTGATAATAAAATAATGAAAAAAAGAAGTATTTTTATCACCTACTTCCAGCCACTTGACTCTACACTTCTCTTTAAGATAATTTCTTATTGAATAAGATGAGCTTCTAAATTGGCATGAGCTTCTAACTCCTTTTGGTGAAGATCATTCAAAAGACCTTGAACTAAAATTAAATTTTAGACAGCCAAAAGAGTTTCTTGGGATTTTAAATGTTTGGCTGACATTACCAAACATCGTTTTCTTCCAGTGTCTTAAAAACTGATGAAGATTTTTAATCTTAGAAATTAAAGCCTGTATTGAAGGAAAAACCTAGCATTCCTTAAGACCAATTAGCTACTACCAGAGTTTGAAGAAAATGGTCAATAATCCATATAGCTTAGAACCTAAATCGAGGAATATAAACCAACCCATTAGAACAAGTCAATAATAGTGGAACATGATCTGAATGATGTCTCAGGAGAGCTAAACATTGAATTGAATGCCAAAAAAAAAAGAACCCTGAAGAAGCCAAAGCTTTGTCAAGAATACTTTCCACTCTATCTAAACCCAGGTGACCATTACACCAAATATAATGAGCTCCACATATAAGAGTAACATTCAAATCACAATTATCAATAAATGATTTGAACTCTCTATAAGGCTGAGAAGCAAGAGCTCTTCTTGCTTTTTCATGAGATCTTAAAACAACATTAAAATCACCCATAACAATCTAGCAATCAGGAGCAAAGTGTCATGACCCAAAACTAGGAGTCATGACCAGTGCTAGGGAACAAGAATTTTTTCGAATCCGGAACTCATAGCATGCCTTAAAAAGAAAAGCATGCAATAATATAAAATAAATATGCACCACAATTAAAATCATAAACCAATATAATAAAAATAATCTCTTTTATATCATAATATAAATATATTAATACAATATTCAGAGAAAGGTCTCTGAATTAAAATCACATACAATAAATATAAAATACAACTCACTACTGAGACAAAATATGACTACCACAATTTTCTAGAGTACAATATAAAAATTAAGTAGATAATTTACATAAAAGAGTCGGGGCGAAAGAAATCCGGCAGATAGGCCTACTGCTGAGGTCTGAAGAAGAAGACTCTCCTGTAAAAATGCCAACTGAGGGGAGTCAGACCTCACTGAGTGAATTGTTATAATATATATACATGCATTTCCTATATGTCAAATGCAATCAAACATTCATATATAATAAATATACATATACAAGCAACCCACACAAATGCTAAAAATTAATTATATAATAATACGAAAAAATTATAGTTTTATGAAGGATCAAATAGAATCCTATTTAATCGTAACCTCAATCAACAATAACATCACTCTAGCCATACAGGCTCACTTAATTCCAAATAAATTCACTTATTTCATATGGATAGTAGACTGACCTCGAGACACTAAGTCAATCGAGCTATAGCAGTCTAACTGTCACTGTGATTGGCCCCAAAACACTTGGTCAACCGAGCTCCAGCAATCACACCATCAATCACATCACATCTCAATTAAATCAATCATCAATCTCAAGCAAATCATAATTTACCATAAGTAGTACTAACTCAACCCTAAATCTATCGCACCAATACATACACGGTCCTAGTAATGCCCACTAGGTAGCACGTTATATCGATATCCTTCATTTAAAGTAAAACATTCATACTAGAAAATAAATAATGCATAATGTCATTCATTGTAACAAAATAAACTATATATATATTAGAAATATACCTAAAATAAATTAAGTATATTTTAAGTATATATATATGTAAAATAAATTCAAATCAATCATGAAATATACTAAAAATAAACCCATAATATACTAAAAAATGCAATTATTTCAAAATATACAAAAAATATACTAAAATATACCTAAAGTATACTAAACATTTTAATAAAATAATTTAAGAATAAATATAATCAAAACATGTATTTTCTAAAACATGCAACCGAAGTGTGATATATATATAAAATAACAACTCACAGGTTTGCGCCCCTCGAGACTGGTCCGATGGACCCGGTCCACTAGACCTCGGTCTCAACATAACTAAACAAGTAAAATAATAATGAAAATCAGAATAAATCTAACTTAAGCTCTATAGATACTTGATCTAAAATGACAGAACATATAATTGACCCGTTGTCATGTTTTATAAAAATTTTATCAAAAATTCGGCAGAACCTTCTCTATAAAATGGACATCTCTCTACTAAAAAGTAGAGCTGATCCTACAAGAAAAACACACTTCAAAAATTAGAATTCACACAACCCTCGGTTGGGATTCCGAACTACATAATTTCCCCAACCGAGATTCACAATTCACCAAAATTTCAGATAATATAATATATATACTAAAAATAAATAAATATCATAAATATCCTCAAAATATCAAAATATAGCATATTTAACATTAAAACACCAAAAATAATTATTTTCTCAATAATTACGTAAAAATCCCAAAATAATATTATTAAAAATTCAATTTTTTGATAATTCAATATAAATTAATAAAAATTCACTTTATATATTCATATAACTAAAATAACCTAAATACATATTAAAAATTACTAAAACCCCATTTTATTACCAAAATAATATATAATATATTATTTGAAAACAATTTTTGACAAATAGTATTAATTAGTTAAAAATAGTAAATAATTTGTAAAAATAATTTTAGTACCTTAAATAATTATAAAACCAATTAAAATATAATATTTAACTATAATATTAACAAAATTACGTATTTAACCATATAATACAAAAATACACATAATATACTAACATTATTAAAAAAATTATATAAAAATTATATAAATACAAAAAAATTATTTTCTCAACATATATATTACTAATATTAACTAAAACACATTATTAAACAATAATTTCAACAAAAACTCAAATATAACCTAATTTTCTAATATTGACATAAACTATAAATATTTATAAAAATTACATAAAAATCATAAAAATTATAATCTCAACACTAAAATTAATAATAACCCATAAAAACACTAAATCAACAAATTTTATAATTAAATAAATTAATTTACGAAAAATAATTAAATAATAATAAAATATTTAAAAATTCACAAAAATTAAAATAAATTCCAAAAATTCAAACAAAAATTTAGACATGTAGATTAAGCTACTAGGAACAACTTTTGTGAAGGGAGTTTGCAGGATTAATCAAGATCAAACTAAAAAAATTTTGAAAACCTTACAGCTCCAAAAACTAAAAATCATCAAAACTAAAGAAAATGAAGATTAAAGCTTCAACTAAGCTTAGATTCATGCTCACCAGAGCTCAGGGAGTTGATAGACACTAGAATCGCCAAGAATGGTAGCCAGAAAATGGAGGTTGGCCGGAAATGGAAGTTTCGGTCTCTTTTGGATAATAGGAGCTATCGGCGTCGGAGAAGAGGGAGAAAGGGTGGCAGAGCAGCTGGCTAGAGGTGATGGTGCAGCTGGATGCTAGAGAGGCACAATGCCGATGAGGGATCGGGACATGTGGGGAGGAGGGAGGTTGACAGTGTTCTTCTACGTGAATGTTTATGTATATTGTTGTGTTTGTTTGTTTGTTGAATGTGTTTTGCATGTATATATTATATATTAACTTTATAATATAATAATATAATATAATAATAATACTTTATGTAAAAAAAATATCCACCACAATAAATAAATAAATATAAATAAATAAATAAATAAATATATATATATATATATATATATATATATATATATATATATATATATATGTTCACACATATAATAATAATAAACACACACACACATTATAATATACACACATGCACAAATACACAAATATACAAACCCCAGTTAATATATATATAATACATAAAATAAAATAAATTTCACTATTTATTTGATAAAATAAATAGTGAAATTTAATAAAACAATAATAGAAATAATAATGTTAAAATAACCATGCAAATTAAATGACCAAAAATAATATTTATGTAGGAAATTTAATTAAGCATAAAATATTAGTAATTAATCACAAATAACGAAAATAATCAATAAATTTTTTAAATTTTATTAATACTGCATATCTCATTTTAAAATAAAATAATTTTAAAAATATGGGTCATTACAGTCCCCCCTCCTTATAAGAATTCATCCCCAAATTCAAGAAAAGAATAAATAAAAGAATTAAGGAGGAAAGAGATATTGGTAAAAAGCTCGCATCTCAGCTTCGGTCTCCTAAGTCAGATTCTTGGAATGGGATGCAAAGTGTGCAAATTATTTGAGCTCACATCTCTTTGGCTTTCTATTCCCAAACAAATTTTTGCTTTCACCATCATTCCTTTAACATATCATTAGCACCTCTGTCTTGGTCATGCATCTATTAATAAATTTTGATCTTTGGTTTCCAATGGATCATTAGGGCTTTCTAAATTTGAATCTTTTTATTATTTACATTGTCAACTAGCAAAATAACCAGCTTTATCTTTTAAAACTAATAACTCTATCCATGATACTCCTTTTAGTTTAATTCATTATGATATTTGGGGTCCTGCTCCAACTCTTACTATGAATGGTTATCGATATTTTGTTTTATTTGTTGACAACTATTCTAGGTTCACTTAGATATATTTCTCAAGCATAGATTTGAATTGTCTCAGATTTATATTGATTTTGCTACCATGATTACAACTCAGTTTTCTTGTGCTATCAAAATTCTTCGTACTAATAATGCAATGGAGTATTAAGATTCTGTTCTTCTCTAATTTCTTAAACAATAGGGAATTATTATTTAAAGATCATGTCCTCATACCTCCCAAAAAAATGGTCAAGCAAAACAAAAACACCATCATATATTAAACTCTGTCCATGCTCAACTTTTATGTGCATCCTGTCCTAAAAAGTTTTAGGGTGAAGCTGCCCTTCCTTCTATTTATACCTTTATTCGTCTTTCTACTTTAATCCTTCAAAATCTATCTCCTTTTGAACAATTATATGGTAAGGCTACTGATTTCTTTAATCTGAAAGTTTTTTGTTGTGCTTTTTTTGTTCTTCTTAACCCCCATGAACATATAAACTGAAACCTCATGCTAATTTTTATTATTTTCTTGGGTATGGAATATAATATAAAGGTTATCATTATTGGGATCCTATTTCTGGTCAATTACGCATTTCTTGACATGTTACTTTTTGGGAACACACCATGTTCTCTACTTTGTCCAAATTTTATAGTCCATTTTCTACTTTTTAACCTCTCTTTGCTGACCCTTCAATATAGTTATTTCCTTCCTCTTATACAGATTCTCCTATTGAGCTCAATATTTCTGATCATACCCCTACTCTTGCATCTATAGAATCTGTTTCCACTGATGATCTTGATCTTGCTTTAGTCGTGTAAGTGATATGCTTGTTATTTACATGTTTTAGAGTTGAATTTTAATAAATTCTAAATAATGAATAAATTAATTTAAGTAATTTTTAGGTTTAATTAGGAAATTTTTTATGAGTTAGTATTTATTTAGGATTCTTATTATGTATTGTATATTTTGGAAGTTTTAATTAGTTTTTGTGATTTATGTCTAGTGGGCCCCAAAATGCTTTAGGAGTTAACAAGTTTTTACAAGACATGGCATGCATATGCTGTGTGATAGAGCAACAAAAGAGGAAAGCCATGCGTGAGTCATGAAGAAGCTATCTATATTTGAATGTCAACAGAGCAATGTCACAGCATGCACATGTCATGCGAGTGAAGAATTCTGACCCAGAATGAAGCACAGCTAATGAACCTGCCTGTGTTGAATGTCATGTTGTATACTGAATAAATTCACAGTCTTATTTGAGTGAAGCATGATCGTGCTTCAAAACCATCTAATGAAGGCAGAAGTTTTCCTATTTTGAAAATAATAAGGAATTAAAAATCAAAAAGGATTCTTTTCATACCCTAGCACTATATAAGGAATAAACACCTTTTAGGGAAGGAGGAGAGGGATCACAGAGATAAAGAGGTGGCTAGATGGAAATCAACGAAGATGAAGAGCTTATTTTATTTTCTTTTCTGTCTTCATCTTCTTTTTTTTCTTGATTTTTGATTATGGATTTCATCATAACCATATGTAACTATTCCATGACATGATTTGAACATAAGTTTTTATATTTAATTTGAATTTCAGTTAATTCTTTGTGTTGTAATATTTATCTTGTTATCATTTCAGGCCTATTTGATTGCATGTTTATGGATGAATTTATCAACGAGAGTTAGGGAAATTCATTAGCTTAAGACACTTAGAACTTATATCACTTGACCACAAGAGTAGGTGAGCTATTCGGGGATTCACGACAATTGATTACAATGACAAAATAATGATAAAAATCTTAATGAGCTAGGGTTGAATTATTAATCATGAGAGTAGGTTAAATTTTAATCCTTGCATTATTAATTTAACTTGAGAGAGTCTTAAGTATTTTAGAGCAATTACCCTTAATTGAATGCAAGATTTTTACTTAAATAATGTGTTCATAATTGGATTGGAATAGTAAAACTAAACCTAGGCTCTACGTTTACAAATATTTGATTTTACTTTTAATTGAGTTTCTGTTATTTAGATTTTTAAACCTTGCTGAATTATTCAATTTACTAGTTGAGATCATAGGTAAAAATTGTTAGTAATCAATATACAGTCTCTAAGGGAATGATATCTTTCTACTGCAACTACAACCGTGCGCTTGCAAGTTTAAAATGCAATAGTAAGAGAAACTCCTTCTCACCTTAAAGATTATCATTGTTTTTTTGCTATTCTCTTTATAAGAACCTCATTCTTATCATGAGGCTAGTACTAACCCTCTCTGTCAGCAAGCAAAGAGACAATGATAACCTTAAAGATTATTATTAATTACTAACCATCTCAAAATGGCTATTTCTAACTTACAAAACTATCTCAGTCAACATTTTAAAATGAAAGATTTAGGGTCACTCAGTTACTTCCTTGGTTTTGAAGTTTCTTCTGGTTTTAATGGCTACTATTTGTCTCAAGCCAAATATGCTTCTGATTTGCTTTCCAAATCTAGTATTACTAATTCCAGTACTACATCTATACCCTTGGATACTAATGTCAAGTTAACTCTATTGATGGCATGCCTCTTCCTGATCCCATTTTATATCGACAACTTATTGGCAATCTTGTTTATCTTATAGTAACTCATCCTGACATTGCCTATGTTGTGCACATTGTTAGCCAGTTTATGGCTGCTCCTCACACTACTCACTTTACTATCGTTCTTCGCATCATACAGTATGTTAAAGGCAATCTTCTTCATGGCCTTCATTTTTCAGCTCATTCCTCACTAGTATTTTTTGGATACTCTTATGCTAATTGGGCTAGTGACCCTATTGATCATCGTTCTATAATTGGTTATTGCTTCTTCTTCGATGACTCTCTTATTTCATGGTGAAGTAAGAAACAAACAGTCATGTCTCGATCTCGCACAAAATTTGAATATCGAGCACTTGCCAATGCTACTTTTGAATTAATTTGGCTCTATTTGTTACTTAAGGATATAGGTGTTACACACTCCTCTGCTATTGTTTTGCATTGTGATAATCGAAGTGCCATTCAAATTGCTTATAATGACATTTTTCATGAACGAACCAAACATATTGAGAATGATTGTCAATTTATTCATCATCTTCAGTGCTATACTTTACAAATTCTTTTTGTATTATATGTGGATCAGATAACTGATATTTTTATTAAAGCTCATTTTTCTGGATAATTTAATTTTTTATTTAACAAACTTAAGTTGGTCTCCACTAAAATGATTTAATTTTTTACTTAGCAAACTTAAGTTGGTCTCCACTATTCCACCTTGAGTTTGAGGGGGTGGTAATGTATCATTCATGTACATAATTTTAGCCCATAAGTTAGCCATATATTTGGGTTTATTGCCGTTGATTCTCTTTTCTATTTTGGCAAGATTAATGTGTATATGTAGGTTCATATTCTCTTGTACAAATACACAAATTCAATACAATTGCCACTCACTCACAAGATCATTTCTAATTGACATTACATAACATAATTAAGTGGGTATTAAAATATATATACTACAAGTAATGCTTGGGTGGACTAGAATATTTTTTGGTTGGTAAAAGGGAACTAGAATTGACGCAATAATTCCAGACATGCCAATACCAAATAAGAGGACGTGAAGCACCTCAAAAATTCATGGAAAGGAACCATAACCACAAATATCCGTACACGCGCCCATATACGTATGATCAGCTTGGTCTGTGCTCGAGGGAATGAAAGGTGTTGGATCGGACTGTCGGTGAGAGAGTGGTTGAGAGTAATGGGGAGAGTAGTGTTAACTGTGAGCGCTTGTCATTTTATATACTTTAATGACATGTTAGTTCTACCTAATTTATTTGTTCTCTTCTCATACTTTATTTTTTAAGCCATTGCTTTTTTAACCCAATTACTTTTTTTTTTTTGGCACAAGGCTACAAATTAGTTTCGAGTATCTTTAAAAGGAAGCAATGCCAAAGGCTTAGTTCAAATGAAAGAGACTAAGTATATGATTAATTTTTTTAAAAATCTTTGTTTCTGGGTGTGTATATCTATATGCACTTGTAGAAGAAGTGCCTTCGTAATTGGTTAATTTATTCACAGTAGAGTGGAAAAACAGCATGAAGAGATAAAGAACAAGTTAAACTGAGATCTCTTTTTGGGGGTTGTGAAATATGAATAATTAAGTTGTAACGTGACTGGCAATTTTTACAGTGTACAGAATTGCACATGTATATGGTTGATAAAACTATAAAGGAAAATGATTCACTGTTAGTGATAGATTTTTATTATATTTCAGGAATATTTTAATAATTATAAAAATAATAAATTAATTAATTAATTATAAGTTATAAATTTTTAAATAATAACATAAATGTACATTCATTTTTTAAAAATTTTAAATTTTTATCAATTTAATTAATTTTCCAATTAAAATTGATACTTATAAACTATTATACAATTTTCTATATATTATAAAAGTATATAGGATTAAAAATATAATTTATCAAAAAATATTTTTATAACATGAAGATAATTGTCCAATCAATAAAAGCATAGGTGGCTATATCATATAGTTTATCAATAAGCTGGCCACACAAAAAGGACAATTAAATGGATAATGTCCATGGCTATAGATGTTAATTTGATTTTTGGATTTTTGAATGCTTAAACCAGTTTGGCCAGGGGCATCTATCTCTATGCAGGTACTCCACTCCCTCCTATAAAGATATGTTTTTTTCTTTAGAAATAAATGGGTCCATGAATTAAAGATAGTATTAATTCATCCATATAAATGAATTTAAAAAATTCACTTTATAGTGTTAAAAAATCATGAATTTAATCTCAAATAATTATACAAGTAAATTTTCCTTATTTATTAAAAAACAATATACCGTGAATTTAATAAATGGAAGAAATGTTAACATAAATGCAGAATATGCACTTGACTAGCTAATGTAGTGAGCTAGAGTAATGCAAAGATTGTTGCGATGTGAATTTGTTTTCACCTTATTGATTGAATTTAAATTTTTAGATAAATCATATGAGATATATTTTTAAATGAATCTTATGGAATTTTGTATGATTTGTCCATTTTTAATTAATTTTATAGGAAAGGAGAGGAGAAGTAAGAATTGAATAATTGACCTATTTATATTTCGAATGAAATTATATCATTAGATTATTCAACTTATTTTAATTAAATTAAAACATATTTTAAGATATGATAAGTGAGATTTAATTTGTGAGATATATTATTGTTAAATGAAAAATTACTATAAAATGACTGATTTATGAACTAACAATAGTCCAATTAATTAAAAATGTTTATAATTATATGTTGTAATGAAATAAATAAAATTTGTGATAATTAAAAGGAAAAAAACTGTTGTAAAAAGAAAACTCTTGATATTTTTGCAAGTTTTATGATATTGAAAAGAGAATGTGAAAGAGCCAATAAAGCTTGGTTGGGATGATCCAAGTGGAGGCCTTAGGATTCAAAGGTCCTCCGTTCAATATTCGGCGGTGTTAAGTCATGAATTATCAAATTATTATAACGTCATTTTTTGAATTTCATTCGATAGGTCTTTAATGAGTTGTTATATTTAATTGAATCATTAAATTTTTATTTTTCTAATTTTTACATATTTTAGTAAGAATCTATGAAACACATTTTAATAAACATTGTGTAATGCAACTATTTAATAAAATTTATATCATATAAAATATTTTTTATTTATAAATAACTCAATATTGACTAGTAAAAATATGAGTTTCACTCGAATTGAGCAAATATTTTTAATTTAGTATATTCTAATTATTTAATTTTATATGTAATATAATTTTTAAAATTAAGTTAAATTATTTCATAAATTTATTTAAAAAATTTAATTTAATTTTATTATTTAACTTAAATTTTATTGAGTTAATTTTTTATTTAATAAAATTAAGTTAAATTATTTCATAAATTTATTTTAAAAATTAATATGGAAAAGATTGAATTTAGGTTATACTTTATGTTATTCAAATTTTATGGCAATATATTAATATATAACATATATAAAATAAATTTATAAATCAAAGATATTGATATATGAATATTTTGATAAAAAATTATGAAGTTAGTAATCTAAAATTTTCTATTATTAAAATTGAAAGTAAATTAAAATTTTATTATTTAAATATGAAATTAATAACTAAAAATATTAAATAAAAAAAAGCTAAATTCGAGTTTTTAATCTCGAGTTGAATTTAAATTTACAAATAAAAAATATTTTACATGGTATAAATTTCATCAACTAGCACTATATAATGTTTGTTGACACGTATTTTGTAAATATCTATTAAATGATATAAAAATTCAATGACTCTATTAAATGTAATAACTCATTCAAAATCTATTGAACAAGACTTAAAAAGTTCAAATTTAAAATAATATGACATGATAATAATTTGACGAAAATTCTATTTAAATTTAATAGATACTAAATTAAGGATATAAAAATTAAAAAAATTAAAAGTTTGAAAATTCAATTAAAAATAAAAATTCAATAAGGATCAGTTAAGAGATATTAAGATGGTTTGTTATATATATATAGATATATAGATAGAGTGTGTTAGTTAATTTGTACAGTGACATGGTGAGCATTTATTAAAAGGATGAGTCGCAAGTACATATAAATGCATATGTAGCGACCAAAGATGAACACATTAACTTATGTCATTCTCGAATTCATTCCATTTGAAATAATATAATAAATGTGTCAATTCAAATCCTTCGCATCTACAACGAAATGAACAACTGAATATTACAAACACACTATATATATATATGGGTAAATTACATTTTACTCCCTATATTTTATCATATTACACTATTTGATTCTTAATATTTGAAAAAAAATTTATTCATTTCTAACATTTATTTTTTTATATTATTTTATCCTTACAAAAAGACTAATCAATACTAAAAAAGGTAAATGTTATGGATGAATAAATATTTTTCTAAATGTAAATGATGAAATAGTATAATACAACAAAATATAAAGGGCAAGATATAATTTACCCATATATATATATATATATATATATATATATATATATATATATATCTCCAATTTTTAATTTTTAGGTGCATGTCAAAAGATTGTTTGCAAGAGTGCCAAAGAATTAATTCCTCAAATAAAAATTTGACTTCTTTTCAAATAATTGTGAATTTTTAAACTCCTTCACTACAATTTGTTTGGATTTCAAACAGATTAAATAAAATTTAATGGAAAATTTAACTTCTTAAACAGTGAAATAAAATTGTATTAATATGAAATTTAATATAAGCTAAAAGATAATATTTACTTTGAAATTAACAAGAAAAGTGTTGTAAAAAAGAATTAAAATTTTGCTAATGATGATTGTTGTCTGTATTATGTTGATGATTGGTGATGTCTTGATCTGTATTGTTGTTTCCTTACTTTTATAGGCATTCTTTACTTGCAAGTTATTTCTCCCATTTATTTTTTCAACTCAAAAGTTTTGGAAAAAATAGATTTATATAACTCCCATATGTCTTTTTCTCCAGGTTTCATCCAGAATCTTTTTATTTGGCACCAAATTGCTAAGTAAAAGTCAATTTTCATATTGAAAAACTTATTGTGCCTTAATCATTAAATTACACTGAATTATTTTTAGACTTTAATTTTTTAATTAAATCAAAGTGGTTAGACCTTAATATTTCAACCAAAATGACACAAACAATACCATATATATGTATCTTATTGTTATTATTACAGTGTGAAAAACTTACCTAGTAGCACTTCAAGAACCAAGAGTTTTAAAATGTGTACCCTTGGAATTAACGGGTCACTGGCATAATAAAGACTCATCATAGGCCATTCTTAATTTACGAGGTAATGTTATATTATGCTGATCACAACCTAATACATACACTATTAAAGTCTGTGCTTCACATATTTAATAACAAATTTATGCATGAATTTGATACACTTAGTGACATATGAGTTCCTAGAGATATTCCCTAAGATTTCCCTTATTTATTGAATCTAATAATAGTTGTAGTTTGTGTTTCAATATCCAACTCAATGGTTGTTCTTGTCACTTTCTTTGTGTTGAACAATCAACTAATAATACTGTTATAAATATAATAGGCGAACTGAAATCTTGTCATGTTTGTTGAAGAATATATCTCAGGGAAATTTTTTTTTTTTTTAAAAAAAAACAATAATGGCATAAAATAAATTAGTTGGTTTTGTGTGATGTAGATTTCAATTTATTTAACATGACCATACGTGTATGCATCGACTAATACATTTTACGTTTATAAAGTTTCTACATGGCATTTAGTAGTAGAAATTTTCAACTCGTGTTTAAAGATTTATAGTTTAAATAAGCCTGTTTTGTGACTTTATGTGCAGCCTGCTTGTGTTGGCAAGCGAATACTGATAATTCGGTCCATTTTGCGAACTTTGATGTGGCTCGTTTATGATCTTAAATGTAGCCCATTTATGATTTTATAATTTGTTTAGTTTAAATAAATTTTATAAAAAATTTTAATAAATTTAAGTAAATATATTTAATTTAAATAAAAATTTTGTAAAATTTATTCTAATTTTTAATTTTTTAATTTTATAAAATTTTTAAAATTAAATTAATTTTAATTAATAAAATATATTTAATTAAAATAAATATTTAAAATTTATTTTAAAATGAAATAATTTTTTTAATAAAATTAAACCAAATAAGAGTAACGTGGCGACGATCTTTTTTACAAGTAATAACTGGTTCAGATTTAATTGCATGAGATGTGTTGATACATATATTCTATATATATATATATATATATATATATATATTATATATATATATATATATATATATATATATATATATGTGGCATATAAATAGTGTAAATTAAGTCTTTAACAGGCCCAAGTATAGTCTTGACTTTTGACCCGCGTGGTCCTTGAACTTCCCATATTTAGGCTATGAAAGACTTAAAAGGGTGCTTTTAGTCTTTTTATTATTATTATTATTTTTTTAGTGTTGGCAAACCCAAACAACATTCAATGTTCAACATTGCCTTTGTTTCCTTATTCATACATATATTCAAATCTTATGTTCGCCTCATAAATACGTTATATTTTCGCATAGCAATCTCTGTATTATTAATCTCAGACTTGGAAGAACACGCACTATTAACACTTCAGTTTCGTAATATCCATAGACCTCATCCACTTATAGAGACACCAAATTTATCTTTTATTGAAAATGTTGCATAATCTTTTGAATGAGCATTGAATTATATATATATATATATATATAGAGAGAGAGAGAGAGAGAGAGAGAGTGATTCTTACTCGCAATAGATATATTTTACCTTATGATTAAATCAAGTATTTTACATTTAACTAAAAAAAAAATAATTACATATTTAATCATTTGATATATTACATTAAATGCTTCTCATAAAAAAAAATTTATTTATACCAAGCGTATTACATTTTAAGATAAAATTTACAATACATTAACTAAGTGATGTACAATACTATTAATAATGAAATATAGTGTCTTTTTATCAAAAATCTTATCATTGGATATAATATATTGTAAAAATTTGCGAAAAAAAAAAAAAAAAGTAGTTATTGAATGTGAAATGAGCCAAACAATGAGAACCCCCCTCGCCTCGGGTGAACTAACGAAAGACCAGGGTTAAAATTGATGTCTCTAAAACTATGGGTTGTAGAGGAGAAGTCTAGAACGATCGAGGTTAAATCTATATATGAGTGGCCACTTTGTTATATAGAAACAAGATACAGAAAGTACAAGAAAAATTTCATGCGATTCTTTTTAAGGCCACATCAAATTTTTTAAAAACATTTACAAAAATATCTCACTTTTTAACATCATCAACAAAAATAATTCAAGTTTTCATCTTTTACAAATTTACTTTACCATAATTATAAAAGTATTTTTTATATTTTAAAAAGTATATCCATATTTTTCTTTTTAATATTTCTTTCATTTTTTATTAATTTTTTTATAATTTATTTTTTCTCTTATTTTTTTAATTTTTATAAATTTTTATTTTATCCATTTTTCTTATATTTTTCTCTTTTACTTTTTTTTTTCTTTTTTCTTTTTATTTTCTCTTTCTTTTTATCATTTTATCTTTTTTTTAACTTTTGTACTTCCCTTATTTTTTTCTTCTTTTTTTCTTTTTAATTTTTGTACTTCCTTTTTTTATTTTCTCTTTTATTTTTCTTTTTTTAAAAAATTATTTTCCTTAATTTTTCCTCTTTTTTTATTAGTGAAGTATTAGCCAATATATTTTTTTGGAATTTTATTTCATAAATTCTTCAAGTGGGTTATAAGAATACACAAAATGTGATACCCAAAATACAAGCAATTCACATGCAACAAATTTTATATACATAATTGATTATTGAAGTTATTAATATGTAAAAGATGTAACATTAATTATAATTGAACTCACATGACTATTTCTAAAAAGTGATGCAAGAATCAATACCTTGCATCTCTATTCTTTTATTATGTAGCATGCATTTAATGTTGTTGATTTTGGTTTACTTTTAGTTTCTTATCTTGTTTTAAAAGTGTAGAAAATAGTGGATGTGCTTTTAGTGCTTCTAGTTCTGATTTAGGAGATGTTACTAATTGTGAAAAGATTACTTATGATTCAAAATTTGTTGAAACTATTGGTGGTAGTAATGAGTTAAAGGATTTTGTTGGGGTATGTTTTGTTTTATTATTTTTGTATCGTTTTGATTTCAATTTGATTTCTGATACTTTGTTTTGTATTTTTGTTTTAAGGGTGATAAGAAATTGTCTGAGGATGTTAGTTTTTATTCAAATATTAAAGATAGTTATGTTAAATATGATGTTGATGGTGTTGAAAGATTCCAATTTGGTGTGTGTGTTTTTTTTATTATATTAATTTATATTGGTTTTATTTTTTATTTTTGGCTTCCAATTCAATTTTTTTTGTATCTTTTTGGTTTATTTTTTATTCATTTTTTTTATCCTTTTAGTTAATTTTTGGTTTCCAATTCATTTTTTCTAATTTTAGTTTTTTTTTTGAAGAATGTATATGAGATTTTTGGTTCTGTCTTGTAGAATTATGTATTCAATGCATAATAAATAAGAGATGATTTCCTTTTGATTAATTTTTGGTTTCCGATTCATTTTTTCTGATTTTAGTTTTTTTTTTTATTTTAAAGAATGTATATGAGATTTTTGGTTCTATATTGTAATATTATGTATTCAATGCATAACATATAAGAGATGATTTGGTCAAATATATACATGAATTGATCAAATTAAATTAAATAGATAATAATCACATAGATAAATTAGTGAATTAAATAGATAACAATTCACTAAGATATTTGGACAATAGATAACAATTCACTAAGATATTTGGACATTCCTAAAAGACATTCTCATCATGACTGTTCTTGGACTCTTCTTAAAAACTCATGGGAAAAGCAATTATACATTGGAAGGCTCGAGTTTGTGCTAATAATTTCTTTTTTAATAATGATCATCCTGATATTAACGACTATGATTTTTTTGATGGAAATCATTATGAAAAAGTTTTTATTACCAAAGGGATATTAGACTCTGGTTTTATCAGTTTCTTTATTAAAGGAACTCATGAATTCATGACACTTGTTCTACTTTGCGAATCCCTTTTCAAAAAGCAGCATAGCCAAACTGAAAAGACATTTACATCCTCTGAAGAAGAAAACAAAGAGAACTTACTATCAAGTGGAAGACAAGTGGTGGACCCCTCCACTAATGACAAAGTGCGCCAACCCATTTGAAAGACTTATACTGATGCTTATCCATAAAGCATCCATAAACTGTAATCTTACTTTCCTGTTTTGCCCCTCCACTAAGGGGTATCTATTGTAATCTTTCCTTTCTCCTCCACCTATATAAGGAGACTTCATTTCTTTTGTTATATATATAGAAGTCTCTGATAGTCCTCTTCTACAAGAGCATAACAGCTTATAAGGAACATACATCTCTCGCCCATATTGGGATCTTAAGAAAAATCACTTTCCTATGAGTTTGACATAAATATTATAAATAGTAGGTGCTCTATCTATGTACTGCAACTAAACTCTCTTTGAGGTTCAATGTTAAAGAAAAAAATAAATAAAAGAAAGTATTCTTCTCTCCAGGTATTTTGTTTGAAACTTTTTTTGTGTATGACTCCATTCATGATATGATGATTTATATGAAAAATTTAAATAGTTTATAATCATGATAATAATTCTTTAAAGCTATATGCTTAAAATATATAAAAATCATTAGTAGTCCTTAGTATTATCCTTGGGAGGAAAAGAAGGCAGTATGGAAAGGCTACAAAAAGTACTCCAATTGAGAAGGATTATGAATGGGTAAGACTTCTAGGAAGTTCACTGGTTGTTAAAATGATAAGCATATAGATTAAGTTTTATTATCTTGGTTTAATTATTTGAATATTTAATCTTTCATAATATCAATCTACTTAGGGTGATACATCTAAAAAGTTTATTACAGAATGTTTGGAATTATGGAATACTTTTGAATTTATCTGAGTATCTTGTGGTTAAGCCTTATATTATTAATTTGTGATTTAAACAGTATCTGTTTATGCATATTACGTGTTATTTATACAATACTTGTTCATGACTACTATTAAAAAAGTATTAAAAAACTTTTGTTTACTAAATCTGCAAGACATTGAAAGTTTGACTGAATTTAAACAACAAACCTTACATTATATAGATGTAGAAGACAACAACCATATTGAGAATTAAGATCTAGACTATAATTATAACGAAGCAAATAAAAGATTATTTTTATTTCAGGCTTTAGCAGACTCCATAAACATTTTAATTAGACAATATCCTAATATTCCATATTTACAATTTATAGAAGAATCTTCTGAAACTACTAATCCACTTAGCCCACTTAAATTAGATTCAGACTCCTCATGAGCATTAAAAAGACTTTACAAAATATAGACTGGCAAATCAATCAAGAAACTATCAGACTCGATAATTTAGAGGAACAATATCTTAGCATTAGATGAAATTCACTAATTACTATAGATGACTTTTTTCCTTTTGGTTTATTTTTAGTTTCTGATTTATTTTTTATCCTTTTAGTTTTCGATTCATTTTTTCTGATTTTAGTTTTTTTTTCTATTTTGAAGAATGTATATGAGATTTTTGGTTTTGTCTTGCAATAACAATAACAATAATAATAATAAGAGTCCTACTGAAAATGTCTACCGAAAGATAATATTTTGATGGTTGCACTAGACTAAAAAAAGGTACAAATTAAAGTGCCATGCTAACACTAGCACTAATAAAAACTCAGATAACTATAAAACTCCCCTGGAAGATTATCTATGTCACGACCCAAGCCCAAAGGGCATGTGACCGACATTAGGGAATGAGAATATATAAAGTAACTGAAATCCATAGTAAGCCTTAAGGAAAATTTACAATAAAATATAAACAATACTAAAATAAAATATTTTAAATAAAAATAAATAACATAAATAAACTAATTTCCAAAAAAATCTTTGATAAAATATAATAATCAACTTTAGTACAAACCCTTAATGCAGGTAATAATTCATAAAATACAACATAACAATTAACCATTACTACTACTACAGTGTTCTAGATTTTTAAATACATAACAGTACATATCATATAAACCTACATAAAATAGCCAGAGAAAAAGAAATCAGACGTAAAGTAGGCTGACTGACATAAGACTCTCGAGATCTTAAAAAAATAATTAAGGGGAGTCAGACCTTACTGAGTAAGTTAATAAAAGAAATGTATATAGTGTGAAAATCTCTTTTAAAATATATTTTATGAAAATATAAAATATATAATTTATAATTTAAAACATTTGATTTATAGAAATACTCCTTTACCGAAATAAAGTATTTGAAATCATAAAATACTATAAAAATAAGATAAACTTTCTTAAGTCATTTTTATATAAGAAAACTAGGTATAATTGTAAGCACCCAATTTTAGGATTCAATTGTGCATAATTGCAACATAAGCCCCTATGATGAAATTCATTCAAAAATTGAAATTGGTTGTCGATTATCTGGACTTTAAGGACTAAATTGCAACATTTTTTTAGGATTCGATTACAAATAAGTTAATTTTTCAGGGATCTTTTGGTAATTAAAAGTTAAAAAAAATTTAGAGTCATCATTTAATGTCAATCGGCATTACACAATGCCGATTGCCATTGCACAATTCCGACTTATAAAATTTGAATTTTTCGCGTATTTTTATTGATTTTTCAGCATTTTGATTGGTTGAAAATTCAAATTTTATCTTTACAATTATCTAATAAGGTTGTTTAAACGTAGAAGGTTTTTTTAAAATCAAAGAAAACAAACGCTATCTGATCAGATAGGTCTGTTCCTCCTTTGGAGGAAGTTCAATACGCGCAGACTCTAAATTTAAAAGCAGAGTCTGCATGCATGCGTAGGGGAATTTTTTTTGGGGGAGAGGATTTTTTCTTTCTGGAGAGTTTTTACACACAGATAAAAAAAATGCAGAAACCCTAAAATTTAGACGTGAAGAATACCTCACACACACCCAGGTCATTTAAAAAAATCCCAATTTTGGATACTGCCAGTGTCTTCAAAAGTAATCAAATCCTAGTCCCGAATTAACAACAATTCAATTTCAATGGTGAAAATCCTAATCTGAGGGGCCAAAAAGGGCATTTGCATAGCATTCAAATCATTAGTGTTTTTTTTTCTATGTCATTTTTATTCTTTCTATTTTTTTCTTTTGTGATTTTTTTCTTTTATTATGTTATTCTTTTTTTGATTGTTTAATTTCACTACTAATCTGATTACTTGTTTTTTTGTTTTGATATGTGCATGTGGATTGAGGAGGATACTGCCTATATTTAAATTGAGTAGAAGGTCCATGGAATGTCATGGAAGAACCTGTGTTGTTTTCCACTAGGATTTAGGATTTTTTTATTATTTTTCTATTTTTGGTGTTCTGTGTAGTTATTTTAATTTCTGGGTGTATAATCATTTAATTTTAATTTTGTATGTAGTTTATAATAGCCCCACTAATGGGAATAGTGAAAAATTTAATTTCCTGTACTTTAAAAGTAACTAGTAATTAGGTTCAATTGGGTAAAAAATCAATTAAAATCAATGGTGACAGTAGTTTAAATTAGGGTTTGCATGTAATTAATTTAGGGTTTTTTTTAGAAAATCATTATAATGTTTATTTGATCCATTTTTTGTGTTTTATTTGTTTTGGACTTTTTTTTTTTATGTTTTTGGGCCCCAAGCCCACGTTTAGGTCTAACCCACTTAACAAATAGGCTTAAAAAATGGGCTAGGTTTTTAAATAATTAAAATCAATTTAGACCCATTAGGTTAATTAGATTTTAAGTCCGCTTAGTTAATTAGAACTTGTCTAGACTTATCCCAGCCCACTTAATTGCATTTCTTTTAAAATAAATAGACCTAGGACCATACTTAACTTAAAATAAAACCAAGTTAGACTTAAGCCCACTAATTTAATTTTTCTTTAAAATTTAATAGACTTAAGCCCATATCTTAGAAAGACTAAAAAATAGATTTAGGCTCACTAATTAATAAAATGTAGGCCCATTTTTATTCCATTTCACTTGTAAATAAAATGTAGATTTAGCTAACTTATAAAATAAAATTAACATAGTTTAGACATAGGGACATTGCCCTTTTGATGCATTTTTTACTTGTAATTTTATTGACTTGTTGCCTTTTTGGGTAGATGGATATTAATTAAGGTTTAATAAAATTGTTGTAATTAAAGGATGAAATAATCATCTATAAAATTATTCTAAAAGAACACGAGACTAAGAGAAGTTAGTATTCCGTATCCAGAATCTCCTGGTTGTGGTGCTAGCTTTCTTTTAAAGAATCGAGTATCACCTTTTCGATTTGCCCCAGTTATTACCCAGGGTGGCGACTCCTCATCTCCACACCATGTCTTTGTGATAGTGGTTAGTGTGTTCTTTAAGGACCTAAGCCTAAACAATATCGCGGTTGTTAAAATCTTGGACGTGCGCTAAACCTCGCCATCTACAATAACCCTAGTCCCACAAATTGTAATAGCCTTTCGACTTTCTTATAATCCAAAGATTGTCAGTTCCTGAGATTAAAACATCAACCAAGCTACCAACCACAGTCAATTCACTTAAACTAATATTTACTGACAGTTCCCGAGAGCAAAGTGTCATCGAGCTACCAACCCTAGTAATATATAAATCACATCCTAGAGCAAAGCGTCATCAAGCCACATAACTTCTAACACTCACTCTTAATCTTATCAGTGCGCACACAAACTGATGAAACCCATCAGGTAGCCCGTTATACCGTAGTATATTTTAAAATAAATAAAAATCAATAAAATGAGGAAGATTACAATAAAATAAAAATAAAATAAAATAAACTATTCATATGAAAATTTAATACAAACATGCATATATAAGTATAGTATAAAGACCAGTATTTTAAATAAAATAATATTATTTTGGGATATACAGTATTAATTGTCACGACCCGAACCCGAGGGCACGTGACCGGCACTAGAGAATGGGAAGGCATAAGGCCCCCGAAACCCATAGTAAGCCTTAAAGAAAAGATAAACAGCTCCTTACAATTTAAAACTTTATTTTTAAAATAGAACACATTATCAAACTGATTTTTCTTAAAAATAAACAGATTCAAGTGCTTAATAGAAGTGTGTTTCAACGTCACGTATTATAAATTAAACTTAAATCTTATACATAAGCGTGGTTCATATAAATAAACTACACAATATACTTAAAACATACAATCCTTAGTACATATACTATTGCAGCAACCTAGATTAACACACAGTACAACTTACAATGACCTACATAAAATAGCCGGTGAAGAAGAAACCCAGCGTGGAGGTAGTCTGAGGTCGAACTCCCAAGCTCCTGAAAAAAATAAATTGAGGGGAATCAGACTTCACTGAGTAAGTCAATAAAAGAGTTGTACGATTTGAAAACCTTTTTGAAAACTATATATATTTATAGTGAAAATAATTTATAATGTATAGGTATAGCTTTTAAAAAATCTCGATAGAACCCTAAACCCAAAAATCTAAATGGCCAACTGGGCCCACTTATTCCAACTAGACTACTGGTCCCCGAGAGCAAAGGCATCCACCGAGGCACCAAGTTGTAGTCATTCACTTAATCCAAATATATGGCACTGGCGGTCCCCGAGAGCAAAGGTATTGACCGAGGCACCCATCCCAGTCCATTTTAACCTTACAATCACTGGCGGTCCCCGAGAGCAAAGGCTTCCACCGAGGCACCCATCCCAGTTTAACATTCACCAATCATATACATTTTGGATCCAACTCTCAATCTCTACCATGTGCACATAGTCCTGGTAAAGCCCACCATATGGCCCGTTCTACCAAAATTTCTCAAAATCGATTTTAAATAAATAAAATGCATTTAAATCTTAAATAATAGCATTAAATTAAATAAATTATATAATCAATATAATAAAAATACGAGCATATGCATTCTTTAAATAAACACACGCACAGATCGTTCTATTGACTTACAAGATGAATGTGAAGGCTGACGACCACGCGTCTGCCTCGGTCTCACAGCTTCTGCTCCGAAATGCTCTAAAAGAAAAATAACAATTGACTTTTAAAATATGACTATGGAATCGAAATCAACAATCAACAAAACAATGAAATCCCAGGCTGATTCGAGGAAAACCGAACAAGACTCGATAGACAGTATATAACCTAACTAATGGTAGAAATTTTACGAATATCACATTTTACGAGAAAATCTACCAAAATTTTGGCAGAGTCTCCTCTGTAAAAAAGACATCTCTCTACCAAAGGTAGAGACAGACCTGTATAAAAATGCACTTCTAATAATCACAAACATTCACACTCGAGTCGGGCTCCCAAAACTACACTTAGCCCCGACCGTGATCACAATTCAACAAAACATCAAGAATTAATATCATTTATTTTCCAAAATACATATTACACACAAATATACTAAAAATAAATAAAAATATATAAAATTTCAATTATTCAAAAAATTAAACAACTAAATTTGCATTTTATTATCAAGATATAATTAAAACCTAAATTAAAACCATTATAATGGTTTTAATTTAGGTTTTAATTATATCTTGATAATAAAATGCAAATTTAGTTGTTTAATTTTTTGAATAATTGAAATTTTATATATTTTTATTTATTTTTAGTATATATATATATATAATATTTGAAATTAATATTCAAAATTAACACTACTTAATTAAAAAAATCAATTAATTTATAAAAATTGTCTAAACCCCTTAAATATTAATAAAACTAACTAAAATATATATTTAACTATAATTAGCGTAAAATTACATTTTTACCCCTAAATACATAAATTACATAATGTATTATTAGTACTAAAAAAAATTCCTTAAAATTATTTAATCATCCCTAAAATTATTTTCTCAAAATTAATCTTCCTAATATAATTAAAACATAAAATCAACCAATAATTTCTTCTAAAAATATAATTTAACCTAAAAATCACATTTGGCATAAACTCAAAAATATTTACAAAAATAGTATAAAAATCTCAAAAATTATAATTTGAGTTCTAAAATTAATAACATTCAAAAATAACTTCAATTATTAAAATTTCATAAATTTTCACAATAATTTTTGAAATTAATAAAAATATTAATTAAATACCTAAAATCCTAAATTCACAATTAACACAAAATTTTTTCCAAAATCTTAAATAAAATTAATATACCAAGAAAAATTAACTATAATTACTCTAATTTCACTAATTAAACCAAATAAAAATCCAATAAATTCAAATAAAAATTAAATAAAATCATACAAAATTCTATAAATTAAGGAAAATTAAGAAAAATGCTTAAAAATTCGAATTGGAGTAATTAAGTGGCATAATTCAACATATACCTAAGAACAACTTAAAATCAACATCCAATTTCGATCAACAACCTAAAAACAACACAGAGCAACTCACCTTCAACCTCCAATTCCGACGCCGAAGGTGAGTTGCAGCGGCGGCTCTTGGCTTGGACAGACACCTAAGAGAATGAAGGAAGTTGGGGAAGCTTGGGTGGCGTCGGATCAAACTCCAATAGTGAGGAGAAAGCTTCGACCGAGAGAAGAAGAAAACCAGGCGCCTAAAATGGAAGAAAGGGAGGAGGAAGAAGAAGTTGGCGATGGCAATGGCAGCTCTAGGAGGTCGAAACGCGCCGGAGGGAGGGGAAAAGTGACAGTGACGGTGATGAACAGGGAGGAGGGGCTGAGGTTTGGGTGGTTTTCGGGTTCTCTGTTGCTTTCTTTCTCTTTTTCGTTTCTTGCTTCTTCTTTTCTTTTTTTTTTGTTTGTTGTTTTCGGTTTTGGTCCTTACTTTATACTTATATATATATATATATATATTATAAACTATTAATATATATAATTATACATATAGGTGTATATGTAGATTTTGGTGTATGTACACATATACTACATACACATATACATATACACATGCTATTTTAATGCACACACACCTAAAATAATATTTAACCCTAAATATATATAAGTATGAATATATATATATATATATATATATATATATATATATATATATATATATATATGCATGTACATAGTAACACATAAATAGCCATAAAATTTAATATAGTTTAAAATAGTGGTAATAATAATAATAATAATAATAATAATAATAATAATAATAAACAATGAAATTTTAGACAATAAACAAATAATACTCACATATATAATCATTTCATAAATTAATAACCTTAAAAAATATTATTAACAATTGTATAATATAATGCAAAAGTAATTATTAATAACACTATTTGAAAATTCCTTTATTTAAATAAAAATATAGGGTATTGCATTAATAATTTTAAATTTTATTTGTATATTATTATTGTTAATTGCTAATATTATTTAGGTCATTATTTTAAGAGATTTGTTTACGTAAAATAATTTATTTTTACGTGGGATTATTATTATTATTATTATTGTTGTTGTTGTTATTAATATTATTATTATTATTATTATTGTTAACATGGTTATTATTATCATTGTTATTGTTGTTGTTGTTATTATTATTATTATTATTAAATATGATGGAGGAAAATATGGTAATTTCATAATTAATTATGTAAAAAATATATATATAGAAAAGTCAAAAAATTTTGGGCCAACATCACCTTCTCTCTCCTTCTCCTTCTTCTTCTTCTTCGGTCACTCACTGCTAGCTTTCGTCGGACCACCCCAGCTACCACCACTGACTGCCATCAGCTCCAAACATCCCCAGCTACCGTTTGACTTCATCAGCTACCATCGGAAACCATTGCATCGCCGAAATACAGAGAAGCCGAAAGTTAAAGCTCCATGAATGCCGACGAGATTCCGGCCACCCCAGCTCTTCAAACTGGACTCTTTTGAATGGTTTTCCTATGGTGAGTTTACTTCCCAGCTCTATTTGAGCTCAAATCCTTTAGACTTTTAGATATCTTTAATTTTTAGTTTATGTGTTTTAGGATTTTTAATTTTTTGAGCTTGATAATGTTTGATTCTTGCAAACTTGCTTAAGAAATGTTGTTTTTTGTAGCTCAAGCTTCTCAACTATATTTTTTATGAATTTTTTTTAATTCATTTGAATTTTTTGTTAATTATTTATTATTTTAATATTAAATATTGAATTTTTGATAATTATGTTATTTAATTATTTTTATTGAGAATTTAGTTAAATTGGTCTGATTAATTTGAGTTAATAATTTTAGAATATTTAAAATGATTTTTGGTGAATTTATATAATTTTTGAGAATATTAATTATATTATGTAAATTTTGTATTATTGTGCTAATTGTGTAATTTTGTGAAAATTATAGTTAAATAATATGTTTTAGATGATTTTAGAATTATATAGGGTATTAAAATGATTTTTATAAATTATTCACTATTTTTAACTAATTAATACTAATTTTCAAAAATTATTTTCAAATAATATATTATTTACTATTTTGGTGATTAAATGGATTTGTAATTACTTTTAATACATATTTAAGCTAGTTGAATATATAAAAGTGAATTTTACTAATTTATATTGAATTATTGAAAAATTGAATTTTTATTAATATTATATTAATATTTGAGATTTTTATTTAATTATTGTGAAAATAATTGTATTTAGTGATTAATGTTTAAATATATTATATTTTGAGGATATTTATGGAATTTAATGATTTTTTAATATATTTATTATTTTAATTGTATTTTTGGTGAATTGTGAACCTCGGTTGGGAAATTGTGCAGTTCGGGGTCTCAACCCAAGGTGTTGTGCTATATGTGTTAAAAGTGCTTTTTTCTTGCAGGATCGGTTTTACTTTTTAGTAGAGAGATGTCCGTTTTATAGAGAAGGTTCTACAAATTTTTGATAAAATTCTCGTAAAACGTGACATCGGGTCAATTCTGAATTTTCGTATTTGTCTAAGTTTTGTATTTCTAAATCGAGTCTCTTTTAAAAGTATAAGTTAGGAATTTATTTTGATTGTTATTATTTTCTAGTTGCGCCGAGACCGAGGTCAATTGGATCGGGCTCGTCGAGGCAGTCTCGAGGAGCACAAACTTATGAGTTATTATTTTATATATACATTGCATATAGGATGCATGATATTGAGTATTCATGTTTTTAATATGTATTTATACATGAATTGTTTTATTAAATATTAGGTATATTTTCAGTATATTTTTGGTATATTTCAACATATATGCTTGTTATATTTTCATTATACACTTAGAATATTTTTGGTATATTTATGGTTTATATTCAGTATATTTATGATTGATTTTGGTTATATGTAGCATATATATACTTGAAATATATTTAGTACATTCTCGGTATATTTCTGGTATATATATGGTTTATTTCATTGTTATGAATGTTATTTATGTTTAATTATGCATTATTTATTTCCCATATGTATATTCAATTTTATTTGAAGGATATCAATAGAACGTGCTAGCTAGTGGGCAACACTAGAACTGTGTACATACCGGTGTGATAGATTTTAGGGATGAGTTATTAAATCACTTAAGGTGACATTTGTTTGATTAATTCTTCTGAGATTAATGTGATTGAGTAGTATGGTTGCTGAAGCTCAGTTGACCTAGTGTCTGGGGGCCAAAAACACTAACAGTGAAACTGCTGGAGCTCGGTTGACTTAGTGTCTCAGAGATAGTCTACTATCCAATATGGAATAAGAGAATTAACTTGGAATTAAGTGAGCCTGTATGGCTAGAGAGATGTTTTTGATTGAGGTTACGATTAATTAGGGTTCTATTTAATCCTTCATTAAAAAAAAACATATTTTTCAGCATTTATTATATATATAAGTGGTTTCAGCATCTGTGTGAAATGCATGTATATATTTATTATATATATACCAATACTTGATTTCATATGACATTAGGAGGTGCATATATATATAATACAATAATTCACTCAGTGAGGTCTGACTCACCTTAGTTGTTTATTTTTCAGGAGATTCTTCATCTTCATACCTCAATAGTTAGCCCATACACCGGACTTCTTCAACCCCGGCTAGTCTATGTAAATTTCTTATCTGACTTTTATTGTATTATAGAAAATTGCAGTAGTAGTAGTACTTTGTATCTGTAGAATGTTATTCTCATGTCAGAGACTTTTCTCTGAATATTGTATGCAAATATTTTATTTTATGATATGACATTAAGTATTTATTTTTATATCGATTTAAGATTTTAATTCTGGTGCATTTTTATTTATATTGCATGCTTTTATTTTTTAAGGTTTGCTATGGGTTCCTGATTAGAAAGAATTCTCGTTTCCTATTGTTAGTTATGACTCTTGGTTTTGGTCGTGACATATAGCAATTAATTGACGAATTTAATCCCAATATATATTCTTATAATAATATAATTCTTTAATAAATTCTCCTATTTATCAAAATCAATAAATTTATATTTAATATAAATTATTCTACACACAGTTCAATTATTTACTTACAAGTTGAATGCGCTCTTCTGTGCAATTGTGCTCGACCTTGATTTGTCGACTCTACTGGAGGCGTGACTCAAGAAAAGAAATAAATAAAAGAAAATTAAAAATAGATATCCTATAAATTCTAGATTTCTAAGGAAAAACACGATTAAAATACAAATCTATTAAAATCGATCCGATGTCACGTTTTGCGAGAGATCTACCTAAAATTTGGTAGATTCTCCTCTGTAAAATGGATATCTCACTACAAAGGTAAAGTCAATCTTGCATAGAAAAACACTTTAAATACCAGTAATAACTCCAAATCTCATACTGGGCTCTCGAACTACACTTATACCCAACTGAGAATCAATTTTACAAATCACAATTTATAACAATAAAATTCTATTTAAATATCAAAATTAATTTATTTACGCAATAAAAGCATAAAAGATATTTATTTACCAAATAAATAATAAAATCCACATTAATAATGAATTTATATTATAAAAGCCCTTATTCCAATTTTCAAAATTAAATGGCATTTAATTACCGATAATTATTTAATCATATAATTAAGCAACCAAAAATCATTTCAATTTTAAAAATCATAAATACAATTTTCTTCGGATATTATTCCGATAATTACTATTAATTAGCTAAAAAGAGGAATTAATTCATAAAAATTATTTTAATATTATTTATTACTCAAAAATTATCCAAAACATAATAATTCACCATAATTTCAAGTAAAATAGAAAATTTACTAATTTATACTAATTTTCTCAAAAATTTATTTTTGACATAAACATTCGGAAATTTATAATAAAAATTTGGTACATAATTTTAATAAATTTCCTTAACAAAACTTACTTGTAATATTCCGAATTTTTAAATATTTTAATACTGCATCGAGATATGCAGTGTTAATAATTTTGTATATAATTATGATATTTTTACTAGTTGATATGCATTTAAAACTTATTTTAATTATTGTATATTATTTTAAGTGTTTTACGTAAAATTTTCCCGAGAATACTATTTTCGGGGAAATTTTCACATAAATAATTTACTATTAATTATTTTAATTAGATTTATGCATTTTCATGAACTCATATATATTTTTAAAGTACTAAATAATGTATATGTGTGTATTTATTTAATTAGGGTTTAATTAATTACCCTAATATTTTACTATTTATTAATTAGTTTTATTGTTATTTAATTATTTTTATTTAGTATATAAATTATTAAAATATTAAATTATATGTGTGTGGTGTATATTTAATGTGTGTGATTTTATATTATTTTAATATATAGTGTAAAGTATATATTTATATATATTATATGTCAAAAATCAAAATTTATTACAAATTACCGAATTGCCCCTCCCTTCTCCTTCCTCTTCCCCGACGCCCTTCTCCTCCTTCCTCACTGCACGACTCCGTTCACCGTCATTCAGAGTGCTTGCCGGACGTCTACCGCCTTCCTCCAGTTGCTCAGCCCCTCCTTCCACCCTCTCCGGCGCCGGTGAACGCTGCAACAACCCAAGAAGCCGAAATTTGGAGCTACGTCGATCAAGCCATTTTTGGCTACCATTTTCAACACCGCCGGTCTATTTATTCTCCTTGAGCTCTGGTGAGCATGATTCCAAGCTTTGTTTCACTTAAAATGGTCTTGATTTGCTTAGGTTTCGATTTTGGTAATTCGGCCATTTTAGGGTTCTTGATGTTTTTGAACTTCGAATTGATTGATTCATGAAAAATTCATTCACAAATGTTATTCCCCTTACTTAATCTACATTTATGAATTTTTGTAGAATTTTTGGAGATTATGTTGATTTTTGGGTATTTTTGAATATTTTAATATTAATTTCTAATTTTCAAAAAATTAATTAAATAAATTATGAAATTATGTTTTATGATAAATATAGGTGTTGAAATGAATTATAGAAATTTATTTGGAATTTTTATGAATTTCTATGTATTTATTTTGAATTTATATAGTTTATGTAATTTTGGAAAAATAGGGTTAATTGTGTTTTTAATTGAAATTAATTAGTTAATTGAGTTTAATTATTGATATTATTGATAAATATGTGGAGAAAATTAATTTTGGATAATTATACTATTTTTGGTGAATTTTTGAATGAATTTTAGTATATATATATATATATATATATATATATATATATATATATATATATATATATATATATATATATAGGGGTAATTTTACCCTAAATTGACTAAAAATGTAATTTAATTGCTTTTAATAATTATTTAAGGTATAAAAATGATTTCTACAAATTATTTAGTATTTTTAATTAATTAAAACTATTTTTCGTGAATTATTTTCAATTATATATATATAATATACGATTTTTCTAAATAAATGAGTTTTTATTGGTTTCTAATGTGTTTTAGGGTTAATTACGTAATTTCTACTTATAAAATGTATTTCTGTGATACAAGGGTATTTTTGGTATTTCCATAATTATTCTGTGTTTGTGGACCCCGATCGGTAGACTGTAGTTTAGAGTCCGACCGAGGGGTTGTGGATATGATTCTATGTCTATTTTTGAAGTGTATTTCTTTGCAGGGCCGGCTCTACTCTTTGAGTAGAGAGATGTCCGTTTTATAGGGGAGGTTCTGTCGGATTTTTGGTAGAATTCTCATAAAACGTAATGTCCGGTAAAATCCTAATTCTATTTCTGTGTCTAATATTCTAGATTGAGTTTCTAGGATTTTCTGTTAGGTTTATTTTGATGTCTGTTATTTATTGTTTATTTAGTTGCGCCAAGACCGAGACCTAGTGGACCAGGCCCGTCGGACCTATCTCGAGGAGCGCACTAAGTGTGAGTTACTATTTTATATATATATATATGCTTTAGGGTGCATGATTTAGAAATGTATGTTTTATTTTGATTAAATATGCATAAATAATTTGAGCAGTACTTAATTTATTTTTGGTTTATTTTCTGTATATTTTAAACTATATGCATGTTTTATTAATGAATTATGTTTGAAATGTTTTCAAATACAATTTTGGTTTATTTTGTAATTTAATTGGATTTATTTAACTTATATATACTCGAAATATACTTGGTTTACTTTTGGTATATTTTTAGTATATATATATGGTTTATGTTGTTATTTTATTCAATTCATGCATCATTTAATTTTATGAATGTATGCTTTATATTTTAATGAAGGATATCAATAGAACGTGCTACCTAGTGGGCAGCACTAGGACCGAGTACGTACCGGTACGCTTATAGCATTTAGGCTATATTACTAACCTGTTTGAGAATATTGATTGGAATTGATTTATTTGATGTGTGAGATATGATTTGGGAGTGTGATTGTTGGAGCTCAGTTGACCAAGTGTCTCGGGGCCAATTACACTGATAGTCAGACTGCTGGAGCTCGGTTGACTTAGTGTCTCAGGGCCAGTCTACTGTCTAAATGGATCAAGTGATCATATATTGGAATAAGTGAGCCTGTATGGCTAGAGTGTTGTCTAACGCTATTTTGAGGTTGCGATATTCTAGGGTTCTATTTGATCCTTCATAAACTGTGATTTTCAATAAATGTATATAAAATGATTTTATTGCATCTGCGTGTATTTGCTTGTATACATATACTTATTAGATATATATACTTTTGATTGTGTGCATTGTCATTTAGTATACATGTATATATATTATAGAAATTCACTCAGTGAGGTCTGACTCGTCTCTGTTGACCATTTTTCAGGAGAGTCATCGTCTTCAGACCTAAGTAGCAGGCCTGTACGCTGGATTTCTTCCGCCCCGGCTTCTTTATGTAAACTGCTTATCTGAGTCTTGAGTTTTATTTTTATAATCTAGACACTGCAGTAGTTGTAAATAAATTATGGGTTTTATGTATTATATTTGTGTGAGTTATGTATTTTAAGAAGTTGAACTGAGACATGTATCAAAAGATTTATCTATATATGAGATATGGATTTTTATTTTGATAATTATGATTTTATTTCCGCTGCATTAAGTGTGGTTATTATTATCACTGTATGTTTTATTTTATTTTTTAGGCTTGCTACGGGTTTCGGATTCGAAAGAATTCCCGTTCCCTAGCACCGGTCATGGCCCCTGTTTTGGGTTGTGACATTACTTAAAATAATTATTAAAATTTATTAAAAATATAAAAATTTCAGGACTTAGGAACAGTGTCGTGAACAGTAACCCCCCGAGACCTCAGGAATTCGAAAAATTTATAAAAATTCACAAAATTTATTTTTGGAAACCTTACAATACTTAAAACAATATGTCGTAAAAAACTAATATCAAATAAAATCAAATTAACATTCAATTTCACAATTTAACAACAATACCCAAAATTAAATTTTATAAAATTGGAGTTGTTACTGATGTTAGAATTTGAAATTGAGTTGGGGGAAAGAGAACCCAAAGGATGAGGATTAATTCAAGTACACATATAGGAATATCATATATAAAAAATATACCCATTTCAATATTTACACACTTATGTATATATATACATGTATAAAATATACTCTTAAATTACATTTTTATTAACACTATAATTTTAAACCAATTTAATAAAATTAATTAAATTTAATAATCCCTATTTAATATTAATAAAATAAAATTCACATTTAAACTCCCAATTAATTCATAAAAATTCAGATTATTACAATCTCCCCCTTTAAAAGAAATTAGTCCTCGAATTTTTTGATAAATAAAAGATGCAATACATATTTTTAATGAAAGAGATAGGGATAGGCCACCCACATCGCTACCTCCGTCTCTCACATGCAATCCTTTGCTGTGTGGTTGCTCCATAACACCTTCACCATCGGGATCTCCTCAATGCAAAGCTGACGAACTTAGCAATCCACAATTGACATAGGATATTCCTCATATGACAGATATTCATTGAACTCCACTGTCTGAAGCTAAAAAATATGAGAAGAATTAGGAACATACTTCCTTAGTATAGATACATGGAACACAAGGTGAATTCGAGATAATTCAAGTGGTGACACCAATCTATAAGCCACTTCTCCAACTCTTGAACGTATCTCGAAAGGTCCAATGTATCTCGGAGCTAATTTACCTTTCTTATCAAACCTCATAACCCCTTCATTAGAGACACCTTCAGAAACACCATATCTTCAATAGAAAAGGACACATCCTTCCTCTTAGGATTTGCATAGCTCTTCTGTCTGCTGAAAGTTGTCCTCAAATGTTGTTGAATAATGGGAACCTTCTTAGAAGTAATCTGTACCAATTATGGACCTGTCAGTTGTCTCTCTCCAACTTCCCAACACAATGGTGATCTACACTTTCTACCATATAGTGCTTCATACGGAACCATCTTAATACTAGCATGATAATTGTTATTATATGCAAATTTAATAAATGGTAAATGTATGTCCTATTAACCACCAAAGTCTATCATATACATCCTCAACATATCCTCTAGGGTCTAAATGGTCTTTTTTGATTGACCGTCTGTATGAGGATGAATGTTGTGTTAAAATTAAGTTTGGTACCCAATGCCTTATATAACTCTTGCCAGAAGACTGAGGTGAAAGTAGCCACTCGGTCAGACACTATACTGACTAGTACCCCGTGAAGATAAACAATTATGTTAACATATAACCTTGCTAATATGTCAATAGAGTATGTCTTCTTAATTGGCAGAAAGTGTGCTAACTTAGTCAGCCTGTCAATTATCATATAAATAGCGTCATAACGACAATTAGTACGAGGCAGTTCAGTTATAAAATCCATAGCAATCATATCCCACTTTCATTCTAGGATAGGCAATGTCTATAATAATCCTACAGGCCTTTGGTGTTTTAGCTTCACCTGCTGACAAGTGAGACATTTGGATACAAATTCTGCAATATCCTTTTCATCCCATTCCACCAATATGTACCCTTTCAATCATGACACATCTTGGTAGAACCTGGATGAACACTATAAGCTAAAAAATGTGCCTCTTCCATGATTTTTTTCTTAGCTCACCCATATCTAGCACACACAATCGAGTACCTAAATGCATTACACCTTTATTATCAATCACAAATCCAATGGACCTACCTCGTTGCACTTCAAACATAATCTTCTACAATTGTGGGTCCCTTCTCTGTGCTGCCTTAACTCGATCTAAGTATACTGACTATATCCTGAACTAAGCAAAGATGCATTTTTTAGTCACCTTCAAATCCTTGGTCAATCAACTCATACACCTGCTTAACAATTAGTCTCTTCTCAATACTGATGTGTGCAAGGCTGCTTGTAGACTTTTTGCTCAAAGCATTTGCAACTAATTTGCCTTGCCTGGATGGTATAGAATAAAATAATCATAATCCTTTAGAAGTTCCATCCATCTTCTCCACCTTAGATTTAGATCTTTCTATTGGAATATGTACTTCAGGCTCTTGTGGTTGGTGTATATTTCACAAGTCACATCGTACATTAATGCCTCTAAATCTTTAGTGCAAACGCCACTATTGCCATTTCTAAGTCATTAGTAGGATAATTTTGCTCATGCTTTTTTAACTGCTATAAAGCATAAGTAACCACTCTTCCATTCTGCATTAATATATAGCCCAATCCTACTTAGGAAGCATCACAATATATTGTATACCTTTCATTCCTAGAAGGCAAAGTCAACAAGTCCTTAAGTAACTGAAAGTGCTCCTCACATTTGTTTGTCCACACAAACTTAGTATTCTTTTAGGTCAGTTTTATCAAAGGTGCAGCAATCTTTGAGAAATCCTTCACAAATCTCCTATAATAGGCAGCTAAACCTAAAAAAATCCTTACTTTAGTGACTGATGTGGGTCTTGGCTTCTTTATAATAGCTTATATTTTCTTGGGATCCACTTGTATGCCAGCTTTGGATACCACATGGCCTAATAATGCCACTTGATCCAACCAGAATTCACACTTCAAAAACTTGGCATACAGTTTGTGCTCTATCAGAGTCTGAAGCACCAACCTCCAATGCATTGCATGTTCTACCTTACTTTTGGAGTGTATTAAAATATCATTAATAAACACAATCATAAATTAGTCCAAGAATGGCCTAAACACCATGTTCATCAAGTCCATAAAGGTTGTTGGGGCATTAGTCAACCCAAAGGACATCACCAAAAATTCATAATGGCCATACCTTGTCTGAAATGCAATCTTAGGTGCATCTCCACCTCTAATCCTCAATTGATGATACCCAGACCTTAAGTCGATTTTGAAGAAACATTGGGCTCTTTGAAGCTGATCGAATAAGTCATCAATCTTCGAGAGTGGATATTTATTCTTGATGGTAACCTTATTCAACTACCTATAGTCAATACAAAGGTAAAGACTACCATCTTTCTTCTTCACAAACAACACAAGAGCACCCCAAAGAGATGTACTAGGCCAAATAAACCTTTTATTAAGCAATTCCTACAGCTGCTCTCTCAGCTCTTTCAACTTTGTAGGCATCATTCTATATGGTGGCATAGAGATAGGATCCGTATTGGGCACTACATCGATGCAGAATTCTATCTCTTTATCTTGTGGCAAGCTTGAAAATTCTTCAGGAAAAACATATGAAATCTCGCACACTACTGGCACCCTTTCAACTGCCCTTTATCTGTTTATATATCTCTGACTATAGCTAAGTAGCCTTGACAACCTTTCCTAAACATCTTCCTAGTTGTGATCGCAAAAATAATATTCTAAGGCATTGAACTCTTGTCACCTCTGAATATGAAGTCCTCATCAGATGGAATTCTGAAAATTACTTCCTTTTCTCTACAATCTACCATGGCATAATACTGTGCCAACCAATCCATCCTTTGAATTACATCAAAATCAATCACATCAAGTAAAACCAAATCTACTAGCAACTCTCTACTTTCCACCAACACTGGATAAGATGGAAAGAACACATCTATTTTCAAATTATTATTAAATGGAGTCATTACAGATAAAGGAATCAATAATCTGGAAGGTTGACATGCTATTCTAGAAGCAAACGCAGGAAAGACAAAAGAGTGTGAAGCACCCAGATTAAATAAGACTCTAGCCTCAAAATAGCACATTAGGAGAATACCTGCCATAATTACATTAGATGCCAAAGCATCATGAAGAGTTAAGGTAAAGATTTTAACCTGACTATGACCTGCCTGTTGTGAAGTGGATAGTTGTGCATATCCTCTACCCCAAGCTCTACCTTTATAACCTCTGCCCTACTGGCTCGGATACTAAGTCAGTTACTATTGAGGATACATAGGTGCCTGATACTACTGATTCACTTATCGAAATGGTTGAGCGATTGATGAAGAAGATCCCTAGGCATATGATGGTTGGAGCCTATAATTAGGACAATCCCTAGCAAAATGCCCCCCACTGTCCATACCAAAAATAAGCTCCTAGCTCCAAGTGACATGGACCATAATGTATTTGCCCATAAGTGGCACATGTACTAGCCCTAAATCCTGAACTGCCATATCTGGAGCTCTGCCCACTACTATTACTACTAGCACTAGCACCAAACCTAGCAATCCTGTCACTCCTACGGCTCTAAGCATAACTATGCCTGCCAGTTTGATGTGTTTTAAACTGTCTGCTCTTCTAAGAAGTACCCCCTGAATGAGTACTCGAGCTGCCTATCTAAAAAATAGGTTGTTGAACCCCCTAAACTGATGTGTTATTACCACTCTTATAAGGATCCAGTATGGTGCCATGTTGAATATGTCTCCGCTCAAGCTATTTGGCCTCCTTAACTACACTCTCAAGGCTATGACCCCTTGTTTGGATGCTAATATAAGTTGGGCCTAACCCAGTCATATAAAGCTTCACTACTCTTATCTCATCCTGCATCACATCTGCAGCATGACATGACAATCTGAAGAACTCTCGAGTGTAATCCCTAACTGACCAATCTCTTCTGGAAATATTCAATAACTGCCACCTGTAGTTCTCTCTCATCGATGATGGGTAGAAAAATCTCATAAATGTCTCCTTAAAATCCAACCAGGCCATCGTAGTCATATATGGTTAGATAGACTACATGAACCAGTGCTAAGTTGTAAGTGATACGGATAACTCTACCATTATGATCCATTAGTAGTCTATGTATCTTGTTATGGTTCTAGCCTCGATGGTATTTATAAAGTCTAGAGCATTCCCTATACCATCAAAAGAAACTCACCCGACTCTGGAGTACAGTAAGGCGACATCAGTATCTATCATCCCTTGAGTCCTCTGCTGAAGCATCTACTATACAAGGGGCATTGCTTGGTTAAGAGCTACCAATCCTTAATTAATTCCTACCATATCAACTTCAAAGGTTGTAGGGTCCTCAACTGAAATTTCAGGCCCTGTTTGCTGTTATTCCTGCCTCTAAGCCACTGCTGCCTTACCTCTACCTCTATGTCGAGAAGTAGGAGGAAGAATCTCATCTTAAAGGGACTGTTCATCATCATTCTCCTTAAAAGCTGCTTCCGCAGTAAGAGCAGTTCGTGCTCGCCTCATTCTGAAAAGAGACACAAATGAATTCAAAATAAGATAAAAATCCTACATAAGTGCAGAATGCAAGAAATGAGGAAGACAATAAGTAACAATTATCAACCTATTACTGCAGTAGCTCATGAAAAAATTGACATTTATAGTTGAAAACATATATAAAATGAGCCAAAGTTCTGATACTAACTTTTTCATAACCTGAACCTAAAGGGCACATGATTGACACTGGAGAATGAAAATACATAAAGTAACTGAAATTCATAGTAAGCCTTAAAGGAAAATTACAATAAAATATAAACAATACTAAAATGAAATATTTTAAATAAAAATAAATAACATAAATAAACTGATATCCAAAACAATCTTTGATAAAATATAATAATTAACTTTAGTACAAACCATTAGTATAGGTAATAATCCATAAAATACAACATAATAGTTAACCATTACTACTACTGCGGTGTTCAAGATTTTAAATACATAACGGTGCATATTATATAGACCTACATAAAATAGTCAGAGAAGAAGAAACTCGGTGTAAAGTAGGCTGACTAATAGAAGACTCCCGAGATCTTAAAAAAATAATTAAGGGGAGTCATACCTCACTGAGTAAGTTAATAAAAAAAATGTATATAGTATGAAAATATTTTTTAAAATATATTTTATGAAACTATAAAATTTATAATTTATAATTTAAAACATTTGATTTATAGAAATCATTCTTTACCAAAATAAAGTATTTGAAATCATAAAATACTATAAAAATAAGATAAACTTTCTTAAATCATTTTTATATAAGAAAACCAGGTAAAACTCTAGTCTTCAAAAATTATAATAGTCTTTCGGCTCTCTTATAATCCAAATATTGCCAGTTCCCGAGAGCAAAACATTAACCAAGCCACCAGTCACAATCAATTCACTTACACTGCTATTTACTGGTGGTTCTCGAGAGCAAAGTGTCATCGAGCCACATAACTTCCAACACTCGCTCTCAATCCTATCAGTGTGCATATGGTCCTGATGAAACCCATTAGGTAGCTTGTTCTACCGTAGTTTATTTTAAAATAAATAAAAATAAATAAAACAAGGAAGATTACAATAAAATAAAAATAAAAATAACTAATTATATGAAAATTTAATACAAACATGCATATATAGCTATAACAACTAATAGGAGAATTTAATCCCAATATATATTTTTATAATAATATAATTCTTTAATAAATTCTCTCATTTATTAAAATCAATAAATTTATATTTAATATAAATTATTCTATACACAGTTCAGTTATTAACTTATAAGTTGAATGCACTCCTCTGCACAGTCACGCTCGACCCTGACCTGTCGACTTGACTGGAGGCACAATTAAAAAAATAAATAAATAAAAGAGAATTAAAAATGAAAATCCTATAAATTCTAGATTTCTAAGTAAAGATTCAAGTAAAATATGACTCTACTAAAATAAACCCAATATCACATTTTACGAAAAATCTACTTAAAATTTAGCAGAATTTCCTCTATAAAATGAAAATCTCTCTATAAAAGTAAAATCAATCATGCACAGAAAAATACTTCAAATACCAGCAACAACTCCAAATCTCAGGTTGGACCCTCAAACTATGTTTTATACCCAACTGAAAACTAATTTCATAAATCACAATTTATAACAATAAAATTCCATTTAAATACCAAAAATAATTTATTTACACAATAAAAGCATAAATATATTTATTCACCAAATAAATAATAAAATCCACATTAATAATCAATTTATATTATAAAAGCCCTTATTTCAATTTTTGAAATTAAATGGCATTTAATTATGATAATTATTTAATCATATAATTAAGCAACCAAAAACTCATTTAAATCTTAAAAATCATAAATACAATTTTCTTCGGATATTATTCCAATAATTACTATTAATTAGCTAAAAATAGGAATTAATTCATAAAAATTATTTTAATATTATTTATTACTCAAAAATTATCCAAAACATAATAATTCACCATAATTTCAATTAAAACATAAAATTTACTAATTTTCTCAAAAATTTATTTTTGACATAAACATTTGGAAATTTATAATAAAAATTCAGTACATAATTTTAATAAACTTCTTTAACAAAACCTACTTAAAATAATTAGTAGAATTTATTAAAAATATAAAAATTTGTGGGCTCAGGAACAGTGTCATGACCAGTAACCTGAGACCTAGGGAATTCAAAAAATTTATAAAAATTCACAAAATTATTTTTGGAAACTTTACAATACCTACAACAATCTGTCGTAAAGAACCAACATTAAATAAAATCAAATTAACATTCAATTTCATAATTTAACAAAAATACCCAAAATTAAATTTTATAAAATTGGAGTTGTTACTGGTGTTAGAATCCGAAATTGAGTTGGGGGAAAGAGAGACTAGAGGATTAGGATTAATTCAAGACCGTCGGCATGCCTTGGGGTGGTCGGAATCGGCTCTAGCGACTACCCACACCAAATGGCACCTTGAGAGAAGGAGAGGGAGAGGAAGTGGTGCCGACTAGAAGAGGAGGAAGTGGAGGTGGCATCGTTGGCGTTGGCAAGTGGTGGAGCGATGGTCATGGGAGGTGGTGTAGCATGTGGTTGTTCGTGGGAGGGGAAGATGAAGAAAGAAGAAATGAAAAGAAAAGAAAGAAGAATGAGAAGAAAGGAGAAGAAAAAGAAAAAACAAATGTTTTTTGCTTTTTTTTTTAAGTATAAAAAAGTACACATGTAGGAATATAATATATAAAAAAATATACCCATTACAATAATTACACTCTTATGTATATATATACATGTATAAAATGTACTCTTAAAATTAAATTGCATTTTTATTGACACTATAATTTTAAACCAATTTAATAAAATTACTTAAATTTAATAATCCCCATATAATATTAATAAAATAAATTTTACATTTAAATTCCTAATTAATTCCTACAAATTTAGATTATTATAATCTAATACCTTGTAAATTAGATTTAACAGAGTAACTGTTGAACTATAAGCCTCCATGTGACTTTATTGTAAGCTTAATTATGATATTTTACGAAGTAGAAAAACAATAAAAAGCTATAAATTAAACTAACCCCCCCCCCCCCCCCCTAAAAAAATCATTAAATTGGGAGACTAATGGCTATCTCAACCTACTAAATTCCACAGAAAAATGGCAGTAACCATAACACATTTTAAATTTTCACATTTTTTAAGCAAATTCAAAGGAAACAGAAAATTGCTTCTATTAAAACTAAAGCTTGAATTAACCATTCAAAATGAAAACAAAAACAAACATCAATTCCAGTATCCAACTACACATAAATGAATGCTCTGTATAATAAGAATGATGATAACAAATCAATGATATTAAAGGTGCAAATGACATGAAAAATACATTTCTTCTTTCAAACTTCTAATATTCCACTAAAAATAGGAACATTCACAGTTCCTCAGAGAAATATGGAACAAATAGGAACAACACATATATGTACAAATCGTGGAACAAACTTCCTGCATCACCAATAAGAGCTCAGAAAGTACCCTTAAACCACATTGAAAAAGTAGCTCATCAATTAGATTGATCCCAATTTCAACCCAGTTGATGGAGACAAATATATGTAATCCAAAAACAACACTTGTTTGACTTAAATGCCAAACTTTTATCCACAGCAGAAAACACTTTTTGCAATAACAAACTTAAGAAATAGTCCCATTTGCATACTGCAGGAAATGGGTACCTAGCTTGAAGCTTACCATGTTCCCATTCTTAGAAACCTTTGTCTTGTAAACTTCAACGCAACAAGAGCAACATAATCAGCAAAAGATACAATTTTATCATATTAGGAGTAAAAAAACAAAAGACAAAATCCAGTAGTCTTTTCTTTTTGTAGAGTGGCTACACATCTACAAATTCAAAATTTTTTTGAAGGAAGTGAAACATCCTTGTTCCTGATTTTAACAAATAAATGCATAAAATAAAATGTTCTATATAGCAACAAAGTAAAGAAAATGCTCTTGTTGCAATATCTAAAAGCATTAATAAAGAACAAAGAATATAAATTGACCAAAAGCATCAATTCTAGTATCTAAGCATGAAAATTAAAAACTTAATTAGCTCAAGAAAAAAAAAGAACAAATCAAAGGGAATAAAAGAAAATCTTACCAAAGTATTGAATACCCATATGAAGAATTGAACTCATTAACTTGATCAATCATCAAGAAAAGGATAAACCTAAGGAATCTAATAGTTCCTATCCATGCATTGACATTTAAATAAATTTAGATAGGAAGATTAAGATCATAAGTCTAAATCTTGATCTGGATCTTTTCAATTAAAAAAAAAAGTTTAGTATAAATCAATTGAAAGAGAGCAAAATCGCACTATGAAGCTTCCATAGTGAAGCATTTCCATTTATATATATATATTTTTGGTTTTTCGTTTCTAATTGTTGAAAAGAAGAAGAAGAAAAAGAAGAAGAAGAAGAAGAAGAAAGGAGTACTCACATAATTATTTTGCTGTCATGGGGTACGATGTAATAACTAAAACTTAGGGTATTTTCATTGTTTTGATTATATTTTGAGGCATTTATGAAAAAACTACAATTTTTTTATAATCAACCGTCAAAATCCATTCACTACATGAATCTTAATTTAAAATTCTCATACTACTTATGATTATAACCTAAGCTATAAATTGGAAATGAAGTCTAGTCTTATTGGTAAAGGTGGAGTCATTAATTCAATCTTATTCAATATACTGTCAAGAATTTTATGTCCTTATTTATCTCCATTAGAATTTATAAAAATATATATCCTCTATAATATTACACTTAATTTGTAATAGTTTGTAATAGTTATTGATAATTAATATAATAATATTTAAAATTGTTGTAATTTCTTAAAAGCATATTGGAATATGATTTCTTTTAACATTAATGTAATAAATTTGTTTAAAAAAAATGTAATAAATTTTTAGATATATTTTTAGCTTAATATGAAGAAAAAGCTAGTTGGATAATGGGCGGTATAAATATATATACTCTATAATATTATAGTTAATTTGTAATAGTTTGTAAGTTTGTAATAGTTATTGATAATTAATATAATAATATTTAAAATTGTCGTAATTTCTTAAAAGCATATTGGAATATGATTTCTTTTAACATTAATGTAATAAATTTGTTTAAAAAAAATGTAATAAATTTTTAGATATATTTTTAGCTTCATATGAAGAAAAGGCTAGTTGGATAATGGGCTGGATTTGCAGGTTACCAAGGCAAGAGGATTTTATAAAATCTTAATTAGATTTCGAATGTTGGGTCTCTTGACCTAGGTTTAGACATTTTTATTTAGAGGAAATTTCATGTGATGGTTACTTTTACCATTTTTATATCATTCGCGACCAGATTCATTTCTTTTTTTTTTTTTTTTTTCAGTTTGGTTTTTGTGGTTTTTATTTTTGTCTATGTTTTCATTTCATTTTTTCATTTTTTTTAAATTTTTTTATCTATTTATTATTTTTAATTTTTTTAATTTAAGTTGATTGTATGTATTTATTTAATTTTAATATTAAATAATTTTAATTTTATATTCTAAATAACAATTTTTTTAATTTTGAAATTTACTATTATTTAAAATATAAAAATTAAACTAATTAAACTAAAAATTATCCATACTCTTCAATAATCTTTCCTTCATAATTATTTAGAATTTAAAAATTAAACTAAAAATTACCCATAGTATTCATTAATTATTTTTTTTTCAATAAAAATAACAAAAAAAATTATAAAATATATCAAAAAAATTATTATTATTATTATTATTATTACTACTACTACTACTACTACTACTACTTATAAAAGTAAAAATTCTATTTATAACCTTAATTTTATTATTAATAATGAAAAAATTGAAAAAAAAAATAAATAGCAACAAAAATTAACAAATATCAACAACTGCAATTTTTATTATTTTTTTTGTTGATGTTGGTTGATTTTTGTTAAAAATATAAAAATAATAAAAAATTATGAAATATATCAACAAATTATTATCTTTTATCATTAATACTAATAAAAGTTAAAATTTTATTTATGACCTTAATTTTATTATTAATAAAAATGAAAATATTAATTCATAAAAATCAACAACAATCAACAACTTTAAATTTTTGTTAATTTGATGTTTCAGTTGTTGTTTTTCTTTAAAAAAAAAATCAAAAAACAACAAAAAATTGTGAAATATATCAAAATTTTTTCATTTTTATTATTAAAAACAATAAAAAAAAAAACAAATCCAACAAAAAACTTGTTAGACATGTTAATAAACAAATCAAATTAATAAAAAATTAAAATTCTTATTATTTAAGAACATAAAAGGGGGAAATTTTTTTTATTACTTGTTATTATAACAGTTGAAAATGTTTAGTTTATAATTATTCAGTTGAAGAAAAAATGGTAAAAAAAGATATAAATTTTAATTGAAGTTGTTGGTTTCAATTTTTTTTTTTTAGAAAAAACATTACAATTGAATTGAATTGATAAAAAGTGAGAGAAAAAAGATGTTTGAAGAAAAAGAAAACATTGAAAAAAATTAAGACAGTAAAAAAATATTTGAAGAAAAAAATGTTAAGAAAAAAGAAAGAAAAACTTTAAAAAAAATTAAACTAGTAAAAAATGTTGAGAAAAAATTTGTTTAACAGACTTTGAAAAAAAATTAAAAACAGTAAAAAAGTGTTTGAGAAAAAAATAGTAAAAAAAGTTGAAAAAAAAAAAAGAAAATAATCTATTTTAAAAGAACAAAGTTTAAAAGATGAATATTGAAAGGTTTGATGGTGAATGACAGTTTTGATAATTTTTTACATTTTAGTTTATATATATATAAAGAACCCTTTTATTTATTTATTTTGGCCTTAACTAAACCATAATTTATTATAATAATTTTGTTATTTCTTTAACAGAAGAGTAAAAATTAAAAACCGAAATCTTAATTTATATACATTTTAAAAAGAATTATACAATTATACTATTTAACCTTCACTTATTATAACAACTTATTTAAGTCGGGGTTATAAATAGATACAATTTTTTAGAATATGTAAAAAGAATAAGATAATTAATTAACTAAAATAAATAGGCAGACAGACAGCTAATACGTACAAAATTAAACTAATGTGAAACAAATAAAAATCCAAAACCATAATTATTTAGTAATATTCCCCTACTCAAGAGGTGGTTAAGCAGTAACCACCACCATTACCAATAGCAGCAGCAAGAAGCAACCACCACAACCACACCACATAGCATATCCCCTGTCAGTGACAACCGACACCCACCCAGCCCTAAAATAAGCACTCCTTCGTCACTATTGGGTGAAACCTCGCAGGCAGGCCCAAATGTCTCCCCTCTCAAGTTATGCCTTGAAAAGGGTATCCTTTTCTTTTTCGAAATAAAAGGACCACTTCTTCTCCTTCCTTTTCATTCGCTCTCTAGGTCTAGGAGCCCCTGCAGCCCCACCGCTAGTCACACTCAGCAGTAGAACGACGCCGTTTGGTAGATACTTGGTAGTTATCCTCTGCTTTAAACCTTTCATTTTCCATAAAAAAAACAGTGTTTTCAGATTTTAATTGTTTTCTCCTTATCTGTTGTAGACTGTAGAGTAAGTGACTGTTTGTTTGTCTTTGTGTGCAGACACACAGAAGATAACACTAAAAAGGAATCTACTTGGATGCTTTTTGGTTTTATTCAATTTTTTAAAAATATTTATTTACTTGCAGATCTGTGCAGTTTCTGTTGCGGTCTCTGTATTGTTTGCTGTGCTGGTGTTACTAGCACAGTTCTCGTTTCTGCTTGCTCAACAGCTGCCATCTTTCCTTTCAGGGTTTTTTTTTTTGCTTGAATATTTTGAGGAAGGTAAAAAGAAAACTGCTGTAGAGTTGAATTTGCTTGATCCTAATCATGTATTTGGGTTTTAAATTTTCTTGACATTTTGTTCTTGCTTGTTTGTTATGATCATGCGCAGATTTGAATACTTGTGGGGAGGTTTTTTTGTGCTGTTGCAATGGGGAAATCTCCAGGGAAATGGATCAAGTCTATTTTTCAGGGGAAGAAGTCTTCTAAATCTAATTTGTCCAAAGGAAATGACATTAATTTGGTAATTAATTTATTGCAGCATTGTGATTCTTTTGTTTCCGTATGTTGTAGTTGATATTTTAGTAAGACAACTACTGTCTATTTAATAGGGCTGTGCATCTCTAGTATATAATTTTTGGCAAAATTAGCTGCGACATCTAACTGCAACTTGAAGACAGTTCACAATGCATTGAATGGATCTAACTGCGACATCTTGCCAGTAATTGTTTAAATAATTTATTTGATCTTTATAGAAAAATTAAAAGATGATTTGCGCCATGTTAGTGAAGCCATTTCTACTTTTTATGCTGTCAAAATTGCGTTGAGTGGAAATTTAAAGTCCCTGATTGGTAACCAATATATATTTTTTTTTTGGGGTTAAGAAATCTGCCAATAAAGGAGAGATATTGGTTTCTTCTAAAGCACCTGTTTCTGACACAACTGTGGAACATTCATTGATTTCGCAATTGGCTCCTACTGTTGGTGCTAAAAGTGAAGTGGATTCAGAACATGGAGTAGCTGCTACATTACCAGATAAAGAGTTTGCTTTTTCATTTGCACAAGGAGATAAGAATGCAGAAGAGGTTGCAAATATAGGTTCACAGCAAGATTCTGAGAGAATCAAGCATGAAGCAGCTGCCACAAAGGCACAGGCTGCTGTTAGGGGTTATCTGGTAATCTCCTCTTCCTGCTAATATGTTTGGCATAAAAGTTTTGCTCTCATGTTATTTTGTTTTTCTCCTCATATAGACATGATGCTAGTTTTTCATTTTGTCTTGACTTCCTATCATTTGATCTGTCAACTTTGTGCGATGAGTTGTCAGTAAATGAAGCTTTGGTGGTGCTTGCTTATCAGTTTGAATTCTTTTGTCCTCTCTTATCATGCATGAATAAGCACAGTGAATTAACGTAAACCGCACAATAGAATCTTCTAATTGCTACTTCATGCTACATTTTCTTAATCATATTATTGGAATTGTGCCATTAAATTAGTCTTTGCTCATTGTACACTAAGTTGATAGTTTGCTTATTCTTATTCTATGCATGAACGTACTACTAAATTTATTCAATTCTGGCAGTGTTCATCCCTTACAAATTAGTTATTTGTATCCTTGTGCATGTGTCTGTTTATAACTATCAAATAAAGTATAGAAAATCCTGTTCCTATTTTACCTGTATACATTGGTAGATGTGGGTTTCCTTGAAGGTTTATGTGCTTGAAACCATTTGTTTGCTTTAACTAAGAGCAGCCATGGTAGGGTTTGAAAGTCTTCAATTGGATGGATAAAGTAGTATAATCATTCATCAATCACAATATCATGTGAGTATAATTTTTTTTCCTGTCATTACTGTATAAGCATTAAAGAAGTAACATCCAATGCAATTTTGCAGATGATATTGCTAGTTAAAATTTATGCTGTACCTCCATCATTTTGATTCCAAATGAACCTGAACCTTGTTAAGTTTGTTTTCTTGTGGATTTTAATGACTTTGTATTCTTTGCATGAGTTAGAATTTTGTGCCTTTTGGCTCTACTGTAGTAATTCCTCTGATGTTTCTGCAGGCACGTCGTGAATTTCAAACACTTAAATGCATTATAAGGCTGCAAGCGCTTATCCGCGGTCACTTGGTTAGAAGACAAGCAGTTGCTACCTTATACTGTGTACGGGCGGTCATTAAATTTCAGGCACTGGCTCGTGGTCAACAGGTTAGGCATTCTGCTGTTGGGATTGAAGTGCAGAATGCATGCAACCTGGGAAAGCTTCAGGTGATATATTTTTTTGCTTGGAGACCTCCCTGCTGCAACTTGTGTTTGATCTGGTCATATTTCATTAATTAACATTCATGTTGGAGTTGTTGAATACATTGTAACCCAGATGGCAAATTTTGACTATTGCAGTTGCTAGTTCTCCAGCCTCATGGGAGAACTGTAAATAATATTGTGTTTTCAAGTTCTTAAAGTGCAACTAATGCTACTAATTTATTTTTAACAAACTTTTTACCTTATCAGGGTGCTAAATGTTCACTTTCCTCTACATCTACATCTGAAGAGAAGTGGATAAAGAATGTGTTTGCTCAGAAGGTGAGATACCCCAAATATTATTGCTTTTTGTGTGAATAGATGATCATTGATTGGCTTCCTCTTGAGATTGCTGTTGAATTAATGTAAATCTTAGCTTTATAGTACAAATTCATTCAAAATTATCATATTCATTTCTATTTCTATCGAGGTTTTCCACTTTGGCCTGTTTTGTTGGTGGCATTATGCTTTGTGTTTCAATTCAAGTCTAACAGATCTTTCAAAATGATGCTTTTTTTTTTTTTTTGGCTCTTTGAATTTACTTGATAAAGCACTAATGTTGTTTTCCGTTGGACAGTCTATAATTAGAGGTTAACAAGTTTGAGGGTTTGTACAGACAAAAGTTCTGCATGGATATTAATGTTTTTGTACAATTATATTGGTTTTTATTTTTTTCTAAATCAAACATGGGCGGGAAGGAGAAAGCTTTGTTTGCTAGTTAACAAGGATTAATTGTCAATAAAAGTAAAGGGGTTGGGTTGTTGGGCTGAGGTTGTGTAACTTCTATAGCATATATATGTAATCCTCTCCTGAACAGAACTTTCTTTGGAATAATTTATCAGTTTGAGTTTATGTAATTTTGAAAAATCAATGTCAGTTGGCTATGTGCTATCCCGATATAATAGATGACAAAATAACAAGGAACTGCAAGGCTCCATAACATTAGATCTAGAGAATTATGCAATTAATGATTGCTCCTTTATTTATGTATTTTTGTTTGTGTTAGCTTCTGGCTTCATCAAAGTGTGCAGTAACTCCAACTCCAAGCCTTCAGTATAGTGCTGGGGAACCTAACTCATCATGGGAGTGGTTGAAGCGCTGGACAAGGTCACAGTTCTGGGAATCCCTTTCGCATGAAAAGAAAAATGTTAAGCATGATACTGTTCAAAAAGTGCAAATGAAACAAGGGAGACCAAAACGAAGAGTCCAGAAGCCATCCCGTGCTACTGCTGAAAATGGCTCAGGTCGCACAGCTAAAGAGTCCATTAAATCAAAACATCACCCAAGAAAGCTTTCTAGCCACCCAGTATGTTCAGTTCAGGAAGATTCACAAAATAAAGTTGAGAAGGTAAATCACAACTTAAGAAAAACTTCTGATTCCACAAGTGAGATTCGTGGAGGATTTGATGTCAATGAGGGGATAGAAAAGTGCAGTGGGGGAAAGTCATCCATTGGTGCTGCTGAAGTTTCAGAGGGGGCTAATGACACAGCAGTGCCTTTTACACAATTGCCTGAAGTTGATGTGAGTCCAAAAATTCCTGCTGTAGATGATCAGGTTGATGCATTACATGAGTGCTGTGATTTGGATTTGGAACCCATGGGGAACAATGGTAAAATTGATGATACTCAAGGTATAAATAAGCAATTAAACCATAAGGATTACCATACCAGTAACGAGAACCAGAAAATCAGTGATAGAAGATCTTCATTCCCTCCAAATATTGAGATTCAGGAGAATGGAGTTCATAATACACCAAAAACACCCAGCTATATGGCACCAACTGAATCTGCAAGAGCTAAGGTAAGAGGACAAGGATCCCCTCGATTTTCTGAGAATGCATTTGAAATTACTGGCACAACTGCCAGACGTCAATCTCTGCCATCATCCATTAATGGCAAGTTTACTTCGATGTCTCCACGAGCACAGAAACTGGTCCATTCAGCTGGCAAAGGAGTGGTAAGAAGTGACAGATCTTTATCTGCTTCTAGAGATGGCATAGGTAAGAACCTTTTGATTCGGGGATATTTGCCTCTTTCAATTTTTTGGGATGTTTTTAGCAGCGGCATTTTGTTTGGTTTGTTTTTGTTTTTTGGGTGGGAGGTAACCTATTTGGTTGTTTAGGGGTTGTCAATAGAGTTCTGGTTGCGCCCTTTTACTTATTAAACCTATTGAGGGTACAAATCTACTTGTTACTTGCAGCATGCATGCATTACATTGTTTTTTTATTTTTTGGAAGGAATGTTAACGGTCAAGTTTTAAGTTTATAGAACTCTTGTCCTACTTTCTCATTATTGTTTTTGGCAGTTCCATGTTCAGACAAGGTGGTTAAAGCAGAGTGGAGGAGGTGATTTACATGAAGAATGCTCCATAGCGGTACTGAGGAGATGAAAGAAAACATTTGTGGTTTTTTTTACGACACATTCTATATAAGTTGCACAGTAATCACTATCTGGTGTGCGAAGCTTGCTCATGTAATTTACGTAGTTACTCGGGTGGCTGCATATTTATAGTTATAAGTGTTCAATTTCGGGTTCTTAATGCCATTTGTGCTTCCTCTTAGTTTTATTTTTCTGTTCCATATTCAATTAGAAATCCAGATACAAAAAATTTTTAGTTCAAACTTCAAACCTGTATTTATCACTGTGAATTCTAAAAGTTGAAAAGTAGCCTGATGTGGTTCTTTAAGTTGGCTGTCGTTTTACATTGATGTTTCCGAATCAGAATATGGAATTAAACGTGCTATAATATGCTCCAAAGAATACTGGATCTCTTTCTTATGTTAAGGAATATATATATACATACACACACACTTTTCTGGTGAATTATCTACTAACTAAACTCTTTAACTATCCAGTTCAAAAAAAAAAAAAAAAAAAAAAAAAAAAAAAACAAAACGCTTTAAAAATCATTTCCCCGCCTAACCATGCAAACTCTTTAAAATACTTTCATTTTTTTTATCTTTATATAAATAACCTCTACTATTGTTCAATTTATTATTTATTATATATTTAAATTTAAATTATTTATTTATTATATATGTAATTTTATTTTTATATTTTCTTCTGTTTGGAAATAACCACACACCTCTCAAAAAAGAAAAAATTTAAAAAAGAATATCAAACTTATGTCACATTTCAAGTTAATTTTTTATTGTCATGTTGTTAATAGAGCCGAGTTGAATTGATACAATGATAGGCTCAAGTTTGACTCAATATTAAAACTTGAAGGTTGAAACTTCACACGAACTCAATCGATCTTCTTTTTTTAAACTCGAATTTGACTTGATAGAAAATTGAACATATTCGAACTCGACTCGATAACATATATATAATTTTTAATATTTTATTATTTATGTTCAAATAATAAAATTTATAAAGTTCAAATAAGCTCCATAGAATTCAAATTTGAAGTAATAATCAAACAAATTGTAACTTATAACTAAAAGATTAATAAAATTGTCCTATTCATTAATAATAATAGTAAAATAGAATGAATAATTGCTGGTCTCCAATATTTTCTGCATTTTAACTTGACATCCTTCACAATTCTTGGTCCATTTTACAAATCAAAGATGGCTAATCTGAAATTAATAAAAAAAAAAAAAAAGAATTATGCTAGCACAATCACTTGGATAAAAAGAAATACATTAGCTTTTGAATTAAAAGAGAAATCAATATATGGGTGTTCAACCAATAACAACTTGTTCATTTGTTATTATCATCTCAAATTAAGTAATTCACATTACTAAAACGAAAAAAAAAAAAAAAATCACAAAGTACCCACAATATTAATGCGAAAAAAAAAAAATTCACAAAGTTCTTGAACATAATCCATTTCCCTTAATTGAGTCATGTAATTATAAGAAATAAAAGCTTGAAAAAACAAAAGACTGGATTGGAGCAAAAGAACAAAACAATATAATTAAAAAAAAGAAATTAAAAAAAATGATGAAAGAGATAAAATCATAAAGGGTAAAAAAAAAAAAGCACCTGATTAAACCATTCTCGTTGAAGATAGGAGGCTGAAGCAAAAAGCAACAACGTACCCACAAATTGATTTTATAAAAAATTAAAGTAAAGATGGAAAAATGGAGATTGAAACTGACTATAAAGGTATGAAGGAAAGAAAATTTTAGCTTGTAAGAAAATTAATTATGAGATTTAACTGGAAGAAAATTTTTACAAAGAAGAAGGGAGCCATTACATAGGAGGAGATAGAAATGGTCGCAGCTATCCATGTCTCAATTATTCTCAATTAGGGTTTTTTAGTTTACTTTTATAGTTAGGGTAGAGCAGTGAATATTTATAAAATATAAAGATAAACTCGTAAATATATCAAAGCTCAATAAAGCTTGTGAGCTTATCAAGTCGAGTATTATGAAGACTCGAGATCGAACTCGACAGACCACTCGAGTTGATCGAACTCGATAGACTACTCGAGTAGATCGAACTCAACTTAATTAATATCGAGTCGATTTCGAACTTTTTTCGAGTTATCTTGAATAGCTCACAAATTGACTTTATTTAGTTAAACCCCTACTTTAGCCTATTGGCCAAGCTCTTACGAGCAATGCAGTGGTAGATCCGGTGTTGAGTCACCTCTCCTCTCTGCTCTTAGTTGTAATTGACAAAAAAAAAAAATTGATGTCTTATTATTTTTAAATCTTTATTTTTTTAAATTCAATTTGACGCTATTTCTTTCTAATTTTTCTTGGAATCTCTGTTTTTCTATTTCCCTTTAGAAAATTTTCAAATATTTTATAATTTAACTCAACATGTAATCTTTTTCATCTTATTTCAAAATTTTGTCATTCTTATTTAATCTTTGCCTATAGCATCTCTTTTATTATCATGTAAACCTTTGAACTTTATGTTATATGTTAACTTATATAGTGTTATAATATAAAATCCAAAATTTACAAGATTAAACAAATTGATATAAGTAAAGACTTAAAAGAATTACAATATGTGGTAGATGAAAACAAAAATACAAAATAATCGAAGTAAAAAAATTAACAAATTAAAACATGAAACATATTACAATAAAAGTTTAAGAAATTTTACGAACACTCTAAACAGAGTTTAATGTTTTTTTTTTTAAAAAAAAACTTTACTGAATAAATCTGACACTGTCAGTTTAGCAGCAAAATCTCAATCTTAGACATTATCCTATGTATATGCTTATATCATGGTAAGTATGGACATTATTTGGACACATGCAAAGGGATAGGGATCTGCTGATGTGGAGGTTTAGTAGCAGGTGCAAGTCGGTGTGGACTATGATACATGGAAACTTCAACCAGTAGGTGTTTACTTGTCTTGAAATGTTTCTGTTTCAAAATCTGTAAAAAAATTCCTCCTAAATGTACGGATATCCAAAGAAATATTTAACCTGCAAACAATGCTGTGGAAACAAAGAAGAATTAATGGATTCAATAGGAAAAATGAAACAATATTTTGTTGAATTGCGACTCTGAGAAATATATATATGTTCAAGCAGCATTAATCTACACTTACTTGATGCCGGATGTGATTACAGAATTCAGTCCACCCACCAATTTATTTGTTCTTGATATATATATGTATGTGCCAGATGGCACCCAGAGTTCCCCCAAACACTTCATTAGGGCAGGATTGCCTTTAGTTAGGGGCATGGGATAGCCCCAGTGAAGCGGTCAGGGGAACTCTAGGGGACATCTGACGATTTCTTTCTTTGTTTTTGTTGGAAAGCTGATGTTTCCTTTCTTTTGTTTTGGCTTCTTGGCTTGGTTAGACACCAGTGCCAATCTTCCTATATATACACATCCTGGAAGACCCTTATATTCGCCCACAGAAATGTAAATCAGAAACACGAAAAAGTATTGCATCCAATAATTGAATGTAAGTTACATGTTTTGAATATTTTGCATTAAATTATGGAATATAGTATAACATGTGCAGGTAAAAATTTTCATTTTCCTTTTATTTTGTCAAAAATATTTTCAATTATCATATCTTAATTACTAAAAGATTACTTGGTATAGATTAGGTACTCACTTTCATAAAGGCTCATACAAATAATATGAAGAATTACAATTCATTGTTTAAAATGACATAATTTTTGCAATAATTCATTTGAATGCATGCATATGATTTACTTCAAACGATAAAAGCAGTGACGACATTACTTTTGTTTCTCTTATTACATTAAGCTAATCATGCTAATAATTGAACTCGTGAGCTTTAACAGGATAAATATTCGACCGTTAACACTATAGTCTAAAATGGTTTTTTTGACAGGGGACCATAAGATAGGAGGTACACTTTTTGACAATTGCCAAAACTGAACCTGGTCGCAATGTTGGATTGTAGGAAAATCAGAGAATACCATGCATGGAAGTAAGTGGTCACAGATTTTCCACTGCCTATCCTGATCTTTACATATTCAGTTCCATTTGTTTTCCCTTTTCTACTTTAATATGAGGCTATAGCAAGACTTACAAATTTTGGGCTGCTTTTTACATGTTCAAGAGCAATCACTTGAAGAAGTAATTAACATGCATGTATCAGCATTGATTTTCAGATTATAGCAACATGTCAATTATGAAATGGCGCTGAAAATGAAATCAAGAAAAAGGGTCCAGTAGAATATATCCACTCATCAGCATGGTTTCGTAATGTTATTCCCTATCTTCAATCTGCTCCATGTTTCTGTCCAGATTCACTTCCAGTGTTTTATCTTCTTGTGTTTCTGTCATTTTTGACACGATATATATCGAGCCTCATGTGAATTGGATTGGAGTTTACAGCATAGGTATGCAATGCGAATGAGAGAGGACCACAAGTGAAGCGAGCAAACCCTGCAAATATGGTACCTTTGCTTATTGCTAACACTAATCCGAGATACATATTGATTTATGGAGAGTGATAGATGTAGCTACATGACATTTACAATGTTTAAAAGATTAAATGTTTTTTAGATGATTTTTCATTTTTATCCATACTTTTTTTTTTCCATCAAATAAGAGTAAAAAAATAATTATTTGAATATCATGATATACTTAAGATATCGCTACATACGACATTTAATATTTTCCTTATATTACAATGAAAAATAATAGGTTGAAGGGGTGATTTCAACTCAGCAGTATTTTTTATTTTTGGGAAGACGGTGTTAACATGTTAGATTAGAGAGGAGGGGGAGTCCATGAAAGCTCACGGATTGCACCAATATAGTAGTATGGTGGGTACTTACTATCTAGACTAAGGTGTCTAAGTGATAGTATTAGTTTAATTAATATTCGAAGAATTTTTATGTATTCTAAATTTATTATCCTCTACAATTAAATTTGTACATATTATTTATGTGATATATTTTCACTTCCACCACTTTTTCCTTGTGGATTTCTATTTTTTAGATATTTTTTTTATATATATCCAAAAATGTGAATTAAATTGAAATTCATTTTTTATTTTTATTTTTTTAATATAGGGAGAAAAGGTAAAAATCGATCCCTTAAATTATTAATATCTTAAAAGAAATTATCATTTAACTAATTAATCATCCACGAATTAGATTGAAGTTTACCACACATATATATAAAGTAAGTTAGCTTGGTTGATATTGTTTCTGTCATAAGATAGAAATGAACAAATGGAATGCAAATGAGATAGGACCACATGTGAAGCGAGCAAGAAGTCCTACAAATATGGTAGTTTTGTTTAGTGCTAAAAATTACAGCGAGTTTGTATAAGCATTAATCCGAGACACGATCGAGATCCAGATTATTGTATTAATTGAAAAATGAGGAAATTATAGAGTGAAACAGTGATTTCAATTCAGCGGTATTTTTTTTTTTTTTTTTAAGATTGTTTGATTTATATTTTAGAATCAGAATCCAAATCAGAATAGAAAGAATTAATATGAAAAGGGTTAGTTTATAAAGTAATAAAGGAATTAAAATCAAAATTGACATCAAAATTAATATTATTTATATGTAAAAATATATTAAATAATTATTTTTATTAATTTATATATTTTATTTCATAATTTCAAAAATTTACTATATTTTATAAATTTTAATAATTTTAAAAAATATTTAAATATTTAATTAATTTAATTTAATTTATATGAGAATGAAGATTCATTCCTTACCTCCGGTAATGAGTGATACTTTTAGAAATCACACATTTATAATATAATCTTGGGACAAAGAGAAACCATACATACATATTAATTATTTCAGCAATTTATCATTATTTTACTAATTATATGGTGGTGGTTCATATAGGATATGAGAGAATGTATACGTATATTGTTTCAGGTACCAAAGCAATATATTTCATTTAAAATTAAAATATGAGCAGTTCTAAATTTAATATTTTTATAGCATAAAATTGTTATATTTCTCTAAAAATGTGTTGATTTAATAGAAAAGTAAAATATTCACGAATTATCTCCATTATTTTGTTTTTCTAAATTAATATTTAATATTTTTAACATTAAATTTTATCATTACTGATAACTTGTTTCAGGAACTCTTGAGTTTAAAACCCTACAATTAATGAATAAAGGGTAAGGTGAGAGATGAGGAAGGTCCCTACAAACACTCCGATGTCTAAATCAGAGAATAGAAAGAGAGTTTGTATAGGGAGCAAGAAACAATTAGAATATGAAAGAATGAGATTATATAGAATGAGAGGTATAAAGTCCTATTTATAGTGCTACTTAAACCTGAAAGGAGTAGGATTTCTTATGAGATAGGAATTCTAATCCTAGTAGCAGAATATTCATTCTTTGCTTAGGAATCCTCTTCGGGATAGAGTTCTTTTCATGAACGGATTCTGTTACCTTTCCTGTCCGAATAACCCTATTCAGAAAACAAAAACCCTTTAATTAAATAGGAATATATATAGGCGGTATCAATTACACATTTTTAAACATTAGAAAAATACACATAATACAATTGAAATAACCAAAGAATATTATAACATCAACATCCATTATTACTGTGTAATGCTCTCAATTCCGATCCCAATTTTTCAAACTATGAAATGATTTTTTAGACTACAAAACGAAACCCTACTTGTTTTTTTGGGTTTTTTTTTTTCATAAATACTTCAAAATAGAAACAATAAAAATATACTAAATTTTCTAAATTTATGCGCTTACCTCTTTTTTTAATTTTAATTGTGCGCCTATCCCTTTCCTTCTTTAGTTGTAAAGTATGCTTCCATCTCTTTCCTTAGCTACAAAACACACTTTTATCTCTTCCCTCAGTTACAAAACATGAACCTTTAGCTGCAAAACCTCTCTTTCAGCTACAAAATACTTCATTCACTTGCAGTCACTCTACATCAAATCAAAACCAATTTCTTCTCCAAAAAATGAACCTCCTCAACTCTACCTTCCTCATTTCAATCACCATTATCAATCTCTTGTTAAAACTCAAAAAAATGTCACCACGATTTCAAAAAAAAAAAAAGAATAAAAAACAAGATTTCAACAACCAAGAAAATAATAAGAAATTGAACAACAATAAAAAAAATCAAAGATAAGAATTCTAATTTTATACAATCATTGAATGCATGTAGACCAATATCTCTTTTTAAACCCACCTAAATCTTCATTTTCTTCAATTTTTTTTAACAATTAATTAATATAAAAATAATGTATGACATAAACAGTGTATAAACCTTGATTTCTTCCAAAAAAAAAAAAAACCTACATTGATTTATTATTTCAATTTAGAATCCTTTTAATTTACTTTTATTTCTGATATAATTCAATGATATCTGAGTCAAGTTCATTAGAAGATGAAAAAATAATGTATGTGCACAGACAAATATTTTAAAACACTTTTTTACATGCATGCTTCATTTTAGAATCCTTTCTGTTTACATTTGGTTTTTGAAACATTTTAAGGACATTTGTTTGAAGTTCTTTGGAAAATCAAGAAATAATGTATATGGCTGCTTCATTTTAGAATCTTTTCTGTTTATGCTTGGTTTTTGAAAACAATTCAAGGACATCTATTTAAAGTTCTTTAGAAAATCCTAAAATAATGTATATGCTTGCTTGATTTTAGAATCCTTTCTGTTTATGTTTAGTGATATATATTTCACTTACAAGAAAAGCAGCAATTGCTTATTGTCATTCTTTACAATGGTGAATGGACTGACAACTTCATTTTCCAAAACTTCTAAGTCACCGGAATTCAAATTCCAACAGATTGCACATACCAAATCCTTATAAATACAATTTCAGATTGATTAAAGGTGCAAAATAAAGAAAATTGTCACGACCCAAAACAGGGGCCATGACCGGCGCTAAGGAACGGGAATTCTTTCGAATCCGGAACCCGTAGCAAGCCTAAAAATAATAAAATAAACATGCAATAATAACAATAACAATATAATATGCAGTGGAAATAAAAATCATAATATCATAATATCATTTTCATCACTGGATTTAATCAAAATCCCATCTCATAAATATATAATCTTTTAATACAAATCCAGTTTGAACAAAATACATCTCTTTAAAATAAAATACATGAAATCCAATACTTTAATTCACAACTATTGCAGTGTCTAGATAAAATAAATAAGACTCAAGTATATAATTTACACAAAGAAGCCGGGACGGAAGAAATCCGGCGTATCGACCTGCTACTGAGGTCTGAAGAAGTTGACTCTCCTGAAAAATAGTCAACGGAGGGGAGTCAGACCTCATTGAGTGAATTACTATAATATATATACATACACACTAAGTGATAATGCATACAATCAACAGTATATATATAATATGTATATATACAGGCAAATTCATACAGATGCAGAAAAATCATTTTTATATATTTTACTGAAAAATCCCAGTTTATGAAGGATCACATAGAACCCTAGAATATCGCAACCTCAGAAAATAGTGTTAAACAACACTCTAGCCATACAGGCTCACTTAGTCCAAATATATCCACTTAATCCATTTAGACAGTAGACTGGCCCCGAGACACTAAGTCAACCGAGCTCCAGCAGTCTGACTGCCAGTGTGATTGGCCCCGAGACACTTGGTCAACCGAGCTCCAACAATCACACCTCCAAACCATATCTCACACATCAAATAATCATATTCCATCAATATCCACAAATGGTTAGTAATATAGCCTAAAGCTACAGGTGTACCGATACGTACTCGGTCCTAGTGCTGCCCACTAGGTAGCACGTTCTATTGATATCCTTCATTAATAATATAAATCATTCATTCACAATAAATGATGCATGAATTTAAATAAAATAACAATATAATCCATATATATATACCAGAAATATACCAAAAGTAAACCAGGTATATTTCGAGTATATATATGTCAAATAAGTCCAATCAAATCATAAATTAAACTAAAAATATATTTAAAAACATTTTAAATATATTTTATTTACAAAACATGCATATAATTTATTATATACCAAAAATATACTTAATATAAACTTAAGAAATAATCAAATTATTTATGCATATTTAATCAACATAAAACATGCATTTCTAAGTCATGCATCCTAAGCATATATATATAAAATAGTAACTCACCTAATGCGCTCCACGAGATAGGTCCGACGGGCCTGGTCCACTAGCCCTCGGTCTCGGTGCAACTAAACAAGCAATAAATAACCGACATTAGAATAAACCTAACAGAAATCCTAGAATTCAATCTAGAGTACTAAACACAGAATCAGAAATTAGGGTTCGACTGGATATCACGTTTTACGAGAATTCTATCGAAAATTCGACAGAACCTCCCCTGTAAAACGGACATCTCTCTACTCAAAAGAGTAGAGCTGACCCTGCAAAGAAACACACTTCAAAAAATAAGCTCAACATAAACCACAACCCCTCGGTCGGACTCCAGACTACAATCTACCGACCGGGGTCCACAATTCACAGAACAATCCAGATATACCAAAAATATCCTTAAATCACAGAAATACATTTTATAAGTAGAAATTACATAATTAACCTTAAAACACAGTAAAAATCGATAAAAACTCATTTTATTAGAAAAACCGTATATTATATATAATTGAAAATAATTCCCGAAAAATAGTTTTAATTAGTTAAAAATACCAAATATTTTGTAGAAATCATTTTTATACCTTAAATAAATATTAAAACCAATTAAATTACATTTTTAGGCAATTTAGGGTAAAATTACCAAAATACCCCTATATATATAAATATACTATAATTACTTCAAAAATTCACCAAAAATTATACAATTATCCAAAATTAATTTTCTCAACATATTTATCAATAATATTAATAATTAAACTCAATTAACCAATTAAATGCAAATAAAAACACATTTAACCTAATTTCTCAAAATCACATAAACTTCAATAATTCAAAATAAATATTTAGAAATTCATAAAAATTCCAAATAAATTCCTGTAATTCATTTCAACACCTAATTTAACCATAAACTCCAATTTCATAATTTAAATAATTAATTTCCGAAAATTAGAAAATAATATTAAAATATTCAAAAATACCCAAAAATCCAAAAAACCTCCAAAAATTCTACAAAAAATCATACATGTAGATTAAGCTACTAGGAACAACATTTGTGAAGGAAGTTTTCATGAATCATCCAATTCGAAGCTCAAAAAAATCAAAAACTCTAATGTGACCGAAATTGAAAAATCGAAACCTAAGCAATTCTAGATCATTTTAGCTCAAACCAAAGCTAGAATCACACTCACCGGACCTCAAGGAGAAGAAAGAGACCGGCGGTGTCGAAAACGGTGGCCGAAATCGGTGTGATCGACGGTGGATCGATTTTCGGCTTCTCCGGCCAAAATCGACTTCCAGGCGCCGGAAACAGCTTCCTTAGGCGGGGGAAATGGTTGGGGAAGGTGGTGGCACACCGGACGGCACACCCACGGTGAAGAAACGGCGTGACAGGCATCCGGACGGCGAGGAGAAGGATCGGGAGGAAGAAGAAGACTCGGGGGGGCAAAATGGTAATTTTCCAATTCTTTTGATTTTTGATGTATATATATATATACTTTATACTATATATTAAAATAATATTAAATTACACACATCAAATATACACCACACACATAAAATCTAATATTTTAATAATTTATACTAAATAAAATTAATTAAATAACAATAAAATAAATAAATAATTAATAAAACATTAGGGTAATAATAAACCCTAATTAAATAAATATACACACACAGGCTTTATTTAATAATTTAAAAATACGCATGAGTTCATGCAAGTCCGAAAATATATTTAAAATAATTAATAATACATTGTTTACGTGAAATTTCCCCGAAAATACAAGTCCCGGGAAAATTTTACGTAAAACACTGAAAATAATACACAGTAATTAAAATAGGTTTTAAATACATATTAACTCGTAAAAATATCATATGATATACAGAAATTATTAACACTGCATATCCCGGTACAGTGTAAAAATATTTTAAAAACACGGGATATTACAGTCTTCCCCCCTTACAAGAATTCGTCCCCGAATTCCAAAAGATAAGATTACAGGATTAGGAAGGAAAGAGATACGGGTAAGAAGCTCGCATCTCAGCTTTAGTCTCCCACGTATGCTCTTCAACTCTGTCGCTACGCCATAGAACCTTGACCTTCGGAATCTGCTTCGATCTCAACTGTCGAACTTGATAATCAACGATCGCCACAGGTTCTTCCACAAACGTCAAATCTTCACTCACTTCTACACTGTCGGGCTGCAACACGTGCGAAGGGTTTGAGATATACTTCCTCAACATCGAGATATGAAATACTGGATGCACCTGTGACATACTCGGAGGCAAATCCAACCGATATGCAACAGTGCCAACTCTCTCCAGAATCTCAAACGGTCCAATGTATCTCGGTGCTAACTTACCCTTCCTGCCAAATCTCATCACCCCCTTCATCGGAGATACTTTCAGAAAAACAAAATCTCCAACCTGGAACTCCACATCTCTGCGCCTAGGATCCGCATAACTCTTCTGTCTGCTAACTGCGGTCTCTAATCTGCGCTTGATCACGGTGACTTTCTCTGCAGCATCCTGAACCATCTCTGGTCCAGTCAAAGCTCTCTTACCAATCTCATCCCAACACAATGGGGATCTACACTTCCTTCCATACAACGCCTCATACGGTGCCATACCAATACTGCTATGGTAGCTGTTATTATATGCAAACTCAACGAGTGACAAATGATCATCCCAGCTACCTCCTAAACCCAAGACACACATCCTCAACATATCTTCCAGTGTCTGGATCGTCCTCTCAGACTGGCCATCTGTCTGAGGATGAAAAGCAGTACTGAAATCCAACCTAGTGCCCATCGCTTCCTGCAACTTCTGCCAAAAATGAGAAGTAAACACCGAACCTCTATCTGACATAATGGACACAGGTACTCCATGAAGGCACACAATATGCTTCACATACAACTTCGCCAATCTAGCGACTGAATATGTGGCTTTCACAGGCAAGAAATGTGCAGACTTTGTCAACCTGTCTACGATCACCCAGATGGAGTCGTATCCATCCTTCGAACGAGGTAAATCGACCACAAAATCCATAGCTATCCTTTCCCACTTCCACTCGGGAATAGGAAGAGGCTGAAGCTTCCCAGAAGGCTTCTGATGTTCGGCTTTCACTTGCTGACACGTCAAGCACTTAACAACATAATCAGTGACATCCTTCTTCAATCCATCCCACCAGTATAGATCTTTGATACTGTGGTACATCTTAGTAACACCTGGATGTACGCTGTAAGCTGTAGAATGTGCTTCCTCTAAGATCTCCTCTCTCAAATCATCCACATCAGGAACACACAATCTACCACTGATCCTCAACACACCATCATCATCAAGTGTGAAATCAGTGAACTTCCCTACTCTGACATTCTCTGCAAGCTCTTCCAGAATAGGATCTCGGCTCTGAGCTGCTTTAATCTTATCCCTTAGTACAGATCGCACTTTAAACTGAGCTAACAGTCCACCTGATCTACTAATCTTCATCATCATACCTTGATCCACCAACAGATGCAATTCATGGATCAATGGTCTCCTCTCAACACTAACGTGAGCAAGACTACCTGAGGACTTTTTACTCAAGGCATCTGCTACCACATTAGCTTTACCCGGATGGTAAAGAATCTCGCAATCATAATCCTTCAACAGTTCCAACCATCTTCTCTGCCTCAAATTCAAATCTCGCTGCTGGAAAATGTACTTAAGGCTCTTGTGATCAGTAAATATCTCACAAGTCACCCCGTACAAATAATGTCTCCAAATCTTCAAAGCAAAGATCACTGCAGCCATCTCAAGATCATGTGTAGGATAGTTTTGCTCATGCTTCTTCAACTGCCTCGAAGCATAGGCTATCACCCTTCCATTCTACATCAACACACAACCAAGACCAATTTTAGAGGCATCACAGTAAACTGTGAACTTATCCACACTATTAGGCAAAGCTAATACTGGCGCTGTGGTCAACTTCTCCTTCAACAACTGAAAACTATTCTCACAAGCTTCTGACCACTCGAATCTAACATTCTTCTGAGTCAAGCGAGTCATAGGGGCTGCAATTCTGGAAAAATCCTGCACAAACCGCCTATAATACCCGGCTAAACCCAGAAAACTTCGAATCTCCGTGACAGAAGTAGGTCTAGGCCACTCAGATACTGCCTCAATCTTCTGTGGATCAACTTGAATACCTTCTTTAGACACTACGCGTCCAAGAAAAGAAACACTCTCCATCCAAAAATCACACTTCGAGAATTTAGCATAAAGCTGATGATCTCTCAGTGTCTGTAGTACAATCCTCAAATGATATACGTGCTCTTCCATACTCCTCGAATATACTAGTATATCATCAATGAAGACTACCACAAACTGATCCACATACGGTCTGAATACTCTATTCATCAGGTCCATAAAAGCTGCTGGTGCATTAGTCAAACCAAAAGACATCACCAGAAACTCATAATGGCCATATCTAGTGCGAAATGCTGTCTTAGGAATATCGGATTCACTGATCCGCAGCTGATGATAACCCGACCTCAAGTCAACCTTAGAAAAGAACTGTGCACCCTGTAGCTGATCAAACAAATCATCTATCCTCGGGAGAGGATACTTGTTCTTCACTGTCACCTTATTCAACTCTCTGTAGTTAATGCACAGTCTCAGGGTACCATCCTTCTTCTTCACAAACAGGACTGGTGCACCCCAAGGAGAAACACTAGGTCTGATAAAACCTTTATCCAACAACTCTTACAACTGCTCCTTCAACTCTCTCAACTCTGCAGGAGCCATACGATAGGGTGGCATAGATATAGGAGTAGTACCTGGGACCACATCTATACAGAACTCAATCTCTTTGTGAGGTGGTAAACCTGGTAACTCCTCGGGAAAAACATCAGGAAACTCACAAGCAACCGGAACATCTGTGAGTGATAACTTCTCCACTGACGTATCCCTGACTAATGCCAAAAACCCCTGACAACCTTTCTTCAACAACTTCCTAGCCGTAATAGCCGAAATAAGATTCTGAGGTGCTGAACTCCTATCACCAACAAACTTAAATTCTACTTCACCAGGAATTCTGAAAGTCACCTCCTTATTCCTGCAATCTACCACGGCAAAGTGCTGAGATAACCAATCCATTCCCAGAATAACATCGAACTCCATCACATCCAATAAAATCAAATCAGCGGGTAATTCTCTATCTCCCACGAGAACTGGACAACCAGAAAGAACAATATCGGCGTCCAAAGAATCGCTCAGAGGAGTGGCAACAGACAAAGGAAAAGCCATCCTCGAAGCTTGCCAACAAGATTTAGAAGCAAAAATAGGAGAAACAAACGAATGCGTGGCACCCGGATCAAACAAAACCCAAGCATCCAGGTAACAAACAGAAATAATACCTGCCACGACTGCATTAGATGCCTGAGCATCCTGCTGAGTCAAATGGAAAACTCTGGCCTGACCTCGACCTCCCTGCTGACTGGTAGAAGCCTGGCCAACACCTCTAGCACCTCCTCTAGTACCTCTACCACGACTCTGTTGTGGAACAAACTGAGTGGAACTCTGATGCTGGGCTGGTGGTAACTGAAATGGCACGGGTGCTGCACTAGCAATCGACTGCTGTGGGAATCGCGGAATCTGCTGTTGCTGATACCCGGAATAAGGACACGATCTGGCAAAATGTCCTGTCTGCCCGCATCTGAAACATGTCAGTGGTGTCAGATAACACGGTCCCTGATGGACTTTACCACAAGTCTGACAAACACTGGCCGCTGATCCAGAACTACGACCAATGCTGCTGCTCGAAGCACCTGATCCAAATCTGAACGATCTATGCTGACCTCCACGGCCATGTCTACTGCTCCGATGCACTCGCTGTTGCTGTCTCTGACTCTGTTGAGTCGAACCTCGCTGCTGACTACTCGAACCAACATGAAAACTCAAAATCGGAGTAGCCTGCAATCCACTCGATTGAACTCCCAGCTGGTAATAATCAGGCATCGCTCCCTGCCTAACTAGTCTCAGCTCAATCTCCTTAGCTAACTCAATCACGGACTCCAGAGTAAGACCTGCTGTAGGCATACCAGCAAAAGCTGAACCCAAACCAGTAACGTAGGTAGTGACTGCAAAATACTAATCTCGCATCAGATCCTCAGCATATCTACCCAAACGAAGAAACTCTCGGGTATACTCCTCTACAGATCGATCTCCATGAGAAATAATGGTCAAACGGAGACGATAACTCAAACGAAGAGGCTCTGGACAAAATCTCCTCATGAACCGCTCTCGAAACTGAGCCCACGTCATCGTCATCATATAAGGCTGGATCATCTGAATAAACCAATCTAGAGCTGGTCCCTCAACAGACAACTCAACGATCATGATCCGCTGGTACTCGGTATGAGCAGTCCGAGTCCTAGTCTCAATCGCATGCAGAAAATCTAATGGATCAGAAGTACCATCAAAAGCAATCCTGCCAACTCTGGCATAGAACAAAGCTGCCTCAGGGTCAGACATACCCTGCTGATAGGCAGGCTGAACAACTGGAGGAACAGGAACATCAAACTCAGGCTCAACAGGCTCCTCGTCCTGTAACTCTCTCTGCCTACGGCGACTTGCCGCTCCTCGAGGTCTACCTCTGCCACGACCTCTATGTCTAACTGGCTGCTCAGGAGGTAAAACCTCGTCCTGAAAAGACTCATCATCCTCGGCCTCAACGACCGGTGGAGCGACACGCGCTCGCCTCCTCATTCTGAAAAGACAAACGAAAAGATTCAGACAACACAGACAACGGAGGAATAACGCTGAAAACTACAGCAAGGAATACTTATCAAGACATACTCGAACCTAATACACTGCAGTAGTCCAACAGAAAACACAACTTTAAAACTAGGGCCACAACTCACATAACTAAGCCCTGACACAGAACTCCGCTCTGATACCAACTTTGTCACGACCCAAAACAGGGGCCATGACCGGCGCTAGGGAACGGGAATTCTTTTGAATCCGGAACCCGTAGCAAGCCTAAAAATAATAAAATAAACATACAATAATAACAATAACAATATAATATGCAGCGGAAATAAAAATCATAATATCATAATATCATTTTCATCACTGGATTTAATCAAAATCCCATCTCATAAATATATAATCTTTTAATACAAATCCAGTTTCAACATAATACATCTCTTTAAAATAAAATACATGAAATCCAATACTTTAATTCATAACTACTGCAGTGTCTAGATAAAATAAATAAGACTCAAGTATATAATTTACACAAAGAAGCCGGGGCGGAAGAAATCCGGCGTATCGACCTGCTACTGAGGTCTGAAGAAGTTGACTCTCCTGAAAAATAGTCAACGGAGGGGAGTCAGACCTCACTGAGTGAATTACTATAATATATATACATACACACTAAGTGATAATGCATACAATCAACAATATATATATAATATGTATATATACAGGCAAATTCATACAGATGCAGAAAAATCATTTTTATATATTTTACTGAAAAATCCCAGTTTATGAAGGATCACATAGAACCCTAGAATATCGCAACCTCAGAAAATAGTGTTAAACAACACTCTAGCCATACAGGCTCACTTAGTCCAAATATATCCACTTAATCCATTTAGACAGTAGACTGGCCCCGAGACACTAAGTCAACCGAGCTCCAGCAGTCTGACTGCCAGTGTGATTGGCCCCGAGACACTTGGTCAACCGAGCTCCAGCAATCACACCTCCAAACCATATCTCACACATCAAATAATCATATTCCATCAATATCCACAAATGGTTAGTAACATAGACTAAAGCTATAGGCGTACCGGTACGTACTCGGTCCTAGTGCTGCCCACTAGGTAGCACGTTCTATTGATATCCTTCATTAATAATATAAATCATTCATTCATAATAAATGATGCATGAATTTAAATAAAATAACAATATAATCCATATATATATACCAGAAATATACCAAAAGTAAACCAGGTATATTTCGAGTATATATATGTCAAATAAGTCCAATCAAATCATAAATTAAACTAAAAATATATTTAAAAACATTTTAAATATATTTTATTTACAAAACATGCATATAATTTATTATATACCAAAAATATACTTAATATAAACTTAAGAAATAATCAAATTATTTATGCATATTTAATCAACATAAAACATGCATTTCTAAGTCATGCATCCTAAGCATATATATATAAAATAGTAACTCACCTAATGCGCTCCACGAGATAGGTCCGACGGGCCTGGTCCACTAGCCCTCGGTCTCGGTGCAACTAAACAAGCAATAAATAACCGACATTAGAATAAACCTAACAGAAATCCTAGAATTCAATCTAGAGTACTAAACACAGAATCAGAAATTAGGGTTCGACTGGATATCACGTTTTACGAGAATTCTATCGAAAATTCGACAGAACCTCCCCTGTAAAACGGACATCTCTCTACTCAAAAGAGTAGAGCTGACCCTGCAAAGAAACACACTTCAAAAAATAAGCTCAACATAAACCACAACCCCTCGGTCGGACTCCAGACTACAATCTACCGACCGGGGTCCACAATTCACAGAACAATCCAGATATACCAAAAATATCCTTAAATCACAGAAATACATTTTATAAGTAGAAATTACATAATTAACCTTAAAACACAGTAAAAATCGATAAAAACTCATTTTATTAGAAAAACCGTATATTATATATAATTGAAAATAATTCCCGAAAAATAGTTTTAATTAGTTAAAAATACCAAATATTTTGTAGAAATCATTTTTATACCTTAAATAAATATTAAAACCAATTAAATTACATTTTTAGGCAATTTAGGGTAAAATTACCAAAATACCCCTATATATATAAATATACTATAATTACTTCAAAAATTCACCAAAAATTATACAATTATCCAAAATTAATTTTCTCAACATATTTATCAATAATATTAATAATTAAACTCAATTAACCAATTAAATGCAAATAAAAACACATTTAACCTAATTTCTCAAAATCACATAAACTTCAATAATTCAAAATAAATATTTAGAAATTCATAAAAATTCCAAATAAATTCCTGTAATTCATTTCAACACCTAATTTAACCATAAACTCCAATTTCATAATTTAAATAATTAATTTCCGAAAATTAGAAAATAATATTAAAATATTCAAAAATACCCAAAAATCCAAACAACCTCCAAAAATTCTACAAAAAATCATACATGTAGATTAAGCTACTAGGAACAACATTTTTGAAGGAAGTTTTCATGAATCATCCAATTCGAAGCTCAAAAAAATCAAAAACCCTAATGTGACCGAAATTGAAAAATCGAAACCTAAGCAATTCTAGATCATTTTAGCTCAAACCAAAGCTAGAATCACACTCACCGGACCTCAAGGAGAAGAAAGAGACTGGCGGTGTCAGAAACAGTGGCCGGAATCGACGTGATCGACGGTGGATCGATTTTTGGCTTCTCCGGCCAAAATCGACTTCCAGGCGCCGGAAACAGCTTCCTCAGGCGGCAAAAATGGTTGGGGAAGGCGGGTGGCACACCGGACGGCACACCCACGGTGAAGAAATGGCGTGACAGGCGTCCGGACGGCGAGGAGAAGGATCGGGAGGAAGAAGAAGACTCGGGGGGGGGGGGCAAAATGGTAATTTTCCAATTCTTTTGATTTTTGATGTATATATATATATATATATATATATATATATATATATATATATATTAAAATAATATTAAATTACACACATCAAATATACACCACACACATAAAATCTAATATTTTAATAATTTATACTAAATAAAATTAATTAAATAACAATAAAACAAATAAATAATTAATAAAACATTAGGGTAATAATAAACCCTAATTAAATAAATATACACACACAGGCTTTATTTAATAATTTAAAAATACGCATGAGTTCATGCAAGTCCGAAAATATATTTAAAATAATTAATAATACATTATTTACGTGAAAATTTCCCCGAAAATACAAGTCCCGGGAAAATTTTACGTAAAACACTGAAAATAATACACAGTAATTAAAATAGGTTTTAAATACATATTAACTCGTAAAAATATCATATGATATACAGAAATTATTAACACTGCATATCCCGGTACAGTGTAAAAATATTTTAAAAACACGGGATATTACAAAAATGAACTACAAATCACCTACCAAATCAAACAACAGTATCCAAAACTTGTAATTGAAGATGATTGAACTCTACATTTCTATATATAGTTGAAAAGCACAGAATCATATCAAACAAAGTTCCCCTTGTGCATCACAATAAAGAAAAAGGAGAAGGACAACAATTTCTTTGATTTCACTCCAACAACAACTATATTACAGTCTGAGCAATAGTTAATAAGCATAAAAAACACAGAAACAACCTTTGACATAGTAGATTATGCAAAAAATATTGGCAAGCAAAACAACAAAGGCGAACAACAAAAAGTCCAAAGTCCATCTATCTATCTTCTATAATTAACAACATAAATATCAAAGAAGTGAAAGTCCATCAAATCTACAACAGTAAAAAGACGCTAAAGATAGTCATAAACCTCTATGCCATTTCAAACAATTTTCAATTTAGAGTCATCAAATCATGTGGAAGAAAATTCTTCATAAAATGCATTGATGTAAACTGCACCTAGAGATTGAGAGTATCAAGGTACAAAAACACAATGATGTTTTGAATATGAGAATTCAAAAATGAATAAAGTTGCAGCTTAGAGGCTAGATTGGGAAACCACCATCATAGAACAACAAGCATGATAACTGATTGCATCAAGTCAAAATATAACAGCTTAAAAATAGTGTATATACTAGTAGATATAATCAGAAATATGTAGAAGGATTATGACATCTCAATTAGCTATATGAAGGCTTAACGATCAAAAGAAATAGCTCTTGAATTCATAAGAGGAAAACTAGAAGAATCCTTTTCTTATCTGCCTAATTTCTTATAGATGATTGAAAAGACAAATAAAGGATCAGTATAGACCTGAAGACAAATACTGACAATAGATTCTTATATGTGTACATGTCATTACAAGCCATCAATCATGGATGTCAGCATTGCATAATGGTAATTGTGGGTGATGGGACTTTTCTTAAAATAAAATTTGGAGGCATGCTCCTAATAGCCTTAACACAAGACGCAACAGGTAAAATATTGCCACTTGCCTTTACTGTTATGGATTCTAAAAATGACAAATCTTAGATATGGTTTTTTGTGTAATTAAGAAAAACCTTGTGAATGAGAGATAAGCTTACTATAGTGTCTAATATACATCAAAGCATAGAATTACCTATAAAAGAGGTTTATCTTGAAGTTGCACATGCATTTTGCATCTATCACATCTTGAACAACATCAATATAAGCTTCAAGAAAAGAATAGTGAAAATTAAAGAACTATTTTTACAAGCTGCAAATAGTTATAAAGTAGAACAATTTGACAAGTATATGCATGACATATAAAAGATAGATGCAGACGGTGGGGTTTATTGTGCATCCAAGATTTTAACAATTGCGACACTGTTTGGGCTCAAGGCCCTTGGAACACACTAACCATTTTTATAAAGACATGACGTGGAGATGAGGAGTCGCCACCTAGGGTAATAACTGGGACAAATCATTTTGGTGGTACTCTATTCTTTAAAAGAAAGCTAGCACCATAACTAGGAGATTTGTGAATGAAATACTAACTTCTTTCAATGTTGTGTTCATTTAGAATTACTTTGTGAATTACTATCTTATTCTCTAATTACATGCAATTTTATTTAAACCCTAATTAAACATCCATTTAATCTAAAGGAAATAAGTCATAAAATTACATGTAAAAAATGCATACAAAAGGCAATGTTCCTATGTCTAAATTAGATTAATTTTATCAATTAAAATTAGATAATTCTACATATTTTATTTACAAGTAAAATGGACTAAAGATGGGCCTACATTTTAATTGAATTAGTGAACCTAAATCTATTTGTTTTAATTAACTAAGGAAATGAGCCTATTGTTTACAAATTTTTAAAGATGAAATTAGTTTATTAAGTGGGCCTAAGTTTAATTTAATTTTAACTCAAATAAAAATGGAGTCTAAGTTTATTTATTTTAAAAGAAATGAAATTAATGGGTGGAGCTAAATCTAAGTTAATTTTATTAACTAAAAATGGGCCTAACTCTAAATTAACCTAAATGAGCCTAAATTGATTTTAAAATTAATTAAACCTAAAAATCTAATTAAAAACCTATTTATTAAATGGGTTGAGCCTACCATGGGCTTGGGACCAAAAGAGAATAAAAACATAAAAACAAGCCCAATTCAATAAATATCCCAAAATAAATAAAAAAAAATAATTTTTATATGATTTTTCTAAGAATCTCTAATTTAATTTCCAACCCTAAAATTAATCTACTGCCATCATTAATTTTAATTGAATTTTACCAAATTGAGTCTAGATTACTAATCAATTGTTAGTGCGGAGAATTAAAATTCCACTAAAGGGTTATTACAAACTACAATGTAAGAAATTAAAATAAATTAATTACAATCCAATAAAGCCATGAAAAAAATATAGTAGAAAATAATAAATCTTAAATTCTACGGGGATTTCACAAAACTTAGTCCATGGCATCCCATGGATTCTTCAATGTTGCCAAATCTCACATCACCAACCTCACATTCAGAGCACCACAGGACACCAATCAAAACAAAAAAAACAATAAAAATTAATCAGTAACAAATTAATTAAGAAATAAAACAAAGAAATCAAATCAAAATAAAAAAAATAAAAAGAGTAGACGATGCTGTGCAAATACTGTTTGCATGCCCCTTAGATTGGGATTGTTACCATTTTGAGATTGACTCTGTTGTGTTTTCCTTGATTTTCTGGACTTTTAAAAACAAATAACATATTTTTTTTGATTTGAAACCTATAGTAGAAGGTCTGTATTTTTCAATTCACACTTTTTCTTTACAGTAGCTAATTAGGTTTTTTTTTCCTCTCTTTGGTTTTTTTCTTCGCAGCCCCTTTGCTTCTCTAGGTTTTTATTTACTAACTCTACCTCTCTAGCTCTAGCTCTCTCTCTCTAGGGTTTTTGCAGCCTTCCCCTTTTGGATTTTAAAGCTAGACCTAGCAACCTCCAACCTTGTGATCACGCAGGCGTTGGATTTTTAATTTTTGAACTTTCAAAATCAAGAGATAGATTTTTGAAAAAATCAAAGACTCTCACACACAAGGACACATGGTGTCTTGGACTAATGAAAAAATTAAGAAATGTCGAAAAAATAATTTTTAGCATAAAAAATCAGTTTTTAGTGAAAATCGGTAATTTAGAATGCCAATTTCCATCTTGTAATACCGATTGGCATTACGTAATGCTGGTCAGCATTAAATGCCGGCCGACCACTTTTATTTTTATTTTTTTTATTTTTTAATTAAATTACAAAAAAAGGTCCTCGAAAATTTATAATTTTTGCAATCAAATCCCTAAAAAAATAATTTTGCAATTAAATCCACAAAACGTAGCAATTTAGTCCTTTAAATTGCGAAACTCGACATTAGAGATCAATTCTCAATTAGATTTTCATTATAGGGGCTTTTTTCGCACACATGCACAAGTGCATCCCGAAATTGGGTGCTTACAGTTGCCTCCCTTTGTTGCTATTTGCTTGACAAATTATGGCAAAGCAATAGTAGCACACAATTTTGAAAGAAATAATTAGGGTACTTCATTGTATCCTAATTGACATGCTGATGCTTAAATTACTGAGCAATTTTAAGCAAGATGCTTTGTTTAATATGTTTCACTATATTTTCTATGGAATGTCTAGTGAAACTTATGCATTTCGCTATATATCCCATAGGACATCTAGCGACTTGTGATTTGAAAACATACTATAGTTCATGTGGAACGTCTTGCAGTAATACCATAACTACTGTGTAGTGTCTTGGGAACTGCACTATATTCCTTTTAGGACATGTAGTGACTGTTGAGTTCCGTGATGCAAACACAACGGAAAAATTAAAATTTTATCACGTTCCCAAGCCAGGATCCATGTAATTCGACTAATTGATTAAATCTAGGGTTTTTAATAATCTTACCAAAACGCAGAAGAGGCAAGATTCTCTGGAAGGGTAAGAGGAGGTTCACACCGGTGACACCTTACCTCGAGCTTTTTGGCTTGGTTGTTCGAATCAAGACGTCTCCAAAAGGATGCATCCTCTATAGGTATCCACACGAACAGCCCTTCACAAAACGAATTTGAGTGTGTGTGCTAGCAACCTCTTGACTGTCTTACAAATCAAGAACAAAAAGGAAAACTCTGTCTTTGTTTTCTAAGAGGAAAGAAAATGAATTTGGAGGCAAAAACAAGTGTGTGAAACCCTAGAGAATATAACATATTTATAGACTCCAAGTTAGGGTTTCACTTACCAATAACCTTTTGGTAATTTTCCATTTATTATATTCTGATTTTGTTTAAAAAGAAATCAAAAATAATATCTTATTTGTTTATTTAAAATAACATTTATCTTAAATAAATAAATAAATAAAACACTTTAATTATTTATTTCCACAGAGTTTATTTTGGGCTTATTAAACCCATATCCGTTTTGGGCTTGTTCTAAGTGTGTGACCCTGTAGGTTCACATAACATTGGCAGTGGGCCTAAATCTCTATTTAGGCCTACAAGTCATAAGTGGCCTCTAGCAAGACATTATGACTACCCAAGTCATGTGAAGTCAATAATCCGACATAACCTAATTACAGTGAATTTTATTGTCCCTTTATCACATGATATCTTAATTGAACATAAGGCATAGAATGTCATCCTTATATAGTTCAATATTATGACTTGATTCCAAGTAGACTGAAAATGATAACTCTTTATCAATTCATTTCAGCATGGCCATGCATTTTCATTCAGTCTATCTCATCAAGGGGCCTCTAGATATCTTTCTCATATTAATGAGGGATAAATTCCTTCTAAATTACTCACATTCCTCACATAACTAATTTTATATCCAACAACATTCTTTTAATCATCTGGTTAAAGACAATGTTAGAATGTGTCAAAACATAAAATAGCTATGTAGAAATCCATGATGATTTCAAGGTCAAAGGACCGAAATAAAATTACTGTGATAAGAAGTACTTATGACAATAATCTATGTAGTATTCTCATAGTGGGTCAATCCAGTACATGATCTCTCATCATGTACCTATGAGTTGACTTAATATCTCATATTTATGATTAGTAAAACATAACCATCAGTCAACATCATACTAGCCTTAATACTTTAATATTCATATAATGAATAAATGGCTAGGGATAATTAGAATAGAACTCTTATTTTAATCTAAGGGTTTTACTATCAAGTCACATACTTGATGGCCTTAGTAAGAATTAACCATTCATGTAATTATCATAAAATCAAATGATAATATAATACCTCTTTATTAATAAAATAATAAAGTCAATACATAATCACAAATGATTGACCTAGTGCATATCACTAACAGTGACAATGGTTTTCATTATATTCCTCGTGAGAAGTTTAATGAAATAAATGCAATGATTCTCACTATATTCCTTGTAGGATGTCTAGCGAGCCTTAATTTAAAAAAAGTGCTATAGTTCCCATGGAACGTCTAGTAATTTGATGATTTTAAAATTCTGCTATATTTCTTATGGGATGTCTAGCAACTCGTGATTTGAAAGCATGCTATAGTTCCTATGGAATGTCTAGCAATAGTACCATAACTACTATGTAATGACTCGCAGACTGCATTATATTCCTTTTGAGACATCTAGTGAGATATATGCAAATGAGTTTTGCTATATTCCTTGTGGGATGTTTAGTGTTTCATGATTTAAGAACATGCTATAGCTCTTGTGGAACATCTAGTAATGATACCGTAACTATTGTGTAGTGATTGGCAAACTACATTATATTCCATTTAGGACATCTAGTGAGATATATGCAAATGAGTTTTGCTATATTCCCTATGGGACGTTTAGCATTTCATGATTTGAGAACATGTTATAGCTCCTATGGAATGTCTAGCAATGATACAATAACTAATGTGTAGTGTCTGGTAGATCAAAAGATTTGAAAATTCATGTTATAACTACTTTGTACTATATAACATATTGAATTTAAAATTCATGTTATGACTACTGGGTAGTGCATAACAAAATAATATGAAATTTCTGTTATAATTACTATGTAGCATATAACAAAATGGATTTAAAATCCTTGACAAAAATGATGATGCATGTAAAATTATTAGATGCAACACTTTCATTGCTCACTGATAATGCTGAAATCCATAATTATTCATGATTAGCTGCAACTCTTTCATTGCTCATTGATAATACTGCAATCCATAACTGCTCGTGATTAGTTGTAACCCTTTCATTGCTCACTGATGATGCTGTAGTCCATAACTGCTCGCGATTAATTGTAACCCTTTTATTTCTCACTGATGATGCTGCAGTCCATAACTGCTCGTGATTAGCTACAACGCTTTCATTGTTCACTGATGATGCTGCAGTCCATAACTACTCATGATTAGCTGCAACCCTTTCATTGCTCACTAATTATCTTACAGTCCATAACTACTCATGATTATGCTACAGTCTATAACTGCTCATCCTTTCATTACTTGCCTTTGATAATGCTACAGTACATAACTGCTCGTTGATTTTAATTAACTGCAACCCTCCCATTGATCACCATTGATGCTGCAATCCATAATTGCTAGCAATTTTTATCTTTGCTTATTCGAGTTGAATGCTTTAAATTCTTTGTGTTGACTGATTATAATTTTTCCAGACTGATTTTGAATTTTTCTGTGTTGATTGATTAGAATTTCTCTACTAACTAATTTCAATTCCATTGTGTTAACCAACTCTACAACTTGGGCGCACTTCCTTCTAGATTTGTAATTCCTACAGACTTGATGAAGTTAGTTTTCAATCATGATGAATGTACAAAAGTACATCATAATATTGAAAATTTATGAGAAAATTCATCACTTGTTCACGATATAGCGTGCACTCAATGAATCTCACTATTTTTTTTATTTTCATGACTATTATTTATTTGTCATTTACAAAGGTCAAAGGCATTGTTAACCATCTTATGTTGAGAGCATATTTTTTACCAAGTGAAGAGCTTACTTTCACACCTAATTTTAGGGAGAATTTGCTAAACAAAACTTATGAAAATTGGGCATATATAGATCGAATTATGAGTATTAAAATAGCCTTTGAATTTTTTGACCTTAGTAATAATCAATATTAATTTTGATCTTAACAAAATTAATTTTGAGTATTTAATTTGTTTATTTAAGTGTGTATAAATTAGGACTTTATTGGAAGTTAAAATGAAGTATGATTATCTTGTGTTGATTGGACCTTTGAGATTCAAGGAGGCTTTTGACATCCTTAGAGCTTTATAATGAGAAAGTTAAATTCTTAAAATTTAAAGTAGAAATCTTGATCTTTATAAATTAGTCTTATTTGTCAAAATCTGAGTTCATTTGGGTATGCAAATTTTGAGTCAAAATCCACATATACGTATGCCATCTCAGATTGCACATCTCTTAGTATTTTGGACCTATCTTGAGTTATAGAAGTCCAAATAAGGTGATTCAAAATGATATGGAAAGATAAGTCAAATATATACAACTTTAATGAGAAATTATGGGTAAATTCAAAGTTCTTTATGAGAAAATCATGGCTTTAACTTATGCATAGCTGTCTCACAGTATTCTATATTTCAGATTGCACAGCTCTTAGTATTTTAGACATATCCTGAGCTAAAGAAGTCAGATTTTGGTGATTAAAAATGATATAGAAATTTAAGTTAAATATATACAACTTTTATGAATAAAGGATGAGAAAATTCAAATTTCTTCAATAGCAAATCACGGGTTCAACTTTGATATAGTTGTCTGATAGTATTCTGCATTTTAGATTGCATAGCTCTTAGTATTTTGGACATATATTAAGCTAAATAAGTTTAATTTGGATGATTCACCAATATTATAGAAAGCTAATTCAAATATCTACAACTTCTATGAAGAAAGTATGGGCAAATTCAAACTTCTTGAGTAGCCAATTACGATTTCAATCCGTGAATAGTTGTCTGACAACATCACTTTCAATGATTCAAAATATAGACATTGGACACATCATTTGCACCTCCAACAACTATATTTTTAAGTATAAATACTTCTATAGCTGAATGGAAGTTAATAAAATTATTTATTATTCATTCTTTCTTAAGCATTCATTGAGCTTTCAAATTCTCTTAATCAATTCTTTGTTTGTATAACTCTTGTGAGAGTTGGGTGTGTGTTAGAAATAGAATTTCTCTTCATCTTAAATCTTAGGTTAGATTAGAAAGGAAATGAGATTTATTTATAAAGGAATTGGTTTAAGTGTTTTCCATTAAAACACTTAGGTTTTGGTTTTTTTGAGTGAGCTTTGAAAACTAATGTTGTAAGGTTATAAGAGTGAGCCATAAAACTCTTGTGTAATCTCAATCTTATGAATAAGATTATGGGTGATGGAAAATTCTAACTTCGAGATAAGTTAGGTGGAGAAATAGGATTATTTTTGAATCCGAACTCCTTAAATCTTTGTGTTCTTCATTCTTCTTTCTCAACTTCCATTCAATTCTTGTAAAGAATTCATTTAATTTCTCATTTTTGTTTGATAGTCTTATTCATCCCCCTCTAGGAATCTTTTTATTTGGTATCAGAGCTAATTGTCCCTTATCATTAATTAGGGCAAAGCACCAATGAGAACTCTCACTTATGAACTATATCACCGAAGCAGGGCTCTCTGCTCATTGGTGTTGGTGCATCGGTGGAGATGATGATTGACTAGTCTGATTGGTACCATTGAAAGGTGATATAGGTTGGGTATGACTTATAAAAATTTTCATTTGGTATAAAAGCTTGAATTTTAGGTACTTCATTATTAGAATACAACATTATGGGTCTTAGACCATTCTTTGATGGTAGTGACTACTTCATTATTAGAATACAACATTATGGGTCTTAGACCATTCTTTGATGGTAGTGACTATCCACATTTAAAATTCAAAATGGAATTATATCTTGATTGTGATTCCATTAAACTTTGATTACTCTAGTCTCTTCAATGACAAGAGAAGAAGGAGGTAAGCTTCAACATTGTATGTCGGCCAAAGAAATGTGGGAGACCTTAGAAAAGCACTACGAAGGAAATATTCAAGTAAGAAGTAAGAAGGTTCAACTTTATATGCATAAATATGAACTCTTCAAAATGAAGCCTCATGAATCAATTACAGAGATGACAAATCATCTCAATGCTCTCCTCACAACCCTCAAGAAACTTGGAAAACATTTCTTCAAGGAAGAAGTAAGTAACAAGATTCTAAGAATCCTATCTAAGAAGGATTAGGAATCTCATGTTACTTTAATTGAGGAAGCTCAAGACCTTTCCACCTTATCAACCAATATGCTCATTGGTAAGCTCTTAAAATATGAGCTTACTATCAAGTAAAGAGGTGAAGAACAAAAAGAGAAAGAAGAAAAGAAAAAGGGCATTACTCTAAAAGCTCTTCAAGAAGATAGTGAAGAGGAAAGCATAAAACATTATAGTGATGAAGATGGTGACATTTCCATGCTTACTAGGAACTTTAAGAAGTTTTTAAGAAAGAAAAACTTCTCAAGAATAAGGGATTTTAATAAGAAGTTTAAAGGAGATGGGAAGAAGAAAACTAAGGAGGTTACTTGCTATGAATGTAAGAAACTGAGACACATTAGAAGTGAGTGTCCCAAACTCAAATTCAAGAACAAAGGAGGAAAAGATAAGAAGAAGGCATTCAAAGCTACTTGAGATGATTCCTTTAAATTCGAAGAGGAAGAGGAACAATAAGAGGTGGCCAATCTTTGCTTCATGGACCTTGAAAATAAAAATAAGGTACCATTTACTTCTTATTCTTCCTTTGATGATTGAGATAATTATTATGATAACAATGATGAGAGCTTTATTATAAGCAAATTACTTGTTAAATGCAAAATTTTATTATCTAAGAAGAATCATTATAAGAATGAGTTAGGTAGCTTAAATAGAGAACTAAAAATTTTAAAAATTAATTTTGCTAAACTTGTTGAATCAAATGAAAAACTTATTAGTGATGCAAAATCTTCTAATTCATTGGAAGATCAACTTAAGAAAGCAAATGATGAAAATCATAAGCTTTTTAAGGAGGTCTTAGAATTAAAGAATTCCATTGCTAAATTTAAGAGAGCAAAAGAAACTTTAGATAGTCTTCTTGACTTTCAAAAATTTCATAGAGATACCCATGGAATTGGATATAAGAAAGAAATGTCTTCATCATCTTCATCACATATTAATTTTGTAAAAGCTTCACATGAGTCCACTCCTTAAACCTTCAAATCAAATGAGACTTAAGCTTTCAAAGCTGAAAGATCTCATGTGTTAAATATCAAGGGAAAGTCTCATGAGATTCATCCTTCATTAATACAAAGAGGAAAGGCTCAAACTAGAGCACCTAAACCCAAACATGCTTATATGTACATTAGACACAATTATAATAGGCATGCTACATAATACAGTGCACATAAACATGTTGCACAAAATTATAGAAATTCATATCACCATTGCCAATGCATGTCTCATTTAATGACACAAAACCATAGGAGATACACACAACGTCAAAGGTATATTGAACATACTAGGAAAGCATTTCATTCTAGGAGGAATAAATTTGAAAATATTATATGTTCTTATTACATGATCAAAGGACATACTAACAATGTGTGCTTCTATAGAAGACTGCATATGAATTTACTTCCTATGGATTATCTTGAAACTAACCAACCTAGACCAAGAAAGGTTTGGGTCCAAAAGAACACTTAAATTGTGTTATGTAGATGTGCTTGAAATCTACAAGAACAAAAAGCAAGTGGTATCTTGGTAGTGGATGTTCAAGGCACATGATAGGAGATAAAGAGCAATTCAACAAACTTGATGCTAAGGATGGAGGACACGTTACTTCAGAGATAATGCAAAAGGAAAAATTATTGGCGTTGGAGAAATAGGTAATCCTCAATCCTTATCTATACATTATGTTTTTTTTGTTGATGGTCTTAAATGTAATTTTCTTAGTATAAGTCAATTATGTGACATGGGAAATAAGGTAACTTTCTATCCTAAAAATTGCTTTATTAGTAGTTTTGATGAAAATAAAATTATTTTTAGTGGTGAAAGAGTAGACAATATTTATGTCATTGATTTGAATAAAATTGATAACAAAGACATAAAATGCTTAATATTTATCTCCCATGACATATAGACATGGAATAGAAGGTTAGGACATGCAAATTTTGAGCTTTTGAATGATTTTTGTAAACATGAACTTGTGACTGGTTTACCTAAGCTTGAATTCACTAAGGATAAACCTTGTGATGCTTTCCAAAAGGGAAAACAATCCAAGTCCTCATTTAAGCTAAAAAATGTAGTGTCCACCTCTAGGCCACTTGAATTTATACATATGGATTTTTTTGGACCATCTAGAGTTGCTAGTCTTAGTGGAATGCACTATGTATATGTATTGGTTGATGATTACTTTAGATTTACATGGGTATGTTTCCTTGCTCATAAGAATGATGCATTTAAAGCTTTTGAAAAGTTTGCAAAAAGAGTTCAAAAAGAAAAAGGCTTTTATATTTCTTCTATTAGAAGTGATCATGGAACTGAATTTGAAAATGAATTTTTCAAAAACTATTGTAATGAAAATGGTATTTCTCATACATTTTCATCTCCTAGAACTCCTCAACAAAATGGGGTAGTTGAAAGGAGAAATAGAACTCTTATGGAAATGGTTAGAATAATGCTTTATGAGTATAATTTGCCTCTATATTTTTGGGCAGAAGTTGTTAACATATCTTGTTATATTTTAAATCGAGTTTTCAAGAAAATTGGAACAATAAAAAAACTAAAATCTCATATCTAAGAGTATTTGGATGCAATTGCTTTATATTGAACACCAAGGACAATCTTGGGAAATTTCATTCTAAAGCCGATGAAGGAATTTTCGTAGGCTATTATGTTTCTAGTAAAGCATATAGGGTCTTTAATAAGAGAACTCTAGTAGTTGAAGAGTCAATGCATGTGTTATTTGATGAATCAAACTCACTTAATCCTATAAAGAATGTTTGTAGTGTTGATGATCTTGTAGGTGACAATGAGATTGTGAAAACACAAGAAGAAAATACTAGTAAACCTTTAGAACTTGAAGATCCAAGCAAAGATAAAAATGAGGAGACATCTCAACCTACCTTGAAGGATGAACATCCAAAGGATTGGTAATTCAAGAAAGCTCATCCTCAAGACCTTATTATAGGTGACACAACAAAAGGGGGTAACTACTAGATCTCAATTAAAGTCTATTGTTAATTTAGCCTTCATTTCTTAAATTGAACCCAAAAGTATTGATGATGCTTTATGTGATGAATTTTTGGTCCTTGCTATGCAAGAAGAGTTAAATCAATTTGAGAGAAACAAGGTTTGGACCTTGGTTCCTAAACCTAAACATCATACTATTATAGGCACCAAATGGGTGTTTAGAAATATAATGAATGAACAAGGTGTCATAACTAGGAACAAAGCTAGACTAGTAGCTAAAGGTTATAACCCATAGGAAGACATTGATTATGATGAAACCTTACCCCCGTTGCAAGGTTAAAAGCTATTAGGATGGTACTTGCATTTGCATCATTCATGGATTTCAAACTTTATCAAATGGATGTTAAAAGTGCATTTTTAAATGGTTTTATTGAAGGTGTATGTTGAACAACCTCTAGGTTTTGAAAGCTTTGATTTTTCAAATCATGTATTCAAACTTTCCAAAGCATTATATGGATTGAAACAAGCTCCTAGAGCTTGGTATGAAAGATTGAGCAACTTCTTATTAGAGAAAGGTTTCTTTAAAGGAAAAGTTGATACAACTCTTTTCATAAAGAAATCCAAGCATGATTTATTAATTGTTCAAATATATGTTGATGAAATTATATTCGGTGCTACTAACCATTGCTTGTGTGAGAAATTCTTTAATTTAATGCAAGGAAAATTTGAGATGAGTATTATGGGTGAACTCAAATTCTTTATTGGATTACAAATTAAGCAACGCAAAAATGAAATTTTCATAAATCAAACCAAGTATGCAAGAGACGTTCTCAAGAAATTTAGCATGGATGGAGCTAAGATAAGTAAAACTCCAATGAGTACCATAACCAAACTTAACAAAGACGAGAGTAGCAAACTGGTTGATGAAAAATGATTTAGAGGTATGATCAGATCTCTTATTTTTTTAACTGCTAGTAGACCCGATATTATCTTTTTTACTCGCTTGTGTGCTAGATTTCAATAAAGTCCTAGAGAGTCTCATTTGAATGCTATTAAAATAATTTTCAAATATCTTTTTGGTACAATGCATTTAGGACTTTGGTATCCTTACTTGAATTTGTTGGTAGTTCCAGAAGTTCATCCTTTAACTTGATTAGTTATTCTAATGCAGACTTTGTTGGTAGTTTACTAAATAAAAAAGAACTTCTGGAACTTGTCAAGTTTTAGGACAATGTTTAGTTTCTTGGTTTAGCCAAAAAAAAAAAAAGTTTCGGTTTCCTTGTCCACTGTTGAAGCTGAATATATTGTAGCAAGTCTTTGTTGTTCATAAGTTTGTGGCAAAAACAATAGTTATTAGACTATGGTGTAAAACTTAATCACATTCCAATCAAATGTGATAATACAAGTGCTATTAACCTTAGCAAAAATCCCATTCAATATTCTAGAACTAAGCATATAGACATTAGACATCATTTATTGCGTGATCATGTTCAAATTGGTGATATCTTACTTGAATTTGTTGATACAAATAATCAACATGCAGATATCTTCACCAAACCTCTCAATGAAGAGAGATTAAATTTCATTAAGCAAGAACTGGGCATGATTGATGGTTTTAGTTTATCTTGATTTTATGTTTAATTAATGGTTGATCTATTTTCATGTGAAATCATGTCGTGCTTATTGATTACTTTGATTGATAAATATTTTGATTTTGATTTTAATTTTTTTTGGTTGTTAGCTTATATTTGGTCTATATTTTTAAATTTCCTTTTGCATTTTGTTAAAAGAAGAGAAATAATTTGAGTTTGCATGTGTACCTAGTTAATTTTTTTTAACATATGTACTTAGTTTATTTTTAATTTTAAAAACTCCCTTAAAAAATGTGTTTATGTTAGTGACATATTATATTTTTATTTGATATAGGGGGAGAAAATTTGTTTAAATTTTTGCATGCATATTAACTTTATAATTAATTTTGCTGTACATCATATGTTACAAAAGGCCTTATTTTGTTTACTTTATGTATGACATAGATTTTCTAAAGATTTTGAGTATCTTTGTTTTTCATTTTCCCTTTATATCTTTGTCTTTTCTTTTTGCTTTTGATAAAGGGAGAGAAATATATTTGAGTTTGTTATTTATTACTATACATGTATATAATATTCTTTTTAGGATTGTTTTGATCTTTGATAAGACATGCATTACTATACATGTATATAATATTTTATTATTGTGTTTATACATACATAATTCACGTATAATTTCTTCTTAGGAATGATTTTTATCTTTGATAAGACATGAATATCTTCTTAGAAATTGTTTTTATCTTTAACAAGGCATGCATTATTATACATATGTATAATATTTTATTATTGTGTTTACACAAAAATAATTCATGTATAATTTCTTCTTAAGAATGGTTTTTATCTTTGATAGGTCATGAATATCTTTTTAGGAATTGTTTTGATCTTTGATAAGATATGAATATTTTTAAAAAGATTTAGTGTATCTTTGCTTTGTTCCTATAGGAAGTGATGCATTTTAGTAGCACTATATGCATATATGTTTGAAATTATTTTCTCACATTGCTTAACATTTATGTAAATTATTATGTTATCATATTTTATATTTTTAATATATTTGTTATAAGAATGTCATGTTTTTATCACTCTTGCTATATTTTATGTTGTTTATATTTTTTTTTATTAAAGGGAATAATCTATAAATTTATATTTCTTATCATATCCATATTCATAGGGGGTGAAATAAAGAAATATATTTCATTACATTTGGTATCATTATTATCACAAATATTATCACACACTTTATTTTCTATTATTTTTTAATCAAACTCAAAATAAGTTTGTTAGAATAAAAAATGGGGAGATTGTTGACCTTTGCAATAATCAATCTTAATTTTGATCTTAAAAAACTTAATTTTGAGCATTTAATTTGTTTATTTAAGTGTGTATAAGTTAGGACTCTATTGGAAGTTAAAATGAAGTATGCTTATTTTGGGTTGATTGGACCTTTGAGATTCAATGAGGCTTTTGACATCCTTAGAGTTTTATAATGAGAAAGTTAAATTTTTTACATTTGAATTAGACATCTTGAGCTTTTTGAATTGGGCTTATTTTTCAAAATCCAAGTTCATTTGGGTATGCAAATTTTGAGTCACAATCTATGTATATGTCTGCCATCTCAGATTGCACATCTCTTAGTATTTTGGACATATCTTGGGTTACAGAAGTCCAAATAAGGCGATTAAAAATTATATGGAAATATAAGTCAAATATCTACAACTTTTATGAAGAAATTATGGGAAAATTAAAATTTCTTCAGGAGAAAATCACGGCTTCAACTTATTTATAGCTGTCTGATAGTATTCTGCATTTCAAATTGCACAGCTATTAGTATTTTGGACATATCCTGAGATACAGAAGTTCAATTTAGGTTATTCAAAATGATATAGAAATATAAGTTAAATATCTACAACTTTCATGAAGAGATGATGGGAAAATTCAAATTTCTTCAATAGAAAATCATGGGTTGAACTTAGATATAGTTGTCTGATAGTATTCTACATTCAAATTGCATAAATCTTGGTTTTTCGGACATATTTTGAGCTAAAGAATTCCAATTTGGATGATTAAAAATGATATGGAAATCTAATTCAAATATCTATAGCTTTTATGAAGAAAGTGTGGAAAAATTCAAACTTCTTGAGCAGCCAATCACAGTTTCAATCTATGAATAGCTGTCTAATAGCATCACTTTCAATGATTCCAAATATAGATGTTGGACACATCATTGGCACCTCCAAAAACTATATTTTTAAGTATAAATACCTCTAGAGATAAATGGAAGTAAAGAAACTTATTTATTATTCATTCTTTATAAGCATTCATTGAGCTTTGAAATTCTCTTAAACAATTCTTTATTTGTATAACTCTTATGAGAATTGGGTGTGTCTTAGAAATAGAATTTCTCTTCATATTAAATCTTGGGTTAGATTATAAAGGAAGTGAGATTTATTTCTAAAGGAATTGGTTTAAGTGGTATCCATTAAAACACTTGGGTTTTGTTTTTTTTGAGCGAGCCTTGAAAACTCATAATGTAAGGTTATAAGAGTGAGCCATAAAACTCTTGTGTAATCTCAATCTTGTGAATAAAATTATGGGTGATTGAAAATCCTAACTTGGGGATAAGTTAGGTGGAGATGTAGGATTGTTATTAAATCTGAACTCCTTAAATCTTTGTGTTCTTCATTCTTCCTTCTCAACTTTCATTCAATTCTCGCAAAGAATTATTTTAATTTTTCATTTTTATTTGATAGTCCTATTCACCTTCCCTCTAGGACTTTTTTCATAATTATTTTTTATGCTTTCCTTCATTATCCGAGTATTCCCCTGCCTTTCTTATATTACTCAATGTGGATACCGTTGGAAAGGTCCTTTGGATACTCTTACTCTCACAGAGTATTAGAGTAAATAAAGCATTTTTTTGTCATAGTCCTCTTTTAGTGTTCCCTTGCCTTTCTTGTATTACTCAGTGTGGATACCATCAGAGGTTTCATGTTGATAGTTTTACTTATTTTTGAGCATTGGAGTAAATTATGCTTGCTCTTTTTTCAATTCTCCTCTTAGTATTTCCCCACCTTTCTCGTATTGCTCAACGTGGATACCATCAATATATTTTGTTCTCATACTCATTTTGAGCATTGGAGTAGATTATATGCATATTTATTATTTGAAAGACTAAAATGATACTTTGAAATTCAAGCAATTTATTCTTCATGTCCATAGATTTTGTTTTTGCATTTTCTTCCCCTTATTTGGCTGCAAAGCAAGCATTAGATTGATTACAGTTTATAAACTCTCAACACAAAGCCATTAGCTAATCATCTAAATTCTGTGAGGCTAATAAAAAAGAGCCATTATGATCAAAGGTCATGAGATAGGATTTTTGTACATGATCTTGTGAAGTGGATGAATTTACTTTCAATTTATGGATTTTATTATTAAGATTGTACTTTTATTTTAGAATCTAAGGAAATAAGGTTTTGTTACTTCCCTTAATTATTTTAGTGAGCGTTTAGCATTTGTTATCTTGCCTATTCTTATTGATGTATCGGTTCCTTTCCTCTTCTTCATTCTCTTTTGTTTTTCCCTTTTAATTATGGTGATGATGTCTTTAACCACAAAGATAATGATGCTCCACTATTGAAGTCATGGCTTAGGGTTGAATTTGCCTTTCTGCCATTCCATTAATACTATGGTAGAGGGCTTCATTCCTCTTCTTAATATCTCCTGCAAAAAAGGTTAAGGAGTTAGAGATCTTATTTCATGATCAAATAATTTTTCGGAGTGCATTCATTTTAAGTTTTGAGTGCATTCTTCTCTTTTTAGGGTCGACGAATGTATTTCTGACATGTTAGGCCTTCTTATTACCATATTCCATACCCTACACATGTCTAACTATTATGGAGAGATATTCCAGATGATGCTCCAGATGAGACTATGGAGATGGATATTGAATCCGAGGAGCTTGAACATCCTATCCAGCCTCTTGAGGTTGCTAGGATAATGCTTTTACAAGTGTCACTATTAGTGATATTCCTTTACTAAATAGGCTAATATTTTATTGGGCTCCTAAGGTCTAAAGTCCCATTGAGTATCAGGTTCACCTTGATAGTGATACCCTTTTCCTTCAGATGTGAACATTCTAACTACCTTTATGCACTTTTACAACACAAATTTTGAATGTTAGTAGCAAAGTATTTGCACAAACTCACCTAATCTTAAAGAATTTATTATGCAAAGCAAGTATTTCACAATAAATGTATGTAGGTGTATGCATGTTATGTATGGCATGCATGATCCTAATAGGTCTCCTATTTGGAACAGAGCTATGTTTTAAGCTGGGAGTGTGAGTATGAGTTGCCTCATTAATAGCCTATAGGTTTGAGCACTGAATGCCTTGCTGTTGGTACTTCTAATGTCAAAGCCTTTGATACAGTTTGTTAAATAGATGACCATATTAGCAAGTAGGGTCTATGGCTAGACACTGGAGCTTGTGGTTGACCGATGCACTATTGAACTTTTCTTTTTGCTATTGCTTTTGCTGTATGATAACTGATGTATTTATATGCTTCTTTCTGCTTTGAGATCTCTCATACTAGCTCTTATACTTTAGTGTTCCTTCTTCACTCTTTGAATGCAGACTTACTATTATGTAATTTTACCCCTAGAGCTACATTTTGCCCCTAGTTTCAATCTCATGAATTAAAGATGCAAAGGATGGGTGAATTGACTGAAGTGAGTTCTTAATGATGAAATCAACTGGACTTGCTCTTTAAAGAACTCTTGAGTTGAATGTAAGGCTTGATGCTGATGTAATGATTAATGATAGTTATAAGACAAGACTTACAATGCAAGTTACTAAGCCACCTAAATTCTCAAGGTATAAGGGGACGCTAGGCTTATAAGGAAAATTACAAAGGGGTGGCAAAAAAGAAAATATAACTAAAATAGTGATCTCATAAATCTGATTTAGCTTTCATTATGTATTGTCTTTCTATTCACATACTTATGCAGTATGATAAAGACGAATATGCGATATTTGAACAAAAATTTCAAATTTAATTTTACTAATTTATTATGGCAAAAATGAGAACATTTATTACATCACACGATACAACTCTTATTATCAGTTAGTCATAAATTTTTTCTATATAATTTTTGCCTCACTGTTCTTTTTTCTCTTTTTTTTATCATTCTTTTTATTTTTTCTTCAAATTTCCTATCTTCAGAAGTTACATCATGTGATGTATGAATATTCTTTGAATTTGCATTTGTGCCCATGCTAAATGAATAGAATAAAATTGAATTTATGTTAAACATGCAGATGCTATTAATATTATAATGCACAGTACCATTAGGATGTACATTACATAAGTAAGCATGATCAGAATTCATATCATCAATCACTAAAATAAAAAAGAAACTAAAATTTTATTCAAAGAAGACAATAAGAAAATTTATTTCTTATTCTAGATGATAGGGATTTTGTCCTTCAGGTGGCTGACATAACAACTATTTTTGTATCTTCTTGCCAACTATCTCCATGACTTCATCTTTCTGTACCTCAAATATGCAATTTTCTTTCTTGTCTAGCAGCTTCTTATTATCAAACTCATCACCCCATCCTGCAGGCATAATAAGCTCAAATGGTATATTAAAAGAAAGTGGTTTAGTATAAAACACTGTATAGTTGAACTTTTCTGAAGGCTGACCCAATAAGTCTTCTGGTCCTTCCTTATCTTTAGGGGCATTAGGAGATTTCTCTTTGGTTTTAAGGTCTAGGTTCTTAAAGGAGTTTAGCACTTCTTCCTCACTAACTCCTGAGTTGATCATCATGGTAGTTAGGGGTGGTACATTTTAGCAGTTTAGGAAAGGTTTATTTCTAGTGCTTAGGTTTTCAGGCTCTGTGATCTTTCTGGAGTCTATAAGGTTTTGTATTTCATGTTTGAGGTGGATGCAGTTTTTCATGGAGTGTTGGAGGTTTTTATGGAATTTGCAGTGCTTGTTTGGGTTATAGCCTGGGATGTTTGATTTTGGTGGATTTGGATGTGGTAAAGGTTAAAGTAAGCCCTTTTGCATTAAACATTCTAGGACTTTTAATAAAGGGTGGTTAAAATTGGAGAATCTCCTTGATGTTTGTACAACATGCACTTCTATAGCTTGGCTAGTGCTTCTTTGTTGTATGCCCCCAGTTGGGTAGTTCCTTGCCCTAGTAGTTCTAGAGATCTTATTTTTCTCACTTTTAATTTCCTAAGCTTGCAACCCATTGTCATAAAGGTTTATAAATGTCTTGGGATTTATCATTTGCAACCTCTTAACTAAATTGGGTGACACATTACGGACTATCATCCTAACTGATCTTTTTTAACCAACTTGTTTTTCATTAATCTTGCCTTGTTCATAAATCTGGTTAAGAAATCAGAAAAGGATTTGTTTGATTTTTGCTTAGTTCCAAATCCTTGATGGAAACTTCTAATTTAGTGTTATAATTATATCATTTCAAAAAAGTAGTACACAGTTCTTTCTAATCAACCTTGATAGACTTTTCTAACCTATGATACCAATTTACAGCCATTCCCTTTAAACACAGTAGAAATAACCTAGTAATCACTACTAATTGGGCCTTAGTAGTGCTTATAATTATTGTGTACTGATTGAGATGAATCCTAGGATCTCTAGTTCCATCAAACTTCTGCAGCTGAAGGATTTTGAACTTCTTAGGTAGCTTATTACCCTCCATTAGCAGCATATTATCAAAGTTAAATGAATATCCTGTGCCTTGTCCTCTAAGCAGCACTTCCATGTTGGACATTTTCTGGGGGTTAGTGCTTGCATCTATTTAGATTCATGGTCTTATACTAGTTCAAGTGATTCTCTCTTTGCTTTCTCTACCATGAAGTCCTCAAGCTTCATATTAACAGTAGGTGGGTTTCTAGAAACAACTTTCCCCTCAATAGGTGGAGCATCTGCAGTAAGTGGGATAGCTACAACAATAGGTGGTTGATCAATTACAGGTGGTGGTATTACAACAGTAGCAGGTTGTATCAATTTAGATAAAGTCTGTCTTAGTTCATCTTGCATCATAGCCCTTATATCATCCATCAAAGCTCCCTTGATGTCTTCTAAGGTGCAATTCTTTCCTTGTTGTTGTTCTATTTCTATATGCTCAGTTGGAGTTGGTTCAACTTGCAAGTAAAATAGATTAATAGGACTCTTCTCTAGTCTATAAAGGATCTCTTTTGCTATGACTTTAGAATTTAATTTTGTTCTTTTTAGTCTACAACCTTTCCGTCCTAAAATACAAGAAAACCTAGATGAATCTATGATGGTTGTAAAACAAAGTGTTAGTGTGATGGATAAAATGCATGTATGCACGATGCACGTGCTATGCAATAAGTATAAAATATCAAGTATCAATCAAATGTACAATGTTCATCCTTCAAACCTTATTCCTCCTATACCCGTGTTTAATGGTGAGTCTCTTTTCTTATGATTTTTTGGTCTTAGCCTTAATATTAACAGGGGATGTCAAGAACTAATGTGCATGCCAAATCTCTGAAAGCAGTAAAGCATAAAAATAGTATTTCTAGGTATAAAAGATTAGCCCAATATTTATTAACCCAAATGGGCTTCTAAAGTATGGGCTTAGGCCTTTATAGATAGAAATACCTCATGGCAACATACACAAGTAATTTAGGTAAATCCTAGGGGAAGTAACTAAGCCATTATATATGGTTAGGGTTTAATGAAAATTTAAGGTTCCTTTAGCAAGATGCCCTCTGTTAAGACTTGAGTTACATGTCAAGGTCAGAAGGGCCCAACATCCTTTGCAAACTTGAGAGAAGACTACCCCCTTTAGGACTTAGGTTACAGATTCTGGTCAGATGATCCTGGTAATCTCTCTTGAGCCGAGTTAAGGCTAAGAGTGATGGTTAGCCAGTTTATAACTCTATGAAGCTAGTGGAATCATGGAATCATAAACCAACGCCATCAGTTAATAGGGACATGCAGAATGAATGCAAGAATAAAATAATAATTAATAAAAAAATTTTAAAGAACATAAGTAAAATTAGTATCTCTTATCCCTAGTGGAGTTGCCACTATAGATGGTAGGGTTTAGCACACATCCAATATTTTAGCAATTGTGTGACTGTTTGGGCTCAGGGCCCCAGGAAACACACTAACCATTATCATAAGACATGACGTGGAGATGAGGAGTCGCCACCCAGGGTAATAACTGGGATAAATCATTTTGATGGTACTCGATTCTCTAAAAAAAAGCTAATACCACAACTAGGAGATTATGGTAACAAAATATTAACTTCTTTCAGTCTTGTGTTCATTTATAATTACTTTATGAATTGTTATCTTATACTCTAATTACATGCAATTTTATTTAAACCCTAATTAAACATCCATTTAACCCAAAGGCAATAATTCATAAAATTACATGTAAAAAATTGCATACAAAAGGCAGTATCCCTATGTCTAAACTAGATTAATTATATCAATTAAAATTAGCTAATTCTACATATTTCATTTACAAGTAAAATGGACTAGAGATGGCCTACATTTTAATTGAATTAGTGAACCTAAATCTACTTGTTTTAATTAATTAAGGAAATAAGCCTATTGTCTATAAATTTGAAAGAAGAAATTAGTTTATTAAGTGGGCCTAAGTCTAATTTAATTTTAACTCAAATAAAAATGGAGCTTAATTCTATTTATTTTAAAAGAAATGAAATTAATGGGTAGAGCTAAATCTAAGTTAATTTTTTTAACTAAAAATGGGCCTAAATTTAAATTAACATAAATGGGACTAAATTGATTTTACAATTAATTAAACCTAAAAATCCAATTAAAAACCTATTTATTAAATGGGATGACCCTACCGTGGGCTTAGGGCCCAAATAGAATAAAAACATAAAAACAAGCTCAATTCAACAAACATTTTAAAAATAAATCAAAACAATAATTTTTACATGATTTTTCTAAAAATCCCTAGTTCAATTTCATGCAACCCTAAAATTAATTTATTTCCATCATTGATTTTAATTAAATTTTACCAAATTGAGCCTAGATTACTATTTAATTTTTAGTTTAGAGAATTAAAATTCCACTAATTTCCCTTTATTGGGGCTATTACAAATTACAGTGTAGGAAATTAAAGCAAATTAATTACAATCCAATAAAAGCCATGAACATAATACTATAGAAATCCTAAATTCTATAGGGATTTCATAAAACTCAATCCATGGCATCTCATGGATTCTTCAATACTACCAAAATCTAACATCACCAACCTCACATTTAGAGCACCACAGGACACCAATCAAAACAAAGAAAACAACAAAAATTAATTAGTAATGAATCAATCAAGAAATCAAATAAAGAAATCAAATCAAAATAAAAAAAGAAAAAGAGTAAAAGATGTTGTGCAAATGCTGCTTGAATGCCCTTCAAATTGAGATTATCACCATTTTGAGATTCACTTTGTTGTTTTTTTCTTAAATTTCTGGACTTTTAAAAACAAAGAATGTATTTTTGTTGATTTGAAACTTGTAGTAGAAGGTTTGTGTTTTTCAATGCATACTTTTTCTTTGCAGTAGCTAATTAGGGTTTTTTTTTACCTCTCTCTGGTTTTTTTACAACCCCTTTGCTTCTCTAGGTTTTTTTTACAGACTCTACCTCTCTAGCTCTAGCTTTCTCTCTCTAGGGTTTCCGCAGCCTCCCCCTTCTAGCTTTTAAAGCCAAACATAATAACCTCTAACCCTACGATCATGCAGGCATTGGATTTTAAATTTTTGAACTTTCAAAATCAAGAGATAGAGTTTGAAAAAATCAAAGAATCACACACGCAAGGACACATGGTGTCCTGGAGAAATAAAAAATTAAGAAATGATGAAAAAAATAATTTTTAGCATAGCAAATAAATTTTTAGTTAAAATTGGCACTCTGGAATGCCGATTTCTATCCCGTAATGCCAATTGGCATTGCTTAATGCCAACTGGCATTACTTAATGCTGGTTGACATTAAATGCCGACGAACCACATTTATTTTTATTTTTTTAATTAAATTACAAAAAAGGTCCTTGAAAGTTTTTAACTTTTTCAATTAAATCCCTAAAGAAATAATTTTGTAATTAAATCCACAAAATGTAGAAATTTAGTCCTTTAAATCACAAAACTCGATGTTAGAGATCAATTCGTAATTAGATTTTCATCATAGAGGATTTTGTCTAATGCGTGCACAATTGCATCTCGAAATTGGGTGCTTACAATAGATGCAAGAGCATATGAGTACCTGAATAATATTGGACACGAAAAGTGGATGAAGGTGCATTCACAATATAATAGATTTAGGACCATGACATCAAATATTGTTGAATCCCTCAACTCAGAAATAAAATATGTAAGAGACCTACCAGTCACAACCCTATTGGAATACTTGAGAGGACATGCAGCAATGGACTTCCATAAATAGAAACATCGTAAGAGGCACATTCAAAAAACTTGCAAAAAAACCTGATGAAAGGCAGACTGAGAACTACATCAAATCTCTAAAATTTAATATAAGACCTCATATTTTTCTTTCAAATATAAAATATTATGCATGAGACAAACAATCAGTAATTATTTAGTCAAATAAATATTATTTCTGAATACTTTTAGTTTCTAGATACAATAAATGCAATTCCTATTTTAATTCTACTTACTCTTAAATAATTTTCAAAAATGTTAATTTCTATGAAATTGGATCATTTTGGTTTACATTTGGTTTCTAATTCAACTATAAAACACCAAACTCTGAGTCTTTTCAGGTCAAAAGATCAAATGATGAAATCTTCAGTGTCTATTATGAGCAAACCAAGAAATAGTAGACCTAAAAGATAAAACATGCATGTGCAATAAATTTCAACTCGATCAACTACCTTACGAGCACGCATTAGCATTTCTAAAGGAATGAAACTAGGAACCTTATAACTATTCATCACATTTCTACATTACAAAGACAATGGCTGCAATATATGAAGTTATGGTTTACCTTTTGCCAAGTCAATTTACATGGTGCGTACCAAATGATGCGAAAGAAATGATAGTGCTTCCTCCAAAAGCAAGAATTAGAGCCGGAAGACCTAATAAGACAAATGCCAAATCTCAATGGGAAATGAAAACAGAAAATAAGTGTGGCAGATGTGACTTATTTGGACATAATAAAAAGGCCTGCAGAAATCCACCAAACATGCAATAATTCTTGCATGCTTTCTATTTCCTTTCAGTTTCTGAAAAAGATTTTTACATTTTTATAAACATTTATCAAGAATAAAAAATGTATTCTTGTTGTTTTGTTAAAATTTCCTAGTGTAATTACACTTTTCCTCAAATGAATGATATGTAATATAATTTCTGTTAGGGACATTCAGATTGCCACTTAAAATAGATATACTTTAATAAAACTTCACTATAAAAATAGAATCCATTTAGTTTCTTTTCTGTTTCTACAATAGTTTCATATATATATATAGGCAACTTCAAAAAATAAAAAAATTCATTAATTTATTAAAAATTTTTCAAATTGTAGTTACATTTGCTCAAAAATATAATTTTCAAAAGTACATTCAGCCAGTCCATTACATGAAATAACCAATTTTTCATTAAATTTCACAAAACATTTTGAATCCCTTTGATTGACGTTAGGCTTTTGATACAAATATAATAAACCTCTTCTAATAAAAAAAATCAATTACCACCATATATAGAATCTTAAAAAAATAATAATAAAACAATTAGTAAACTTAAAACAAAATACTTTATAAAATCAACAATCTCCAACATCAACAAATAAACCAACATCAAATACAAATTCAATAACCTAAATATAATCTTCATAACCAAATAAGAATACCTTAAAAACCTTAAAAAACAACCAAACAATTCATAAAAGACTTATAAAAAAATTTAATCAATCAACCTATTCTAAATCAAAGTTTTTCTTCCCCTTTTCATTAAGATTCAACCTCTTTTGGTATTCATATTCACTTTCCACTGCTTCACGTTGCTTCATTATGCCATAGGTATACAAACTCACAGTGTACCGGCTTCTCATATGATCTATATTAATGTTCCCAGGAATCTCCAACCTATGAAGCAAGTACTCAGCAAATGCAACTACAAATGCTCCATAATCACTAAAAAAATTAAAAACAAATCAAAATAATGAAAAATTAATAAAATGAAACCAAAACAACAAAAAAAAACTCACTTGTTCTCTTGGGAAGGAAGATTATCAACCGAGACAACTTTGAAAGGATCTAAAACCTTCTTCGAGGCATGAACTTCATAATTTATATCAATATCTTTATGATTTGACCATATATCAAGAAGTTCAAAAAACCCCAAAAGTAGAACACTAAAAGATTCTAAAACTTTCATCATCAATTTATTAGTCTTCGTACACCTCAAAGAATTATAAATGTAATTACACCTATCCTTGAAGTTCAAATGCCTTAAAATCCAATGTTTCTCCTTACCAATGTGAATGAGAAACAACACATCATCAACAAGATGCCATGCAGTGTTACTAGCCATGTAATACCCGAGTATGTACTCTGCAACACTATGATCAACTGAAATAAGAGAATAATAATTATTTTTTGATAAAAATTTCTTATATAAAGCCTGAATATGTTGATTAAATTGGTTATCTATTGTAGTGTATTTGACACAGTTGTCAGAATACACTTTCCCTTTTTTCCTCAAATAATAAAATAAAACATTGATATGCTACAAAATAGAAATTCAGCATATCAAAACTGTCACGACCCAAACTAGGAGTCATGACCGACGCTAAGGAACGAGAATTCTTTTGAATCTGGAACCTGTAGCAAGCCTTCAAAAAATAAATCATGAAATAAATAATTAAAAAGTACGAAAAATTTTCAAATCAATATTATATAAATACTCCAAATCCTTCTCAATGAATATATCTTCATATAGTAATCAAATACAAATTTTCAGAGTATACAATATCAAAACAATATAATACTCTTCTGATTCAATAACACAACTACTATAGTTTCTAGAATACAAATCAGAGTTCAAAATATACATTTGCATAAAATAGCCAGGATTAAAGTATACCGGTGAGGAACTCTACAACTAAGGTCTGACGATATGGGATCTCCTGAAAAAAATAATTGAGGGGGGTCAGACCTCACTGAGTGAATTATTATACTATATATACATACATTCTAAACCATAACAATCAAGCATTCTTATATATATATATATACACATACATTTCACACGAATGCCAAACTCTACTTATATAAATATACAAAATGTAGAAAACTTTTTTTTTTAATTCATGAAGGATCCATAGAACCCTAATAATAGCAATCCCCAATCAACCCCATCATCACTCTAGCCATACAGGCTCACTTGATTCCAAATAGAACACTTATTCCAAACTGGGCAGCAGACTGGCCCCGAGACACTAAGTTGATCGAGCTCCAGCAGTCTAGCTGTCAGTGTGAATGGCCCCGAGACACTTGGTCAACCGAGCTCCAGCAATCACACTATCTATCACCTTACATCTAAATCAACCCAATAGATCATTCAATCCACTTATGGACAGTAGACTAGCCCCGAGACACTAAGTCAACCAAGCTCCAGTAGTCTGATTATCAGTGTGATTGGCCTCGCAATCACACTATCTAACATACCATTAATCTTAGTCAAATCAATTAAATCAATTATAATCACCCAAAATTAACTCTCACTCAACCTTATTCTTTCACACCGGTACGTACACGACCCTAGTGTTGCCCACTAGGAAGCACATTCTATTGATATCCTTCACTTAGAATAAATCATTTATTCTGAAAATAATTAATGTGGAACGACATTCATAATAATAAAATCAACCATATATATATACCAAAAATATACCTAAAATATAGGCAGTATATTTTGAGTATATATATGTTAAATAAAATATGAAATAAACTAAAGATAAATCATTAATATGGTTAAAAACAATTTAAATGAGTAACAATAATATAACATGCATTTTCTTAAAAATATACTTAAATATACAAAAGATATGCCCTAAGTACACAAATCATTTAATAAAACATTTATGTATAAATGTTCATTTAAATATGTGTTTCGGTTTAACATATATTCACAAATATACTAAAAATAAACCTAATTATCTAGCATGCATATATAAAAAATAAACCCTAAATATACCACTAATGTGTTAGGTTTAATTTAATAATAAAACATGTATTTATTTAGAAATATATCAAAAATATACAAAAAAATAAACTTAAAAATAATTTAAGTGTAGGTTTATAATATAACATGCAGTTATTTAAGAATAAACCTAAATTATACTAATCATTTAATAAAATAATTATGGTTCGATATACATTTAAATCATGTATAGATATTAAATTATAACAAACATCTAACATACATATATCAAAAATAAACTCTAAATATACCAATGATATATTAAATATATATAGACGATATACAAAGATTTATATATCAAGATATACTAAAAATAAATCGAAAATATACCAAATCAAATTATAATTAAATTACTGTTTAAACATATAATGAAAATGAAAAATCCTAAGTCATGCATCCTATATGCAATGCATATATATACAGTATAATAACTCACATATTAGCGCTCCATGAGACAAACTCGGCGGGCCTGATCCGTTAAGCCTCGGTCTCGGTGCAACTAAATAAACAAATGAGAACATGAATTAGAATAAATTTTAAGGAAATTCTAAAGACTTGATCTAGAATTTTAGACACAGAATTAGAATAGGGATTTGAGCCGGACATCACGTTTTACGAGAATTCTACTGAAAATTCGACAAAACCTCCCTTGTAAAACGGACATCTCTCTACTCAAAGAGTAGAGCCGGTTCATTGCAAAGAAAACACACTTCGGATATACACCAAATTCACAACCACAATCTCTCGGTCGGACTCCAAACTACAATTCATCGACCGAGGTTCATAATTCACAGAATAATTATAAAATACTGAAAATGCCCTTATATAATAAAAAATACATTTTATAAATCCAAATTACGTAATTAACCCTAAAACACGTGGAAAAACAGATAAAAACTCATTTATTTAGAAAAATTGTATAATATATATATAATTTGAAAATAATTTACGAAAAAATAGTTTTAATTAGTTAAAAATACTAAATAATTTGTAGAAATCATTTTTATACCCTAAATAACTATTGAAACCAATTTAATTACATTTTTAGCCAATTTAGTATAAAATTACCAAAATACCCCTGTATATATATATTTACTAAAATAAATCCAAAAATTCACCAAAAATTATATAATTACTCAAAATTAATTTTCTCAACATATATTTCAATAATATCAAAAAATATACTCAATTAACCAATTTATTTCAATTAAACACATAATTAACCCTATTTTTCAAAATTACATAAACTTAATAAATTCCAAATAAATATATAAAAATTCAAAAAAATTACAAATAAATTTATATAATTCATTTCAACACCTATAATCACCATAAAACCACAATTTCATAATTTAATTAATTAATTTTCAAAAATTAGAAAAATATTAATAAAATAATAAAAAATTCACAAAAATCAAATAAATTCCAAAAATTTCTACAAAAAACTACAGCATGTAGATTAATCTTCCAGGGAACAAAGTTTGTGAAGGAAGTTTTCATGAATCAATCAAATTGAAGCTAAAAAAAAATTTGAAACCCTAAATGGCTGAAATGAAGAAATTGAAACCTAAGCAATTCTAGACCAAATCAAGTGAAACAAACTTGGAATCATACTCACCGGAGCTCAAGGAGAAGATAGAGACTGGTGGCGTCGAATTTGGTGGCCAGAAATGGCTTGATCGGAGTTGACTTCAATTTTCGGCCTCTTTGAAAAATTCGGCTAAAACACACCGGCCAAAGGGAGCTTCAGGTGGTGGAAATGACTAGAGGTGGAGGAGGAAGGATGAGAGGCACAGTGACAACAAATAAATCAGCTGAAAATGGCTGGAAATGGTGGAAACCGCTTGGGAGGAAAAGATGAAGGAGAATGACATTTTGGTAAATAATGCAAACTTTATAATTTTGAGAATAAATTATGTATATATGTTAATATATATATATCCACACTTATATTATAATATTATATATATTCCCACACACAAATAATATCTCACCACATAAATATTTTATTATATTTAATAATTTATACACTTAAAATTAATTAATTAATATTAAAACTAAAAAATAAAAATTAAGGTAATTAATTAAATCCTAATTAATTTAAATAAATACACATATATATATATTTTATTTTAGCACTTAAAAATTATGTATGAGTTCATACAAATTCGTAAAACTAGTCAAAATAATTAATATTAAAATTATTTACATGTCAATTTTTTCGAAAATACAATTCTCGGAAAATTTTTACGTAAAGTACTTAAAATAATATAAAATAATTAAAATTAGCTTTAAACAAACAACAAACTCATAAAATATAATAAATATATACAAAAATTATTAACATTGCATATCCCGATGCAGTATAAAAATATTTAAAAACTCGAGATATTATAAAATCATTATTTAATATATAGTATACAGTCAGTTTATGTTCAGCTTTTGAAACTAAAAACTTGCAAAAAAAAAAAATTTACAAAAGAAGACAACATCTTTCCAAGGGAATCTAGAGTATAGAACCATGTCTTTGCTACAATTGTCTCAACTTCAAATAGCAAACTAGGAGAAATTAAATTATCTTTATCAGAATATAACTTCTTCCTACAAAATAGGAAAAACACAAGCAAACAATCAATAAACTACTTATAAATAACTAAATAAACAAACAAATAAAAAACTAGAACATACTTGTTCTTCTTCTTTAACCCAACCTCAATCCAAACCATCAAAACTAGAGAGAGATTCATGTTTTAAAGCTTCTCCAATATTGTCACGACCCAAAACAGGGGCCATGACCGACGCTAGGGAACGGGAATTCTTTCGAATTCGGAACCCGTAGCAAGCCTAAAAATAAAATAAATCATGCAATAATAACAATAACCATAATATATATATGCAGCGGAAAATAAAAATCTTAAATATCATAATAACATTTTCATCACTGGATTTGAATCAAATCTCATCTCATATATATAAATTTCTTTAATACAAATCCAGTTTCAATACAATACACCTCTTTAAAATAAAATACATGAAATCCAATACTTTAATTCATAACTACTGCAGTGTCTAGATAAAATAAATAAGACTCAAGTAAATGATTTACACAAAGAAGCCGGGGCGAAAGAAATCCGGCGTATCGACCTACTACTGAGGTCTGAAGAAGTTGACTCTCCTGAAAAATAGTCAACGGAGGGGAGTCAGACCTCACTGAGTGAATTACTATAATATATATACATACACACTAAGTGATAATGCATACAGTCAACAGTATATATATAATATATATATATATACAGGCAATTTCACACAAATGCAATAAAATCATTTATATATTTTGTTGAAAATCATCTTTTATAAAGGATCACATAGAACCCTAGAATATCGTAACCTCAGAAAATAATGTTAAACAACACTCTAGCCATACAGGCTCACTTATTCCAAATATATCCACTTAATCCATTTGGACAGTAGACTGGCCCCGAGACACTAAGTCAACCGAGCTCCAGCAGTCTAACTGCCAGTGTGATTGGCCCTGAGACACTTGGTCAACCGAGCTCCAGCAATCACACCTCCAAACCACATCTCACATATCAATAATCATATCAAATCAATATCCACAATTAGTTAGTAATATAGCCTAAAGCTATAGGCGTACCGATACGTACTCGGTCCTAGTGCTGCCCACTAGGTAGCACGTTCTATCGATATCCTTCATCATTAATAACGTAAAACATTCATTCACAAAAATAAATGATGCATGAATATAAATGAAATAACAATATAATCCATATATATACCAGAAATATACCAAAAGTAAATCAAGTATATTTTGAGTATATATACGTCAAATGAATTCAATCAAATTATAAATTAAGTTGGAAATATATTTAAAAACATTTTAAGTATATTTTATTTACAAAACAGGCATATAATTTAATAAATACCAAAAATAAACCAAAAATATACTTAATGTAAACTTAAGAAATAATCAATTTATTTATGCATATTTAATCAACATAAAATATGCATTTCTAAATCATGCATCCTAAGCATATATATATATTATAGTAACTCACCTAATGCGCTCCACGAGACGGGTCCGATGGGCCTGGTCCACTAGCCCTCGGTCTCGGCGCAACTAAACAAACAATAAATAACTGACATCAGAATAAACCTAACAGAAATCCTAGAATTTAATCTAGAGTATTTAAGTACGGAAATAGAATTAAGGTTCGACCGGATATCACGTTTTACGAGAATTCTACCGAAAATCCGGCAGAACCTCCCCTGTAAAACGGACATCTCTCTACTCAAAAGAGTAGAGCCGACCCTGCAAGGAAATACACTTTGAAAAACAGGCTCAACACAAATCCACAATCAAAATCCCACGGTCGGACTCCAAACTACAGTCCACCGACCGGGGGTCCACAAACACAGAATAATTCCAGATAATACCAAAAATATCCTTATAACATAGAATTACATTTTATACGTAGAAATTACATAATTAACCTTAAAACACTGTAAAAATCGATTAAAAACTCATTTTATTAAAAAAACCGTATATTATATATATAATTGAAAATAATTCACGAAAAATAGTTTTAATTAGTTAAAAATACTAAATAGTTTATAGAAATTATTTTTATACCTTAAATAACTATTAAAACCAAATAAATTACATTTTTAGACAATTTAGGGGAAAATTACCAAAATACCCCTATATATATAAATATACTTAAATTACTTCAAAAATTCACCAAAAATTATACAATTATCAAAAATTAATTTTCTCAACATATTTATCAATAATATTAATAATTAAACTCAATTAACCAATTAAATTCAAATAAAAACACAATTAACCCTAATTTCTCAAAATCACATAAACTTCAATAATTCAAAATAAATACTTAGAAATTCATAAAAATTCCAAATAAATTCCTATAATTCATTTCAACACCTAATTTAACCAAAAACTCCAATTTCATAATTTAAATAATTAATTTCCGAAAATCAGAAAATAATATTAAAATATTCAAAAATACCCAAAAATTCAAAAAATCTCCAAAAATTCTACAAAAATTAATACATGTAGATTGAGCTACTAGGATCAACATTTTTGAAGGGAGTTCCCATGAATCAACCAATTCGAAGCTCAAAAAAATCAAAAACCCTAATAGGCCGAAATTGAAAAATCAAAACCTAAGCAAATCTAAACCATTTTAGCTCAAACCAAAGCTAGAATCACACTCACCGGAGCTCAAGGAGAAGAAAGAGACCGGCGGTGTCGAAAACGGTGGCTGAAAATGGGAGAAACGGCGAAGGGATGATTTTCGGCCAAAAATGGAAAATGGGGCTGCCGGCGCCGGGGAAGGGAGCTGCTGGCGGCGGGGGACGGCTGGGAATGGCGATGGCAAGCCGGGAGGCACACCGACGGTAGGTGATCGGAGTTACAGTGGTGAGGAGTGAGGTGGGTGGTGGTCGGGCGCTGGAGAGAAGGAAAGAAGAAGAAGAAGAAGAAGAAAAAAGAAAAAGAAAGAAAGAAAAGAAAAAGAAAAGAAAAAGAAAAAGAAAAAAAAGAAAAAGAAAAAGAAAAAGAAAAAGAAAAGAAAATAATTAAATAATAATAAAATAATTTAATAATAAATAAAATAATTAAATAACAATAAATAAATAAATAAATAATAAAATATTAGGGTAATATATATTAAACCCTAATTAAATAAATATACACACACATAGGCTTTATTTAGTATTTTAAAAATACGTATGAATTCATGCAAGTCCGAAAATATATTTAAAATAATTAATAATAAATTATTTACGTGAAAATTTCCCCGAAAATGCAAGTCCCGGGAAAATTTTACGTAAAACACTGGAAATAATACACAGTAATTAAAATAGGTTTTAAATACATATTAACTCGTAAAAATATCATATAATATACATAAATTATTAACACTGCATATCCCGGTACAGTGTAAAAATATTTTAAAAACACGGGATATTACAGTCTTCCCCCCTTACAAGAATTCGTCCCCGAATTCCAAAAGATAAGATTACAGGATCAGGAAGGAAAGAGATAAGGGTAAGAAGCTCACATCTCAGCTTCAGTCTCCCACGTATGCTCCTCGACTCTGTCGCTACGCCACAGAACCTTGACCATCGGAATCTGCTTCGATCGCAACTGTCGAACTTGATAATCAACTATCGCCACAGGTTCTTCCACAAACGTCAAATCTTCATTCACTTCCACACTGTCAGGTTGCAACACGTGTGAAGGGTCTGAGATATACTTCCTCAACATCGAGATATGAAATACTGGATGCACCTGTGACATACTCGGAGGCAAATCCAACCGATATGCAACAGTGCCAACTCTCTCCAGAATCTCAAACGGTCCAATATATCTCGGTGCTAACTTACCCTTCCTGCCAAATCTCATCACACCCTTCATCGGAGATACTTTCAGAAAAATGAAATTTCCAACCTGAAACTCCACATCTCTGCGCCTAGGATCCGTGTAACTCTTCTATCTACTAACTGCGATCTCTAATCTTCGCTTGATCACGACGACTTTCTCTGCAGCATCCTGAACCATCTCTGGTCCAGTCAAAGCTCTCTCACCAATCTCATCCCAACTCAAAGGGGATCTGCACTTCCTTCCATATAACGCCTCGTACGGTGCCATACCAATACTGCTATGGTAGCTGTTATTATATGCAAACTCAACAAGCGACAAATGATCATCCCAGCTACCTCCCAAATCCAGGACACACATCCTCAACATATCTTCCAGTGTCTGGATCGTCCTCTCAGACTGGCCATCTATCTAAGGATGAAAAGCAGTACTGAAATCCAACCTAGTGCCCATCGCTTCCTACAACTTCTGCCAAAAATGAGAAGTAAACACCGAACCTCTATCTGACACAATGGACACAGGTACTCCATGAAGGCACACAATATGCTTCATATACAACTTCGCCAATCTAGCAACTGAATATGTGGCTTTCACAGGTAAGAAATGTGCAGACTTCGTCAACCTGTCTACAATCACCCAGATGGAATCATATCCATCCTTCGAACGAGGTAAACCTACCACAAAATCCATAGCTATCCTTTCCCACTTCCACTCGGGAATAGGAAGAGGCTGAAGCTTCCCAGAAGGCTTCTGATGTTCGGCTTTCACTTGCTGACACGTCAAGTACTTCGCAACATAATCAGCGACATCCTTCTTCAATCCATCCCACCAGTATAGATCTCTGATACTGTGGTACATCTTAGTAACACCTGGATGAACACTGTAGGCTGTAGAATGTGCTTCTTCTAAAATCTCCTCTCTCAAATCATCCACATCAGGAACACACAATCTACCGCTGATCCACAACACACCATCATCATCGAGTGTGAAATCAGTGAACTTCCCTGCTCTGACATTCTCTGCAAGCTCTTCCAGAATAGGGTCTCGGCTCTGAGCTGCTTTAATCCTATCCCTCAGTATAGATCGCACTTTAAACTGAGCTAGCAGTCTACCTGATCTACTAATCTTCATCATCAGACCTTGATCCACCAACAGATGCAATTCCTGGATCAATGGTCTTCTTTCAACACCGATGTGAGCAAGACTACCTGAGGACTTCCTACTCAAGGCATCTGCTATAACATTAGCTTTACCCGGATGATCCAAGATCTCACAATCATAATCCTTTAACAATTCCAACCATCTTCTCTGCCTCAAATTCAGATCTCGCTGCTGGAAAATGTACTTAAGGCTCTTGTGATCAGCAAATATCTCACAAGTCACCCCGTATAAATAATGTCTCCAAATCTTCAAAGCAAAGATCACTACAGCCATCTCAAGATCATGTGTAGGATAGTTCTGCTCATGCTTCTTCAACTGCCTCGAAGCATAGGCTATCACCCTTCCATTCTGCATCAGCACACAACTAAGACCAATTCTAGAGGCATCACAGTAAACTGTGAACTTATCCACACTATTAGGCAAAGCTAATACTGGGGCTGATGAAACCTTTATCCAATAACTCTTGCAACTGCTCCTTCAACTCTTTCAACTCTACAGGAGCCATACGATAGGGTGGCATAGATATAGGAGTAGTACCTGGGACCACATCTATACAGAACTCAATCTCTCTATGAGGTGGTAAATCTGGCAACTCCTCGGGAAAAACATCAGGAAACTCACAAGCAACAAGAATATCTGTGAGTGACAACTTCTTCACTGACGTATCCCTGACCAATGCCAAATATCCCTGACAACCTTCTTCAACAACTTCCTAGCTGTAATAGCAGAAATAAGATTCTGAGGTGCTGAACTCTTATCACCAACAAACTTAAAATCTACTTCACCAGGAATTCTAAAAGTCACCTCTTTATTCCTGCAATCTACCATGGCATAGTGCTGAGATAACCAATCCATTCCCAAAATAACATCAAACTCCATCATATCCAACAAAATCAAATCAGCGGGTAATTCTCTATCTCCCACGAGAATTGGAAAACCAAAAAGAACAATATCGACGTCCAAAGAATCGCTCAAAGGAGTGGCAACAGACAAAGGAAAAGCCATCCTCGAAGCTTGCCAACAAGATTTAGAAGCAAAAACAGGAGAAACAAACGAATGCGTGGCACCCGGATCAAACAAAACCCATGCATCCAGGTAACAAATAGAAATAATACCTGCCACGACTGCATTAGATGCCTGAGCATCCTGCTGAGTAAGATGAAAGACTATGGCCTGACCTCGACCTCCCTGCTGACTGGTAGAAGCCTGGCCAATACCTTTGGTACCTCCTCTAGTACCTCTACCATGACTCTGTTGTGGAACAAACTGAGTGGAACTCTGATGCTGGGCTGGTGGCAACTGAAATGGCACGGGTGCTGCACTAGTAATCGACTGCTGTGGGAATCGTGGAATCTGCTGCTGCTGATATCCGGAATAAGGACACGATCTGGCAAAATGTCCTGTCTGCCCGCATCTGAAACATGTCAGCGGTGTCAGATAACATGGTCCCTGATGGACTCTACCACAAGTCTGACAAACACTGGCCGCTGATCCAGAACTACGACCACTGCTGCTGCTCAAAGCACCTGACCCAAATCTGAATGATCTACGCTGACCTCCACGGCCATGTCTACTGCTCCGATGCACTCGCTGCTGCTGTCTCTGACTCTGCTGAGTCGGACCTCACTGCTGACTACTCGAACCAACATGAAAACTCGAATACGAAGTAGCCTGCAATCCACTCGACTGAACTCCCAACTGGTAATAATCAGGCATCACTCCCTACCTAACTAGTCTCAGCTCAATCTCCTTGGCTAGCTCAATCACAAACTCCAGAGTAAGGCCTGCTGTAGGCATACCAGCGAAAGCTGAACCCAAACCAGTAACGTAGGTAGTGACAACGAAATACTGATCTCGCATCAGATCCTCAGCATACCTACCCAGACGAAGAAACTCTCGGGTATACTCCTCTACAGATCGATCTCCACGAGAAATACTAGTCAAACGAAGACAATAGCTCAAACGAAGAGGCTCTGGACAGAATCTCCTCATAAATCGCTCTCGAAACTGAGCCCATATCATCGTCATCATAAAAGGCTGGATCATCTGAATGAACCAATCTAGAGCTGGTCCCTCGACAGACAACTCAATGATCATAATCCGCTGGTACTCAGTATGAGCAGTCCGAGTCCTAGTCTCAATCGCATGCAGAAAGTCTAACGGATCGGAAGTACCATCAAAAGCAATCCTGCCCACTCGGGCATAGAACAAAGCTGCCTCAGGGTCAGACATACCCTGCTGATAAGCAGGTTGAACAACTGGAGGAACAGGAAGATCAAACTCAGGCTCAATAGGCTCCTCATCCTGTAACTCTCTCTGCCTATGGCGACCTGCCGCTCCTTGAGGTCTACCTCTGCCACGACCTCTACGTCTAACTGGCTGCTCAGGAGGTAAAAACCTCATCCTGAAAAGACTCATCATCCTCGGCCTCAACGATCGGTGGAGCGACACGCGCTCGCCTCCTCATACTGAAAAGACAAACGGAAAGATTCAGACAAAACAGACAACGGAGGAATAACGCAGAAAACTACAGCAAGGAATACTTATCAAGACATACTCGAACCTAATACACTGCAGTAGTCCAACAAAAAACACAACCCTGAAAACTAGGGCCACAACTCACATAACTAAGCCCTGACACAGAACTCCGCTCTGATACCAACTTTGTCACGACCCAGAACAGGGGCCATGACTGGCGCTAGGGAACGAGAATTCTTTCGAATCCGGAACCCGTAGCAAGCCTAAAAATAAAATAAATCATGCAATAATAACAATAACCATAATATATATATGCAGCGAAAAATAAAAATCTTAAATATCATAATAACATTTTCATCACTGGATTTGAATCAAATCTCATCTCATATATATAAATTTCTTTAATGAAAATCCAGTTTCAATACAATACACCTCTTTAAAATAAAATACATGAAATCCAATACTTTAATTCACAACTACTGCAGTGTCTAGATAAAATAAATAAGACTCAAGTAAATGATTTACACAAAGAAGCCGGGGAGGAAGAAATCCGGCGTATCGACCTGCTACTGAGGTCTGAAGAAGTTGACTCTCCTGAAAAATAGTCAACGGAGGGGAGTCAGACCTCACTGAGTGAATTACTATAATATATACACATACACACTAAGTGATAATGCATATAGTCAACAGTATATATATAATATATATATATATATATATACAGGCAATTTCACACAGATGCAATAAAATCATTTATATATTTTGTTGAAAATCATCTTTTATGAAGGATCACATAGAACCCTAGAATATCGCAACCTCAGAAAATAGTGTTAAACAACACTCTAGCCATACAGGCTCACTTATTCCAAATATATCCACTTAATCCATTTGGACAGTAGACTGGCCCCGAGACACTAAGTCAACCGAGCTCCAGCAGTCTAACTGCCAGTGTGATTGGCCCCGAGACACTTGGTCAATCGAGCTCCAGCAATCACACCTCCAAACCACATCTCACATATCAATAATTATATCAAATCAATATCCACAATTAGTTAGTAATATAGCCTAAAGCTATAGGCGTACCGGTACGTACTCGGTCCTAGTGCTGCCCACTAGGTAGCACGTTCTATCGATATCCTTCATCATTAATAATGTAAAACATTCATTCACAAAAATAAATGATGCATGAATATAAATGAAATAACAATATAATCCATATATATACCAGAAATATACCAAAAGTAAACCAGGTATATTTCGAGTATATATACGTCAAATGAATTCAATCAAATTATAAATTAAGTTGGAAATATATTTAAAAACATTTTAAGTATATTTTATTTACAAAACATGCATATAATTTAATATATACCAAAAATAAACCAAAAATATACTTAATGTAAACTTAAGAAATAATCAATTTATTTATGCATATTTAATCAACATAAAACATGCATTTCTAAATCATGCATCCTAAGCATATATATATATTATAGTAACTCACCTAATGCGCTCCACGAGACGGGTCCGATGGGCCTGGTCCACTAGCCCTCGGTCTCGGCGCAACTAAACAAACAATAAATAACCGACATCAGAATAAACCTAACAGAAATCCTAGAATTTAATCTAGAGTATTTAAGTACGGAAATAGAATTAGGGTTCGACCGGATATTACGTTTTACGAGAATTCTACCGAAAATCCGACAAAACCTCCCCTGTAAAATGGACATCTCTCTACTCAAAAGAGTAGAGCCGACCCTGCAAGGAAATACACTTCAAAAAACAGGCTCAACACAAATCCACAATCAAAATCCCACGGTTGGACTCTAAACTACAGTCCACCGACCGGGGTCCACAAACACAGAATAATTCCAGATAATACCAAAAATATCCTTATAACATAGAATTACATTTTATATGTAGAAATTACATAATTAACCTTAAAACACTGTAAAAATCGATAAAAACTCATTTTATTAGAAAAACCGTATATTATATATATAATTGAAAATAATTCACGAAAAATAGTTTTAATTAGTTAAAAATACTAAATAATTTATAGAAATCATTTTTATACCTTAAATAACTATTAAAACCAAATAAATTACATTTTTAGACAATTTAGGGTAAAATTACCAAAATACCCCTATATATATAAATATACTTAAATTACTTCAAAAATTCACCAAAAATTATACAATTATCCAAAATTAATTTTCTCAACATATTTATCAATAATATTAATAATTAAACTCAATTAACCAATTAAATTCAAATAAAAACACGATTAACCCTAATTTCTCAAAATCACATAAACTTCAATAATTCAAAATAAATACTTAGAAATTCATAAAAATTCCAAATAAATTCCTATAATTCATTTCAACACCTAATTTAACCATAAACTCCAATTTCATAATTTAAATAATTAATTTCCGAAAATCAGAAAATAATATTAAAATATTCAAAAATACCCAAAAATTCAAAAAATATCCAAAAATTCTACAAAAATTCATAAATGTATATTGAGCTACTAGGATCAACATTTGTGAAGGGAGTTCCCATGAATCAACTAATTCGAAGCTCAAAAAAATCAAAAACCCTAATAGGCCGAAATTGAAAAATCGAAACCTAAGAAAATCTAAACCATTTTAGCTCAAACCAAAGCTAGAATCACACTCACCGGAGCTCATGGAGAAGAAAGAGACCGACGGTGTCAAAAACGGTGGCCGAAAATGGGAGAAACGACGAAGGGATGATTTTCTTCCAAAAATGGAAAATGGGGCTGCCGGCGCCGGGGAAGGGAGCTGCTGGCGGCGGGGGATGGCTGGGAACGGCGGTTGGCAAGCCGGGAGGCACACTGACGGTAGGTGACCGGAGTTGCAGCGGTGAGGAGTGAGGTGGGTGGTGGTCGGGCGCGGGAGAGAAGGAAAGAAGAAGAAGAAGAAGAAGAAGAAGAAGAAAAAAGAAAAAGAAAGAAAGAAAAGAAAAAGAAAAGAAAAAGAAAAAGAAAAATAAAATAAAATAATAAAATAATAATAAAATAATTTAATAATAAATAAAATAATTAAATAATAATAAATAAATAAATAAATAATAAAATATTAGGGTAATATATATTAAACCCTAATTAAATAAATATACACACACATAGGCTTTATTTAGTATTTTAAAAATACGTATGAATTCATGCAAGTCCGAAAATATATTTAAAATAATTAATAATAAATTGTTTACGTGAAAATTTTCCCGAAAATGCAAGTCCCGAGAAAATTTTACGTAAAACACTGGAAATAATACACAGTAATTAAAATAGGTTTTAAATACATATTAACTCGTAAAAATATCATATAATATACAAAAATTATTAACACTGCATATCCCGGTACAGTGTAAAAATATTTTAAAAACACGGGATATTACAAATATCCTTACTAAAAGGATATATATTTTTTAAAATAGTTATGTCCTTCCTCATCGTGTTAACTCTTGAAGAACCAAACTCATTCATGAAAGGAGATTTCATGACATAGCCAAGTCTATGCTCCCTTTTATTATGAAGTAGAGTCTTAAAGTCATCATCATCAAATTGAATATATTAAACATTATTATAAACCAAAACAAAAAACAAAAAAGCAACCAAATTAAATCACGCATAATTAAAAAAACAAAGATAATACCACAGTAACAAGATTAATAGTTTGTCCACTAATATCACCACCTTCCTTAGAAACAGACATAGAAACATATTTTCCAATAGCCTATTAAAAAAAAGAAACTAATGCTCAACCACAAAAACACAAACCACAAAAAAACCCAAAAAAAAATTAAAAATAAAATAATATACAACATCACCACTCAAATCATCTTTTACAACATTATCAATAACATTGAAAAGCCTTATCAACATTATCAAATATAAAATCTTCAACCTAAAAATACAAACAATATATCAAAATCAAAATTAATAACTAAAACAAAACCAAAAAAATAATATATTAATAAAACAAAACAAAGATAACACACCATATTAAACTTTTTCACTAATTTATCATCATCTTTATCAGAATCATCTTTGCTATTGGAATTCAAACCAGTATCATCAGCCAATTCATCACCCTTAAAATAGAAAAATAGGATTAGAAACAAAAAAGAAACCAAAACGGTTAAAAAATAATCAAATCCAATATACCTTAACATAATCTCCTACCTTTGAATCACAAGCTCTTTTATTCCCACCATCCCTTCCACTTTCATTCCCTTTATATTCACTTTCTTTCTCTTTAGAAGTCTTCTTTTTATCACTTAAACCAGCAGAAGAAGCACCACCAGTACCTCCACATTTTCCACCAAATTTTAAATGACTTTAGAAACTAAAAGTAAATAAAACAGCAACAAAAAAAAAATAAAATAAAACATAATAAAATAACCAACAACATCTGATGCAACGCATTCATCATTTCCATCATCATCTTTATTTTTCTTTAACACAAACACAATATTTTAATCTGAATCAGCATCTGAATCAATATTTTCAACCCCTAGTTTGTCTATAACCAATTTCATTGAAAAAGAAAGATAATCTAACTTTTTATACGCAAAAAACTTCAAATCATTAAATTCAATTCTTAAACAGTCATGTCTTAAAGCTAACTCCTTTGCAAAGTCAAAAGAATTGGGTGAACTTTTCACATTACTAGAATCACCAAACTCTTCCTCACCTTTTTTTTTAAAAAAAAAAACCACCTAAAGCCAGCCTTGATAACTATTCCTTAGTGAGAGATACATTCCTCAATTTCAACTTAAAAAAAAAAACTAATAATAACTATAAAAATAAAAAAACAAAATAAACTTAAAAAAAATTATATAACCAAAACAAAATTTACTTTACTTAGCGGTTCCCTGAAAATCAAGCGCTACAACACCTTGTAACTCAAATTTGATTTACAAGTCCAATTAAGAATTCAAGGAATGAGCAGATTCTTTAGACCACTGTGTACACAAATATTATCAACCATAAATGGACAACATTCATAAAACCATATTTGAAGGCATAGGGAAAGCCATTCAATCTGTAAAAAGTCCAATAACTTTTCTTTCTATTTTCACTCGTAAAAAGATTCCCCTTCAAGTATTCAATGGTCAAGTAAAACACGTCCTTCCCCCAATGATACTCATTACAAAGATCACACTCAACAATATTAAATGTTCTTTTACTCACCATCTTCTCTAACGGAGAACTTATTTAAAAAACTTCAATAAATAAATAAAAACAATCTTAACACCATCTTCATCATTATCCTAAAGTTTAGACAACAAATACTCATGCACAAACTGCTTGTTTATTTTCTTCAAACCACCAAAATATTTTAAAATCAATCTATTCTCCTCTAAAAAGCAGTTGACAACATAGAGTTACTAACACACCTTAACCTATTAACTAACACAAATTCATCCATTCCAAATTTTAATCTCTTTCTAGAAACATCAAAATAATACTCATACAAATTGAGTTGATTCAATTCTCTTAACAAAAGAGATTGAATCAATTGACATTAAACTTCAAATTTTGGTAAATCTAAAAAAAAAAAAAACCAAAACATGTTTCACAAAAAAAAACCCAACTGAGTTTCATTCAAAACTTCTTTAATCAAATTAAGAATATCATATGATAAAGTGCAAGAAACTTTAGCTTTAAAATACCCATCGCTTTTCAAGAAAGGTTCCCATTCCTTAAAAAAAAAAAAGATAATCAGAAACTAAAACAAAACCTAAACTAAAAAATAAAAAAAAATAAATACCTTTAAAGTAGCAACCTTTACACCAGATCTTTCGTCGACATCCTTTTTCATCTTCTTCTTCCACCCTATCAACATCAATATCTACACCCTCAGAACCCCTTTTCTTCTTACTTGAAATACCACCACTATCTTTCTTTACAATCCCTTTTTTTCACTCATGCGTGTTGTCTTCTTCACAATTTTTACTCCTACACCTCTTTTATTCTTCACAATTTGTTCTCTCTATTTCACAGAGTTAGGCTTTTTTGATTTTTTGTTAACTATAAAATTCTTATAAGAAATAATCACCAAAAATAAAATGACAGTTAATTTCAACACCCCTAAGTAGTTACCATTGAAAAAAAAAAAAAAAATCAACTTAAAAATTAAAACTTGAAAAAACTAAAAAAAAAAAAAAAAGAAGAAACGCAAAGGAAAAACAAGAAATAGTAAAGAAACCTCTATGAAATAAGACTTGATATTTTGAAAACGCGAAGGACATAGATGTAAAAAGAGGGGATAAATTTATAAAAATAAAAATTTGGGACTTTTTTATTCACAACAATTAAAAATGAGATATTTTTATAAAAATCTCAATTTTCTTAATATTGATAATGTTTAATTTAAAAATGAATACATGTATTTCGTAGAATTATCATTTAGGCAAATCCAGTGGTCTGATATGGCTTCTTGACTCCTGATCGGAGGCTTCTCCTAACGAGCTAGGCCCAGTTTTATTTACACTTGCTTGTGTAGGATAAAAAAAAAAACATTGTGTTCTCTTTTAAATGATTCCAGAAGCTATTGGCTCGTTGCTACACCAGTGCACCAAGATCAAAGCTTATAATTATGGCCTCTCTCTGCATGCCGCTGCTTTAAAGGCCGGAATGCTATCTGACATTATAGTATCCAACCATGTTATCAATTTATACGCTAAAGGTGGTAGCGTAATGTACGCCCGTCAAATGTTTGATGAAATGTCTGAAAGAAATCTTGTCTCGTGGTCAGCTATGATTTCTGGTTATGACCAAGTTGGGCAACCTCTATTAGCGCTCAAATTATTTTCTCAAATGCGTCTTGTGCCTAATGAATATGTATTTTCCAGCGTCATTACTGCATGTGCTAGTGTTATGGCTTTGTCTCAAGGACAACAAATTCATGCTCGAGCTTTGAAATTTGGATTTACATTTGTTTCTTTTGTTTCTAATGCACTTATTTCAATGTACATGAAATGTGGTCGGTGTAGTGATGCTTTGTTGGTTCATAATGTGATGGCTGAACTAAATGCTGTTTCTTTCAATGCTTTGATTGCTGGCTTTGTGGAAAATCAGCTGCCTGACAAGGGAATTGAAGTCTTTAAAGTTATGCACCAAAAGGGTTTTGTTCCTGATAGATTTACTTTTGCTGGATTATTGGGAATTTGCATTAGATATGATGATTTTTGGGTAGGATCACAATTGCATTGCATAACGATTAAGCTTGATCTTGATTCCTCTGCTTTTGTTGGAAATGTGATAATAACTATGTATTCGAAGTTTAATTTGATAGAAGAAGCAGAGAAGGTCTTTGGACTAATCAAAGAAAAAGATTTGATTTCTTGGAATACTTTGATAACTGCTTGTTCTTTTTGCAAAGATCATGAAAGGGCTTTGAGGGTTTTCAGAGACTTGTTAAATGAAAGTTATATGATACCTGATGACTTTACTTTTGCTGGTGTCCTTACTGCATGTGCTGGACTGGCATCAGTACGACATGGAAAACAGATTCATGGTCATCTTATCAGGACAAGACGGTATCAAGATGTAGGAGTTGGCAACGCCCTCATCAACATGTATGCCAAATGTGGTTCCATTGGACATGCCTATGAGATATTCAGGAGGATGCTTCATCATAATCTGGTATCGTGGAACACTATTATTGCTGGATTTGGAAATCATGGGCTTGGAGCAAGAGCAATTGAACATTTTGAGAAGATGAAGACTGTGGGGATAAAGCCAGATTCTGCTACATTTGTTGGACTTTTGGCAGCTTGTAATCATGCAGGGCTTGTGCAGGAGGGCCAAGTTTACTTTAATTCTATGGAAGAGACATATGGGATATCCCCAGATATAGAGCATTTTTCTTGTCTTATTGATTTGTTGGGACGGGCTGGGAGATTACATGAAGCACAAGAGTACATGAAAAAGCTTCCTTTTGGGCAAGATCCTATTATTTTAGGGAGTTTGCTTTCTGCATGCCGGCTTCATGGAGATGTTGTCATTGGGGAGAACCTGGCTACACAGCTTCTGAAACTTCAACCTGTTACTAGTTCACCCTATGTTTTGCTGTCAAACTTGTATGCTTCAGATAAGATGTGGGGTGGTGTTGCAGAGGCATGGAAGATGTTGAAAAGTAGTGGATTGAAGAAGGAGGCTAGCCATAGTCTGATTGATGTGATGGGAATTTTTGAGAAGTTTACGATAGGTGATCTTTCACATTCAAGGACTAGAGAGATAAAGTACATGCTTAAAATTTTAAATTGGGCAGGAAGTGAAGTTGCCATGAGTCATTTAAGCTAGATGCTTAAATAGGTAAGACAGTCAGCTACAATGTGCTTGTATTTGCATCCTTACAAAACTTGTGCTTGCATGAAATCTTGAGATCTTCACAAGTTTAATGAGAAAGTGATGCATATCTTGACTGAAGATTTAAAGTACTATTACTTGTATCTTCTAAAGTGATATTTTTTTTTCGAACAATTCTAACGTATCTTATATTATAATCTATGTAGCTCTGTGCTGGATTTTGCTGTTTAGATGGGCTTTTAATGAATGAACAAGGTACCTCTCCAAGTTGCAGATAAAAAGATGGAGCCAACTCATTTTCTTAAACCATCCATGTTCCTTTGCACTCAAAGAACTGGGAAAGAGGAATCTGGCTGTTAGTGTGCTATGATGATGGTTTTCTGATTCCAAAACCAGGAGAGTAGTCTATGGTTCCAGCCAAATATATGTGCAATGTGCATCATTTGGATTATGCTGACTGCTCAATTATTGTAAGCTTTGCTTTCACTTAATGCAGCTTCAAACGAAACATTTAAGATTCTGCTTAATCAATCCTTTTTGATGCAAATTTAACCACATTTTCTACTTCCGGTTGTTTATCTTGTCACAATGTGCCAAGACTTCCAAAACATTGAACAATTTTCCCTTCTACGTTTGTGCCATTTTTAGCTTGCTTTGTATTTATGCCTGATATTTTTTTCTACAGGATGGACTCCACCATCGATGGGAGGAAAGAAAAATGATGGTGAAGGACAGCAGATCATGGTGTCCTTATGGAATTATCATCAGATGCACCCTCATCCCACAAGCAAAACAGTGGTGGCTTAATCTGATCTTCTATTCATTTTCCTGTGCACGACATTGTATGAATATGATCTATAGAAATGATCTTCATTGACTCTTTATCAGATTCACCCCTCATTCCACAAGCAAAACAGTGGTGTCTTTCATGCTCTAGTAATTGTGATTATGTTTGTTAATTAGAGCTGATTTTTTTTTTTTCAGAACAGGACTTGGTATCTATGGCATTCACTGGACCATTCGGAGCCAGTGCCAGTACATAATCGATTGCTGTGACATGGACAATGTTATTGTTGGGATTTTCTGTGAACCATAGTATACACATATGCATCCATTCCACAATGGTGAATGCAGTCACAGTATACACATACATCCATTCCACAGTGGAGAATATACTACTTTGACAGCTACTGAAATAACGTATGTGTTTTTACAAGCAAAGAAGGCCCAATTCAAACGCTGATTTTTCACTGTCCTTCTGTTGAGTAATGCTTCTCCATTTGCACTCCTTGTATTACTGATATCAGCCATGATTTAGCTACTCAAAACTGCATGTAAGAGGTGCATTGAAATTAGCTTAATCAGTATTAAGAGGTGAATTACAGCTGCAGCGGAATTGAAAATGAGCATAGAACCATGACAGGAATATATATCATATAATTTTTTTTAAGACAGTAATAAAGTTTTTGCTTATTCAAATCTACAGTGTGAGTTGAACCATCAAATGAAGTTGGTGTCAGAATTTTAAAATTTCAGAAAACCGATTAAGTATCAACATATCCTCTTCTTCAGTTTTTTTTAAAAAAAATTATTTATAGAAAAACGATAATTTGCTGAGTAGCCCAAATCATAAAACCCTGCAAAATATGCATTCATTTCAGTTCTCACTTGGACCCTATAGTAAAGCAAGATGGTCTAATAATAATTAGGTGAAATCCATTATAAGTTTTAACTTCTAATTTATACTTCTTCTCAAAGGGCTGAACGCGGGTCGTGGAAAACTGAACTATTCTGAAATTTCGATTTGAAAATCTTTATAATTCAAAATTTCTGTTACACTATTTAACTTTCTCCGACTTGAATTGTTCTGAAAATTTTCATTAGAATGGAGGTGGAGTTCATGAGTTCTTCGACCCGAAAACCGAACCATCCTAAATTGCAACAAATTGAAGAACTGAAACTAGAATCGATAATTTACTCTCTCTCTATATATATTTCTTAAATTCTAAATTATAATGTAATTTTATTATACACTTATTCTCATTTAGTATTTAATATTGTTGTATATTATTAATTTAACATTAAATAAATAAATTATTGATTAAAATTACTATTAAGTAAATAAATTATTAAATTATAAATTATAATTTAATTTAAATTATTTTGTCATAGAAATATATAATTGTAATATTATAAATAAATTTAACTATAAAACTACTAAATATAACTATAAAACTACACAGTTTTTGAATGTCTTTTAATGCTTTTGTTGTTTTTAAGTATGGGCTTAACTTGTATAACCAACATTTATAAAATCAAGATTTCATGAATTGAAATTGGAATGTTAACGTTATGACTTGTGAGTTTTATGATAGTTTCATTTTCATATTAGTTTTAAACTTTACATTAGTTTTTTTATTTTTATTTCATATTAGATGTGTTATGTGGTTTTATGATAAGTTTTAGAAGTTTTATTGGTTTAAGTATGAATTTTTAGGTGATGAATAATTATTTAATCTCCAAATTTTAGTTTTACCTTGGGCAGATTTGTATTCTCCATTTACTCTGAATCTTCATTCTAAATTGCTCAGAATTTTTGAAACAATTCAGAGCAGAGATTTAAGTTTTTGAATTCGGATCCGAAAATTAAAATTTTAAAATCTTCAATATTCAAGTTGGGTTTGAAGAATTTATATTCTCTAAATTTTTCCGAGCCGTGCATAACCCTACTTCTTAGCTTGTCAAAATATTCACATAAACTTATCAATTAAATTGCATTGGGTTTATTCCTCAAAAAAAAAAAAAAAAAAAAATTGCACTGGGTTTATTACTTAATCAGGGTGATATGGCTATACTATATTTAAAAGAGATACCCTTTATTAATAAATAATTAAATATTTTATATAATGGCACTTTTTTTTAATTTCTAAAGTTTTTAACTTTGTAAAAGTATAAATAATTTTTATAAAGAGATTTGTTTTATGTATAAAAAATTAAATATATGCTACTATAATTTTATCAAACTCATTCATATAAATATATAATATTTACTTATTCTTTCATAATTTAATATCAGTAAAATCAATTATCTAAATACTTATTTTATATTCTAAAAACTATTTTATTGAAAATAAATTATATTTTAAAAAATTATTTATCACATTAAATATACAAGTATTTGAATGTTAAATTGTTCCATTGAATATAGGTCCAAAAGTGTATGTATATATATATATATATATATATATATATATATATATATATATATATATATAACGAAGTCCACCATGTCCCAAAATTTAATTAAGAAACTATATTTTTTAGTTAATAATTTGCAATTACTGACTCAAGGTTTTATTATTTTTTACTTATAATTATTTTCTTTTATCATCTATTTGTATATAAAATATATATTCAGCATTCAAAAAAAACTAATACATTAAAACAATTAAAAATGCGAAGTTAAAGATTTAATTTGCTAATAAAGAATCATTTAAATTAATGATAATCATATAATTTAAATCACTAAAGAAATGGATACAAAGTGTATTTATATATAAATAGACTGCAAAACTTTCCATCCTTGATTTTGCCATGTTTAGTTTGAGAGTTTAGAGGAATATTCTTCTTCTATTACATAAATTTTGGAGATATAAGTAGGATGCTCTTTAGTCTCACCTTTAATTTGCATTCCTTAAGAATTTCTTCTTCTATAAGAAGACTATTAGCAAATTGGTCAAGAGAAATATCTTCTTTCCTATATTTTAAATTTCTCGTCAAATTTTTCTATGAAGGGAACAATTTGTCAATAATATTAAACACAATAAAGTATTTATCTATATGCATTTTATATGCTGTGTAAAATTATTGATCACAATTTTTCTAACAGGCATGCTAGGATTTCTTTGATGTATAGTTTCCATTTATTAATAAAAATCCTTAAAAGTTTTGGTTAGTTCATCTCAATAATCACATATTAATTATTAATTGATTTTTATGTTTGAGCTAATTTTTTATTTTCATATATATTGAATCATATAAATTATATTTCAGATTAAACATAACCCTTGTAGAAGGGCCCAAAATTTAGTCTTTGTTCATGTTGATGCTATATTATGCCATCACTGTCAAAATCCTAGGAAATCTTATATTGGCTCTTAACATGATTGCTCTTTGCTTGGGCATTAGAGCTCCTCACATCTTGCATTATAAAATTTTCTTGATGCAAAAAGCCAGTAAGACAAAATTTTTAGTATCAATGACAACTATCAAAATCGATATAACTTTAAAATTGACATAAATAAGCAATTAAGTATCAGAACTTAAATCATCATTAAACGAAAAATTGAATATAATTTAAGGAAAATGATGTATGTTATTAATAGCTATATGAACAGCATTATTCATGGAGAGAGAAATTTCTTTTATACCATCATTTTCCATTTGATTAGTCCTCTATATACGGGCCAACGTATAATTTTAACTAAAAATTTTTTTTTAGTATCATGGACAATATTATTTATGTCACTAATGTCACTATTAGTGACATATATCATAATATAAGAAGTTAAGAATTCAACTCTTGATAATTGTTTCAATCAGAATGTCAAAAATGATATAAAACAAAAAAGCACACCAACAACAAGATTAAAATAGAAGCAGCATACCACAATATATATGCTCCAACTGATAGAAGCTGAATCAATAACTATTCAGATGAGAATAACATGCATTTTTTTTTTTTTATCAAGTGACACCAGGAGTTCCCCCAAACACTTCAGTTTGGAAGACTGGATTATCTATCCCAGTGAAGTGTTCAAGGGAACTCTAGGGGGCACCTGATGGTCCTATCAGATTCAATTTTTTTTCAGGTAATAGCCAGCTATTTATGGTGAGTAGTTTACAATGAAACTGGACGCGAATGCGGTCTGAAGGAGGAAGAATAATGAAGTGAGTGGTAGAATTTCATTTTGTGTACCTTTTCTTTATCTCATATCTATCCATACACACATATACATATTGCCTTTCGTTTTCAGCTTCTTGAAAGATATGGCAAGTAAGCATTCTAGCTCCAATACTAATCATATACTTGTTGATGCAGTCTCTATATAAATTAAAGTTTGCTAAGTCGAGCATTAACGCCCAAATTCATGATTTCGATAGAGCAGGACCACCATATATACGTACAAACAAGCGCACACCTCTTTCTTTGGATCATAAAACAGCATAACTATTCATGTTATACGATTATTTTGTTCAAAATAAAAGCAGAAAAATAATATATATTTCATTTTGGTGGATTGTAATGAAAGCAAGGTCATGTTCTATGAGATGGGTGAATTCTTTTTTTCCTGAAAAATTTTGTAGGCAATAATGCCATATTTTGAATTGAAAGTAGAGAAATGCAGGGAATTGACATGACTTATTTGAATGAAAGCAAAATGTTTAATTAACAAATAGGTCAGATGGCACCCAGAGTTCCTCCAAACACTTCAGTGGGATCATGAAAGTAGCCAACCCAATGAAGTGGTCAAGGGAACTCTAAGGAGCATCTGACGCCCTCTTTTTCTGCTTTCTCTTTTCATTTCTCTTTTGTTTGACAGTAATTTCCTGCTTCTTGTGTTGTGTGCATATACATGCACATAGTGAAAAGATTGTTAATGCGTTATGCAGAACCATAATTTTGAATAAGAGAAAACACATGGAATCGTAGCGTAGATGAACTTGGTCAGTATTATTGAATGGATGAATTACAACACATGCCAGAAGATTAGAATTTAGGCAAGTGGACATAAAGCCTTTACTTCAGTAGAAGGAATCTTCCAAAAAATATTAGTTCTCAAGAGATTCTTACCTATATTTAAAGTATTGTCTTCAACCATTAAATGTATGATACATTTAAATTTGGAACACATATGTAGTGTGTAATAATCTGACTATTGCATGCAATGCACTTGGACTCTGTCAAAAGACCAAAAGAATACATTCCTCAATTTTGCCAGATTGAACCTGGTCTGAATTGCGGGAGTGAATGGGAAGTACGGGAAAGAGATTGTGGGAGCAGAAGTGGTCACATGTCTTCCTTCTCAGTCTTTCTTTTTTGGCATCTCTAAGGTCTTATCTCTTTTCAACTTTTTTCTTGTATCTTTGTGCTCTCACTGTCTCTTTTTGAGCGTGGTCACAAACATGCTTTTACTCTTATTTAAAGTCATGATATATATTATCCAGGATTATTATCAGCAATTATATATATATAAAAAAATAATAAACTATACACATAATCCTATTGTAAAAGCAGTAATTAATGTCAATTGTAATCGCTGTTAATATAGTCAATAATATTTTGAACATTAATCAGCATTCTGCACCATCTTGTGGAAAAATCGCACGCACTCTATCCTCCATGAAATTATGGGTTTGACTTACACAGCTGCACTTCTACAAAGAAAAAATATGTAACTGAGATAATGAGTTGATAGTCGACTTAATCTCTGTTGAGCTGAATGGAAACCAATTAATATTCCGATGGTCAGTATCTGATTAGATACTGAATACCTAGAGCCTACATTCAGAAGATGTAATAGCCAATGAACCTGCAAATGAGGTCTAGACCTTGAAATTTTTAGAATCAATATACGGCACCACCTAAGGATTAATTTGTGGTGTAAGACCCAGCATTGCAGTGTGCCACACTTATAGATACATAGGTTAAGTTTTTCATGTCATGCTAACACGAACAACTAACAACTAACTAATCAAACTAAAATACCATAAGCATGTGACACATCTTTAGCTTTGCCGCGTCACAAAGGAAAGAGAAAATCAATATTTTGCAACTTGACGTTACATGGGTCCAAATGAAGAGCGCATATGGTCAAGAAATACGTATCAAATCAAGATGTGCTTTTCAGATTAAGGCAAACTGGAAGCATACATATTTTGTGACAACATGACAGCGTATATACGTACTAGAAACTTAATTGACAAATTCTGAAAAAGGAAAGCTGCATGTAAGGCGAACATTGAAAAATTAGATTAATCAGTAACTAAGAGGTGAATAAGGCGAACATTGAAAAATTAGATTAATCAGTAACTAAGAGGTGAATAAAAAGGCTGCATTGTCAGTTATAACTGCAGCAGACTCAACCAGAATTGAAATTGAAATTGTGATAGCTATATTTTCAGCCTCATGCATGACAGGAATCTGGTGATGCTATGATAATTTTTGGTCTAAACATTATAATTTAATTAAAAGAATCACATTTTTGTATAATTTTCTATCTGTCTTTTAATGGAAAACAAAATACAGATTACATATCATCAGGTTTTTTTTGAAGATTGTGATAAGGTTTTGCTTATTCAGATATACTGTGAGTTGTGAACCATCAAATAAACTTGGAATTAGAAAAATTTCAGACCATTGGTTGATTTGTCATTTCCACTAGAAACATATCTTCTTCTTTCCTTATATATATATATATGTGTGTATGTATATATATAAGTTTTTATGATGGAAAACAGTCATTTGCTTCATAGCCCAAATCATAAAAATTGCAAAATCTGCAAACATTTGCAGACGTTGCGCACCATACTTTCATCTCAGTTCTCACTTGGACCCTATAGTAAAGCAAGATGGTCTAAAGATGTCCCCTTGTCTAATCTAAAGACCAAAATGTGTAACATATGAAGATTGAGGATGCAGGTTCACATCTCCACCCCTCCTACTCTCTCCCCCAAAGTGATATGGGAATAGCCACCAAGTCCAAATAAACAAAAAAAAAAAAAAACAAAATGGTCTAATAATAATTAGGTAAAAATCCATTTTAAAATTTAACTTTTAATGTGTTGACTATTTGGATGATAAAACTCCTAATTTTGATATTTGACAATCAATTTAAGTTTCTAATGATTTCTTTCAAGTGTGTAGGAATTTATTTGAATCAAAATTATTAGTTAAAGTCCAAAAATATGAAATACTATCATTATACTATATTTTGGTGAAGTATAATATCTAAATCTTATACCTAAAATATTCAAAGCTTTTATATGTCAAAAAGAAATATTTTTTGGACTTACAGTGATCCCCTCTTGAGCATCTAACGAGCATAAGCTTTGTAAGAGCAAAATTGAACAAAGAGATAGTGCTACTCATGAATACTATTCACTCATGAGTAGCTCGTGAGGGAAATCCTGATAGTTTCAAACAATTATTTTTGAATGGAAAGGCTAGTATTTTTGCTCCTCATTAGCTAAAACTTGCTCTTCATAATCGTGAGTGGTGTTCTGACAGAAATAAATCTAAGATGATTCAAAAATCAGTAAGAGACGTTGAAGACATGTTCAATACATTCATCAACCATATTTTTGAGTGTTTATCTATATAAACACTCCATAGAATTCCATTGAAGGTTTAACAAACTTGTTTATAATTCATTCTCTCTTAAGCATTCAATTAAGCTCTCAAATTCTCTCTTAACCAATTTTTATGTTTGTGTAACTCTTGCGAGAGTTGGTGAGTGTTATAATAGACATTCTTATTCTTTTATTTTTTGGGATTAAGAAAATGGGAAGTGAGATTCTATTCTAAAAGGAATTGGTTTACGTGTTGTCCATTGAAACACTTGGGATTTGGTTTATGAGTGAGCCTTGAAAACTCAAGTTATAAGGTTGTAAGAGTGAGCCATAAAACTCTTGTGTAATCTTAATGTTGTGGATAAGATTGTGGGTAATTGAAAATCCTAATTTAGGATAAGTTAGGTGGAGACGTATGATTATTGTTGAATCCAAACTCCTTAAATCATCGTATTCTTCATTCTCCTTTCTTAACATCTTTTCAATTCTTGTTTAATTCCTTAAAATCATGTTTATTTTTCTAAAACCCTCATTAGCCTTATTCATCCCCCTATAAGGCATTTTCATTTAGTATCAGAGCTTGAATTCTATGAACTTAATTGCTAGAATAAAAGATTATGGGGAGTGAATCTCATAATATGTCTTCATTTAAACCATTCTTAGATGATAATGACTATCCTCATTGGAAATTCAAAATGGAGCTATATCTAGATTGTGATTCCATTAGACTTTGGGAAGTTGTTCTCAAAGGTTGGCAACCACCAAAAACTATCATTGATGGTGTTCAAACTACTCTTTCAAGAAGTGCTTGGAGAAATAATCAAAAGAAAGGAAACTATAAGAATAAAAAACCTATGATCACTCTACTCTCTTCTATGATAAGAGAAGAAGGAGACAAGATTCAATATTACATTTCAGCCAGGGAAATATTGGAGACCTTGGGAAATTATTATGAAGACAACGTATATGTTAAAAGCATGAATGCTCAACATCACATGTGTGAATATGAACTCTTCAAAATGAAATCTCAAGAATCAATCATGGAGATGACAAACTGTCTTAATGCTTTCCTCACAACCCTTAAGAAACTTGAAAAACATTTCTTTAATGAAAAGGTGAATAAAAAGATTTTAAGAATCCTATCTAAGAAGGATTGAGAATCTCAGGTCATTTAAATTGAGGAAGCTTAAGACCTCTCTGTCTTTTCAACTAATGTGCTTATTGGAAAGCTCTTAACACATGAGCTTACAATTAAGCAAAGAGATGAAGAGCAAAAAGAAAAGGAAGAAAAGAGAAAGAGCATAGTACTAAAAGCTCTTCAAGAAGATAGTAAAGAGGAAAGCATTGAAGATTCTAGTGATGAAGATGGAGATATTACCATGCTCATTAGAAATTTTAAAAAGTTCTTAAAAAAGAAAAATTTCTTAAGAACAAGAGACTTCAATAAAAAGTACGAAGGAGAAGGTAAGAAGAAAATTAAAGAGGTTACTTGCTATGAACTCAAGAAATCAGGACACATTAGAAGTAACTACCCCAAACTCAAATTCAAGAATAAGAAAGCAAAGGATAAGAAGAAGGCCTTCAAAGCTACTTGGGATGATTTTTCTGAATCCAAAGAGGAAGAGGAACAACAAAAAGTGTCCAACCTTTACTTCATGGCTCTTAAAAATGAAAAAGAGATACTATTTACTTCTAATTCTTCTAGTGATGATTATTGTGAATATAATGATGATGATGATGTTGAGAGCTCTATTGTGAGAAAACTCTTGCTTAAATGCAAAAGCTTAGTTTCTAAGAAGAAACATTATAAGTATGAGTTAACTAGCTTAACCAAAGAATTTAAAAATTTAAGAAATGAATTTTTTAATCTTATTAAATCAAATGATAAAATTACTAGTGATTTAAAATCTTTTAATTCCTTGGAAGAGCAACTTAAGAAAGCAAATGATGAAATCATAAGCTTTCTAATGAAGTTGTAGAGTTAAAAAGTTTCATATCTAAATTCCAAAAAGGAAAAGAGAATTTAGATAATTTACTTGACTCTCAAAAATTTTAAGGGGATACTTATGGAATTGGATATGCAAATGGAATGATCTGTTCCTCATCATCATCATATATTAAATTTATTAAAGCATCATGAAATTCCATTCCCTCTACCTTTAAACCAAACAAGACTTAAGCTTATAAAGCTACTAAGTCTCATGTATCAAATAATAAAGGAAAGTCTAGTAAGACTCAACCTCCATTGATACAAAGAGGTAAAACTCAAGCTAGAAAAGCATAACCTAAGCATGCTTATATGTACACTAGACACCATACGTATAAGCATGTTGTACAACACAATGCACTTAAACATGTTGCATAAACCTATCAAAATACACATTGTAATTTTCAATGTATGTCTCACATTATGACTCAAAATAATTACAGGAGACACTCATTACCATAACACAAAAGGCATGTTTCACACACTAGGAAAACATATCATCTTAGGAGAAATAAATTTGAAAATTTTTGTTGACTGTTTGCACAATTAAACTCCTAAATTTGATCTTTGACAATCAATTTAAGTTTATAATGTTTTCTTTCAAGTGTGTAGGAACTTATTTGTATCAAAATTATCAGTTCAAGTTTGAAAATACAAAATATTGTCATTATTCCAGTGAAGTATAGTATCCAAATCTTATACCTAAAGTATCTAAAACTTTTATGGGTCAAAAAGAGATATTTTTGGACTTACAGGTATCTCCTCACGAACGCCTCATGAGCAAAAGCTTTATGAGAGAAAAATTGAGCAAAGGGACAATGCTGCTCATGAGCACTATTCACTCATAAATAGCTTGTAAGGGCAGTCCTGATAGCTCTAAATGGTCATTTTTGAATGCAACGACTAGTATTTTTACTAATGAGCCAAAACTTGCTTTTCATGATCATGAGTGGTATTTTGATAGAAATAAGTCTAAGATGATTCAAAAATCAATAAAAGACATTAGAGATATGTTTGATACATCCAATAACCATATTTTTAAGTGTTTATCCATATAAACACTTCACAGAGTTTAATTAAAGTTTTAAGAAATTTTTTTATCATTCATTCTCTCTTAAGCATTCAATTAAGCTCTTAAATTCTCTCTTAAATAATTTTTGTATTTGTGTAAATCTTGGAAGAGTTGGTGAGTGTTAGAATAGACATTCTTGTTCTTTTATTTTCTGGGGTTAAGAAAATGGAAAGTGATATTCTATTATAAAAGGAATTGGTTCAAGTGTTGTCCATTGAAATACTTAGAATCTAGTTTTTGAGTGAGCCTTGAAAACTCAAGTTGTAAGGTTGTAAGAGTGAGCCATAAAACTCTTGTGTAATCTTAATCTTGTAAATAATATTGTAGGTGATTGAATATCCTAACTTGGGAATAAGTTAGGTGGAGACATATGATTGTTGAGAATTCGAACTCCTTAAATTATTGTGTTAATTGTTCTTCCTACTATATTCTCTTTTAATTCTTACTTAATTCCTTAAAATCCTCATTAGCCTTATTCACCCCATAAGGTACTTTTAATTAGTATAAGAGCTTGGATTCTAGAAACTTAATTACTAGACTATAAGATCATGGGGATTGAACTTCAAAATTTTTCTTCACTTAGACTATTCTTTGATGGTAGTAGCTATCCTCATTGAAAGTTCAAAATGGAACTATATCCAGATTATGATTCCATTAGACTTTGGGAAGTTGTTCTTAAAGGTTGGCAACCACCAAAAACTACCATTGGTGGTGTACAAACTACTCTTTTAAGAAGTGATTGGAGCAATGATCAAAAGGAAGAAAACTATAAAAATAAGAAAGTTATGATCACTTTACTCTCTTCCATGATAAGATAAGAATGAGGCAAGCTTTAACATTGCATTTTGGCCAAGGAAATATGGGAGACCTTGGAAAACAATTATGAAGGCAATGTACAAGTAAAAAGCAAAAAGGTTCAACTTCATATGTATAAATATGAACTCTTTAAAATAAAGCCTTAAAAATCAATCATAAAGATGACAAACCATCTCAATATTCTCCTTAAAAACCTCAAAAAACTTGGAAAATATTTCTCCAAGGAAGAGGTGAACAATAAGATTCTAAGAATTGTACTTAAGAAGGATTGACAATCTCGAGTCACTTTAATTAAAGAAGCTCAAGACTCTTTACTCTCTTAACTGATGTGCTTATTGGAAAGCTCTTGACATATGAGCTCATAATTAAGTAAAGAGATAAAGAGCAAGAAGAGAAGGAAAAGAAGAAAAAGAGCAGCATTAAAGGTTTCACAAGAAGAAAGTGAAAATGAAAACATTGAAGATTCTAGTGATGAAGATGGTGATATTGCCATGATCACTATAAACTTCAAGAAGTTTTTGAGAAAGAAACATTTCTCAAGAATAAAAGACTTTAACAAGAAGTATGAAAGGGAAGGCAAAAAGAAAACTAAAGAAGTTACTTGCTATGAATGCAAGAAACTGGGTCACATCCAAAGTGAGTGCCCTAAACTCAAATTCAAGAATAAAAGAGCAAAGGAGAAAAGAAAGGCGTTCAAAGCTACTTGAGATGACTCCTTCAAATTTCAAAAGGAAAAGGAACAATAAGAAATGACCAACCTTTGCTTTATGGCTCTTTAAAATGAAAATGAGGTACCATCTATTTCTTATTCTTCCTATGATGATTATAATGATTATTTTGGTGATGGTGATGATGAGAGCTCTATTGTGAGAAAATTATTAGTTAAATGTAAGAGCTTACTTTATAAGAAGAAGCTTTACAAGCATGAGCTATCTAGTTTAACTAAGGAATTTGATTGCTTAAAAAATGATTTTGCTAAACTTTTTGAATCAAATGAAAACTTGTTAATGATGCAAAATCTTTTAATTCCTTAGAAGATCAACTCAAAAAAGCAAGTGATGAAAATCATGAGCTTTCTAAGGAAGTCTTAGAATTAAAGAATTCCAATGTTATATTTAAGAGAGGAAAAGAAATATTAGATAGTCTTCTCAATTCTTAAAAATTTCATGGAGATACCCATAGAATTGGATATAAAAATGGAATGTCTTCATCATCATCTTCATACATTAATTTTGTTAAAACCTTACATGACTCTAGTCCTTCTACTTCTAAACCAAATAAGACTCAAGCTTTCAAAGCTAAAATATCTCATGTGTTAAATAACAAGAAAAATTCTTATAAGACTCATCCTTTATTAACACAAAGAGGTAACGCTCAAACTAGAGCACCTCAACCCATGCATGCTTATATATACACTAGACATAATCAAATTAGGCATGCTACATAACACAATGCATATACACATGTTGCACAAACCTATCATAATACACATTATCATTGTCAATGCATGTCTCACACTATGACTCAAAAGAGTTATAGGAAGAACACACTAACACAACATGAAAGACATGCTTCACATACCAAGAAAGCATATCATCCTAGGAGAAATAAATTTGAAAATGTCATATATTCATATTGCATGATCAAAGGACATACCAACAATGTATGCTTTTATAGAAGACTACACATGAATTTTCTTTCTTTAGATTAGCTTAAAACTAACCGACCTAAACTAAAAAAGGTTTGGGTTTAAAAGAACACATATATATTTTTTTATGTAGGTGTGCTTGAAATCCATAAGAATAAAAAGCAATTGGTATCTCGATAGTGGATTTTCAAGGCATATGACGGAGACAGGGAGCAATTCAATAAGCTTGATACTAAGGATGTAGGACATGTCACATTTGTAGACAATGCCAAAAGGAAAGGTATAGGCATTGGAGAAATCGATAATCATCAATCCATATTTGTACATTATGTATTGCTTGTTGATGGTACTAAACATAACTTGTTTAGTATAAATCAATTATATGATATAGGAAATAAGATCACTTTCTATCCTAAAAATTACTTTGTTAGTAGTCTTGATGAAGACAAAGTAATTTTTAGTGGTAAAAGAGTTGATAATGTTTACGTTATTGATTTAATAAAATTAATAACAAAGATATTAAATGCTTGATATTTATTTCCTATCACACATGGACATGGCATAGAAGGTTAGGGCATAAAAATTTTGAGCTATTGAATGATCTTTGTAAACATGAACTTATGATTGGTTTACCTAAGCTTGATTTCAATAAGGATGAACTTTGTGATGCTTGTCAAAAGGGAAAGCAATCCAAATATTCATTTAAGCTAAAAAATGTAGTGTCCACCTTTAGATCACTTGAAATTATACATATGGATTTGTTTGGACCAAGTAGAGTTGCTAGTCTCGATGGAATGTACTATGCATATGCATTGGTTAATGATTACTTTAGATTTACTTAGGTATGTTTTCTTGCTCATACGAATAATGCATTTAAAGCTTTTGAAAAATTTACAAAAAGAGTTAAGAAAGAAAAAGGTTTTTATATTTCCTCTATTAGAAGTGATTATGGAACTAAATTTGAAAATGAATTTTTTAAAACCTTTTATGATGAAAATGATATTTCATATACATTTTCTTCTCCTAGAACTCCTTAATAAAATGGGGCAGTTGAAAGGAAAAATAGAACTCTTATACAAATGGCTAGAATAATTCTTCATGAGTATAATTTGCCTCTATACTTTTAGGCAGAAGTCATTAACATGTCTTATTATATTTCAAATAGAGTTTTCAAAAGACCAATTTCAATTAAATCTTCTTATGAGCTATGAAACAATAGAAAACCCCAAATCTCATATCTAAAAGTATTTAGATTCAAGTGCTTTATATTGAATACCAAGGATAATGTTGGGAAATATGACTCTAAAGCTGATAAAGGAATTTTCCTAGGCTATGCCACTTCTAGTAAATCATATAGAGTCTTTAATAAGAGAACTCTTGTAGTTGAAGAGTTAATGCATGTTGTTTTTGATGAATCAAACTCAATTGATCCTAGAAACGATGTTTGTAGTGTTGATGATCTTGTTGGTGAAAATGAGATTATGGATACTCAAGAAGATAATGCTAGTAAGCATTTGGAACTTGAAGCTCTAAGCAAGGAGGATAATGAGGATATATCTCAACTTACCTTGAAGGATGAACTTCCAAAGGATTGGCAATTTAAGAAAGCTCATCCTCAAGACCTCAACATAAATGAAGCTATAAAAGGGGTAGTTACTAAATCTAAACTTAAGTCTATTATTATCTAGCCTTCATTTCTCAAATTGAACCTAAAATTTTTGATGATGCTTTGTGTGATGAATTTTGGGTCTTTGCTATATAAGAAGAGTTAAATCAATTTGAGAAAAATAAGGTTTGGTCCTTGGTTTCTAGACCTAAACATTATCGTATTGTAAGCACCAAATGGGTGTATAGAAATAAGATAAATAAATAAGGTGTCATAACTAGGAACAAAGCTAGACTAGTAGCTAAATGTTATAATCAAGAGGAAGGCATTGATTATAATGAAACCTTTGTCCTAGTTGTAATGTTAGAAGCTATTAGAATTCTACTTGCATTAGCATCATTCATGGATTTTAAAATTTATCAAATGGATGTTAAAAGTGTATTTCTAAATGGTTTCATTGAAGAAGAGGTATATGTTGAGCAACCTCTGGGTTGTGAAAATTTTGATTTTCTAAATCATGTTTTTAAATTGTCAAAAGCATTGTATAGATTAAAACAAGCTCCAAGAGCTTAGTATGAAAAATTGAGCAACTTTTACAAGAGAAAGGTTTCTTTAAAGGAAAAGTTGACATAACTCTTTTTATAAAAAATCCAAGCATTATTTATTAATTGTTCAAATATATGTTGATGATATTATTTTTGGTGCTACTAACCATTGCTTGTGTGAGGAATTCTCCAAGTTAATGTAAGGAGACTTTGAGATGATCATGATGGGAAAACTCAAGTTCTTTATTGGACTTTAAATTAAGTAATGTAAAGATGAGATTTTCATCAATTAAACCAAATATGTAAGAGATATTCTCAAGAGTTTTGGCATGGATGAAGCTAAGATAATAAAAACTCCAATGAGCACCATAGCCAAAGTCAACAAGGATGATAATGGTAAACTTATTGATGAAAATTGATTTAGAGGTATGATTAGATATCTTATTTATTTAATTTCTAGTAGACTCAATATTATGTTTACTACTTGTTTTTGTGCTAGATTTCTATCAAGTCTTAGAGAGTCTCATTTGAATGTTATTAAAAGAATTTTCAAATATCTTTATGGTACAATGCATTTAGGACTTTGGCATCCTAGGAGTTGTTCCTTTGACTTGATTAGTTATTCAGATGCAGACTTTATCAGTAGTTTACTAGATAGAAAAAGCACTTCCAGAACTTTTATAATTTTAGGTAATTACTTAGTTTCTTGGTTTAGTAAGACATAAATTTCGGGTGCCTTATCCATCGCTAAAGTAGAATATATGGCAGTTATTTGTTGTTGCACACAAGTTTTAAAGCAAAAACAATAACTTTTGGACTATGGCATTGATATTAATCACATTCCAATTAAATGTGATAATACAAGGCTATAAACCTTAGTAAGAATCCTATTCAGCATTCTAGAACTAAGTATATTGATATTAGACATTATTTCTTGAGAGATCATGTCCAAAATGGTGCTATCTTTTTTAAATTTGTTGATACAAATAATCAACTTCCAAATATCTTCGCCAAACCTCTCAATGAAGAGAGATTGAACTTCATTAAGCATGAACTTGACATGATTAATAGTTCTAGTTTGTCTTGAATTTTATGCTTAATTGATGGTTGGACTATTTTCATGTGAAATCATGTTGTGCTTATTTATTACTTTGATTGTTAAATGTTTTGATTTTGATCTTAACATTTAAATTTTTTTTGCTATTTAATAATTATTTATTGAAATTATTTCAATTAATTAATTATTCAAATCTAGATTTTTTTAATTTTCATGCATTTATATATGTTTAAATATGCAGTATGATTTTTTTTTTTAAAAATACCTCTTGCTCCTTATTAAGACTAGTTTTGTTTTTATTAATTTTGTCATCAATTTCTATTTGGTTTATTTTTAGTATATTTTCCATACTTAAGCATTGAATTATTTATTTATTTTTATAGTTATTTTGTGACAATTTATGTTTGGTTTATTTTCTAGGTATTTTTTGAATATAAACCATGAGCTGTTTATTTTATGTCTTGTTATGTTTATCTTCAGTTTACAATTGGCATTTTAATATCATTATAACTATATCCTTTTCATTAATGTTTTTTTTTATTTTCTTTTATAATTTCCTTTTGCATTTTGACAAAGGAAGATAAATAATTAAGTTTGCATGTGTATTAGCTAATTTCTTTTAAGGGAGAAAATACCTTTTACTAAAGATGTGTCTATGTTAGAGACATCACTATATAAGAGTGTGTCCTTGATATTAATTTTTTATTCCAAATCTTATTCTATTTTACTATTTTTTGATAGGGGAGAAAATTGTTTAAATTTTTTTCCATAATTTTGTTTATGTGTACATAGTAACAATGTAAGTGTGACTATTTTTGTCCTTGTGATAAAAAACATTATTTTATTTACTTTGTTTATGTATGACATAAATTTTATAAAGATTTGGTGTATCTTTATTTTCATTGTTTTGGTTTGTGATCTTTTATTCCCTCTAGAATTTTTAGTTCCTTTAGGTTCATTTCTCTTTACATCTCTCTCTTGTCTTTTTGTCTTTCCTAAAGGGGGAGAGGAAGCTATGTAGTGTTTGTGATATGCCAAGTGTCATATGATCATGTATGTTAGCTAGCTAAGTTCTATATGATCATGTGACAATTATATTTGTTAAGATTCAATTTAGTGCTATACGTACTATTTTTGTGATGCATTCTAGTAATACTATATGCATACATGTTTGAAATTATTTCCTTTATATTGCCTAATATCTTTTTTTTTTCAAAATGACCATGATATCATGTTTTTATATTTTTAACACATTTTTTTATGTTATGCCATGTTTCTTTTTATTCCTTACGTTAAATTTTATATATATTTTTTTAAAGAGGGACAAAATATTAAATTTATATTTCTTATCATGTCCAAAAGGGAGGAGAAATAAAGAAATATATTTGTTAAAGAAGATAAATATATATATTTTTTATTTCAATTGGTATCTTTTCAAAAATTATCATTTTGCATATATTAAGGAGGAGCAAAATATTTTCTCATTTTACATATCTTTCCATTTATGCATATACTAAGGGGGAGCAAAATATTTTCTCATTTTGCATCTATTTAAATTTAATAGGGGGAGCTATTTTACATAGTATTTATCTTTTCTTATTAAATGTTTTTGGCGCACACATATTATTTATTACCTCATTAAATTAGTTGTCAAATCCAAAAAGGGGAAGATTGTTGACCATTTGCATGATTAAACTCTTAATTTTGATATTTGACAATCAATTTAAGTTTCTAATGATTTCTTTATGTGTGTAGGAACTTATTTGAATAAAAATTATCAGTTCAAGTCTGAAAATATGAAATACTATCATTATATTGCATTGTAGTGAAGTATAATATTGAAATCTTACACCTAAAGTATCCAAAGATTTTATGTGTCAAAAAGAGACATTTTTAGATTTACAGGTGCCTCCTTATGAGCACCTCACTAGCTGATTATGAGCACAAGCTTTGTGAGAGCAAAATTAAGCAAAAGGATAGTGCCATTTAAAAGCACTATTCATGATCATTATTTGCTCATGAGTAGCTTGTAAGGGCAGTTTTGACAGCTCCAAATGGTAATTTTTGAGTGCAATGGCTAGTACTTTTGCTCCTCACAAGCCAGAACTTTCTCCTTACGATCATGAGCGGTGTTTTGATAGAAATAAGTCCAAATTGATTCAAAAATTAATTATAGACATTAAAGACATGTTTGATATATCCAACAACCATATTTTTGAGTGTTTATCTATATAAACACTTTATAGAGTTCAATTGAATGTTTAAAAAACTTGTTTATCATTCATTCTCATTCAATTAAGTTATCAAATTCTCTCTTAAATAATGTTTGCATTTGTATAACTCTTGTAAGAGTTGGTGAGTGTTAGAATAGAAATTCTTGTTCTTTTATTTTCTAAGATTAAGAAAATGGGAAGTAAGATTCTATTCTAAAAGGAATTGGTTTAAGTGTTGTCCATTGAAACATTTGGGATTTGATTTTTGAGTGAGCCTTGAAAACTCAAGTTGTAAGGTAATAAAAGTGAGTCATAAAACTCTTATGTAGTCTCAATGTTGTAAATAAGATTGTGGGTGATTGAAAATCCTAACTTGGGGATAAGTTAGGTGGAGACGTAGGATTATTGAGAATTCAAACTTCTTAGATCATTGTGTTCATTGTTCTTCCTATTCTCTTCTCTTTTCATTTTTGCTCAATTCCTTAAAATCATTTTTATTTTTTAAAAATCCTCATTAACCTTATTCAACCCCCTCTAAGGCACTTTCAATGTTGTATATTCATATTGCACGATCAAAGGTCACACCAATAATGTGTGCTTCTATAGAAAACTACACATGAATTTTCTTTCTTTAGATTATCTTGAAACTAACCAACCTAGACCAAGATAGGTTTGGGTTCAAAAGAACACTTAAATTATTTTGTGTTGGAGTGCTTGAAATTCACAAGAATAAAAAGCAATTGGTATCTTGATAGTGGATGTTCAAGGCACATGACGGGAGACAAGGAGTAATTCAATAAGCTTGATGCTAAAGATGGAGGACATGACACATTTGGAGACAATTTAAAAGGAAAGATTATTAATATTAGAGAAATTGGTAATCCTTAATCCTTATTTATACATCATATGTTGTTTGTTGATGGTTTTAAACATAATTTGCTAAGTATAAGTCAATTATATAGTATGGAAAATAATGTAACTTTCTATCTTAGAAATTGCTTTATTGGAAGTCTTGATGAAGACAAAGTAATTTTTAGTGGTGAAAGAGTAGATAATTGTAAATACCCAATTTTGGGATGCATTAATGTATAGATGCAGCGAGAGCTACTATGATGAAAATTTGATCGAAATGGATCTTTAGATATTGATTTTGGATTTTTAGGACTAAAATTGTAAGTTTTATGGACTAAATTGCAACATTTTTTTGTGGGGATTTAATTGAAAAATTGAATTTCCTTTAGGGGCCTTCGAGGACTTATATTTTCAGTGCTAATTCAAAATTTTCATGCATATTTTAGTTAATTCATAGTTTAATTTTGCTAGCATGCATGTTAAATAATATTATAAAATTTATTTTGATTGTTAATTTTGTAAATAAATTTTGCAGAATAAAATAGTGGTAGAAATTTTACCTCTTCACCAACATTTGAACACCTATGAAGATGTAATCAGGTGAGAGGAAGGATAGCTGCACCCTCATGAAGTCCTAAACTATTTTGAAAAAAATGTGAAACTAAGATAATTGGATCACCTTGAACTTCTACTCTTTTACGAAGTCTGTGTTGTGTGTGGGTCATAGGATTAGACGGAATGAAAATCGGATGTCAAAAGATCAAGCAATTGAGAAAAGAAAAATCAAAATTTGAAGTGAAAAGGAAAGAAAAAGAAATGAAAAAAAGAAGAGAATGATTGGGAAGTAAATGTTGGAAAAGGATATATAAAATGGAAAATATCCATTTTAGCCTATCAAATTTTCTTGCATTTAAATTCTTAATTTCTTTCTTGCAATGTAGTCCAAAATTGCATTTTAGTAAGGAATTAATTTCTAATTAAATTAGGAAAATTACACTATCATTTTAATAATTCATAGAATTATTAAATTATTGAATGCACAACTAGTCTGCATGAAATTCTAAATTCTTAGTTAAGTAAAGAATAGGGAATTTAATTACAGAATTTAAGTTTTGTATTTAACATGCATCATTTTGATTAAAAATTTTCAAATTCACTTTGTGATATGCTATATAGTAGCTATAATTCAAATTTTAAATCATTTCATTGTGTGCTATACTATAGCTATAATGCGAATTCCAGTTTTGTGTTATACACTATACGGTTATTATGACATAAATGATCAAATGCACAACTTGCTAAATGCTCTGTAGGATCTATAACATGTTCTTAAAATCATAGTTTGCTAGACACTACATAGTAGTTATAACACTATTTTTTTTATCACTTCACTTAACATCCCAAAGGGAATATAGTGAAACTTATTGATCATCTTCCTAAACATTCCACAGGGAATATAGCAAATTTCATAGTCACTAGTCGTCCCACAGGGAATATAGTGCAGTCTGCTAGACATTACATAGTAGTTATGACATTATTGCTAGATGTTTTAAAGGAACTATAACATGTTTTCAAATTGCAAATAGCTAGATTTCCTATAGGGAATATAGCAAGATTCATCACACATATTTCACTAGACGTTCCATAGGAAATATAATGAAATTTGCTAAATACTACTCCGTAGCTATATAGCATTTTGCTTAATATTGTAAAACAATTTAAGCATTAGTTAAATTCCGCAATTAGGGTACAAGTGAGTATCCTAACTCTTTACTTTAAAATTGTGTGCTTATATTGTTTTGTTGTAATTTGTCAAGCAAATAGTGACAAAGGAGGGCAATTGTAAGCACCCAATTTTGGGATACATTAATGCATAGATGTGGCGAGAGCTCTTATGTTGAAAATTTGATCGAAATTGATCTCTAGATATTGATTTTGGATTTTTAGGACTAAAATTATGGGTTTTAAAAACTAAATTGCAACATTTTTTTTGTGGGGATTTAATTGTAAAATTGAATTTCCTTTGAGAGCCTTTTTGTAATTCAAAGTTAAAAAAAAGGTTGATCAGAAATACAGAAATCCAATTGGATTTCCATAATTTCGATTGGCGGTATTTTTTATTTTATTTTTGAAAAATCCATTTATTTGATTTATAATTGGTTAAAAAATAATAAAAATAAGTAAATAAATTTTAACCCATTTATTATCCTGTTAAACTATCATATATTTATCCTTGTTTTGGATTAAATCTAAAAAATTATAAAAAATAAATAATTTTATTAGGAGGAGCTAAGACTCTTGGATGGAGGGGATTTTTGGATAAAAAAGCAGGACGCTGCTTTGAAAAAAAGGCAGAGAGAAAAAAGAGAGAAGAGAAGGTTGCTTTAAAAAAAAGAAAAAAAAGAAAAGGTAGGCTGCTAAAAAATATTGCAAAGTTTTGAAAAAACCTTTTAACGTTCTTTAGTTATATATATATATATATATATATATATATATATATATATATATATATATATATATCATAGTACATACTAGTAATATCCAAAAATTAAGTCAAAGGTCAATTTTCAACGATGAGGGGCAATCAAACTGCACAACATCATGCCAATGTTTTCCTCTTTCTTTTATATTATTATTTTCTTTGGTTTTGGTTTTTATTTGATCATATACTAATTCTCTTATTTTATTTTGCATTTTGTTTAGTGATTTTGATTGTGACAGGCATAACTAAAATTGTGGGGTGAATATGTGAGGAACATCCATGGGATGCCATGGATTTAATTATGTAGTCATTTTTAATTAGATTTTTGGTTTTTAATATTATTTGTTTTTTATGTTCTTTTTTATTATTTATTTGGTTTATTTGGACATGTAATTAATTAGTTTTAATTTATGTATATAGGAATTGTAATAGCTCCAATAGTAGGAATAGTAATATTTTTATTTTTCTGTAATTTAAAAATGATTAGTAAATTAGGGTTTATTTGGTAAACCTTAATAAAATCAATGGTAGTTGTAGATTAATATCAGGTTACATGAAATCAAATTAGGGTTTTTTTTAGAAGAAATAATTGAATTGCTTGTTTGATATTTTTATTTGATTGTTTTATTATTTTTCATGTTTTTGGGCTTGTTTGATTATTTGTATGTGTTTTGAGCCTCAAGCCCACATCTATGATTAGCCCATTTAAAATAGTCTTTTAATTGGATTTTAGATTTAATTAATTTTAAAATCAATCTGGCCCCATTAGGTTAATTTAGACATAGGCCCACATTTTGGCTATTAAAATTAATTTGGACGTGGCCTAGTCCATTAAAGCATCTTTTCTTTTTTCTTAAAATAAATAGACGTAGGCCCAATTTTCACTTAAGTTAAAATTAATTAGAACTAGGTCCATTAATTCAAAACCAATCCAATTCATTTCCATAAAAATTAATAGACTTAGGCCCATTTCTTTAGAATTAAAAAAGTAAACTTAGTTCACTACTTTAATTAAAATGTAGGCCCACCTTTAGTTCCATTTCACTTATAAATAAAATATAGATTTAGCTAACCTAATTAAAATTAATATAGTTTAGACTAATTTAGGGATGTATCGTTATATGAATGTAATTTTTATGTGCCATTTCATGACTAGTTGCTTGGGTAAGATGAATGATAATTAGGGTTTAAAATGAAACTGCGTGTAATCAGAGAATAAGGTAATAATTAATAAACTAATTCTAAATGAACACAATACTAAGTGAAGTTGGTATTCCATATCTAGAATCTCTTGGTTGTGGTGCTAACTTTATTTTAGAGAATCATGTACCACCACTTTTGATTTGTCCAAGTTATTATCTTGGATGATGACTCCTCATCTCCACACCATGTCTTTATGATATGGTAGTGTATTCCTTAGAGCCCTAAGCTAAAATAATGTCACGGTTGCTAAAATTTTAGACACATACTAAACCTTGCCATCTATAATAATGTTTATGTTATTGATTTGAATAAGATTGATAACAAAGAAATTAGTATATTTTGGAAGAGAAAACTAAAGAAGAAAATGTTAGCAAACCTTTGGAGCTAGAAGATCCCATAAAAGAGAATGATGAGGAGATACCTAAACCTATTTTAAAGGATAAACTTCTAAAGGATTGACAATTCAAGAGAGCTCATTCTTAAGACCTCATTATATGTGACACTACAAAAGAGGTAACTACTATATCTAAATTTAAATATACTGTTATCATTTCTCAAATTGAACCTAAAATATTGATGATGCTTTAATTGATGAATTTTGGGTCCTTGCTATGCAAGAAGAGTTAAATCAATTTGAGAGAAATAAGGTTTAGACCTTCGTTCCTAGACCAAAACATCATCCTATTATAGGCACCAATTGAGTATTTAGAAATAAAATGAATGAATAAGGTATCATAACTAGGAATAAAGCTAGACTAGTAGCTAAAGGTTATAATTAAGAAGAAGAGATTGATTATAATGAAATCTTTACTCCTGTTGCAGGGTTACAAGTTATTAGAATGCTACTTGCATTTGCATCATTCATGGATATTAAACTTTATCAAATGGTTATTAAAAGTGCATTTCCAAATGGTTTTATTAAAGAGGAGATGTATGTTGAACAACCTACTTTTTTTGAAAGTTTTGATTTTCCAAATCATGTGTTTAAACTTTGAAAAACATTATATGGATTGAAACAAGCCCCAAGAGCTTGGTATGAAAGATTGAGTAACTTTTTACTAGAGAAAGGTTTCTTTAAAAGAAAGGTTATCATAACTCTTTTTACAAAGAAATTCGAATATGATTTATTAATTGTGCAAATATACATTCATAATATTATTTTCAATGCTACTAACCATTGTTTATGTGGGAAATTTTCTATGCTAATGCAAGGCCAATTCGAGATGGGTATGATGGGAGAACTAAAATTCATTCTTGGATTATGAATCAAGCAATGCAAAAATGAGATTTTCATTAATCAAACCAAACATGCAAGAGACATTCTCAGAAAGTTTGGCATGGATGGAGCTAAGACAAGTAAACTCCAATGCGCACCATAACCAAACTCAACAAGGATGAGAATGGCAAACCAGTTGATGAAAAGCGATTTAACAGTATGATCAAATCCCTTTTTTATTTAATTGCTAGTAGACTCAATGTTGTGTTTGTTACTTGCTTATGTGCTAGATTTAAATTAATTCATAGAGAGTCTCATTTGAATGTTGTCAAAAGAATTTTCAAATATTTTTGTAGTATAATACATTTAGAACTTTGGTCTTAGGAGCTCATCCTTTGATTTGATTAGTTATCTTGACGTGGACTTTACCGATAGTTTACTATATTGATAAAGCACTTCTAGAACTTGTTAATTTTTCAAACAATGTTTAGTTTCATGGTTTAGTAAGAAATAAGTTTCAATTGCCTTGTCCACTGCTGAAGTAGAACATGTAGCAGCTAGTTGCTGTTGCTCACAAGTTCTATGGCAAAAACAATAAATATTGGACTATGGAATTGATATTAATCTCACTCCAATTAAATGTGATAATACAAGTGCTATTAATGTTAGAAAGAATCTCATTCAGCATTCTAGAACTAAGCATATTAACATTAGACATCATTTCTTGCGTGTTCATGTGCAAAATGGTGATATTTTTCTTGAATTTGTTGATAATAATCATCAGCTAAAAGAAAAATTTACCAATCCTCTTTTTGAGGAAAGATTAAATTTTATTAAACATGAACTTGGTATGATTGATGGTTTAAGCTTGTCTTGATGACTTGCTTAATTGATGATTGGATTTGTGTGTAATCATGCTTTTCACTAATGTTTAGTTTGTGTTTATTTTTCATATTTGATACCATCACATAAATCCTTGCTTTGTCATGATTCATATATTCTTGGTTTATTTTTGGTTTCTAATACTCTATCATAATTATTTATTAATAAAATTTATTTTTTATTTGAAAAATATTTGCTATTTTAATACTTAATTATTGAATTTATTGATTATTTAAGTAAGCAATTTTATTTCATGAACATAATTTGTTGATTTCCCATTTGCATGATTTATTTTTAATAATTATTTAAAATTAAATTTTTTAACTTGGTTTTGTTAATTTATGATGATATTTGTCAAAGTATTTAATTTAGGTGTGATTTGTTTTGTTTTGATGATTAATTTTAGTGCATAAGGACCTATTTGTCACTTTTTGAGGACTTAATTGCAAAGATATTGAAAGTTTAGGGGCCTTTCAGTTTTTTCCTTCATGAATAGATGAGTTTGTGATCGTTGCGGGTTGACCTATCCAGAGCTGCTCACGAGCAACTCTTATGAGCGTAGCGTGCATGAATCTCTCATGAGTAGTAGTCTGATAGGCAACAAAACCTAGTTATATTGGGATTATAATTTTTTTAACTCTTTCCTTCTCTAAAATGGTAATTTGCATTTTTTAAGTATCTTTAGGACTTTATTTGATTATTTTAACCCTACTTCCCTTAAACTATTCTTTTAATCCTCACATCATTATCTTTCCCTTTAAACTCATTTCAAAGCAAAATTTTTCTTTTTTAAAATTCTTCACTCTTAGCACTTCTATCTCATTATCATGGTTCCAAAGAAGAAGATTGCTCAAGATACCTCTTCCTCCTCTAGAAGAGATACTAAAGATTAACCTAAGAAGCAACCTCCTCTCTTCTACACTTCAACTCAATTTAGGGAAAGACTTCTTTAATTCAAGGAAAGGTAAATTATTTCCTCTAAGTATATGTCTCAAGCTACTTTGGAGAAGATGGGTTGTTTTAATGAGGTTAGGACCTTAATTGATAATGCATGTTTGTATGATTTTGCATTCAATGCTTTTACTACCTATCTTGCCTTAGTCCATGAATTTCTTACTTCTTATTGCTTGAGAACTCACCACTTCAATGTATAAAATCCTATGAATAGTATGAGATTTGGATTAGGTGGACAAGATAGATTCCTTACCTTTTAAGATTTTAATTGAATCTTTAATTTTAGACAAGGGGGTTTAGCTTCTCCTAATTCCTCTTGGCTTCCTCACCCTTTTTTTTGCCTCACTATGCTAAACCTTATGCAAAAGCATTTGAAGCAGGACACACAAAAGCCTCTAATTTTTCTTTAAAATCTCTTTGGTACGTGTATAGATTTATTATGTACTCTTTTCATGCTAGGGGCTTAAGTAATGAAGCCATTTCATTTAGTGATCTTTTCCTTGTTAGATGTCTTATTGAAGGCATAGATATTGAGCTAGGAAGATGTATTCATTGGAGGTTTTAGTTAGCTAGTGATAGTATTAATGGTGCCTTATGTGTAGGAGGCTTCATCACTAAAATTGCTCATCACTTTAGGATCAACTTGAGAAACACCCCTTCTATTTCTCCATCTTTTCTTAATGATAAGCTCTTGAGAAACACTAGGCAATTCAAGCTTGTTAGAAATTCTTGGGTTTGGAAAGACGAAGTAGAAGATAAAGATATTGATGAGAAGCTAGAATAAGATTTAGAAGACATTGAGCACATAGGCACTCATGATATAGAAGGTATTCAAATTAAAGAAGAAATCCCTTAAGAACATGTTCCTCCTCAATCTCAAAGAAAAACAGCGAGAGGACCTTCAACTTCTCAAAGTGTTAATGATGAGCCCATTCGCTTATATTGGTGGTGTTAGGAATCAGCTATGCTACTTAGGCATCAATAATTGTATGGTGAGCACAAACCTAAGTATAGTAAATTTTAAAAATTTTACTCAACATAACTCTTCATCACATGAAGAATTCCAATCCTAAGGATCCAATTTGCATTTAAACACATAGCAAAAAATCAAAACATCATGTAAACAACAACTTAGGAATTCTAAGTTTAAGAATACTTACAAATTCCTTAGCTTTAGATGTCTTTGGTTCAACTCTTAAATCAAATCCTTAGCCTCCTAAGTTTTAGGCCTCTAGCTTGAAACACCAAAGCTTTGTCAACCACCTTCTTGCCTTGGTTAATCTTAGTAGCAAGTACCCTCTCCAAGTGACCCTTGTAAACTTGCACTAACTTAACACTTGCAAGAACTTTAGAGTTTATTTTGTGTATATGTTGCTTTTCCTTTTGGTATATTATCTTACTAAAAACCTCTCCATACTTTCTCAAAGTAATGACTTGTATTGATTTCCTTATCTCCTTTGCACACTCACGTATCTCTCTATATATATTAGAACTCTTCTAATGATATGTGTGTAGAGAAAGTGAGTTGATATAGACATGTACAAATGAAATATCAGTTATACCATATCATTAGTATATAACTTTGCATGCCACCTTGCATACACCTTTGACATGGTTAGTGAACAAATTGTGCAAGTAACTTATGACATCATTAGCTTGCCACCTTGACATAGTAATGTATAAAAAAATGTGTAGAAAATACATCTCATGTATTATATTTATCTAAAGTCAACATTTTACACATAATTAATTAAATTATTAATAATTTAATATCTCATATTAAATTTAATAATCTAATTAATAAGATATATTATTATTAATTTAATTAATAATAATTTAATATCTCATATTAAATTTAATAATTTAATTAATAACATATATTATTATTAATTTACTATTTTAATTAATATCTCATATTAATTAAATATAAATTAATAATAAAACTCTTTTTAGAATTAGATTTCATGATATACTAGAATCATAGCTAAAAGCATAAATCCAATTCTATTAATCTTAATTAATTGATTAAACTCTTTAATCAATAATTAGATTAATATTAAATGTTGATAATACAAAACTCTTTTAGGTGTGACTTACTAGGTTCATGTCTAATTGGCAATGATAATATAATATCAACACTTGATATTATTTGAGACTTTTTCAAGTCTAAATGTGAAAATCCCAATTATGCACATTTAGTTCTCATAAGTTGTGAGTGATCTCTAGCATTGATATCATAACTACCCAATTAGATATGAATGCATATGTTGATTCACGCAAACCTTATGGTCTTAATTACCATGCACTAAAATCCCTTCATTAGAAGATCCCAATATAGCCTAGAGTTAAGGTTTAATCAAACTCTAATAACTTTATCATATGACCTCATCTCAAGTTATTCTTGATAAAACATAACTAATACTAGAAACACTTTCTAGTATTTAAAACTCTTTCAGACTATGTTATGTTTGTCCTGACTATGAACTTATTCATCAAGAATAAACTTAAATAGCATAGGATCTATCCTGGTTCACTTCAGGCAATGAATCCCATCTTGGTGAAACACTCATCCCTACATTCAACTGACTAGAGCCACCACACGCCATATCCCCATGTGTAAATAACACAAGTATGTAAGCGGTAACAAACTCTAATCACTTAAATGTGGATGACCATGTTACCTCAAGTCAAAGGACTATATGCACCATTATGACCTAGAGTGTAATTGTTGATAACAAGTGAGTGTCTTTGCAATCACAAATCTAACATCACTATTCGATCCACCCATCACATTAGTATCCACATGTCTATTCTAATATCTCATATAAAGTAGTATGAGACTTACTACTTCCTACTATTAGTATCATATACTAATCAAGGAAAATAAATAGAGGTGATAGTTTAATTAATTTTACCCAAATATTAATTATTTGACTATGAACAATTTACACCATATGTACTAGATAAAATTTTAACTCATATTATCAACTCTTGATAATAAATTTATTTAACATATTGCTAAAGGGTAAATATATAAATAAATAAACTCTTTATTTAAATATTTATTTTATTGCCATAGGAATAATTTACATTGTCATTATTTATTACAAGAATGGCACTAGAGCACATTTATACTAACAGGTGGTTTCTTTAATTTTTTAACCACTGTTGAATCGAACTTTAATTATATGTTTGATCAAGTGGACACAAGACTTGATAGATTTGAGCATAGGATGAATCATATGGAGTATGATATTCATCAATTGTATGCTCATCACAATATACAATGCACTTAGACTCCTCATCCTCCTCCTCTACCTCCTTCTCCATAAGACTAGATTTTTTTCTTATTTCATCAAGTTTATTTTTGGTTTATTTACTATTCATTTTCAGTTTTTTAAGCCTTGAGATACTAGTCTATGTCTCGTGTTTTTCTTTTTATAATTGATATTTTAATATTATTGTAACTTTATCCTTTTTTAATGCAATTTATCATTTTTAAATTTTCTTTTGCATTTTGACAAAGGGGGAGAAATAATTAAGTTAATTTCTTTAAGGGAGAAAATTGTTTTACATAATTTTGTTTATGTATGCCATAGATTTTATAAAGATTTGATGTATCTTTATTTTAATTATTTTAGTTCTTAGTCTTTTAATTCCTCAAGGATTTTTGGCTCCTTTATGTTTATTTCCCCTTATATCTCTTTTTTTTTTTCTGTCTTTACGAAAGTGAGAGAAAATGTTATGGATAGATATGGCTAAGTGCTGCAAGATTATGTATAATTGGCTAGCTAAGCTCTACATGATCATGTGATGTTTTAATATAAGTGCTATATGTACTACTTTTGTGATGCATTGTATATACATTTGAAATTATTTCCTTCATATTGTCTAATATTGATTTTAATGATCATGTTATTATATTTTTAGACCTTGTTTTTCTTTTTGTCCTTCATGTTAAATTTTATATGATTTTTATTTTTAACAAAAAGGGATAAAATATTAAATTTATATTTCTTATCATGTCTAAAAATGGGAGAAATAAAGAAATATATTTGTCAAAGGAGATAAATATCTTTTATTAGTGTCTTTTAAAAAATTATCTCCTTTGTGATTATTTGGTATTTTTTATGATTTGATTAAATTATTTTTCCATTTATGCATATATTAAGAGGGAGCAAAATATTTTCTCATTTTTGCATGTATTTAAATTTGATAGGGGGAAACTATTTTACATAGTATTTATCTCTTCTTATTAAATATTTTTGGCACACACACATTATTTATTACCTCATTAAATTGGTTTTCAAAGCCAAAAAAGGGGAAATTATTGACCATTTGCATGATTAAACTCCTAATTTTGATTTTTGACAATCAATTTAAGTTTCTAATGATCTCTTTTAAGTGTGTAGGAGCTTATTTGTGTCAAAATTATTAGTTCAAGTTCAAAAATACGAAATACTATAATTATACTATATTTTGGTGAAGTATAATATCCAAATCTTATACCTAAAGTAACAAGAGCTTTTATGTGTCAAAAACAAACATTTTTTTGGACTTATAGTGATCCCCTCATGAGTGTCTCATAAGCTAGTCATGAGCAGAAGCTTTGTGAGAGCAAAATTAAGTAAAGGGACAATGCCACTCATGAGCACTATTCACTCATGAGCAACTCATGAGGACAGTCCTGATAGCTCAAAATGGTCATTTTTGAATCCAATGACTAGTATTTTCGCTTCTTATGAGCCAAAACTTGCTCCTCACGATCGTGAGTGGTGTTTTGACAAAAATAAGTTCAAGATGATTCAAAAATCAATAAGAGACATTAGAGACATGTTTGATTACAACTATATTTGGGAGTTTTTATCTATATAAACACTCTATAAAATTCAATTGAAGGTTTAAGAAACTTGTTTATCATTCATTCTTTCTTAAGCATTCAATTACGCTCTCAAATTCTTTGTTAAACAATTTTTGTATTTGTATAACTCTTGTGAGAGTTGATAAGTGTTAGAATAGATATTCTTATTTTTCTATTTTTTGGGATTAAGAAATTGGGAAGTGAGATTTGGTTAGGATTGGTTTAAGTGTTATCCATTAAAACACTTGAGATTTAGTTTTTTGAGTGAGCCTTAAAAACTCAAATTGTAAGTTTGTAAGAGGGAGCCATAAAACTCATGTGTAATCTCAATGTTGTGAATAAGATTGTGGGTGATTGAAAATTCTAACTTAGGAATAAGTTAAGTAGAGACGTAGGATTATTGTTGAATTCGAACTCCTTAAATAATTGTATTCTTCATTCTTCTTTCTCAACATTCTTTCAATTCTTGTTTAATTCCTTAAAATCATTTTTATTTTTATAAAACCCTCATTAGCCTTATTCACCCCCCCTCTAAGACATTTTCATAATTTATATGTCCTCATGTTTCTTAAAGCCTTAAAATATTCATTATAAAATCTAACAATCAATTAGAGGTTGCATTTATAAAATTGGGTTATTGCATAACTTTACCATGAACTTTAGTTATTTTTGCCAATGTGTCCTATTTTTAAAATTATGATGAATTGGTATATAAACTTTTTAATTTTGTTGCAAATTTATCCACAATCAAAATAGCATATGCCTATACTGACAACACATGGTAATATGGTATACATGTGTAAATTGTTGATGTGAAAATTAGAAGAAGAAATTAGCAAATTTTCCATCCTTTAAGTCTTTTTTTTTTTTTTTTTGCAAAATTTATCCTTAACTTTCATTTTTTTTTACAAATATATTTAAATAATTTGCACATGCATGTTATGCCAATGTGTCATTTCAATGTGAGCACATGCTATTTTGATCATGGATAAATTTGCAAAGTTTATAAATCAATTCGCCACTATTTCAAAAATTGGATAAATTAGCAAAAATGACTAAATTTCATGGTGTAAAATTAAATTATTAAAAAAAGAGATTGCAATTGTATTCAACTTAGTACTCCACGGGGCTGTTACTAATCATAGATGAGGATGTAGAGGGATATTATTATTTAATTTTTCTATATGAATTAAATTTAATAATATATATATATTAAATACTGAGTTCTAAAGTCATTAAACCAAAAATTTGACAAGTGTCTATTTTTATATTTGAGTATTCACTTTAAAATCTAATTGAGTGGTGATTTTTACACTCCACTCATTTATTTCTGCTATTCTCCTTTTATTTTTTTTAGAATTTTAGGTTACATAATTACCCTTTGTTTAGAATGTTTATTTTTTCATTAATTACTATTCCTAAACTATGATCTTTTTAATTTTTTTAATCTAAATTTATTGTCTAATGTTTAAAATTATAAAAATATTTGTACTTGAGCTTACATCATTCTTTCATAAATTTAGCATAGTCAATTACTTTGTTATAAACATTCTTTAATTTGTTTAGACAATTATAAAACTTGTGCCAATTATAAAAAAAAAATAACAATCTTTTTCACTTTTTATAAACAATTTTTTAATTTTTATTTTTGTGAACAAATTTTAATATCATATGTACATTATTTTATTTTTATTAAAAAATAATAAAAAAATCAAATTACATGATTAGAAACATATATTATAAAAATTTAATGAAAGTTCATTCAATTGAAAGTGTCTTGGGGTAGGGGGGGTGAATAAGGCAAATGAAGGATTTTAGAAAAATTAAAATAAATTTAAGGAATGAACAATAATTGAAAGGATATAGAGTAGGAAGAATAATGAATACAAAAATTTAAGGAGTTCGGATTCTCAACAATCTTACATCTCCACCTAACTTATCCCTAAGTTAAGATTTTTCAATACCCATAATCTTATTCACAAGATTGAGATTACAAGAGTTTGAGGCTCACTCTTCAACCTTACATAAATAAGAGTTTTAAGGCTAACTCTTCAACTAAATAAACAAGAGTTTCTAGGCGTGCTCTTAAACCAATTCCCAAGTGCTTTAATAGCTAAAAACTTAAACCAATTCCACTAGAAATATACTTCACTTTTCTTCTAATCTATCCCAACCATTAGATGAAGATGAAGTCCTATTTTTATCACACAATCAACTCTCACAAGAGTTAATCAATATAGAGAATATTGATAAAAAGAAAAATGAAGTTTGATGAATGCTTAAAGAGTTTTTTTGATAGTCAAAGAGCAATGTAATGTGTGTTCTTGTTATCACAACTTTAGAGCACACATATATATTGATCAAACTTAAAAAATATGGCTGTTGGAGCTAATGATTATGTCTCCAACATCTCTTTTTTTTAAAAAAAAAAAAGAATTCAAAAAATGCCTGTTGGATATTTTTGAAGTTTGTTTCCACCATGGAAGCAAGGCTTCAGTCACAGCCTATTGTTGAGACAATCTTTCTGTTACCATGACAACCTTGCTTTAGTCGTAGCCTATTGGTCACATTATGTATCTAATGTCTCTTTTTTTAATTTCAAAAATATGTCTGTTGGGTCGTCACCATTGAAGCAGAGCTTTAGTCACAACCTACTATTGAGCTTAGCTTTCTGTCACTATAGTAGTCTTGCTTTAGTTGTAGTTTACTATAGAGCTCACTATGGTAGCGTTGCTTCAGTCCCAGCTTACTATTGAGCTGAATTTTGACTTAACTTTCTTTGAAAGTAATATTGTACCTATGCTTATAATCACAATCAAATAAAACCTATTAAATACTTAAAATTAAGTTTGTTAAAATCAAAATTAAGATTTATTATTGATAAGGTCAACATTCATTATATAAAAAATTGTTGAATTTTAATTTTTAAAACGAGTGTTATAACATATTAATCATAGAAAAGTAAATGCTATATTTTGTTATCAAACAGACTTTTCGCGAGTATTTGTTGGGATATATTTAATCTAAATTACATGTAAATTAATTTTAGCTCTATTTATTGAATTTATGAATACTTTTTATATGATGAATTATTGTTAAATTTTTATAATAATTTTTTAATCACATAATTTGATTTTTATTTTTTTTAAGAAATGATGATAAAAATAAAAAAATTATGTGCATATGATATTTAAAAAAACCTCTTCATAAAAAATAAAAAATATATTATTTACTATAATTGGTGCAAATTTTAAAATCAAGATAAGTTGAAAAGAGTACTTATAAAAAAATAACTTACTATATTAAATTTTATTATTGCAAAAAGAAAAAAAAAACTCAACTACAAGTAGTTTTAAAATTTTAAATAAAATAAAAATTTTCAATAGAGAATAATTATGCAATTTACAATTCTAAAAAAATAAAAATTGAGTGTAAAAATCTTCACCCAATCTAATGTCAAATCATAAAAAATCCTAATTTTTATTAAAAGCAAAATATTTACCATATTTATTTAGTATTATCTTTTTAACCAAAACACTATTATACATATCTCAATAGTATTCAAATTCTAAAAGTATTTACATACTACTACATATTTTTCTATCTTAAATCAATCAAATATTTTTTCAAATCATTAAAAAATTTTATTTCTAAAAAATTTAAAAATATATAATAACTATTTAGTATTATTTATATATATATATATATATATATATATATATATATATATATATATATATATATATATATATATATATATATATATATATACACACACACACACACACACTAATATAATAATTTCAAAAACCAATCTTATTATAACTAAAAATTATGGTAACAAAAATTAAAAAAAATAAAAATTAATATGATATATTTTATTTTTAATTTATTAAGCCAAAAATTTGATAGGTATCACTTTTCATAATTCAACATTAACTCTTAAAACCTTATATGTTGAATTTTTAAAATTCATAATATTTTTCTATAAAAATTTTAAAAATTATTTTTATTAAAATACAAATTTTTTATTTAATATAAAATACTCTAAGCTAATTACATTTAAAACATTACCTTGTCATTTTCATAAAAAATAATTTCTTTTATTTTAACTCAAACATTTTATTATATTCAAACAAAAATATTTTTCTTTTTTTAAAATTAAAAATTAAAAATATGTAATTTTTCACCCATTTTCTATATTTATGTTATTTATTCAATAATTATTATTGGCATGCATATTAAAAATAATATGTACTTTTAATAAAAAAAAGTTTCTAAACTTTTATATTTGATTAATTTGTAATTTATTATAATCATTTAATTATTTATTTTAAAATATGTATGCTGTTTTTTATAGATTCACGACTAATTTTATGTTTAATTAAAATTTTATTTTATTCATATTTTAGTTTTTCCTACTCTAGTTAGGATTTAACTTTCCTTATTTTAGTTAGCATTCTTGTTTGCATCGTGAAGATTGGTATCACTAAAAAGGTAGACTGTTACACAAAATTATTCATTGTCATTTCCGGTATGAATTAGGAAAACCTGGAAAACACCATCCAAAAAAAAAAAAAAAAAAAGCTTTGCGTTCAAGTTCACTTTCGCTTTTTAGGAATCGATTACCTCCCACAACGCAAACATCAGCCGCCTTCATATACTAGCTTAAACTTGAGGCTTGCGCACTTACTGTATACATAAACAACGCTAAATCTATAGTTCTCCTCTGTACCCTAATTCAGTTGCCATAAAAAACCTGTCACCCTTTTCTTCGTTTCAAATACTGCCCTCTCATCCATCCATCGAGTATCTTTACTACTTCACCATGAGTACAAACAATCTTCTTCATCTTAGGGTCAGGTCTACCTCAGCACGCATGGCCTCGCGATGCCTACAACAACAGGTCCACTTCAATTTGTCTTCTCAGGTTCAATACCCAGCTTTTCTTGATTATGGCGGCGGTATCCGCAGCTTTCTAGGTTCCAGATACAATCAGTCTGCATCCCAGGATTCCAGCTTTTTCTTGGACATGGATTTGTGCAAGAACTACCAGGCTATGTACAACCATCTTTCATCTACTTTCGCTGGTTTAAGGCTATGCTCACCTACTTCACGTTGCTGTAGAGAGTTAGTTCGGGCTATAAGACATGAGTTTGGTCGGAGAATTGATAGACATATTCATTTATTGAAGAAGCACAATAATGTCTTGACCATCAACATCAATAAATTGAAGTTCCAGATCCATAGTTTTCAAGAACAAGAAGTAGTCGATATTTTTATGAGGCGGTCGATGTTGGAATATGAAAGAAATTGCAGGATGGTGCCTACTGCTCGAAAGTCAGGGAGATTGAAGTGTTGGAAAGTTAGGGCTGACCAGAGTGAGACTGAGATTGCTGTTGATGATACTAATGCTGATGCTGCTGCTGCTTCTTCTAAGGATGATATCCAAAGAGAAAGCAAAATTTGCACCATATGCTTGGAGGAGCTCAAGGATTTTGCTGCCCAGATGCTCTGCGGTCACGTTTTCCATGGTACTTGCATCTGCAAATGGCGGGAGAATAGCCATTATTGTCCCATCTGCCGTTAAGAGATGCCCACTGAGACGTGATTTCTTGTCCTTGTGATGTCAAGATTTGATGTATAGATGCAATTTAAATTATCTTAAAATTTGTCTATTTCATGTATTTCAAGGATCACATATTACTAATTTAATTCATTTTTATGCTTGAATTAATTTTCTATTTCATATATCTAGAATCAATATATTGAATTACTTTGAGATCTTGTTTGAGCTAATTTTCAAATTCATGTATCTGTCATTAATAAGCCCATATAAATCGGTGAAAAACCTTTTATTTAACTCTTAGGCCAAAATGCAAAATGGAAGTTATTTTCAGATTAATTAAATATAAGCGTCCTTAATTAATTAAAGGACTCAAAATTCAGTCAGTGTTGAAATCCTTTAAGGAACCAAAATTCAGTCTCTTTTGAAACCCTTTAAGGAACCAGTGTGAAATTTCATGTTGGTTCTTAAAGTGATTGCTCTTTGCTGTAGCACTTGAGTTTCCGATGTCCTGCATATATGATTAAACTTTTTTGCTGAAAAAAGCCTTTTAGAGAAAATTATTTTGTTGGAGAGGAACTGGCAGAGCTATATATCATGAACACACCTTGTTGCAATCCATGCATATTAATTAAGTGAAAATTAAATTAATTTGAGTTGTATCAGGTGTGTGTGCAAATATTTACTGTTAGTGATGCATGTTTCTTCTGTTATAATTTCTAAAAGAAACTCTGAAAAAGAATCAAAGTTCAAACACATGCAATTAAGGTTTAGAACACGTATTTAGTTAAGAATAAATATCTGATTTTGAGTCCATCAATACTATGTTCAAGAAGAAAACTATGCCTATGTGCACCAAGTGCTTCTTTTGTTTCAATCTCAGCTTTGTATGTTTTTTCTTGCTACTGAGAAAAACGTAGATCAAGCAGAATGAGTTAAAGAGACTTAGCCTTCTTAAAGATTCAAGTCTCAGAAATTTGTTATCCTTCAAGATTTCTCAATCAGAGTGCCAGAAAATATATAAAACAGATCTGTTGATTATTCTCTTTTCTACAAATCCATATCCTTTCTGGTTACTTCCATGTTAGGGGGTCCGCGGTGAACTAGAGCATTACGTGAAAGATTGCTTTTAAGATTATACCGCTTAACAACATTGCTTTTTTAATTGTTACGATCCTTTATATATATATATATGTGTGTGTGTGTGTGGTGGCCCTGCTCTATCTATATCATGAATTCAGTGTCAATGCTAGACCAGGCAAACCTTCATTTATGGAGAGTGCATCAACACATGTATATGATAAGAATAGGCCACCACAAATTCTACAACATTAGCATTGCAGGGATCAAGAAGCTGAAAATGAAAAGCTACATATATAGATATATGGATGGACATCATATCAGAGAAAGAAAAGCTACAAAAAAATGGAATACAACCACTCACTTCAATATCCTTCCTGGTAAGATCGCATTTACGTCCAGTTTCATTGTAAACTACTGACCATAAATAGCTAGCTAAGTAGCTATTGCCATTTCCTTCAATCACTGAGCAAAGATCGAATCTGATAGCATCAGGTGTCCCTCGGAGTTCCCTTGAACACTTCACTGGGATAGATAATCCAGTCTTCCAACTGAAGTGTTTTGGGGAACTGATTTGTTAGTGATTACGCTTCTATATGTTGCAGCATATATATTGTGGTGTGCTCCCATTTAATTTGATCTAGTGGTTGGCGTGCTTTTTTCTGACTACTACAATTCATACATAAAAAAAGACAAGTGTCCCTAGTTGCGATGCTACAGTGCGTTGCAACTAGCGACACTTTACTATTTTGTCCTTTGCTTTATTTTTGTTTTCGTTTGATTATTTAAAAAAATTTACAAATTATGAGTGTTTAAATTCTTACATGACGGATTTGTTCGTGTACAATTAGGTTTTAGATTTTAAAAAAAAATTTTACAGACTACGGGTGTTTAAACACTTATACAATGGTTCACTGTATGCAATTTAGGTTTTAGATTTTCAAAAAAAAGATTATAAATTATGGATATTTAAATTCTTGCATGATGGTTCACTCGAGTATTTTATAAGCTATGAGTGTTTAAATTTTTATATGTCGGGTTCACCCATGTGCAATTATATTTTAGATTAAAATTTTTTTTATAGACTATTAGCGTTTAAATCCTTGTATGACAGGTTCACCCTTCTACAATTTAGGTTTTAGATTTTCAAGAAAAATTATAAATTACGGGTATTTAAATTATTGCACAACAGATTCACCGTATATAATTTGGGTTTTAGATTAAAAGAAAGTAATTGAATTTTCAAAAAAATTAAATAACAAGTGCAAAGCGGGCCAAAACTGTCTTTTGGCCCCTAAAAATTTTGTTGCGTTGCTACCCGCGAGCGTCGTAGGTAGCGACACACATCATTGTCCTTCATACATACAACTATAAAATTTGCCACGAACAAAAAAATTGTGGCTAAATATAATTTATGGTCATAGATATTACATTTTTGTAGCTAATTGTACTTATTAGTCACATGCATCAAAAGTTATATAGTTAAAATATTTATTATCCATGGTTAAGTAAATACTTAGCCATGGATAATTGGCTATAAAAATGAAGGTTGTAGCTAATAATATCGATTAGCCATAAACATGAATTATTTTATGGTCAAATTGTGGACACGATATTCAATGGAGTGGCTAATAGACAATATTAGCTATAAGCAAAATAGATTGATGGCTAAAATTCATTATTAGCCACAACAATAGTTTGTAGTTAGTTTTATAAAATTTTAGCTACAATAATTAAATTGTGGCTAATTTTTTTTGAAATAAAATTGTGGCTAATTAACAAAATATAAATGTGAAACTAAAAAGTTTTAATCTCACATTGAAAACAAACAATAAAAAAAGTTTCCTTCTTATAAAAAATAGAATTCATTTGTTTCCCTATCCAAAAAAGAAATTATTATTTTAAATTTAAATTTTAAAATAAAAAGGATGTTATATTTTTTTATTAACTCCATATATATGTTCCTACATATACGTTTTATTTGTTACAAAATAATACTTTTGTGGCTAATAATTAAATTTTTTTGCTAAACAATTTATATTTCTGTAGCAATTAAATTTAATATTTTTTTACAATTAGTTTTATTATCATAAGTTATATAGCTAAAAATATGAAAAGTAGCAACATGACACTTAAAATCTATAGCTAACTTTTAGCCAAAACATTTCTGGCTATGGCAAGCTATGGAACTTATTTTTATAGCTAAAATATTTAGCTACAAAATTTTATAGATTTAGCCACAAATTATTCTGAAGCTGTAAGTAACAATTGTTGTAGTGAATCCTTATTCAAAATTACACCTACAAAAGAGAAATAATAATTAAACTTGAAAATACTTATAATTAAACTAAAATTGAGCCAAAACATTATAAATCCTAAATAAAACTCCAAACTAAAACTTTTCCTAATTGAACCTAAATTTATTAAAAAAATAAACATTAATTCAACTAACAGCATATGTAAAAATTACACACATCACAAATCCACTGTTCAAACCCACAATTTCTATTAATAAATATCTCTTGCTGATATTTCCAAAAACAAAAACATCATTTGCAAACTTAATTTATGATGGTAATTTTCAATCCAACTATTTCTGATTGAGGTGGCTAATGCATTATGAAATTATTTGATGGATATTACAATACCATAAGTGTAGCAACTAGGATTGATTTCTAAGAACGACTACTAGTTTGATGATTTTATTTTCCTTTTGGGTACCACAGGGAATGACAAGCATATTTTAATTGGACTAACCTGATAAATGTTTGTTAGAAACACCAAATTGCAACAGTTCTTCTACTTCCCAAGAAGCTAGAAAACTTCATTATGGAATAAAAGCAAAAACAATGGAAGGAGTTGTAGAGAAAATATGTTAATGTTCGCTGAGATGGGTGAATTTTTTTCCAGAAAAATTGTGTGACAATGCAATGCAAGGAATTGACGTTAATTAATTGATAGAAAGAAAAATGGAATGTCAATATATATATATGTGTGTGTGTGTGTGTGGTAAAAGAGTTCTTGGAGTTTAAGGGGATGCCAGAGGGCCAACAAGTACCATTAATGGCCACGAGGTTTTGAGATCAAACAATGGCTTAGTGGTAGCAAATCAAATAGATGTGAGTCTGGTTAGGGAAGTAAAAAATTATGACTTGGGAGAAGATGAAGAAATAGATGCGTGTCGTGTTCCTTCCTTTTAATTATCAATTTTTAATGTACCAGTGCTTAAAGAATTTAAGGCAAGGAAACCGTTCAATTAATGATTACACCATCAAATTTTATCAATTGCTTGCTTGCAATAATGTGCAAGAGATGGAGGATCAATTGGTTGCTTGGTACATAGGGGGTTTAAGGGAACAAATTGTAGAGACATTTAATATGTTTGATCCTATGTCTATCTTCACAGCGTACTAACGGGTGTTACAAGTTGAAAGGTGGCAATTAAGTAGTTTTATGTATGCTTTTGGAAAAAAAAGTGCAAGGGGCGATAGTATTATGAGCCTTACGACTGCGGGATGGCTCAAGACAACATTGTAACCAAATCCAGTACAACACCAACCACTGCACAAAAAGGTAGCTCAAGTAGTGGTATTAAGTGTTTTGCATATGGAAAAGTGGGTCACAGATAGGCTAAATGTAGGAAGAAGGGGAAAAGGGTGATGTTGGCTGAGACAGATGAGTAATATGAAGATGAAAATGTCTCTGAAATAACTGATGACTTGATATTTAATCCAAATTCTATTGATGAGGAGATCATGACTAGTGATGTAGGGGCTGCTTTGGTCATACGGAGATCCTGCCTAACACCCAGAGCTGCTAATGATGATTGGCTATAAAATAACATTTTTCAGTCTACCTGTACTATCAAGGGCAAGGTGTGTAGATTTGTGATCGATGGAGGTAGTAGTGAGAAATAATCATAACAGAGGTAGTCTAAAAATTGGGGATTCTGACTATAAAGCATCGTAAGCCTTATAAGTTGGCTTGGCTAAAAAAAGGGCAAGGTGATAGTGTCAAAGTGTGCCTTGGTTTCCTTTTCTATCGGGGTAAAATATAAAGATGACGTTTAGTGTGATATGATATCTATGGATGTATGCCATTTGTTGTTAGGATGACCGTGGCAAGTTGATCAAGATGTAACTCATAACGGGAAGACTAACACCTATGGTTTCATGTTCAAAGGAGTGAGGATCGTGTTAGTATATAATAAGGATCGTGATTAGCCTAAACAAGTGCAATAAGACAATAAGGGCAGTGTTACCTTATTAACTTTGGCACAATTTGAAAGGGTAGTATAGAAATCTAAAGTTATTTATGTCCTACTTGGAAAGATGGTGGACAAAGAGGTAATGGTTCCTAATGTAGTTTTACCACTTTTGGAAGAGTTCAGCGATTTATTTCTAGAAGAATTACCTGAAGGGTTACCTCCCATACGAGATATCCAATATTAGATTGATCTTGAATCAGGTGCAGCTTTGTCAAATCGACCACACTATAGGATGAGTCCTACTGAGCATGAAGAGTTAAAGAGGCAAGTGGATGAGTTATTGGCTAAAGGATACATTCGAGAGAGCTTAAATCCTTATGCTGTACTAGCCCTTCTGACACCAAAAAAGGATGGTTCTTAATGGATGTGTGTTGATAGTTAGGCCATTAATAAAATAATTGTTAGGTATCATTTTCCTATTCCTAGATTGGATGACTTACTTGATTTGCTTAGTGGAGCCACAATTTTTACTAAACTAGATTTGAAGAGTGGTTATCATCAAATTTAGATTCAAGCTAGCAATGAATGGAAAACAGCCTTTAAGGCAAAGGAGGGATTGTATGAATGGCTAGTTATGTTGTTTAGGTTATCGAACACACTAAGAACTTTCATGCATGTTATGAACTAGATTTTGAGGCCTTTCATTGGTAAGTGCATTGTTGTGTACTTTGATGATATTTTAATTAACCTGGATGAGCACTTTAGTTAGTTGCGAGATGTTCTCACTATGCTACATAGAGAGAAGTTCTATGCAACCATTAAGAAGTGTGTATTTTTTATTGCTAGTGTGTTGTTTCTTAGCTATGTTATGTCGGGTAAAGGTTTGCACGTAGATGAATTAAAGGTTGAGGCTGAGAAACGTTGGCCAAAACCTACTACCATTATTGGGTGAGGAGTTTCCATGGATTGGCTTCATTTTATAGCATTTTATTCTGCATTTTAGTAGCATTATGACACTTATTATTGATTGCATGAGGCAAGTAGGAAAGTATATATGGATAGATGAGGCAAAAAAGGCATTTGATATGATTAAATTACGCCTTATAATAGAACCTATTTAGTGTTTTTCGATTTTTATTAACCTCTAGAGTTGCATTTAGATGCTTCTAAGGTGGGAATTGGGGTTGGTCTAAGTCAAAACAACAAACTAGTAGCATATTTCAGTGAGAAGTTGTTAGGGCCCAAATTATGTTATAGCACTAACAATGTCGAATTCTATTATGAAGTACAAGCTATTAAGCATTAGCATTATTATTTGTTTTAGTAGGAGTTTATCTTTTATACAGATCCTGAAACATTAAAGCATTTACACCGGCAAGATAAAATTTCTGTTAGACATTCTAGCTAGGTTGCTTACCTTCAGAGGTTTACTTTTATGGTGAAGCATAAGTCAGGTGTTACTAACAGGGTGGTTGATGCATTGAGCAGACAAAATAGTTTATTGACTCAAATGTCTGTTGAGGTACCTGGTTTTGATTCCTTTGCAAAATTACTTGAGATCAATCCATATTTTTCTGAAATTATAGCTAAGGTTAAAATAGAGGAAATAATAGATTTCTTGTTGCATGAGGGATTTCTATTTAAGGGTAACCGGTTATGTGTTTTGGATTACAGCTTACGCTTGAAAATTATTAAAGAATTGCATGGTGTAGGGCATGTGGGGCAAGATAGAATTGTGCAGCTGGTGCAGGTTCATTACTTTTGGCCTTCCATTCATAAAGAAGTGAAAAAACTAGTGTAGAGATGTCAAATTTGCTAAGTTTCCAAAGGAATAGCATCTAACGTGGGATTGTATATGCCATTGCCAGTTCCTTTACAACCATGTGTGGAGCTCAACATGGATTTTTTGCTAGGATTACCACCCACACAAGGTAATGATTCTATATTTGTGGTAGTTGATTGGTTTTCAAAAATGGTGTATTTTATTCCATGTAAGAAAACCACATATGCAATTCATGTTGCTTAATTATTCTTTAAGGAGATTTATAGACTGCATGGGTTGTCTATATCTATTATGTCTAATTGATATACCAGGTTCCTTAGTCATTTTTGGCATAGTTTATGGAAAATGATGAACATACAACTTAATTTTAGTAGTGCCTATTATCCACAAATAGATGGGCAAGATGAAGTGGTGAATAAGTCTTTATGTAATTTGCTAAGGTGCTTAGTGGGTGAACATATGAAGAGCTAGGATCGGAAGCTGTGTAAAGTAGAGTTCGTTTATAATCTGGCAGTCAATCGGAGCACTGGATTTAGCCCTTTTACTGTGGTCTATTCTGTTATGCTAAGGGGACCGTTGCATTTGATTCCTCTCCTAGAAAAAATGAGGGTTCATGGTAAAGTAGAGGATGTTGTTAGTGGATTACAGGAAGTTCATAATATTATCCATGATAATTTGGTCCAAGCTGCCTCCAAATATAAATAGGTTATTGACAAGAAGAGGTGGCATGTTGATTTCGATATGGGGGATTATGTATGGGCTGTCCTTCCTAAGGAGAGGTTTCTTGTAGGGAAGAAAGTTGTCTGCCAAGAAGATTAGGCCAGTGGAAGTCATCGAGAAGATCAACCCTAATGCCTATTGCTTGAAGTTGCCTAACTACATTCGCATTACAAATGCTTTTAATGTTAAGCATTTGATTCTGTATGTAGATAATTCTTTAAACAAACCAGATTCATGGGCGAATTTTGTCTAGCCTAGGTAGAATGATGCAACATTAAAGAGCAAGCGATTCGATTTATGGAAAATTATGAACAATTGTGGTAATGGCATTTTCATAATTATCAGCAACTTTGGAGTTTCGGATTTTGGCGAATTAGGAGACCAATTTGATTGGAAATGGCCCAATGATTACAAGTCATCAGTGCTACTCATGAGCTTCATTGTTTTTTGGGCAAATTCAATCGTTTAGGCCTTCAAAAAAGCAAATTTGTGTTTTAGTTGTTTGAGGACTTTTTTTCCTATTTTGTCTGGGACTCTTTTTAGGATTTTTTTTCTCTATTTAAGCTCTTATTTTGGGATTTTGTCCATTGTTATGAATAATAGAATTTGAATTTCCTTCAATTGTCCAAAGTTCTTTGAATTTGATGCATATATCCTGAATTTGTGAATTGCAGGTTATAGAAAATTATTGTTTGGTAGTCGTGCATGATTCAACAATCACTAATTCCTATTTATTCACTCTTTTGCTATGTTAACACTTCAGTGGGATCATGAAAATAGCCCACCCAATGAAGTGATCAAAAGAACTCTAGGGAACATCTGACACCCTCTTAATTTTTTTCTTCTCTTTTTATTTTTTTATTTTTTCTATGTTTGAAAGTAATTCCTACTTCCTATGTTCATATATATAGTGAGTGTTGCATGCGGGACCATATAATTACATAATTTGATACATAGATGAACTTGGTTAAAATTTTTGAATGGATGAATTTTTGCAAGTGGACATAAAGCCTTTGAAAGTGGACATAAAGCCTTTACTTTGGAAGGAATCTTATGAAAAATATTAAATTTTGAATTATTCTTAACTATTAAATGTATGAGTTATAGTTTGAGTATTTTTCAATTGGTTGATAAAAATATAACACATATTAGACGTGACAAATTTAATCACTAAGAAAAACTCGAGAAATGCTCTAGCCTGATCTGAGTTTGTATTCCTCTATAGCTTGTTAACCTGTTATTTCTTGGCATCCATATGGATATTTTTAGTCACCAATATATGTTTTCTGCTTCTACTAAAATCTCTTCAGATTTAGCGAATGCTGCTTCTACTCCACCAAAATAATCTTTTCCTGCAGTAGTTGCCAACTTAGTCTCTATTCTTCCTTCAATCCCTTTAGAGACAGTGAATAAGGGAGGCTTTATTTTGATTAAAATCAACTAGCAAGTTTATATTCAACATCTGTCTCTATGCAAATATGCCTTAATAGGTAGAATGACATTACTTAAAGGTGATTCTCCTTGGAAGGTATCTGCACTGAAAGAAAAGCTGTCTTCTATTTGGGGGTTTATCAAGTGCTTGGAAAATTATTTCAGTAGGGAGGGGTTCTTCCAAATTTTGCTAACTTCTGAAAATGAGAAAAACCTTATGTAGGGACGTGGAACAATGTCTTTCAAGTCAGGACTTTTACGGCTACAACATTGGTCGTCAGATTTTGACCCTCACGAATAGAAATCTAGAACCACTCAGCTTTGGGTTAGATTTTATAAATTGCCATGGGAATATTTCATTAATTCTTGTAGATATTGTTAGGGGAATTAGTACTCCTCTTCAAATTGATAATAATACCATCAATGATGCCTTTAGACATTATACTAGAGTGTTACTGGAAGTTGATCTCTCATCTAAGCCTCCTACTTCCTTTATGATTAATCGTATAGGTAAGAGTTTCTTTATTGATGTTGTCTATGAAAACCTTCCTAACTTTTATTCTTCTTACTTTAATATAGGCCATCTCCTAGCTGACTGCAGATTGAACAAAAATTTTACGAAAGAAGAAGCAAAAAAATGAAATATGGAAGAACCCAAAAAACAAGGGAAGCCAAAAGAGGATGTTGTTCAAGTCAGAAAAATGATGATGATATTACTTATTCAACAAGGGTGAAAATTCCTTCTTTACTACTTGCTGAATTCAAAAATGACACTTAGCATATTGATATTGGTCAAAAAGAAGAAAATTGATGCCCTCTGCAACAACAGGATGTCTCTCTCATAGCTGATGATGACAATCTCTTACCGAGAGAAGACAACATAAATAAAAAACTTGAGGCAAATCAATGGCATTCTGAAGAAGAGGTTATGGGACAACACGATTTCATGCTCGACAATGTCAATGTTGATGACAACAACATCAAGAATTCAGAGCATCCTCATCGAGAAATTTCTCAATAACAGGTTTTTTTTTCTAAGAACAGATGCAGCTTTATAGAAAGATGTCGATGATGCTATAGGTACAGAAATAAGAAGTGTTAATTTTTGGCAAGGCTCTACTGCTGCAGTCTATCATGAAGAAAATGAACAACACAAATGAGATGGGTCTGAGATACTCTAAACAAGGACGGGTCATGATACATCTTTTGTTTCAAGGGATACAGGCAACGACTTTAATTATGCTACTAATAAATCTTTTTCATGGGCAGACCAAGTGGAGAATGATGGCAAGTGGACAATTGTTTCATATTAAAAAAAAAAGAAATAAATAAATCTCATGACCCCCTTTGGATTTCTCTCACTAAATGAGAATCCAAGAAACCACATAAACTTAATCTATGATGGTTTTTCTTTTGACTTATAGGGCTTTTGGTCTGTCCAACAACCAAAGATTTCTTTTTCTTTTTTGCAGATTAAATAAATATTTTTTGAAGGGACAAGCTTAATAAAAGAAATAATGAAGTTTCTATCATTATTTTTTTCAACATTGAATGGCCTTTTTCTTCTGTATAAAGACAGCACTTTCGAACCTCATATAGTCCAATATGATGGCTGTCAGAATCTCATCAATTCCCCTTCAAATTTTGATTTGGATATTGATATACTTGTACAAAATTTTACTGTTAATGACTGTTATGCAAATGTTGATGTCAGTGATATAATTATTCTCTTGCATGGGCATGTTGAATCCGATGCTACCCTTCACCGTTTTGTAGAGGGCCTTAATTATTTAGTGGTAAGGAATGCTTCTTATAGGGTCATTCTCTCTAAGAGAAGTATTAAAAATCCTCTCAGCATGATCTATAAAGATTTTATTTTGGAATTGTAGGGGCAATGGAAATTCTAATACCCAAAGGTCTTTATTTCATTGCTGTAGACATCATCATCCAGATTTGGTTTGTCTTGCAGAACCTATGGTTCAATTTTATTTAGTACCATCTTCATTTTGGCATTCTCTGGGTTTGATTTTAATCGCCTCTAATTGCGCCACTCTTCCTTCTTTGTAGATTCTTGGAAACTCAACCTCTTTAGTTCCTTCTTGGGTGTCTATTCATTCTTAGCATATTAGTATGGATTTGTGTTTTTATAATCATATACATTGTATTACCTTTGTCTATGGCAGTGCCTAGAGTAATAAGAGGGTTGAGCTTTAATCAAATTCAATATCTATGTTAGCCTCTACTCCTAATTGCTGGATTTTTATGGGTGATTTTAATGCAATTTTGGGATCTCATGAAAAAAAAGGAATAGCTCCTGCTCCTTGACCTTGTAGAGAGTTCAAATCATTTATTAATATTTGTAATTTAAATGCTATTCCTATGTGTGGAGCTTATTAAGTGTAATGGTCACTTGGGTTCTGATAGAGTGGAAAGTATTTTTGACAGAACTTTAGCTTCTCTAGGATTCTTTTCTTTTTGGCATTCAATTCAATGTTTAGCTCTCTCGAGACATCATTCATATCATGTTCCTCTATTGTTATCCTATTCTAATGGGTTGGTTCATATTCCCCAATTTAGGTTCTAAGCTATGTGGATTGCTGATCATTCTCTTTGGACTCTGGTAGTTGCTAATTGGTCCCAAGGGATGTGGGTTCTTCCTTCGAGGTAGGCTTTAATTTCTAAGCTTAAACACCTCCATCAATTTTTAAGAGATTGGAATAAAAATGATGTTTGGTACTATCATCTAGAATATTTCAAAATCCCAAGAAAATCTTTTGGTTGTTCAAAACTTAATTTCAATTTAAGGTCTTTTGAATTATCTTCACTAGAAGTACTTAGAAGCTCATGCCATTCTAGAAGCTCATCTCATTCAATAAGAAATTTATCTCAAAGAGAAGTTTAGAGTCAAGTGTCTGAAAGCAAGTGGTATAAATACTTCTTTTTTCATCATCTTATTGCTAGATGTAAGCCTTTACAAGGCATCAATGCTCTGAAAATTGGTGATTATATTTGTAAAGATTGATTTCTATTAAAGCTTATATGGTGGATTTTTATAGCAAACTTTTTGGTCCATATCCAAATGTATATTCTAATCTAACTTTCATTAAAAATATTATTCCTTCTTTGGTTTTTAAATTTGAAAACAATGAGCTTGTTCGAATCCTTTCTTTTAAGGAGATAAAACATTGTGCTTTTTCAATGGATCCCTATATTGCCCCAGGCTCTGATGCTGTCATTGGATTATTCTTTATATCTTATTGGGATATAGTTAGTGTAGATGTGTGTATAGTTGTTTAGAGCTTTTTTATTTCAGGTAAAATCTCGAGCTTTAACTCCAATCTTATAGTTCTTATTCCCAAGGTGAAAGATGCTATTATAATTGAACAATATTGCTCGATTATTCTTAGTATTTTTTGTTTTAAAATTATTACTAAGATTATTGCTGATCGTCTTTCTCTTATTGCTAAGAATATTATTTCTTTTAATCAGTTTGGCTTTATTAAAAATAGAAACATCTCTCATTGTATTGCTACAGCTTTAGAAGGTTTTAATTTGCTTAATAAATATTGTTTTGGAGGGAATATGGCTCTGAAAATAGATATTCAAAAGGCCTTTGACACTATGGATTAGAACTTTATCTTGGATGTTCTAGAGGCCTTTGGTTTTTCTTTCCAGTTCTGTAATTGGATTTTGGATATCTTTTCTTTTGGTCCTATATCTACTATGTTGAATGGTGTCCTAATGGCTATTTTGCTTGTTCTAGAGGTGTTAGACAAGGATATCCTTTATCTTCTCTTTTGTTCTGCTTAGCTGAAGATTTTTTAAGTAGATGGCTCTCTAAGGCTGCTAATGATAATCTTTTTGATAAAATCCATTATTCTAGATAATCTTTTTATCATTCTTACCTGCTTTATATCGATGAGGTTCTAACTTTTGGAAAGGTTTCCATGAAAAATATTAACTTGCTAGCTTATATGTTTCAAATTTTTTGATATATTTCAGGCCAAAGAGTTAATTGGTGTAAGTCTAACATTTTCTTTGGTAAAGCTGTTACCTTTCGGAGAGGTTATTTGCTTTAGGGGCTTATTGGGATCAATAGGGGATCTCTTCCTCTAAATTATCATGGGATTCCCCATTTCAAGGCTCTTTTAGGAAAATTTATCTGCAACATATAGCTGATAAGATTCTCAGTAAATTTGCCATTTAGAAGGGTTCTTCTTTATCCATGGCAGGTAGGCTCATGTTGATTAACTCACTTATTATGAGTTCTTTTATGCACTCTTTTACTATTGACAAATGGCCTAGGAGCTTGTTGAATCATATGAAAAAATGTATTAGAAATTTCTTTTGGTCTAGCTCTATTGATAATTGGAAGCTAGTTGTTGCCCCTTAGTCCATTTGCTGCTTAAACAAAACACATGGTTGTTTGGGCATTAAAGATTTGGACTTGAATATTGCTCTTCTTGGGAAATTATCTTAGAGTTTGCTTACTCAAAATAAGTTCCCTCTCTCTCTTTTGAAAAGTAGGCTACTCATTGCTTCAACTGTTCAAAAGGTTACTCCTATATTTTTTTCTGTTTTGGAGCTCTATTAAGTATATTTTCTTAAATATGAAGGCTTTTATTAAATGGTTGATAGGTTCTTCCTCTTCTTTAAAGTTCTAGACTGATGAATGGATTTAACCATATCTAGTTAATAGGCTTAATATTCCCTTTATATAACAAGCTAATTTGACTACCCCTATTTTAGATTGCCTTATTAATAGTGTTTGGAATCTTCTAGATAATATTCCTTTGGATGTTAAAAATGATATTCTCTAGATCAAGCCTTTAATTGATAGCTCTAATATTTGTCTCTAACTTCCTTTAGTTTATGGGATTTATTTTGTTAAAAGTATGCTTGCTTTACATTCTTATCCTATGGACTTATGGTGTAGGTTCTTTAGGAAGGAATTTTACCTCCTTCATGCTCAATATTAGGTTGGTGGGCTTATCTTGGATATCTTCCTATTAAGGATAATTTAATAAAAAGGGCATCTATATAGCTTCTCAATGTGGTCTTTATTGTTTGAACTCAGAATCAGTGGACGATATTTTCATTCATTGCCCGTTTGAAAAAGTAATATGGCAATCTATTGGTGAAAACTTTCAGAGGCCTTTACCTTCTTTAGGATCCCCTATTTCTTTTTTAAAATCTACTTTTAGTTATCATTTCAGTTCATAAATTAAAGTTCTTTGAACTAGTGCTATTATTAGCACTCTTTGGCTTATTTCGCATGTTAGGAATTCTATTATTTTTGAAAATGCAAGGCCAGATATTTCCATTTCTATTCACTATCTTTTGAAGATAATAAAGAAAAGTGCTTTTTTCCATCTAGGGACAATATCCAATTTACTAAGTGAACTGCAAACTTTCTCTTCTCCATATTACAAATATTCCTCTTAAAGCTCCCAAGATTATTAGTGTCACTTGGTATCCTCCCAATTCAGGTTGGATTAAAGTGAACACTGATGGGTCTGCAATTGGCACTCTAGGATGTTCAGGTGCAGGTGGAATGTTTAGAAATCTGAGATGTTAAGTGGCAGGGGCTTTTGCTTTTAATACTAGCATTGGTTTTGCTTATCTTGTTGAGATGCATGTTGCCATGTTTGCTATTAGGAAAGCCAAAGAATTTGGTTGGAACAACTTATGGTTGGAATGTGATTCTTCATGGGTGTTTTTTTTTATTTAGTTCTCTTTTAGTTGAGGTTCCCTAGATGATTCTTCATTTATGGGATTATTATTTACATGATCTTAAAAACATTAATGTTGTAGTCTCTCACATATTTTGTGAATGGAATGCAGTGGCTAACAAATTAGCTAAATATGGTGCTCAACAAACTGATTCTCATTGGTGGATCACTTCTCCTAGTCTTATTTTTGAAGATTTTAATTATGTGGAACGTTTTTGCTTTTGTTAGCTTTGGCTATGTTTTTTTGTAATTTTGTATGGATTTTTTTTTTCATTTATATATTTTAAAGTCCTTTTAGATGATGAGGATGCTAAGATTGTGCCAACCTATTTGGGATAATTAGGTGCATCCACTGATATTTGGTCTCAACCTTTTAATAAAAAAATTAATCACTAATGTTAGTGAACAATTTTCTTTTACAAAAGATAAAAGATTATATTCCATAAATTTGTTAGATTGAACCTAGTTTGAATTATGGGATTGAATGGGGAGGTACAGGAAAGATATTACCATTGAGAATTAGTGGTCATAAGCCTTCTCAATCCTTTTGTTTTTGCATCCTTAAGGTCTTATCTCTTCTCAACTTTTTTCTTTCTTCTTTGTTCTCTCACTCTCTCTTTTTGAGCGAGATGACAAACATGCACCTCTATTTCAATTCAAGATATATTCTATAGGGTTAAAATCAACAATTATATCATAAATAATTAGTAAACTATACACAATCTTACCGTAACAGCTACAATTAATGTCAATTGTAATTACTTACAATCAAGCCAAGAAAATAGGAGTATGCCAACAATATATTAGATATTAATCAATATTTTTTGGGTCAACTCCAACCATGAAAAATGAACAAAAATTAATCTTGAATCAAATATGAGGAGACATTTCATATTTGCACAAAACCAAAAAAATCTATATTAATCAACATTCTAACCTAGTGGAGATACCAAACTCTTTCCTTCATGAAATTATGGGTTTGAATTGTTAGAGCTGCATTTTTTCAAAGTAAGCATATGTAAGTAACATAAGAAGTTGATATTAGCTTTGATAATGAAATTTCAATAAAGTAGTCACTCTTCTTTAAAGGTATTATATGATGTAGGATTCAAATTTTGTCGTGGTTTATTTTTAATTTTATTTTCACCTGATTTAAAAGAAAAAAATTATCTTTCATTATATAGTTTATCAATACTTAAAATCATATGAGCTTTGTACTATGACCTTATTCTCATTAATCTCAAATGTAGTGCATACACACTTAACACTCAGATGGTTAGTGTGTGGAAATTAAATGTGGACTGCAATTTATAGACCTAGAGCCCACAGCCGGAAGATGAGAAAATCAAACATCGGTGATAATTTTTTTAGCCTTGTCATAAGGGTCTGCATATGATTAAGAAATCTATCTCAATTCAAAGATGTGCTTTTCAAAGTAATGCCAACTGGAAGCATATATATATATATATATATTTATTTATTTATTTATATAGATGACAACATGACATTGTATAGATGTACTAGAATTGTAATTGAAAAAGTCTGAAAAAGAAAAGAAGGATAAAGATTACAGTGAGAAGGGTCATCGTTTTCTTTTTATAGCTTAGTGTTGAGTCTAGGTTCACCATCGATAGTCATCTTGTGATTGTTCTCTATATTGATGAGCACAGTGTTATGAAATTTGGGTTAATTTCTATCAATAATAACAAATTCACCTTTAAAAATATTGATCAGGTGACTAGAATATAAATGATTGTACTAAAAATCACCCTAAGATATATTCCCACGAAAGAGTGGCGGGGTCACAATGGTCTCACTTAAAAACCACACTCATGAGACAGAATTTTACCAAGATGAGTAGTTTCAATAGTAAAATAATTATCAACAACTATACCTGACAATAACTATTAAATAGACATAAAAAGAATACCAAAATTTAAGGTAGTTTGGCCAATTTTACCTACATCCTCGGACACTACCAAAATAATATTTCACTAATTGAGGAAATATTACAAAAGAGACAAAAATAATACAATTGCCTAAATATAGGAGAGGAGACAATTTTTTTTGGGATGGCTTGACTAAAGGGGGGAGGAGTTCTTTTATAATCAAATAACTCTTCCTATTGTTTTAAAACTCCCAATGTGGGATTTTGTCAAAACCAACAAATCTCTATCTTGGCAAAATCCTATACAATTCTCTCATAAATCCAAACTTCAATAGTCTCTGTAAATTTCAATTTTCAATTTGTAACAATATTGATAAAGTCTAAGCAATGTTTAAACTTGACCACATTTACCACTTTTTTCATCATATCAGCAGGATTCTCAGTAGTCTGAATATTCTGGATTATGACTCTATCTTCTTCTAAAATCTCCTGTACAAATGATATCCAACATCGATATGCTTTGTCCTTGCATGATAACCCTGGTTCTTTGCTAAATGAATAGCACTTTAACTGTCACAATGCATTTTGATGTGCTTTTGCTCCATTCACAGTTCACCAAGCAACCCTTGAAGCCAAATTACCTCCTTTACAGCCTTTGTAACTGCCATATACTCTGCCTCTATAGTAGACAAAGCGACTGTTGACTGTAAGGTGGACTTCCAACTAATTGGTGCTTTTACAAAAGTAAACACATAACTAGAGTTAATCATTACTTATCCAAATCACCAACATAGTTAGAATCACAACACCCAACTACACACTGACCATCTTGCCTATCCTACTGAAATACTAAACCAATATCTACAACTTTATAATATATCGTAGAATCTATTTCACAGCTTGCTAATGCTCCTTTCTAGGATTATGCATGTACCTACTCACAACCCCAACTGCTTGTGAAACATTGGGCCTTGTACACACCATTGCATACATCAAGCTACCAACAACACTTGCATATGGTACTTTTGACATGTGTTCCCATTCTGCATCATTCTTCGGTGACATGGATGCACTAAGTTTGAAATGGGGAGTAAGTTGTATACTAATTGGTTTTAAATTTTCATTCATGCTAAAAAATTTTAATACCTTCCTCAGATATTCTTTCTGAGATGAACAAAGTCTCTCTAATTTCCTATCTCTAAATATCTCCATACCGAGAATCTTCTTTACTTCATTGAGATCCTTCATTCCAAACTTCCTGTTCAATTAAGTTTGTAATTTCTTAATTTCTATTTGACTTCTGGAGTTATTAACATATCAGCAACATAAAGAATAAGATATATATATGATCCATCTTGTAGCTTGTGCAAATACATATAATGATCATATTTGCTTCTTATGTACTTTTCCCCATCATAAGCTTGTCAAATCGCTTATACCACTGCCTCAGAGATTGTTTCAATCCATACATCAATTTTTCTAATTTGTAAACCATTTTTTCTCTACTAGCATCTTTGAATCTATCTGGTTGAGTCATGTAGATTTTCTCATCCAAGTCTCCATGTAAAAATGCAGTTTTTACATCTATTTGAACTAGTTCTAAATCCAATCGTGCTACCAAAGCCAATAAAATTTTGATGGAGGAATGTTTTACAACTGGACAAAATACTTCATTATAATCAATTCCCTCCATCTGTGCATAGTCTTTAGCCATTAAACTTGCTTTGTTGTGAACATTATCCTTGTCGAGAAATCCATCTTTTTTTGTATATACCCATTTACACCTAATTACCTTCTTTCCCTTTGTAAGACTAGCTAGTTTTCATGTCTGATTCTTTTGAAGGGATTGCATTTCTTAATTCATGGTGATCCTCCATTTTTCATGTTCTAAACTTTGGAATATTTCATTATAAGTGGTAGGAACATCATCAATTGCAATTGGTGATGCAGAAGAGACCATATTAGCATAGTGAGCAGGTTGTCTAATGGGCCTCTTTCCCTACCTTAATGCAATTGATTCATGTTGCTGTAGAGGTTCTTGGGTCTAAACCTCTTCTTCATTTGACTCTTCTTCTACCATAGGAGAGTCATCATTAGTTTCTTTGTTGGTTGGGACAATTCTTTTGCCATCAAACTCCACTTATTTAGGAGTGCCATATGTCTACTCCATTTTTTCTGAAGTCACAGTTCTTAATATGGTAGATTCATCAAAGGTAATATCCTTATTGAAGATTTCTTTCTTTGTTTCTGGACACCAAAGATGATAGCCTTTCGTACCAGAAGTGATCCTTATAAATTGCCTTCTTTGCTTTTGGATCCAGCTTGACTCCTTAACATTGTAATATACAGTGGAACTAAACACATATAAGGAGTCATAATTTGTAGTAGGTTTTCCAAACCATTTCTCTAATGGCATTTTACCATAAATAATAGTTAATGGGAATTGGTTGATAAGGTGACAAGCATAGACTACAACCTTAGCAAAAAATTCTTTACCTAACCCAACATTGGATAACATACATCAAACCTTCTCTAGCAATGTCTGGTTCATTTGCTCTGCCACCCCCATTTTATTATGGTGCATTTCTAATGGTGAAGTGTTTGAAAATATCTTCATTTTTACAAACTTTCAAAAATGAATCATTTTTTTAACTCTTCAGCAATTTATGCGCAGACACATTTGACTTTTCTGCCTGTTTGAGTCTCCACCATCTTTTTCCATTTAAGAAAAATTCCTTGCACCTCATCCTTTGTCTTCATTGTATACACCCATACTTTTTAGGAAAAATCATCAATAAAGGAAACATAATAGTATTTTCCTCCCAATGAAGCATCCTTGGAAGGCCCTTACACATCTAAATGAATATAATCTAGAATAACCTTAGTATCATGGATGGATGTTCCAAATTTCACCCTTATCTTTTTACCTTTGATGCAATGCTCATAAAAATTAAATTTGCAAGCCCGAGCTCTTTTCAATAATCCTTGATCTATCAGTAATTTCAAAGATTTTTGTCCAGTATGCCCTAAGCACATATGTCATAATCGAGTTGCTTCTAACTCTTGATCATAAGTAGAAGTAGCCATTGCTACTGCCCCAATAATTATAATACCCCAAAAAGTAATACATATTATTTCTTTTTCAAATTCCCTTTATTATCATGAGTGCACTAGAGATGATTCTCATTATCCCATCTTTTGCCCTTACTTCGAAACCTTTTGACTCTAAGGTTCCTATAGAAATGAGATTCCTCATCAAATCTGGCATATAATGAACACTTATTAAGCTTCTGATTGATCCATCTTGATTGCTCAAGTGAATTGAACCAATCCCATGTGTGTTAAGAGGGGCATTATTTTATGTGTAGATAACTCCACCTTTTAGTTCTTTTAAGTCATAAAACCATTCTCGATTAGGAGTCATATGGTGACTAAAACCTAAATCTAATAACCATGAACTCGAACAGTTAGTTGATGGTATAGTAGCAATTGAAAGATCTAAATCTACATCATCACACTCAGCCACATTTAAATCTGAGATAGCCTTTCCCTTTCCAGGTTTGCCTTTGTCCTTTAGCTTATGACAATCTTTCTTTAAGTGCCTTTTTTTTAGATAAAAGGCACATTGATCTTTGCTTAGTTTGGACTTTGACTTAGATCTCCCTCTCATTCCTTTATTCTGAATCTACGAATGGCCTCTAACAATAAGAGCTTCTGCTTTAACACTTGTATTTTCTTACATTTCTTTCTTTCATAATTCATAACTATATAAGCCTACATTTACTTCACTTAAAGATACAACAACCTTCCCATAAAGTAGAGTAGTTTTAAGATACTTAAACTCATCAGGAAGCGATCCCACCAACATTGGAGCTAGGTCTTCATTATTAAAAGTCATGTCCATATTCATTAAATTAGTTACTAGCTGATTAAAGCTAGTAATATGATAATTCATTGTGGTACATTGAATGTGTTAAAGCGAAATAATCTCTTTTTCATATAGAGTTTATTCTAACTACTTTTCTTTAAGAATTTCTCCTCAAGTGCCTTCTATAATTTACTTGCAAACGTTTCTTTAGAAAATGCATACTTTTGTTCTCCAGAAAGACATGATTGAATTATACCACATGCTAATCTTGATCACCTTCCATTCTTTCTCCTTAACATCATATGGTTTCTCTCCTTTAATAGCAATGTCTAGACCTTACTAAAAGAGGGCATCTAGAACCTCACTTTGCCACATGCCGAAATGACCAGTGCCATAAAAAATCTCCACTACAAATCTAGCATTTGCCATAACATTTCTTGCTAAAATTGAAGATGAAGAAGCTATTAATGCTTATATGGATACTTTTATGTCATTTGCCATTTCTACTACAAATTCTATTTAATAGCTGTCGATGCAGAATGCCAATTAGCTTAAGGAAATTTTTTTTGATGTGGAAGATCAGCCTAAGCCACAACTATAGAGCATACTAAAATAAACCAAGAGCTTTGATACCAATTGTTGTGGAATTTAGGTTAATGTCCACCATTAATAATAAATTTACCTTGACATCTATTGCATAGGTAACTATAGTGTAAACGATTGTACTAAAAATTACCCCAAGGTAGATTCTTAGGAAAGAGTGGTGGGGTCACAATGGTCCCATTTAAAAACCACACTCCTTAGACTAAATTTTAGCAGGACAAGTAATTTTAATAGTATAATAAGTTTGGCCAATTATGTCTACGTCCTCGGACATTGCCAAAATAATATTTCACTAATTGAGAAAATATTATAAAAGAGAGAGAAATAATATAATTGCCTAAATATAAGATAGGAGACAATTTCTTTTTTTTGGAATGGCTTAACTAAAGGGGGAGGAGTTCTTTTATAACCAAAGAACTCCCGATATGGGATTTTGTCAAAACTAAAACATAGCCAAATTGAGAACACGAATAGTTCTAGTACATTTATAAGTGCCTGTTTGCAACGCAAGCACCAGAGGGTCTCATATATATATAAAATGGCTTATAGCCATGTACACATGCACACAAAATAGAAAAAATAGTTGATGACAATAATATGAAGTGTCCTCTAGAGTTCCCTTGACCACTTCATTATGAACTACTACTCTCCAAACACAAGGAAATTTTGTTTTAGACTAGAATGTTTGGGGGAACTCTAGGTGTCATTTGATGATATATATGTATACTAATTCTAATGATGATTGTATTAGCAAGAAAATCCTACTTTAATGACTCACCATGCCTCCTCCTTACATTTTGTGTGGTGTAACAAATAGGAAAAGTCTCTAATTTGAATCTCTTCATTCACTGATATTTATGGTGATTGATTTATAAAGGGAAAGATTGTTTCTATTGTAATAAAGAGAAAGGTTGTTATATATATATATATAGCAAAAAAAACCTTTCTCTTTATCAAATAATAACACATAATATTAAAATTGCTCCACAATGCTAGTGAGAAAGTAGTCAAATGGTAACTCCTCTTCAAGGACATCATGAGGTGTAAAGTTCGACTCCTACCATGATCGATTTCAAATGGGAGGACTGCCCTCTTTTGTACTGTCCATTAATGGTTGTATAACCTCTTAACTTATAAAAAACAATTGGTCCACAATAGTGCCTAAAGGAAAAAAAATAATCTTTAAATTCTAAATTCTAAAAATTTCAAGCTTTGTAAATTTGATTTATTTTTTGACAAAGAATTTTAAAGTTGTTGTTGTTGTATTATAATAATAATAATAATAATAATAATAATAATAATAATAATAATAATAATAATAATAATAATAATAATAAAGAGATAATAATAATAATAATATTATTATTATTATCTCTTTATTATTATTATTATTATTATTATTATTATTATTATTATTAGTATCATTATTATTATTATTATTATTATTATTATTATTATTATTATTATTATTATTATTAGATAAAATGACATTAACCTCCATGAGGTTAGACCTAATTTACATTTTAAAATCTCATGTTTCAAAATTAAATATTAACCTCCCTATAGTTTCAAAATCGAACACTTAAGGACTTTTGTTGACTTTTTTTTGCAAACAATGACCATTATACCCTTGTCTTCTGTAAGAGCAAATAACATTAAACTTCCTAAAATTAAGCCTAATTGACATTTCAAACCCTCTTATTTCAAAATTGAATATTAACCTACATATAATTTTAAAATCAAACACTTAAGGACTCTTATTGACTTTTTTTTACAAAAAATGACCATTATACCCTTGTTTTAACATATGTCTTCTCTAATCCTATTACATATAATCCATAACATGTTTTCTCTAACCTTATTACATAAAATCCCTAGCATTTACCTTTATCTAATTTTTATATATTTTTTAAAAAATTTAAAAAAGTTAAAAGTTTATTTATAGATCTAAAAATTATTAATTATTAATTCCTTTTAATTTTTGTAAACCTAAAAGTTTTTTAACTTCTAATTTTTAAAATAAATTTTTTTGTATAGAAAGTTTTTATTTTTTTTTTATTAAATGTATATGGATTGATTGTAAAATTTTTAGATCCATAAAAATAATTTTTAACTTTTTTAAAATTTTTTTAAGAAATTTTAATAAATGATTTTTATAAACTAATTTTTTTTTAAATTATAAATGTATATTTTAAAAGTAATTTTATCAATTATCATTGTTATTCAAACATAAACTTTGGGGTAAGTGCTATGGATTATATGTAATGAGATTAGAGAAAATATATGTTAAAACAAGGATATAATGGTCATTTTTTGTAAAAAAAATCAGTAAGAGTCCTTAAGTGTTTAATTTTAAAACTATATGGAGGTTAATATTCGATTTTGAAATAAGAGGTTTGAAATCTCAATTATGCCTAATTTTAGGGAGATTAATGTCATTTGCTATTATAGAAGACAAGGGTATAATGGTCATTTTTTTGCAAAAAAGTCAACAAAAGTCCTTAAGTGTTCGATTTTGAAACTGTAGGTCGGTTAATATTCGATTTTGAAATGGGAGGTTTTAAAATATAAATTAGGCCTAACCTCAGGGAGGTTAATGTCATTTTATCTTATTATTATTATTATTATTATTATTATTATTATTATTATTATTATTATTTGAAAATTTGATTATCCATTTTCTTAAATTTAAAATTCCTTTTTTTATTTGTTTTGTTAAAATCTTCATGTTCATTATTTTTCCCACATATCGACAATTAAAATTTTAAAGCATTGTTTACTTAACTCATTTAGAACGGATGATATAATATTCTGTCACAGAACTAAAGCATTTGATGTAGAGTAAGGTTTGAACTGCATCTCCCTATATCTCTTTCCTTACAAAGCCAATATGCCATGCTTAAAAAAATTAGAAAGTAAGAACTACTAATTCATTCCCTAAAAAAGAATTCCAAAAAAATTATTAATTTAGAAAACATAATAAAGTTTAATTTGAAAATATCTACTATTTTTAATTAACAATTCAAGTTCATTGGATATTGATTAAAAGGGAATGCACATCATTCGTCTTTTTTTTTCCCCTTACTGATACTAATCCTGGTTTTAAGTTATGCAATTTTTGCATGTTAAGATCAAGCTACTTTAGAACAAGGTGGCCTCTTGAGGATAAAATATATAAATGTGTGTTGAAAACATTATATATATAGGGAAATATTAGATGTGACATGTAGCAATATTTGTAGTATGTCACTATATTTGTGCTATTATTTTTTTATCCACCTTTTTAGTGGACCATTAAAAAAAGGAATATGAATAAAAATAGAAAATCACCAAATTTTTTTCTTTAATATGTAGCCATACAATACAGATGTTGTATGTAGTGACATATATCACTGTCTATATAATTGTATACCATACATATATAAGAGGTACATTTATGATATACGAACACTTGTAAATTCATATGGATACTAATGAGCTCATACAACTTGAACAAAAAAATCTGAGATTTAAATATTAAAACAATAAATAAGGAATCAATGATGAAATTTATAGAGACTCAGTAGAGGAGAGAGTTCAAAAATAAATTTCTTTTAAAAAAAATACATTCAACTTCAATGGTTTGAGAATGCTAAATTAATGCACATGCACAAGCTTAGTTGAGAGGGTATACGTTATTATTAGTCTTCTATCCATATCATTGATTCAGTGTCCATGCTTGTAAGCGTTCCACGTATGTGATAATAATATCTACTACTACTACAAATTCTACAAGGTTCCTAGAATCCCATCCCATCCCATCTCCCAATTTTATTTCTCTTCTTCAATTTAGCCCGCATTCGCATCTAGTTTCACTATGAGTTGGTCATTATTTTTTTAATAAGCAAAGATTTTATTAATAAAGTGTGTGTGTTTGGGGGGGGGGGGGGGGGGGGGGTGGTGGAACCACTTGAGGAAAACACTCAAGTGATGAACCCCCCCTCCTCACCATAAAATTAAGTTAAAAAAAAACAATACAACCAATAACCTACATATCGCTAAATAAAGTAAACAAAACCAGTAACTACACCAAGCTTACACAAGCAAAGAGACCTATTGTCCTTGATGCCAGCACCCCATGATAGAACAAGATAAAATGCAATCAACAAACTATAGTAGATTCGAAGATGAAAAACTAAAAAAGGGCGAGTACGCATGACACCAAGTAGAAACTCGAAAGAAAACCAACTTTTGAACTCTAAGGGAAGAAATATTTTGACCTTCAAAAACCACCTCATTTTGATAAAGCCATAAAGACCAAACAATAGCATAAAAGAGAGATGCAAAAGTGAGTTTGAACATGACCACAAGAACATCTTTTCCATTGCTGAAAAAGGACGATAAGAGTATATGGAACTACAACATTAATACCCCACTACCTACAGAAAAAAGACCATACCACCCAATTTAAATGATAGTGAAACAAAAGATGATCCATAGATTTGCCAAACCGTCCACAGAAAACACAGGAATTGCTTCCAATAGGACATAAACCAATGGAAAATAAATAATCTCCAGTAGGAAGCTTACATAAAAAAAAGCAAACCATAAGAAAAGGTTAATCTTTGTTGGAGTTAAATTTCCATTAATTTAAGCAAACCATAGCATTAGTAGCAAAAAAAATAAAAAAAATAGAAAAACCTGAATCAAATAGCATCAGGTGTTCCCTAAAGTTCCCTTGAACACTTTATTGGGATGAAAATTTTGTTCTTCTCACTAAAGTGTTTGGGGAACTCTTGGTGTCATTTGATCAATTAAATATTCTCTATTTTTTAAACCAATTAACCCTCTTTCTCTCTTATTATTGTTATTGGAATTATCTTTAGAACTATAAGGTTACAATCTAAAAGTTCAAATCCAATCAATGCCAACTCCCCCCTCCCCTCCCCCCTAAACAACAAAACACACAAAAAAAAAAAGGTTTTCCCAGTTTATTCAGCTTTTTTTTTTGTTTGACAAATGGTTTTGTTTTTGGTGTTTTTTTTTTTTTTACAAATTTGGTCATCTTGAGTCAACTGAGAACATTTTTAAACTAATTTATGAGTAAACTATAATTCTATTTTTTCAGAAAAATTTTAGAGCGCATTTTTTATAGAATAAATTTCTGAAATATTTAAAAGAATGAAACCTTAAAAAAAAACACACTAACTCTTTAACATGTCATCATGCATTTCACGATAATGTACATTTGTTACCTCACTTTAACTACCAGACTCCTTTTAATTAATAATCCGTTCAAGTAAAAACTGTACTATCTTGTGCATATTAGCCTAGACACAGCACGAAATAATATGGCCCATGACTTCAGCCCATGTAAGAATTTCTCGGTAAAGATGTCAATTTCACATAAAGAAATTGCGCAGGATGTGTGAAGCTTCATATGGGAATTACAGAGCAAGAAGTTGCTGCCCTATGATTTCAACACAATGAGATTAGCGCTTCTTAGAGCAGAAACTTAAACAAGTATTAGCAAAGCAAACTTTAAGACATATTCTAACATTAGCTTTCTTTTTTTTTTTTTTTTTAACAATTAAATAAAGTGGTTAATTCTCAACACAAAGAGGGATGAGGTTCCATCCTTACTTTCCACAACTCAATAGATAAGAGTTCTCATCTTTTAGATTAAAACGGAGAATTCAAATATTACATTTCATAATACTCTTTAAGAAGAGTTATTAAGGATGATATGATTTAAACTTTACACTTCATAATACCATTCGAGAAGAGTTACTGCACTTGATTATTCTCTTAGTTGTATAAAATTTTTATTTTTTGGCAAATTAATCTCGTTTCTTATTGCAAACTGTAGCCAACTTTTTCAATTATATTCTCAATTAAAATTTATACCAAATTGAACATTATACTTTTCAAATCATTTTGATTCTAATGAATTTTATTTCAAAAACTAAATATAATTTTAAAAAATACTTTAAAATCATGTGAAAAGATATTTATTTACTCATCAAATACTTTTTTCCTTTTTTCCTCATAAAATAAGTGAGATATAAAAATGACTCAAATCTTGGACTCTCTCTCTCTCTCTCTCTCTCTCTCTCTCTCTCTATATATATATATATATATATATATATATATATATATAAGCCCTCCAAACTTTGGTACTTAAACAATTTTTTAATTCTATTTTTTCTCATTTTATTTTTGGTTTTGTGTTTTTGGTGCTATGGGTATTGATAAAATTTTCCAATTCATAAGTTCTCGTTAATTTGTTGTATGTTGTAATTGTTTTTATTGTTTTTGATAAGCGTTATGTTATTTTATTTGGTTATTTCAGTTATCTTCTTGGTTTTTTTTCTGACACATGAAAACAACCACCAATTTTTTTTTAAAATAATTATGATCAAATACCGTATTTTTTAAATAAAGGGTTTATTGCACCAATAGTACTTTAAAATTGTCATATATTTTATGTTGGTACTAGATTTTTAATTTTTTCTTTTCAATTAATGAAGTTATATCTTTATTTCAAGTTAAAGTACCTCAAAGATATCCGATCAAATTTAGTATATGTGGCAGCCAGAATAAACATATTCCTAGCATATTCATCATGTAAAGCATCCCAATAGCAACATAATTATCTTATGGATCATAAAAAATGAAAAAATTGAATATACTAAGTATATGCTTTAGTAATTGGAAAATAAGCAATCCTTATAGTAGTAGATTGGACAATAATGGCTAATGTCAAACCACTTGTCAATGCAAGTTTCATGAAAAGGATGATCACAAGGCATAACAGCAGCAAAATCCTCCAGCTCCTCCAAACATATGGTACAGAGCATTTGGCATTCACCAACAGGTTTTGTCTTTGTTTCTTTACCCTCCTTTATATCTTCATCATAAGCAAGCTTGTTGTCGATCCCCACTTGAACACACTTCAAGCTTCTAGATTTTTTAGCAATCGACACCATTTCGTGGTTTTCTTCTTCATATTCATGGATTATATCTTCTTCTTGATAGTTTTGAATACAGTGATACTGCAATAAGATGTCAAAGCAAAGGAGGTTGCACTGCTACTGCATTACAAGAGGATTTGTTGTGATTATGCTACCAACATTATTTACCATATGTAAAACCAACATTGGCCAAAGTTGAGGAATTAATCCAAAGCGAGATAGCTTAGGCCAAAGATGGTCAGGCAATGCCTTATTGTTTTTGAGCAACCTAATATCAAAAACCAAAGAATCCGTACTGATCTTAGGTGTATGAATAACAGAACCAATAGACTGCTTTGTACCATCATCATAAACGATGATAGTTTTATGCTCTATTTGGAAATACAAGTTAAAGTAGACATGAGGAGATAATGGTCCGCTGTTCAGACTCTCATATGCACAACAAACCTCTTATGCATTATAATCAATATGAACATTCATATCCATGTGGATGATTGAGTAATGAAATTGGAAACGAAGAGAAGATGGAGTTCAAAATTAATTGAAATAATGGCAAATACACAAAGTAAAGATTTAAGAAGGCTAAATTTATAAGGATTCATTCGATAGGTAGTTGGATAATTTTCTTTCCTGATTGTTGTAGGATTTTAGAAGAATTTGCCACTTTAGTTTAGCATAAATAAATTAACTTGCCTAATTAGAATTCCTCAAGTGTTTGTAAGAATTTTTTTAAAATAGGATTTCCTGTCCTGATTGTTGTAGGATTTTAGAGGAATTTGTCACATCAGTTTAGCATAAATAAATTAACCTGCCTTAGAGTTCTTCAAGTCTTGGTAAGAATTTTTTTTTAAACTAAGTTTTCCTGTTGTAGGATTTTAGAGGAATTTGCCACCTTAGTTTAGCATAAATAAAGTAACCTACCTTAGAGTTCTTCTTGTCTTGGAATTTTTTATTTTTAAATAGGAAGATCATAACTTCAAAAGTCTACATAACAAGGGTAGTCCTCCTTTATAAATTGAGATTGATAGTAATTGAATAGTAATTCAAATCTAAATAGTAGTCCCTCTTTTCTAAACTGTAATCACCATTTTTTGGTCATTACCCTTATTACTCCAATTATCGTCCTCCTATTATCACTAGAAAACCTCGTGGTCAATGTCAGATTTGCCACTATCATAACCATACAACAAACAAGTGTCATTGGTGCTATGACAATTGTTTGCCTCCATCATCGATGTAAGCACATTTTGCCATATATCAACCACCTTCTCTACTACTTTACCATACGCCATATTCAGGTCAAGCCCAAACTGCACCATACAATTTATGGCATCCAAACACAAATGCTTCCCACCATATGAAACCTAATACATAAATATTGTTTTACTCTCCTCCTTATACTGGCTCAGATTAGGTATTAGTAAGTAATGGTTAGCCTCTTCTTATTGAAAATATAGGTACATCCTTTTATAATTTAATGTCTTCTAATAGCAATCTTATTCTTAAGAATGTTCTTTATGTACCTTAATTAACCAAACTACTTCTTTTAGTACAAAAACTAACCACTGACAATAAACATTTCTTTGAATTTTTGCCACATGAAGTTTTCATTAAGGATCAACATACCAAGGTAACCCTATTGTGAGGCCGAAGTCATGACGGACTGTATATGATACCATCAAAATGCCTTAAAGAAGCTCTCTGCACCACTCTCTCCTCCATTGATGATTGGCATGTTAGACTTGGTCACTTCCACCATTGCATTGTGCCCCAAATTATTAGCAACAATAAAATTCCAGTTAATTCATCCAATAAATGACCTTGTTCTTCTTGTATTCTTGGAAAATTTGCCAAGTTACCCTTTGCTACAATTGAACATCAATTAAATTCTCCCTTTTAAATTATTCACTTTGATTTCTGGGGTCCTTCCCTAATTTTATCATTTCATGGTTATCATTATTTTTGTAGTATTTGTTGATGACTTCATTATATTTTCATGGATTTTCTTTCTTAAAAATAAAAGCGATGTGTATTCCAATTTTCTCAATTTTGAATCTTATGTTTAAAGGCTATTTCACTAAAAAATTCTTACTTTTCATTCAGACTGAGGGATGAATTCAAAAATTACATCCATACTTTAATAAACATGGAATTATTCATTGAATTTTATGCCCCTATATGCATGAACAGAATGATCTTTCAGAAAGAAAAATTAAATATATAGTGGACACTGGATTGACACTAATGGCTCATACTCACATTCTTTTTCAATTTTGGTCCTTTGCATTTCACACAACAATTATTTCCATCAATATTTTACCAACTCCAGCTCTTCAAAATTCCACACCTTTTCATAAATTGTACAAAAAATCTCCAAATTACATGGATAAAAAAGTTTTTAGATGTGCTATCTTTCCATATCTCATACCATACAATAAAAATAAGTTTTCTTATCATAATAAATAATGTGTTTAATTTGGTCATGCTGACAATCATGCCAGTTTTAATTATTTAGATATAGAAAATGATAAAAAAATTTTATTATTAGACATGTCAAATTTTATGAAGGCACATTCCCATTTAAGCTTTACCCATCCTTGACTGTCCAGCCCACCAATATCAACATACCGTGGCTCACATTATAGGCTCCATATACTACTTTGGTCTTCTATTTAGGTAATTCTCCTCTTCCTATTCATTCTCCTTCCCATCCCACTCTTCCTCTAACACTTCTCTCTTCTCCAAATTCTACTATATCACAAACTCCTCCTTCCACACTCATATCACCAATCCCCAACCATCAACCATCCACCCAAATCTAACACATACCTTCAACCTCATCTACTGCTACTCAACTTGATAATGTCCAAAATCTCATCATCATCCCTTATCCAATCTCTACTGAAATAACCTCACTTACTAGTCCACTATAACCTATCCATTCCTCCCAACCATTCTTCATGAAAATAGATCTCCACTATAACCTAATCAGGTTAGCCTCAACCTGATTGTAGACCTCACCTCCTATATGAATATCCACTAACTCACCTCCTCCCATCATCACAACCCCTTTGCACCCATCCTATACAACTCACCCAAGAAAACCACCCAAACACCGAGCCCTCATCACTCTCTTAACTAATTCCAAACTAAATTTTGTTCACCATGAACCACATTCCTTTAAGATTGCTAATAAATACAGTGAATGGCGAAAGGCAATGGACCAAAAGATATTAGCTTTTTATAATACTATTACATGGACATTATTTCAAAACCCACATGGAGCTAATGTTATTGTAAATAAATGGCTCTATCACATCAAAAGGAGATCAAAAGGAACCATTGAGAGGTACAAGGCTCACCTTGTGGCAAAGGGATTCATTTAACTTTTTAGAATTGATTATAAAGAGACAAATAACTCGGTGATCAAAGCCATAACCATTTAGTTGTTTCTTTCTTTTGCTATAATGAACAAATGGTCCATGAAACAACTAGATGTAACCAATGCCTTCCTATATGGTAATGTGACTGAAGAATTATACATGGCATAATCACAAGGCTATGTCCATCTTGCTCATCCTCACTATGTTTGCCAATTGCATTAGTCCATTTATGGCTTAAAACAAGCCTCATGGGCCTGGTTTGATTGTCTAACTACTTTCCTTCATTCTTTGCATTTTACTTCTTCCAAGGTTGACACTTCTCTTTTTATTCTTTATCAAAATATTGACATTGTTTTTCTCTTAGTATATGTGGATCACATTATACTTGCAAATTCAAATGATGTCTTGATTCATTGAATCATTACATCATTGCAATGTGAAATTCCTATTCATGACTTGGATGCCCTTCATTATTTTTCAGGAATTAAAATACAAGATAATGACACTGGCACACTTATCACTCAATAATGCTATAACATAGATCTTCTACAATGACATGGAATGCATAAATGCAAACCACCCTGTGCCACACTTATGGCACCATCCTCTAAACTTTTAAAGCACATAGGCACTCCCTTAGATCATGGTGACACATATCACATAATCATTAGAGCACTCTAATATGCTACCATCACTAGGCCATACATTGCCTATAGTGTTAATAAATTATGTCAATACATGCACAATCCTACTGATATTTATTGGCAAACACTCAAGTGATTTCTACATTATCCTCAAGGAATAAAGACATATGGTTTGTTTTACTCCTCTAACTCTATATATACCTTGCACTATTACACAGATAGTGTTTGGGGAGAGGATATTTATGATAGAAGATCCACTTCAAGCTATGCAATTTATCTTGGATCATTATTGATTTCTTGGCTTGCCAAGAAACAATCAACTATTGCTAAATCATCCACTGAAAGTGAATACAAGGCCATAGCTAATGCCACCTTTGAACGCATTTGTTTATAGGGCCTTCTCTAAGAACTTTATAAACCTGTCCCTCATGGTACTCTCTATTATGATAATATTAGTGCTATTTACTTAAGTTTAAATCTAATTTTTCATGCTTAAATGAAACATATTGAGCTTGATTATCACTTTGCAGAGAAAAAGTGGCATTCAATTTCCTCAAAGTTCAATTTAAAGATAATAAATGACAAAGCAGAATAAAGAGAAATATAAATAATTTATATTATAAATATTTATTAATAAAAAGTTTGACTACATAGAGGGAATAAGCTGTATTTAATAAATTTGTACATCAATGATTTTTTAATAGTAAAATAATGTTCTAAATACTTGAACATCAACAATTCATTTTTTGCATTTTATATTTATATAATTCTCATTTGTTAGGTCTTGTAGTTTTTGTTTCTAATGTCTTCTCCATCTTCCTTGCTAATTTTTTTGAAACTTCCTGTTGTAAAATGAGGATTTGACACCATAGTTCTCAATATTTTATGAGTTTTGTAAAGTTTTATTACATAATCTAGGTCTTCAATCATTTACAAAAAAATTTGTGTTCCTTTGTTATTACAAAACATGTGCTCAATTATTGTATTGGTGAAAGTTGCATATTTCCTCGTAAGCTTAATCTTTTAATATTCATAATAATTTGAGCAAAAAGCACAAAGAAAAGCAATTGCATTACAAGTTAACATATGATTTGCAATGATTAACTAATTAGTTTAGAGAACATTTATGACATATCTTATCTAGTTTCATTTATCAATAGTACGCAAATTATTATACAAATCAAACTTGGATATGCAAACTTTTCTTTTATGCATACATATAAATCATAAATTATTCAATATATTCAAAATGATACCTTACTTGACATCAATGCTAATCAGATCCTACAAATATCTAGAATTTATTAAATAACTGGAAAGTGTGAGCATATATGGAGAGATTAAAAAAATGGAGATTAAGAATCTAGCTAGAGTGTTAGACAATCTATATAATTAAAGAAACATGAACTAACAAAATAAAAAATACAAAGAAGGTTAAACTTAGCAGCAATCAATTTCCTCTTCTTTTCTTGATGCTTTTTCGAGGGCCAAGCTTTTCCTACTTTAGTCTTAAACTTTCCTGTAAAAATTTAACTAGGACTTAATAATGGCAATAAGGTTGTGCTCTAACATAGAATTTGAACATAAATATTTTGTTACTTCTCATTACTAATTTTTGATATCAACTTCCTCATAGCAAAATTTTGTCAGTTTTTTCCCTTATAATAAATATTTGAAGTTAAACTTGCCTAACAGTTGTAGACATTAGGGTTGCTTCAAAGGGGAATAAGTAGTCTATTTTCATATAGATGGATTTAAATGATACAAACATGTTATTTTATTCCAAAAGATTATAAATTTATTAAAAAGTATCCACAGTGACCAATTACTGCATTAAAGCCTTTTGAAAGTAATAAACTATTGGAACACGGTCTGTAAACACTCCCCATACTAGGATTTGTTACAACTTACCAATAAATATTTATATAAAAAATCTCTAGGGCTTATCAAGAGAAGGGGAAACTTCTAAAAGAGGAAAAAGAATAGCTTAAACACCTAAACTGGTATTTTGCTTCATTAACTCTTCTTAGTGCCAATCAACCATAAGAAATTCTCACCACGATTTAACTACCATCCATCTTCCATGATCACTATAAATGTGTATTCATTCAATACCTCAGATTATCTACTAAGCTCATGCAACGAAGACAGCAAGTGAACATATAAATCATAATTTTTACATTCTTTTGCTTGACTCCATTGTTATACATGCTAAATAATTGAACATCATTTCCTCCTAAATTGAAACACCATAAACCAAAGACAATAAAAAAAATTTAGAAAAAAGAATTTACCAGAATTTTACAATAACAACAAAAAAGAATAACATCTAAATTATGGGATAACATCTAAATTATGGTTGTGAGGGAGCGTTCGAGTGCTTTACCTATCGCAAAATCAAAGGCCAAGATTCTTAAGAGATTTGCAGTACTCACCAACTAATCACAAAAAAAGAAGAGACGATATAAAATAATTAAATAAATAATAATCAAACCTACAAAATAAATTCCAAATAAAAGAAACAAGATTATTAAAAATTGCAAAACAAAATAGTCATGCTGATCTGACTAATCTTCTGCAGTATATGAAGAAAAAAAAAAGAAAATATAATTGTAAAGCATTCAAATTGTAAGAAATAAACTATATAAGAAAATATTTCCTTAATTTTGTTAGAAAAAATGACAATTGTTTTCCTTACGTCCTATAACTATTTCAATTGCAGTGTCAAATTAGGTGCAAAAGAGAAAAAAAAAAACAAAATGTAACTTTACAGGTTTAAACTACATTATATAATATCTTAAAAATGAAATAGACTAAGAAAGGGATAGTAATCACACGTATAGCAAGCATGCCTAACCTTCCAAAAAAACCTAGAAATTGAAATATAAAAAGGGAAGAAGAAATCAAGGAAAAAGGATAAAATTTTACATATCAACAAAAACACTAGGATACAATGAAATTGAAAAAGGAGCAAATGAGAATAATTCAAGGAGCTACCTTAATAGGGAGGATGCAGAGGAGAAGGCCAGTTCACTCACCTGAGGAAGAAGCAATTATTAGTGATGAAAAGCAATAATTTTTTCAAGAAAAATTTCACAAATTCAACAATCAAATTTTAATAAAAAATAATTCAACAATCAAATGTTTATTGATTAAAAAATAGAATATTAACAAATACCAATAATTTGTAGCAAAATCAGCATTGGAAATTACATGTAGTTACTTAGAATTGATAAAGTTTTTAATATGCACTCATCAAATGTAGTAGAAAATATTAATTAGGCAGTTGCATAATTCTATAATACCATGCAAAATAGTTATAAACTGAAGATGATATATAATCAATCATAATTGCCTACAGAACTTTGAATTTGCATGTATTAAATTATCACTATCTTCATTTTCAAGTTTATTTCCTACAAGTGCAAGTGCTTCAATATTAGCTGATGAACAAAATGTTGGCGGTGGATGTACGCTGACCATTGAAATCAACTACAAGCATTAGTGTTGCTAATAATAATTATTTAGGGAAATAAAAGGAGAATATATAGAAAGTGACAATTTAATAAGAAAACACCATAAATAATTAACTATTATCATATATCATCAATGAAATATTTTAATGCTTTTTTCTAGATAATGAATAAATTGAGTATCTCCAGGAACTAAATGAGTATTATAGTTTATAACTATAGTAACTAAATGAATATCTCTAAGAAGGAGAAAAAAAGGAGATAGAATAAAAATTCAACTTCTAAGTGAGATAGAACAAAAATTCAACTTCAATGTGATATTTATAATAAAATCCCATTTAAAAGTAAAACAATAAAAACTCACATCTTTATGCAAAATGGTTTGTCCTTTCTTTAGCTATAATATACACATGATTTATAAAAAAATACTCATACATAGAAGGCCCTCTACATCTGTAACTTGCATCAACCTCTTTGTTATCTGCCATAAAACAAATTCAATGTCAATAATCTCATTTTTTGTTTTTAGAAAATTAAGTATCAAATAAATAGTTTAGGTAAAAACTACCCCACGCATCCTAAATACAAACCAACATCCAAAATACAAACTACCTCACACATCATAAACAAAGTGTCTCAGGACACAAGTAAACTGGGGAAGGCCAGAGGCAGACTCCTATGGTTTATAATAAACAGTTAACATAGAGAAGCATAATCGTTAGGAATTCTATACATGTAGAGATACACACCATATGAGCATGTGCATATAAAAGGATGAAAAATAGAAAAAGGCATGGTATCATGGTATGGGTTACTGCTATCTTTATATGAATAAGATGCCAAACTGATTGCTTTCGATACAAATTGACAAATATAATACATTTGTTTCTAGCCTTTTCCTTAAAAAAATAACAAAATAAAGAGAAAGAAGAAATAAACTCTTTAGTATGAGCAATAATTTGAACATATGACCTATCTCCATTCAAATATGAGCTCCCTTTATAAGAAGACACAAAATATCCCTGAATTCTCTTCCAAGCACCTTAAGTTTAATTGCCTTTTTCCTTCAGATGTATAGGCCAATAAAGTATATAGTTATATATGATGGTGTTTTTATACAATAAAAGGAAGGGATAAGAACAATTTTAATCCTTTTGGCTTTGTCATTTTGCAAAATTAGTCTTGTGTTAATTTTTTTTGGCTTTTATGTACTGTGTGTAATAACTTTGAATAAAGTTAGACTAGTAGCTAAAGGTTATAATCAATATGAAGGCATTGATTATGATGAAACCTTTGCCCTAATTGCAAGGTTAGAAGCTATTAGAATTCTTCTTGCATTTACATCATTCATGGATTTTAAAATTTTTCAAATGGATGTTAAAGGTGCATTTCTAAATGGTTTCATTGAAGAGGAGGTATATGTTAAGCAACCTTTGGGTTTTGAAAATTTTTATTTTCCAAATCATGTTTTTAAATTGTAAAAAGCATTGTTTAGATTGAAACAAACTTTAAGAGCTTGGTATCAAAGATTAAGCAACTTCTTAGTAGATAAAGGGTTCTCTAAAGGAAAAGTTGATACAACTCTTTTTATAAATAAATCCAAGCATGCTTTATTAATTTTTCAAATATATATTGATGATATTATTTTTTGCTATTACCAACCATTACTTGTGTGAGGAATTCTCTGAGTTAATGTAAGGAGAATTTGAGATGAGTATGATGGAAGAACTTAAGTTCTTCCTTGGACTTTAAATCAAGCAATGTAAAGATGGGATTTTCATTTATCAAACCAAATATGCAAGAGACATTCTTAAGAAGTTTGGCATGAATGGAGCTAAGATAAGCAAAACTCCAATGAGCACCACAACCAAACTTAACAAGGATGAGAATAGCAAACTTGTTGATAAAAAGTGATTTAGAGGTATGACCTGATCCCTTCTTTATTTAACTACTAGTAGACTCAATATTATGTTTGCTACTTGCTTATGTGCTAGATTTCAATCAAGTCCTAAAGAGTCTTATTTGAATGCTATCAAAAGAATTTTCAAATATCTTTATGGTACAATGCATTTAGGACTTTGGTATCCTAGGAGTTCTTCCTTTTGACTTGATTAATTATTCGGATGCAAAATTTATCGATAGTTTAATAGATAAAAAAAGAACTTTCAGAACTTGTCAAATTTTAGGTAATTGCTTAGTTTCTTAATTTAATAAGAAGCAAGTTTTGATTGTCTTGTCCACCACTGAAGCATAATATATGGCATCTAGTTATTGTTGCACACAAGTTTTATAGCAAAAACAATAACTTTTGGACTATGACATTGATATTAATCACATTCCAATTAAATGTGATAATACAAGTGCTATAAACCTTAGTAAGAATCCTATTTAGTATTTTAACACTAAGCATATTGATATTAGATATTATTTTTTAAGAGATCATGTGCAAATTAGTGATATCTTTCTTGAATTTGTTGATACAAATAATCAACTTGCAGATATTTTCACCAAACCTCTCAATGAAGAGAGATTGAATTTCATTAAGTACTAACTTGGTATGATTGATGGTTCTAGTTTGTCTTGAATTTTATGCTTAATTGATGGTTGGACTATTTTCATATGAAATCATGTTGTGCTTATATATTACTTTGACTGTTAAATGTTTTGATTTTGATCTTAACATTTTAATTTTTTTGCTATTTAATAATTACTTATTAAAATTATTGAAATTAATTAATTATTCAAATCTAGCATTTTTGTTAAATTGTCATGCATTTATATACGTTTAAATATGCAATATGATATTTAAAAAAAAACTTCCTCCTACCCCTCATCAATATTAGTATCTTTTTATATGTTTTTGTTAATTTTGTCATCAGTTTCTATTTAGTTTATTTTTACTATATTTTCTGTATCTAAGCAATGAGCTATTTATTTATTTTTATAGTTATTTTGTGACAATTTACATACAGTTTATTTTCTACATATTTTTTTTGGATATAAGCTATGAACTGTTAGTTTTATGTCTTGTTATGTTTGTCTTCAGTTTACAATTAGTATTTTAATATTATTATAACTCTATCATTTTAATTAATGCTTTTTTATTTTCTTTTATAATTTCCTTTTGCATTTTGACAAAGGGAGAGAAATAATTAAGCTTGCATGTATATTTACTTAATTTTTTTAAGGAAGAAAATTCCTTTTACCAAAGATGTGTTTGTGTTAGTGACATCACTAAATGAGAGTGTATTCTTGATATCAATTTTTAAAATCTAAATCTTATTCTATTTTACTATTTTTCAATAGGGGGAGGACATTATTTAAATTTTTTTCATAATTTTGTTTATGCATGCATAGTAATAATGTAAATATGGCTAGTTTTGTTCTTGTGATAAAAAGCCTTGTTTTGTTTACTTTGTTTATGTATGACATAAATTTTATGAAGATTTGGTGTATCTTTATTTTCATTGTTTTGGTTTGTGATCTTTTATTCCCTCTAGAATTTTTGGTTCCTTTAGGTTCATTTCCCTTTATATCTCTTTGTTTTCTTTTTATCTTTGCCAATGGGGTAGAATAAGCTATGTAATGTTGTGATATGCTAAGTGCCACACGATCATGTATGTTAGCTAGCTAAGTTCTATGTGATCATATGACAGTTAAGTTTCAATTTAGTGCTACATGTACTATTTTTGTGATGCATTCTAGTAGCACTAAATGCATATATGTTTGAAATTATTTCCTTTATAATGCCTAACATTTTTTTTTAAAAATGATTATGTTATCATGTTATCATGTTTTTAACACATTTGTTTTGCTAGGCCTTGTTTATTTTTATTTCTCATGTTAAATTTTATGTTTTTTTTTTTATCAAAAAAGCGGATAAAATATTAAATATATATTTCTTATCATGTCCAAAAAGGAGGAGAAATAAAGAAATACATTTGTTAAAGGAGATAAATATTTTTTTTTATTTCAATTGGTATCTTTTCAAAAATTATCATTTTGCATGTATTAAGGAGGAGCAAAATATTTTCTTATTTTGCATATCTTTCTATTTATTCATATATTAAGGGCGAGCATAATATTTTCTCATTTTGCATCTATTTAAATTTAACAATGGGAGCTATTCTACATAGTATTTATTTTTGCTTGTTAAATGTTTTTGGTACACACACATTATTTAGTACCTCATTAAATTGGTTGTCAAAGCCAAAAAGGGGGAGATTGTAAACCATCTACATGATCAAACTCCTAATTTTAATATTTGACAATCAATTTAGGTTTCTAATGATTTCTTTCAAGTGTGTAGGAACTTATTTGTATCAAAATTATTAGTTCAAATATGGAAATATGAAATACTATCATTATACTATATTTCAATGATCCAAATCTTATACCTAAAGTATCTAGACATTTTACGTGTCAAAAAGAGACATTTTTAGACTTACATGTGTCTCATCATGACCACCTTACAAGCTGATCATGAGCAAAAGCTTTGTGAGATCAAACTTTAGCAAAGGGACAGTGTAACTCATGAGTACTATTCACTCATAAGTAGCTCGTAAGGGCAATTCTCATGGCTCCAAATGGTCATTTTTAAATGCAACGACTAGTACTTTCGCTCCTAAAAGTTGCTCTTCATAATCTTGAGCAGTATTATGATAGAAATAAGTGCAAATTAATTCAAAAATCAATTATAGATGTTAAAGACATGTTTGATATATCTAACAACCATATTTTTTAGTGTTTATCTATATAAACACTCCATAGAGTTCAATTAAAGTTTTAGGAAATTTATTTATCATTTATTCTCTCTTAAGCATTCAATCAGGCTCTCAAATTCTCTTTTAAACAATTTTTGTATTTGTGTAACTCTTGTAAGAGTTGGTGAGTGTTAGGAAAGAAATTCTTATTCTTCTATTTTCTAAGATTAATAAAATGGGAAGTCACATTCTATTCTAAAAAGAATTGGTTTAATTGTTGTCCATTAAAACACTTAGGATTTAGTTTTTGAGTGAACCTTGGAAACCCAAGTTGTAAGGCTACAAGTGTGGGCCATAAAACTCTTGTCTAACCTTAATGTTGTGAATAAGATTATGGGTGATTGAAAATCCTAACTTAGGGATAAGTTAGGTTGAGATGTAGGATTATTAAAAATCCAAACTCCTTAAATCATTGTGTTCATTGTTCTTTATACTTTCTTCTCTTTTAATTCTTGCTTAATTCCTTAAAATCATTTTTTTTAAAATCCTCATTAGATTTATTCACCCCCCTTTAAGGTACTTTTAATGTTGTATGTTCATATTGCACGATCAAAGGTCATACCAATAATGTGTGCTTCTATAGAAGACCACACATGAATTTGCTTCTTTTGGATTATCTTGAAACTAACCAACCTAGACCAAGAAAGGTTGGGGTTAAAAAGAATACTTAAATTATTTTTTATAGGTGTGCTTGAAATTCATAAGAATAAAAAGCAATTGGTATTTTGATAGTAGATGTTCAAGGCACATGACAGGAGATAAGGAATAATTCAACAAGCTTGATGCTAAGGATGGAGGACATGTCACATTCGAAGACAATCCAAAAGGAAAGATTACTAGTATTGGAGAAATTGGCAATCCTCAATCCTTATATATAGATCATGTGTTGTTTGTTGGTGGTCTTAAATATAATTTGCTAAGTATAAGTCAATTATATGACATGGAAAATAAGGCAATTTTCTATCCTAGAAATTGCTTTATTAGTAGCCTTGATAAAGACAAAGTAAGTGGTGAAATAATAGATAATGTTTATGTTATTGATTTGAATAAGATTGATAATAAAGACATCAAATGCTTAATATCTACTTCCCATGACACATGGACATGGCATAAAAGGTTAGGACATGCAAATTTTAAGCATTTGAATGATCTTTGTAAACATGAACTTGTGATTGGTTTACCTAAGCTTGAATTCACCAAGGATAAACCTTATGATGCTTATCAAAAAGGAAAACAATCCAAGTCTTCATTTAAGCTAAAAATTGTAGTGTCCACCTCTAGACTACTTGAACTTATACATATGGATTTGTTTGGACCAACTAGAGTTGCTAGTCTCAATGGAATGCACTATGCATATGTATTGGTTGATGACTACTCTAGATTTACTTCAAAGTGTTTTCTTGCTCATAAGAATGATGCTTTTAAAGCTTTTAATTTTTTTTAAAAGTGAAAGGATTTTGTATTTCATCAATTAGAAGTGATCATGAAATTGAATTTGAAAATGAAAATTTCAAAACCTTTTATAATGAAAATGGTATTTCATATATGTTTTCATCCCCTAGAACTCCTCAGCAAAATGGGATAGTTGAAAGAAAAAATAAAGCTGTTATGGAAATTGATAGAATAATGCTTCATGAGTATAATTTGCCTCTATAATTTTGGATGGAAGCCATTAACATGAAAATCCAAAATCTCATATCTAAGAGTATTTGAAAGTGCTTTATATTAGACACTAAGGATAATGTTGAAAAATTTAACTCTAATGTCAATGAAGGAATTTTTTTTAAGTTATTTTGCTTCTATCAAAGCATATAGAGTCTTTAATAAGAGAAATCTAATAGTTGAAGAGTCAAGTCATGTTTTATTTGATTAATCAAACCCACGTGATCCTAGAAAGGATTTTTAGTGTTAATGATATAAGTGATATGGAAGAGAAAACTCAAGAAGAAAATGCTAGCAAACCTTTAGAGCTAGAAGATCCCATAAAAGAGAATGATGAGGAGATACCTCAATCTATTTTAAAGGATGAACTTCCAAAGGATTGGCAATGCAAGAAAGCTCATCCTCATGCCCTCATTATAGGTGACATTACAAAAGGGGTAACCACTAGATTTAAACTTAAATCTATTGCTAACTTAGCCTTCATTTCTCAAATTGAACAAAAAAATATTGATGATGATTTATTTGATGAATTTTAGGTACCTTGCTATGCAAGAAGAGTTAAATCAATTTGAGAGAAATAAAGTTTAGACCTTGGTTCTTAGACCAAAACATCATCTTATTATAGCACCAATTGAGTGTTTAAAAATAAAATGAATGAACAATGTATCATAACTATAAACAAAGCTAGACTAGTAACTAAAGGTTATAATCAAGAAAAAGGCATTAGTTATAATGAAATCTATGCTCCTGTTGTAAGGTTACAAACTATTATAATGCTACTTGTATTTGCATCATTCATGGATTTTAGAATTTATCAAATGGTTGTTAAAAGTGCATTTCTAAATGGTTTTATTGAAGAGGAGGTGTATGTTGAATGACCTCTTGGTTTTGAAAGTTTTGATTTTCCAAATCATGTGTTTAAAATTTTAAAAGCATTATATGGATTGAAACAAGCTCCAATAGCTTGGTATGAAAGATTGAGTAATTTTTTACTAGAAAAAGGTTTCTCTAAAGGAAAGGTTGACATAATTTTTTTATAAAGAAATCGAAACATGATTTATTAGTTGTGCAAATATATGTTGACAATATTATTTCCAGTGCTACTAACCATTACTTGTGTGAGGAATTTTCTAAGCTAATGCAAGGAGAATTTGAGATGAGTGTGATGGGAGAACTAAAATTCTTTCTTAGATTACAAATCAAGTAATGCAAAGATGAGATTTTCATAAATCAAACCAAATATATAAAAGACATTCATAGGAAGTTTGGCATGGATGTAGCTAAGATAAGTAAACTCCAATGAGCACCACAACCAAACTCAACAAGGATGAGAATGGCAAACTGGTTGAGGAAAAGCGATTTAGAGGTATGATCATATCTCTTCTTTATTTAATTGCTAGTAAACCTTATATTATATTTGCTACTTGCTTATGTGCTAGATTTTAGTTAAGTCCTAGAGAGCCTCATTTGAATGTTGTTAAAAGAATTTTGAAATATCTTTATGGTACAATGCATTTAGGATTTTGGTCTCCTAGGAGCTCATCCTTTGACTTGATTAGTTATTCTGATGCGGACTTTACCGATAGTTTACTAGATAGAAAAAGCACTTTTGGAACTTATCAATTTTTAGGACAATGTTTAGTTACATGGTTTAGTAAGAAATAATTTTTAGTTGCCTTGTCCACCACTGAAGTAGCTAGTAAGAAATGATGTAGTAGCTAGTTGTAGTTGCTCACAAGTTCTATGGTAAAAATAATAACTATTGGACTATGTCATTGATATTAATCACACTCTAATTAAATATAATAATACAAGTGCTATTAACCTTAGCTAGAATCCCATTAAGCATTCTAGAACTGAGCATACTGACATTATACATCATTTCTTACATGATAATGTGCAAAATGGTGATGTTTTTCTTGAATTTTTGTTGCTAATCTCAATTAGTAGACATCTTTACCAAGCCTTTTTTGAGGAAGGATTAAATTTTATTAGGCATAAACTTTGTGTGATTAATAGTTCAAGTTTGTCTTGATGACTCGTTTAATTGCTTAATTGATGATTAGATTTGTGTGTAATCATGCTTTTCGTTAATGTTTAGTTTCTGTTTGTTTTTTATATTTGATACCATCACATAAATCCTTGCTTTGTCATGATTCATATATTCTTGGTTTATTTTTGGTGTCTAATACTCTATTATAATTATTTATTAATAAAATTTATTTTTTATGTGAAAATTTTATCTGAAAAATATTTGCTATTGAAATAATTAATTATTGAATTTTATTGAATTTATTGATTATTTAAGTAAGCAAATTTTTTTCATGAACATAATTTATTAATTTCTCATTTACATGATTTATTTTTAATAATTAATTTTATTAATTTATGATGATATTTGTCAAAGTATTTAATTATGGTGTGATTTGTTTTGTTTTGATGATTAATTTAGTGCATAAGGACCTATTTGTCATTTTTGAGGACCTAATTGCAAAGATTTTTAAAGTTTAGGGGCCTTTTAGATTTTTTTTGTCATGAGCCATTGAGCTGATGACCGTTGTAGGTCAACCTATCCAGAGTCGCTCACGAGCGATGCTTATGAGTGGACCACTCATAAATCTCTCGTGAGTAGTGGTTTGACAGGTAGCAAAACCTAATTCTATTGGGATTATAATATTTTTTAACTCTATCCTTCTCTAAAATGGCAACTTGCATTTTTTGAGTACTTTTAGGACTTTATTTAATTATTTTAACCCTACTTCATGCCTATATAAACCCCTCAAACTATTCTTTTAATCCTCACATCATTATCTTTGCCTTCAAACTCTTTTCAAAATAAAATTTTTCTTCTCTAAAATTCTTCACTCTTAGCTCTTCCATCTCATCATCATGGCTCCAAAGAAGAAGATTGCTTAAGATGCCTCTTCCTCCTCTAGAAGAGCTACCAAAAATCAACCTGAGAAGCAACCTCCTCTCTCCTACACTTTACTCAATTCAAGGGAAGGAAAATTATTTCCTCTAGGTATATGTCTCAAGCTACTTTGGAGAAGATGAGTTGTTTCCATGAGGTTAAAATGCATGTTTGTATAATTTTACATTTAAAACTTTTCCTACCTATCCCTCCATAGTCCATGAATTTCTTGCTTTTATTGCTTGAGAACTAACCACTTTAATGCACAAAATCCTTTGAATAACATGAGATTTAGATTGGGTGGGAAAGATAGATTCCTTACCTCTCAAGATTTTGATGGAATCTTTAATTTTAAATAAGGGGGTTTAGCTTCTCCTAATTCCTCTTGGCTTCCTCACCCTTTTTGGACTCACCATTCTAAACCTTATACAAAAGTATTTGAAGAAGGACGCATAAAAGCATATAATTTTGCTTCAAAATCTATTTGGTATGTGTATAGGTTTATTACCTACTCTTTTCATCCTAGGGGCTTAAGTAATAAAGCTATTTCATTTGATGATATTTTTCTTATTAGATGTCTTATTGAAGGCATATATATTAAGCTAGGAAGATGGATTCAATGGAGGTTTTGGTTAGCTAGTGATAGTGTTAGTGGTGCTTTATATGTAGGAGGATTTGTCACTAAAATTTCTCATCACTTTGGGATCAACATGAGAAACACCCCTTCCATTTCTCCATCTGTTCTTGATGATAAGGTCTTGAGAAATATTAGGCAATTAAAGCTTGTTATAAATTCTTGGGTTTGGAAAGATGAAGTTATTGATGAGGAGCTAGAACAATATTTAAAAGACATTGAGCACATAGGCACTCATGGTCTTGAAGGTATTCAAATTAAAGAAGAAATCCCTCAAGAACATGTTCCTCCTAAATCTCAAAGAAAAAAGGCAAGAGGACCTTCCACTTCTTAAAGTGTTGATGATAAGTCTGCTTAGGTTGGTGGTTTATTTTATTATTTAACCATTATTGAATTGAACTTCAATCTTAGGTTTGATCAAGTGGACACAAGATTAGTTAATCTGAGCATAGGATGGATCACATGGAGTATGATATTCATTTATTGTATGCTCATCACAACATACAATGCATTTAGACTCCTTATCCTCCTCATCCACCTCCTCCTCCATAAGACTAGATTTTTTTTTCTTCTTTCATCAAGTTTATGTTTGGTTTATTTACTGTTTATTTTTAGTTTTTTAAGCCTTGAGATGCTACTCTATGTCTTGTGTTTTTCTTTTTACAATTGATATTTTAATATCATTATAACTTTATCTTTTTCTTTAATGCAATTTATCATTTTTAAATTTCCTTTTGTATTTTGATAAATGGGGAGAAATAATTAAGTTTCCATGTTTATTTAGTTAATTCCTTTAAGGGAGAAAATTGCTTTAAATAATTTTGTTTATGTATGCCATAGATTTATAAAGATTTAGTGTATCTTTGATTTAATTATTTTAGTTCTAAGTCTTTTAATTCCTCTAGGATTTTTGGCTCCTTTATGTTTATCTCCCCTTATATCTCTTTTTTTTTTGTCTTTGCCAAAGGGGGAGAAAATGTTATGGATAGATATGGCTAAGTGCTACATGATTATGTATGATTGGCTAGCTAAGCTATGTATGATCATGTAATGTTTCAATATAAGTGCTATATGTACTACTTTTGTGATACATTATATATATGTTTGAAATTATTTCCTTCATATTATCTAACATTGATTTTGATGATCATCTTACCATGTTTTTAAACCTTATTTTTCTTTTTGTCCCTCATATTAAATTTTATGTTGTTTTCATTTTTAAGAAAAGGGGATAAAATATTAAATTTATATTTCTTATCATGGCTAAAAAGGGAAGAAATAAAAAATGTGTTTGTTAAAGGAGATAAATATCTTTTATTGGTATATTTTCAAAAAAATATCTCCTTTGTGATTATTTGGTATTTGTTTTATGCTTTATTAAATTATTTTTCCATTTATGCATATATTCGGGGGGAACAAAATATTTTCTCATTTTGCATTTATATAAATTTGATGGGGAAAACTATTGTACATAGTATTTATATTTTCTTATTTAATGTTTTTGGCACACACACACATTATTTTTTACCTCATAAATTGGTTGTCAAAGGCAAAAAGGGGGGGATTGTTGACCATTTGCATGATCAAACTCCTAATTTTGATCTTTAACAATCAATTTAAGGTTCTAATGATTTTTTTCAAGTGTGTAGGAACTTATTTGTATTAAAATTATCAGTTCAATTTCGAAAATACAAAATACTATCATTATACTGTATTTTGATGAACTATAATATCCATATCTTATACCTAAAGTATTAAGAGCTTTTATGTGTCAAAAAAGAGACATTTTTTGGACTTACAGTGATATTCTCACGAGCATCTCAAAAGCTAATCACAATAAAAATCTTTATGAGTGTAGAATTGAGTAAAGGGACAATACCACTCAAGAGCACTATTCATTGATTACAGTTTATGAGGGCAGTCCTGACAGCTCAAAATGGTTTTGGAATGCAACAACTAGTATTTTCGCTCCTCATGAGCCAAAACTTGCTCCTCACGATCATGAGCGATATTTTGATATAATTAAGTCCAAGATGATTCAAAAATCAATAAGAGACATTGGAGACATGTTTGATACATCCAACAACCATGTTTTTGAGTGTTTATCTATATAAACACTTTATAGAGTTCAATTGAAGATTTAAGAAACTTGTTTATCATTCATTCTCTTTTAAACATTCAATTAAGCTCTCAAATTCTCTCTTACAATTTTTTTATTTGTGTAACTCTTGTGAGAGTTGGTGAGTGTTAGAATAGACATTCTTGTTCTTCTATTTTTTGGGATTAAGAAAATAAGAAGTGAGATTCTATTCTAAAAAGAATTGGTTTAAGTGTTGTCCATTGAAACACTTGGGATTTAATTTTTGAGTGAGCCTTGAAAAATCAAGTTGTAAGGTTGTAAGAGTAAGCCATAAAACTCTTGTGTAATCTTAATGTTGTGAATAAGATTGAGGGTGATTGAAAATCTAACTTGGGGATAAGTTAGGTAGAGAGGTACGATTGTTATTGAATCCGAACTTCTTAAATCATTGTGTTCTTCATTCTTAATTCTTAACATGCTTTCAATTATTGTTTAATTCCTTAAATTTTTTTTATTTTCCTCAAACCCTCATTAGCCTTACTCACCTCTCTTTTAAGGTATTTTTATAATATATATGTCCTCAGCTTTCTCAAACCCTTAAAATATTCATCATAAAATCTAATGATCAATTAAAGGTTGCATTTATAAAATTGGGTTATTGCATAACTTTACCATGAACTTTTATTATTTTTGCCAATGTGTCTTATTTTTAGAATTATGACAAATTGGTATATAAATTTTTTAATTTGTTGCAAATTTATGCATAATCAAAATAGCATATGCTCATATTGACATCACATGCTAATCTGGTATACATGTGTAAATTGTTGATGTGAAAATTAGAAAAAGATATTAGTAATTTTTCCATCCTTTAAGTCTTTTTTTTTTGGCAAAATTTATCCTTAACTTTCATTTTTTTTTCTGCAAATATATTTAAATAATTTGCACATGCATGTTATGTCAGTGTGTCATTTCAATGTAAGCACATGCTATTTTCACCATGGATAGATTTACAACAATTCAAAAAGTTTATAAATCAATTTGCCACTATCTAAAAAATTGGATAAATTAGTAAAAATGACTAAATTTCATGGTGTAAAATTAAATTATTAAAAAAAAATTGCAACTGTATTCAATTTAGTGCTCGACTGGGGTGTTACTAATCATAGATGAGGATGTAAAGGGATTTATTATTATTATTATTATTATTATTATTATTATTATTCTATTTTAATTAAATTTAATAAAAGAAGAATATATATATATTAAAGGCTGAGTTCTAAAGTCATTAAGTTAAAAATTTGACAAGTGTCTATCTTTTGAGTATTCATTTTGAAATCTAAGTGATTTTTGCACTTCACTTATTTATTTCTGCATTCCTTTTATTTTTTGAAATTTCAGGTTACATAATTACCCTTTATTTCGAATGTTTATTTTTTCATTAATTACTATTCCTAAACTATACTCTTTTTAATTTTTTTTTATCTAAATTTACTATTTAATGTTTAAAATTATAAAACTATTTGTACTTGAACTTACATCATTTTTTCATAAAATTAGCATAGTCAATTATTTGTTATAAGCACTCTTTAATTTGTTTAGACAATAATAAAACTTGCACCAATCATAAAAAAAATAACAATCTTTTTCATTTTTTATAAACAATTTTTTAATTTTATTTCTATGAACAATTTTTAATATCATATGTACATTATTTTATTTTTATTAAAAAATAATATAAAAATCAAATTACATGATTAAAAACATATATTATAAAAATTTAGTGAAAATTCATTCAATTGAAAGTGTTTTGGGGTAAAGGAGGGGGGATGAATAAGGCAAATAAAGGATTTTAGAAAAATTAAAATGAATTTAAGGAATGAACAATAACTGAAAGAGAATAGAGTAGGAAGAACAATTAACACAAAAATTTAAGAAGTTCAGATCCTCAACAACCTTGCGTTTCCACCTAACTTATCCCTAAGTTAGGATTTTTCAATACCCACAATCGTATTTACAAGATTGAGATTACAAGAGTTTGAGGCTCACTCTTCAACCTTACACAAACAAGATTTTTAAGGCTAACTCTTCAACCAAGCAAATAAGATTTTCTAGTCTCACTTTTAAATTGATTCCCAAGTGTTTTAATGGCTAAACACTTAAACTAATTCCATAAGAAATATGCCTCACTTCCCTTCTAATCTATCCCAACAATTAGATAAAGATGAAGTCCTATTTCTATCACACAACTAACCCTTACAAGAGTTAATCAATACAAAGAATATTGATAAAAAGAAACACGAAGCTTTATGAATGCTTAAAGATTTTTTTGATAATCAAAGAGAAATGTAATGTGTGTTCTTGTTATCATAACTCTAGAGCACATATATATATATATACCAACCTTGAAAATATAGCTATTAGATCTAATGATTCTATCTCCAATGTCTCTTTTTTTAAAAAAAATTCAAAAATATGCCTGTTGGATATTTTTGAAGTTTGTTGTCACCTTGGAAGTAAGGCTTCAATAGCAGCCTACTGTTGAAACAAGCTTTCTGTAACCATGGCAGCCTTGCTTCAGTCGCAACCTACTGTTCACATTTTGTCTTTAGCATTTATTTTCTTAATTTTAAAAATATGTCTGTTGGGCTGTCATGACCCGAACCCGAGGGCACGTGACCGACACTAGGGAATGGGAAGACATAAGACCCCCAAAACCCATAGTTAGCCTTAAAGAAAGAATAAACGACACCTTACAATTTAAAACCTTATTTTAAAATATAACACATTATTAAACTGATTTTTCTAAAAAAATAAACAAAATTCAAGTGCTAAATAAAACGTACTTCATCGTCACATATTATAAATTAAACTTAAATATTTATACATAAGCGTGGTTTGTACAAATAACTACACAATATACTTAAAACATACAACTCTTAGTACATATACTGCTGCAGCAACCTAGATTAACACACAGTACAACTTACAATGACCTACATAAAATAGCCAGTGAGGAAGAAACTCGACGTGGAGGTAGTTTGAGGTCGAACTCCCAAGCTCCTGAAAAAAATAAATTGAGGGGAATCAAACCTCACTGAGTAAGTCAATAAAAAGAGCTGTACGATTTGAAAACCTTTTTGAAAACTATATATATATGTAGTGAAAATAATTTATAACGCATAAATATAGCTTTTGAAAAATCTCGGTAGAACCCCTAACCCAAAATCTAAATGGCCAACCGGGCTCACTTATTCCAACTAGACTACTGGTCCCCGAGAGCAAAGGCATAAACCGAGGCACCAAGCCATAGTCATTCACTTAATCCAAATATATGGTACTGGCGGTCCCCGAGAGCAAAGGCATCGACCGAGGCACCCATCCCAGTCCATTATTAACCTTACAATCACTGGTGGTCCCCAAGAGCAAAGGCTTCCACCGAGGCACCCATCCCAGTTTAAGATTCACTAATCATATATATTTCAGATCCATCTCTCAATCTCTACCATGTGCACATAGTCCTGGTGAAGCCCACCAAGTAGTCAGTTCTACCAAAATTTCTCAAATCGATTTTAAATAAATAAAATGCATTTAAATTAAATAAATCATATAATAAATATAATAAAAATATGAGTGCATGCATTCTTTAAATAAACACACGTACAGATCATTCTATTGACTTACAAGATGAATGTGAAGGTTGACGACCACGCGTCTGCCTCGGTCTCACAGCTTCTGCTCCGAAATGCTCTAAAAGAAAAATAACAAATCAACTTTTAAAACATGACCATGGAATCAAAATCAACAATCAACAAAACAATGAAATTCCAGGCTTACTCGAGAAAAATGGGCAAGACTCAATAGACAAGATATAACCTAACTAACAGTAGAAATTTTACGAATATCATATTTTACGAGGAAATCTACCAAAATTTCGGTAGAGTCTCCTCTGTAAAACGAACATCTCTCTACCAAAGGTAGAGCCAGACCTACATAGAAAATGCACTTTTAATAACCACAGACATACACACTCGAGTCGGGCTCCCAAAACTATATTTAGCCCTGACCGAGATCACAACTCAATGAAATATCAAGAATTAATAGCATTTATTTCTCAAAATACATATTTCACACACACATATACTAAAATAAATAAAATTATATAAAATCTCAATTATTCAAAATATAATTAAAGTCTAAATTAAAACCATTATAATGTATTATTTGTATATATATATATATATATATATATATTTAACTATAATTAGCATAAAATTACATTTTTGCCCCTAAAATACATAAATTACATAATGTGCTATTAATACTAAAAATAATTCCTTAAGATTATTTAATCATGCCAAAAATTCATTTTCTCACAATAAATCTTCCTAATATAATTAAAACATTTAATCAACCAACAAATTTTCTCCCAAAAATATTATTTAACCTAAAAATCACATTTGGCATAAACTCAACAATATCTATAAAAATAGTTTAAAAATCACAAAAATTATAATTTGAGTTCTAAAATTAATAACATTTAATAATAACCTCAATTATTAAAATTTTATAATTTTTACAAAAAAATTTTCAAAATTAATAAAATATATTAATTAATACCCAAAATTAACAAAACTTATAATTAACATCAAACTTCCTAAAACCTAAAAAAAAACAATCAATAGATAAAAATTAACCTTAATTATTCTAATTATTAATTGAGCTCAAATAACAACCAATTAAACCAACTAAATATCAAATAATTTTCAATAAAATTTATGTATAAATTCAATAATCCACCAAAACTGCCAAGGAAGAAGAAAAAAAAAATCAAAACTAACCTTAACAACCCATAAACCACAACTCAAGTCCTAAGATCTACCGAAACACCAAAGGAATTTAAAAGGGAAAGAAGAGAATGGGTGAGGAACACTCACTGTTTGGCAAGGCAGTTGGAAGAGGAAGAAGAGGACGTGCCACCACCGAAAATGGGGAATACGAAGGCAGCTCGATGCCACAAGGAGATAGCACGGACAGAGGACCAAAGCTGGGCAGGATGGGAGGTGCAGGGCTGTTGTGCAAGGAGAAGAAGGTGATGCCTCGCAAGGAAGAAGAAGGTAGCAGCAGCAACACTCCAGGAAGCTCAATGCACGGCGGTGATGGAGTTCTCAGGCAAAGGGGAAGGTGGCACAGTGAGGGGGAGAGATGGCGTGGCTGGCAGACGTAGAAAGAGGGTGTTGGTGGGGGGTTTTTGGGCCAAAGCATATATATATATATATATATATATATATATATATATATATATATATATATATATACATATATATATGTATATATGCATGTTTATAGTAGCCCATAAATAACCATAAAATTTAATATAGTTTAAAATAGTAATGATAATAATAATGATAATAATAGTCAAATAAAATTCTAGAAAATAAATAAATAATACTCACATAAATTAATAATCCTAAAATTATATTAGCATAAACATAATATCATGCAAAAGAAATTATTAATAACACTATTTAAAAAAAATCCCTATACTTAAATAAATATATAGGGTATTACATGGGCTGTCACCATTAAAGCAAAGCTTCAGGCGCAACCTACTGTTGAGCTTGGCTTTCTGTCACTATAATAGTCTTGCTTTAGTTGCAGCTTACTATAGAGCTTACCATGGCAGCGTTGCTTCAGTTATAGCTTACTATTGAGTTGAATTTTGACTTGGCTTTCTTTGAGAGTAATGTTGTACCAATGCTTATAATCACAGTCAAATAAAACATATTAAATGCTCAAAATTAAGTTTATTAAGATCAAAATTAAGATTTATTATTGCTAAGGTCAACATTCATTATATAAAAAATTATTGTAATATTAATTTTTAAAACAAGTGTTAAAACATAATAATAATGGAAAAGTAAACACTATATTTTGTTATCAAATAGACTTTTCATAGTATAATTTAATTACAGTATTTGTTGGGATATATTTAATCTAAATTACATTTAAATTGATTTTAGCTCTATTCATTGAATTTATGAATACTTTTTATATGATGAATTATTGTTAAATTTTTATAATAATTTTTTAATCACATAATTTGATTTTTAAGTTATTTTTTAAGAAATGATGATAAAAATAAAAAATAAAATTATGTGTATATGATATTTGAAAAAACCTCTTCATAAAAAATAAAAAATATGTTATTTACTATAATTGGTGCAAATTTTAAAATCAAGATAAGTTGAAAAGAGTTCTTATAAAAAAATAACTTACTATATTAAATTTTATTAGCAAAAAAAAAAAAAAACTCAATTACAAGTTGTTGTAAAATGTTAAATAACATAAAAAATTTCAACAGAGGATAGTTATGTAATACACAATTCCAAAAAAATAAAAATTGAGTGCAAAAATTAATGGGTGAAGTGCAAAAATCTTCACCCAATCTAATGTGTCAAACCATAAAAAATCCTAATTTTTATTAAAAATAAAATATTTACTACATTAATGTAGTATTATTTTTTTTAACCAAAATACTATTATACATATCTCAATAGTACTCAAATTCTAAAAATATTTATGTACTACTACATATTTTTCTACCTTAAATCAATTAAATGTTTTTTCAAACCATAAAAATTATATTTTTAAAAAATTAAAAAATATATAATAACTATTGAGTATTATTTTTCAACTAAAACAGTACTATATATATTAGAATAATAATCTAATAATTTTAAAAACCAATCATATTATAACTAAAAAATTATGTGGTAACAAAAATTAAAGAAAATAAAAATTCGTATGACATATTCTATTTTTAATTTATTAAGCCAAAAAATTTGACAAGTGTCCCTTTTCATAATTGAACATTAACTCTTAAAACCTTATGTGTTGAATTATTAAAATTCATAATATTTTCTATTAGAATTAAAAAAATTTACTTTTATTAAAATACACATTTTTTATTTAATATAAAATACTCTAAGTTAATTACATTTAAAATATTACCTTTTCATTTTTATAAAAAATAATGTCTTTTTTTTTAACTGAAACATTTTATTATATTCAAATAAAAATATTTTTCTTTTTTAAAATTAAAAATTAGAAATATGTAATTTTTTTTACCCATTTTCTATATTTATGTTATTTATTCCATAATTATTATTGGCATGCATATTAAAAATAATATGTACTCTTAATAAAAAAAATAAGTTCTGACTTTTATGTTTGATTAATTTGTAATTTATTCTAATCATTTAATTATTTATTTTAAAATATGTATATTGTTTTTGCGTTAATTAAAAATTTATTTTATTCATATTTTAGTTTTTCCTACTCTATTTAGGATTTAACTTTCCTTTTTTTAGTTAGCTTTCTTGTTTGTGTCGTGTAGATTGGCATCACCTAAAAAGGTAGACTATTACAGAAAATTATTCATTGTCATTTCCGGTATGAAATAGGAAAACCTGGAAAACACCATCCACTCCCCCCCACCCAACAAAAAAAAAAAGCTTTGCATTCAAGTTTACTTTCCTAGTTTTCTTTTTAGGAATTGATTGCCTCCCACAACTCATGTTAGGGAAAATGGGACCCTTATAATCCAACAAATATCTTCGCCACTTTAGTTCACAATATAAACAAAAATACTTGAGAAATAAAAAGAGAAACACACAATAATTTAATGTGGAAAACTCTCAAATGGAAAAAAACCACGGGTGTTGTCAAGAGATAACCAAGAAAAAAAAATTCACTATGTAGAAAATTATTGCAACGACATTACAAAATATTTAACTTTCACTCACACCTAAAAACTCAAGTATACCTAAGAAATTTTCCCATAAATTTTCTACTAGTATAGCTAATAGCTTTCAATGGTACCCCAAATATAAGTGGTAATTGACATACATTTAACCAAAGGGGGGAGGAGTCTATTTATAACTAAAGACTCCTCCCTATTTCTCTCAAATTCCTGATGTGGGAATTTTATGACAAAAAAAGCTCCACCTTGGAAAATTCCAAATAGTTCTCTCACAAATCTTCCCTATGATTAAAAATAAAGAACAATAGCTATCTCATCATTAGCTATGTCAGTGCCAATTCTAAAACAAGAATTGTCATACTCCACTATAATAATATACATACTTGGAATTCACCAACTTCAAGAATTTTCACATCAGCCAGTTCATGTCGAAAACCTACTGATAAGTTATAGTGTAACTTCTAATATTGACTTTCTAGGAAGTTCATTAGCTATTGACATTAATTCCACCATACACCTTGCATCAACTGCCAACCAATACTCGTGTACAAACTGTGAACATGCTACCTATCATACATCCTTTTCCATGGCAATTCAATTGGTAGCTATTATGCCATGAGGATATATATCGTTCCTTATATAGAAAGTTCATTGTATCCTTCAAAGATGACTGCATTAGTAGCATTACTTTTAGAGCTATTAGTCAAATTAGCTACACCATATTTGCAATCCTTCGTTATGTGTCCAGGTTGCCTACATTCCCAGCAGATAATTTTATTTTTAGAGCCTTTATTCTTCCTCCTGTTTCCACAAATTGACAATGTTGTACTTTTAGAAGACTTGTTCTCTCTAATTTTTAGCCTTCCTTTTTTCAAAAATCAGGTTAACATTCTTTTTTTGTACATTAAAATGGTTTGCATGTATTCATAAGAAGGTGGAAGAGACCAGATAAGTCTTAGCGCTTTATCTTTATCATAAATTTTCACTCCAATAGATTGAAGTTCAGAAACAATCCCATTTATTACACTAAGGTGGTTAGAAATTTTTGTATCTTTTTCTGTTTGAAATTTGTGAAATTGCTCCATCAAATATAAACTATTTAAAAGACTTTTAGCCTGGTACATTTCCTTAAGCTTTTCCCAAAGCTCCTTCATTATTGACCATCTAGCAATATTAGCAAGAACATTTTTGGCTAGACAAAGATGAATCTAACATGCTGCTCTTATGTCTAACTCCTCTCATTCTTCTTCACTTATATTGGATTTTCTCGTGTCTACACCACCATATTTAATTGGCTCCTTTCCTTTGAACAAAGAAGCTAGCTTTCCCTTTAAGGTCTTATATAATTCAGACTTGATTAGTATATCCTTGACTTGTACTTGCTATAGCCTAAAATTAATTCTCCTATCAAATTTCCCAATATCAAATTTACAACTCATCGTTGCTTAATAATGCACAGTACCTTTGTATATTTGGACAATACTTCCTACTACAGTGACTTCACATGCACGTGAATAATGAGTGAACAATCATGTCCACAAAATTCACTAAAAAAGTTTTTAGGAAAGATTAGAGGGACACAAATGGTACTACTTAAGTCCCAACCTCCTTATTTCTTAACTGCACTTAATTACGCAATACAAAGGACCTTCAGTTGGATCACAACAATTTCTATAAAAAATGTATTGATGCGAAATGCCAATTAGCCCAAGGAAAATTTTTTTTGATGTGGAAGATTAGCCTAAGTAGCAACCACAGAGCATACTAAAATAAACCAAGAGCTATGATACCAATTGTTAGGGAAAATGGGACCTTTACAATCCATTAAGTCTATTCACCTCTTTAGATCACAATATGAATAAAAATACTTAAGAAATAAAAGAGAGAAACATACAATAATTTAATGTGAAAAACTCCTAAATGGAGAAAAACCACGGGTGTTGTCAACAGATAACCAAGAGAAAAATATTTATTGTGTGGAAAATTATTATAACCACACTATAAAATATTTAACTCTCACTCACAACTAAAAGCTCAAGTACACCTAAGAAAATCTTCCATAAATTTTCTATTATATAGCTAATAGCTTTTAATGGTATATCAAATACAATTGATGATTAACATACATTTAACCAAAGGGGGGATGAGTCTATTTATAACTAAAAACTCCTCCCTATTTTAATCAAATTCCCGATGTGGGAATTTTATAACCAACAACACAAACATTAACTGCTTTCATATGCTAGCTTAAACTTGAAGCTTGCGCATTTACTATATATATAAATAATGCTAAATCTATAGTTCTCCTCTACACCCTAATTCAGTTGCCATAAAAAACATGTCACCTTGTTGTTCACTTCAAATACTACCCTCTCATCCATCCATCGAGTAGTTTACTACTTCATCATGCATACAAACAATCTTCTTCATCATAGGGTCAGGTTTACCTTAACAACACATGGCCTTGTGATCCCTATAATAACAGGTCCACTTTAACATGTCTGATAAGGTTCAATACCAAGCTTTTCTTGATTATAGCAATGGTATCCATAGCTTTCTAGGTTCCAGATACAATCAGTCTACATTTATAGATTCCAGCTTTTTCTTAGACATGGATTTGTGCAAGAACTACCAGGCTATATATGACCATCTTTCATCTACTTTTGTTGGTTTAAAGTTATGCCCACCTACTTCACATTGTTGTAGAGACTTAGTTCGGGCTATAAGACATGAGGTTGGTTAGAGAATTGATAGACATATTCATTTTTTTGAAGAAGCACAATAATGTCTGGACCATCAACATCAATATATTGAAGTTCTAGATCCATAGTTTTCAAGAAGAAGTAGTCGATATTTTCATGAGGCAGTTGATGTTGGAATATGAAAGAAATAATGGGATGGTGCATACTGCTTGAAAGTCAAGGAGATTAAAGTGTGTGAAAGTTGGGGCTGGCCAGAGTGAGATTAAGATTGTTGTTGATGATGCTAATGTTGATGTTGTTGCTGCTTCTTCTAAGGATGATATCTAAAGAGAAAGCAAAATTTACACCATATGCTTGGAGGAGCTCGAGGATTTTGCTGCACAGATGCCTTATGGTCACATTTTCCATGGTACTTGCATCTATAAATGGCTGGAGAATAGCCATTATTATCCCATCTGCCATTATGAGATGCCTACTTAGACATGATTTCTTGTCCTTGTGATGTCAAGATCTGATGCATAGATGCAATTTAAATTGTCTTAAAATTTATCTATTTCATGTATTTCAAGGATCACATATTCTCATTTAATTCATTTTTATCTTGAGCTAATTCTTTATTTCATATATCTAGAATCAATATATTGAATCAAATTAAGCAATTGGTGCAGACTCATTATTTTTTGCCTACCATTCATAAAAAAATTGAGAGGCTGGTGCAGAGATGTCAGATTTATCAAGTTTTTAAAGGCATAACATCTAATGCAGGTCTATATATGTCGCTGCCAATTCCATCATAGCCTTAGGTGGAGCTTAACATAGATTTTATATTAGAATTACCATGCACACAATGAGGTAATGATTATATTTTTGCGGTTGTTGATTGGTTCACCAAGATGTTGCATTTCATACCCTATAAGAAAATGACAGATATTGTCCACATTGCTCAATTATTCTTTAAGAAATATATAGGTTGCATGGCTTGCCCATATCTATAGTGTCAGATCATGATACCAGGCTCCTTAGCCATTTTTGGTGAAGTTTATGGAAAATGGTGAACACACAACTAAATTTTAATAGTGCCTATCATCCATAAATAGATGGGCAGACTGAGGTGGTGAATTAATCTTTAGGTAACTTGCTGAGATGCCTCATGGGCGAACATGTGAAAAGTTAGGATTAGAAATTTTGCTAAGCAGAGTTTGCTCATAATCATGTAGTAAACAGGAGCATTGGTTTCAGTCCTTTTGCAGTAGTGTATTCAGTTCTTCCAAGAGGACCTCTAGATTTAATTCCTCTTCTAGCAAAGACAAGAGTTCATGGAAAAGCAAAGAATTTTGTTAATGGATTGCATGACATTCATAAGGCTATTCATGATAACCTAGTGCATACTGCCTCTAAGTATAAATAAGCTATTAATAAGAAGAGACACTAAGTTGAGTTCAATGAGGGGGATTATGTGTGGGTTGTTCTTACAAAGGAGCAGTTTCCTGTAGGTGAATACAATAAATTGTCTACTAAGAAGATTAGGCTAGTTGAGATCGTTGAGAAGATCAACCCTAATGCCTACCACTTAAAATTACCTAGCCACATTCGAACTGTGGATGTCTTGAATGACAAGAACTTGATTCCTTTCATAGGTAGATTCATCAGATGTATCATATTCGAGGGCAAATTCTATCCACCCTAGGGAGAATGATGCAAGCATAGAAAGCAAGCCTTTAAATTCATGGAAAATTTTGGCAATTTATGGTAGTGGCTTTTTTATAATTTTTTTTACATGTTCCATGTATTAAATTTAGGTGATTCAACAACCTATTTAATATGGAAATGGGCCAATGGTTCAAAGTCATCAGCTTTGCTTGTGAAGTCCATCGCTTTTTGGGTAGATTCCTTTATTTAGTCCCTCTAATGGGCAATTTTGTGCTTTTCCTATTTTAGGATTTCCTTTTCCTATCTTGTTTAGGTTTGTTTTAGGGTTTTGCTTTTTAAACCCTTTGTTTTTATTATTGGATGGCAGTTTTTTTATGATTATTGAATTCTTTTCTGATTTCCAAAATTTTATAAAAATTTTGATGCCTATAGCCTAGTTTGGCAATAGAAGATTGATAATTGGTTATTGTGCATGATTCAACAATTATTGATTGTTACTATGCCACCTTTTCACTATGTCTCTAATGCATTATGGAATTATTTGATGGATATTACAATAAAATAGGTGTAGCAACAAGGATTGACTTCTAAGAACGACTACTAGTTTGATGATTTATTTTCCATTTAGGTACCAAAGGGAATGACAAGCATATTTTGATTAGACTATCTTGATAAATGTTTGTTAGAAGTAGTAGATTGCAACATTTCTTCTACTTCATGGGAAGCAAGAAAAGTTCATTATGGAATAAAAGCAAAAACAATGCAAGGAGTTGTAGTGACAATTGGTTCATGTTCACTAAGATGGGTGAATTCTTTTTTCCTGAAAAATTGTGTGGGCAAGGATTTGAAGTTAATTAATTGATGGCCCCCCAGAGTTTCCCCAAACACTTTAGTGGGATCATGAAAATAGCCAACCTAATGACGTGGGCAAGGGAACTCCAGGGAACATCTAACACCCTCTTAATATTTTTCTTCTCTTCCTTTTCTTTTCATTTTTTCTCTGTTTGATAGTAATTCCTACCTCCTATGCTTATATATATAGTGAACATTGCATGCAGAACCATATAATTACATAATTTGATACATAGATGAACTTGGTTAAAATTTTCGAATGGATGAATTTTGGCAAGTGGACATAAAGCCTTTGAAAGTGGACCTAAAGCTTTGACTCTAGAAAGAATATAAAAATATTAATTTTTGAATTATTCTTAACTATTAAATGTATGAGTTATAGTTTGAGAATTTTGCAATTGGTTCATAAAAATATAATACATATGCTAGACGTGACAAATTTAATCACTAACATTAGTGAACAAATTATCTTTTGCAAAGGATAAAAGGAATATATTATGCAAATTTATTAGATTGGTCTTGGTCTGAATTATGGGATTGAATGGGGAGGTATGGGAAAGATATCGCCATCGAGCATTACTGGTCACAAGCCTTCTCAATCTTTCTATTTTTGCATCACTATGGTCTTATCTCTTTTTAACTTTTTTCTTTCTTCAGTATGCTCTCACTCTCTCTTTTTGAGCGAGATGACAAACATACCCTTCTATTTCAATTCAAGATATATATTCTACAGGGTCAAAATCAACAATTATATCATAAATAATTAGTAAACTATACACAGTCTTTTTGTAAAAGCTACAATTAATGTCAACTGTAATTTCTTTCAATCGAGCTAAGAAAATAGGAGTATGCCAACAGTGTATTCGATATTAATCAAATATTTTTTGGGTAAATTCCAGCCATGAAAAATGAATAAAAATTAATCTTGAATCAAATATGAGGAGGCATTTCATAATTGCACGAAACCAAAAAATCTATATTAATCAACATTCTAACGTAGTGGAGATATCAAACTCTTTCCTTCATGAAATTATGGGTTTGAATTGTTAGAGCTGCATTTTTTCAAAGTAAGCATATGTAAGTAACATAGAAAGTTAATATTGGCTTTGACAATGAAATAGTAATGAAGTAGTCACTCCTCTTTAAGGATATTATATGATATATGATTCAAATTTTGTTGTAGTCTATTTTTGAATTTTATTTTCACCTAATTTAAAAGAAAAAAAATCTTTCATTATGCAGATCATCAATATATATATATATATATATATATATATATATATATATATATATATATGTAGTGAAATAGTAGTAAAGTAGTCACTCATCTTCAAAGATATTATTAGTATAGGATTCAAATTTTGTTGTAATCTATTTTTGAATTTTATTTTCACTTGATTTAAAAGAAAATGAATTCTCTTTCATTATGTAGTTCATCAATATATATATATATAGTGAAATAGCGATGAAGTAGTCACTCATCTTTAAGGATATTATGAGGTGTAGGATTCTAATTTTGCTATAGTCTATTTTTAAATTTTATTTTCATCTGATTTAAAATAAAAAAATTATCTTTCATTATGCAGTTAATCAATAATTAAAATCATATGAGCTTTGTATAGTGACCGTAATCTCATTAATCTCATATATGGTGCATAGACACTCAATACTCGGATGGTCAGTCTATGGAAATTAAATGTGGACTGCAATTTGTAGATCAATAGCCCACAGTCAGAAGATGAAATAATCAAAGCACCGATGAAATTTTTTTTAGCCTTATCACATTGGTCTGCATGCTTTTCAGATTAATGCCATGTATATATATATATATATATATATCAAAATTGATAAAGTCAGACAAAGACAAAAAGGATAAAGATTGCAGTGAGAAGGGTCATTGTTTTCTCTATACAATCCAGTGTTGTGTCTAGGTTCGCCACCTATAGCCATCTTGTTAGTGTTCTCTATACTGATCAGCATAACCAAACTAAGAACCATGAGTAGTTCTAGTACATCTATAAGTGCATGTTTGCAATGCAAGCACTAGAGGGTCCTATATATAGATAAAATGGCTCATAGCCATGTCCTCATGCACACGAAATAGAAAAAATAGTTGGTGATAATAATATGAAGTGTGCTCTAGAGTTCCCTTGACCACTTCATTGGGAATACTACTCTCCAAATATAAGGAAATGTTGTTTTACACTGAAATGTTTGGGGAACTCCTAGTGTCATTTGATGATATATGTGTATAGTAATTACAATAATGATTGTATTAGCAAGCAAGTCCTTACTTTAATGACTCAACATGCCTCCTCCTAACATTTTGTGCAGTGTAACAAATAAGAAAAGACTCAAATTTGAATCTCTTCATGCACTGATATTTATGGTCACTCATTTATAAAGAGAAAGATTGTTTTTGCTATAATAAAGAGAAAGGTTCCTATTATATATATATATATATCCTATAGATCTGGCTTCTCCAATGTATCAAAAAATAACACAATATATTAAAATTACTCATGATGCCAGTGAGGAAGTAATCAAATGGTAACTCATGTCTAAGGGCATCATGAGATACAAAGTTCGATTCCTGCCATTTTTAATTTAAAAAGGGAGGATTGCCCTCTTTTGTGTTGTCCATTAATGATAAGGTCATATTACCTCCTAACTTACTAAAAATAGTTATTGCATGATAGCACCTAAAAGGAAAAAATCTTTAAATTCTAAATAGGATGAATCAAACTCACTTGATCTTAGAAAGCATGTTTTATAGTGTTGATGATATAGGTGAACTTATGGAAGAGAAAACTCAAGAAGAAAATGCTAGCAAAACTTTAAAACTAGAAGATCCCACAAAAAAGAATGATGAGGAGATACCTCAATCTATTTTGAAGGATGAACTTCTAAAGGATTGACAATGCAAGAAAGCTCATCCTCATGACCTTGTTATAGGTGACACTACAAAAAGGGTAACTACTAGATCTAAACTTAAATATATTATTAACTTAGCCTTGATTTCTTAAATTGAACAAAAAATGTTGATGATGCTTTAATTGATGAATTTTGGGTCCTTGCTATACAAGAAGAGTTAAATCAATTTGAGAGAAATAAGGTTTAGACCTTGGTTCCTAAAACAAAACATCATCCTTTTATAAGCACCAATTGAGTGTTTAGAAGTAAAATGAATGAACAAGGTATCATAACTAGGAACAAAGCTAAACCAGTAACTAAGGGTTATAATCAAGAAGAAGGCATTGATTATGATGAAATCTTTGCTCTTATTATAATGTTAGAAGCGATTATAATGCTATTTGCATTTTCATCATTCATAAATTTTAAAATTTATTAAATGGTTGTTAAAAGTGCATTTCTAAATGGTTTTATTGAAGATGAGGTGTATGTTGACCTCCTAGTTTTGAAAGTTTTTTTTTATTTCCCAACATGTGTTTAAACTTTTAAGAGCATTATATGGATTGAAACAAGCTCCAAGAGTTTGGTAAGAAAGATTGAGTGACTTTTTACTAAAGAAAGGTTTCTCTAAAGGAAAGGTTGACATAATTCTTTTTATAAAGAAATCCAAACATGATTTATTAATTATGCAAATATATGTTGATGATATTATTTTCAATGCTACTAACCATTGCTTGTGTGAGGAATTTTCTAAGCTAATGCAAGGCAAATTCGAGATGAGTATGATAGAACTAAAATTCTTTCTCAGATTACAAATCAAGTAAATGCAAAGATGAGATTTTCATCAATCCAACCAAATATACAAGAGACATTCACAGGAAGTTTGGCATGAATGGAGCTAAGATAAGTAAACTCCACTGAGCACTACAAACAAACTCAACAAGGATTAGAATGGAAAACCAGTTGATGAAAAATGATTTAGAGGTATGATCGGATCCCTTCTTTATTTAACTACTAGGAGACCCGATATTATGTTTTCTACTTGCTTATGTGCTATATTTTAATTAAGTCCTAGAGAGCCTCATTTGAATGTTGTTAAAAGAATTTTCAAATAACCTTATGGTACAATGCATTTAGGAGTTTGGTATCCTAGGAGCTCATGATTTAACTTAATTAGTTATTCTAATGTAGACTTTGCAAATAGTTTACTAGATAGAAAAAGCACTTCTAAAACTTATCAATTTTTAGGACAATGTTTAGTTTCATGGTTTAGTAAGAAACAAGTTTCGGTTGCCTTGTCCATCACTAAAGCAGAATATGTAGCGGCTAGTTGTTGTTGCTCATAAGTTCTATGGCAAAAACAATAACTATTGGACTATAGCATTGATATTAATCACACTCTAATTAAATGTGATAATACAAGTGCTATTAACCTTAGCTAGAATCCCATTCAACATTCTAGAACTAAGTATACTGACATTAGACATCATTTCTTGCATGATCATGTGCAAAATTGTGATATTTTTCTTGAATTTGTTGATACAAATCATTAATTAGCACACATCTTTACCAATCCTCTTTTCAAGGAAAGATTAAATTTTATTAAGCATGAACTTGGTGTGATCGATGGTTCAAGCTAGTCTTTTACTTACTTAATTGATTAATTAATGATTGGATTTGTGTGTAATCATTCATTAATGTTTAGTTTATATTTATTTTTTATATTTGATACCATCATATAAATCCTTGCTTTGTCATGATTCATATATCGTTGGTTTATTTTTTATGTCTAATACTCTATTATAATTATTTATTAATAAAATTTATTTTTTATGTGAAAATTTTATCTGAATAATATTTACTATTTAAATAATTAATTATTGAATTTATTGATTATTTAATTAAGCAAATTTATTTCATGAACATAATTTTTTGATTTCCCATTTGCATGATTTATTTTTAATAATTATTTTCAAATAATTATTTAAAATTAAATTTTTTACCTTGATTTTGTTAATTTATTATGATATTTGTCAAAGTATTTAATTTAGGTGTGATTTGTTTTGTTTTGATGATTAATTTAGTGCATAAGGACCTATTTGTCACTTTTTGAGGACATAATTGCAAAGATTTTTAACATTTACGGGCCTTTCAGCTTTTTTTTTGTCTTAAGCCATTAAGCTCATGACTGTTGCGGGACCTATCTAGAGCCACTCACAAGCGATTCGTATGAGTAGACAACTCATGAATCTCTCTTGAGCAGTGGTATGAAAGGCAACAAAACCTATTTCTATTAGGATTACAATTTTTTTTTATCTCTTTCTTTCTTTAAAATGTTAACCTCCATTTTTTGAGTACTTTTAGGACTTTATTTGATTATTTTAACTCTACTTCTTGCCTATTTAAACCCCTCAAACTATTCTTTTAATCCTCACATCATTATCTTTACCTTTAAAAATAAAATTTTTCTTCTCTAAAATTCTTCACTCTTAGCTCTTCTATCTCATCATCATGGCTTTAAAAGAAGAAGATTGCTTAAGATGCCTCTTCCTCCTCTAGAAGAGCTATAAAAGATTAACCTAAGAAGCAACCTCCTCTCTCATATAGTTTAACTTAATTTAGGGAAAGGCTAGCTCAATTCAAGGAAAGGAAAATTATTTCCTTTAAGTATATGTCTCAAGCTACCTTAGAGAAGATGGGTTGTTTCAATGAGGTTAGGACCTCACTTGAAAATGTGTGTTTTTATGATTTTGTATTCAATGAATTTCCTACCTATCCCTCATTAGTGTATGAATTTCTTGCTTCCTATTGCTTGAGAACTCACCACTTTAATGCATAAAATCCTATGAATGGCATGAGATTTAGATTAGGTGGGAAAGATAGATTCCTTACTTATTAAGATTTTGATGGAATCTTTAATTTTAGATAAGGGGGTAGGTTTAGCTTCTCCTAATTCCTCATTGCTTCCTCATCCTTTTTGTACTCACCATGCTAAATCTTATGTAAAAGCATTTGAAGCGGGACACATAAAAGCATCTAATTTTGCTTTAAAATCTCTTCGGTATATGCATAGGTTTATTACCTACTTTTTTTATACTAAGGGCTTAAGTAATGAAGCTATTTCCTTTGATGATCTTTTCCTTTTTAGATGTCTTGTTGAAGGCATAAGTATTGAGCTAGGAAGATGGAATCAATGGAGGCTTTGGTTAGCTAGTGTTAATGTTAGTGGTGCCTTATGTGTAGAAGGCTTCATCACTAAAATTGCTAATCACTTTAGGATCAATTGAGAAACACCCCTTCCATTTCTCCATCTTTTATTGATGATAAGCTCTTAAGAAACACTAGGTAATTCAAGCTTGTTAGAAATTCTTGGGTTTGGAAAGATGAAGTAGAAGATAAAGTTATTAATGAGGAGCCAGAACAAGATTTAGAAGGCATTAAGCATATAGGCACTCATGGTCTTGAAGGTATTGAAATTGAAGAAGAAATCGCTAAAGAACATATTCCTCCTCAATCTTTAATCAAAAATAAAATATTCTAACTGGCCATACATCAACCCAACAAAATATTCTAACTGAGGGAAATATTTTTGACATACATCAACCTAACAAAATATTGTAACTGCTAATGGAGGCATAACACTAGTCACTCATGAGGGATTAGTATCTAACTCCGACTCTCTTAATTTATATACTGTTCTTGTTGTTCAATCTCTTTCTTGTAATATACTATCTATTGGCTAAATCACTGAAACCTTGAATTGCATTATTAAATTTTGGCCTAATTATTATGTATTTCAAGACATTGCAATGCACCAGATTCTTGGCTCTGGTGTTAAACGTGGAAATTTGTACTATCTTGAGTTGTATGATGATTCAAAATAGAAGTCAAGTCAAGTTAATAGGGTTGGTAGAAATTTCTCGAGTAAAGACCAAGTGATCTTGTGGCATTGTCATCTTAGGCATCTCTCTTTTCATTATCATAGACAAATAAAATCGAATTTATTTTTACATATTACAGACTCGAAATTTAAGTGTGATGTTTGTGAATTGGCAAAAGGCCACCAAATTTCTTATGTACCGAGTTATAATAAAAAATCAATTCCATTTATGAGCATTCATTCTGATGTATGGGGACCTGCTCAGATTCCTACTCTATCTGGTGCTCGATATTTTATAATGTTTATTGATGAATGTAGCCGGATGACCTGGGTATCACTACTTTCCAGTAAAGGAGATGTGTGCTCCAAGTTTTAGGACTTATACAACATGGTGGCTACACAATACCAGAGTAAAATTTGAGTCTTGTAGTTTGACAATGGTGGGGAGTATGTTAACTCAATTCTCAATGATTTCTACCATAAGAAGGGCATTCGCCACCAAACATCTTGTATCGACACTCATCAATAGAATGGTATAGCCGAACGAAAGAATCGGCAGTTATTGGAAGTTGTCCAAGTATCATTGTTTGACATGAATGTTCCTCGAGAATACTAGGGAGAAGTTGTTCGATCCGCTGCGTACCTCATAAACTAGACACCATCACAAGTACTTAATTTTAAAACTCCTCTTTAGAAACTTCAGGAACTTGTCATATCTCGACCCTTTAATAATCTTGAACCCCGAGTTTTTGGATGCTCGACAATGTTCATCAGACACTTAGCAAATTAGACCCTTGAGCTATCTAGTGTATCTTTGTTGGCTATGTAGATTTACAAAAAGGATATCGGTGTTATAATCCAAATACAAAAAAAGATGTATGTTACTCGGGATGTCCGATTTCGTGAAAATTGTCCGTTCTTCTCAAATACTAAGCCTCGTTATCCTTTTAGGATCAATAGAGGGGTTCCAAAAAAATAATATGATCCGGACCTTCATACCAAAGCTAAGTACCCTATCAACAATTTTATATCAACCAACCATTTGTCTAACTTACATGCACTTACTATAAATCAATTATCTACTGTATCTATTCCGAGTAATATGCAGGAAGCCTTAGATGATCCGGATTGGAAGAAAGCTATGAATGATGAAATGGAGGCATTGTAGAAGAACCGGACATAAGATCTTGTTCCTCTTCTAGAAGGAAAGAAAACAGTGGGGTGTAGGTGGATATTCACTATCAAACTCAATCCTGATGGAAGCATAAATCAATATAAAGCGTAGTTGGTAGAAAAGGGGTATACTTAGAAGTATGGAATTGACTATGAAGATACATTTGCCCCAGTAGCAAAAATGAACACCATTCGAGTCCTTATTTCCTTAGTTGCCAATCTGGACTGGCCGCTGTGACAATTTGATTTAAAGAATACATTCTTGAATGGAATGAAGAAGTATATATGGATCTACCACCCAGAACTAAATGTACTGATCGAGTATGCAAACTAAAGAGAGCATTGTATGGGCTCAAGCAATCACCTCACGAATGGTTTGGACGACTCTCAACCTTCATGAGGAAGCTTAGATATAAGCAAAGTGATGTTGATCACACACTATTCATCAAACAGAAGTTAGGTAAAGTCACCGCACTGATTGTATATGTTGATGATATGGTGATCATTGGAAATGATCCGAGTGAGACAACAATCTTGCAAAGACAGTTAGCATTTGAGTTTGAACTTAAGGATTTGGGTAACTTGAAGTATTTTTTAGGAATTGAAGTTGCAAGATTGGCTTAAGGAATTTCTCTTTGCTAATGAAACTATGTAATGGAGCTACTGACAGAGATGGGGATGCTTGATTGTAAGCCAGCTGAGACTCCCATTGAAGTCAATCATGGTCTTTTAGTCCTAGAAGATCAAGTTCCAATTGATAGAGATCAATATCAAAGGTTGGTGGGAAGGTTATTTTACCTATCTCATACTCGGCCAGACATTGCTTATACAGTAAGTGTTGTGAGTCAGTTCATGCATTCTCTGAGTAAAGAACATATGAATGTAGTATACCGAATATTAACATATCTAAAGTCTTCTCCGGGTAAAGGGTTATTCTTTGGGAGGAATAAGGATTATGAAATTACTGGCTATACTGATACTGATTGGGCTGGAGATCGGACTAATCGAAAATCAACATCCGAGTACTTTACATCTATTGGAAATAATTTAGTCACTTGGAGAAGTAAGAAGCAGAAAGTTATAGCAAGGTCAAGCACTGAAACTGAGTTTAGAGGAATGGCTCATGTAGTATGTGAGTTGCTCCGGGTAAGGCAAATTGTTCAAGATCTAGGATTAAAATATCCGAAGCCTATGTTGTTACATTGTGATAACAAGGCAGCTATAGCAATTGTAAACAATCTGGTTCAATATGATCGAACTAAGCATGTAGAAGTTAACAGACATTTCATAAAAGATCATCTGAACCAAGGGACAATTGATCTTCCATATGTTTCAAAATAGCATTTGCCCATACTGACATCACATGCTAATATGGTATACATGTGTAAATTGTTGATTTGAAAATCAGAAGAAGAAATTAGCAATTTTTCCATCCTTTAAGTCTTCTTTTTTACTTTTATTTTTTGAAAAATTTATCCTTAACTTTCATTTTTTTTGCAAATATATTTGAATAATTTTCACATGCATGTTATGTCAGTGTGTCATTTCAATGTGAGCGCATGCTATTTTGACCATGGATAAATTTGTAACAAATCAAAAAGTTTGTAAATCAATTTGCCACTATTTCAAAAATTGGATAAATTAGCAAAAATGACTAAATTTCATGGTGTAAATTAAATTATTAAAAAAAGAGATTGCAATTGTATTCAATTTAGTACTCCACCTAGGTGTTACTAATCATAAATGAGGATGTAAAGGGATTTTTTATTGTTCTTGTTGTTGTTGTTGTTATTATTATTATTATTATTATTTAATTAAATTTAATAAAAGAAGATATATATATATATATATATATATATATATATATAATGTTGAGTTCTAAAGTTATTAAATCAAAAATTTGACAAGTGTTTATCTTTTGCGTGTTCACTTTAAAATCTGAGTGGGTGGTGATTTTTGCACTCCACTTATTTATTTCTGCACTCCTCTTTTTATTTTTTGAAATTTCAAGTTACATAATTACCCTTTGTTTGGATTGTTTATTTTTTCATTAATTACTATTCCTAAAATATACTCTTTTTAATTTTTTAATCTAAATTTACTATTTAATGTTTAAAATTATGCAACTATTTGTACTTGAGCTTACATCAATTTTTTGTAAAATTAGCATAGTCAATTATTTTGTTATGGGCACTATTTAATTTGTTTAGAAAATTATAAAAATTGCACCAATTATAAAAAAAAAATTAACAATATAAACAATTTTTTAATTTTAATTTTGTGAAAATTTTTTAATATCATATGTACATTATTTTATTTTTATTAAAAAATAATATAAAATTCAAATTACATTATTAAAAACATATATTATACAAATTTAATAAAAAATCATTCAATTGAAAGTGGCTTGGGGAGGGGGTGAATAAGGCAAATGAAGAATTTATAAAAATTAAAATGAATTTAAGGAATAAACAATAATTGAAAGATAATAGAGTAGGAAGAACAATAAACACATAAATTTAAGAAGTTTGGATTCTCAAAAATCTTGTATCCCCACCTAACTTATCCCCGGGTTAGAATTTTTTATACCCTTAATATATATATATATAAATTAAGCTTAAAAAATATGGCTATTTGAGCCAACTATTATGTTTCCAATGTCTCTTTTTTTCTTGAAAAAAAGAGTTAAAAAATATACCCATTGGATATTTTTGAAGTTTGTTGTTACCATGGAAGCAAGGCTTCGGTCATAGCCTACTGTTGAGAGAAGCTGTTGATATCTTCAGTATTTACATGTTTTAGAGTTGAATTTTAACAAACTTTAAATAAAGAATAAATTAATTTAAGTAATTTCTAGGTTTAGGTAAGATATTTTTATAAGTTAGTATTCAATTAGAATCCTTATTCTTTATTGTATATTTAAGAAATTTTGATTTAAGTTTTAATTGATTTTGTCTTTTATATCCAGTGTGGGTCCCTAAAGGAGTTGGACTACATATAGAGTTTTTGATATGGCATGGCATGCACTATGTCGTGTGATGAAAAAGAGTGAGGAGAAGCCATGCACTAAGCAATGTGTAAGCCATAAAGAAGCCAACTACACTTGAATTTCAACATAACAATGCCACAAAATCACCATGCTGTGTGAGTGAAGTTTCTGACCTAGAAAGATGCACAACTAATAAACTTATATGTGTTGGAAGCCATGTAGTGTGCAGAGTAAAATTGCAAATTATTTTTGGGATTAGTGCAAAGCAGTCCCTCATAGTTGAAGCATGTAGAATTGTATAACCCTAGTCTCTAGGAGTTAGTATAGAGTAAGTAAGGTGTTGAACACTCAGGAATTTTGGGCAATTCTATATTAACTAGATAGTTACTTAGATGGATAGGCAAAACTAAATCAAAATAAATTAAAGAATCTAATTACTACTAATTTACTATAATGCTAAACAGAAATAAAATATAAATATATATACGAGAAGCACAATTTAAAATGTAAATAAGAACTCATAAAAAATTATCGTAAGACATATTGATTGGAAATTAGTGCATATAATCTTAAAAGAAATTCTCATTGTCAATTTAAAGTTAGAGTCTCTAAAGGTAACTCTCGTTATCAATTAGAAGTATTTCCTCTTAGAGTCTGTAAGCCCTCTCGTTGTATTACAGAGATACGATAAAATCATAAATCACATTATACCAATAAATCCTTAAAAGCAACTCTCATTTTCAATCAAGGATGATTTCGTCTAGAGTCTACAATCACTCTCGTGTCTTTGTAGAGATAGACAAAAATCATAAAGTAATTATACTAATTATTTTCCCTTAAAATGAATTCCTTGTCTCTAAGTAAATCCAATTCTTAAGTAATTTCAATTATATGTCCACCAAATTACTCTAACTCTCGTTGTAAGTAATTTTAATTAAAACAAGTTACATGTGGTGATCAATCATAAATAACTTAATTAAGCACTAATTAAAATTAAATCATAAACAAAATAAGATAGAAAATGTAGTTCTTATTTAATTCATCATTGCTTCTCAAATAAGACTTAGCCAAGAAAAATAGTTAGAGAATAATAAGAAAAGAAGAAAGAGAATTGGTAAAACCCTTTTTACTAAATCTTCCAGCACTTGCTTGATGTAGAGCAATCTTCTCTTCTTGCTTTTTACGTGATCTCATTCTAGTTGATCTTCAAAAACTAAGTTTAAGCAATAATTGCTCTAATGAAGTTATATATTTTGAATCATCCTCCTCTATCTTAGGTCACAATTAATCTATATATAGACCCTATAGGTAGTTAAAAGGAGTTACAATTGGAAAGGTACCCTTTTAAACGAAGGGTCATAACTCTATATAAATATAGTAAATTTTAGGGCATTTTTGTCCTCCTAGATGACCTTATCTTAAGAACATCCCTTCATGAAAGTTCTAGATCTATGAGTTATCTTTCTGGAGCAACTTGAATCATCTCATTTGGATGTCTGTATAGGAAGTTATGGCCAAAATATAAAAAATTCTTAAAGCTAGAAAGTTGTAACCCTTTGGTGAGACATCATTGGGACGACTCGTGACTGGCTATGACTCAGCACGGCATGCCTCTGTCATGACTCATTCCCAATATAATGACTTATGCCAGTATCAATTCAACTTCCTTTTGCTTCTTAAGCTTTATACTTCATTTTAACATATATAAAACATACAAACTACCATAAAAAGCAATTGGAACTAAAAATAGCATTTTCATAACTAAATAAACACACATAGTAAAATAAAATTAAACAAAATAATACTTATAATACCTAATAACTATGCATATTTGCATTGTTTCAAACTCCCCCATACTTAGACTTTGCATGCCCTTAAGCAAGTATAGATCAAATATGAAGAAATTAACAAAATTATCATTTACTCTAAAACAAGGGTAGCATCCTTAGCAAGTCATTTTAATCATGAATGAAGTTAGAAAAGGATAATTCATTAAGTGAATTTTCAATGCTCAACAATGATAGAATAAACAAGTCACATAGTATAGGTAACAAGTTTACCAATTTATCTCAATCTACTAAGAATAAAATAAAAAATGCAAAGTCAAAGTTCTAACCAAGCTACTTAGCCTAAATAGTGATGCTTCAAACTTAAGACAATGTTAAGCACACATATCAACATACTTTTCTCATGGCAATTTTAGACATTTTATTCATAAGCATACTTACTAGATGTACTCTTTCCGAATGAATGCAAATGAGGAGCAAACACAAATGCACTCAACTTACTTGAGATCCATCTACTTGTGACATTATACATCTCTTTCCGAATGAATGCAAATAAGGAGCATACTTAATTGCACACAACTTGCTCAAGATGCATAAACTTACAAGCATTATTAATATTTTATTTTTCGTCTTTTTTTTAAGTCTTCATCCATTATTGAAAAGCAATTTTTATATGTATTATGGCTATAGTTTCCTTAAGGTTACCTAAGTCTCTAGAAAATCTAAGCTTAAATCATTACTACCAAGCCTTAAGCATAGTTAGCAAGTTAACTAAAGCATTCTTTAAACTTTAAAAATAATAAAAAGAGATAAAAAACATAAGCTTACTACTTATACTACATGAAGCTTAAACTTCTACAAATTGATTAATAAGAAATTCATTATTAACAAAACATATTGACTTCATCAAAATTAAAAAGACTATTAAGGATGGCTACTTATTAGATATAGGAGCAAAATGAATAACAAAATTAATGCAAATAAAAAAAAATATAGCACAAACACACAAACTAATATAACATCCTAATATATAAATGATTAATATACTAATACTAACATATATATCCCTTCCCCCACACTTGAGAGAATACATTGTCCTCAATGTAAAGAAAAGAAAGCAAAGGAAAGGATTGAAATACTTTCCTAATCGTTGGTTGGAGTAGTTGGTGGAGACTCAATGGAGTATCCAGATTGAGCAAAGTATTGGTTTAACTTGTACTCCATTTTTCGTTGACGATGAGCCAATTGCTTTTGATGAAACTCCATCTTATTCAATTGCCCTTGCAAGGCAATTTGATTGTTCAGAATTTGGTTCCAAATAGGAGGGTGATCACGTGAAGAGCTCGGTGCACTTTGAAGAGGATAGCTTAGCAAAGGAATATCTCAAAATGGTTGATATTGAGGAAGTTCTTCCTCCAGTTCACTTTCTGTTGGATAAGTGGTTGGAGACTCTGTAATCTAAGATGATCCAACAAGTCCACACCAACATAAATGTGATTGGGCAGGAATAAATCAGAATCCTGCATCAATGACTTCCCCTCTCACAAAAGCATGGTTAGTAAAATAAGAGCATTCAACCCTGCAAGTATAACTGACAAGATCAACATTCAAAGCCTTAGCAACTATTATGATTATATGTCCATGTGTTAAGGGTGAATCCTTACATGGAGCATAAGACAATAACAAATATCCAATAAGTCCAACAAATTTGCTTCTTGTTGTGAATACACCACATAAGAAACATTTCTTATGCAAAAACCCTGTTGAACTCAGACTTTTAAAAAATAACACATGCTAAGACCTTATGCAACAACTAGTGTTTCATGTCTTTAATGAACATTTCCTTGGCTTTTTTAGGTTGAAAATGATTTTTCAAATCAGTTAAAAAAGTCCAAAATTCATTCAACTTAAAGTTAGATGGGAGATCACATAACCCATCCATTTTAAAACCAAACACATGATGCATGAAAGAATAGTTCAGTTGGTGTTCCTTTCCTTCCATCCTAAATTCCATAATTTAGGAATTGTTCTCATTAACATCCAACGTAGTTTAGAATTTAGTAATTAAATCAACATAGGTGTCCTCATGCATAAAAAAAAATTTCTTAAAGCCACATTGAGTTAACATTTGATCAAATACCTCAAGCATTCCCACATTGTTCAAGAGAGAGTTAAGAATATACTTACAAACCAAGATTTCTCTAAACCTGATTATTTCCAACTTAGTACCTTTTGCATGTGAAAGGATTAGAAACTTAGCCTTGTAAGTCTTGCTCAGATTTTCTTCCTCCTCTTGATGGGATTCTTCAATGTGTGGCCTCTTGGATGATGATCCTCTAGTCTTTCTCATGGTGTTAGTGTTGATTGAATAAATTTAAGAAGTGCAAAAATATATAGAGAGTAAGAAATGAAAATGGAAAAATAAAGTAAAGAAAATGGAATAGGAAGGGTGGTGTTGATTCAGGTAGGGTTTTGATTTAAAGAAGAAATGAAAAGTCTTATGTTTATGGAAGAGAGAATAAAGAAGATGAAGTAATAGGAGGTGTTTGAGCGTATTTAAGTGTTGAAATTCATTTGGAAATTTAATAATGGAAGATATGGGAGATTGGGTGGTGAAAAGGGTGTATTTATAGATAGTATAGGGGTGTAAGGTGTAGGGGTGTAAAAGATGGTGAAAGGTTATGTATGAGAAATGTGAAAAGGTGTGCATATATATGAAAATACATGACCTTTTTTAAAAAAAAAACAACTTTTCAAATCTAAAACTGAATTAAGAATAAATAAACAGTAATAAAAGATGTAAAAAGGTGCTAACTTATGGCCGCTATAAGTGTGTGTGACTGTATGTGTAAAATTCACATAAGTATATTGATGGGATGACTCAGCACAAGGTGCTAAGTCGGCATGGACGCTTTCTGTATATAGTCGTTGCACAAGAATGACTTGTTACATCTTCTTTACATGAGGGATCAAGTTATGCCAAGCATAACGACTCGGCACTATGACTCTCGGTAATGACTCGTCCCTCTATAATGACTCGTTATGACATTTTATATTCCTAGGTCGAGTCATCCATTATAAAATGACTCGGCACATTATCTTTTTGTAATGACTCATGACTATGTAACGAGTCGTGATAGTATGCCAATGTGAAAATATAATTTCAATGAAACAATATATGGAAGAATGCATAAAAATAAGAAACTAATCATAAACCAAATGTGTACTAAAACTAATCATAAAGAAATGTGAATAAATAAGTGAAATAAAGAAAAAGAAATAGTAAAAAAATGTGATAATTCAAAAATATTGTAAATAGAACTTTTGCTAACTAAAATAAAATGAAATAAGAATGAAGTTGAAGCATAGAATATAAAAATGTGTAATAAAATAATAGAAAAATGTGTTTAGCCTTACCATGCTAAATTTAAAGGTCTATAGCTTGACCTTACCTTAATTTCATTAAGATGTAGAAAGGGAGATAGATCAGGTTGGATCAATTGCATCACTGATCAAGTAAGATTTCAGATGATGTCCATTTACCTTGAAGATTTCCCTTTTATTATTAGCAATTTCTAGTACACCATGAGAATATACCTTAACAACTTTAAACGGACCTGACCATCGTGATTTCAACTTTCTCAAAAATAACTTCAGTCTTAAATTAAAAAGGAGAACAAGTTCACCCTCATGAAATTCCTTTTTAGTTAAATGCTTATTATGCCACAACTTAGTACGATCCTTGTATAGCTTAGCATTTTCATAAGCATTCATTCTCAATTCATCTAATTCATTGAGTTGAAGTAACCTTTTCTCACCTGCCTTCGTCAAATCAAAATTCAGAGCTCTTGTTGCCCAATATGCTTTATGCTAAAGCTCAACAGGTAGGTGACATGACTTCCCGTATATCAATTGATAAGGAGTAAGGCCAATTGGGGTTTTGAAAGCTATCCTATATGCCCACAATGCATCATCAAGCTTCAATGCCCAATCTTTCCTTGAAGAAGACACTGTTTTCTCAAGAATCCATTTAATTTCTCTATTACTCACCTCGACTTGCCCACTCGTTTATGGGTGATATAGAGTAGCAACCTTGTATGTTACTCCATACTTTTTCAAGAGAGCTTCAATCACATGGTTACAAAAATGGGAACCTCCAACACTTATCAATGCTCTGGGGGTACCAAATATTGGAAAAATTACTTTCTTAATCATTTTATTAACCACTCTAGCATTATTTGTCAAGGTTGGCATGGCTTCTACCCATTTGGAGACGTAATCAACCATGACCAAAATATATTTGTAACCCAAGGAACTAGGAAATAGACCCATAAAGTATATTCCCCAAACATCAAAGATCTCAATTTCAAGAATCCATTTCCAAGGCATCTTCTGTTTCTTTGATATATTTCCCATCCTTTGACATCTATCACATGTAAGCACATATTCTCTAGCATCCTTAAAAAAAGTAGGCCACCAAAATCTAGATTGAAGTACCTTAGATGTTGTCTTTAATGCTCCAAAATGTGTAATAACTTCCAAAGAATGACAATGCTTCAAAACATCTTAGACTTCATCTTGGGGAATGCATTGTCTAATCAAGCCATCCACACACCTTTTGTAAAGTAATGGCTTCTCCCAATAGTAGAAGTTGTTGTCATGTAAAAACTTTTTCCTTTGTCTATAATCCATGCCATAAGGAATAATTCCACTTACAAGATAATTTGCAATATTTGTAAACCATGGATGTTCTTTTGATGCAATGGTTAGGAGATATTCATCATGAAATGTCTTATTGATTGGCACACCATCATCATTCTTTTTCAATTCATCATGATTAAGCCTTGATAGTTAATCGACAATAAGGTTCTCACTTCCTTTCTTGTCTTTCACTTCCCAATTAAATTCTTAAAGCATTAAGATCCATCATAGGAGTCTAGGTTTTGCATCTTTCTTGCTTAAAAGATACTTAAGAGTAGCATGATCTGGATAAACAATCACCTTTTGCCCCACAAGGTATGCTCTAAACTTATCAAATGCATAAACAATAGCAAGCAACTCCTTTTTTGTATCGGTGTAGTTAATTTGAGTATCATCAAGTAGTTTGCTAGCATAGTAAATAATATAAGGCTTACCTTCCTTTCTTTGCCCTAAAACAACACCCACTGCAAAGTTACTAGCATCACACATTATCTTAAATGGTTGGTGCCAATTAGGTGGCTGCAAAATAGGTAATGAAATAAGAGCCTTCTTCAAAATTTAAAATGCTTCTAGGCATGCATTATCAAACTTAAAAGTAGCGTCCTTGGCAAGCAATTTACATAGTGGCTTTGCAATCTTAGAAAAATCTTTGATAAACCTTCTATAAAAGCCAGTATGTCCAAGAAAACTTCATATATCCTTAACACATTTTGGAGGTGGCAAATTAGCAATTACTTCAATCTTTGCCCTATCAACTTCAATGCTTCTCTTTGAAACTAAATGTCCAAGAACTATGCCTTCTTGTGCCATGAAATGGCACTTTTCCTAGTTCATAACTAATCCATGCTCACTACACCTATCAAAAACTTTAGATAGATTATCTAGACAATTAGTAAAGTCAATACTGTAGACACTAAAGTCATCCATAAAAACTTCTACACAATCATTAAGTAAATCACTAAACATGGAAAACATGCATCTTTGGAAAGTTGTAGGCATATTATGTAAACTAAAAGGCATATGCCTAAAAGCAAAAGTACCATATGGACATATAAAGTTAGTCTTAGCTTAATCTTCATGATGAATAGGAATCTAATAGAACCCACTAAGTCCATCCAATTAGCAAAAATAAGAAAAATTAGCTAACCTCTCAAGAACTTGGTTAATAAAAGGCAATGGGAAGTGATCCTTCCTAGTTGCTTTATTTAGTTTTCTATAGTCAATACACATACACCATCCTGTGACAGTTCTAATAGGTATCAAGTTATTAGATTCATTCCTAATAATGGTTAAGCCTTTATTCTTTGTTATAACCTAAACGGGGCTCACCCATTTACTATCACTAATGGAATATATGATTCCATTATCAAGTAGCTTAGTCACTTCTTTTCTTACCACTTCTTTGAGAGTAGGGTTTAATCGTCTTTGACCTTCAATGGAACGCTTAGCATTATCTTCTAAAAGAATTCTATGCATACATATATGACGACTAATACCCTTTAAGTCACTTATAGAATAACTAATGGCATTCTTATGTCTATTCAACGCATCACATAAGGCATCAAGATTATCATTAGGTAAATATGAATTAAAAATAAAAAGAAATTTAAGATTAGAGTCAAGAAATCCATATATGAGATTTGATTGTAGAGGTTTGAGCTCTAACTCAACTTCTTCACTTGATGTAGTATCTTTTGGATTATCCTCTCTCATTAAAGGTTCAAATCTTGATGTCCTTTGAAAAGGTTGATACGGAATTACCTCTAAAATTTTCTCATTAGCTTCTTCCATCATGTATAACTCCATACAATCATTCCTCAAACACTCATGAATTACTTCTTCAATGCATTCATCAATAACATCAATAGAATCAATTCTACTTGCCACTTCCACTGGTGTTGACTTCATTATATTCAACACAACGAATTCTATACATTCATTATCCACCTCTAATGTGATCTTTCCTTTCTTGATATAAATGATTGCTCCTGCTGTCCTAAAAAATGGTCTTCTAAATAAAATTAGGATTCAAGATCCTCCTCCATTTCCAACACAACAAAGTTAGCTGGTATTATAAATTTACCCACTTTACGTGGCACATTCCAAGTGGATATGTAACAGATTTATCCATCATGGAAAGACACATATTAGTAGGCTTGAGCTCATCCAAATTTAGCTTTTATAAATAGAATAAGGCATAAGGCTAACACTAGCATTAATATCATATAATGCTTTATCAAAATGCATACCTCTAATTATACAAGGAACCATAAGAGAATTATGATCCTTAAGCTTTGGTGGAGACTTGGAGTATATAGCTTTGGATTCTTCAACAAGAGATACTGAACCATAATCTTTAAGCTTGCTTTTATAATTAATAATATCCTTTAAGAATTTACCCCAAGCTGATATATCCCTAATAGCATTTGTAAATAGTATGGTGATAGTAATTTCCTTAAGATAATCAAGGAATTTTCCAAATTGCTTATCTAAGTTACACCTTATGAACCTTTGAGGAAAAGGAAGAGTTTTAATATCCATCTTTGATTCTTCATTCTTTGATGGTAAGGCATCTTCCTTATTACTTTTTTTCTCACACTTTTCATCATTTTTACTTCTAACATTCACCTCCTCAATCTCTACCCCATCATCCTTATCATCAACCACTCTCTTTTTCTTATTAAGATCTTTTTTAACCTCCTTATTAATGCGTAAAGTAATTGCTTAACAAGACTCTTTTTGTACATACTCTGGTTGGCTAGGGAGCTTTCCCAACAGTTTAGTGTTGGATGAAGAGGCTTGTTGGGTAATTTGGGTTTCAAGGATATGGTTATGAGTAGCAATTTATTCAAGTTTAGAATTTAGTTGCTTAAATTGCTCCTCATTTTATTTGTTTATGGACATTTGTTGATTAATAAATTGTTCAATAAGATTTTCAAGAGTAGGTTTATGATGGGTAGGACTAAAGGTTTGTTATTTCATAGGAAATCCATATGGGTTTTGAAGTTTGGTGTTTGGGTTATATGGAGGGTTTAATTGAGAGGATGGGTTTGACCATGAGAATTCAGGATGGTTCCTCCACTGAGGGTTATAATTGTTGGAATTCAGACCCATTCATTGGTTAAAACCTCCTTGTACATAATTCATATCCTTATTTGCAGTTACATTGCATTAAGAATATGAATAAGGTCCTTAACAAGTCTCATAAACAACATTGGCACATTCTAATGAATTAATTTGAGAATTACTTCCCAATTTTATGAGAGCATCTGCCTTTGCATTCAACATTTTAATTGTGTCAAGTTCTAAAACTCCCCTTGCTTTTGCCATTGTGGTTTCATCACCCATGTACCCTTGAGATGCAAGTTCTTCTAGTAAGGTTACAACTTATGTAGCCATTGTATCCATCCATTTTCTACCGAACACCACATTGACAATGTTTCTATTTTCATCCGTCAATCCATTATAGAACATTTAAGGAATCATCAATTCTGGAAAGCCATGATGTGGACACTACCATTGAAGTTCCTTAAATCTCTCCTAAGTCAAATAGATTGTCTCACTTCCACTTTGCTTGAAAGTAGTGATCTCATTTCGAAACTTCACCATCTTATGTGGCAGAAAATATTTATGCAGAAGTGCTTGCTTTAATTGATCCCATGTTGTTATTGATTCATTTGGTAAACTAGCAAGCCAAAGTTATGCTTTGTCCTTGACTGAAAATGGAAAGAGTTATAGCCTTATAGCATCATCTGTCACACCATTAATCATGAAGGTTGCACACACATTGAGGAAAGTCAAAATGTGGACATAAGGATCTTCTCCTTATAAGCCTCCAAACTTATTATTTTGAACCATTTATATAATACTTGGCTTGATCTCAAAATTGTTAATAGTAATAGTCAGAGCCACTATTCCACCAAAACTACCCGAGATGTCGGGCTTCGCAGAATCTCCTAACATCCTTCTCTCTGATTGAGGCATTATATTTAAATTAAGTTGGTTCTCTCTTCTTTCTCTTTGTTTCTTGCATAAAGCACATAAAGTTAAATCAATTTTAAGATCAAAGTTCAAATTACTATCACTAGTACTTCTAGTGAGCATGTAAATTCAAAATTAAATAAATAATAAAAATAACCAAAAAATAAAAATGAAAAATAAAAATTAAAATAAAGAAATAAAAATTAAAATAAGGCCTAAAACAACCTTTCTCTACCCTAAGTTAATAACAATTACTAATCCAAAAAATTCCTTGGCAACGACGCCAAATTCTAAAGTGGGTAGAATTGTATAACCCTAGTCTCTAGGACTTACTATAGATTAAGTAGGGTGTCAAACACTCAGGAATTTTTAGGCAATTCTATATTAATTGGATAGTTACTTAGATGGGTAGGCAAAACTAAATTAAAATAAATTAAAGAATCTAATTACTACTAATTTACTATAATGCTAAACAGAAATAAAATGTAAATATATATAAGAGAAGCACAATTCAAAATGTAAATAAGAGCTTATAAAATATTATCATAAAACATATTGATTGGAAATTAGTGCATATAATCTTTAAAAGCAATTCTTATTGTCAATTTAAAGTTAGAGCCTCTAAAAGTGACTCTCGTTATCAATTAGAAGTATTTCCTCTTAGAGTCTGCAAGCCCTCTCGTTGTATTGTAGAGATAAGATAAAATCATAAATTACATTATACCAATAAATCCTTAAAAGAAACTCTTGTTGTTGATCAAGGATGATTCCATCTAGAGTCTATAATCACTTTCATGCCTTTGTAGAGATAGATAAAAATCATAAAGTAATTATACTAATTATTTTCCCTTAAAATGAATTCTTTGTCTCCAAGTAAATATAATTCTTAAGTAATTTCAATTATATGTCCACTAAATTACTCTAACTCTTGTTGTAAGTAATTTTGATTAAAAAAAGTTACATATGGTGATCAATCATAAATTACTTAATTAAGAACTAATTGAAATTAAATCATAGACCAAATAAGATAGAAAATGTAGTTCTTATTTAATTCATCATTGCTTCTCAACAAGACTTAGCCAAGAAACATAGTTAGAGAACAATAAGAGAAGAAGAAAGAGAATTGATAAAACCCTTTTTGCTAAATCTTCCAACACTTGCTTGATGTAGAGTAATCTTCTCTTCTTGCTTGTTACTTGATCTCCTTTCAGTTGATCTTCAAACACTAAGTCTAAGCAATAATTGCTCTACTGAAGTTATATTTTTGAATCATCCTCCTTTTTATCATGTCACAATTGATCTACATATAGACCCTATAGGTGGTTAAAAGGAGTTACGATTGGAAAGGTACCTTTTTAAATGAAGGGTCACAACTCTATCTAATATAGTAACTTCTAGGGCATTTTTGTCCTTCCAGATGACCTTATCATAAGAATGTCCCTTCATGACCATTTTAGATCTTTGAGTTATATTTCCAAAGCAACTTTAATAATCTTATTTAGATGTTTGTAACAGAAGTTATGAAAAAAATATGAAAACTACTCAAAGCTAGAAAATTGCAACCCTTTGGTGAGACATCACTAGGATGACTCGTGACTGGCTGTGACTCGACACGGCATGCCTCTGTCATAACTCATTCCCACTGTAATGACTTGTGCTAGTATCAATTTAACTTCCTTTTGCTTCTCAAGCTTCATACTTTATTCTAACAAGTCCAAAGTCCTTCTGATACATCAATTGAACCTAAAAACATATATAAAACATACAAACTACCATAAAAAGAAATTGGAACTAAAATAGCAAGTGCATAACTAAATAAATACACAAAATAAACTAAAATTAAACAAAAAATGCTTATAATACTTAAATAACTATGCATATTTGCATTGTATCAACAATCATGTCATGAAAGGAAAATTTTCTTATTTTAAGAATAAGGAGGAATTAGAAATCAAATAGGATTCTTTTATACCCTAGCATTATATAAGGAATAAAACCATTTTTTAAAAGGAACAAAGAGACACTCAGAGAAAAAATAAGACACTAAGGGAAGAGAAAGGGGTGGCTAAATGGAAATTAAAAAAGACAGAGAAAAGACTAAAAAATTATTTTTATTTTCTATCCCATCTTTTTATCTTCTTAATTATGCTTAAGGATTTCATGATAGACATGTGTGGCTAAGTTTTCTTTCAGAGTATTGGTTAGGAGTAGCTATTCTTTAACATGATTTAAATGTAAGTTTTTATATTTAGTTTGAATTTCAGTTAATTCTTTGTGTTGTAATGTTTATCTTGTTATCATTCTAGGCCTGTTTGATTGCATATTTATTGATGAACTCATCAATGAGAGTTAGGGGAATTCATTAGCTTAAGATAATTATAACTTATATCACTCGACCACGAGAGTAGGTAAGCTCTTCAAGGAGTCATGACAATAGATTTCAGTAACAAATTAATTGCTAAAAATCTGAATAAGCTTGGATTAAATTATTAATCATGATAGAAGGTTAGATTTTATTCCTTGCATGCTTAATTGAACTTAAGAGAGTCTTTAAGTATTTTAAAGCAATTACCCTTAACTAGATTCAAGTTTTTAATTGCTAAATGATGTGTACATGATTGGATTGGAATAGTGAAACTAAACCTAGGCCTTGTGTTTCCAAATATTTGATTTTACTTCTTATTAAGTTTCTATTATTTCATTTTTAAACTTGCTAAATTGCTCAATTTATTAGTTGAGAGCATTGGTAAAAATTAGTAGTAATCAATATACAATCCTTGAGGGAATGATATCTATCTACTGTAGCCATAGTCGTGCACTTGTAGGTTTAAAAAACAATATGTTTTCAGTGCCATTGTTGGGGACTGGAAATATTGATTTTAATTTAATTTTTAATTTTCTTAGAATAGTATTCTTTCTCTAGTTTTAACTTAATTTGCTAATTGATTTTTCAGGTAACTTTTGTCGGTTTATGAGTGCTTGATCCTAAGGGATGAACTTAGAGACATCAACCTTGAAATTGAGAAATCATGCAAGAAAAACTGAAAGGAAAAGTGTGAGGGAGACAAACAAAAGATGGTCGAAGATCAAGCACCACTGGGTAGGAATCGCGCTCTTCAAGAGTACACTATGCCTAATCCAGAAGATAACCATAATAAAATTCTTAGGCCAACTTTTGATGCCAACACATTTGAGATCAAACTAGTGATAATTCAAATGGTCTCACAATATTAGTTTGGAGGTCTCCGAAACGAGGATCCTAATGCCCATCTACCTTAATTTTTGGAAATTTATGATACATTCAGGATGAATGGGGTTAGTCCTTATGCAATTACACTTAGGTTATTCCCTTTCTCTTTGAGAGATAAGGCTAAGTTATGGTTGCACTCTCTAACAACACAGTTGATCACTTCATAGGATATACTGTTAAAGACATTCTTAGGCAAGTATCTCCCATTAGGCAAAATAGAAAAATTTAGACAGGAGATCACAAGATTCACTCAACACTATAGTAAATATTTTTATGAGGCTTGGGAACATTTCAAAGATCTATAGAGACAGTGTCCTTACTATAGGGTTCTATAGTGGTTGCTCATTCAAACCTTATACCAAGGCTTAACAGAGCCAATGAGGATCACTATTGGTGCAACTTCCCAAGGCTCATTCATGAGTAAGATGCCTGATGATGCCTATAATATTCTTGAGACTATGGCATCCAATAACTACCACTAGCATGGCGAGAGGAGTGCACCAAAGAAAGTTATAGGAATGCATGAAGTGGATAGTTGGAATATCCTTAATGTGAAGATTAATTTTCTTTCCAAGAAATTAGAGATGACCACTAAAGTTTCAAATCCCATGGTTGTCTATTACTATGAGTATTGTGGAGGAGGACATTCAACCTCAGAGTGTCATGGAGGTTTTCTCAAGAGCTGTTAGATGCACTTAACAATTTTTAAAGGAGTTAAGGGAATCCCTACTTTAACACCTATAACCTAGGTTAGTGAAACCATCCAAAATTTTCATGGTCTAACCAAAGATGGGTGAAAAATACCCATCAAGGCTTCAAATAACTGCCTCTTGGATTTCAACAGAAGAATGCCTTCCCTTAACAAAGCAAACCAAAGTCTAACCTTAAAGTGATGATGGAGAAATTCCTTAAGATCAAGAGAGGCACCAAAAAGACTAAGGGAGAAAAAGGAAGCAATAAATAATCTAACATCTCAAGTGGGATAAACTTTTTGCCTATAATAAGATGTTAAAAAAACCAAATTACATCTCAAGCTTCCAGTTAAGGCAGAGTGGAATGTTTCCTAGTCAACCTTAAAATCCTAGAGAACAAGCTAAAGTGGTCACACTTAGAAGTAGAAAGAAATTGCCTGAAGTAGAGACTAAGAACAATATTGTAGAAACCATTCACAACACCAAGAGGAGAAGAAAGACTCACCACCCTTGGTATCACCACAGCTGTTTCCACAAAGACAATAGAAATCCAAGTAGACAGGTAGTTTGAAAAGTTTATAAAGTCATTCTAGCAACTCAAACTAAATATACCTCTCATGGATGTGATCAATACCATGCCTACAAATTCCAAATTCTTAAAAGACATCATCTCGCATAAGAGAAAATGGGAGGATCATGAGACCATTCCTATCAATAAGGAATGCACTGTTTCATTAAACATAAGCTCCCCCAAAAGCTTAAGGATAAAAAGAGTATCACTATCCCTTGTTCCATTGGAAATGAATTTATAAGTAAATCTCTATGTGATGTTAGTGCAAGTGTGAGTATAATTCCTCTTTCCTTTTTTCAGATGACTTAATATCGATGAGCCACAACCAACAATGGTGTCACTACAACTTACAGATAGATTTATCATCTACCCCTATAGAATTCTATAAGACATTTTGGTTAAAGCTAGAGACTATTATGTACCAAGGGATTTCATCATCCTAGAAATAGAAGAAGATCATAACATTCCAATCATGATGGGATAACCATTACTAGTTATAGTGGGAGCAATCATTGATGTTAAGAGAGGAAAAATTTTGCTAGAAATTGGAGATAATAAGGTGAAGTTTGATTTTTTCAAAATAGCAAAATAATCCTCAATAATGGGATCCTATTTTAGAGTTGATGTGATAAAAATCTGCATGCAAAAAACCTTTGAAAAACAACTCACCCATAACCCCCTAGAAGCATGCTTGATCCATGGTGTCATAAAGGATGACATTAATGAAGAGGTGGTAACATATGAGCACTACCTCAATGCAATTCCAACATTGAATAAACATAAATCAACCAGGTATGAGCCCTTACCTTCTATTAAAGAAAGCCTTGGTGTCATTGAGGAGGAGAGTGTACCTAAAGTAGAGCTCAAAGCTTTTCCTTCATATTTAAGGTATGCTTTGTTGGGTTATGTGATACAAATGCAACGAAAAAATAAAAATTTATCACATTCCCAAACCTAGATCCATGTAATTCGACTACTTGATTAAATCTAGGGTTTCAAGAATCTCACCAAAATGCAAAAAGAGGGACGATTTTCTAGAAGGATGAGAGGAGGTTCACACTAGTAACATCTTACCTCGAGCCCTTTTATTTTGGTTGTTCAGATTTAGACATCTCCAAAAGGATACGTCCTCTATAGGTATCCACACGAATAACCCTTCATAAACATGAATTGGAGTGTGTGCTAACAACTTTCTTGATTGTCTCATAAATTAAGAACAAAAGAAAAACTCTATCTTTGTTTTCTAAAAAGAGAGAAAACAAATTTAGAGGCAGGAAAAACAAGTCAGTTAAACCCTAGAGAATATAACATATTTATAAACTCTAAGTTAGGGTTTCACCTACCAATGACCTTTTGGGAATTTCCATTTATTATATTCTGATTTTGTTTTAAAAAAATCAGAAATAATATCTTATTTATTTATTTAAAATAACATTTATCTTAAATAAATAAATAAAACACTTTAATTATTTATTTCCATAAAGTTTATTTTGGGCTTATTAAACCCAAATTCATTTTGGGCTTGTTCTAAGTATGTGACCCTATAGGTTCACATACATTGGCAGTAGACCTAAATCTCTATTAGGCCTACAAGTCATAAGTGGCCTCTAGCAAGACATTATGACTACCCAAGTCATGTGAAGTCAATAATCTGACATAACCTAATTAGAGTGAATTTTATTATCCCTTTATCTCATGATATCTTAATTGAACATAAGGCATAGAATGTCATCCTTATATAGTTCAATATATGACTTGATTCTAGGTAGATTGAAATGATAACTCTTTATCAATTCATTTCAGCATGGCCATGCATTTTCCTTTAGTCTATCTCATCAAGGGGCCCATAGATATCTTTCTCATATTTAATGAGGGATAAATTCCTTCTAAATCACTCACATTCCTCATATAACTAATTTCATATCCAACAACATCCTATTTAATCATCTGGTTAAAGATAATGTTTGAATGTGTCAAAACATAAAATGGCTATGTAGAAATCCATGATGATTTCAAGGTCAAAGGATCAAAATAAAATTACTATAATGAGAAATACTTATGACAATAATCTATATAGTATTTTCATAGTGGGTCAATCCAATACATGATCTCTCATCATGTACCTATGAGTTGACTTAATATCTCATATTCATGATTAGTAAAATATAACCATCAGTCAACTTCATACTAGCCTTAATTCTTTAATATTTATATAAAGAATAAATGGCTAGGGATAATTAGAATAGAAATCTTATTTTAATCTAAGGGTTTTACTATCAAGTTACATACTTGATGACCTTAGTAAGAATTAACCATTCATATAATTATCATAAAATCAAATCATAATGAAATACCTCTTTAAATTAATAAAATAAGAAAGCCAATCTATAATCATAAAAAATTGACCTAGTGCATATCACTAACATGCTTTTCTTTGCCCTAACTCTATTTATCCTATCATTGTGAATGCAAAGTTAACTAATGAACAAGTGGACAAATTACATAGAAGAGTCAGGCCTCATAGAAAGATCATAGGTTATACTATAAATAACCTAAAGGGGATTAGTGCCTTAATATGCATGCATAGGATTCATATGGAAAATGATGCTAAACCTACTATAGAACATCAAAAGAAGGCTAAATCCTAACATGAAAGAGGTGGTTAAGAAAGAGATTGTGAAGTTGCTCGATGCATGGATTATTTATCCTATCTCGGATAGCTAGTGGCTTAGTCTAATCCATATAGTCCTTAGGAAGGGAGGTACAACAGTAGTGAAAAATAAGAACAATGAGTTAATCCTAACTAAGACTGCCATATGTTGGTGCATGTGCATTGACTATAGAAAATTAAACAAGGCCATTAGGAAAGATCATTTCCTATACCATTTATTGACTAGCTTTTAGAGAGGTTAGCTAATCATTCATTTTTCTGTTACTTTGATGGATACTATGGTTTCTTTCAAATTCCTATACACATTGATGATTAAGAGAAAACCACATTCACATGTCCTTATGGAACATATGCATATAGAAGAATGCCTTTCGAGCTGTGTAATACACCACTACTTTCCAACGATGCTTGATGTCCATCTTTTTTAATTTTATTAAGGACACTATAGAGGTTTGTATGGATGATTTCTCTATGTACAGTTCTTCTTTTAATGATTGTCTTGATAATCTCTCTAAAGTGTTGTAGAGATGTGAAGACACTAACCTTGTATTGAATTGGAAAAAGTGTCACTTTATGGCGACTAAAGGGTGGTGCTCAGGCATATTATGTCTAAAAATGGCATTGAAGTTGATAGGGAAAAAATTGAAGTGATAGAGAAGCTTCCACCCCCTACCTCTCTTAAGGGAATATGAAGTTTTCTAGGGCACACTGGGTTTTATCGGTGCTATCATCGAAGATTTTTCCAAAATTGCTAAGCCTTTAACTAATATGCTTATCAAGGATGTTCCTTTTGAATTTACTGATGAATGTCTTTATGCTATCCATAAATTGAAAGAAGCACTTATTTCAGCACCTATCCTACCAACTATCAAACTGGAGCCATCCTTTTGAAATCATGTGTGATGCTAGCGACTATGCAGTAGGAGCTATTTTAGGGCAACAAAGAGACAAACAAGCCTATGCCATCTACTATATTAGCCATACTCTCAATGAAGTTCAAATAAATTATGCAAGAACTGAGAAGGAACTTTTGGTAGTGGTATATGCTATGGACAAATTTTGTTCATATTTAGTAGGAAGCAAAGTGATTTTCTACACCTAATCATTAAGCCCTTAAGTAGCTCCTAGTAAAGAAGGATGCTAAGCTAAAACTCATTTGTTGGATCCTTCATTTATAAGATTTGACTTAGAGATTTAAAATCATAAAGGAATCAATAATTTGGTTACTGATCACCTTTCCTGCCTTGAGTGAAGTGCTAATACAGACTCTCTCCAATCTCAGATGACTTTCTAAGACAACAAAACATGAGATTCCAGCAAAGTGTCCCATGGTATGTAGATTTTGTGAATTTCCTTACATGTGGTGTTCTTCCATCAGACATTGATTACCATCAAAAGAAGAAATTCATTGGGACACTCAGCAATACTTCTGGGACAAGCCCTACTTATATAAGAGTTGTAGGGATGGACTATTATAAAGGTGCATTCCAGATGAAGAAATTTTAAAAGCATTCACTTATTGCCATTCACTTGAGTGTGGGGGACATGCATGTTGTACCAAAACAATAACAAAGGTACTTCATAGTGGATTCTACTGGCGCCCTCTCTTTAAAGATGTAAGAAAATTTATACTTAGATGTGATCATTGCCAAAGGACAGGCAACATTATTAGCCAGAATGAAATGCCACTTATAAATATTATTGAGATTGAATTATTTTTGTGTGGGGTATTAATTTTATAGGACCTTTCCTAAGCTCCTATGGGAATAAATATATATTGGTTAGGGTTGATTATGTGTCCAAGTGGGTGGAAGCAATTGCTTCACCAACCAATGCTACTAAAGTAGTCACTAAGTTCCTTAAGAGGAATTATTTACTCGCTTTGGCACCCCTAGAGCTATAATTAGCAATAGTGGTTCTCACTTATATAATCATCAATTTGAATCCCTTTTAGCAAAATATAAGGTCAAGTATAAAGTGGCTACACCATACCACCCTTAGACTAATGGACAAGTGGAAATCTTGAATAGGGAACTAAAGACTATACTAGAAAATATAGTCAATGCCTCAAAAAAGGATTGGTCAATTCATTTGGATGATGCACTATAGGCATACCATCCAGTCAATGCCTCAAAAACTCCAATTAGGACTTCACCGTTTAGGTTGGTTTTTAGGAAATCACGTTGGTTTTTGGGAATCATGTTATCTCCCTTTTGAGTTAGAATATAAAGTATTATGGGCTACAAGGTTTCTAAATTTTTATTTAGTAAAGGCCAGTGCAAAAAGGCTTCTTAATTTGAATGAACTTGAAGAGTTTCATATGATGCCTATGAGAATGCCATAAGGAAAGAAAAAAAAAAGTGGCATTGTAAACATCTTAGAAGAAAGAATTTCAAGAAGGGGATCTAGTGTTGCTATTCAACTCTAGACTAAAGCTATTTCCAAGGAAACTCAAGTCTCGATGGTTTGGACCTTTCAGGATCAAGCAAGTCTTCCCTTATGGAGCAATTGAGCTTTTAAATAGGGAAAATGAAACCTTCAAAGTTATGGGGCAATGTCTCAAGCCCTACTATGTAAAGGAAGCTAACTTAAAGAGTGTCTCTTTTACACTTATGGATCGATTTTGAGCTCATCATAGAACAGTTAAGCTAAAGACCTAAAAATAGTTATAATTGGGAGGCAACCCAATCATTTTCTTTTAACTCTCATTTTGTTTTAATTCTCTTTTTCTTTCCTTTATGTTTTTACTTATTAATTAATTTACTTCACTTCTTCCATAGAATCAAGAGTTCAATCATTACAAAGAACTACTGCTTTAAGGAGTAAGTTTACATGATTATATGGGGTAATGCACAGTAGTGTCATAAACTGTGTCTAGGTACACAACTTAAATTGATAGATTTATATACTTCATGGCATGTTGACACGACATATTCACATTGTGCCCAAAAATCCATAAACTTATAGGCAGTTTCATGGCTTTATTACATGACATTTCTAGTCATATCACGTTCTTAATTATCCACCAAACTGTCACACGACATAATAGTATGGCATCATTATGTCATGTTACTTATCAACCATGCAGTATGTAACATGGTTTGCATGTCGTGTTAACACCTCTTCCATGCTATGTAATTGCTATCTGAATATGGTTTGCATGTTGTGTTATTATCTTCATCATGTTATGTCATCGCTTTCCTAACACAGTTTGCATGTCGTGTTCTCAATTCCGTGTCATTGCCATTCTTGCATGACAACCAGCATGCCAATACCTTTATCATGTCATGTCAAGACCATCCTCACTCATCATGACAGTATGGCATCATGTCATGTCATGATTGGATTAATAGGACATCCTTACATGTGATGTTACACCTCCTTCATATCATGTCACATCCTTACCTGTTATCCTAGAATGCAACATGACATTATAGTACAACATCTCCATGTCATGTCATTCCTTAAATAGCATGGTCTCCAATCATGGTATGGGAGACTGTGCCATTCACGTCCCTAAATTACACTTCCCAACATGGTTTTCCCAAAACTATGTACCAATCCCTCTATATAAACACCCACTTCTCTAAACCTAGCTCCCATATATTCTTTTTACTTCTCTTTTTCTCCTACACCATTATCTCCCAATTTTTCTTCCTTGTCTCCTCTTCCTTGACTTTATCAACTATTTTTCTTCTTTATTTTTTCCTTCTAAAACCATACTTTCTTTTTTTTTGTTCTTTACACATAGGAAATCCAAAGCCTCTGGGAAATCACCTTTATCATCCAATAAGAGGACCCATACCACATCTTCCCCTTCACCCTCATACCTTTCTTATATGAGTGTGCCACCACCCATCACTCTAATTTCCTCACACCATGACCATGGGAGCCAATTTGGTATACCTTACCCCTTTCTTTGTTTCACCAATCCTGATTTTAAAAAAACATGTGCTACTCTATTTCCCCTTTTAATCCATCCTTCATATCATATTATGTTAGGGAATCTTGCTACTGTGGGCTTGAATGAATTAGTCTTAGGCCTAATTAATAACTTAAAATGGGATAATTTTGTGAGAATTAAGGAGCCTATTTTTCATGAATTATTTTTAGAGTTCTTATCCACTTTCTTATTCAACATCGGTAATCGTGTTGACTTTAATAAGAAAAATGTGGTGCTATTCTAATTAGAGGCAAGTGATTCTTTTTTTCCCTACATGAATTTCCTATGCATTATGGTTTCTATGATGCTCTGTCTATTACTAATGGTGCAATTAATAACGCCTAAATCATTCTTGAACCTATAAACTATCATCAATTTTGGAGGGAGATTATACATGTAGGAACCGCCTAATAAACCTATGACCCTAGGGTTAACAAGAGCATTAATATAGCCCATCATGAATTGCATTACCTATATTGCCTAATAGATGGCACTATTTATGGCTTAAAGTTTTATTTTATTTGCATTGTTTTGTTAAGGGTATAGTGCCTCATTTTGGATATGGTTTTTCTTTCTATATGGATGATGTATTGAGAAAAATAAAGGGTGCCTTGTGTGGGGGGTTTTTATATCACTAGGCTTGTTAGGAATCTATAGGCCTTCGATTCTCTTACCAACATGACTCAACTTTACACCACATTGTCCTTTAATATCATTATTATGAGAAAGATTAAGATGGTCATAGTTAGGGATGGTTAATATGTTATGATTACTAATCCAGTTGAGTTTGGCCAATGAGCCACAACAGACACACACCCTTTCACTTCCACCTCCATCTCCACCTCCATTGGCTTCTCACACTGCCAGACCTTCATCATATTCCTATCCTTTACATTTTGAGGCTACCCTTTAACATCACACTCAACTTATGCACTAGGTTATCAATGGTCTCTTGAGCTTATGTCAAGTTCAGGGCACACCTCTTCCTCCCCAACTTGTTTTTCCTGGTTCCACCTCTACTGCTGCTACTGAGGAGCTTCCTGAAGACATTGATCCATTTAATGACACTAGAGTTACTCTGGATGATTTTGCTCCTATGGATGATTGATGTTGCTTTTAGTTTATCATTATGTTTTATGCTTTGTGATTTTTCTTCTTCTTCTATTATTCCTTTTTTGGATATTATGTGTGTTGTTTTATTATTTTAGTTTTATGTTCCTCTCTGTTAGTTTTCTACCTTCTGCTATCTTTCAGACGAATGCACAGTATTAGGGTAGTAACCTTTCTCCTACTTTTTGCTTTTTTTTATCTTTTATATTTTCATTGTCATTGAAGATAATGCCATGGATAGTATGGGGGGGTGCTTCAATTGGCTCATTTATGTTTTATCTTTCCATTTTAGTTATATATCTATATATATATTGATGTTGCTTTTAGTTTATCATTATGTTTTATGCTTTATGATTTTTCTTCTTCTTTTGTTATTCTCTTTTTGGATATTATGTGTGTTGTTTTATTATTTTAGTTTTATGTTCCTCTCTTTTAGTTTTCTACCTTATGCTATCTTTCAGACGAATGCACAATTTTAGGGCAGTACCCTTTCTCCTACTTTTTGCTTTTTGATGTTCCTTTTATCTTTTATATTTTCATTGCCATTAAAGATAATGCCATGGATAGTATGAGGGTGTTATATATATATATATATATATATATATATATATATATATATATATCAATAGACAAGCTTATACACTAATATATTCCTAAGTGTGATAGAGTATTAAAAGCAATTATAAAATTTTTTAGGACAAACAAATAATTAATATAGGGGAACAAGTTGAAGATTAATAAACCCTAAATAGTATTATATGTATGTATATATATATATATATATATATATATATAAATATATATATCAATAGACAAGCTTATACACAAATATATTCCCAAGTGTGATAGAGTATCAAAAGCAATTTTAAACATTTTTAGGATAAACAAATCATTAATATGGGGGAACGAGTTGAAGATTAATAAACCCTAAATAGTATTATATGTATGTATGTATGTATATAAATATAATATATTTATATACATACATACATAAATATAATAGTGTATAAGCTTGTCTATTGATTGAATTACCAAACTATTAGATGGTTTATTAATTAAGATAGTTATACATAATCTTTATGTATAAAGAATTTAGTTCTTATGGCCTAAGCATAAACCTGGCGATTAAAATTATGCATGATTTTAGGAAGGATTGCATTCTGAATTTCACCTAAAAAAATCTTTCATTCCTTAAGTAGAAATAGTATTTAAAGTTAAATTATTATACACTCTAAATCTACTCCAATGCCCTGATTAGGGTATGAGTATCCATAGGACCCACTCAACTGTATCTAAGCTTAGTAATACAAAAACATCGAGGGATCACTCAGGGTGGAAAGAATTGAATAAAGAGAAAAAATTAAAAAATTATGAAATAGAGCATAAAACGCATTTATAACCACATCAAAAAGAGCTACAAACCTTAGTGTTTTGTTTTCTAGATTTATAGCCATTTGATTTCAAATGGTTATGTGCTTGGGTTATGATTAGTAAATTATTCATGTATATTGTGTTTTTGTCTAACTTTCTTCTTTAGCAAACATGTTTCGATTTCGGTGTTATCAAGATTTCATGTCTTAGAAGCTGTTTGTCTGCAGTTATGATTTGAGTTTGTTATTTTCAAAATTTAGTCTTTGCTTAAGGACGAGCAAAGCTTTAGAGTGAAGGAATTTGACATGTTCATTATTTACGTGTTTTAGAGTTTAATTTTAATATAACTTTAAATAAAGAATAAATTAATTTAAGTAATTTTTGGGTTTAATTAGGATTTTTAATAAGTTAATATTTAATTAGGATTCTTATTCTTTATTGTGTATTTAAGAAATTTTGATTTAAGTTTTAATTGATGTTGTCTTTTATGTCTAGTGTGGGCCCCTAAAGGAGTTGGGCTAAATATAGAGTTTTTGATATAGCATGGTGTGCACTATGCAGTGTGATGAAAAAGAGTGAGGAGAAGCCACACACTAAGCCATATCCAAGCCATGTGTGAGCCATGAAGAAGCCAATTACACTTGAATTTCAACACAACAATGTCACGACATCACCATGTTGTGTGAGTGAAGATTGTAATCCAGAAAGATGCATGACTAATAAACTTGCCCATGCTGGAAGTTGTGCAGTGTGAGGAGTAAAATTGCAAATTATTTTTGGGATTAGCACAAGGCCGTGCCTCACAGCCATGTCATGAAAGGAAAAATTTCTTGTTTTTAGCATAAGGAGGAATTGGAAATCAAAGCGGTTTCTTTTCATACTCTAGGATTATATAAGGAATAAAAGCCTTTTTAAAAGGAACAAAGAGTCACTCGAAGAAAAAAAAGAGACACTCAAGGAAGAGAAAGGGGGCAACTAGATGGAAAATAAAGAAGACAAGGAGAAAAGACTGAATTTTTTTTTTCATTTTCTGTCCCATTTTTTTGTCTTCTTGATTATACTTAGGGATTTCACTATAGCCATGTGTGGTTAAGTTTTCTTTTAGAGTCTTGGTTAGCAGTAGCAATTCCTTGACATGATTTAAATATAAGTTTTATTATTTGATTTGAATTTCAGTTAATTTTTTATGTTGTAATATTTATTTTATTATCATTCCGGGCCTATTTGATTGCACGTTTATGGATGAACTCACCAACAAGAGTTAGGGGAATTCATTAGCTTAAAATACTTAGAACTTAGATCACCCAACCATGAGAGTAGGCGAGCTCTTCAAGGATTCATGACAATAGATTATGGTGACAAATTAATTGCTAAAAATCTTAATGAGCTTGGATTAAAATATTAATCATGAGAGTATGTTAGATTTTATTCCTAGCATGCGTAATTGAACTTGAGAGAGTCTTTAAGTATTTTTAGAGCAATTACCCTTAAGTAGATTCAAGTTTTTAATTGCTAAATGATGTGTTCATTATTGGATTGGAATAGTGAAACTAAACCTAGGCTTTGTGTTTACAAATATTTGATTTTACTTCTTATTAAATTTCTATTATTTAATTTTTAAACCTTACTAAATTGCTCAATTTACTAGTTGAGATCATAGGTAAAAATTGTTAAAAATCAATATATAGTCCTTGAGGGAAAGATATTTATCTACTGCAACTACAACTGTGTGCATGCGGGGTTTAAAACACAACAGGTTTCTATCACTATAGTAGCCTTGCTTCAGTTGCAGTAGACTGTTCACATTATGTCTCTAACATCTCTTTTCTTAATTTCAAAAATATGTCTATTAGGCCATCACCATTGAAGCAGAGCTTCAGTTGCAACATACCGTTGAGCTTGGCTTTCAGTCACTATAGTAGTCTCGCGTTAGTCGCAACCTACTATAGAGCTTACCATGTTAGCATTGCTTCAGTCACAGCTTACTATTGATATGAATTTTAACTTGACTTTCTTTGAGAGTAATATTGTACCTATGCTTATAATCACAGTCAAATAAAACATATTAAATGCTCAAAATTTAGTTTGTTAAGATAAAAATTAAGATTTATTATTACTAAGAACAACATTCATTATATAAAAAATTGTTGTAATTTTAATTTTTAAAACAAGTGTTATAACTTATTAATTATAGAAAAGAAAATGCTATATTTTGTTATCAAATAGACTTTTCATAGTATAATTTAATTAGAGTATTTGTTGGGATATATTTAATCTAAATTACATGTAAATTGATTTTAGCTCTATTCATTGAATTTATGAATACTTTTTATATGATGAATTATTTTGTGAATTTTTATAATAATTTTTTAATCACATAACTTGAGTTTTAAATTATTTTTAAGAAATGATAATAAAAATAAAAAATAAAATTATGTGCATATGATATTTAAAAAAACCTCTTCATAAAAAATACAAAAATGTTATTTACTATAATTGGTGCAAATTTTATGATCAAGATAAGTTGAAAAGAGTACTTATAAAAAAATAACTTCATAAAATTTTATCAGCGCAAAAAAAAAAAAACTCAATTACTACTTTTAAAATGTTAAATAGAATAAAAATTTTCAACAGATGATAGTTATGTAATTTACAATTCTAAAAAAATAAAAATTGAGTGTCAAAAACAATGGGTGGAGTGCAAAAATCATCACCCAATCTAATGTGTTAAACCATAAAAAATCCTAATTTTTATTAAAAATCAAATATTTACCATATTTATTTAGTATTATTTTTTAAACTAAAACATTATTATACATATCTTAATAGTACTATATATATTATAATACTAATATAATAATTTTAAAAACCAATCTTATTATAACTAAAAAATTATGATAACAAAAATTAAAGAAAATAAAAATTAATATGATATATTTTATTTTAATTTATTAAGCCAAAAAATTTGACAAGTGTCCATTTTCATAATTCAATATTAACTTTTAAAACCTTATGTGTTGAATTATTAAAATTCATAATATTTTCTCAAAAAATTTAAAAAATTATTTTTATTAAAATACAAATGTTTTATTCAATATAAAATACTCTAAGCTAATTACACTTAAAACATTACCTTTTTATTTTCATAAAAAATAATGTCTTTTATTTTAACTGAAACATTCTATTATGTTCAAATAAAAATATTTTTTTTAAAAAAAAATTAAAAATTAAAAATATGTAATTTTTCACCCATTTTCTATATTTATGTTATTTATTCAATAATTATTATTAGTATGCATATTAAAAATAGTATGTACTGTATGTACTGTTAATAAAAAAATAAATTCTAACTTTTATATTTGATTAATTTGTAATTTATTATAATCATTTAATTTTCTATTTTAAAATATGTATATTGTTTTTGCATGAATTAATGACTATTTTTATATTTAATTAAATTTTTATTTTATTCATATTTTAGTTTTTCCTACTCTAGTTAGGATTTAACTTTCCTTATTTTAGTTAGCACTCTTGTTTGCATCGTGTAGATTGGTATCACTAAAAAGGTAGACTATTACAGAAAATTATTCATTGTCATTTCCGGTACTAGCTTAAACTTGAAGCTTGCGCACTTACTATAGTTCTCCTCTGTACCCTAATTCAGTTGCCATAAAAAACCTGTCACCCTTTTCTTCATTTCAAATACTGCCCTCTCATCCATCCATCGAGTATCTTTACTACTACACCATGCGTACAAACAATCTTCTTCGTCTTAGGGTCAGGTCTACCTCAGCACGCATGGCGTCGCGATCCCTACAACAACAGGTCCACTTCAACTTGTCTTATCGGGTTCAATACCAAGCTTTTCTTGATTATGGCGGCGGTATCCGCAGCTTTCTAGGTTCCAGATACAATCAGTCTGCATCCGAGGATTCCAGCTTTTTCTTGGACATAGATTTGTGCAAGAACTACCAGGCCATGTACAACCATCTTTCATCTACTTTCGCTGGTTTAAGGTTATGCTCACCTACTTCACGTCGCTGTAGAGAGTTAGTTTGGGCTATAAGACATGAGGTTGGTCGGAGAATTGATAGACATATTCATTTATTAAAGAAGCACAATAATGTCTTGGCCATCAACATCAATATATTGAAGTTCCAGATCCATAGTTTTCAAGAACAAGAAGTAGTCGATATTTTTATGAGGCGGTCGATGTTGAAATGTGAAAGAAATTGCGGGATGGTTCCTACTGCTCGAAAGTGAAGGAGATTGAAGTGTTGGAAAGTTGGGGCTGACCAGAGTGAGACTGAGATTGCTGTTGATGATACTAATGCTGATACTGCTGCTAATTCTTCTAAGGATGATATCCAAAGAAAAAGCAAAATTTGCACCATATGCTTGGAGGAGCTCAAGGATTTTGCTGCCCAGATGCCCTGCGGTCACGTTTTCCATGGCACTTTCATCTACACATGGCTGGAGAATAGCCATTATTATCCCATCTGCCGTTAAGAGATGCCCACTAAGACGTGATTTCTTGTCCTTGTGATGTCAAGATTTGATGTATAGATGCAATTAAAATTATCTTAAAATTTGTCTATTTCATGTATTTCAAGGATCATATATTACTAATTTAATTCATTTTTATGCTTGAATTAATTCTCTATTTCATATATCTAGAATCAATATATTGAATTACTTTGAGATCTTGTTTGAGCTAATTTTCAAATTCATGTATCTGTCATTAATAAGCCCATATAAATCGGTGAAAAACCTTTTTATTTAACTCTTAGGCCAAGACACAAAATGAAAGTTATTTTCAGATTAATTAAATATAAGCCTCCTCCTTTATTAATTAAAGGACTCAAAATTCAGTCAGTGTTGAAATCCTTTAAGGAACCAAAATTTAGTCTCTTTTGAAACCCTTTAAGGAACAAATGTGAAATTTCATGTTGGTTCTTAAAGTGATTGCTCTTTGGTTGGCACTTGAGTTTCAGATGTCCTGCATATATGATTAAACTTTTTTGCTGAAAAAAGCACATTAGAGAAAATTATTTTGTTGGAGAGGAACTGGCAGAGCAATATATCATGAACACACCTTGTTGCAATCCATGCATTTTAATTAAGTGAAAATTTAATTAATTTGAGTTGTATCAAGTGTGTGTGCAAATATTTACTGTTAGTGATGCATCTTTCTTCTGTTATGATATCTAAAAAAAACTCTGAAAAAGAATCAAAGATCAAACACATGCAATTAAGGTTTAGAACACATATTTAGTTAAGAATAAATATCTGATTTTGAGTCCATCAATACTATGTTCAAGAAGAAAACTATGCCTATTTGCACCAGGTGCTTCTTTTGTTTCAATCTCAGCTTTGTATGTTTTTCTTGCTATAGAGAAAACGTAGTTCAAGCAAAATGAGTAAAAAAGACTTAGCCTTCTTAACATAGTGATGCATGTAGCATAGAGGAACAAGCTCTCCAATTCATGCAAAATTTTGACAAATTACAATAGTAGCAGTTTCATAATTTTGGGTAAGTTCCAAGTATCGGATTTGGGTGATTCAAAAGCCTATTACATGTGGAAACAGGCCAACAGTTCAAAGTTACGAGCTTTGCTTGTGTGATCTATCGTTTTTTGGCCAAATTCTATCATTTAGGCCCTTAAATAGGCAATTTTGTGATTTCCTATTTTTAGGGTTTTATTTTCCTATTTTTGTTTAGGGTTGTTTTAAGGATTTACTATTTAAGCTTTCCTTGTTATTATTGGATGACAATTTTATCATAATTTGAATTCTCTTTTATTCTTCCAAAATTTATTGTAATTTTGATGCCTATAGCTTAAATCACTATAGAATATCGATTATTGGCAGTTGTGCGTGATTCAATAATATTCAAATGTTATTATCTACCCTTCCGCTAGTTAGTTTGGTATCAGAGCTGTGCTCCTCAGACAAGATGTCTTGCAGAAGACAACAACATCAGCCACAACTATAACGTGTAAAAGAGGTTTATGAGCGTGATGATTTACATCGTATTGAGTAGCGAATGGAGAAGATGGATCAATGAATTGACACCCTCATGGAATAAATCATGACAAGGATGGAGGAGTTGTTGTTAATCAATCGAAATAAGGAGCAGCTAAATCAGGATTTGAGATGGAACCCTAATGCTAATGACCGAAGGAACCCTTTTGCTGAAGGAAATGATAATGAAGATGATGATGGTGATGGGTATTATAAGAATCCCCATAGACGTTAGTGACAACATGTAGAGGTTGATGACAAGCGACGATGGGAAGTGAGTATACAAACTAAAAATACTTGAATTCTATGGTACCTTACAACCCAAAGAATTCCTTGATTAAGTGGCCATAGTAGAAGAGGTAATGGACTTTAAAGGGGTGCCAGAAAATCACCAAGTACCATTAGTGGCAGCGAGGTTCTGAGATAGAGCAATGGCTTGTGGTAGCAAACTAAACAGACCTAAGTCAGGTTAGGGAAGTCCAAAATTATGACTTGGGAGAAGATGAAGAAACAATTGCGTGATGCATTCCTGCCTTATAATTATCAACATTTATAGTATCAAAGGTTATAGAATTTAAGGCAAGGGACCTATTCAATTAATGATTATACAACTAAATTTTATCAATTGATCGCTCGGAATGAGGTACATGAGATAGAGGACCAATTGGTAGCAAGGTATATTAGGGGCCTAAGGGAACAAATCAAGGATACAGTGAACAAGTTTGATCCTATGTCTATTTCCATAGTACACCAGCAGGCCTTACAGATTGAGAGGAGACGTCTGGGTGGTTTTGTACATAATATTGGGTAAGGAAACACGGGAGGAGGAGTTGGTGTGAGTCGTCCAAGTGGTGGCGTGACCATTGGGGTTGCTAATAGACCAGCAACTGCACCAAGGCCAAATGGTATCAAATGTTTTTCATGTGGTGAAATAGGGCACAGGCAGGTTAAATGTAGAAATAGGGGAAAAAGAACTATGTTTGCTGTTCCAAATGAGCACTATGATGAAGAAGAGGTTACAGACTTGATAGGAGACCCAGTATTTGATACAAATGCTAGGGATGAGGAGATCGTGACTAGAGATGTAGGCACAACATTGGTTATGCAAAGATCCTACCTAACGTCAAGAGCTATTGATGAGGAGTGGCTGCGAAATAATATCTTCCACTCTACCTGTACTATTAAAGAGAAAGTTTGCAGGTTTGTGATTGATGGGGGTAGTTATGAGAATATAATCTCAGTAGAAGCAGTTCAGAAATTAGGAATTATGATTGTCAAGCATCCTAAGCCATATAAATTGGCATGGTTAAAAAAAGGGGGTAAGGTAACAGTTTTAAAACTTGCCTTAGTGTCCTTTTCCGTTGGGACAAAATATAAGGATGACATTTGGTGTGATGTGATAGCCATGGATGCATGTCATATGTTGTTAGGGCAACCGTGGCAGTTTGATAGAGGTGTGATTCATGACGGAAAGGCTAACACCTACAGCTTTATGTTTGATGGAACAAAAATAGTGCTAGTCCCTAAGAAGGATTTTGAACAATTTGAAACAGTGTAGAGTGAAAACAAGAGCTGTGTTAATTTATTAACCATGTCCCAATTTGATAAAGTAGTGCAATAATCTGAAATTATTTATGTCCTATTCGGGAAGATGGTGGACAGAGAGATGATGGTTCCTGATGTAGTTTTACCACTTCTGGAAGAGTCCAGTGACTTGTTTCCAGAAGAACTGCCTGAAGGGTTACCTCCCATATGAGACATCCAACATCAGATTGACCTTGAACTAGGGGCATCTTTGCCAAATCGACCACACTATCGGATGAGTCCTAGTGAGCATGAAGAAATGAGGAGACAAGTAGAAGAGCTGCTGGCCAGGGGATACATTCGTGAGAGCTTGAGTCCTTGTGCTGCACTGGCCCTTTTAACACCAAAGAAGGATGGTTCTTGGCGGATGTGCATAGATAGTCGGGCCATCAATAAATAAATGGTTATGTATCATTTTCCTATTCCTAGACTAGATGATTTACTTGATCAGCTTAGTAGGGCCATGATTTTCACTAAACTAGATTTGAAGAGTGGCTATCATCAAATTCAAATTCGAGTTGGCGATGAATGGAAAATAGCCTTCAAGACAAAATAGGGGTTGTATGAGTGGTTAGTGATGTCGTTTGGGCTGTCAAATGCACCAAGCACTTTTATGTGTGTTATGAATCAGCTTCTAAGGCCTTTCATTGGTAAGTGTGTTGTTGTGTATTTTAATGATATTCTGATTTATAGTGCTAATCCAGATGAGCATTTATAGCAACTATGGGAGGTCCTCACTGTGCTGTGTAGAGAGAAGTTCTACGCTGCAGTTAAGAAGTGTTCAATTTTCACTTTTAAGTTTCTATTTCTTGCCTATCTTGTTTCTAGAAAGGGGTTGCAGGTTGACAAAACAAAGGTTGAGGCTGTGAAACATTGGCCAACACCCACCACCATAACCGAGGTGAGAAGTTTCCATGGATTGGCTTCATATTATAGGAATTTTATTTTGCATTTTTGTAGTATTATGGTGCCTATCACTGATTGCATAAGGCAAGTTGGGAAGTTTGTATGGACTAATGAAGCAGAAAAGGCATTTGAGTTTATTAAAATACGCCTTACTACGATCCCTATCTTAGTGCTGCCTAATTTTAATCAAACTTTTGAGCTACATTCAGATGCTTCAAAAGTGGGAATTGAGGCTATTTTTAGCCAAAATAGTAGGCCGGTAGCGTATTTCAATGAGAAGTTAACAGGGTCTATAATGCACTATAGTACTTATGATGTCGAGTTATATGTTGTTGTGCAAGTGATTAAGAATTGTCATCATTATTTATTTTAGAAAGAATTTATTATGTATACAGATCATGAGGCCTTAAAGCACTTGCATCGGCAAGACAAATTTTCTACTAGGCATGCGAGTTGCGTGGCTTACCTTGAAAATTTTAATTTTGTTGTGAAACATAAGTTAGGGGTTACCAACAAGGTGGCAGATGCATTAAGCAGACGAAAGGCATTATTAACCTAAATGACTGTTGAGGTACCAGGTTTTGAATCCTTTGCAGAATTTCTTGAGACTGATCCATACTTTTCTATTACTTTGGATAAGATTAAAATAGGTAAGCAAATAGATTTCCTAGTGCAAAATGGATTTTTGTTTAAGGCCAATCAACCATATATCCCAGACTATAGCTTGCGTTTGAAGATTCTTTGGGAATTGCATGGTGAGGGACATGTAGGCTGAGACAGCACTATACAATTGGTTAAGGCTCATTATTTTTGGCCTACCATTTGTAAATAAGTTGATAGGTTGGTGGGGAGGTGTTGAATTTGTCAAGTTTCCAAGGGAGCAGCATCTAACGCAAGTCTTTACATGCCTCTGCCAGTTCTTTCATAGGCTTGGGTGGAACTCAACACGGATTTTATGCTAGGATTACCACACACACAATGATGTAATGATTCTATCTTTGTGGTAGTTGATCGATTCCTAAAGATGGTGAATTTTATACCATATAAGAAAATAACATATTTTGTTATTCTTTAAGAAAATATATAGGCTATATGGTTTGCCTATGTCTATCATGTTAGATAGAGATACTAGATTCCTTAGTCATTTTTGGCGTAGTTTATGGAAGATGGTGAATACGCATTTGAATTTCAGTAGTGCCTATCATCCACAAACAGATGGACAAACAAAGGTGGTGAACCAATCTTTGGGTAACTTACTGAGATGCCTAGTGGGTGAAAATATGAAGAGTTAGGATCAGAAGTTGTGTCAGATAGAGTTTGCCCATAATCATGCAATCAATAGGAGTACTAGATTCAACCCTTTTGCAGTGGTGTATTCAGTTGTGCCTAGCAGACCCCTGGATTTGATTCCTCTTCTAGAAAAGACAAGAGTAGATGGCAGGGCAGTAAGTTTTGTTAATGGGTTATAAGAAGTTCATCAATCTGTCCATGACCACTTGGTGCAGGCTGCCTCTAAGAATAAGCATGCTACTGACAAGAAGAGGCAACATGTTGAGTTTAATGTGGGGGATTTTGTGTGGGCTATTCTAACCAAAGAAATATTTCCTATAGGTGAATACAATAAGTTGTCTGCCAAGAAGATCAAACCAGTGGAGATCATCGAGATGATTAATCCTAATGCCTATAGATTGAAGCTACTCAGCCATGTTCGGACTGCGGATGTGTTCAATGTCAAGCACTTGATTCCTTTTATAGGTGATTCATCAGACAAGTTAGATTCGAGGGCGAATTATGTCCACCCTTAGGAGAATGATGCAGGCAACATGGAGGAACAAGCCCTCCAATTCATGTAAAAATTTGACAAATTATGATAATGGCAGTTTCATAATTTTAGGCAAGTTCCAAGTATTGGATTTGGGCAATTCAAAAGCCTATTTGGTTTGAAGTCACGAGCAAAGTTCAAGAGATCCATCACTTTTCAGCCAAATTCTATCATTTGGGCCTTTAAACGGACAATTTTGAGATTTCCTATTTTTAGGGTTTTATTTTCCTATTTTGTTTAGGGTTGTTTTGAGGATTTACTATTTAAGCTTTCCTTATTATTATTGGATGATAGTTTTATGATAATTTGAATTCTCTTTTGTTCTTCCAAAATTTCTTGAAATTTTGATGCCTATAGCTTAAATCGCTATAGAAGATTGATTATTGGCAGTCGTGCACGATTCAACAATATTCGATTGTTATTATCCACCCTTCTGCTACGTCACATAGCCTTCTTAAAGATTCAAGTCTTAGAAATTTATTATCCTTCAAGAATTCTCAATCAGAGTGCCAGAAAATATATAAAATAGATATGTTGATTATTCTCTTTTCTACAAATCCATATCTTTCCTGGTCACTTCCATGTTAGAGGGTATGTGGTGAACTAGAGCATTACATGAAAGATTGCTTTTGAGATTATATTGCTTAACAACATTGCTTTTTTAATTGTTACGATCCTTTATATATATATATATGTGTGTGTGTGTGTGTGTGTGTGTGTATGTGTGGTGGCCCTGCTCTATCTATATCATGAATTCAGTGCCAATGCTTGACCAGGAAAACCTTTATTTATGGATAGTGCATCAACACATGTATATAATAAGAATAGGCCACCACAAATTCTATAACATTAGCATTGCAGGGATTAAGAAGCTAAAAATGAAAAGCTACATATATAGATATATGGATAGACATCATATCAAAGAAAGAAAAACTATAAAAAAAAATGGAATACAACCACTCACTTCAATATCCTTCCTAGTAAGATTGCATTTACGTCTAGTTTCATTGTAAACTACTGACCATAAATAGCTAGCTAAGTAACTATTGCTATTTCCTTCAATCACTGAGCAAAGATCGAATTTGATAGCATTAGGTGTCCTCGGAGTTCCCTTGAACACTTCACTAGGATAGATAATCCAGTCTTCCAACTGAAGTGTTTTAGGGAATTGATTTGTTATTGATTAAGCTTCTATATGTTTCAACATATATATTATGGTGTGCTTTCATTTAATTTGATCGAGTGGTTAGCGTGCTTTTTTTTAACTACTACAATTCATACATAGAAAAAGATAAGTGTCACTAGTTACGACGCTACAATGCATCGCAATTAGTGACACTTTACTATTTTGTCCTTTGCTTTATTTTTGTTTTCATTTGATTATTAAAAAAATTTTACAAGTTATGAGTTTTTAAATTCTTATATGACGGGTTTGTCCGTGTGCAATTAGATTTTAGATTTTAAAAAAAAATTATAGACTATGTTTAAACCCTTATACAATGGGTTCACTGTATGCAATTTAGGTTTTAGATTTTAAAAAAAAAATTATAATTTACAGGTATTTAAATTCTTGCACGATGGTTCACTCAACTATTTTATAAACTATGAGTGTTTAAATTTTTATATGACGGGTTCACCCATGTGCAATTAGGTTTTAGATTAAAAAAAAATTACATACTACTAGCATTTGAATCATTGTACGATTGGTTCACCCTTCTGCAATTTATGTTTTAGATTTTTAAGAAAAATTATAAATTATGGGTATTTAAATTATTGCACGACAGATTCACCCATGTGCAATTTAGGTTTTAAATTAAAAGAAAGTAATTGAATTTTCAAAAAAATTAACTAACAAGTGCAAAGGGGGCCAAAACAGTCTTTTGGCCCCTAAAAATTTTATTGTGCTACTACCTGTGAGTGTCGTAGGTAGCGACACGCATCATTGTCCTTCATACATACAACTACAAAATTTGCCATGAAAAAAAAAATTGTGGCTAAATAAAATTTATGGTCATTGATATTACATTTTTGTAGCTAATTGTACTTATTAGCCACATACATCAAAAGTTATATAACTAAAATATTTACTGTATTTTTATTTAGCCATGGATAATTGGCTATAAAAATGAAGGTTGTAGCTAATAATATTGATTAGCCATAAATATGAATTATTTTATGGTCAAATTGTAGCCACGATATTCAATGGTGTGGCTAATGGACAATATTAGCTACAAGCCAAATAGATTGATGGCTAAAATTCATTATTAGCCACAACAATAATTTATAGTTAATTTTATAAAATTTTAGCTACAATAATTAAATTGTGGCTAATTAACAAAAAACAAATGTCAAACTAAAAATTTTTAATCCCACATTGAAAACAAACAATAAAAAATGTTTCCTTCTTATTATAAATAGAAATCATTTGTTTCCTTATCCAAAAAAGAAATTATTAGTTTTCTTTTCTATTAAAATAATACACACACATATATAATAAAATAAAATTTAAATTTTAAACTGAAAAGGATGTTGTATTGTTTTATTAACTCCATATATATGTTCCTACATATACGTTTTATTTGTTACAGAATAATACTTTTGTGGCTAATAATTAAAATTTTTTGCTAAAAAATTTATATTTCCGTAGCAATTAAATTTAATATTTTTTTACAATTAGTTTTATTATCATAAGTTATATAGCTAAAAATATGAAAAGTACCTACATGACACTTAAAATCTATAGCTAACTTTTAGCCATAACATTTCTGGCTACGACAAGCTGTGGAACTTATTTTTATAGCTAAAATATTTAGCTACAAAATTTTATAGATTTAGCCTTAAATTATTCTGAAGTTATAAGTAACAATTGTTGTAGTGAATCCTTATTCAAAATTACACCTACAAAAGAGAAATAATAATTAAAACTTGAAAATACTTCTAATTAAACTAAAATTGAGCCAAAACATTATAAATCCTAAATAAAACTAAAACTTTTCCTAATTGAACCTAAATTTATTAAAAAAATAAACATTAATTCAACTAACAACATATGTAAAAATTACACACATCACAAATGCACCGTTCAAACCCATAATTTCTATTAAAAATATTTATTGCTGATGTTTACAAAAACAAAAACATCATTTGCAAACTTAATATATGATGTTAATTTTTAATACAACTATTTCTGATTAAGGTGGCTAATGCATTATGGAATTATTTGATGGATATTACAATACCATAAGTGTAGCAACTAGGATTGATTTCTATGAACAGCTACTAGTTTTATGATTTTATTTTCCTTTTGGGTACCACAGGGAATGACAAGCATATTTTGATTGGACTAACTTGATAAATGTTTGTTGGAAACACCAAATTACAGCAGTTCTTCTACTTCCCGGGAAGCTAGAAAACTTCATTATGGAATAAAAGCAAAAAAAAATGCAAGGAGTTATAGAGAAAATAGGTTCATGTTTGCTATGGGTGAATTTTTTTCCTAAAGAATTGTGTGACAATTCAATGCAAGGAGTTGACGTTAATTAACTGATAAAAAGAAAAATGGGATGTCAATATATGTGTGTGTGTGTGTGTGTGTGTATGTGTTATATGGCCCCCCATAGTTCCCCTAAACACTTGGTGTGAGCATCGAAGAGCAAGCGATTCAATTTATGGAAAATTATGAAAAATTGTAGTAATGACATTTTTATAATTATCAGCAATTTTGGAGTTTCAGATTTTGGCGAATGAGGAGCCTAATTTGATTTGAAATAGCCTAATGATCACAAATCACAAGTGTTGCTCGTGACCTCCGTTGTTTTTTGGGCAAATTCAATAATTTAGGCCTTGAAAAAGGCAATTTTATGTTTTAGTTGTTTGAGGAATTTTTTTCCTATTTTTTTTGGGACTCTTTTTAGGGGTTTTTCTCTATTTAAGCTCTTGTTCTAGGACTTTGGTTTTCATTATTAATAATAGAATTTTAATTCCTTTAATTTTCTAAATTTTTTTTGAATTTTGATGCTTATATCCTAAGCTTGCGAATTGTAGGTTATAGACAATTAGTGTTTGGTAGTCATGCGTGATTCAACAATCATTATTTTTTGTTTATTCACTCTTTTGCTATGTCAGTTTGGTATAAGAGATGTGCTCCTCAAACCAGATGTCTCGTAGAAGATAGCAGCAGCAACCACAACAGTAATGTGAAAAAGAGGTTTATAAATGTGATGACCTACATCACTTTGAGCAATGGTTCAAATAACAAATGGAACAGATGGATCAGCGGATTGGCATCTTCATGGAATAACTCACTGAGAGGATGGGCTAGTTATTAGTTAATCAAAATAGGGGGTGGTAGAATCAAAGATGGGTCCCTAATGATGAAGATGACTAGGTGACAAAAATAATGATGAAGATGACTATAGTGATGGTTATAGTGATGTACAACGTAAACATCAATGACAACATGCTGAGAATGAGGACAAGAAATGGTGGAAGGCATGTATGTGAATTGAAATCCCTATATTTCATAGTACGTTACAACTAAAAGAATTCCTTGACTGGTTAGCCATGATCGAAGAGTTCTTAGAGTTTAAGGGGATGCCAGAGGGCCAACGAGTACCATTAGTGGCCAAGAGGTTTCGAGACCGAGCAATGGCTTGGTGGCAACAAATCAAATAAATGTAAGTCTAGTTAAGGAAGTAAGAAATTATGAATTTAGAGAAGATGAAGAAATAGATGTGTGTCGTGTTCCTTCCTTTTAATTATCAATTTTTAATGTACCAGTGCTTGAAGAATTTAAGGCAAGGAAACCATTCAATTAATGATTACACCATCAAATTTTATTAACTGCTTGCTTATAAAAATGTGCATAAGACAGAGGACCAATTGGTTGCTTGGTACATAGGGGGTTTAAGGGAACAAATTGTAAAGACAGTCAATATGTTTGATCCTATGTCTATCTTTGCAGTGTACCAATAAGTGTTACAAGTTGAAAGGTGGGAATTAGGAAATTTTATGTATGCTTCTAGAATAGGAAGTGCAATGGGAGATAGTATTATGAGCCCTACGACTTGCGCGATGGCTCAAGACAACACTATAACCAAATCCAATACAGTACCAACCACTGTATAAAAAGCTAGCTCGAGTAGTGGTATTATGTGTTTTGCATATGGAGAAGTGGGTCACATATAGGTTGAATGTAAGAAGAAGGGGAAAAGGGTGATCTTTGCTGAGACAGATGAGTAATATGAAAATGAAAATGTCACTGAAATAACTGATGACCTGGTATTTGACCCAGATTCTATTGATAAGGAGATCATGACTAGTGATGTAGGGGCTGCTTTAGTCATGTGGAGATCCTGCCTAACACCTAGAGCTGCTAATGATGATTGGCTATGAAATAACATTTTTCAATCTCCCTATACTATCAAGGGCAAGGTGTGTAGATTTGTGATAGATGGAGGTAGCAGTGAGAATATAATCATAACAAAGGCAGTCTAAAAATTAGGGATTCTGATTGTAAAGCATCATAAGCCTTATAAGTTGGCATGGCTAAAAAAAAGGTGAGGTGGCAATGTCAAAGCATGCCTTGGTTTCCTTTTCTATCAGGAAAAAATATAAAGATAATGCTTGGTGTGAAATGATAACTATAGATGCATGTCATTTATTGTTAGGACGACCATGGCAATTTGAATAAGATGTAACTCATAACAGGAAGACTAACACCTACGGTTTCATGTTTGAGGGAGTGAGGATTGTGTTAGCATATAAGAAGGATAGTGATAAGCCTAAACAAGTGCAGGAAGACAATAAGGGCAGTGTTAGCTTATTACGTCTAGCACAATTGGAAAGGGTAGTACAGAAATCTAAAGTTATTTATGTCCTACTTGGGAAGATGTGGATAAAGAGCTAGTGGTTCCTGATGTAGTTTTACCACTACTGGAAGAGTTCAGCAATTTGTTTCCAGAAGAATTACCTAAAGGGTTACCTCCCATATAGGATATCCAATATCATATTGATCTTGAACCAGGTTTAGCTTTGCCAAATCGACCACACAATAAGATGAGTCATACTGAGCATGAAGAGTTAAGGAGGTAAGTGGATGAGTTATTGGCTAGAGGATACATTCGAGAGAGCTTAAGTCCTTATGTTGTACCAACCCTTCTAACACCAAAAAGGATGGTTCTTGGCGGATGTGTGTTGATAGATAGGCCATTAATAAAAAATTGTCAGGTATCATTTTCGTATTCCTAGATTGGATGACTTACTTGATATGCTTAGTGGGGCCATAATTTTTACTAAACTAGATTTGAAGAGTGGTTATCATCAAATTCATATTTGAGCTGGCGATGAATGGAAAACAACCTTCAAAACAAGGAAGTGATTGTATGAATGGCTAGTCATGCTGTTTGGGTTATCGAATGCACCAATCACTTTCATGCATGTTATGAACTAGATTTTGAGGCCTTTCATTAGTAAGTGCATTGTTGTGTACTTTGATGATATTCTAATTTATAGTGCTAACCCGGATGAGCACTTTAGTCAGTTGCAAGATGTTCTCACTATGCTGCATAGAGAGAAGTTCTATGCAACCATTAAGAAGTGTGTATTTTTTATTCCCAATGTGTTGTTTCTTAGCTATGCTATGTTGGGTAAAGGTCTACAGGTAGATGAATTAAAGGTTGAGGCTATCAAACATTGGCCAAAACCTACTACCATTACTGGGGTGAGGAGTTTCCATGGGTTGGCTTCATTTTATAGCATTTTATTCTGCATTTTAGTAGCATTATAACACTTATTATTTATTGCATGAGGCAAGTAAGAAAGTTTATATGGACAGATGAGGCAAAAAAGGCATTTGATCTGATTAAATTATGCCTTACAATAAATCCTATTTAGTGTTTTTGGATTTTCATTAACCTTTTGAGTTGCATTTAGATGCTTCTAAGTGTTGGGTTTCGTGATACAAAGGCAGCGAAAAAATTAAAATTTTATCACGTTCCTAAACTTGGATCTATGTAATTCAACTACTTGATTAAGTCTAAGGTTTCAAGAATCTCACCAAGACATAAAAGAGGCAATATTTTCTAGAAGGATGAGAGGAGGTTCACACCAGTGATACCTTACCTCGAGCTTTTTGCTTTGGTTTTTCGATCTAGACATCTCTAAAAGGATGCGTCCTTTATAGGTATCCACATGAACAGCCCTTCACAAAATGAATTGGAGTGTGTGCTAACAACTTTCTTAATTGTCTCATAAATCAAGAACAAAAGAAAAAAATTGTGTTTATTTTCTAAGAAGAGAGAAAACCGTTTTTAGAGGTAGGAAAAACAAGTGTATTAAACTCTAGAGAATATAACATATTTATAGACTTGAAATTAATGTTTCACTTACCAATGACCTTTTAGTAATTTCCATTTATTATATTCTGATTTTGTTTAAAAAACAAATAAGAAATAATATCTTAATTATTTATTTAAAATAATATTTATCTTAAATAAATAAATAAAACACTTTAATTATTTATTTCCACAGAGTTTATTTTGGGCTTATTAAACCCAAATTCAATTTGGGCTTGTTCTGAGTGTGTGACCCTGTAGGTTCACATAACGTTAGCAGTGGGCCTAAATCTCTATTTAGGCCTACAAGTCATATGTGGACTCTAGCAAGACATTGTAACTACCCAAGTCATGCGAAGTCAATAATTTGACATAACCTAAGTACAGTGAATTTTATTATCCCTTTATCATATGATATCCTAATTGAACATAAGGCATAGAATGTCATCCTTATATAGTTTAATATTATGACTTGATTCCAAGTAGATTGAAAATGATAACTCTTTATCAATTCATTTCAGCATGGCCATGCATTTTCTTTCAGTCTATCTCATCAAGGGGCCCATAGATATATTTCTCATATTAATGAGGGATAAATTCCTTCTAAATCACTCATATTCCTCATATAACTAATTTTATATCCAACAACATCTTATTTAATCGTCTGGTTAAAGACAATGTTAGAATGTGTCAAAACATAAAATAGCTATGTAGAAATCCATGATGATTTCAAGGTCAAAGGATCAAAATAAAATTACTATGATGAGAAATACTTATGATAATAATCTATGTAGTATTTTCATAGTGGGTCAATCCAGTACATAATCTCTCATTATGTACCTATGAGTTGACTTAATATCTCATATTCATGATTCGTAAAACATAACCATCAGTCAACTTCATACTAGCCTTAATACTTTAATATTTATATAAAGAATAAATGGCTAGGGATAATTAAAATAGAACTCTTATTTTAATCTAAGGGTTTTACTATCTAGTCACATACTTAATGGTCTTAGTAAAAATTAACCATACATATAATTATCATAAAATCAAATGATAATGAAATACCTCTTTATTAATAAAATAAGAAAGTCAATACATAATCACAAATAATTGACCAAGTGCAAATCACTAACACTAAGGTGGAAATTGGGGCTGTTCTAAGTCAAAACAACAAACTAGTAGCATATTTCAGTGAGAAGTTATTAAGGCCCAAATGACGTTATAGCACTAACTATGTCGAATTCTATTATGTGGTACAAGCTATTAAGCATTGGCGTTATTATTTGTTTCAATAGGAGTTTATCTTTTATACAGATCATGAAACATTAAAGCATTTATGCTGATAAGGTAAAATTTCTGCTAGACATTATAGATAGGTTGCTTACCTTCAGAGGTTTACTTTTGTGGTGAAGCATAAGTCAGGTGTTACTAATGGGGTGGCTGATGCATTGAGCAGACAAAAGAGTTTATTGACTTAAATGTCTATTGAGGTACCTGGTTTTTATTCCTTTACAGAATTATTTAAGATCGATCCATATTTTTATGAAATTATAGCTAAGGTTAAAATAGAGGAAAGAACGGATTTCTTGTTGTATGAGGGATTTCTATTTAAGGGTAATCAATTATGTGTTTTGGATTACAACTTGCGCTTGAAAATTATTAAAGAATTGCATGGCGTAGGGCATGTGGGGCAAGATAGAATTGTGCAGCTATTACAAGCTCATTACTTTTGGTCTTCCATTCATAAAGAAGTGGAAAAACTAGTGCAGAGATGTTGAATTTGCCAAGTTTCCAAAGGAACAACATCTAACATGGGATTGTATATGCCATTGCCAGTTCCTTTGCAACCATGTGTGGAGCTCAGCATCAATTTTGTGCTAGGATTACCACGTACACAACGAGGTAATGATTCTATATTTTTTGTAGTTGATAGGTTTTCAAAAATGGTGTATTTTATTCCATGTAAGAAAACCACATATCTTATTCATGTTGCTCAATTATTCTTTAAGGAGATTTATAGACTGCATAGGTTGTCTATATCTATTATGTCTAATTGAGATACCAGGTTCCTTAGTCAATTTTGGCACAGCTTATGGAAAATGGTGAACACACAACTTAATTTCAGTAGTGCCTATTATCCACAAATAGAGGGGCAAGCTGAGGTGGTGAATTAGTCTTTATGTAATTTGCTGAGGTACTTAGTGGGTGAACATATGAAGAGCTAGGATCAGAAGCTGTGTCAAGTAGAGTTCGCTTATAATTTGGCAATCAATCAGAGCACTAGATTTAGCCCTTTTACTGTGGTGTATTCTGTTGTTCTAAGGGGACCATTGGATTTAATTCCTCTCCTAGAAAAAATGAGGGTTTATGGTAAGGTAAAGGATTTTGTTAGTGGATTGTAGGAAGTTCATAAGATTATCCGTGATAATTTGGTCCAAGCGACCTCTAAATATAAATAGGCTATTAACAAGAAGAGGCGACATATTGATTTTAATATGGGGGATTATGTATAGGCTGTCCTTCTTAAGGAGAGGTTTCCTACAAGGAAGCAAGCTGTCTGCCAAAAAGATTGGGCTAGTGGAAGTCATCGAGAAAATAAACCCTAATGCCTATTACTTGAAGTTGCCTAACTACATTCGCACTGCAAATATTTTTAATGTTAAGCATTTGATTCTGTATGTAGATAATTCTTCAGATGAACCAGATTCATGGGTGAATTCTGTCTAGCCTGGGGAGAATGATGTAGCATCAAAGAGCAAGCGATTCAATTTATGGAAAATTATGAAAAATTATGGTAATGGCATTTTCATAATTATCAGCAAATTTGGAGTTTCAAATTTTGGCGAATTAGGAGCCCAATTTGATTGGAAATGGCCCAACAATCGCAAGTCACGAGTGTTACTCATGAGCTTCATTGTTTTTTTAGGCAAATTCAATCATTTAGGCCTTCAAAAAGGCAATTTTGTGTTTTAGTTATTTGAGGACTTTTTTTCCTATTTTGTTTGGGACTCTTTTTAGGGTTTTTTTTTAAAATCTATTTAAGCTCTTATTTTGGGACTTTGGCCATTGTTATGAATAATAGAATTTGAATTGCCTTCAATTTTCCAAAGTTCTTTGAATTTGATGCATATATCTTGAATTTGTGAATTGCAAGTTATAGCAAATTATTGTTTGGTAGTCGTGCACGATTCAACAATCACTAATTTCTATTTATTCACTCTTGTACTACGTTAACACTTCAATGGGATAATGAAAATAGCCCACCTAATGAAATGATCAAAGGAACTCCAGGGAACATCTGACACCCTCTTAATTTTTTTCTTCTCATCTTTTTTTTTTTTCTGTGTTTGACAATATTTCCTACTTACTGTGCTTCTAGATATAGTGAATGTTGCATGCGGGACCATATAATTACATAATTTGATACATAGATGAACTTGGTTAAAATTTTTGAATGGATGAATTTTGGCAAGTGGACATAAAGCCTTTGAAAGTGGACATAAAGCCTTTACTTTGGAAGGAATCTTATGAAAAATATTAAATTTTGAATTATTCTTAACTATTAAATGTATGAGTTATAGTTTGAGTATTTTGCAATTGGTTGATAAAAATATAACACATATATTAGACGTCACAAATTTAATCACTAAGAAAAACTCAAGAAATGCTCTAGCCTGATATGAGTTTGTCTTCCTCTATAGCTTGTTAACCTGTTATTTTTTGGCATCCATATGCATATTGTTAGTCACCAAGATATGTTTTCTGCTTCTACTAAAATCTCTTCAGATTTAGCGAATGCTGCTCCTACTCCACCAAAATAATCTTTTGCTGTAGTTGTTGCCAACTTAGTCTCTATTCTTCCTTCAATCTCTTTAGAGACGGTGAATAAGGGAGGCTTTATTTTGATTAAAATCAACTAGGAAGTTTATATTCAACATCTGTCTCTATGCAAATATGCCTTAATAGGTAGAATGACATTACTTAAAGGTGATTCTCCTTGGAAGGTATCTGCACTGAAAGAAAAGCTATTTAGGGTGTTATCAAGTGCTTGGAAACTTATTTCAGTAGGGACGGGTTCTACCAAATTTTACTAACTTCTAAAAATGAGAAAAACCTTATGTAGGAACGTGGAACGATGTCTCTCAAGTTAGGACTTTTACGGCTACAACATTGGTCGTCGGATTTTCACCCTCACGAATAGAAATCTAGAACCACTCAGCTTTGGGTTAGATTTTATAAACTGCTATGGGAATATTTTATTAATTCTTGCAGATATTGCTAGGGGAATTAGTACTCCTCTTCAAATTGATAACAATACCATCAACGGTGCCTTTAGACATTATACTAGAGTGTTACTGGAAGTTGATCTCTCATCTAAGCCTCCAATTTCCTTTATGATTAAGCGTATAGGGAAGAGTTTCTTTATTGATGTTGTTCATGAAAACCTTCCTAACTTTTATTCTTTTTACTTTAATATAGGCCATCTCCTAGCTGACTGCAGATTGAACAAAAATTTTGGGAAAGAAGAAGCAAAAAAATGAAATATGGAAGAACCCAAAAGACAAGGGAAGCCAAAAGAGGATGTTGTTCAAGTCAGAAAAATGATGATGATATTGCTTATTCAACAAGGGTGAAAATTCCTTCTTTACTACTTGCTGAATTCAAAAATGGCACTTAGCATATTGATATCCGTCAAAAAGAAGAATTGATGCCCTTTGCAACAGCAGGATATCTCTCTCATAGCTGATGATGACAATCTCTTATCAAGAGAAGACAACATGAATAAAAAACATGAGGCAAATCAATGGGATTCTGAAGAAGAGGTTATGGGACAGCACGATTTCATGCTCAACAATGCCAATGTTGATGACAACAACATCGAGAATTCAAAGCATCCTCATCGAGAAATTTCTCAACAACAGGTTTTTTTATAAGAACAGATGCAGCTTTATAGAAAAATGTCGATGATGCTATAGGTACAGAAATAAGAAGTGTTAATTTTTGGCAAGGCTCTACTGCTGTAGTCTATCATGAAGAAAATGAACAACACAAAGGAGATGGGTCTGAGATACTCTAAACAAGGACGAGTCATGATACATCTTTTGTTTTAAGGGATAGAGGCAACAACTTTAATTATGCTACTAATAGGCAGACCAAGTGGAGAATGATGACAAGTGGACAATTGTTTCATATTAAAAAAAGAAAGAAATAAAGAAATCTCATGACCCCCTTAGGATTTCTCTCACTAAATGAGAATCCAAGAAACCACATAAACTTAATCTATGATGGTTTTTATTTTGACTTATAGGGTTTTTGGTCCCTCCAACAACCAAAGATTTCTTTTTCTTTTTTGTTATCTTCTTTTTTGCAGATTAAATAAATATTTTTTGAAGGGACAAGCTTAATAGAAGAAATAATGAAGTTTCTATCATTATTTTTTTCAACATTGAATGGCCTTTTTCTTCTGCATAAAGACAACACTTTCGAACCTCACATAGTCCAATATGATGGCTGTCAGAATCTCATGAATTCCCCTTCATATTTTGATCTGGATATTGATATACTTGCGCAAAAGTTTACTGTTAATGACTATTATGCAAATTTTGACGTCAGTGATATAATTATTTTTTTGCATGGGCATGTTGAATTCGATGCTGCCATTCACCGTTATGTAGAAGGCCTTAATTATTCAGTGGTAAGGAATGCTTCCTATAGGGTCATTCTCTCTAAGAGAACTACTAAGAATCCTCTCAGCATGAATCTATGAAGATTTTATTTTGGAATTGTAGGGGCATTGGAAATTCTAATACCCAAAGGTCTTTATTTCATTACTGTAGACATCATCATCCAGATTTGGTTTGTATTGTAGAACCTATGGTTCCATTTCATTTAGTATCATCTTCATTTTGGCATTCTCTAGGTTTGATTTTAATCACCTTTAATTGCACCACTGTTCCTTCTTTGTGGATTCTTGGAAACTCAACCTCTTTAGTTCCTTCTTGGGTGTCTATTCATTCTTAGCATATTAGTATGGATTTGTGTTTTCATAATCATATGCATTGTATTACCTTTGTCTATGGTAGTGTCTAGAGTAATAAGAGGGTTGAGCTTTGGTTAAATTTAATTTCTATGTTAGCCTCTACTCCTAACTGCTAGATTTTTATGGGTGATTTTAATGCTATTTTGGAATCTCATGAAAAAAAAAGGAAGAGCTCATGCTCTTTGACCTTGTAGAGAGTTCAAATCATTTATTAATATTTGTAATTTAAATGCTATTCCTATGCGTGGAGCTTATTATACTTGGTGTAATGGTCACTTGGTTTCTGATAGAGTGGAAAGCATTTTTAACAGAACTTTGGCTTCTTTGGGATTCTTTTCTTTTTCGCATTCAATTCAATGTTTAGCTCTCTCGGGACATCATTCGTATCATGTTCCTCTATTGTTATCTTATTCTAATGGGTTGGTTCATATTCCCCGATTTAGGTTCTAAGCTATGTGGATTGTTGATCATTCTCTTTAGACTCTGGTGGCTACTAATTGGTCCCAAGGGATGTGGGTTCTTCCTCTGATGTAGGCTTTAATTTCTAAGCTTAAACACCTCCATCAATTTTTAAGACATTGGAATAAAAATGATGTTTGGTATTATCAACCAAAATATTTCAAAATCCTAAGAAAATCTTTTGGTTGTTCAAAACTTAATTTCAATTCAAGGTCTTTCAAATGATCTTCACTAGAAGGAGTTAGAAGCTCATCTCATTCAATAAGAAATTTATCTCAAAGAGAAGTTTAGAGTCAAATGTTTGAAAGCAGGTGATAGAAATACTTATTTTTTTTCATCATCTTATTGCTAGATGTAAGCCTTTACAAGGCATCAATTCTCTAAAAATTGGTGATTATATTGATAAAGATTAATTTCTATTGAAGCTCACATGGTGGATTTTTATAGCAAACTTTTTGGTCCATATCCAAATGTATCTTCTAATCTAACTTTCATTAAAAATATTATTCCTTCTTTAGTTTTTGAAACTGAAAATAATGAGCTTGTTGGAATCCTTTCTTTTAAGGAGATAAAACATTGTGTTTTTTCAATGGATCCCTATATTGCCCCAGGCTCTGATGCTGTCATTGGATTATTCATCATATCTTATTGGGATATAGTTAGTGTTGATATGTGTATAGTTGTTTAGAGCTTTTTTATTTCAAGGAAAATCATTTTGGGCTTTAACTCCAATCTTGTAGATCTTATTTCTAAGGTGAAAGATGTTATTATGATTAAGCAATATCGTCCATTATTCTTAGTAATTTTTGTTTTAAAATTATTACTAAGATTATTGCTGATCGTCTTTCTCTTATTGGTAAGAATATTATTTCTTTTAATCAGTTTGGATTTATTAAAAATAGAATCATCTCTTATTGTATTGCTACAGCTTTAGAAGGTTTTAATTTTCTTAATAAACATTGTTTTGGAGGGAAAATGGCTCTAAAAATAGATATTCAAAAGGCCTTTGATATTATGGATTGGAACTTTATCTTGGATGTTCTAGAGGCCTTTGGTTTTTCTTTCCAGTTCTGTGATTGGATTTTGGATATCTTTTCTTTTGCTCCCATATCTACTATATTGAATGGTGCCCTAATCGTTATTTTGCTTATTCTAGAGGTGTTAGACAAGGAGATCCTTTGTCTTCTCTTTTGTTCTACTTAGCTGAAGATTTTTTAAGTAGATGGCTCTCTAAGGCTGCTAATGATAATCTTTTTGATAAAATCCATTATTCTAAACAATCTTTTTATCATTCTCACCTGCTTTATATCAATGATGTTCTAATTTTTAGAAAGGCTTCCATGAAAAATATTAACTTGGTAGCTCATATGTTTTAAATATTTTAATATATTTTAGGCCAAAGAGTTAATTGGTGTAAGTCTAATATTTTCTTTGGTAAAGCTGTTACCTTTTGGAGAGGTTATTTACTTTAGGGGCTTATTAGGATCAATAGGGGATCTCTTCCTCTAAATTATCATGGGGTTCCCCATTTCAAGGCTCTGTTAGGAAAATTTATTTGCAACATATAGCTGATAAGATTCTCAGCAAATTTGCCATTTGGAAGGGTTCTTCTTTATCCATGGCAGGTAGGCTCATGCTTATTAACTCAATTATTATGAGTTCTTTTATGTACTCTTTTACTATTTACAAATGGCCTAGAAACTTATTGAATTATATGAAAAAATGTATCAAAAATTTCTTTTGGTATAGCTCTATTGATAATAGGAAGCTGGTTGCTGCCCCTTAGTCCATTTGTTGCTTAAACAAAACACATGGTGGTTTGGGCATTAAATATTTGGATTACTTGAATATTGCTCTTCTTGGGAAATTATCTTAGAGTTTGCTTACTCAAAATAAATTCCTTCTCTCTCTTTTAAGAAGTAGGCTACTCATTGCTTCAATTGTTCAAAAGGTTACTCCTATATTTTCTTATATTTTGGAGCTCTGTCTATTTTCTTAAATATTAAGGCTTTTATTAATTTGTTGATAGGTTCTTCCTCTTCTTTAAAGTTCTAGACTAATAAATGGATTTAACCATCTTTAATTAACATGCTTAATATTCCCTTTATATAACAAGCTAATTTGATTGCCCTTATTTCAAATTGCCTTATTAATAGTGTTTGGCATCTTCTAGATAATATTCCTTTGGATGTTAAAAATGATATAATCTAGATCAGGCCTTTAATTGATAGCTCTAATGTTTGTCCCTAGCTTCTTTCAGTTGATGGGATTTATTTTGTTAAAAGTATGCTTGATCTATATTCTCATCTTATGGACTTATGGCGAAGGTTCTTTAGGAAGGAATTTTTACCTCCTTCACACTCAATATTAGGTTGGTGGGCTTATCTTGGATATCTTCCTACTAAGGATAATTTAATAAAAAAGAGCATTTATATAGCTTCTTGATTGGGTATTTATTGTTTGAACTCAGAATAAGTGGACTATATTTTCAGTCATTGCCCGTTTGTGAAAGTAATCTAGCCTTTACCTTCTTTAGTATCCCTTATTTCTTTTTTAAAATATACTTTTAGTTGTCATTTTAGTTCACAAATTAAAGTTCTTTGAATTAGTACTATTATTAGTGCTCTTTGGCTTATTTGGCAATGAAAGGCTAGATATTTCCATTTCTATTCACTGTCTTTTGAATATGATAAAAGAAAGTGCATTTTTCCATCTAGGGATAATATCCAATTTATTAAGTGAACTGCAAACTCTCTCTCTTCTGCATATTACAGATATTCCTCCCAAAGCTCCCAAGATTATTAATGTTAGTTAGTATCCCCCCAATTCAGGTTGGATTAAAGTGAACACTGATGGGTCTGCAATTGGCACTCCAAGATGTTCGGGTGCAAGTGGAATGTTTAGAAATCTGAGAGGTTAAGTGGCAGGGGCTTTTGCATTTAATACTGAAATTGGTTTTGCTTATCTTGTTAAGCTGCATGCTACTATATTTGTTGTTAAGAAAGCCAAAGAATTTGGTTGGAACAACTTATGGTTGGAATGTGATTCTTCATGGGTGGTTTTTTTTATTCAGTTCTCTTTCAGTTGAGGCTCCCTAGATGATTCGTCATTTATGGGATTCTTATTTGCATGATCTTAAAAACATTATTTTTGTAGTCTCTCATATTTTTCGTGAATGGAATGCAATGGCTAACAAATTAGCTAAATATGATGCTCAACAAACCGATTCTCATTGGTGGATCACTTCTACTAGTCTTATTTTTGAAAATTTTAATTCTGTGGAGCGTTTTTGCTTTCATTAGCTTTGGCTATGTTTTTTTGTAATTTTGTATGGATTCTTTTTCTTTTCATTTTTATATTTTTAAGTCCTTTTAGATGATGTGGATTCTAAGATTGTGCCAACCTAGTTGGGATAATTGGGTTCATCCACTCATATTTGGCCTCAACCTTTTAATAAAAAAAAATTAATAACTAATGTTAGTGAACAATTTTCTTTTGCAAAAGATAAAAGGATTGTATTCCACAAATTTGTTAGATTGAACCTAGTTTGAATTATAGGATTGAATGGGGAGGTACAGTAAAGATATTGCCATCGAGAATTAGTGGTTATAAGCCTTCTCAATCTTTTTATTTTTGCATCCCTAAGGTCTTATCTCTTCTCAACTTTTTTCTTTTTTCTTTCAATTCACCTCTATTTCAATTCAAGATATATATTCTACAGGGTTACAATTAACAATTATATCATAGATAATTAGTAAACTATACACAATCCTACCATAACAACTGCAATTAATGTCCATTGTAATTACTTTCAATCGAGCCAAGAAAATAGGAGTATGCCAATAATATATTGGATATTAATCAATATTTTTTTTGGTTAACTCCAGCCATGAAAAATGAGCAAAAATTAATCTTGAATCAAAAATGAGGAGACATTTTCATAATTGCAAGAAACCAAAAAATCTATATTAATCAACATTCTAACCTAGTGGAGATACAAAACTCTTTCCTTCATGAAATTATGTGTTTGAATTGTTGGAGCTACATTTTTTCAAAGTAAGCATATGTAAGTAACATAAGAAGTTGATATTGGCTTTGATAGTGAAATAGTAGTAAAGTAGTCACTCTTCTTTAAGGGTATTATAAGGTGTACGATTCAAATTTTTTCGTGGTCTATTTTTAATTTTATTTTCACCTGATTGAAAAGAAAAAAAATTATCTTTCATTATATAGTTTATCAATACTTAAAATCATATGAGCTTTGTACAGTGACCTTATTCTCATTAATCTCAAGTGTAGTACATACACACTCAACACTCAGATGGTTAGTGTGTGGAAATTAAATGTGGACTGCAATTTATAGATCTAGAGCAAATAGTCGGAAGATGAGAAAATCAAAACATTAGTGACAATTTTTTTAGCCTTGTCATATGGGTCTGCATATGATTGAGAAATCTATCTCAATTCAGAGATGTGCTTTTCAAATTAATGCCATATATATATATATATATATATATATATATGACAACATGACATTGTATAGATGTACTAGAATTGTAATTGACAAAGTCTAAAAAAGAAAAGAAGGATAAAGATTGCAGTGAGAAGGGTCATCATTTTCTTCATATAGTCTAGTGTTGCATCTAGGTTCATCATCGATAGCCATCTTGTCATTGTTCTCTATATTGATGAGCATAGTGTTATGGAATTTGGGTTAATTTCCACCAATAATAACAAATTCACCTTTAAAACTATTGAACAGGTGACTAAAGTATAAATGATTGTACTAAAAATCACCCCAAGGTTTATTCCCAGGAAAGAGTGGTGGGGTCATAATAGTCCCACTTAAAAACCACACTCCTTAGACAGAATTTTACTAAGATGAGTAATTTTAATAGTAAAATAATTATCAACAACTGTACCTGACAATAGCTATTAAATAGACATAAAAAGAATACCAAAATTTAAGGAGGTTTGGCAAATTATGCCTACGTCCTCGGACACTACCAAAATAATATTTCACTAATTGAAAAAATATTACAAAAGAGACAAATATAATACAATTGCCTAAATATATGAGAGGAGATAATATTGTTTGGGATGGCTTGACTAAAGGGGGGAGGAGTTCTTTTATAACCAAAGAACTCCTCCCATTATTTTAAAACTCCAATATGGGATTTTGTTAAAACTAACAAATCTCTATCTTGGCAAAATCCTATACAATTCTCTTATAAATCCAACCATCAGTAGTGTTTGCAAATTTCATCTTTCAATTTGTAACAATATTGATCAAGTCTAAATAATGTTTAAACTTGACCACATTTATCACTTTTGTCATCATATCAGCAAGATTATTAGTAGTTCTAATCTTCTGGATTATGACTCCATCTTCTTCAAAAATCTCCCGTACAAAATGATATCGAACATCGATATGCTTTGTCCTTGCATGATAACCTTGGTTCTTTACTAAATGAATAGCACTTGACTATCAAAATGCATTTTTATGTTCTTTTTCTCCATTCACAGTTCACCAAGCAACCCTTCAAGCCAAATTGCCTCCTTTATAGCCTCTATAACTACCACATACTCTACCTCTATAGTAGACAAAGCGACTATTAACTATAAGGTGGACTTCCAACTAATTGGTGCTTTTACAAAAGTAAACACATAACTAGTAGTTGATCATTGCTTGTCCAAATCACTAGCATAGTTAGAATCACAACACCCAACTACACACTGACCATCTTGCCTATCTTGCTGAAATACCAAACCAATATCTACAGTGTTTATAATATACTATAAAATCCATTTCACAGCTTGCTAATGCTCCTTTCCAGGATCATGCATGTACCTACTCACAACCCTAATTGCTTCTAAAATATTGGGCCTTATACACACCATTTCATACATCAAGCTACCAACAACACTTGCATACGGTACTTTTGACATGTGTTCCCATTCTGCATCATTCTTCGGTGACATGGATGCACTAAGTTTACAATGAGGAGCAAATGGTGTACTAACTGGTTTTAAATTTTCATTCATGCTAAAACATTTTAATACCTTCCTCAGATATTCTATCTAAGATGAACAAAGTCTTCCTAATTTCCTACCTCTAATTATCTATATACCAAGAATCTTCTTTACTTCATCGAGATCCTTCATCCCAAACTTCCTATTCAATTAAGTCTGCAATTTCTCAATTTTTGTTTGACTTCTGGAGTTATCAATATATCATTAACATAAAGAAGAAGATATATATAGGATCCATCTTGTAGCTTGCGCAAATACACATAATGATCATATTTTCTTCTTATGTACTTTTGCCCCATCATAAGCTTGTCAAATCACTTATACCACTGCTTCAAAGATTGCTTCAATCCATACATTAATTTTTCTAATTTGTAAACCATATTTTCTTAACTAGTAACTTTGAATCCATCTGGTTGAGTCATGTAGATTTTCTCATCCAAGTCTCTATGTAAAAATGCAATTTTGACATCTATTTGAACTAGTTCTAAATCCAACTGTGCTACCAAAGCCAATAAAATTCTGATGGAGGAATGTTTTACAACTGGACAAAATACTTCATTATAATATATTCCCTCCATTTATGTGTAGTCTTTATCCACTAAACTTACTTTTTAGTGAACAATATCCTTGTCAGGAAATCCATCTTTCTTTATATATACCCATTTACACCCAATTACCTTCATTCCCTTTATAAGACTAGCTAGTTTCCATGTATGATTCTTTCAAAAGGATTGCATTTCTTAATTCATGGTGATCCTCCATTTTTCATGTCTAAACTTTAGACTACTTCATTATAAGTGGTAAGAACATCATCAATTGCAATTGGTGATGCAGAAGAGACCATATTATCATAACGAGCAGGTTGTCTAATGGTCCTTTTTCCCTACCTTAGTGCAATTGATTCATGTTGCTGTAGAGGTTCTTAGGTCTAAACCTCTTCTTTATTTGACTCTTCTTCTACCATAGGAGAGTCATCATCAGTTTCTTTATTAGTTGGGATAATTCTCTTGCCATCAAACTCTACCTATTTAGGAGTACCATCTGTCAACTCCATTTTTTTTGAAGTCACCTTTCTTAACATGGTAGATTCATCAAAGGTAACATCCCTACCGAAGATTACTTTCTTTGTTTCTAGACACCAAAGATGATAGCCTTTCATACCATAAGTGTTCCTTACAAAGAATGCCTTATTTACTCTTAGATCTAGCTTTGACTCCTTAACATGGTAATATATAGTGGAACCAAACACATATAAGGAATCATAATTTGTAGTAAGTTTTCCAAACCATTTCTCTAATGGCATTTTACCACCAATAACAGTCGATGGTAATCTGTTGATAAGGTGACAAGCATAGACTACAGCCTCAACCAAAAATTCTTTGCCCAACCCAACATTGGAAAACATACATCAAACCTTCTCTAGCAATGTCTAGTTCATTTGCTCTGCCCCCCCTCCCCATTTTATTATGGTGTATTTATAATGATGAAGTGTCTGAAAATATCTTCATCTTCACAAACTTTCAAAAATGGATCAATTTTTAACTCTTCCATGCGGAGACGTTTGACTTTTCTACCTGTTTGAGTCTTCACCATCTTTTTCCATTTAAGGAAAATTCCTAGCACCTCATCCTTTGTCTTCATTGTATACACCCATATTTTTTAGGAAAAATCATCAACAAAGGAAACATAATAGTGTTTTCTTCCTAATGAAGCATTCTTGGAAGGCCCTTTCACATGTAAATGAATATAATCTATAATAGCCTTAGTATCATGGTTGGTTGTTCTAGATTTCACCCTTTTCTTTTTTACCTTTGATGCAATACTCATAAAAATTCAATTTGCAAGCTCGAGCTCTTTTCAATAATCCTTGATCTATTAGTAATTTCAAAGATTTTTGTCTAGCATGCCCCAAGCACATATGGCATAACCTAATTGCTTCTAACTCCTGATCATAAGTAGAAGCAGCCACTACTACTACCCTAATAATTGTAATACCCCAAAAAGTAATACACATTATTTCTTTTTCAAATTCCCTTTATTATCATAAGTGCACCAGAGATGATTCTCATTATCCCATCTTTTGCCCTTACTTCAAAAGCTTTTGACTCTAAGGTTCCCGTAGAAATGAGATTCCTTATCAAATATGGCATTTAATGAACACTTATTAAGCTTCTAATTGATCCATCTTGATTGCTCAAGCGAATTGAGCCAATCCCATGTGTATTAAGAGGGGCATTATTTTATATGTAAATAACTCCACCTTTTAATTCTTTAAAGTCAAAGGACCATTCTTGATTATGAGTCATATGGTGACTACAACCTAAATCTAATAACCATGAACTTGAACAACTAGTTGATGGTATAATAGTAATTGAAAGATCTAAATCTGCATCATCACACTCAGCCATATTTGAATCTGAGATAGCCTTTCCCTTTCTAGGTTTGCCTTTTTCCTTTAGCTTATGACAATCTTTCTTTCAGTGCCCTTTTTTAGACAAAAGACACATTGATCTTTGCTCAGTTTGGACTTTAACTTAGATCTCCCTCTCATTCCTTTATTATGGCTCTACGAATAGCCTCTAACAATAAGAGCTTCTGCTTCAACACTTGTATTTTCTTGCTTTTCTTTCTTTCACAATTCATAATTATATAAGGCTGTAGTTACTTCACTTAAAGACACAACAATGTTGCCACAAAGTATAGTAGTTTTAAGACACTCAAACTCATTAGGAAGCGATCCAACTAGCATTGGAGCTAGGTCTTCATTATTAAAAGTCATGTCCATGTTCATCAAATCAGTTACTAGCTAATTAATTCATCAAATCAGTTACTAGCTAATTAAAGCTAGTAATATGATAATTCATTGTGGTACTTAGAATGTAGTTAAAGTGAAATAATCTCTTTTTCATGTAGAGTTTATTCTGACTGCTTTTCTTTAAGAATTTCTCCTCCAGTGCCTTATATAATTTACTTGTAGAAGTTTCTTTAGAAAATGCATACTTCTATTCTCTAGAAAGACATGATCAAATTATACCACATGCTAATCTATTGATCACCTTCCATTCTTTCTCCTTAACATCATCTGGTTTCTCTCCTTCAATAGCAATGTCTAGACCCTGCTGAAAGAGGGCTAGAACCTCACTTTGCCACATGCTAAAATGACTAGTGCCATAAAAAATCTCCACTACAAATCTAGCATTTTTCATAGCATTTCTTGTCATAATTGAAGATGAAGAAGCTATTGATGCTGATATGGATACTTTTATGTCATTTGTCATTTCTGCTACAAATTCTATTTAATAGTTGTCGATGCGAAATGCCAATTAGCCTAAGGAAATTTTTTTTTGATGTGGAAGATCAACCTAAGCCGCAACCACAGAGCATACTAAAATAAACCAAGAGCTTTGATACCAATTGTTGTGGAATTCATGTTAATGTCCACCAATAATAATAAATTTACCTTGAGATCTATTGCACATGTGACTAAAGTGTAAATGATTGTACTAAAAATTACCCCAAGGTAGATTCTTAGGAAAGAGTGGTGGGGTCACAATGGTCCCATTTAAAAACCACACTCCTTAAACAAAATTTTAGCAAGACAAGTAATTTTAATAGTATAATAAGTTCAACCAATTATGCCTACATCCTCAGACACTACCAAAATAATATTTCACTAATTGAGAAAATATTACAAAAGATAGAGAAATAATACAATTGCCTAAATATAGGATAGGAGATATTTTTTTTTTGGAATGGCTTAACTAAAGGGGGAGGAGTTCTTTTATAACCAAAGAACTTCTCCCATTGTTTTAAAACTCCCGATGTGGAATGTTGTCAAAACTAAAACATAGCCAAATTGAGAACATGAATAGTTCTAGTACATTTATAAGTGCCTATTTGCAACGCAAGCACCAGAGGGTCTCATATATATATATAATGGCTTATAGCCATGTCCTCATGCACACAAAATAGAAAAAATAGTTGGTGACAATAATATGAAGTGTCCCCTAGAGTTCCCTTGACCACTTCATTGTGAACTACTACTCTCCAAACACAAGGAAATTTTATTTTACTCTAAAATATTTGGGGAACTCTAGGTGTCATTTGATGATATATAGGTATACTAATTACAATGCTGATTGTATTAGCAAGCAAATCCTTACTTTAATGACTTACCATGCCTCCTCTTAACATTTTGTGTGGTGTAATAAATAGGAAAAGTCTCTAATTTGAATCTCTTCATTCACTGATATTTATGGTGACTAATTTATAAAGGGAAAGATTGTTTCTGTTATAATAAAGAGAAAGGTTGTTTCTGCTATATACATATATAGCTAAAAAAAACCTTTCTCTTTATCAAATGATAACACATATTATTAAAATTGCTCCACGATGCTACTGAGAAAGTAGTCAAATGGTAACTCTTCTCCAAGGGCATCATGAGGTGTAGAGTTTGACTCCTACCATCATCGATTTAAAATGGAAGGACTACCCTCTTTTGTACTATCCATTAATGGTCGTATGACCTCTCAACTTATAAAAAACAATTGCTCCACAATAGTGCCTAAAGGAAAAAAAATCTTTATATTCTAAATTCTAAAAATTTCAAGCTTTATAAATTTGATTTATTTTTTAACAAAGAATTTTAAAGTTCTTATTATTATTATTATTATTATTATTATTATCATCATTATTTGAAAATTTGATTATCCATTTTCTTAAATTTAAAATTCCTTTTTTTTATTTGTTTTGTTAAAATCTTCATGTTCAATGTTTTTCCCACTTATCGACGGTTAAAATTTTAAGGCACTGTTTACTTAACTCATTTAGAATGGATGATATAATATTTTGTCACATAACTAAAACATTTAATATAGAGGAAGATTCGAATTGCATCTCCCTATTTCTTTTTCCTTACAAAGCCAATATGCCATGCTTAAAAAAATTAGAAACTAAGAATTACTAATTCATTCACTAAAAAAGAATTCCAAAAAAATTATTAACTTAGAAAACATAATAAAGTTTAATTTGAAATATCTACTATTTTTAATTAATAATTCAAGTTCATTAGATGCTGATTAAAAGGGAATGCACATCATTCGTCTTTTTTTCCCCTTACCGATACTGATCCTGGTTTTAAGTTATGCAATTTTTGCATGTTAAGATCAAGCAACTTTAGAACAAGGTGGCCTCTTGAGGATAAAATATATAAATGTGTGTTAACAACATTATATATATAGGGAAATATTAGATGTGACATGTAGCAATATTTGTAGTATGTCGCTATATTTGTGCTATTATTTTTTTATCCACCTTTTTAGTGGACCATAAAAAAAAAGTATATGAATAAAAATAGAAAATCACCAAATTTTTTTCTTTAATATGTAGCCATACAATACAGATGTTGTATATAGTGACATATATCACTGTCTATATAATTATATACCATACATATATAAGATGTACATTTATGATATACAAACACTTGTAAATTCATATGGACACTAATGAGCTCATACGAACTTGAACAAAAACAATCTGAGATTCAAATATTAAAACAATAAATAAGGAATCAATGATGAAATTTATAGAGACTCAGTAGAGTAGAGAGTTCAAAAATAAATTTCTTTAAAAAAAATACATCCAACTTCAATGGTTTATGAATGCTAAATTAATGCACATGCATAAGCTCAGTTGAGAGGCTATACGTTATTATTAGTCTATCCATCCATATCATTGATTCAGTGATAAGAATATGTACTACTACTACTACAAATTCTACAAGGTTCCTAGAATCCCATCCCATCCCATCCCATCTCCCAGTTTTACTTCTCTTCTTCAATTTGGCCTGCATTCGCATCTAGTTTCACTATGAGTTGCTCATTATTTTTTTAATAAGCAACATTTTATTAATAGACTAGGGGGTGGAGAATCACTTGAGGAAAACCTTCAAGTGATGAACCCCCCTCCCTCACTATAAAACTAAGTAAAAAAAATAATACAACCAGTAACCTACATATCGCTAAACAAAGCAAACAAAACCAGTAACTACACCAAGCTTACAAAAGCAAAGAGAACTACTATCTTTGATGTCGGCACCCTATGATAGAACAAGATAAAATGCAATCAGTAGACTGCAGTAGATCCAAAGTTGAAAAACTAAAGAAGGGCGAGTACGTATGACACCAAGTAGAAACTCGAAAGAAAAGCAACTTTTGAACTCTAAGGAAAGAAATATTTTGACCTTCAAAACCACCTCAATTCGATGAAGCCATAAAGACCAAACAATAGCATAAAAGAGAGAGATCCAAAAGCGAGTTTGAGCATGACCATAAGAATAGCTTTTCCATTGCTAAAAAAGGACGATAAGAGTATATGGAACTACTACCTTAATGGCCCCACCACCTATAGAAAAAAGACCATACCACCCAACTAAAATGATAATGAAACAAAAGATGACTCGTAGATTCGCCAAACTGACTACAGAAAACATAGGAATTGCTTCCAATAGGACATAAACCAATGGAAAATAAATAATCTCTAGTGGGAAGCTTATATAAAAAAAACAAACCATAAGAAAAGGTCAATCTTTGTTGGAGTTAAATTTCCATTAATTCAAGCAAACCATAGCATTAGTAGCCAAAAAAAAAAACCTGAATCAAATAGCATAAGGTGTCCCCTAGAGTTCCCTTGAACACTTTATTGGGATGAAAATTTTGTTCTTCTCACTAAAGTGTTTGGGGAACTCTTGATGTCATTTGATCAATTAAATATTCTCTATTTTTTAAACCAATTAACCCTCTTTCTCTCTCATTACAGTTATTGGAATTATCTTTAGACTATAAGGTTACAATCTAAGAGTTCAAATCCAATAAGAGCCAACTCCCCCCTCCCCTCCCCCCAAACCACAAAAAAAAAAAAAAAAAAAAAAAAAAAAAAGGTTTTCCCAATTTATTGAACTTTTTTTTTTTATAAATGGTTTTGTTTTTGGTGCTTTTTTTTTACACAAATTTGGTCATCCTGAGTCAACTGAGAATATTTTTAGACTAATTTATGAGTCAACTGTAATTCTATTTTTTCAGAAAAAATTTAGAGAGCATTTTTCATATTTATTTGAATAAATTTCTGAAATGTTTAAAAGAATGAAACCTTAAAAAAAACACACTAACTCTTTAACATGTCATCATGCATTTCACAATTAATGTATGATTAGATCATTAATGTACATTTGTTACCTCACTTTAACTACTAAACTCCTTTTAATTAATAATCCGTTCAAGTAAAAACTGTACTATCTTGTGCATATTAGCCTAGACACTGCACGAAATTAAATAGCCCATGACTTCAGCCCATGTAAGAATTTCCCATTAAATATGTCAATTTCACATAAAGAAATTACGCAGGATGTGTAAAGGAAGATATGGGAATTATAGAGCAAGAAACTGCTGCCTTATGATTTCAACACGATGACATTAGCGCTTCTTAGAGCAGAAACTTAAACAAGCATTAGCAAAGCTCGCTTTAAGGCATATTCTAACATTAGCTTTCTTTTTTTTTTTTTAACAATTAAATAAAGTGGTTAATTCTCAACATAAAGAGGGATGAGGTTCAATCCTCACTTTCCACAACTCAATAGATAAGAGTTCTCATCTTTTAGATTAAAATGGAGAATTTAAATCTTACATTTCATAATACTCTTCAAGAAGAGTTATTAAGGATAATATGGTTCAAACTTTACACTTCATAATACCATTCGAGAAAAGTTACTACACTTGACTATTCTCTTAGTTGTATAAAATTTTTATTTTTTGGCAAGTTAATCTCATATCTTATTGCAAACTGTAGCCAACTTTTTCAATTATATTCTCAATTAAAATTTATATCAAATTTGAACATTATACTTTTCAAATCATTTTGATTCTAATGAATTTTATTACAAAATCTAAATATAATTTTGAAAAATACTTTAAAATCATGTGAAAAGATATTTATTTACTCATCAAATACTTTTTTCCTTTTTTCCTCGTAAAATAAGTGAGATATAAAAATGACTCAAATCTTGGACTCTCCTTCCCATCCTCACCTATATATATATATATATATATATATATATATATATATAAGCCCTCCAAACTTTGCTACTTAGATAATTTTTTAATTCTATTTTTTCTCATTTTATTTTTGATTTTGTGTTTTCAGTGCTACGTGTATTGATAAAATTTTCCAATTCATGAGTTCTCGTTAATTTGTTGTATGTTGTAATTTTTCTTATTATTTTGATTGTTTTCAATAAGCGTTATGTTATTTTATTTGGTTAATCTTCTTAGTTTTTTTTTCTAACACATGAAAACAACCACCATTTTTTAAAAAAATAATTATGATCAAATACCATATTTTTTAAATAAAGGGTTTATTGCACCAATAGTACTTTAAATTTGTGATATATTTTATGTTGGTACCACATTTTTAGTTTTTTCTTTTCAATTACTGAAGTTATATTTTTGTTTCAAGTTAAAGCACCTTAAAGATATCCAATCAAATTTAGCATATGTGACAGCCGGAATAAATATATTCTTAGCATATTCACCATGTAAAGAATCCCAATAGCAACATAATTATCTTATGGATCCTAAAAAGTGAACAAAATTGAATATACTAAGAATATGCTTTAGTAATTGGACAATAAGCAATCCTTATAGCAGTAGATTGGAAAATAATTGCTAACGTCAAACCACTTTTCAATGCAAGTTTCATGAAAAAGACGATCACAAGGCATAACAGCAGCAAAATCCTCTATCTCCTCCAAGCATATGGTAAAGAGTATTTGGCATTCACCAATAGGTTTTGTCTTTGTTTCTTTACCCTCCTTTATATTTTCATCATAAGCAGGCTTGCTATTGATCCCCACTTGAACACGCTTCAAGCTTCTAGATTTTTTAGCAATCGACACCATTCTGTGGTTTTCTTCTTCATATTCATGGATTATATCTTATTCTTTATAGTTATGAATACAGTGATACTGCAATAAGATGTCAAAGTACAGGAGGTTGCACTACTGCTGCGTTACAGGAGGATTTATTATGATTATGCTACCAACATTATTTACCATATGCAAAACCAACATTGGCCAAAGCTGAAGAATTAATCCAAAGCGAGATAGCCTAGGCCAAAGATGGTCGGACAACACCTCATTGTTTTTAAGCAACCTAATATTAAAAACCAAAGAATCTGTACTGATCTTAGGTGTATCAATAACAGAACCAATAGACTCCTCTATACCATAATCATAAACGATGACAGTTTCATGCTCTATACTGATATGAGGAGATAATGGTCCACTGCTCAGACTCTCCCATGCACAACGAACCTCTTATGCACTATAATCAATATGAACATTCATATCCATATGGATGATTGGGTAAAGAAATTGGAAATGAAGAGAAGATGGAGTTCAAAATTAATTGAAATAATGGCAAATACACAAAGTAAAGATTTAGGAAGGCTAAATTTATAAGGATTCATCTGATAGGCAGTTGGATAATTTTCTTTCCTGATTGTTATAGGATTTTAGAAGAATTTGCCACTTTGGTTTAGCATAAATAAATTAACCTGCCTAATTAGACTTCTTCAAGTCTTTGTAAGAATTTTTTTTGAAATAGGGTTTCTTGTCCTGATTGTTGTAGGATTTTAGTGGAATTTTTCACATTAGTTTGGCATAAATAAATTAACCTGCCTTAGAGTTCTTCAAGTCTTGGTAAGAAATTTTTTATTTTTTAAACTAGGTTTTCCTATTTTAGGTTTTTAAAGGAATTTGCCACCTTAGTTTAGCATAAATAAATTAACCTACCTTAGAGTTCTTCTTGTCTTAGAATTTTTTATTTTTAAATAGGGAGATCATAACTTCAAAAGTCTACATAACAAGGGTAGTCGTCCTTTTTAAATTGAGAATGACAATAATTGAATAGTAATTCAAATTTAAATAGTAGTCCCTCTTTTCTAAACTGTAATCACCATTTTTTGGTCATTACCCTCATTACTCCAATTATCATCCTCCTGCTATCACTAGAAAACCTCGTGGTCGATGTTAGATTTTCCACTATCACAACCATACAACAAACAAGTGTCATCGGTACTATGACAATCGTTCGCCTCCATCATCGATGCAAGCTCATTTCACCATATATCAACCACCTTCTCTACTACTTTACCATACGCCATATTCAGGTGAAGCCCAAACTGCACCATACAATCTATGGCATCCAGACACAGGTGCTTCCTACCATATGAAACCCAATAAATAAATATTGTCTCACTCTCCTCCTTATTCTGGCTCAGATTAGGTATTAATAAGTAATGGTCAGCCTCTTCCTAATGAAAATAGAAGTACATCCTTTTATAATTTAATGTCTTCTAATAGCAATCTTATTCTTAAGAATGTTCTTTATGTACCTCAATTAACCAAACTGCTTCTTTCAATACAAAAACTAACGACTAACAATAAACATTTCTTTGAATTTTTGCCACATGAATTTTTCATTAAGGATCAACATACCAAGGTAACCTTATTATGAGGTCGAAGTCATAATGGACTATATGTGATACCATCAAAATGCCTTAAAGAAGCTCTCTGCATCACTCTCTCCTCCATTGATGATTGGCATGCTAGACTTGGTCACTTCCATCGTCACATTGTGTCCCAAATTATTAGCAACAATAAAATTCCAGTTAGTTCATCCAATAACTCACCTTGTTCTTCTTATATTCTTGGGAAATTTTCTAAGTTACCCTTTGCTACAATCGAACATCAATTAAATTCTCCTTTTTAAATTATTGACTCTGGTCTCTAGGGTCCTTCCCTAATTTTATCATTTCATGGTTATGATTATTTTTGTAGTCTTTGTTGATGACTTCACTAGATTTTCATGGATTTGCTTTCTTAAAAATAAAAGCGATGTGTATTCCAATTTTCTTAATTTTGAATCTTATGTTAAAAGGCAATTTCACTCAAAAATTCTTACTTTTCATTCAGACTGAGGGATGAATTCAAAAATTACATCCATACTTTAATAAACATGGAATTATTCATCGAATTTTATGCCCCTATACGCATGAACAAAATGATCTTTTAGAAAAAAAAAATTGAACATATAGTGGACACTAGATTGACACTAATGGCTCATGCTCTCATTCTTTTTTGATTTTGGTCCTTTGCATTTCGTACAACAATTATTTCCATCAATATTTTACCAGCTCCAACTCTTTAAAATTCCACACCTTTTCATAAATTGTACAAAAAATCTCCAAATTACATGGACAAAAAAGTTTTTAGATGTGCTATCTTTCCATATCTCATACCATACAATAAAAATAAGTTTTCTTATCACAGTAAACAATGTGTTTACCTTGGTCATGCTCACAATCATGCCACTTTTAATTATTTAGATATAGAAATGATAAAAAATTTATTGTTAGACATGCCAAATTTTATAAAGGCACATTACCATTTAAGCTTTACCCATCCCTGACTATCCAGCCCACCAATATCAATATACTGTGGCTCATATTATAGGCTCTATTTACTACTTTCGTCTCCTATTTAGGTAAGTCTCCTCTTCCTATTTGTTCTCCTTCCCATCCCATTCTTCCTCTAACACTCTTATCTTCTCCAAATTCTACTATATCACAAACTCCTCCTTCCACACTCATATCACCTATCCCCAACCATCAACCACCCACCCAAATCCAACATATACCTTTAACCTCATATGTTGTTACTCAACCTGGTAATGTCCAAAATCTCATCATCATCCCTTATCCATTATCTATGAAAATAACCTCACCTGTTAGTACACCGTAACCTATCCATTCCTCCTAACCATTCTTTATAAAATTAGATCCCTACTATAACCCAATTAGGTTAGCCTCAACCTGATTATAGACCTCACCTCTTATCTGAATATCCACTAACTCACCTCCTCTTTCCCATCATCACAACCCCTTTGCACCCATCCTATATAACTTACCCAAGAAAACCACCCAAACACCAAACCCTCATCACTCTTTTAACTAATTCAAAATTGAATTATCTTCACTATGAACCACATTCCTTTAAGATTGTTAATAAATACAGTGAATGGTGAAAGGCAATGGACCATGAGATATTAGCTTTCTATAATACTAATACATGGACATTGTTTGAAAAACTACATGGAGCTAATGTTATTGCAAATAAATGGCTCTATCACATCAAAAGGAGATCATATGGAACCATTAAGAGGTACAAGGCTCACCTTGTGGCAAAGGGATTCACTTAAATTTTTGGCATTGATTATAAAGAAACATATAACTCAATGATCAAAGCCATAACCATTCAGTTGTTTCTTGCTCTTGCCATAATGAATAAATGGTCCATGGAACAACTAGATGTAACCAATGCCTTCCTACATGGTAATGTGATGGAAGAATTGTACATGGCATAATCATAAGGCTATGTCTATCCTGCTCATCCTCACCATGTTTGCCAATTGCATCAATCCCTTTATGGCTTAAAATAAGCCCCATGGGCCTGGTTTGATCATTTAACCACTTTCCTTCCTTCTTTGCATTTTACTTCTTCCAAGGCAAACACTTCTCTTTTCATTCTTTATCAAAATATTGACATTGTTTTCCTCTTAGTATATATGAATGACATTGTACTTACAGGTTCAAATGATGTCTTGATTCATTGAATCATTACATCATTGCAATATGAAATTCCTATTCGTGACTTTGGTGCCCTTCATTATTTTATAGGAATTGAATTACAAGACAATGACACCGGCACACTTATCACTCAACAATGCTATAACACAGATCTTCTACAATGACATGGAATGCATGAGTGCAAACCCTGTGCCACACCTATGGCACCATCCTCTAAACTTTTAAAGCACATAGGCACTCCTTTAAATCATGGTGACACATATCACTAAATCATTAGAGCACTCTAATATGCAACCATCATTAGGCCATACATTGCCTATAGTGTCAATAAATTATGTCAATACATGCACAATCCTACTGATCTCTATTGGCAAGCACTCAAGTGACTTATATGATATCTTCAAGGAATAAAGACATATGGTTTGTTTTACTCCCTCAACTCTATATCTACCTTGCACTATTACACAAATGGTGTTTAGGGAGAGGATATTTATAATAGAAGATCCACTTCAAGCTATGCAATTTATCTTGGATCATTATTGATTTCTTGGCTTGCCAAGAAACAATAAACTATTACTAGATCATCCATTGAAAGTGAATACAAGGCTATAGCCAATGCCACCATTGAACGTATTCGCAAACCTGTACCTCATGCTACTCTCTATTATAATAATATTATTGCCATTCACTTAAGTTTAAATCTAATTTTTCATGCTCAAATGAAACATATTGAGCTTGATTATCACTTTGCAGAGAAAAAGCGAAATTTAATTCCCTCAAAGTTCAATTTAAAGATAATAAAGGACACAGCATAATAAAGAGAAATATAAATAATTTATATTATAAACATTTATTATTAAAAAGTTTGGCTACATAGAGGGAAATAAGTTGTATTTAATAAATTTGTACACCAATGATTTTTTAATAGAAAAATAAAGTTCTAAATACTTAAACATCAATAATGCATTTTTTGCATTTTATCTTTATATAATTCTCATTTATTAGGTCTTGTAGTTTTCGTTTCTAATGTCTTCTCCATCTTCCTTGTAAATTTGTTTGAAGTTCCTGTTATAAAATGAGGATGTGGCACCATAGTTCTCAATATTTTGTGAGTTTTGTAAAATTTTATTGCATAATCTAGGTCTTCAATCATTTACAAAAAAATTTGTGTTCCTTTGTTATTACAAAATGTATGCTCAATTATTGTATATGTGAAAGTTGCATATTTCCTCGTAAGCTTAATCTTTTAATATTCATAATAATTTTAGCAAAAAGAGAAAAGCAATTGCATTAAAAGTTAACATATGATTTGCAATGATTAACTAATTAGTTTAGAGAACATTTATGACATATCTTATCTAGTTTCATTTATCAATAGTATGAAAATTATTATACAAATCAAACTTGGATATGCAAACTATTCTTTTATGCATACATATAAATCATAAATTAGTCAATATATTCAAAATGATACTTTACTCGACATCAATGCTAATAAGATCCTACAAATATCTAGAATTTATTAAATAACTAGAAAGTGTGAGCACATATGGAGATTAAAAAAATGGAGATTAAGAATCTAGCTAGAGTGTTAGACAATCTATACAATTAAAGAAACATGAACTAACAGAATAAAAAATACAAAGAAGGTTAAACTTAGCAGCAATCAATTTCCTCTTCTTTTCTAGATACTTTTTTTGAGGGCCAAGCTTTTCCTACTTTAGTCTTAAACTTTCTTATAAAAATTTAACTAGGACTTAATAATGGCAATAAGGTTGTGCTCTAACATAGAATTTGAACATAAATATTTTGTTACTTCTCATTACTAATTTTTGATATTAACTTCCTCAAAGCAAAATTTTGTCAGTTTTTTTCCCTTACAATAAATATTTGAAGTTAAACTTGCCTAACAGTTGTAGACATTAGGGTAGCTTCAAGGGGGAATAAGTAGTCTATTTTCATATAGATGGATTTAAATGATACAAACATGTTATTTTATTCCAAAAGATTACAAATTTATTAAAAACTATATACAGTGACCAATTACTTTAAAGCCTTTTGAAAGTAATAAAACTATTGAAATACAGTCTGCAAACACTCCCCATACTAAGATTTAGTACAACTTACCAAGAAATAACCATATAAAGCATAAAAAATCTCTAGGGCTTATCAAGAGAAGGGGCAACTTCTAAAAGAGGAAAAAGAATAATTTAAACACCTCAACTAGTATTTTGCTTCATTAACTCTTCTTAGTGCCAATCAACCATAAAAAAAATTCTCACTATGATTTAACTACCATCCATCTTCCATGATCACTATGAATGTGTGTTCATTCAATACCTCAGATTATCTGTTAAGCTCATGCAGCGAAGACAACAAGTGAACATATACATCATAATTTTTACATTCTATTGCTTGACTCCACTGTTATACATGCTAAATAATTGAACATCATTTCCTCCTAAATTGAAACACCATAAACCAAAGACAATAAAAAAAAAAATTCAGAAAAAAGAATTTACCAGAATTTTACAATAACAACAAAAAAGAATAACATCTAAATTATGGGATAATATCTAAATTATGGTTGTAAGGGAGCGTTCAAGTGCATTACCTATCGCAAAATCAAAGGCCAAGATTCTTAAGAGATTTGCAGTATTCACCAACTGATCACAAAAAAAAGGAGAGACGATATAAAATAATTAAATAAATAATAATCAAACCTACAACATAAATTCCAAATAAAAGGGATAAGAATATTAAAAATTGCAAAACAAAATAGTCATGCTGAGCTGACTCATCTTCTGTAGTATATGAAGAAAAAAACAAAATATAATTGCAAATCATTCAAATTGCAAGAAAAAAACTATATAAGAAAATATTTCCTTAATTTTGTTAGAAAAAATGACAATTGTTTTCCTTACAACCTATAACTATTTCAATTGTAGCGTCAAATTAGGTGCAAAAGAGAAAAAAAAAATGTAACTTTACAGGTTTAAACTACATTATATAATATCTTAAAAATGAAATAGACTAAGAAAAGGATAGTAATCACACATATAGCAAGCATGCCAAACCTTCCAAAAAAACCTAGAAATTGAAATATAAAAAGGGAAGAAGAAATCAAGGAAAAAGAACAAAATTTTACTTATCAACAAAAAAAACTAAGAGACAATGAAATTAAAAAAGGAGCAAATCAGAATAAATCATGGAGGTACCTTCATAGGGAGGATGCAGAGGAGAAGGCCAGTTCACTCACCTGAGGTAGAAGTAATTATTGGTGATGAAAAGCAATAATTTTTTTAAGAAAAATTTCACAAATTCAACAATCAAATTTTAATAAAATATAATTCAATAATAAAATGTTTGTTGATTAAAAAATAGAATATTAACAAATAACAATAATTTGCAGCAAAATCAGCATTGGAAATTACATGTAGTTACTTAGAATTAATTGAGTTTTTAATATGCACTCATCAAATGTAGTAGAAAATATTAATTACACAGTTGCATAATTCTGTAATACCATGCATAATAGTTATAAACTAAAGATGATATACAATCAATCACAATTGCCTACAGAACTTTGAATTTGCATATATTAAAGTATCATTATCTTCATTTTCAAGTTTATTTCCTATAAGTGCAAGTGCTTCAAGATTAACTGATGAACATAATATTGGCGGCGATGTACGTTGAACTGTAATACCCCACATATATATATATATGTATATATAATTATTTAATATTGAGGGATACATTTTCTCAAGAAGTACTATTAATAGTTAAATTTCATATCTATTCACATGTGTATATATATATATATATATATAGATAAATATATATACATAATATAGTATAAAGCGTAATTATATACTTGTGTATATATATGTATATATATATATATATATATATATATATATATATATATGTATTTATTGATGATATAAATATATATATATAGTATATATGTATATAGTAATAATGTAGTATGATAAGTATAGTATATAAATGTATATATGTAGGTATGTATGTATATATATATATATATATACATTAGTTTATATTATAGTATATATATAAGTATATGTATATATATATAATATATATATATATGTATATGTATGTGTTTGAAGGGAAGAGGCCGACCGAGCTTCCCTCCTTCCCCCACCTCCGCGAATCCTTCGACCACCACCGGCACTGCGCCTCCCCCACCTCCGGCCGCCGTCTGCTACTCCCCCTTCCTTCTCCCTCGCCTCCGGCCACCCGCAGAACCGTCGGAAGCCGCTGGGAAGAAGAAGGCCGAGAGTTTAGCTCTAACCCGCCCAAGCTTCGTCCGGCCACCATTTTCCTCCATTCCGGTGCCAATCTCCTCCCCTTGCACCGGTGAGGCTTAATCTAACCTTTGTTTAAGCTTTGGCCATGGATTGATTGAGTTTTGGTTGATTTTAGTTTGTGAACTCTAGGGTTTCGAATTTTTTTTAGCTTAATCTAGCTTGATTCATGCCAACTCCCTTTACAAATATGATTCCTAGTAGCTTAATCTACCTCTAGGAATTTTTGTATAATTTTTGGAATTTATTTTGATTTTTGGTGAATTTTGGATATTTAAATAATTTTTTTAGGGATTTTCGGGAATTAATTATAAAAATGGTAAATAATAATAATAATTGACATTTTGGTGATATTAAGTGTTGAAATTAATTTTAGAGTAAGGTAGATAATTTAAGAAAATTATACAAATTTTCTAGGAATTTTATGTTTTATGTCAAAATATAATAATTAGATTAATTTTGAAACTTTGGGTTAAATAGGTAATGAAATTTATAAATGAGGTTATTAGTGAATAATATGAATTTTGGAACTCAAATTATAATTTTTGAGATTTTTTATACTATTTTTATAACTATAGTTGAGTTTATGCCAAAATTGATTTTTGGGGTAAATAATATTTTTGGGAGAAATTTGTTGGTTAATTAAATGTTTTAATTACATTAAGCAAATGTATTCTGAGAAAATGAATTTTTGGCATGATTAAATAATTTTTAGGAATTATTTTCAGTAGTAAAAGCTCATTATGTATTTAGGGGGGTAAAAATGTAATTTACACTAAAATATGATAAGTATATATTTTAATTAGTTTTATTAATAATTAAAGGGTTTAGATAATTTTTATAAATTAATTGACATGATTTCCTAATTAATGTAAATTTTGAATATCAAATTCCTAATATATATATATAATTATATATGTATACATATAATACAAATCTAATTTGCTCAATTTTGAGTAATGGAGATTTTGTATAATCTTATCTATTCTAATATGTATGAACGTGATATGTATTTGGGAAATACATATTATTAAATTGTGATTTTTTTTTTATTTGAGTTGTGATATCGGTCGAGGCAAATTGTATTTTGGGAGCCCGACTCGAGTGTGGATGGTTTTGGATTTAGAAGTGCGTTTTCTATGCAGGTCTGGCTCTACCTTTGGTAGAGAGATGTCCGTTTTACAGAGGAGACTCTGCCGAAATTTCGGTAGATTTTCTCGTAAAACGTGATATCCGTAGAATGTCTACCGTTAATTAGGTTAAAACCTGTCTGTCGAGTCAGTTTGGAATTTCATTGCTTTGTTGATTTTTTTTGGTTTCGATGTCCAAAGTCATATTCTAAAAGTCGATTATTATTTTTCCTTTAGATCATTTCGGAGCAGAAGCTGTGAGGCCGAGGCAGACGCGTGGTCGTCAGCCTTCACATTCATCCTGTAAGTCAGTAGAACGATCTGTGCGTGTGTTTATGTAAAAATACATGCGCTCGTATTTTATTACATTGATTACATGATTTATTTAATTTAATGCTATTATTTAAGATTTAAATGCAAATTATTTATTTAAAATCGATTTGAGAAATTTTGGTAGAACGAGCTACCTGGTGGGCTTCACCAGGACTATGTGCACATGGTAGAGATTGAGAGATGGATCCGTGATATATATGATTGATGAATGTTAAACTGGGACGGGTGCCTCGGTGGAAGCCATTGCTCTCGGGGACCGCCAGTGATTGTAAGGTTATTAATGGACTGGGATGGGTGCCTCGGTTGATGCCTTTGCTCTCGGGGACCGCCAGATCCACATATTTGGATTAAGTGGATGACTACGGCTTGGTGCCTCGGTTGATGCCCTTGCTCTCGGGGACCGGTAGTCTAGTTGGAATAAGTGGGCCCGATTGGCCATTTAGACTTGGGTCTAAGGTTCTACCGAGATTTTCAAAGCTATAATTATATATATTATAAATTATTTTCACTATAAAAATATATATAGTTTTCAAAAAGGTTTTCAAACCGTACAGCTCTTTTATTGACTTACTCAGTGAGGTCTGATTCCCCTCAATTTATTTTTCAGGAGCTTGGGAGTTTGACCTCAGACTACCTCTACGCCGGATTTCTTCTTCACCGGCAATTTTATGTAGGTCATTGTAAGCTGTACTATGTATTAATCTAGGATGCTACAGTAGTATATGTATTGAGGATCTGAATGGTTTAAACTAAATTATGTAGTTTATTTGTACCAAATACATTTATGTATGTGACATAAATTCAATTTATAATGTGAAATGTTATATCATATTTTTATTAAACACTGGATTTTGTGTAAATTGAGAAAAATCAGTTTGATAATATGTTCTGTTTTTAATTTAAGTAAAGATATGAATGGTTTTATTTTCTTTCCTTTAGGCTTACTACGGGTTTCGGTGGCCTTATGCCTACCCATTCCCTAGTGCCGGTCACGTGCCCTCGGGTTCGGGTCGTGACAAAGTTGGTATCAGAGCATAAGTTCGATTAATTGTCTATGTCTGTCTTTCTATGTAACTACTGCAGCTTTAGGATTGATAATTGTCCTTGAGATGTTCGTGTACCTCGTTCCGTGTTGCTTTAAATATTCTTACCCCGTTTTGAATCCAATTTTTTTTCTTGTCTTCCTTTCAGAATGAGGCGTGTGCGTACCGACCCAGATGCTGATCCGTCCCTTAGGCTAGATGAGCAGTCTGTGCATGATGAGGCTCCCCTTCCTGCTCCACGTCGTAGGGGCAGAGGTAGAGGTAGAGGTCGAGCCAGGGCAGCTGCGGCTGAGATTCCTGATCAGCAGCCAGTCGAGCCTGAAGTCCCAGCTGTCGACCCCACAGCCTTTACAGCTGGACTAGCAGGGATTAATCAAGGTCTAGCAGCATTGAATCAGGCGATGCCCCTTGTACAGCAGATGCTTCAGCAGAGGAACCAGGGTATGTCAGACACTGAAGCAGCCCTTCTTTACTCTCGGATTGGTAGAGTTTCTTTCGACGGTACGGGTGATGCCTTAGACTTTATTAATGCGATTGAGGCACGCACCAGGACTAGGCACACGGATTATCAGAGGATTATGATTGTGGAGTTGTCGGTACAGGCGGCTGCTCAGGATTGGTTTATGCAGTCGATTCAGCCATCGATGCACGAGCTGACTTGGCCAGAGTTTAAGGACCGCTTTTTGAGGTTTTTCTGTCCTCCAGCCACCAGAGATGCCTACAGGTGGCAGCTACTCCACATCACTAGAGGCGATAGGTCAGTGGAGGACTATACCAGAGAGTTTAATAGACTGTCTCGACATGCAGAAGATATCAGGAGGGATCCTTACAGAGCAGTAGAGCTGTATGTTACTGGATTAGGACCCGCTTTTGTTGGTATGCGTACCGAGGACCGCACCTTGGAGAGTGTGATTGAGGAGGCCCGTTTGATAGAGAGGCGACATATCCGCCAGGGCACCATGATAGATCCTTATATGATCGGGGGCAGTGGTCATGGTGTAGCTCCCGGGTACCAGCAGCCAGCATTTCACATCGGCAGTTCGAATCAGCAGGCTGCGGGTAGTTCTCAGCAGAGTGGTAGGAGGTCCAGGACTCACAGAGTTGGCCGACATGGATATGTTTCAAACAGGAGAACCGGCAGGAGTCACCGATTCGGTGCAGGAGTTAGTAGCAGTAGTAGTGGGCAGAGTACCGGGCAGAGTAGTTCTGGGTCTGGAGCTAGTGCTTGTGCGAGCTGTGGACGATTTCATCAGGGCCCATGTCATATGTTGACGGGCGCTTGCTTTAGGTGTGGACAGGTTGGACACCTTGCCAGAGCTTGTCCCCACTCCGGATACCAGCCACAGTACGTTCAGGGTTCGTCTTCCTCAGTGGCTCAGCCCTATTATCCGATGCCTCAGCAGTATCGAGCACCCACACAGCCACAACAGAGACCACCTCAGCATATGAATCAGCAAGGTCGAGGTTCAGTTGGTAGACCTAGTGGACGTGGTTTTGCGCAGCCTTCGACTTCTCAGCAGGCAGGTCGTGGTCAGGCTCGAGTGTTCACTTTGACACCACAGGATGCTCAGACTTCGAATGCAGTGGTAGCAGGTATTCTCTCAGTCTGTGCATACGATGCTAGAGTGTTGTTTGATCCCGGTGCTTCACATTCCTTCATTTCTCCTGTGTTCGCTTCGAGAATCGAGTGGCAGCCTTCTAAGTTGTCCTTTCCTCTATCTGTTTCGACTCCTCTGAGTGACGAGTTAGAGACAGATGTTTTCTTTCCTTCGTGTCCGGTGATGGTTGATGGTAGAGAACTATTGGCAGACTTAGTATTGCTCGACGTACTGGAATTCGATGTCATTTTGGGCATGGATTGGTTGTCGAGGTATTATGCCTATGTGAATTGTAGAGAGAAAGAAGTGGTGTTCAGGATTCCGGGTGAAGAAGAATTCTGTTTCAAGGGTGAAAGGAGCTCCATGCCTCATAATCTCATTTCTGCCATTATAGCCCGGAAGATGCTTAGAAGTGGTTGTCAGGGTTACTTGGCAGTAGTAAGGGATGTTGAAAAGGAGAATGTGGCAATTGAACAGGTGCCAGTGGTGTGTGAATTTCTAGATGTCTTTCCTGAAGAATTACCAGGGTTACCACCAGATAGAGAGATAGAGTTCTGTATCGATGTCATACATGGTACGGATCCTATTTCTATGCCACCTTACAGAATGGCACCAGCTGAACTGCAGGAGCTGAAAGAGCAGTTGCAGGAGTTGCTTGATAAGGGTTTCATCAGACCCAGTACATCGCCTTGGGGTGCTCCGGTGTTGTTCGTGAAGAAGAAAGATGGTAGCCTTCGACTTTGTATCGACTACAGGCAATTGAATAAAGTCACTATCAAGAACAAGTACCCACTTCCGAGGATCGATGATCTGTTTGATCAACTTCAAGGTGCTACATGCTTTTCTAAAATAGACCTACGATCCGGGTATCATCAGTTGAGAATCAGAAGAGGTGATGAGCCCAAGACAGCCTTTCGAACAAGATATGGCCATTATGAGTTTTTAGTAATGTCCTTTGGACTGACTAACGCTCCAGCAGCCTTTATGGACTTGATGAATCGGGTATTTAGGCCATACTTGGATCGGTTTGTGATAGTTTTCATTGATGACATTTTGGTTTATTCTAAGAGTGAGGCTGAGCATGTGATGCATCTGAGAAGGGTACTTCAGACTTTAAGAGAGCATAGATTGTATGCCAAGTTCTCAAAGTGCGAGTTCTGGTTGTATCAAGTGGCATTTCTAGGCCACGTGGTTTCTCGAGATGGTATACAGGTGGACCCTAAGAAGATTGAGGCTATTACAGAATGGCCAAGGCCGACTACAGTTAGGGAAGTACGGAGTTTCCTGGGTCTAGCAGGCTATTACAGGAGATTTGTGAAGGACTTCTCTAGAATTGCTGCACCTTTGACAAGGTTGACCCAGAAGAATGTTAAGTTTGTATGGACGGACAAATGCGAAGAACATTTCCATTTATTGAAGAACTTATTGACGTCAGCACCGATTCTAACTTTGCCCTCTGGAACTGAAGGTTATACGGTGTATTGTGATGCTTCCAGAGTGGGATTGGGCTGTGTGTTGATGCAAAATGGCCAAGTGATTGCTTACGCTTCGAGGCAGTTGAAGAAGCACGAGCAGAACTATCCTACTCACGACTTAGAGATGGCAGCCGTGGTGTTTACTTTAAAAATATGGAGGCATTACTTGTACGGAGTGACATGTGAGATATACACAGATCATAAGAGCTTGAAATATATTTTCCAGCAGAGGGACTTGAATCTGAGGCAGAGGAGATGGATGGAACTTCTTAAGGATTATGATTGCTCCATTTTATACCATCCAGGCAAGGCTAATGTTGTTGCGGATGCCTTGAGTAGGAAATCAGCAGGCAGCCTTGCCCATATTAGCACAGGGAGAAGGTCCATTATCAAGGAGTTACATGGATTAATTGATCAGGGGTTGCAGATGAAAGTTACCCGAAAGTGCCTTTTTGCTCAATTCAGTGTACGGTCAGTATACTTGGATCGGGTGAAGGCAGCTCAGAGCAGAGACCCCCAGTTACAGAGAATCATGTATGAAGTGCAACAAGGGCAATCACGGGACTTTGTAATTGACAAGGAAGGTATATTGCGATTGGGCACTAGGATTTGTGTGCCAGATGTTGATGACTTGAGAAAGGAGATCATGGAAGAAGCACATTATTCTGCATATAGCATTCATCCGGGTTCTACCAAGATGTATCATAATCTGAAAGATACATATTGGTGGAATGGAATGAAGAAGGACATCGCAGAGTTTGTATCCAGGTGCTTAACTTGCCAGCAAGTAAAGCTTGAACATCAGAGACCCTCGGGACTGTTGCAGCCTATGCCAATTCCTGAATGGAAATGGGATATGATAGCCATGGATTTCGTGACTGGACTACCTCGAGCTACTGGAGGCTATGACGCTATTTGGGTGATTATTGACAGGTTGACTAAGTCAGCACACTTTCTACCTATAAAGAAGACGTACTCTACTGATAGATTGGCAAGACTTTATGTCAATAGAATCGTTTGTCTACATGGGGTACCTGTGAGCATAGTGTCGGATAGAGGAGCCACCTTTACCTCAGTCTTTTGGCAAGAATTACACAAGGCCTTGGGTACCAGATTGGACTTCAGTACGGCGTTCCACCCTTAGACAGATGGTCAGTCAGAGAGGACCATCCAAACATTAGAAGATATGTTGAGGATGTGTGTAATGGATTTTGGAGGACAATGGGATTCACACTTGCCACTGATTGAGTTTGCCTATAACAACAGCTATCATGCTAGCATTGAGATGGCTCCATATGAGGCACTATATGGTAGGAAGTGTAGATCACCTTTGTGTTGGGAGATTGGAGAGAGGCAGTTAACGGGACCAGAGTTGGTGCAGATCACATCAGAGAAAGTTCCCATTATACAGCAGAGATTGAAGACAGCCTTTAGTAGACAGAAGAGCTACGCTGACCCCAGAAGGAAGGATGTATCCTTTATGGTTGGAGACATGGTGTTCCTGAAGGTATCTCCAATGAAAGGAGTTATGAGATTTGGCAAAAAGGGTAAGCTAGCTCCTAGATACATTGGACCATTTGAGATTCGGTCCAGAGTAGGTGAAGTGGCTTATAGGCTAGTATTACCACCAGAGCTATCGAGAATCCATCCTGTATTTCATGTTTCCATGTTGAGGAAATACGTCCCTGATCCGTCTCACGTGTTGCAACCTCAAGCCGTAGAGCTTAGCGATGATTTGACTTACGAGGAGTACCCGGTGGCGATTGTGGATCGCCAAATCCGACAGCTGCGGACTAAGGAGATACCGATGGTGAAGGTGTTATGGAGTAACCATTCTGCAGAAGATTGCACCTGGGAAACTGAAGCTGAGATGCGAGTTTCGTTCCCGTATCTCTTTTCTTCTTAGCTTTGTAATTCCTCTTTTCTTTCTTTTCTTGAATTCGAGGACGAATTCATATAAGGAGGAGAGACTGTAATACCCCACATATATATATATATGTATATATAATTATTTAATATTGAGGGATACATTTTCTCAAGAAGTACTATTAATAGTTAAATTTCATATCTATTCACATGTGTATATATATATATATATATATAGATAAATATATATACATAATATAGTATAAAGCGTAATTATATACTTGTGTATATATATGTATATATATATATATATATATATATATATATATATATATATATATATGTATTTATTGATGATATAAATATATATATATAGTATATATGTATATAGTAATAATGTAGTATGATAAGTATAGTATATAAATGTATATATGTAGGTATGTATGTATATATATATATATATATACATTAGTTTATATTATAGTATATATATAAGTATATGTATATATATATAATATATATATATATGTATATGTATGTGTTTGAAGGGAAGAGGCCGACCGAGCTTCCCTCCTTCCCCCACCTCCGCGAATCCTTCGACCACCACCGGCACTGCGCCTCCCCCACCTCCGGCCGCCGTCTGCTACTCCCCCTTCCTTCTCCCTCGCCTCCGGCCACCCGCAGAACCGTCGGAAGCCGCTGGGAAGAAGAAGGCCGAGAGTTTAGCTCTAACCCGCCCAAGCTTCGTCCGGCCACCATTTTCCTCCATTCCGGTGCCAATCTCCTCCCCTTGCACCGGTGAGGCTTAATCTAACCTTTGTTTAAGCTTTGGCCATGGATTGATTGAGTTTTGGTTGATTTTAGTTTGTGAACTCTAGGGTTTCGAATTTTTTTTAGCTTAATCTAGCTTGATTCATGCCAACTCCCTTTACAAATATGATTCCTAGTAGCTTAATCTACCTCTAGGAATTTTTGTATAATTTTTGGAATTTATTTTGATTTTTGGTGAATTTTGGATATTTAAATAATTTTTTTAGGGATTTTCGGGAATTAATTATAAAAATGGTAAATAATAATAATAATTGACATTTTGGTGATATTAAGTGTTGAAATTAATTTTAGAGTAAGGTAGATAATTTAAGAAAATTATACAAATTTTCTAGGAATTTTATGTTTTATGTCAAAATATAATAATTAGATTAATTTTGAAACTTTGGGTTAAATAGGTAATGAAATTTATAAATGAGGTTATTAGTGAATAATATGAATTTTGGAACTCAAATTATAATTTTTGAGATTTTTTATACTATTTTTATAACTATAGTTGAGTTTATGCCAAAATTGATTTTTGGGGTAAATAATATTTTTGGGAGAAATTTGTTGGTTAATTAAATGTTTTAATTACATTAAGCAAATGTATTCTGAGAAAATGAATTTTTGGCATGATTAAATAATTTTTAGGAATTATTTTCAGTAGTAAAAGCTCATTATGTATTTAGGGGGGTAAAAATGTAATTTACACTAAAATATGATAAGTATATATTTTAATTAGTTTTATTAATAATTAAAGGGTTTAGATAATTTTTATAAATTAATTGACATGATTTCCTAATTAATGTAAATTTTGAATATCAAATTCCTAATATATATATATAATTATATATGTATACATATAATACAAATCTAATTTGCTCAATTTTGAGTAATGGAGATTTTGTATAATCTTATCTATTCTAATATGTATGAACGTGATATGTATTTGGGAAATACATATTATTAAATTGTGATTTTTTTTTTATTTGAGTTGTGATATCGGTCGAGGCAAATTGTATTTTGGGAGCCCGACTCGAGTGTGGATGGTTTTGGATTTAGAAGTGCGTTTTCTATGCAGGTCTGGCTCTACCTTTGGTAGAGAGATGTCCGTTTTACAGAGGAGACTCTGCCGAAATTTCGGTAGATTTTCTCGTAAAACGTGATATCCGTAGAATGTCTACCGTTAATTAGGTTAAAACCTGTCTGTCGAGTCAGTTTGGAATTTCATTGCTTTGTTGATTTTTTTTGGTTTCGATGTCCAAAGTCATATTCTAAAAGTCGATTATTATTTTTCCTTTAGATCATTTCGGAGCAGAAGCTGTGAGGCCGAGGCAGACGCGTGGTCGTCAGCCTTCACATTCATCCTGTAAGTCAGTAGAACGATCTGTGCGTGTGTTTATGTAAAAATACATGCGCTCGTATTTTATTACATTGATTACATGATTTATTTAATTTAATGCTATTATTTAAGATTTAAATGCAAATTATTTATTTAAAATCGATTTGAGAAATTTTGGTAGAACGAGCTACCTGGTGGGCTTCACCAGGACTATGTGCACATGGTAGAGATTGAGAGATGGATCCGTGATATATATGATTGATGAATGTTAAACTGGGACGGGTGCCTCGGTGGAAGCCATTGCTCTCGGGGACCGCCAGTGATTGTAAGGTTATTAATGGACTGGGATGGGTGCCTCGGTTGATGCCTTTGCTCTCAGGGACCGCCAGATCCACATATTTGGATTAAGTGGATGACTACGGCTTGGTGCCTCGGTTGATGCCCTTGCTCTCGGGGACCGGTAGTCTAGTTGGAATAAGTGGGCCCGATTGGCCATTTAGACTTGGGTCTAAGGTTCTACCGAGATTTTCAAAGCTATAATTATATATATTATAAATTATTTTCACTATAAAAATATATATAGTTTTCAAAAAGGTTTTCAAACCGTACAGCTCTTTTATTGACTTACTCAGTGAGGTCTGATTCCCCTCAATTTATTTTTCAGGAGCTTGGGAGTTTGACCTCAGACTACCTCTACGCCGGATTTCTTCTTCACCGGCAATTTTATGTAGGTCATTGTAAGCTGTACTATGTATTAATCTAGGATGCTGCAGTAGTATATGTATTGAGGATCTGAATGGTTTAAACTAAATTATGTAGTTTATTTGTACCAAATACATTTATGTATGTGACATAAATTCAATTTATAATGTGAAATGTTATATCATATTTTTATTAAACACTGGATTTTGTGTAAATTGAGAAAAATCAGTTTGATAATATGTTCTGTTTTTAATTTAAGTAAAGATATGAATGGTTTTATTTTCTTTCCTTTAGGCTTACTACGGGTTTCGGTGGCCTTATGCCTACCCATTCCCTAGTGCCGGTCACGTGCCCTCGGGTTCGGGTAAATCAACTACAAGCATTAGTGTTGCTAATAATAATTATTTAGGGAAATAAAAGGAGGATATATAAAAAGTGACAATTTAATAAGAAAACACCATAAATAATTAACTATTGTCATATATCATCAATTAAATATTTTAATACTTTTTCTAGATAATGAATAAATTAAGTATCTCTAGGAACTAAATAAGTATCATAGTTTATAGCCATAGTAACTGAATGAGTATCTTCAAGAAGGAGAAAAAAAGGAGATAGAATAAAAATTCAACTTCTAAGTGAGATAGAACAAAAATTCAACTTTAAAGTGATATATATAATAAAATCCCATTTAAAAGTAAAACAATAAAAACTCACATCTTTATGCAAAATCGTTTGTCCTTTCTTTAGATATAATATACACATGATTTATAAAAAAATACTCATGCATAATAGGCCCTCTACATTTGTAACTTGCATTAACCTCTTTGTTATCTGCCATAAAACAAATTTAGTGTCAGTAATCTCATTTTTTTATTAAGCAATTAGAATTCTACTTGTATTTACATCATTTATGGATTTTAACTTTATCAAATGGATGTTAAAGGTGCATTTCTAAATGGTTTCATTGAAGAGGAGGTATATGTTAGGCAACCTTTGGGTTTTAAAAATTTTTATTTTTCAAATCATGTTTTTTAAATTTTCAAAAGCATTGTTTGGATTGAAATAAGCTTTAAGAGCTTTGTATCAAAGATTAAGCAACTTCTTAGTAGACAAAGGGTTCTCTAAAGGAAAAGTTGATACAACTCTTTTTATAAATAAATCCAAGCATGATTTATTAATTGTTCAAATATATGTTGATGATATTGTTTTTGTTGTTACTAACCATTATTTATGTGAGGAATTCTTTGAGTTAATGCAACGAAAATTTGAGATGAGTATGATGGGAGAACTCAAGTTCTTCCTTGGACTACAAATCAAGCAATGTAAAAATGGGATTTTCATTAATCAAATTAAATATGCAAGAGACATTCTCAAGAAATTTGGCATGAATAGAGCTAAGATAAGCAAAACTCCAATGAGCACCACAACAGGATGAGAATAGCAAACCTGTTGATAAAAAGTGATTTAGAGGTATGATCGGATCCTTGCTTTATTTAATAGCTAGTAGACTCTATATTATGTTTGGTACTTATGTGCTAGATTTCAATAAAGTCCTAGATAGAGAGTCTTATTTGAATGCTATCAAAAGAATTTTCAAATATCTTTATGGTACAATGCATTTCAGACTTTGGTATCCTAGGAGTTCTTCCTTTTAACTTGATTAATTATTCGTATGCAAAATTTATTAATAGTTTAATAGATAGAGAAAGCACTTTCGGAACTTGTCAAATTTTAGGTAATTGCTTAATTTCTTAATTTAATAAGAAACAAGTTTTGATTGCTTTGTCCACCACTGAAGCATAATATATGGCATCTAGTTATTGTTGCACACAAGTTTTATAGCAAAAACAATAACTTTTGGACTATGACATTGATATTAATCACACTCTAATTAAATGTGATAATACAAGTACTATAAACCTTAGTAAGAATCCCATTTAGTATTTTAGAACTAAGCATATTGATATTAGACATCATTTTTTAAGAGATCATGTGCAAATTGGTGATATCTTTCTTGAATTTGTTGATACAAATAATCAACTTGTAGATATCTTCACCAAACCTCTCAATGACAAAATATTGAATTTCATTAAGCATTAACTTGATATGATTGATGGTTTTAGTTTGTCTTGAATTTTATGCTTAATTGATGGTTGGACTGTTTTCATGTGAAATCATGTTGTGCTTATTAATTACTTTGATTGTTAAATGTTTTGATTTTGATCTTAACATTTAAATTTTTTTTACTATTTAATAATTATTTATTAAAATTATTAAAATTAATTAATTATTCAAATCTAGCATTTTTTTAAATTGTCATTCATTTATATATGTTTAAATATGCAATATGATTTAAAAAAAAAAAATTCCTCCTACTCCTCATCAATATTAGTTTCTTTTTATATGTTTTTGTTAATTTTGTCATTAGTTTCTATTTATTTTTAGTATATTTTATGTATCTAAGCATTGAACTATTTATTTATTTTTATAGTTATTTTGTGACAATTTACATACAGTTTATTTTCTAGATATTTTTTAGATATAAGCCATGAATTATTAGTTTTATGTCTTGTTATGTTTGTCTTTAGTTTACAATTAGTATTTTAATATTATTATAACTCTATCCTTTTCATTAATGCTTTTTTATTTTCTTTTATAATTTCCTTTTGCATTTTGACAAAGGGAGAGAAATAATTACGCTTACATGTGTATTTAGTTAATTTCTTTTAAGGAAGAAAATTCCTTTTACCAAAGATGTGTTTGTATTAGTGACATCACTATATGAGAGTGTATTCTTGATATCAATTTTTTTAATCCCAATCTTATTCTATTATACTATTTTTCAATAGGGGGAGAAAATTATTTAAATTTTTTCCATAATTTTGTTTATGCATGCATAGTAACAATGTAAGTGTGGTTAGTTTTGTCCTTGTGATAAAAAGCCTTGTTTTGTTTACTTTGTTTATGTATGACATAAATTTTATGAAGATTTGGTGTATCTTTATTTTCATTGTTTTCGTTTGTGATCTTTTATTCCCTCTAGAATTTTTTGTTCCTTTAGGTTCATTTCCCTTTATATCTTTTTGTTTTCTTTTTGTCTTTGCCAAAGGAGTAGAATAAGCTATGTAGTGTTTGTGATATGCTAATTGCCGCATGATCATGTATGTTAGCTAGCTAAGCTCTATGTGATCATGTGATAGTTAAGTTTCAATTTAGTGCTATATGTACTATTTTTGTGATGCATTCTAGTAGCACTACATGCATATATGTTTGAAATTATTTCCTTTATAATGCCTAACATTTTTTTTTTCAAAATGATTATGTTATCATGTTTTTAACAAATTTGTTATGCTAGGCCATGTTTATTTTTATTTCTCATGTTAAATTTTATGTTTTTTTTTTATTAAAAAGGGGATAAAATATTAAATTTATATTTCTTATCATGTCCAAAAAGGAGGAGAAATAAAGAAATATATTTGTTAAAGGAGATAAATATTTTTTTATTTTAATTGGTATCTTTTCAAAAATCATCATTTTGCATGTATTAAGAGGGAGCAAAATATTTTCTCATTTTGCATATCTTTCCATTTATTCAGATATTAAGGGGGAGCAAAATATTTTCTCATTTTGTATTTTTTTAAATTTAATAGTGGGAGCTATTCTACATAGTATTTATCTTTGCTTGTTAAATGTTTTTGGTACACACACACATTATTTAGTACCTCATTAAATTGGTTGTCAAAGCCAAAAAGGGGAGATTGTTAACCATCTGCATGGTCAAACTCCTAATTTTGATCTTTGATAATCAATTTAGGTTTTTAATGATTTCTTTCAAGTGTGTAGGAACTTATTTCTATCAAAATTATCAATTCAAGTATGGAAATATGAAATACTATCATTATACTATATTTCGATGATCCATATCTTATACCTAAAGTATTTAGACATTTTATGTGTCAAAAAGAGACATTTTTGGACTTATTTGTGCCTCATCATGACCACCTTGTGAGCTGATCATGAGCAGAAGCTTTGTGAGATCAAACTTTAGTAAAGGGACAACACAACTCATGAGCATTATTCACTCATAAGCAACTCGTGAGGGCAATTCTCATAGCTCTTACTTGTCATTTTTTTAATGCAACGGCTAGTATTTTCGCTCCTTATAAGTCAAAAGTTGCTCCTCATAATCTTGAGTGGTGTTTTAATAGAAATAAGTGCAAATTAATTCAAAAATCAATTATAGATTTTAAAGACATGTTTAATACATCTAACAACCATATTTTTTAGTGTTCATCTATATAAACACTCCATAGAGTTCAATTAAAGGTTTAAGAAACTTATTTATCATTCATTCTCTCTTAAGCGTTCAATCAAGCTCTCAAATTCTCTCTTAAATATTTTTTGTATTTGTGTAACTCTTGTAAGAGTTATTAAGTGTTAAGATAGAAATTCTTATTCTTCTACTTTATTGGATTAAGAAAATGGGAAGTTAGATTCTATTCTAAAAAGAATTAGTTTAATTGTTGTCCATTAAAACACTTAGAATTTAGTTTTCAAGTGAACCTTGAAAACTCAAGTTGTAAGGTTACAAGTGTGGGCCATAAAACTCTTGTCTAACCTCAATGTTGTGAATAAGATTATGGGTGATTAAAAATCCTAATTTAGGGATAAGTTAGGTTGAGACGTAGGATTGTTAAAAATCCAAACTCCTTAAATCATTGTGTTCATTATTCTTCTTACTTTCTTCTTTTTTAATTCTTGTTCAATTCCTTAAAATCATTTTTATTTTTTAAAAAATCCTCATTAGCCTTATTCACCCACCCTTTAAGGTAATTTTAATGTTGTATGTTCATATTATACGATCAAAGGTCACACCAACAATGTGTGCTTCTATAGAAGACCACACATGAATTTGCTTCTTTTGGATTATCTTAAAACTAACCAACCTAGACCAAGAAAGGTTGGGGTTCAAAAGAATACTTAAATAATTTTGTGTAGGTGTGCTTGAAATTCATAAGAATAAAAAGCAATTGGTATTTTGATAGTGGATGTTCAAGGCATATGACGGGAGATAAGGAACAATTTAACAAGCTTGATGCTAAAGATGGAGGACATGTCACGTTCAGAGACAATGCAAAGGGAAAGATTACTGGTATTAGAGAAATTGGCAATCCACAATCCTTATCTATACATCATATGTTGTTTGTTTATGGTCTCAAACATAATTTGCTAAGTATAAGTCAATTATATGACATGAAAAATAAGGCAATTTTCTATCCTAGAAATTGCTTTGTTAGTAGCCTTGATAAAGACAAAGTAAGTGGTGAAATAGTAGATAATGTTTATGTTATTGATTTGAATAAGATTGATAATAAAGACATCAAATGCTTAATATCTACGTCCAATGATACATGGACATGGAATAGAAGGTTAGGACAAGCAAATTTTAAGCTTTTGAATGATCTTTGTAAATATGAACTTGTGATTGGTTTACCTAAGCTTGAATTCACCAAGGATAAACCTTATGATGTTTGTCAAAAGGAAAAATAATCCAAGTCTTCATTTAAGCTAAAAAATATAGTGTCCACCTTTAGACCATTTGAACTTATACATATGGATTTGTTTGGACCACCTAGAGTTGTTAGTCTCAATGGAATGCACTATGCATATGTATTGGTTGATGACTACTCTATATTTACTTCATAGTGTTTTCTTACTCATAAGAATGATACTTTTAAAAAAATTTTAAAAAAAGTTTAAAAAGTGAAAGAATTTTGTATTTCATCAATTAGAAGTGATCATGGAATTGAATTTGAAAATGACTTTTTCAAAACCTTTTGTAATGAAAATGGTATTTCATATATGTTTTCATCCCTTAGAACTCCTCAACAAAATGGGATAGTTGAAAGGAAAAATAAAACTCTTATGGAAATTGTTAGAATAATGCTTCATGAGTATAATTTACCTTTATAATTTTGGATGGAAGCCATTAACATGTCTTGTTATATTTCAAATAGAGTTTTCAAAAGACCAATTTTAAATAAAACTTCTTATGAGCTTTGGAACAATAGAAAATCCAAAATCTCATATCTAAGAGTATTTGAAAGTGCTTTATATTAAACACCATGGATAATGTTGAAAAATTTAACTCTAACACCAAGGAAGGAATTTTCTTAAGTTATTCTACTTCTATCACAGCATATAGAGTCTTTAATAAGGGAAATCTAATAGTTAAAGAGTCAAGGCACATTGCATTTGATGAATCAAACTCACATGATCCTAGAAAGGATTTATAGTGTTAATGATATAAGTGAACTTGTGGAAGAGAAAACTCAAGAAGAAATGCTACCAAATCTTTACAGCTAGAAGATCCCATAAAAGAGAATGATGAGGAGATACCTCAATCTATTTTGAAGGACAAACTTTTAAAGGATTGGCAATGCAAGAAAGCTCATCCTCATGACCTCATTATAGGTGACACTACAAAAGGGGTAACCACTAGATTTAAAATTAATCTATTGCTAACTTAGCCTTCATTTTTTAAATTAAACCAAAGAATGTTAATGATGATTTAATTGACGAATTTTGGGTCCTTGCTATGCAAGAAGAGTTAAATCAATTTGAGAGAAATAAAGTTTTGACCTTGGTTCCTAGACCAAAACATCATCCTATTATAGCACCAATTGAGTGTTTAGAAATAAAATGAATGAGCAATGTATCATAACTAGAGACAAAGCTAGACTAGTAACTAAAGGTTATAATCAAGAAAAAGGCATTAGTTATAATGAAATCTATGCTCTCGTTGTAATGTTACAAACTATTATAATGCTACTTGTATTTTCATCATTCATGGATCTTAGAATTTATCAAATGGTTATTAAAAGTGCATTTCTAAATGGTTTTATTGAAGAGGAGGTGTATGTTGAACAACCTCCTGGTTTTGAAATTTTTGATTTTCCAAATCATGTGTTTAAACTTTTAAAAGCATTATATGGATTAAAATAAGCTTTGAGAGCTTAGTATGAAAGATTGAGTAATTTTTTACTAAAGAAAGGTTTCTCTAAAGGAAAGGTTGACATAATTTTTTATAAAGAAATCCAAACATGATTTATTAGTTATGCAAATATATGTTGATGATATTATTTTCAACACTACTAACCAATACTTATGTGAGGAATTTTCTAAGCTAATGCAAGGAGAATTTGAGATGAGTGTGATGGAAGAACTAAAATTCTTTCTCAAATTACAAATCAAGCAATGCAAAGATGAGATTTTCATCAATCAAACCAAATATACAAAATACATTCATAGGAAGTTTGGCATGGATGGAGCTAAGATAAGTAAACTCCAATGAGCACCACAACCAAACTCCACAAGGATGAGAATGACAAACAAGTTGATGAAAAGCAATTTAGAGGTATGATTGAATCCCTTCTTTATTTCACTGCTAGTAAATCTAATATTATATTTGCTACTTTCTTATGTGCTAGATTTTAGTTAAGTCCTAGAGAGCCTTATTTGAATGTTGTTAAAAGAATTTTCAAATATCTTTGTGGTACAATGCATTTAGGATTTTAGTCTCCTAGGAGCTCATCCTTTGACTTGATTAGTTATTCTGATGTGGACTTTACCGGTAGTTTACTAGATAGAAAAAGCACTTTTAGAACTTATTAATTTTTAAGACAATGTTTAGTTTCGTGGTTTAGTAAGAAACAAGTTTCGGTTTCCTTGTCCACTACTTAAGTAGAATATGTAACGGCTAGTTATAGTTGCTCATAAGTTCTATGGCAAAAACAATAACTATTGGACTATGGCATTGATATTAATCACACTCCAATTAAATATAATAATACAAGTGCTATTAACCTTAGCTAGAATCCCATTCACCATTCTAGAACTGAGCATACTAACATTAGACATTATTTCTTACATGATCATGTGCAAAATGGTGATATTTTTCTTGAATTTGTTGATACTAGTCTCAATTAGTAGACATCTTTATGAAGCCTTATTTTAAGGAAAGATTAAATTTTATTAGGCATGAACTTGGTGTGATTGATGGTTCAAGTTTTTCTTGATGACTTGCTTAATTGATGATTAGATTCGTGTGTAATCATGCTTTTCATTAATGTTTAGTTTCTGTTTATTTTTTATATTTGATACCATCACATAAATCCTTACTTTGTCATGATTCATATATTCTTGGTTTATTTTTGGTGTCTAATACTCTATCATAATTATTAATTAATAAAATTTATGTTTTATGTGAAAATTTTATCTAAAAAATATTTATTATTTAAATAATGAATTATTGAATTTATTGATTATTTAAGTAAGCAAATTTTTTTCATGAACATAATTTATTGATTTCCCATTTACATGATTTATTTTTAATAATTAATTTTAAATAATTATTTAAAATTAAATTTTTTTAACTTGATTTTGTTAATTTATGATAATATTTGTCAAATTATTTAATTTAGGTGTGATTGGTTTTGTTTTGATGATTAATTTAGTGCATAAGGACCTATTTGTTATTTTTGAGGACCTAATTGCAAATATTTTTAACGTTTAAGGGCCTTTTAGCTTTTTCTGTCACGAGACATTGAGCTCGTGACTGTTGCATGACAACCTATCCAGAGTCGCTCACGAGCAATGATTATGAGCGGACCACTCGTGAATCTCTCATAAGTAGTGGTTTGATAGGTAACAAAACCTAATTCTATTGGGATATAATTTTTTTAACTCTATCCTCTCTAAAATGGTAACCTACATTTTTTTTAGTACTTTTAGGACATTATTTGATTATTTTAACCCTACTTCTTACCTATATAAACCTCTCAAACTATTCTTTTAATCCTCACATCATTATCTTTGCCTTTAAACTATTTTAAAAAAAAATTTCTTGTCTAAAATTCTTCACTCTTAGCTCTTCCATCTTATCATCATGGCTCCAAAGAAGAAGATTTCTTAAGATGCCTCTTCCTCCTCTAGAAGAGCTACCAAAATTTAACCTAATAAGCAACCTCCTCTCTTATACACTTTAACTCAATTTAGGGAAAGGCTTGCTCAATTCAATGGAAGACAAATTATTTCCTCTAAGTATATGTCTCATGCTACTTTGAAGAAGATGGGTTGTTTCCATGAGTTTAGGACCTTACTTGAAAATGCATGTTTGTATGATTTTACATTTAATACTTTTCCTACTTATCCCTCCTTAGTCCATGAATTTTTTTGCTTCTATTGCTTTAGAACTAACCACTTTAATGCACAAAATCCTATGAATAGCATGAGATTTAGATTGGGTGGGAAAGATAGATTCCTTACCTCTCAAGAGTTTGATGGAATCTTTAATTTTAGACAAGGGGGGTTTAGCTTCTCCTAATTCTTTTTCGCTTCCTCACCCTTTTTGGACCCACCATGCTAAACCTTATGCAAAAGTATTTGAAGCAGGACATATAAAAGCATATAATTTTGCTTCAAAATCTCTTTAGTATGTGTATAGGTTTATTACCTACTCTTTTCATCCTAAGGGCTTAAGTAATAAAGATATTTCCTTTGATGATATTTTCCTTATTAGATGTCTTATTGAAGGCATAAATGTTAAGCTAGGAAAATGGATTCAATGGAGGTTTTGGTTAGTTAGTGATAGTGTTAGAGGTGCCTTATGTGTAGGAGGCTTTATAACTAAAATTTCTCATCACTTTAGGATCAACTTGAGAAACACTCCTTCCATTTCTCCATCTTTTCTTGATGATAAGGTCTTAATAAATACTAGGCAATTCAAGCTTGTTATAAATTCTTGGGTTTGGAAAGATGAAGTTATTAATGAGGAGCTAGAATAAGATTTAGAAGGCATTGAGCACATAGGCACTCATGGTCTTGAAGGTATTCAAATTGAAGAAGAAATCCCTCAAGAACATGTTCCTCCTGAATCTCAAAGAAAAAGGGCAAGTGGACCTTCCACTTCTTAAAGTGTTGATGATGAACCTGCTTAGGTTGGTGGTTTATTTTATTATTTAACCATTGTTGAATCAAACTTCAATCTTAGGTTTGATCAAGTGGACACAAGATTAATTGATCTAAGCATAGGATGGATCACATGGAGTATGATATTCATTAATTGTATGCTCATCACAATATACAATGCATTTGGACTCCTTATCCTCCTTATCTACCTGCTCCTCCATAAGACTAGATTTTTTTCTTCTTTCATCAAGTTTATGTTTGGTTTATTTACTATTTATTTTTAGTTTTTTAAGCCTTGAGATGCTAGTCTATGTCTTGTGTTTTTCTTTTTACAATTGATATTTTAATATCATTGTAACTTTATCTTTTTCTTTAATGCAACTTATCCTTTTTAAATTTCCTTTTGCATTTTGATAAAAGGGGAGAAATAATTAAGTTTGCATATTTATTTAGTTAATTTCTTTAAGGGAGAAAGTTTTTTTAAATAATTTTGTTTATGTATGTCATAGATTTATAAAGATTTGGTGTATCTTTGTCTTAATTACTTTAGTTCTATTTCTTTTTAATTCCTCTAGGATTTTTGGCTCCTTTATGTTTATCTCCCCTTATATCTTTCTTTTTTCTTTGGCAAAGGGGAGAAAATGTTATGGATAGATATGGCTAAGTGCTACATGATTATGTATGATTGGCTAGCTAAGCTATACATGATCATGTAATGTTTCATTATAAGTGATGTATGTACTACTTTTGTGATGCATTACATATATATTTGAAATTATTTCCTTCATATTGTCTAACATTGATTTTTATGATCATGTTACCATGTTTTTAAACCTTGTTTTTCTTTTTGTCCCTAATGTTAAATTTTATGTTGTTTTCATTTTTGAGAAAATGGGATAAAATATTAAATTTATATTTCTTATCATGACTAAAAAGGGAAGAAATAAAGAAATATATTTGTTAAAGGAGATAATATCTTTTATTGGTATCTTTTCAAAAAATATCTCCTTTGTGATTATTTGGTATTTGTTTTATGCTTTATTAAATTATTTTTCCATTTATGCATATATTTGGGGGGAGCAAAATATTTTCTCATTTTGCATCTATATAAATTTGACGGGGGGAACTCTTTTATATAGTATTTATATTTTCTTATTAAATGTTTTTGCCACACACACACATTATTTATTACCTTATTAAATTGGTTGTCAAAGGAAAAAAGGGGGACATTGTTGACCATTTGTATGATCAAACCCCTAATTTTGATCTTTGACAATCAATTGAATGTCCTAATAATTTCTTTTAAGTGTGTAGGAACTTATTCGTATTAAAATTATCAGTTCAATTCCAAAAATACAAAATACTGTCATTATACTATATTTCAGTGAAGTATAATATCCAAATCTTATACCTAAAGTATTAAGATCTTTTATTATAAAAAAGAGACATTTTTTGGACTTACAGTGATGTCCTCATGAGCATCTCAAGAGCTAATAACGATCAAAAGCTTTATAAGTGCAGACAACACCACTCATGAGCACTATTCACTCGTTACCTCCTTATGAGGGCAGTCCTGACATCTCAATATGGTTTTGGAATGCAACGACTAGTTTTTTCGCTCCTCACGATCGTGAGTGATATTTTAATATAACTAAGTCCAAGATGATTTAAAAATCAATACGAGACATTCGAGACATGTTTGATACATCCAACAACCATGTTTTTTAGTGTCTATCTATATAAACATTCCATAGAGTTCAATTGAAGATTTAAGAAACTTGTTTATCATTCATTCTCTCTTAAACATTCAATTAAGCTCTCAAATTCTCTCTTACAATTTTTGTATTTGTGTAACTCTTGTGAGAGTTGGTGAGTGTTAGAATAAATATTCTTGTTCTTCTATTTTCTAGGATTAAGAAAATAGAAAGTGAGATTCTATTCTAAAAAGAATTGGTTTAAGTGTTGTCCATTGAAATACTTGAGATTTAGTTTTTGAGTGAGCCTTGAAAAATCAAGTTGTAAGGTTGTAAGAGTGAGCCATAAAACTCTTGTGTAATCTTAATGTTGTGAATAAGATTAAAGGTGATTGAAATCCTAACTTGGGGATAAATTAGGTGGAGATGTACAATCGTTGTTGAATTCGAACTCCTTAAATCATTGTGTTGTTCATTCTTCATTCTCAATATGCTTTCAATTGTTGTTTAATTCCTTAAATTTATTTTTATTTTTCTAAAACCCTTATTAGCCTTATTCACCCCTCCTTTAAGGTATTTTCATAATATATATGTCCTCAACTTTCTCAAAGCCTTAAAATATTCATCATAAAATCTAATAATCAATTAGAGGTTGCATTTATAAAGTTGGGTTATTGCATAACTTTACCATGAACTTTTGCTATTTTTGCCAATGTGTCTTATTTTTAAAATTATGACAAATTGGTATATAAATTTTTTAATTTATTGCAAATTTATCCATAATCAAAATATGATATGCTCATACCGACATCACATGCTAATATGGCATACATGTGTGAATTGTTGATGTGAAAATTAGAAGAAGAAATTAGTAATTTTTTCATCCATTAAGTCTCTTTTTTATTTTTTGAAAAAATTTTTCTTAACTTTCAATTTTTTTGCAAATATATTTAAATAAATTGCACATGCATGTTATGTCAGTGTGTCATTTCAATGTGAGCACATGCTATTTTAACTATGGATAGATTTGCAACAATTCAAAAAGTTTATAAATCAATTTGCCACTATTTAAAAAATTGGATAAATTAGCACAAATGACTAAATTTCATGGTCTAAAATTAAATTATTAAAAACAGAGATTGCAACTATATTCAATTTAGTACTCTACTGGGGTGTTACTAATCATAGATGAGGATGTAGAGGATTATTATTATTATTATTATTATTCAATTTTAATTAAATTTAATAAAAGAAGAATATATATATATATATATATATATATATATATATATATATATATATATATATATATATATATATATATATATATATATATTAAAGGCTGAGTTCTAAAGTCATTAAGTGAAAAATTTGACAAGTGTCTATCTTTTGAGTATTCATTTTGAAATCTAATTGGGTGGTGATTTTTGCACTTCACTTATTTATTTCTGCACTCCTTTTATTTCTTGAAATTTCAGGTTACATAATTACCAATTATTTAGAATGTTTATTTTTTCATTAATTACTATCCCTAAACTATACTCTTTTTAATTTTTTTAATCTAAATTTACTATTTAATGTTGAAAATTATAAAACTATTTGCACTTGAGCTTACATCATTTTTTCATAAAATTAGCGTAGTCAATTATTTTGTTATAAGCACTATTTAATTTGTTTAGACAATTATAAAACTTGCACCAATCATAAAAAAAAATAACAATCTTTTTCACTTTTTATAAACAATTTTTTAATTTTATTTTTGTGAACAATTTTTAATATCATATGTACATTATTTTTTTATTAAAAACTAATAGAAAAATCAAATTACATGATTAAAAACATATATTATAAAAATTTAGTGAAAATTCATTCAATTGAAAGTGCTTTGGGGTAAAAGAGGTTGGGTGAATAAGGCAAATAAAGGATTTTAGAAAAATTAAAATGAATTTAAGGAATGAACAATAACTAAAAGAGAATAGAGTGGAAAGAACAATAACTAAAAAAGAATAGAGTAGGAAGAACAATAACTAAAAAAGAATAGAGTAGGAAGAACAATGAACACAAAAATTTAAGAAGTTCGGATTCTCAATAATCTTGCGTCTTCACCTAACTTATCCCTAAGTTAGGATTTTTCAATACCCATAATCATATTCACAAGATTGAGATTACAAGAGTTTGAGGCTCACTCTTTAACCTTACACAAACAAGAGTTTTAAGGTTAACTTTTCACCCAAACAAATAAGAGTTTCCAATCTCACTTTTAAATCGATTCCCAAGTGTTTTAATGGCTAAACACTTAAATCAATTCCACTAGAAATATACCTCACTTCCCTTTTAATCTATCCCAACAATCAGATAAAGATAAAGCCTTATTTCTATTACACAATTAACTCTCACAAGAGTTAATCAATATAAAAAAAATTGATAAAAAGAAAAATGAAGCTTTATGAATGCTTAGAGAGTTTTTTGATAATCAAAGAGCAATGTAATGTGTGTTCTTGTTATCATAACTCTAGAGCACATATATATATACACCAACCTTGAAAATATGGTTGTTAGAGCCAATGATTATGTCTCTAACGTCTCTTTTTAAAAAAAATTCAAAAATATGCCCGTTATTTTTGAAGTTTGTTGTCACCATGGAAGTAAGGCATCAATAGCAACCTACTGTTGAGACAAGCTTTCTGTTACCATGGTAGTCTTGCTTTAGTCACAACCTACTGTTCACATTTTATCTTTAACGTCTCTTTTCTTAATTTCAAAAATATGTTTGTTGGCCCGTCACCATTAAAGCAAAGCTTCAGTTGCAGCCTACTATTGAGCTTGGCTTTCTGTCACTATAATAGTCTTGCTTTAGTTGCAGCTTACTATAGAGCTTACCATGGCAGCTTTGCTTCAGTTGTAGCTTACTATTGAGCTGAATTTTGACTTGGCTTTCTTTGAGAGCAATATTGTACCAATGCTTATAATCACACTCAAATAAAAACATATTAAATGCTCAAAATTAAGTTTTATTATTGCTAAGGTTAACATTCATTATATAAAAAATTGTTGTAATATTAATTTTTAAAACAAGTGTTAAAACATATTAATAATAGAAAAGTAAACACTATATTTTGTTATCAAATAGACTTTTCGTAGTATAATTTAATTACAATATTTGTTGGGATGTATTTAATCTAAATTACATGTAAATTTATTTTAGCACTATTCATTGAATTTATGAATACTTTTTATATGATGAATTATTGTTGAATTTTTATAATAATTTTTTAATCACATAATTTGATTTTCAAGTTATTTTTTAAGAAATGATGATGAAAATAAAAAATAAAATTATGTGTGTATGGTATTTGAAAAAACTTCTTCATAAAAAATAAAAATATATGTTATTTACTATAATTGGTGCAAATTTTAAAATCAAGATAAGTTGAAAAGAGTACTTATAAAAAAATAACTTACTATATTAAATGTTATTAGCAAAAAAAAAAACTCAATTACAAGTTGTTGTAAAATGTTAAATAGAATAAAAATTTTCAACAAAGGATAGTTATGTAATACACATTTCTATAAAAATAAAAATTGAGTGCAAAAATCAATGGGTGAAGTGCAAAAATCTTCAGCCAATCTAATGTGTCGAACCATCAAAAATCCTAAATTTTATTAAAAATAAAATATTTACTGTATTTATGTATTATTATTATTTTTAACCAAAACATTATTATACATATCTTAATAGTATTCAAATTCTAAAAATATTTATATACTACTACATATTTTTCTACTTTAAATCAATCAAATATTTTTTCAAACCATTAAAAATTTTATTTTTAAAAAATTAAAAAATATATAATAACTATTTAATATTACTTTTCAACTAAAACAATACTATATATATTAGAATACTAATCTAATAATTTTAAAAACCAATCATATTATAACTAAAAAATTATGGTAACAAAAATTAAAGAAAATAAAAATTAATATGATATATTTTATTTTTAATTTATTAAGCCAAAAAATTTGGCAAGTGTCCCTTTTCATAATTCAACAATAACTCTTAAAACCTTATGTGTTCAATTATTAAAATTCATAATATTTTCTATAAAAATTTTAAAAAAATTTACTTTTATTAAAATACACATGTTTTATTTAATATAAAATACTATAAGCTAATTACATTTAAAATATTACCTTTTCATTTTCATAAAAAATAATGTCTTTTTATTTTAACTGAAACATTTTATTATATTCAAATAAATATATTTTTCTTTTTTAAATTAAAAATTAGAAAGGTGTAATTTTTTTACCCATTTTCTATATTTATGTTATTTATTCCATAATTATTATTAGCATGCATATTAAAAATAATATGGACTCTTAATAAAAATAAATAAATTCTAACTTTTATGTTTGATTAATTTGTAATTTGTAATTTATTATAATCATTTAATTATTTATTTTAAAATATGTATATTGTTTTTGCGTGGATTCACGACTAGTTTTATATTTAATTAACATTTTATTTTATTCATATTTTAGTTTTTCCTACTCTATTTAGGATTTAACTTTACTTTTTTTAGTTAGCATTCTTGTTTGTGTCGTATAGATTGGCATCGCCTAAAAAGGTAGATTGTTACAAAAAATCATTCATTGTCATTTCCAGTATGAAATAGGAAAACCTGGAAAACATCATCCACTCCCCCCCCCCCCCCTAAAAAAAAGCTTTGCATTCAAGTTTAATTTCCTGATTTGCTTTTTAGGAATCGATTGCCTCCCACAACACATGTTAAGGAAAATAGGACCCTTATAATCCAACAAATATCTTCACCACTTTATATCACAACATAAACAAAAATACTTGAGAAATAAAAAGAGAAACACATAATAATTTAACGTGGAAAACTCCCAAATAGAAAAAAAAAACCACAGGTGTTGTCAAGAGATAACCAAGAAAAGAATATTAATTGTGTAGAAAATTATTACAACCACATTACAAAATATTTAACTCTCACTCACACCCAAAAGCTCAAGTATACCCAAGAAATTTTCCTATAAATTTTCTACTAGTATAGCTAATAGCTTTCAATGGTACACTAAATACAAATGGTGATTGGCATACATTTAACAAAAGGGGGAAGGAGTCTATTTATAACTAAAGACTCCACCCTATTTCTATTAAATTCCTAATGTGGGAATTTTAAGACAAAAAAAGCTCTACCTTGGAAAATTCCAAATAGTTCTCTCATAAATCTTCCTCATGATTAAAAATAAAGAACAACAACTACCTCACCATCAGCTATATCAGTGACAATTCTAAAAATAAGAATTCTCATACTCCACCATAAGAGTATACATACTTGGAATTCACCAACTTCAAGAATTTTCACCTCAGCCAGTTCATGCCAAAAAACTGCTAATAAGTTATGGTGCAACTTCCAATATTGACTTTCTAGGAAGTTCATTAGCCATTGACATTAATTCCACCATACACCTTGCATCAACTGTCAACCAATGCCCGTGTACAAACTGTGAACATGCTACCTATGATACATCCTTTTCCATGGCAACTCAGTTGGTAGCTATCATGCCATGAGGATATATATTGTTCCTTGTATAGAAAGTTCATTGTCTCCTTCAAAGATGACTGCATTAGTAGCATTACTTTTAGAGCTATTAGTCGAATTAGCTCCACCATTTTTGCAATCCTTCTTTATATGTCCAGGCTGCCCACATTCCTAGCAGATAATTTTCTTTTTAAAGCCTTTATTCTTCCTCCTATTTCCATAAACTGACAATGTTGTACTTTCAGAAGACTTTTTCTCTCCATTTTTCAGCCTTCCTTTTTTCAAAAATTAGCTTACTAGTCATTTCTAAAAAATTCACATTCTCTTATCTATACATTAAAATGGTTTGCATGTGTTCATAGGAAGGTGGAAAAGACCAGATAAGTCTTAGTGCTTTATCTTTATCATAAATTTTCACTCCAACAAATTCTAGTTCAGAAACAATCCCATTGAGTACACTAAGGTGGTCAGAAATTTTTGTACCTTTTTTATCTATAATTTGTGAAATTGCACCTTTAAATATAATCTATTTGAAAGAATTTTAGCCTAGTACATTTCTTCAAGCTTTTCCCAAAGCTCTTTTATTATTGACCATCTAGCAATATTAGAAAGAACATTTTTTGCTAGACAAAGATGAATCTGACATGTTGTTTTTATGTCTAGCTCCTCTCATTCTTCTTCACTTATCTTGGATTCTCCTGTATCTACACCACCAGATTTAATTAGCTCCTTTCCTTTTAATAAAGAAGCTAGCTTTCCCTTTAAGGTTTTATATAGTTCAAACTTGATTAGTATATCCTTGTCTTGTACTTGCCATAGCCTAAAATTAATTCTCCCATCAAATTTCCAAATATTAAATCTGAAACTCATTTTTGCTCAATAATGCATAGTACCTTCATATATTTGGACAATACTTCCTACTACAATGACTTCACATGCACGTGAATAATGAGTGAACAATCATGTCTACAACATGCACTAAGAAAGCTTTCAAGAAAGATTAGGGGGACATAAATGGTACTACTTAAGTCTCAACCTCCTTATTTCTTAGCTGCACTTAATTACACAATACAAAGGACCTCCAGTTGGATCATAATAATTTCTATAAAAAATTTGTCGATGCGAAATGCCAATTAGCCTAAGGAAATTTTTTCTGATGTGGAAGATTAGCCTAAGCCACAACCACATAGCATACTAAAATAAACCAAGAGCTATGATACCAATTGTTAGGGAAAATAAGACCCTTACAATCCAATAAGTCTATTCACCTCTTTAGATCATAACATGAATAAAAATACTTGAGAAATAAAAGAGAGAAATACACAATAATTTAATGTGAAAAACTCCCAAATGGATGAAAAACATGGGTATTGTCAAGAGATAACCAATAGAAAAATATTTACTATGTGGAAAATTATTACAACCACATAATAAAATATTTAACTCTCACTCACACCCAAAAGCTCAAGTACACCTAAGAAAATCTTCCATAAATTTTCTACTGTATAGCTAATAGCTTTCAATGGTACAACAAATACAAGTGGTGATTGACATACATTTAACCAAAGGGGGAAGGAGTCTATTTATAACTAAAGACTCCTCCCTATTTTGATCAAATTCCTAATGTGGGAATTTTACAACCAATAACACAAACATTAACTGCCTTCATATGCTAGCTTAAACTTGAAGCTTACGCATTTACTGTATATATAAATAATGTTAAATCTATAGTTCTCCTCTGCACCCTAATTCAGTTTCCATAAAAAACCTGTCATCTTTATGTTCACTTCAAAAATTGCCCTCTCATCCATCCATCGATTAGTTTACTACTTCACCATGCGTACAAACAATCTTCTTCATCTTAGGGTGAGGTTTACCACAGCATTGCATGACCTCGTAATCCCTACAATAACAGGTCCACTTTAACTTGTCTTATCAGGTTCAATATCAAGCTTTTCTTGATTATGACAACGGTATCCATAGTTTTCTAGGTTCCAGATACAATAAGTCTACATCCGTAGATTCCATCTTTTTCTTAAACATGGATTTGTGCAAGAACTACCAGGCCATGTATGACCATCTTTCATCTACTTTCATTAGTTTAAAGTTATGCCCACCTACTTCATCTCGCTGTAGAGACTTAGTTCGGGCTATAAGACATGAGGTTAATTGGAAAATTGATAGGCATATTCATTTTTTGAAGAAGCATAATAATTTCTGGACCATCAACATCAATATATTGAAGTTTCAAATCCATGGTTTTCAAGAAGAAGAAGTAGTCGATATTTTTATGAGGTAGTTGATGTTAGAATATGAAAGAAATAATGGGATGGTGCATACAACTTGAAAGTCAAGGAGGTTGAAGTGTATGAAAGTTAGGGCTGGCCAGAGTGAGATTGAGAATGCTGTTGATGATACTAATGTTGATGTTGTTATTGGTTCTTATAAGGATGATATCCAAAGAGAAAGCAAAATTTGCACCATATGCTTGGAGAAGCTCAACGATTTTGCTGCACATATGCCTTGTGGCCACATTTTCCATGGTACTTGCATCTACAAATGGCTAGAGAATAGCCATTATTGTCCCATTTGCCATTATGAGATGCACACTTAGACATGATTTCTTGTCCTTGTAATGTCAATATTTGATGCATAGATGCAATTTAAATTATCTTAAAATTTGTCTATTTCATGTATTTCAAGGATCACATATTCTCATTTAATTTATTTTTATCTTGAGCTAATTCTCTATTTCATATATCTAGAATTAATATATTGAATTAAATTGAGATATTGTTTGAGCTAATTTTCTATACATGTATCTATTATTAATAGGCCCATGAAAAACCTCTTTGTTTAACTCTTAGGCCAAGATACAAAATGGAAGTTATTTTTAGATTAATTAAATATAAGCCTCCTTAATTAATTAAAGACTCCAAATTCAGTCACTATTGAAATCCTTCAAGGAACCAAAATTTAGTCTCTTTTGAAACCCTTTAAGGAGCCAATGTGAAATTTCATGTTGGTTCTTAAGGTGATTGCTCTTTGCTGTGGCATTTGAGTTTCAAATGTCCTATATATATGATTAAAATTTTTTGCTGAAAAAAGACTATTAGAGAAAATATTTTTGTTGGAGAGAAATTGGCATGGCTATATATCATTAACACACCTTGTTGCAATCCATGCATGATAATTAATTGAAAATTAAATTAATTTGAGTTGTATCAGGTGTGTGTGCAAATATTTACTGTTAGGGATGCATGTTTCATCTATTATAATTTCTAAAAGGAACTCTAAAAAATAATCAAAGTTTAAACACATGCAATTAAGGTTTAGAACACGTATTTAGTTAAGAATAAATACCTGATTTTAAGTCCATTAATACTATATTCAAGAAGAATACTATGCCTATTTTCACTAAGTGCTTCTTCTTTTTTTCAATCTCAACTTTGTATGTTTTTCTTACTAATGAGAAAATTGTCGATTAAGCAGAATGAGTAAAAAAGCCTTACCCTTCTTAACATAGGCTTATTAAAGATTCAAGTCTTAGAAATTTTTTATCCTTTAAGATTTCTCAATCAGAGTGCCAGAAAGTATATAAAATAGAACTGTTGATTATTCTCTTTTCTACAAATCCATATCCTTTATGGTCACTTCCATGTTAAACGGTCAGTGATGAACTAGGGCATTACATGAAAGACTACTTTTAAAATTATACTGCTTAACAAAATAGTTGAATATACGAATGGTCTATTACTTTTTTTTTGGTAATGCCATTGCTTTTTTAATTGTTATGATCCTTTATATATATATGGTGACCCTGTTCTATCTATATCATGAATTTAGTGTCAATGTTTGACCTAGCAAAACTTCATTTATGGAGAGTACATCAACACATGTATATGATAAGAATAAGCCACCTCCAATTCTATAAGATAGCATTGTAGGAATCAAGAAGCTGAAAATGAAAGGCTATGTATGTAGATATATGGATAGACATCATATCATAGAAACGAAAAGTATAAAAAAATGGAATACAACCACTCACTTCAATATCCTTCATGGTAAGATTGTATTTACATCTAGTTTCATTGTAAACTACTGATCATAAATAGCTAGCAAAGTAGCTATTATCATTTCCTTCAATAACTGAGCAAAGATCGAATATGATAGCATCAAGTGTCCTCTGGAGTTCCTTTAAACACTTCACTAGGATAGATAATCCAGTCTTCCAATTGAAGTGTTTTGGGGAACTAATTTGTTATTGATTAAGTCTTTATTTTTTGTAGCATATATATTATGGTGTGCTTCCATTTAATTTGATCTAGTGGTTGGCGTGCTTTTTTCTCACTACTACAATTCATACATACAGCAACAAAATTTTCCAAGAAAAAAATTTTGTGGCTAATTATAGTCATAGAAATTACATTTTTGTAGCAAATTGTACTAATTAGCCACATGCATAAAAAGTTATATAGCTAAAATATTTACTATATATTTATTTAGCCATGCATAATTGGCTATAAAAATTAAGGTTGTAGCTAATAATATTGATTAGCCATAAATATGAATTACTTTATGATCAAATTATAGCCACAATATTCAATGTTATGGCTAATAGATAATATTAGCTACAAGTCAAATAGATTGATGGCTAAAATGCATTATTAGCTACAATAATAATTTGTAGTTAGTTTTATAAAATTTTAGCTACAATAATTAAATTGTGGCTAATTTTTTTTATGAAATAAAATTATGGTTAATTAACAAAATACAAATGTGAAACTAAAAAGTTTTAATCCCACATTGAAAAAAAAAACATTAAACAAAGTTTTCCTAAACCAAAAAGAAAATAAGGATAAAGATTGTAGTGAGAAGGGTTGTTGTTTTCTCTATATAGTCCAGTGTTGCGTCTAGGTTCACCATCGATAGCCATCTTGTCAGTGTTCTCTATATTGATGAGCACAACCAAATTGAGAACCACGAGTAGTTCTAGTACATTTATAACTGCTTGTTTGCTATGCAAGCACTAAAGGATCCCTTATATAGATAAAATGGCTCATAGCGATGTCCTCATGCACACAAAGTAGAAAAAAATAGTTGGCAACAATAATATGAAGTGTCCTATAGAGTTCCCTTGACAACTTCATTGGGAATACTACTCTCCAAACATAAGGAAATATTATTTTACATTAAAGTGTTTAGGGAACTCCTAGTGTCATTTGATGATACATTTGTACAGTAATTACAATAATGATTGTATTAGCAAGAAAGTCTTTACTTTAATGACTCAACATGCCTCCTTTTGACATTTTGTGCAGTGTAACAAATAGGAAAAGTCTCCAATTTGAATCTCTTCGTTCACTGATATTTATGGTGACTCATTTATAAAGAGAAAGATTGTTTTCACTATAATAAAGACAAGGGTTATTCCTACTATGTATTAAAAAATAACACAGTATATTAAAATTGCCCACTATGCCAATGAGGGAGTAGTCAAATGGTAACTCTTGTCTAAGGGCATCATGAGATGTAGAGTTCAATTCCTACTGTTATCAATTTAGAAAGGGAGGATTACCCTCCTTTGTGTTGTCCATTAATTCTAAGGTCACATGACCTCCTAACTTACTAAAAATAATTGCTCCATTATAACACCTAAAAGGAAAAAAATCTTTATATTCTAAATAGGATGAATCAAACTCACTTGATCCTAAAAAGAATGTTTGTAGTGTTAATGATATAGGTGAACTTGTAGAAGAGAAAACTCAAGAAGAAAATGCTAGAAAAACTTTGAAGCTAGAAAATCCCACAAAAAAGAATGATGAGGAGATACCTTAATCTATTTTGAAGGATGAATTTCTAAAGGATTGATAATGCAAGAAAGCTCATCCTTATGACCTTATTATAGGTGACACAAAAAAAGAGGTAACTACTAGATCTAAACTTAAATATATTGTTAACTTAGCCTTGATTTCTGAAATTGAACCAAAAAATGTTGATGATACTTTAATTGATAAAATTTGGGTCCTTGTTATACAAGAAGAGTTAAATCAATTTGAGAGAAATAAGGTTTAGACCTTGGTTTTTAAACCAAAACATCAATTTTCTTATAAGCACCAATTGAGTGTTTAAAAATAAAATAAATGAATAAGGCATCATAACTAGGAATAAAGCTAGACTAGTAGCTAAAGGTTATAATCAAGAAAAAGGCATTGATTATGATGAAATCTTTGCTCTCATTGCAAGGTTAGAAGCTATTATAATGTTAGTTGCATTTGCATCATTCATAGATTTTAAAATTTATTAAATGGTTGTTAAAAGTGCATTTCTAAATGGTTTTATTGAAGAGGAGGTGTATGTTGAACAACCTCCTAGTTTTAAAAGTTTTTTGATTTTCAACATGTGTTTAAACTTTTAAAAGCATTATATGGATTGAAACAAGCTTTAAGAGTTCGGTAAGAAAGATTGAATAACTTTGTACTAAATAAAGGTTTATCTAAAGGAAAGGTTGACAATTCTTTTTATAAAGAAATCCAAACATGATTTATTAATTGTACAAATATATGTTGATGATATTATTTTCAGTTCTACTAACCATTACTTATATGAGGAATTTTCTTAGTTAATGCAAGGAGAATTCAAGATGAGTATGATGGGAGAACTAAAATTCTTTCTCGGATTACAAATCAAGCAAATGCAAAGATGTGATTTTCATCAATCAAACCAAATATGCAAGAGACATTCATAGGAAGTTTGGCATGAATGGAGCTAAGATAAGTAAACTCTGATGAGCACCATAACCAAACTCAACAAGAATGAGAATGGAAAATCGGTTGATGAAAAATAATTTATAGGTTTGATCGGATCCCTTCGTTATTTAACTGCTAGTAGACCCAATATTATGTTTGCTACTTGCTGATGAGCTATATTTTAATTAAGTCCTAAAGAGCCTCATTTGAATGTTGTTAAAAGAATTTTCAAATATCCTTGTGGTACAAAGCATTTAGGAATTTGGTATTCTAGGAGCTCATAATTTGACTTGATTAGTTATTCTAATGCAGACTTTGCTAGTAGTTTACTAGATAGAAAAAGCACTTCTAAAACTTGTCAATTTTTAGGACAATGTTTAGTTTCATGATTCAGTAAGAAACAAGTTTTGGTTGCCTTGTCCATCGTTAAAGTAGAATATGTAGTGGCTAGTTATTGTTGCTCACAAGTTCTATGGCAAAAATAATAACTATTAGACTATAGCATTGATATTAATCACACTCTAATTAAATATGATAATACAAGTGCTATTAACCTTAGCTAGAATCCCATTTAACATTCTAAAACAAAATATATTGACATTAGACATCATTTGTTGCATGATCATGTGCAAAATGGTGATATTTGTCTTGAATTTGTTAATACTAATAATTACTTAGCAGGCATTTTTACCAATCCTCTTTTCAAGGGAAGATTAAATTTTATTAAGCATGAACTTGGTGTGATTGATGGTTCAATCTTGTCTTGATGACTTGCTTAATTGATTAATTAATGATTGGATTCGTGTGTAATCATGCTTTTCATTAATGTTTAGTTTCTGTTTATTTTTTATATTTGATACCATCATATAATTCCTTGCTTTGTCATGATGCATATATTGTTTGTTTATTTTTTGTGTCTAATACTCTATTATAATTATTTATTAATAAAATTTATTTTTTATGTGAAAATTTTATTAGAATACTATTTGCTATTCAAATAATTAATTATTGAATTTATTAATTATTTAATTAAGCAAATTTATTTCATGAACATAATTTTTGGATTTCCCATTTGCATGATTTATTTTTAATAATTATTTAAAATTAAGTTTTTTAACTTAATTTTGTTAATTTATTATGATATTTGTCAAAGTATTTAATTTAGATGTGATTTGTTTTGTTTTGATGATTAATTTACTGTATAAGGACCCATTTGTCACTTTTTGAGGACCTAATTGCAAAGATTTTTAACATTTATGGGCCTTTTAGCTTATTTTGTCTTAGGCCATTGAGCTCATAACTGTTACGGGTCAAACTATCCAAAGCCACTCACGAGCGATGCGCACAAACAAACAATTTGTGAATCTCTCTTGTGCAGCGGTCTAACAAGCAACAAAACCTAATTCTATTGGGATTACAATTTTTTTATCTCTTTCTTTCTCTAAAATGTTAACCTCCATTTTTTAAGTACTTTTAGGAGTTTATTTGATTAATTTAGCCCTACTTCTTACCTATATATACCCCTCAAACTATTCTTTTAATCCTCACATCATTATCTTTACCTTTAAACTCCTTTCAAAATAAAATTTTTCTTCTTTAAAATTCTTCACTCTTAGATCTTCAATCTCATAATCATGGCTCTAGAAGAAGAAGATTGCTCAAGATGCCTCTTCCTCCTCTAAAAGAGCTACCAAAGTTCAACCTAAGAAGCAACCTCCTCTCTTTTACACTTCAACTCAATTTAGGGAAAGGCCAGCTTAATTTAAGGAAAGGCAAATTATTTCCTCTAAGTATATGTCTCAAGCTACTTTGGAGAAGATGGGTTATTTTAATGAGGTTAGGACCTCACTTTAAAATATGTGTGTTGTATGATTTTGCATTCAATGCATTTCCTACCTATCCCTCAGTCTATGAATTTCTTGCTTCCTATTGCTTAACAACTCACTGCTTTAATGTATAAAATCCTATGAATGGCATGAGATTTAGATTGGGTGGGAAAGATAGATTCCTTACCTCTCAAGATTTTGATGGAATCTTTAATTTTAAACTAGGGGGTTTAGCTTCCTCTAATTCCTCTTAGCTTCCTCACCCTTTTTGTACTCACCATGCTAAACCTTATGCAAAAGCATTTGAAGTAGGACACACAAAAGCATCTAATTTTGCTATAAAATCTCTTTGGTATATGCATATGTTTATTACTTACTCTTTTCATACTAAGGGCTTAAGTAATAAAGCTATTTCCTTTTATGATCTTTTCCTTGTTAGATGTCTTATTAAAGGCATAAGTGTTGAGCTAGGAAGATGGATTCAATGGAGATTTTGGTTAGCTAGTGTTAGTGTTAGTGGTGCCTTATATGTAGAAGGCTTCATCACTAAAATTACTAATCACTTTAAGATCAACTTAAGAAACACCCCCTTCTATTTCTCCATCTTTTATTGATGATAAGCTCTTGAGAAACACTAGGCAATTCAAGCTTGTTAGAAATTCTTGGATTTGGAAAGATAAAGTTGTTGATGAGGAGCTAGAACAAGATTTAAAAGACATTGAGCATATAGGCACTCATGGTCTTGAAGGTATTGAAATTAAAGAAGAAATCTCTTAAGAACATATTCCTCCTCAATCTCAAAGAAAAAGGACAAGGAGACCTTCTATTTCTCAAAGTGTTTATGATGAGCCCACTTGGGTTGATGGGTTTTTTTTATCATTTAACCATTGTTGAATCAAACTTCAATCATACATTTGATCAAGTGGACACAACACTTGATTAATTTGAGCATAGGATGGATCACATGGAGTATGACATTCATTAATTGTGTGCTAATCACAACATGCAATGCATTTGGACTCCTCATTCTCCTTTTCCACCTCCTCCTCAAGACTAGACTTTTTGCTTCTTTCATCTAGTTTATGTTTGGTTTATTTACTATTTATTTTTAATTTTTTAAGCCTTAAGGTGCTAGTCTATGTCTTGTGTTTTTCTTTTTACAATTGATATTTAAATATCATTGTAACTTTATCTTTCTCTTTAATGCAATTTATCCTTTTTAAATTTCCTTTTGCATTTTGACAAAGGGGCAAACATAATTAAGTGTGCATATGTATTTAATTAATTTCTTTAAGGGAGAAATTTTTTTTACATAATTTTGTTTATGCATGCCATAGATTTTATAAAGATTTGGTGTATCTTTATTTTAATTGTTTTAGTTCTTGGTGTTTTAATTCCTATAGGATTTTTAGCTCCTTTATGTTTATTTCCCCTTTTATCTTTTTTTTTTTTTGTCTTTGCCAAAGGGGGAGAAAATGTTATGGATAGATATGGCTTAGTGCTACATGATTATGTATGATTGGGTAGCTAAGCTCTACATGATCATGCAATGTTTCAATATAAGTGCTATATGTATTACTTTTATTATGCATTGCATATATGTTTGAAATTATTTCCTTCATATTGTCTAACATTGATTTTGATGATCATGTTATCATGTTTTTAGACCTTGTTTGTCTTTTTGTCCCTCATGTTAAATTTTATGTTGTTTTTATATTTGACTAAAGGGGATAAAATATTAAATTTATATTTGTTATCATGTCTAAAAAATGGAGGAATGAATAAATATATTTGTTAAAGAAGATAAATATCTTTTATTGTTATCTTTTCAAATATTATCTCCTTTTTTATTATTTGGTATTTTTTATGCTTTCACTAAATTATTTTCCCATTCATGCATATATTAAGGGGGAGCAAAATATTTTCTCATTTTACATCTATATAAATTTTATGGGGGGAGTTATTTTACATAGTATTTATCTTTTCTTATTAAATGTTTTTGGCTCACACACGCATTATTTATTACCTCATTAATTTGGTTGTCAAAATAAAAAAATGGAGATTGTTGACCATTTTCATGATTAAACTTTTAATTTTAATCTTTGAGAATCAATTTAAGTTTCTAATGATTTCTTTCAAGTGTGTAGGAAATTATTTATATCAAAATTATCAATTCAAGTTTGAAAATATGAAATACTGTTATTATATTGTATTTCAGTGAAGTATAATATCCAAATCTTATACCTAAAGTATCAAGAGCTTTTATGTGTCAAAAAGAGACATTTTTTGGACTTATAGTGATCTCCTCACGAGCTTCTCGCAAGCTAATCATAAGTAGAAGCTTTGCAAGAGAAAAATTGAGTGAAGGGACAATGCCACTCATGAACATCTTGTGAGGGCAATCCTAATAGCTCAAAATGGTCATTTTTTTAATACAACAACTAGTATTTTCGCTCCTCATGATCGTGAGTAGTGTTCTAACATAAATAAGTCTAAGATGATTTAAAAATCAATAAGAGATGTTGGAGACATTTTGATACATCCAACAACCATATTTTTTAGTGTTTATCTACATTAAAACTCCATAGAGTTTAATTGAAGGTTTAAGAAACTTGTTTATCATTCATTCTTTCTTAAACATTCAATTAAGCTCTCAAATTCTCTCTTAAATAATTTTTGTATTTGTGTAACTCTTGTGAGAGTTGGTGAGTGTTAGAATAGACATTCTTGTTCTTTTATTTTCTAGGATTAAGAAAATGGGAAGTGGCATTCTATTCTAAAAGGAATTGGTTTAAGTATTGTCATGTGATACACTTGGATTTGGTTTTTGAGTGAGCCTTGAAAACTCAAGTTGTAAGGTTGTAAGAGTGAGCCATAAAACTCTTGTGTAATCTCAATGTTGTGAATAAGATTGTGGGTGATTGAAAATCCTAACTTGTGGATAAGTTTGGTGGAGACGTAGGATTATTGTTGAATCCAAACTCCTTAAATCATTGTGTTCTTCATTCTTCATTCTCAACATTCTTTCAATTCTTGTTTAATTCCTTTAAATTGTTTTTATTTTCTAAAACCCTCATTACCTTATTCACCCCTCCTCCAAGGCATTTTCATAATTTATATGTCCTCAACTTTCTCAAAGCCTTAAAATATTCATCATAAAATCTAATGATCAATTAGAGGTTGTATTTATAAAATTGTATTTTTGCCAATGTGAATTATTTTTAAAATTATGATGAATTGGTATATAAACTTTTTAATTTGTTGCAAATTTATCCACAATCAAAATAGCATATGCCCATAATGACATCACATGCTAATATGGTATACATGTGTAAATTGTTGATTTGAAAATTAGAAGAAGAAATTAGCAATTTTTCCATCCTTTAAGTTTATTTTTATTTTTATTTTTTGTAAAATTTATCCTTAACTTTCATTTTTTTTTGCAAATATATTTGAATAATTTGCACATGCATGTTATGTCAATGTGTCATTTCAATGTGAGCACATGCCATTTTGACCATGGATAGATTTGCAACAAATCATAAAGTTTATAAATGAATTTGCCACTATTTCAAAAATATACTCTTTTTAATTACTTTAATCTAAAATTACTATTTAATGTTTAAAATTATACAACTATTTTTTACTTGAGCTTACATTATTTTTTCATAAAATTAGCATAGTCAATTATTTTGTTATGGGCACTCTTTAATTTGTTTAGACAATTATAAAACTTGCACCAGTTATAAAAAATAACAATATAAACAATTATTTAATTTCAATTTTGTGAACAATTTTTAATATCATATGTAAATTATTTTATTTTTATTAAAAATAATATAAAATTCAAATTACATGTTTAAAAACATATATTGTACAAATTTAATAAAAATTCATTCAATTAAAAGTGGCTTGGGGTGAGGGGGGTGAATAAGGCAAATGAAGACTTTTAGAAAAATTTAAATGAATTTAAGGAATAAACAATAATTGAAAGGTAGAGTAGGAAGAACAATAAACATAGAAATTTAAAGAGTTCGGATTTTCAAAAATCTTGCATCTTCACCTAACTTATCCCCAAGTTAGGATTTTTTAATATATATATATATATATATATATATATATATATATATATATATATATATATATTAAGCTTAAAAAATATGGATGTTGGAGCCAATGATTATGACTCCAACGTCTCTGTTTTTTTTTTTAAGAATTAAAAAATATGCCCATTGGATATTTTTGAAGTTTATTGTCACCATGGAAGCAAGGCTTCAATCCCAACCTATTGTTGAGACATGCTTTTGATATGTTTAGTATTTACATCTTTTAGAGTTGAATTTTAATAAACTTTAAATAAGGAATAAATTAATTTAAGTAATTTTTGGGTTTATTTAGGATATTTTTATAAGTTAGTATTAAATTAGGATTCTTATTCTTTATTGTATATTTAAGAAATTTTGATTTAAGCTTTAATTGATTTTGTCTTTTATATCTAGTGTGGGCCCCCAAAGGAGTTGGGCTAAATATAGAGTTTTTGATATAGCATGGCATGCACTATGCCGCGTGATGAAAAAGAGTGACGAGAAGCCATGCACCAAGCCATGTGTGAGTCATAAAGAAGCCAACTACACTTGAATTTTAACACAATAATGCCATGACATCACCATATCATGTGAGTGAAGGTTCTGACCTAGAAACATGCACGACTAATAAACTTATCCATGTTGGAAGTTGTATAGTGTGTAGAGTAAAATTGCATATTATTTTTGGGATTACCGCAAAGTCGTCCCTCATAGTCATGTCATGAAAGGAAAAATTTCCTATTTTGAGAATAAGGAGGAATTATAAATCAAAGCGGATTCTTTTCATACCCTAGCATTATATAAGGAATAAAACCATTTTTTAAAAGGAACAAAGAGACACTCAAAGAAAAAAACAAAAGACACTAAGGGAAGAGAAACGGGGACTAGACGAAAATTAAAAAGACAAAGAGAAAATACTAAAAATTTATTTTAATTTTCTATACCATCTTTTTGTCTTCTTGATTATGTTTATGGATTTCACTATAGCCACGTGTGGCTAAGTTTTCTTTCAGAGTATTGGTTAGGAGTAGTTATTCCTTAACATGATTTGAACATAAGTTTTTATATTTGATTTGAATTTCAGTTAATTCTTTGTATTGTAATATTTATCTTGTCATCATTCTAGACCTATTTGATTGCATGTTTATGGATGAACTCACAAATAAGAGTTAGGGGAATTCATTAGCTTAAGATAATTATAACTTATATCACTCGACCATGAGAGTAGGCAAGCTCTTCAAGGAGTCACGACAGTAGATTTTGGTAATAAATTAATGGCTAAAAATCTTAATAAACTTGGATTAAATTATTAATCATGAGAGAAGGTTAGATTGTATTCCTTGCATGCTTAATTGAATTTAAGAGAGTCTTTAAGTATTTTAGAGCAATTACCCTTAACTGGATTCAAATTTTTAATTGCTAAATGATGTGTACATGATTAGATTAGAATAGTGAAACTAAATCTAGGCTTTGTGTTTACAAATATTTGATTTTACTTCTTATTAATTTTTTGTTATTTAATTTTTAAACCTTGCTAAAATGGTCAATTTATTAGCTGAGATCATAGGTAAAAATTATTAGTAATCAATATGCAGTCCTTGAAGGAACGATATCTATCTACTGTAGCCATAGTCATGCACTTACGGGGTTTAAAAAACAACACATTTTTAGTGCCATTGCTGGGGACTGGCAATATTGATTTTAATTTAATTTTTAATTTCCTTAGACTAGTATTCTTTCTCTAGTTTTAACTTAATTTGCTAATTGATTTTTCAGGTAACTTTGGTTAGTTTATGAATGCTTGATCCAAAGGGATGAACTTAGAGAAGATCAACCTTGAAATTGAGAAATCATGTAAGGAAAATTGAAAGGAAAAGTGTGAGAGAGACAAGCAAAAGATGGTCGAAGATCAAGCAGCACTAGGTAAGAATCGCACTCTTCAAGAGTACACTATGCCTAATCTAGGACATACCCATAACAAAATTGTTAGGCCAACTGTCGATGCTAACACATTTGAGATTAAACTAGCAATAATTCAAATGGTCTCACTATTAACACGTCCATGGGCTTGAGAGAGCGTTGGCCCACATACATATATGGACTTATAAATGGGGTTGAGCCCATCTAACATAAAACCAATTGGCTTGTGTTAAGACTCAATCTACACCACTTATTAACCACTTCACTAATTTATACTTTTTCAATGTGGGATTCTTCAACACTCCCCCTCAAGTGTAATTGGGCCTGAAACAATTACACTTATCAAATTCAAATGGGCCACACCCAATCACAGGCACTTCCCAAATTCAAATACAATCAGGTCTTACATACAAACCCGGGATCACTGCTCTGATACCATGTATTATTTTGAGTAAGACTTGTCATACCTGGAGTGGTACCAAGATCACCACTTGGTTTAGTAGAAGTAGCCATTGCAGCCTTGCCGAGCTTCTTACAAGGCTTTCTATTGAAATCCCACCATTCTGGATATCCCATAATTTCATAGCACCGTTCCTTGGAATGTCCAACTTCACCACAATGAGTACAGGTGTATGTGATGGACTTACTCAATTTTTTGTTTCCTCTAAACTGGGGACGAGCCTGAGCTGCTATAAGTATAAAATGGTTCGACAGTATCTTCGGCTCTTCCATTGTATGTCATTGGTTATGATCTCTCCGAACATATGCATAACTAGACTCAAGATTAAGAGGTGGATCTTTCTGGAGTATTTCACTCCGAGCATTATTAAATTCTGAATCAAGCCTGGCTAGGAAAATATGTGTTCAAAGCCGGGTAATATGCTTATGGAGTGATACTACTCCATTAACATTCTCCCCTTGTGCACACGTCCGGGCATCGATTTCCTAAAATATTCCAATTAGTTCATTATAGTATGTAAGTAATGGCTTACCATTCTGACGTGTTGTGAATGATTTATGATTCAATTCAAAAAACTAGGTTTCGTTAGACCCATCATAGAAGGTTTTTGAGACAGCATCCTATATCTCCTTTGCTATTAGAAGACAAATGAATCTCTGCATCAATGTGGAACTCATTGAGTTAATCAGCCAACTTTTGACTCGATTATTATCAAGGAGCCAAGTCTCCAATGCTTTATCTCCTGCTGGTGGCTTTGGCGTAGTGCCATTCAGAAAGCCAGATTTATTTCTGGCTCCAATTCGCATCTCCATAATCTATGACCATAGAGTATAGTTTGTATCATCAAGAATAATTCTTGTAGGAAAGGGAGAATTATCTTAAAGAGTTTTAATAAAGTTGGGTGTTCTATAAGATACGATGGATGTGTTTTCGGTGGTCATGATTTTGAAGATTTCAAAGGATTCAAAGGAAGAAGAAAATATGATTTGCAAGAATTCAATAAAAAATTCGATTTCAATGGATATGCTTTGATACCATATTAACACATCCACGGGCTTAAGAGAGTGTTGGCCCACATACACATGTGGACTTATAAATGGGGTTGAGCCCATCTAACATAAAACCAATTGGCTTGTGTTAAGACTCAATCTACACCACTTATTAACCACTTCATTCTTTTATACTTTTTCAATGTGGGATTCTTCAACACTCACAATATTAGTTTGGAGGTCTCCTAAGCAAGGATCCTAATGCCCATCTAGCTCAGTTTTTGGAAATTTGTGATACATTCAGGATGAATGGGGTTAGTCCTTATGCAATTAAGCTTAGGTTATTCCCTTTCTCTTTGAGAGATAAGGCTAAGTTTTGGTTGCACTCTCTAGCAACACAGTTCTTAGAGGATACACTATTAAAGACATTTTTATGCAAGTATTTCCTATTAGGCAAAACAGTAAAATTCAGACAGGAGATCATAAGCTTCACTTAACATTGTGGCATACATCTTTGTAAGGCTTGGGAACATTTCAAATATCTACTGAGACAATGTCCTCACTATGGGGTTCCATAGTGGTTGCTCATTCAAACCTTCTACCAAGGCTTAACAGGGCTAAAACGGATCACTATTGATGCAACTTCCCAAGGCTTATTCATGAGTAACATGCTTGATGATGCCTATAATATTCTTGAGACTATGGCATCCAACAACTACCACTAGCATGGTGAGAGGAGCATACTAAAGAAAGTTATAGGAATGCATGAAGTGGATAGTTGGAATCTCCTTAATGTGAAGATTGATTTGCTTTCTAAGAAATTAGAGATGACCACTAAAGTTTCAAATCACATGGTTGTCTATTGATATGAGTATTGTGGAGGAGGACATTCAACCTCAGAGTGTCATTAAGGTTTTCTTAAGAGTTGTTAGATGCACTTAATAATTTCCAAAGGAATTAAGGGAATCCTTACTCTAACACCTATAACCCAGGTTGGTGAAACCATCCAAACTTTTCATGGTCTAACCAAGGATGGTGAAAAATACTAATCAAGGGTTTAAATAACTACCTCTTGGATTTCAACAGAAGAATGCCTTCCCTCAACAAAGGAAACCAAAGTCTAACCTTAAAGTGATGATGGAGAAATTCCTTAAAGATCAAGAGAGGCACTAAAAGACCAAAAGGAGCAAAAGGAAGCAATAAATAATCTAACATCTCAAGTGGGACAAATTTTTTCCTACAACAAGATGTAAAAAAACCAAATTGTATCTCAAGCTTCTAGTTCAAGGTAGAGTGGAATGTTTCCTAGTCAACCTTAAAATCCTAGAGAACAAGTTAAAATGGTCATATTCATAAGTAAAAAGCAATTACCTAAAGTAGAGACTAAGAATAATATTGCAGAAACCATTTATGACACGTAAAAGGAGAAGAAAGACTCACCACCATTAGTACCACCATAGTTGTTTCCATGAAGGCAATAAAAATCCAAGCTAGACAGGTAGTTTGAAAAGTTTATAAAGTCATTCCAGTTGCTCAAACTAAATATACGTCTCCTGGATGTGATCAATAAAATGTCTGCATTTTCCAAATTCTTAAAAGACATCATCTCTTATAAAAGAAAATGGGAGGATCATGAGACCATTCCTATCAATAAGGAATGCAGTGCTGTCATTCAAAATAAGCTCCCATAAAAGCTTAAGGATATAAGGAGTATCACTATCCCCTGTTCCATTAGAAATAAATTTATAAGTAAATCTCTATGTGATCTTATTGCAAGTGTGATTATAATTCATTTTTTCCTTTTTTTAGATGACTCAATATCAATGAGCCATAACCAATGATAATGTTACTACAACTTGCAAATAGATATATCATCTACCCCTATAGAATTTTAGAAGATGTTATGGTCAAAGCTAGAGACTATTATGTACTAGGGAATTTCATCATCCTAGAAATGGAGGAAGATCACAACATTCCAATCAAGTTGGGATGACCATTCCTAGCCACAGTGGGAGTAATTGTTGACGTCAAAAGAGGAAAAATTTTACTGAAAATTGGAGATAATAAGGTGGAGTTTGATGTTTTCAAAATGACAAAACAATCCTCAATGATAGGATCCTATTTAATAGTTGATGTGATAAAAATCTGCGTGCAAAAAGCCTTCAAAAAGTAACTCACCCATGACCCTTTAGAAGCATGCTTAATCCATGATGCCATAGAGGATGACATTGATGAAGAGGTGGTAATATATGAGCACTACCTCGATGCACTATCAACATTGATTAAACATAAATCAACCAAGTATGAGCCCTTACCTTCTATGAAATAAGGCCTTAGTATCGAGGAGGAGAGTGTACCTAAAGTAGAGCTCAAAGCTCTTCCTTCATCTTTGAGGTATGCTTTTCTTTGCCCTAACTCTATATATCCTATCATTATGAATGCTGATTTACCTAATGAAACAGTGGACAAATTACATAGGAGAGTCAGGCCTCATAGAAAGATCATAAGTTATACTATAAATGACCTAAAGGGGATTAGTGCCTCAATATGCATGCATAGGATTCACATGGAAAATGATGCTAAACCCACAGTATAACATCAAAGAAGGCTAAACCCTAACATGAAAGAGGTAGTTAAGAAAGAGATTGTGAAGTTGCTTGATGCAGGGATTATCTATACTATCTTAGATAGCCAATGGCTTAGTTTAATCCATATAGTCCCTAGGAAGGGAGGTATGACAGTAGTGAAAAATAAGAACAATGAGTTAAGCCCAACTAAGACTGTCACATGTTAGTGCATGTGCATTGACTATAGAAAATTAAATAAGGCCATTAGGAAAGATCACTTCCCTCTACCATTTATTAACCAGCTTTTAGAGAGGTTAGCCAAGCATTCATTTTTCTATTACTTGGATGGATACTCTAGTTTCTTTTAAATTCCTATACACCCTAATGATCAAGAGAAAATGACATTCACATGTCCTTATGGAATATATGTAAATAGAAGAATGCCTTTCAAGTTATATAATGCACCCACTAATTTCCAATGATGCTTGATGTCCATCTTTTCTAATTTTATTAAGGACACTATGGGGGTTTTTATAGATGATATCTCTATGTATAGTTCTTCTTTTGATGATTATCTTGATAATCTCTCCAAAGTGTTATAGAGATGTGAAGACACTAACCTTGTATTGAATTGGGAAAAGTGTCATTTTATGGTGACTAAAGGGGTGGTAGTCGAGCATATTGTGTCTGAAAATGGCATTAAAGTTGATAGGGAAAGAATTAAAGTGCTAGAGAAGCTTCCACCCCCTACCTCTATTAAGGGAATATGAAGTTTTCTGGGACACGCTGGGTTCTATTAGTGCTTCATCGAAGATTTTTCCAAAATTACTAAGCCTTTAACTAATATGCTTATCAAGGGCGTTCCTTTTGAATTTACTGATGAATGTCTTTATGCTTTCCATAGGTTGAAAGAAGCACTTGTTTCAGCACCTATCCTATAACTACCGAACTGGAGCCTTCCTTTTAAAATCATGTATAATGCTAACGACTAAGTAGTACGAGCTATTTTAAGGCAAAAAAGAGACAAACAAGCCTATGCCATCTACTATATTAGCCATACTCTTGATGAAGCTCAAATAAATTATGCAACAACTGAGAAAGAATGGTAGTGGTATATGCTATTGATAATTTTTTTTCATATTTAGTAGGAAGCAAAGTGATTGTCTACACCAATCATTTAGCCCTTAAATACCTCCTAGCAAAGAAGGATGGTAAGCTAAGACTAACTTGTTAGATCCTTCTTTTATAAGGATTTGACTTAGAGATTTAAGATCATAAAGGAACCAAAAATTTGGTTGCTGTTCACCTTTCCCACCTTGAGCAAAGTGCTAATCCAGACTCTCTCCCAATCTTATATGACTTTCCAGGAGAACAAATCATGAGATTCCAGTAAAGTGTCCTATAGTATACGGATTTTGTGAATTACCTTGCATGTGGTGTTCTTCGATCAGACATTGATTACCATCAAAAGAAGAAATTCTTTTAAGACACTCGATAATACTTCTAGGACAAGCCCTACTTATTTAAGAGTTATGAGGATGGACTATTATGAAGGTGCATTCCAGATGAAGAAATTTTAGAAGCACTCACTCATTGCCATTCACTTGAGTTTGGGGAACATGCATGCTCTACCAAAACAACAATAAAGGTACTTCAAAGCATGTTCTACTGGCTGTCTCTTTTTAAAGATGCAATAAAATTTATACATAGGTGTGATCATTGCCAAAGGACAAGCAACATTAGCAGACAGAATGAAATGCCACTCATAAATATTATTAAGATTGAGTTATTTATGTGTGGGGTATTGATTTTATGGGACCTTTCCCAAGATCCTATGGGAACAAATATATATTGGTTGGGGTTGATTATGTGTCCAAGTGGGTGGAAGTAATTGCTTCACCAACCAATGATGCTAAAGTAGTCACTAAGTTCCTTAAGAGGCATATATTTACTTGCTTTGGCAACCCTAGAGCAATAATTAGCAATAGTGGTTCTCACTTCTATAATCATCAATTTGAATCCCTTTTAGCAAAATACAAGGTCAAGTATAAAGTGGCTACACGATACCATCCTCAGACCAATGGACAAGCGGAAATCTTAAACAGGGAACTAAAGAATATACTAGAAAAGATAGTCAATGCCTTGAAAAAGGAATGGTCCATTTGTTTGGATGATGCACTATGGGCATACCATCCAGTCAATGCCTAAAAAACTCCAATTGGGACTTCACCATTTAGGTTGGTTTTTGAGAAATCATGTTATCACCCATTTGAGTTAGAACATAAAGCATTATAGGCTATAAGGTTTATAAATTTTTATTTAGTAATGGCCGGTGCAAAAAGGCTTCTTAAGTAGAATGAACTTGAAGAGTTTCACATGGATGCCTATAAGAATGCCAAGATTTATAAGGAAAGAACAAAAAAGTGGCATGATAAACATCTTTAGAAGAAAGAATTTCAATAAGGGGATCTAGTGTTGCTATTCAACTCTATACTAAAGCTATTTCTAAGGAAACTCAAGTCTTGATGGTTTGGGCCCTTTAGGATCAAGCAAGTCTTCCCTTATGGAGCAATTGAGCTTTCAAATAGGGCAAACGAAACCTTCAAAGTCAATGGGCAATGTCTTAAGCCCTACTATGTGGAGGAAGCTAACTTAAAGAGTGTGTCTTATACACTCATGGGTCCAATTTGAGCTCATCATATAACAGTTAAGCTAAAGACCTAAAAATAGCGCTAATTAAGAGGCAACCCAATCATTTTCTTTTAACTCTCATTTTTTTAATTCTCTTTTTCTTTCTTTTGTGTTTTTACTTGTTAATTAATTTACTTCACTTCTTCCATAGAATCAAGAGTGCAATCATCACAAAGAGCTACTGCTTCAAGGAGCAAGTTTGCATTATCATACGCGGTAATGCATGGCTATGTCATAGACTGTGTCTAAGTATGTAATTTAAATTGAGAGATTTATATACTTCATGGCATGTTGACACAACATATTCACACTGTGCCTAAAACTCCATAAACTTATAGGCTGTGTCATGGCTTTATTACATGACATTTCTAGCCTTGTCATGTTCTTAATTATCCACTAGACTATCACACGACATAACAATACGGCATCATTATATCGTGTTACTCATCAACCATGCAGTATGTAACATGGTTTACATGTCATGTTAACACCTCTTCCATGCTATATCATTGTTATCTTAACATGGTTTGCATGTCATGTTATTATCTTCACCATGATGTGTCATCACTTTCCTAACATAGTTTGCATGTCATGTGATTGCCATTCTAGCATAATAACTAGCATGCCATGCCAATACCTTCATCATGTCGTGTTAGGACCATCCTCAATCGTCATGACAATATGACTTCATGTCATGCCATGATTGGATTAACATGGCATCCTTACATGCGGTGTTACACATCCTTTATGTCATGTCACATCCTCACTTGTTATCCTAGAATGCAACACGACATAATAGTATGACATCTCCATGTCATGTCATTCCCTAAATAGCACGGTCCCCAATCATGGGATAAAAGACCGTGCCATTCACTTCCCTAAATCGCACTTCCCAACACTATTTTTCCAAAACTGTGTTCCCAAAACTATGTACCAATCCCTCTATATAAACACTCACTTCTCTAAACCTAGCTCCCATATATTCTTTTTACTTCTCTTTTTCTCCTACACCATTCTCTCCCAATTTCTCTTCCTTTTCTCCTCTTCCTTGACTTCATCAACTATTTTTCTTCTTTATTTCTTCCTTTTAAAACCATACTTTATTTTTTTTTATTCTCTACACATAGGAAATCCAAAGCCTCTGGGAAATCACCATCATCATCCAAGAAAAGGACCCATACCACATCTTCTCCTCACCCTCGCACCTTTCTTGTATTAGTGTGCCACCACCCATTGCTCCAATTTCCTCACACCATGACCATGAGAGCCAATCCAGTATGTCTCACCCCCTTCTTTGTTTCACCAATCCTAATTTAAAAAAAAACATGTGCTACTCTATTTCCCCTTTCAGTCCATCCTTTATATCGTATTATGTCAGGGAATCTTACTACTATGGGCTTGAATGAATCAATCTTAGGCATGATTGATAACTTAAAATGGGATAATTTTATAAGAATTGAGGAGCCTATTTTTTCTTAATTATTTTTAGAGTTCTTATCCACTTTCTTATTCAACATCGGTAATCGTGTTGACTTTAATAAGAAAAATGTGGTGCTATTCCAATTAGGGGGCAAGTGATTCCTTTTTTCCCTACATGAATTTCCTATGCATTATGGTTTCTGTGATGCTCTGTCTATTACTAATGGTACACTTAATAACGCCTAAATTATTCTTGAACCCATAAACTATCATAAGTTTTAGAAGGAGATTATACATATAGGAACTGGCTAATAAACCTATGACCCTAGGGTTAGCAAAAGCACTAATATAGCCTATCCTTGATTACATTACTTGCATCGCCTAATAGATGTCACTATTTGCATTATTTTATTAAGTGTATAGTGCCTTATTTTGGATATGGTTTTTCTTTCTATATGGATGATGTTTCTAGAAAAATGAAGGGGGCTTTGTGTAAGGGTTTATATATCACTAGGCTTGTTAGGAATCTACAGGTTTTTTATTCTTTTACTAACATGACTCAGCTTTACACCACATTGATCTTTAATATCACTGTTATAAGAAAGATTAAGATGGTTATAGTTAGGGATGGTCGATATATTCTGATTACTAATCCAGTTGAGGCTACTCTTCAGCATCACATGGAGCTTCTACACTAGGTTGTCAATGGTCTCTCAAGCTTATGTCAGGTTCAGGGCATACCTCTTCCTCCCCAACCTATTTTTCCTAGTTCAACCTCTGTTGCTGCTGCTACTGAGGAGCTTCCTAAAGACACTGATCCATTAGATGACACTGGAGTTACTCCTGATGATTTTGCTCTTATGGATGATTGATGTTGCTTTTAGTTTATCATTATGTTTTATACTTTATGATTTTTCTTCTTCTTTTGTTATTCTCTTTTTGGATATTATGTGTGTTGTTTTATTATTTTATTTTTATGTTCCTCTTTGTTAATTTTCTACCTTCTGCTATCTTTCGGACGAATGCACAATTTTAGGGCAGCACCCTTTCTCCTACTTTTTGCTTTTTGATGTTCCTTTTATCTTTTGTATTTTTATTATCATTAAAGATAATGCCATGGATAGTATGGGGGGGTGCTTCAGTTGGCTCATTTATGTTTTTATCTTTCCATTTTAATTAACATATATATATATATATATATATGTGTGTGTGTGTGTGTGTGTGTGTGTGTGTGTGTGTGTGTGTGTTAAGTGAAATGGAAAGATAAAAGCATAAAAAAGATCTAAGGGTAACTATTCACGTGTATGGATGCAAAGATGATAAAAAAAAATGAGAACAAAATGAAAGATCACAGTGCCGGTCTCACACTCCAGTTACAGACTAAACTAGGAAGTTACCAGACCAAGATACAGTAGAGATTTCATAGAGTTTCTAATGTGCAGGATCCTAATTTCTTAGGCAAGCACAGAGCATAAGTTCTGCTACTTAAACTATATATGATATGAAGATAATAGACTTAAAGAAAATTGCAGAAAATAAAGAAAGTTGTTAAGAAATTAAATAAACTTTAAACATAAAACTTACGAAGAAGAAGTTTTCTCTTTATATTCCAAGTACAGGAAGGCTACAAAGTTCAAGTTCTATATCTAGAAAAGAAAAGGAAAATTACAAGGTTTGTTATATTCCCTTTCCAGAAAATAAGAAAAGAATGACAATATTAAAACTAGTAAATCTTTTGTTAGAGATACAAATTTTAGAACTATAAATGAAAGAGCTATATCTTTCTTTAAAAAAAAAAACTTATGTCCCTACAGGAAGGTGAGAGTTTCCTTTTATAAAGGAATGGAGGGGAGCAAGTCTGGGAATCAAGGGGAAGACATGCCACAAATAGCAGAAAGTGGAGCAGCTGGAATCCCGTCAACAATCAAGTGCCTTTATCTTTATTTGTCTTGTCTTTTATGGAGTGGGCTCCCTACCAGGTCTTGGTAGTGGAAAGCAGGACCCCACCCTTATGGGAAAATGGAAGAAAGTGGGACTGAGGCAGTAGGTGGAGGTGAATACTTGACGCAAAAGTCAACTTTGCCCGATGGTTGTCCAAGTAAATCCCATTTTGAATAATCGGGATGATGACCTATAAGAAAGAAATAATGAAAATACTTTTTTTTACAAATGGCCTTAGTTTTGCTTGGGCCTTCCTAAAAGGATTTTCAACCCATCTAGCCAGAAATAAAATATTTACAATTTAGTCCTTATAAGCCTCTGGGCTTTATAGGAGAAAGAATCCCAAAACAATCATCTTCGTTGTCATTACCCAAATCAACAAAGGGCTCTGAATCTTGAGAGGTCTAGGACTGTGAAGGGGAAGGGTCTTCAAACTAGATAAGTTATTGTATAATCTTGAAATATTCTTCTTTCATTTTAGCAGCAGCAATAAGTGCATTGGCATGTGATTTTTGGGCCAAGAAGGTAGACTAAGCTTGAGTTTGGGCACAAGAGAACCCAAAAAATCCATGCTAGTTTAAACAATCAGTTACAGCTTGCTTGGAAATTTTTTAGTGAACTTTATAAGAGGTCTACCATTTTACTTTAAAATTCCTTTGGAGGACAATAATATCTTCATGAACATAAAAATCAAGATACCACTGAGTAACCCAAGGGACAAAGAATTTGGAATAATATAGGCAAAGAGAGGAAAATTTCTTTTCAGGGGGAGATGGTTTATAGTGCGTGCAGAAAAGATTATACCCTTGGCGAATATCAGGAGGGAGAATATCCGGGATAGGACCATAGTTATGCCACCAACGAGTGAACCATGCTACAAATGTAGATATATAAGCACGATCACTTAAGAAGAATAGCCATGTATGTGTATATAGAGAATTTTGGATAAGAAAAGTATTAAACCATGCTTGTTCCCAATCAGAACTAGTATATTTCAAAATTGTTCCTAATCCCAATAGGAAAATGAGCGGTAAAAGTGTAATTTTGAATTGAAGTTGATAAGGAAGGCTTTTGGTTTGGAAAGGTCTTGTCCCCAATTAGCATGGTGAAGGACATGAAGAATTTTACAAGTAGAATAAGAAGGTTGGGTATATCCTTTATGGTAAAAATGCCTGAACTTTGCAGAACCAGTATATTTCAAAATTGTTTTATAAAATTCCTAGGTTTTAGAAAGATCCTAAGGTTTAAAAAACTAGTTTTTTAGAAAATGATTTTGCATAGTAAGAAAAGGATCTTTATGGAAAATCCATCTTCAATGGCTAAGATATTTTGTATTGAATTTTTTATAAGAAATTCTGAAGATGGAAGTTTTGATTAAGATAAAATAATTTGTGAGCTACTTTGATTAGTCACAAGAGTTAAATCATTTTGAGAAAGGGTTTTTTAAGAGGAAAAGTTCCCTTTCTCAATTTTAGAAATAGGTTGAGGAGCCTTACCTAAGATGCCTTTGCTGGTGTCATTCTGAACAATAGCAAGAGGCCGAAGAGTATTCTGTATTACTTTAAGGAGTTTAAGAGATTGGGAGATAGAATCAATCCAAAGCTAGATTTGAGATGCTTTATCAGAGTCTACTATATTTTGATCTTGGTTAACTATATCGAACCATGACTTTATAGGTTTTCAATAGAAAAAGGAGGAGGAATAGAAGATGTGTCCACTTTATCTTTATCCTTTTATTTTTTGCAAACCATCTTTATCTGTTTTGTAAAAATTCTCTACTCATAAAATCTAGTAAAGAGTTTTTATCTCCAAATAAAAAATACTTAAAATAGCTTGCCTTCTTACAAAAATCTATTTTGAAGATCTTTTTACATAACCTCTTTAGCAGATTTACAATCAATATGAAGTAAAAAAATTGTTGGTTAAGTAAATCAGATTGAAACTTTAAGATGCACATGACAATGGAAAGGACTTCTTTTTTTATAGTGGAGTAATTTTTCTAGTTATCATTCCAATGCCCTGAAGTGTACTAAACAACTACTTCTTTATCACATGAAACTTGTTTTAGAATGGCTCTATATCCAATATCACTAGCATCAGTTTCGACAATTTTTGGAAGGAATGGATCTGCCAGATGAAGATAAGGAATTTTAGTGATTTGTTTCTTTATGTATTAGACAACTCTAGTATGCTCATCAGTCCAAAGGACAGGGTTTTTCTTTAATCTATCATGCAAAGGTTTGGCGATCCTATTGATATTAGGACAGAAGTCAAAGACATAATTTAGGCTTCCTAAGAACTGTTGTAATTGGATCTTATCAAAAATCTTATCAAGGAATTTGTTGCCAAATTCTAAAGATCTCTCAATGGGAACTAAAGTACCACAACTAATATATTGTCCTAAAAATCTAACTTTAGTCTAGAAAAGAGAAATCTTTTTAGCAGAGACTATAATACCATTTTGCCTAACTGTATAGAGAAAAGTCTTTAAATGTTTGAAATGTTGTTCAATGGAGTTTGAAAAAATAAGCACGTCACTAATGTAAACAATGCAAAAATTGGAATAAGGATTCAATATATCATTCATTATTCTCTGAAATATTGATGGTGCATTTTTCAAACCAAATGGCATAACATTCCATTCATATTGCCCAAAAGGGACAGTAAAAGCAGTTTTATATCGATGATCTTTGTGGATTTGTATTTGCCAAAATCCAAATTTCATATTAAATTTTGAAAATACAAATGCAGAATGGAGTTTTTGAAGAATATCTTTTTTGTTTGGAATAGGGTATCTAATCCATTTTAAAGCTTTATTTAGAGGCTTATAATTAATAACAAGCCTTGGCGTACCTCTTTATATTTCAGAAGCTTTATTGACATAAAAAGCTGCACAACTCCATGAAGATCGAGATTTGGAGATTAATCCCTTGGATTCGAGATCGTAGATTTCTTCCTTATAGTGCTTTTCCAATTCAGCATTCATTTGAATTGGTCTAGCCTTGGTAGGAATATTTTTCTCCTCAAATTCATGCTTATAAGGCAGATCAACTATATGTTGTTTTCTTTTCCAAAAAGCATTCGGTAAATTAGAACATACTTCTTTTAACACAGTATCATGAAAATCAGAAATCTTTGATTTTACCAGCTCAGACTTTAGATGTTGTTTAATCTGTTGAAGATGAACATTTTATTTTAAATCATATAAGTCTGTTTCCTTTCCCTTGATTAAAGCATTGATTTCATTCTTATAGATAGAATGAGCTTTAATAAGGTTTAAGGATCTGGTTCTTGGTTTTGCCAAAAAACGAAAAGAAATATGAACATTTTCATCATTATAATCAATAGAGTTATAGGTGGTTAGATAGGGAGTTATTAAATTAATGAAAGGTGTTCCTAAAACCACCATATAACTTATATTAGAAACAAAAAGGAATGGAGTTTGTAAAAGAAATCCATTGTTAGAAATACTAGCCTCTGTTTTACCATCTATATGCAAATTTTAAAATCAAGATAAGTTTAAAAGAATACGTATAAAAAGATAACTTTATTAAATTTTATTAGCACAAAAAAAAAAACTCAATTACAAGTAGTTTTAAAATGTCAACAGAGGATAGATATGTAATTTACAATTCCAAAAAAAAATAAAAATTGAGTGCAAAAATCTATCGGTGGAGTGCAAAAATCTTCACTCAATCTAATGTGTTCAACCATAAAAAATCCTAATTTTTATTAAAAATCAAATATTTACCATATTTATTTAGTATTATTTTTTTTAACTAAAACACTATTATACATATCTCAATAGTACTCAAATTCTAAAATTATTTATATACTACTACATATTTTTCTACCTTAAATCAATCAAATATTTTTCAAACCATTAAATTTAAAAAAAAAATTAAAAATATGTAATAATTATTTAATATTATTTTTCAACTAAAATAGTACTATATATATTATAATACTAATCTAATAATTTTAAAAACCAATCTTATTATAGCTAAAAAATTTTGACAACAAAAATTAAAGAAAATAAAAATTAATATGATATATTTTATTTTTAATTTATTAAGCCAAAAAATTTGACAAGTGTACTTTTTCATAATTCAGCTTTAACTCTTAAAATCTTATGTGTTGAATTATTAAAATTCATAGTATTTTTCTATAAAAATTTAAAAAATTATTTTTATTAAAATACACATGTTTTATTCAATATAAAATACTCTAAGCTAATTACATTTAAAACATTACCTTTTTATTTTCATAAAAAATAATGTCTTTTATTTTAATTGAAACATTCTATTATGTTCAAATAAAAATATTTTTCTTTTTTTAAAATTAAAAATTAAAAAAATGTAATTTTTCACCCATTTTCTATGCTTATGTTATGTATTCAATAATTATTATTAGTATGCATATTAAAAATAATATGTACTCTTAATAAAAAAAAAATAAATAAATTCTAATTTTTATATTTGATTAATTTGTAATTTATTATAATCATTTAATTATTTATTTTAAAATATATATATTGTTTTTGCATCAATTCACAGCTAGTTTTATATTTAATTAAAATTTTATTTTATTCATATTTTAGGTTTTCCTACTCTAGTTAGGATTTAACTTTCCTTATTTTAGTTAGCATTCTTGTTTGTATCGTGTAGATTGAGTATCACCAAAAAGGTAGACTGTTACAGAAAATTATTCATTGTCATTTCCGGTATGAATTAGGAAAACCTGGAAAACACCATCCAATCCCCTGCGGCCGCCCCCCCCCCAAAAAAAAAAAAAAAGCTTTGCGTTCAAGTTTACTTTCCTGATTCGCTTTTTAGGAATCGATTACCTTCCACAACACAGACATCAACCGCCTTCATATACTAGCTTAAACTTGAAGCTTGCCCACTTACTGTATACATAAACAAATCTAAATCTATAGTTCTCCTGTGTACCCTAATTCAGTTGCCATAAAAAACCTGTCACCCTTTTCTTCGTTTCAAATACTGCCCTCTCATCCATCCATCGAGTAGCTTTACTACTTCACCATGCGTACAAACAATCTTCTTCGTCTTAGGGTCAGGTCTACCTCAGCACGCATGGCCTCGCGATCCCTACAACAACAGGTCCACTTCAACATGTCTTATCAGGTTCAATACCAAGCTTTTCTTGATTATGGCAGCGGTATCCGCAGCTTTCTAGGTTCCAGCTACAATCAGTCTGCATCCGCGGATTCCAGCTTTTTCATGGACATGGATTTGTGCAAGAACTACCAGGCTATGTACGACCGTCTTTCATCTACTTTCGCTGGTTTTAGGTTATGCTCACCTACTTCACGTTGCTGTAGAGACATGGTTCGGGCTATAAGACATGAGGTTGGTCGGAGAATTGATAAACATATTCATTTATTGAAGAAGCACAATAATGTCTTGACCATCAACATCAATATATTGAAGTTCCAGATCCATAGTTTTCAAGAACAAGAAGTAGTCGATATTTTTATGAGGCGGTCGATGTTGGAATATGAAGGAAATTGCGGGATGGTGCCTACTGCTCGAAAGTCAAGGAGATTGAAGTGTGTGAAAGTTGGGACTGACCAGAGTGAGACTGAGATTGCTGTTGATGATACTAATGCTGATGCTGCTGCTTCTAAGGATAATATCCAAAGAGAAAGCAAAATTTGCACCATATGCTTGGATGAGCTCGAGGATTTTGCTGCCCAGATGCCCTGTGGTCACATTTTCCATGGCACTTGCATCTACAAATGGCTGGAGAATAGCCATTATTGTCCCATCTGCCGTTACCAGATGCCCACTGAAACGTGATTTCTCGTCCTTGTGATCTCAAGATTTGATGTATAAATGCAATTTAAATTGTCTTAAAATTTGTCTATTTCATGTATTTCAAGGATCACATATTCTCATTTAATTCATTTTTATGCTTGAGCTAATTCTGTATTTCATATATCTAGAATCAATATATTGAATTACATTGAGATATTGTTTGAGCTAATTTTCTATTTCATGTATCTATCATTAATAGGCCCATATAAATCGGTGAAAAAACCTTTTTATTTAACTCTTAGGCCAAGATACAAAATGGAAGTTATTTTCAGATTAATTACATATAAGCCTCCTTAATTAATTAAAGGACTCAAAATTCAGTCGCTGTTGAAATCCTTTAAGGAACCAAAATTCAGTCTCCTTTGAAACTCTTTAAGGAACCAATGTGAAATTTCATGTTGGTTCTTAAAGCGATTGCTCTTTGCTGTGGCATTTGAGTTTAAGATGTCCTGCATATATGATTAAACTTTTTTTGCTGAAAAAAGCCTATTAGAGAAAATATTTTTGTTGGAGAGGAACTGGCATGGCTATATATCATTAACACATCTTGTTACAATCCATGCATGATAATTAAGTGAAAATTAAATTAATTTGAGTTGTATCAGGTGTGTGCGCAAATATTTACTGTTAGGGATGCATGTTTCATCTGTTATGATTTCTAAAAGGAACTCTGAAAAAAATCAAAGTTCAAACACATGCAATCAAGGTTTAGAACACGTATTTAGTTAAGAATAAATACCTGATTTTGAGTCCATCAATACTATGTTCAAGATGAAAACTATGCCTATTTGCACCAAGTGCTTCTTTTGTTTCAATCTCAGCTTTGTATGTTTTTCTTGCTACTGAGAAAAACGTAGATCAACCAGAATGAGTAAAAGAGACTTAGCGTTCTTAACATAGCCTTCTTAAAGATTCAAGTCTCAGAAATTTGTTATCCTTCAAGATTTCTCAATCAGAGTGTCAGAAAGTATATAAAATAGATCTGTTGATTATTCTCTTTTCTACAAATCCATATCCTTCCTGGTCACTTCCATGTTAAGGGGTCAGCGGTGAACTAGGCCATTACATGAAAGATTGCTTTTAAGATTATACCGCTTAACAAAATAGTCTATATACGAATGGTCCATTGCTTTTTTTCTGTTTTTTTTTTTTTTTTGTAATGCCATTGCTTTTTTAATTGTTACGATCCTTTATATATATATATATATAAGTATGTTGACCTGGCAAACCTTCATTTGTGGAGAGTGCATCAACACATGTATATGATAAGAATAGGTAACAATTGTTGTAGTGAATCCTTATTCAAAATTACACCTACAAAAGAGAAATAATAAGTAAAACTTGAAAATACTTATAATTAAACTAAAATTGAGCCAAAACATTATAAATCCTAAATAAAACTCTAAACTAAAACTTTTCCTAATTAAACCTAAATTTATTAAAAAAAAATAAACATTAATTCAACTAACAACATATGTAAAAATTACACATATCACAAATCCACTGTTCAAACCCACAATTTCTATTAAAAAAAAAATATCTATTACTGATGTTTACAAAGACAAAAACATCATTTGCAAACTTAATTTACAATGTTAATTTTCAATACATCTACTTCTGATTGAGGTGGCTAATGCATTATGGAATTATTTGATGGATATTACGATATCATAGTTGTAGCAACAGGGATTGATTCAGCTACTAGTTTGATGATTTTATTTTCCTTTTAGGTACATAAGGGAATGACAAGCATATTTTGATTGGACTAACCTGATAAATGTTTGTTAGAAACAGCAGATTGCAGCAGTTCTTCTACTTCCCGGGAAGCAAGAAAAGTTCATTATGGAATAAAAGCAAAAACAATGCAAGGAGTTGTAGTGACAATAGGTTCATGTTCACTGAGATGGGTGAATTCTTTTTCCTGAAAAATTGTGTGGGTAATGCAATGCAAGGAACTCCAGGGAACATCTGACGCCCTCTTAAATTTTTTTTATTCTCTTCCTTTTCTTTTCATTTTTTCTCTGTTTGACAGTAATTCCTGCTTTTTGTGCTCATAAATATAGTGAACGTTGCATGCGGGACCATATAATTACATAATTTGATACATAGATGAACTTGGTTAAAATTTTCGATTGGATGAATTTCGGCAAGTGGACATAAAGCCTTCGAAAGTGGACCTAAAGCCTTTACTTTGGAAGGAATCTTATGAAAAATATTAATTTTTGAATTATGCTTAACTGCTAAATGTATGAGTTATAGTCTGAGAATTTTGCAATTGGTTCATAAAAATATAATACATATACTAGACGTGACAAATTTAATCACTAACAATATTCAACAATTTTTATGTTGCAAAATATAAAAGGATTGTATTCTGGAAATTTGTTAGATCGAACCTGGTCTGAATTATGGGATTGAATGAGGAGGTACGGGAAAGATAGTGCCATCGAGGATTAATGGTCACAAGCCTTCTCAATCTTTATGTTTTTGCATCACTATGGTTGTAGATGTTGGGTTTCATGATTAAAAAAATGCAGTGGAAATTAAAATTTTTAACCACAAACCCTAACTCAAATCTAAGTAATTCGATTGAATGATTTAAAACTAGGATTTTCAAATCTAACCACAAATGCAGAAGAGGCAGGATTGTTGGAAGGTAGAGAGGAGGTTCATTCCGGTGACATCTTACCTCGAGCTTTTGATTTTGGTAGTTCGAATCAAGATGTCTCTAAAAGAATCCGTCCTCCACAAGCGTACACATGAACAACCCTTGATTAAAACAAAAACTTTATGTGCTAGCACTTCTCTTGATTTCTCACAAATCAAGAACAAAAATACTCTGTGTTTTAGTTTTTTAAAAAGGAAAAAAACGAATTTTGGTGGCTGATAATTGAGTTAGTAAAACCCTAAAAAATATAACATATTTATAGACCTCTAATTAGGGTTTCACTTACCAAAACAACTTTTGATAATTTCTCAATTATCATTATTCTAATTTTATTTAAAATTAAATCAGATGTAATATCTTATTTATTTAAGATAACTTTTACCTTAAATAAATAAACTAGTTATTTATTTCCACATAGTATATTTGGGCTTCTCAAAACCATATTCGTTTTTTGGCTTGTTCTAAGTGTGTGACCCTGTAGGTTCACATGACATTGGCAGTGAGCCTTAATTCTCTATTTAGGCCGACAAGTCATAAGTGGTCTCTAGTAAGACATTATGACTACCCAAGTCATGTGAAGTCAATAATTCGACATAACCTAACTTATAATAAATATTGTAATCCCTTTGCCACATGATATCTTGATTGAATATAAAGCATAGTTTCTGTCATCCTTATATAATTCAATCATATTATTTATTGACTTTAAGTAGACTAAGAATGATAACTCTTTATCAATTCACTTTAGCATGGCCATGCATTTTCCTCAGTCTATCTTATCAAGGGGCCCATAGATATCTTACTCAGATTAAATGAGGAACAAATTCATTTTCAATCACTCACATTCCTCACATAACTCATTTCATATCCAACAACAATATATTTAATCATCCTGTTAAAGACAATGTTAGATTATGTCAAAATATATAATAGTTATATAGAAATCCATGATGATTTCAAGGTCAAAGGACTAAATCAATATTATTATGATGAGAATTACTTATGAAAATTATTAATGTAGTAATCTCATGATGGGTCAATCCAGTACATTATATCCCAAATAAGTACCTATGAGTTGACTTAATATCTCATATTCATGATTAATAAAACATAATCATCAATTAACATCATACTAGCCATAATATATTGTTATAACTATGGATAATTTGAATAGAACTCATATTTAATCTAAGAATTTTACTATCAAGTCACATACTTGATGACTTTAGTAAGAATTAACTATTCAAGTAATTATCATAACACAAAATGATAATGAAAAATGTCTCTTTATTAAATAAAATGATAAAGTCAAAACATGGTCATACATGATTGACCTAGTGATGCTCAGTTTGATCGGCCCGTTGTCAAGCCTAATGAGTACTACACACTTTGTTTGTAGCAGTCCATCTTCAGGCTCTAATTCCTTTGTTTGGCCCTTTAAATTTAACATTAAAGTTTATGTTCCTTTTTTGGAATTTTTTGTCTTTTCTTTTTTTTGGTATTAGGGGTTTTCCCTATGCACTATTTATTTTCCTCTTTAAGTTATTTTGAGATAGTTTTTTGATTAATTAAAAAAATAAATTACAGACGTAATTCTTTCAATTCATCTGGTATTCTTTGAATCAACAATATTTTGGTTTATTATTTTTAGGTATTCTTAGAATTAACGATTTCAATTCTCTCTTAAGGCTTCCACTACATCAGTTGGTATCAGAGCATCGATCCTGACAACATGCAATTAAGGAGACGGGTGTAAGAGGTTTATGAACAAGATATGGAGCAGAGGGTCCAAGAGATGATTGACGAGTGAATGAATCAAGTGGCGGATCAGTTGATAGATAGATTGGCCATGATATTGGGTAATCAGAATAGAGACCAAGGAAATAATTGTCCAGAACAATTTGGTGATGATGAGGAGGTAAAGGATGAGTATGAAGATGAGGCTCCTCACAAACATAATCGGCCTATCGCAGATGATAATAATAGGCATTGGGAAATGGGCATGTGGACTGAGATTCCAGAATTTCATGGCAGCCTTCAAGCTGAAGAATTTATGGATTGGTTGTCGATGGTCGAGAAGATTTTGGAATTTAAAAGGGTGCTAAAAGATAAGCGTGTAACTTTGGTTGCCACAAGATTAAGGGGTAGGGCTACTACGTGGTGGCAGCAATCAAAACTAACTCGCACTAGATTGGGAAAGAGTAAAATTACTATTTAGGAGAAGATGAAGAAGCATATGTGATCTGCCTTTCTTCCATATACTTTCCAACAGTTGATGTACTAATGTCTGCAAAATCTAAGATAAGGTATGAGATCAGTGGATGATTACACTATGCAATTTTATCAATTGATTGCAAAGAATGAAATCCAGGAGACAGAGGATCAGTTGGTAACAAGGTATATTGGGGGTTTGAGGCCACAACTACAGGACACATTGAATTTGTTTGATCCTGTTTCAGTGTTTGTAGCTCATCAGAGGGCTTTAGTGGTTAAGAGACAGTCATGAAGAACTGCCAATTTGAACACTTAGGGCAGTGGGGCTAGCAGTAATAATGTTGCTATTAATAATAGTGGTGTCAATAAAATGACAAGTGGTAGTGGTGGCAATGGTGTAATCGATAATAATAGAGGCATGGGGCAATTCAATAAACCAGCAAGGGCATAAAATGTTTTGGCTATGGAGAGGTTGGCCATAGGCTATCTAAATGTAAAAAGATGGCAGGGAAAAAGACCCTCTTCCTTGAGGCAGATGATTAAGTTGAAGAGGACCGAGAATTGAGGGTGATCATGTTTATGATGAGGATAAAATAGTTGAGGAATTACTTTTGGATGGAGATATGGCGACTACCCTTGTTGTTAAGCGTTCTTACTTACTGCCCTTATTGTTAGGCATTCTTACTTAACCCCTAAAGTAAGTTTAGAGGAGGATTGGCTAAGGAGTAATATCTTTCAGTCTACTTGTACTATTAAAGACAAGGTATGCTGCTTTGCCATTAATTGAGGGAGTTGTGAGAATAAAGTGTTTGTAGAGTCTGTCCAAAAACTAGACATATCGACTGAAATTCATCCTAAACCCTATAAATTGGCTTGGTTAAAGAAGGGTGGGGAAGTTATAGTGTCTAAGAGAGCTTTGGTGTCATTCTCCATTGGCAAAAAATATAAAGATGTTGTATAGTGTGATGTGGTGGCTATGGATACCTTTCATTTATTGTTGGAAAGACCGTGGCAGTATGACAGGGACATGATGTATAATAGGAGAACCAATACTTATAACTTCATCTTTAATAGGGTTAAAATTGTATTGCTGCCTAAACAACACGTGGATATACCAAAACCATCCCGTGGAACTAGTACTTTATTGTCTTTGGCTCAATTTGATAAGGCTATACAAGAGTTAGACATAAGGTATATGTTATTAGGAAAGGAGGTGGTTGAGCCCTTTATAGTCCCAGAAGTTATGGTTCCCTTTGCTACAGAATTTAATGACTTATTTCCTTATGAACTTGTTGACAGTTTACCCCCACTCCGTGACATTCAACATCATATTGGCTTGGTACCCAAAGCGGCATTGCCAAACAGACCATATTACATGATGAGTCCCAATGAGCATAAGGAGTTGCATCGATAAGTGGAGGAGCTACTTGTTAAAGGTCATGTTAGGGAGAGCATGAGCCTTTATGTTGTTCCTGCCCTTTTGACACATAAAAAGATGAGTCTTGGCGCATGTGTGTGGATAGCTGAGCCATTAATAAGATCACCGTAAGGTACAAATTTCCTATCCCACGTCTGGATGATTTGCTTGATCATATTAGTGGTGCAACTATTTTTAATAACTTGATTTAAAGAGTGGATATTATCAAATACATGTTCAACTTGGGGATGAGTAGAAAACATCATTTAAGACTAAGGAAGGGTTGTATGAGTGGTTTGTGATGCCCTTCGGATTGTCGAATGCCCTTAGTACCTTTATCCATGTTATGAACCAATTATTGAGGCCTTTCATTGGCAGGTTTATTGTGGTCTACTTTAATGATATCCTGATTTATAGTGATAACCATGATGAACATTTATAGCATGTTCGAGAGGTTTTTAGTGTATTACACAGGGAATAATTCTATGTTGCCTTAAAAAAATGTGTCTTTATATCTCCCAAGGTACTATTTCTGGGGTAAATGATTTCTGCAGCAAGTTTAGAAGTGGATGAAGCTAAGGTGGCAGTGATAAGAGAATGGCCCAGACTAACTATTTTAACAGAAATAAGGATTTTTCATGGTTTGGCCTCATTTTATCTGCATTTCATTATAAATTTTAGCACCATAATGGCTCCTATTACATATTGCATAAAGGGTAGTCAGTTTAAGTGGACAGAGGTAGCAAAGGTAGCCTTCAATGTCATCAAGGAACAACGTACAATAGCCCCAATCTTAGTGTTACCAGATCTCTCGCAAGCTTTTGAGCTCTATACCGACGCCTCTAAAGTTAGGATTGGTGTTGTCTTGAGTCAAAATAACCACCCTGTGGCATTTTATAGTGAGAAGTTATTTAGTTCCCAACTCAATTACAGTACGTATGACATTGATTTTTATGTAGTAGTGCAAGCAATACGACATTGGCAACATTACCTGTTTCATAGAGAATTTATCTTGTATACTGACCATGATTCTTTGAAGCATTTGGACTAATAGGATAAAGTTTCACCCCGCCATGCTAGGTGGGTCGCCTATCTTGAATGTTTCACTTTTATGGTGAAGCATAAATCTGGCATTATAAACAAAGTAACTGATGCTTTGAGCCAACGAAATAGTTTATTGGTGACTGTGTAAGTTGAGGTGCCCAGCTTTGATTCTTTTAAGGATTTACTTGCTAATGATCCTTACTTTTGTATGGTGTTGCAAGATGTACAGGCTTGGAAGAGGAAAAAATTTATATTGCAAGATGGGTTCTTATTTCAAGGAACTCAATTGTGCATTCTAGATTGTAGCCTCCACCCACAAATCATTAAAGAGTTACATGGTAAGGGACATGTGGGTAGAGAAAGAATGTTGCAACTGATTCAAGCTTCATATTTTTGGCCTTTAGTTCGCAAGGAGGTTGATAAATATGTTTAGAGATGCAAAATTTGCCATGGTTTCAAAAGGAACAGCCACAAATACGGGATTGTACATGCCTGTCCTAGTTCCTTCTCAACCCTAGACTAATATTAGTGTGGACTTTGTGTTGGGATTGCCACATACTCAGTGAGGTAATAATTCCATCTTTATTGTAATTGATAGATTTTCTAAGATGGTTCATTTTATTCCTTACAAGAAGACTATATATGTAGTAAATATGGCACAAATGTTCTTTCGGGATGTGTATCTTTTGCACGGGTTGCCTATGCTCATTGTCTCTGATAGAGACACATGTTTCCTCAGTCATTTTTTGTGTAGCCTGTGGAAGATAATCAATACTCAACTGAATTTCAGCAGTGCCTATCACCCTTAAATAGATGGGCAAACTGAAGTGGTGAACAAGTCCTTAAGCAACTTGTTGTGTTATCTAGTATGGAATCATATGAAGGGTTGGGATCAGAAATTATGTCAAGCAATATTCGCCCACAACTACATTGTTAATCGCAGCACAAGATTCAGTCCTTTCCAAGTTGTTTACTTCATTCAGCCAAGGGGTCCTTTTGACTTGATGCCCCTGCCTAGCAAGACAAGGGTTCAAAGGAAAGCAACAAATTTTTTTTAGGTTTGCAAGATGTACATAAGATAGTCTTTAATAATCTTTCTACTACCAATTCTTAGTATAAACAATTTGCAGACCAGAAACACCAACCTTTGGAGTTTGAGGTAGGTGATTTTGTATGGGTAGTCCTGACAAATGATCAATTTCCAGCAGGGGAATACAACAAGTTATCTGCCAGGAAGATTGGTCCAGTTGAGGTAGTAGAGAAGATCAATTCCAATGTTTATCATCTGAAGCTGCCTAGCCATGTCTGCACTACATATGTGTTTAATGTTAAGCATTTAATTCCTTTCTCTAACAATTCTTTTGATGACGATGCTGTGATTAATTCAAGGCCAAATTTTCTATCACCTGGGAGGAATGATGTGGATGAGGTAGCATTGAAGTTTATGGATGGATTTGATAGAGTGGGTGTGCGCACTTGGGCCTTAAATCGACGTTCGTGGTGACACTGATTGACCCATGGGGCCCATAATATATCATATTGAAGCTAACTCAGAGGGCTATAATGGATGTTATACACTTTGTCTGTAGCAGTCCATTTTCGGGCCTAAATTCCTTTATTTAGGCCTTTAAATTTGACATTAAAGTTTATGTGCCTTTTTTATAGTTTTTTGTATTTTTCTTTTTTTGGTTTTAGGGTTTTTCCCCAGAAACTATTTATTTTCCTCTTTGAGTTATTTTAAGATATATTTTTATTAATTAAAAAAATAAATTATAGATGTAATTCTTCTAATTCCTTTAGTATTCTTTGAATCATTAAGGTTTTTGTTTATTGTTTTCTAGTATTCTTAAAATCAACGAATTGAATTCTCTCTTAAGGCTTCTGCTACATCAGTAAGGTTCAAACCACATCTCCCTAGCTCTCTTTCCTTATAAAGCCAATAGGCCATGCTCCAAAAAAATTAGAAAGTAAGAATTACTAATTCATTCCCTAAAAAGAAATTCCAAAAAAAATATTAATTTAGAAAACCTAACAAAGTTTAATTTGAAATATCTACTATTTTTAATTAACAATTCAAGTTCATTAAATACTGATTAAAAGGGAATGCACATCATTCATCTTTTTTCCCTTACTCATACAAATCCTAGTTTCAAGTTATGCAACTTATGCATGTTAAGATCAAGCAACTTTTGTACAAGGTGGCCTCCTGAGGATGAAAAATATAAATGTGTGTTAACCACATTATATATATAAGGAAATGTTACATATTACATATAGCAATATTTATAGCATGTCACTATATTTGTGCTATTATTTTTTTATCCACCTTTTTAGTGGACCACAAAAAAAGTATATGGATAAAAATAGAATATCACCAATATTTTTTTCTTTAATATGTAGCTATACAATACATATGTCTTATATGTTGTGGGTCCCTCCTAGTGGAGCCCACAAGTAAGAAAAAAAGATGGAAAGTCACATTTTGCATATGTTGAAAGTTTGCTAATTTTTTTTTTATTCTTTTATGTATCATAAGGCCTATATAAAGCCCATAGATGGAGAAGCAAAAATAGGCAAGAAGTGAGCAAGCAACGAGTGAAAAATAAAAGGTGTGGTGTGTGCTTGTGAAGGTAACCAAAATAATATTCAAATATAACTCTTTGGTACAAATAACTCAACTACTACAACAATACTACTACTACAGTTTCTAGATTACAAATCAGAGTCTAAATATACATTTATATAAAATCGTTGGGGTGGAAGAACACCGGTGAAAAGCTCTACTACTAAGGTATGACAATATAAGATCTTCTAAAAAAAATTATTAAGGAGGGTCAGACCTCATTAAGTGAATTATTATTCTAAATATACATGCACCTCCTAATGTCATTTGCAATTAAGCATTAGTATATGTAATAATATATAAAAACATTTCACACAGATGCTGAAATCGCTTTTATATAATAAATGGTGGAAAACATTTATTTTATGAAGGATCAAATAGAACCCTATTTAAATCACAACCTCAATAAATAATAACTATCTAGCCATACAAACTCACTTAATTCCAAATTAATTCACTTATTCCATTTGGATAGTAGATTGGCCTCGAGACACTAAGTCAACTGAGCTCTAGCAATTTGATTGTCAGTGTGATTGGCCCCGAGACACTAGGTCAACCAAACTCCAACAACCACACTATTCAATCATATCAATCTCAAAACAATCAATCAAATTATAGTCACCTCAAATGATTCACAACTCAACCCTAAATCTATAGCACTGGTACATACACGGTCCTAGTATTGCCCATTAGGTAGTACGTTCTATCGATATCCTTCAAATAAAGTTCAATATACATATGGGAAAATAAATAATGCAATACAACATTTATAATAATGAAATAAACCATAAATATACCTAAAATAAACTAAATATATTTCAAGTATATATATATATGCTAAATAAATTCAAAATCAACCATAAATATACCAAATGTAAATCATAAATATACCAAAAATATATTAATTGTATTTTGAAAATATATCATGCATCAATAATGAAATATACCAAAAATATACTAAAAATATACCCAACATATACTAAAACATTTAATAAAACAATTTATGAATAAATACATATTAAAACACAAATATTCTAAATCATGCATCCTATATGCTATGTATATATAAGATAATAACTCACAATACTACGCTCTACCAAACTGGCTCGACTGGCCTAGTCCACTAGGTATCGATCTCAGCGCAACTAGAAAATAAATAATAATAAATATAATATCAAAATAAACTTCTAAGTTTATGCTTCTAGAATTCTAAACGAAGACTCGATCTAAGACACTTGTCAATTAAAATTCCAAAATTAGACTTGGACAATTTGTCACATTTTACGAGAAATCTATCAAAAATTCGATAGAGTCTCCTTTGTAAAACAGACATCTTCCTATAAAAGTAAGGCCGATCCTGCACAGAAAATACACTTCTAAAAATACAATAGCACAACACATCGAGTTGGGATCCCGAACTACAAAAATTCTCAACTGAAGTTCACAATACACAAACCAACAATATTAATGGTAAAAAAATAAAAATCATCAAAAATCCATAAAAATATTAAAATCTTTATTTTTCAACTAAATCATCATATTGTATTTTTTAAATAATATTTGCTAATAAAACTCATAAATGGAATAAAATTCCCATTTTACAATTAAATTAACATAAATTGCAAATAATTATTAAATTCACAATTAAATATCATAAAAATAATAAAATACCCATTTTAAGTTTAAAATAATAAGTAACTTTATCATTTGCATAATATTCCATAATTAACACAAATTAACTAATAAAATCTCAAATATTATAAAATTTTAATAAAAACTTAATGTTACAATTAATCAACATAAAATAGTTAAAATTCACATTTATATATTCAAATAGCTTAAATAACCTAAATATATATTAAAAGTAATTAAAAATCCATTTAATCAACAAAATAGTAAATAATACATTATTTGAAAATAATTTTTGAAAATTAGTATTAATTAGTTAAAAATAGTAATTAATTTATAAAAATCATTTTAATACCCTAAATAATTCTAAAACCATCTAAAACATATTATTTAACTATAATTATCACAAAATTACACAATTCAAAAATCACATTATACTACATAATCTTCTCAAAAATTATATAATATATCCAAAAATTATTTTCTCAATACTAAAATTAATAACATTATATACTAACACTAAATTAACCAAATTTTTATTCAAAATAATTAATTAATATAATTAACAAAATTTCATTTTTAATTATTAAAATATCAAAAATTTACTCATAAATAAAATAAATTCAGAAAAATCAACAAAAAATATAATTAAAAAGCTTAAGTTTCATACATCATTATTTCAAAAAGAGATTAACACAAATCATACCCACTCAAGCTTAAAAAAAATGAAAATAAATCATAAACAAAAATAAAATAAAACTCATAATCGGATGAGAGTGAGCTTGAACCAAGCTTAGTATCATTTTCCGGAGCTTAAGGAGTTGATCAAGTCGAAGAACACGAGCTCTCGCTGTCGGGAATGTCACTAGCAACGTGAAGAACCTTGTTGTTGCCGCTGTTGTTTTCTTCCCATTCTGATGTCAACAGAGGTAGGAGAAGGTGGTGGAAGAGAAGAAGAAGAAGAAGAAGAGAGGTGATGGAGGTGAAGGATGGTGCAAGTGTTGGCATCAGAAGTGCAAGTGAAGGCTGATCTAGTTCAGTTTTCGCGCAGAGACAAGAAGAAAATAAATGTAGAAAGAGAAGAGAAAGAAAAGAAAAGAATGGCCAACAATTCTTTTGTCCTGACTTGGTTTCTATATATATATATATATATATATATATATATAACACATATTCACACACAACACATGCATATATAATAAAAATAATATAATAATACTAACACTATTAAAAATAATAGAAATAATAATTATAATTATAATAATAATAATAATAATAATAATAATAATTATTATTATTATTATTATTATTATTATTATTATTATTATTATTATTATTATTATTATTATTATTATTATTATTATTATTATAACCCACATAAAATAACAATGACAATAATAATAATAATATCAATAGTAACTTTAATATTTAAATGATAAACCTCCAAAAATAATTATTTTACATAAATAAAATATTTAATATAACGTAAATGAATGATATTCAAATTTAATGATAATATATAAATAAAATATAAAATTTTATTAACACTACAAATCCCAAAATAATATTATTTTATTTAAAAATATCATGTCATTACAATTGAAGACAATGTGTATAAGCATATTTGCAATGAAACTCATGTACAAACATTATGGAACAAGCTTGAGGAGCTATATGCTTCAAAGATTGGCAATAAAAAATTATTTTATCTGATAAAATTAATGCAGATAAAATATAAAAAAAGGCTCTTCTATCATTAATCACTTGAATGAAATGTAAGGGATCATGGATTAGTTGTTCAGAATGGGTATAAATTTTGACAATGAAATTCTTACTCTTATAGTACTAGCTTCTCTGTTAGATTTATGAGAGACTTTAAAGAATTCACTTATAATCTTTGCACCAAATGGTGTAGTGAATATATAATTTGTCAAAAGCGGTATTCTAAATGAAGAGATGAGATGCAGATCAAAGGGTGCCTCTTTAACACATTCAGATATTCTTATTGTAAATTCCAGGGAGAGAAGTGAGACTAGAAGCTCAAAGCAAAGAGATAAGAGCATAGGAAATTCAAACAAGTATGCAAATATTGAATGCCATTACTGTAAAAAAAAAGGCCATATCAAGAAGTTCTGTCAAAAGTTTAAGGACAAGAACAAAGGCCCAGATGTGAGAAAAGATGACAGTAGTGACGATGATGAAGTAAATCTTCTCGGAGAATTCAATGTCCTTTTTTATGATGATACTGTTAATCTTACTACCCATGAGAATAACAGGGTGATTGACAGTGGTGCTTCCATTCACGCTATATCTCGAAGAGAATTCTTCTCATCCTATACTCTAAGAGATTCTAGATTTGTGAATATGGGAAATGGCAATAGAATAAGATTTTCTAGTAAAGGAGATGTATGTTTGGAAATGACGAATGACATAAGACTAATCTTGAAGAATGTCAAACATGTTCTAGATATTTACCTGAGTTTAATCTCAATAGGTAAGCTTGATGATGAAGGTTTCCGCAACACCTTCCATAACAGTCAATGGAAACTACTAAAGGCTCACTGGTGATGGCTAGAGGTAAAAAGGACTCAACACTATACTTTATGCATGCAAATATCTCTAAAGACATAGTGAATGCTATGGAGAAAGACAATATAGTTGAGTTATGTCATAGAAGACTTGGTTATATGAGTGAGAAAGGGATGACAGTGTTAGCCAAGAAAAATATGTTATATAGAGTAGATCTTGTGCATTTAGATAAATGTGCTCATTATCTTATAAGAAAGAAAAATGGGGTTTCTTTCAAAAGTTCTCCTCCTTTCAGAATGAAGAATGTTCTAGATTTAATTCATTCAGACTTGTGTGGGCCAATGCCAAAGTCACTTGATGGTTGTCAGTACTTTGTGACTTTCATTGATGATCATTCTTAGAAGACGTGGGCATGCACCTTAAAGTCAATATATCAAGTGTTAAATGTCTTCAAGGAATTTCACTCTCTAGTGGAGAGACAAATTGGGAAGAAACTAAAGTGCATTAGAATAGACAACAGTCGAGAGTATTCTTAACCATTTGATGCTTATTGTAAAGAGCATGGTATACGATATCAAATGACACCTCCAAAGATGCTGCAGTTGAATGGTTTAGCTAAGAGGATGAATAGGACTTTAATGAAGAGAGTCAAATCTTTGCTCTCACATTCAAAGATACCTAGGACATTTTAGGGTGAAGTTCTATTTACAATAGTGCATGTGTTGAGCCTTTCACCATATGTTCCTTTATAATCGGACACTTTATAAAGGGTGTGGTCATGAAAAGATGTTTCTTATGGTCATCTATGAGTTTTTGGGTGCAAAGCCTTTGTGCATATTCCTAAGGATGAGGGGTATAAACTTGATATCAAGACACGATAGTGTATGTTCATTGGCTATGGTCAATGTTAACTTGGCTATAGATTTTATGATCCAGTCTAGAAGAAGCTTGTTAAAAGCCTTAATGATATGTTTATTAAAAATAAGACAATCAAAGATATTACTAGAGTTGAGAAGAATATTCCTTGCTTTGAAGATGATTCAAATTTGAAGGTAGTTCCTCCAACAATAGTGCCTAGGGAAGTTGGAGATGAAAATTAAGTTATTCTGCCAAATGGAGGTGATGAAGATGCTCCCATTGAGATTCCATTTGAAAATGATGATGGTGGTGTTCATGATCAACCACAGGTATATGAGGCTTCTCGAGTGCCACTAAGGAGATCTTATAAAATTAGATAACCTTCTACTAGATATACTAGAGAGCAGTTTGTGTTACTAACTGATGGGGGAAAGCTAGAAAGATTTGAAGAAACTATGAATGATGAACACAAGCATAAATGGTTTAAAGCCATGTAGGATGAGACGAAGTCTCTACATGAGAATAAGACGTTTGAGCTGGTAAATTAGCATGAAGGCAAGAGATCATTGAAGAATAAGTGGGTGTTCACGATCAAACATGAAGAACACAGTCTCTAGGTACGATTCAAAGCTAAACTGGTTATAAACAGATTCAATAAAAGAAAAGGTACCGACTTTGATGAGATTTTTCTCTAGTTGTGAAGATGACATTCATTCATATTATACTGGGTTTAGCAGCAAGTTTTGATCTGGAGATTGAGCAAATGGATGTTAAAACTACCTTCCTTCATGGTGATTTGGAAGAGGAAATATTTATAGAGTAGCCAGTGAGTTTCAAAGAAAAAGGAAAAGAGGATTATATTTGCAGATTGAAGAAAATTTTGTATGGTTTGTAATAGGCACCAAGACAATGGTATAGGAAGTTTGAGTCTGTTATGGGGGAGTAAGGCTACAAAAAGACCACTTCAGACCATTGTGCATTTGTTCATAAATTCTCTGATGATGACTTTATTGTGTTATTGCTCTATGTGGATGACATGTTAATTGTTGGTCAAAATGTTTCCATAATCAATAGCTTGAAGAATAAGTTGAGTAAGTCTTTTGCTATGAAGGACTTAGGACCAACAAAACAGATTCTTGGCATGAAGATTATTAGTGAAAGAGGCATCAAGAAATTATGGTTATCACAAGAGAAGTGTATTAAAAAGGTACTTCCAAGGTTCAACATGTGCAATAATAAAATGGTTAGTTATCCTCTTGATAATCACTTTAGATTAACTTATAAGCAAAGTGCTTCCACTAATAAAGAGAAGAAAGAGATGGATAGAGTTATATATGCTTCAGCAATTGATAGTTTAATGTATTTTATAGTGTGTACACGGCCAGATATTGCACACTCAGTTGGAGTTATGAGTCTGTTCCTTTCAAATCCTGGAAAGGAGCATTGAGTTGCAGCGAAATGGATTTTTAGGTATCTTCATGGAACATCCAAAATATGTTTGTGTTTTAGAGATGCCAAACCTATGTTAGTTGGAAACACAGATACAGATATATTGGAAGATGTTGATTCAAGAAAATCAACCTCTAGTTATTTGAATATTTTTGCAAGAGGAGTTGTGTCATGACAATCAAAATTACAAAAATGTGTTGCTTTGTCTGCCATTGAAACAGATTTCATTATCGCAATGGAAGCTTGTAAAGAGTTGTTAATTTCTTAAATGAACTTGGTTTTCAGCAAGACAAATGCGAGCTATTTTGTGATAGTCGGAGTGTTATGCACCTTGGTAAGAATTTTTCCTTTCATTCAAGGTCAAAGCATATTAATGTGAGATATCACTGGATTTAGGATGTATTAGAGAAAAAGCTATTACAGCTAGAGAAGATCCATACTAATGAAAATGGATCAGAAATGTTAACAAAGATTCTACCAAGGGAGAAGTTTGAATTTTGTCGATTGGTCACCGAAATGGTGATGACCTCCACGTAGTTGGGAGAGGGAAATTGCTGTGGGTCCCTCCTAGTGGAGCCCACAAGTAAAAAAAATGAAAAGTCACATTTTACTGCATCGATGTTGAATGTTTGCTAATTTTTTTTTGTTCTTTTGTGCATTATAAGGCCTATATAAAGGCCATAGATGGAGAAGCAAAAACAGGCAAGAAGTGAGCAAGTAACAAGTGAAAAATTAAAGGTGAGGTGTGTGCTTGCGAGGGTAACCAAAACAATTTTGCTTTGATGAGTGTGAGAGAGTTTTATGGGTTTGGAAATTTTTTCTTTTTTCAAAAGGTGAGTGACAAAATAGTGACGTAATTATTTTTCGGGTGTTTGGGAAACACTTTGAGTGCCACTATTTTGGTGAGATTTTTCTATTGTGTACCTCTAACGTTGATTTAGAGAAATCTCTCTCTTATTCCTACTATTTTTATAATAGAAGAATTATTATGATTTTGTCTCATTAACGTAACCCAAAAATTAATAGTGAATCACGTTAAAATATTTGTGTCAATTTTATTATTTCTTTTATTATTTATATGACAGATTTTACATCCCATTTTACTCATATATTGATCGGTTTAACTACTTTTATTTATTTGTTTGTTTGATTATTTCTACTATAATTTTATTTTTTCTTTATAAAAATTATTTCGTTGTGTTAACTCTATTAATTTTTCCAATAGTATATAGTGACATATATCACTGTCTATATACTTATATACCATATATATAAGATGTACATTTATAATATAGGAACACTTATAAATTTATATGGACACTAATGAGCTCATAGGAACTTGAACTAAAAAATCTGAGATTTAAATATTAAAATAATAAATAAGGAATCAATCATGAAATTTCTAGAGACTTTAAAAATAAATTTCTTTTAAATATATATATATATATATTCAACTTCAATGGTTTGTGAATGCTAAATTAATGCACATGCACAGGCTCAGTTCAGAAGATATACGTTATTATTAGTCTATCCATCCATATCATTGATTCAGTGTCCATGCTTGTAAGCATTCCACGTATGCGATAAGAATATGTACTACTACTACTACAAATGCTACAAGGTTCCTAGATTCCCATTCCATCCCATCTCTCAGTTTTACTTTCCTTCTTCAATTTAGCCTGCATTCGCGTCTAGTTTCACTGTGAGCTACTCATTATAAATAACTAGCTATTGCCATTTCCATTAATTGATGCAAACCATAGCATTAGCAGCTAAAAAAATAAAACATCTGAATCAAATAGCATCAAGTGTCCTTTAAAGTTTTCCTGAACACTTCATTGGATGAAAATTTTATTATTCTCAAGAAATGTTTGGAGGAACTCTTATTGTCATTTGATCAATTAAATATTCTTTATTTTCTAACTAATTAACCCTCTTTCTCTCTCATTACTGTTATTGAAATAAGTTCAAATCCAACCGGAGCCAAGTTTCCCCTCCCCTCCCCCAACCCACAAAAGCACAACCAGACAAAAAAAAAAAATTCCCAGTTTATTCAGCTTTTTTATTTTTTGTTTACAAATCATTTCGTTTTTGGTGCTTTTTCCTTACAAATTTGGTCATCTTGAGTCAACTGAAAATATTTTTGTACTAATTTATGAATCAACTGAAATTATATTTTTTCAGAAAATTTTTAGAACTCATTTTTCATGTTTATCTGAATAAATTTCTGAAATATTTAAAAAAATGAAACCTTTACAAAAAAGCACCAACTCTCTAACATGTCATCATGCATTTCATGATTAATGTATGACTAGATCATTAATGTACATTTGTTACCTCACTGTAACTACCAAACTCCTTTTAATTAATAATCCGTTCAAGTAAAAACTGTACTATCTTGTGCATATTAGCGCAGACACTGCACGAAATTATATGGCCCATGAATTCGGTCCATGTAAGAATTTCCCATTAAAGATGCCAGTTTCACATGAAGAAATAGCGCAGGATGTGTGAAGCTTCAAATGGGAATTATAGAGCAAGAAGCTGCTGCCCTATGATTTCAGCACGATGAGATTAGCGCTTCGTAGAGCAGAAACTTAAACAAGCATTAGCAAAGCACGCTTTAAAACATATTCTAACATTAGTATTTTTTTTTAACAATTAAATAAAGTGATTAATTCTCAACACAAAAAGAGGGAGAGGGATGGGGTTCAATCCCTACATTCTACAACTCAACAGATAAGAGTTCTCATCTTTTAAATTAAAACAGAGAATTTAAATTGTACATTTCATGATACTTTTCAAGAAGAGTTATCAAGTATTATATAATTCAAACATTATACTTCATAATATCATTGGAGAAAAGTTGTCACACTTGATTATTTTCTTACCTGTATAAAATTTTTATTTTTTGAAAAATTGACCTCATCTCTTATTAAAAACTGTAGCCAACTTGCTCAATTAGATTCTCAATTAAAATTTATATCAAATTAAACATTATACTTTTCAAATCATTTCGATTCTAATGAATTTTATTTCAAAATCTAAATATAATTTTAAAAAATCAATTTAAAATCATATGAAAAGATATTTATTTACTCATCAAATACCTTTTTTCCTCGTAAAATAAGTGAGATAAAAAAATGCCTCAAATCTCCCACCCCCCTCTCACACACACTCTCTCTCTCCCCCTATAGATATATATATATACACACACACAAAGAGAGGGAAAAACAGACAAAATTACAAAAAAATATTCACTCATTATTATATAAAAGTTAGATAATTAAGTCATTTACTAATAAAAATAAATTTTAATTAAATAAAATATAATTTTAATTGAAAATATATGTTCCTATTCTAATTAGGTTGACTTATATTTTATCTCTAATAAAATTGATATTAATTAACATCAAAATCTAATTTAATTGAAAATATATTTCCTATTTTAATTATGTTAATTCTATTTTATCTCTAACAAAATTAAATTAATTAAAATTTTAGTAATAATTTTGTTATATATATATATATCTCTACTTATATTTTATCTAATATAAATTAGATAACATAATTTTATAAGACTTATTATATTAAATTTAATAAGTAAATAATTAAAATCAAAATTAATAAGTTTTATGAAAATAGGAAAAGTATAATAATTTATATAAATTTAAAATTAATAAATAAAAAATAGAGTATATAATTTGTTTGAAAGTATATTTTATGTAATGAAAGTAGTATAATTATCACTTTTAAATATTTTTATAAAATTTTACAAAAAAAATAGTAAAAATTAAATTAATTAATATTTATCATTTAATTATTATTTGAACTTAATAAAAATAAAAATATTACAAAAAAAAGTGTCATAGTTCAAATAAAAAATTTACTAAAATTATAATAAATTAGAAGTTTAATAGGGTTATAATATTTAAATTGTTATATAAAGAAAATATAACTTTTATTATTTTTAAGTTTTTTATTAACAAATAGCTAATGATTTTTTTAATTATCGTATGATTAATTATGAGTATGATATATTTTTTTTATATAAAATCAATTCTAGAATTAAGAAAAATTAATTATAAAAAAATAATGAGTAATATTATATAATTACCTAAATAAAAGATTTATAAAAATTGTAGTGAATTATAACTATATTAAGTTAATATCAAATTGTTATATAAGTAAATAACGTTGTTATTATTTTAAAACTTTTGTTTAATAATAATAATAAGTTTAATTGTTTATTTATTATTTATTACGAGTCAAATAAATTTTTTCATTCATATGTGAAATACGTAGTTGTTTACTCTCTCTCTCTCTCTCTCTCTCTCTCTCTCTCTCTCTCTCTCTCTCTCTCTCTCTCTCTATATATATATATATATAAGCCCTCCAAACTTTGGTACTTAGTTAATTTTTTAATTCTATTTTTTCTCATTTTATTTTTGATTTTGTGTTTCCAATGCTATGGGTATTGATAGATTTTTCCAATTCATGAGTTCTCGTTAATTTGATGTGTGTTGTAATTTTTTTTTTTTACTGTTTTGATTGTTTTCAATAAGCGTTATGTTATTTTATTTAGTTATATCGGTTATCTTCTTGGTTGTTTTATGACACATGAAAACAACCACCATTTTTTTTAAATAAATAATTATTATCAAATACCATATTTTTTAAATAAAAGGTTTATTGCACCAATAGTACTTTAATTTTGCCATACATTTTATTTTGGTACCAAATTTTTAATTTTTTTCTTTTCAGTTACTGAAGTTATATTTTTGTTTCAAGTTAAATTACCTCAAATATATCTAATCAAATTAAGTATATGTGGCAGTCGGAAAAAGCATATTCTTAGCATATTCACCACGTAAGTATCCCAATAAGCAACATAATTATCTTGTGTATCCTAAAAAAATGAACAAATTTGAATATACTAAGAATATGCTTTAGTAATTGGATAATAAACAATCCTCATAGTGGCATATTGGACAATAATGGCTAACGTCCAACCATTTATCAATGCAAGTTTCACGAAAAAGATGATCACAAGGCATAACAGCAACAAAATCTTCTAGCTCCTCCAAGCATATGGTACTGAGCATTTGGCATTTACCAATAGGTTTTGTCTTTGTTTCTTTACCTTCCTTTAAATCTTCATCATAAGCAGTCTTACTATCGATCCCCACTTGAATACACTTTTAAGCAATCAACACCATTCCTGGTTTTTTTCTTCATATTCACGGATTATATCTTCTTCTTGATAGCTATGAATACAGTGATACTGCAATAAGATGTTGAAGCAAAGGAGGTTGTGCTACTGCTACATTACAGAAGGATTTGTTTCGATTATACTGCCAACATTATTTACCATATATGAAACCAATGTTGGCTAAACCTAAGGAATTAATCCAAGGTAAAACAGCCAAGGCCTATGATAGTCGAACAATGCCTCATTGTTTTTTAGCAACCTAATATCAAAAATCTAAGAATTCATACTGATCTCAGGTGTATTAATAACAAAACCAACAGACTCCTTTCATCATCATAAATGATGATAGGTTCATGCTCTATTTGGAAATATAAGTTGAAGTAGACCTAAGGAGATGATGGTCCGCTGCTCAGACTCGCACATACACAATGAACAGCTTGCGCACTATAATCAATATGAACATTCTTATGCATGTGGATGATCAAGTAATGAAATTAGAAACGAAGAGAAGATGGAGTTTAGAATTAATGGAAATAATGGCAAATACACAAAGTAAAGCTTTAGGAAGGCTAAATTTATAAGAATTCGTCTAACAGGCAGTTGGATAATTTCCTTTCCTAATTGTTGTAGGATTTTAGAAGAATTTGCCATGTTGGTTTAGCATAAAAAAAGACTTCTTCAAGTCTTGGTAAGAATTTTTTTAAAAAATAAGGTTTCCTATCCTAATTGTTGTAGGATTTTAGATAAATTTGTCACATTAGTTTAGCATAATAAATTAACCTGCCTTGGAGTTCTTCAAGTCTTGGTAAGAATTCTTTTTATTTTTTAAACTAGGGTTTCCTATTATGGGATTTTAGAGGAATGTGCCACCTTGGTTTAGCATAAATAAATTAACCTGCCTTAAAGTTTTTTTTGTCTTGGAATTTTTTAATTTTTAAATAGGGAGATAATAGCTTCAAAAGTCTACATAGCAAGGGTATCCTCCGTTTTAAATTAAGAATGACAATAACTGAACTGTGCACTTCAAAATTTTCTTAAAGATTAGTTACCACTAAACTACTCATTCAATAACAAGTTTTGGTAAGAAAATTAAAATATGTAAAAATAAAAGGATAAAGGATTCAGTTCAGGCATATCAATTTTTTGTATGGTAAAAATAATATTAACTTAATATAAATTCAAATTTTTGTTGGGGTGTATTTTTTTATGATTATTTTTTAGCTAGTTTACTTTTAAATTAAAATTAATATTTTTTCTATCCACATTGACTTGATGTTTTAAAATTAGACCTTTAAAATTCTATTTAAAAGAATAAAGTCTTAATTGATAAAAAGAATAATTTTTACCAACAAAAATAACACTCTTAATTATATGCAATTCTTATAATTAAATTATAAATTATACTTATATTTTAATTAAAAATATATAAATAAAAGAAGCTCAAAATTAAAAAGTTGCTAAAACAATCAACTAACTAGGATGACTAAATAATTTTCCAACTATTGACATTTCAAGTGGTGGTCCAAGACCAATATGAAATTAATCAATAGATCCGTAACACCCCACTTTGAATAAATTGGCCAAAATAAAAATATTCAATATTAATGCATTAATCATAAAATTAATTTTAAAATAGTAATGGTAAGGTTAGATTTTCTTTTGAGAGAAATGTAGAGATTAAAATTTTAATCACATTAACAAAGTTTTTCCACACAAGAATTACTGAAGTAACCGTTGAACATTAAATAATTTAGAGATTTATATAGTTTTTATTGTTTAGAGTACAACTAGTCATTGACCCGTGCTCTATTTTTATATGACAAGATACACTCAATTACTTCAATTATCATTAGTTATTAGGTTGTTAATATTTGTTACTCTTGTTACTTGTAATCATCTTTTGTATTTATCTCTTCTCTTGTAGTTATTGTTTGTGCACTTATATATATTTTTATCTGTATTCTTCTTCGTTGATATATAATATATACCAAACATTCAATTCATTCATGGTATCATATTTTTACCATGGAAGGATAAATTGTACTAATTTCTTTAGCACTTACCATATCTTCCTCAGCCACAAATCATTCTCTCTTAATTAAATTAACCTTAAGAAACTTTCTCACCTGGAAAACTCAATTCCAACCTCTTCTCAACTATCACAAATTATCTGACTTTATTGATGGTTTAATACCACCACCATCTCCTATAATAACTTAAAGAACTTATCCAAATACCATTACACCAAACCTTGAATTTGTTGAATGGTACCAAAAATATCAACTTTTACTTTCTTGGATCTTCTCTTCTCTATTAGAAGAAGTATTCCTTTATGTCATTGGTATGACCACCTCATTTAATGCTTAGAAAGCACTAGAAAGTGCTTTTAATTATATATCTTAGAATCGATAGTTATATATTCATATTGAACTATAAGAGTTGAAGAAAAATGACTTGAGTGTCTCTTAATATCTTCAAAAAGCCAAACTATTAGATGATGAACTAACTTTGCTGAAAGACCCCTCTCACATACTGAGTTCAATGAAATCAATTATTGAAAACTTGGAGCAAATATTCTATAGCATCATTACAACTTTAAATCAAAGACCTGAATTAGTGACCTTTTAAAAGCTTCATGGACAACTTGTGGCACATAAAATTCTGCTTAGAAATATTCATGAACAATCCTAAGGTCACTTAGTCAATCGATACCCTATGCCAACTCAAATCAGACCCAAATAGTAGTCCTTATTTTCCAAACCATAATCACCCTTTTCTAGTCATTACACTTATTACTCTAATTACTGCCCTCCTACCATCACTAGAAAACCTCGTGGTCCATGTCAGATCTACCGCTATCACAACCATAAAGCAAGCAAGTATCGTCGGTGATATGACAATCGTCTGCCTCTATCATCGATGCAAGCTCATTTCACCATATATCAACCACCTTCTCTACCACTTTACCATACACTATATTTAGGTCAAGCCCAAACTGCACCATACAATCCATGGCATCCAGACACAGGTGCTTCCTACCATATGAAACCCAATGCATAAATGTTGTCTCACTCTCCTCCTTATACCCGCTCAAATCAAGTATTAGTAGGTAATGGTTAGCCTCTTCCTAATGAAAATATAGGTACATCCGTTTACAATTCAATATCTTCTATTAGCAATCTTATTCTTAAGAATGTTCTTTGTGTACCTCAGTTAACCAAACCACTTCTTTCAGTATAAAAACTAACCACTGACAATAAATGTTTTTTTGAATTTTAGCCACATGAATTTTTCATTAAGGATCAACATACCAAGGTAACCCTATTGTAAGGCTAAAGTCATGATAGATTGTATGTGATGCCATCGAAATGCCCCAAAGAAGCTCTTCGTACCACTCTCTCCTCTATTGATGATTGGCATGCTAGACTTGGTCACCTTTACCATCGCATTGTGTCCTAAATTATTAGCAATAATAAAATTCCAGTTAGTTCATCCAATAAATGACCCTGTTCTTCTTGTATTGTTAGAAAATTTTCCTAGTTAACCTTTGCTACAGTCGAACATTAATTAAATGCTCCTTTTCAAATTATTCACTTTAATGTCTAGGGTCCTTCCCTAATTTTATCATTTAATGGTTATCATTATTTTTGTAGTATTTGTTGATGACTTCACTAGATTTTTATGGACTTGCTTTCTTAAAAATAAAAATGATGTGTATTTCAATTTTCTAAATTTTGAATCTTATTTTCAAAAGTAATTTCACATGAAAATTCTTGCTTTTCATTCAGATAGGGGGTGAATTTCAAAAATTGCATCCATACTTTAATAAACATGGAATTATTCATCGCATTTCATGCCCCTATACCCATGACCAAAATTGTCTTTTGGAATGAAAAATTAAACATATAGTGGACACTAGATTGACACTAATGGCTCAAGCTCACATTCCTTTTTGATTTTGGTCTTTTTCATTTTACACAATAATTAATTCCATTAATATTTTACCAACTCTAATTCTTCAAAATTCCATACCTTTTCATAAAATGTACAACAAATCTCCAATTTACATGGATATAAAAGTTTTTGGATGTACTATCTTTCCATATCTTAGACCATACAGTAAAAATAAGTTTTCTTACCATAGTAAACAATGTGTTTAGCTCGGTTATGCACACAATCATGCTGGTTTTAATTGTTTAGATGTAGAAAATGATAAAAATTTTATTGTTAGACACACTAAATTTCATGAAGGCACATTCCCATTTAAGCTTTACCCATCCCTCACTGTCTAGACCACTAATATTAACACATCGTGGCTTACATTCTAGGCTTCATCTACTACTTCAGTCTCCCAATCAGGTAAGTCTCCTACTCCTATTCATTATCCTTCCCATCCCACTTTTCTACCAACACTCCTCTCTTCTCCAAATTCTACTATATCACAAACTCCTCCTCCCATACCCATATCACCTATTCTCAACCATCAACTACCCACCCAAATCCAACATGTACCTTCAACCTCATCTATTGCTACTCAACCTGATAATGTCTAAAATCGCATCATCATCCCTCATCCAATCTCTACTAAAATAACCTCACCTAAAGTCCATCACAACCTATCCATTCCTCCCTAACCATTCTTCACCGAAACACATCTCCACTATAATCCAATCAGGTTAGCCTTAACTTGATTGTAGACCTCACCTTCTATTCAAATATCCACTAACCCACCTCCTCTTCCCCATCATCATGACCCCTTCACACCCATCCAATGCAACTACGCCCAAGAAAACCACCTAAACATCAAGCCCTCATCGCTTCCTTAACCAATTCAAAATTGAATTATCTTTACTATGAACCATATTCTTTTAAGATTGCTAATAAATATAGTGAATGGTAAAAGGCAATGGACAAGAGATATTGGTTGTCTATAATACTAATACATGGACATTGTTTCCAAAACCAGTTGGAGCATTGTTAAGGCAATGGACATTGTTATTGCAAATAAATGGCTTTATCACATCAAAAGGAGATCAGATGGAACCATTGAGAGGTATAAGGCTCACCTTATGGCAAAGGGATTCACTCAACTTTCTAGCACTAACTATAAAGAGACATACAACCTAGTGATCAAAGTGACAACCATTCAATCGATTCTTGCTCTTGCCATAATGAACAAATTGTCCATGAAACAACTAGATGTAACCAATGCCTTCTTACATGGTAATGTGACTGAAGAATTTTCTATGTCACAATTGCAAGGCTATGTCCATCTTGCTTATCCTCACCATGTGTTGCAAATTGCATTGGTCCATTTATGGCTTAAAATAAGCCCTACAGGCTTGGTTTGATCGTCTAACCACTTTCCTTCATTCTTTGCATTTAACTTCTTCTAAGGCTGACACTTCTTTTTTTATTCTTTATCAAAATATTGACATTGTTTTTCTCTTAATATATGTAGATGACACTGTACTTACAAGTTCAAATGATGTCTTAATTCATAAAATCATTACATCATTACAATGTGAATTTCTTATTCATGACTTGGGTGTCCTTTATTATTTTTTGGGAATTGAATTGCAAGGCAATGACACTGGCACACTCGTCACTCAATAGTGCTACAACACAAATCTTCTACAATGACATGGAATGCATGAGTGCAAACCCTGCACCATACATATGACACCATCCTCTAAACTTTCAAAGTACACAGGCACTCCTTTAGATCACGGTGACATATATCACCAAATCATTAGAGCACTCCAATACGCTACCATCACTAGGCCAGACATTGCCCATAGTATCAACAAATTATGTCAATACATGCATAATCCTAATGATCTCCATTGGCAAGCACTCAAAGGACCTCTATGATATCTTTAGGGAACAAAGACATATGGTTTATTTTACTCCTCCAACTCTACATCTACTTTGCACTTTTACATAAATAGTGATTGAGGAGGGGATATTTATGACAAAAGATCCACTTTGGGCTATGCAATTTATCATGGATCATCATTGATCTCTTGGCTTGCCAAGAAATGACCAACCATTTCTAGATCATCCATTGAAAGTGAATACAAGGCCATAGCCAATGTCACCTCTGAACTCATTTGGTTACAGGGCCTTCTCCAAGAACTTCGCAAACTTGTCCCTCACACTACTCTCTGTTGTGGTAATATTAGTGCCATTTACGTAAGTTCAAATATAGTTTTTCATGCTTGAACAAAACATATTGAGCTTGATTATCACTTCATCTAAGAACAAGTGGCATCCGGTTTCCTTAAAGTTCAATTTGTCAATACAGAGCATCAGCTAGCTAACCTTTTCACTAAACCCTTGATCATTGCTCTATTTTAGACCCTCATGATTAGCTTCATCTTTGTAATGGGCAAGGGTTTGCTAAGGGCTGATAAGATACACTCGGTTACTTTAGTTATCATTAGTTATCAAGTTGTTAATATTTGTTACTGATGTCACTTGTAATTATCTTTTTTATTTTTCTTCACTTGTAAATATCTTTTCTTGTAGTTATAGTTCGTGCACTTATATATATTTGTATCTATACTCCTCTTCGTTAATAAACAATACATACCAAACATTCAATTCATTCATTATATATGTATAGTAAGATAATTTTTTTAAAAGATAATAAATGAGACACTAGAATAAAGAGAAATATAAATAATTTATATTATAAATATTTATTAATAAAAAGTTTGACTACATAGAGAGAAATAAGCTATATTTAATAAATTTGTACATCAATGAATTTTCAATAGTAAAATATGGTTCTAAATACTTGAACATCAACAATGCATTTTTTGTATTTTATCTTTATATAATCCTCATTTGTTAAGTCTTGCAGTTTTTGTTTCCAATGTCTTCTCCATCTTTCTTGCAAATTTGTTTAAAACTTCTCATTATAACCATAGTTCTCAATATTTTGTGAGTTTTGTAAAATTTTATTGCATGTTCTAAGTCTTCAACCATTTGCAACAAAATGTGTGTTCCTTTGTTATTACAAAACGTATGCTCAATTATTGTATAGGTGAAAGTTACATATCTATTTCCTCATAAACTTGATCTATTAATATTCATAATAATTTCAATAAAAAGCATAGAGAAAAGCGATTACATTACAAGTTAACATTTTATTTGCAATGATTAACTAATTAGTTTAGAGAATATTTATGACATATCTTATCCAGTTTCATCTATCAATAGTTGCAAATTATTATATCAAACTTGGATATGCAAACTCTTCTTTTATGCATATATATAAATCACAAATTAGTCAATATATTCAAAATGATACTTTACTCGACATCAATGCCAATCAGACCCTATAGATATCTAAAATTTATTAAATAACTAGAAAATGTAAGCACATATAGAGATTAAAAACAATGGAGATTAAGAATCTAGCTAGAGTGTTAGACAATCTATACAATTGAAGAAACTTGAACCAATAGAAAAAATATTAAGAAGGTTAAACTTAGCAGCAGTCTGTTTCCTATTCTTCTTCTTGATGCTGTTTTTGAGGCCCAAGCTTTTCCTATTTCAATCTTAAACTTTCATGTAAAAATTTAACTAGAACTTAATAATAACAATAAGGTTGTGCTGTAACATAGAATTTAAATATAAATATTTTGTTAGCTCTCATTGCTAATTTTCAATATCAACTTCCTCAGAGCAAAATGTTATCATTTTTGTCCCTTACAATAAATATTTGAAGTTATACTTGCCTAATAGCTGCAGAAATTAGGGTAGCTTCAAGGGGGAATAAGCAATCTATTTTCATATAGATGGATATAAATGATACAAACATGTTATTTTATTCCAAAATATTACAAATTTATTAAAAACTATTTATAATGACCAATTACTACATTAGAGCCTTATTGAAATACAGTTTGCAAACACTCCCCATGCTAAGATTTGGTACAACTTACCAAGAAATAACCATATAAAGCATCAAAAATCTCTGGGGCTTATCAAGAAAAGGGGCAACTTCTAAAATAGGAAAAAAGAAAAGCTTAAATACCTCAACTGGTAGTTTGCTTCATTAACTCTTCCTAGTGCCAATCAACTATAAAAATTTCTCACCAATATTTAACTACCATCCATCTTCCATGGTCACTATGAATGTGTATTCATTCAATACCTCGCATTATCTACTAAGCTCACGCAACAAAGATAGCAAGTTAACATATACAACATAATTTTTACATTCCATTGCTTGACTCCATTGCTATACATCCTAAATAATTGAACATCATTTCCTCCTAAATTAAAACACTAGAAACCAAAGACAATCCAAAAAAAATTAGAAAAAAGAATTTACCAGAATTTCACAATAACGAAAAAAAGGAATAACATCTAAATTATGGCCTTAAGGGAGCGTTTGAGTGATTTACCTATCACAAAATCAAAGGCCAAGATTCTTAAGAGATTTGTGGTACTCACCAACTAATCACCAAAAAAAAAAAAAAAAAAAGAGAGACGATATACAATAATGAAATAAATAATAATCAAACGTGCAACATAAATTCCAAATAAAAAGGACAATAATATTAAAAATTACAAAACAAAATAGTCATGCTGAGCTGACTCATCTATTGCAGCATGCAAAGAAATATATATATATATATATATATATATATATATATATATATATATATATATATATATATATATATATATATAATTGCAAAGCATTCAAATTGCAAGAAATAAAAAACATAAGAAAATATTCCTTAATTTTTTTAGAAAAAATTGAAAACTGTTTTCCTTACGACTTGCAACTATTTCAATTGCAATGTCAAATTAGGTGCAAAAGAGAAAGAAAAAAAATGTAACTTTACAGGTTTAAACTGCATTATATAATATCTTAAAAATGAAATAGACTAAGAAAGGGATATTAATCACACATATAGCAAGCATGCCTAACCTTCCAAAAAAACCTAGAAATTGAAATATAAAAAGGGAAGAAGAAATCAAGGCAAAAGAACAAAATTTTACTTATCAACAAAAATACTAAGATACAAAGAAATTGAAAAAGGAGCAAAAGAGAAGAATTCAAGGAGGTACCTTCACATAGAGGACGCAAAGGAGAAGGCCAGTTCATTCACCTGAGGAAGAAGTAATTGTTGGCGGTGAAAAACAATAATTTTTTTAAGAAAACAAAATTGTTTTAAGAAAAATTGCACAAATTCAACAATAAAATGTTTATTGATTAAAGAATAGAATATTAACAAATACTAATAATCTATAGCAAAATTAGCATTGGAAAATATTACACCAATAATACATACATACATATATATATATATATATATATATATATATATATATATATATATATATATATATATCTGTGTGCGTGTAGGCCATTTATATAAATTACATGTAGTTACCTAGAATTAATAGAGTTTTTAATATACACTCATCAAATGTAGTAGAAAATATTAATCAGGCAGTTGCATAATTCTGTAATACCAATCAAAACAGTTATAAATTGAAGATGATATAGAATCAATTACAACTGCCTACAGAACTTTGAATTTTCATGTATTGAAGTATCACTATCTTCATTTTCAAGTTTATTTCCTACAAGTACAATTGCTTCAAGATTAGTTGATGAACAAAATGTTGGCGGTGGATGAATGTTAGCCATTGAAATCAACAACAAGCATCAGTGTTACTAATAACAATCATTTAGGGAAATATAAGGAGGATATATAAAGGCAAATTAAAATAAATCTATTCACGAATATTCAGATTTTAGTTCAAAACCTAGAAAACAATAATTTAATAGGAAAACACCGTAAATAATAAACTATGGTTATATATCATCAATGAAATATTTTAATACTTTTTTTCGAATCATGAATAAATTGAGTATCTCCAGGAACTAAATGAGTATCATACTTCATAGCTATAGTAACTAAATGACTATCTCCAAGAAGGAGAAAAAAAAAAGGAGATAGAACAAAAATTCAACTTCAGAATAAGATAGAACAAAACTTCAACTTCAAAGTGATATATATAATAAAATCCCATTTAAAGACTAAAACATTAACAACTCACATCTTTTATGCAAAATCATTTGTCCTTTCTTTAACTATAATATACACTTGATTTATAAAAAAATACTCATGCATAGAAGGCCCTCTACATTTAGACCTTGCGTAAACCTCTTTGTTATCTGCCAAAAATAAATTCAATATCAATAACCTTATTTGTTGTTTTCAGAAAATTAAGTATCAAACAACTAGTTTAGGTAAAACCTACCTCACACATCCTAAATACAAACTAACATCCAAAATACAAACTACCTCACACATTATAAACAAAGTGTCTCAGGGTACAAGTAAACTAAGGAAGGCCAAGGCAGACTCCTATAGTTTATAATAAACGATGAACATAGAGAAGCACAGTTAGGAATTCTATACATGTAGAGATACACACCATATGAGCATGTGCAAGTAAAACGATGAATAATAGAAAAAGTATGGTATCATGGCAGGGGATACGACTCTCTTTATGTGAATAAAATGCCAAACTGATTGCTTTTGATACACATTGACAAATATAACACATTTGTTTCTAGCCTTTTCCTTAAAAAATTAACAAAACAAAGAGAAAGAAGAAATAAACTCTTTGGTATGGGCAACAATCTAAACATATGACCTAACTCCACTCAACTCCTATATGACCTGCCTTTATAAAAATACACAAAATATCCCTTAATTCTCTTCAAGCACCTTAAATTCAAATGCTTTTTTCCTTTAGATGTATAGGCTAGTAAAGTATATGGTTATATATGATGGTATTTTTATACAATAAAAGGAAGGGATAAGCATAATTTTAATCCCTGTGGTTTTGTCTTTTTGTAAAATCAGTCATTTGTTATTTTTTGACTTTTATGTACCATGTGTCATAACTAGGAATAAAACTAAACTAGTAGCTAAAGATTATAATCAACAAGAAGGCATTGATTATGATGAAACCTTTGCCCCGATTGCAATATTAGAAGCTATTAGAACTCTACTTGCATCTACATCATTCATGGATTTTAAACTTTATCAAATGGATGTTAGAAGTGCATTTCTAAATGATTTTATTGAAGAGGAGGTATATGTTAAGCAACCTCTGGGTTTTGAAAATTTTGACTTCCCAAATCATGTTTTTAAATTGTTAAAAGCATTGTATGGATTGAAACATGCTCCAACAGCTTGGTATAAAATAATGAGCAACTTCTTAGTAGAGAAAGGGTTCTCCAAAGGAAAAGTTGATATAACTCTTTTCATAAAGAAATCCAAGCATGATTTATTAATTGTTCAAATATATGTTAATGATATTATTTTTAGTACTATTAACCATTGTTTGTGAGAGGAATTCACCAAGTTAATGTAAGAAGAATTTGAGATTAGTATGATGTGAGAACTCAAGTATCTTAGGAGTTATTCCTTTGACTTGATTAGTTATTTGAATGCAGACTTTGTTGGTAGTTTACTAGATAAAAAAATAACTTTCTGAATTTATCAAATTTTAAGTAATTGCTTTAGTTTCTTGGTTTAGTAAGAAATAAGTTTCGACTGACTTGTCCACCACTGAAGCAGAATATGTGGTAGCTAATTGTTGTTACACACAAGTTTCATGGCAAAAACAATAACTTTTGGACTATGTCATTAATATTAATCACATTCCAATTAAATGTGATAATACAAGTACTATAAACTTTAGTAAGAATCTCATTCAACATTCTAGAATTAAGCATATTGATATTAGACATCATTTTTTGAGAGATAATGTGCAAATTGGTGATATCTTTCTTGAATTTATTGATACAAATAATCAACTAGCAGATATCTTCACCAAACCACTCAATGAAGAGAGATTGAATTTCATTAGCATGAACTTAGCATGATTGATAGTTTTAGTTTGTCTCGAATTTTATACTTAATTGATGGTTGCACTGTTTTCTTGTGAAATCATATTATGCTTATTGATTACTTTGATTGTTAAATGTTTTGATTTTGATCTTAACATTTTAAAAAAAATTTCTATTTAATAATTATTTAAAAATTATTTCAATTACTTAATTATTCAAATCTAGCTTTTTTTTTAATTGTCATGCATTTATATATGTTTAAATATGTAGTATGATTTTTTTTAAAAAAAAATTCCTCATATTGCTCATCATGACTAGTTTCTTTTTATATGTTTTTGTTAATTTTGTCACCAGTTTCTATTTGGTTTATTTTTAGTATATTTTTTGTATCTAAGCATTGAACTGTTTGTTTATTTTTATAGTTATTTTGTGACAGCTTACATTTAGTTTATTTTCTAGATTTTTTTGGATATAAGCATGAGCTGTTAGTTTTATGTCATGTTATGTTTATCTTGAGTTTACAATTGATATTTTAATATCATTATAACTCTATCATTTTCATTAATGTTTTTTATTTTCTTTCATAATTTCCTTTTGCATTTTGACAAATGGAGAGAAATAATTAAGTTTGCATGTGTATGTAGTTAATTTCTTTTAAGGCAAAAAATTCCTTTTACCAAAGATGTGATTATGTTAGTGACATCACTATATGAGAGTGTGTTCTTGATATCAATTTTTTTAATCCAGATCTTATTCTATTTTACTATTTTTCAATAGGAGAGAAAATTGTTTAATTTTTTTTCCATAATTTTGTTTATGCATGCATAGTAATAATGTAAGTGTGTCTAGTTTTGTCCTTATGATAAAAAGCCTTTTTTTGTTTACTTTTGTTTATGTATGATATAAATTTTATAAAGATTTAGTGTATCTTTATTTTCGTTGTTTTGGTTCATGATTTTTTATTCCCTTTAGAATTTTGGGTTCCTTTAGGTTCATTTCCTTTTATATATCTCCATTTTCTTATTGTCTATTCCAAAAGGGGAGAAGAAGTTATGTAGTGTTTGTAATATGTTAAGTGCCACATGATAATGTATGTTAGCTAACTAAGCTCTATATGATCATGTGATAGTTAAGTTTATTAAGTTTCAATTTAGTGCCATATAAACTATTTTTGTGATACATTCTAGTAGCTTCTAGTAACACTACATGCATATATGTTTGAAATTATTTCCTTTATATTGCCTAACATTTTTTTTTCAAAATGATTATGTTTTTCTGTTTTTAACACATTTGTTATGTTAGGTCATGTTTCTTTTTATTCCTCATGTTAAATTTTATATTGTTTTTTTTTAACATAAGGGGGATAAAATATTAAATTTATGTTTCTTATCATGTCCAAAAAGGAGGAGAAATAAAGACACATATTTGTTAATGGAGATAAATATTTTTTATTTCAATTGGTATCTTTTCAAAAATTATCATTTTGCATATATTAAGGGGAAACAAAATATTTTCTCATTTTGCGTATCTTTCTATTTATGCATATATTATGGGGGAGTAAAATATTTCTTATTTTGCATCTATTTAAATTTAATAGGGGGAGCTATTTTACATAGTATTTATCTTTTCTTATTAAATATTTTGAACGCACACATATTATTTATTACCTCATTAAATTGGTTGTTAAAGCCACAAAGGGAGAGATTGTTGACCATTTGCATTATCAAACTCCTAATTTTGATATTTGATAATCAATTTAAGTTCTAATGATTTCTTTTAAGTGTGTAGGAACTTATTTGTATCAAAATTATCAGTTCAAGTTCAGAAATATGAAATACTATCATTATACTATATTTCAGTCAAGTATAATATCCAAATCTTATACCTAAAGTATCTAGAGATTTTATGTGTCAAAAAGAGATGTTTTTAGACTTACATGTGTCTCCTCATAACTGCCTCATAAGCTAATCATGATCAGAAACTTTATAAGAGCATAATTGAGCAAAGGGACAATGTCGCTCACAAGCACTATTCATGAGCATTATTCACTCATAAGCCACTTATGAGGGCAATCTTGACATATCCAAATAGTCATTTTTGAATGTAATGGCTAGTACTTTTACCCCTCACTAGCCAGAACTTACTCATCACAATCATGAGCAGTGTTCTAATAGAAATAAGTGCAAATTGATTCAAAATCAATTATAGACATTGAAGACATGTTTGATACATCTAACGGCCATATTTTTGAGTGTTTATTTATATAAACACTCCATAGAGTTCAATTAAAGGTTTAAGAAACTTGCTTATTATTCATTCTCTATTAAGCATTCAATTAAGTTCTCAAATTCTCTCTTAAATAATTTTTGTATTTATATAACTCTTGTAAAAGTTTGTAAGTGTTAGGATAGAAAGTCTTATTCTTCTATTTTATGGGATTAAGAATACAATAAGTGAGATTCTATTCTAAAAGGAATTGATTTAAGTTTCATCCATTGAAACACTTGGGATTTGGTTTTTGAGTGAACCTTGAAAACTTAAGTTGTAAGGCTGTAAGAGTGAGCCATAAAACTCTTGTGCAATGTCAATGTTGTGAATAAGATTGTGGGTGATTGAAAATCCTAACTTAGGGATAAGTTAGATTGAGATGTAGGATTGTTGAAAATCTAAACTCCTTAAAAAATTATGTTCATTATTTTTCCTACTCTTTTCTCTTTTAATTCTTACTCAATTCCTTTAAATCATTTTTATATTTTTAATATCCTTATTAGCCTTATTCACCCTCCTTTAAGACACTTTTAATGTTGTTTATTCATATTGTATGATTAGAGGTCACACCAACAATGTGTGCTTCTATAGAAGACTATAAATGAATTTGCTTCCTTTGGATTATCTTGAAACTAACCAACCTAAACCAAGAAAGGTTTAGATTCAAAAGAACACTTAAATTATTTTGTGTAGGTGTGCTTAAAATTCACAACAACAAAAAGTAATTTGTATCTTGATAGTGGATGTTCAAGGCACATGATGGGAGACAAGGAGCAATTCAATAAGCTTGATGCTAACGATGGAGGACATCTCACATTCGGAGATAATATAATAGGAAATATTACTGGTATTTGAGAAATTAGTAATCCTCAATCCTTATCTATACATCAGTTATTGTTTGTTAATGGTCTTAAATATAATTTACTAAGTATAAGTTAATTATATGACATGGGAAATAAGGTAACTTTTTATCCTATAAATTGCTTTGTTAGTAGTCTTATTAAAGATAAAGTAATTTTTAATGGTGAAAGAGTAAATTGTGTTTATGTTATTAATTTGAATAAGATTGATAACAAAGACATCAAATACTTAATGTTTATTTCCCATGACACACGGATATAGCATAGAAGGTTAGGATATGCAAATTTTGAGCTTTTGAATGATCTTTGTAAACATAAACTTTTGATTGGTTTACCTAAGCTTGAATTCACCAAGGATAAACCTTATGATACTTGTTAAAAGAGAAAATAATCCAATATTTCATTTAAGCAAAAAAATGCAATGTCCACCTCTACACTACTTGAACTTATACATATAGATTTGTTTTGACCAACTAGAGTTGCTAATCTTAATGGAATGCACTATGCATACGTATTGGTTGATGACTACTCTAGATTTACTTCGGTGTGTTTTCTTGCTCATAAGAATGATGCTTTTAAAATTTTTGAAAATTTTGCTAAAAAAAAGTTCAAAAATTAAAAGGATTTTGTATTTCATCAATTAGAAGTGATCATGAAACTGAATTTTTTAAAACCTTTTATAATGAAAATGGTATTTCACATATGTTTTCATCTCCTAGAACTCCTTAGCAAAATAGGGTAGTTAAAAGGAAAAATAGAACTCTAGTGGAAATGGCTAGAACAATGCTTCATGAGTATAATTCACCTTTATACTTTTAGGCGGAAGTCGTTAACACGTCTTGTTATATTTTAAATAGAGTTTTCAAAAGACCAATTTTAAATAAAACTTCTTATAAGGTGTGGAACAATAGAAAATCCAAAATCTCATATCTAAGAGTATTTGGATGCAAGTGCTTTATATTAAACACCAAGGATAATCTTAAACAATTTGACTCTAATGTCGATGAAGGAATTTTTCTAGGTTATTCTACTTCTAGCAAAGCATATAAAGTCTTTAATAAGAGAACTTTAGTAGTTAAAGAGTCAATGCATATTGTATTTGATGAATCAAACTCACTTGATGCTAGAAAGGATGTTTATAGTGTTATTGATATAGGTGAACTTGTGGAAAAGAAAACTTAAGAAGAAAATGCTAGCAAACCTTTGGAGTTAAAAGATACCATAAAAGAGAATGATGAGGAGATACCTTAAACTATTTTTAAAGGATGAACTTTTGAAGGATTGGCAAAATTTAAGAAAGCTTATCCTCAAGACCTCATTATAAGTGATACTAAAAAGGGGTAACTACTAGATCTAAACTTAAATCTATTGTTAACTTAGCCTTCATTTCTCAAATTGGACTAAAAAATGTTGATGATGCTTTAATTGATGAATTTTAGGTCTTTGCTATGCAAGAAGAGTTAAATTAATTTGAAAGAAATAAGGTTTGGACCTTGGTTCCTAGACCAAAACATCATCCTATTATAGGCACCAATTGAGTATTTAGAAATAAAATGAATGAATAATGTATCATAACTAGGAACAAAGATAAACTAGTAGCTAAAAGTTATAATCAAGAAGAAGGCATTGATTATGATAAAATCTTCGCTTTCATTGCAGGGTTAGAATCTATTATAATGCTACTTGCATTTCCATCATTTATGGATTTTAAACTTTCTCAAACGATTGTTAAAAGTGTATCTCTAAGTGTTTTATTGAAGAGAAGGTGTATGTTAAACAACCTCCTAGTTTTGATTTTCCAAATCATATGTTTAAACTTTCAAAAGCATTATATGGATTGAAACAAGCTCTAAGAGCTTAGTATGAATGAATGACTAACTTTTTACTAGAGAAATATTTTTCTAAAGGAAAGGTTGACACAACTCTTTGTATAAAGAAATCCAAACATGATTTATTAATTGTGCAAATACATATTGATGTTATTATTTTCAGGGCTACTAACCTTACTTGTGTGAGGAATTTTCTAAGCTAATGCAAGGAGAATTTGAGATGAGTATGATAGGAGAACTAAAATTCTTTTTTGGATTACAAATCAAGCAATGCAAAAATGAAATTTTCATCAATCAAACTAAATATGCAAGAGACATTCATAGAAATTTTAGCATGGATGGAGCTAATATAAGCAAACTCTAATGAGCACCATAACCAAACTCAATAAGGATGAGAATGGCAAACCAGTTAATGAAAAGTGATTTAGAGGTATAATCGGATCCCTTTTTTATTTAACTACTATTAGACCTAATATTATGTTTACTACTTGCTTATGTGCTAGATTTCAATTAAGTCATAGAGAGCCTTATTTGATTGCTATTAAAAGAATTTTTAAATATTTGTATGGTACAATGCATTTAGGACTTTAGTATCCTAGGAGCTCATCCTTTAACTTGTTTAATTATTCTGATACGAACTTTGCTGGTAGTTTATTAGATAGAAAAAGCACTTTTAGAAATTTTTATGACAATGCTTAGTTTCATGGTTTAGTAAGAAATAAGTTTTGGTTGCCTTGTCGACCGCTGAAGTAGAATATGTAGCGGCCAGTTGTTATCACTTATAAGTTCTATAACAAAAACAATAACTATTCGACTATAGCATTGATCTTAATCATACTCCAATTAAATGTTATAATACAAGTGCTATTAACCTTAGCAAGAATCTCATTCAGCATTCTAAAACTAAGCATATTGACATTAAACATCATTTCTTGCATGATCATGTGTAAAATGGTGATATTTTTTTGACTTTATTTATACTAATCATTAATTAGCAGACATCTTTACCAAGCCTCTTTTTGAGGAAAGATTAAATTTTATTAAGCATGAACTTGGTGTGATTGATGGTTCAAGCTTGTCTTGATGGCTTGCTTAATTGCTTAATTAATGATTGGATTTGTGTGTAATCATGCTTTTCACTAATGTTTAGTTTTTATCTATTTTTCATATTTGATACCATCACATTAATCCTTGCTTTGTCATGATTCATATACTTTTGGTTTATCTTTTGTGTCTAATACTTTATCATAATTATTTATTAATAAAATTTTATATGAAAAATATTTGCTACTTAAATTATTAATTATTGAATTTTATTGAATTTATTGATTATTTAAGTAAGAAAATTTATTTCATGAGCATAATTTATTGATTTTCCTTTTGCATGACTTATTTTTAATAATTATGTTCAATTAATTATTTAAAATTAAATTTTTAACTTGATTTTGTTAATTTATAATGATATTTGTCAAATTATTAAAATTTAGATGTGATTTGTTTTGTTTTGATGATTAATTTAGAGTATAAGGACCTATTTGTCACTTTTTGAGGACCTAATTACAAAGATTTTGAACGTTTAGGGGCCTTTTGGCTTTTTCCATCGCGAGCCATTGAGCTCGTGACTATTGTAGGTTGACCTATCTAGAGCCTCTCACAAGCAACGCTCACGAGCGGACTGCTCATGAATCTCTCGTGAGCAGTTATCTGACAAGCAACAAAACCCAATTCTATTGGGTTTACAATTTTTTTAACTCTTTCCTTCTCTAAAACTGTAACCTGCATTTTTTAAGTGCTTTTAGAACTTTATTTTATTATTTTAACCTACTTCTTGCCTACCCCCTTAAATTATTCTTTTAATCCTCACATCATTATCTTTGCTTTCAAACTCCTTTCAAAATAAAATTTTTCTTCTCCTAAATTCTTCACTCTTAGCTCTTCCATCTCATCATCATGGCTCTAAAGAAGAAGACTGCTCAAGATACCTCTTCCTCCTCTAAAAGAGCTACCAAAGACCAATATAGGAAGTAACCTCCTCTCTCTTGCACTTCAACTCAATTTAGGGAAAGGCTTGCTCAATTCAAGGATAGGCAAATTATTTCCTCTAAGTGTATTTGTTGAGCTACTTTGGAGAAGATGGGTTATTTCAATGGGGTTAGGACCTTACTTGACAATGCATGTTTTTATGATTTTACATTCAATGCTTTTCCTATGTATCCCTCCTTAGTCCATGAATTTCTTGCTTCCTATTATTTGATAACTCACGATTAATGCACAAAATTCTATGAATAGTATGATATTTAGATTGGATGGGAAAGATAGGTTCCTTACCTCTTAAGATTTTGATGAACTTTATCCTTTTCTTTAATATAATTTATTCTTTTTAAATTTCCTTTTGCATTTTAGCAATGGGGGAGAAATAATTAAGTTTGCATGTGTATTTAGTTAATTTCTTTAAAGTAGAAATTGTTTTACATAATTTTGTTTATGTATGCCATAGATTTTATAAAGATTTGGTGTATCTTTGTTTTAATTGTTTTAGTTCTTAGTTTTTTAATTCCTCTAGGATTTTTGGCTACTTTATGTTTATTTCCTCTTATATATCTCTTTTTTTGTTCTCTTTTCCAAAGGGGGATAAAATGTTATGGATAGATATGGCTAAGTGCTACATAGTTATGTATGATTGGCTAGTTAAGCTCTACATGATCATATAATGTTTCAATATAAGTGCTATATGTACTACTTTGTGATGCATTGCATATATGTTTGAAATGATTTCCTTTATATTGTCAAACATTGATTTCATTAATCATGTCATCGTGGTTTTAAACCTTGTTTTTCTTTTTGTCCTTCATGTTAAATTTTATGTTACTTTATTTTTGATAAAAAGGGATAAAATATTAAATTTATATTTTTTATCATGTCTAGAAAAAGGAGAAATAAAGAAATATATTAGTTAAAGGAGATAAATATGTTATCTTTTCAAAAATTATCTCCTTTATGATTATTTGGTATTTTTTTTAATGCTTTGATTAAATTATTTTTCCATTTATGCATGTATTAAGGGGGAGCAAAATATTTTCTCATTTTGCATCTGTTTAAATTTGATAGGGGGAGCTATTTTACATCATATATATCTTTTCTTATTAAATATTTTTGGCACACACACACGTTATTTATTACCTTATTAAATTGGTTGTCAAAGGAAAAAAGGGAGAGATTGTTAACCATTTGCATAATCAAACTCCTAATTTTGATTTTTGACAATCAATTTAAGTTTATAATGATTTCTTTTAAATGTGTAGGAACTTATTTGTATTAAAATTATCAGTTCAAGTCCAGAAATACAAAATACTGTCATTATACTATATTCTGATGAAGTATAATATACAAATCTTATACCTAAAGTATTAAGAGCTTTTATGTGTTAAAAAGAGTCATTTTTTCGAATTACAGTGATCCCTTCATAACCATATCATGAGCTAATAATGAGTAGAAGCTTTGTGAGAGCAAAATTGAGCAAAGGGACAGTGCCACTCATGAGCACTATTCACTCATGAGCAGCTTGTAAGGGCAATCCTGATAGTTCAAAATGGTTATTTTTGAATGCAACGACAACTATTTTTGCTCCTCACAAGCCAAAACTTACTCCTCATGATCCTGAATGGTGTTTTAATAGAAATAAGTCTAAAATAATTCAAAAATAAAAAAGAGATATTGAAGACATGTTTGATGCAACCAACAACCATATTTTTAAGTGTTTATCCATATAAACACTCCACAAAGTTCAATTGAAGGTTTAAGAAACTTGTTTATCATTCATTCTTTCTTAAGCATTCAATTAAGCTCTCAAATTGTCTCTTAAACAATTTTTGTATTTCTGTAACTCTCTCTCTCTCTCTCTCTCTCTCTCTCTCTATATATATATATATATATATATATATATATATATATATATATATATATATATATATATATATATATATATATAATCTAATAATTTTAAAAACTAATCTTATTATAACTAAAAAATTATGGTAACAACATTGAAAGAAAAAAAAATTAATATGATATATTTTATTTTTAATTTATTAAGCCAAAAATTTGACAAGCATTCCTTTTCATAATTTAACATTAACTCTTAAAATTTATGTGTTGAATTATTAAAATTCATAATTTTTTTCTATAAAGATAAAAGAATTATTTTTATTAAAATACACATGTTTTATTTAATATAAAATACTCTAAGGTAATTACATTTAAAACATTACTTTTTCATTTTCATAAAAAATAATGTCTTTTATTTTAATTGAAACATTCTATTATATGCAAATAAAAATATTTTTCTTTTTTCAAAATTAAAAATAAAAAATATGTAATTTTTCACCCATTTGTTATATTTATGTTATTTATTCAATAATTATTATTAGCATGCATATTAAAAATAATATGTACTCTTAATAAAAAAAAAATAAGTTCTAACCTTTACATTTGATTAATTTGTAATTTGTAATTTATTATAATCATTTAATTATTTATTTTAAAATATGTATATTGTTTTTGCATGAATTCACGACTAGTTTTATATTTAATTAAAATTTTATTTTATTCATATTTTAGTTTTTCTACTCTAGTTAGAATTTAACTTTCCTTATTTTAGTTAGCATTCTTGTTTGTATCGTGTAGATTGGTATCACTAAAAAGGCAGACTGTTACAAAAAATTATTCATTGTCATTTCTGGTATGAATTAGGAAAACTAGGAAAACACCATCCAATCCCCTGGCCCCCCAAAAAAAATTACATTCAAGTTTACTTTCCTTATTTGCTTTTTAGGAATCGATTACCTCCCACAACACAAACATCAATCGCCTTCATATACTAGCTTAAACTTGAAGCTTGCGCACTTACTGTACACATAAACAGTGCTAAATCTATAGTTCTCCTTTGTACCCTAATTCAATTGCCATAAAAAACTTGTCACCTTTTTCTTCGTTTCAAATACTGCCCTTTCATCCATCCATCGAGTAGCTTTACTACTTCATTATGTGTACAAACAATCTTCTTCATCTTAGGGTCAGGTCTACCACAACACACATGGCCCCGCTATCCTTACAATAATAGGTTCACTTCAACTTGTCTTATTAGGTTCAATACCAAGCTTTTCTTGATTATGGCGGTGGTATCCGGAGCTTTCTAGGTTCCAAATACAATCAGTCTGCATCTGCGGATTCCAATTTTTTTGTTGGACATGGATTTGTCCAAGAACTACCAGGCTATGTACGACCATCTTTCATTTACTTTCGCTGGTTTAAGGTTATGCTCACCTACTTCATGTTGCTGTAGAGACTTAGTTCGGGCTATAAGACATGAGGTTGGTTGGAGAATTGATAGACATATTCATTTCTTGAAAAAGCACAATAATGTCTTGATCATCAACATCAATATATTGAAGTTCCAGATCCATAGTTTTCAAGAACAAGTAGTCGATATTTTTATGAGATGGCGATGTGGGAATATGAAAGAAATTGCGAGATGGCTCCTACTACTCGAAAGTCAAGGAGATTGAAGTGTGTGAAAGTTGGGGTTGACCAGAGTGAGACTGAGATTGATGTTGATGATGTTGATGCTGATGTTGTTGCTACTTCTATTTAGAAATGAGACATTTGCTAAATAAGAAGAATGGTTTACATGATTCTAATAATTAAATTAGTAATGCTAATAATATTTATGGTTAAGGTTGTGTCATTTAATTTTTAAAGTTATTGTTTCCACCAATAAAGGAGGAGATGCATGATTGTAATTAGCATCTTTCTTTAGTATAAAAAGTCATATATGATGAGGTAAATGTATTGCAAAAAGAAATAAAATATATTTCTTTTAATATAAGACTCTCTTCTTCAATTTATCGCTACTTCTCACCATCCTAAACCAAAAAAAATAATATATGATTTTTAACAAGTTGTATTAGAGCTCTACAAGATTTTACGGGCCAAAAACTATAATAAAAAAAATAAATATGGCTTCAATCTCCACATCATCTACTATCTCCTTAGCCACACCACCAACTTTCATGGGAGAAAACTATGATTATTAGGCTATGAAAATGAAACTCTTTTATAAAGCAAATGATTTATGGGAGATTGTAAAAATGTCTTTGAGCCAAGAAAAGAAGAGGAGCAATACATAGAGGCTTAACTAAGGGCGCTAAAACAGAATGAGATCAAGGATGCCAAAGCATTGGCTCACATCTATAATGCTCTTATTGACTCCATTTCACCAAGAATTATTAAAGTCTCAACAGTAGAAGAAGGATAGGGCATACTCCAAGAAGAGTTCCAAGGAACTACACAAGTGAGAATTTATGGGAGATTGTAGAAAATGGCTTTGAGCCAAGAAAAGAAGAGGAGCAATACACAGAGGCTCAACTAAGGGTGCTAAAAGAAAATGAGATTAAGGATGCTCAAGCATTGGCTCACATTCATAATGCTCTCATTGACTCTATTTCACCAAGAATTATTAAAGTCTCAATAGCAAAAGAAGGATGGGCCATACTCCAGGAAGAGTTCTAAGGAACTGCATTATTGAGACTCATTAAACTCAAATTTTGATAAGAGAATTCGAGAATCTCAAGATGAAGGATGTAAGAGTGTGAAAGATTACTCTTCCAAAGTTATGGAAGTAGTAAATCAAATGAAAATTTATGGTGATTATATTCATGATCAAAGAATAGTTTATAAAGTGCTCATTAGCTTAATAAAAGATTTTGACACAATTGTCTCAATCATCGAAGAATCCAAAGACTTGAGTAGTCTTAGTGTTACTAAGTTATTAGGCTCTTTGCTAGCACATGAGGCAAAATTCAATAAGAGGATAAAAGGCTCAGCAAAAGGTGCCTTCTAAATAAGGCATCAAGCAAAGCCATTAAAGTAAAAAAGCAGTAAAAGTAGAGATAAATATTTTGAGAAAGAAAGAAACTATATTCAAGCATATAATGGCACTATAGGAAATGCTTCCCATTAAAGAAAAAATTCCTCAATATGGCACTTGTGGTAAAACTAATCATCTAGAAAAGGATTGTTGGTTCAAAGGCAAGCCCCAATGCAGATTTTTTAAGAAGTTTGACCATTTTGAGAAAGACTGTAGAACAAAATATGGCTAGCAGAATAATCAAGAACATATGAATTTTGTAGAAATTAATCATGAAGATTACTTATTCTATGCACGTCAAGATGCAAGCTCTAATAAAGGCAATAAGATGTGGCTTATTGATAATGGATGCACAAGTTATATGACCTATGATCAATAATTCTTTATTAATCTTGACACTTCTATGAAGATTCCTATTCGAATGGGAAATAAAGCATTAGTGGAATCCCAAGGAAAAGGGACTGAAAAAATCAATAGTAAAAAAGGTGTTAAGCCCATGGACAACGTCCTTTTGGTCTGTGAGCTCAATGAAAATTTGTTAAGTGTTCCTTAAATGATCAAGCACAAATATTCTATCAATTTTAAGGGTAATCATTACACTATATTTGACCCAGAAAAGAGGGAGATTGCTTGTGTCAAAATGCAAAATAAGAGCTTTCCCTTGAAATTGAATGAATTTATTAAAGAGGCTCATAAAGCCTAAAGTGATGAAACATGGTTATGGCACAAGAGATATGGGTACTAAAACTTAAGTGCTCTTATACTTATCCACCAAAGAGATATCATTTGAGATTTTCCTTTAATTTATAATGTTGATAATTTATGTGAAGCTTGCCATGTTGGTAAGCAACATAGGAAGCCTTTTCCAATAGAAAGTACATGGAGAGCAAAGGAGAAACTTGAGCTTGTGCATAATGACATTTATGGACCCTATAGGACTTTATCCCTTAATAAGAATAGATATTTCATGTTGTTCATTGATGATTTCACTCGAATGATATGGGTATATTTCATGAAAGATAGAACGAATGTGTTCCGTAACTTTGAAAAATTCAGAGCTCTTATGGAGACATAAAGTGGATGTAAGCTAAAGAGACTTCGATCTAATAGGGGAAAATAGTATATATCCTTTAAATTTCACAAGTTTTGTGATGATGCAGGTGTTAAACATTAACTCACAGTTAGGTATACACCTCAACATAACAGAGTTTCTGAAAGAAAGAACAGAACCGTTATGGAAATGGCAAGATGCATGGTTGTAGAGAAGAAAATTCTTAAGAAATTCTAGGTAAAAGTTATGAATACTATTGTATACTTGTTAAACAGGCTTCCTACCAAGGATGTGCAATAGAAAACCCCATTTGAAGCTTGTTAAACTAATGGCTAAGCATCTTAGGGTGTTTAGCTTAATTTGCTATGTACATTTCCCATCTCAAAAAAGGGGCAAGCTTGAAGATAAATCACAAAAAGGAATTTTCCTTAGCTATAGCTCTCAATCAAAAGGCTATAGAATCTTCAATATCAACACTAAAGACATTAAGTTTAATTGAGATGTGGAATTTGATGAGAATGCAATATGGAATTGGGATGAACAAAAGATTGAAAGAAGTATTATCTTAGTTCCTCAAACTAAAATGCATGCAAAAGATGTTCAAGAATATTATAAAGAAGATGATGGTAGGTTTTCTCCAACCACATCAATAAATTTTCCAAATTACGTTCATACACCAGTGTCCAATGAGATTATTACAAGTCAAAGAGGTAAAAGACTCCTGACTGATATCTATCAGGATTTTCTAGTCATCCATCTAGATCCAGAGATGTGTGAATCTTGTCACTTTGTAATTCATGAGCTAAATAGCTACAGAAAAGCTTATAAGGCTAAAAAGTGGCAAGAAGCCATTTTGAATGAAATTAATATGATCGAGAAAAATCACACTTGAGAGTTAGTTGATAGATCAAAGAACCAAAAAGTGATTAGAGTAAAATGGGTTTTAAAAACTAAATTGAATATATATGGATCAATCAACAAACATAAAGCGATATTAGTTATGAAAGGATATTCTTAACAAACTAGAATTAATTATAGAGATACCTTTGCCCTGGTGTAAAATCTACATTCCTTAATGGCAAACTCAAGGAGGAGATATATGTAGAGAAACTAGAAGGGTTTATTATGAAAAGAAGACAATATTAAGTTTGTCATTGTAAAAAGGCCTTGTACGGGCTGAAGCAAGCTCCTAAAGCTTATTATAGCAAAATTGTCTCTCATTTTTATGACCAAGGCTTTAGGAGGAGTAAGAATGAGCATACACTTTACATCAAAAGATATGGCAAGTCAGACACTCTACTTGTTTCACTTTATGTTGATGATTTACTTATAATTGGTAACAACCCAGAAATGATCATGACCTTCAAGAATGAGATGAAGAAGAATTTTGAGATGACAAATTTAGGGTTGATAAATTATTTTCTTGGTATGGAGATTCATCAATCACATAATGGAATAATTATTTCACAAGCCAAATATGTAAAAGATATTTTAAAGAAGTTCAAAATGCAACATTGCAAGCCAATGGCAACTCCACTTGTAGTAAATGAGAAGTTAACCAAATTTGATGGGGAAAAGAAAGTTAATCCAAGTTACTACAATAGTATTGTTAGTAGTTTATTGTACATCATAGCTACTAGACCTGATTTAATATATGTGGTAAGTCTGCTTTCAAGGTTTATGAATGAACATAGTGAAATTCACTTGGGGACAACTAAGAGAATCCTGAGATGCCTAAAGGGAACTTCAGGTTATAGAGTTTTTGCCAACTATGTTCAAGCCTGAAGCTACTCATTAATGATATGAATAGTATCTCTGACAATACTTTTACACTTGGTTCTGGAGTCTTCTCGTGGATCTCTAAAAAGCAAGAAGTTATTGCTCAATCAACTGCTGAAGCAGAATATATTACAGCATTTATAGTGGTAAATCAAGCCATATGGTTAAGAAAAATACTTGTTAATATGGGGTATAAGCAATTTGAACCCACAGATGTCCCAGTGGATAATAAATCAGCCATCGCGATAGTAAAAAAATTCAGTTTGTCACATCAAAACAAAATAAATAAAGATAAAATTTCATGCAATCAGAGATGCTGAACAAGAGAAGGAAGTCAAGTCGGTTCACTGTCCCATAGAATTTCAATTAGTTGACATATTTACCAAGGCCCTTCCAAAAGCAAGATTCGAATTCCTAAGGATGAAGCTCGGTATTTCCAGCAAAAGTCTCAAGGAGGAGTGTTAAGAAATGAGACATTTGCTAAATAAAAGAATGGTTTACATCATTCTAATAATTCAATTAGTAATGTTAATAATATTCTATGGTTAAGGTTGAGTCGTTTAGTTTTTAAAGTTGTTTTTTTCCACTAATAAAAGAGGAAACACATGATTATAATTAGCATCTTTCTTTAGTATAAAAAGTCATATATGTTGAGGTAAATGTATTGCGATAAAGAAACAAAATATATTTCTTTTAATATAAGACTCTCTTCTTCAATTTATCACTACTTCTTACCATTCTAAACCAAAAAAAAAAACAATATCTAATTTCTAAAATCTTCTAAGGATGATATCCAAAGAGAAAGCAAAATTTGCACCTTATGCTTGGAGGAGCTCAAGGATTTTGCTACCCAGATGCCCTACATCACGTTTTCCATGGCATTTGCATCTACAAATAGCTAGAGAATAGCCATTATTGTCCCATCTGTCGTTACAAGATGCCCACTAAGACGTGATTTCTCATCCTTGTGACGTTAAGATTTGATGTATAGATGCAATTTAAATTATCTTAAAATTTATGTATTTCATGTATTTCAAGGATCACGTATTCTCATTTAATTCATTTTTATGCTTAAGCTAATTCTCTCTTTCATATATCTAGAATCAATATATTGAATTGTATTGAGATATTATTTGAGCTAATTTTCTATTTCATGTATCTATCGTTAATAGGCCCATATAAATCAGTGAAAAACCTTTTTATTTAAATCTTAGGCCAAGATACAAAATGGAAGTTATTTTCATATTAATTAAATATAAGCCTCCTTAATTAATTAAAGGACTCAAAATTCATTCACTGTTGAAATCCTTTAAGGAGCCAAAATTCAGTCTTTTTTAAAACCCTTTAAGGAACTGTAGACGGCGGCATTTAACACACATCTAAGATTTTAGCAACCACGATACTATTTAAGCTTAAGGCTCTAGAGAATACACTAACCACTATCACAATGACATGGCATGGAGATGAGGAGTCGCCACCTAGGGTAATAACTATGACAAAATGAAAATGTGGTACTTGATTCCCTAAAAGAAGCTAACACTACAACTAGGAGATTCTAGATACGGAATACCAACTACTTTCAGTTTCGTGTTCTTTTAGAATTAAATTATGAATTACTATATTATCCTCTATTTACATGCAATTTCATATAAACCCTTATTCTAACAATTGACTCCAAGGCAAACTAGTCATGAAAAATACAAATAAATAATGCATTCAATCAAACATATCATCTCTAAGTTAGTCTAATCTACATTAATTTTAATTAAACGAACTAAATATATATGTTTTAATTTACAAGTGAGCTAAAGACTAACGGGCCTAATTCCTTTTAATTTTAATTAAATAAACCTAGGTCTATTTATTTTAATTCTAAAAAATGGGCCTCAATTTATAAATTATGGAGATATTCAAATTAGTGGGCCTAATTCTACATATTTTAATTCCAAGGTAACCTTAAATCTACAAATTATTTAAAAGGCTTAAATTAAGTGGGCTAAGTCTAAATTAATTAAATTAAATTAAGTAGGCCTATGTCTAATTTACTAAATGGGCCTAAGTTATCTCTAACCTAAATCTAATTAATTATAGGCCTAAAATGCACTTTAATTAATTAAACCTAAAAACCTATATTTAACATATAAGAATAAACAAACAAGCACAAAAAACAAAAAAAAAACATATAAAAACAATTAAATAAAATATCAAACAACTAATTAAATTAATTCCTTCTAAAACCGTAATTTTCATTAACATGCAACCTAAATTAATCTACTTCCACCATTGATTTTATTCAATTACCCAATTGAAACCCTAATTTTACTAACTAATTAATCAATAAAAATATGCAATCACACACATAATTCCACTAGTCTCACTATTGGGGCTACTACAATAATCTATTGAAAATAATAATAAAAATAATTAATACAATCCCAAAAAATATAAATAAAATAAAGCAATAAAAAAAACCTAGAAACTATATCTCTACAAGGTTTTATCCATGACATTCCATGGACCTCTTATCGATTTGATTCTTCAAGTATGATTATCATGTGTTTTCCTCTATAATCACCATAAAAAAGAACAAACAATATGATTAATGAATAAATTATAACAATAATAAAACAAAATTCAAAATTCAAAAAAAATCAAAAAAAGAAATAAATAAAATAAAATAAAATAAGGAGAAGATGATGTTTATGGATGATTTTAATAAAGTGTTCCTCAAATTTTGTAAAATCACCATTCTTGATAGGTCTTCAAATCTTGTTCTTCAAAAATTCTCTAAAGATCTTCAATTAATCAATTAAGCAAAAGAAATTTTTTGTAGAGAATACAGATGTTCTTTTTCTCTCTTGTCTTCTCTTTTTTTTCTCATCCCTTTCTTTCTTTCTTTCTTTTTTATTTTCTCCTTTTTTGTTCCCTCTTTGCTTTCCCCCCCCCCCCCCTTTTTTCCCTTTTTCCTTTCTTTTTAAGAGCCAAAATGCTCCTTTTATAGTGAAACATCTTCAAACTCTACTTATAAATTGATTCCTAAAAGACTTCTATTTCCTTAAAAATATTATTAAAATAATTTTAGGAGAATTTCATGCCAAGTAGGACTCAGGGAAAGTCTAGAAAATTCGAGAACTCAACAGAAAAGGTCTAATTTCGACTGGAATTAGTGTAATTCCACTCGGAATTACACAATTTTGATAAGAATTATTTTGACCGGACTTATATAATTCCAATCGGAATTATAAAATTCTGATCACTTTTTTTAACTTTTAATTACAAAAAGGCCCTTGAAAGAATTTAAGTTTTGCAATTAGGTCCTTAAAAAAGCATTGAAATTCAGTCCATGAAAACATTAAATCCTTTCTTTGAAAAATGCAATCAAACCTCTGAAGTTTCAAAGTTCAAGTATTAAAGACCTATTCATGACATTTTCATCATTGGACTTCTTTTTTGCATCCATAACTCATCATCCTGAAATTGGGTGTTTACAGGAACCAATGTGAAATTTCATGTTGGTTCTTAAAGTGATTCCTCTTTGCTGTGGCATTTGAGTTTAATATGTCCTGCATATATGATTAAACTTTTTAGAAGAAAAAAGCATATTAGAGAAAACATTTTTGTTGGAGAATAATTGGCATAGCTATATATCATAAACACCTTATTGCAATCCATGCATGATAATTAAGTGAAAAATAAATTAATTTAAGTTGTATCAGGTGTGTGTGCAAATATGTACTATTAGGGATGCATGTTTCATCTGTTATGATTTCTAAAAGGAACTTCGAAAAAGAATCAAAGTTCAAACATATGCAATTATGGTTTAGAACACGTATTGAGTTACGAATAAATACCTAATTTTGAGTTCATCAATACTATATTCAAAAAGAAAACTATGCCTATTTGCACTAAGTGCTTCTTTTGTTTCAATCTTAGCTTTGTATGTTTTTCTTGCTATTGAGAAAAATGTAGATCAAGCAGAATGAGTCAAAGAGACTTAGCCTTCTTAAAAATTCAAGTCTCAAAATATGTTATCCTTTAAGATTTCTCAATCAAAGTGCCAAAAAATATATAAAATAGATCTGTTGATTGTTCTCTTTTCTATAAATCCATATCCTTTTTGGTCACTTCCATGTTGATAAAGGAATGTAGTTGTCACTGTTTTGGTGATAAAGTTTGATACTATATAGAACACTTATTTAGGTGGTTATAGCTTATCATGATACCTTGTAATCTCTTATATATATGTATTGTATATTACTCAATTGATATACTGAAATACCACTTCATCATAGTATAAGAGCCCTCAAGGGTTTAACAACCAAAGGCTTATCTTTTCATGCTTCTTTTCTCTTGTAACCATGGCAACTTTAGCTACCAACACCACAATTATTCCTGCATCTTCTTCCACCATCTCTTCATTACCAAACATCGCCCATCAATTGCCTTTCAAGCTCAAGATAAAAAATTACTTGCTATGGAAAGCCTAATTATTACCTCTTCTTTACAGCTATGATCTTACAAAATATATTAATGGCACCACTAAACCACCTCCTCGTACCATTGACGATAACTAATCAAATCCTAAATTTGTTATTTGGTGTCATTATGACCAACTAGTACTCGGTTGGATTGTTGGCTCTATTAGTGAGAGCTTTATTCCTCAAGTGATTGGTGTATCTTCCGCCCGTATTGCATGGCAATGACTTGCCACCACCTATGCGTCAGGTTTAAAGGCTCAAATACGAACTATTAAATCCAAATTTTTTCACTTATCTAAAGACTCCAATAAGTATATATCTCAGTAGATGCAAAGGGAAAAAAGCATGATCGATCAATTGGTAGCCCTTGATAGTCCTAGGGGCTATATATCGTCCCTTTATTCGATCCTTGGAAAATCACTTAGATGCAGTTGGTTTTGATGACCTTTATAGTTTATTATTAAGTGAGGAAGAGAACTTGAACACTCAAACATCCAAATACCTCTCTCATGTTGTTGCGCCATCTGCTTATATGGCCATTTACAATCGACAAACACATCTTTCTCATAAGGACGTAGTGGAAGAAACACAAGGGGTCAAGAACGATCTCAATATACTAACCGATCTTTTTCCTCTCCCTACTCTGGAAATTCAATTGGTTTATTAAATCAGAATGCCAATCTTGATACTTGCATTCAATGTCATCATTGTCTAGGCTATGGCCATATCGCCCGTAACTACTTTTCTCATACAAGATTGAACCAGAATAAACGTCCATCATTCATGTGCCCCACTTCGTACCTTGCCTCTCCCACTTCTTATGCCCCTTCAAATTAGCCTTGGCTATTGGATTCTGGTGCCACACACCACTTGACTCCATAATTGGAAAACTTGTCCATTCATTTAGAATATCATGGTCGAGAGGAAGTCAAAGTTGGCAATGGTAAATTCCTTCCTATTTCTCATATTGGCTCCATTGTTTGTTGTTCTAGTGGTAAAAATTTTAAACTCAATAATGTTCTTCATGTTCCTTCATCGTGTGCTAACTTGCTTTCTATTTATGCTTTCACTGATGCTAACAATATTTCTATTGAATTCTTTCTAACTTATTTTGTCATCAAGGATATCCACATGAGGGAGTTGCTCCATACTGACCTGAATGATAATGGTTTATACACCATGTTGCTAGAACCATTACAACAACCAAGTTCCTTACCACAAACCTTCATATATTCCTTCTCTTAATGGCATTTTAGGCTTGGCCATGAAAACTATCAAATTTTCTAACAAGCTCTTCGCCAATAAAATATTTCCTTTATAATAGATAATAAACATGATCCATGTCATGCTTGTAGTGTTAGTAAGAGTCATAAGTTGCCTTTTGTTTTGTATTCTTATCAGGCAACTGGTCCTTTAGATTTAATTTGTTCTGATTTATAGAGTCCCTCTCCTGTTCCTTTAGTGGATGGGAAATGATATTATGTTTTATTTTTTTATCATTTTAGTAAGTATTGTTGGATTTATTTCCTTAAATATAAACCAGAGGTTCTTAGTGTTTTTATCAAATTTTGTCATTTAGTAAAAAAAATTTTAGTCAATCTATAAATGTTTCCAAGTAGATTAGGGGGTGAATTCTAGGCACTCACACCATAGTTATTAATAATGGCATCACCCAAAGAAGTTCATGTCCAAAAACACCAGAATAAAATGGTTGTGCAAAAAGGAAACATAGACATATTGTTAAAACAAGTTTAACATTATTGCAACATTCTTCTATTCCAAATGAGTATTAGAATTATGCATTTGATACTATTGTGTACACAATCAACAAACTGCCCACACCTGTTCTATCAAATCACACACCATTCTTTAATCTTTTTAGTACCAAGCCTGATTATTAATCTATGCACACTTTTGTTTGCCTTTGTTATCCTTGGTTACGTCCTTACACTTCAAATAAATTAGAACCTCATTCCAAAAAATGTGTTTTTATGGGTTATAGTAAGATTCATAAAGGTTTTTATTATTTTGATTAATCATCTCAAAAGTTTGTTATCTCATGACATGTTCTATTTCAGATAAGGTTTATCCATTCTAGTCAAATGATATGGTGCACTCAACTCCATCACTAACTCCTATAATAATATTTTTACCATCTCACATACTATTGCCTAGTTCCCCAACTCCTCCACTTATTCCTTCTAATGCCAATACTACCTTAGTTGAAACCAATGATAACCCATTCTCATTGTCACCACCCTCTCCATTATCACCTTCACTTGAAGCACCTTCCCAATCATTGGGACTCCCCTTTGTGGTTGATCTAACCAAATATGATCAAACCATAAACCAAACTACCTTAAACTGACCACACAAAATAATCACTCGATCTTAAATAGGCTCCCTTAAACCTCGAGCCTTCACCACTATCTCTCCTTTTGATATTGAACCTACATGCTATTCTCAAGCAGTCAAGCCTCTGACTTGGAGAAAAGCCATGGCTAAGGAATATAATGCCATGCTGAAGAATGACTCATGGAAACTTGTACCACCAAAATCATCTCAGAATATTGTCAGATGCAAGTGGGTGTATTGTATCAAACATCACAAAGATGGTACTCTTGATCGCTACAAAGCTTGACTGGTTACCAAAGGGTTTCATCAGTGCCCGGGTATTGACTACCATAACACCTTTAGTCCTGTCATTAAGCCAACCACAATTCAATTCATCTTGTCACTTGCAGTGTCATAAGGTTGACAAGTCAAACAACTTGATGTTTCAAATTCATTTTTGCATGGATCACTAGAAGAGGATGTGTTTATGCAACAATCATAGGTATTTATTCACCCATTATTTTCAAATTATGTAAGCCAACTTCAGAAGTCTATTTATGGCCTTAAATAAGCACGCTGCAAATGGTTTAAATGCCTTGTTGTAGCTCTACAAGCTCTTGGTTTTCAAAATTCTAAAGCAGATTCCTCTTTGTATTTTTACAAAAATGACTCAATTCAATTTTTTTGTCTCATATATGTTGATGATATTCTTATCATTGGTACTCACTCATCACAAGTTAAACAAATCATTGCTTTACTGCAAACTAAGTTTGCCTTAAAGGATTTGGGCAACCTTTATCATTTTTTGGGTGTTAAGGCTACTTGGTGTTCACAAGGTTTATTTCTTTCACAACGTAAATATATTCATCAACTATTATTTAAGGCTAAAATTGATGCAACAAAATTAGTCTCCACATCTGCTTATACCAAAATAAGTGCAGGTAAAAGTTTTGAAGACCTCGCTTTTTACCATAACATAGTGGGAGGTCTTCAGTACCTCTGTTTTACTTGACCCGATATCTACTATACTATCAACAAAGTGTTATAGTTCATGCACTCTCCCATAGTTTCTCACTAGACTGTTGTTAAATAAATTTTACGCTATTTGGTGTCTATTGTCTCTTATGGTCTTCTCATTCAATCATCGACTTCCACTCATATTTTTGCTTATAGCGATGCAGACTGGGGAGGTAGTGTTGAGGATCGCAATATAGGGTATTCTGTGTTTGTTGGCTGTAATCTCATCTCTTGGAACTCTCAAAAGTAGTGAACTGTCATGTGATCTTCTACAGAAGTAGAATATCACGTTGTTGCATCTACTATCACTGAAGTTGATTGGGTTCAGTTGTTAATGGCAGAAATTGGTCTTTTTTTTACCTCCACCACCTACCATTTTGTACGACAATCTGAGCGAAACATATCTCACTACCACGCCAATCTTCCACTCTCGCTCCAAGCATTTGAAAATTAACTTTCACTTTGTTAGAGATAAAGTGCATCAGAAATAGTTACAAGTCTGATACATTTCAACTCAGGATCAAATCATAGATGTCCTAACGAAACTATTATCCAAAGCCAAATTCTAGAATTTTTGTAACAAGTTAATTATCATTCCTCACCTAGCTCAACTTAAGGGAGGATGATAAGGGAATGTAGTTATCATTGTTTTAGTGATAGAGTTTGATACTTTATAGAAAACTTGTTAAGGTGGTTATAGCTTATCATGATACCTTGTAATCTCTTATTTATGTGTACTTTATGTTACTCAATTGATATACTAAAATACCACTTCATCAGTTAAGGGTTCAGTGGTGAACTAGGGCATTACATTAAAGATTGCTTTTAAGATTATACCACTTAACAAAATAGTCGTATATATGAATGGTCCATTGCTTTTTTTTTAGGTAATGCCATTGCTTTTTAATTGTTACAAAATATATGTGTGTGTGGCCCTGTTTTATCTATATCATGAATTCAATGTCAATGCTCAACCTAGCAAACCTTCATTTGTGGAGAGTGCATCAACACATGTATATGATAAGAATAGGCCACCATAAATTCTACAAGGTTAGCATTGTAGGGATCAAGAAGCTGAAAATGAAAGGCTACATATATAGATATATGGATCGACATCATATCAGAGAAATAAAAGGTATAAAAAAATGGAATACAACCACTCACTTCAATATCCTTCCCGGTAAGATCGTATTTATGTCCAATTTCATTATAAATTACTGACCATAAATAGTTAGATTTCCTTCAATCATTGAGCAAAGATTGAATATGATAGCATCAGGTGTCCCCTGGAGTTCGCTTGAACACTTCAATGGGATTAGGTAATCCAGTTTTCCAACTAAACTGTTTTGGGGAACTGATTTGTTATTGATTAAGCTTCTATTTGTTATAGCATATATATTGTGGTGTGCTTCCATTTAATTTGATCTAGCGGTTGGCGTGCTTTTTTCTGACTACTACAATTCATACATACAGCTAAAAATTTGCCATAGATAAAAAAAAAGTATGGCTAAATGTAATTTATAGTCATAGAAATTACATTTTTGTAGCTAATTGTACTTATTAGTCACATGCATCAAAAGTTATATAGCTAAAATATTTATTGTATATTTATTTAGCCATGGATAATTGGTGATAAAAATTAAGGTCATAGCTAATAATATCAATTAGCCATAAACATGAATTATTTTATGGTCAAATTGTAGCCACGATATTCAATGTTGTGGATAATAGACAATATTAGCTACAAAACAAATAGATTGATAGCTAAAGTATATTATAACGTAGTGGAAAAGTGATAAACAATAATTAACGATTATAACTACCAATCACTAATTGTCTATAGCCTGTAATTCTCAAAATTCAAGATATAGGCATCAAAATTCAAAGAATTTTGAAAAAATTTGAAAAGGATTCAAATTCTATTATTCATAAGATCGTCCAAGACCAAAAACAATAGCTTTAAATAGAAAAAAAAAAAACCCTATAAACAATTCCAATCAGCATAGGAAAAATGAATCTTAAAACAACTAAAACATAAAATTGTCTTTTTAAAAGCTTAAATGATAGAATTACCCAGAAAAGCAATAGAGCCCACAAGCAAAGCTTGTGACTTCGGATTGTTGGACCGTTTCCAATCAAATTGGGTTCCTGATTCACCAAAAGCGAAAACTCCAACGTTACCAATAATTACAAAACTGCCACTACAATTTTTCATATTTTTCTAGAAATTGAATTGTTTGCTCTTCGATGTCCGCATCACATTATTAGCCACAATAATAATTTGTAGTAGTTTTATAAAATTTTTGCTGCAATAATCAAATTGTGGCTATATATATATATATTTTTTTTTTGAAATAAAATTGTGCCTAATTAACATAATACAAATGTGAAACTAAAAAGTTTTAATCTCAGATTGAAAAAAAAAACAATAAAAAAAGTTTTCCTTCCTATTATAAATATAAATCATTTGTTTCTTTTTTTCTATCCAAAAAAGAAATTATCAGTTTTCTTTTCATATATATATATATATATATATATATATATCCTGCATATATATTTTATTTGTTACAAAATAATACTTTTGTGGCTAATAATTAACATTTTTTGCTACACAATTTGTATCAATTTATGTTTATGTCGTAATTAAATTTAATATTTTTTATAATTATTTTTATTATCATAAGTTATATAGATAAAAATATGAAAAATAGCTACATAACACTCAAAATTCATTGCTAACTTTTAACCACACCATTTCTTGCTACGGCAAGCTATGAAACTTATTTTTATAGCTAAAACATTTGGCTATAAAATTTTATAGATTTAACCACAAATCATTATGAAACTATAGGTAACAATTATTGTAGTGAATCATTATTCAAAATTACACCTACAAAAGAGAAATAATAATTAAAACTTGAAAATATTTCTAATTTAACTAAAATTGAGCCAAAACATTATAAATCCTAAATAAATCTCTAAACCAAAACTTTTCCTAATTAAACCTAAATTTATTAAAAAATAAACATTAATTCAACTAACAACATATGTAAAAATTACACACATCACAAATCCACTGTTCAAACCCACAATTTCTATTAAAAAATCTCTCTTGCTGATGTTTACAAAAACAAAAACATCATTTGCAAACTTAATTTATAATGTTAATTTTCAAAACAACTACTTCTGATTGAGGTGGCTAATGCATTATGGAATTATCTGATGGATATTACAATATCATAGGTGTAGCAACTAGGATTGATTTCTAAGAACGGCTACTAGTTTGATGATTTTATTTTCCTTTTAGGTACCATAGGGAATGACAAGCATATTTTGATTGGACTAACCTGATAAATATTTGTTAGAAACAGCAGATTGCAGCAGTTCTTTTACTTCCCGGGAAGCAAGAAAACTTCATTATGGAATAAAAGCAAAAACAATGCAAGAATTCTTTTTTTCCTGAAAACTTGTGTGGGCAATGCAATGCAAGGAGTTGACGTTAATTAATTGATAAAAAGAAAAATGTCAATAAACATATATATATATATATATATGTATGTATGTATCTCTGTGTGTCACATGGCCCCCCAGAGTTCCCCCCAAACACTTCAGTGGGATCATGAAAATAGCCAACCCAATGAAGTGGTCAAGGGAACTCCAGGGAACATCTGACGCCCTCTTAATTTTATTTTTTTTCCTTCTCTTCCTTTTCATTTGATTTTTTCTGTGTTCGACAGTAATTCGTGCTTCCTGTGCTCATATATATAGTGAACGTTGCAGGCGGGACCATATAATTACGTAATTTGATACATAGATGAATTAGGTTAAAATTTCGAATGGATGATTTTGGCAAGTGGACATAAAACCTTTGAAAGTGGACCTAAAGCCTTTACTTTGGAAGGAATCTTATGAAAAATATTAATTTTTGAATTATTCTTAACTTTTGAATGTATGAGTTGTAGTCTGAGTATTTTGCAATTGGTTGATAAAAATATAACACATATATTAGATGTGACAAATTTAATCACTAACATTAGTGAACATTTTTTCTTTTGCAAAAGATAAAAGGATTATATTCCACAAATTTGTTAGATTGAACCTGGTCTGAATTATGGAATTGAATAGGGAGGTACGGGAAAGATATCGCCATCGAGCATTAGTGGTCACAAGCCTTCTCAATCTTTCTGTTTTTGCATCTCTAAGGTCTTATCTCTTCTCAACTTTTTTCTTTCTTCTTTGTGCTCTCACTCTATCTTTTTGAGCGAGATGACAAACATGCACTTCTATTTCAATTCAAGATCTATATTCTACAGGGTTAAAATCGGCAATTATATCACAAATAATTAGTAAACTATACACAATCCTACTGTAACAGCTGCAATTAATGTCAATTGTAATTGCTTTCAATCGAGCCAAGAAATTGTAATTTGGAACGAGCCAACAGTATATTGGATATTAATCAATCAATATTTTTTGGGTCAACTCCAGCCATGAAAAATGAACAAAAATTAATCTTAAATCAAATATGAGGAGACATTTCATAATTGCACGGCACCAAAAAATCTATATTAATCAACATTCTACCCTAGTGGAGATATCAAACTCTTTCCTTCATGAAATTATTGGTTTGAATTTTCAGAGCTGCATTTTTTTCAAAGTAGGATGTAAGTAACATAAGAAGTTGATATTGGCTTTGTGAGTGAAATAGCAGTGTAGTCACTCATCTTTAAGGGTACTACAACGGGTAGGGTTCGAATTTTCTTGTAATCTATTTTTGAATTTTATTTTTACCCTTAAAGTCTGTGGAAATTAAATGTGGACTGCAATTTGTAGACCTAGAGCCCACAGTCGGAAGATGAAATAATCAAAACACTGGTGACAATTTTTTTAGCCTTTTCATATGGGTCTGCATATGATTAAGAAATCTATATCAATTCAAAGATGTGCTTTTCAGATTAATGCCAACTGGAAGCATATATATCTATATCTATATCTATATCTATATATATATATATATATATATATATATATATATATATATTTGTGACAAAATGACATTGTATATATGTACTAGAATCGTAATTGACAAAGTCTGAAAAAGAAAAGAAGGACAAAGATTGCAGTGAGAAGGGTCGTCGTTTTCTCTAGACAGTCCAGTGTTGCGTCTAGGTTCGCCACCGATAGCCATCTTGTCAGTGTTCTCTATACTGACGAGGACAGCCAAACTGAGAACACGAGTAGTTCTAGTACATCTATAAGTGCCTGTTTGCAATGCAAGCACTAGAGGGTCTCATATATAGATAAAATGGCTCATAGCCATGTCCTCGTGCACACGAAATAGAAAAAATAGTCGGCGACAATAATATGAAGTGTCCCCTAGAGTTCCCCTGACCACTTCATTGTGAACTACTACTCTCCAAACACACGGAAATGTTGTTTTACACTGAAGTGTTTGGGGGAACTCTTGGTGTCATTTGATGATATATATGTATAGTAATTACAATGATGATTGTATTAGCAAGCAAGTCCTTACTTTAATGACTCACCATGCCTCCTCCTGACATTTTGTGCGGTGTAACAAATAGAAAAAGTCTCCAATTTGAATCTCTTCGTTCACTGATTTTTATGGTGACTGATTTACAAAGAGAAAGATTGTTTCTGCCGTAATAAAGAGGAGGGTTATTCCTTATTTATTTATATATATATCCCATAGATTTGGCTTCTCTGATGTATCAAAAAATAACATAGTATATTAAAATTGCTCCACGATGCTAATGAAGAGTAATCAAATGATAACTCCTCTCCAAGAGTATAATGAGGTGTAGAGTTCAATTTCTACTGTTCTCAATTTAAAATGAGAGGATTACCCTTTTTTATGCTATCCATTAATACTAAGGTCGTACGACTTCCTAACTTATCAAAAACAATTGCTCCACGATAGCACCTAAAAGGAAAAAAAATATTTAAATTATAAATTATAAAAATTTCAAGCTTTATAAATTTGATTTATTTTTTGACAAAGAATTTTAAGTTTTTATTATTATTATTATTTGAAAATTTGATTATCCATTTTCTTAAATTGAAAATTCCTTTGTTTTTTTTTTTAAATCTTCATGTTCAATATTTTTGTCACTTATGTACGGTTTAAATTTTAAAGCACTGTTTGCTTAACTCGTATAGAAGACAATGATATAATATTCTATTACAAAACTAAAACATTTAGCATAGAGTAAGATTTGAACCGTATCTCCCTAGCTCTCTTTCTTTATAAAGCCAATAGGCCATGCTCAAAAAAAAAAATTAGAAACTAATAATTATTAATTCAATCCCTCAAAAAGAATTCCAAAAAAATTATTAATTTAGAAAACATAATAAAGTTTAATTTGAAATATCTACTATTTTTAATTAACATTCAAGTTCATTAGATAATGATTAAAAGGAAATGCACATCATTCATCATTTTTTCCCCTTACCGATTATGATCCTGGTTTTAGGTTATGCAATCTCTGCATGTTAAGATCAAGCAACTTTAGAATAAGGTTGCCTCTTGAGGATGAAATATATAAATGTGTGTTAACCACATTATATACATAGGAAAATGTTAAATGTGACATGTAGTAATATTTATAGTATGTCGCTATTATTTTTTTTATACCCCTTTTTAGTGGACCATAAAAAAAAGTATATGGATAAAAATAAAAAATCACTAAAATTTTTGTCTTTAATATGTAGCCATACAATACAGATGTCGTATATAGTGACATATATCACTATCTATATACTTATATACCATACATATATAAGATGTATATTTATATATACTTATATACCATACATATATAAGATGTATATTTATGATATACGAACACTTATAAATTCATATGGACACTAATGAGCTCATACGGACTTGAACCAAAAAATCTATGAAGATTCTAGGCGATAGAAGAAGAATCACATGTATGCGTGCTAAGCGTGGGCAAGCGAGGACAAGCAGAAGCTATGGAATAGAGGATTTCCTTGCTTTGGCATTTAGTAAGTAGGTCAAGCAGTAAGTAGGCTAAATAGGCTTCGGTTGGAATAGCTTTCGTTCTGCCTGCCATTACTTCTTCCTATTAGGAAATTTGCAGAAAAAGAGCTTATCTTATAGCAGCTCTACCAGGGAAGCTTCCTTCGGGATTAACCAATAGGGTAGAGGGATTTATCGTAACATCAGAATATCATCTTGAGGACTTCAAAAATAAATTTCTTTTAAAAACAAAAATGTAAGCTCAACTTCAACGGTTTGTGAATGCTGAATTAATGCACATGCACAGCTCAGTTGAGAGGATATACGTTATTATTAGTCTATCTATCCATATCATTGATTCAGTGTCCATGCTCGTAAGCTTTCCACTTATGTGATAAGAATATGTACTACTACTACAAATTCTACAAGGTTCCTAGAATCGAATCCCATCCCATCCCATCCCATCCCATCCTATCTCTCAGTTTTACTTTTATTCTTCAATTTAGCCCGCATTCGCGTCTAGTTTCACTCAGAGCTACTCATTATAAATAGCTAGCTACTACCAATTCCATTAATTCAAGCAAACCATAGCATTTGCAGCTAAAAAAAATAAAAAAACCTGAATCAAATAACATCAAGTGTCCTCTAAAGTTCTCCTGAATACTTCATTGGATGAAAATTTTGTTCTTCTCACTAAAGTGTTTGGGGAACCCTTGGTGTCATATGATCAATTAAATATTCTCTACTTTATAACCAATCCTTTTTTTTTATATAAATATTAAGCAATCTTTTTTTTTTTTGACAAATGATTTTTTTTGGTACTTTTTCTTTACAAATTCGATCATCCTAAGTTAACTGAAAATATTTTCGAACTAATTTATGAGTGAACTGAAATTATATTTTTTCAAAGAAGTTTTAGAGTGCTGTTTATATTTATCTGAATAAATTTCTGAAATATTTAAAAGAATAAAACCTTTACAAAAAAAAACACTAAATGTCTAACATGTCATCCTGCGTTTCATGATTAATGTACGATTAGATAATTAATGTACATTTGTTACCCCACTGTAACTACCAAATTCCTTTTAATTAATAATCCGTTCAAGTAAAAACAGTACTATATTGTGCATATTAGCATAGACGCTGCATGAAATTATGTGGCCCATGACTTCGGCCCTTGTAAGAATCTCCCATTAAAGATGCCAATTTCACAGAAAGAATTGTGTACGATTTGTGAAGCTTCAAATGGGAATTAAAGAGCAACAAGCTGCTGCCCTATGATTTCAGCACGATGAGCAGAAACTTAAACAAGCATTAGCAAAGCACGCTTTAGGACATATTGTAACATTAGCTTTCCTTTTTTTTTTTAACAATTAAACGAAGTGGTTAATTCTCAACATAAGAAGGGGAGCGGGATTGACTATGTGTTAAATGTAATTCTCTTCAGGTTGATTTGGTGCATATTAAAGTGTTTATTATTATTTTTTATTTTTTTATTTTACTATCATTTATTTCTTTACTATGCTTTGAAAAAAAACAATGGGATGCTTTGTTTAATTGCTCTCGATGCAGGAGAAAGACAACAATTATGAGAAAACATGCAACCATGGAAGAAACATGCAATTATGAGGAAACATGCTATCATGAAAGAAACATGCAATTATGAGGAAACATGCCATGATGGAGAAACATGCCATGATGGAGAAACAAGGAAACAATAATAAATAAATAAATAAAGAAGAAGATGATATAAATTAGAGGAAGAATTTTATGAAGGAGGGGAAGGCATTACTCGAGAAAAAAAGAGTATGAAGGTATTACTGAAAAGGAGAATTTTATCAAGGTAGTAGGAAGGGAGAGCAAAAAAGATTGATGGAAAAGAATTTCTAGATAATAGGAATAGTTGAAATTAAGAGTTGGAAAGCAAGGGGTTTTTCTTTCTTTCCTATTTATTTTTCTAAGTTCTTCATGTATTTTATTTTTGGATTTGAGAACATTATAAATATTATATTTAGTTAATTTTATTTATATTGAGGATTGTTGAACTTATTTTAATTTAAGTTGATTTATATATTAGTTTTTCTTTTAATTTGCATTAAGCATTCATTAAGCTTAATTGTTTATGATTTGACCATTCATAATTGATTTTTTTAATTAAGGTTAATTATTGAGAAATATTAATCTTAATAGAAGTATGAATGCTTGCTGATTTAATTTAAGTCTAAAGATAGCTTAATTCATGTCAATTTTCATTGGATGTGCTTCATGATTTAATTACTAAACTTGATTAGATTTTAATTTAATGAGAGTTAATTGAAGTCTTTTCATGGTTAGAAATAAATTAAGTAATTTTTACTTGATAAAGATTAATTACTAATTTTGAAGCCCTAATAATTGTTGTTTTGGCAAAATCCCACATTGGGATTTTGTAAGAATATGGAGGAGTCCTTTGCCTATAAAAGGACTCCTCCCCCTTTAGTTAAAATCATTAAAAAAATTGCCTCTCCTATATATTTAGGCAATTGTATTCTTTCTCTCTTTTGTAATATTTTCTCATTTAGTGAAATATTATTTTGGTAGTGTCCGAGGACGTAAGCATAATTGGCCGAACCTCGTTAAATTTTGGTGTTCTCTTTTATGTCTATTTAATTTCTATTGTTAGGTATAGTTGTTGTTCATTATTATGCTATTAAAATTACTTTTCTTGGTAAAATTCTGTCTAAGGAGAGTGGTTTTTAAGTAGGACCATTGTGACCCCTCCACTCTTTATTGGGAATATGCCTTGGGGTGATTTTTTAGTACAATCGTTTACACTCTAGTCACCTGTGTAATAGTTCTCAAGGTGATTTAATTATTGGTGAAAATTAACCTGAATTTCACAACAATTGGTATCAGAGCTCTTGGTTAATTTTAGTATGCTCTGTGGTTGCGGCTTAAGCTAATCTTCCACATCAGAAAAAAATTTCCTTGGACTAATTGGCATTCTGCATCGACAATATTAAATAGAATTTATAGCAGAAATGGCAGACAGCACAGCACAAAAGTATCCATATCAGCGTCAACAGCTTCTTTATCTTCAATTTTGGCAAGAAATATTATGACAAATGCTAGATTTGCAGTGGAGATTTTTGATGGCACTGGTCGTTTTGGCATGTGGCAAAGTGAGGTTCTAGATGCCCTTTTTTAGCAGGGTCTAGACATTGCTATTGAAGGAGAGAAACCAGATGATGTTGAAAAGAAAGAATGAAAGGTGATCAATAGATTGACATGTGGTAAAATTTGATCTTGTCTTTCTAAAGAGCAGAAGTATGCATTTTCTAAAGAAACTTCTGCAAGTAAATTATGGAAGGCATTGGAGGAGAAATTCTTGAAGAAAAGCAGTCAGAATAAACTCTACATAAAAAAGAGATTGTTCTGCTTTAATTATGTTCTAGGTACCATAATGAATGATCACATTAGTAGCTTTAATCAGCTGGTAACTGATTTGATGAATATGGACGTGACTTTTAATGATGAAGATCTAGCTTTGAGGTTGGTAGGATCACTTCCTGATGAGTTTGAGTATCTTGAAACTACTTTACTTCATGGGAAGGTTGTTGTGTCTTTAAGTAAAGTAACTGCAGCCATGTATAGTTATGAATTGCGAAAGAAAGAAAAGCAAGAAAATACAAGTATTGAAGTAGAAGCTCTTATTGTCAAAGGCCGTTTGCAGAGCCAGAATAAAGGAAGGAGAGGGAGATCAAAGTCAAATTCCAAACTAAGCAAAGATCAATGTGTCTTTTGTCGAGAAAAAGGGCACTAGAAGCAAGATTGTCCTAAGTTAAAGGACAAAGGCAAACCTGGAAAAGGAAATGTTGTCTTAAATTTAAATGTATCTGAGTGTGATAATGCAGATTCATATCTTTCAATTGCTGCTACACCATCAACCAATTGTTCGAGTTCATGGTTGTTAGATTCAACTTATAGTCATCATATGACTCCTAATCGAGAATGACTCTTTGACTTTAAAGAACTAAAAGGTGGAGTTGTCTACACAATGAATAATGTCCCTCTTAACACACATGGGATTGGTTCATTTCGTTTAAGCAATAAGGATGGATCAATCAAAACCGTAACAGGTGTTCATTATGTGCTAGATTTAATGAGGAATCTTATTTCTATGGGAACCTTAGAGTCAAAAGGTTTTGAAGTAAGGGCGAAAGATGGGATAATGAGAATTATCTTTGATGCACTTGTGATAATGAAGGGGATTCGAAAAAGAAATAATGTGTATTACTTTTTGGGTAGTACAATTGTTGGGACAACAACAGCGGTAGCTTCTATTGATGATCAAGACTTAGAAGCAACCAGGCTATGACATATGCGCTTGGGGCATGCTGGAGAAAAATCCTTGAAATTGCTGATAGATTAAGGATTATTGAAAGGAGCTCGGGCTTGCAAATTGGATTTTTGTGAGCATTGCATTAAAGGGAAGAAGACAAGGGTAAAATTTGGAACAGCTATCCATGATACTGAGGGAATTCTGGATTATGTTCATTCAGATGTGTGGGGGCCTTCTAAGAATGCTTCATTGGGAGGAAAACACTATTATATTTCCTTTGTTGATGGTTTTTCCCAAAAAGTATGGGTGTATACAATGAAGACGAAGGATGAAGTGCTAGGAATTTTCCTTAAATGGAAAAAGATGGTAGAGACTCAAACAGGCAAAAAAGTTAAACGTCTCCACACAGACAATGGTGGAGAGTTAAAAAATGATCCATTTTTGAAAGTCTATGAAGATGAAGGTATTGTCAGACACTTCACCGTCAGATATACACCACAATAAAATGGGGTGACAGAGCGAATGAACCGAATATTATTGGAGAAGGTTTGATATATATTGTCCAATGCTGGGTTGGGCAAAGAATTTTGGGCTGAGGCTATAGTATATGCTTGTTACCTTATCAACCGCCTACCATCGACTGTTATTAGTGGTAAAATACCATTGGAGAAATGGTATGGAAAACCTGCTATAGATTATAATTCCTTACATATGTTTGGTTTAATTGTATATTACCATGTTAAGGAGTCAAAGCTGGATCCAAGAGCTAAGAAAGCAATCTTTATAGGGATAACTTCTAGTATGAAAGGCTATCGTCTTTGGTGTCTAGAAATAAATAAAGTAATCTTCAGTAGGGATGTTACCTTTGATGAATCTACCCTATTGAGAAAGGTGACTTCAGAAAAATTAGAGCAGACAGATGGTAATCCCAAACAGGTGGAGTTTAATGGTAATAGAATTATCCCAGCCAATGTATAAAGTGATGGTGACTCTCTTATAATAGAAGACGAGTCAAATGAAGAAGAGGTTCAAACCCAAGAGCCTCCACAACAACATGAATCAATTGTATTAAGGAAGGGGAAGAGGACTATTGGTCAGCATGCTCACTATGCTGATATGGTCTCTTCTGCATCACCAATTGCAATGGATGACGTTCCTGCCAATTATAATAAAGCAGTCCAAAGTTCAGAATATGAAAAGTAGAGGATCGCCATGAATGAAGAAATGCAATCCCTTCAAAAAATTAGACATAGAAACTAGCTAGTCTTTCAAAGGGAAAGAAGGTAATTGGGTGTAAATGGGTATATGCAAAGAAAGATGGATTTCTTGACAAGGATAATGTTCGCTACAAAGCAAGATTGGTGGCTAAAGGCTACGCACAAATGAAGGGAATTGATTATAATGAAGTATTTTCTCCAGCTGTAAAACATTCCTCCATAAGAATTTTATTGGCTAGCACAGTTGGATTTGGAATTAGTTCAGATGGATGTAAAAATTACATTTTTACATGGAGACTTATAAGAGGAAATCTACATGACTTATCCAGATGGATTCAAAGTTGCTAGTAGAGAAAACATGGTTTACAAAGTTGCAATCTCTGAGACAATGGTACAAGTGATTTGGTAAGTTTATGGTAGGGCAAAAGTACATAAGAAGCAAATATGATCACTGTGTGTATTTGCGCAAGCTACAAGATGGATCCTATATATATCTTCTTCTTTATGTTGATGACATATTGATAGCTTCCAGGAGTCAAATAGAGATTTAGAAATTGAAGACTCAATTGAATAGGGAGTTTGAGATGAAGGATCTTGGTAAAGTAAAGAAAATTCTTGGCATGGAAATATCTAGAGATAGGAAATTGGTGAGGCTTTTTTTGTCTCAGAAAGAATATCTGAGGAAGGTACTAAAACGTTTTGGCATGAATGAAAATTCAAAACCAATTAGTACACCACTTGCTCCTCATTTCAAGCTTAGTGCATCCATGTCACCAAAGAATGATGCAGAACGGGGACACATGTCAAAAGTATCGTATGCAAGTGTTGTTGGTAGCTTGATGTATGCTATGGTGTGTACGAGGCTCGATATTTCATAGGCAGTTAGGGTTGTGAGCAGGTACATGCATGATCCTAGAAAGGAGCATTGGCAAACTATGAAATGGATTCTACGGTATATTCTGAACATCATAAATATTGGTTTGGTATTTTAGCAGGATAGATAAGATGGTCAGTGTGTAGTTGGGTATTGTGATTCTGACTATGCTGGTGATTTGGATAAGTGTCGGTCAACTACTGGTTATATGTTTACTTTTGCAAAGGCACCAGTTAGTTGGAAGTCTACCTTACAATCAATAGTTGCTTTTTCTACTACAGAGGTAGAGTATATGCCAGTTATAGAGGCTGTAAAGGAGGCAATTTGGCTTCAAGGGTTGCTTGGTGAACTGGGAATGGAGCAGAAGCACATCAAAGTGCATTATGATAGTTAGAGTGCTATTCATTTAGCAAAGAACTAGGTTTATCATGCAAGGACGAATCATATCAATGTTCGATATCACTTTGTACGGGAGATTCTAGAAGAAGGTAGAGTCATAATCCAAAAGATTCGAACTATTGAGAACCCTGCTGATATAATAACAAAAGTGGTAACTGCGATTAAGTTTAAACATTGTTTATTATTACAAATTGAAAGATGAAATTTGTAGACACTACTGAAGGGTTGGATTTGTGAGAGAATTGTATAAGATTTTGCCAAGGTGGAGATTTGTTATTTTGGCAAAACCCCACATTGGGATTTTGCAAGAATATGGAGGAGTCCTTTGCCTATAAAAGGACTCCTCCCCCCTTTAGTTAAAATCATTAAAAAATTTCCTCTCCTATATATTTAAGCAATTTTATTCTTTCTCTTTTTTATAATATTTTCTCATTTAGTGACATATTATTTTGGTAATGTCCGAGGACGTAGGCATAATTGGCCGAACCTCGTTAAATTTTGGTGTTCTCTTTTATGTCTATTTAATTGCTATTGTCGGGTATAGTTGTTGTTCATTATTGTGCTATTAAAATTACTTGTCTTGGTAAAATTCTGTCTAAGGAGAGTGATATTTAAGTGGGACCATTGTGACCCCTCCACTCTTTCTTGGAATATACCTTGGGGTGATTTTTTAGTACAATCATTTACACTCTAATCACCTGTGTAATAGTTCTCAAGGTGATTTAATTATCAGTGAAAATTAACCCGAGTTTTACAATAATAATTGCAATAGAAAGAAGACTACTTTCTTATAATCAGCTTAATTAAAATATAATGATAAAATCCCTAACATTATTCTATCATTTTCTTGTTAAAATTTAAATTATTTGATTTTATTATTTAGTTTCATTTTGGCTATTAAAATTTAGCAATTATTATTCACATAATATTTGATAATAGATCAAAGAAATATTAACTAAGTATTTAACGCTAACTGTCTCCCTCTTACTTTTTCGCTAGCCAAGTGGTGGCGCTAGGCTATCTTTTTCTAATATATCTAGTGTTCTTATTCAGCCCACTCCTCTTTTACTATAGATTATTTCAATCATCAAGATTTTTTTTCTATCCCTAAATCTTTTGATAAACCATCTGAAAAAACTACCTACGCGAAGGTGGTCATCGAAACTTTGCAATCTTTACCATCTATGGAGTCATCGTCGGTAGATTCTCCTCAGACTAATAAAGGAGAATATATTGCCATAAAAATCAATCAAACAATATATGAACAGTAGTTAGAGCGATATAAGAACGCTTTGATTGCCCAAATTATCCTTTATCAAGGAGAAGCACCATGGAAACTCGTTGATCTTAAAAAGAAATTGTCAAGCATATGAGGTTTGAACGAGTGGATATTGATTTGTTTACTCCATTACCTAATACTCTTTTGATTGAACGAGTGGGTAATAGTTTCTTTATTATAGTTGTATGTGAGAAGCTTATAGCTTTCTGCAAGTTATGCTCTAATATAGGGCATTCTTTTTTATATTGTCGTTTGGGTAAAAAGGTTGTTAAATCTAATAATAATCACTCTAAAGTTGATAAGCATGATGAACTAGAATGTATGGAAGCCAAAGTTGATGATGTTCTGATTAATAATGCTTTCAAACACTTGTAATCAAAATTAACTTCTACGGTAAGGACAAGGGTTCAGACCATAACCAGACTATCGTATATGATGTTATTGATCTAAACATACTTCAGGATGGAGCCATTTTGCCTGATAATTCTATTATTTTACCTGATCCTTTAAATGCCACGTTTATGACCAAGAATGTAGATGTTGTAATTCCTTTACCTACAAATGCTTTAGGCTTGAAGCATGGGGATTTGGAAGATAATAATGCTTTAGGCTTATATTATAGGAATTCAGAGGCTGATTAGATCGATTCTGAACAGGAAGATCTAGAAAATGATACTGCTCAAGTTAATGATATTGAACATCATATTATTTCATGGGCTGATGCTATGGAAGATAATGAAAATTGGACCACTGTCCGACATAAAAAATCACAGAGTTCACATGAGAAACATAAAGCTACATTTGCTAAAAGAGTAGTTAGAATGCCTGTCAAGCTCAATTTATAAAGATTCTTTCTTGGAATTGTCGTGGTGTGGGTAATGCAAATACTCAATGCACTTTATATTCTATTTGTCAGCATTTTTCTCCGGATTACCTTTATTTAGTTGAACTTATGGTTGCTTTTAATGCTATTTTCCAGTCTTTTTAGAACAATTTGAAATTTTCTTTCATTGCTTATAATGGTTTAGATACTACTTTTATTTGAATTCTTGGTAAAACTTGCCTTCCTTCTCCATCTTTTATTCATGTTCATTTACAGTATATTACTATGGAGATTACGTATATTAATATTATGTAAAGAATATCGTTCATTTATGGCAATGTTTAGCGTAGATGTAGAAGGGACTTATAGACCGACTTGTCTAATTTTAATCAAGCTTTTAGTTGGTGTGCTATTAAAGATTTTAACACTATCTTAGGTGCTTATGAAAAAAAAAGGGATGACCTCTTGCTTTAGCCCCTTATCAAGAGTTTCATTCTTTTCTTGATGATTGTTTGTTTTCTGACATTACCTCTCATGGTGCTTTTTTTACTTAGTGTAACGATCGTGTTAGCAGTCAACAGATAAAAAGCTTATTAGATAGAGCTCTAAGAAATTTCTAATTCTTTAATAGTTGGATCACTTACACAGTTTTACTAAGGCACCACTCGAATCATTCTTCCCTTCTCCTTCGATTCTCGCGTGAAGATACTTTGGTTTTCAAGTTTTGGTTTCAAGTAATGTGGCTCACCCATTCTTCTTTTTATGAGGTAATTTATACTTCTTGGTCCTCTTAGATTAATAACCTTCACCCTATGCAGCTACTAGGGGAGAAACTTAAAAGGCTAAAGAGGTTCTTAAAACTTGGAACTATAAAGTTTTTGGCAATCTTAATTTGAATATTGATAAGGCTATTGTTGTTCTACAAGAAATTCAATCTGAAATTTCCATTTAGGGTGTTTTTTATTATCTCCATAAATGTGAATTTAATGCTCATGCAGAATTAGATAATTTTCTTAATCAGAAATGGATTTTCCTTAAGGAGAGGAGCTGTATTAAATGGTTGGCTACTGGTGACAGGAACTCTTCTTTCTTTCATTAGTATTTTGCTAGGAGAAAGCCCACTTAAGGTATTCATCAGTTGTAAATAATGGCAATATTGTTAAGGACAGACCATTTATTGAACACTATGTCATTGATTTTTGCCAACATTTGTTTAAATCTGACGCTTTAGTGAATTCAAATATTAATTTGATCAAATTTGTTATTCCCTCTATAGTGACTGAAGATGAGAATTTAAACTTGGTCCTTTGCCCCTCTTTTAATGAGATCAAATCTACTTTTTTTAATATGGATGCCCAGAGTGCTCATGGGCCTGACAGATTTATAGGTATCTTCTATAAAACAATTTGGGATATTATTCATATTGATGTTTGTGTTGTTGCATGTAGCTTTTTCAAGTTAGGAATGCTGATAACATGTCTTAATTCTAGCTTTATGGTTTTAATTTCTAAAGTCAAAAATGCTATTTCTATAGAGCAATATTGCCCTATAGTTCTTAGCAACTTTAGCTTTTAAATTATAACCAAAATTTTAGCTAATCACCTGACTGATGTGGCTTATTAAATTATTTGTTATCAGCAGCTTAGATTTCTCAAAATTGCAATATTACTGATTGTATTACTTGTGCTTCTGACATCATTAATCTTCTTAACAAATCATGTTTTCATGGTAGCATGGCCATGAAAGTGGATATTCGAAAGGCTTTTGATACAGTGGATTATAATTTTTTTAGATGTTTTAGAAGCTTTTGGGATTTCTTTACACTTTAGTGATTGGATCTTGACTTTATTTTCATCATCTAGAATCTCTATTTTGCTCAATGGTAAAGATCAAGGTTACTTTTCTTGTTCTAGAGGGGTGAGGCAAGGGGATCCTTTATTTCCTCTTCTTTTTGTCTTGTTGAGGATTTTCTTAGCAGGTTGATTTCTTTCAGCATCTCTAAGGGTGATTTTAAGCCTATGCTTAGGACTAGAAATGCTTATTTTCAAACTCACTTCCTTTATGCTGATGATGTTCTTATTTTTGGGAAAGCTACTATTCATAACCTTAGAGCCATCCATGACATTTTCAACATTTATGGAGAGCTTTTTTATCAGAAGGTCAATTGGTCCATGTCACGACCCGAACCCAAGGGCACGTGACCAGCACTAGGGAATGGGAAGGCATAAGGCCCCCGAAACCCATAGTAAGCCTTAAAGAAAAGATAAACAAACTTTACAATTTTAAAACTTTATTTTAAAATAGAGCACATTATCAAATTGATTTTTCTAAAATTTAAACATAATTAAAATATTTCCAGCGTCACATATATAAATTAAACTTAAATTATTATACATGAACGTGGTGCATATAAATAAAATTACACAAATACACTTAAGTCATACAATTCATAGTACATTTACTACTGCAGCTTCCTAGAACATTACAATAGTATAGCTTACAATGACCTACATAAAATGGCCAGTGATGAAGAAATTCGGCGTGGAGGCAGTCTGAGGTCAAACTCCCAGGCTCCTGAAAAAAATATATTAAGGGGAATCAGACTTCACTGAGTAAGTCAATAATAAGAGCTGTATGATTTGAAAACCCTTTTTGAAAACCATATAGTGATAGTAAAAATAATTTATAATATATAGATATAGCTTTTGAAAAATCTCGGCAGAACCCTAAACTCAAAATCCTAAATAGCCAATCGGGTCCACTTGTTCCAACTAGACTGCCGGTCCCCAAGAGCAAAGGCATCAACCAAGGCACCAAGTCGCAGTCGTTCACTTAATCCAAATATATGGCACTGGCGGTCTCCGAGAGCTAGGGCATCAACCGAGGCACCTGTCCTAGTCCATTATTAACCTTACAATCACTGGCGGTCCCCAAGAGCATAAGCTTCCACCGAGGCACCCATCCCAGTTCAACATTCATCAGTCATATATAATTTAGATCCACCTCTCAATCTCTACCATGTGCACATGGTCCTGGTGAAGCCCACTAGGTAGCCCGTTCTACCAAAATTCCTCAAAATCGATTTTTAAATAAATAAAAATGCATTTTAAACCTTCAATAACAACATTAAATTAAATAAATCATATAATATTAACATAAAAATATGAGTGCATGCATCTTTAAATAAAACACATACACAAATCATATTATCGACTTACAAGATGAATGCGAAGGCTAACGATCATGCGTCTACCTCGGTCTCATGACTTCTGCTCCGATATGCTCTAGAAAGAAAATAACAAATCGATTTTAAAACATAACTATGGAATAAAAATCGAAAATCAACAAAATAATGAATTTTCAAGCTGACTCGAGGAAGACCGGACAAAACTCGATAGACAAGATAAAACCTAACTAACGGTAGAAATTTTTACGAATATCACGTTTTACAAGAAAATCTACTGAAATTTTGACAGAGTCTCCTCTGTAAAACGAACATCTCTCTACCAAAGGTAGAGCCAAACCTGCATAGAAAATGCACTTCTAATAACCACAGACATACACACTCGAGTTGGGCTTCAAAAACTACACTTATCCCCGACCGAGATCACAACTCAACAAAATATCAAGAAATGACATGTTTTATTTTTCAAAATACACATTACATATACATATATACTAAAAATATATAAAATCTCAATTATTCAAAAATTTACACAACTCAATTTGCATTTCATTATCAAAATATAATTATGACCTAAATTAAAACCATTACATCAAATATACTAAATACAACTTTATATTTAATTTTTTGTTACCAAAATAATGTATTATAAATATATATGTAATATTTGGAATTAATATTCAAAATTAACACTACTTAATTAAAAAATATCAATTAATTTATAAAAATTGTCTAAACCTCTTAAATAATAATAATAATAATAGAACTAACTAAATATATATTTAACTATAATTAGCGTAAAATTACCTTTGTACCCCTAAATACATAATTTACCTAATGTATTATTAATACTAAAAAAAAATTCCTTAAAATTATTTAATCATCTAAAAAAATTATTTTCTCAATATTAAATTCTTAATATAATTAAAACATGTAAATGACTTCTAATTTCTTCTAAAATATAATTTAACCTAATAGTTCAATTTATTTTTTTTACATAAACTATAAAAATTCCTAAAAATTGTATAATACTCTAAAAAAATTAGTTTCTTTACTCTAAAATTAATATCAACTCATAATAACACCAAAAATACCAAATTATATTTTTAATAATTAATTTATGAAAATTCCTAAAATAATAATAAAATATTCAAAAATTCACCAAAAATCAAAATAAATTCCAAAAATTATACAAACATTCATAGAGGTAGATTGAGCTACTAGGAATCACATTTGTAAAGGGAGTTTGCATGAATCAAGCTAGATCGAGCTAAAAAAAAAAATTCAAAACCCTAGAGCTCAAAACTAACAATCAACAAAAACTCAACCAAATCAAGATCAAAGCTTAAACTAAGCTTGGAATGGGTCTCACCGGTGTAAGAGGAGGGGATTGACACCGGAATGGTGTGAAATGGTGGCCGGACGGAGCTTGGCCGATAAAAATGGCAACTCTCGGCTTCCTCTGTTTTCTACGTTTTCGACGACTCTGCTAGCGACCGGAGGCGAGGAAGAAGGAGGAGAAGGTAGCAGGTGGTGGTCGGAGATGGGGGGGGAACAGTGATGGTGGTGGTCGGGGATGTCGCACGGGGTAATGGTGCTACGGGTTGTTTTATATATATATATATATATATATATATATATATATATATATATATATATATATATATATATATATATATATATAATAATAATAATAATAATAAACAATGAAATTTTAAACAATAAATAAATAATACTCACATATAATTCTTTTCGTAAACTAATAACCCTAAACTAATATTAACATAAATATATCTCAATTAAATAGCAAAATAATTAACAATTGTATAATATAATTCAAAAGTAATTATTAGTAACACAGTTTGAAAATTACTTTATTTAAAGAAAATATAGGGTATTACAATCCAAGTCCAAAAGTTGTTATGGGTTAACTATTTCTAATAGCCAAATTGACAAGCTGTATAGGGTTATAGAGATGCGTAATGGCTCTTTGCCATTTTTTAATTTAGGGGTTCCCTTGTTTGTTAGTGTTCGAAAAAAGAAATGGTTAAAGCCCATAGCTAACAACATTTGCTTAAAATTTTCTAAATGGAAGGGAAATTGATTATCTTTTGGGGGAAGGCTAAATTTTATTCAGTTTATCATCACTAGCTCACTCCTTCACTCTTTTGCCATTTAAAAATGGACTAGTTCACTTCTTTCATACATGAAGCGATGCATGTGCAATTTCCTTTTGTCTAGATCAGTTGATGAGAGAAAATTGGTTACTGCTCCTTGGTGGCATTGTTGTCTTCCTATTAAAGAAGGTGGTGTAGGCATCAAGCAGTTATCTGCTCTTAATGATACCAAGCTTAGCAAGATAGCTTGGAAAATGGTTAGTTCTGCTTTGAATTTTCTTATGTCTGTTCTTTAGGAATGGTTCCTTCATGTTTCAAGTATTCCATGCCAAAGCTATTTTCAATCTTCGGTTTGGTTGTCGATTGAGCACATTTATTTTGCTTTTTTCATAGAGATTTTTTGGTTAGTTGGTTCAAAAAGTCAATTGAATTTCTAGATAGATGAATGAGTCTCTTTAATGATAGCAAATCAACTTCTTATTCTATTTCATGAGTAATGAAATTTGAGGGATTCTATTTTAAATTTTTCGGTGAATGATCGATGGGTTTTACCTTATATTGGCAATGTTAGTGTTATGAATAATATTTCAACTATTTCTCCTATTAAAGATGTGCATGATATTTATCTTTGAACTATAGTGAAAGATGGAATCTACTCACACTATAAGAAAAATAATTTATAGCAACGAAATTTAGCAAGAGTATGAAAAATTTATCACTAAAATTATACATTTTACTCATTTTATGATGGTATAAATTTTTCCTCAGTAAAGACATGCTTTTTGATGATGAATTTTTTACTTGGTCACAATTGATGTCTTAGCCCATCATTATTCGCTTAAAAACATGACTTTTAATGATGGATTTTATTTAGCCATTAATGGTATTAAGCCCATCATTATTGGATTAAATAATTAGTGCCAAAAGTTTCCCACCAAACCCAAAACAAGAAATCTTTATTTTATTTATCTATTTGTTATTTTTTTGAGAGAATTTATTTATTTGTTATTTGTTGGCAAAAAATTTTGATACAAACATATGATCTTCTTGTCTAACCCTACCTCTCTACAACATTTTTTTCTTTAATTTAATCATGATATATAGCTATTAAAAATATTAATTAATATTTATTTTATTCCTAAAAAAGTAATACTGTTTTTAAAAATATTTTTTTTAATTTATAAAAATTTATTTTGAAATTTAAATAATTATTATTTCATATTTACATAAATATTATTATAAAATTTCGTATAAATCCTGTAGGTTTTAGCACCAATAACAATAAAGAGGGAATTTCCAAATAGAAAAAAAAATAAATAAATAAAGAGGGAACTTTTTTTCATTTGGGCTTTTCCCTCAAAAACCCAAACAATAAAAAAATATATGTAAAAAATTTCCTTTTTCTTCCTCTCAAAACCAACAAAACCCAATCATGACTCTAAATTTTATTGCTTCTCCCACTCGCCAAAATGTCCACCATACTTCACCGCACCTCCCAGCACCGATTTAGCAGCAAGATTCTCCGACCCAGGCAAACCGCTACTCCCAGGACTTCTTATGACCATCCAAATGCACCTCTTCCTTGACTATTGCCTGGTTCCGCTTCTCGATTGATTGGCTTAGACTCATTTTATCTGTTAGTTGTACATTACTATTGATGTTGGTAAAGTTATTTCTGTCACTGCTTAGCGAAAATTCAATTCCTAAAGTTGTAAATTAAAGTCTTAAAGTAACAAAGATAGTAGTTTAAAAAGTGGATTCAATTCCTATTAGAGCTTTGTTGTAGGTTTTGACCGAGAAGAATTGGATTTGCAGAGACTGGATCAGTTTCGAGTCGGAGTTGGATAGTGCTGGAGGAAAAAGAAAATGACATCATCTTCATTAAATTAGGTTGCCAGAGAAAGAAGAGAAACTACAACATGCTTCTTGTTATCTTTATTCTGGTTTTTCTTCAACGAAATTTCAGTAGTTGGTTGCTCTCCACAAGTTTTTTTTAATTAATTTTCATGTTCCATTCTTCTCTAATTCTGTTTACATTTTTGTTATTTAAAGATTGCAAAGTTTGCTTTTTTTTTTTTTTTGATGTTTTTGATTGAATGATTCTTAATTTAGTTTGATTTTGATTCTTTATTTGTAAAAATTTATGGGCTAATAACTTTTTTATTTACACATGCTATGGATTTTTGTAATCGCTACGAATGAAACCAAAACTATGTGCTTTATTGATTATTTATGTAAATCACTTACTACTTTGATCTCCACACTAAGCATTTAAGTGAATGAGTGAGTAAAGTTTAAAATTGTGGAGGTTAGATATAAAATTACAAGTTTAAATGCCTAGTAGTCCATTACTCGGGTAAATGAATTATCTTTATTTGTCTTAATTTTATATTGGGAGGTGAATCTTGATTCATTGATAGGTATTTTAGATTTAGATACAATTATCCTGAATTCAAGAGAAGAACCATTATCTTTTCTTTATTCAGTATTTAGGAAATTTTTTTTCTCTAATTTATGTTCATTTTATTCTGTTTATAAAGAGTAAGTATATATTTTGATAGTACAATTTTAACACAATTTCTCTAATGATGACTTGCTCTATCTAGTGCTTTATTGAAAGACTAATGTGCAGAATTTTAATTATTGTATATTATTCTGTTTATCCTTGTTTTTCTATTATTGCTATATTTTGCAGAATTAATAACCTGAAAATGTGCAATAGTTCTTGTGTGTGTGCATGTGCAATCCAGGTGACTCTGTGGAGGTTTAGTATTGTAAGTATTGGCATGTTTAAACTTGTACAATGATTCAGATGCAAGTATAAACTGCATAATATTATGCAATCTGATGCCTTCTTTCTTTCTTTCTTTCTTTCTTTCTTTCTTTCTTTCTTTCTTTCTTTCTTTCTTTTTGTGTCAAGGATGCAATGTAAAGAGTTGATCTTTCAGATAATGACCTGGAAGATGTTAAAGACCATCTAGTTCATATGACAAAGGTGAACCATGTTTAAAGAAAAATCTTAATATATGCTTTGAGATGAAAATGATGCAATTTAATGGCTTTCTGAGTGTGTATTATTCAGCCTTGTTCTTGTATTATTGTTTCTATTCCATTTCTTGTTCTTATATTGCAGGTACACACTCTACAATTTTCTATTTTAATAACATGGTAACAACAGCTATTGTTGTTTCAGTTTCTTGAATTTGGTGAATTATCTATTTTAAGTTTTTGCTACTTCCTATTATATTTTGTTGTTGGTATTTTTTTGATTATATGTTTTGCCGCTTGTGTTTGGCCATAGTAAAGTAGTGCAAGTGAAGACATACGTGAAAATGATCAAGAATGTACAAGTGGTGTAGATACCGTGGTATGGGCTATGGCTGATTCATTATGTAGGTGTAACATGAGGTCCTTTATCTCTTTTTCCATGGTTAATTGGTGGGCCTTCTTGTTTTTTATTCCATGGATTAATCCATGAAAGTGTTTCTTAATTCTCTCTCCATTTGTATATGTATGTTTGTTTTATACAAGATGGAGAAATGCAAAAATTCTTATTCTATTCAGCATGAAGACAACTTTTTTTTTTCAGTTTTTTTGCATTGGTGCAATAGAGTCTGATTCATCCATCTAAATTTTCACATACTTTTTTAGTGATTTCTTTTTTATTTTTTAATCATTGCTTTATTATTAAATAAGCTAATGCCATTGTGATATAGTCGATTAAAACTTTTCAATGAGATAATGTTATTGTGGTATATTCAATTGAATTTTAAACAGATTCTCTTTTGGTAATTTTATTATTGCTATAGTTATTCAATAATCAGAATTCTATTTTATTGTTATTATTCAGTTGATTTTTTTCTCTTGGTCAACGAGGATTGTCTGCTGTTGATGCAGAGTAAAATGAATGAGTGAAAAATTAGAGTTGTTTAAATATAGGATGGCGCACACCATGGAAAGATTCTTATCAGTAGTGATTTCATGGGCAATCAAGCAGCAACAAGACAATCTCTGATTGACACTATCAAAACTGCTATTTTGCCCATAGCAAAAGTTTTTTTTATGGCTTTTCTTTTAAATTTTGTTATATTACTATTTTTGCATCTATTTTTATATTTTTTATGTTTAAATCTATAAAATAGAACCAGATTTAAAACACTCAAAGACTACGCAACAATCAAAGGACACACAAGTTTTACTTTGCATCTTATCTTGTTAGAGGCTTGAACTTGTCAATCTTCAGTATCGTAGGTATGTATCCTTAAATATTCTTTATATCAAATTAACATTTTCATTCTAAGGTTATTTTAGACATATGATAATTGATTTTACAAAAATTTATTTTTCTAATTGAATAACCCAAGTTCAATGTGCGTGCACGCACACACATATATGATTAAGGTTGTTTCCTAGTGTTTACCATTTATTTTGTCCAACATTATGAATCCTGTGTGTTAGTTTATAATATCTACAAGGAAAAGAACATTCTATTCTCATTATCAGGTAGCTTCAATGTCTTAATTTGTAACATTACCATTCTTTTTTCTCTCATGATTCCAATAAGACTTGCTAGTATATGGTTCATATATTTGTTAAGATTTTTTTGTCATTATTGATGCACTTAGGAAGATTTTAGTTGGTAGTGGGTTTCCCACATTATGAAAAAGGAGTTCAGAGTACTTGGCACTTCTTAAATTCTGATCCAGGATTATGCCCTAAAAACATTATTATACTTACGATTATTCTAATTCTCTTTAGTCCAATGAGCTCTTTATTTTTCCTTAATGGTGACCACTAGTGGAGCTAGCAATATTAACCAAATATGTCGTCAATGCAATTTTAATGGTTTACATTAATCACTGTGTAAAAGGAGGGTCGGGGTTAGAATAAAAGCATTATATAGAGGGGTGGAATTGCATTATTATTATTATTAGATCATTGCTTGTGGACTCCTTTGTTATGAAATGTGTGACTCTAGCCTTCACTTTTCTATATCCTAGTTGGCTTTAATTGTTGTTGGTTTTTTTTTTTTTTTTCTATTTTTTGGTTATTTATAAGTGTTGTTTTTGGGTCACTTGAAGTTTATTTGTTTTCAGAATTGCTAGTTAAGGTTTATATTTGGCATGATAGCCTTTTCTTGTCGCTGGATTCCATTTTTAATTCACAAGAGTTCTTTTTGCTACTTTAGCCTATTTCAATTCTTTTGTTTGATGGTTTATGAATTGGTTTTATATTTTGACATTCATGTATCTATAGAACTCATATACCTTTTATGGGTACTTAAACAGATATAACTCTTGTAATTAGAAGTATTTCAGTTGAAGGAATGTATTATAATTATCTACTTTATATTTTATTTACCAATTTTTAATATAATGAGAGGAATTTCAGTTGATAAAGTGGCATTTGGTGAGGGGAAAAATAAATATAGCAAGAGAGATTTGGTCAATAAAGTATTTTTAGTGGTAGGTAAATTGTATTATTATTATAGAAAAATTCATTATTAAGTGTCATTTATTGAGAGGAAAAATTGAAATAATGAGGGGACATTTCATCATTAAACATCTCTTAAATGTCGGGCCATGATACTATAGTAATGGGAAATTTCATCGTTGAATATACATTTTAATGACGGTTAGCATATCATCATTATTACATTTGACGAGGGGAACCATTTTTTGTTAGTAATTACCTTAATAGGAGAAGCAATAACAGGGGGCGTGATAGACATTTTACCATCATTAAAGAGTTTTAATGATGGTTTTCATACATTTAGTGACATGATTTCCTCCTATTATAGATCAATTTTCTTATAGTGTCAGTGAGGCAAATGTATAATCACTTGCGAATTTCTCGGCCTCTAGCCCATTGGCATTCTTTCACTTAGAAATAATTCTTACTGCCATCAAGGTCCTTCATATATTGGAGAGTAATTCTAGGATATCTTCCCACTGACGATAACCTTAAGAAGAAAGGTTTTTTAAATCCTTCATATTGCTCTTTGTGTTTTGATCATGTAGAAGACAAAGAACATTTGTTCACCAGATGTAGTTTCACATTAGCTCTTTAGTAGGGTATTTTGCATGTTTTTGGCATTCGAATTTATACATCCATCTTTCTCTTGGATTTGATTATATTTGCTATGGACCACCATTTCAACACTCAACTAGCAGGTTTATGGTGCTTAGCAATTGTTCATGGTCTTTGGGTCATATGGCGGATGCATAATACTGTTGTTTTTGAGGCAACAACTATGAACATTCATCAGACACTTCACATGGTTTAGCTCTACATAAAAGAAATAGATTTCTTTTATATTGGAACTATGTTTAATTTGGATGATGAGCATCAAATCCTTCCTCTTATAAACATACAAGGACATCCTCTTTCTGCTCCAGTTTTAGTAGTTATCACTTGGCGTCCTCCTCCAAGTAATTGGCTCAAAGTTAATACTGATGGTTCAACTTTAGGTTGTCCTAGCCAACTAATGTCGGTCGCATCTTTTGTACTCCTGCTGGTTTTCCTAGAGGCGTATTTTCTTTCAGCTTAGGTAGTGAATTTGCTTATATTGGTAAAATTCAGGCCATGATTTTTGCGATTGAGATAGCTTGGCAAAAAGGTTGGCACTCTATTTAGTTAGATTATGATTCTCTTTATATTGTTAGCTTGTTTTCTTCTAAGTCTAAGCAAGTCCCTTAGGAAATTAAGCATCGATGGATTCAATGTCTTCACTACATTTCTCAAATGAATTTTAGAGTTCACATATTTATAGAGAGGGCAATGCAACTGTTGACAAGCTTGTTGACTTTGGGGTTACAACTTCTTCTACTGCTTTGTGGGATTATGCTCCTTCATTTTACAATTTGTTTATCTATAATGATTACAGTAGGCATTCAACCTATAGGTTTTGCTAAGATCATTTGTTCTTTGGATTCCTTTATAACTTTTCTCTTTTTTAATATATTTTATTTTAGACAATAGGAAAATGATGTTAACACTAAAAGAGTGTCAATCTAGTTAAAATGCTTAGGTGCATTGCTTGATTCCTAGACTCCAATCTTTTACTTAAAAAAATTTCATATAATATTTGATTCTTAAACAATTTAAAAACATAATTAATAATTAGATAGACATTCAATCATTATAGGATCAACGTGTAATGATTCTATATTACTTTACTAGCTTGTATGCTTGCTAGAACTAATCAGGGATGGGGTTGAATCCGTACTTTCTACGACATGATGTCCACACCTCAACAGATAAGAGTTCTCATCTTTTAAATTAAAATGGAGAATTGAAATCTTACATTTCATGATATTCTTCGAGAAGAGTTGTCAAGGATGATATGATTTAAACTTTACATGTCATAATACCATTCAAGAAGAGTTGCCACACTTGACTATTCTCTTAGTTGCATAAAATTTTTATTTTTTTGACAAATTGATCTCGTCTCTTATTACAAATTGTAGCCAACTTTCTCCATTATATTCTCAATTAAAATTTATATCAAATTGAATATTATACTTTTCGAATCATTTTGATTCTAATAATTTTATTTCAAAATCTAAATATAATTTTTAAAAATCACTTTAAAATCATGTGAAAAGATATTTATTTACTCATCAAATACTTTTTTTTTTCCTTTTTGCCTTGTAAAATAAGTGAGATATAAAAATGCCTCAAATGTTAGACTTTACTTCCCACTCTCTCCTCTCTCTCTCTCTCTCTCTCTCTCTCTCTCTCTCTCTCTCTATATATATATATATATATATATATATATATATATATATGGTACTTAGATAATTTTTGAATTCTAGTTTTTCTCATTTTACTTTTGGTTTTGTGTTTTTGGTGCTATAGGTATTAATAGATTTTTTCAATTCATAAGTTCTCGTTAATTTAATGTGTGACGTAATTTTTTTTATTGTTTTGATTGTTTTCATAAGCGTTATATTATTTTATTTAGTTATTTCAGTTATCTTCTTGATTGTGTTCTAACACATTAAAACAACCACCATTTTTTTAAAAAATAATTATTATCAAATAGCATATTTTTTAAATAAAGGGTTTATTGCACCAATAGTACTTTAATTTTGCCATACATTTCATTTTGGTACCAGATTTTTTAATTTTTTTCTTTTCAGTTATTGAAGTTATATTTTTATTTCAAGTTAAAGTATCCTAAATATATCTGATTAAATTTAGCATACATAACATTAGGAATAAGTGTATTCTTAGTATATTCACAATGTAAGCATTCTAATAAGCAACCTAATTATCTTTTGGATCCTAAAAAATGAACAAAATTGAATATACTAAGAATATATTCTTTAGTAATTGGATAATAAGCAATCCTCATAGTGGTAGATTGGACAATAATGGCTAACGTCTAACCACCAGTTAATGGAAGTTTCATGAAAAAGATGACCATAAGGCATAACAGTAGCAAAATTCTCCAGCTCCTTTAAGTTTATGGTACAGAGCATTTGACATTCACCAACAGGTTTTGTTTTTATTTCTTTACCCTCATTTATATCTTCATTATAAGCAGTCTTGCTGTTGGTCCCCACTTGTGCACGCTTCAAGCTTTTGGATTTTTTAGCAGTTGCCACCATTCCGTGGTTTTCTTCTTTATATTCACAAATCATATATTCTTTTTGATAGCTATGAATATAATGATACTATAATAAAATATCGAAGCAAAGGAGGTTGTGCTGCTGCTGTTGTGTTATGGGAGGATTTCTTGTGATTATACTGCCAACATTATTTAACATATGTGAAACCAAGGTTAGCCAAAGCTGAGGAATTAATCCAAAGCTAGACATCCTAGGCCGAAGATGGTCGGAAAATGCCTTATTGTTTTTAAGCAATCTAATATCAAAAACTAAAGAATCCATATTGATCTCAAGTGTATCAATAATAGAACTAACAAACTCCTTTATACCATTGTCATAAACGATGACAATTTAGTGCTCTATTTGGAAATACAAGTTGAAGTGACATGAGGAGATGATGGTCCGGTGCTTAGATTCTTGTATGCACAATAAACCACTTGTGCACTACAATCAATATGAACATTCATATCCATGTGGATGATCGAGTAATGAAACTAAAAATGAATAGAAGATGGAGTTCAGAATTAATGGAAATAATGGCAAATACAAATAGTAAAGATTTAGGAAGGCTAAATATATAAGGATTCATTTGATAGGCAGTTGGATAATTTTCTTTCCTAATTATTGTAGGATTTTAGAAGAATTTGCCACTTTGGTTTAGCATAAATAAATTAACTTTCCTAATTAGACTTCTTTAAGTCTTGGTAAGAATTTCTTTTGGGTCTAAGCATGAGGTGTACTAGGAGGGCCCTAAATGTGGAAGGTGCCTTTTAAGCCCATACCACACCCAGACTATACCCGCTCAACCCAAGATGGACCCTAAAGGTCAACAAATGTCACCTTAAGAGTTTTAAAGTAGATGTGTATCCAAGGTTTGAACCTGAGACCTCTTGTTAAGTTGGAAGAGTCCCTCACCAACTCATTCACACCCTCTTGGGTAAGATTTTTTTAAAAATAAGTTTCTTGTCTTGAATATTGTAGAATTTTAGAGGAATTTGCCATATCAATTTAGCATAAATAAATTAATCCACCTTAGAGTTCTTCAAGTCTTGGTAAGAATTTTTTTTTTTAAACTAGGGTTTCATGTTATAGGATTTTAGAGGAATTTTCCACTTTGGTTTAGTATAAATAAATTAACCTGCCTTAGAGTTCTCTTGTCTTGGATTGTTTTTTTTTTTTTTTAAAAAATAGGGAGATCATAACTTCAATAGTCTACATAACAAGGGTAGCCATCCTTTTTAAATTGAGAATCATCGTAATTGAACTGTGCACTTTAGAATTTTCTTAGAGATTAGTTAACACTAAATTAGTCACTCATTGACAAGTTTTGGTAAGAAAATTAAAATATGTAAAAATAAAAGGAAGGATAAAGGATTCAATTAAGGTGTGTCAATTTTTTTGTAAGGTAAAAATAATATTAACTTAATACAAATTCAAAATTTTGTTGGGGTGTATTTTATATTTTTCTATGATTATTTTTGAGCTAGTTTACTCATAAATTAAAATTAATATTTTTCTGTCCACATTGACTTGATGTTTTAAAATTAGACCTTTAAATTTCTATTTAAAAGAATCAAATCCTAATTGATAAAAAGAATAATTTTGACCAACTAAAATAAATAATTTTTACCAACTAAAATAAAACTCTTAATTCTATGCAATTCATATAATTAAATTAAAAATTATACTTATACTTTAATAAAAAGTATGTAAAGAAAAGAAGCTAAAAATTAAAAAGCTGCTAAAACAATCAACTAACTGGGATGGTTGGGAATAATTTTCCAACTATTGACATTTCAAGTGGCGATCCAAGACCAATATGAAATTATCAATAGATCCGTAATATCCCTCTTTGAATAAATTGGCCAAAATAAAAATGTTCAATCTTAATGCAATAATCATAAAATAAAATTTAAAATAGTAATGGTAAGGTTAGATTTTCTTTTGAGAGAAATGTAGAGATTAAAATTTTAATCACATTACCAAAGTTTTTCCGCACGGGAATTACTAAAGCAATAGTTGAAATTAAATAATTTAGAGATTTCTATAGTTTTATTGTTTCGAGTACAATTAGTTGTTGACCCGAGCATTGTGCGGGCTATTTTTATGTGCATAGTAAGATAATTTTTTCAAAGATAATAAATGACATAGCAGAACAAAGGGAAATATAAATAATTTATATTATAAATATTTATTAATAAAAAGTTTGACTACATAAAGGAAAATAAGCTATATTTAATAAATTTGTACATCAATGATTTTTTAATAGTAAAATACAGTTCTAAATACTTGAACATCAACAATGCATTTTTTGTATTTTATCTCTATATAATCCTCATTTGTTAGGTCTTGTAGTTTTTTTTTTCCAATGTCTTCTTCGTCTTCCTTGCAAATTTGTTTGAAACTTCTCGTTATAAAATGAGGAATAGTCTGTGAGTTTTATGAAATTTTGTTGCATGATCTAAGTCTTTAACCATTTGCAATAAAATTTGTGTTCCTTTGTTATTATAAAATGTATGCTCAATTATTGTATAGGCGAAAGTTGCATACCTATTTCCTCGTAAATGTGATATTTTAATATTTATAATAATTTCAGCAAACAGCACAAAGCAAATGCATTGCAAGTTAACATCCAATTTGCCACGATTAACTAGTTAGTTTAGAGAACATTTATGACATATCTTATCCATTTTCATCTATCAATAGTATGCAAATTATTATACAAATCAAACTTGGATATGCAAACTCTTATTTATTCATACATATAAGGGAAATTGATTTGATATATCCTCAAATTTGTACCAATTTTCAATTTAATCATACTTTCAAAGTTGTTTCAATTTGGCCCTCCAACTTTTAGATTTGCGCCAAGTCTATCTAAACGGTAATGGGCATGGGGCAAAGCAGAGGTGACATTCCTATGTGGCTTAAGAGTGTATGACGTTGCAAAAAGTGTCTTACTAAAAAAATGGCAAGATGCCTATGTGACAACCACTTTTTGCTTTTTTCTTTTTAGAGAAATGAGAAAAAAAAGTTTGTCGTTTTTTATTTCACCATTTAATGGTCGAAATGTTTTTTACTAAATCACCACAAATTGAATATTTGTGTTAAAATAACCACAAGTTGAAAAGTAATTTATTGTTCACCTTAAATGAAATAAATCTACTAATAGCTTTCAATTTCCATAACATGTGTTTCTTGATATAATTTTTGATGTTGAAAATGAAATTTAATTTTTTTTAAAAGAGAAGTTATATGACCTAAATATTGATGGACTATATAATAGGGACAATTATTTCCCTTTAAATTGATGACGATAGAATTCGAACTTTATACCTCAAAATGCCCTTAATTTTTTTATTTATTTTTATATTTAATCCTTAAAAAATATTTACAATAATAAAATTCAAATTAAATTTTTTTAAAAGAAAATAATTTATTATCATAATTCAACACTAAAAACTAAATTGAGTCAATTAATTTTAAATTTTCAATTATAATTTTAAAAATTTTAAAAAAATTATTTCTCAAAATTACAATTTTCAATTTTGAGATTTTAAAAAATTTCAAAATTTATTTGTCATCTGAATAGATTTGACACAACTCGAAAAGTTAAGGATAGAATTGATCATCTAAGATGGTCATGTAAAACACTTTTTGCCATGTCAGACACTCTTAAGCCATGTAGGAATGTCATCTCAACTCTTCCCCATGCCCATTGATGTTTAGATAGAATTGGTACAAATCTAAAAGTTGGAGTGCCAAATTGAAACAATTTTGAAAGTAGGATTAAATTAAAAATTGGTCCAAAATTGAGGATATATCATAACAATTAGTCAATATATTCAAAATTGTACTTTACTCATCATCAATGCCAATTAGACCCTATAGATATCTAGAATTTATTAATAACTGGAAAGTGTGAGCACATATGGACATTAACAAATGGAGATTAAGAATCTAGTTAGAGTGTTAGACAATCTATACATTTGAAGAAATAGGAACTGACAAAAAAAAAATATTCTGAGAAGATTAAACTTAGCAACAATCAGTTTCCTCTTCTTCTTCTTGATGCTGTTTCTAAGGCCTAAGCTTTTCCTATTTCAGTCTCAAACTTTTAAGTAAAAAATTAAGTAGGACTTAATAATGGCAATAAGGTTGTGCTCTAACACAAAATTTAAACATAAATATTTTGTTAGTTCTCAATGCTAATTTTTGATATCAACTTCCTCAAACCAAAATTTTGTCAGTTTTTTCCCTTACAATAAATATCTGAAGTTAAACTTGACTAACAGTTGCAGACATTTGGGTAGTTTCAAGGGGGCATAAGTAGTCTATTTTCATATAAATGGATATAAATGATACAAACATGTTATTAAATTCCAAAAGATTACAAATTTATTAAAAACTATCTCCAATGACCAATTAATGCATTAGGGCCTTCTAAAAGTAATAAAACTATTGAAATATAGTTTGAAAACACTCCCTATGCTAAAATCTAGTACAACTTACCAAGAAATAACCATACAAAGCATAAAAAATCTCTAGGGCTTATCAAGAGAAAGGGCATCTTCTAAAAGAAGAAAAAAGAATAGCTTAAACACCTAAATTGGTAATTTGCTTTATTAACTCTTCCTAGTGCCCATCAACCATAGAAAATTCTCACTGTTATTTAACTACCATCCATCTTCCATGGTCACTATGAACATGTATTCATTAAATACTTCACATTATCTACTAGGCTCACGCAACGAAGACAATAAGTGAACATATACATCATAATTTTCACATTCTATTGCTTGACTCCATTGTTATACATGCTAAATAATTGAACATCATTTCCTCCCAATTGAGACACTAAAAACCTAAGACGACTCAGAAAAAAATTCAAAAAAAATAATTTACTAGAATTTTACAATAATAACAAAAAAATAACATCTAAATTATGGTTATAAGGGAGCGTTCGAGTGCTTTGCCTATCACAAAATCAAAGGCCAAGATTTTTAAGAGACTTGCAATACTCACCAATTGATCACAAAAAAAGGAGAGATGATGTAAAATAATTAAATAAATAATAATCAAACCTACAACATAAATTTAAAATAAAAGGGACAATAATATTAAAAATTACAAAACAAAATAGTCACACTGAGTTGACTCGTCTTATGTAGCATACAAAGAAAAAAAAAGAAAATATAGTTGCAAAGCATTAAAATTATGATGTGGATGAGGCAGCATTGAAATTTATAGATGGATTTGACAAAGTAGGCATGCGTACTTGGGCTTCAAATGGACGGTCGTGGCGACACCGATTGACCCACGAGGCCCATAATATATCAAATCGAATATGACTTAGAGGGCTATAACATATGCTAATTTTATATTAATTTTGTAATTTTATATTAATTTTGAAACTAATTTTATATTAATTGGATATGTAGAGAAGGAAAATCACAAAAAAAAAAAAAAATCCATGGTCAAGCTATCAACTAAATTAAGCAACAAAAAGTATAATCCAAATTAACCATTAAAATAGAAAAATCAAGTTTCCTTTATATCTATCAATTTTGTAAATAACATTTAAGTTTTTATAAGGGCAAATAGAAACCCATTTGGAGTTATAAAACTCTATATATGGCTTTAAAAAGTGATTTGTTCTCACATAAACAGGGCACCCAAATTTAACAAACCTCATTCATATGTACAATCTCATCTTAAGAATGATCAACCATCAACTTAATAATTATAAATCATAATAATTATAAATAAGAATCTATCAATTAGAATATACATATTCCCCTTAACTAATCAACTTTACAAATTAATTTGTGATTACTTATCTTATATGTTATATTTCTATAGAACATTAAGTTATTCACCTTCATTTATTACTTCTTTCCCTTTGCTTACATTTACTTGTGTGACAGTCTCATTTCCATTTGGTTTAGTTGAAATAGATAATAATTTACTTATTTTTAAACATCCAAAAAAATGAAACCTCATATACTATGATAACATCACTAAACTACCTAAATATATGAGACTACCAATTATAATAGATTTAATATAACGAATTTAAAAATTCACTAATAATTCTATACAATGAATCTCAAAATTCAATTTTTCATATCACTAACATTATATGTTTAGACTAATTTAAAATTGATTTTACTTTAATTAGAGGCGTATAGAGGAAAAACTTAAGAAATAATCTACTATACTTAGACCAGCAATGGCAACTGAGCAATAAAATGTTTCCTATTATTACACTAATATAGATTCTGATTCAAATCGAGATAAAAGAAGGAAAGTTTTAGATAACTCATCAAAGTCTTCATATCATTAAAGAATAAGCAATTTGAGGCTATTTAGCTCATGATATTATCAAAATAATAAGACTAAAAAACTAGGTCCTAACATCCAAATTTCACATCTTCTAAACATTAAATTAATTTAACAAAAATATTAAAATTATTTACCAAATAAACCTCTAAGGCCTTTTAAGATGGAGATTATGATCTAGAATGAATTCTAAACCTCCAAGTTTTCTTTTAAAAATTCAGCTCTCAATTTATTTTTTAAGAAGAAAAAGAAGAATAATAATGAGATGAAGAAACAAAACCCTATTCTTCCTTCCTTCCCTTTTGTATCAGATGTTTCTTTTTTTTATCTCTCTTAAAATAAATGGCTGCCATATACCTAATTCTAATCCCTGCATTCATAATTTTTTTGCTAAAATAATAAGGCGCATACACACATTCACACACACACACATATATACATATATATCCCTTCACTTTGTTATGGATTTAATTGTAAACATTTATAATCTTCTCCTATTAAACATTAGAAATAATACCACACATATCTCATGCATTCCTCATGTCTATATGAGATGCAAGTTATGCAAATAAATAAAAATGCATTAGGTGGGTGTTACATAAGTGAAGATGATAAAGAAATTGCATCATTCACAAAATACTTTATGAAGTACTTAAAGAAGAAAAACTTAAGCAATCATAAAGAAAGTAAGGCTCTAAGAGATCTAAAGAAGTCACTTACTATGAGTGTAAGAAGCTTGGTCATCTTAGAAGTGAATTTCCAAGGCTCAAGCATAAAAGAAAAGGAGGAAAAGAAAGAAGAAAAGCCTTTAAAGCTACTTGGGATGATGCTTCCAAATTAGAAATGGAGAAGGAGCAACAAGAAGCTACCAACCTTTGCTTTATGGCATTAGAGGATATCTATAAAGTACCCTCCACTTCTTACTTCTATTATGATAATTCTTGTGATAAGTTGTGTGATGATAATGAAAGCTCCTTAATTAGAAAATTAATTTTAAAATGTCAAAATTCATTTTAAAGAAAAAATCTTATAAGCAAAATTTTTAAAATTATCCAAAGATTTTAAGGATTTGAAATTAGAATTTTCAAATGTTATTTCCTCAAATGAGAAGATGTCTTATAATTTGAAAGCCTTTATATCCTTGAAAAATAATCTTGATGAAACTAAGAAAGAAAATGAGTTGCTTTTAAAAAAATCTTCAAATTAAAAGGCACAATATCTAAATCTCAAAAAGGAAAAGTGACCATTGATCATCTCCTAGATAGTCAAAGATCTCATGGTTTGAAATATGGACTTGGTTTTTCTAATGTAGCCTTTACATCACTAAGTCCCCCAAAATTTATCAAGGCCGCTCTTGCTTCATTCCTTACTCCTTGTGAGAGCTCTAAAGCTCAAGATTCTAAGACCAAGAGTCTTATAAATCCAAGTGCCAAGGGAAAGTCTTTAAAGCCTAATATTCCTAAAAGTTAAGGTTTCAAGGCTAAGGCTAAGAAATCCCCAATTGCATTTTGCATTCATGTATCACAATCAGAGGCATAAATATAAGTCCATTAGGCTTAAAAAGTTCATACATTATTGTAATTATGAGATGCATGCTCGTTTTAGAACTATTATGTCTAGAAAAGCCACCAACCATCATTAACATGCTAAACTTGCATACGGTGGAAGGCAAAATAGATTTTCAAAAATTAAATGCTTTTATTGCATGAAATTTGGAAATACCAATAATGTATGTTACTATAGACTGCTTCACCTTAACCTCTTACCTAAAATTTATTTTGCGACAAACAAACCTAGACTAACTAAAGTTTAGGTTAAAAAGGGTGTTTGATCTTATTTTAAGTATGAGTGGTTGAAGTTATCCATTTGCTAATTATTGATAAATTAATAAAATTAATTTACTTATTTTATCAATAAACATGCAAACATAAATTTCTCGAAAGAGAATTTGATATTTTGCATGATTGAAATACTTTTTAAAAAATTGCGTATTTTTTGTATACAATTATCTCATTATTTTTCATTTGGCATCATTCTCCACTTGGTATGCCTTACACTTTAAAAGATTTCTCTGGACTACATGTTGAAAATCATGATTGCCATTACCATTCTTGAATACATTTGGCACATATTTCACTTTTCATGATTAACTCTCTATTTAATTTTCCATTGGGTATCAATAGACATCATTTTTGTTCAATACTTTTTTTATTGATATCCTTATTGTTTATTTAATCTCATTCATTTTATTTCACTTATTTTTTACTTAGTATCCTTCTCTTTTAGTTACCTCCCTTTTTCATTTTGACAAAGGGGGAGAGAAATTTGTCATTTTGAATGATAATAATTATGCTTGAATTATAAATAGAATGCCAAAAATAGGGAGAACCTAAATATTTGTTATGATTAAGTGAAATTTGACATGCTTTACTCACCTTAATATATTTTAAGGGGGAGAAATTTCAAAATACTTTAGTATATAATTGAGGGGGAGTATCATAAAATATATGCTCACACATCCACTTAGTGATTTTTTTATTATCATTCAAGAATTGATTGTCAAAGTAAAAAGGGAAAAATTGTTGACCTTTTGCATGATCAAGGTCATGATCAATCTCAATTCAACATTTGTTTTGACTTTCACAATGAATTTTGAATCACTAATGCTCTTTACTTAAGTGTGATTATAAGCATAGGTACCCAATTATGCTTAATGAAAGCAATGTTAGTTGACCATTCTTTAAATCATGTTTGAGGCCATTCTAAACACATTTGAAGCCTTCAAATCCCCTACACATGTCCCCTAAGGCATGGGAAATGAACTGGGTGCAAAGGAGGTCATTTAGAGGCAAAATGGACAAGGTTTAGTGAGGTTAGCCTATACTCATGGTCCAGCCTATGCTCACGACCCCGACCTGACCATGAGCATCCATGAGAAAAATGGCTAAGATGCTCATAGTCTATACTCATGACCATAACCAAACCATGAGCATTACCAACCATCACTTTTGCAAGTAACATTCATATTTTTCAAAGCTCACGACCCCGAGCTTGCGCTTATGACCATGAGTGTCTGAATTCCTACAAAAGCTAAATTTGCATCAAATGAAGAAGAAAAAGATTGGGAATGAATTTAATGGCTTCCAACAGTTATTTTTCGATCTCAAACTATAAATTTGAGTACTAGAATTTCATTTAAGAAATTAGAGAGTTGGTTAAGAAAATTCTTTATCAAATCCATTAAGCGAAATTTTATTGTTTCAAATTTATTTTTGGGTGAGTGTTTAGTTGATAGGATTCTTTCTTATACTCTCTTTTGAGGTTGAGAAGTGGGTAGTGAGAAATCAATCAACATTGAATTGGTGTATAGCCCTTATGAAAAACACATTGAAGATTGGTTTGTGTTAAGACAAGAAAAATACAAGTTGATGTAAGGTTTATGTTGAGCCTTAAAACACATTGTTGTAACAATATTGGGAATAAGATTAGGGTGAGTTCAAAATCCTAAGTTATGGATAAATTAGGTATAAGATATAGGATTGGTTGAAAATTCGCACTAATTAAAATTACTTGTTTTCCTTTTGATAATCTTTTTGTTCTTATTCTTTATCTCCATTTCTTAATTCTTTTTAATTTTCCATCAAACCTTTAATCTCTCCTAAAATCTTAATTAGCCCTGTTCACCCCCCTATTGGGCATTTTCAAGAATTATAATTTTTCATATTTAATTTTTGTGGAAAAAATTGGCTTATCAATTTTGTAGGGAAATTAGATAATGACGAAAATTGAATATATATATATATATATATATATATATATATATATATGGTTACAATTTTATTCCATAAAAAAATCATAATGTTTAATGACAATATTGACATTTGACATTGGAAGAGATATATTTTAAAAGTTGAAATTAAATTGTCATTTCTTTATCTGAATGTGACTATCCGTTTAATTCATAATTTTTTTGCAAAGAGAAATAAAATTTAATATTGATCATCCCAATAAAAAATTTAAAATTGTGTGGAGCTTTTGCATATAAATAACAAGCATATGATGCACTCAAAATTTTTTCCCCTTTAGAAAACACAATGTTCCTATTTTTATTAATTTCTATTTTAGTTTTAAATTGATTTGCTTTACAAAAATTAACTTTGGATTTATTAGGTTTTGAAGAGAACAACAACCATGATTTACTAAGCCAAATGATCAAAAAAAGTGTTGGCCTCATGATAGCCCGCAACAAGATATTTCTGCTGAGCCATACGCTTATTCCATCTCTTTTAGTCATATCGAATGTTTTAGTTGTTGTACATGAGATGGTGGGTATGAATGAAAAACAATTAACAACTCGTGTTTTTTCACCAAATTCTATAAAAAATCAATTATTTTGCAGGATTTTAATTAAAACAAATCTGAACATGGTTGTGTGTGAAAATACGGATTGCCATATGGTTTGTAATACGGCCATGTTCATATGTGCGAAACTGGATAGCATTATACATGATTAATTACATGGGTGTTTTGCATCCTGTGTCTTTGAGAAATTATTACGCAATATTTCACATGGATATGCACACGACCATCCTTTGCTGTTGGCATATTTATTAGTAGTAGAAGGCATATATTATTTCATTGATGAAAGTGCTATTTATACACATGGAATTGTTACAAAAACTAACAAAAAAATCTGCAACAAATCTCCATATTTTGTTAACAACTAGAAACATAAAACAGAAATATAAAAGGTACTAAGGCTTATTCAAACTATTAAGACTCATTCAAACTTCAATCTAGTAAGCTATTGGAGCATATTTCTAACACTCCTCCTTGCTTCAGTATCTGCAAACTTATTGCTATCTCAGAAAATTAAATTTGCTTTTAGGATATTGCTTTCTTTTGATAAGCTTTTTAGGCATTTGATGCAGAGTAATAAGTCTTGGAATGAGTTTATAGAATAATGTATAGCAGATACAATATTATTATTATTATTATTAGGATTTGATTTTTATTTTAATTTAGTATTGATTAGAAATTGACTTTCCTATATTGTTAGAGATTTGATTTCCTACCTTAACTAGAATTGTCTTTATTTTTATTTCCTAAATAAAAATTAGGGTTGGTAGGTTTGTGTCATCCTATAAATATGTAAGCCTTAGGGTTGTGTGAGATAGTTTTTGTTGAATTGATAATCAAATTTCTATTATCCCAATTTTTGGTATTCCTTTATGTGAATCAACGAATATTGATGCCTATATTCTGATATTTATGCGCAAATCAATAGATTGTAGAAGATTGATTTCTAACATTCATGTGTGAATCAACAGACTTCAATATTTATCCATTTGTTCTTTTATTTTGTTTTTATTTTTATTTCTTTTAAGCTTCCGCTACATCAGTTTGGTATCAGAGCGAATTATTAATTATGCTTATTTCTTTTAATCCTTATTAATTATGCTGATAGAGTATTATGAAGTGAGCTTATTCTATGATACTAATAACGGTGATGATGAAAATGTGTTTATTGGAAATGAGCTAATATTTGATGAAGAGGATGATGACAATGTTGAATATATTGACTTCATTGGCATTGACGAAATTCTTTACTATTGTGTTCCTTTAATTTCTATTTTGAAGGAATCATAAGTTGATGGTGATGGTGGATCTATGATGTTGTATGCATTTGTGAGTAAATTTGTTTCACAATATTTGGGCGAAATTCGAAGACGAATTTTCTCTACTCTGGAGGGAATGATGCAAAGTAACAAGTCTTGGAATGAATTTGCAGAACAATGGATATCATATATAATTTTATTATTATTATTATTACTATTATTATTTGATTTTTATTTTAATTTAGTATTGATTAGAAATTGACTTTCCTATATTGTTAGGGATTTGATTTCTTACCTTAGCTAGAATTGTCTTTATTTTTATTTTCTAAATAAAAATTAGGGTTGGTAGGTTTGTGCCACCCTATAAATATGTAAGCTTTAAGACTATATGAGATAATTTTTGTTGAATTGATAATCAAATTTCCATTTTCCCAATATTTGGTATTCCTTTGTGTGAATCAACAAATATTGATGTCTATATCATGGTATTTGTGTGCAAATCAACAGGTTGTAGAAGATTGATTTCTGGCATTTGTGTGTGAATCAACAAACTTCAATATTTATCCCTTTGTTCTTTTATTTTGTTCTTATTTTTATTTCTTTTAAGTTTCTGCTACATCAACATTGCTTCCTTTTGTGTATTTCAGCTTGCTTTTCTTGTAACTTGATTCAAATCATCATAGGTTCATCAATTTTCTTGAAACGTTCTCCTCCTTGATGGAAAGTCTTCTCCTTGAATTTTTCTATCATTGGTAGTTCAAGGACATGCAAGTCTTGTTTTTTATACAGGTTCGAGGCATGTAGGTCTTTTTTTAGTTCTTGGAATTTTGAAACATGCCGGTCTCTTCAATGTATCTGTAGTTTTGAGACATAATGGTTTGTCATTGTTTGTTGCAGTTTTAGGACATACCAGTCTCCTTAATCATTTTTTAGTTTCAAGACTTGTAGGTCATTCAATTTTTTTTTTCGGTTTAAAGAATTGTCGGTCTTTTAAAAATGATTCAGTTTAAAGACTTGAAGGTCTCTTAAAAATATTCTAGATCTTACATTGAAAACATGTTTTTTTTTATTTTTATTTTTTATTTTTTTTTTTTGTTTTTAAAGATTGGTAAAACTTGCTGAAAAATTGATGAATGCATGCTAACAAATCTTAAATATGTTTAGAAACTTGCTTTTAAATTATCTGAAACTGATATAGATAGGAAGTTAAAAAATTTTAACTTTTAAAAACATTGAAATTATGCAAAAACCTCAAGATCTTGCTGCAGAAATATTGAGATTTCAAAACTGAAATCTTTCTTTTTCCTCTTCTTTTTCTTCACAGTTGATTGCTCTTACTTGTGTCTCTTCTTTCAAGTGTTTTTATCTGAAATACTTAACTCACAGCCCGAAAGACTACCACTCTCATACCACTGTTGGCATATTTATTAGTCGTAGAAGGCATGTATTATGTCATTGATGAAGGTGCTATTTATACACATGGAATTGGAGCAAAAACTAACAAAAAAATCTGCAACAAATCTCCATATTTTGTTGACAGCTAGAAAAATAAAACAGAAATATAAAAGATACTAAGACTTATTCAAACTTCATTCTAGTCAGCTATTGGAGCATATTTCTAACATTTTCAAATATACATATATGCCTTTTCTTCTTGTAGTGACATATTTCATAAAGTTGGCAAAATCTAACATCCCAAGAATAAGAACAAGAAATGTTAAGTAGGTATCTCAAAGCGACAAAGAGGACAATAATGGCTACTCTCTGGCCACTTATCGATGCAACTGCCATGAAGAACGTGACCACAAGGCATCTCAGAAGCAAAATCTTCAAGCTCCTCCAAGTAAACCGTACAGATTTCTCTTTCACTTACTCGTCTCTTCTTTTTTTCTCTGCCATCGTTTGCATCAAGAGTCTCTATGATCTCACCCTGAACACCTGCCCCCACTTCCATACGCTTCGATCTCCTGGAATTTGGAGCAGTCGGCACCATACCGCAATTTTTGTTTTCATATTCTAACCTTGACCGCCTCATAACATCATTAGTCACCTCTTGTTCTTGAAACATATACATGCAATGCTTGATTATTTTGACGTCGAAGGCAAAGTAATTGCCGTTTGTAATCAATGAGCTCACTCTTTCTGTTATCTTCTTCACTAGTTCTTCATGGAAACTTGCATCTCTATCTTGACACAGGAAAACATAGCCAAAAGATAAAATGGTAGACATGGGATGACTATTGAACAACTCACTATCCATGGAGAAAGATTTTGTGAGTGTATAGCAAGCATCGTTGAAAAAACCAAGAGAGACCCGTGGTCTACCATCGCTATAAGCTTGGTGCTTCACTTGGTAAGATAAGTTGAAGTAGAGCTGGTTTGGGCGGTTAACTGATGCTTCCCTGTCCGTGTCCTGGTCTGCTGGCGTGATAGGAGCGATATTAAGACGAAGATGTTTGCGTACGTGCCTTGTGTTGATGATGAGAAATTAAGTTGAAATCAAAAGAAAAGAGCAAAAAAATACACTAAAGAAAGGATCATGCGAAGTAGAAGAAGAAGAAGATGGGAATTGAAGACTGACGAAAACGGGCAAAAGAAGTTTAATGGATTAAAAACAAATGCTGGAAGTTAAGCTGCATATATATAATCAAATAATTATGTCGGCTATATATGTATTAGAGTGTATGTCCTTAATACAAAAGGATTAGGTAATTTCATAAATGATTTGGACTAGTCATTTCCTATTTCGAGCAATGATACCTAATTAGGCCTGCACCAATGCAGAACACTAGAAGACAACAATTTTTTATTCACTAATATGCCCCATGTATTTTTCCTACCGGCTGCACAAACACAAGAAACAGGAATATGAATATAGAAAAATGGCTTCTAATTGAAGTGTCTACCTTACAACCAAAGTTTTTAAATAGCAAGAATACAGGAAAATAGGGACCTCAACACAAAATTATTTCTCATTTCCTAATTAAATGATGTATAAATATCTAACAAGCTGTTGGATTTCCTATGCAGTATAGGATCTTGGAGTACCTAAGTATGTAACTAGTTACCTAAACAACGCGAACACCGATTTAATAATTCTCTTTTTGTAAAATCTACGTTATGAACAATTTAATGTGGGATCAAGCTTAAAATTTGTAATTTATGTGTATTTAATTTTCATTATAAAATTTAAACGATCATAATTGGTAGCGGCAACCGTTTTAATATTAAGTTTTTAATCAAGTTGAAACAATGGTAATTCATTTAGATGCCTTTGGTATCAGAAAATAGTGCAGAAGACATAGCAACAGATATTTACACATGTATTCATCTAAATTATAAAATATATGCTTCTAAGATCTACGAAAATTATGTCAAGGCTTCTACCTCTACAGTCATTCAAGGGGTTTAAGAATCAGCTCATTACATGTGCCACTGTCATGTCCGAGAGTTGGCCATCGACAAGCTCACAAACATAGACCACAACGTCCATGAGCACAAAGCTTGGGTTTACATCATAAGTGAAACTACTATAGGCACCAGTGGCAGAGCCAGGATTTATAACAACACCACCCTCCTTGTAGGCTTTGAACTAATGGGTATGACCAGTTACCAGGATGTCAGCATCCAATTGTCTCTGTAACATTGCCAGTGAACCAAATCACCCCAGGGAATGACCTTCAGAGAGGAAAAACATCATACACAATAAGCACTCAATACAAGAACAGAATATACTAACCGTAAGACCAACCATTTCTGATAATTATAACCATCAGTGATAAAACTGTTCCTTGAAACATGTTGATCTCAACCATGAATAATTGAAATGTATATCTGCGGACAATAATCAAGTCAAAAGAAACAAATATAGGCCTAGGAAGCACAAGGATTACTGCAGGCATTGAATTTGGCACCCTAAACTTAAACAGCAAGAAGGATGAAGAGCTATATGGGATTGGGGGTAACACTACATTAGAACATCTACAGATAATAGAAATCAGAAACAAAAGGAGGTCCCTTTCCCACAATGCCAACCCAGAAAAACTGACAGCAGCTCTAGCTATACTATGTGCAGCAGCATTAGCAGTATGCCTTGCAAAACTGACAACAACATTAGGTAACTCCTGTAACAAACACTTACAATCCTACAGACCTGCAGAAGATCTCTGGGATTGACTGCTGTTTATATCATACACAAGCAGCAAAGAGTTACTAATATTGTAAATTCCACAATAGTGTTACCAATATTCACAAAAATATACATCATGAAACAAAATAATAAATTAGATCAATGTACATGTCAATATATAAGATTTCCAACCAAAAAACAGCAGCCTTACACATAAAACTGCAAAGTAGTATATCAAGGCATATTTCTTCAAATTTAAGCGACAAGAAAAGTGACAAAGAGGCAAAAACATAACACTGATATGCCCTATGTATTTTTCCCACCTGTATAGATTTAGATGATTTTAGTTCTTATTAATTTTTCATTGCCTTTACAGGCTGTAATCAACTTTGGTATCTTTTCTATTCATCAATAAATATCCTAAATTTGGTCTGTGATCTAAGTGCTATAGAAGTATCAGCCTAATGAAAATGTTTTGTTGCATTTTCTGATGCCAATGTTAAAAAATCTTATATATATATATAAATTGATTTATTTTTTGATAGAGAATTTTAAAGTTTATTATTATTATTATTATTTAAAATTTGATTATCCATTTTCTTAAAATTTAAATTCCTTTTTTTTTTTTTAAAAAAAACCTTAATGTGCAATATTTTTGCTAGTTATCGATGGTTTAAATTTTAAGACACTATTTGCTTAACCCATTTAGAACGGATAATATAATATCCTGTCATATAACTAAAACATTTGGTATAGAATAAGGTTTGAATCCCATCTTCCTAGCTCTCTCCTTCTAAAGCCAATAGGCCATGCTTACTAAAATTAAGATACTACTTTATTAGAAACTAAGAATTACTATCCTAAAACAAATTTATTATTTTTTTCCAAAAATTATTAATTTAGAAAACATAATAAAGTTTAATTTGAAATATATACAATTTTTAATTAACAATTCAAGTTCATTAGATACTGACTAAAAGGGAATGCACATCATTTATCTTTTTTTTCCCTTTACCGATATTGAACTCGGTTTTAAGTTGTGCAATTTCTGCATGTTAAGATCAAGCAACTTTAGAACAAGGTTGTCTCTCTTAAAGTTATCTAATTCGGTTGTTTAGTTCTATCACTTCTTTTGTACAGTTTAACTAATACTCGCTTTTACTCTATTAGGCCATCAGCTTTAGTTAGTTGTTGTAACTTAAACTCTCTTCATTCGATTACTATATATATATGTTGCATCACTAACGGTAATTAATATATACAAAAATACAATTCAGTTCAATCTTTTATATGATATCAGAGCCTTATGTTTTCAAACACAAATACCCAAATTATTTCTGTAACTTTTGCTCTTCCTTCTTCGAACTTAGCTTAACTAAATTTTTCTATTGAACTGAACACTAGAAACTACCTAGCATGGAAAATGCAGCTGCTTCCTCTTCTCAATTTATAAGACGTGACTGAATTTATTGATGGTCCTACACCGATGGCACTACAGACAATTCAAAACACTGAAAATCTGCCAACTCAAATCCCTAACCTAGCTTATTAAGTCTGGTTTAAAAAGACCAATTGTATCTCTCCTGGATCCCGACTTCAATCTCTAAAGAAATTTTCCCTTATGTCACAAATGTCACCTCTTCATTTTCGACTTGTAGATTTTAGCTCACACCTTTAGAACTATTTCTCAGAATCGGCAACTTCAATGAACATTAAACTTTAAGAGTTGAAACAACATGACATGATAGTCACACAATATTTGCTTAAATCTAAATCATTAACTGATGAACCTGTTGCTGCTAGAAGAACTCTCTCTACTGTTGAATTTAATGCAATAATATTTAGAAATCTTCGACCTGAATTCCAAGAAGTCATCATCACACTAAACATGAGATCTGAGCCCGTCACATTTAATGAACTACATAGTTAGCTTACAGCTTATGAAATTCTTCTTAAAGCCAACCAAGAACCTCATTGCTTACTAACCTGCAATCATATCAGCACCACCACTACTTCCAACACCATCATATCCTACTTATCCTACATTGTCAAGTAATTTTTTATGTGGTGGTGCACCTAGGCCCCGGTAGCAGCGTCTTCGTGATGGTTGTGGTAAACTATTACATGTTAAATTTATTGACTTTATAATCACACCACAACTACATGACATCAAAGATATTAGTCTTTGAATCTTTAAGGCCAATCTTTCTCGTAGATAAATATTACTGAATATCATCCCTTCCTCTCCTCCCCGGTAATGCAACCATAGATAGCTGACATTGGAACCTCATCTCACATCACACCAAACCTTGTAGCTTTACACCTGCCTCAAAGTTTTAATGGTAATGACCAGCTGATTGTTGGCAATGATCAAGGCCTACCTATCCAAAATACTGGTACTTCCTCCTTTTCTACCCCTTCTCATACTTTGTCTTTAAAGAATACACTTCATATTCATTAAATTGCAAAGAAATTGGTTTTAGTTAATAAATTCACTATAGATAATCCTTGTTTCTTTGAATTTTGGCCTTCTTTCTTTTTTTATCAAGGATCAGACAATGGGGAAAGAGCTCCTTTAAGGCATACATGAGCATGGACTCTATCAATTCCTATCGCAAACTGCATTTCTGACTAAGAAGGCTCCACTATCCACGTGGCATGCTTGATTTGGTCACCCATTTGCTAAGACAACTCAACAAATTGTTACTACAAATATACTTCCATTTTCAAAGCCAGGTTATAATGAACAATGTAGCTCTTATCTTCTTGAAAAATCTAGTAAATTTTCTTTACCTTTTATGGAGCATCATAACACTACACCTTTTGATTTAATATATTTGGATGTATAGGGACCCTCTCCCACTATGTCTTATATTGGTTTTCGATACTTTATTACTTTTGTTAATGACTTCACCAAGTACACTTAGATATTCTTCTTAAAAAATAAGAGCGATGTCCGTGCTCTTGTTGTTAATTTGATTAACTGTGTTGAACAACAATTCTCTACCTTTGTCAAAGCATTAAAATCTGACTTTGGCGATTAATTCCAAAGTCTTGTTCCTTTTCTTCAACAAAAAGGCATCAAACATCATCTTACTTATCCTCATACACACGAGCAAAACGGAGTGGCAAAATGAAAAATTTGTCATATAGTTGATACCAGGCTCAATCCTATGGCTCACTATGCTCTTCCATTTTGCTATTGGCCATACTCCTTTAATACAGTTGTACACCTGATCAATGGTCTTCATACTCTAACTTTGAAAAGTTAGTGTCCAAGTTTTAGGCTTCATGCTCTCAACCACAGCATGCCTATCTTAAGGTATTCAGTTATTCAGTATTTCTACTACTTCGAGCGTATAACACACATAAATTCTCCTATCGATCTAAAGAATGTGTTTACCTTGGCCCTTCCCCTCAACATATTGAGCATCGGTGTCTTGCATTGGATACAGGATGCATCTATATTGCTCACAATGCTAAATTCATTGAATCACAATTTCCATGCAAGCATTCCCAGTCACTCAGTGACTCATCCATACTAGTTATTGACTCAGCTCATTCAACACGGCTACATATTCAATCAGACTTTGCTTCTCTAGGTATGCTGTCTCCCTCTCTCTCACTATCTCCTCTTTCATCTCCTACCTCTTAAACATTCAATCCCTTACCATCACCATCTTCTCCCTCTTCCATAAACTCCTTACCCTCACCCACACCTTCCCCAAATATCCTATTAGTAGTTAACTTCACCTGATACACCTCCACTCCACTATCACCAGCTCCAACCACAACCACTGACCCTCCCTAATCATCTACCCAACTGCAGCCACCTCCCACTTATACTCACCAAATGGTTCTTTGACCATCCACCTTTAACAAATGCCAAGCCTTTCTCACAGCTACTTCCCCAAATGATATCACTGAACCTCATTTCAAAAAGCAAATAAACACCAACCATGGCAATATTTTATGCAATATAAAATAGTAGCCCTTATTCAAACTCAGAACTGGCAATTTTTCCTTTGCCTTACCAATCACAATGTCATAAGAAACAAGTGAGTATACCAAATTAAATGCAACCCAGATAGTACCATTTCTCAGTATAAGGCATGCCTGGTTGCCAAGGGATAACATTAAGAGATTGGTCTTGATGTTCATGAAACATTCTTAATTGTCTTATTAAATCAGTCACCATTTGAATTATTATTTCCCTTACATCTATGCACCGCTGTCCTCTCCATCAAATTGATGCATCGAAATTCTTCCTTTATGGCTTTTTTAATAAAATAGTACATATGAAATAACTATAAGGCTATGTAAATCTAGACTATCCATATTATATGTGCCTTCTTTGTCTATCTTTTTATGGCCTGCTCCAAGCCCCTCATGCTTGGTATCAATGCTTGCAGTACACTCTTCGTTTCTAATGCTTTAAGGCAGATCAATCTTTGTTTATTCTATGAAACCAATCAGATGTCATTCTTCGCTTAGTCTATGTTAATCATATCATTATCACTAGCTCTTCTCTGAAACTCATTAAAGACATCTTGTTGCACTCAAATCAGAATTCTAATGCGTATCCGCAAGTATATGGAATCATACAAGTAGTAATTAAATATTAATCTCACAGAGACTAGAAATTGAGTATTATAATACTAATTATACTTTATTGATTTAAACAATAAAAAGTGGTGTTTTGAAATTAACTAAAATTAAATAAATGAAATCTATAATAATTAACAATCAATTTAAAAAGCTAGGGTTCTTATTATCAATTCAACTATTTCTAAAGATCAATTGGTACCTAATCTATACCTAACCTTAATCTAATTTGAATGCATATAAGGAATCCTAGGTTTTCCTCTTAGACAAACCCATAATTAACCAAGTAAATTAATATATTAGATTTATAGCTCTCACTTACTAAATGTTGGTTAACCCAGTTTAAAGCTCTAGCCCTTAATCAATATTAGTTGCTTTAATGACTCTCAACTAAGAAACATCTAATAGCTTATTATTTGTCTCCAATGGAATCTATCTCCCAATTAACTTTCATTATGTAGGTTCAATTAAAGGGTGATCTATCTTATAAAGACTTTAAGTTCAAAAATAACCAATAGATTAAAATTAATGGCTTAGGTTTAATTACAATTGTTACATGGCTGAATTGATATAAGAACCCTAATAAAAACTTAGCTAATCATATTGATAATAAGAGACAAAGGAGAGGAATAAAAGAAAACAAATGAATGAAAGAAAACAAATATCATCATTAATCAAAATAGAAATGTTCCTTGATAGTAGAAGGCTATTATTCTTCATTCCTTGTTCCTTAATCTCCAAAATCAATATAAACAAGCACTAGTCTTTAATGATAAAAAGAAATATAAAAAACTTGTAAAAAATATGTAGAATAAGAAAATGGAATTAATGTTTTGTTCCTACACATACAAAAAACCCTAGCCTCTAGCCTCTTGATATATTTCCTTTTCAAAAGTCCCTATAATCCCCCTTTACAATGCTTCAAAATTTGAATTTCAAAAAGTTGCCAGCAGGGCATATGGCCATAAGTGTTTAGGCACACAACCTTATGCCTATCTTCTCAAGGATTTCAGCAATTATGCATGGCCATACGTGTGGATGTGCATCATTATGTGACCATCATTTAATCATGCATGGCCATATTCAATTATGCACATGGCCATTCTCCTGTTTTAAGCCTCAAACTTGCTAGATTATGCCTTTAATTCTCCTTGGACAATTTTATAACCTTCAGAAGTCCTATGTCTCATTCCATCACTGTTCTTTAAATACCTAAATGCACAAAATAACAAAAATAAAACAGAATACTGTAATTGAACACAAACTCAAGTGATGTAACATAGATATATAAACTATAGAAAAACTTAATAAAAGATTAAAAATGCAACTAGAATGACACCTAATTTTAACACAGTAAGTGTTCAAAATAATATATTTCTTACACTCATCAAATTCCTCCACACTAAATTGTTTGCTTGTCCCTAAGCAAAGGTTGAATACATTATATTCACCAAAAGAATCATGTTCATTAACTAGCTTTAACTTGACTAACTACCTTGATCTTCCTTTAATAAAAAGCTTAAAAACTCAAAATTAAAATAGTAATCCAAGGTCAAGAATTAATTGTTACCGTGTGAAGAACATACTTTTCTATTGAAATCATGAAAGTAAATAATTGACATTTAAGAAAAATGAAAGCAAGTAGGAATCATTCTAAAACTTAGGAAATTAAAAATTTAGCACATATAAGGTTTTAACACTTATATTCAATAAAAGTCTTCCTAATTTTAGTATCCCCCATCTTTTCTACACTACTTAGTGTGGATACCTACAAAAAGGGTCCTTTAGGACTCTTACTCTAAAAAGGGCATTGAGTAGAAGGAGCATTTGAAGATATTCTTTTTAAATTTTACTCTAATAAGTGCATTTTATCCTCCATCTCATTTTTTTTAAAGAAAATAAACTAAAATACATGAGAGTTTAACCATACCAAGGTTAGACTTAAGTTCCTACTTGCAAATAATTTTCTCAAACGTTAAGCACCTGAATTCATTTATTCAATAGAAAAGTAAGTCTTAGGTTCATTAAAATGTAAAATTCCTAACATAAATTACTCTCCTAATTTAAAAAGTCCAAACAAATAATTAAAGGAAGATTAAAGCATTTCTTTAAGAAAACTAAATTTTAATGAATAAAACTCTATATATGAATAGGTTACAACAATCCAAGTATGAGAGTATTGCATGAATAACATAAAAATTAAACCAAAACATGTATGACTCTTAAAGTAAAACAAACACACAAACATAAAAATAAAATAAACAAAAATAAAAAATAAAAACTAAAGAATAATGTACTCCCCTCATTTGGATGCACTTGGTAGGAAAGTGAATGGAATGATAATGGGATCTATTACTACTTCATTAATGATTTTAGACCTTTCGCTTTAAGAGAGTATACAAAAGATTTCATCAATTTGGGCTTGTAACTTTTCAGCCCTCACTTCATAACATCTCTCAAATTTCTCCATCTCAAGAGACAAGTCAATAATCATAGTCCTAATCATGTTGTTAGAGATGTCCATAAGCTCCATGATTTTTTCCATGATTCCTTCACTCCATCCTTCAGTGTTCCCTTTCTTCCTTGATTGGCTTTCACTTCCATTAGATTCTTCCTTTATAGTATTAGGAGGTAAAGGAACTTCACCATGTTAAATTATTGTTTGGCATAACAAGTAGTGTCTCCTTGAAGTGACATCATAAAGCTCATTCAATTCTATGATAATTTCAGCCTGAATAAGGTAGTCTTCGTTAAGTAATTTGAATTATAGTAGCTCTAATTGATGTTTGGAAAATTCATATAGGGCAAAATACAAAGCCAAACCAGTGATAATATGCCCCAACGACAATAATGCTTTCCTAGCCTACACAACATGCCACATAGAACACAAAACAAAGTATGTACTACACACTTTTGCATTAGTTTTCAAGTGCCACAACAATAACTCATCTAGAGAAACCTAGTGCTATCCTTTCTACCAAAAATGGTGCGCGATATGAACTTATGCAGAATTAAATATGAGCAATCTTTAATTAAACCATTGATCATTATGTAGCCTTTATAAAATCTATCACCCATAGTGATTTCATGTTATAAACTACTCTTGTATTCCAATGGAGGTTGAAAAACACCTCCTTTAGGAAAATTAAAGATATCAAACATGATTTTATAGTTAAAATAGTATTCTTTTCTAAAGTCCCTGCATGAAAAGACCCTTTAATTTTCATCTAGAATATTAAATGTAATGTTAAATTATATTGTGAGCTCAAAAAACAGAATATATTGGGCTATAGCTAGTTTAGACCACCCCAATTTCTTACCAAATACATATATGGTTCTCTTAATCCCTATGTTCAAAAGTAACTCATTAGTAAAATATTTCGGCTTGCGAAAATTTCTTTTAACTAATTAGCAAAATCTCTTACCTTCCTCTTCCAAGTAAATGGCAAAGAAAGCTTCATAATTACTTCTTATGTCTTTGGATTTACCTTTGCCATTACTAAGCCTTTTTCTTTGATATAATGCCTTTGTTATAGCCATTACAACAATGTTAGTGTCTCTACAAAAATAAAATAGCAAAAGAAAATAAAAATAACAAGAACAAAAATAAAATAAAATAATAATAGGGTTTAAATAATAAAAAGATTTATAAAGAATTCTATTCCTAAGACAAAAAGGAAATGAAATAATATAATTTTTACAAAAAAGAAAAATAAAGATTATCAAGTCAAAGTTCCCTTCATCAAATAGGAAATTAAGCTCTCTTAAAATCCCTAGTTAACAAGGAAACTAAAATAAAATCAAATAAAAATTAACAAACAAAATTGAAAATTTTAAAGTTCAAAAATTTTAATCTCTCCCATACACTTAAAATGTGCAATGTCCTCATTGTATGAGCATATGACAAAGGATGTGAGAAATAAAAATCAAACAATTATGTTTATTAGGGCACATAGCCATGCGTATCGAGGTGCATAGTTATATGCCCTATTTTTGTATTTTTCAACTCATTAAGTCATATGGCTATGCGCTTGGAGATGCACGACCATGTCTAGATTGTGAATTTTGAACTCTAAAGGTGAACGATTGTGCACAAAATGTGCATGACCGTGCCTGAAACATGAACTGAACATAAGAAACAACCTCTCTTGACCTTTATTAATATGACTGCTATTACTTTTTAAAGAACAAGTATCATAAACTCATGTTGTCCATATAAGAGAAAAATTAAACATGAAACAAAGGACAATTAATATTAATAAAATAAAATCCTAAGATAAATTAAACTAAAATAAGGCAACTTTAACAATTCAAATAAGCAAATAAAATCAAACATAATAAACACAAACTTAAACACTTTGGTCCATAAAACATTAAATAAAAAAAACTTAAAAGAAATATTATTTGAATGACATAAAAATTTAAAATAAGGTATTTACTCTTCTCTTTCATCTTTGGATGAGGCATTATCTTCTTCCTCTTTGGGTTCATAATGAATTAGTGGATATAGTGAAGGAATAAAATTCTAGGAATTGAAGAATGCCATGAGATTATGGTTGATCAAATTCACATTATGATTCGTTCTTATCATTGTAAGGTCTAATTGGTTTACCAATGTATTCAACTCACCAACATTTGAATCAACTACTCCCACTCAAAGTTCAAAGTTGTCCAACCTTTCCATGACCACATTAAGGGTTGCTTCTTGATCCTCCTCCCTCCCCTTCTTCTTGTTGTTCCTCCAATAGTGTGGGTTAGGTAAGGAATGCTCTTCTCTTTGGTTAACACAGACTCAATCTATAGTTTCCATCATGTTAATGTCAATGAAGAAATGGCCCTTGACCTTCTTAAATGGCATATGTTTAGTGTTAAAGCCTACGTATGTAGCTATGGTGGTCACTAGTCCTCCAACCTTGATATCCCTAATTAATTTTGTAGCTACATCCCTTAATTTTCTAGCCAAAGCATGATAAATATCAAGTTTTCTATCACTGACCACACAATATAGAATGTTTAGTGCGATGGTGGTAACTACAGAATCCCTTTCTTTCCTTGGAAATAAGGAATAGGCTATGAGCCTATCTAAATACTTTAAAGTGAGTGATCGAATGTGGGATTCTTTCACTTCCTTAGCTTCATAGAAATCTTCCCTTTCCCTAGTTATTTCTCTCCAAAATACATCTCTATCATATTTAACATTAGCATTTTGATCCTTAAGAAAATGAAATACATCATTAAGTTCAAATAAGCTAAAACTATGTTCTTCATTTCCTAATTGAAATTTTAACATGAAAGTTTGTTCATTAAAGCTAAATGAAGAGAGAAACTCACAAGTAGGCCTAGCATAAGTGCGACTTTGCATCATGACAAATTCTCCCCATCCCATCTAATTAATATGCATAATTACCTTATCAAATAACCCAATTTCCTTTAAAGCTGAAGCATTAGTATATCTATTAGGGATAATCTTCCTATTCATCATTTGCTTAAATTTCTTACTTTGCCCCTTATGCTTAAAATGAATTTGATTAAGAAAGGGTTTTACCATTCTTTCTTCATTAGCACCACTTATGTTATTGAAGCTTCCACCAAGCCTTGATATTTTAGGAGGAGGAGTGGATTTCTTGTTTGCAATGCTCCTTTTCTCTCTTTTCATGGTGGTATGAAGGAGATGAAGAGTTAAAAGAGTGTTAATATAGAAGATGAGTGCAGAATGAGGGAGTAATAAAAAGATGTGAGGAAGTGGAAGAGTGGTGGGTGTTTAAATATAAGAGGTGGGATGGTGGGAATTGGAAAAAGTAGTCAAAATTTAGGAGTTATAGAGTTTAAGAAGTGGGAATTGATGAATATTGGGGTTGGGGAAGTAGGAAAGGTGGTTAAGATTAAAAACCTAGGTGTTTAAGAAGTGGGGATTGTTGGAAAAGTAGAGGGGCTCTATTTAGAATTGAGTGCATGTCATGTATTTATAATATAGTAGGGACATATAGCCATGCATGTTAGGGCGCACAACCATACGACTTACTAACATATTTTTTTTTCAAAATGACAAGCACTTGGTGATGTGCATTTTATGCATGGCCATGCTTGGTTACATGTTTTTAGCTTGTTAGACACATAATTATGAAAAAATATGCACGACCATGCCTGGATATAAAATTTAGCTTTAACATATGCATGGCTATACATGAAATGCACATGGCCATGCCTAAATGTAACTTTTGACAATAAAGAACAACAATAGGTTGCATGACTGTGCCACAGGGTGTGCAACTTAACCAATCCACCAATTAAAGTATCAATCATAAATTTGCATGCAATGCACCATATAAATGACTTGCACATTATATCAATTAACATTCCACACAAATTTAACTTATAAAACCTCTTTTAGAGTTCCTCCTTTCTTTAATTCTTGAAATCATAAAAGAAAATAAATATCAAAAGTCTAATTAAAATAAATTTGCAAAAACATAAATGAAATGATTTAACCAAAACAAAGTAAAAAAATTTCTTAGCTAAGCACATAGGAAGTGCTCTTTTAAAAGGTCCATAGCTAGACCAACATGTTGATCACATAGTTGACTCCCTCAAGTATACAGCTTAATGAAAATTCTCTAATGTTCCTCCATAGTACATCTTTAATCTCTGCCTATTCACTTTAAATATGTCTCCTCTAGTGTTGCATAATTCCATAGCTCTATGAGGGTATAATCGAGTCACTATAAATGGTCTTGACCATTTACTCTTCATTTTCCTAGGAAATAATCTGAGCTTGAATTAAAAAGCAACACTTATTCACCTTCCTTAAAATTTTTAACCCTTATATTTGCATCATGCCATCCCTTTATGCATTCCTTCTAAATCCTTGAATTCTCATAGGCAACTTCTTTAATCTTTCTAAGCTCACTTAGCTATAACATCTATTTTCACCTGCCTTCTTAAAGTCAAAATTCAATTCTAGCCTTTTGTCCAAGTTCAACTCGAAGATGACATGCTTTGCCATAAACTAATCTAAAAGGAGACATCATAATAGGTGTTTTATATGCTATTCTATATGCCGACAAAGCACTGTTAAGCTTCCTTGCATATTATTTTCTTGACTTGCTCACTGTTCTTTCTAAAATTTTATTTAACTCACTATTGCTCACTTCAACTTATCCACTCGTTTGAGGGTGATAAGGGGTAGCTACATTATGATTCACCCCATAACGAGCCAATAATATTTCCATATTTTTACTGCAAAAATATGTTCCCCTATCACTTATGATTATCTAGGAATACCAAACTGAGAGAACAAGTTTTTAAAAAATTACAAACAACTCTTGCATCATTTATTGAGGATGATTGGGCCTCTACCCATTTGAAAACATAGTCTATATAAATAAGAATGCACTTGCTACTCTCTAATAAAGGAATGGCCCCATAAAGTCAATGCCCCATACATCAAATATTTCAATGTCTAAAATTCTAGATTAAAGCATTTCATCCCTCTTTGAAATGTTACCTCTCCTTTGACATGCATTATAGTGAATCCTAAAGACTCTTGAACCTTAGTAGTTCTTCTCTATGATCCAAAATGTCCACTATTGACCATTCTATGACAATGATGTAAGACTAACCCAACTTCTTCAATTGATACACATCGTCTCACCATACCATCACTACACAATTTCCAAAAAAAAAAAGGTTCATCCTAATTGTAAAATTTAGAATCATGAATCATCTTATTCTTTTGTTGGGGAGTGAACTCTTCTATCATTTCTCCACTTCATGAAAAATTTACTATGTTAGCAAAGCAAAGAGCACCCATAATTCTTATAGCCAAAACCATCTTATCTCAAAATAGCTCCTTGAATATTCCCTTCCTCTTACTCTATATCTAGCCTTAAAAGATGATCATCTGCTACATTTTTTAGATCCCTTCTTATCTTTAATCTTAATGTCAAACTCTTGCAATAACATCACCCATCTGATGAGCCTTAGTTTGGAATTTTTCTTATTCATTAGGTACTTCAATGATTCATGATTTGTGTACATAATAACCTTAGAGCCAAGGAGATATGATCTAAACTTATTAAAAGCAAAAATGACTGCCAATATCTCCTTCTCCATAGTAACATAATTTAGTTATGTATCAGTCAATGTCCAGCTTGTATAGTAGATCACATGTAGTTTGTTCTCCTTTCTTTGATGAAACATAACTCCTATTTCATGATCACTTGCATTACACATCAACTTAAATGGTAGACTACAATATGGAACCATCACTATAGGAGTTAAAATAAGGGCTTCCTTTAATGATAGCAATGGAAGGTTATGCTCCTGTACTTTACAAGAAGATGAAAGACCTTATGATGTAAAATTTTAAAGAACTGCATAGGTTTGGGGTCCAAAAATAATTTGATTTGGCTTAAGGGTAGAGATGTTCTTTAAGGGAGGATTTAGGGGAAAGATGGAATTGGTTCAAATAGTAGTGTGCAAATTAATGCTATCAAGCAACCATAAAGATTTTAGAATTTTGGGCAACCTCTTTCTAAGGTGCTTGAGAAATTGATTAAGAAGAACCTCCTGCAACCTCCATCTCCTAAATAACCACCATTAAATGTTAGTCCAAAACTCTATTGTAAATTCCACTAAGTTATTGGGCATGATACGAACAACTGCATTAGACTAAAATACAAAATCCAAGACCTTATTTATGTAGGAAAAATCATCAATCCTAAAGCCTGTTAGTGTTTGGAAATTTTTTATGCATTCTAAGGACCATCGAGAAGCACTAGTTCTACCTTTGGATCAAAAGAAAATGTTTACAAGTTGTACTCCTAAACAAATAGTTAACTTCTTGATGGAAACTCCTCAAAGAGCTATTGTGTTTTATAATGATGATCTATCATTAGAGGGAAGGGACCATCATAAGGCCTTATTCATTAAAGCTAAGATAAAAGGGAACTTATTGTGTAATGGTGGATAACAATTCTGCCATTAATGTATGCTCACTAAAATTTTTTCCAGAGTTAGGATTTACTACTGTTGACTTGAAAATGATGTAGTTACCAAGGCCTATGAGGATTTGAAAAGACCTATTGAAGGGACATTCAAAGCCTTAATCAAGACTCAGCCCATTAAAACTTCAGTCAACTTACATGTCAAAGACATTCTTGTGACTTTTTCTATACTATTAGGGAGGCCATGGATTCATCCTTTTGGTGATGTGCTGTGCACTATTCATTAAAAAAATTAAGTTTCCACACGATGATAAGGTTGTTACCATCTCAACAGAGGCTGAGGTTGCTTTTAAATTAAGTCCTAAAAAGATCCATATAAGCCCGAGTTTTAAAGTCTGCATGATTTATGATGATGAACTAGATGAGAAGGTCATGAATATAATGAAGAATATAAAGTTCATGCTTGGTTTGGGACTAGGAAGGAATCTAGGTGAACCATTAAAATTTATGGAATATAATGTCTCTATTTTGAAATATGGGGTTAGATATTTTGAGGCTAAATATTCTAAAGAAAAAGAAGAGGTTGCTATTGAAACTAAGAAGCATGGATTATGGGACGTATTCACTAAAGAGGGCACTAGCTATCCATACATTGGGACTCTCGAACCTCTTCTAATGGCTGGGGAAGTGAGTTTAGGATTTAAGATCTTCACTAAGTATGTGAATGGGGTAAGAAAAGAAGCCAATGAGGTAATTCATATGGAAGAGCTAGTGTTAGTTGAAGAAGAGTCTAACGAGGACATTATTACTTTGGAGTTAAAAGACACTGCTGATCAGGAAAAGGAGCTAAATTTCAAGACTTATTTCTTGAATTCTATCGTGGATATTTTTTATAATGATTTTGATGTTGCCTTTGCTAATAATTTTGAAATTGATGACTTGTTCTTTTCTAATGTAGATGCAATAAAGCCTAATTTTGCTTATTTGTATGATGTGTTTCCTAATGGTTACTCTATTGGTGCTGATCATTTCATGTATATGTTTGACATTAATTCTATGCAAAATGAATAATTTAATTTAGGCATAAATGGTCACCTTAAAAATATACTAATTACTTCTAACTGAGTAATTAAGAGCCAACTTAAGAAATATAAAAGTAATCACCATCCTTTATTATGGTTTAAGCAAGGAAGAATACAATGGAAATGAGCATTTGAAGTCGGCCAAGGAATTTAGGAATGTCTAATGACTAAACATAAAGGTACCAATCAACTCAATAATAAGAAATTACAAGTGCTCGAAAGAGAATATGAATTGCTTAATACAAAGCCCAATGAGAAAATTGGTGAAATGTATAGTAGACTCATTACTCTTGTCAATCCTAAAAGAAAACTTGGGAAGAAATTCTTAAATGAAGATTTCAATAACAAAATCCTTATGATTTTGCCTCAAAATATTTAGGAAGCTAAGATTTCTTCAATTGAAAAAGCAAATGACCTTTCTAATCTATCTATAAATGAACTTCTCAGAAAGCTTCTCACCCATAAAATTAAAATGACTCAAGTATTTAAAAAAGAGAAGAGTAAGAAGGATAAGCGTATTGCTTTTAAAGCAAGTAGAGATACTAATGATAGTAATCCAAATGAAGATAATGATGAATTTGCTATAATTTTAAGAAAAATTAGAAATCTTATCATGAGGAAAAGAAGAGGGTTCAAGAAGAAAGATTCAAGCAACAAGGATCAAGTCAATTACTATAGTCATAACAAACTGAGTCATATTAAATTTGATTGCCAAAAGTTAAAGAAATCCTTTAAAAAGGATAAGAAGTTCAAGAATGGAAAGAAATAAGCATTTAAAGTAACTTAGGATGATTCTAGTGAGACTCGTGATGTTGACACTTATGATAAAGTTGCCAAACTTTGCTTCATGGCATTAGAGGAACCTTTAAATGATGAGTAACTCTAGACTTTAAATCTAATGATGAAATGTTACTTTATTATGAGAAATTGATCCATGAATGCGATAAATATTTATCTAGAATTAATTAACTCAAAGAAATGGTAAAAACTCTATAAGAACTTGAGAGATTAAGAACCTCTAATAAAGATTTAACTAATTCCATGAATGAAAGTAATTCTAAGAAAATTGAGATTACAAGTGAAAATGCAAAAATTATTGAGCAAAATGTGTTTTTAGAAACTGAAAATGGCAATCTCAAGGAATCCATTTCTAGATTTAATAAAGGGATGGAACTTAAAAATGGAATAATTTCCGTGACTTCCACTCCTTTAAAACATATAAGTGGCATTGGTTTTGAAAACACTCATGCTAGTTCATCAAAAGTTGTTAACCTAAGTACTCCAATTACTAAGGTTTATCAAAAGTGTAGTCTTAAAACTAATGGACCTAAAAAATTTAATGATTATAAGACTAACAATCCTAGAGCAAATAACTCAAGAGGACTTAAGCCTAGGAGACCTAATCATATTCATTCTCATGGTTTTCATAGTTTTAAAATGAAAGGATATGCACTAAATGTTAGATGTCACTATTGTGGCGTGATGGGATATAGAAATTCTAGATATTATATTAGAAAGATTCATTCAAATGATGGATCTTTCAATGCTAACCCAAAGGACCTAAATATATTTAGGTACCTAAAGTGAGATGAATAATTTTCTTATAGGTGTGCTTAGAATCCACAACATGTAAAGAAAGATAGTATTTAGATAGTGGATGTTCAAGGAACATGAGTAGGAAGGCCAACCTTTTCACTCATTTGGAAATGAATAAGGAAGGAAAAGTTACATTTAGTGACAATGTCAAAGGTAAAATTATTGGCATTGGTCGAGTTAGTAAGAAAAACTCTACTTGTATTAAAAATGTCCTTTTAGTTAATGGCTTAAAAAATAACTTACTTAGTGTTAGTTAATTATCTAACAAAAGTAATAGAGTAATTTTTTAACCAAGGAATGCATACTTTTTTAACCATGAAATGCTTTATAACTCATATAGGGGAGAATAAAGTCATTTTCAAGGGTAAAAGAGTTGATAATGTTTATACTATTAATTTAAGCTATTTGACTAACTAAGGTCTTGAGTGATTTGTTGCTATTAAGGATGACACTTGGATGTGGCATATGAGACTTGGTCATGCTATTATGGAGCTCATTAGAGACTTAAACAAAAGGTGATCATGTTATTAGCCTACCTAAAGTGAAGTTCCAAACGGACAAAATATATGGAGCATGTCAAATGGGTAAGCAAGTGAAAAGTTTATATATAGTTAAAAAAAAGGTAACTTCTATTAGGCCTCTTCAATTATTGCATATGGATTTATTTGGTCCTTTTAGAGTTGCAAGACTAGGTGGTAAGCAATATGCATACATCATCATCAATGACTACTCTAGATTCAATTGGGTACTCTTTCTTGCTTATAAGGATGATAGATTTGAAGCTTTTAAAATTCTTGCAAAAAGAATTCAAAATGAAAAGGGTTTTAACATCTCCTTTTTATTCAATTATTCCCTTACCTTTCTCATATTACTCAATATGGATATTATTGGAAAGGTCCTTTAGATACTCATACTCTTTCTAGAGCATTACAGGAAAAAGAGCAGCTTTTGACATGGTCCTCTTTTATTGTTCTCCTGCCTTTCTCGTATTACACAATGTGGATACTACCAAATTCTATTTTTACATTTTCTTCCCTTTGTTCGGGTATAAAGCGACCATTAGATTAATGAAAATTTATAAACTCTTAACATAAAACTATTAACTAAACATATAAATTCAATAAGTCAAGCAAAAGAGATTCATTAAGATTAAAGTTCATGAGATAATTTTTCGTACATGATCTCATGAAGTGGATGAATTTACTTTTAATTTATGGGTTTTATTATTAAGATTGTACTTTACTACAAAATCTAAGGAAATAAAGTTCTATTACTTCCCTTGATTATTTTAATGAGTGTTTGGCATGCTATTTATCACATAAGGTGATATTCTGATAAGCAATTTATGTTACTTTCAATACTCAATCTTACTATTATGTGGGTTCCTTTCTCCTTATTTTTCCTATATAAAATACCATAAGTTAGTCAAGTTTGTTTATAGGCAGGTGAAGAAATTTTATTAAAATGTAATGCTATTCTTTTGCACTTCCTTTTGATTATAATGATGATGCCTTTGATCACAAAAGTCATAATATTCCATCATTACGGTCCTGGGCTAGGACTAAATTTGTCTTTCTATCATTCCATTGATGCTATAATAAAGGGCTTTATTCCTCTTTTTAATATCTTCTACAAAAAAGGTTTATAAGTAGATGTCTTATTTTATTATCAGAGAAGTTTTTAGAGTGCATTTATTTGAAATTTTGAGTACATTCTTCCTTTTTTAGGGCTAACACATATATTGCTGAGATGTTGGACCTTCTCATCACTATATTGCATACCCTATATTGGTCTAGATGTTATGGAGTTCTACTTTAAGTGGAGAAGAGTTGATAGTGGCTCTATAAGAATTCAATGCCCTATCTTTTCTTGAGCATTCTCATAGCTACTAGAGGTATAGTCAGGAGCGTCTATTGGAGCTGGTTATTATTAACCCATATGAGGTATTCTTGTCTTTTACTACTCTTTATGTTATTGATTGTCTTTTGCTTTTACAATTCATAGGAGCAGGTTTTCCTTTTATTAATTCTCCATATGATATTCTAGATGATGCTCTAAATGAGAATATGGAGATGGATATTGAGTATGAGGAGCTTGAGACTACTATCCAGTCCCTTAAGGTTTCTAGGATAATGTTTTTGCAAGTATCACTATTGGCGATATTCTCTTCCTGGATGGGCACATGATTTATTGGGCTCTTGTGGTTTAGAGTTCCATTGAGCCTTAGGCTCACCATAATAGTGTCACCCTTTTTCCTTTAGATACTTCATATATGAACATTCTGACTATCTTTTTGTACTTTTATAATACTAATTTTGAATGTTAGTAATAAAGTATTTGCACAATCTTTCTTAGGCTCAAAGACTTTTATTATACAAAGCAAGTATTTCATAACAAAGGTATGTAAGGGTATGCATGTTATGTATGACATGCATGATCCTAATAGGTCTTCTATTTGGAATAAAGCTATGTTGTTGATCTTAGAGTGTAAGAATGAGGTGCTTCATTAACATCTTATAGGTTTGAGTTTTGAATGCTTCACTTTTGGTACTTCTAATGTTAGAGCTTCCGATACAATTTATTAGATAGATGAGCAGGCTAGTAAGTAGGGTCTATGGCTTGACACTAGAGCTTGTGATTGACCAATGCAATATTGAACTTTTGTTTTTACTAATACTTTTGTTGTATGATAACTGATGTATCTATATGCTTATAGTTTACTTCTTTTTGCCTCGAGATCTCTTTTGCTAACTCTTGTATTTTAGTGTTCCATCTTAAATGCATATTTACTATTCTACAATTTTTCCCCACAATTTTATTTTTCCCCCAGAGTTTGATAATTTTCCTCCATAGAGATGGTGACACAACAATCTTTACTACTCTCAGTGAATAGAGTTATTCTTATGCTTGTCATTCTGACCTAATTCATTAACATCATTATGGTAATCTTCATTATGTGTATAAGTAAGTCAATTTATTCACTACTCTTGTTGACCTCTTTCTAATCTTGTCAGTTGTAATCTTATGTATTAAAGATGCAAAGCAATTAGTGAACTGACTAAAAATAAGTTCTTAATACTCAACTAGACTTATTCTTATTGGAATCATTAACTTATGTAATCACTGTACTCTTTTGTTTTTGTTACATGCTTCATCCTTGTTTTCTATATCATATCTCTATCATCAGTATGGTCATCCCTAATCCTTCATCACTGCTATTACTAATTTTAAAGGCTATCCCTTAAGGTAAGATTTTTTGGACAAAATGAAAAATCTATATCTTTAAAGGATTTTTGAGCAGAACACAAGGGGCTTGATGCTAATGCCATAATTAATAATAGTTACAAGAAAATAGTTGTAATGCAAATTACTAAGCCATATAAATTTTTTATGTATAAAAGGACACTAGACTTACAAACAAATCACAAAAGGGTGGCAAAAAGAGAAAACATAACTAAAATAGTGATCTCACAACTCTAATTTTAGCTTTCATTATATTTTTCATTCAAATGCTTATGTAGTATGATAAAGATGAATATGTGATATCAGAACAAAAATTTACATTCAATTTTACTCATTCATTGGGGCAAAAATGAGTACATTCATTACATCACATAACATAACCCATGTTATCACCTAGGACTTTTATTTTTTTTCACTAATTATTTCTCTTTCACTTTTTTTCCTTAATTTTTATCTGATTGGTCCTTTATGTGGTTTCTCAATTTTATTTATTCTCTTTTTTAGTCCTTTTTCTTTTTTAAATTCTCTCTCTTTAAAATTTGTATGAATGCTATTTAAATTTGCATTTATGCCCATGCTGAATGAATCTAATTGAATTGAATTTATGTCAAACATGCAAATATGATTAATATCTTAATGCATAGTACCATTAGGATATACATTACATAAGTAAGCATGATTAGAATTCATATCATTGATTAATGAAACAAAAAGCTCTAAAGAAATTAAATTGTTATTCAAAGAAAATGACAAGAAAAATATGTTTTATTCTAGTTACTAAGGATGCTAAGTATTTGGTGACACTCTTTCAATGGCTAACATTTTTATCTTCATTATTTTGCATGAAGGTTCTCCATGATCTATTCTTTGAAGATCTCAATCTCAAGAATATCCATACTAGGCACATTGATAGGTTCCTTTGCACTGAGGTAGGACTTCCCATGTCCTTTTTTGATAAAACTCTATTTCAGTGGTTTTGCCTTCTTTCCATCTTTTTATAAATTAACTATGCATTTTTTCCTTGTCTAATAATTTCTAATTATTAAACTCCTCACCCCACCCTATAGGCATAATTAACTCAATGAGTATATAAAAAAAGGTGGTTTAGTATAAAATACCGTGTAGTTAAACTTGCTTTAGGGCTATCCTAACAAATCTTCTACTCTTTCTATATCTTTAGGGGCATTATGAGATTTCTCATTAGTTTTAAGGTCTAGGTCCTCAAATAAGCTTACCACTTCTTCCTCACTTACTCTTGAGTTAATCATCGTGGTTATTAGGGGTGGTACATTTTGATAGTTTAGGAAAGGCATGTTTCTAGTGCTTAAGCTTTTAGGGTCTATGATTTTCCCTAAGTATATAAGGTTTTGAATCTATATTTAAGGCAGATGTAGTTATCTATTGAGTGTTTGAGGTTTTAATGTAATTTGCAATAGTTGTTTGGGTTATAGCTTAAGGTGTTTAGGTTTGGTGGGCTTAGATTAAGTAAAGGTTAAATTAAGCCCTTTTGTATTAGGCACTCTAGGACTTTTGAAAAAGGTTAGTTAAAGTTCGTGAATCTCCTTAGTTGTTAGACAACATACACTTCTATAACTCAACTCGTGTTTCTTTAATGTGAGCCCCCTAGTTGGGTAGTTTCTTACTCCAATGGTTTTATAGCATTCTTTTTTTCATTCTATATCTCCTCAGCTTGTAATGCATCATCATAAAGGTCTATAAAAGATTTAGGGTTTATCATTTGCAACCACTCAACCAAATTATGAGACGTATTATGGACAATCATCCTAACTTTATGGTTTTCAACCAACTTCTTTTTCATTAATCCTACCTTATTTATGAATCTAGTGAGAACATTAGAGAATGATACACTTGGACTTTATTTAGTCAATTCTAAATCTTGAATAGACACTTCCAGCTTAGTGTTATGATTATACTATTTTAGGAAAGTATTGCATAGTTCTCTCTAGTAAGCTCTAACATCTTTCTTTAATCCATTATACCAGTTTATGGCAATACCCTCTAAGGATAACAAGAATAACTTTGTTATAATAGATAATGGAGGAGCATTAGTGGTGCTTATAATTATTGTGTATTGGCTAAGGTGAATCCTTAGATCTCCAGAACTATTAAAATTCTATAGTTGAGTCATTTTGAACTTATCAGGCAACTTGTCACTTTCCATGCACAATGTGTCATTAAAGTCAAATGAGTAACCTATGCTTTGCCTTTTTATTAGCTTTTCCATCTTGGACATTTTTTGAGTTAGTGCTTGCATTCGCTTGGACTCAAGTTCTTGAATTAGCTCAAGCGATTCTTTCTTTGCTTTATCTACCATGTAGTTTTCAATATCCTTAAGTTTCATCTATATAGTAGGCACATTCTTAGTAGTATTTAGTGGTTATTCCCTAGTATTGTCATTGTTAATAGGTGGATCATCTATAATAGGTGGAATAGTAATAGTAGGAGGTATAGCAGTTGCAAGAGGTTGTGTTATCCTAGCTAAAGCTTGCCATAGTTCAACTTACATCATTGCTCTCATGTCATCCATTAAAGCTCCCTTAATGTCTTCTAAGCTTCAAATTCCTCCCTATTGTTGTTCTATTTCTTCAACTAAATGACTAGTCAGTGTTGGTGGTGCTTTTAAGTTGAGTGGGTTGATAGGATTCCTTTCTAGTCTTTTAAGGATGTATTTAGTTATTGTTCTTAGACTTGGTTCAATTTTTACTAGTTTACCACTACTCTATTTCCAAACACAAGAAGACCCAAATGAATCTGTAATGGCTGAAAAATAAAGTTTTAGTATAATGCATGAACTAATGTAATGCATGTATGCATGATGCACGTGTTGTGTAATAAGAAACAAGTAGTAATTCAAGTTAAATATACAAGTAACAAGTCAATTTTATAATATACATCCTTCCAACCTTATTCCTTGCACACATGAGTTTAATGGTGAGTCTCTTTTCTTAGGATTTCTGGTCTTTGTCTTAATATCAACAGGGGATATCAAGAACCAATGCACATGCCAAATCTCTTAAAGTAATAAAAGCATAGAATTAAAATTTTTAGGCATAAAATTTTAGCTTAATCTTTATTAACCCAAATGGGCTTCTAAATTATAAGCTTGGGCTTTTATAGATTGAAATACCTTATGTCAACAAAAACCAACAATTTCGATAATCTTAGGGAAAGTTATTAGGTCACTATATGAGTTGAGTCTGGTGGAAAAGTCAAGGTTCTATGAGAAACTCACTTTTCACACTTGTTATTTATTTATTGGATAGTGTAGTAGGTCTTTCTATTTTTTAGGGACATGGCAACTTCATCGAATAGGGAAAAATAGTTGGTCTCGGGGGGATGAGACACTTTTAATTTTATGGAGTCACCACCCAATTTTTAGAAAATTGGGAAAAGAAAGGGACAATATTGGGTCACTTAGCGAGTATTGTCCCTAAAAAAGATTCTTAGGTTCAAGGTATAACATCTACTTTTTGACTATGTCTCATTATATGATATTTGATGTATAGTTATTGCAATTCCCTAGTTTTAATAATGATAGTTTGTATAGCATTCACATGGTACATCAGGCAATATAAGAAAATAAACCTAAAAATTATATTACATCGCTTTCTTGATAAAATACATGTAAAAAAAGGAAAGATTGCAAAAAGATAAATAAAATATGATTGATCTACAAGGATAATATGATTATTTACATAACTTGTTTGATGAATGATAGGATGATCATGCATGCTTATAGTGATTATTTGTGCTATGATAATGTATGATGATAATATAAATGATGCATGAGGTCATCACTGGATTGAGAGCATGATTACTCTATTCCAAAATATGAAATTTTCATATTATTAGTATTTATGATGTGATATCATGATTTTAGAAATATGGAATGCAGAATGATGTAAAATGAGCATAATAAGGCATATATTCATGCAACATGCAAGATTGCTAGTCTCATCATGCAAGCATAACAGTATTCCTAAATGTTGGTAATAGTAAAATAAAATGCAATCGATAAAATAAACATGCTAAAATGATTATATGGTCCTTAGACTCAACTAAGCTTATATGAGCTTTGAAGCTTTAGCTTCAAGAGATTATCAAGCCTTCCTTGTCGAGAGGTTCAAAATGACAGTAGAATGATGCTAAATTACATACCTTTGAAGTGTGCTTTGACAAAGATAAGGCTTGATTTGTTAGAAAAGAGATCTAACAACCAAAGGGAAAGGCTATAGGAGAGTAAAAAACTATCTGGAAAGGGTTTTCCAGCACCTTCAATCGGATCAATTTTTGAGATGTGTATGTATTTTCCCTTGCTCCCCCTCTAAAATGGGGTATAGATGAGTTTATTTATAGGAATCATGTGTTGAATTGGGTGGTATTGGCACAATTAACTATATATAAGGAGATTTTTGGGTGTGTCCATGCCAAGTACTCATGGTTGCGCACAGTGTGCAATGGTTATGTGTGCATATGTGCATTTCCATGAACACTTTAATGCCATACGCACACTTCCTAAGTTTTATAGCACTATTTTAGGATTGGTTCTTAGGGTTTTTAGTTCTTCTAAATGCATTTCCAACATCTCTTTTCCCAAATTCAGCCTTAATTTTAGCACATGACACCTAAGGGTGTTTATGTGCACTTGTGAGTGATAAGCGCTGATACTCGGGTTGTGTTGGACTATTTTGGAACCACTTTCAAAGGTTATAGAGCCATTCATATATGTTTCTGAAGTCCTTTTATCAAAATCAATTTTTATTTTTTCATAAAGCTGAGTCCTAGTCTAACGAAATGCACACTGGCTTAATGAGCTAAGCATTCTAAGAGGAGTTCTCTCAAAATAAAATTTCTCATTTTCCAAATAATTTATATTTTGGAAGGTTAGAGAATAACTTAATGGCTCAATGATTGATTTTACACACTAGTAAGGTCGATTCAGTTTTTTAAGGTTTCACACTTTAGAGATGATATAAACAAATGATATAAACGAGTAGACTCTAGTCATCTCAAGGATTTGTTTCATCATTGGACCTTTTTAGAGATAGTTAAATTTGAGGCATGAAAATTACCCTTTGGTTCACATGTGTTGCATAGCCACTTAATGCTAGTGTTAATACACGTAAAGCAAATGTAAAGATGCAAAAAACATTTTAGTAGGGAGAGAGGTTGTTACTTGTGGGTTGTCTTTGGACATCTTATGAAGATTTGACTATTGTTATTGTGTTTTGTTTGTTATTATTGTTCTATGACTTAGTCATCATATGTAAGCTTTAGGATTTTTATGACTATAACCTTCTTAGGTGTCACAAGAAATGAACATGTGACTATAACTGTTTTAGGTGTCATGAAAAATGAACATGCAACTATAACCTTCTTAAGTGCCATGTGAAATGAACATGTGACTATAACCTTCTTAGCTATCATATGAAATGAACAAGTGACTATAACCTTCTTAGGTGTCATGCAAAATGACCATGTGATTATAACCTTTTTAGGTGTCACGTGAAATGAAGATGTTACCAAGCAAATGAGAATGCTCCTAAGTAGTGTGGATGCTCCTAAGTAATATGAGGATGCTTCTAAATAAAAAGAAGATGCTTCTAAGTAGTGGAAGTGCTTTTAAGTAATGTGAATACTTCTAAGCGATGTGATAGTGCTCCTAAGTAATGTGAGAGTGCTTTTAAGCGATGTAAAGCTGCTTCTAAACAATGAATGAGGTAGTAGTGATGATGTAGTGATGATGCAGTGATGATACAATAGTGATGCAATAGCAATGCAGTTATTTGTCATGTTGGGGATGTTATTTGATGATTTAAAGTAAGATATCCTTACAATGAATTTTCCTTACTCTTATTCTTTTATAAGATGTTGAGTTTTCTAAAGAAACTGATGCATGCACTGTATTTTTAGAAAAATGGAGTCCTTATCGATGTACTTTTGTGTGAGTTTAGTGCATGTCTTATGCTCAAATAGAAGTTTAAAATTGTACAAAGTCTCAATGTGTGTGTAAAACCATAAAAGAGTATATGGAAGGGTAAGTGCACATGACTACATGCGGGGTGCACATGACTACATGCGGGGCGCATGTGGTCATGCACTTCCCCCCTATAGGCTTATTTAAATGGCTATTTTAGAAGTCTTAGGAGGCTTCTTTTGAAGTTCTTATAGTGTTTTCTGACTTTGCTTGACCCTTTTTGTGTTTCGAGCGCTATCTCCTCTATTTTTGTTTATGTACTTCCATTTTCTTCTACATAAAATGGAATTCCCTAACATGCCTAAGGGTCTAGAGGACATTTTCATTCAAATTAATATTAACCTTGATGTTGACTTTACAAAGGCTACTAGAGCTGGGACATCCACTGCAGGGATTAGCACATCTAGTCCTTAGATTTCTCAGCCATCGAGGCTTTCTTAGGGAGATCCTATCCCTATTGTTTTTAGCTTGGCGACTCATGCTTAGGTGCATCATTGTTGTAAGGTATGTGCCTCTTTGCCCTTATTTTTTAAAGCTTATTCATCGGTTGCTTTACTGTATAAGGTTGTTATAGATGTATCTCTATAGCTCTTGCTGTAACTATCTATCTAGCTTTATTATAAATGTTGATGGCTGATAGCTCTTGCTTTATTTTCTTTTTATGATTGTCTACTTGCCATGACACTTCTCTTTTTGGCCTTTATTATTTTGATCCTATTAATTGATAGAGAGAGAGAGATGTGTTAGTATTTAGTGGCTATGCAAATGTTTGATAGCATACCTATTGTTTGTAGCCCATAGGTATGTCACTATACTACTTATTAGTTTTAAAAAGGTCAGCATGTATTATTAAGGTCTCCCGATGTGTGTGAAGCAAATGGTTGCCGAGAAGGGCTTTGATGGGGTGATTAATGCATTATTTTATAACTTGTATGCATTGGGTGAGATTTCCATGTATGCATTGATAGAGCAGTGGATGGACACAATGTATACTTTCCACTTGCCTATCGGGGATATGACTATTACCCCATTAGATTTTGCTGCTATCATGGACATAAGCTTTTCTAAAGAGTCCATTCCTTTCAGTAAGGAGGAGTCAACTGCTGCTGTGGCGAGGAGGCACCTCATGATGGATTTGCTTAGGGTAGTCATACCTATGAAGTCTAGTTGCTCATATCTTACTCAATACATGAAGTTTATATCTTCCATACGGGCTTTGTATGATGATGGTCTTATTTTAATAGAGTAGCTGGCTCATTGCTTTTTGTTTTATTTGTTGAGTGCTATTATCTTCTTGAACCCTTTAGGTGTGGGTGAGCTGAGATTGTTATCTATTTTAAGAGATCTTGATGGCTTATTGGTTATTGCTGCCTATGCTCATATGTACTCAGGAGTTTATATAGCATGCTGAGGTGCTCAAGGATCTACAGATGCTTGTTCAAACTGGATGTGAGTAGGAGTTATGTTGTCTATTCTTTTGCTTTTATTTTGTTATTTTTGACCCTTTAATTTTGATATATCTGGGTATATCAGTTTGATTTTCTCCCTCATCCATCCATTAGGCATGTCCAAGAGGATGGCTTTCCTCATTATTCTTACTAGATTAGGAAGACTACTGATTTGATTGAGGATTGCACAACGGCTTGGGACTTTATGAGGAAGTTGTCCCCTGATAAGGTATGCCTGATTCCTATGGTGTTAATTGTTCCTTTCTTAGGGATCTTTTATTTATCATTGCACTTTAAGTAGATCTTTCTTCACTAGTAGGTGGTCTGGTCTCATTAGACTGCAAAGATGGGGGATGCATGGCAGTTGATGGAGGGGTAAGTGTTGCTCTCTGGCCTCATCGGTATAGTGTAGTACTTGGACCAGTGAGTCCATAATTGGTGGGATGGCCCATATATGAGGAGAGTTCCCATCCCTCCCTTTAGTGACATGTTTTAGGGCCATGAGCTTTGTGGTGATGATCTTTCTATTATTATAATGGGATTCCCCTTTGAGAGTCTCTTATAGAGTGTGGGCTTGCCTTATAATGATTATTGATCCCTTAGCTGATTTATGTTGTAGCTAGTGGGACCTTTCCTTCACCTCCACCTTCTCAAGTAGATGCATCTCATCCTCCGGCTTCTAGGATTAGACCATCACATGGGTCATCAAAAGTTGCTTCTTCTATTCTGGTAAGCTTTTATTCATATTTCGATGTAAGCATGTAGAAAAATTTGTTAGCAATAAACCATAATTGACATGAGTTATGAGAACTTATCTACAACAACGTTAGAGGAGATCTATATCTTGCTTTAAGGAGGATAAGGGCACGCTTTGCACTGAAGTGACTGCTCATGCTAGTGGTGTGGCTTTTAGTAGTACTATCTTTAGGGACTTAACAGTTCATCCATCTTTTTCTTTGCTTAGGATGGATATCCTTGGTAGAGTAGTGAGCTTCAATTTGCCTAGGCCTTTCTTTCCTCAGTTGGGTGTTGCTCCCACTGATGCTACCCATGTTCATGTTATTCACTTATTCTTGCATGTGTTTCATGTATTTAGTGAATGGTGGTTAACTTATTTGCTTGCTTTTATGAATTCCTATCTCCTCTTACCAGTATTGGTATACTATTGTAGGGAGTATGCAACAATGCTTTTGGAGTTTGCTACCACTCAGAGGGTATGCCTTCTTTATTGTACCTATTTATTTTATGCAAAATTCTATGTATGAGTGTATAATATGCAATATGTAATATAGGTTGAGCACCATCTCTTTAGTCTTAAATGGGAGCAAGATAATGTAGCTTATTATAACTGCATCAGTGAGCTGGAGTCACTACTATCATCCTTTGTGATGAATGGTGATGAGTCAGGTTCAGATGGAACAGATGCTTAAGTAAAATTAGCATTGCTTCTGATGGCATGGCAGCCAAGACCAATGTAGTCATTTTAGGAGATAGGAGTAGGACTTTTGGCAGTGGTTTTCTTTATTATATTATTTCTTAAAGTTTTGGACTCTAGGTATTGTATTTGGATGTTTACCCTGCATGTTGTATGTTGCTTGTATGATGATGACTACATGTTCTTTATTCTATGTATCATTGATGATGATGTTTGCCATTACTATCATTTGCCTTTTTTTCCTTTTTTTGAATTAAGCATCTCCTTGTGGAGCTACTTGCACTTAGCTGTGTTTTCTTTTTCTTCATTTTTTTCTTTGGGTGTCTAGTTTAGAATCTTTTCACACCTAATAGGGTTTTTCTGCTTTGATGATAGTGTTTGATCTCAAAGAGTGAGCTTCGAGAGGATGGTAAGAACTATAGTAATGTAATAAAGGAAAATACAAAGCATGCTTGGTGTAATTCATGATGATAAAATATATTGCACTTTTCAAAGAAATTTTGCATAAATTGGCAATCATTCTTGTTTCACTGTAATCATTTAAGAAAAGCACAAGTGAATTACTACAAATTTTGAATTTATGGCTACCCTTGTCCTTAACTAGCCTTCTCAAGTTTTCTAGTTAAGTATTTTCTCTTTTTCCTTAATTTTTGCCTGAGCAGCCATTTTTATGTTTTCAACTAAGTAGGAAGTCCATAAATTTTGCTTCAGCTACCATTTTTAGGTTTTCAACTTAATGGGATGAGTTTTTTTTCCTTAGATGTAGTACTTCTTTAAGTGGTCTTTATTGATAGGTTTAAAGAATTTGTTATTGAAGCGGGTAGAATTGTATAACCCTAGTCTCTAAGGACTTAGTATAGAGCAAGTTGGGTGTCGAACACTCAGGATTTAGGAAGAATTATGTATTAACCGAGAAAATACTCATATGGATAGGAAAAACTAAATCAAATAGAATTGGTGATCTAATTATTCCTAATTACTATAATACTAAACAGAATAAAAATGCAATATATATATAAGAGAAGCACAAATCAAAATGTAAACAAGAACTTATAAGAATTGATCACAAAATATATTGATTGGAAATTAGTGCGTATAATCTTTAAAAGCAACTCTCGTTGCAAAATAAAGTAAAGTTCCTAAAAGTAACTCTCATTATCAATTAGAAGTATTTCTCCTTAGAGTCTACAAACTCTCTCGGTGTATAGTAGAGATAATAGAAAATCATAAATGACATTATACTAATAAATCCTTAAAAGCAACTCTCGTTGTCGATTAAGGATACTCCTATCTAGTGTCTACAAGCTCTGTCGGTGTATTGTAGAGATAGATAAGAAAATCACAAGTAATCTACTAATTGTTTCACTTAAGATGAATTCCTTATCTCCAAGTACATCCAACTCTTAAGTAATCTTAATTATATTTCCACTAAATTACTCTAACTCTCATTGTAAGTAAATTGATTAAAATAAATTACATATGGTGATCAATCATAAATAACTTAATCAAGCACTAATTGGAATTAAATCATGAAAAAGATAAGATAGAAAATGTAGTTCTTATTTAATTCATCATTATTTCTCAAACAATAAATAGCCAAGAGACATAAATAGAAAATAATAAGAAAAGAAGAAAAGGAATTCATAAAACCCTTTTAATAATCTTCCAGCGCTTGCTTGATGTAGGGCAATATTCTCTTCTTGCTTTTTTCTTGCTTTCTTCTAATTGATCTTCAAAAATACTATATCTAACACTAAGATTGTTCTAATGAAATTCTATATTTTCTTATAATAATGATATTCACTTTTTTTTAGATATGAATATCTCTAAATGAATATATATCCTTCTTACGGGTAGCCACTGATTTATATATAGACCCTAGAGGTAGTTAAAAAAGAGTTACAAATTGAAAAGGTGCCATTTTACATAAAAGGTCATAACTCTATATGGTAACTTCTAGGGTATTTTTGTCCTTTTAGATGATGTTATCTGGAGAATGTCCCTTCATGAAAGTTCTAGATCTCTAAGGTATCTTTCGAGAGCAACTTGAATCAACTCATTTGGATTATGGCCAAAATATGAAAACTACTTAGGGTTGAAAAGTTGCATCTTTTTGATGAGGCACAAGTGGAATGAGTCGGCATGAAGGGTCGAGTTACCATGGATGGCTTTTATAACAAGTCATCCCTGGTGTAATAAGTCAGCACAACTCTAATTCAACTTCCTTTGTCTTTTCAAGCTTCATACTTCATTCTAACAAATCCAAGGTCCTTCTAATGCATCAATTGAACCTAAAAACATATAAAAAATCATACAAACTACCATAAAAAGCATTTAAAAACTAAAAATAACAATTGAATAACTAAATAACCATAAAAATTTACTAAAATGAAACAAAACAACACTTTTAATACCTAAATAACTATGCAAGTTTGCATTATATCAGTTGCCTTTAAAATCCATCAGCTTGATTACTCCTTTTAATATGACATGTTTTACTAGGTATGGGCTATCCTAATTTGGTTTGAATTTCACTTTAAGGTCCAAAACATTCTATTTTATTTACTTTAGCACCTAGTCTCCTGCTTTCACAATCTTGTCTTTTATTCTCCTGAATTTCCCTCTAGTCGAGCTTGATACAACTATGTGTGGTATAGAGCTTTAAGCCCTTGCATGTCTAAGAGAGTGAGATTATCATGCCTCTATTGAGCCTACTGTACTTATGGTAATTTTGATTCATTTAATACCCAAAGATACTTGATCTCTACTTTGATTTAGAAGAACTACTTCTAATTTATACACTAGTAAGAAAGGAGTTGCTCCTGTTGAAGTTCTAACTATTGTTCAGTACCCCTATAAGGCATGTGACAATTTTTCTACCCATTCTTGGTAAGTCTAAGTCATCTTTGACAAGATCCTTTGACAAGATCTTTTTAATTTTCTTATTTGCAGCTTTGATGGCCCCGTTTGCTTATGGTCGATAAGGAGAAGATTTGTGATGTTCCACCTTATAACTCCTTAGTAGCTCTTTAACTTATCCTTGGAATTGGAAACTATTATCAGAGATGATGTGATGGGGGATCCCATATCGTTAGAATAGGTTTCTTTTGATGAACTTATCCACTTGCTTGACTCCTATCCTTATGAAAATTCTACTTTAACCCATTTTATAAAGTAGTTCACTACCATTAGCATGAATCTATGTCCATTTAGGGCTATTAGGTGGATTTCCCTAATTATGTCTAGTCCCCATGCTGAGAAGGGCCATGGAGAGGAGAGGTAGTGTATTTCCATTAGGGGAAGGTGACTGACAATCCTATGGATTTGGCACCTATGGCATTTTCTTACAAATTTTATGTAGTCTTCAATCATCATCATCTAGAAGAACCTTTTCTGATTAGCTTCTTAGCTAGGATTGCTCAATTCATGTGTGGACTATAAACATCCTCATGTACTTCTTTTACTACTCCTGATGCCTTAGTTTCATCTAGACATCGAAGTTGTAAACCATATGAGGTTCTCTTGTATAACACACCCTAGGACGATATGAATTTTAATCCTAATCATTAAATAATTTCTTTGTCTCTTTCATCTACTTGATCGTTATAGGTTTGTTCCTTTAGATATCTATGGATGTCATAGAACTAGGGCTTTTTAGTTGTTTCTGTCTTCACTATTCTACAGTTTTTGTGACAATGTTGTCCCATACTAATGCCAGGGAAGCAAGTGCATAAGCCATCTAATGTTGATTCCTAAGGAGGTGCATGAGTTTGCATTTTTAGAAGGACAAGGTGAGTAGCCTTAAGTGGTCAAGATAAGGCTTTAAGTGATACTCTTTCAGTTTTAATTCTTTCATGCCATGATTGATTACTAGCATAGAATCTCTAAAGATTTTGAATTCTATGGCATCCATTTCTATTAGTGCTTTTAGTTAGAGCGTGCATGCCTGGTATTCTACTTCATTAGTTATGACTTGGAAATTGAGCTTTTTGCCAATTGGTACTACTTCACCTTCTAGAGATTATAGTATGACACTGATTCCTACACTGAATAGATTGATTGCTCTATTAAATTACATGCACCATCCTTGGATCTTAATGGCTGAGCTAAGGTCATCCAAAAAGTCCAAATAGATTTTTCCTGAGTCTGGAATGGGGTTAAGAGCTAGAAATTCAACCACTACTCTCCCTTTTACTACCTTCTTAGTCAAATATTTAATGTCAAATTCTGTTAGCAGTACGAGCCACTTGGCAAGTTTCCCTACTAGAGAGGGAGCTTCATAGAGGTACTTCATTAGGTCCATTTTAGACATGACCTGAATTTTATAGGATTGAAAGGAATGTCTGATTCATTGCCCATACCATTGCCAGTCATATCTATTCAACTTGGATGTACTTCTCCTTATATGGCAGCATCTTCTTGTTCAACTATGTGTTATGCTTTTATTTCTCCTTCTTGGGCTAACATTGCATTAATTACATTCCTTTCGATGGCTAGACACATGGCTAGAGGCATTCTTGGTTTATGTGGTCTTAGAACTAGTGGGTTGGCTAGGTAGCTTTTAATCTTGTCAAATGCTAGCTGATATTGTTCATTCCATTTAATTAGTTGATCTTTTTTTAGTAGCTTAAATATTACTTCACACATTGCTATCAACTTAGCGATGAATCTACTGATGAACTATAGTTTCCTTAGAAACTCTATAATTTCCTTCTCTATTTTAGGTGTTGGCATCTCTTTGATGGCTTTTGCTTTGTCTGGATCCATTTCAATCCCATTCTTACTAATAACATACCCTAGCATCTTTCCTGAAGTGACCATAAATACAAATTTCTTTGGATTTAGCCTGAGATTATACTTTTTGACCCTTCTGAGGAATTTTTTAAGATCAAAAGAGTATTCTTCCCTGGTTCTTTACTTGACCATTATGTCATCAATGTATACCTCTACTTTTTTGTGTATCATGTCATGGAACATTATAGTTTCCATCCTTTGGTAGTTACCCCTGGATTCTTTAATCTAAAAGGCATTACCCTATAGTAGTAAGTACCCTATTTTGTTATGAAAGCTATCTTTGCTTTGGCCATTAGGATATGATTATACCTAGAGAATCCATCCATGAATGAGTACATTGCACATATGGTGGTGTTGTCAACCAATATGTCTATGTGGGGTAGTGGGAAGTCATCCTTCGGGTAGGCCTTATTCAGATCTCTGTAGTCAATGTAGATCTTAACCCTTCCATATTTCTTTGGTACTAGCACCACATTTACTAACCATTCTGGATACTTTACTACCTCTAGGAATTTTTCTTTGATTTGTTTCTTGATGTCCTCTTTCAATAGTTGGGCCCACTTTTGTCTAGGTGTTCTCAATTTCTACTTTATTAGTTTATAACCTTTTTTTGGTAGGAATGAAGTGTTGAGCAATATCTGTCAATACTAGGCATATAATCATACATCCAGGCAAATACTATTGAATATTTTATTAATATTTTTTCAATTTTCGTCCTCTCTTTAGGTGTTAACATTTTTCAAAATATATAGAATGCGTGGTTCAGATTCTATACCAATGTTAAATGATTCAGTGTATATGGAATGAATGTCGAATATGCTAATATTTTGATTAATGCAATGCACACTACCATTGGGGAGGACATCAAACAAATAAGCAAATAAGATTTTATTGCATTAACTTTAGAGTTCATCACATTAACATTTTCAAACAAAGAAAAATAAATTAAAGAAGTGAACTTTCTTTGGATCAGTGACTTGAGAGATGTCTCTATTTTTGGATCATCCACTACTTGTATGCTTTATCTGTAATACTATCTTTAATACTAGCAGTAAATTGGTAGATGATTCTCCTCCTTCATGTTGCTCTAAAGTGATATACAAACCATTATTATATCTTGCCACCAGAGAAATTTACAAGCTTAGAAGGTACAAGTTGCTTCTCGCCAAACTGTCTCTTCACTAGTGTTGGATTATAGTGGGTGCATGATTTGAATCCTAAGATTAGTATGCAATTGACATACATGTAGAGAGTCACATGTCCTAACTTCCACTATGGGCACATCCATTTTAGTTGATAATCTAATGTGTCCTTCATGCATTCGAACCACTCCTGGGATGTGATGTAGTTTGAGCACCTATGAATGTCCTTGATATGTCTTTCCATGTGATTCCTAGGTTGGTATCTCATCTAGTTCCATATAGGTTTATTGAGTAGACTTAGCTTTTCTTATAGCCATATTTGAAGCAACAGAGGACTTATAGTGAAGTTTGGACTTTTCCTATTTTTTAGGTCATCCAAACCTTGAGTGGTTTCTGCTAGGATCAATGGGAAAGGAGTCATTCCGCATTCAATTCCTTCAATGACCTGGAGTATCCTATAATCTCCTAGCCCATCATTTGAGATAGTGAAGTACTATAAAAATTGGTAACACACAAGGAGACATGCCCAAATCAATGTACCAATCTTCTTAGTAGTGCAGGAAGCCAGGAGTTGCATAAGAATCAGTCATTTATGCTCGATGACTAGTTCATTAAGCTTTTATGACATTAGGTAAAGGAAAGTAACTCCAAGCCTTGGGTAAATGACTTGGTCAGTGAAAACTGCTTCTTCAGTTATGGTGGGGATTCACCCTGCTGTGGAACTAAATTCTTCATATAATGGCCACAGTTCTATGGTGCTAAATCAGAACATGTACTCTTGAGGGTCCCAGAATGACACAACAACATTCAAAAGTGCATATTTAAGGTGCACATGCTAGAATGTCTTAATGCATAGCATTCCATAGGGTTGTAGGCTTTTCTAGTTATCCTTGTCAAGGTTATGGAGGAAATAACTAATGATACTAGTTTGGGCTTGGGGGATTTCAACTATGATGCCATCATCAAGCATTTCTTGGATCCTGGCTTTCAATTTTCCATTACTTCAGTGAGAAGACTTAACTTCATTATCACTCATGTCTGAATGTCATATTCTTGTACATTTATTAGGTTAGCTAAATGAATGATGCATGATGTGTGCCTATAAAAGAAAAGGGTGAGCATGTATGCATGGAGTTGATGCAAAATCCTAAAATGAAAGATGGCTATTCTTGCAAGAAATAGTGGTTAGTATGTGCTATCTACATGTATGTGATGTATGCATGATTAAAGCTAGTTAGGTTTCCTACACAGTGAATAAACCAATCATAAGAAAGCTCTCACTTTTAACCTTATTTCTCCATGAGGTCATTCAGTCTCTTTCCTATATGGATTTTGAACCTATAAGCATTAGGGGACTATGGTTCCACTCTTGGAACTAGGCTATTTCAATTTATGTTTATTAGAACCGAAGGGTAAACTGAGGAATGATACTTAAATGTTCTTGATTTAATCATATAATGTCAATGTGATGGTCAATTTTTGGGCTTCAAATGATGTCTAGAGCCCGTATACGCCTGTATGTATAAGACTAAGGTCAATTAAAGGGAGTCCGAGTTCTTGCCCCCACATCGATATTCGATATGTTTACCATGACTTATGAAAGTATCATTTGATAATTTATGGTTTGATTTTGCTGACACAAAGGTCCATAATGTGGTTAGGTTCATAACCCATTCATTTGATATAATAAGGACAAATGGATGACATCTCGTAGGTTATGTCATCAAGGGATGTGGTTATTTTTTAATTTGCATAGACTATTCAAGCTAAGGTACATGATTCTTATCATTCCTTATGCTTCGGTCTCACATAATGTATATGAGAATCAAGTGGTCATGAGTGTAAATTTTCTATGAAAACTAACATTACGACATCATTCGATGATAGACACTAGAATGGTCATGCCATTTATGAATATTAGGTCAAACAATCAGTGTTAGGATAAGGATAATATGCATAACTTGGTGGAATCATAATGAATGTTGCTACTAGTTTATCTATATCGGTTGAGTTAGGGTGAAAGGCTAAGGGTTCCTTTTGTGAGAATGCCCACATATAACTAGGGTTACGAACTTCAATCAGTGAGTCTAGCATTCTTTTGATAACTCGATTACCCCCCTAAGGAATTAGGTTATAGACGCTCATCAAATGAGTCTGGTGAATGCATGAGTAAAGACTAAAGGTGAAAATACCATATCTTTATCACCTTGTGACTTGAGTGGAATTATGGTGCCAATGTCATTTAGTATTATCGAGGCTTTTAGGGACAAGTGGTGCATGTGTGAGTTGTAGTGCAAGTGGAGTGGTGAATGGCTCTATATGATTGAGTATTGCATAATGAGAAATAGTTATTTTTGAGTTAATCCCTCTTACTTAGAACTCCTTAGCGGAGTCACCACTATGAATGACTTGCTTTTTGTACTTGTTATTTATTTATTGGACAGTGTAGTGGATCTTTCCATTTTTTAGGGATGGCAACTTTGTCAAATAGGGACAAATGGATGGCCTTAGAGGGATGAGGCACTTTTGATTTTATGGAGTCACCACCTAATTTTTAGAAAATCAGGAAAAGAAAGGGACAATATCGAGTCACTTAGCGAGTATTACCCCGAGCAAAGATTTTAGTGTTTGGGGGATTGCATCTACTTTTTCACTATTTCTCATTATATGATATTTGATGTATAGTTACCATAATACCCTAGTTTTGGTAGTGACAGTTTGTATAGCATTCACATGGTACATCAAATTGTATAAGATAATAAAGTTAAAAATTTTATTACATCACTTTCTTGATAAAATAATGTAAAAAAATGAAAAATAGTGGAAAAATAAATATAGTATGATTGATATACAAGGATAATATGATAATCTACATAGCTTGTTTGATGAATAATAGGATGATTATCCATGCTTGCAATGATTATTTATGCTATGCTGATGTATGATAATAATATAAAGGATCCATGAGGTCATCATTGGACCAAGAGCATGATGAGTTTATTTTGGAATATGAAATTCTCATATTATTGGTATTTATAATGTGATTTCATGATTTATGTAATAAGGGATACATAATGATATGAAATGAGCATAATAAGGCATATATTATTCACGCAGCATAATGAGCAAAAAAACTATTTGGAAAGGGTTTTACAATGCCTTCGATCGGACCGATTTTGATCGTGTGTGTGTTTCCACTTGCTTCCCCCTCAAAAAATGGGTGTATAGGGGTCTATTTATAAGAAAAATGCATAGAATGGGGTGGTATGGGCATGGTTATATGCATATAAGGAGATTTTTGCATGTGGCCAGTCTAAGTGCACGTGGTCATGTGCTTGGAGCGTGGCCACGTGCACACGTGTTCACTTCCATGCACACTTCAATGCTCTATGCGCTATTCCTGGGTTTTATATGTGCTATTATGGGTTATATCCTAAGGTTTTTTGGTCTTTTAGACCCATTTCTAGAGTCTGTTTTACCAAATTCAGCCTTGATTTTAGCATATGACACTTAAGGGTGCTTATGTGCACTTCTAAGCGATACGTGATGAACTCAGGTTGTGTTTGACCATTTTGGGACCACTGTAGACGGCGGCGTTTAGCGCGCATCCAAGATTTTATCAACTGTGACACTATTTAGGCTCAGGGCCTTAGAGAACACACTAACCACTTTCACAAAGACATGGCATGGAGATGAGGAGTCGCCACCCATGGTAATAACTGGGACAATTTGATTGGTGGTATTCAATTCTCTGAAAGAAAATTAGCACCACAACCACGAGATTCTAGATACGGAATACTAACTTCTCTTAGTCTCGTGTTAATTTAGAATAATTTTATAAATAATTATTTCATCCTCTAATTACATGCAATTTTATTAAATCCTAATTAACATCCATCTACCCAAAAAGGCAACAAATCAATAAAATTACAAATAAAAATGCACTCAAGATCATGTCGTCCCCAAGTCTAAACTATGTTAATTTTATGAAATAAGTTAGTTAAATCTACATTTTATTTACAAGTGAAAATAGAATAAAAGTGGGCCTACATTTTATTATTAATGAGCCTAAATCTATTTTTTTAGTCTTTCTAAGATATGGGCTTAAGTCTATTCAATTTTAAAGAAGAAGTTAAATTAGTGGGCTTAAGTCTTAATTTGGTTTTATTTTAAATGAAATATGGGCCTAGGTCTATTTATTTTAAAAGAAATGAAATTAAATGGGCTGAGCTAAGTCTTAAAAATTTAAATTAACTAAGCGGACCTAAAATCTAATTAACCAAATGGGCCTAAGTTGATTTAAAAAAAAATCTAAATCATTTTTTAAGCCTATTTATTAAGTGGGTTAGACCTAAACGTGGGCTTGAGGCCCAAAAACATAAAAACATAAAAAAACAAGCCCAAAATAAATAAAACACAAAAATAGATCAAACAAACATTACAGTGATTTTCTAAAAAAAACCTAAATTAATTACATGCAAATCCTAATTTAAGCTACTGGCACCATTGATTTTAATTGATTTTTACCCAATTGAACCTAATTACTAATCAATTTTAAAATACAGAAATTTAAATCTTTCACTATTCCCACTACTGAGGTTATTACAAACTACGTACAGAATTAAAATTAAATAATTATACACCCAGAAATTAAAATAAACTACACTGGATACCAAAATGCATAATAAAAATTAAAATCCTAAGAACTATTATTAAAACAGTATAGGTTCATCCATGGCATTCCATGGATCTTTTATTCAATTAAACACAGGCGGTATCCTCCTCCTCAATCCACATCAAAACAAAAAAAAACAATCAAATTAGTAGTGAAATTAAATAATAAATCAAATGACGAAATGAATAAAAATCACAGAAGAGAACAAAGAAAAAATGGATGCTGTGCATATGCCCTTTTTTAGCCCCTTAAATTAGGATTTTCATCGATGAAATTGACTCAGTGTTGATTTGATTATGGACTAAGACTAAAAATTGTTGTATCGTCTTCCTCAAATGAACTGCAAAATTAGGGTTTTTTAAAGAATAGAAGAAATCAAAGCCCTTTTTTTTGTCTGTAAAAAAACCTTCAGCCAGGCCTCTAGCCAAAAAAACTCCCTCTCTCACACGCATGTAGACTCTACTTTTAAATGCAGAGTCTGCATGTACTGAACTTCCTCCAAAGAGGAACAGACCTATCTAATCAGATCATATCAGATAATGTTTGTTTTGATTTCAAAAAATATCTTCTACGTTTCCTTTTTTATAAAACCTTATCAGATAAAAATTTGAATTTTTCATCCAATCAAAACACTAAAAAAAATCGATAAAAATAAGGAAAAAGACATGAAAAAAAATCAAAAAATGGAATTATTGCGCATCGGTACTGTGCAATACCGACCGACATTGTATAATGCCGATCGGCATTGTGTAATGCCGATGCTAAAAAATAATTTTTTTTTTAAACTTTTAATTACCAAAAGACCCCTAAAAAATGACTTATTTGTAATCAAATCCTAAAAAATGTTGCAATTTAGTCCCTAAAGTCCAGAAAATCAACAACCAAGTTCAATTTTTGAATAAATTTCATCATAGGGGCTTACGTCACAATTGTGTACAATTGCATCCTAAAATTGGGTGCTTACAACCACTTTCAAAGGTTTTAGAGCCTTTCGGACGTGTTTTTTAAGTCCATTTTATCAAAATTGATTTTTATTTTTTCATGAAGATGGGTTCGAATCTAACAAAATGTGCACTAGCCTAACGAGCTAAGTATTCTAAGAGGAGTTTTCTCAAAATAAAAAGAATGAGAACTTATAAAAGATTATCATAAAGCATATTAATTGGAAATTAGTGCATATAATCTTTAAAAGCAACTCTCATTATCAGATTAAAGTAAAGTCCTTAAATGTAACTCCCGTTATCAATTAGAAGTGTTTCCTCTTAAAGTCTACAAGCTCTCTTGGTGTATTGTAGAGAAAATCATAAATGGCATTATACCAGTAAATCCTTAAAAGTAACTCTCATTGTCGATCAAGGATATTCTCATCCAGAGTCTATAAGCTTTCTCGGTGTATTATAGAGATAGACAAAGAAATCACAAGTAATCTACTAATTGTTTCACTTAAAATGAATTCCTTGTCTCTAAGTAAATCCAACTCTTAAGTAATCTCAAATATATTTCCACCAAATTACTCCAACTCTCATTGTAAGTAAATTGATTAAAATAAGTTACATATGGTGATCAATCATAAATAACTTAATCAAGCACTAATTGAAATTAAATCATAAAAAAGATAAGATAGAAAATGTAGTTCTTATTTAATTCATCATTGCTTCTCAAACAAGACTTAGCCAATAGACATGATTAGAAAACAATAAGAAAAGAAGAAAAGGAATTGATAAAACCCTTTTAATAATCTTCGAACACTTGCTTGATGTAGGGCAATCTTCTCTTCTTACTTCTTTCTTGCTTTCTTTTAATTGATCTTCAAAACACTAGACTAAGTTTAAGAATAAAATTATGTACTTCTTATAATAATGATGTTCTCTTTTTTTTTTAGATATGAACATCTCTGAATGAATATATATCCCTCTTACAGGTTACCACTGATCTATATGTATACCCTAGAGGTGGTTAAAAAGGAGTTACAAATTGAAAAGGTGCCCTTTTACATAAAAGGTCATAACTATATACTGTAATTTCTAGGGTAATTTTTTCCTTTTAGATAACCTTATCTAGAGAATGTCCATTCATAAAAGTTCTAGATCTTTGAGTTATATTTATGGAGCAACTTGAATCACCTCATTTAAGCATTTATAGAAGAAGTTATGGCCAAAATACAAAAACTGCTTAGAATTAAAAAGTTGCATCTCTTTGATGAGGCACAAGTGGAACGAGTCGGCACGGATGGCTTTTGTAACAAGTCGTCCCTAATGTAATGAGTCGGCATAGCTGCAATTCAACTTTCTTTGTCTTTTCAAGCTTCATACTTCATTCTAACAAATCCAGGGTCCTTCTAATGCATCAATTGAACCTAAAAACATATAAAAAAACATAAAAAAATACCATAAAAAGCATTTAAAAACTTAAAATAATAATTGCATAACTAAATAAGCATAAAAATTTACTTAAATGAAAAAAAAAACAACACTTATAATACCTAAATAACTATGCAAGTTTTCATTATATCAAACTCCCCCACACTTAGACCTTGCTTGCCCCCAAGCAAGTATAGATCAAAGATGAAGAAATTATCGAAATTATCATCTACTCCCAAAAAGTGTAGCATCCTCATCAAGTTATTTTAATCATGAATGAAGTTAAAAATAAAAAGGATAATTCAATAATAGAAATTCTAATGCTCAATAATGGTAAAATAGACAAGTCTCATAGCATAGGCAACAAGTTTACCAATTTATCAAAATCTACTAAGAATAAAATAAAAAATGCAAAGTCAAAGTTCTAACCAAGCTATTTAGCCAAGATAGTCATGCTTCAAACTTAGGGATTCTAGAGGTAATAGTAACCTTAAGACAATGTTAAGCACACACATCAACTCACTCTTCTTATAGCACTTTTAGACAATTTTATTCAAAAGCATATTTGCGAGATGTACTCTTTCTGAATGAATGCAAATGAGGAGAAAACACAATGCACACAACTTACTCAAGATCCATCTACTTATATACATCTCTTTTTGAATGAATGCAACTAAGGAGCATGCTCAATTGCACACAACTTACTTGAGATGACTTATAACATGATACACTTTTTTTGAATGAATGCAATTAAGGAGCAAACTCAATTACACACAACTTGCTTAAGATGCATCACATCACAAGCATTTTTTTTGTTTATTTTTCTTTTCTTTCATTATTTTTTTTCTTTTTTTTTTTAAATTGTCCTCATCTATTATGGAAAAGTGAGTATCTTGGTATTATGGCTATAGTTTCTCTAAGGTTACCTAAGTCTCCAGAAAAACTAAAATTAAATTATTATTACTTAGCCTAAGCATAGTTAGCAAGTTGACTAATACATTTCTTAGACTTTAGAAATAATAAAAAGAGATAAAATGATAAACTTGCTATTTATACTACATGAAACTTAAAACTTCTACCAATTGAGCAATGAAAGTTCAGTATTAGCAAAACATATTAACTTCAATAAAAATAAAAAAGACTATTAAGGACAACTACTTATTAAATATGGGAACAAAATGAATAGCAAAATTAATGCAAATGCATAAAGATGTAGAGCAAACAAATAACACATATATTACTAATATACTAATACTAATATCTATATCCATATCCCTTCCCCCACACTTAAAAGCATGCATTTTCCCCAATGTAATGAAAATAAAATAAGGGAAAGGATAGAAATACTCCTTTAGTCATCAGTCAGAGTGGTGGGTGGAGACTCAATTGAGCATCTGGATTGAGCGAAGTACCAATTCAACTTGTACTCCATCTTTCGTTGATGACGAGACAATTGCCTTTGGTGACGTTCCATGGCATTCAATTGCCCTTGCATAGCAATTTTATTGTTCAAAATTTGATCCCAAATGGGAGGGTGTTCAATTGAAGAACCTGGTGCACTTTGGAGAGGGTAGGTTAACAAAGGTACTTCTCCAAAAGGTTGGTATTGAGGAAGCTCTTCTTTTGGATCACTTTCTATTTAGTATTTGGTTGGTGGTGGTTCCTCAACTCAGGATGATCTAGCAATTCCATGCCAACATGAACGATTGCAGGCGAGAATGAATCAAAATCCTATGTCACATACTTCTCCTCTCACAAGAGCATGGTTAGTAAAATAAGATCACTCAACTTTGTGAGTGTAATTACCAAGATTAATGTTCAAAGCCTTTACTACTATTATGACCACATGTCCATGTGTTAAGGGTGCATCCTTACATGGTGCACAAGTCAACAACTGATTGAATATCCAATAAGTCTAAGAAACTTGCTTTTTGTTATGAATACACCACATAAGAAACATTTCTTGTGCAGAAACCCTATTAAATTCAAACTTATGAAAAGTAACACATGTTAGGACCTTATGCAACAACCAATATTTCATATCTTTTATGAACATTGCCTTGGCCTTTTTAGGTTGAAATGGGGTATACAAATTAGTCAAAAAGGTCTAGAATTCATTCAACTTAAAGTTAGATGGGGGATCACATAAACCATCCTTCTTAAAGCCAAACACACGCTTCATGAAAGAATAGGTTAATTAGTGTTTCTTGCCTTCCAACCTAAATTCCAGAATTTGTGAATTCTTTACATTAACATACAAGGTGGTAGAAAACTCAGTAAGCAAATCAACTTAAGTGTCCTCATATAGAGAAATAAACTTATTAAGACCACACTGAGTAAGCATATTATCAAATACATCAAAACACCTAAATTATTCAAGAGAGAGTTAGGAATATACTTACAACCCAAGATTTCTCTAAATCTTATTATTGTCAACTTAGAACCTTCCTCATGTGTAAGGATGAGGAACTTAGCCTTATAAGTCTTGCTCAGATTTTCCTCCTTTTTTGGTGAGATTCTTCAATATAAGGTCTCTTGGATAATGAACCTCTTGCTTACCCATAATGTTAACCTTACTTAAATGAAGTTAGAAAGTTATAGAAGTATGTAGAGTATAAGTAATGAAAATGTGTAAATGAAAAGGAAAAGATGGAATAGGAAAGGATATTTGATTCGGTTAGGGTTTGTTTGTAGAGAGGAAATGAAAAGCTTAGATGGTATGGAAGAGAGAAGGAAGAGGATGAATGAATAGGAGTTGTTTGTGTGTGTAAGTAGTGAAATTCGTATGGATTTTTGTGAGTAGGAAATATGAGTGATTTATTGGTCAAAAGGGTGTATATATAGGTTTTAGAGGGGTGTAAGATGTAGGGGTGTAAGGGTTAGTGAAAAGTTATGTAAGGGATATGTGAAAAGGTGTGTGTAAGTGAAAAGGTGTATGGGGAAGTGAAAAGGTATGACACCTTTTGAAAAATTAGGCACCTTTTTAAGCAATTTTAAAATGAAAACTAAATAGAAACTAATAAAAAATGTCAAAAATACTAATTCAAAGCTGTTGGAAGTGTATGTGTGTGTATATGTGAAATATGCAAAAAAAAAAATATTGAAGGTGGCATGACTCAGCACGAGTGGTCAAGTCGGCATGCCAACCCTCTGTAACGAGCCATTCCACTGGAACGACTCGTGACGCCTTCATTTGGTTTGTGTCGGGTCATACCAATTGGAATGACTCGGCACGAGTACTCTTTGTAACGAGTCGGCATGCCCGTAACGAGTAATGACAATAAACAATTTTGCAAAAAATTTTCTAAGTTATTATTTAAATAATATTTGAAAAAGAAATGTATGAAAATGGGATTAGAAACAAAAAATAAACTAATCATAAACCGAATATATGCTTAAACTAAAAACATTTTAATAAGGAAATATGTATAAATAAAGAAAATAAAGTAAAGAAAAGAATGATATAAAAATGTATAGTTTCAAAAACATTATAAAAATAACTTTAAAAGAATTGAAATATGAAGTAAAATTACGAACTAAAATGAAATGAAAAATTAAATAAAAACATAAAGTAAAAATGTGTAATAAAATTAAATAAGATGAAGAATGTGTTAGTCAATTTACTTTAATTTCATTACTGTTTAGAGAGAGATAGACTGACTCTGAGTAGTTACTTCACTGATTAAGTATGGCTTGAGACTGTGTCTGTTTACCTTGAAGATTTCCCCTTTACTATTAGCAATTTCCACTGCACCATGAGGATAGGCCTTAACAATCGTTAAAGGACCTAGCCATCTAGACTTCAACTTACTCGAAAGTAATTTTAATCTTGAATGATAAAGTAATACAAGTTGTCCCTCATGAAATTCCTTCTTGATCAAATGCTTATCATGCCACAATTTAGTGCATTCCTTATATAACTTTGCATTCTCATAAGCATTCATTCTCAACTCATCGAGTTCATTAAGTTGAAGTAACCTTTTCTTACCTGCCTTCATCAAGTCAAAATTCAATGCTCTTGTTGCCTAATATGCCTTATGTTCAAGCTCAACAGGTAAGTGACATGACTTCCCATAGATCAACTGATAAGGAGTAAGGCCTATTGGAGTTTTAAAAGGTATTCTATACACCCATAATACATCATCAAGCTTCAATTCTCAATCTTTCCTTGAAGAAGAGACTGTTTTCTCTAGAATCCATTTAATCTCTTGATTACTTACCTTAACTTGCCCATTTGTTTATGGGTGATATGGAGTAGCAACCTTATGTGTTACTCCATATTTCTTCAAAATACCCTCAATCAAATGGTTGCAAAAATGGGAACCTCCATCATTTATTAATGCTCTAGGGGTACCAAATCTCGGAAAAATGACTTTCTTAAGCATTTTCTTAACCACTCTAGCATCATTTGTCAAGGTTAGCATTGCTTTTACCCACTTTGAGATATAATCGACCATGACCAAAATATACTTGTAACCCAAGGAACTAGGAAATGGACCCATGAAGTCTATTCCCCAAACATCAAAGATTTCAACTTCAAGAATCCCTTTCAAAGGCATCTCATGCTTCTTTGATATATTTCCCATCCTTTGGCATCTATCACATGTAAGAACATATTTTCTAACATCCTTAAACAAAGTAGGCCACCAAAAACAAGATTGAAGTACCTTAGATACAGTCTTTGATGCACCAAAATGTCCACCAACATCCAAAGAATGACAATGCTTCAAAACATCTTGGACTTCATCGTAAGGAATGCATCGCCTAATCAAACCATCAGCACACCTCTTATAATGTAATGGCTCCTCCCAATAGTAGAATTTGCTATCATGTAAATTTTTTTTCCTTTGTCTATAATCCATACCATAAGGAAGAATACCACTTACTAAATAATTTGTAATATCTGCAAACCATGGAGTTTCCTTCAATGCCATTGTAAAAAGATGTTCTCCATGAAATGAATCATCAATTGGCACACCATCATCATTCTTCCTCAATCCATCTTGATCAAGCCTTGATAGGTGGTAAGCAACATGGTTCTTACTTCCTTTCTTATCATGTACTTCCCAGTCAAACTCTTGAAGCATCAAAATCCATCGTAGGATCCTAGGTTTTGCACCCTTCCTTTTCATAAGATATTTAAGAGCAGTATGATCTAAATAAACAATCACCTTTTCGTTATAAGATATGCTCTAAACTTGTTAATTTCATAAACAATAGCAAGTAGTTGTTTTTATGTAGTAGTGTAGTTGATTTGAGCATCATTAAGGAGCTTACTAGCATAATAAATCACATAAGGCTTGCCTTCCTTTCTTTGATCCAAAACAGCTCCCACAGTAAAAGCATCACACATTATTTCAAATGGTTGCTCCTAATTAGGTGGTTGTAAAATAGGTACGGAAATAAGAGCCTTCTTTAATGTCTCAAATGCATCAAGGCACACATCATCAAACTCAAACATGGCATCCTTAGCCAGTAACTTATGCAATGGCTTTGCTATTTTGGAAAAGTCTTTGATAAATCTTTAATATAAACCAGCATGTCCAAGGAAGCTTCTTATATCTTTAACAAACTTTGGTGGTGGAAAATTATCAATCACTACAATCTTTGCCTTGTCAACTTTAATGCCCCTTTTTAAAACTAAATGTCCAAGAACTATGCCTTATTGTGCCATGAAATGACATTTTTCCTAGTTCCATGCTCAATAAACTAAAATCATCCATAAAAACTTCTACACAATCATCAAGCAAATCATTGAATATGGGAAACATGCATCTTTAGAAAGTTACAGGTGCATTATATAGACCAAAAGGCATTCACCTAAAAGAAAAAGTACCATATGGGCATATAAAAGTAGTCTTAGCTTAATCTTCTGGATGAATAGGAATTTGATAAAATCCACTAAGTCCATTAAAGTAACAGAAATAAGAAAAATTAGCTCACCTCTAAAGAACTTGGTCTATAAAAGGCAATGGGAAGTGATCCTTCCTAGTTGATTTATTTAATTTCCTATAGTTAATACACATATGCCATCTTGTGATAGTTCTAGTAGGTATTAAGTCATTAAATTCATTCCTAACAATGGTTAAGCCTCCATTCTTTAGTACTACTTGAATGGGGCTCACCCATTTACTATCACTAATAGAGTATATAATTTCATTATCAAGCAACTTTGTTACCTCTTTTCTCACCACTTCTTTGAGAGTGGGATTTAGTCACCTTTGACCTTCAATGGATGGCTTGGCATTATCTTCCAATAAAATTATATACATACATATTTTAGGACTAATTCCCTTCAAGTCATTAATATAATAACCAATAGCATTCTTATGACTATTCAATTTATCATATAAAGCATCAATATCATTACTAGGCAAAGATGAATTAACAATAAAAGGAAATTTAAGATTAGAGTTAAGAAATGCATATATGAGATTTGAAAGTAGAGGCTTGAGCTCCAACTCAACTTCTTCATCTGATGTATGAGCTTTTGGATTATCCTCCCTCCTTAAAGGTTCAAATCTTGATGTCCTTTGAAAAGGTTGATATGGAACTACCTCTAAAACTTGCTCATTAGCTTCTTGCACCTTGTTTAGCTCTATAGAATCAATTCTTAAACACTCATGGATTATTTCATTAATGCATCCATTAATAACATCAATATAATTAATTATACTTACTACTTCTATTGGTGTTGACTTTATGATCTTGAACACATCAAATTCTATGTGGTCATTATCTACTTCTAATGTAATTTTTCCCTTTTTCATATCAATGATTGCTCTGGCTGTCATCAAGAATGGTCTTCCAAATAAAATGGGGATCTCAATATCTTCCTCCATTTCCAAGACCATAAAATTAGCTGAAATTACAAACTTTCCCACTTTTGTTGGCACATTTTTAAGAATGCCAAGTGGATATGTAACAGATTTATCCGCCATGGAAAGGCACATATTGGTAGGCTTAAGTTCCTCTAAATCAAGCTTTTTGTAGATAGAGTAAGGCATAAGGCTAACATTAGCACCAATATCACATAACGCTTTATTAAAATGCATACCTCTAATTACACAAGGAACTGTAAAACAACCGGGATCCTTAAGCTTTGGAGGAGACTTGGAGTACATAGCCTTAAATTCTTCAACAAAGGATACTAATCCATAATCTCCTAACTTACTCTTTGGACTAACAATATCTTTCAGAAATTTACCCTATGCAGGCATATCTCTAATAGCATCCACAAATCGTATAGTGATAGTAATTTCCTTAAGATAATCAATAAAATTTTCAAACTGTTTATCTAAACTACGCCTTATATATCTTTGAGCAAAAGGGAAGTGTTTTTAAATCTACTTTAGGTTCATCCTCTTTGGGTGGTATGGCATCTCTCTTATCACTATTTTTTTCACACTTTTGATCATTTTTATTCCTAACATCCACCTCCTCAATCTCTATCCCATCATCCTCATCATCAACCACTCTCTTTTTCTTATTGAGATATTTTTCAACCTCCTTACCTTTTCTCAAAGTAATTGCTTGACAAGACTCTTTTTGTACATATTTTGGTCGGCTAGGGAGCTTTCCCAAAGGTTTAGTGTTAGAGGTAGAGGCTTATTGGGCAATTTGGGTTTCAAGGATATGGTTATGAGTAGCAATTTGGTTAAGTCTAGAATTCAATTACTTAAATTACTCCTCATTTTATTTGTTTATGGACATATGTTGGTTAATAAATTGCTCCATAAGGTTTTCAAGAGTAGGTTTATGTTTGGTAGGATTAAAGGTTTATTATTTCATAGAAAATCCAGGTGGGTTTTGGGGTTTAGTGTTTGGGTTATATGGAGGGTTTAATTGAGAGGATTGGTTTGACTATGAGAATCCGGGATGGGTCCTCCATTGAGGGTTATAAGTGTTGGAATTCAACCCCATTCTTTGGTTTAAACCTCCTTGTATATAGTTCACATCCTCATTTATACTTAAAGTACATTGAGAATATGGATGAGATCCTCCACAAGATTCACGAACAGCATTATTACATTCTAAAGAATTAATTTGAGATTTACTTACCAATTTGATGAGAGCATCCACCTTTGCATTGAACATATTGATGGTGTCAAGTTCTAAAACTCCTCTAGCTTTTGCCATAATTGTTTCATCACTTATGTATCCTTGAGATGCAAGCTCCTCTAATAATGTAATAGCTTCTCTAATCATTTTATCTATCCAATTTCCACTAGAAGCCATATTCACAATGTTCCTATTCTAATCCATTAAACCATTGTCAAAGATTTAAGGAATCATCCAATCCGGCAAGCCATGATGTGGGCATTGCCTTTGAAGTTCCTTAAATCTCTCCCAAGCTGAATAAATTGTCTCACTTCTGCTTTGCTTGAAAGTGATCTCATTGCAAAACTTAGCTGTCTTGTATGGTGGAAAGTATTTATACAGAAATGCTTGCTTCAATTGATCCCATGTTGTTATTGACTCATTTGGCAAACTAGCAAGCCAAAGTTGTGCTTTTTCCTTAATAAAAAAATGGGAAGAGTCTTAGCCTTATTACATCATCCGTCACACCATTGATCTTGAACGTTGCACACACATTGAGAAAAGTCAAAATATGGGCATAAGGATCTTCTCTTTCTAAGCCTCAAAACTGATTATTTTGCACCATTTGGATAATACTTAGTTTGATCTCAAAGTTGTTATTAGCAATAGCTGGAGCCACAATTCCACCAAAACTACTTGAGATATCGGGCATTGCAAAATTGCCTAACATCCTTCTCTCCGGTTGAGCCATTCTATTGAATTGATTCTCTCTTCTTTGTCTTTGTTCCCTATATAGTGCATGTAAAGTTAAATCAATTTCAAGATCAAAGTTCAAATTGCTATCACTAGTACTTCTAGTGAGCATGTAAATTCACAATTAAACAAAAAAATAAACAAAAAAATAAAATAAAAATTAAAACAAAAACAAACAAAAAAATTTAAAACAAAATTTAAAATAAAAATAAAACAAAAACAATAAAAATTTAAACAAGGCCTAAAACAATCTTTTTCTACCCTAAGTTAATAACAATTACTTAAATCAAATCCTCGACAATAACACCAAATTCTGAAGTGGGTAGAATTGTATAACCCTAGTCTCTAAGGACTTAGTATAAAGCAAGTTAGGTGTTAAACACATGGGATTTGGGAAGAATTATATATTAACCGAGAAAATACTTAGATGGATAGGCAAAACTAAATCAAATAGAATTAGTGATCTAATTATTCCTAATTACTATAATACTAAACATAATAAAAATGCAATATATATATATAAGAGAAGCACAAATCAGAATGTAAACAAGAACTTATAAGAATTTATCATAAAACATATTAATTGGAAATTAGTGCATATAATCTTTAAAAGCAACTCTCATTGGCAAATTAAAGTAAAGTTCCTAAAGGTAACTCTTATTATCAATTAGAAATATTTCCCCTTAGAGTCTACAAGCTCTCTCGGTGTATTGCAAAGATAAGAGAAAATCATAAATGACATTATACTAATAAATCCTTAAAAGCAACTCTTGTTGTCGATCAAGGATATTCCCGCCTAGAGTTTACAAGCTCTATTGGTGTATTGTAAAGATAGATAAAGAAATCACAAGTAATCTACTAATTATTTCCCTTAAGATGAATTCCTTATCTCCAAGTAAATCTTACTCTTAAGTAATCTCAATTATATTTTCACTAAATTACTCCAACTCTTGTTGTAAGTAAATTGATTAAAATAAGTTACATATGGTGATCAACCATAAATAACTTAATCAAGCACTAATTGAAATTAAATCATAAAAAAGATAAGATAGAAAATGTAGTTCTTATTTAATTCATCATTGCTTCTCAAACAAGACTTAGCCAAGAGACATAATTAGAAAACAATAAGAAAAGAAGAAAAGGAATTAATAAAACCCTTTTATTAATCTTCTAGCACTTGCTTGATGTTGGGCAATCTTCTCTTCTTGCTTCTTTTTTTCTTTCTTCTAATTGATCTTCAAAACACTAGACTAAGTCTAAGAAATAAAATTCTATACTTCTTATAATAATTATGTTCTCTTTTTTTTTTAGATATGAATATCTCTGAATGAATATATATCCCTCTTACAAGTTGCCACTGATCTATATACAAACCATAGAGGTGGTTAAAAAGGAGTTACAAATTGAAAAGGTGCCCTTTTACATAAAAGGTCATAACTCAATATAGAAACTTCTAGGACATTTTTTTCCTTCTATATGACCTTATCTAGAGAACATTCATTTATGAAAGTTCTAGATCGTTAAGTTATCTTTCCATATCAACTTGAATTACCTCATTTGGACATTTGTAGAAGAAGTTATGGCTAAAATACAAAAACTGCTCAGGGCTAAAAAGTTACATCTCTTTGATAAGGCATAAGTGGAACGAGTCAGCATGAAGGGTTGAGTTAGCATGGATGGCTTCTTTAATGAGTCATCCCTAGTGTAATGAGTCGACATAGCTCCAATTCAACTTCCTTTGTCTTTTCAATCTTCATACTTCATTCTAATAAATCCAAGGTCCTTCTAATATATCAATTGAACCTAAAAACATATAAAAAACATACAAACTACCGTCAAAAGCATTAAAACTATTATACCAATTGCATAACTAAATAAGCATAAAAAATTACTAAAATGAAACAAAAAAACACTTATAATACCTAAATAACTATGTAAGTTTGCATTATATCATATGTTATAAAAAGTCTGGTGAAGCAATCACATTGCATAGTGGTAAGGAGATTGAAAAGGATCTTAATAAGAAAAATAAAAAAGTTAATGATGATGATGGAGTAGAGATTGAGGAAGTGGATGTTAGAAGTAAAAATGATGATAAAAGTGCAAAGAAAGGTAATAAGGAAAATGCCATCCCATTAAAGAATGATGAACCAAAGGTAGATGTTAAATCTCTTCCTCTTCCTCAAAGGTTCATAAGGTAGAATTTGGACAAGCATTTTGGTAAATTCCTTAATTATCTTAAGGATATCACCATCAATATACCATTTATATATGTTATTAGAGATATACCAGCTTGGGGTAAATTCTTGAAGGATATTATTAGCCATAAGAGTAAGCTTGAAGAATATGGTTTAGTATCTCTTGTTAAAGAATCCAAGGCTATGTACTCCAAGTCTCCACCAAAGCTTAAGGATCCTAGTTCATTTATGGTTCCTTGTGTAATTAGAGGTACACATTTTAATAAAGCTTTATGTGATGTTGGTGCTAGTGTTAGTCTTATGCCATATTCAATTTACAAAAACCTTGATTTACAAGAACTTAAACCTACTAATTTGTGTCTTTCCATAGTGCATAAATCTATTACATATCCACTTGACATTTTAGAAAATGTGTCAACAAAAGTGGGTAAATTTGTGATACCAATTGACTTTGTTGTATTGGAAATGGATGAGGATCTTAAGATCCCAATTTTGTTTAGAATTTTTTAGGACAGCATGAGCAATTATTGATATGAAGAAAGAAAAGATCACATTGGAAGTGAGTAATGAATGTATGGAATTTGATGTGCTAAATATAATGAAGTTAACACCGATAGAAGTTGCAAGTAGAATTGATTTTATTGATGTTATTGATGGATGCATTGAAGAAGTAATTCATGAGTGTTTAAGGAATGACTCTATGGAGAAATATAAGAAGCAAGAAGCTAATAATTAAATTTTTAAGGTAATCCTATACAAATCTTCTCAATGGAAATCAAGATTTGAACCTTTAAGAAGTGAGGATGATCCGAAGGACAATACACCTTGTCAGAAAGTCAAGGTGGAGCTCAAGCCATTGCCATCAAATCTCAGATATGCATTTCTTGACTGTAATCTTTAATTTCCTTTTATTGTTAATTCATCCTTGCCTAGTAATGATGTTGATGCTTTATGTGATGAGTTGAATAATCATAATAGTGCCATTGGTTATTCTATAAATGATTTAAAAGGTATTAGTCCTAATATATGTATGCATAGAATTCTTTTAAAGGATAATGCCAAGCCTTATATTAAAGGGCAAAGGCAGTTGAATCCCACTCTTAAAGAAGTGGTGAGAAAAGAAGTGACTAAGTTGCTTGATAATGGAATCATTTATTCCATTAGTGATAATAATTGGGTAAGCCCCATTCAGGTTGTACTAAAGAAGGGAGGCTTAACTGTTGTTAGAAATGAATCTAATGATTTGATACATACTAGAACTATCACAGGATGGCGTATGTGTATAGACTATAGAAATCTTAACAAAACAACTAGGAAAGATCATTTCCTTTTGCCTTGTATTGACCAAGTTCTTGAAGATTAGCAAACTTTTCTTAATTTTGTTATTTGGTGGACTTAGTGGATTCTATCATATTCCTATCCATCTTGAGAATGAAACTAAGACTACTTTTACATGTCTATATAGAACTTTTGCTTTTAGACATATGCCTTTTGGTTTATGTAATGCACTAGCTACTTTTCAAAGATGCATGTTTTCTATATCTAGTGATCTACTTGATGATTGTGTAAAAGTTTTTATGGATGACTTTAGTGTCTATGGTACTAGCTTTTCTAATTGTTTAGACAACCTATCTAAAGTACTTGATAGGTGTATTGAGCATGGATTAGTCTTAAACTGGGCAAAGTGCCATTTCATGGCACAAGAAGGCATAGTTTTTGGACATATGGTTTCAAAGCGAGGCATTGAAGTCAACAAGGTGAAGAAAGAAGTGATTGAAAAATTACCACCTCTAAAGTGTGTTAAGGATATAAGAAATTTTGTTAGACATGCAAGCTTTTATCGAAGGTTTATCAAAGATTTTTCAAAGATAGCAAAGCCATTGTGTAGATTACTTGCTAAGGAAGCTACTTTTGATTTTGATGATGCATGCCTGGAAGCATTCAAAATTTTAAATAAGGCTCTTATTTCCATACTTATCTTGCAACTACCTAACTGGGAGTAACCAGTTAAGATAATGTGTAATGCTAGCAACTTTGCTGTAGGGCTATTTTGGGCAAGCCTTATGTGATTTATTATGCCAATAAGCTAGTTGATGAAGCTCAAATCAACTATACCATTATAGAAAAGGAGCTTCTTGCTATTTTTTATGCATTTGAAAAGTTTAGAGGATACCTTATGGGGTAAAAGGTGATTGTTTATTCAGATCATGCTACTCTTAAGTATCTTCTAAGAAATAAAGATGCAAAACCTAGACTCCTACATTGTATCTTGATGCTTCAAGAGTTTGATTGAGAAGTGAGAGACAAGAAAGGAAGTAAGAACTTCATAGCGGATCATCTATCAAGGCTAGATCAATATGGATTAAAGAAGCATGATGATGGTGTGCCAATCAATGAGACATTTTAGGGTGAACATCTTCTGAGTGTCACATCAAAAGAACTTCTGTGGTTTACAAATATTGCAAATTATCTTATAAGTGGTATAATTCCTTATGGTATGGATTGTAGACAAAGGAAAAAGTTCTTACATGACTGTAGATTCTACTATTGGGAGGAGCTGTTACTTTACAAAAGGTGTGCAGATAGTTTGATTAGAAGATGCATTCCTTAAGGTGAAATCCAAGATGTTTTGAAGCATTGTCATTCTTTCAATGTTGGTGGACATTTTGGAGCATCAAAGACAACATCTAAGGTACTACAATCTAGTTTTTGGTGGCCTACTTTATTTAAGGATGCTAGAGAATATGTGCTTACATGTGATAGATGTCAAACGATGGGGAATATATCAAAGAAACACGAGATGCCTTTGAAAGGGATTCTTGAAGTCAAAATCTTTGATGTATGGGGAATAGAATTCATGGGTCCATTTCCTAGTTCCTTGGGTTATAAGTATATTTTGTTCATGATTGATTATGTCTCCAAGTGGATAGAAGCAATGCCGATAGTGACAAATGATGCTAGAGTGGTTAAGAAAATGCTTAAGAAAGTAATTTTTTTGAGATTTGGTACCCCTAGAGCATTGATAAGTGATGGAGGTTCACATTTTTATAACCATGTGATTGAAGCTCTCTTGATGAAGTATGGAGTAACACACAAGGTTGCTACTCCATATTACCCACAAACAAGTGGACAAGTTGAGGTGAGTAACCGAGAAGTTAAATGGATTCTTGAGAAAATAGTTTCCTTATCAAGGAAAGATTGGGCGTTGAAGCTTGATGATGCATTATAGGCATATAGGACATATTTTAAGACTTCGATAGGCCTTACTCATTATTAATTAATTTATGGGAAGTCATGTTATTTACCCGTAGAGCTTGAGCATATGGCATATTGGGTGACAAAAGCTTTAAATTTTGACTTGATGAAGGCAGGTAAGAAAAGGTTACTTTAGCTTAATGAACTTGATGAGTTGAGAATGAATGCTTATGAGAATGCAAAGTTATATAAGGATCACACTAAGTTATGGCATGATAAGCATTTGATCAAGAATGAATTTCATGAGGGAGAACTTATTTTGCTTTATCATTCAATATTGAAATTATTTCTAGGTAAGTTGAAATCACATTGGTCAGGTCCTTTTATGATTGTTAAGGTATATCCTTATGGTGCAGTGCACATTACTAATAGTAAAGGGGAAATCTTCAAGGTAAATGGACATTTTCTCAAGCCTTACTTGATCGATGAAGTAACTACTTCGAATCAATCTATCTCTCTCTACTTCTTGATGAAATAAAGGTAAGACTTTTAACTTTAACATGGTAGCACTAACAAATTTTTATTTTATTATACATGTTTTACATATTATGTTCCTATTTCATTTAATTAGAAAAATTACTTTAGTTTTTATAGTTACAAAGTTATTTTTATAAGGTTTTCAAAATCACACATTTTTAATTTCATATTATTTTTTTTCTTTAGTTTATTTTACTTATTTTCTTTACTTGCATACTCTTAGTTTTAGTATACGTTTGGTATATTATTAGTATATATTTAGTTTATGATTAATTTTTATCTCATTTTCATGCATTCCTTTTACATATATTATTTAGTTGATAAGTTAGAATTAATTTGTGCATAATAGTGACTATCACGAGTCATTACAGTGTAACAAGTCGTTACAGAGACACAGTGTGCCAAGTTATTTTGAAAAGGATGACTTGATTTAAGAATGAAGGCATATAATGAGTTGTTACAGCATTGCGACTCATAATAGAGAGTCAGCGTGCTGAGTTGTTACGCTTGGCATGACTCGACCCATCATGTAAGAAGCTGTAATGAGTCGTTCCTAAGAATTGACTTGAAATAGAGACACAACATGCTGACTCGACACACTGTGCCGAGTCATCCCACCTTCACACACATATGCATTTCACAAATTAAACTACACACACTTATAATAATCCTAAATTAGCACCTTTTACATCTTTTAATTAATGTTTATTTATTTTTAAATTCAAATTTGGATTGAAAAGTTGTCTTATTATTTCAAAAAGGGTCAAACCTTTTCACATTTCAACACACCTTTTAACATCCACACACACCTTTTCACATTACTTTTACATAACTATTCACCAAACCTTACACCCCTACATCTTACACCCCTATAACACCTATTTATACACCCTTTTGACCACCCAATCTCCCATGTCTTCAATTCTCAAAAACGAAAACGAATTTCAATATTTAAACATGCTTACACATATATTCTTCATTCATCTTCTTTATTCTCTCTTCCATAACCAGAAACTTTTCATCTCTTCTTTATACCATAAAAAAAATGCTAATCGAATCCCACCTACCCTCTTATTTCATGTTTCCATTTTCATTTCTTATCCTATACATATTTCTATAAAATTCTAAGTTTATTCAAGGAAGACTAACGTTATGGGTAAGACTAGAAGATCATCATCCAAGAGACCACACATTGAATAATCACCCCAAGAAGAGGAGGAAAATCTGAGTAAGACTTACAAGGCTAAGTTTCTAATCCTTTCACATGTAGAAGGAGCTAAGTTGACAATAATAAGGTTTAGAGAAATCTTGGGTTGTAAGTATATTCCTAACTCTCTCTTAAAAAATATGGGTATGCATGAAGTGTTTGATTAATTGCTCACTCAATGTAGTCTTTAGAAAATTGTCTCTATGCATGAGGATACTTATGTTGATTTAATTACTGAGTTTATACTACCTTGGATGTTAATGAGAACAATTCACAAATTCTAGAATTTAGAATGGAAGGAAAGAATCACTAACTAACCTATTCTTTCATGAATTGTGTGTTTGGTTTTAAAAAGGAAGGATTATGTGATCCCCCATCTAATTTCAAGTTGAACGAATTCTAGACATTTTTTATTGATTTGCAAACCCCATTTTAACCTAAAAAATCAAAGGCAATGTTCATTAAAGATATGACATATTGGTTGTTGCATAAGGTCCTAGCATGTGTTATTTTTCATAAGTTTGAGTTTAATAGGGTTTCTGCACAAGAAATGTTTCTTATACAAGATATCAATCTATTGGACTTATTGGATATTTAATCAGTTATTGTCTTATGCTCCACGTATGGATTCACCCTTAACAGATGGGCATGTGATCACAATAGTTGCAAAGGCCTTAATGTTGATTTTGTCGGTTATACTTACAAGGTTGAATGCTCTTATTTTACTAACCACGCTTTTGTGAGAGGAGAAGTTGTTGATGCAGGATTTCAATTTATTCCCACCCGATCACATTCATGTTGGTGTGGAATTGCTGGACCATCATGAGTTGAGGAACCACCTATCGAATATCAAATAGAAAGTGTCCTGGAAGAAGAACTTCCTTAATATCAACCATATGGAGCTATTCCATTGCTTACTTACCATGTTAAAAGTGCACTGAGCTATTCAAGTGACAACCCTCCTATTTGGGATTAAATTCTAAAAAAGTAAATTGCCATGCAAGGGCAATTGAATGAAATGGCATTTCACCAAAAACAATTGGCTCATCATCAATAGAAATTAGAGTACAAGTTGAACCAATACTTTTCTCAATTCAGACACTTAATTAAGTCTCCACCCACTTCTCCAACCAATGATTAAAAAAGTACTTCTATCCTTTCCTTTGATTTTCTTTTCCTTACATTGAGGACAATGCATGCTTTTAAGTGTGGGGGAAGGGATAGATACATAGATACATTAGTATTAGTATATTAGTTACTTATATATTAGGGTATTATATTAGTTTAAATTTTTGTGTATTTGCATTAATGTTGATTATTCATTTTCTCTTATATTTAATAAGTAGTCATCCTTAATAGTCTTCTTAATTTTGATTGAAGTTAATATGTTTTTTTAATAGTGAATTTTTATTGCTCAATTGGTAGAAGTCTAAGTTTTGTGTAGTATAAGTAATAAGTTTATGTTTTTATCTCTTTTTATTATTTCTAAAATCTAAAGAATGTATTAGTCAACTTGCTAACTATGCTTTAGGCTAAGTAGTCATCATTTAAGTTTTGGCTTTCTTAAGGACTTAGGTAACCTTAGAGAAACTATAGCCATAATACATAAAACATTTGCTTTTCAATAATGGATGAGGACAATGAAAAAATAATAATATGTAAATACTGCTTGTGATATGATGCATCTTGAGTAAGTTGTGTGCAAATGAGTATGCTCCTTAGTTGCATTCATTTGAAAAAGGATGTATAATGTCACAAGTAGATTGATCTCGAGTAAGTTGTGTGCATTTGTGTTTGCTCCTCATTTGCATTCATTCAGAAAGAGTACATCTAGTAAATATACTTATGAATAAAAGTCTAAAAATGCCATGGAAAAGTAAGTTATTATGTGTGCTTAACATTATCTCTAGGTTGTTTTTGTCTCAAGACTCCCTAAGTTTGAAGCATGATTATTTTGGCTAAGAAGCTTGGTTAGAACTTTGACTTTGCATTTTTTGATTTTATTCTTAGTAGATTGAGATAAATTGGTGATCTTATTACCTATGTTATAAAACTTGTTTATTTTACCATTATTGAGCATTGAAAGTTCAATTATTCAATTATTTTTCTTCTAACTTCATTCATGATTAAAGTGACTTGTTAAGGATGTTACATTTTTTTTGGGAGTAAATGAAAATTTTGTTAATCTTTTTCATATTAGATCTTTTATTTGCTTGAGGCAAACAAGGTCTAAGTGTGAGGGAGTTTGATACAATGCAAATATGCATAGTTATTTAGTATGTTATAAATGTTGTTTTTTTTTAATTTTAGTTAAGTTTGTGTGTTTATTGAGTTATGAAAATGTTATTTTTAGTTCCAAATTCTTTTTATGTTTTTTGTATGTTCTATATATGTTTTAGGTTCAATTAATGCATTAAAAGGACTTTGGACTTGTTAGAATGAAGTATGAAGCTCAAAAAGCAAAAGGAAGTTGAATTGATACTGTGCTGACTCGTTGAAACCGGAATGAATCATGACAGAGCTAATCCGTGCCTTGTCATCTTGGTGTGCCGAATCATTGCATCACCAAAAGAGATGCAATTTTTTTAGCTTTAAGCAGTTTTTGTATTTTGGCCAGAACTTTTTCTACAGACATCCAAATGAGGTGATTAAAGTTGTCCTAGAAAGATAACTCAAAGATCTTGAACTTTTATGAAGGAAAAATTTCAAGATAAAGTCATATAAAGGAAAAAATTCCCTAGAATTTACTATATATACATAGAGTTGTGACCCTTCAATCAAAAGGGTACCTTTCCAATTGTAACTTCTTTTAATCACCTATAGGGTCTATATATATGTCAATTGTAACCTGTAATAAAGGGACTAGAGAGAGAAATATCTCAATTATATATAAAGAAATCTATGAGAAAAATATATAGTATTAGAATTAGAAATGTAGATTTTCATGAGGACTTAGTTTATTATTTTGAAGATCAAGTTAGCAAGCAATAAGAGAAGATTGCTCTACACCAAGAAAATACTAGAAGGCTTAGTAAAAAGGGTTTTTTCAAATCTCTTTCTTCTTATTTTGTTGTTCTTTAACTATGTTTCTTGGCTAAGTCTTGTTTGAGAATTGTAATGATGAATTAAATAAGAACTACATTTTTTGTCTTATCTTGTTTATAATTTAATTTCAATTAGTGCTTAATTAAGTTATTTATGATTGATCACCATATGTAAGTTATTTTAATCAAATTAATTACAATGAGAGTTGGAGTAATTTAGTGGATGTATAATTGAGATTACTTAAAAATTGGATTTACTTGAAAATAAGGAATTCATCTTAAGGGAAACAATTAGTAGATTTACTTATGATTTCCTTATCTATCTCTACAATACACTGAGAGAGCCTCTAGACTCTAGATGGGAATATCCTTAATTGACAATGAGAGTTGCTTTTATGGATTTATTTGTAAAATGTGATTTATGATTTTCTCTTATCTTTAAAATACACCGAGAGAGCTTGTAGACTCTAAGAGGAAATACTTCTAATTGATAACAAGAGTTACTTTTAGGGACTTTACTTTAATTTGACAATGAGAGTTTCTTTTAAAGATTATACGCATTAATTTCCAATCAATATGTTTTATGATAATCTATTATAAGTTCTCATTTATATTCTGAATTGTGATTTTCATACATATATGTATTTGCTTGTTATTTATGTTTAGTGTTATAGTATATTAGTAGTAATTAAATTTCTTAATTAGTTTCAATTATTATCTTGACTTAGTTTTGCCTACCCATATGAGTAACTAATCAGTTAATATAAAATTCTAATCAGTTAATTCTAAAAGGTTAATGTAACATTCCCCAATTCCCAGTGTTTGACACCATACTTACTTTATACTAAGTCCTTAGAGACTACGGTTATATAATTCAACTCACTTCATGGAGCCTAAGTCTATTTATTTTTTAAAAAATGAAATAAATGGGCTGCGCTAAATCTAAATTAATTTTAATTACTAGAAATGGGCCTAAGGTCTAATTAATTTTAAAAAAGAAATAAATTAAATTAGTGGGCTAAAGTCTAAGTTAATTTTATTAATTAAAAGTGGGCCTAAATTTAATTTAGCCTAAATGGGCCTAAATTATTTAAAATATAAAAACCATTTTTAAGCCATTAATTAAATGATTTTGATCATAATGTGGGCTTGGGGCCCAAAGAACTAAAAGATCTAAAAACAAAACCCAAACAAAAAAATCATAACAAAATCATACCAAACACATGATTTATGTGATTTTTTTTTTAAAAAACCCTAAATCAATTTACATTAAACCCTAAATTAATCTACACCTATCACTGATTTTAATTGATTTTTACCCAATTGAACCTAAATTACTAATCAATTTTAGTGCAGATAATATAAAATTCTACTATTTTCCACTATTAGGGTTATTATAAACTATTGTGTAGAAATTAAAATCAAATTAATTACAACATACAACAAAAGCAAATTAAAAGAATGCAGAAATTATAAATCCTAAATCCTACGGGGGTTTTATAGATCTTAATCCATTGCATTCCATGGATTCTTCCAATAGTCACTGCCCAAAATAACATATCTCCAATCTCATCTCTAAAGTACCACAAAACATCAAATAAAACAAACAAAAAAAATTAATTTGTAATGAATAAGTCAAAAAATAAAACAAAGAAATCAAATCAAAATAAGAGAGAAAAAAGAGAGAGTACAAGATGCTATGCAAATGCTGTTTGAATGCCCCTCAGATTAGGATTGTCACCATTTTGAGATTGACTATATTGTTTTTTCTTAATTCTCAGGACTTTCAAAACAAAGAACGTATCATTTTTTGCTATAGCTAATTAGGGTTTTTTATTCTCTCTGGTTTTTTTCGCTGCTCTTTTTCTCTAAGGTTTTCTCACAGCTTTTCTTTAGAGTTTTCTCATTACTTTTCTTCATTTTTTTTACAGACTCTATCTCTTAGCTTTTAAAGCCTGGCCTAGAAACCCCAACTCCTGTGATCACATAGGAAAGTTGCATGATAGTTTGGAGCGAGATTAGGAGTCTGCATATTATTTTTTGAATTTTTAAAATCAAGATAATGAGATGACAAGCAATAAGGTTTTAAAAAAATCAAAGACATGGCATCCTGGACTAATGAAAAATAATAAAATCGGCGTAAAAAATCATGTAAAAATCACTTTTTTATGAAAATTGACATTTCAAAATGTTGATTTTACGTAATGTTGACTGGCATTATGTAATGACTATTGGCAATAAATGCCAAATGACTATTTTTCATTTTTTAAAAATAAATTATAAAAATTGTCATTGGAAATTTCTAATTTCTATAAAAAAAAATCCTTTTAAAAACCTATTTTGCAATTAAATCCATAAAAAATGTTGCAATTTAGTCTTTTAAATCATGAAACTTGACACTAGAGATCAATTATCAATTAGATTTTCATTATAGGAGCTTTCATCACATGCGTGCATAATTGCATCCCAAAATTGGATGCTTACAGTTGCCCTCATTTGTCACTGTTTGCAAATTACGGCAAAGCAATAGTAGCACATAATTTAAAAAGAAAGAATTAGGGTACTTCATTATATCCTAATCGACCTACTGATGCTTAAATTGCTGAGCAATTTTAAGCAAGATGCTATGTTTGGCATACTTCACTATATTTCCTATGGAACGTATAGTGAGACATATGAAAATCAGTTTTGCTATATTCCATATAGGACGTTTAGCATTTCATGATTTGAGAACATGCTATAGCTCTTATGGAACATCTAGCAATAATGCCATAACTACTATGTAGTGTCTGGTGAACTAGACTATATTCCTTTTAGGACATCCAGTAATAGTGGATTTTATTATATTCCTCATGGGACTTTTTAACGAAATGAATGTAATTATTCTCGCTATATTCCCTATGAGACATCTATCTAATGAGCCTTGATTTGAAAGAAGTGTTATAGTTCTTATGGAATGTGTAGTAATTTGGTGATTTAAAATTTTCCTATATTCCTTGCAGGATGTTTAGCGATTCGTGATTTGAAAAATGTGCTATAGTTCATATGGAATGTCTAGCAATGATACTATAACTACTATGTAGTGTCTGGTAAACTACACTATATTCCTTTTGGGATGTCTAGTGATAATGAATTTTGTTGTATTTCCTATGGGACTTTCAATGAAATGAATGCGATAACCTCATTATATTCCTTGTGGGATGTCTAGCAAGCATTGAAAATGGTGTTGTAGTTCCCACAAAATTTCCAGCGATTTATAATATGCTATATTCCTTATAGGATGTCTAGCGACATCACCATAACTATTGTGCAGTGTCTGGTGGTAAAAAGTATAAAAAAGCTCATGTTATAATTACTATTGAAGTGTATAACATATGGAATTTAAAATTCATGTTATGACTATTGTGTAACACAAAACATGACAATTTTGAACATTTATGTTTCAGCTATTTTATAACAAAAAATGAATTTTAAAATCTTTTGATTTAAAATGATGCATGTAAAATTGCAAAATTGCATTCCATAATTATATTCTGCATTCTGTACTTGATAGAAAAATTCAAAATTTAAATATAGATGCAATTAATAATGATTCATTTATTGATAGCATGAGTTTAATGAATTAATTTAGGAATCCAATCCTAATCAAGATGTAATTATGGATGAAATTATAAAGATAATACTTGATTTTGAATGCATGCACAATCAACGGACCACAATGGATATTTTTTATTTATAAGAAGCTTCCCCCTTATTTTCAATGCAATTCTTTCATTTCCCTCTCCATATCTTTTTTTTATTTCTTCTTTTAATTTCTTGCTTATCTGTAGTCCAATTAATGATATGTCATATCCTATGGATGACCCACCACATAGGCTATACAAAGGAGTAAAGATTCCAGCTAATCTAGCCATTGTGCCTCTCCATTTGCCTCAAAATAACTTTGGACTTTGAGAGGGTTCTACTATGCTTCCTTTGACTTGCATTCACTTTCATAGGTGCATAGACATGAGTAATAAGGTAACATTCCCTCATTTTTATTTATTTTAAGAGATGTTGCACAACTAGTCTAGGCCTCCAGGTTCAAATGATTTATTGTTGGGCTTCTAACTGCTCAAGGGAGGTCTGATTGTTATTCCCTATTTGCTTTGACTGAGCAATGGATGGATACCACCCACACATTCCACACTCAGGTAGGTGAGTTGACCATTTCACCCATGAGTTTCTCAGCTATCATCGGGATCACCTTTAAAGGGACTCCCATTTCCTTTAACATTAGTTACTATAGTCTCCCCGAGCATGCATGGAGTCAGTTTGTGTGAGAATTGATTGGATTTTTCCTGACATGGAAGAATAGGAAGAACATTGTTCTTTCATCATTGGTCGAGGGATTCATATACCTTCCCACCATCGTACCTTACCAGATTACTCATAAGGCAAGGTGATTCCTCTTAATCTTGCTTGTCACGACCCTCTTTAATGACACTGGCCACAAAGTCAATATTGCACTACTCAGCCCTCTTCATCATTTAGACTGAGTTATCACCCTTGACTAGGGATTTATGATGCTAGCTTATTTGTACTATAGATTCAACACTGTCTGTAAAGGCACTGTCAGCATGTATGACTTCTAGCATGTCTTGCACGTGCGTTTGTCCCCTTTTCATTTCTCTTCTTCTCTTTTCCTTTTTTTTCTTTTTGTTGACTTATTCTCTCTTTTAGATTTAGAGCATAAAGATTGGGCTAATTTGTGGCTTCAAGGCTATCAGCTCTGACAGGAGTCTCCATCTGATATGGAGATGGGTTATTTTCGTCTAGCGATTGTCAGGAATACTCTATAAACCTACCATGATTAGTTGAACATTGTTAAGTGGTACCTAGTAAGAAAATAAAATCATTAATATTTAATGATCTAATAAAAGTTAAACTTAATTAATCCTTATTTTTCATATCTATTATGATTGGCAAGAGCGAGCTGATAATGTCTAATGATATGATTTCATGAATGTCGTAGTATGACTTGAGGATGTGACTTGCTCCCTGGTTATGGTTGTCGGATGTGGTATTTCGGAGAGCGGGTATATTGATGGCACTTTGGACCTTCCCAATGCTATATTCCTATTGTTATGGCCCACTTGACGATTTTATAGTTCCCAGCTAATAGGTTCATAGTTGAGGGAGGCATTACAAGGTTATGATGCCATAATTTTTTTTGGAATAGTCCCATCATTATCAATAGTATATGCATTAGAACTTCTTAGAGCAAGTTCCTATTCATCAGGCTAAGGTAACTTCTAATTATTTCTTTTTTGAAACTCTCTAATCACTTACTATTTTCTTATAGTTTGCTTTTCATAGATTAAGGACGTTTGCTACCCTACTAATGAGGTGTTGGAGGAGGCGGTCAGAACTACTCAATGGGTTAAGATTGCATAGGAGAGTCAGGCTACCCTTAAGTCTGAGATTGCACATGAGGTCCTCAGGCCTAGACCTAGTCATGCATAGCATACTCAGGACATTGGAACTAATTGTAAGGGAACCTTTCCTTGTGCTATTTTTGGCAATGTTCCTCTTCCTGATAGATCCATGCTCTATTGGGCTCCTACTGTTCAGGCTCTGATTAAGTAAAAAATACATTTTGGTAATGTTCAAATCCTAAGCTTTTCTCTAGTAGGTACTTCTTATGTGAGTTTGTTTACCTTATTTCTTGTATTACTTGTACACTTGGTATTGATGTTAGTACAACTTTACAAAATAGGTCACTCGGACACAGGTAGAGTATTTTTACGAACTCTTCTTGTCTCAAAGGTTATTTACCATACAAGTAACAGATAGTTGGCGGGTAAGTATATACACTTATTATGCAAATGTATGCATGTTAAGCATGAAATTCATATGATATGATGCTTCCCATATGTGTAGAGTTATTCATGGGATCTATAGCGGGAGATTAAGATGCATCACTAATGGCTTAGTGACTCAGGTCTTACAGTGCTGGTACTTTATCTGGTAGACCTCTAAATACCTATCATTGTGATGACCTTAGTAGAGGATGGAGCCTATGGCTTGATTTTAGAGCTTGGGATTATTGATTCTAAGCTGTCTTTATCTCTGATTTGCAGTTATGTCAAACTACCTTTTTGTATTGATCTATTTCAAATTTACCTTTCTTAAGATTAGACTTGGATGAATGAATGGTCCTAAGTGACTTTAATGATTTTTTTTATATACCTTAACTTTTTTCTAAGCTGCCCTTTTGGGTGTTCAACTTAGCAGGCATGCCTTAACTTTTGCCTAAGCTGCTATTTTAGGTTTTCAACTTACTGAGCTTCTTATTTTTACTTTTTAAATCTGAGTCATGATACAAGCTATAAAGCCACTCGAATTTTCTAGATACAAGAGGATGCAAGCATTACATGATGAGTCTTAGAAGAAGAAACAAAGGCACCACTAGAACAAAATGGTCTCATAGAGCTAGTCTTAATATTTTATATTTTGTTTTCCTTTCTAGTGCTTCTGTATTGTAAATAAGATAGAACATTCAATGTCATAAAAAAATTTCAATTTCAATAAGATTCATTAATTAGGGCAAAAATGAGTATATTTGCTACATTACATGACATAACTTATATAATTAGCTAGTCCTTTTAGATTTTCTAACTGAATATTTTTCTTTTACATTTTATTTTCCTAATTTTTGCTTGACAAGCACTTTATGGGTTTTTAAACCAAGACCTCTTTTTATTTTATTTTATTCCCTACTTTTTGCCTACTAGCCCTTTACATGTTTTTTGAACAATGAGAATGTCTTAATTTTTGCCTGACTAACCTTTTCAACTTTTATAATCAGTGAACTTTTAATTTTCTTTATACTAATTGTATTTATTTTTATAGATAGAATTTCCCGAGGTGATCTAAGCTCATAAGCTCCATGAACTCATTCCCTTTAAGATCAGATATCTTGGTAGCTCCCTTTGGTAGAATTAACTTGACTAAGTATGGTTGTATACACCTAATTTCAGAATGAAGAGTTATGAATGTGATAGAGGACTCTAATGATAAAAATATCATGAATAGGTCCTTTATTCTTAAGCTTTAAAATTCCAAGGGTCTAAATGTATCTTTTAAAGGAAGGATTTAGTATTTTCAAGGACTAAATTGCAATATTTGTTAGGACCTAATTGTAAAACTTAAAATCTTTTAGGGGTCCTTTTATAATTAAAAAAATGTAGAAATTTCATAATTTTGACCAAAATTATGTAATTCCTATTGGAATTACATAATTCTGATCAGAATTATGAAATTCTGGTTAGAATTGCATAATCCTAGTTGGAATTAGACTCTTCCATTTTTTTTTATTATCTTTTTTAGGAAATTAAATTGCTTTTAATTCAATCCTAATTGGTCTAAAATTCCTAAATGTGATTTTAAGAATTAATCCTATATTTTTAGGAATAAGAATCACGTTAGAATGGAATTTTGGAGCTAGGGTTTTAGGTTTTCTTTTACTATATAAAGAGGATAGTAAGGAAGAGATAAGGAGGAGGAATTTTAGAGAAAAGAAATTTGGAGAGGTAGCAATATACTTTTTTAAAGCTTTGGAGTTTGTTCATTGGTAAAAAAGACCTTTCATTCATTCTTTATTCTTAAAAGGCTTTTTAAATTATGTGCTTGAAGAATTGTTTTATTTTTCTTTACAAAATCCTCTTCATTTTATCAATTGATTAAAGATCTTTGGATAATTTTTGAAGAGCAAGATTCAAAGACTTATCAAGAATGGTGATTTACAAATATGAGGAGCATCTCAATCAATCATAAGCATCATCATCTTATTCTTATTCTATTTTTATTTATTTCTTTTTGATATTATTGATTTTTTTTTTAATTTTTCATTTGAGTTACTATTATAATTTATTCATTAATCAGATTTTTATTTCATTTTTATGGCGATTACTGTGGAAAACACATGGTGACCATCATTTAGAGTAATGAACCCATAGGAGATCCATGGAATGCCATGGATAAGAACTTGTAGAGACATAGTCTCTAGGGTTTATTATTTTATTTTATTTCATTTAATGCCTTATTTTTTGTTAATTATTTTATGAATTATTGTAATAGCCCCAATAGAGGGAGTAGTGAAATTATGTGTGGTTGCATGCTTATCTTAATTGAATTGGTTAGTAAAACTAGGTTTCAATTAGGTAATTATTTAAAATCAATAAAGGAAGCAGATTAATTTAGGTTGTTCGATAATAAAATTAGGGTTTTATTAAGGATTAAATTAATTATTTGTTTAATCTTATTTAATTGTTTTTTTTATGTTTTTATTTGTTTTTGGGCTTATTTATTATTTTTATGTGCTTTTGGGGCCTTAAGCCCATTTTAGGTCTTGATTTATTTATTTAAGTTTAGGTTATTTTCTTTTAGCTCATTTCACTTAATAATTAATTAGGTTTAATTAATTTAAATATACGTTTAGGCCTATAATAAATTAGATTTTAGATTAAAAATATCTTTATGCCCATTTAGTTAATTAGACATAGACCCAGTGACTCAATTTAATTAATTTAGACTTAGCCCACTTAATTTAAGTTTTTTTTTTTCATAATTTGTAGATTTAAGATCACCATTTAATTAAAAGATGTAGAATTAGGTCCACTAATTTAAATATTCCATAACTTGTAGAATTAGGCCCATTTTTTTTTTATTAAAACAAGTAGACTTAAGTTCATTTAATTAAAATCAAAAGGAATTAGGTCTTCAAGATCACATATAAATTAAAAAATATAGATTTAACTTATTTATTTAAAATCCATGTAGATTAGATTAACTTAGGGATTATATGATTTATTGAATGCATTATTTACTTGTATATTTCATGACTACTTTGCCTTAGAGTTAATTGTTTTAGGCTTTATATGAAATTGCATGTAAATAGAGAATAAGATACTAATTCATAAAGTAATTCTAAATGAACACAAGACTAAAAGAAGTTGGTATTCCATGTCCAAAATCTCTTGGTTGTGGTGCTAGCTTTCTTTTAGGGAATCGAGTACCGCCTTTTCGATTTGTCCCAGTTATTACCCTGGGTGGCAACTCCTCATCTCCATGCTATATCTTTGTGGCAATCGTTAGTGTGTTCTCTAGAGCCCTAAGTTTAAACAATGTCGCGGTTGATAAAATCTTGGATGCACACTAAACCCTAATGTCTACAGTGGCGACTCCACTAGGGATAAGAGATACTGATTCTACTTGTGTTTTTTAGAAATATTTTATTAATTATTATTTTATTCTTGCATTCATTCTGCATGTCCTTACTAAACCAATGGCATTGGTTTATGATTCCATGACTCCATTAGGTTCATGGGGTTATAGATTGGCTAACCATCACTCTTAGCCTTAACTCAGTCCAAGAGAGATTACTGGGCTTATCTAATCAGAGCCTGTAACCCAAGTTCTTAGGGGGGTAGTCTTCTCTCGAGTTTACAAAGGATGTTGTGCCCCTCTGACCTGAGCCTGTAACTCATATCCTAAAGGAGGGCATCTTGCTAAGGGAACCTTAACCTTTTCACCAAACCTTAACCATATATAATGGCTTAGTTATTTCCCCTAGGATCTACTCAAATTGCTTATGAATGTTGCCATGAGGTATTTCTATTTATAAAGGCCCAAGCCGATACTTTTAAAGCCCATATGGATTAATAAAGATTATGCTAATCTTTTATATCTAGAAATACTATTTCTATGTTTTACTACTTTAAGAGATTTGGCATGCATGTCGGTTCTTGATATCCCCTATTGATATTAAGGCCAAGACCAAAGATCCTAGGAAAAGAGACTCGCCATTGAATATGTGTGCGTGATAAATAAGGTTGGAAGGATGTATGTACATCTAACTTGGTTTGTTACTTGCTACTTGTTACATAGCATGTGCATTATGCATACATGCATCTTATGCATCATACTAAAAATTTTTCTTTTAGCCATCATAGATTCATCTAGGTCTTCCTGTGTTTGGAGTAAAAAAGGTGGTAGACTAGTGAGAACTGATTCAAGCCCCCAATTGCTCATGAAAGAGATCCTTAGTAGACTGGAAAAGAGCCCTATTAATCCGCTCTATTTATAAGCTATGCAACCTAAACAAACCAAAAGAATGGAACAACAAGAGGGAGAAAATTGGACCCTAGAAGACGTTGAAGGAGCACTAATGGACGATATGAGAGCAATGATGAAAGACGAATTAAGATAAGCTCTAACGGGACTAATGCCACCACCTGTTGTTGCTGCACCACTAGTCGCGGTCGATCCACCTGCCACTGTTGCACCACTTGCTACTGCCAACCCACATGCTATTGGTCCACTATCTATTAACAATGACAATACTAGGGAAATGAATCTGGATGATGTTGAGAGTTATACAATTGGAAAAGTGAAAAATGGATCACTTGAGCAAGTTCAAGAGACAAAATCCAAACAGATGAAGGCATTAACTCAGAAGATGTCTAAGGTGGAAGAGGTTATGAGGGGACAAGGTCTAGGATACCCATTTAACTTTGATAATGTGATGTAATTTGGGGAAGACAGGCTACCTAACAAATTCAAGATGCCACAACTGCAAAAGTTTGATGGTACTAGGGACTCGAGGATTCTCTTTAGTCAATATACAACTACTATAAGTACTACTAAGGCTTCTTTGTCTATGGTTACTAAGCTATTTGTACTATCATTAAAGGGTATGGCTGTTAATTAGTATAATGGGTTAGAGAAGTCTATTCGAGCATATTGGAGGGAGTTGTGCATTGCTTTTCTAAAGCAATATGACTATAATACTAGGCTTGAGGTGACCATAAGAGATCTAAAACTAACTAAGCAAAAGCCCAATGAATCATTTTCAGATTTTCTAATTAGGTTCATGAAAAAGGCGAGAATGATGAAGAATAAATTGGCAGAGAAGGATCAGGCTAAGATGATAGTTTAAAATGTGTCAGCTATCCTAGTGGAGAGGTTGCAAATGATGAACCCCAAGATGTTCGTGGACCTTTATGATGATGGGTTATAGGCTGAAGAGATTGAAAATGAGAAAAAGAAGGCCACTAGGAACACTGGAGTGAGAAATTACCCAACTGGGGGCATGCAACAAGGAATTGCCAGCCGAGTCATAGGAGTTCATGCCATCCAACAACCTAGGAGATTCTCAAATTTCAACCAACCCTTATCTAAAGTCCTAGACCATCTCTTCCAAAAAGGCCTCCTTAGACCCTTAACCCCTTATAGACCACCAAACTCAAGCCTCCCTGGTTTTGATCAAAATTATTATTATAAGTTTCATCAAGTTGTTGGCCATTCTACCAACTCTTGCATGCATCTTAAACGTGAAATCCAAAACCTCATAGACTTTAGAAAGATCATGACCTTGAAAAGTCAAGTCTGAACCCAAACGCTTGAAATAATCCTTTCCTAAATTACTGAAACATGCCACCCCTAACCACCATGATGATTAACTCAGGAGTAAGCAAAGAAGAAGTGATGAACTCTTTTAAGGATAAAACCTTAAAATTACTGAGAAATCTCCTAACTTTCCCAAAGGTGTGGAAGAGGTAAGAGACTTGCTGGGTCAGCCCTCAGGCAAGTTTGATTATAAGGTGTTTTACTCTAAACCACCTTCTTTTGAGATATCCATTGACTTAATCGAGCCTACATGATGGGGTGAGTAGTTCAATGATGAAAAGCTATTAGTTAAAAAGGAAAAATCTATGGTTGAGGTATGGAAAGAAAATAAGAAAGATCAGACTATAGGGGTGATTGATATTTGGTATAGTTCTAATGAGGAAGGCACTTAAGGGTATAATGTATGGGTAGATAATCCTGAAGTCAGCCATGTTACCAGAAGTAGGAAGGGTTATAAGCCAATAGAGAAAGCTATAGAGAGAGAAGAAGATGTTGAAGGAGAATACTCAAATGAACATGGCGATGACTTAATTCTCAAACAGCTCAAGAAAGCAAAGGCCAACGTAAGCATTTGGGAGCTCTTGATGCATTCAAGTAGCCATAGAAAAGCTCTGGTTAAGGCCCTGACTATGATGAATATTGAAACTATAGCAACCCCTGAAGCAATGGTAGCCAAAGTTATTGAGAAAAAGCATGGGGTCATTACTTTCTCTAATGAGGATTTACTTATGGAAGGAATGAACCATAATAAAGTACTATTCATTCCAACTGAAGTAAGACGGAAGAGGACCAATTATGTGATGGTGGATGATGGGTCTACAATTAATGTTTGCCCACTACAAATCCTACCCAATTTAAGAGTGAAGGTGGAGGATTTGGCAAAATTAGACCTTGTAATAAGAGCTTATGATGATAGCACAAGGAGTGTAGAGGGAACATTTATGGCTTCTATAAAGATTGGACCTATAAAAATGATGGTGGTATTCACCGTGCTAGATATTCATGTCACTTATGCCCTTCTTTTGGGTACACCTTGGTATTATATTTTGGGAGGAGTGCCTTCGATCGTGCATCAAAATGTGAAATTCTTACTTGATGGGGAAGTGGTGACTTTAGATGCTAGTATGGGCAAGACTGTGTCCTTAGTTATTAATAGTCAAAAATAGGTAGTCACTCCTCCATGTTACTAGGTAGCCATGATTTCAGAGGGAGTCGCAATGGATCCAAGGGTTATGAACAAGGTCAAGAAGATGAATTACTGACCAGGACAAGGACTAAGGAAAAATGAGCAACGAAGCTCAAAACTGCCTAATTTCAAAACCCAAGATGACATAAGAGGATTGGGCTATATTGGAGTTGGGTTTAGCAACAAAAAGTTAAGAAGAAGGTTTTTTTAATGAGAATGGCCTAAGGAATTTGGGACCCTTGAAAGGTAACTTTATCAAGCAAGGGAAGGAGAAGTTCTACTAGGGTAAAAAGGAGCTTGTCTAAGTAGATGGTGTCAATGTCCCTGGATTTGAGATTTTTAAGAAATAGATAGTTGAAAAGCTAGTGCAAGACAACAAAGATGAGGGGATGAAGACAGTTGCCAAAAGGATGAAAACCAAAGACATTGAAGAACTACTTTGTCTGCCACCTAACAAAGAACAAGTACATGAATTAGTTAGTATCATTGATAATAGTTTTACTAATGTTTTTTATGAAGAAATTGATGTAATAACATTTAATCTATTCGAGGACAAAAACTTTATTTCCTTTATGGTCAATGATATAAATTATGGTTTGGCTTACTTGTGTGATGTTGATTCTAATGGTCTTGTGCATTTTAATAATGATTGTTCATGCATGTTTGACATTAATTCTATTTAATTAGATTCATTAAACATAGGCACCAATGAACAACCAAAACACATTTATATATCACATGACTTAACTCGTGAATAAAGGAAAAATTTTGAGAGGATATTAATAAAAGGAAAGGTAGTATTTGCTTGGTCCTATAAGGATATGCCAGGGTTAGATAGGGGAATTATGAAGCATCACATTCCAACATATCTTGAAGCTAAACCTATTAAGTAGAAACTTCATAAGTTAAGGCTTAAGTGGACATAAAAGATAATGGAAGAAGTCGCTAAGCAAATCCAGGCTAATTTTCTATAAGTTGTGGAATACCCTCAATGGTTGGCAAATATAGTACTAGTTCCCAAGAAAGATGGAAAAGTTTGAATGTGTGTAGACTTCAGGGATCTAAATAAGGCATGTCCAAAGGATGTTATTCCCTTACCCCATATTAATGTGAATGTGGATAGTGTAGCATCTAGTGCGATGTACTCTTTTTATGGATGGGTTCTCATGTTATAATAAGATAATGATGGTAATTATGGACAAGATCAAGACTACTTTCATCACGAAATAGGGAACATACTGTTACAAGGTGATGCCCTTCAGATTAAAGAACACAGGAGCAACTTATTAAAGAGTGACCACTGCCTTATTTCATGATATGATGCATAAGGAAGTGGAAGTTTATATTGATGACATGATGGTTAAGTCTAAAGTAAGAGAGGGACATTTTAAGGCTTTGGATAAGTTCTTAGCAAGAATAGAAAAATATAACCTAAGGCTTAATCCGAAGAAATGAATCTTTGGGGTAACTTTAGGAAAGTTATTAAGGCACATAGTCAGTAATAGAGGAATAGAAGTTGATATAGACAAGATCAAAGCCATCTAGGTGATGCTAGCTCCAAGAAAAGAGAAGGAAGTATGAGAGTTTATTGAAAAACTGTAGTACATCAGTAGGTTCATTGAGAGACTTACCATGGTTTGCGATCCGATCTTCAAGCTCTTTAGGAAGAATCAACTCGTGGAATGGAATGAAGAATGCCATAAAGGCTTTGATACGATTAAGGAATGCCTTACTAACCCACCTATATTAAGGCCACCAAGATAAGGTAAGCCTTTAATCTTATATTTGGCTTTAGAAGAAAAGGCAATAGGAACAATGCTTGCATAAGAAGGGCTCGAAGAGGTGGAGTACACTATATATTTCCTTAGTAAAAAGTTCCTACAATATGAAGAAAAGTATAATCTTGTAGAAAAGGTATGTTTGATAATAACCTGGGCTACAAAGAAGTTAAGGCATTATTTCTAGTCTTGCAAAGTACAAGTTGTTTCAAGGATAGATCCTTTAAAATACTTGTTCCAAGCACCAGCTTTGATTGGAAAGATGTCTAGATGGTTGGTACTTTTAATTGAGTTCAATATAGAATATGTCACTACAAAAGTCATTAAAGGTAGAGTTGTAGCAGAGTTTCTAGCCTAGAATGCAATCGAAGGAAATGAGCAGTGGAATCTAGAGTTTCTAGATGAGAACTTGGTAGTAATAGAACAACAAGAATGGAAACTTTATTTTGATGGAGTCATGAATCATAAAGGAGCAGGGCTAGAAGTAATTCTTGTCACACCAGAAGGAGAAAACATCCTATTGGCCAAGAAATTAGACTTCAGGGTTACAAACAATATGGCTAAGTATGAGGCATGTATCTATGGCATGGAAGCAGCATTGGCTATTGGAGTTAAAGACCTATTGGTTTATAGAGATTCCATGTTAGTCATTATCCAGGCTAACAAAGAGTGGGAAGTAAAAGAAGAGAGATTAAAACCTTACATCCACCATTTGAGAAAACTAATAAGGAATTTCACTAAATGTCTCTTTATGCATTTACCAAGAGATGAGAATCAAATGGCAGATCCTTTGGCAACACTTTCTTCAATGTGGAATAAACTAACAGGATCAATGATGAAACCATTGGTGATAATGAAGACAAAAGCTCCATATTATGGCAAAGAACATTTCATGAATACTCAGATAGGGCCAGAGGAAAAGCCATGGTTTTACAACATCCTGAGATTTATTAAGGAAAGAAGATATCCAGCCGAAGCAACTTCCAATGATAGATATGCTCTTCATGTTCTTACATGTCATTATGTAAGTCATGATGGGATATGATACAGAAGGATGCCGAATAGAATACAACTGAGATGTCTCAAGAAAGATGAAGCAGAACAGGCAATGAGAGAGATTCATGCAGGAGTTTGTGGATCACACATAAATGGGATAATTCTAGCAAAGAAAATTATTCGGCAAGGGCACTATTGGATGAGTATTGAAAAGGACTGTGTCCTAATAGTGAGAGAATGCCATCAATGTCAAGTACACAGGAATCTCAATCACCTTCCCCATATAGTTCTAAATAGTTTAACATCTTTATGGCCCTTTTTAGCCTTGGGAATAGATATAATAGGGGAAGTAAAACCAACTGCTTCAAACGGGCACAAATATATAGTAGTTGTAATTGACTACTTTCTAGATGGATGGAAGTAGAATCCTTTGGCACCTTAAAAGCTAGATAGATGGCAAAGTTCATTAAGAATAACCTCATTTGTAGGCATGGGATCCCATAACATGTTATGATAGACAATGGAGTTCAGTTTTAGGCAGAAACTGCTCAGTTATTACAAAGATACAAGATCGAGCATCATAAGTCCTCACCTTATTGACCTCAAACTAATGGTGCAGTGGAAGTGGCTAATAAGAATATAAAGAAGATTCTCTCTAAGATGGTGAAGACACATAAAGACTAGTCTGAATACCTTCCTTTTGCTTTATGGGGATACATAACTACAACACGTACTACTACAGGACAAACTCCATTCTCATTAGTATATGGTTGTAAAGCACTTCTACCTATAGAGATAGAAATTAAATCATTAAGAGTGGTTATGGAAGCAAGAATCCCCAAAAGTGAATGGATGCAAAAGAGGTTCGATCACCTTGTATCTTAGGATGAGAAAAGGATGGATGCTTTATTCCACACTCAGATTTATCATAGGAGAATAACAAGAGCTTTCAATAAAAAGGTTAAGCCAAGAAAGATAAAAGCTGGAGATATAGTATTAAAGCACACAAGGGTGATGGTGTTTGACCCGAGAGGAAAATTCAGACCAAACTGGGAAGGACCATATTTACTCAAGAAAATCCTGCCCAAGGGAGTCATAAAGATCTCAGATCTAGAAGGGAATGAATTCACTGAGCCAATCAACCTTGATTGCCTTAAGAAATACTATCTTTTAAAAAAAGGGGTTCGTTAACTAGAAAACCTAAAAAGGCTAGTTAGGCAAAAGTTAGGACATACCCGCTGTTCAAAAAACCTATAAAGGGTTAATCAAGTAGAAATTAGAGAAATGACAATGGGAGAAAAATATTTAGTTAGAAAATCTAAAAGGACTAGCTGATAATAGGAGATGATTCATGTGACATAATAAATGTACTCATTTTTGCCCTAGTTAATGAAAAGAATTGAAAAGATATTTTTGTTAAATATTGCATTTTCTATCTTTATTATAAGGCATAAATACTTGAAGGAAAAATAAAACACGAGAAACTAGACTTATAAGACCACTACTTTTGTTTTTGTTTCTTTTTTGACTCATCTAACAATATCTGAGTCCTTTTGTATTTAATAAGTTCTGGTGATTCTATAGATTGCTTAATAACCCAAGTCTTGTAGTTGTCATTAGTAGTCATATCAACATCTAGGTACATATTCCGTTCCAAAGCTCTACAAGGGCACAAGTTCTTCACTTTGTCCATGAAATCTTATTTCAGGAAGAAACCTTGAAGTTAGTTATAATAGCCACAATGAATTGAGGGCGACTATACTAATGGCAGAGGCGTGAGGGAGAAAGAAAGGTTGAAAAGTGTAATATGGGAATAAGGATGCAATTGTCATACAAGTTAATGGTCATGAATTTTAATCTCCACCAAGGATAGATCCAAGTAATCTCAGTATCAATAATGCCTTTCATCCAATCAATCCATTGATCTGTGGTGTGCTTATCCTTTATCTTTAAAGGACAAGATTGTAGATGATGAGGTTGATAAATCAAAGCATTGGGAGGAGCATCAAGCATACTCAATTTCTCCTGTGACCAGATCTTAAAAAAAAAGCTAAGATGAAAACCTGAGAGGGTGGCTTAAGTAAGAAAAGGGTTACATAACTGAAGGAGAAGTAGACTGTTTGAGAGTTGGTTTTGAACCTTGAAATTATCTAATCCAATGATAATTTTAGCAAGTATGATAGGCCCGAGATTAGCTACAGTTTCTAATTAATCTAAGATATTGATAATCCTTACATCAGCATCTCCATGAGCAGACCCTAGTAGAAACTGAGCATATAGGCAAAAAGTGACAGTTATGATCCAAGAAGCATTGGTTTTGTCTATAGTTCCACAAGAGGAAATCTGAAAAGGAAGACTGATGGTTTTAGCATTATGCGCATGCATATAGATAACATATGGGGGCATATTAAAGAATCCCATTAATCTACTGGGAAACTCAGTCTCAAGGTCTAGGAGAGCAATGGTAGCAGTGTAACTTAGTGAACATCCTAGAATAGCAGCAAATTCCTCGATCATAGGACACAATTCTTATCCATTGACTCTAAATATGTGATCCTTAACATCCCAAAATGTGGTAGCAACATGTAAGAAATTATTTTCTATCTTCAAATGTTGAAAGGACTTCAAGGGTTTGGCATGAAAGGACAGAATTTTATTATAATAATCCCCATTAAGGGTCTTAAGAAATTTCTTCATCAAAGTGAGCGTAGCTTGTGTCATTATGGAGGTAAAGGATGGAATTGATGCAACATATTCATTTTATGGCTCTTATATACACTGTAAATTAGATACATAAAGGATTAGGATTGATTTTTGGATCAAATTCGTGTTGGAGTGGGAGAATAAATAGAACTGGAGCTGAAATTTCTGATCGAAAATTTAGAATTTTGATCAGAATTCTAGATTTTTTTTATCAAAAATCTATAATTTTGATTAGGATTCTTGAACACTGATTAGAAATCTAGGATGCAAGTCAAATTTCTAATGTTTATGACAAAAAAAAGGGGAAAATTATAGCTTGGTATAGAATAAAAGTCCATAATGCATAAAAGGAAGTTCTAAAACATCTCAAAGTGCAGTCATGCTAATACAATTCCTAAAAGAAGTCAGTCATCCTGAGCTCTAGTGTCTGGCTAGGGTCTCCATCCTCTAGCTGGATCGTCATTCTAATATAGGGGCATAGCAGTCCCAGCATCGTGTCCATCAAAACCAAGGCTAGTAAGCTATCTCTGGAGCCTCTCATTCTCATGCTCCAAATCCCCGACATAATTATATTGCATTAGAAAATAGTTAGAATCATGCATATCATGCATAACACACATACATCTACATATGTTTTTATGAATACTAACCCTCCAAATATTTGTAATCTGTATAGTAAATAATCTTTAGGAAGAGGCTACTCTATACATATACTCTGCCTGTGTCCTAGGGACCTGTAATAAATTTTATTAATTCAATAATAAGTGCAAGTTTGTGCAGGGTTTGTAAGAGAGAAAATTGAACTTACATGTGAAGCATCAATAGGAGAGAAGCTAGGAATCTGAACTGTATCAAAATACATGTGTCACTTAATAGGAGTTTGTACCATGGGAGCCCAATAATACATTGACCTATCAAATGGGGGAACATCACCTAAAATGGTACTCAAGGAAGTTTTGCCATGAGCATTCTCACTGTGATGAATAGGCTCACCTCCTACTCAATCTCCTCAGTATCATCCTCAATCTCCTCCATAGCAGCATCAGGGACTCCTTTAACCTATACAAAGAACCAAATGTCAATAATGATGAGAGAGTTGTAGTAAAGTAGTGAGAGAAAGCATATGTCAGTTGGGTCTGTAGGAACCTACTCTAAGAGGTTCTCTCGAATATGCTCCTGATAATGACGAGAATGCTCAAGCATGGTCAAAGCGTCATATCCCTCAAGAGTAGCTCTAAGCTTAGGACCAGTCATGCTACTACTCCTTAACATCGAGGATGGAATAGAAGAGGGAACACGCCTCCTGGAAGGTCTCATATGCCAGTGATAAACATGCTTACTAAGATACCACATTTGGTAGCCATAACCAGGAAGCAGAACTCTCATAGTCTCAAGTCTCATTACTGCAGTCATAAAATCATATCACTGAATGTCTTCAGCACCAACTAACCAATATGATCTAACCTACAAACTCATTCATTTAAATTTAAATTTGTTAAACTTTTATAATTAATGGAATACTAAAAGTTAAAATTTTCTTACCATGTCCCACTCTAAGGAGTTCAGATGGTCCCGATAAGTCTGCAAATAATGCTCGATGCTAGCAAGATGAGAGGAACCCTACCTTTACATTAGGGGAAGACTCATGTCAAAGCTAATGGCATTGAAACCTCAAATCACTCCAGTCTCAATGCCCCAAATCTAGAAAAAAATGAAAATGAAGGAAATAAGGAGGGGAATGCGAAAGTAAGTAAAAGTTAAAAAGGGGATAAGAAACATACATGCAAGACATGCTAGACGCCACACATCATCACAATGCATCTACAAACATTATCAAATATATAGTAGAGGTAAGCAAGCGCTGCAGACCCCCAATCCAAAGTAATGACCCTAGCAAGATCCTGAAGAGGGCCAAGAAGAGCGATGCTAACCTCATGACCAGTCTCGCAAAAGAGTGTAGTGACAAGCAATATCAATAAAAAACATCTCACCTTCTAGAGAATCTAGCGAGGTATAGTGGTAGGTAGTCTCCTGAAACCTTGTACAAGAGAAGAAAGAAGCACATTCTTCCTATTCTTCCATGTTAGAACAAACCCGAGCAAGTCACAAATGTAATAACTCCTAGCATCCTCTAAAAGAGTGCATTAATGGATATCAAAAGGAACTAGGGTACCTCTGAATGCAATCCTAGTAATGGCAGAAAAACTTATCAGGGAAATAGTCAGCTCACCTACTCATGTGTGGAAGGTGTGAGTGGTGTCCATCCACTTCTCGATAACAGTAAAAAGTGAATAGTGATCTGACCTACCTTGAGTAGTTGGTAAAGCAGTAACAAAATGTTGAAAGCTGAATGCCCAGACATGTTGTGCTACCTCCCCAGACAAGTCATGGAACAATTCTCATGCCAAGTGAAAACAACCTCATAATTTCAGGGTTTCTAAAAAATGCAAAAATAATAGGATCATTTTCTTTCCTAAATCTTTATTTTTTGACATCATTTATAAAAAATATCAAATTGAAAGCCTAGATTTCATATCAAAAATCTAGAATTCCAATTGGATTTCCTAATTTCTAATAGGAAATTTGAGAAATCCGATAAAAAAAATGTGAATTCAAGATCGAAATTCAAACTCCTGATGAAAATTTCAATGAAATTTAACATATTTATGTTAGTCTGTAACATATTTTGGTTTTAATTTGTCAATTTTTCATGATTTACATTAACTTTTTCAATTAAATTGTATGCATGTAAACATTAATTTTACATACTAAAATAAATATATTTATTGTAGAATTGAAAAGAGAGATAGGAAATTTGCCTAATCTCCAGCCTAAGAACATATGTGGAGGTGCAAATAAGTCAAAGAAAATATATCTTCACCTTCACGAAGTCCCAAATCATTCTGGGGAAAATGTAGATGCAAAATGATTGGATCTGATTGTCTGGAATTGCTCCTATGTAGCCTATGCTGTGGTTGAGCCATATAATCAGATAGATCTAAAATCAACCGTTGGATGAGAGAATAATTTAAGGAAGAAAATTTGAAAATCAAGAGAAAATGAATTGGAAAAAGGAGAAAAGAAATATATAAATAGGAAAATATCCACTTTGGTCCTTTTACTTTGGTTTACATTTGAGTCCACTTTATTCTTTACAATTTAGTCCTAAATTGCAATGCTTTATAGTTTAATAATTCAAGGAATTATTAAAATTTTCAATAGTATAAGCATCATACAACCGAGTGTGATGTTTCTTTTCAAATTAGACGATACAATCTAGTGTAGTCAGCATTATACGACCGAGTGCAATGTATTTTCAATCGATTATATGACCGAGTATAATCATAATCATATGACCTAATATAATGTTTCTTTTTAAATTAGACTATATGACCAAGTTTAGTCAGCATTGTATGACCAAGTGCAATGTATTTTCAATCAATTATATGACCGAGTATAATCAGCATCATATGACTGAGTGTGATGTTTCTTTTCAAATTAGACTATATGATCGAGTATAGTCAGCATTGTATGACTAAGTGCAATGTATTTTCAATTGATTATACGACCGAGTATAATCAGCATCATATGTCCGAGTGTGATGTTTCTTTTCAAATTAGACTATACGACTGAGTGTAGTCAGCATTGTACGACTGAGTGTAATATATCTTTAATCGATTATATGATCGAGTATAATTAGCATTATATGACCGAGTGTGATGTTTCTTTTCAAAATAGACTATACGTCCGAGTGTAGTCGGCATTGCATAACTGAGTACAATGTGTTTCTAATCAATTATATGACCGAGTATAATTGGCATCATATGAACAAGTATGATGCTTTCTTTTCCAATCAATTATACGATTGAGTATAATCAGCATCACACGATCGAGTATGATGTAATTTTTCAATTCAATGCTATACGTATAAGTATAGTCAACATTGTACTACCAAGTATAATATGTTTCATTCACCCAAGATTATACGATCTAGTTTGATATGTCATTTGAAATGTTGTACGTCAGAGTATAGCAAATTCATAAGCAGAAGCTTCAAGGAGTATAGGTAAGTATCCTAAATTTCAATTTAGAAATGGGATGCTATTTTACTTTGCTGTAAATTTTCAAGCAAATAGCGACAAAAGGGGGCAACTGTAGACACCCAATTTCAGGATGATGAGTTATGAATGCGATTGAGGACTCCAATAAAGAAAATATCATGAATAGATCCTCAATACTTAAGCTTTAAAATTCTAAGGGTCTAAATGAATCTTTTAAAAGAAGGATTTAGTGTTTTTAAGGACTAAATTGTAATATTTTTTAGGACATAATTGTATAACTTAAAATCTTATAGTGGTCTTTTTATAATAAAAAAATCTATTAGAATTTCATAATTATGACCGGAATTATTTAATTCTGATTGGAATTACATAATTCAGATCAAAATTAAATAATTTCGGTCAAAATTACACTAATTATGATCAGAATTATGAAATTATGGTCGGAATTACACAATCCTAGTTGGAAATGGACTCTTCTGTCTTCTTTATTGTATTTTTTAGGAAATTAAATTTCTTTTAAGTCAATCCTAATTGGTCTAAAATTCCTAAATGTGATTTTAAGTAATATTCCTATATTTTTAGGAATTAGAATCATGTTAGAATGGAATTTTGGAGCTAGGGTTTTAGGTTTTCTTTTGCTATATAAAGAGGACAATAAGGAAGAGATAGGGGGAAGGAATTTTAGAGAAAAGAAATTTGGAGGGGCAGTAATATACTTTTTTAAAGCTTTGGATTTTGTTCATTAGTAAAAAAGACTTTTCATTCATTCTTTATTCTTAAAAGGCTTTCTAAATTACATGCTTGAAGAATTGTTTTATTTTTCTCTACAAAATCCTCTTGATTTTATTAATTGATTAAAGATCTTTGGAGAATTTTTGAATAGCAAGATTCGAAGACTTATCAAGAATGGTGATTTGCAAATCTGAGGGGCATCTCAATCAATCTTAAGCATCATCTTCATCTTCTTATTCTATTTTTATTTATTTCTTTTTGATATTATTGATTATTTTTTATTTTTCATTTGAGTTATTATTATAATTTATTCATTAATCATATTTTTATTTCTTTTTTATGGTGATTATGGAGGAAAACACATGGTGACAATCATTTGGAGTAATGAACCCATAGGAGGTCCATGGAATGCCATGTATAAAACCTTGTAAAGACATAGTCTCTAGGGGTTTATTATTTTATTTTATTTCATTTAATGCCTTATTTTTTGTTAATTATTTTATGAATTATTGTAATAGCCCCAATAGAGGGAGTAGTGAAATTATGTGTGGTTTCATGCTTATCTTGATTGAATTGGTTAGTAAAACAATATTTCAATTAGGTAATTATTTAAAATCAGTGGAGGAAGTAGATTAATTTAGTTTTCTTGATAATATAATTAGGGTTTTAGTAAGAATTAATTTAATTATTTATTTGATCTTATTTAATTTTTTTTTTATATTTTTATTCATTTTTGGGCTTATTTATTATTTTTATATGCTTTTGGGGCCTTAAGCCCATTTTAGGTCTTGATTTATTTATTTAAGTTTTGGTTATTTTCTTTTAGCTCATTTTACTTAATAATTAATTAGGTTTAATTAATTAAAATATACCTTTAGGCCTACAATAAATTAGATTTTAGATTAGAAATAACCTAAGGCCCATTTAGTTAATTAGACATAGGCCCACGTAACTCAATTTAATTAATTTAGACTTAGCCCACTTAATTTAAGCTTTTTTTTCATAATTTTTAGATTTAAGATCACCATTTAATTAAAACATGTAGAATTAGGTTCACTAATTTAAATATTCCATAATTTGTAGAATTAGGCCCATTTTTTTTATTAAAACAAGTAGATTTAAGTTCATTTAATTAAAATCAAAAGGAATTAGGTCTTTAGGATCACATATAAATTAAAACATGTAGACTTAACTAATTTATTTAAAATCCATGTAAATTAGATTAACGTAGGGATTATGTGATTTATTGAATGCATTATTTACTTGTATATTTCATGACTAGTTTGCCTTGGAGTTGATTGTTTTAGAGTTTATATGAAATTGCATGTAAATAAAGAATAAGATAGTAATTCATAAAGTAATTCTAAATGAACATAAGACTGAAAGAAGTTGGTATTCTGTATCCAGAATCTCCTGATTGTGGTGCTAGCTTTCTTTTAGTGAATCAAGTACCACCTTTTCAATTTGTCATAGTTGTTACCCTAGGTGGCAACTCCTTATCTCCATGCTATGTCTTTATGGTAATGGTTAGTGTGTTTTCTAGAGCCCTGAGCTCAAACAACGTTGTGGTTGCTAAAATCTTGGACGTGCGCTAAACCCCACTGTCTATAGTGGTCCTTCCCAGTTTGGTCTAAAATTTCCTCTTAGATCGAACACCACTGCTCTGGATTGTTTTAGTATCATATCCCTAGGTTTTATCTTCCCTAACTTTATCCTCTTCTTAAATGCTCTCGCTATCCTCTTCTAGTATATCTAGGTATGAAACAAAGCAATCATCCTCTTCTTATCTAGAGACACCATATGATCATATCTTTTATGTGCCCATTCACTCTATGGCATTTTGGCCTCTATAACTATTCTTAAAGACTTGATTTCATTTTCTAGTAGCAAAATTGCTTCACAGCCGTACGCTATAGAGAATGGAGTTTGGCCTATGATAGTTCTAGTTGTAGTTCAATATCCCCACAAGGCAAAGGAAAGAAACTCATACCAATCCTTGTAAGTTTTAACCATCTTAGAGAGGATTTTCTTGATATTTTTATTTACTACTTCCATTGCTCCATTAGCCTGAGGTCGATATGGTGAAGACTTATGATGCTCGATCCCATACTTCTGTAATAACTTTACCATTTCTACTTAAAACTGAACCCTATTATCTATCACTACATGAAGTGGAACCCATATCCATAAATGAGGTTCTTCTCAATAAATTGGGCCATCTATTTTGCCTTTAGAGTATCAAGAGACTCAACCTCTACCCATCTAGAGAAGTAATCAATTGCCACAACTATGTACTTATGCCCATTCAATGCTGTTGGCCTTATTTCTCCTATGATATCAATCCCTCATATTGTAAAAGGCCAAGGATATAATAAACTATTCAGCAGCATTGGAGGAAGGTAATTAAGGTTCCCATAGATCTAACATTGATGGCATTATCTTACAGTTTAATACAATCCCTTTCCATGCTTATCCAGTGGTACCCTTGTCTGATTATCTTCATTTCTAGGATAATCCTATTTATGTGAGAACTATAAGCTCCTACATGAACCTCTTTAATCACCTCTTCCACTTCATATTTCTTATGATATTTGAGTTGCATTCCATTTGGCATTCTCTTATACAACACCCCATCATGACTTGCAAAATTATGTGCAAGAACATGCAGGGCATATCATTCTTTTGAAGTGGCATCATATGGATATTTTCCTTCCTCAATCAACCTCTGAACATCATAAAACCAAGGCTTCTCTTGAGGCCCTATTGGAATTCCCATAATTTGCTCACCCTCATAACATGGAGCCTTTGATTTCATTATTACTAATGGCCTCATAGTCAACCCAGTCACACTATCCCACAATGAAGAAAGTGTTGAATGTGCATCTGCCATCTGATTGTCATCTCTTGACAAATGGATAAAGAGACACTTAATGAAATTCTTTGTTAAAGCTTTCAAATAGCAGACATAGGGTTTTAGCTTTTCCTCCTTCACTTCTCATTCATCCTTAGCCTGGCTGATAACCAACATAGAATTCCCATATATTAATAACTTCTTTGCTCTAGTTGCCATCGTCGCTTCTACTCTATGAATGCACAATTCAAATTTATCCATATTATTATTATTTTAATATCTAGCTTCTTAGCCATTGGTATGGTTTCTCCCTCTAGCATGATGAGGATCACTCCTAACTTGACTCATTTGTTGTTTACTGCACCATCAAAATAAAGCTTCCATTCCCAATGCTCTATAATTACTAGATTCTCATCTTGGAATTCTAGGCTCCATTATTCATTGCCCTCTACTTCATTTTGAGCTAGGAATTTCACTACTGCCCTTCCTTTAATAACCTTTATGGTAATGTACTCTATATCAAATTTAGTGAAATGAATAAGCCATCGAGACATCCTTCCAGTCAAAGTAGGTTCCTGTAGTAAATATCTTAAGGGGTCTATTTTTGAAATGGCCTAAGCCCTATAAAAGTAAAAGTAATGCCTTAATTTCCTTATTGTCTAGATCATTATCAAATATGTCTTCTCCACTAAATCATACTATTCTTCATACAATATGAACTTTTTGCTAAGGTAATACACTGCATTCTCTATCCAATCTAGCCCTTCTTCTGCTAACATTGCCCCTATTATATTTTCTTTTAGGGCTAAATACATAATCAATAGTTTACCTTGCCTCAGAGGTCTCAGTATAGGTGGATTGGTGAAATATTCTTTTATCTTATCAAAGGCCTTTTGACAGTCATCATTCCACTCTATAGGTTAATATTTTTTTAAAAGCTTAAAGATTAGGTCATAAATATTAGTAAGCCTTACAATGAACCAACTAATATACTGTAACTTGCCTATGAACCCTCTCACATCTTTCTCTATCCTTAGTGCTGGCATTTCCTGAATGGCTTTCACTTTATCTGGATCCACATTGAAGCTTTTGCTACTGACTATATGCCCTAGCAACTTCTCTAAAGTAACTCTAAAAATGCATTTCTTCGGGTTGAGTCTTAAATTATACCTCTCAATGCATGCTAAAAAATTATATGGTGTTTCAAAATGCCCCTCTCTTATTTCTAACTTGACCATCATATTATCTACATATACCTCCACTTCCTTATGAATTATGTTGTGGAAAAAAGTGGTGGCTGCCCTTTGATATGTTTCACCTGCATTCTTCAACTCAAAAGGCATAACCTTTCAGTAATACATCTCCCATTCCATGATGAAAACTATATTGATCTTAACCATAACTGCTATCATTATCTAATTATACCTATAAAACCCATCCATGAAGGAGTTCATTGCACTTAATGCCATACTATCCACTATCACATTGATGTGAGGTAAAGGGAAGTCATCCTTTGGACATACTTTATTTAAATCCCTAAAATCAGCACACATTTGCACCTTACCATCCTTCTCAGGTTCCATAACTATATTTGCTAGTCATTAGGGATAATCTACTACCTCTAAAAAGTTTCCTTGAATTTGTGTAGCAATTTCTTCTTTTATCTTTTTATTCCATTCTAGTCTCAGCCTATGCAATTTATGTTTAATTGGTTTTATTTTTGAATGAGTTGGAATATGATGCTCTATAATGTCCCTATATAAACCTGGCATGTCTTTATAGGTCCAAGCAAATACTATGTTTCTTTTTGTTAATATTTTCTCAAAATTTTCTCTCTCTTTAAGAGTTATCATGTGATATAAAAATGTTATTTGGATTATCATTTGTGCCTATGTTAAATGAATCAAATTGAATTGATTTAATGTCAAACATGCATGAACGATCAAAATTATAATGCATAGAACTATCAGGATGCACATCACATAAGTAAGCAAAATCAGCGTTCATATTATTGACCATGGAAAAAATATAGTTTTCATCCTCATAGAGACCAAATGTTATCACATCAGTTTCTTCATAAAGAACATTGGTAAAGCTATCACTAATAAGAGTAATTAAATCCTGGGGTGGCTCCTCTTCAGGTGGTAGACATAATAGCTCTTCGAAAATAGCATCCCCTATTCTTCCAGCTACTTGCTTAATCACTTCTTCTTTGTTGCTCTAAACTAAGTTTTCTAAAATTTGGTCCTTAAAAAACTAAAAAGCAAAAAATTTTTTACAAGCGACATTAACGGACTCCTTAGCACCCAAATAGTACTTGCCCTCTCCTAACTTGATGAAATTCTCATTTAACGGCCCAACTCTCCCAAGGGACTTATTTCTCTTGGCCTTCTCCTTCTTTCTTGTCCTTTTACTAGTAGATCCTATCTTAGCACACCTTATTCTTTAGTGTCATTTTGACTTTTAAATTCTAGTAGCTTATGACTTCCTTACTCATTCTTACCTAGCCCTCGTCCAAGTTGGTAATTCATGCTCTCCATCATTTTTGCAATCCTTAGGTCCATCTCAGTCTTATCAAATATCCCATCAATTTAGAAACTAGTAAGAACACATACTTATTTCTATTTTTCTAGTATGGCAGCCATAGCTGCATTAGTTCATGCTTTGATTATCACTACATCTCCTTAATGAGGGAATTTTACCTTCTGGTGCATAGTCAAGAGTACCCCTCCCAGAGCATGGAACCATGGCCTTCCCAACAATGAGGCATAAGTAATTGGTATATCTAGCATGATGAACTCAACAGTTGACTCCATAGGTCCTATTTTAACTAGAGCTTGGAATGTCCCCTCCACATTCTTAGTGTTGCCATCATAAGCTTTGATTATGAGGCTTGAATCTGTTAAGTCTGTAGCTTTCAACCCTAAGTTAGCCAAGATCTTGAATGGGCATACATTAATGGCAGAACCATCATTAACCATTGCAAAGTTGGTTCTTTTCCTTTTTAATTCAGGTGGGATAATCAATGCCTTGTTATGATTTTTTCCTTCTAAAGGTAGGTCATCATTTGAGAAAGTTATCAGCCCATGTTTCTTTTCTGTAACATTTGCTACCATAGCCTCAGGTGTGGCTACTATTTTAATGTTCATGTTTAATAGAGCTTTCACCAGAGCTCTTCTATGGCTGCCTGAGTGCATTAATAGTTCCTAAGTATTGATATTTTCCGTGGCCTTCTTTAGTTATTCCAGAATTAGGTCTTTCTTTTCCTCTTTTTCTATTTTTGCATCATTTGTCTCTTTTCTTTCTACAACTCTCTCAATCATCTTTTCTAATGCCTTATAATTCCTCCTACTTCTAATGACATGATTCACTTTGGGGTTATCATTTCATACATCCAAACCAGTGAGACTCTCTTTATCAGAGTCATACCAGATGTCTATAACTCTGATGATTTTGTCCCTCTTTTTGTCCTTCCATATTTGTATTGTTCACGTTTCTTTTCCCTTCATGCTAAGCTTTCCCAGATGTGCTTTAAATAATTCTTTAATCCCATGTTCATGAGTTAGAGACTCCTTATTCTTTTTTTTCACTAGCCCATCCCCAAATTCATCACCCCATCTTGAGGGCATAATGCTTGATTCTTGGCTATTCTGGGGCTTTGGATTCTTTCTCGTCATTAAACTCATCACCCCATCATGAGAGTACAATTAATTCAACTAGGATATCTATAGAGGGCAGTTTGGAATATAACACCTTATAAAAAATTACCCTGAGGGCTCCCCCAGCAAATCCTCAACTACTCTAGAGGCATAAGGAGATTCTCCATTAGCAATAGGGTTTAGATTTTCAAAGGAGTTTAACACTTCTTCTTCACTCGCTCCTAAGTTAATCATTATGATGGCTGGTGGTAGGACATTTCAATAGTCAAGGAAAGGATTATTTTTAGTGTTTAAGTTAGAGTTGGATTTTTTAGGGCCTATGATTTTCTAGAGTCTGTTAGGTTTTGGATCTCGTGTTTAAAGTGAATACAGGTGTCTGTGAAGTGGCCAGCTACTTAGTGAAACTTGCACTAGTTATTGAGGCTATAGCCTAGGACATTCAGGTTAGGTGGTTTAGAAATGGTTAAGGGTTAGTGTAACCCTTTCTAGATCAATCATTCTAGGAATTTGGAGAGTAGTTAGTTGAAGTTAGAGAATCTTTAGGGTTGCTAAACTATGTGCACCTCCACAGCTTAGCTTGTACCTCCATGTCGTGTGTCTAGAGTTGGGTAGTTTTGGGTTCCAAGCCTCTAGAGCTTCTTTTCTTATCATTCTCAAATTCTTCTGCTTGCATGGCACCATCATAAAGGTCTATGAAAGTTTTGGGGTTCATCATATACAACCTCTTGACTAGATTAGTGGCACATTCTGAACTATTATCCTAACCGGATCCTTCTCAGCCAGCTTATTCTTCATTAGCCCTCCCTTATTCATGAATCTAGAGAAAGATTCATTGGGTTTCTACTTTATTAGTTCTTGATCTCTAATGGACACTTCCAACCAGGTGTTATAATCATACTATTTCAAAAAGGCAACATATAGTTCCTTCTAGTCAGCCCTAACAAACTTTTCCAACCCATGATACTAGTTTATAGCTATTCCTTCTAAAGATAGTACAAATAACCTAGTGATCACTTCTAATGGGGCCTTAATAGTGCTCATAGTTATTGTGTACTAATTGAGATGGATCCTAGTGTTAGTGATATGCACTATATCAATCATGTATGACCATGTTTTGACTTTATCATTTTATTTAATAAAGAGGCATTTTTCGATATCATTTTTTGTTATGATAATTACTTGAATAGTCAATTCTTACTAGGTAATCAAGTATGTAACTTGATAGTAAAACCCTTATATTAAATATGAGTTATATTGAAATTATCCCTAGTCATAATAATATATTATGGCTAGTATGATGTTGATTAATGATTATGTTTTACTAATCATGAATATGAGATATTAAGTCAACTCATAGGTACTTATTTAGGAAATAATGTACAGGATTGACCCATCATGAGAACACTACATAGATAATTGTCATAAGTAATTCTCATTATAATAATATTGATTTAGTCCTTTGACCTTGAAATCATCATGGATTTCTACATAGCTATTATATATTTTGACACAATCTAACATTATCTTTAATAGGATGATTAAATAGATTATTGTTGGATATGAAATGAGTTATGTGAGGAATGTGAGTGATTGAGAAGGAATTTCTCCCTCATTTAATCTGAGTAAAATATCTATGGGCCCCCTGATAAGATAATCGAAAGAAAATGCATGGCCATGTTAAAGTGAATTGATAAAGAGTTACCATTCTTAGTCTACTTAGAATCAAGAAATAATATGATTGAATTATATAGGAATGATAGAAACTATGTCTTATATTCAATCAAGATATCATGTGATAAAGATATTACAATATTTATTATAAATTAGGTTATGTTGGATTATTGACTTCATATGACTTGGGTAGTCATAATGTCTTGCTATAGGCCACTTATGACTTGTAGGCCTAAATAGGGATTTGAAGCCCACTACCAATGTCATGTGAACCTACAGGGTCACATATTTAGAATAAGTCCAAAAATGAATATGGATTTGAGAAGCCTAAATATGCTCTATGGAAATAAATAAATAGTTTATTTATTTTTTATCTAAGTTAAAGGTTAACTTAAATAAATAGAATATTATTTCTGATTCAATTTTAAATAAAATTAGAACAATAATAATTGAGAAATTACCAAAAATTTGTTTTGGTAAGTAAAACCCTAATTAGAGGTCTATAAATATGTTATATTCTCTAGGGTTTCACTAACTCAATCATTAGTCGCCAAAAATTCATTTTCTCCTCTTAGAAAAACTAAAACACATAGTGTTTTTGTTCCTAATTTGTGAGAAATCAAGAGAAGTGCTAACTCACAAAGTTTTCATTTTAATCATGGGCTGTTCATGTGGATGCTTGTGGAGGAAAAATTCTTTTGGAGATGTCTTGATCTGAACTACCAAAATCAAAAGCTCGAGGTAAGGTGTCACCGGAGTGAACCTCCTCTCTTCCTTCTAAAAATCTTGCCTTTTCTTCATTTGTGGTAAGATTTTAAAACCCTAATTTTAAATTAATTAATTGAATTACTTGGATCCAGATTAGAGTTCGTGATTAAAAGTTTGAATTTCTGCTGCATTTTTTAATTACGAAACCCAATACCTAGGATCTCCAGTTCTATCAAACTTTTACAGCTAAAGCATTTTAAACTTCTCAGATACCTTATTACCCTCTATTAGAAGCATGTCATCGAAGTTAAATAAAGACCCTATGCCTTATCCACTGATCAGCTCTTCCATTTTGGACATCTTTTAGGTTAATGCTCATATATGCTTGGACTCATGGTCATGTACCAATTCAAGGGATTCTTTCTTTGCCTTCTCTATCATGTAATTCTTGACATCCTCCAGCTTCATATTGATAGTAGGTCAATTTCTAGTAGCAGGTTTCCCCCTAGCATTATTGGGAGTAGGTGGAGCATTCATAACATTTGGGACAGTAGCAGTAGCAGGTGGTTGTTCGATTGCAAGTGGCAATATGATAGCATCAGGTTGCATCAGTCCAAATAGTGCTTGTCTAAGCTCATCTTGCATCATAGCCCTTATGTCATCCATCATAGCTCCCTTGATGTCTTTTAAGGTCTAGTTCCATTATTGTTGTTCCATTTTTTCATATTTAGGTGAAGTTGGTTTATCTTCTAAGTAAAGTGGGTTCATAAGGCTTCTTTCCAGTCTATCCAATCTGTTCAGGATTTCCTTTGCTAAGGCTTTAGGATTCTGACTCATCCTTCTTAGTCTACCACCTTGTCATCCCCAAATGTGAGAACACCTCAATGTATCTATGATGGCTACAAAATAAGGAGTAAGTATAACGAATGAGATGCATGTGTTATGCAATAAGTAACAAGTAGCAAGTATCAATCAAATGTACAATATACATCCTTCCAACCTTATTCCTCTCACACACATGTTCAATGGAGAGTCTCTTAGCCTAGGATTTTTTGTCTTGGTCTTAATATCAACGGGGGATATTAGGGACTGACATGCATGTCAGATCTCTCTTAAAGCAGTAAAGCATAGAAATAACATTTTTAGGTATAAAGGTCTACCCTAAACTTCATTACCCTAAAGGGCTTTAAAAGTATAGGCCTGGGCTTTTATAAATAGAAATAACTCATAGTAATAAGCATAGAAACAACATTTCTAAGCATAAAGATCTAGCCTAATCTTTATTGGCCTAAGTGGACTTCAAAAGTATAGTCCTAGGATTTATAGATAGAAATACCTCATGGAAAAAAAAAATCATACAAGCAACTTTTAGTATATCCTAAGGGAAGTAACTAAACCATTATATATGGTTAGGGTCCGATAAAAAGTCAAGTTCCCTTAGCAAGATTGCCTCTTTTAGGACTTGAGTTACAGGCCAAGGTTAGAGAGGCCCTACATCTTTTACCAACTCAAGAGAAGACTACCCCCCTTTAATACATAGGATACAAACTCTAGTTAAATGAGCCCAGTAATCTCTCTTGAATCAAGTTAATGCTAAGCGTAATGGTTAGCCAATTTACAATTCTATGAAGCTAGTGGAATCATAAATCAGTTTAATAGGGACATGCATAATGAATGTAAAGAATAAAATAATAATTAATAAAATAACTCAAAAGAACACAAGTAGAATTAGTATCTCTTGTCCCTAGTGAAGTCGCCACTATAGACTGTGGGATTTAGCATGTGCCCAAGATTTTAGTGACTATGACACTATTTAGGCTTAGGGCCCTAGAAAACACAATAAACATTGTCATAAAAATATAACATGGAGATGAGGAGTCACCATCCAAGGTAATAACTGGGACAAATTGAAAAGTGGTACTCGATTCTTTATAAGAAAACTATCACCACAACTAAGAGATTTTGGGAATGGAATACTGACTTCTATTAGTCTTGTGTTCATTTAAAATTACTTTATGAATTATTATATAATTCTCTAATTACATGAAATTTTATTAAAACCCAAATTAAACATCCATCTAACCTAAAAAAGGTAACATGTCATAAAGTCATATGTTAAAAATGCATATAAAAGGCAGTGTCCTTATGTCAAAGCTAGATTACTTTTATCAAAGCTAGCTAATTCTACATTTCTATTTACAAAGTGAATTGGACTAGAGATGGGCTTACATTTTAATTGAATTAGTGAGCCTAAATCTATTCATTTTAATTAACTAAGGGAATGGGCCTATTGTCTACAAATTTTAAAAAATAAATTATATTATTAAGTGGGCTTGGTCTAATTTAACTTTAACTCAAATAAAAATGGAGCCTAAGTCTATTTATTTTAAAAGAAATGAAATTAATGGGCTGAACTAAATCTAAATTAATTTTAAATACTAGAAATGGGCCTAAGGTCTAATTAATTTTTTTTAAAAAGAAATAAAATAAATTAGTGGACTAAAGTCTAAGTTAATTTTATTAATTAAAAGTGGGCCTAAATCTACCTTAACCTAAATGGGCCTAAATTAATTTTAAATTAATTAAAATCTAAAAATCATTTTTGAGCCTATTTATTAAATGGTTTTGATCCTAACATTGGCTTGGGGCCCAAAGAACTAAAAAAATCCAAAAACAAAACCCAAACCAAAAAATCATAACAAAATTTGATCAAACACAGTAGATTTTCTAAAAAAAAAACCTAAATCAATTTACATGCAACCCTAAATTAATCTACACTCATAATTGAATTTGATTAATTTTTACCTAATTGAACCTAAATTACTAATCAATTTTAGTACAGGGAATATAAAATTCTACTATTTTCTACTATTGGGGCTATTATAAACTAATGTTTACAAATTAAAATCAAATTAATTGCAACCCAAAACAAAAGCAAATTAAAAGAACATAGAAATCATAAATCTTAAATCCTATAGGGTTTTACAAATCTTAATCCAAATCATTCCATGGATTCTTTCAATGGTCATTGCCTAAAATCATATATCTCCAACCTCATCTCCAAAGTACCACAGAACATCAATCAAAACAACCAAAATAAAAAATAATTAATTAGTAATTGATTAATCAAAAAATCAAACAAAGAAATCAATCAAAATAAAAGAGAAAAAAAGTAGAAGATGTTGTGCAAATGCTATTTTAATGCCTCTCAGATTAAGATTATTACCGTTTTGAGATTGACTCTATTATTTTTTCTTAATTCTCTAGAATTTAAAAGCAAAGAACGTATCTTTTTTTGTAGTAACTAATTAGGGTTTTTATTCTCTCCGATTTTTTTGTAGCTCTTTTTCTCTAAGCTTTTCTTATATCTTTTCTCTAGGGTTTTCTCACAGCTTTTCTTCTTTTTTTTTTACAGATTATATCTCTTGACATCTAAAGCCTAGTCTAGTAACCCAAGCTCCTGTAATCATCCAGGAAATTTGTGTGATAGTTGGGAGCAAGATCAAAAGTCTCTCAAAAGTGTGCATTTTATTTTTTAAATTTTCAAAATCAAGATAATGAGATGATGAGTGATAAGGTTTTGAAAAAATCAAACATGTGGTGTCCTAGACTAATGAAAAATTGAAAAATGAAAAAATTACATCAAAATCACTTTTTGGCAAAAATCAGCATTCCAGAATGCCGATTTTTAACCTGTAATGCTGACTGGCTTTGCTTAATACCGACTAGCATTACATAATGCCTGTCGGTAATAAATACAAACTGACCAAATTTCATTTTTAAAAAAAAATAAATTATAAAAAAGGTCCTTAAAAGTTTTTAATTTCTATAATCAAATCCTAAAAAGCCCATTTTGCAAGTACATCTAGAAAATATTGCAATTTAGTCCTTTAAATCGTGAAACTCGACACCATATATCAATTCTCAATTAAAATTTCATTATAGGGGCTTTTGTCGAACACGTGCAAAATTGCATCTTGAAATTAGGTGCTTACATGGGGGCTCCTATAGCCTTAACTTTTCATGAAACCATGTCTAAATGAATAATGATGATGAATTAGAAAAATGAAAAAAAGCAAAAAATAAAGCAAGGAGAAGGCCAACCTCCAACAGTAACAGACTTCTAGAGAATCGCTTAGTTTCTAGAAAGTAATCTAGCTCGATGATGGCTTCTACTATAATAACGAGGAAAGGATTGAGCCCAACTTCCACTTAGTCTAAGATATGGAGGACTTTTGAATCACACTGACCAAAAATAGAAACCAGTAGAAACTAAGCATATAAGCAGGGGGCTATCATCCATGACCAGTAAACTTCCTTCTTATTTGTTATTACAATAAGCTCAAGGAAAGGTCCTACCAAAACTTCATTACCAAAGAGTAATAAAGAGAAGATTGAGGGGGGAGATTGAACAATCCAACCATCTAATGTTGAATAGAGTGCAAGTCTAGAATTCTAATATAAGGGATTGTAATTTCACATGCATAATCTAGGTGACATCCTCAAATAGCCTTAAATTCCTATGACAAAGGGAATATTTTTAAATAATTGAATAAAAAAACATGTTTTTTCATATCATAAAATTGAGCCATAACATAGAGAAAGGGAAAGTTAATCCTCTTTACATTAAGAGATCAAAAAACCAACAGATGGAATGGCTCCAGTTTTTCATATAATTCACAGTCTAAGTCCTTCAAGATTGTTTATAGTTATTTCAAACTTTTCTCAGTCATGTTTAGAGATTTTAGGGCTATTGGGAGAGAGAAAATTGAGAGTTAAGGTGCAGATGTAAGAAGAAGAAGTTGATTTTGCAAAGAGAAATTAGGTTTAAAAAAGGGATATACAGTAGAGGTAGTGAGGCATTCTCCATTTTTATTAGGCAGCACCTCATTATAAGGAGACATTTAGAAATTGGCTCTTTATGAAGAGGTAGCACTTGAGAAAAAAGGTGATTGCTTTTATGATACTCAAAGACACATTTTGATTGTATTATTCAATTTGACTTTTCCTATTTCGATTCATTAATGGAAGATTTGCATGATTGAACAATGTATTTAGGTGCCATTATATTGGAATGATAAAAAATTCTTCAATGAAATAAGTCAAAATGTTTTAAACATTCCATTAAATATGAACATAAATATTCAAAATAAAGTTGAAACATTTATGTAATATCATAAGTCAAAAAATAAAGAAAAGTCTAGATCTTAATCTAAGTAGCCTTTGTATCATTTTTGTCACCACCTTTACTAATCCCATTGCAATCATCATAAATAGTGCCCTCTTTGTCTTCTTCTTCATCTTCCTCCTTGATTTGAAGAGTGGCAATATGGGATTGAAAGGCTATGATCTTGACTTGGTTAACCATATCATGATCCTATTTGTGTATAATCCAAGGTAAGCACTCATATAAGCATGCATACATATAGAAGTAGAGAAAATCATTACTCTCCATTGTTGAGTGACAGTCATTATATAGTCCCAGAAAAATCTTGCTAAATCAAGGAGTATACATGTGTTGCTTGACTGAGGCTCAGTGGGACTATTTAATGATAAGTTATTACTAATATCTTATTGAACTTGAGTCTTAAAAAAAACTTATGTGGCTAGCATCAGGAGTGTATACCGATGTTAGGCTATCATCCAATGTTAGGAAGTCACAAGATAAGTTCCTTAGGGGCACCCAATAGTGAGCCAAGAAGTCAAGACTATGAGTCAGGTGATTGGTAACCATTCATGAGTTGGAATCAAAAAGAGCTCTATGAGATGGTCCTCTCGTTGATGTACCATCTTTGCTATTAGTGCAAGCGTGTTGGAGGGGTCTCTTATTCTAAGAGTGGAACATATGGTTGCCATCTACAGATAAAAAGGGTTAAGTCAACATGTAATTCAAAAAAGAAAATGAAGAAAGGAAAAGTTAAGTGTGTACTTGAACAGTGGTAGCAGCTAAAAGAGGCACCCATTGTAAAAAATTAGTTATAATAAAGTGCAAGCAATGAATCTTTCTCCTCATATTATGCATCTTTATAGGTTCTCCTATAACCACTCTAGACAGCTCATCACCCTCTAATAAATGTGTTCAGAATATACTAGCAGGAGGTGATGTAGGGATGCACCTAGCATGGACACTGTGATCCTAGTTGAGGACCCTCTTGCCAAGGTACCACACTCAGCAACTAGGTCTATGCAAAATCACCCTCCATAAGGATACTGGACTTGAATGAGTTATTTTTAAAAGCCACATATCCTTAAGTTCCCCTAAATTGGGTGCAACTATAAGAAATAATAGGTAAGTGACATGGATTCTATAATTATATGATACTAATGATAGTGTCTTGATCTTTTTTAGGTACCTCATTATAGCGTAAGGAGTTCAGCCACTCCCAATGAATGTACACGTAAGCCAAAGTCTCCTCCACAAGTGACTAGCAACCCACCTGGCCATGGCCTAGAAATGAATGTCGCTAATGCAGGTTATTCCCTAGATCAACTCTAGCTCCAAGGCCCAGACTTGTAAAGGAGAGTTATTAGTAAATAATTAAGGTAATTGGAAAATAGAGTTTAGAAATAAGAGAGAGGAAATACTCATAAAGACGAGATTCCAGAAGCTACATAATCATCTAGCCCTGTGGAATACTTCATCCATGCTCCTATATAGGTAGGCTAGTGCATAGTTACCCCCATCATAAAAGGACACCCAATCCAAGTCTTAAAGAGGCATTAAAAATCATATTGATATAGGTGGCAGTGTCAGCAAAAAGGGTAGAACCAAATAGATAGACTAAGAATTCCCTCACTATATGGTCGATCTCTTAGCCAATGGTAGCAACCTCAACCTTGGCTTAGGTTTAGTGACTCTAGATCTAGTCAATCTTGATGGTATAGCTCCCTTTCATATTTAGGACCATACTAAAGAGTCGCTTGATGTAAGCTACTTGATCTATTGCCATCTGATAGATACTTATATTAAATGGAATAGCATCACTAGCACAGGCAATTGTGATGATAGCAGTAAAGGAGATAAGGTCTAATGTTAGCTCACCAAAAGAAAGATGGAATGTATAAGTGGTCTATAGATGATGGGGTTCAGTGCGCATCCAAGATTTTAGCAACCGTGACACTATTTGAGCTCAGGGATCTAGAGAACATATTAACGACTATCACTATCACTGTTTTATTTATTTATGGGCTTGTTTATTTATATTTATATGTTTCCATTTAAACAAATTTAGGTTTTTAGGTTTAATTAATTGAAATGCATGTTAGGCCAATAATTAATTAGATTTATGGTATAGATAACTTAAGAACATTTAGTAAATTAAACATAGGTCCACCCAATTTAATTTTATTAATTTAGGCTTAACCCACTTAATTTAAGCATTTTTCATAATTTGTAGATTTAAGGTTACCTTAGAATTAAAATATGTACAACTAGGCCCAGTAATGTAAATAACTCTATAATTTATAGATTTAGGCCCATTTTTAGAATCAAAATAAATAGACTTAGGTTCATTTAATTAAAATTAAAAGGAATCAGCCTTTAGCTCACTTGTAAATTAAAACATAGAGATTTAGCTTATTTAAATTAAAACATTAGACTAACTTACGGATTATATGTTTGATTGAATGCATTATTTACTTATATTTTATAACTGGTTTGCCTTGAAGTTAATTGCTAGAATAAGGTTTCATATGAAATTGCATGTAAATAGAGGATAATATAGTAATTCATAAAATAATTCTAAATGAACATAAGACTGAAAGAAGTTGGTATTCTATACCTAGAATCTCTTGGTTGTGTTGCTAGCTTTCTTTTACATAATCGAGTACCACCTTTTCATTTTGTCCTAGTTATTACGCTAGGTGGCAACTCCTCATCTCCACACCATGTCTCTGTGACAGTGGTTAGTGTTTTATCTAAAGCCTTGAGCTCAAATAGTGTCGTGATTGTTAAAATCTTGGACACGCGCTAATCCCCTCCATCTACAATCCTTCAAAAAATCTTATCTTAATACCCTCAAAATAAACAAATAAGTACATAAAGGTTGGTGTATCTTCTAAATAAACCCTTAGATGAAATTGAAAATACTCATTAGTTTGTTTAAAATACAAGCACCCATATTTCCCCAATTTAAAACCCTTATTCCCTAGTAAGCTTTTCACAACTTTCTAGCACTTGAACTATTATTTTACTTATCTTCTCTTCAATTTTTATATAAGAAATAACTTAAATTACAAAAAAAAAATAGGTCACTTACTTTTACCACAGTGCTTCGAATAGAGCTTCAAAAATGTCAATGCATTATAGGTATCCTAAACTAAGAAAGTCAAAATGTTGAAGGATACAAGCTAAAGAAGAAAAAAGTTTAAAGAAGATTAACACATTCTCAGAAGAAGAAGATGAGGAAAATTGATTCTTAACTAAGCTGAGGTATTATCCAAAGGAGTTGTCTTTATCGCCTTTTTTTTCTCGCTTAACTTAATTAAGAGAATGATTTCAATCTCAATTTAAGGCTAAAATTTTCTTAAAAAAATGCTATTTTCATCTTTTCCTCACCAGTTAACATTCACCTAACTGTAATAGTACTTCAAGGATGCTTTAATCTATTTTAGTGAAATACAAGGACAAATAAAATCAATTTTTAGAGAGTTGGAGACAAAGTAGTGTATTAGGCTAAAATACAAGGATCAAATAGTAATTTACCATATATATATATATATATATATATATCCTAGATAGGGTGGATTAAAAAAATTAAATTTTTAATAATTACTTCTACCACCTAAGAATGAATGTATAACTTTAAGTTATGAATATTTTCACCTTAACCATTTAGGTTAGGGTTCATTGAGTGTTTCTCCATAGATCTTAAAAAAATTTATGTATATGCTATTTGAAAGCTAGCTCTTAACAAGTAAAAAGTGTAATGATGATTATAATTAACTAATCACCACAAAAAATATACCCTAATTCATTTCAACTAAAATAAAAATGTGTCATAAGTATTGGCATTTACAATACTTATTCTCATTAGTGCAAGGAAATTCAACTCTATCCTCTTTTTCTCCTATTAATCTAAAATTAGCCAAAAGAATTTCCTAATTTAGAATTATTAATACTATATATATGTGTGTGTGTGTGTGTAATTCCACAAGTGCCAAGAGGGGATGAATTGGCTTTTTAAGTAAGAAGGCAAATTTTAATTTTTAATAATGAGCAAACTAAAAATAGAATTTAATCACTAAAAGATAAAGGATAAGAACAAAAAAACAAGGGATATATAGAGGTTCGGCCCTCAATGTCTATATCCTCTCCTCAACCACGAGTTGATAATTTTAATTCTCTATTAATTTACTTCAAGGTGTAGATTAAACTTTTACATGCTTAAACCAATCTACCCAAATATTTTCACATGGCTCACACTTAAACCTAAGTATTTTCGTAAGGCTCACATTTAAACCCAAGTGTTTTCAATGGCTCGCACTCAAACCTAAATGATATGAACAATCCTTTTAGCTTACAAGTGATTAAAACCCTAGTCTAACTCACTCAATCTCACTGTTGAGCTATTGAATGATGGTTTTAAGCACTCACTAACCCATACTTAAGAATACTCTTAAGATTAAAGAAATTACAAAGAGTAAAAGATTAAGAACTTGGGTGGTTAAAAGATTAATTAAAGATTAAATGCTTAAAGATTTATCTAAATGTGTTTGCTCAACTTCTTTTACTTGTTCCAACTCTGTTCTTAGTGGTATTTAAACCCTGTAAGCAAAAAATAATTATTGAATGATCATTTAAAAAAGTTTCGTAAGTGTTGGGATTTACAATACTTATTCGCATTAGTGCAAGGTAATTCAACTCTATCCTCTCTTTCTCCCACTAATCTAACATTAACTAAAAAAAATTCCTAATTTAGAATTATTAATGCTAAAAGCAATACACACACACACACACACATATATAGATGGTCAATTTTTATTTTTAATAATGAGCAAACTAAAAATAAAATTTAAGCACTAAATTATTAAGGATGAGAGCAAGAAAAACACAAGGGATTAATTGAGGTTTGGCCCTTAAAGCCTATGTCCTCTCCTCAACCACGAGTTGAGAATTTCAATCCATTATCAATCTACTTTAAGGGATAGATTAAAAATTTACAAGCTTAAATTAATCTACCTAAGTGTATTCCCAAGGCTCACACTCAAACCTAAGTGTTTTCACAAGGCTCACACTTAATTCCAAGTGTTTTCAATGGCTCACACTTAAACCCAAAGGCTAAGAACAATCCTCTTAGCTTACAAGTGATTAAAACCCTAGCCCAACCCACTCAATCTCACTAATGAGCTAGTGAATAATGGTTTTAAACACTCAACAATCCACACTCAAGAACACTCTTGAGATAGAAGAGATTATAAAGAGTTAAAGATTAAAACCTTGGGTGTTTGAAAGATTAATTAAAGATTAAATGCTTAAAGATTTCTTTAAATGTGTTTGATCAACTTCCTTTACTTATTCCATTTCTATTCTTAGTGGTATTTAAACTCTCTAAAAGAAAACGAGTTGTTGAATGAGCATTTAATGAAAATAGAACTGTTTAAAATACCTAAGAAATAGGAGGTCTCCACATAATCATGATCATGACAAAATCATCATGATCATAATTTTGGAGGTGCTAAGAAGAGATTTGAATTTTTGTGCTTTCATGATCATAACTATAGTGGTGATGATGGTCATGACACCTTTTTGCCAATTTTTGGATTTGGTCATCATGATCATATTAAAGTCATCATGATCATAATTTTACTCATCATGATCATAACACTAATGGTGATGATGGTCATGACAACATTCTATCAATTTTGAAATTTTTGATTTGATTCTTCATACTTTTGCTTGAAATTTTTTTTAGATGATTAGAACTTGCTTATACTCATTTATAATGAAGATTCCCAACCAACTTGACCAAATTTAACTTCAAACCTTAATAGAAAGTTTGATCTTCCATTTTCTTAATTTATCATGGTCATGATGACTTTGTCACCATTCATGACAAGGCAACAGACCTAACAAAATCAAAATGCTGACTTTTCATTACTTGACTTATCCAATTTTAAATAACCTAAATATAAACACTTATGCATAAGTATTAAATGCAATTTTACTTAATTAATTGTAACCATAAAAAATGATTATTTTACCCCTCAATATATATATATATATATATATATATATGAGCTAGCATTCATACATGATATATAAAGCAATATTAAGCATTTATTGAGATATGTGTTAGCATTGCATGTGTAATGAATATATGCAAGCATTTACACTATAATTGGGAATAAAGGAAAGTGAGAAAAGAAAATAGAGAGAAAAATAATGTTATTTTCTTTTTTTATTTTCGTTTCTTGTGTTTGGATAGAGAGAAAATAAAAGTATGAGAGAAAGAAAAGTGGATAAACTCCAAATTATTATTTTAGTCTTTCATCTCTAAAATTTCAATTGCATTTAATTATTATTATTATTTTACTTTTTTCACCTTCTCTCTAATTTAAAGAGACAATTTTAGGAGGAATATAGTACATATTTTCTTTCCTTCCTTATTTTCCTTTACTTCCCCAAACATGGAAAAGTTAATTTTGTCTCCTTATTTTCCTTCATGCCTTATTTTCCTCCATTTCAAATATAGGGTTAGTTTTAGATATACAGATGTTAGCTTTTACACTAATTGTTTCCCTTTAAAATAATTCCACCCCTAAATCTCTTATTTTTTATAAGTGAGATTACACTAGTTTTTTTTTCTTTTATAGCCAAACACATTTGGCTAGATTTTAGCCGTGTAGATTTGATCAACATAGAATCATGTTATAGTAATGGGCATGTTAATGGGGTGCATCTCTCATGTGAACTTTGAACATTCTCACTAAGACTTCTCTCTCACTTTTACCACCTTTTTTTTTACCTCCAAAACCATTAATCATTTCTTTTCTTTTTATTATGAATTATGATTCCTAAGAAGGGGTGAAGAAATGTCAAATTAATGTCCAAATACATTTTCTTACCATTAAAAAAGTTTCCATATCATCTTATTATATTTCATCAATTTTGTCTTAATTTTTTAGAAAAAAATTTTGTCATATGATCAAAGTGTATATTAAACTACTTTCAATATTTTTTCAAATTAAAAAGAAATGGCAAAAAAAATAATAATTTTTACATGAATAGGAATTTTTATTTTGATTATCCACATTTTGAGAGCTATATATATATATATAAACAAAACCAATGTTTTGGCCTATTCAGTAGTAGAGCTTTTTATACTTACAGTGTAGTGTAATGGCACTAGTATTTTTTCTTATTCTTAAGGTCATCAATATTTATTCAATCTTCTTTATTCTAAGACTTATATAGAATTTTACAAGTGATTCATAAGGATAACTATTGGTTTTATTATATTTGTTGCACTATTACTTATATTCAATTATGTATCTCTATATACCTCTATCTCATGTACCTTTATCTTATATTTATATATGATATAATCTTATTCATTAATAAATACAAGACCAATTCCATCATGGTATCAAAGACATAAAAGGTCTCACAACCTAGCTTAACCATATTAAACACTTCCAACATTGAGGCTACTATAATAACTGCCAATGTTTCTTAATCAAATCTCCAAACACTACATAATGTTGTACATTAGTTATCCATTCACCTATATTCATCTTCTTTGGAAGGCTCAATTAATGCCACTTATCCATAGTGATAATCTTACTAATTATATTGATGGCAGCAACCCTTTCCCTCCTTCTACACTTTATGACAATCAACTTAATCCTAAGTTTAAGTAGTGGTTTTAATGAGACTAGCTTATCCTCAGTTGGATCTTGGATCCATGACTAAAGGTTTTATTCCTTAGGTTATTAGCATTGTAAATGCCAAAATTGCTTAGACCTAGCTTAAAAGCACCTTTAATTCTGGTTCAAAAACCCAAATTGAAACCATTAAATCTAATCTCTATTATCTATAAATGCAGCTTAATGAGTCCATCACTTAATGCACTCAAAGAGCGAGAACCCTACATGATTAGCTTTATGCCTTAGGCAGTCCAATTATAGATGATGACTTGATCCATTTTATAATAAATAGTTTGGGTGCCTTATACTACCCATTCATCTATTCTCTTAAAAATTAACTGACTGAAATCACTTTTAATGACTTATATGGTCTTCTTCTTAGTGAAGAAATCAATCTTGCTAATGAAAATCTTCAAAAGTTTGTTATATTACCTACCACTTTCTCTGCCAATGCATCTCCACCTAATAATAACTCCACTTGTTTGGTGGATCTCTTCAAAGTCATGGTCAAGGCTAAAATCAATACATTTTCAATTCTCATCACTTTAATAACTCTTGCTCTAATTATTCATCATTAACATCTCACAACTGTAATGCCAATGGTCATACAGCCCACTAGTGTCTTTCTCCCTGTAATCTAGCTCATTTAAGCACACTTGCTCCCAAACTAAATTCCCACCTAGCTACATCCTCCTCCATTACCAATTCTTCTCAATTGTGGATCTTAGATATTAGAGCAACCCATTATTTAATGCTTGAGTTAGAGAAATTTTCCATTCATTATGATTACCATGGTGTAGATCAGCTAAAAATAAAAAATGGTAAAACACTACCTATTTTTAATGTTGGTTCTTCTACATGTTTATGTTCCCCATGCTTGTAGCAATTTACTTTAAATTTCTTCATTTGCTTTTACTAACCATGTTTTTATTATATTCTTTCCCTGTCACTTTGAAATCAAGGACCTTTAAATAAAGGATTTGCTGCTTTTCAATCTGAATGATTAAGGTCTCTATTCTTTATTCCTTGATGTTGCTTTATCAGTACTGCCTAAAGCTGTTCTCACTTGCACTTTACAATACTAGCATGCTCATTTTGGTTATGCCTCTATTCCAATTATTTGCCAAGCTCAAACTACTATAATATTTTTTTTAGGTCCAATAAAAATAAAGCTCTTTATGAAGCATGTACAACTAGCAATAGTCATAAGTTACCATTTTTTAAGTCTATGTCTCATGTTCAAGGTCCCATTGATCTAATCGGTTCTAATTTATAGGGACCTTCACCAGTGCCATCCATTGATGGTCATCTTTATTATATGCTTTTTATAATAACTTTTCCTAATATTGATGGATTTATTTTATTGAACTTAAATTTGACGTGCTTAATGTCTTCATCAAATTTAGAAATATCATTGAAAATATTTTAATTGCTTTATTAAATGCTTTTAATTTAATTGGGGTGGAGAATTTCAAGCCTTCACATCCTATTTTTTTATAATGGCATATCCCAACATGTTCATGTCTCAAAACTCCAAAACAAAATAATTGTGTTGAGCATAAGCACAACCATATGATTGACACTGGAATAACACTTCTTCATCACTCCCATGTTCTAACTGAATACTGGCATTGTGCCTGTGACATATTTATATATATTATAAATTGCCTAGCCACTTCCATTCTCTAAAACGGCACACCATTTAACACATTATTCCAAACTCCACCAAATTACAATGACCTTAAAATATTTAGCTGCCTCTATTATCCATGGCTGAAGCCATATGCCCCTCACAAGTTAGCATCATATAGCAAAAATGCATCTTTTTTATTATAATAAAAATAACAAAAGGCTTTTATTTTCTTGATTTATTTACTAAGAAAATTTTAATATCTCGTTATGTTCTATTTAATGAATAGGTACTTCCATTCTTCATTTATGATGAGCCTCTAATTCTAGTTTTTAGTGTTTCGCCAGCCACTATATTTCTCCTACCTCAATTACCCACATCCTTAACCCCTCTACACTCTAATCATACTTTAAACCCAACTGAACTACTATAACCATCCAATTCTCTACTAAAATATATCTCCTTACTTATTACAACATCAACTCCATATATCTCCTCACTAGCCCCACTACTCGCCACAAACTTATCTTAAAATCCATTGATGTCTTAGCCTCATACCATAACTTTGCTCTAAACCCAAATATCCACAATATCCCATACCCATCCAATGATGACTTGCTCATAAATAGGGTCTCTAAAGCCTCATTTATTTCTCACTAAAGTTGACCTTAAACAAAACCTTCTTCCTTCACACAGGCAAATACACAAGGCAGTGGTAGATAAACTCAATGCCTTGACATTTAATGACATTTGGGAAATTTTCCCTTCCATACCTAATTAAAATTTGGTGGGCTACAAATGGGTGTAGCATATTAAAAGAAAATTGGATGTTTCTATTAATCAATACAAGGCCAGTTTATTGCCAAGGGATTTATCAATGCCTTAGGATCGATTTCACATATACCTTTAGTCCAATCATTAAACCTACTACCATTCACATATTAATTTCTCTATTTTTCTCTCGTGGATGGGCTATCAAGTAGTTGGATATATCCAACACTTTTTTACATGGTTACCTTGAAGAGGCTATGTTCATGCAACAACCCTTGGACTTTGTCAATATGTATACCCTTCTTATTATGTTGCCTTAAGAAATCTTTCAATGGTTTGCATCAGGCACCATGACAATGGTTTAAATGGGTCACCCTTAGCTTGGAACAATATTGTTTTCAGGGCTCTAAGACTGATGATTCCTTCTTCTATTACAATTGGGGTGATGTTTCTTTATTTTGCTTGATATATGTTAATGACATAATCATCATTGGCAGTTTTTCTAAATTAGTTCAATGTATTATACATCATCTTAGTACTGAATTTACAATAAAAGACTTAGGAAATCTCTATTATTTTCATAATGTAAAGCCATTTTGGCAACTTGATAGACTGATACTCATGTAAAAGAAATATATTGTTGATTTATTGTAAAAAGCAAGTCTGTCTAATGTTGATGGCATTAGCACATCATCATTGCCTACTATAAAATTGAACATCAATGATTTACCACTATTTCATGACCACACACTCTATTGCATCCTTATTAGTGGTCTTCAGCACTTTGCTCTAACCAAACTAGACCTCTCCTTCTCTATTAATAAAATACCTTAATTCTCCATTGCCTAACAAAGCAGCACTAGTCTGCATTGAAAGGAATTCTTTGGTACTATAGATAGTGGGGTTTAGTGGACGTCCAAAATTTTAGCAACCGCGATAATTTTTTAGCTCAGTGCTCTAGAGAACACACTAACCATTATCATAAAGACATGGCACAAAGATGAGGAGTTGCCACCTAGCGTAATTACTAGGACAACTTAAAAAATGCTGGTACTCAATTCTTTAAAGAAAAGCCAACACCACAACCAGGAGAATTTGGATATATAATATTAACTTTTTTTTAGTCTTGTATTCATTTAGAATTACTTTATGAATTATTATGTTATCCTCTATTTACATACAATTTCATATAAACCCTTATTAAAATAATCAACTCCAAGCAAACTAGTCATAGAAAATACATGTAAATAATGCACTCATTTCAATTCATAATACTTAAGTTAGTATAATCTACATTGATTTTAATCAAATGGCCTAAATCTGCATGTTATGAAATATCAAATTAGTGAGCCTAGTTCTATATATTTATAAAGTGATATTAAATCTACAAATTATGAACAAGGCTTAAATTAAATGGGCTAAGTCTAAATTAATTAAATTAGGTGGGCCTATATCTAAATTAACTAAGTGGGCCTAAGTTGTTTCTACCCTAAATCTAATTAATTATGGGCCTAAAGAGGTATTTTTATTAATTAAACCTATAAAAACCTAAATATACTTAAAGGGTTAAAGCCTTATATGGGCTAGGGCCCAAAACATATAAAAATAGACAAACAAGCCCAAAATAATAAAAATATATTAAAACAATCGAATAAAAGATCAAATAATTAATTAAACTTATTCTAAAAACCCTAATTTAATTAAAGTGACTTTAAACAAAAATAAAATAAAGCAAGCAACCCTAATTCTATCCACTTAAATCTAATTCAATTTTAATTAAACAACCTAATGATTTCTATAGCCATTAATCTTAGTTAATTACCTAATTAAAACCCTAATTTTACTAACCGATTCATTAAAATAAAACACATAAGCATGCACACCAAATTTCATTATTCCCACTATTGGAGCTATTATAATGATCTTCTAAAAAATAATAAGAAAAAATTAATACAATCCCAAAAATAAATAAAATGATAAAACAATAATAAACAATTAAATAAAAAACCTAGAAACTATATTTAGCTACAAGGTTCAAATCCATGGCATTCCATGGCCCTCCAAAGATTTTGTTCTCCAAGTAAGATCATCATGTAATCCCCTTCATAATCACCATCACAAAATGGTAAAACAATGATTAGTGAATAAAATTACAAAATTGAAATTCAATAAAATTAAAATAATAAAAAAAGAAAAATAAAAGAAGGTAGGAAGAAGATAATGTTTATGTATACATAATAAATTACCCCTCAGACTAGTGAGATCACCATTATTTTCTTTTAGTAGGCCTTCTAAAACTTGTTAATCTTCTTCTAAAAAATCTCTTACTCCTTACTTACCAAATAAATGAATCATAAAGAATTTTTTGTGTACTACCTAAAGAAAAGTCTATAGACCTTCAAGAAGAAAAGAGGTAAAAAAATTTGCAAAAAAAGGCTGAGGGTTCAGAGTTGAGAGTTGAGAGTTCCTTTCCCCAGGTCCCCTTTTAGGAGCTTAAACTCTCATTTTATAAGAAAAAACCAAAAAACCCTAGGTCCTATATACTGAAGAGTTTCAATTTTAAAAAGACTTTATTTCTTGAAAATTTAGATAAATCCCAAAAACAAATTTAAGAAAATTTTTAGCCAATCAAAATTCAGGAAAAATATTTTTTATTCTCTATAAAAATAATTACGACTGGAATTGTGTAATTCTGATCAGAATTACATAGTTTCGATCAAAATTATACAATTTCGATCGAAAACTACTATAATTAAATCCTTAAAAACCATTAAACTCTTTTTTTTTAAATGCATTAAGACTTTTGAGGTTTCAAACTTCAAGTGTTGAGGACCTAAGTATAACATTTTCATCATTGGAGTCCTTTGTCACATCCATATTTTCTTATCCTGAAATTGGGTGTTTACAGTTGCTCTACTTTGTTGGTGTTTGCTTGATAAATTATGGTAAAGAAAATAAGCACACAATTTCTTAAAAAGAAAGTTTAGGTACTTACCTGTGTTCCTTGAGGCTTTTATCTACAAGTAATCATCATTTCATGATGAATGCTTATGTTGTTATACAACACTAGGCATAAACTTAAAACATATGAGGAAACATTATACTTGGACATGTTGTATTGGTTTAAAAGGATACACGACATTCACTCATATGATGTTGACTATACTTGGTTGTATAGTCTGAATTGGAAATATGCATTGTACTTAGTCATATAATCTTGACTATATTCAGTTATATAGTCTAGGTTAAAAAGGTGCATCATACTTGATTGTATAATGTTAACTATACTATATCATATGGTATAGGTTAAAAGAGATACATTGTACTCAATTGTACAATGTCAACTCTAATCAGTCGTAAAGTTTGAATTGAAATGACACATTATATTCGATCATATAATGTCAACTATACTCAGTCGTATAACCTAAATTAAAATGACACATTGTACTCAATTGTACAATGTTAACTATACTTGGTCGTATAGCCTGAATTGAAATAACACATTGTACTCGGTTGTATAATGTTGACTATACTCGATCGTATAGTGCAATTTCTCTTATATTGACAATTTAGTAATTCAATGAATTATCAAATCATATAGCATTGCAATTTAGGACTAAATTGCAAAAGAAATATTGGACTTAAATGAAAATAAAGTTAAAGGACTAAAGTAGACATTTGCCACTATCTCAAGAGGTGATGTGGCGATGTGTGGATTCTAACACATTTAGTATATATGTCTCCTTCGTGTCTTTTTCCCCTTTTTAATTTTTGCTCTTTCATTACCCTTTTTCATTTTGATTATCTTTTTTTTTTTCAGATATAGGGCATTTAAGATCAGGGTGATCTAAGACTTTAGCATAATTGGCTCTGATAGGATTCTTCCATTAATGCAAAGTTAGGGTTCTTCTCATCTTGCTAGTGCTAAGTATGAGTTACAAACTTATCGAGACCAGTTAAACTATTTAGAGTGAGACCTGGTAAGATAAATTTAATTATTAGTATTTGATTAGTTGTAGAAGTTAAATAAATTTTATTTGAATGAATTTATAGGTTAGATCATATTCGTTGGTTGGTGCTAAAGGCATCCATTGATATAATTTCATTACTGATGTTGTGAGGCTTGAGACTATAAGGATTTTTCTTCCTCATTATGGTTGTCATATGTGGTATCTTGGTGAGCATGTTTATCATTGGCATATGAGACATTTTAGGAGGCATGTTCCTTCTTCTATTCCTTTTTCCATATTAAGGAGTTATAGCATGACTGGTTTTGAACTCAAAGAAGCTATTAAGGGATATAATGCTTTGACTCTACTTGAGCATTCTTGCCACTATCAGGAGTATATTCGAGAGAATCTCCTACAGCAAGTTCCTACATACCTACCTGAGGTACGCTTTCCATCACCACTCCTCCCTAATGTTAAACATGCATGAACAATCATATTATTAAAATGCATAAGGCTATCAGAATCAACATCACACAAGTAAGCAAAACTAGAGTTCATATCATTGATCATAAAAAAATAGAGTTTTTATCCTCAAACATACTGAACATTGTTACATCATTTTCTTCATAAAAAGATATCATTAAAAATATTATTAATAATGTTAGATAAATCCTATGGTGATTCTTTGTTAGGTGGCAGACAGAGCAGCTCTTCAATGGCCTCAGTCCCTATCTTCTCACTAACTTCCTTCATCACCTCATCGTTGTTGTCTTGCACCAGACCCTCAATAATCTACTTTTTGAAGATCTCAAACCCAAGAATATTTATTCCAGCTACTTGGATAGGCTCTTTCTCACCCAGTTAGAGCTTTTCTTTCCTTTTTTTTGATAAAGCTATCCTTTAGTGGTCCCCTATTCTTTGAGAAGTTATTCTCATAAAAAAAGTTTCTTATAGCTCCTTTACTGCCAAGCCTAACTCTTGTAAAGCCCAATCCTTTGATTTTATTTTGTCCATTGAAATTTGGGAACTTTGGACTTCCTTACTCATTCTTTCATAGTCCTTATCCATGTCGATAATTCATCTTCTTGATCATGCTCATAACCCTTGGATCCATTTCAATTCCATAAAAAATGATGGCTATTTAGAAACCATGAGGGGCACTACCTGCTTATGACCATCCATAATTGTAGATAGACACAATCTTGCCTATACTATCATCCAAAGTCATAACCTCTCCATCCAATAGGAATTTCACCTTTTGATGCACTGTTAAAGGTACTCCTCCTAAAATATGATACCAAGGCCTACCCAAAAGCAAGGCATATGTGATAGGGATATCTAGCATAGTGAATTCCACTATTGCCTCTATAGGTCAAATTTTTACATGAGCCATGAATGTTCCTTCTACATTCCTTGTGCTATCATCATGAGCTCTGATTATGAGGTTTAATTCTATTAAACCCTCCATCTTCACTCCTAGATTAGACAAGATCTATAGAGGGAAAACTTTAATTGCAGACCCATCATCCACCATCATATAATTGGTCTTCTTTCCTCTAACTTTAGGTGGGTTGAATAGGGCTTTATTATGATTCCACCCTTTCATAGTAAATCCTTATCATAATAGGTGATAACACCATGCTTCTTCTCAATAACCTTGGCCACCATTGCTTCAAGTATTATAATGGTATTAATGTCCATCTCAGCTAGAGCCTTAACCATAGCCTTCTTATGGCTACTTAAGTGCATAAAGAGCTCCTAAATGCTCACATTTGCTTTTGCCTGCTTAAGTTGTTCAAGGATTAAGTCATCATTATGTTAATTCAAGTATTCTCTTTTAGTATCTTCATTTGGTTTGTAACCCTTACCACTTATAGTAATATGACTAACTTCTGGATTATTAACCCATATATTATAGCCTTAAATGCCTTCTTTATCAGAGTTGTACCAAATATCTATAACCCTAATGGTTCAATCATTTTTTCCATTTTTCCATTTTTCCTCACCTTAACCTTGCATTTCTCTTTCTTATCAAATTCATCACCCCATCCTATAGGCACGATCAACTCAATGGATATATTGAAAAGAGGTTGTTTGGAATAACACACCTTGTAGTCAAAATTGTCTGAAGGTTTTCCTAACAAATCTTCTACTCTTTCCTCTTTTTTAGGGGCATTAGAGTTTTCTTATTAGTTTTGTGGTCTAGGTTTTCAAAGGAGTTAAGCACTTCTTCCTTACTTACTCCCGAGTTGATCATCATGGTGGTTGGGTATGGCATGTTTCGGTAATTTGGGAAAGGGTTGCTTTTGGTGTTTAGGTTTGGATTAGATTTCTTAGGGTCTATAATTTTTCTAGAGTCTATGAGGTTTTGAATTTCATGTTTAAGGCACATGAAAAAGTCAATGAAATGGTCTATAACTTGGTGAAATTTATAGTAACTATTTGGGTCAAAGCCATGGAGATTTGGGTTTAATGGTTTAGAGGGGGTTAAGGGTCTAAGGAGGCCTTTTTGGATCAATCAGTCTAGGAATTTGGATAGGAGTTAGTTGAAACTTAAGAATCTCCTAGTTTGTTAAATAGCATGGAGTCCTAAAACCTAATTAGCATTTCCTTATTATGTGCCCCTAGTTAGGTAATTTCTTGCTCTGATGTTTCTAGCAATCTTTGTCTCACTTTTAATCTCTTCAGCTTGCATCCTGAAGCAGGTTAGAATTGTATACCTTAGTCTATAGGACTTAGACAGAGCAAGTAAGGTGTCAAACACTAGGATTTGTAAATTTTATATTAACTGAATAGATACTAATATGGATAGGCAATATATTAATAATGAAAATTGTTGGATTACTCCAATTATACTAATTAACAACTAACTATACTAATAACTCTAATTATTCTAAATATCAAATTAAATATGGTTTATTATAAATACAATTCTAAATTAGTCAAAGAATTATAATAAATAATGAACACATGCAATGAATGGAGAATATGACTTAAAATCCTTAAGAGTAACTGTCGTTGTCAAATAAGGGTATTTCCATCTAGAGTCTATAAGTACCATCATATCATTATAGAGATAAACAAAAACCATGAAGTTCCTTGCCAATTCTTTCACCACTCAAAGTGGATTTCTTATCTCCAGGTACTTTCCTAACCTTTAAGTGAATTCAATTGCTTTTCCACAAATTGTCCTAATTGTCATTGTGAACAATTTGACTAACACATCATATATGGTGATTAAACATAAACAACTCAATTGAAAGTAATTCATTCATGCACTATAAAAAGATATAATTCATTGATTCATTCTTCCTTGTAATTATAATAAACAAAGGCTTAGCCAATATACATGATCAAGCAACAATAAAAGAAAACTAAATATAAATAGAAAAGGGAAAAGAATAGAGAAGATAAAACCCTTTTACTAAGTCTTAATACTTGATGTACAATCTTTCTTCTTATTAGCTTTTTGTTTTATAATAACTCTAATACAAACTAAATTATTTTGTAATGTCTATTTGTCTAAAAGAAAGAAACCTATATATTATTTCTATTCTATCTATTCTATCTTTAATCATCTATTCATAGGCCTCACAAGTGGCTAGAAAGGACTAGAATCTTTAGAGTTGGAAAGGCACCACTTCATGAAAGGTCACCTTCTTTTGCAAAAGCTATAAAAATAATAACTTTATAGCCAAATAAACACACTAATCATAGGAAAAATAAATGAAATTAAGACTAAACTACCCTAAAATACTAAACATATTTGCATTATATCATATCCCAACATCATAAAGGTCTATAAATATCTTAGGGTTCATCATCTGCAACCTTTCAACTAGATTAGGTGACACATTTCAGACTATCATCATATCCTGATCCTTTTCAACCAACTTGTTCTTCATTAATCCTGCCTTATTTATGAACTTGGTCAGAAAATCTGAGAATGATTCATTACACTTTTGCTTGGTCAATTCTAGATCCCTAATGGACACTTTACGCTTGGTATTGTAGTTATATTACTTTAGAAAAGTAGTGCACAATTCGCTCAAATAGACTTCTCTAACCCATGATAACAATTGACAGCCATACCCTCCAAGGATAGCATAAATAACTTGGTAACCATACAAAAAGGAGCCTTAATGGTGCTCATAGTAGTTTTGTTTAGACTAAGGTGGATCATATGATCTCTAGTACCATCAAACTTTTACAACTGTGGCATCTTGAACTTGTCATGTAGCTTGTCTTCCTTAAATTACATCAAATCATGAAAGTCAAATAAGTACCCAATGCCTTGTCCTCTCAATAATTCCTCTATTTTGGACATCTTCTGAGTAAGTGCTTTGGTTTATTTGGATTCCAACTTTTAAACTTGCTCAAGTGATTTCTTTTTTGCCTTTTCAACCATGTAACTCTCAACATCCTCTAACTTCATTTCCATAATAATTATATTCCTAGTAGCATTATAATTGTTAGCAAGTGGTGTACATACAATAAGTGTATTGGCTATAACGAGAGGTTTAATAGTAGTAGGTGGTGGCATCAATCCAACCAGAGTTTGTCTTTATTCATCTTGCAACATTGCTCTCACATCATGCATCAATGCTCCTTTGACATCCTCTAGAGTCTAGTTTACTCCCTCTTGTTGTTCCATTTCATCGGCTTCTTTAAGCTATATAGCTTATAGGTAGAGCAGATTAATAGAACTCCTTTCTAGTCTGCTAAGGATCTCTTTTGCAATTGATTATGGGCTTGAATTAATTCTCACTACTTTGCCACATTTCTGACTCTAAACATAGAAAGACTTGGATGAATCTATGATGGCTGTTAAAGAAAGTTTTAGTACGATGCATGTAATGCATGGATGCATGTATGCATGATGTATATGCTATGCAACAAGTAGCAAGTCAAGTAACAAATCAATAGTATATACATCCTTCCAACCTAATTACCCTTACACACATATTCAATGGTGAGTTTATTTTCTTAGGATTTTTGGTCTTAGCCTTAATATTAATAAAGGATATCAAGAACTGACGCACATGCCAAATCTCTTAAAGTAGTAAAGCATAAAAATATTATTTCTAGGTATAAAAGATTAGTCCAATCTTTATTAACCCAAATAGGCTTCTAAAGTATGAGTGTAGGCCATTATAAATAACAATACCTAATGGCAACATTCACAAGCAATTTGGGTAATCCTAGGGGAAGTTACTAAGCCACTACATGAGCTTAGCCTAGTAAAAAGGTCAAGGTTCCCTTAGCAAGATGTCCTCCTTTCAGACTTAAGTTATAGGCCAAGGTTAGAGGTGTTTGGCATCCTTTACAAACTCAAGAGGAGACTACCCCCCTTTAAGACTTAGGTTATAGACTTTGGTCAGATGAGCTCAGTAATCTCTCTTAAACCAAGTTAAGGCTAAGAGTGATGTTTAGCCAATTTATAATCCTATAAAGCTAGTGGAATCATGGAATCATAAACCAATGCCATCAATTAATATAGACATATAGAATGAATGCAAGAATAAAATAATAATTAATAAAATAACTCTAAAGAACACAAGTAGAATTAGTATCTCTTATCCCTAATGGACTCACCACTATAGACTGCGGGGCTTAGCGTGTGCTCAAGATTTTAGCAACCGTGACACTGTTTGAGCTTAGGGACCTAGAGAACACACTAACCACTATCACAAAGACATGTTGTTGAGATAAGGAGTCACTATTGGGGTAATAATTGGGACTAATCAAAAAATGGTGGTACTCAATTCTCTAAAGGAAAGCTAGCACCACAACTAGGAGATTCTTAACACAGAATACTAACTTCTTTTAGTCTTACATTCATTTATAATTACTTTAAGAATTATTATCTCATCATCTATTTACATATAATTTTATATAAATCGTTATTAAAACAATTAACTCCATGCAAATTAGTCATGAAAAATACATGAAAATAATGCACTCATTTAAATTCATAATCCCTAAGTTAGTCTAATCTACATTGATTTTAATTAAATGAGCTAAATCTACATGTTATGAAATATTGAAATTAGTGAGCCTATTTATACATATATGTAAAGTGATCTCAAATCTACAAATTATGAAAAAGGCTTAAATTAAATGGACTAAGTCTAAATTAATTAAATTAGGTGGGTCTGAGTATAAATTAACTAAGTAGGCCTAACTTGTCTTTATCCTAAATCTTATTAAGGGCCTAAAGAGGCATTTTTATTAATTAAACATAAAAAACTTAAATTTATTTGGGTTCAAGCCTAATATGGGCCCATGGCCCAAAACACATAAAAATAGACAAACAAGCCCAAAACAATAAAAATATGTCAAAACAATCAAATAAAAGATTAAACAATTAATCAAACTTATTCTAAAAACCCTAATTTAATTAAAGTGACTTTAAACAAAAATAAAACAAGCAACCCTAATTCTATCCACTTAAATCTAATTTAATTTTAATTAAACAACCTAATGATTTCTATAGCCATTAATTTTAATTAATTACCTAATTAAAACACTAATTTTACTAACTAATTAATTAAAATAAAACACACAAGCACACACATTAAATTTCATTAGTCCCACTATTAGAGCTATTACAATGATATACCAAAAAATAATAAGAAAAAAAATTAATACAATCATAAAAATAAATAAAATAATAATAAATAATTAAATAAAAAACTTATAAACTATATTTAGCTACAAGGTTCAAATTCATGGCATTCCATGGACCTCCATAGATTTTGTTCTTCAAGTAAGATCATCATGTAATCCCCTCCATAATCACTATCACAAAAGGGTAAAATAATGATAAGTGAATAAAATAATAATAAATAATTAAATAAAATTAAAATTAAATAAAATCAAAATAATAAAAAAAGAAAAATAAATGGCAGGAAGAAGATAATGTTTATGGATGCAGATTAAATTGCCCTTTAGACTAGTGAGATCACCGTTGTTTTCTTTTAGTAGGCCATCAAAAACTTGTTATTCTTCTTCTAAAAAATCTCCTACTCCTTGCTTACCATACGAATAAATCACAAAGATTTTTTTTATACAACCTAAAGACAAGTCTAGAGAGCTTAAAAAAGAAAAGAGGTAAAAAAAATTTATAAAAAATGCTGAGGGTTCAGAGTTCATAGTTCCCTCCACCAAGATCCCTTCTAGGAGCTTAAACTCTCTTTTTATAGGAAAAGGCAAAAAACCTTAGGTCCTACATATTGAAGAGTTTTAATTTTGAAAGGACTTTATTTCCTAAAAATTTTGATAAATCCCAAAAATAAATTTAACAAAATTTTTAGCCAATCAAAATTTAGGAAAAATATTTTTTATTTTATGTAAAAATACAAAAAAATGGATGAAAAAGGTATAATTCTGACCAAAATTGTGTAATTCTGATCAAAATTCTATAATTCCAATTTTTTAACTTTTAATTATAAAAACACCCTTTAAAGAATTCAAATTTTTCAATTAGGTCTTAAGAAGTATTACAATTAAGTCCTTAAAAAACCATTAAACTCTGTTTCTGAAAATGAATTGAGACTTTTGAGGTTTTAAACTTTAAGTGTTGAAGACCTACTTATAACATTTTCATCATTGAAGTCCTTTGTTGCTTCTATATTTTATTATCTCGAAATTGAGTGTTTACAGGTACCTTCAATCAACTTCCACTTATAGTGTTTTTCTTTATAATTTTCCATTCAACCTGGTCTGAGCATATGGTAATGCTAACTAGGTTGGCTATATTGATGATAGAAAATCCACTTTGGGTTTTTGCATTTTCCTTGGTGATAATCTTATTCACTAGGGATCTAAAAAGCAGCAAACAATTGCTCGCTCCACCACAAAGGAAGAATATCGGTCTCTTACTCTTGCCAACAATGAACTTCACTAGATTCAATCACTCTTACATAAAAATTGGCTATTGTCTACCAATGGCTCTAACAGTATGGTGTAGTAACCTTAATGCCACCTACTTAAACACCATGCCTATTTTCTATTCTCACTCGAAACATTTTGAGATAGACTACTATTATGTTCACGATAAGGTTGTTGCCAAATCACTCATTGTTCTCTACTTACCCACTAATGATCAAATAGTAGATATTTTAACCAAATCCTTGAAGAAATCTCTCTTTCAGACATTGTAATACAAGTTCACCATCTTCCCTTCCTCGGCTCAACTTGCGGGCGTGTGATAAGGATAACTATTAGTTTTATTATACTTGTTACACAGTTACTTGTCTTCAGTTGTGTATGTCTATCTCATCTACCTATACCTTATACTTATATTTGATGTACTCTTATTCATTAATAAATACAACACCAAATCCTTCAGTGATTTATTTGACAACTTCAATAATTTTTGACAAAAAACTTTACAAATTTTCAAATGTAGCACTATATATATACATACACACACACTTTTGATTGAATTTTTCATAAAAATTAAAATAAAAACATAATCATGGTAGTGATTTATATTTTTTACTTCTAGGGCGCACAGTAAACTACTCAAATTTAACTTAAAAGTGCCAATGCGGGATTAGTCAAAGTAATTCATCTCCAAGGGCATCCTAAGGTGCAGAGTTCAATTCCTGCTATTGTGAATTTAAAGGGGATGGGCTACCCCCTATTGTGTAGTCCATTGATGCTAAGGTTATATGAAATCTGAAATTATAAAAAATTCAACTTAAAGTGAATTATAACAAATGCAAATAATATAATTGTACTATCATTATTCTAAATGATAATTATAACAACAATCCTACTCAAATACACACTTTATATATATGTATATTGACTGTAAAATAAACATTTTGACTATTTAGACGTAGCTATCTATAGTAAAGAAAAGACTATAATAGCTCTTGACAAATATAGACATACTTGTTATTATAGACATTCTAGAGAATATACATATTGTTTACTATCTACTAATTGACATCTAAATACTATTATAGACTTAATAATTTCATTGGGAAATTCTTTAAACTTACATCAAGAAAAACATTATAAGATTCTTGAACTACTTAATAATATATATAGTCAAACTAAAGATAATACTTTGGAATTAAAAAACCTAATAAATTATCTTAAAAATACTTAAGACATCTTTAATAAAAAAAATTAGACATAATTAGAATTGAAAACTTACCCAATAAAAAAGATATTAATACTTTATCTTAATTAATTTTGGAAAATAAACCAATAGATATTGAGACCCAAACTAGACATTTGATTGAAAAAAATTAGAATAACAAATTGACCATAATAAGATTTACTTTGAATAAGACATTTTATTTTTAAAAGACATGGTTAAAGATCTTAAAAAGACAGTCTTAGGATATTAATGGATAACTACAAAAATAGTTATTACAAAGAGGCTATCAAATACACACAAATATATAATGGCTCTTTAACCTAATTTAACACAAGATACACACAAAACTCTAAGGTCCAAGCCTTACTAGACAAAATAATAATAGCCCAAAACAATACTATTATTGCACTTCTAGCCCATATACATTAAAGACTTGACAAGATTGAATTAAGATAAATACAGTTAAATTCAAAACTTACTGGTACTCCCTTAGACCTTAAGAAAGAATTAAATATTATATCTTCTAGACTTGGTAATCTAAAACTCAAAACAGACAAAGGTAAGAGAATAATTTTTGATAAAAAACAACCCAATAAATTTTTGATTGTAGGGAAGTCAAAGACACAATGAGTAACTCAACCCATACCCAAACTGAAACTAGGCTCTTCTTTGGAAGGTCTAGGACTATTAGAGAATATAATCCAAACACTAGGTCTTTATGGTTATTTTGAAGACAAAATTCAACACAGACTTTAGAACAAACTATAGATTCAAAAAATGACACTAGCATTTTCTCAAATGGAAAATTAAGAACACTAAACCCTAGGACTATTTATCAACAAGGATACTTAGACACCTTGATGAGAAGGACATCTCTAATAACATTAAGAAAAAAATGTAAGGGCAGCATGTCCTAATGAACAAGAAGTTATTATTCCCTTAGTATCACAAGAAGGTCATAATCAACTTCGAACACATGGAAGACTTAACTATATCCATCTTGGACAAGTAATCATAGGAAAAAAAACTCTTGCTAAAGCTAGAATAGGTACTAAAGTACTTGTAATGTTATATGACACCAGGCATTTTGAATTTGATAAAGCCATTATCAAAATGATGGAATCAGATATGAACAACAATGGTCATATAAATTATATTGCCCCTAACTTCAATATGATAATAAATAATTTTAAAAAATATATTAAAATAAAAATATTCATTAAGGATATTTGAACTTTATAGAAGACAATATTCTTTTAGAAATACAATTCATAGGAAAAGCCATGTATAATATAGCAACTTCATATAAACTACATTTAAGAGGACTTGTAGACATCATTTATACTGTAGGAACTAAAATGCTTCTCCCTAGATAAATAAGTCCTAAAACTCTTGCAGGACTAGAATGGAACTTCAGACATCTAAGACTTGTTAATGAAACATTAACACCTACAAATTCTAATTACTATCAACATACTGACAATACTTATATTGTTAGGTTTACTGATTATGAAAAAGGTAAATCTATAATAGAAAATGAAGACAGTGATGACGAATCAACAACATACACAAACTTAATGAGAATTCACCAATTTTAGTTAAACGAAATATATATGGTGAATTGGCATTAAGAAAAAAGACATACATAAAAAATTACTTATCCAGAATATTAGACTTTGATCTTGACAATGATGAATTTTGGTTAGACAAATACTTCAACATTAGAAAGGTTGAATACATAAATTTATCTGACTTAGGTATTAAAACTCATATAGAGGAAATATCTAATGATAATTCAGACTATATTGATGAATTTCATGAATCTTTTAATAAGATTAAAGAAATTATTCAACATAAAACTACCATAAACTAAGATATAGAATCATTAAGTATCCAAATAGAAGGTACAAATAAGATATTAATGAATCCCGCAGTTTGTGAACAATCTAATACTCTAAATCCCACACAAATAACATAGACTAAAAGGAAACCAATATCTAGGACAACAACTACACAATTTAGTGCAGAAGACACATACACCTCTATATATAAGATAAGTATCCCTCCTAGAAGAATAACTAAATTACAACCAGATAGGATACCTATCAAAAGACATAACATAGGTCAAAGGATGATCCCTAGCAAAGACTACTATTTTGGTACACAAATACTTTTAAATATTGCAAAAATAGACCCTCAAGAATGGGATACTTATATAGAACAATGTTTTGCATTAGTTCTAAGACATTATATACAACATGATTATGACATCCCCACTGGTGAAGTCATAATCAGTAAAGGAGAGACATTCTTAGGAGATAGTGTTAGAGGAGCATGGGAAAGTTATAAAAGAGAAAACCCAAAAAGAACTCCAACACATCATCTCTTCAGGACCTAACATATTAAATTTTACTAGACTCATACATAGAATGATAACAGGATTATAAACTACTATAGATTTTGAAATAAGACAAAAACATGCACTTAGGTATTTAGAACAACTACAACTTAACTCTTACAAATATGTAAAAGAGTTCTCTTGTGATTATATGCACCTTCTTGGAAAATTAGGACTTCAAATGCATAATAAATGGAAAGAAAAAATTAGAGATATTCCACCAAACATGGCAATCAAATGAGACAATATTGGATGCAGGATCCATCATATAATGCAGGTATTAAAAGACAAATGTATAGCTATTATTGTACAAAAACAACTAAAAACCCAAAATTTTGGGTATAGTATAAAATACCTACTCCTTAAAATATATGAGTCCAGACACTCAAAAATTAGAAAACATTATAAACATAAGACTTCTAAATCATCCAAAAAAACTAAGAAAAAGTCTTACAGGATTAAAAAATCAGATGAAAGGAAACCATACCTTAAAAAAGACAGACATGTAAGAAGAAAAAAAATTGATAAAACATATCAAAACAAACTCACGTGTTTTGCTTGTAATAAAAAAGGACACTTTGCAAAAGAATGTCCTTATAAGCAGAATCTTTACATACATAGTGCAGAAATAATAAAACAAAGTAACATAACCTAATTCATGTTGATAAAAACATGTTAGACTCTTCTTTTATTTATTCAATAATATATGAAACTATATATAAAGAAATAGAAAAAATCCTAAAGACTACTCTTTTATTAATTAATTTATAAAAGACTAAGACATAATACATGATTATGACACTGATACTACTAGTAGTGATATAGACACTGAAAACACAAATTTGTTATGTTTTTATACAAAAAATACTAAGAAAAATTGAATACATGGCTGGCAGTTTAAAGTAGGATCAAATATAAATCCTTGCCTTAAATGTAAACATTTTCCACACATCATAGTATGTGCTAAATGTATAAACTACATAGTAGAAATATGCAAAATATGTCTAGAACAACACTTTCATACCACATTTCCTATACAAGATATTACTTATTCATCTCAAACAAGCATAAGTAACCAATGACTTGGTACCTTATAAAATAGGGTAGCAATTCTAGAAGATTTAATCTTTCTGAAGAAATTTGAAAACTTAAGAATGGCAAATAATAGGAAAAACCACTTAATACAGGGATTCATATTAATGAACTAGTTGATTCCTCACACTGATAATTTCATATTTTAATGGCCTTAAAAACACCCAAATCATAAACTAAAAAAATATTATATCATAAGATACCAACTATATATAACAAGACACTTATTATTGAATTTAAAGTTTTGGTAATTTTAAATATCAAAGGGAAAGAAATAGTTCTTCCTATATAGACACTTGAGCTTTTGAAAACATCATAGACTTAAAAATAGTAGAATTTTTAGATAAAAATTCTATTAGACATCACCCTTAAGGATAAAAGAGCACACAGTATGAGGGGACAACGTTTCGTATGCATAAATACATTACCAATGCACATCCTAAAATTGCTGACAATTGCCAGCAATATGGACAAGCTTGTAAAGTTAGTCACTTTTGGGTAGACACACTTAATCACCAATACATAAAAATGATCATAGGATTGTCCTTTTTATTTGATGATATGGGTGGATTATTTGCCACCTCTAACTACATTTACTTTGTTAGAAAACCAATACTTAGCCCTGTAATATCAGAGTATGCGCTTGCGCAGTGTGGTGAAAATTATAGGGTACCCTTTCCACTACCAAACAAAACCCTTTCATTTCCAAATAAAAATCCCACAATAGACATAGAAAATTGTACTTGTAGTATTAAAGGACAATGTAAAACTGCCAAAACTGTCATAGTAGGAAATGAATTAGATTCAGAAGAAATATGTCCTACTAAAATACAAGACTTGAATTTAATACAATTAAACTTAATATCTTTAACATATATGATATATTTAACTAAAGCCAAAAGAACACTATAACATTATTATGAGCTTGATGACAATATCTCTAAACTAGAAAAACTTAGAATAATAGGAGAAAACCCAATAAAATATTAGGATAAAAATAAAATGACTTTTAGAGTTGACATAATTGATCTTGGCTTAACAATTAAGGCAGGAAAAATAAAATTTAATACATGGGAAATTGAAGAATGAAAAATGTGTATAAACTAACTCCTAGGACTACATGTAATTATAAAAAGTACCTCTAGACATAGATCCCCTGCATTTATGGTCCATAAAGAATCTTAACTAAAAAGAGGATAGTCTAGAATGGTTTCTAATTATAAAAGACTAAATAACAATACACATGAAGATGGGTATAAAATTCCCAATAAGCACATGCTCATCAACAAAATACAAAATGCAAAAATCTTTAGTAAGTTTGATTTAAAGTTAGGCTTTTGGCAGATTAAAATGCATGAAGACAACATTCCATGGACAACCTTTAGTTGTCTAAATGGACTTTAAATGGTTAGTAATGCCATTTGGATTGAAAAATGCACTATAAATTTTTCAAAGAAAAATGGATGATGCTTTTAGACACTATGATACTTTTACTTATGTAAATATTGATGACATACTTATTTTTTCAAAAACTGAAAAAGAACACATTGCACATTTATACACTGTATTCAAATGTTTTCAAAAGACATGGAATGGTCATTTAAAAAAAGAAAATGGCCTTAAATTAAAGAAACATTGAATTTATTGGCTCATAAATTGGCCAAGGAAAAATTAAACTATAACTTCGCATCACTAAAAAAATACTTGAATTCCATGATAAAATTGAAGAATTTAAAAAAATTAAAGCATTTTTAGGACGTTTAAATTATGCAAGACCTTTCATAAAAAACTTATCAAAATTAACAGGTCCTCTATATAATAAAACTTCTATTAAAGGACAAAGACATTTTAATAATGAAGATACAAAAATTGTACAAGAAATTAAAAAGGTTGTACAAAATCTTCCATTATTAAGACTTCCACTTTCTATTGATTATATGATTATAGAAATAGACATATGTGAACTTGGATAGGGAGCATTTCTCTATTTTAAAATAAAAAGACTTAAATGGTCCACAATGCTGCATCATAGATAGTATTTGGAATCCACCCACTGAAGAATGAGGATCTTCAAGAAAATGGTAGTAATTAATGCCTTAGTTAATCACTTCTAGACATCTACAACACCTTTAGGTAAAATAAACTCCTACTGTGTCTTATTTAATAGACCTTACATTGGCCTATATGACAACTAGACTGAGATCTCATAAAGAATTGATGTTCATAAACAAATGGCTAAATTTGACAAAACCTTTAAAATTTTAAGATTTAGAGGCTATTAGAACTTTTAAGAAGCCTAATAAGCCCTTAAAGCTCATGTTTTAAAAGATTCCAAATACTTCACCTCTTCAAAACTTCTTAAAAGGCCTTATATCCAAGAGCCCAATACATCTAGTTCATCTTAGACTAAGCTAGGTACCTTTTACTCCACCAAATTAACAAAATATAATGTTTCCATAGGCACACCCAACAAAGAGACAGTAATAATTAAAGAAGTCAATAATATTCCTTATTCATTGACCGGGTGGATTGAAGACATCATGAGTACTTCATGGACAAAAGTCACTATTTTGCAGGAATTTTTAGACTTAAGCCATAATGACCAGTTTTAAAATTCTAAAGCTTTAGAAGATGGAATTTTTTATGTATATATTTTCCATTGTGACAACATATTTCCATGCAAAAATACACATCACTCATATGGAAAGACATCTACTTGCCACTGTCAATTAGTATACTCATTCAGATCATGTGGGATACTTCTTTATAAGTTTTCATTTGGTAAAAAATACAAAAAATATTGAAATAAGCCTTTACAATTCTACCAACATAGACTACTTACAGACTTATGGGTTCATAATCCATTTAACATTTCAGACATTCTAGAAATTCTAGAAATACGTTTGCTTGAAGTTGTTGAACATGGTGTTGTTCATGTTAAAATCATAACGGTACCATTAGAAGACACTAGAGGACAAATTGAACCATGTTACTCCATGTCTTTTATTCATACTCTTGGACTTCCAAAATACTTGGACAATCCTAACAAACACATGTATTAAAACCCTTTATGGTTTTTGCCTAAAGACTTATGGCCCAAGGCCTTGACATATTGGAAGGCCAAAACATTAGCCTATAACTTTTTCTTCACTAATGAATCCCCTGAGTCAGAAACTTATGAATTATATGGCGGGACTCATTTTGAAAAAATCTACATCACTAAATGAATTCTTGAATCAAGTTCCATCAACTTTGGTTTAAAAGGAACCGCAGAGTTCATGACACTTATTAAAGTATATGAATCACTTTTGGAGGGTTTTAGGAATTTCACTAGTTAATAACTTTGGTTAATCATAGAGATTAAGGGTTATTGTTTAGGTTTGATTATTTGAATGTTAATTTATCTGAAATATCTATGTATTTAGGGTGATGCATTTAGATAGTTGGCCACAAAATATTTAGATTGATGAATGACTTTCTTTAATGTTTATTTGAGTATCATTTGGTTAAACCTCTCTCTTTTTATTTGCATAATTTATACATTACTTGTTTCATGTATACTATTGAGAAAGTTTTAGAAAACTTCTATTTGTTAAATCTCTAAGACATAAATAGTTTAAGAAAATTTAGATATGAGACTCTTAGATATATAGACATAGAAGTCAACAACCATACTAAAAATCACGATATAGACTGTGACTATAATGAAGTAATATAAATAAAATTCTTGTTTCAATCTTTAGCAGACTCATTAGAACTTTTAATTAGATATTTTCATAATATTCCTTATTTACAATTTATTGATAGACCAACCAGTCCACCAAAATCTGACTCAGACTCTTCCTCAGCCTTAAGCATACCCTATAAAAAATTGACTTTCAAATAAATTAACAAAAGATTAGACTTTATAATTTAAAAGAACAGTACATAAGACTTATTAAGTGAAAAACACTTTTTTCTAATACACTTGGATTGAACAACATATCATTACTATTAAAAAAGACATATAACTCACTATACAAAAGATAAAATACTTAAAAGACTGTGAAGTGATCTTTACACTTGAACTCATGAGTAGATAGGCTCTAAATAATATTAATTTACAATTATTAGAAGAAAATTTTAGACTTGAAGAGTTAGAACAAGAATACATAAGACTTATTACTAGGAGAAATACATTGTATTTTTTTAGAATTAAAAAGACTACTTTAAATCATAGCATTACAATTGTCAAGTGGAATATTGATAAAACTAGATAATGTATTAAGTACATTGAAGACTATAAAATAACTATTTCACTTTAAATCACAACTTGTGACACATACATAACTCTTTAGGTATATTTTTGTATACCTTTAGGTAACCAAGACTTACAATTAATATTCCTTTCAAAAATAAAATTTTAGTGAGTAGAACTTAGATAAATTTATACATGAAACAAGTACTGTATAAATTATGCAAATAAGAAGAGAGAGGTTTAACCAAATAATACTTAAATAAGTAGTACTTTTTATACTCATGACTTTTTACCAGTTTGTTTCTAATGGTAATGCTGTGATTTTAACATGAACAGCACCATGTACAGCAGCTTCAAGTAAGGTATTTCTAGAATTTCTAGAATTTTTAAAATGTTGGATGAATCATGAACCTATAAGTTTGTAAGCAGTCTGTGTTGGTAGAATTGTAAAGGGCTTATTTCAATATTTTTTTTATTTTCTACCAAATGGAAACTTATCCAAAAGCATCTATATGATCTGAGAGTATACTAATTGACAGTGGCAAGTAGATTTCTTTCCACATGAGTGAGGTGTGTTTTTGCATGGAAATCTTTTCTTATAATTGAAAATATATTCGTAAAAAATTCCATCTTCTAAAGCTTTAGAATTTTGAAACTAGTCATTATGGCATAAGTCTAAAAATTCCAGTAAAATAGTGAATTTTTTCCATAAAGTACTCATGATGTCTTCAATCCACTCGGTTAATGAATAAGGAATATTATTTACTTCTTTAAAATTACTACTATCTTTTTATTGGTCGTGCCTATAGAAATAGTATCTTGTGTTAATATGGTGGAATAAGAGGTGCCTGGCTTAGTCTTAGATGAGCTGGATGTGTTGGGCTCTTAGATATAAGTCCTTTTAAGAAGTTTTGAAGAGGTGAAGTACTTGGAGTCTTTTAAAATGTGAGCTTTAAGGGCTGATTAGGCTTATTAAAAGTTGTAATAGCCTCTAAAGCTTGGAAGTTTAAGGGTTTTGTTAAATTTAGCCATTTGTTTATGAACTTTAATTCTTTTCGAGATCTCAATCTAGTGGTCATATAACGTAAAGTCCATTAAATAAGACATAGCAAGAGTATTTTTTACATAAGGATGATGTAGATGTTTGGAAGTAATTAACTAAGGCATTAATCAATGCCATTTTCTTAGAAGATCCTCGTTCTTTAGTAGGTGGATTCCAAATACTATATATGATATAACATTATGGTCCATCTAAGTCTTTTTTACTTACAAACTTAAAAATGTGAGTGTCTTTGAAGATAGGCAACTCATGCTATCCAAACTTCATTGTAGATGGGGTTGCATTTGTCTTAATGTAAGATGTGGATTTTTAAGATGCCATATCCTCCTCTATAGAGGGCTTATCTTTTTCCAAGTGGAAAAGTCTTTGGGCTTTCACTTTAGTGTCTTGACTTTGGGCCTTATTCACCAAATCAAGTCCTTGTGAATGTCTAAGCATTTCTTCCTCTATCAAGTACTTTTCTTGCATTGGACATATTAAAATATTAGTATAGATAAGTTGTCTACAAGAATATTTCTTTTACTGTCAACGTGTTCAAATGAGGGTTTAATGCCTTTATTAGTTATCAAAACCACAAAATTCAACCATCTGTTGGCATTGATTTTCCTCTTTATCTATTTATTATAAAATTTTATAATAGCTTCACAGTTATTCCTAATTGTAAAGGGTTTATCATATATATATAAATAGAATTTTTCAATTCCATTAATAACTGCAAATATTTCAAAATCTGATTATGTGAGTCCTTTTTCTTTATAGATACCTGAGGTATATCCATAAATTTGTTCATCCATCTTAGGAGTAAATTTATTTGTTTTAGAATAGTGAACTGCTCCCTATCCAAGTTCACATTCATCTATTTCTTCAATCATATAATTAGTAGAAAGTGAAAGACTTAATAATGGAAGATTTTATACAATCTTTTTAATTTCTTATACAATTTTTATATCTTCATTATTAAAATGTCTTTATCCTTTAATAGAAGTTTTATTTTATATAAGACCTATTAATTTTGATAAGTTTTTTATGAAAGGTCTTGCATAATTTAAAAGTCCTAAAAATGCTTGAAGTTTTTTCAATTATTCAATTTTGTCAGGGAATTCAAGTATTTTCTAGTGATGCGAGGTTGTAGTCTAATTTTTCCTTGACCAATTTATGAGCTAAGAAATTCAATGTTTCTTTTATTTAAGACCATTTTCTTTTTTTAAATGATCATTCCATGTCTTTCGAAAACATTTGAATGTAGTGTGTAAATGTGCAATGTGTTCTTTTTCAACTTTTAAAAAAACAAGTATGTCATCAATATATACATAAGTAAAAGTATCACAGTGTCTAAAAGCATCATCCATTTTTATTTTAAAAATTTATAGTGCATTTTTTCAGTCCAAATGGCATTATTATCCATTCAAAGTGTCCTTCTAGACAACTAAAGGTTGTCTATGGAATGTTGTCTTTATGCATTTTAATTTGCCAAAAGCTTGATTTTAAATCAAACTTACTAAAGATTTTTGCATTTTTTCATTTTGTTGTTGAGCATGTCCTTATTAGAAATTTTATACCCATCTTTATATTTATTGTCACTTAGTCTTTTGTAATTAAAAACCATTCTAGACTGTCCCCTTTTTAGGTTAGATTGTTTATGGACCATAAATGTAGGGGATCTATGTCTAAAGGTACATTTTCTAATTACTTGTAGTCCTAGGAATGGATTTATATGCATTTTTCATTCTTTAATTTCCCATGTATTAAATTTAATTTTCCCTACCTTAATTGTTAAGTCAGGATTAATTATGTCAACTCTGCAAGTGATTTTACTTTTATCCCAATATTTTGTTGGGTTTTCTCCTCCAGCTCCAAGTTTTTCTAATACAGAGAAAATATCATCAAGCTTAGAATACTATTTTAGTGTTCTTATAGATTTAGTTGAATCTATCAAATCTATTAAATCTATTAAGTCTGATTGTATTAAATCTAAGTCTTGTATTTTAGTAGGAAATATTTCTTCTGAATCTGATTCATTTCCTACTATGATAGTTTTGGCAATTTTACATTGTCCTTTAATATTGCAAGTACAATTTTCTATGTTTGTTATGGGATTTTTGTCTAGAATGGAAGGGATTTGTTTAGTAGTGGAAGCGATACCCTTTAATTTTCACCATGCTGCACAAACACATACTCTAATATTACAGGGCTAAGTATTTGTTTTCTAACAAAGTAAACATAGTTAGAGGTGGCAAATAATCCACCCATATCACAAAATAAAAAGGACAATCCTATGATCATTTTTATGTATTGGTAATTAAGTGTGTCTACCTAAAAGTGACTAACTTTACAAGCTTGTCCATATTGCTGGCAATTGTCAAAAATGTTCATTTATAATGTATATATATATATGGAACATTGTCCCATCATACTGTGTGCTTTTTTGTCCTTGAGGATGAAGTCTAATAGAATTTTTATCTAAAAATTCTACTATTTTTAAGTCTATGATGTTTTTAGAAGCTCAAGTGTCTCTAAGGGTAAGAAGAACTATTTATTTCCCCTTGATGTTTAAAATTACAGAAACTTTAAGTTCAGTAATAAGTGTCTTGTTACATATAGTTGGTGTCTTATGATACACTATTTTTTCAAATTGTGATTTTAGTGTTTCTAAGGCCATTAAGGTATGAAACTGTAAGCCTGAGGAATCACCTAGTTCATTAATATGAATCCCTCTTTTAAATGGTTTTTCTTGTTGTTTGCCTTGCTTAAGTTTTCAAATTTCTTCAAAAAGATTGTCATAAGAGTTTTCTAGAATTACCACCCTATTTTTTAAGGTAGTAAGTCATTGGTTACTTATACCTATTTGAGATGTATAAGTAATCTAGGAAATATGATATAAAAGTGTTGTTCTAGACATATTTTGCATATTTCTACCATGCAGTTTATACATCTAGCATGTACTATAATGTGTGGAAAATGTTTACAGTTAAAGCAAGGATTTATATCTGATCCTACTTTAAAATTCTAGTCATGTATGCAATTTGTCTCAGTATTTTTAGTATAAGAAAACAAAAAATTTATGTTTTCAGTGTCTGTATCACTACTAGTAGTATTAGTATCATAATCATGTATTACGTCTGAGTCCTTTATAAATTGATTAATAAAAAAGTAGTCTTTAGAAGTTTTTTCTATTTCTTCATATATATCTTTAAATGTTATTGAATAAATAGAAGAAGAGTCTAACATGTCTTTATCAACATGAATTAGGTTCATGTTAGTCTGTTTAATTATTTTTGGACTATGTCTGTAAAGATTATGCTTGTAAGGACATTCTTTTGCAAAGTGTTCTTCTTTATTAGAAGCTAAACATGTGAGTTTGTTGATATGTTTTATGAGTTTTTTGTCTCTTACATGTCTTTCTTTTTTAAGGTATGGTTTCCTTTCATCCAATTTTCTAATATTGTAAGACATTTTCTTAGTTTTTTTAGATGATTTAGGAGTCTTGTGTTTATGATGTTTTCTAGTTTTTGAGTGTCTAGACTCATAGATTTTAGGAGTATGTATTTTTCTACAATACCCAGAATTTTGGGTTTTTAGTTATTTTTGTACAACAATAACTATTCATTTGTTTTTTATGACTTGCATTATATGTTGGATCCTATGCCCAATATTGTCCCATCCAGTTACCATGTTTGGTGGAATATCTTTAGGTTTTTCTTTCCACTTATTATATATTTCATGTACTAATTCTCTAGGAAGTTTAGAAAAAAGTCTATCTCCTAATTCTTGACAAAAGTAATTTCCAAATATTAATGCAAGGTGCAAATAATCACAAGAAAATTATAATTATAATTTATCAATGATGAATAATTTTATTTTTTATGTTTTACTTTTATCAATGATCAAAACAAAATATATACATATAAATTCTAATTAATCTAATTATAATTTATCAACAATATATATATATACACACACACACACACACATTAATCTAATTATAATTTATTAATGATTTTTTTAAAAAAATTATAATTTAAGAATGATGAATAATTTTATTTTTTATGCTTTGCTTTTCTTCGCTACTTAAATTTTATTTTAATATTTAATTTTTTTATTAATATTGAGAGATTCAAATATACTTTATCATTTATTAGGCATAATAATTTGATTTATTTATTTTTGTAAATATTCCAAAAGGAAAAGAATTTTTATAAGCATGCACAATGATAATACTCAAAAATATTCTCCCAATAAGAGAGGGACATGTGTATAAAAGCCTCTCTCTCTAAACACGTCATCAACCCTTTTTGACTTGTTGACTTTCTAGCTCAAATGTTACTGTGTTGAAGAAGGTCTCATGACCCTTTGAGCAAACTTATATGTCTCTCAAGATGATTCCTATCACCTGAGAGATACATATGGTGTTGCTTTAACATGCATTTAATGCATGTCCATCAACTGCAATTTATGCTGACAGAGTTACCATTTCGAAAAGAATATGTCACGTGCTTCCAAAAAATCATTGTAGCTTCAAACCTTATGACTAATTAAATCACACTTTTCACTAACTTCATGTAAAGATAAAAGGAGAAATGGAAGGAAAAGGATATCATTCTTTAACTGCAACTTATTTTTCTTCTTCCCTAGAAATTCCTCTCTTTTGCTTCGTTCATACCAAGAACAGAGCTCCCATTTAATTTTCTTTTCTTTTCTTTCCTTTTTTCTTCTCTTCTTTCTCAATGACTTAAGCTCATTTTTATCTATGTGACATTGCTCTTACTAAAGGCCTCCCTAATTTAACAATTGGAGGGGTTCTTGACCCTCTAAAACCCTTTAACCATAACTTATTAACTAAGTGTAAGAATTCAAAGGTGGAGTTAGAGCTAAAGTTCTGAAGCACCCACATCACATAATAACCAACAACAATAAAATAATTTTTTTCTTTAGGATTCTGTAGTATTATAATATTATATGTATGAATATTATATATAATTTTTTTTTCTTAAATCACATTATTTTTTCCTTAAGTCCCATAGCATTATGAATATATTGATGATGAACACCTAAATTTCATTATTTTTTTCCTTAAGTTCCATAGTATTATGAATATACTAATGATGAACACTTAAGTCTCATTATTTTTTCCTTGTGCTTTTTTTTACATTATTTAACCTTTGAATATTCAAGATAAAAGGGAAGCTCATAACCTACTGAGCAGACAAAGACCTAACATATCTTCTTTTCTTTGATCTTTTCTTTTTAAATCTTAAACACCTTTTATAGGATTTATTAGAAATAAAAAATATAAAGAATGAGGATTCTAGAATGCCTCTTCCAAAAAGATATTATTAGAAGCGGATAGGCACCTATGAAATTTACACACACTCCAAAGAAAGAGAAGAGATACTAAAAGTTATATATATATATATATATATATATATATATATATATATATATATTCTATGAAAAGTGCTTGAATGTAATCAATATACATTGGGGTATTTCTATTCCTACAATATACTATAATAAGATAACAACTTTATAACTTTTTTTAACTAATTAAATGTATACCGTAAACTTAAAAACAATTTCTATTATTTATATTATTATTTAACATATACTAAATATAGAAATATTAGTTTCAATTTTAATATCTAACACCCCTTGTAAGCTTGAACTTTTTATAACTGCAAGCTTTAATCTCAACTATTAAAAATTATCATACTTGACTGACTTTATGAAAATATCAACAATTTGATCATTCATCCTTATATATTCAAATTCAATTTTATGTTTATTACTTACGTGTCTTAGAGTTAAATTTTAATAAATTTAAAATAAGGAATAACTTAATTTAAGTAATTTTTGGGTTTAATTAGTAGATTTTAATAAGTTAGTATTTAATTAGGATTCCTATTATTTATTATATATTTAGGAAGTTTTCTTTGATTTTTAATTGATTTTTGTGTTTTATGTCTAATGTGGATCGTGAATAAAAAAGATTTGGTATATTTTTGACATAGCATGGCATGTAGCATGTCGTGTGATGAAGAAACAAATGAGAAAACGCCATGTCCAAGCCATGTATGAGCCATGAAAAAGCCCATATCAACAAAGCACTATCACAACATCACCATGCCATGTGAGTGTGTATGACCCAAAATGATGCACAACTAATAAACTTTCCCGTGTTAGAAGCCGTGTAGCTTGCCTAGTATATTCACAAATTGCTTTGAATTAGTACATGGCCATGCCTAAAACCCTTTTCATGGAATAAAAACTTCCTATTTTGAAAATAAGAAGGAATTAGAAATCAAAGAGGATTCTTTTCATACCCAAGCATTGTATAAGGAATAAAACTCCCTTTCTAAAAGAGAGAACGGTAGGGAGACACAGAGAAAAGGAGGACAGCTAGACATAATTCAATGAAGACTAGAAGATAAGACTAAGAGCTTATTTTATTTTATGTTTCATCTTTTCATATTTTCATCTTTTTTATTATGATTATGGATTTTACCATAGCCATGTGTGGCTAAGTTTTCTTTCAGAATCTTAGTTAGGAGTAGTTATTCCTTGAAATGATTTGAACATAAGTTTTTATATTTGATTTGAATTTTAGTTAATTCTTTATGTTGTAATATTTATCTTATTGTCATTCTAGGCCTGCTTGATTACATGTTTATGGATGAATTCACCAATGAGAGTTAATGGAATTCATTAGTTTAAGACACTTAGAACTTAGATCACTTGACCGCGAGAGTAGGTGAGCTCTTAGGGTAGTAACGACAGTAGATTACGATGACAAATTAATTGCTAAAAATCTTAATGAGCTTAGATTACATTATTAATTATGAGAGTAAGCTAGATTTTAATCCTTGCATGCTTAATTAAACATGAGAGAGTCTTTAAGTATTTTAGAGCAATTACCTTTAACTGAATTCAAGATTTCTACTTAATAATGAGTTTATGATTGGATTAGAATAGTGAAACTAAACCGAGGCTCTATGTCTATAAATATTTAATTTTACATTTAATTGAATTTTTGTTATTTAAATTTTAAACCTTCTAAATTACTCAATTTACTAGCTAAGATCATAGGTAAAAAATATTAGTAATCAATATACAGTCCTTGAGGGAATGATATCTATCTACTGTAGCCACAACCATATGCTTATGGGTTTAAAATGCAATAAGTTTTTATGCCATTGCTGGGGATTGACAATATTGATATTAATTTAATTTTTACTTTTCTCATAATAGCATTCTTTCTTTAGTTTTAACTTAATTTGCTAATTGATTTTTTAGGTAACTTTTTGCTGGTTTATGAACACTCAATCCAAGGGGATGAACTTAGAGAAGATCAACCCTGAAATTGAGAAATTGTGTAAGAAAAATCAAAAGGAAAAGCATGAGAAAAACAAGCAAAAGATGGTTAAAAATCAAGCACCACCACCATTGGGTAAGAATCGCACTCTTTAAGAGTACACAATGCCTAATCAAGGAGATACCTATAACAGTATTGTTAGGCCAACTGTCAATGGCAACACATTTGAGGTCAAACTAGTGATAATATAAATGATCTTATAATTTTAGTTTAGAGGTCTCCCAAGTAAGGATCCAAATGCCTATCTAGCTCAATTTATGGAGATTTATGATACATTAAAGATGAATGGGGTTTGTCAAAATGCAATAAAGCTTAGTTTATTCCCTTTCTTTTTTATGGATAAGGCTAAGTATGGTTGCACTCTTTAGCATTAATGGGATACATTGTCAAAGACATTTTTGGGCAAGTATTTCCCATTGAGCAAAATAGCAAAGTTCATATAGGAGATCATGAGCTTCACTTAACATGGTGGCGAATCTCTTTATAAGGCTTAGAAATTTTCAAGGATTTACAGAGACAGTGTCCTCATTATGGAGTTCCATAGTAATTGCACATTCAAACCTTCTACCAAGGCTTGATAGAGCCAATGAGGATCACTATTAATGAAATTGCCTAAAGATCATTCATGAGTAAGATGCCTAATGATGCATACAATCTTCTTGGGACTGTGGCATCCAATAATTACCAATGGCATAGAGAGAGAAGCGTACCAAAGAAAGTGGAAAGAATGCATGAAGTGGATAGTTAGAATCTCCTAAATGCAAAGATTTGTTTGCTTACTAAGAAATTAGAGGTGTCCACTAAATTCTCAAATCCCATGGATGTCTATTCTTATTAGAATTATGGAGGAGGACATTTAACTCTAAAGTGTATGGGAGGTTTTTTTCAGGATTCCTCTATTGAGCTGTTAAATGCACTTAATAATTTTTAAAGGAATCAAGGGAATCCTTACTCTAACACTTACAACCTAGGTTGCCAAAACCATCCAAACTTTTCATGGTTTAATGAAGGAGGGGTAAAAAAAACCCATCAGGGGTTTAAACAATCGCTCCTGAATTTTATTAGAAGAATGCCTTCCCTAAACAAAGCGAACCAATGTTTAACCTTAATAAGTGAGACAAATTTTATATTTTGAACACTATTTTCTATAGGAATAGAATCTAATTAGTTGCATTTTTAATCAATTTATTTAATTTTTATATTTTTTTATGTATTTTTGTTAGTTTTGTTTAGTTGTTAGATTTTTGTTAATTTTGTTTATTTTTAAGTTTATTTAGTTAATCTTTATTTAATTTTTAAAATAAGGATGCATGAAGGAAGTTAGAAGATTCAAATAAGTTAAAGATAGGATTTGGAGGTTATAATAAGTCAAAATCTTAAAGAAAAGTGGAATTTTGAAAGTAGCCTATTCTAACATAGTCGTGTGAGTAGGTGTGCACAATTGTGCAAGCTATTGTAATAACTTCTTAAATTCAAATTTTAAGATAATGATTTGAGGGGATTTTATGGGATTTGAATTGTAACAAACTTCAAAATTATTGAAGGCTGGAGGCTATAAATAATAGGCCCTCATAAGAGCAAAGGAGGCTACACTAAGTCTTCTCTACATTTTTACTTTAAAGAATCAAAGTTAATTTTCATTCAAGTTCTTGTTCATGTTTAGTAGAGAATTAGTTTTGAAGTTTTAAAGGAACAAGACCTTCTATTGCAACTGTTTAAGTAGAAAAAGGGGTTTTCTTATTTAAACTCATTGGTTATTATTTTCTTTTAATTAATAATGATTGATTATTTCTTCTCTATTTCATCTTCTTCTCTTTCTCTTAACAATCGTAGCTAAGAATATTTTTAGGGTTCTTATTTCATTTCAACCATGAAATTCTTTTTTTTTTTTTGAATTAAAATCTAAGTTAATACTCAATTTCATTTCAATACTCAATTTAAAATCTTTGTGGGATTGATACTTTATTTTACTACTTGAACTGACTCCGTAGGCTTACGAATTTCACATGTCAAGCTTTTGGTGCCATTGCTAGGGATTGCCAAAATTGACATTCCTAAGGATTTTTATTTATGGTATTGTAGGGACTTGTGTTAGTGTATGCACACAACATTTAGTGCAAGCAAATAAGGAGTTCCATGAATACCAATTGATTTAGAATGTGAAAAGCAGTTATAAGAAGAAAGAGACAACATAGAAATAGAATGGAAGAAGAAAGAAATATGAGACAACAAGTAGCCCAACATGGATAAAATGGGCAGAATGGGCAAAGGACTATAAAGGACTATGTGAGTCCTAATATCTAAGGTGATTAAAATCTAGTCGAGAGGTTGGTGGTTGCAGTGAATAATTTTGAGATAAGACCCACCATGATCTAGATGATTCAAAATTCATAATTTAATGGATTGCCATATGAGGATCCAATTGGTCATATAACTCAATTTCTAGAGTATTACTAAACTTTTCCTTATGGATAGAGCTAATAGGTGATTTACAAGCTTACCACCAACTCCATGAACACTTCGTAAGAGTTTTACAAAGCTTTCTTTAATAAGTACTTCCCACCAGCTAAATTCTTAAAGATTAGAAATGACATCAATTCTTTCTATCAAAGAGAGGATGAAAGCTTCTATGAGCAATGAGATAGAGTTAAGGATCATTAATGGAAATGTCCACCTCAATTGATACCATCATGGGATTTGGTTCAGTCATTTTACAAGGGTGTCAATCCATCGGTTAGGGTGAACATTAATGCATTAGTTGGAGGAACCATAATATCAAAAACAATTGAAGAAGCTTTAGACCTTTTTAAAGAAATGGCCAACATATAAAGACTCTAGTCTAATGAGAGGACTATTCCAAAAAGAGATACATTAATTAAATTTGATAGTTTGACAATGCTTAATGCAATGATGGATGCTTTATCCAAGAGGATTAACAATATGAGTGCTAATGCAATATCTAACTTATCTTCTTTTTGTAAATTTTGCTAGGGTGATCATCCGACTATAGAATGCCAAATGATGTAAGGACTATAAATAGAGAATGAGAACTATGTGAATAACTTTAATAAGGGCCAATAAAATCAAGTGCATGGTTAGAGGAATCATCTTAACTTTTCTTAAAGCAATCAAGGGAATAACCAATTGAGATCACAAGCACCACTAGGATTTAGAGGTCAAAATGCTCAACATCACAAATCTCAAATCAATCAAGATAAGGGTTCGGCCTCATGAGTATCTCTAGAGAACAAATTGGAGAATTTTATGGAAGTAATGACAACAAAGATGAACCAACAGGATGAGGTTATAAAGAGATTTGATCAAATGTTAAAAAATCACTCTTCCTCTATTCATAACTTAGAAATGCAGATAGGGCAATTGGCAAACTTTTTATTAATAAGAAACCAAGGTTCATTACCAAGCAACACTGAGAAGAATCTAAAAAAGTAGTTAAAAGCAATTTCCTTAAGAAGCAAAACTAAAATCCAAACCCAAAAAGCAACAATGGAATATGAGAAGAAATAAAAGGAAAAGGAGAAAAAATAAGAATATGAGTGGATAGAAGTTAAAGTGGAGAAGAAGCTAGAAGTTTAGAATGAAAAGAAAAAGAAGCTAAAGTCTCCACTAATTTAATCTTATAAACCTCCATTTCCATATCCTCAAAGGTTAACAAAATAGGAGCATGACAAACAATTTGCAAGATTTTTGGATAGATTTAAGTCACTCCATATCAACATGCCTCTTATAGATTGTCTATCTTAAATGCCTAAGTATAAAAAATTCTTAAAGGAGCTAATTTCCAATTAAAAGAAAATGTAGGAGTTTGAGAAAATCATACTTAATGAAGAATATAGTGCAATCATCTCTAATAAACTTCCTCTAAAAGGGAAGCATCCAGGGAGTCTCACTATTCTATGTTTTATTGGAAATTTAAAATTTTAAAAAGCTTTATGTGATTTTGGAGCTTCAATTAATCTTATGCCTTTGTTGATTTACAGGAAATTAGGATTAAAAGAGGCAAAATCGATAAGCATCTACTTGCAGCTTGCAGATAAAATAATAAAGGAACTAGAAGGCTTAGTGGAAGATGTGTTAGTAAGGGCTGGAAAATTTATTTTTCTAGTTGACTTTGTAATGCTAAATTTTGAAGAGGTTAAGGATGTTCCTTTAAACCTTAGTATGCCTTTTCTTTACACTATAAAGCCATAATTGATGTCTTTGATGGGACACTCACACTATGAGTAGGAGATGAAAGTTGTAAGTTTGATGTTTACCAAATTATGAAATTCCCATCTGATAATGATTTGTGATTAAGAGTTGATGTTTTGGATCAATGTGTAAGTTAAGTCTAATGAAGGAAGTTGGAAAAATCTATGGAAATTGAAAATATAGAGAAGTGTTTTTAGGAAAAATCCTCTCAAGATGAAGTACACCTCAAACACTAACCCCATTTACCTTATATATAATTACCACATACTGAACCAATACCACCTTTAACCTTAAACCCACCAAGGTTGGATTTCAAACCTTTGCCTAATTATTTGATGTACACTTTTCTAGGAGAAGGTCAAACCTTACCTATAATTATATCTTATAAACTTACCTAAGATTAAGAGGATATGCTTATGGAAATGCTCAAAAGAAGGATAAAAGTATTTGGTTGGCAAATCTCTGACATTAGAGGTATAAGCCCTATATACTGTGTGCATAAAATCTTGATGAAGGAAGGATAAAAGCCAACTATCGAAAGACAAAGAAGACTCAACCTGAACATGCAAGAAGTGGTAATGAAGGAAGTGGTCAAACTATTAGATACATGAATTATCTACCCAATATCAAATAGTTCATGGGTAAGCCTAATCCAATATGTACTAAAGAAGGGAGGAATGACCATTGTGAAAAATGAGGAAGGGGAAGCAATTCCTACAAAAGTCATGAATGGATGGAGGGTATGTATAGATTATAGAAAGTTGAACTTAGCTATAAGAAAAGATCACTTACCATTACCAATTATCGACCAAATGTTGGAAAGAATAGTGGGACATGCTTTCTATTATTTCTTGGATGGATATTTAGGATACAATCAAATTGTAATAGCTCCAGAATATTAGGAGAAGATGACTTTTACATGTCCTTATGGCACATTTGCTTATAGATGAATGCCATTTGGATTATGTAATGCTCCTGTAACATTCCAAAGACACATGATGGCCATATTTTCAAATTTAATGGAAGAAATCATTAATATTTTAATGGATGACTTTTCAGTCTAAGGAAATTCTTTTAAAGGATGCTTGGAAAATCTAGAGCAAGTACTTGCACACTATAAAGAAACTAATTTGGTGCTAAATTAGGAGAAATGCCACTTTATGGTTGATGATGGAATTGTTCTTGGCCATAAGATTTTAGCTAAAGGCATTGAAGTTGATAAAGCAAAGGTGGAGATTATTGAAAAATTGTAATATCCAATGAATGTGAAAGATGTCAAGAGCTTCCTTTATCATGCAAGGTTATACATATGGTTTATTAAGGATTTTTCAAAAATCTCTAAACCCCTTTGTAAGTTACTTGAGAAATATTAACCTTTTGACTTTACTAATGAGTGCAAATTAGCTTTTAATAGGTTAAAGGAGGCACTCATTTCTGCTCCTATAGTGTAGCACCTGATTAGAACCTTCTATTCGAATTAATATGTGATGCAAATGATCATGTAATTGGAGCAATACTTATCCAAAGGAAGGAGAACAAGCTCTATATGAATTGTTATACAAGTAGGACGTTGACAGAGGCACAACTCAATTATACAATAAGAGAAAAGGAGATTTTGGCGGTTATTTTTGCATTTGACAAATTTAGATCTTTTGTTCTTAGTTCTAAAGTTATTATGTACATAGATCATGCAACATTAAAGTACCTCATGAAAAAGAAGGATTCTAAACTAAGACTTATTAGATGGGTGCTTTTAATGTAAGAATTTGATATTAAGATTAAAGATAAGAAGGGATCACAAAATGTTGTAGCTAATAATCTCTCAAGGTCAGAGTTAGGTTCAAAGGAAGGAGAGGAAAAGCCTATCAAGGAGATATTTCAAGATGAGATGCTCTTGGAAATTGAAAGCTCAAGTGCTCCTTGGTTTGCTAATAGCCAAATTTGTCTCAAGTGGTGAATTTTTAGAAGAATTCACTAAAGAGCAAAAGAAAACACTAATCCATGACTCTAAATCCTATTTGTGGGATGATCCTTTTCTATGAAAATTATATAATGATGGCATGATAAGGAAGGTGTGTAGCAAGTGGTGAAATCTAGTTAATATGGCAAAGTTGTCATGGTATGATAAATGATGGTCATTTTGGTCCATAAAGAACAGCTGCTAAAGTTCTTAAAGCAAGTTTCTTTTGGCCTACACTATTTAAAGATGCTCAAAATTTTGTACTCAATTATGAAACATGCCAAAGAAGTGGGAACATCTCAAAGAAAGATGAGATGCTTCAATCAAGAATTCTAGAAGTTGAGATATTCAATGTTAGGGCATTGATTTCATGGGACCATTCCCTATGTCAAAAGGAAACAAGTACATACTTGTTTATATGGATTATGTGTCAAAATGGGTAGAAGCTCAAGCTTGTTCTATAAATGATACAAGGGTTTTTTGCAAATTTTTAAAGAAGATTTTCTCTCATTTTAGTAAGCCTAGAGCTATTATAAGTGATGAAGGAACATATTTTTGCAAGAAAAATATAATGGCTCGTTATGGGGTAATGCATAAGGTTGCAACATCTTATCACCCCTAAACAAATGGGCAAGTTGAAGTTAGTAATAGAGAGTTAAAGAAAATTTTGGAAAGAATAGGCAGTAAGTCAAGAAAGGAATGGGCAAGGAAGCTTGATGATGCTTTATAGGTATATTGGACTGCTTACAAAACACCTATTGGAATATCCCTATATTGGTTGGTTTATGGAAAAGCTTGTTATATTCCCATTGAGTTTGAGTATAAAGCTTATTGGGCGATAAAAGCTTTGAATTATGATATCAAGAAAGCAACAGATAAAAGAATTTTGCAAATGAGTGAACTTGAAGAAATTAGAGACACTGTGTTTAAGAACTCAAAGATTTACAAGGAGCATACAAAGAGGTAGCATGATGTAAAAGTCAGGATCAAAAGGTTTAAAGAGTGTGACCAAGTATTGTTGTTTAATTTAAGACTCATATTATTTTCAAAAAATCTATAGAGTAGATGGTTAGGTCCATTTATGGTGACTCATGTATATCCTTATGGAGCTATGGAATTATACAACAATTAAGGAGAAAAATTTCAAAGTGAATGGACAAAGATTAAAGTTGTATCATAAAGGCGCATTAAAGAATTTTTGCCAAGTTGCCTATTTAAAATATTCAATTGAATGATAAGCATTATGGCCTAGCTCATGGACCTTAAAGAGCACTTTTTAGGGGCTTAACCAAGCTTGTTTTATTTAAATTTAATTTTTATTATTTTAATTAATTTTAATTTTTCATGTTTTTAATTAAACTTTTATTGTGTATTTTCAGGAATCATAAAAGAAGAGGAGCTCTAAAAGACATTTTTGTAAGTTACAGTTTGTGGAAAAATGTGTGATTTGTATATGGGAGATGTGTAAGAACTATTATATGTGGAAAATGCAAAAATAGCCTTAAATGACCATTATATCAGGTTGAACACCCTACTGCACAGCTGCGTGGTCTAATGGACATTGTCTTAATATGAAAAATAACATTTAGGCATAACTGTGTGCATTATAGCACACACTCCTCTCTAAACAGGTGAAATTCTGAGGTTAAAGTTCAATTCAGGCATAGTTGTATATATAGTTGTGCGCAGCTATGCTTAAAATTACAAAAAAAAAATATTTTGTGTTAAACAATTTGCACAGCTGTGTGTATCAATGCACATCTGTGCACACTATTAATTATAAAAAAAAATTTATGTATATGGAATTTAAATTATATTGTGTTTAAATTATTTTATGTTATGAGCATGTTTTTGTTATATTGCTATTTAAATTAATTATTGATCAAGTTATTTTTAATTTCTCTTTTATTTTTTAAGTGCAAAGTGATGCTAAAGTGTAGTACAGGTTCAAGCTACATCTATTTGATGTAAAAAAAATAAAAGAGTGTCAATATTAAGCCATCAAGAAGCAGCAAACAAGTATAGTTGTGCTGCCCATACGCACAGCTATGTAATGTTAAGGGAGTTTGTAAACACAATTGTGCCAAACGCATGCACAACTTATGTGCAAATAGGACTATAGTTTGAAAACAAGGCACAACTGTGCCAATTTTTGCACACAGCCGTGCAACCTGGTTCTAAAAAATTTTTCAAAAATGTGGACATTGTAGGAATTAAGTATGGAGGAGAATATATATATAATCTTTTTCAAATTCTTGAATTTTAATTTTTTTAGGACTTTAATTCTTTTTATCTATAAGTTTTTTATTTGTTGTAACATAAAATTCAAATTTCATTTTTATTTTTTGCTTTTCTTTAAATTTTAGTTAGAAAGTTTAATTTTTTTAATCTTATCAAGATTAGGTTTCTTAATTTTTTTAACTTCTCCTCTTTTATTTTAGGAGTTAAACTTTTTTGATTTACTTATATCTTTCTACATTCATTTAATTCTACTTTATTTCTTTTGTTCCTTTGCAAATTAATGTATCTCTCTAGTATGGCCAAAACAAAGAACCAGCAACCCACTACTAGGGGAAAGAAGCTTATTGGAAGAGAAGGTGAGCTACTTAATCTAAGGGATGAGTATGACGCTTTCTTTTCCATTTATTATAAGGAAGAATGTAAGAGGTTTTGCTCATTAAATAAAAGATAGTTTAGTAAGCCTAAATTTTTGGATGATAATGTGTTAGAAAGCATAGGAATAAGGGATTTTATCAATGTATTATGTGAAAGAATGGGTTGGATGAAATTAAAGTCAATTCAATATAATGTATTCTTTAAGCTAACAATTAAGTTTTATACTACATTAAAGATTTCATATTAAAATCAAGGAATTTTTTCTAGTATATTTTTTAGGCAAGAATACACTTTTGACTATGAACTGATTTCTGAAATTTTTAGCTTTCCTAATGGAGGTATTTGTCAACCTCTATCTGATTTTAATATGAATAAATTTTGGTTTGAAATCACTTGTGGAGATAAAATTTATGATGGATAAATTCTAACTAGTGGATTAATTTAGAGTCACTCATGTTTGCTAATGCATAAATTAATGTCACACACATTTTTTTGGGAAAAATGATAGCATGAAAGTTCTCTTGATGAATTTTTTTTATTATGGTGCATGCATTTTAACACAAAGGTGTGTAGTGCCTTTTTTTTCATTCTATGTGGTGAGTTGTGTAGGCCATGAAAGCATTGCTATCAATGGGACATATTGTCATGGGTTTAGCCAAGTATTTTGCTCCATTCAAAATTACTTGGCATAAGCTTGAGCCATTAGAGCCTGAGTTGTTTGATGAAGAATGCCTCATTAAAGCTTAAATCATTACTAAATGAGGAGAGTTAGAGGATATTAATCTTAGGAGATGCTATATGATTCGGCAAAATGCAATGAAGCTTAGTAAAATCCCTCTAGTAAGAGTTATAGAAGAATATGATAATGTTAGTGAGGATCAACAATATCAAGTAGATTATTTAGAAAAAAGAAAGAGAGTAGATGAACGGGTTGAGAAAATCATAAAGGAAGTAAAAGAGATGATCAACCTTTCTGATCATAGAATTAGGAACATAATTGTTGACTTGTCATATGAGATGGAGCATTTTAAAAGGAGAAGTGAAACAAGAGTAGAGAAGATGCTAACCCAAATCAAAGAGCTAAAAATCAAATCTTTCAAAACAAATGATAAAGGAGACCAAGTGAATCTCTAGTAGAGTTCATCTTCACCTCACCTCTAAGTGCATCCAAATAAGGGAAGTACACTTTCCTTTCCTTTTTCATTTTTATTGTTGCAGTTTTTTGATTATTTTTCTTTCAATAAATTGGATTCATGCATGTTATTAGATTCATTTGATTTGAGTTTTTGAACCTATTCCTATGAAGAGTTTATTTCATTAGAGATGGTTTTCTTAAGAAAGTGTAATAATCTTCCTTTAATGTTTTATTTTTACTTTTACATTAGAAAAATGACTTGTGGTTAGGGATTTTTTATTTTTAATGAATTTAATGCTTACTGTTCTATTGAATGATTGAACTTGAATGCTTAATGTTTAAAAAATATGCTTATAATTAGGACTTAAGTTTCTTTCTTTAGGATAGTTTAGTTCATATGTAATAAGGCACCTATGATCTACTTCTTCTCTAAAAAAAATAATGAGATTAAGTATAAAGCACACTCATTCATAGCTAAAATTTTAAATCCAAATTCTTATATGCTCATTCTATTCCAATGCTCTATTATAGAGTAAGTATCTAAAGGACCCTTTTTGGAGGTATCCATACTAAGTAGTGCAAGAAATGTGGGAGATACTGAGATTGGGAAAAACCTTGATTCAATAAATAAGTTGAGTGCCATATGGTTGCCTGTATATGTGAATTTTGGATTACTTAAGTATAAAGATAATTCCTATTTTCTTTTAATTTTCTTGGTGTTAATTGTTCATTTACATGAATTCAATGGAATAGTTTGCTCTTTATATGGCAAATGCTACATCTTTAACCTCAAGTTATTGTTTTAATTTATAGACTTTAAGCTTTATATTAAAGGAAGATTAGAATGGTTAGTCAAGTTAAAACCAACTAATGATTTTGATTATTTATATGAATATGGTGTTTTTTTATTTACTTAAGGACAAGCAAAAACTCAAGTGTGGGGGAATTTGATAAGTAAGAGAAATTTTATATTTTGACTACTCTTTTCTATGGGAATAGAATCTAATTAGTTGCATTTTTAATTAATTTTGTTAATTTTTATGTCTTTTATTTATTTTTGTTAATTTTGTTTAGTTGTTAGGATTTTTATTATTTTTGTTTGTTTTTAAGTTTATTTAGTTAATCTTTATTTAATTTTTGATATAAGGATGCATGAAGGAAGTTACAAGATTTGAACAAGTTAAAGATAGGATTTGGAGGTTACAACAAGTCAAAATCTTAAAGAAAAGTGGAGCTTTAAAAGCAGCCTATTCTGACACAACCATGTGCTTATGTGTGTACAGGTGTGCCTAAGTGTTAAAAAGCTAACACACTCTGCAACACACCTTATGACACAGCCGTGTGCCTAGGTGTGCATAGCTATGCAAGCTATTGCAAAAACTTCTTAAATTCAAATTTTAAGATGACGATTTGAGGGGATTTTATGGGATTTGAGTTGTAAAAAACCTCAAAGTTGTTGGAGGCTGGAGGCTATAAGTGGGAGGCCTTCATAAGAGCAAAGGAGGCTACACTTAGTCTTCTCAACATTTTTACTTTAAAGAATCAAAGTTAATTGTCATTTAAGTTCTTGTTCATATTAAGTAGAGAATTAGTTTTGAAGTTTTGAAGGAATATGACCTTCTATTATAGCTGTTTGAAGTAGAAATTTTCTTTTAATTAATAATGATTAGTTATTTCTTCTCTATTTTATCTTCTTCTCGTTCTCTTAACATGCATAGATAAGCATATTTTTATGGTTCTTATTTCATTTCGACCATGTTATTCTTTTTTTTTTGACTTAAAATCTAAGTCTTTAATCTTAATTCTTTGGTTGTCATTGAACTTAATGTCATCTTAGGCTTGATCACCCTTAGGTTGAATTTATACTTTTAAAATCTTTAGTTATTTTCTTTTAATTAATAATGATTAGTTATTTCTTCTCTGTTTTATCTTCTTCTCTTTCTCTTAACATGCATAGCTAAGCATATTTTTATGGTTCTTATTTCATTTCGACCATGTTATTCTTTTTTTTTTTGACTTAAAATCTAAGTCTTTAATCTTAATTCTTTGATTGTCATTGAACTTAATGTCATCTTAGGCTTGATCACCCTTAGGTTGAATTTATACTTTAGAACTTAATTAAGAGATAGGCTATATTGGATTAAAACAATAACCCAGTAATCACTTACTTAGTTGAGAGACAATTAAGTGACTAATATTGATTAAAAAGTTGGACTTAAAAGATTTAAAAAACATTTAGTCAATGAGAGCTAGTAAACTATATGTTAATTTTACTCAATTAATTATAGGTTTATCTGAGAGGAAAATCTATGGTTTTAAAGATACTTTCAAATTGAATTAAGATTAAGACTTAGATGTTTAATTATTTTTTAGAAAAGGTTAAAATGATAATAAGAACCCTAGCCTTTAATTTGATTGTTAAGTTTTAATTAAATTCATTTTTTTATATTTATTTCATTTTCAAACAAACAAACACTTTTAGTATTTCAATACTCATTTTGCAATCTTTGTGGGATTAATACTTTATTTTACTACTTAAACTGACTCTGTATGCTTGTGGATTTCACACCTCAAACCTTGAAGTGATGATGAAGAAATTCCTAAAAGATCAAGAGAGGTACCAAACAGACTAAGAGGAGCAAAAGGAATTAATAAAGAATATGACATCTCATGTGGGATAACTTTTTACCAATAAAAAAATGTTAGAAAAACAAATTGCATCACAAGCTTTAAGTTCAAGGCAAAGTCGAATGCTTCCTAGTCAACCTTAAAATCCTAAAGAACAAGATACGGTGGTCATATTGAGAAGTGGAAAGCAATTGCCTAAAATCGAGACCAAGAATAATGTTGAAGAAACCATTCATGACACTAAAGAGGAGAAGACTGAGCATTTATAGAATAAGAATAAGGAGAAAAAGGACTCACCACCCTTGGTACCGCCATTACCATTTCCATAAATAAAATAGAAATCTAAGTTAGACGGGTAGTTTGAGAAGTTTATAAAGTCATTCCAATGGCTCAAAATAAATACCCCTCTCTTGGATATGATTAATACCATGCATGCATACTCTAAATTCTTAAAAGACATCATCTCGCACAAGAGAAAATGGGAGGATCATGAGACCATTCCTATCAATAAGGAATGCAGTGCTATCATTCAAAATAAGCTTTCCCAAAAGCTTAAAGATCCAAGGAGTATTATTATCCTTTATACCATTACTAACAAATTTATAACTAAATCTTTATGTGATATTGCTGCAAGTATGAGTATAATTCCTCTTTCCTTTTATAGGTGAATCAACATCGATGAGCCATAACCAACGATGGTGTCGCTAAAGCTCATAGATAAATCTATCATCTACCCCTATAAAATTCTGGAAGACTGTCCCGAACAAAGTTAAAGACTATTATGTAATAGGAGATTTTATAATCCTAAAAATGGAGGAGGATCCCCATATTCCAATCACATTAGGATGACCATTTCTAGCCATAGTGAGAGTAATAATTGACATTAAGAGAGAAAAGATTTTATTGCAAATTAGAGATAATAAGGTGGAGTTTGATGTTTTCAAAATGGCAAAATAATCCTTAATGATTGGATCCTATTTTAGAGTACATATGATAGAAAGTTATATGTAAAAGACCTTTGAAAAGAAACTCACCCATGACCCCCTAGAAGCATGATTGATCCATGATGTTATAGAGGATGACATTAATGAAGAGGTGGAAATGTATGAACACTACCTCAACGTAAGTCCATCATTAAATAAACATGAATCAACTAGGTATGAGCCCCTACCCTTTATTATTAAAAGCTTTGGTATGACTGAGGAGGAAAGTGCACCTAGGGTAGAGCTCAAAGCTCTTACTTCATCTTTGAGGTATGCTTTTCTCGACCCTAACTCTACATATCCTATCATTATGAATGTTGAGTTGAATAATGAATAAGTAGACAAATTACTTAGGAGAGTTAGGCCTCACAGGAAGATCATAGGTTATACCATAGATGACCTAAAAGGGATTAATACTTCAATATGCATGCATAGGATTCATATGGAAAATGATGCTAAACCTGCCATAGAACATCAAAGAAGGCTAAACCTTAACATGAAAGAGGTGGTTAAGAAATATATTGTGAAGTTTCTTTATGTAGGGATTATCTATCCTATCTTGGATAGTCAGTGGGTTTGTCCAATCCATGTACTCCCTAAGAAGGGAGGTAACATAATAGTGAAAAATTAGAACAATGAGTTAATCTCAACTAGGACTATCACAAGTTGGCACATGTGCATTGACAATAGAAAATTAAGCAGGGCCACTAGGAAATATCACTTCCCTTTACCATTCATTGACTAACGTTTAGAAAGGTTAGCTAATAATTCATTTTTCTGTTACTTGGATGGATACTCTAGTTTCTTTCAAATTCCTATACACCCTAATGATCAAGAGAAAACCACATTCACATGTCCTTATGGAATATATGCAAATAGAAGAATGCCTTTTGGGCTATGTAATGCCCCCACTACTTTCGAACGATGCATGATGTGTATCTTTTCTAATTTTATTTAGGACACTGTGGAGGTTTTTATGGATGATTTCTCTATATGCTTTTCTTCTTTTAATAACTATCTTAATAATCTATCTAAAGTGTTGCAAAGATGTGAAAACACTAACCTTATGCTAAACTAGGAAAAATGTCACTTTATGGTGATTAAAAGAGTGGTGTCAAGCATATTATGTCTGAAAATGACATTGAAGTCAACAAGGCAAAATTGAAGTGATAAGAAACTTCCACCCCCTGCCTCTGTTAAGGGAATATATAATTTTTTAGGACACACCGGGTTCTATCGGTGCTTCATTAAAGATTTTTCCAAAATTGCTAAACCTCATACTAATTTGCTTGCTAAGGACGTTCCTTCAAATTTACTGATGAATGTGTAAGCACCCAATTTTAGGATGCATTTGTGCATGAATGCGATGAAAGTCTCTGTGATGAAAATTTAGTGGATAATAGACCTCTAGTGCTAAGTTTCACGATTTCAAGGACTAAATTGTAACATTTTTTATGTTTAATTACAAAAAATTAAATTTTGCAAGTGCATATTTAAAAATATACATAATGCCAATTGGCATTACATAATGCCGAGTGGCAATATATAATAACAATTTGCATTACATAATGCTAGTCGACATTCTGTAATGTCGAGGCGCTAAAATTTCAAAAAAAAATTGTTTTCTCAATTTTTTAATTATGATTTATTCAAATTTAATTTATTTTTAATAAATATTTTTTTTGGTATTTATCTATAGAGCTCTACATCTAGTACACATCTTTTATATGTATAATTTTTTGAAATTAAAATCTTATCTTGTTTGTTTATGAGAGGAAGGGATCAAAGCTGCTGTGTGATCACGAAACTACTCTTATAATCATGTAAGTGGTTAGATTAGGGTTAGGATCAGTATATAAAAAGAAAATGTTGGTAGAACAAAAAAAGGGAGACTAAATAAATAAAGAGAGAGGAAAAAACCCTATTAGCTACTGTAGAAATATAGAAAGAAGAAATACATAAAAGAGAAAAGAGAGGACTACGTAAAGAAAAAAAGGAGAGAAAAACCCTAATCTCTATTGCATAAAAAATTTGATTAAAAGACACTAAGAGAAAAGAAAAAAAAAACCTTTTTAAAAAATACATTATTTTTAAAGTCCATAAATCAAGAAAACATGGAGACAATTTTCTCAAAATGGTGAAATCCCATTCTAAGAGGCATTCAAACAGCATCTATATAGCATCACACTCCTACTCTTTTCTTCCTTATTAATTCTTTCTTATATATTATTTTATCATTTATTATTTTATTATTTTTGCATTTGTTTCATTTAATTTTCATTATTTTATTTTTTCCTTAGTAATTCTAATCTTATTTTCCTTTTTGATTGTTTATGTTTCATGTTTCTAGGGATGAATACATAATTGAACCAAGAAAACCCATGGAGAATCCATGCATAAGAGCCAAGAGTAAAAGTTCCTTATTTAATTTTTATCTTGTTCCATTTAGTTTATCTTATTATTTTTTTAAATTTTTGAATTTGTTTAATTTATTTTTAAAGGTTCTACTTTTAATTTTATTTTCTTTATTATTCTAGTAGATCTTGTAATAGCCCTAATGAATTAGGATAATTAAAAGACTAGCACTTTTAACAAAATCAATTAGTAAATTAGGTTCAATTTGGTAAACCCTAATGAAAATCAATAAAGGCAGTAGATTAATTTTGATTGCATGTTAATTAAAATTAAGTTTTTAGAAGAAATATTTTAATTGCATGTTTGATGTCTTTTTATTTGATTGTTTTAATTTTTTTTTTATGTTTTTTGGGCTTGTATGTTGATTTTTGCATATTTTGAGCCCTAAGCCCACATTAGGTTCTAACCTATTTAATAAATAGGCTTTTAATTGGATTTTTAGGTTTAATTAATTTTAAAATCAATTTAGGCCCATTTAGGATAATTTAGTCTTAGGCCCCATTTTTATCTGGAATTAAAACATTTATAATTAGGCCTATTAATTTAAATACTTTATAATTTTTAGATTTAAGCCCACTTTTGTAATTAAAATAAATAGACTTAGGTTCACTTAATTAAAATTAAATAAGAATTAGGCCCACTAATGAATTCCTTTCTTTAAAATTTGTAGACCATATGCCCATTTCTTTAAATAAATTAAAATGAAAAGACTTAGTCTCATTTATTAACATGTTGGACCACTTTTAGTCCATTTCACTTGTAAATACAGTTGTAGAATTAACTAAACATTAAAATAAACATAGTTTAAACCTAGGGACGATGCACTTCATATGCTTTTTTTACATTCAGTTTTATAACTATTTTACTTTAGGGCTAGATGGATGTTTAATTAGGGTTTAATAAAATTGAGTGTAAATAGAGAATAAAGTAGTAATTTATAAAGCATTTCTAAATGAACACAAGACTGAAAGAAGTTAGTATTCCATTCCCAAAATCTCCTAGTTGTGGTGCTAGCTTTCTTTCAGAGAATTGAATACCACCAAAATGATTTGTCTTAGTTATTACCTTGGATGGCAACTCCTCATCTCCACACTATGTCTTTATGACATAGTAGTGTTTTCCCTAGGGCCCTGAGTTCAAATAGTGTCACGATTGCTAAAATCTTAGGCACGCGCTAAACCCCACCATCTATAGAATGTGTTTCAGCTTTTAATAGGTTGAAAAATAACTTATTTTAGCACATGTCCTACAACTATTGGACTAGATCCTTCCTTTCAAAATCATGTGTGATGCTAGCAAATTTGCAGTAGGAGCTGTCTTTGAGCAATGAAGAAGCAAATATGCCTATGCCATCTACTACATAAGCTGTACTGTCGATGAAGCTCAAATAAATTATACAACAACTGAGATGGAAATTTTGGTAGTGGTACATGCTATGGACAATTTTTGTTCATATTTATTATGAAGAAAATTGATTATCTACACTAACCATTCAGCCTTAAGTACCTCAAAGCAAAGAAAGATGTTAAACTAAGACTCATTCGTTGGATCCTTCTTTTATAAGAATTTGACTTAGACATTCAAGATTATAAAGGAACTAAGAATTTGGTTACTGATCACCTTTCTCACCTTGAGAAAATTGCTAATCTAAACTCTCTTCCAATCTTAAATGACCTTCCAAAAGAACAAATCATGAGAGTCTAGCAAAGCATTTTATGGTATGCATATTTTATGAATTACCTTGCATATGGTGTTCTTCTATTGAACATTAATTACCATCAAAATAAGAAATTCTTTTAGGACTCTCAGTAATACTTTTAGGATAAGCCTTATTAATATAAGAGGTATAGGGATGGATTATTATGAAGGTGTATTCCATATAAAGAAATTTCAAAAGTACTAATTCATTGCCATTCACTTGAGTGTGGGGCACATGCAAGCTCTACCAAAATAGCAACAAAGGTACTTTAGAGTGGATTCTACTAGCCCTCTCTCTTTAAAGATGCAAGGAAATTTATACTAAGGTGTGATCGTTGCCCAAGAAGGCAACATTAGTAAACAGAATGAAAGACCCCTCATAAATATCATTGAGATTGAATTATTTAATGTGTGGGGTACTGATTTTATAGGACCTTTCCCAAACTCTTATGGGAACAAATATATATTGGTTAGGGTTGATTATATGTCCAAGTGAGTGGAAGCAATTGCTTCATCAACCAAGGATGCTAAAGTAGTCACTAAGTTCCTCATAGGAATATAATTACTCACTTTGGCACCCCTAGAGCTATAATTAGCAATGGTGGTTCTCAGTTTTGCAATCATCAATTTGAATCCCTTTTAGAAAAATATAGGGTTAAGCATAAAGTGGCTACACCATAACACCCTCAGACTAGTGGAAATGTGGAAATCTCAAATAGGGAACTAAAACTATACTGGAAAAAAGTCAATGACTTAAGAAAGGATTGGTCCATTCATTTGGATGATGCGCTATAGGCATACAAACTTGTTAGTGATATGCACTAGGTCAATCATTTTTGATTATGTATTGGCTTTCTTATTTTGTTAATAAAGAGGTATTATATTATCATTTGATTTTATGATAATTACATGAATGGTTAATTCTTACTAAGGCCATCAAGTATGTGACTTGATAGTAAAACCCTTAGATTAAAATAAGAGTTGTATTCTAATTATCCCTAGCCATTTATTCATTATATGAATATTAAAATATTAAGGCTAGTATGATGTTGATTGATGGTTATGTTTTACTAATCATAAATATGAGATATTAAGTCAACTCATAGGTATATGATGAGAGATCATGTACTAGATTGACCCACTATGAGAATGCTACATAGATTATTGTCATAAGTATTTCTTATCACAGTAATTTTATTTCGATCCTTTGACCTTGAAATCATTATAGATTTCTACATAGCTATTTTATGTTTTGACACATTCTAACATTGTCTTTAACCGGACGATTAAAAGGATGTTGTTGGATATAAAATTAGTTATGTGAGGAATGTGAGTGATTTAGAAGGAATTTATCCCTCATTAATATGAGAAAGATATCTAAAGGCCCCTTGATGAGATAGACTAAAGGAAAATGCATGGCCATGCTGGAATGAATTGATAAAGAGTTATCATTTTCAGTCTACTTAGAATCAAGTCATAATATTGAACTATATAAGGATGACATTCTATGCCTTATGTTCAATTAAGATATCATGTGATAAAGGAACAATAAAATTCACTGTAATTAGGTTATGTCGGATTATTGACTTCACATGACTTGGGTAGTCATAATGTCTTGCTAGAGGCCACTTATGACTTGTAGGCATAAATAGAGATTTAGGCCCACTGCCAATGTATGTGAACCTATAGGGTCACATACTTAGAACAAGCCCAAAACGGATATGGGTTTAAGAAGCCCAAAATAAACTCTGTGGAAATAAATAATTAAAGTGTTTTATTTATTTATTTATTTGTTTATTTATTTAAGATAAATGTTATTTTAAATAAATAAATAAGATATTATTTTTGATTTGTTTTTTAAACAAAATCAGAATATAATAAATGGAAAATTACCAAAAGGTCATTGGTAAGTGAAACCCTAATTTGGAGTCTATAAATATGTTATATTCTCTACGGTTTCACACACTTGTTTTTCCTACCTCCAAATTCGTCTTCTTTCCTCTTAGAAAACAAAGACAGAGTTTTTCCTTTTGTTCTTGATTTGTGAGACAATCAAGGAGGTTGCTAGCACACACACTCAAATTCATTTTGTGAAGGGCTGTTCGTGTGGATACCTATAGAGGACGCATCCTTTTGGAGACGTCTTGATCCGAACAACCAAGCCAAAAAAAGCTCGAGGTAAGGTGTCACCGGTGTGAACATCCTCTCATCCTTCCAGAGAATCTTGCCTCTTCTACATTTTGGTAAGATTTTAAAACCCTAGATTTAATCAAGTAGTCGAATTACATGGATCAAGGCTTGGGAATGTGATAAAATTTTAATTTTTTCACTGCGTTTGTATCACGAATCCCAATAAAACTAACTTTCAAAACACCAATTGGGACTTTACCGTTTAGGTTAGTTTTTAGGAAATCGTGTCATCTCTAAGTTGAGTTAGAACATAAAACATTCTAGGCTACATGGTTTCTAAATTTTGATTTAGCAAAGGCTGGTGTAAAAAGGCTACTTTAGTTGAATGAACTTAAAGAGTTTTGCATGGATGCCTATAATAATGCTAAAATTTATAAGGCCATAACAAAAAGGTTATATGATAAACATTTATAGAAGAAAGAGTTTTAAATAGGAGGTTTTGTATTGTTATTCAACTCTAAACTAAAGCTATTTCTAGGGAAACTCAAGTCTCGATGGTCTAGACCATTCAGAATCAAACACGTTTCCCCTCAAAGAGCTGTTGAGCTTTTAAATAGGGCTAACAAAACCTTCAAAGTTAATGGGCAACATCTCATGACCTATTATATAAAGGAAGCCAACTTAAAGAGTGTCCCTTATACTCTCATAGATCTAATCTAAGCTCATCATAGAACAATTGAGCTAAAGACCTTAAAATAGTGCTAATTGGGAGGTAACCTAATAATTTTTCTTTTTAACTCTCCTATTTTTTTAGTTTTTTCTCTTCTTTGTGTTTTTACTTGTTAATTAATTTACTTTACTTCTTCCATAAGCTCAAGAATGCAATCATCACAAAGAGCTACTACTTAAAGGAGCAAGTTTACATAATCACACGGGGTAATGCATGGCCGTGTCACAAGACGTGTCCAAGTAGACCACTTAAACTTAAAATTGACAAATTTATATGCACAATGCATAATATGTTGACACGGTGTATCCACACCGTGTCTTAAAACTCCAGAAGTTACAAACCATGTCATGGCTTTATTACACAATATATTTATATCGTGTCACATTTCTAATTATGTTATAGACTGTCACACAGCACGACAAACACAACATCACTATGTTGTGTCACTTATTAACCATATTGCACTTAACATGGTTTGCATGTCGTGCTATACCTTCTCCATGCCATGTCACCTGTGCTAACATGACATCCAACATGTCGTGCCACTACCTTCCCATGCCATGTCATGACTATCATCACACGGCATGACAGTATGGCATCATGTTGTGTCATGACCACCCTAACATGGCATCTTGTATGTTGTGTTATTATCTTTTATTTATCGTGTCATATATTCACTAATTTTCCCATAATGCAACACGACATGACAACACGGCATCTGCATGCCATGTCATGCCCCATGTTGCACGATCTCCCATCACAGTATAGGAAGCCATGTCATTCACTTCCTTAAATCACACTCCCCAACATAATTTTGCTAAAGTTGCCTAGGATGATTATGCACTTATGGATGATTGATGTTGCTTTCATTTTATAATTATGTTTTATGTTTTATGAATTTCATCTATTTTAGTTATTCTCTTTTTGGATATTATGTGTGTGGTTTTATTATTTTAGTTTTTTGTTCTTCTTTGTTAGTTTTTTACCTTCTACTATCTTTCAAATGAATGCGCAATTTTAGGGCAGTACCCTTTCTCCTACTTTTTTCTTTTTAATGTTCCTTTTATCTTTTATATTTTCAATTGTCATTAAGAACAATGCCATGAGCAGTGTTGGGGGTGCCTTGATTGATTCTTTTTTCAGTTTTTATCTTTTCATTTGAGTAAAAAATAAAAAAATAAAAATAGAAGTAAAAAATAATAATTAATTAGGGTTTATTAATTTTTAACTCATTTCCCCATTTAGGGATTTTTTTGTCCTAAAAATTTTTTAATTTGCTTTCAATACTCTATCACATTTAGGAACATATTAGTGTATAAGCTTGTCTCTTGATTGAATTACCAAACTATCTTATGATTTATTAATTAAGATTGTTATACATGGTCTTTATTTATAGAAAATTTAGTTCTTATTACCTGAACATGAATTGGGCGATTAAAATTATGCATGATTATCTAAAGGATTGCATTTTGAATCTTAGTTTGAAAAAAACCTCACTCATTCTTTAAGTAGGAGCAATATTTAAATTTAAATTCTTATACACTCTAAATCTACTCCAATGCCCTAATTAGGGTAGGAGTATTCATAGGACTTACTCAATGGTATCTATACTTAGTAATATAGGAGTGGTGGGGGATTACTCAGAGTGTAAAGAGTTAAATAGAGAGAAAGAAAAAAATTTTGAAATGAAGCATAAAACGCATTCACAACCATATAAAAAAGAGCTGCAGGCCTTAATGTTTTATTTTCTATATTTATGCTCACTTGATTTCAAAGGGTTGTGTTCTTGGGTTATAATTAGTAAATTATTCATGTATATTGTGTTTTTTTCTAACTATCTTCTTTAGTAAACATGTTTTGATCTTAGTGTTAACAAGATTTATTGTCTTAGAAGTTGTATATCCCTAGTTGTTATCTAAATTTAATATTTTCAAATTTTAGTTTTTGTTTGAGGACATCCAAAGCTTTTAGTATGGGGGAATTTGATATGTTTATTATTTACATGTATGAGAATTGAATTTTAATAAATTTTAAATAAGGAATAAATTAATTTAAGTAATTTTTGGGTTTAATTAGGAGATTTTAATAAGTTAGTAGTTAATTAGGATTCTTATTATTTATTGTATATTTAAGAAGTTTTATTTGAGTTTTAATTGGTTTTTGTGTTTTATATCTAGTGTGGGCCCTAGGAATAAAAAGAGGTTGGTATGTTTTTGGCATAGCATGGCATGCACCATATTGTGTGATGAAGAAACAAATGAGGAAAGGAAATATCCAAGCTATGTGTGAGCCATGAAGAAGCCAATATCAACACAATAATGTCATGGCATCACCATGCCATGTGAGTAAAGATTTCAGACCCATAATGATGCATGGCTAATAAACTTGCCCGTGTTGGAAGTCATGCAATTCCATATTACTTTGAATTAGTGCACAGTCGTGCCTAAAAGCTATGTCATGAAAGGAAAAACTTTTTATTTTGAAAATAAAAAGGAATTAGAAATAAAAGAGTATTCTTTTCATACCCTAGCTTTATATAAGGAATACAACTCCCTTTTTGAAAGAGAGAACGGGGTGAGACACAAAGAAAATAAGGATGGCTAAATAGAAATCAACAAAGACTAGAAGATAAGACTAAGAGCTTATTTTATTTTTTGTTTCATCTTTTCCTCTTTTTTAGTATGATTAAGGATTTTACCAAAGCCATGTGTGGCTGAGTTTTCTTTTAAAATCTTAGTTAGGAGTAGTTATTCCTTTATATAATTTGAACATAAGTTTTTATATTTGATTTGAATGTTAGTTAATTCTTTGTGTTGTAATATTTATCTTATTGTCATTCTAAGCCTACTTGATTACATGTTTATGGATGAATTCACCAACGAGAGTTAGGGGAATTCATTAGCTTAAGGCACTTAGAGCTTTGATCACTTGACCACGAGAGTAGGCGACTCTTCGAGGAGTCACAATAGTAGATTATGGTGACAAACTAATTTCTAAAAATCTTAATGAGCTTGGATTAAATTATTCATGAGAGTAGGTTAGATTTTAATCCTTGCAAGGTTAATTGAACTTGATAGAGTCTTTAAGTATTTTAGAGAAATTATCCTTAAATGAATTTAAGATTTTTACTTAATAATGTGTTCATAATTAGATTGGAATAGTGAAACTAAACCTAGGCTTTGTGTTTTAAAATATTTGATTTTACTTTTAATTAAGTTTCTATTATTTAAATTTAAAAAATTTCTAAATTACTTAATTTACTAGCAAATATCATAGGTAAAAATTGTTAGTAATTAGTATATAATCCTTGAGGGAATGATATATGTCTACTATAACCACAATTGTGTGCTTATGGGTTTAAAATGCATAACTCTACTTCCATTTTAGTGATGTAGTCTTAGATGAAATGATACCTAGTATTAATTTGTTTGCTTTGATCATTGAATACCAAATTTTTTACTAAAGCATAAATAGACTTATTATCAGTCATTACTATAGTAGCTTCTTTTTGCTCCAAATGAAGTTCTTTTAGTATCAACATAACCAAATAGCATGACATGTACAAGATTTAGTTGTAATATATTATGATTCACAAGAAGAAAGTGTGACAATTGGCTACTTCTTCAAACATTAGGAAATTGCATTATTTCCCATTATGAACACAAGAATAATGGTGCTTTTTTTTATCATTAATATCACTAGCAAAAACACTATTATAATAACACACTAACTTCAGAACTTGAGAGGATGAATAAAAGATTCCATATTCAAGTGTACCTCTAAGATAACGTAAAATCCTCTTAGCAACTTTCATATGTGTCATTGATGGGTGTTTTATGGGTTTCTGTAAGTATATGGATTCATACAAGTAGTAATTAAATATCAATCCCACAAAGATTGCAGATTGACTACAGTGATACTAGTTGTGTTTGTTTGTTTAAACAACGAAAAAGGGTATTTTGAATTAAACTAAAAATTAAACTAAGACAAAACAAAAAAAATCACAATGAAATAAAAATCACTTTAGAGAGCTAGGGTTCTTATTACCAATTCAACCTTTATTTAAGTTCAATTAACTGCTAAGTCATACCTAACCTTAATCCAATTTGAGGGTTTCTCAAGAATCATAAGCTTTCCTCTTAAGACAACCCTATGATTAACTAAGTAAATTGACATTCTTAGATTTAAAGCTCTCACCTACTAAATGTTTGGTTAACCCAGTTTAAGCACCAACCCTTAATCAATATTAGTTGCTTAAGTGTTTCTCAACTAAGAAAGCATCTAACAGGTTATTATTTAAATCCATACAACCCATCTCTCGATCAAGTTTTATTGTGTATATTCAATTAAAGGGTGATCAATCCTAATAAGACATTAAGTTCAACAATAACCAAAGGATATAGATTAATGGCTTAGGTTTAATTATGATTAGCCCATGGTTGAATTGCAACAAGAACCCTAACTAAAAATTTAGTTACTCATGTTAATTGTAAGAGACAAAGAAGAAGAATAAATGAAAATAGACATCATCATTAAATCGAAATTAAGAATGAATAAACACAATTGAATAGAAGAAACCCCTTGTTCAATAAGAAGCTTGATGTTCTTTAATTCTTATTCTCAAATCTCCAAAACTAACATAAGCAAAAAAAATCCTTCTCTCTAAAACTGCTCTAAGAAAATGTATATCAAAAATTGATGAAAATTATCCTCCCTATATTTCTGGTGGCTACCCTCTTATAAAACCCTAATTACTAGCCCTAGGGTTACAACCATGCAAAATCTCCATCTTGTCCCTCATGAGTCAGTAATTAAATTCAACTTCAAATTTCCCAATCACCAAGTCGTATGGCCATGTGCATTGTGTGCATGGCCATATGCATTGTGTGCATGGCCGTGCACCTCACTTATTCAACATTTTAGCATATCAACCTCCATTACTTTTTGGGCCCACTTTATGTGCCCACGGCTCCTATGTAACCTTCCTCTACTGTTCTTTAACTTCCCTAAATACATAAAAATTAACCAAAAATAAACCAGCTAATACATAAAAATAAATAAACACATAAGACATGCATTAAGTACTCAACTAAATAAAAATTGAATAAAAGAAACACAAACTTAACTGAAATTGCATCTAATCCTAACACAAATACTACTAAAATTATGCATTTTTGACACTCATCAAATTGCCCCACACTTGAATATTTGCTTGTCCTCAAGCAAAACCTAAAAACACATATCTACCTAAAGAATCATACTCATTAACTAGCTTTAACTTGACTAACTACCATAATCTTCCTTTAATAAAAAGTTTAAAAACTTGAAATTTAAAATAGCAACTAAGGTCAAGAATATATTATTACTATGTGAAGAGCATACTTTTCTAGTGAAAATATGAAAACAAACGATTGACATATAAGCAAAATAGAAATAAGTAGGAATCGTGCCAATAATAAGGAAGCTAAGAAGCTAATCAATCAATGTCTTCCTAATCTCAACATCCCCCACCTTTCTTGTGTTACTTAGCGTGGAAACCTCTAAAATGGGTCCTTTGGATACTCTTGCTCTTAAAGAGCATTGGAGTAGAAGGAGCATTTAAATGATTTTTTTTTACATAACCACTATAAAGCAGCCTTAAATTTCTACTCATAAACACTTTTCTCAAATATTAATGATCTAGATTCACTTGTTCAATAGAAAAGTAAGCATTAATGTTCATTAAAATTTAAAACTTCATAACCACAAGTTGCTCTTCTAATTTAAAAAATTTAAAATGATCCTTTAAAGGAAGATTAAGGTATTTCTTCAAGAAAACTAAGATTAATGAATAAGGCTCTAAAGGTATATATGTTGCAAAAATTCAAGTGTAAAGGCAAGGCATAAACACACAAAAGGGTAAAAAAAATAAAGCATGTAGACACTTAAAGTAAAACAAACACACAAGCATACAATCATGAAAAGAAAATAAATAAAAGAAAACTAAAGAAAAATATACTCCCTTTATTCTAGTGAAACTAGAGGGGGAATATATGGTGTGACCATGATGCACTTTGCAGCTTAATTTGTAGCTTTAGATCTTTTGCTTTAAGGAAGGATGCAAAAGATTTCATCAATTTGAAGTTACAACCTTTTAGCTCTGGATTCACAATGCCTCTTGAACTTCTCTATCTAGTTGGACAAATCCATAAGCATATTCTTAATCCTATTGTTAGAGATATCCATCTGCTCTTTGATTTTTTCCATGATACCATCACTCCATTTTTCGGTATTCCCTCGCTTCCTTGATTGAGCTTCACTCCCATTATCTCCTTTTTTAGTTGCATCAGGAGGTAAAGGTATTTCACCATGTTGCATTGCCATTTGGCGGATCATGTAGCATCTTCTACTCGTTACATCATGAAACTCATTGAATTTAGTGATAATTTCAGCTCGCACTAGGTAACCTTCATCAAGGGACTCGACTTCTAAAGGCTCCAATTTATGTTTGGTAAATTCGAATAGAGCAAAATACAATGCTAATCCAGTGATAATATACCCCATTGAGATTAACACATTTCTAGCCTAAAAAACATGCCAAATAGAACACAAAACAAAGCATGTACTGCATACTTTTATGTTAGTCTTCAAGCACCGTAACATGAATAGTTCATCAAGAGAAACCCTAGTATTATCTTTTCTTCCAAAGATTAAATGTGCCATGAATTTATGCATGATTAAATATGAGTGATCTTTGATCAAACCACTAGTCATTATTTGACCCTCACAAACTTTATCACCTCTAGTGATTTCATGCCAAAAACTACTCATATTATAATCCATAGGAGGTTGACAAACACCTCCTTAAGGAAAACCAAAGATTTGAGACATGATTTCATAGTCAAATAAGTATTCTTTCCTAAATAACGTACATGAAAAGATCCCTAGAGGTGCATCTAGAATCTTAAATGTAGTGTAAAATTATATTGTGAGTTTAAAGAATACACCATATTGGGCTATAGCCAATTTAAACCGCCCCAATTTATTGCAAAACTCATATATGGTTCCCTTAATACCTATATTCAACAGTACCTCATCATTAAAGTATTTTGGCTTACTAAAATTTCTCTTGACTAAGGAGTAGAATCTCTTCCCTTCCTCTTAAGAATAAATGGCAAAGAAAGCTTCATAATCATCCCTCATGTCCTTAGACTTACCCTTGCCATCACTAAGCTTCTTTCCTTGAAATTGTGTCTTTGTTCTAGCCATCACAACAATGTTAGCACTAAAATAAAATAATAAAAGAGAATGGAATTAACAAGAACAAAAACAAAAGTCAAAAAAGTTTAAATAAGAAAAAGAGTTATAAGAAACAAAGAATCCTAACCCTAATAAAAAAGTAAAAGAGATAAATTGTAACTGTATATATAAAGAAAATAAAATCAACACTTCAATAAAATAAAAATTGCTCACCCATTAATTTGGGAAGTTTAGCTCACTTAGGAAACTAAAATCAACTAAACTCCCAATGGAATAAGGAAAAAACATAAAAATAAATAAAATCACAACTAATAAAATAAAAAAATTTTAATTCCTCCCCCACATTTAACATGTGCAATGTCCTCATTACAACATCTATAATAGGAAAAAATTTAAGGAATTCAAATTGTCTTATGCATCAGGTCGCATGGTCGTGTGCAAAATGCGCACGACCGTGCTACCTAATTGACGTCATATCACGCATGGCCGTGTGCTAGCACAGATCAAAAAAACTTTTTTTGCATCATATTAGTAGGACAAGCCTCATATATTTATTGCACAATTGGAAGAAAAAATGAATGGAAAATAAGAAAAAGTAACATTCCTAAATAAAAATCCTTAACAAAAACATACTTCAATTCAAAGCATGAAACATAACACATAATGTTCCATAAGAATCACAATTAAAAGGACTAAAAACACATAAAATAAACATTGTTCAAGCTAGACCTAAACAACATTCAAAATAAGGTCTTCATTCCTCCCCTTCATCCTAAAATGAGTACTCTTGTGCTGCCATATCTTCATCATACGGGAATGGCAGCAAGATAAAATTCTGAAAGCTGAAATAGGCATTGAGGTTATGGTTAATCATCTGCAATTTGTGATTCATTTGCCTAGAAGTACAACCCATGCCTACCACTTCAGAATTCAGCTCACCTACATTTGAATCTATGACTCCAATTTGCAACTCCAAGCTATCCAGCCTTTCCATCACATTATTCAAAGAAACATCTTCCTCTTCCCCTTCATCTTGCTCTACAGGTGCAGGTGGGATAAGAAAAGCTCTCCCAATATGGTCAACTCTAACCATTCCTATGGATTCCATAATGCTAGTGTCAATGAAGTGATGACCCGAGACCTTTTCAAAAGGCATATTCTCTATGTCAAAGTTTAAGTACTTGGCTATAGCTGTTACTAGTCCTCCCACCTTAATAGCCTTAGTTGCTTTTATAGCAACATCTCTCAATTTCCCAACTAAAGCATGACAGACATTAAGGTTTCTATCATTCACCATACAATATAAAATGTTTAGCTCAATGGTGGTAATCACAGAGTCACCCTCTGTCGTTGGAAACAAAGAATGTGCCATAAGCCTATGAAGGAACTTGAGTGCGGGCAATCGAATCCTTGATTCTTTTGCTAACCAATCCTCATAGAAAACTCCCCTTTCCCCAATTAATTCTCTTTCAAACTCATTCCTATCATATGCAACATTAGCATCCTAATTTTTGAGAAAATGAAATACATAATTGAGTTTCAAACAAGCCTAAAGTATGCTCCTCATTCCCCAAATGAAAAGTAAGCACAAGGGTATGATCATTAAACTCAAAAGAGGAGAGAAATTCACAAGTGGGGGATGGTTTAAGGAGGATTCTGCGTCAAAATAAAATCATTCCACCCCATCCTATTAACATACAAATTAATCTCATCCAATAACCCAATTTCAATCAAGGATGTGGCACTCAAATATCTATTTGGCACAAATCTTCCTACTCATCATTGCTTGAAACTTATTCTTATACTCACCATGTCTAAATTGAATTTGAGAGGGGAAAGGTTTTACCATTTGCTCCTCATTAGCACCACTTGGATTATTGCAAGTTCCACCTTGTCTTGCTCTTTTGGTAGGATTAGTTTTCTTCCTTGCTATGCCCTTCCTCCTTTGATCTTTCTCCATAAGACTTCCTTAAAAAGAATTGAGAGAATCTATAGAGTGGAGAATGGTATAGAAAATGGTGTAGAGAATGATTTTGTAGAGAGGAGGTTAGTGTTTATATAGAGAGTGGGATGAATGGGGGAATCGGGTTAATTTAATGAGAAATTGAAAAGGTGGTCAAGGGTTAGGTTTTCTAGGGTTTAGGAAGTGGAATAGTGGTCAAAATTGGAAGTCCCTAGGGTTTTAGGGAATTTTGGAGTGTTGGGAATTGGAAAAATCCACTTAAAACAAAATTTCATGTCTTTTTTTTTTAAAAATGGGCTTGTCTCGTCGCACGGCCATGCATGAAATGCGCATAGCCGTGTGTCGAGTTTTGGCATTGTAAGGCGCACAACCATGTGACCTGATTATCCAAAAGTGGTGACACAAGATGCACAGCCATGTGTATTTTCAACACGGCCGTGCAACCTGTACATGCACACTTCAGAAAATTTGTTGAATTAAAAATTCAACACATATATACAAGCAATGCATCACAAATTTGACTTACAAGTCACTCGAAACAACATTCCACTAAACATTTAACTCACAAGAACTCTTCTAGAGCTCTAACCTTTCTTTCATTCCCTCAAAATATACATGAAGCAATCATAAAAAATAGAATAAACTTGTAAAAACATAAAGAAATAACCAAACAAAAAAATATAAATACAAATACAAATAAAAATTGTCTTGGTTGAGCCTCCAAAAAGTGCTCTTTTAATGGTCCTTGAGCTAGACCACAAATTGATCATCCAATTGATTCCTTCAAGTATAAAACTTGATGGAACTCCTCAAATATGCTTCCATGGTATAACTTTAACCTTTGCCCATTCACTTTGAATATGTCTCCTCTTGTGTTGCTCAATTCCATAGCTCCATGAGGATATGAATGAGTCACTATATACGGTCCTATCCATCTACTTTTCAACTTTCCAGGAAACAATATGACCCATGAGTTGAGCAACAAAACTGATCACCTTCTTTAAACTCCTTGATTCTTACTCTTGCATCATGCCATCTCTTAGTATGTTCTTTATAAATCCCTTGAATTTTCATAAGTAGCTTCTCTTATCTATTCAAGTTCATTCAACTGTAACATCTTTTCACAGCTGCCCTTCCTGAAGTCAAATTCAAGGCTTTCACCATCCAGTAGGCCTTGTGTTCAAGCTCAACAGGAAGATGACATGCTTTGCCATAAACCGCCCTAAAGGGAGACATCCCAAGAGGTGTTTTGTAAGTTGTTCTATATGCCCATAAAGCATCATCAAGCTTCCTTGCCCATTATTTCCTTGACTTACTTACTATTCTCTCCGAAAATCTTCTTCAACTCCTTATTACTCACCTCAACTTGGCCACTGGTTTGCGGGTGATAAGGTGTAGCTACCATGTGCTTCACACCATAGCGAGCTAATAAAGCTTCCATATTCTTGTTGTAAAAGTGTGTTCCTCCATCACTTATGATGACTCGAGGCATTCCAAATTGAGAGAAAAGCTTCTTTAAGTACTTGCAAACAACCCCTTGCATCATTGATTATGCACGTCTGAGCTTCCACCCACTTGGAAACATAATTAACACAAACAATAATATACATGTTACCATCTGACACTAGAAATGGACCTATGAAATCAATGCCCCAAACATCAAAAATTTCCACCTCTAGAATTCCAGATAGGAGCATTTCATCCTTCTTTGAAATGTTTCCAATCCTTTGGCATGCATCACAATGCATCACAAAACCTCTAGCATTTTAAAAAATTGACGGCCAATAGGACCTTGTTTCAAGAACCTTAGCAACTGTTCTTTGTGGTCCATAATGTCCACCATTGACCCTCGCATGATAGTGTTGTAAGATTTCTCCTACTTTCTCATTTGTTACACATCTCCTCACCATGCCATCATTGCATAGTTTCCATAAAAATGGCTCATCCCATATGTAGAACTTAGCATCACGAATTAACTTTTTCTTTTATTGAGGAGTGAACTCTTTTGGAATTTCACCCATTGACAAAAAATTTGCTATATCAGCAAACCAAGGAGCACCCATAAGTCCTATAGCGAAAAGCATTTTGTCAGGGAACATCTCCTTGACAGGCTCTTGTTTATCACTTTCCTCTTATTCCAACTCCAACCTTGAAAGATGATTAGCTACTATATTTTCAACTCCTTTCTTATCTTTGATCTCATTATCAAACTCTTGCAACAGAAGTACCCATCTCATGGGCCTTGGTTTTGAATCCTTTTTGTTCATTAAATACTTCAAAGCTACATGATCTATGTATACAATTGCCTTAGATCCAAGAAGGTACGATATGAACTTGTCAAAAGCAAATATAATAGCCAGTATCTCCTTTTCTATAGTAGCATAATTCAACTAAGTATCTATCAATGTTCCGCTCATATAATAGATCACATGCAACCTATTCTCCTTTCTTTGGCCAAGAACGACTCCTATTGCATGATCACTAGTGTCACACATCAGCTTGAATGGTAGACTCCAATATGGTGCCATCATTATAGGAGTAGAAACAAGTGCTTGTTTCAACCTATCAAAAGCCAATTTGCAATAATTAATAAAATTAGAAGGTGAATCTTTTTCATGTAACTTAGAAAGGGGTTTTGATATTTTTGAGAAATCCTTAATAAATCACCTATAAAAGCCTACATGACTAAGAAAAATCCTAACTCCTAACTCCTTTCACATTTGTGGGGTACTACAGCTTCTCAATTGCCTCCACCTTTGCTTTATGAACCTAAATGCCTTGAGCTGAAATCTTGTGTCCAAGTACAATACTTTCATCTACCATGAAATAGCACTTTTCCCAATTCAACACCAAATTTGTTTCCTCACAATGTGCTAGAACTTGCTCCAAATTGCTCAAACATCCTTCAAATGAATTTCCATAGATAGAAAAATCATCCATGAAAACATCCATGATCTCCTCCATTAAATCTACAAATATAGCCATCATACATCTCTGAAAAGTTGTAGGAGCATTACATAACCCAAATGGCATCCTCTTGTACATAAATATGGCATAAGGACATCTAAAGGTGGTCTTCTCTTGATCTTTTGGAGCTATTTGATTATAGCCTGAGTAACCATCCAGGAAGTAGTAAAAAGCATGTCCTATTATTCGCTCCAATATTTAATCAATAAAGGGTAATGGGAAATGGTCTTTCCTTGTGAATGAATTCAGTATCCTGTAATCAATGGACATTCTCTATCCATTCACAACTCTTGTAGGAATGAATTCTCTTTCTGTATTTTTCACAATTGTTATTCCCCTTTCCTTGGCACACACTGAATTGGGCTAACCTAAGAACTATCAAAGATTGGATAAATAATTCCTACATCAAGTAGTTTGACCACTTCTTTCTTTACCACCTCTTACATGTTCAGGTTGAGCCTCCTCTGTATTTCAATGGTTGGCTTGTGTCCATCATCCATCAAAATCTTATGCATGCAATAAGAGGGACTTATACCTCTTATATCCAAAATTTGCCAATCGATTGCCTTTATTTTTCTCTTTATCATGTTCACCAACAAATCCTCTTGCTCCTTGCTAAGTTTAGAAGATATAATCACAGGTAAAGTTTGGTTGTCACCAAGAAATGTGTATCTTAAATATTGAGGTAATGGCTTCAAGTCTAGTTTTTGTGGTTTTATGATTAAGGGTGGTGTGGGTTCAATGTTTGGTAGTTGTATGTGTGCTTGGTGTGGGTATTTGAGAGTCACTTCTTCTTGAGAAGATTGTACCTGTAAGAACTTCTCAATATTCTCAACTTCTAAAGATCGTGCCAACCTCCGTCGTTGGACTTCATTAACACATTCATCAATGACTTCAACTCGCATGCAAAAATCTTCGTCATAGGGATATTTCATAGTTTTATAGATATTAAACTTACAGCTCTCATCCCCCACTCTTAATATGAGAGTTCAATCATAGACGTCAATTATTGCTCTAGTAGTGTAAAGGAATGGCATACTAAGGATTAGTGGAACCTCCTTGTCATCTTCAAAGTCAAGGACTACAAATCCACTGGAAAAATAAATTTTTTAGCCCTTACTAACACATCCTCTACTATCCCTTCTAGTTCCTTCACTGTCCTATTTGAAAGTTTCGATCGAATGCTTGTAGGTTTTGTTTCTCCTAATCCCAATTTCTTGTAAACAAACAAAGGCATAAGATTAATTAAAGCTCCAAAATCACATAATGCTCTTTGAAAATTTAAATTTCCCACAGAACAAGGAATAGTTAGACTCCCTGGATGCATCCTTTTCAAAGGAAGTTTCTTCAAGATGATAGCACTACACTCTTTTATGAGTGTGATGGTCTCATATTCTTGTAACTTCTTTTTATTGGAAATCAGTTCCTTAAGAAATTTAGCTTACTTAGGCATTTGCGAAAGACATTCCACCAGAGGCATGTTGATATGGAGTGCTTTAAACCTCTTTAAAAATTTAGCAAATTATTGATCATGCTCTTGTTTCTTCAATCATTGAGGGTATGGAGCTAGAGTTTTGTAAGGTTTCACTAGTGGTGGTATAGGTTTCTCTACTACTCATTCCTTATTTTTGTTATCACCTTGCAGCTTCTCCTCTGTTTGCACTTCAACCCATTCATCCTCTTGCTCTTTCTCTTATTCCTTCTTCTTTTCCTACTTATATTATATTATTGCTTTTAGGATTTGGATCTCTATTCCACTTCTCAAGGTGATAGCCTTCAACTATTCTTTTGGATTCTTCTCAGTGTTGCTTGGCAAAGAACCTTAATTCCTCATTGACAAAGAATTTGCCAACTATCCCATTTGCAACTCTAAATTATGAATAAAGGAAGAGTGGCTCTTAAACATCAGTTGAGTGTCTTGATACATTTGCTTAAATCTGCCTTCCAACCTCTTTGTAGCTTCATCTTGTTGATTCATTTTTATGGACTTCACATCCATTAACTTCTCCAACTTGCTCTCTAGAGAACTTTAAAAGATGAATTTTTTTCTTGATGGTAATTTGGTTGCTGGTGTTGCACATTATGCCCTACAAAACCAGGTGGTGCTTGTGGCCTCCAGTGGTTGTTACCTTGATTGCTCCAAGAGAAATTAGGATGATTTCTCCAACTTGGATTATAGGTGTTAACATGCACTTGGTTCTGCTGTCCTTTAAAGTTATTTATAAAGTTTACATTCTCCATGGACAAGTTTTGCATCATTTGAGACTCTATAGTTATATGACAACCCTGACATAATTCATAAGAGGAAGACAAGTTAGATATGGAATTGATATTCATTTTATCCATTCTTTTAGATAAAGCATCCATCTTTGCATTTAACATCGTCAAACTGTCAACTTCAATTGCTCCCCCTCTCTTTGGAATAGCTCTCTTACTGGACCAGAGGCTTTAGGTATTAGCCATTTCTTTAAAAAGCTCAAAGGCAACTTCTGGTGTCTTAGACATGATAGTTCCTCCTGCTGATGCATCTACGTTTGCTCTCACTATGGGATTGACACCCTTATAAAAAGACTATGCCAAATCCCATGAAGGAATCAACTATGGTGGACATTGTCGCTAAAGATCCTTGAATCTATCCTAGCACTCATAAAAAATTTCATCATCTATTTGATAGAAAGAGTTGATTTCATTTCTGATTTTGAGTACTTTAGCTGGTGGAAAGTATTTATTGAAAAAGGTTGTACAAAGCTCCTGCCATGTGTTTATGGAGTTAGGTGCCAAACTAGTAAACAATCTTTTTGCTCTATCCATCAATGAAAATGGTAAAATGATGAGCCTAATTGCTTCTGGCTGTACTCCATTCATCTTGATGGTTGAATAATACTCCAAAAATCTTGTCATGTGACCAATTGGAACCTCATGTGATAAGCCACTAAACTGTGAGTTTGGAATCATTTGGATCATGGCGGGTTTGATTTCCAAGTTATTTGCAGCAACCACAGGCCTTATAATCAGAGTTTGGTCACCTTAGACATTGGGACTCATAAAGTCCCTCATAGTTTTATGGGCAACCTACCTATTTTGGCCATCTTGTCCATTGTGTACTTCCCTACCCTAGAGGAGGGTTTCTTTCATCTTTGGCTCCGTTCATCCTATCTCTATTATGTCTTCTCCTTTTATGAATAGTTCTTTTAATCTCTAAATCAAGTGGTATTAACTGGGCTCCTTGTCTGCTTGCACCACGCATTGTGTGCATGCAAAAATAAGAGTTCCTGTAAAACTAAAAAAAACAAACACAAAAGTAAAAAAATAACGTCTAAATCAAACAACACAAAATTCTCAACAATATCAATTTGGCGATCCTCGGCAACGGTGCTAAAATCTTGATGGGTTTCTGCAAGTATACAGATTCGTATAAGTAGTAATTAAATATTGATCCCATAGAGATTACAGATTGACTATAGTGATACTAGTTGTGTATGTTTGTTTAAATAATGAAAAAGGTTATTTAAATTAAACTAAAAATTAAACTAAGAAAAAACACAAAAAATCACAATGAAATAATAATCACTTTAGAGAGCTAGGGTTCTTATTACCAATTCAACCTTTATTTAAGATCAATTAACTGCTAAGTCATACCTAACCTTAATCCAATTTGAGGGTTTCTCAAAAATCATAGGCTTTTCTCCTAAAACAACCCTATGATTAACCAAGTAAATTAATGTTCTTAGATTTAAAGCTCTCACCTACTAAGTGTTTGGTTAACCCAATTTAAGCACCAACCCTTAATCAATATTAGTTGCTTAAGTGTTTCTCAACTGAGAAAGCAACTAATAGGTTATTATTTAAATCCAATACAACCCATCTCTCGATTAAGTTTTATTATGTATATTCAATCAAAGGGTGATCAATTCTAAGAAGGCATTAAGTTCAACAACAACCAAAGGATCTAGATTAATGGCTTAGGCTTAATTGTGATTAGCCCATGGTTGAATTGCAATAAGAACCCTAACTAAGAATTTAGCTACTCATATTAATTGTAAGAGACAAAGAAGAAGAATAAAAGAAAATAGACATCATTATTAAATTAAAATTAAGAATGAATAAACACAATTGAATAGAAGAAACCCCTTATTTAATAGGAACCTTGATGTTCTTCTATTCTTATTCTCAAATCTCCAAAACTAACATAAGTAAGAAAAATCCTTTTTCTCTCCAAAACTGCTCCAAGAAAATGTATATAAAAAATTAATGAAAATTATCCTCCCTTTATCTTTGGTGGCTGCCCTCTTATAAAACCCTAATTACCAGCCCCAAGGTTACAACTATGCAAAATCTCCATTTTGTCCCTCATGAGTCAACAATTAAATTCGACTCTGAATTCCCAATCACCAGGTCGCATGGTTGTGTGCATTTTGTGCATGGCCGTGCATCTCACTTCTTTAGCATTTTAATATATTGACCTCCATTGCTTTTTGGGCCCACTTCAAGTGCCCATGGCTCTCATGTAACCTTCCTCTACTGTTCTTTGACTTCCTTAAATACATAAATATCAATAAAAAATAAACCAACTAATACATAAAAATAAATAAGCACATAAGACATGCATTAAGTATGCAACTAAATAAAAACTGAATAAAAGAAACACAAACTTAACTAAAATTGCATATAATCCTAACACAAAGATTACTTAAAATAATGCAATTTTCATACTCATTAGTGTTCTATAAAATGATTTAGTAATCTTACTACAAATAGGATATCGAGTTTGGTACAAGTCAAGTATCTTAAACTTCCCATAAAACTTTTAAAAAAAGTAGGATCCACCTTTTCTACATCCTCTTCCATTTTAGATAGCTTTGCTCCAATTTTTATAGGGGTGCTAATTGGCTTGCATTATGGCATGTTGAACTTCTTGAGTATCTCTTTTACATAGACTTCTTACGAGATGAAAATTCCATCTTCCATTTGCTTTACTTTCATTCCTAAATAATACGTCATAAGTCCTATGTCACTTATCTTAAAATTTGATGCCATCACCTTTTTGAAATCATTGAACATTCTTAAATTGTTCCTTATGAAAATAAGATCATATACATAGATATAAACAAAAAGAAGATCTCTTTTCTCTTGCTTTACATACAATGCATACTTATGAATGCATCTTTGTAAACCATTCTCTTAAAAGTACTTATCAATTCTACTATTATAGGCTCTCGATGCTTGCTTTAGCCTATATAATGCCTTTTTAGGTTTAACACTTTGTCTTCATTGCCTTTAACAATATACGCTTTGGAATGTTCAAAATAGACATTCTCCTCAAGATATCCATTTAAAAAGGTTGACTTGACATCTAACTAATGGTTCTTTCAATGATTTTGGGTAGCAATTAAGATAAATAATCTAATAGTTTCCATGTAAGCAACTAGAGCAAACACCTCATCATAGTCAATTCTTTGACTTTGCTTATACTTTTTTGTAATAAGTCTTGCCTTATATCTCTCTACTTCACCTTTAGCATTCTTTTTTACTTTGTACACCTATTTGACTCCAATGGGTTAATGACCATTTTAGAAGAGAAATAATTTCCTAAGTGTCATTCCTTTTAGTTAAATGAATCTCCTCATTCATGGCTTTAATCCACTTTTAATCTTTGCTGGCTTCCTTAAAACTCAAAGGTTCAACATCATTAGGAAAGCATAACAAATTTGTATCATCAAGCTGCTTAGTTTCATTATAAATGTCATTAAAACTCTTTTACTTCCTTGGCTTAAAACTTAGACTTGATGAAGGTGAAATTATTAATGATGATTCCAGGGATCCTACATGTGGTAAGGCTAGTGGAGTAGTTTCAACTTCATGGACTATTGGTTCTTCATTATCAAAATAAGGAAGAAAATCATATGAACCTTCATTTTATAAACTCTAGTCCCATGCTTTTTCTTCATCAAACTCTACATCTCCGCTAATCATAATTTTTCCATTTCTTGGATTGTATAACTTGTAGCCTTTTAAGTTCTCATCATAACTAATGAAAATAAACTTCTCACTTCTATCATCTACGTTAGATCTTTCTTACTTTGGAACATGCACATAAGTAATAGATCCAAAAACTCATAAATATGATACACTAAATTTCTGCTTATTCCATCCTTCTTGTGGAGTATAATTCTTTAAACTATTTACTGGACTTCTATTGGAAAGATATATTGCAAAAATAACTACTTCAACCCATAATTCCTCTGATATATTTTTATTTTTTAACTTTGACCTAGCTATATTCAAGATTATTTGGTTCTTCCTTTCAACAACTCCATTTTATTGATATGATCCTAGAACTATTAGAAAATGATGAATTCCATACAATTCACAAAAAGTCTAAAACTCAATAGATGTGAACTCTCCTCCTCTATCAGTCCTTAAGGATTTCATTTTTTTCTCACTCTCTTTTTCAATAGCTACTTTAAATCTTTTAAAAGCATTAAAATACTCAAATTTATTTTTCAAGAAGTAAATCCAAGTCTTTTTGCTGTAGCAATCAATAAATAACATAAAATTTTAACTTCTACCCAATGACCTAGGTTTGATAGGACCACACACATTTACATGAATAAATTGGAGTGGCTTAATGGCTCTTAAGAATGATTGCTTTGAAAAAATCTTTCCTGAATGCTTCATAAGTAAACATGCTTCACACAGTTGATCAAGATGATTAATTTTTAGAATTCCCTTCACCGTTTTCTTTTCCACCAAATTTCTCAAACTTTTAAAATTTAGGTGACCAAATCTTATACGCCAAATACATGATGAATCTTCCACATAAGTCTCTAAATAAACAGATTCATTTTTCTATAAATCCATTTTAAACATTCGATTATTTGTCATAGTAAAATTCATAAGAAGATAACAATTATGATTCTTTAGCCAAAGCATATAACCTTCTATAATAATTTTACAGCTGGACTCCATAAGTTGTTCGATGTTTAAAATATTGCTTATTAATTTAGGAATGTAATATACATCATGGACAACTTTATGACTTCCATCATTTGCTTAAAATAAGGTAGTCCATTTGCCTTTGATCTCCACTTTTATATTATTGCCAAAGTATACATTGTCTATTACTTTTGTGTTTAGATCTATGAACTTGCTTCTATCACTAGTCATATGATTGCTAGCTCCATTATCAAGGTACCATGTATCCTTTTCTCTTATAATTTCTTCCTTAAAAGAAAGAAATAATATTAGATCATCTAGCTCCTCAAAATGCTCTACAAGCTTTGTTTCTTTCTTTATACCTTTAATTTGACACTCCTAAGAGTAATGGCCAATATTGCCATAAGAGTAATACTCTATTTGAGTTTTGTCATTTTTTATTTCATTTTATATCCTAAAATTACCTATTACTCTTCCTCTTCCATGGCCAATTTGGAAATTTTGATTTTTATTTCTATTTAGAAAATTTTGGTCATCTCATCCTTGACCATGCCCATGTCCACATCCATATCTGTGACCTCTTCCATGTGGTTGTCCACAACCACCTCTAACAAAACAATTTCCTTTAGATTTGAAAGAAAATTTTGCTAGCAAGGCTTACTCATCTTGCTCTTGCTTAGCTTGAGTCATTCTCTCCTTATGGGTTCATAATGACCTATTCAATTCGTCAACCATCAAAATCTCTAAGTCCTTAGATTCTTCAATGGCAACCATTACATGATTGAACTTTATATTAAAAGAGCATAGAATCTTCTCAATCACATGAACATCTTACATTATTTCCTCAAGTCTCTTTATTTGATTCACCACTACCAAGACATTTATGGTGTAATCAATTATGGTTTCACTCTCTTTCATAAAGAATGATTCAAACTCAGCCCTTAGAGTTTAAAGTTGAACCTTCTTTACTTTATCAACTCCTAAAATAGAATTTTAAAAAGTCTCCGATGCTTTCTTAGATATGATGTCATTATCAATTTTTTCAAACATGTCACCATCCAAACTTTAATGAATGATAGTGAGTGCACATTGATCTTTCTTCTCTTTCCCCAAAGCTTACCTTTAGGTTTGACTTAATGCTTCTTTATTTTGTGGTTCCTCAGTACCTTTCTCAACTACATCCCACACTCCTTGAGAACTAAGGATGGCTTTCAATATAATTGGCCAATTTTCTTAATTGGTCTTCTTGAGCTGTGGGTATTGGAAGGAAAGGAAGGTTTCCTTTGATGTCATTCTTTACTTTTGTAGATATGATACCACTTTATTAGAAGTGGATGAGCACTAACAACATTTAAACACAATCAAAAGCAAGAGAAGATGTACTAAAAGTTATATATTTATTTTATTCTTTGAAAATTGCTTAAATACAATCAATATACATTGGGGTATTTATATTGCTATAATATACTATAATAAGATAGCAACTTTATATCTTTTTTTAGGTAATTGAATATATACCGTAAACTTAAAAACAAATTCTATTTTTCTATTATTATTTAGCACATATTAAATAGTGAAATATTAGTTTCAGGTTTAATATTTAACATATATGTATTTATAAAAATTCTGCTTCATGGGAAATAATAAACAAATGCATCATAAGATTGGGTTATTTGCCATTTATGGCAAATTTTAAAACTTATTACCTTTTTGTGGTGGTCTTGAAAAAATTTCCATTTTGTGTGTTTTTTTTTTAAAAAAAGTCCATTACACCATTCTGAATGCGAAATGGGAAAATAATAAAGGCCATGTCACCTATTTCACCATTCAAATGGTGTTTAATTAAAAAAAAAAAAAAGCCAATTCATCATTTGCAATGGTGAAATGGCACATTTCATGTATGCCAACAATGAAGTGTTTTGGCCAAAATGGCCATTTTATGCATAATAATAATAATAATAATAATAACAATAATAATAATTATTATTATTATTATTATCATCATCATCATCATCATCATCTCTTCTCTGACGGCAGTCCATGTAGTCAGGGGAGGATGATGATCGTGATTTCTATCCTAGCCATGCAACTATGTTCTCCACCTCTCGGTGGATGGATCAACTTCCTCCTACCTCGAATCATGGTTTTTCTACGCTAAAAAACATGCAACATATCAAAACTTATGCAGCTATGGCGTATAAGTCTGTCCCGATAACTGTTACTATGATTTCCATTACAGGGTTTTCCCAAGCTGTTAAAATCAATTCCACTATTTATCGTAAAAGATTAGAATTATGTCAACATTCATTAACAGCTAGGGTTTTCTATCTGAAGGAGAAACCCTATGGGCTTTCATTAAATTAAGAGAAAAGCCAACTTTTATTTCGGGTTTAACATATGACTAGATATTGATATCTCTAGGGAGAGGTTTTTACCATGTTCTTCTTTGCTCCACTACTGAGAAGGACCAAGTTTGGGCACGTGGTTCTTTATCTTTAAAACTTAGTACTCTATGTTTATAATGTTAGAGTCCAGGTTTTGATCCATATAAAGAAAAATCTTTTACAACACAACTTTGGGTTCATTATTATTGACTACCTTGCGAATTATAGGATACGCAATTGTTAGCTGATATTGCTTGTAATATTGGTATTCCTCTTTAGATTGATAAAGCAACACTAGTTGAAGATTTTGGGCATTTCGTGAGGGTATTAGTTAATGTTGATTTATCGAATCCTCTTTAATATCAACTGGTGTTGGATTGTGAAGGTAGTCTTCTTGATATTAATATTATATACGAAAGTCTTCTATGTTTTTGTATTACATGTCAATGTAGTGGCCATTTATCATCTGAATGTAGATTGAATAATTCTACTTTAGCAAAAGACAAAAAGATGGAAGCTTCTTTAAAATGTGATGATTAATGGGGATGATCATTTATGAGAAAGGAATGACATTGCAAAAATGTTTCAAAGGACAGCATTTTGGTTGCAAATGTTTTTGATATTTTAAAGAAGTCCACTATTCATGTTCAGGTTACTGATCCAAATTTGGATAAAACCTTCATTCCTAATGAACCGAAAGAAAGTTCAGATGTTCTAGCATTCCTAATTGAATCGAATGATCCTATTAATGATATTATGGAATTTTCTTTAAAGGCTCCATCCATAGATGATCCTACGAAAATTATTTCTCCAGTTCACTCTTCTACTCAACCGAAAGAACAACAGAATGCATAAAAAGAACTTATTTTAATGAGTGAACAATATTGGGCTAATTAAGTTGATGATTGTGATGGTGGTTAGCAAAAGGTGGCCAAACAAGAAATCTCCAAAGAAGCATATCCCACTTTCTAGCAATAAGCCTATTACTCAGGCTTCTTTTCGTACTTCTAAATGAAGGTCCTTTATTGGAACTGTAGGGGGCTTGGTAATGCCTTAACACAATAAGCTATTTATAATTTATGCCCTTGCATAAGCCTGATTTGCTTTATCTTGCTGAGCCAAAAATTCTTTTCAGTGATATTCATTATCATTTTTGGAATTCTATTAGACTATCTTTTATTGCAGATAATATGTTTCTACTCCTTCTCTTTGGGTTCTTGTTTCATCCAAAATTGGGGTTCATAATGTATTGAACCTTGCTAGTTCTAATCAGCATATTATACTTAAGTTTTCTCTTCATTCGATTACTCAAGTTAGTACTTGTGTTTACGATAATGTGCTTTCTTCAAGTCATCATTTATTGTCGAATGCTCTTTTAAGTATTGCTGGTTTAGTGAATAATGATATATGGTATGTCATTAGTGATTTCAATGCATGCTTTTGTTCACATAAAATAATAGGTAAACCTTCTTCTGCTCATTCTTTTTTGGATTTTATTTTAGTTATGAATGATTGTAATTTGACATGTTTGGACACAAGGGGATCCCTTTTTACATGGTCTAATAATCATTGAGGTGATGGTCGTATTAATCATTCCTTTTGTAATAATATGGCTCTTCCCTTTTAGAAAAGTATGGAGTGTCAGGCTCTAGTGTGCTATCAACAGAATCATAATCCTCTCCTTCTTTACTGCAAACTTTATTAGGTGACTACCCCTAAGCCATTTTGATTTCTTCCTATGTGGGTTAAACATGAGCAATTTTATGATGATGTTTGTAACTTTTGGGGTTCTATTCGTGCTTCGAGTCATATTATGTTTATCCTTATACATAAATTGAAATTACATCATACTTTTCTTCATGGTTGGAATAAAATAACGTTTAGCTATTTAGATCATTTGATTAGTTCTGCTCAACTTACTTTGTCCAAAGTTCAAGCAAATATGAAGACCATTGGTTTCTTGGATGTCCTTTATACTAGCGAATTGGAAGCTTTTAAATAGCTTGCCACCCATTTAGATAACAAGAGTTCTCTTCTTAAGAATCACAGTCGCATTTGGTGGTTACATCATGTAGATAGAAATCCTAAATTTATCATTCTTTGCTTGCTAGACATTGAGTTTTTTCTAGTATCCATAGTCTAATGAGTAATAATTCTGTTATGGATGATCCAATTGTGGTGGAAAATCATATCATAGATTTTTATGCAAGCTTATGTTCTTCTACTAGATCTATTTCTTGTTCTCAAGAGGTGTCTTCAGTTATCCCCAAATTGGTTTCTAGTGAGGAGAATGCTTTGTTGATGTGTGTTCCTCTGGACACAGTTATTAAAAATACTATTTTTGATATGGATCCTTCAAGTGCCCGAGGTCTTGTTAGGTTTACTGGTTTATTATTCAAAAAATGCTAGGACTTTGTTTGTATGGATGTTTACGCTGCTGTTAAGAGTTTTTTCACTTCTGGATTTCTTATGGGAGGTCTTAATTGTAGTTTTATGACTCTTGTGTCTAAAGTTCATGACACTTTGGTTATGGAGAATTTTAGCCCTACAGTCCTTAGTAATTTTATTTATAAAATAATTAATAAGATGTTGGCTGAATGTCTTGCTAAAATTGCATCTCGAATTATAGCTCCTCCTCAGTTTGGTTTCATTCTTGAAAGACATAGAACAATATATCACAGTTGCTTTAGAAAATGTTAATCTTCTTGATAAGAAGTATTTGGTGGTAATATGGCAATTAAAATTGATGTTCAAAAAGCATTTGATACTATGGAACGGACATTTATTTTATCAATGCATCAGAGTTTCAGATTCTTAGAAGTTTTTTGTAGTTTGATTAACACCGTTCTCCATTCAGCTCATGTTTTTATCCTAATGAATAGAACTCTAAAGGGTTATTTTTCTTTAGAACTCTAAAGGGTTATTTTTCTTACTCCAAAGGTGTCAGATAGGAGATCCTCTTTCGCCTCTTTTGTTTTGCTTGGCTAAATCATAAGGTCTTAAACCTTGCTCAATTTAGCTCCTATGCATGCTTCCATTAGGGTTTAACGTCCTTCTCATTTATTATATGTGGATGACATCCTCATTTTTTGTCATGCTATAAAAGCTAATGCTGAGCTATTGCTAAAAGTCTTTAGTGAGTATGCTAATTTATCAGCTCAGGAAGTTAATTGAAGCAAATTTAAAATCTTTTTTGGAAATTCAATCTCTAGTGCTCGAGCTTTGGTTATTTATTCTCAAGCAAGGTTTAAAAGTGGCTCTCTGCTCTTTAATTATCTTGGTGTTCTTTTATTCAAAGGTGTTCCTAAACGATGTTAGTTACAACCTTTGGCAAGTCAAATAATTTCTAAATTTCATAATTAGAAGGGTGAAACTTTCTCTATGGCGGGTAGGCTTGCTTTGGTGAAATTGGTTATATATGGGTCTTTCTTGCACTCATCTATGGTTTATAAAAGGCTAGCTTCTCTTCTGAAATTTTAGAGCAAGCTATTCGCAACTTCATATAGACTAGATTTATTTTGGACTAGAAATTGGTAATAGTTAGTTGGCGTAAGTGTTGTTCTCTAACTGATGAAGGAGGTTTGGTTTAAAACCTTTACACCATCTTAGTCAAGCTCTTTTGTTAAAGCTTTCTTGGAGAGGTTATGCTGAGCATTCTTTTCCATTTTCATTTTTAGATTTAAATTTTTCTCATCTATTTTGAAGCCTTGATCAGCTTATTTATGTTCTTCTATCTGGTCCTCTATTAATGGTGTTCTTTGTGATTCGCTTGATAATTCACAATGGATTGCTTTGGTTGCTTCTTCTTTGAATTTCTGGCATTCTAATTGGCTTACGTACTGTATTAATGATATTATTCATATCCCCCTTTCAGTTCTAGGTAAGCTTTCTGAAAGAGTTTATGACGTTTCTTATGGTGGTATAAGGCATCTTCCATCTAATTTTAAAATCGCTTATCCGAACATTGCTTCAGACATTGAGCAATTTTTGTTTTCAAATATTAATTCTTTTATTTGGCGGTATTCTTTATCTGGTGTTATTTCTTATAGTGAAGCTTTTAATCATTTCGAAATTAGCTTCTTAAGGTTGTGTGGAGCTTTAATGTTTGGCGCCATTTCTTACCACCTTTTAGATCTTTTTTGTTATGAAAAAGTTTACTTAATAAGTTACCAACTGAAGAAATTTTGCAACAAAAATGGATTTGTTCAGGTTCGCAATGCCATTTATTTTTGAGATCTCTTGAGTTAGTGGATCATTTATTCACTAAGTGCCCTTATGATGTTACTTTATGGTATGCTTTGGAAAGTATGTTTGATACTTTGCTGGATTTGTCTAATGGTTTCAAGCAGTTGTTTGCTTCGACTTTCTTCCCAAATTGGCACTTCGTAGAGAGTTGGTTTACCTTATTTTGTGTGGTGTTTATGGCATGTTCGAAATAGAATGGTTTTTGAAAATTCTTTTATTCCTATTTCTCATGCTGTCAGGACTATTTGTCTTTCCATAAAAGACGTTAATTTTTTTCATTATGGTTTTATTTGTAATAGGCAATCTGAATTGCAAATTCTTTCTCGTTTTTGCTTTCTGGAGTTTTGAGAAAGTAGCAGCATGTTATTCTAGTTCCTTAGTTGTGTCTGCCTTTAGGGTGTTTCACGTTAAACTCCAATGGGGCTGCTCGTGGCTCTCCGGGGTCGTGCAGGCACATGTGACATTATGCATGATCCAAAAGGTAGCTCGCTTGTCTCTTATGCTGCTCCCTTAGTCATTTGCTTTACATTTGAAGCAGAAACATCCACGGTCATCACAGGTGTTCAAAAGGCATGGGAGCTGAATCTTCATCCTTTTGTGGATTGAATGTGATTCTTTACTTGTTATTCATCTCTTATTGTGTAGGCCAGCAGAAGTTCCTTAGAGGTTGTGCTCTTTATGGTAGCAATGCCTTAATTTATTAAGCAGAATGTAGGTTTATATTAGTCATGTGTTTAGAGAAGGAAATGTTGTTGCTGACAAGCTGTCAACTTTAGCTTTTCTATACCTAAGATTACCTGGTGGGAGTCTTATCCCCCTTGCTATAATAGTCTTATGATTCATGATGCTCTTGGTAGAGAGAATTTCTCGTAGTTATTTTTTGAGCTTTCAGCTTTGTAATGACTTATTTGTAATTTTTTTATTTTATTTTTAATATATGGTAGAATGTTGGAATATGATGTTGGTGGTATGGAGGTGTCAGCTTAGTTAAGATGTTCTGGTGTATTGTCTGATTCTTTGTTCTCCTTATTTAAAAAAATAATATTAAAATAAAAAATTTAAATTTTAAAAAATGCATAAAAAAAACTATGCCATTTCCACCACTTGAAGTGGGGAATGGCCATTTCAGTTTGCAAAAAATGAATCTTTGGCATTTCGCCTCAAAAAAAAAAAAAAGAGGTACTTTAGCAGCTCTAATGATGAAATGACTGGCCTATCCACCACCTCAGCAAAAATTATCATAAAATAATAAAATCTTCAACCACAAATTGGGAATTTATTTAATATATATATATATATATATATTAAAAAATGAGCTTTAAAATCATTAAACTAAAAATCTGATAAATATTTATCTTCATATTTGAGTATGCACTTTAAAATCTAATGTATCAAATTTTTAAAAAATTTGATTTTTATTAAAAATAAAACATTTATTATACTTTCCTAGTATTATTTTTTTAACTAAAATACTATTATACATATTGTAAAACAACTCAAATTCTTAAAGTTTTTATGTAATATGTATTTTTTAATATCAAATAATCACTCAATCATTTTTCTTAAACCATTAAAAAGTCTATTTTTAAAATTTTTCTTAACTATTATACATACTCCATTAGTAATTTAATAGTCTCAAAATAAATTCTATTATATTTAAGAATAATGACAATAAAAATTCTTATTTTAAATATATAAGTTTTATTCAATATAAAATATTTTAATATACTACATCTAAAATATTACTTTTCTTTTATCATTAGAAATTATGTCTTTTATTATAATTAAGACATCCACATTTGATTGAATTAAAAAAATATTTTTTTATTTAACATAAGAAAAAAATTTATAACTTATCAATGACTTTCTATTTTTATTTTATTTTTCAATCATTATTACTACTATACATATTAAGACTATAGATATATATATATATAACTTTCTAAATTTTCACTTTTATAATCTATAGTTTTAAATTTATTAAAATTATTTAATAAGTATGTAAAATGTATATATTATTTAAAATTCTTATAATCACGCGAATTTAGGATTAATTTTGTTGACAAATAACTCCCCAAGACCTAAGTGGCTAAGCTACAGGAAGCTTCCCTCCGCACGTTTTGATCAATCTCTTTTATCACTCTGTTATTAACTAGGGATGCAGCACCTACAGCTACTCCTCAATATTATTCAATATTCAAACATATTCAGCAGCCATGTACGTTGACTCCTGACCACGGCTCCAAAATTCTTGCATTGCAAGGAATCGAAGAAAACGGCTATATATTTATAAAGTTTCAAGAATTCAAATGGCATCTAGCTATTTCCAAACCGGAACAAAAATTGTACAAAAGCTACAAAAAGAGTTGTAAACAAAATCTACATCTTTCTTTTCAACGACTCATTCATTTATTTTCTTTGTTTGGTGAGCAACTTCATGTATCTTTGCCCTACTTTGACTGTGGGGGTGAGGACATTGAATGCCCTTGTGGACGAGGGCAGTTTGAACCCTACTCCACCTACCTCATCTAACCTAGCATACTAATATATTAACAAATAGTTGTTCCAAAAAAAAAAAACTTCATGTCTCTTTAATTATTATTATTTTTTTTTAAACTGTTATCTGGGTTTTGTTCCTGTCCTTGTTGTTGTTGTTTTTGTTTTCACATTACTATTTCACTGCTTTTGGATAGTCCATTTTCTGCACAATCTTTTCATACGCTCATTTAAGCGTAGTCCATCGGAATTTCTATTTTGCTTGTTTGTTTTGCTTAAAGTAAGTAGTTTATTTATAACTTGTTTGTTTTGCTTAAAGTAAGTGGTTTATTTATAGCTACCTTCCCGGTTTATTATGCAATTATAGGTTCTTAACCCGTCTTTTCTTTTATTTTCTTGTTTTTAAAGTATTCAAGAATAGAATATAGAAATCCTGATTTCTTGGATTATAAAATAAGTTTAAAAAAAAAAAAAAAGATTAGTGAAGTTCTATCTTTTATGTTGCTTAATGGTCACTTCAGTTCAGTTCAAGAAATATGTGTTTACTCAACCCTCTATCTAGAATTTTTAATTCTTTACTTTGTAAGATCAGCTGGTAGAATTAAAGATTTTCATTATTTTTTTCCTTATTTTTGTATTGCCCTTTGTTGTTTGTTGGTTTTGATTTTTCATTAGTATAGTCTACAATTACTTCTTGTTTTAATACTAAGGTGTTAATATCAAGTGACATGCATGCAGTAAAATTTGTCCACATTGTAAGAGCTAATGATAATCGGAGTTATCTTGAGATTGTCTTTATGGACAAAGAGAATGGCCTCAATGGCCTTACTGATACCCATGAAGCCAGCCCATCAAAGGGCCATGAAGAGGAGGAAAAGATAAAGTTGAGCAAAAGTGAGCAGCCACGGGAGTCGGAGAAGAGCAATGGAAATGAAAAGTTAAATCAGTTCCATTTGACAAGCTTTTCTCATTTGCAGATTCCAAATATGTCATTTTGATGATTATTGGCACAATTGCTACTATTGGGAATGGCTCATCTATATGCCTTTCATGACAATTAACCTAGGGGACATCATTGATGCCTTTGGCGAAACCCAGAGTCAGATGTGGTTGAAGTAGTTTCGAAGGTAATCATCTTCACCACAATCTTTGAGTTTTAGTTAATCTTAAAAAAAGCAACAACAACAACAACTTTATATTACAGCTTTTTAGAGGGAAAAAGTTAAAAGGTGGACACACTTTTCACTAGATAGTTCTTGTATGATTGTTTTCATTTTAATCAATTGGGAAGATGTTACTAATTTGTTGGCTAAAGTGGCAGTTCACCCTTTAAACTATCAGCCAAGGTGCAATTAACCTTAAATTCAACTTTTTTGGCTATTTAATCCAAAGAATTTTCATTTTTCTTATTCCTTCTCCATCGACCCATTGCCTCCGCCTTCACTACACCACCATCAACACTAGCAAAACTCCATCAAACCTCTTCCTTCTTTTTTCTTTTCTCTAAAAAAAAAAGCACATGGTTCAAATAGATCTCTCACTGTTGCCTGCTAACAATCGACAATTGTTGAATCCTACATGACTACCAATTATCAATCTTCTGTGGCCAAACTAGGCTATAGGCATCAAAATTTTCATAAAAATTTTGGAAATCAGGAAAGGATTCAATTATTATCAAAAACTTCCATCCAATAATGAAAACAAAAAGCTTAAATAGTAAAACACTAAAACAATTCTAAACGAAATAGGAAAATCAAATCCTAAAATAACAAAGACATAAAAATTGCTTATTTAAGGACCTAAACGATATAATTTTCCTAAAAAGTGATGGATATCATGAGCAAAGCTCATGATATATGATCGTTGGCCTATTTCCATGTGAAATAGGCTTTTGAATCACCACCCAAATCTGATACTTGGAATTTGCAATAATTTACAAAAATACCACTATTGTAACTTATCAAATTTATCCATGAGTTAAAGGGCTTGCTTTTCTATGCCTGCATCATTCTTCCCAGGTTGGACAAAATTCACCCTTGAATCTGACTTATATGATGAATCATATGCAAAAGGAATCAAGTGCTTTACATTAAAGACATCCGCAGTCTGAATGTGGTTAGGTAACTTCAAGCGGTAGGCATTATGATTGATCTTCTTAATGATCTCAATTGGCCCAATCTTCTTGGCAAACAACTTATTGCATTCACATATAGGAAACCTCACTTTTGCAAGAATAACCCACACATAATCCCCCACATTAAACTCAACATGTTGCCTCTTCTTGTCAACAACCTACTTATACTTGAACTGCATGCACTAGGTTATCATGGACAACCTTATGAACTTCATGCAATCCAGTAACAAAATTCTCTGCCTTGCCATGTAATCTTGTCTTAAATGGAAGAGAATCAAATCCAAAGGTCCTTTTGACACAACTAAATACACTATTATAAAAGGACTTAATCCATTACTCTAGTTGACTGCATGATTATGAGCGAACTCTGCTTGGTATAGTTTCTGAACCTAACTCTTTAGATGTTTACCCATGAGGCATCTCAACAAGTTACCTAAAGATTAATTCACCACCTCAGTTTGCCTATATGTTTGTGGATGATATGCACTACTAAAATTCAGCTTTATGTTCACCATTTTCCATAAACTTCTCCAAAAATGACTAAGGAACCTAGTATCTCAATTTGACACTATAGATATGGGGAAGCCATGCAGCCTATACATTTCCTCAAAGAATAATTGAGTAACATAAACAACATCTGTCATTTTCTTACAGGTTATAAAATGCACCATCTTTGAGAACCAATCAACTACCACTAAAATAGAATTATAACCTTAATGTGTGAGTGGTAATCCTAGCACAAAATCCATGCTAAGCTCCACCCAAGGCTATGATGGAACTGGTAGCGACATGTATAGACCCAAATTAAATGTTGTGCCTTTAGAAACTTGATAGATCCAACATCTCTACACTAACCTCTCAACTTCTTTTTGAATGGTAGGCCAAAAATAATGAGTTTGCACCAACTGCATAGTTCTGTCTCAACCTACATGCCTATCACCATGTAATTCTTAAATAATCTTCAAACGTAAGCTACAATCTAGGTTATATAGTTGGTTGCCTTTAAACAGAAATCCATTATGCACTAGGAAATTTGTACTTTCATCTACTTTAATCTTAGCCAAAATAGCAAAAAATTCTAGATCAGTCTCAAATTATTCTACAAAAGATTCAAAACTAGGTACCTCAATGGACATTTGGGTTAATAAGATCTTTCGTCTGGTCAATGCATCAACCACCCTATTAGTAACCCCTGACTTATGTTTCATAATAAAAGTAAATTTCTGAAGACAAGCAACCCAACTCACATGCTTAGCAGAAACTTTGTCTTACCGATGTAAGTGCTTTAATGCCTCATGATCTATATACCAAATAAACTCCCTCTAAAATAAATAATGACACCAATGTTTAATAGCTTGTACAAAACCATAAAACTCGACATTATAAGTACTATAGCACATTTTGGCCCCTGATAACTTCTCATTGAAATGTGCCACTGATCTGCTACTTTGACTCATAATAGCCCCAATTGCCACCTTTAAAGCTTTTGAATGCAACTCAAAAGGTTGATGAAAATTGGGTAATACTAAAATAAGAGTTATTGTAAGGCATATTTTAATCAAATCAAATGCTTTTTCTACCTTATCAATCCACACAAACTTCCTAACCTACCTCATGCAATCAGTAATAGGTGTTATAATATTGCTAAAATAGGAATAAAACGCCTATAAAATGAAGTTAATTCATGGAAACTCCTCACCTCAATAATAGATGTAGGTGTTGGTCAGTGTTTCACTACCTCAACCTTTATTTCATTTACCTGCAACCCCCTACCCGATGCAATATAGCCAAGAAACAAAACCTTTTAAGTAAAAAAATGCACACTTCTTAATTACAACATAAAGCTTCTTTCTACACATCACATTCAGGACCTCTCATAATTACTGCAAATGCTCATTTGGGTTAGCACTATAAATCAAAATATCATTAAAGTACATAACAACACACTTGCCTATGAAAGGCCTTAAAAGCTAATTTATAACACACATAAAAGTGCTTGGTGCATTCGATAACCCAAACGACATCACTAACCATTCATACAACCCCTCTTTTATCTTGAAGGACGTTTTCCATTCATCCCCTGCTTGAATCTAAATTTAATGATAACCACTCTTCAAATCCAGTTTAGTAAAAATCATGGCCCTATTAAGTTGATCAAGTAAGTCATCCGGTCAAGGAATAGGAAAATGATACCTGACAATTATTTTATTAATGGCCTGATTATTTATGCACATTCTTCCTTCTTTGGTGTCAGAAAGGCTGATACAACATAAAGACTCAAGCTCTCATAAATATACCTCTGGTCAGTAACTCTTCCACTTGCCTCCGTAATTCTTCATGCTCACTAAGACTCATTCGATAGTGTGGTCGATTTAGCAAAGCTGCACCTAGTTCAAGCCAATCTGATATTGGATATCCCTCATGGGAGGTAACCCTTTAGGCAATTCTTCTAGAAACAAATCATTGAAATCTTCTGGAAGTGACAAAACTACATCAGGGATTACCACTTCTTTGTCTACCATCTTCCTAAACAGGATATAAACAACTTTAGCTTTCTACATTATTCTATCAAATTAGGATAGAGTTAATAAGCTAACACAAACCTTGCTTTCTCTTTGCATTGTCTCAAACTATTCACAATCCTTATTAGGGACTAAAACTATTTTTATTCCCTCAAGCATAAAGCTATAGGTGTTAGTCTTTCAATGATGAATTAATCTTTATTAAATTGCCATGGTCTCCTCAATAATAAAAAACATGTATCCATGGCTATCACATCACACTAAACATCATCCTGTATTTTGCCTCGATAAAAAAGGAAACTAAGGTACGTTTCAACATCGTTACGTCGCCCCTTTTTTCAGCCATGACAATTTGTATGGCTTAAGATGCTTGATAGCTGTAATTCCTAATTTTTGAATTGCCTCTATTGAGACTAAATTCTCACAATTACCCCCATCAATCACAAAATTTGCATACCTTTTCTTTGATAGTGTAGGTAGATTGCAAGATATTATTTCATAGCTAATCATCATTAATAGCTCTAGGCATTAGGCAGGATCTCTGCATGACTAATGCAATCCCTACATGACCAATCACAAGCTCCTTATACATCACATCTGTATTAAATATCGAGTCTCCCATTAGGTCTACGTCCTCTTCTTCATTATTTTCCTCATCTAAATTAGCAAACATGACCCTTTTTCCCCTGTTTCTACACTCAGCCTACCTGTGTCCTATCTTACCACACATAAGATTTTAATACTGGTAGGACTTGACATAGACACTGGTTTATTTGCAACCCTTGTGGCCATGCCACCACTTTGATGGCTTACACTAGCACCACTTCTAGTGTTGCCTTGTCCAGTATTTTGCATAAAGCCACTAAGCTGCCTCCTCTCAATCTACACAGCCCATTGGTGTGCCACAAAAATAGACATGGGATCAAACATATTAACTATCTCCTTAATTTGTTCCCTTAGGCCCCTAATATACCGAGCCACCAATTGGTCATCTATCTTATGCACTTCATTCCAAGTAATCAATTGATAAAATTTAGTTGTATGATCATCAACTAAATGGATTCCTTGCCTTAGATTTTGTAACCTCTAGTACATTAAATATTGATAATTATAAGGCAGGAATGTGGCACGCAACTATTTCTTCATCGTCTCCCAAGTCATAATTTTTGACTTCCTTAACCTAACTCAGGTTTGCTTAGTTTGCTGCCACTAAGCCATCGCCCTATCTTGGAACCTTGTTGCCACTAATGGTACTCCATGATTTTTCAACACCCTATTAAATTCCAATACCTCTTCTACTATGGCCAGTTAATCAAGGAATTCTTCAGGCTATAGGATACTATGAAATTTATGGATTTCAGTCCGCATACATGCTTCCATCGCCATCTGTCATTAACCTCCACATGCTGTCAGTGACATCTACAGGGTACATCATAATAACCATCACTATCATCTTCTTTGTCATCAATGCCTTCAATAAAAGGATTCCTCTGGTTATCAACATTAAGGATCTATCTTTGATATAGATTTGTCTGCTCCCTATTTTGATTGACTAACAACTCCCCTATCCTCGCCATGAGTTATTCCATCAAGGTGTCAATCTCTTGATCCATCTACTCCACTCACTGGTCAAATCACTACTCTAAGCAACATAAATCATCACACTCATAAACCTATTTTACATATTGCCATTATGGTTGCTGTTGTTGTCTTCTATGAGACATCTTGTTCAAGGAGCACAACTCTAATACCAAATTGATATAGCAAAAGGGTGGATTAGTAATAATCAACAATTGTTGAATCATGCATGACTACCAATTATTAATGTTCTATGGCCAAACTAGGTTTTAGGCATCAAAATTTTCAAAAAAATTTTGGAAATCAAGAAAGGATTCAATTATTATTAAAAACAGCCATCCAATAATGAAAATAAAAAGCTTAAATAGTAAAACCCTAAAATAATCCTAAACAAAGTAGGAAAATCAAATACTAAAAAAATGAAAATATAAAAATTGCCCATTTGAGGGCCTAAATGATAGAATTTGCTCAAAAAGTGATGGACATTATGAGAAAAGCTCATGACTTGTGATCGTTAGCCTATTTCCATATGAAATGGGCTTTTGAACCACCCAAATATGATACTTAGAACTTACAAAAATTTATGAAAATGCCACTACCATAACTTACGAAATTTATCCATGAATTGAAGGGCTTGCTCTTATATACTTGCATCACCTGCCATCTAACCACCACTAGGACAATCCCAGCCAATTACTCCATTCACTAATGACAAAGTCATTAAAAGCTTCTCTTTTTAGCTAACATACATATCCTCGCTCCCTCCCAACATATAAAAAGCTCCTTCTTCAATGTTATTACCTCTCTACCAAGATCGTTGGTGCGAGAATCAAGTTACCCAAAAAGTATTGGAATATAATTAAAATCTCAATAATCGAGTTTTTGAAAATGGGTGTTTTGATAAATGGGTAAGTTGAAAATTTGCTTGTTGAACAAAACAAAATAAATAAACATATATAGAATACTAATATACTAATACTAATACTAATACTAATATCCATATCAATATCCTTTCCCCTACACTTAAAAGCATGCATTGTCCTCAATGTAATGAAAAATAATGTAAGGGAAATCATAGAAATACTCCCTTAGTCATCGGTTGGAGTCATGGGTGGAGATTCAATTGAATATCTGGTTTGAGCAAAGTATCGGTTCAACTTGTACTCTATTTTTCGTTGACGACAAGCCAATTATTTTTTGTGAAACTCCATCTCATTCGATTGCACTTGCATGGAAATCTAATTATTCAGAATTTGATCCTAAATTGGAGGGTGTTCACTTGAAGAACCCATTGCACTTTGGAGAGGGTAGGTTAACAAAGGTACATCTCCAAAAGGTTGATATTGAGGAATCTCTTCTTCTGGCTCACTTTCTATTTGATATTCAGAAGTGGTTGGGGGTTCCTTAACTCGGGATGATCAAGCAAGTCCACACCAACATGAATGAGAGTGGGTAGGAATTAATCAAAATCCTGCATCACATACTTCTCCTCTTACAAGAGCATGGTTAGTAAAATAAGAGCATTCAACTTTTCTAGTGTAACCGGCAAGATCAACATTCAAAGCCTTAGCAATAATTGTAATCACATGTCCATGTGTTAAAGTTGAATCTTTACATGGGGCACAAGTCAACAACTGATTGAATATCCAATAAGTCCAACAAACTTGCTTTTTGTTATAAATACACCACATAAGAAACATTTCTTGTGCAGAAACCCTATTAAATTCAAACTTGTGAAAACTAACACATGCTAGGACTTTATGCAACAACCAATATTTAATATCTTTTATGAACATAGCTTTAGCTTTTTTAGGTTGAAATGGGGTCTACAAATTAGTCAAGAATGTCCAAAATTCATTCAATATAAAGTTAGATGGGGGATCACATAACCCATCTTTCTTAAGACCAAACACATGGTTCATGAAAGCATAAGTTAGTTGGTGTTTCTTGCCTTCCATCCTAAATTCTAGAATTTATGAATTATTCTCATTAACATCCAAGGTGGTGTCAAATTCAGTAATCAAATCCATATATGTATCCTCATGCATTGAAATAAACTTCTTAAGACCATATTGAGTAAGCATTCTATTAAACACTTTAAGCATACCCACATTGTTCTAGAGAGAATTAGGAATGTACTTATAACCTAAGATTTCTCTAAACCTTATTATTGTCAACTTTGCACCTTCTACATGTGAAAGGATTAGGAGCTTTGCCTTGTAAGTCTTGGTCAAAATTTCCTCCTCTTCTTGATGTGATTCTTCAATGTGTGGCCTTTTGGATGATGATCCTCTTGTCTTACCCACGATGTTAGTCTTTCTTGAATGAAGTTAGAAAGTTGCAGAAATATGTAGATGATAAGAGATGAAAATATAAAAGTAAAGTAAAGAAAATGGAATGGGAAAGGGTGTTGATTCGATTAGAGTTAAATTGTAGAGAGAAAATGAAAAGGTTTGTTGTTACGGAAAAGAGAATGAAGAAGATGAAGGAATAGGTATTGTTTGTGTGTTAAATTGTGAAATCTGGATAAATTTTTGTAAGTATAAAACATTAGTGATTGGGTGGTCAAAAGGGTGTATATATAGGTGTTAGAGAGGTGTAAGATGTAGGGGTATAAGGGTTGTGTAAGATGAATATAAAAAGGTGTGTGTGGATTTGAAAAGGTGTATGGGGAAGTGAAAAGGTATAACACCTTAATTTCATTAAGGTTTAGAGAGAGAAATAGATTGACTCAGAGTAGTTCCTTCCCTAATAAAGTATGGCTTGAGACGGTGTCCATTTACTTTAAGAACTTTCCCTTGATCATCTGAAATTTCTATTGCACTATAAGGATGAACCTTGAAAACCTTAAAAGGACCTGACCATCGAGACCTTAGCTTGCCCGGAAACAACTTTAACCTTGAATTATAAACAAAACAAGTTGCCCTTCATAAAAAATTTTCTTTGATAAGTGCTTATCATGCCATTATGATCCTTATATAACTTTGCATTCTCATAAGCATTCATTCTCAACTTGTTTAATTCATTAAGTTGAAGTAGTCTCTTTCACGCAGCTTTGTGCAAATCAAAATTCAAAGCTCTCATTGCCCAATACACCTTATGTTCTAATTCAACTAGTAAATGACAAGATTTCCCATATACTAGCTGATAAGGAGTAAGGCCACTTAGGGTTTTAAAATTCGTCCTATAAGCCCATAATGCAACATCGAGTTTCATTGCCTAATCTTTTCTTGAAGAAGACACTATTTTTTCAAGAATCCATTTATTCTCTCTATTACTGACCTCAACTTACCCACTTATTTGTGGGTAATATGGAGTAGCAACCTTGTGTGTTAGTCCATACTTCTTTAAAAGTGCTTCTATCACATTATTGCAAAAGTGTGAACCACCATCACTAATCATAGCTCTAAGAGTACCAAACTTTGGAAAAATTACTTTCTTAAGCATCTTCTTAACTACTCTAGCATCATTTGTCAACGTTGGCATTGCTTCTACCCATTTAGAGACATAGTCCACCATAACCAATATATACTTGTAGCTTAAAGAACTAAGGAATGGACCCATGATGTCTATACCCTATACATCAAAAAGCTCTACTTCAAAAATCCCCTTTAAAGGCATCTCGTGTTTCTTTGATATATTTCCCATTCGTTGATATCTATCGCATGTAAGCACATCTTTTCTAGCATCCTTAAACAAAGTAGGCTACCAAAAACTAGGTTGAAGTACCTTAAATACTGTCACACTCCAAAATGTGCACCAATATCCAAAGAATGACAATGCTTCAAAACATCTTGGACTTCATCTTGAGGAATGCACCTTCGAATCAAACCATCCGCACACCTTTTATAAAGCAATGGCTCCTTCCAATAGTAGAATTTGATGTCATGTAAGAATTTTTTCCTTTTTCTATAATCCATACCATAAGGAAGAATACTACTTATAAGATAATTTACGATATTTGCAAACCATGGAAGTTCTTTTGATGTAATTCATAGAAGATGTTCACCCTGAAAGGTCTCATTAATTGGCACACCATTATCATGTTCTTTAAATTATCTTGATCTAGTCTTGATAAATGGTCTGCAACTAGGTTCTCAGTTCCTTTCTTATCTTAAACTTCCCAGTTAAACCTTTGCAACATCATAATCCATTGTAGGAGTCTAGGTTTTGCATCCTTCTTTTTTATAAGATACTTAAGAGTAGCACGATCTGTATAAATAATCACCTTTTGCCCCATAAAGGTATGCTCTAAACTTATCAAATGCATAAATAAGAGCAAGTAGCTCCTTTTCTGTGGTGGTGTAGTTGATTTGAGCTTCATCAAGTAGCTTATTGGCATAATAAATCACATAAGGCTTGCCTTCCTTTCTCTGTCCCAAAATAACTCCTAAAGCAAAGTTACTAGCATCACACATTATTTTAAATGGCTCCTCCCAATTAGGTGGTTGCAAGACAGGTGCGAAAACAAGAGCCTTCTTCAAAATTTCAAATGCCTTAAGACATGCTTTATTAAACTCAAAAGTAGCTTCTTTAAGCAACAATTTACATAATGGCTTTGAAATCTTAGAGAAATCTTTTATAAACCTTCTGTAAAAACCTGCATGTCCAAGAAAACTTCTTATATCCTTAACATTCTCTGGAGGTAGCAAATTAGTAATCACTTTGATTTTTGCCTTATCAACTTCAATGCCCCTCTTTGAAACTAAATGTCCAAGAACAATTCCTTCTTTTGCCATAAAGTGGCATTTTTCCCAATTCAAGACTAATCCATGCTCAATACACCTATCAAGTACTTTAGATAGATTGGATAAATAATTTGAAAAGTCAGTACCATAGACACTAAAATCATCCATAAAAACTTATACATAATCATCAAGTATATCACTAAATATTAAAAACATGCATATTTGAAAAGTTGTGGGTGCATTACATAAACCAAAGGGCATACGCCTAAAGGCGAAAGTACCATATGGACATGTAAATGTAGTCTTAGGTTGGTCCTCGAGATGAATAGGGATTTTATAAAATCCACTAAGTCCATCCAAATAACAAAAGAAAGAAAAATTAGCTAACCTCTCAAGAACTTGGTAAAAAAAAGGCAACGAAAAATGATCCTTCCTAGTTGCTTTATTTAGTTTCCTATAGTCAATATGCGTACACCATCCTATGACAATTCTAGTAGGTATCAAATCATTAGATTCATTCTTAATAATAGTTAAGCCTCCCTTCTTTAGTACAACCTGAACGGGGCTTACCCATTTACTATCACTAATGGAATATATAATTCCATTATCAAGCAAGTTAGTCACGTCTTTTCTAACCACTTCCTTAAGAGTGGGATTCAACCGCCTTTAACCTTCAATGGAAGGCTTGGCATTATCCTCTAAGAGAATTGTATGCATACATATTTTAGGACTAATACCTTTCAAATCATTTATAGAATAACCAATGGCATTTTTATAACTATTCAACTCATTGCATAAGGCATCAACATTATCACTAGGCAAAGATGAATTAACAATAAAAGGAAATTTAAGATTAGAGTGAAGAAATGCATATCTGAGATTTGATGGTAGAGGCTTGAGCTCCATCTTTAGTTCTTCACAGGGTGTATTGTCCTTTTAATAATCTTTGCTCCTTAAATGTTCAAATCTTAATGTCCTTTAAAAAGGTTGATATGGAACTACCTCCAAAATTTTCTCATTAGCTTTTCGCACCTTGTATGGCTCCATATCATCATTCCTTAAACACTCATGAATCACTTCTTCAATGCATCCATCAATAATATCAATATAATCAACTCTACTTGCCACTTCTATAGGTGTTGACTTTATTATATTCAGCACATCAAATTCCATACATTCATTATCCACTTCCAGTGTGATCTTTCCATTCTTCATATCTATAATTGCTCCTGCTGTCCTAAAAAATGGTCTTCCAAATAAAATTGGAATCTCAAGATCTTCCTCCATTTCCAACACAACAAAATTATCTGGTATCACAAACTTACCCACTTTTATTGGCACATTCTCTAGAATGCCAAGTGGATATGTTACAGATTTATCCACAAAGGAAAGACTCATATTGGTAGGCTGAAGTTCATCCAAATCAAGCTTTTTGTCGATAGTGTAAGGTATAAGACTAATACTAGCACCAATATCATGTAAAGCTTTATTAAATTGCATACCTCCAATTACATAAGGAACCATAAATAAACCAGGATCCTTAAGCTTAGGTGGAAACTTGGAGTACATAGCTTTGGATTTTTCAATAAGAGATACTAAACCATAATCTTCAAGCTTGCTTTTATGGCTAATAATATCCTTCAAAAATTTAATCCAAGCTGGCATATCTTTAATAGCTTCCACAAATGGTATAGTGATAGTGATATCCTTAAGATAGTCAAGGAATTTGCTAAATTACTTGTCCAAATTATGCCTTATGTACCTTTGAGGAAAAGGAAGAGTTTTTAAGTCTACCTTAGGTTCATCCTCTTTAGGTGGCTTGGCATTTCCCTTTTTATCTCCTTTAGAAATCTCATAATTATTTTTACTTCTAACATCGACTTTCTCAATCTTTACTCCATCATCATCATCTACCAATCTTTCATTCTTACTAAGACCCTTTTCAACCTCCTTACCACTACGTAATGTAATTGCTTGACAAGTCTCATTTTGTGTATACTCTAGTTGGCTAGGAAGCTTTCCTAAAGGTTTAGTGTTTGGGGTAGACCCTTGTTGGGCAATTTAGGTTTCAAGGATACGGTTATGAGTAGCAATTTGCTCAAGCTTAGAATTAATTTGCTTAAATTGCTCCTTATTTTTTTTTTATGGACATTTGTTGGTTAACAAATTGCTTCATAAGAGTTTTAAGGTTAGGTTTAGATTGGGTAGGATTAAAGGCTTATTGTTTCATATGAAATCCAGGTGGATTTTGGGGTTTAGTGTTTGGGTTAAATTGGGAGTTTAATTGGGCAGATGGGTTTGACCATGAAAATCCATAATGGTTTCTCCACTATTGGTTATAAGTGTTGGAATTTAGCCCCATTCATTTGTTAAAACCTTCTTGCACATAATTCACATCCTCATTTGCAAGTACATTGCATTGAGAGTATGAATGAGATCCTCCACAAATCTCATAAACAAGATTAGTACATTCTAATGAATTAACTTGAGATTTACTTACCAATTTGGTAAAGGCGTCTACCTTTGCTCTCAACATATTGATGGTATCAAGTTCCAAAACTCCTTTTGCTTTTGCCATGGTGGTTTCATCACCCATGTACCCTTGAGATGCAAGTTCTTCTAGCAATGTAATAGCTTCTCTAGCTGTCTTATCCATCCATTTCCCACCAGCTGCAGCATTCATAATATTCCTATTTTCATTCGTCAATCCATTGTAGAAAATTTGAGGAATCATCCATTCCGGCAAACCATGATGTGGACACTGTTGTTGAAGTTCCTTAAACCTCTCCCATGCTGAATAAATAGTCTCACTTCCATTTTGCTTGAAAGTAGTGATCTCATTACGAAACTTGGATGTCTTGTGCGGTGGAAAATATTTATGCAGAAACGCTTGCTTCAATTGATCCCATGTTGTGATTGATTCATTTAACAAACTTGCAAGCCATAGTTGTGCTTTGTCCTTGACCAAAAATGGGAAGAGTCTTAACCTAATTGTATCATCCATCACTCCATTTATCTTGAAGGTTGCACACACATTGAGGAAAGTCAAAATGTGAGCAAAAGGATCTTCTCCTTGTAAACCTCCAAATTGATTATTTTGGACCATTTGGATAATTCTTGGCTTGATCTTAAAGTTGTTGTTGGCAATGGTCGGAGCCACGATTCCACCAAAACTACCTGAGATGTCAAGCATTGCAAAATTGCCTAATGTCCTTCTCTCCGGTTTAGCCATATTATTCAAATTCTGTCGATTTTCTCTTCTTTGCCTTTATTCCATGTGCAAATTTTATTTAAGTAATTCAATTTTAGAATCAAAGTACAAATTATTATCACTAATGATTCTAGTAAGCATGTAAATTCACAAATAAACAAGTAATAAAAAATAAACAAACAAAAATAAAAATTAAAACAAGGCCTAAAACAACATTTTTCTACCCTAAGTTAATAAAAATTATAAATAAATCCCCAACAACGGTGCCAAATTCTGAAGCGGGTTAGAATTATATACCATACTCTCTAGGACTTAGATAGTGTAAGTAGGGTATTAAACACTAGGGTTTGTAAATTTTAAATTAACCAAATAGATACTAAGATGGATAGGCAATATATTAATAGTAAAAATTATTGGATTACTCTAATTATACTAATTAACTACTAACTATACTAACAATTCTAATTATTCTAAATATCAAATTAAATATGGTTTATTAGAAATACAATTCTGAATTAGTCAAAGAATTATAATAAATAATGAACATATGCAATCAATGGAGAATGTGACCTAAAATCCGTAAAAGCAATTGTCATTGTCAAATAAGGGTATTTCCATATAGAGTCCATAAGTACCATTGTATCATTATAGAGATAAACAAAAACCATGAAGTTCGTTACCAATTCTTTGACCCCTCTAAGTGGATTTCTTGTCTCTAGGTACTTCCTAACCTTTAAGTGAATTCAATTTTTTTTTCACCAAATTGTCCCAATTTTCATTATGAATAATTTTACTAACACATCATATATGGTGATCAAGCATATCAATTGAAAGTAATTCATTCATGTGCTATAAAAAGATATAATTCATGGATTCATTCTTTAAACAAAGGCTTAGCCAAGATACATGACCAACCAACAACAAAAGAAAACTAAATATTAAATAGAAAAGGGAAAAGAATAAAGAAGATAAAACCCTTTTTCTAAGTCTTGATACTTGATGTAGAATCTTTCTTCTTCTTAGCTTTGTCTTTTATAATAACTCTAATACAAACTAAATAATTTTGTAATGTCTATTTGTCTAAAGCATTATCGTTTCTTTTTTTATGATTCTTCTATCTTTAATCATCTATTTATAGGTCTCACAATTGACTAGAAAGGACTAGAATCTTTAGAGTTGGAAAGGTACCACTTCATGAAAGGTCATCTTCTTTTGTAGAAGCTATAACTTCAAGGACAATTTCGTCCATTCAAATGACTTTAACTCTTAAATGTTTCTTCATGAAAGTTTTATACCTTTGATTTATATTTCCAGAACAACTTGAATCATCAAATTTGGATGTTTGTATAAGAAGTTATGACTGAAATATGAAAACTGCTCAAATTAGAATGTTCTAGATCATTAGTCTCGGTGCCGAGTCATGACATGGTACCGAGTCATCTCATCAGCTCTTTATGTCGAGTCGTGTTAATGGTAACGAGTCATGACAGTCTTCAAGTGTCCAAACTTGAGTCCTTTTGCTCCTCAACTTGTTCTAATCACCTCCAAGTCTTTTCCAAGCATGAATTAAGCTTAAAACATGTATATAACCTACATAATAAACTATAAAGATAAAAGAAGTGAAAATAATAGCTTTATAGCCAAATAAACACACTAATCATAGGAAAACTAATTGAAATTAAGACTAAACTACCCTAAAATACTAAACATATTTGCATTATATCAACAAGTGGGCATAAAGAATGATCTTCACATTATCAAAATAAAAGCTGTGAATAAGAGTACTGCCCCTTGCTAGATGCAATGCCTCTAAAGGAGCCATAATAACTCCTTTTTATAGTAAAACAGGTCTTCAAACCCTATGTATAAATTGATTTCTAAAATACTTCTATTTCCTTAAAAATATCAGATAAATATTAAAATAATTTTAAGAACATTTTAAGCTAATCAAGATTCAAGAAAAATATATTTTTATTTTCAGATTAATTAGAAAATCATATGGAAAAGGTTTATTTCTAACCGAAATTGCGTAATTATGATCAGAATTACACAAGTCCAATCGAAATTAGTGTTATTCTGACCAGAATTACTTCCGATTGAAATTTTGTAATTCCAACCAGAATTACATAATTCCAATCAAAATTTTAGAATTTGGACCACTTTTTTTAACTTTTAATTATAAAAAGGTCCCTAAAAGAATTTAAGTTTTACAGTTAGGCCTTAAAAACTGTTGCAATTTAGTCATTGAAAACATTAAATCCTTTCTTTGAAAAAATTGCAATCAGACCCTTTAAGTTCCAAAGTTCAAGTATCGAAGAATTATTCATAACATTTTCATCATTAGAGTCCTTTGTCGCATCCATAACTTATCATCCCGAAATTTTTTGCTTACAATCACATTCTACTGCTATCCTCCAAAACATCATTTCAAAAATAAAATAAAAAAATTATATTAAATATGAACAACATCCAAATTAAACAAATAAATATTCATCTTTATATATATGCAAAAAAATATATATAATAACAATAATAATAAACATTTAATGCAACACAACATAAATAAATTCACATTTATTAAATATATGGCTACCAATGATATTCTCTACATGCAATGCATACATATAATAATAATTCATAGGTGGAGTGTGCTCCTTTATGATGACTAGATTTGCCATGTCCTATAGGCCTTGGTCTCGATGCGGCAATAGAAAAATAATAATAAAATAATTAGGATTAAAAAAGTCCTAATCTTATATATTATAGATTTGTAGAGAAACTCGATCTAAAACTTGACTCAAATAAAAGACTCAAAACTTAAAACAGACTGATGTCATATTTTACAAAAAAATCTACTGAAAATTTGGCAGAGTCTCCTTTGTAAAATGGACATCTCCCTACTAAAATTAAAGTCATTCATGCATGAAAATACACTTTAAAATATTTCCAAGCTCAACATCTCGGGTTAAACCCCTCGAACTACAATTCACACCTAACTGACAACCATTTTATTAAATAAAATAATTTCTCAAATCACCAAAATATATAATAAAAATATTAAAGAAATTTATTTTCCAAATAAATAATAAAATTGTAGTTATTAAATAATATTTTGCTAATAAAATCCGTTAAAAGCATAAAATTTCCAATTTTTAAATAAATTAGCATAAATTGTAAATAATTATTAAAATAACTTATTAATATCATTAAAATAATAAAATGTTCATTTAGACTCAAAAATAATAAATAAATTTATTTTTCATATATTTCCCAAAATAACTACTAAATAATTAATAATTGGAAAATAATTATAAAAATTATTTTTACTCTTATATTAATCAAAATAGTATAAAACTAAATAATTGAGAACAATTTTAAGCAAAATTAAATAATTTATTAATTTTCAACAATTTCTCAAAAATACATTTTTATACATAATTTTTAAAAATTCATATCTCAAATTCTATACATAATTTCATAAAACTTCCTTAATAAAGTTTAATCTACATAATTATTAGATTTTATTAAAAATATAAAATTTTCTTGAGCTTGGAACAATAATCATAACAGTAACCGAACGCTCAAAAAATTCAAAAAATTTAGAAAAATAATTTAAAAGTCATAATTAGCAAGATCTCAACCTGAATTACATTTAATCTCAAAGCAACTATATCTAATTAAATTAAATTCAAGCTCAATTAAACAAAGAACTAAAAATTAACCTAAAATCAATTTCTCAAACTTGAAGTTATTACCGGCTCAAATCGAAGCAATTGATGGAGGGGTTTTGAAGCCCAGAGGAAGAGCTTCCAATCAAGACTGGTGGCACATCTAGGGGTTGTTGAAATCAATGCCAGCAACTCCCTTAGCTAATTGGCAACAAAGAAGAACAAAAGGAAGAAGAGTAGGTGGCATCGCCGATGACTAGAGCTATTGCGGGTATCATTAGGTGGAGGTAGGGGCAACGTGGTGACTGATGTTGTGATGGTGGCAGTGGTGCTTAACGCTGTTGGATGGGGAAGAAGGGAATATGGAAAAGGAAAAGAAAAGAAAAGAAAGAAAAGAGAAAGAGAGGAAGGGGGAAAAAAGAAAAATGTTTTATACTTTTTTATACAAAATCATAATTTTTAAAATAATAATAATATTCTAACTTTTAAAAATCTAAATTCCTCCCAAAATATTTATAAACTTAACAATTAACCAACATTTAATAAAATAAAAAATAATAATCTCATAAATAATAAAATAATAATTAACATTAATTAATTTCATATTTATATTTAATAATTAAATTAAAATTTGGGTTATAACACCAACGACTAGTTTATTAAGCATCGTGATCATAATCATGTTAATCATGATCGTGACTACTGAAATTTCTACAATACACTAGAAGAGCAATTAGTAAAGGAGGAAGAAGGCTTGAACAAATTGAATGAGCTCCAATAGCCATGTCCTAATGTTTTTCACTTTATATACTCTTCATTAAACCTCATTTAAGAGGTTAGATGTGTTGGTGAACAAATTACTCTTAGCATTCAATTCTCTAAAGCTTTAAATTCCATTTCTCTTTATAATTAATTCTACTTGAGTATGGTTTATGCAATAGACTGGGTTCTTCTTCTTCTTAAATTTCTTAGGTTTAAGAAAGAGAAGTAAGGAACTAGTTCTAAGTGGTTTGGTTTAAGTGCTAGCCACTAAAACATTTAGGATTTTAGTTTTAAGAATAAGCCTTGAAAACTTTTACATGTAAAGGTTGAAGAGTGAGCTTTAAAGTCTTATATATACAATAAAAATATATAATAGATTGGTGTGGGTGTTTAAAATCCTAACTTAAGGATAAGTTAGGTGGAGATGTAAGATTATTAAAAATCTAATCTCCTAAAATGCTTAAGTTTTTATCCTTCTCTTTCACTTGTCACTATAAATTCTTTGTGTTTCTTATGTAGCCCTTAATTAACTTTTAAATTTTCTAATTACCCTATTTACCCCCTCTAGGGCCTTTTCAATTAGTATTAAAGCTAAACTTCTTAGTAATTAATTATAAGAAGGTTTGATTATGGATAGCAAAGGTATAAATTTTTCTTCCTTGAGACCTTTCTTTGATGGGAGTGATTATCCCTATTGGAAATTTAAAATAGAGTTATATCTTGATAGTGATCCAGTTAGATTATAGGAAGTAGTGCTTGATGGTTAGGAGCCTCCTAAAGCCACATTAGAATATATGGAAATTCTCATTAATAGAACTCAATGGACACAGGAGCAAAAAGAGGCTAACTACAAAAACAAGAAGGCAATGAAAATTCTACTTGCTTTCATGTCTAGAGAAGAAGTTGGCAAGGTTTAACATTGCCTATCCACCAAAAAAAATTGGGAGACTCTTAAGAATTTTTTTCAAGGTAAGATTCAAGTTAGAAGTAAGAAAGTTCAATTACATGTATATAAGTATGATCTTTTCAAGATGAAGCCCCAAGAATCTATCATCAAAATGAAAAATAGATTTAATGGTCTTCTCACCACCATGAGAAAGCATAAGAAATATTACTCTAAGGAAGAATTAACACAAAGATTCTTAGAATCCTTCCTAATATATATTGGGAATCTAGAGTGAACTTTATTGAGGAAGCTTATAACTTATCAAAACCTTCAACCAAAATTTTTATTAGCAAGATATTGACACATGAGCCCACCCTAAAGCAAAAAGAAGATGAAAAGAAGAAAAAGAGGAAAAGAAGAAAGGCACTACCTTAAAGGCTTCACAATATAATGATAAGAGCAAAGTCTTGAGGATTCAAGTGATGAAGATGGTGACATTGCTATGCTTATAAGGAACTTTAAGAAATTCTTAAGAAAGAAGAATTCCTCAAGAACTAGCGACTTTAATAAGAACTATGAGGACAAAAGAACAAAGATATTACTTATTATAAATGTAAAAAACCAGGTCACATTAAAAATGAGTGCCCCAAGATTAATTTCAAGAACAAGGGGGCAAAGAATAAGAAGAAAGCCTTTCAAGTTTCATAAGATGACTCATCCAAATTGGAAAAGGAAGTGGAGCAATAAAAAGTGGCCCGCCTTTGTTTTATGGCCGTTGAAGACAAAAATGAGGTACTATCTACTTCTTATTCCTTTTGTGATGATTATGATGATGATGATGATGATGATTATAAGAGCTCTATTATGAGCAAACTTATGGTTAAGTGTAAAAGCTTTCTCTTTGTGAAGAAGCTTTACAAGCATGAGTTATCTAGCTTAACCAAGGATTTTAAAAACTTGAAAAATAATTTTTTAAAACTTATTGAATCAAATGAAAAACTTGCTAATGACTTAAATTCTTTAGAGGATTAACTTAATAAAGCTAATAATGAAAATCTTAACTTTCCAAAGAGATGGTAGAATTGAAGAATTCCATTTCTAAATTCAATTGAGCAAAGGAGATTTTAGATAGTCTACTTGACTCTCAAAAACTTAATGAGTGTGATAAATGCACTATTTTGAGCACTCAATGTGTTAGAATTAGGTATTGTTCTAGTTCCATTTTTAATATTTTATTAAGTTTTTATGTAGTATAAGTATTTGATATGGACCAGATTGCATTGGAATTTAAGGATGGGCTTGACAAAAAGGAAGTGCACACTTTAGCTTCCAATGGCTCTAACTTCTAGGCATAGAGGAGTTGTAAAGTCTATAATATATCAAAACGAAGCTGGTTTAGAGCTCTATAATTAATCTTATATACTATGCTTGTAACATCCTAGCTTCAAGCCCAAATTCCATTATTTAGGGCTTTATATCTTAGTTTAAACTTTTATGTCATTTTTTAGTCTTTTTTTGTATCCTTTTCCATTATTTTAGCCAGGGTTTTCCCCTAAACACTATTTATTCATCTCTTTGAGTTATTTTGAGATAGTTTTATAGAATTGAATAATTAAAATTATTATTTTTTCCAAAATTCCATATTCTTTATGAATCAAAGACTTCATGGATGCCTATTTCCTGGCATTTATGCATAAATCAATAGGTTATAGAAGGTTGTCAGACAACTAATTATGTGCAATTTTATAGCTTGTAGCAGTTATCCCTTTTAACCTAGGCTTTTGCTATGTCAGTATTTATGTTTCATGACTTGAGTTTTTATTCATTCATAGTATTTTATTTTACTTTTGGTTGTTTTTATACATTAAAGAACAATGATGGAATAGGGCATAATACTTTTGAAGGCTATAGAAGTCTTTAAGGAGCATTAAAGGCAAAATCTAGCAAGTTTAAGGCTTAGAAAAGGTGCATGGCACTGTGTATAATTGCACATGGCCATGCTTGTTTGAAGGACATACATATAGCCATATGCACCCATGCACATGGCCATGTTTGATTACTAAAATCCTTAAGAAGACAGGAACATGGCTAAGTGCCTAAACATATATGGTCATGTGCCCTACTGGCAGCTTTTTAAAATTTGAATTTTGACGCATTATAAAGGGGGATTTTATGGATTTTCAAAAAGGGAAACATATCGAGAGGCTAAAGGCTAGGGTTTCATATGTGTAGCCTCCAAGAACAAAACATTCTATTCCATTTTTTTATTCTACATTTTTTACAAGTTTTTATTTTTCTTTTTATCATTAAAGACTAGTGCTTGTTTATGTTAGTTTTGGAGATTAAGGAACAAAGATTGAAGAACAATAGCTTTTTACTGTCATGGAGGTTTTTCTAAGTACTTATTACTATTCATTTCTATTTTAATTAATAATGTTTATTTTCTTTTATTCCTCTTCTTTGTCTCTTATTACTAATATGAGTAGCTAAGCTCTTATTAGGGTTCTTATATCAATTCAACTATGTAACAATTACAATTAAACATTAGCTATTAATCTCAATCCACTAATTATTATAGAACTTAATGTCTTCATAGGATTGAACACCTTTTTATTGAATCTATACAATGAAACTTAATTAAGAGAGAGGTTTCACTGGATACAAATAATAACCTATTAGGTGCTTTCTTAGTTGATAGACATTAAAGCAAATAATATTGATTAAGGGTTGGAGCTTTAAACTAGGTTAACCAACACTTAGTAAATGAGAGCTATAAATCTAAGATATTAATTTATTTAGTTAATTGTGGGTTTATCTAAGAGGAAAACCTAGGATTCCTTAGATATCTTAAAATTGGATTATGGTTAGGTATAGCTTAGGTTCCATTTGATCTGTAGAAATAGTTGAATTGATAATAAGAACCTTAGTTTTTTAAATTAATTATTAATTATTGAAAATTTTCTTTGTGTAATTTTAGTTAATATAAAAACACCATTTTAAATTATTTAAATAAACAAAATGCAATTAGTATTACAATACTCAATTTTACAATCTTTATGGGATCGATATTTAATTAGTTCTTATGCAATTCTATATACTTGTGGATATGCATCATGTTTTTGGCACCATTGCTAGAGATTGCCAAAATTAATATTGTTGAGAATTTTGTGTTGTTTGATTTAGAGTTTCTTTTAGTGATTATTTATGTGGTACTTCAGGGATTTGAGTAGTGCATGCACACAACATGTGGTGCAAGCAGATGAGGAGCCTTGTTAATACCACTTGATCTAGAGCTATAGAGGATAATTCACAAAAGGAGGAGATAGACTAGTAATAAAATGAATAAAGGAGAAAGGGAAAGAGACCCACCTTCAGCTAAATGAGCAGCACACAATGGGCAAAATGTATAAATAGGGTATAATGGCCAAAGAATTATTAGGGACTTTATGAGTCCAAATGTCCAAGGTGAATAAAATCCAATTGTAAGGCCAATGGTAGTAGCAAATAATTTTGAAATTAAACCCGTCATGATCAAGATGATCCACCACATAAGGATTCCATTAGTCACATAACCCAATTTTTGGAATATTACTCAACCTTTGAAATGAATGGAGTGTAACTTAAAGTAATTTGATTGATCCTTTTTCCATTTTCATTAATGGATAGGGCCAAGAGGTGGATCAAAAGCTTGCCACCAAACTTTATAACCATATAGCAAGAGCTTTACATAGCTTTCTTTAATAAGTACTTCCCACTAACTAAAGTGTTAAAGATCATAAATGAAATCAACTCTTTTTATCAAAGAGAGGATGAAAGCATCTATGAATTTTTAGATAGATTCAAAGATCTTCAAAGACAATATTGTAAGCACCTAATTTTAGGATAATGAGTTATGGATGCAACAAAGGACTCTAATGATGAAAATGTCATGAATAGGTCTTCAATACTTGAACTTTGAAACTTCAGATGTCTGATTGTATTTTCCAAAGAAAGAATTTAATGTTTACATAGACTAAATTGCAATGCTTTTTGAGGACTTAATTGTAAAACTTAAATTCTTTTAGGAACATTTTTATAATTAAAAGTTAAAAAAAGTGGTCCAAATTTTATAATTTCGATTGGAATTATGTAATTCCGGTCATAATTACATAATTTCGATCGAAATTGCATAATAACGATCAGAATTACACAATTTTGATTGTAATTAAACCTATTATGTATGTTTTTGGATTTTTTAAAATATAAAAATATATTTTTCTTGAATCCTGATTGGTATGAAATTCTCTTAAATTTATTTTTGATATTTATTTGGTATTTTTAAGAAAATAGAAGTCTATTGAGAATTAATTTATAGGTAGGGTTTGAAGGGTTGTTTCACTATAAAATGAGGTATTTTGGCTCCTTTAGAGGGGAAATAGCATCAGGGAGGAGTAGTACTCTTATTTACAACTTTTATTTTGATATTTTGAAGAGCATTCTCTACGCCAAATTGTCTTTTGGCTTATGGATTTCTCTTGGGCAAAAGCATTCTTTACACTTTTCCTTTATTAATTTTTTGAAAAAATATTCTCTATAAAAATTCCCCTTTGTTTAATAGATTAATTAAAGATCTCTAGAGGATTTTTGAAGAACAAGATTTTAAGACCTATTAAGAATGGTGATTTTATAAAATCTAAGGAGCACTCTATTAAAATCATTCATAAGCAACTTTTTCTCCATATTATTCTTTTAATTTTTTATTTTATCACTTTTTTCTTTTATGTGAGGTATTATTATACTTTATTCACTAATCATAGTTTTGTTTCTTTTTTTTTATGGTGATTATGGAGGAAAATACATGATGATCATGTTTAGAGGATTGAATCCATGAGAAGTCCATGGAATGGCATGGATAAGATCTTATGGCGACATAGTTTCTAGTGTTTTTATTTTTTATTTATTACTTTATTTTATTTATGTTTTTTAGGGGTGTATTATTATTATTATTTTCTATGAATTATTGTAATAGCCCCAATAGTTGGAATAATGGAATTATGTGTATGATTGCATGTTTATATTGATTAATTGGTTAGTAAAGTTAGGGCTTCAATTGGGTAATTAATTAAAATCAATGGAGGAAGTAGATTAATTTAGGGTTGCATGTTAACTAAAATTAGGGTTTTAGAAGGAATAATTAATTGGTTGTTTGATCTTTAATTTAGTTGTTTTAATATGTTTTAATTGTTTTTGGACTTGTTTATTTATTTTCATGTGTTTTGGGCCTTAAACCCATATTAGATTCTAATCCACTTAAGTGAACTTAGGTTTTTTTAGGTTTAATTAATTAAAATGCATTTTAGGCCCATTTTTAATTAGATTTAGGTTAGAACAACTTAAGCCCATTTAGTAAATTAGACATAGCCCACTTAATTTAATTTAATTACTTAGACTTAGCCCTAAGTAAAGCCTTTGTCATAATTTATACATTTAAGATCACCTTAGAATTAAAACATGTAGAGTTAGGCTCATTAATTTAAATACCTCAATAATTTGTAGATTTAGGCTCATTTTTAGAATTAAAATAAATAGACCTAGGTTCATTTAATTAAAATTAGGTCCTTTAGGATCACTTGTAAATTAAAACATATAGATTTAGCCCATTTAATTAAAATCAATGTATATTAAACTAACTTAGATATTGTATGTTTGAATGAATGCATTATTTACTTGTATTTTCATGACTAGTTTGCCTTAGAGTTAATTACTAGAATAAAGGTTTATATGAAATTGCATGTAAATAGAGGACAATTTAGTAATTCATAAAGTAATTCTAAGTGAATACAAGACTGAAAGAAGTTGGTATTCTGTACCCATAATCTCCTAGTTATGATGTTAGCTTTCTTTTAAGGAATTGAGTACAACCTTTTTGATTTATCCTAATTATTATCTTGGGTGGTGACTCTTCATCTCCATGACATGTCTTGGATGCATGCTAAACCTTACTGTCTACAGTGATGACTCCACTTGGGATAAGAGATACTAATTCTACTTGTGTTCTATAAAATTATTTTATTAATTATGATTTTATTCTTACATTCATTCTGCATGTCCCTATTAACTAATGGCATCATTTTATAGTTCCATGATTCCACTAGCTTCATGGAGTTATAAATTGGCTAACCATCACTCTTAGCCTTAACTTAGTTTAAGAGAGATTACCATACTTATCTGACTATAGTCTGTAACCCAAGTCCTAAAGGGGGGTAGTCTTCTCTCGAGTTTGTAAATGATGTCGGGCCCTTCTGACCTGGGCTTGTAATTCAAGTCCTAAAGGAGAGCATTTTGCTAAGGAAACCTTGGCCTTTCGCTGGACCCTAACCATATATAATGACTTAGTAACTTCCCCTAGCATCTACCCAAATTGCTTCTGAATGTTTCCATGAGGTACTTCCAAGCCCATACTTTAGAAGCCCATCAGGACTAATAAAGATTGGACTATGCTTCTATACCTAGAAATACTATTTCTTTGCTTTACTACTTTGAGAGATATGACATGCGCATCAGTTCTTACTATCCCTTGTTGATATTAAGACTAAGAACAAAAATCCTAAGAAAAGAGACTTGCCATTGAATACATGTGTGGGAGGAATAAGGTTGGAAGGATGTATATACTTAACTTGATTGATACTTGTTACTTGTTTCATATCACACACATCATGCATACATGTATATATGCATTTCATTTATCATACTAACACTTTCTATTACAGCCATCATAGATTCATTTAGGTCTTCCTGTGTTTGGAGATGGAGCAGTGGCAGATTAGTGAGAACTGATTTGAGTCCAAAAATCAATAGCTAAATAGATCCTTTAAAGTTTGAAAAAGAGCCATGTTGAGAGTTATACGGTTGAAAAGGAAAAAAGGGAATCACTTGAGCAAGTTCAAGACCAGGAATCCAAGCAAATAGAAGCACTAACTTAGAAGATGTTTGAAATGAAGGAACTAATGAGAGGACAAGGCATCAGATACTCATTTGGCTTTGATGATATGATATTGTTTAAGAAAGATAAATTGCCTGACAAGTTCAAGCTGCCACAGCTATAGAGTTTTGATGGTACTAGAGATTTAAGGATCCACCTTAGTTAGTATACAACAACTATGAGCACCACTAAAGCTCCACTAGCAGTAGTCATAAAGTTATTTGTACTATCCTTAGAGGGAATGACTATTAATTGGTATTATGGGTTAGAGAAATATATCTACGCGAACTGAAGAGAATTGTGCACTGCTTTTTTGAAACAATATGACCACAATACCATGCTTGAAGTGTCTATTAGGGATCTAGAATTGACCAAGAAAAATCCTAATGAATCATTTGTGGATTTTCTTATTAGATTCATGAATAAGGCAGGATTAATGAAGAATAAACTGGCTGAGAAGGATTAGGTTAGGATGGTAATCCAAAACGTGTTGCCCAATTTGGTTGAGAGGTTATAAATGATGAACCCTAAGACATTTTTAGACCTTTATGATGATGGGTTGAAAGTTGAGGAGATTGAGAATGAGAAAAAGAGGATTGCTAAGGCACTGACATAAGGAACTACTCAACTCGGGGCATACAATAAGGAGGCACTAGCTAGATTGTGGAAGTCCATGCTATTCAAAAACCAAGGAGATTCTCTAATTTTAACCAACCACTTTCAAAAGTCCTAAAGCACATAATGCAAAAGAGCTTACTTTAACCTTTACCTAATCCAAACCCACCAAACCCAAACACCCTAGGCTATAACCCAAACAAGCACTGCAAATTCCATCAAAACCTCCAACACTCCATAGATAACTGCATTCGCCTTAAATATGAAATTCAAAACCTTATAGACTCTAAAAAACCTTTAGAAGTTGTTTTGTTTTAATGATCAATGATATGAATTCTGATAATGCTTACTTATGGAATGTACATTATAATGGTATTGTCCATTATGATATTGATCGCATTTGCATGTTTGACATAAATTCAATTCAATTATATTCATTTAGTATGGGCATAAATGCAAATTCAAAGAACATACATATATCACATGATGTAACTTCTAAAGATAAAAAATTTGAGAAAAAAATAAAAAGAATGATAAAAGAAAAAATAGAGAAAAAATAAAGAGAGAAAAAAAGGTAAAAAATTAGAGAGAAAAATTAGGATTGCTTGTAACAAGAGTTGTATCATGTGATGTAATGAATTTTCTCAATTTTTCCCTAATGAATGATTAAAATTGAATTTAAAATTTTTATTCAAATATCACATATTCGTCTATATAATACTGCATAAGTATCTGAATGGATAGATAATACATAATAAGAGCTAAAATCAGAGCAATGAGATCATTATTTTTATCTTCTTGTCACCCCTTTATGATGCTACTTGTAAGTTTAGTGTCCCATTGTATCTTGGGAATTCAGGTGCATCAATGACTTATGGTGCAACTCTTTCCTTGTAACTATCATTAATTATTACATCAGCATCAAGCCCTATATTTAGCTTAAGAGTTCTTGAAGAGAAAGTCCAACTGATTTCGTCATTGAGAACTCACTTTAGTCAGTTTGCCCACTCCTCTACATCTTTAACACAAGAGATTGCAACTAATAAGGTTAGTAAGATAAAGGATCAATAATAACAATGAACAAACTAGGTCTCTTGCACACAAAAATAAAAAAAAAGACTGTTCGAATAGTGTGAATAATTCAGAATGAAACTATGGCCAAGATGTAATTCTAGGAGCAAATTATAGAACAGTAAGTCTATATTCAAAGAGCGAAGAAGGAACATCAAAGTATAAGAGCTAGTATAAGAGATCTCAGGGCAGAAAGAAGAATATAAATACATCAGTTATCATATAGCAAAAGCAATTGCAAAAAGAAAAGTTCAATAGTGCATCAGTCAATCATAAGCTCTAGTGTCAAGCTATAAACTCCACTTGCTAGCTTGGTAATCATTCCAATGAACTATATGAGAAGCTCTGACATTAAAAGTACTAACAGTGAAGCATTCAATACTTAAGCCTACAAGCTGTTGATAAGGCACCTTATTCTTACACTCTAAGCTGCGAATATAACTCTATTCTAAATATGAGATCTATTAGGATCATGCATTGTCATACATAGCATGCATACACTTGCATACATTTGTTGTGAAATACTTGCATTGCATAATAAAGTCTCTGAGCCTAGGCAAGATTATGCAAACACTTTGCTAATAACATTTAGGATTAGTAAAAGCACAAAAAGGTAGTCAAAATGTGCACATATGAAACATCTAAAAGGAAAAAGGTAACACTATGAAGGTGAAGCTAATGCTCAATAGGACTTTAGACCTCAAGAGCCTAATAAATCATGAGCCTATCCAGTATGGGAATATCATAGATAGTAATACTTGCAAAAGCATCATCCTGGAAACCTCAAAAGGCTGGATGGGATGCTCAAGTTCCTCAGATTCAGCATCCATCTCCATAGTCTCATCTAAAGCATCATCTAGAATATCTCTCCATAATAGTTAGACTAGTGTAGGGAATGGAATGTGGTGATAAGAAGGTTTAATATGTCAGCAATACATTTAAAGGCCCTATAAAAGGGAAAAATACACTTAAAATTTAAAATGAATGAACTCTAAAAATTATTTAATCATAAAATAAAATCTCTAACTCCTAATCCTTTTTACAGGAGATATCAAGAAGAGGAATGGAGCCCTCTACCTAGCATTAATGAGAATGGTGGAAATATAAATGCAGTCCAAAGCTATAACTTCAATGGTGGAGTATCATGACCTTGCGATCAAAGACAAATCTAAAGGGAAGAATGCATAAAAGAATAACATTGCTTTTTGACAAAATTTCTTCACTTGCGAATAGACCATACTAACTTATGGTAGTTTGTGTAGGGAAGAACAAAAGAGAATGAAGAAGGTGAAAGGAACTAATACGTTAATAAGAATGGGAAAGGTTGCAAATGCTAATCATTCATTAGAAGTATCATCTTGCAAGGCAAATACTCATTAAGATAAAGGGAAGTAATAGAACTCTATTTCCTTAGATTCTGTAATAAAGAACCATCTAAATCATAAAATTCAGAAATTGAAAGTAAATTCATCCACTTCATGAGATTATGTGTGAAAAGCCTATTTCATGACTTTTGATCATAATGACTTTTTTTTATTAGCCTTGCAGAATTCATAGGAGTAGTTAATAGTTTTATGCCAAAAGTTTATAAACTGTAATCAATTTAATGCTTGCTTTGCACCCAAATGAGGGGAAGAAAATGCAAAAACAAAATCTATGGACATGAAGCATAAATTGTTTGAATTTGAAAGTATCATTTCAGTCTTTTGAATGATAAATGTGCATATAATCTACTCCAATGCTAAAAAATGAGTATGAGTATAATTCCCTTGATGGTATCCATGTTGAGTAATATGAGAAAGGTAGGGGAACACTAAGAGGAGAATCAAAATAAGAGCAAACATAATTTACTACAATGCTTAGAAATGAGTAAGAGTATCAACATGAAACCTTTGGTATTATCCACGTTGAGTAATACAAGAAAGGTGGGGGAATACTAAAAGAGGACATGTCAAAAATTGTTCTATTTACTCCAATGCTCCATATGAGTATGAGCATCCAAAGGACCTTTCCCTTGGTATCCATGTCAAATAATATGAGAAAGGCTGGGGAATACTTGGATAAGGAATGAAAACACAAAAGATAATTCAAAGGCTATTTTGATACTTAGAATTTGATATGTTTATACTTAATTTCCTTGAGTTTTGTTTAGCAAAATCTCCTTAGGTGTGGAAGTAAGCTCTTCATTTGGTAAAAGATATGCTCTCAGTATAAAATGGTTAACGATGACTCTGACTTTTGCAAATGGCAAATAAATGATAGTCATGAAAATAAAAAATAATGAGATGTGTTGAGTGCATAATATCTCGTGAAAAGTGAAGAATTTTGTCATTAAATTTTCAATATTATAATATACTTTTGTACATTCATCATGAATAAAACTAACTTCAATAAGTCTGTAGGAATTGTAAATCCATAAGGAAGTACACCCAAGTTGTAGAGTTAGTCAACACAACAAAATTCAAAGTTAATCATCATAAAGCATTCAAATCATTCAACTTAAAAAACTAAAGATAAAATTCACGAGCAGTTATGGACTGTAGCATTATCATTAGCGAGTAGTGGAAGGGTTGCAGCTAATCATGAGAAATTATGGATTATGACATCATAAGCGAGAAATGAAAGGATTGTAGCCAATTCGCGAGTAGTTATTGACTGTAGCATTATTGAAGGTGAGCAATGTAAGGGCTGTAACTAATCATGAATAGTTATGGACTGTAGCATTATCAAAGGCTGACAATAAAAGCATTGCAGTCAATTTGCAAGCAATTATAGATTGCAACATTAAAGGCGAGCAATAAGAGGGTTACAGTTAATTAAAATCAATAAACAGTTATGGACTATAGCCTTATTAAAGGTGATCAATGAAGGGATTGCAACTGATTTGTGAGCAGATATGGACTATAACATCATTAGTGAGCAATGAAAGGGTTGTAACTAATCACGAATAATTATGGATTGCAGCATCATCAGTAAGCAATGAAAGGGTTGTAACTAATCACGAATAATTATGGATTGCAGCATCACCGGTGAGCAATAAAAGGGTTACAGCTAATCATGAACAATTATGGATTGTAGCATCATCAGTAAGCAATGAAAGGGTTATAGCTAATCGAGTAATTATGGATTATAGCATAATCACATAAGAGAATTTAGACTATATGTTCGAGTGTAGTCGACGTTGTATAACTAAGTGCAATGTATCATTTCAAATCAGACTATACGACCGAGTGTAGTTGGTATTGTATGATCAAGTACAATGTATTTTTAATCAAGATTATACGATTGAGTATAATTGGCACCATATGAATTAGTGTGATGTATATCTTTTAAATCAAGACTATACAATTGAGTGTAGTAGGCATTATACGACCGAGTACAATGTATTCTTCCAATCAGATTATACGATCGAGTATAATCAGCATCATACAACCGAGTATAATGTAACTTTTCAATTTAGACTATATGTTCGAGTATAGTCAGCATTATACCACTGAGTATAAATGTATTCTTCTAATCACATTATACGATCAAGTATAATCAACATCATATGACCAAGTGTGTAATATCTTTTCAAATTAAGACTATATGACTGAGTGTAGTCAACATTATATGGCCAAGTGCAATATATTTTCAATCAAGATTATACAACTGAGTATAATTAGCATCATTCAATTAAGTATGATGTATCTTTAAAATCAAGACTATATAACTGATTGTAGTCTGCATTGTACGACCGAGTATAATGTATTTTCAATTCAAACTATACGTTAGAGTGTAGTCGGCATTGTACAATCGAGTAAAATGTATTTTCAATTAACATCATACGACTGAGTGTGGTGTATATTTCCATTTAGACTATACATTTGAGTATAGTCCACATTGTATGGTCAAGTGCAATGTATCCTTTTCACATAAAACTATACGACCGAGTATAGTCAATATCATATGATCCGGTATGATATGTCCTTATAAATCAATATTGTACATTTGAGTATAGTAAGTTCACAAGTAAACACTTAATGGAGCACATATTAAGAAATTGAGTTCTAGTTTGCTTTGCCATAATTTGTTAAGCAAACAACAACAAAAGGGGGCAACTGTAAGCACCCAATTTCGAGATGATTAGTTTTGGATGCAACACAAAACTCTAATGATGAAAATGTCATGAATAGGCCTTCAATATTTAAACTTTGAAACTTCAGAGGTCTGATTGCATTTTTCAAAGAAATAATTTAATGTTTTCATGGACTAAATTGCAATGCTTTTTAAGGGCCTAATTGCAAAACTTAAATTCTTTTAGGGACCTTTTTGTTAATAAAAGTTAAAAAGTGGTTGGAATTCTATAATTATGATTAGAATTATGTAATTCCAGTCAGAGTTACACTAATTTCGATCGGAATTGTGTAATTCCAATAAGAATTCAAGTCAAAATTAGACTTATTCCATATGTTTTTGGATTTTTCAGAAAATATAAATGTCTTTTTCTTGAATCTTGATTAGTCTGAAATTCTCTTAAAATTATTTTTGATATTTATAGAATATTTTTAAGAAAATAGAAGTCTTTGAGGAATCAATTTATATGCAGGGTTTGAAGGGTTGTTTCACTATAAAATGAGGTATTTTGGCTCCTTTAGAGGGGGGATATCATCAAGGAGGAGCAATACACTTATTTACAACTTTTATTTTGATATTTTAAAGTGCATTCTCTACACTAAATTGTCTTTCAGCTGTGGATTATTCTTGGGAAAAAGCATTATTGACTCTTTTTCTTTGTTAATTGTTTTGAAAAAATATTCTCTACAAAAATTCCCCTTTTGTTTAATTGCTTAATTGAATATCTTTAGAGGATTTTTGAAAAATAAGATTCAAAGACCTATCAAGAACAGTGATCTTATAAAATATGAGGAGCACTCCATTAAAATCATTCATAAACATCATCTTCTCCATATTCTTTTCTTTTATTTTTTTATTGTACTGATTTGTTCTTTTATTTGAGGTATTATTATAATTTATTCACTAATCATAATTTTGTTTCTTTTTTCATGGTGATTATGGAGGAAGATATATAATGATCATGTTTGGAAGATTTAATCCATAAGAAGTTCATGGAATGCCATGGATAAGATCTTATGGAGACATAGTTTATAGGCTTTTTAATTTTTATTTATTACTTTATTTTATTTATATTTATTTAGGGGTGTATTAATTATTTTTATTATTATTTTCTATGAATTATCGTAATACCCCCAATAGTGGGAATAATGGAATTATGTGTGTGATTGCATGTTTATGTTGATTAATTGGTTAGTAAAGTTAGGGTTTCAATTGGGTAATTAATTAAAATCATTGGAGGAAGTAGATTAATTTAGGGTTGCATGTTAATTAAAATTAGGGCTTTAAAAGAAATAATTGATTGGCTGTTTGATCTTTAATTTAGTTGTTTAAATATGTTTTATTTATTTTTAGGCTTGTTTATTTATTTTCATGTATTTTGGGCCTTAAGCCCATATTAGATTCTAATCCACTTAAGTAAACTTAGGTTTTTATGTTTAATTAATTAAAATGCAATTTAGGCCCATAATTAATTAGATTTAGGTTGGGAACAACTTAGGCCCATTTAGTAAATTAGACATAGGCCCACTTAATTTAATTTAATTAATTTGACTTACCCCATTAAGTTAAAGCCTTTTTCATATTTTATAGATTTATTATCATTTTAGAATTAAAACATGTAGAATTAGACCAATTAATTTAAATACCTCCATAATTTATAGATTTAGGCTCATTTTTAAAATTAAAATAAATGGACTTAGGTTTATTTAATTAAAATTAAAAGGAATTAGGCTCTTTAGGCTCACTTGTAAATTAAAACATGTAGATGTAGCCCATTTAATTAAAATCAATGTAATTAGACTAATGTAGGGATTATATGTTTGAATGAATGCATTATTTACTTATATTTTCATGACTAGTTTTCCTTAGAGTTAATTGCTAGAATAAGGATTTATATGAAATTGCATGTAAATAGAGGATAATATAGTAATTCATAAAGTAATTCTAAATGAACATAAGACTAAAAGAAGTTGGTATTCCGTACCCAAAATGTCTTAGTTGTGGTGCTAACTTTCTTTTACAGAATTGAGTACCACCTTTTCGATTTGTCCCAATTATTACCCTAGGTCCATGCCATGTGTTAGTGTGTTATCTAGAGGCTTGAGCTCAAATAGTGTTGCAGTTGCTAAAATCTTAGACACACGCTAAACCCCACCGTTTATAAGTGTTCACCATAGTTAATTCCTTTATGGGATTTGGTGTAGGCTTTCTATAAAGTGGTTAGTCAAGTAGTTAGAGTAAACATATATGCATATGCTGGAGGAACTATAATGTTAAAGACACCTAAAGATGCTTTAGAGCTTTTTGAAGAAATGGCTAACACCCAAAGTCTATGGTCTAATGAGACGGCTATTTCGAAGAGAGGGGGAGCAGTTAAGCTTGACAGCTTGACAATGCTAAATGAAAAAATGGATGCTTTATCCAAGAGGAAGGAGAAAATGAGTGTTAATGCAATTTCTAACTTGTCTTTTTCTTGTGAATTCTATTATGTACTGATAATAATAATCCATACACAATAGCTGCATAGCCCAATATATCACATACTTACATGCATCATTAGCCACTGGGATTGGAGAGCGGGCACTAAGATTTTTTATTGATGTGTATTAGTTAAAAGACCTGAAGTAGCAAACCGTTATGGTCATCTAACTATTGAGTGTCAAATGATGCAAGGATTGACAATGGAGAATGTCAACTATATGAACAACTTTAAGGGGCAGTAGAAACAAGTGCATGGAAACACATACAATCTTAGTTAGAGAAATCATCCTAATTTCTCTTAGAGGAAATAAGAAAATAACTAGTGGAGGCCACAAGCACCACCAGTTTTTATAAGGCAGAATGCTTAACATCACCAACTTAATTTTTAGCATGAAAAAGGCTCATCTATAGGGACTTGTTTAGAGAGCAAGTTAGGAAAGCTCATGGATGTCATGTCTAAAATAATTGAACTAACAAGATAAAGCTAAAAAGAGGTTAGAGGGAATATTTGAGTAAATATACCAAGACACTCAGCTTATGTTCAAGAATCATTCTTCCTCTATCCATAATTTAGAAGTGCAAATAGGGCAATTGGAAAACTCTTTGTTAATAAGAAATCAAGGTTCTTTCCCAAGCAACAGTAAAAAGAATCCAAAAGAGTAGTTAAAGGCTATTACCTTGAGAAGTAGAATAGAGATTCAAACCCCAAAAGCAACTATGGAAAATGAGAAGGTGAGAAAGAAGGAATAAGAGCATAAGTGGGTTAAAGTGCAATGGAAAAAGAATAAAAAGATGAGGATCAAAATAAGGAGAAATCAACATCACCACTAATGAAGCCTTATAAACCTCTAGTTCAATATCCTTAAAGGTTGAAGAAATAGGAGCATGATCATTAGTTTGTGAATTCTTAAAGAGGTTTAAGACACTCTACATCAATATAATTCTTGTGGAATGTTTTCTTAGATGCCAAAATATGCCAAATTTCTACAGGAGCTGATTTCCAATAAAAAGAAGTTATAGGAGCATGAGACAGTCACACTCACAAAGGAGTATAGTGCAATCATCTTAAATAAACTTCCTTTAAAAAAGAAGCATCCTGGGAGTCTCAATATTCCATACTCTATTAGAAATTTAAATTTTTAAAAAGTTTTATATGATTTAGAAGCTTCAATTATTCTTATTCCTTTATCCATTTATAGACAATTGGGGCCAGAAGAAGTAATGAATATCTGATTATAACTTACAAACAAGATAGTGAAGGAACTAGAAGGCATAATGGAAGATGTGCTAGTAAGGGTTGGAAAATTCCTTTTTCCAGTTAATTTTACAATTCTTGTCTTTGAAGAGGATAAGAAGGTCCCATTAATCCTTCATATGCCTTTTCTTTATGCTATAAGAGCAATCATTGATGTTTATAATGGAACTGTCACATTGAGAGTAGGTGATAAAAGCTGTAAGTTTAATATTTATCAAAGTACAAAATACCTCTATGATGAGGATTTTTGTATGAAAGTAGATGTTGTTAATGAATGTGTGAATGAAGTCCAATGATGAAGGTTGGTAAAATTTATAGAGATTGAAAATATTAAGAATTTTTTTCAAGTACAATCCTTTTAAGATGAAATACACCTCAAACACCATCCCCACATACCATATATAAAATTACCAAACACTTAACCCATATCATCCTCAACCATAAAACCACCAAAATTAGACTTAAAACCTTTACCTCCAAATTTGAGGTACACTTTTTTAGGAGAAGATCAAACACTACCTATGATTATATCCTTTAAACTCAATAAAGATTAAGAGGATTTGCTAATGGACATGGTAAAGAGGAGAGTAAAAGTAATAATAGGTTGGCAAATTTTTGACATTAGGGGTATAAGTCTTTCTTATTATATGCATAAGATCTTAAAGGAAAAAGGACACAAACCAATCATTGAAAGGTAGAGAAGGCTCAATCCAAACATGCAAGAAGTGGTAAAGAAAGAAGTAGTCAAGCTTTTTGATTTAGGAATCATCTACCAGAACTTAGACAGTTCTTGGGTGGGCCTAATTTAGTGTGTACCAAAGAAGGGTGGAATTACAATTATGAAAAATAAGGAATGGGAGTTTATTCCCATAAGAGTTATTAGTGGATGGAGGGTGTGCATTGATTACAGAAAGTTAAATATGTCCATAAGAAAATATCACTTCCCACTACCTTTCATTAATAAAATGTCGGGGTGTATAACCAGACATACTTTTTATTATTTTTTGGATGGGTACTCAGGGTACAATCAAATTGTAATAGCTTTAGAAGATCAAGAGATAACCATTTTTACATATTGATGCAGGCTGCATAGAGGAACAAGCCCTCATATTTATGCAAAAATTTGACAATTTACGGTAATGGTAGTTTCATAATTTTGGGAAAGTTCTAAGTATCAGATTTAGGCATTTTAAAAGCCTATTTCATATGGAAATGGACCAACGATTGAGAGCCATTGCTTTTCAGCTAAATTATATCATTTAGGCCCTTAAATGGGCAATTTTTATTATTTCCTATTTTTTGGATTTTATTTTCCTATTTTTGTTTAGGGTTTTTTCAAGGAGTTACTATTTAAGATTTCCTTGTTATTATTGGATGGCATTTTTATGATAATTTGAATTCTCTTTTATTCTTCCAAAATTTCTTAAAATTTTGATGCCTATAGCCTAAATCGCTGTAGAATATCATTTATTGGCAGTCGTGCATGATTCAATAATATTTAATTATTATTATCTGCCCTTCCACTATGGTATCAGAGCTATGCTACTCGGACAAGATGTCTCGCAGAAGACAACAACAGCAACCACAACTACAACATGTAGAAGAAGTTTATGAGCATGATGATTTACATCATATTGAGCAGCGAATGGAGCAGATGGATTAACAGATTGACACCCTCATGGAGTAACTCACAACAAGGATGGAGGAGTTGTTGCTAGTCAATCGAAATAGGGAGCAGTGGGAGCAATCGAATCAGGATATGAGACAGAACCCTAACATTGATAATCAGAGGAATCCTTTTCTTGAAGGAAACAATGATGAAGATGATGATGGTGATAGGTATTATGAGCATCCTTATAGACGTTAGTGACAACATTTAGAGGTTGATGACAGACGACGATGGGAAGCAGGTATACGAACTAAAATACCTAAATTTTATGGTACCTTACAACCTGAAAAGTTCCTTGATTAGGTGACCATAGTAGAGGAGGTAATGGACTTTAAAGGGGTGCTAGAAAATCACAGAGTACCATTAATGGCTATGAGGTTCTGACATAGGGCAATGGCTTGGTGGCAGCAAACCAAATAGTCCTGAGTCAGATTAGGAATGTACAAAATTATGACTTAGGAGAAGATGAAGAAATAATTACATGCTGCATTCCTGCCATATAATTATCAATGTTTAATGTATCAGAGGTTATATCATTTAAGGCAAGGGGCCCATTCAATTGATGACTATACAACTGAATTTTATCAATTGATCACTCGGAATAAGGTGCATGAGATAGAGGACCAATTGGAGCGAGGTATATTTAGGGCCTAAGGGAACAAATCAAGGATACAATGAACATGTTTGATCCTATGTCTATTTTCACAACACACCAACGGGCCTTGTAGATTGAGAGGAGGTGTCTAAGTGGTTTTATGCAAAATATTAGGCAGGGATGCATGGGAGGAGGAGCTGGTGCGAGTCATCCAAGTGGTGGCATGACCACTAGGGTTGCCAATAGACCAGCAACTGAACCAAAGCCAAATAATATCAAGTGTTTTTCATGTGGCATAACAAGGCATAGGTAGACTAAGTGTAGAAATAGGGGAAAAAGAGCCATGTTTGCTGATTTAGATGAGCACCATGATGAAGAGGAGGCTGCCAACTTGATAAGAGACCCAATATTTGATATAGATGCGGGGGATGAGTAGATCGTGACTGGAGATGTAGGCACAACATTGGTTGTGCGGAGGTCTTGCCTAATGCCAAGGGCTACGAAATAACATCTTCTGCTCTACCTGCACTATTAAAAAGAAAATTTATGGGTTTATGATTGATGGGGGTAGCTGTGAGAATATAATCTTAGTAGAAGTGGTTCAGAAATTAGGAATTATGACTGTCAAGCATGCTAAGCCATACAAATTGGTATGGTTACAAAAAGGTGGTGAAGTAACTGTTTCAAAACGTGCCTTAGTGTCCTTCTCCATCAAGGCAAAGTATTAGGATGATGTTTGGTGTGATGTGATAGCCATGGATGCATGTCACCTATTGTTGGGGAGATCATGGTAGTTTGATAGAGGCGTGATTCATGATGGAAAGGCTAACACCTACAGTTTTATTTTTGAAGGAATAAAAATAGTGCTAGCTCCTAAGAAGGACTCTAAACCATATGAAACTGTGTAGGGAGCAAACAAGAGCTATGTTAACTTATTAACCCTATCCTAATTTGACAAAGTAGTGCAACAATCTAAGATTATTTATGCCCTATTCAGGAAGGTGGTGGATAAAGATATGATGGTTCTTAATATAGTGTTACCACTTATAGAATAGTTTAGTGACTTGTTTCCAAAAGAACTGCTTGAAGGGTTACCTCCCATGCAAGACATCCAACATCAGATTGACCTTGAACTAGGGGCAACTTTGCCAAATCAACCACACTATTGGATGAGTCCTAATGAGCATAAAGAACTAAGGAGACAAGTAGAAGAGATGTTGACCAATGGATATATTCATGAGAGCTTGAGTCCTTGTGTTGTACTAGCCCTTTTAACACCAAAGAAGGCTGGTTCTTGGCGGATGTGTATAGACAGTTGGACCATCAATAAAATAATGGTCAAGTATTGTTTTTATATTCCTAGACTAGATGACTTACTTGATCAGCTTAGTAGGGCTATGATTTTTACTAAACTTGATTTAAGGAGTGGTTATCATCATATTCGAATTCTAGCTGGCGATGAATGGAACATAACCTTTAAGATAAGAAAGGGGTTGTATGAGTGGGTAATGATGTCGTTAGGTCTATCAAATGTACTAAGCAATTTTATACATGTTATGAATAAGCTTCTGAGGCCTTTCATTAGCTAGTGTGTTGTTGTGTATTTTGATGATATTCTGATTTATAGTGCTAACCTGGATAAGCATTTGTAGTAACTATTGGAGGTCCTAACTATGCTGTGTAGAGAGAAGTTTTACACTGCAGCTAAGAAGTGTGCATTTTTCACTTCTAAGGTAATATTTCTTGGTTATGTTGTTTCTGGAAAGGGGTTATAGGTGGACGAAACAAAGGTTAAGGTTGTGAAACATTGGCTAACACCTACCACTATAATCGAGGTAAGAAGTTTCCATGGATTGGCCTCATTTTATAAGCATTTTATTCCACATTTTAGCAATATTATGGCACCTATCACTAATTACATAAGGTAGGTGGGGAAGTTTGTATAGACTGATGAGGCAGAAAAGGCATTTCAGTTGATTAAAATACGCCTTACCACAGCTCTTATCTTAGTGCTGCCTGATTTTAATCAACCTTTTGAGCTACATTCAGATGCTTCAAAAGTGGGAATTGGGACTATTTTAAGCCAAAATAGCAGGTCGGCAGTGTATTTCAGTGAGAAGTTGACAGGGACCAGAATGCGCTATATACCTATAATGTTGAGTTCTATGCTGTTGTGCAAGCTATTAAGCATTGGCGTCATTATTTGTTTCAAAAAGAATTTATTATGTACACAAATCATGTGGCTTTGAAGCACTTGCATTGGCAAGAAAAAGATTTTTCTAGGCATGAGAGTTAGGAGGCTTACCTTTAGAAATTCATTTTTGTTATGAAACATAAGTCAGGGGTTACTAACAAGGCGTCAGATGCATTGAGCAGACGAAAGGCATTATTAACTTAAATGACTATTAAGGTACTAGGTTTTGACTCCTTTATAGAATTACTTAAGACTGATCCATACTTTTATGTTATTTTGGACAAGATTAAAATAGGCAAGTGAGCAGATTTCCTAATGCGTAATAAATTTTTGTTCAAGGGCAATCAACTATGTATCCCAGACTGTAGCTTGCATTTGAAGATTCTTCAGGAATTGCATGGTGAGGGACATGTTAGTCGAGAAAGAACTGTGCAATTGGTCAAGGCTCGTTATTTTTAGCATACCATTCACAAAGAAGTAGAGAGGTTGGTGGAGAGGTGTTGAATTTATCAGGTTTCTAAGGGAGCAGTATCTAACGTAGGTCTCTATATGCCTCTGCCAGTTCCTTCATATCCTTAGGTGGAACTCAGTATGGATTTTATGCTTGGATTACCATACACACATCGAGGTAATGATTCTATCTTTGTGGTAGTTGATCGATTCTTAAAGATCGTGCATTTTATACCATATAAGAAAACAATAGATGTTGTTCATGTAGTTTAATTATTCTTTTAGGAAATATACAGGCTACATGGTTTGCCTATGTCTATCATGTCGGATAGAGATACTAGGTTCCTAAGTCATTTTTGGAATAGTTTGTGGAAGATAGTGAATATACATTTGAATTTCTATAATGCCTATCATCCACAAATAGATGGACAAACAATGGTGGTGAACTAATCCTTGGGTAACTTACTGAGATGCCTAGTGGGTGAACATGTGAAGAGTTAGGATCAGAAGCTGTGTCAAGCAGAGTTTGCCTAAAATCATGCAGACAACAGGAGTATTAGATTCAGTCCTTTTGTAGTGGTGTATTCAGTTGTACTTAGGGGACCCCTAGATTTGATTCCTCTTCCAATAAATATGAGACTTGATGGCAGAGCAACAAGTTTTGTCAATGGGTTATAGGAAGTTCATCAGTCCGTCCATGACCACCTAGTGCAGGCTATCTCAAAGAATAAATAAGCAGTTGACAAGAAAAGGCGACATGTTGAGTTTGATGTGGGGGATTTTTTGTGGGCTGTTCTAACCAAAGACAGATTTCCTGCAAGAAAATACAATAAGTTGTCTGCCAAGAAAATTGGACCAGTAGACATCATCGAGAAGATTAATCCTAATCCCTATAGATTAAAGCTACCTAGCCATGTTCGGACTGTAGATGTGTTCAATGTTAAGCACTTAGTTCCTTTTGTAGGTGATTCATTAGATGAGTCAGATTCAAGAGTGAATTCTGTCCACCCTAGGGAGAATGTTGTAGGCTGCATAGAGGAACAAGCCCTCAAATTATGCAAAAAATATGACAATTTACGGTAGTGGCAGTTTCATAATTTTGGGCAAGTTCTAAGTATCGGATTTGGGTGATTCAAAAGCCTATTTCATATGGAAACGGGCCAAAAATTCTAAGTAACTAGCTTTTATTATGAGATCCATCACTTTTTTTCCAAATTCTATCATTTAGGCCTTTAAACGGGCAATTTTTATTATTTCCTATTTTTGGATTTTATTTTCCTATTTTTGTTTAGGGTATTTTCTAAGATTTACTATTTAAGCTTTCCTTATTATTGTTGGATGGTTGTTTTATGATAATTTGAATTCTCTTTTATTCTTCCAAAATTTCTTTAAATTTTGATGCCAATGGCCTAAATCACTATAGAAGATCGTTTATTGGCAGTCGTGCATGATTCAATAGTATTCAATTGTTATTATATGCCCTTCTCCTACATCACATATCCTTATGCCACATTCACATATAAGAGGATGCCATTTGGATTATGTAATGCTCTTGTGACATTATATGGATGTATAGTGGCCATATTTACATATTTAGTGGAGGAGATCATAAATGTTTTCATGGATGATTTTTTAGTCTATAGAAACTCATTTGAGGGATGTCTGAGCAATTTAGAGCATGTTCTTGCACGCTATGAAGAAACAAGCTTGGTGTTGAATTGGGAAAAGTGTCATTTTATAGTAGATGAAGGAAATGTCCTAGGACATAAAATTTCAGCTCAAGGGATTAAAGTTGATGACGTAAAGGTGGACACAATTAAAAAGCTACAATACCCTATAAATGTGAAGGGAGTCATGAGTTTTCTTACCTATGCAGGCTTCTATAAGTGGTTTATTAAAGATTTTTCAAAAATCTTTAAACACAGCTGTAAGTTGCTTGAGAAATATTCACTTTTCAATTTTACTGATGAGTGTAAATTGGCTTTTAATAGGTTAAAGGAAGCCTTTGTCTCAGCTCCTATAGTGATGGCACTAGATTGGAGTCTACCATTCAAGTTGAAGTATGATATGAGTGATCATGTAATAGGAGCTGTGTTAGGTCAAAAGAAGGAGAACAAACTACATGTAATATACTATGCAAGCCATATATTAATTGATACACAGTTGAATTATACTGCTACATAGAAGGAGATGTTGGTAGTCATTTTTGCTTTTGATAGTTTCAAATTCTATCTCCTTATCTCTAAGGTTATTATGTACATAGATCATGCAGCATTAAAGTACCTAATGAATAAGAAAGATTTTGAACCAAAGCTCATTAGATGGGTGCTATTGTTGTAAGAGTTTGACACTAAGATTAGAGACAATAAAAGATTTGAAAATGTATTACCTGATCATCTTTTAAGGTTAGATGTAGAGCAAGAGGAGGGGAATAGTCAAGAACCTATTAAGGAGCTATTTTCCAGATGAGATGCTTTTGGCCATAAGAATTATAGGTGCTCCATAGTTTGCTAACATAAAAAATTTTCTATGAAGTGGAGAAATGTCAGAAGAGTTCACTCCTTAACAAAAGAAGAAGCTGATTCATAATTTTAAATTCTACATTTAGGATGAACCATTTTTGTGAAAATTGTGTAGTGATGGTATAGTGAGAAGATGAGTAGCAAATGAAGAAGTTGGGTCAGTCTTGCATTATTATCATTGAATGGTCAATGCTGGACATTTTGGATTATAGAGAACAAATGATAAGGTTCTTGAAGTAGGGTTCTATTGGCCTATACTTTTTCAATATACAAGAGACTTTTATGATTCACTGTGATGCATGTTAAAGGATGGCAATATTTCAAAGAAGGATGAAATTCTTCAATCCAGAATTTTAGAAGTTGAAATTTTTAATGTATAGGGCATTGACTTCATGGGGCCATTTCCTTTGTCAGAGGTAACAATTACATTCTTGTTTGTGTGGACTATGTTTACAAATAGGTAGAGGTCTAAACATGCTTAGTAAATGATGCAAGAGTTATTTGCAAGTTCTTAAAGAAGTTATTCTCTAAGTTTAGTATGCCTAGAGTAATCATAAGTGATAGGGAACACATTTTTGCAATAAAAACTTGGAAATATTATTGGCCAAACATAGGTGAAGCACAAAGTAGCTACACCTTATCGCCCTTAAACGAGTGGACAAATTGAAGTGAATAATAAGGAGTTGAAGAGAATTTTGGAAAGAACAATGAGTAAGTTAAGAAAAGAAAGGGCAATGAAGCTTGATAATGCTTTATGGGCATATAGAACAATATATAAAACACTTATTGGGATGTTTTCTTTTAGATTCATAGTCCAATTGAACTAGAACACAAGGCTTATTAGGCGATGGAAACCTTGAATTTTGACATTAAGAAGACAACTAAAAATATATTATTACAACTAAGTGAGCATGAAGAGATTATTAAAAGGAATGCACAAAGAGATGGCATGATGGAAAATTAAGGGTCAAAAAGTTCAAGGAAGGTAATCAAGTATTGCTTTTTAATTCAAGGCTTAGATTATTTCCTAGCAACTTGAATAGTAGATGCTTAGGACCATTTCCATTGGCTCGATCATACCCTCACGAAGCTATAGAATTATGTAACACTTAAGGAGACAAAATAAAAGTGAATGGGCAGAGATTGAAGCTATACCATGGAGGCACAAGGGAGAATTTTTATCAAGTTGCATACTTAAAGGAGTCAACTATGTGATCAATATGGTGGTCTAGCTCATGGACCCTTAAAAGAGTGCTTCTTCGAGGCTTAATTAAGAATTTTTTTTACTTTTTTTATTTAAATCATTTCATTTATGTTTTTGTAAGTTTATTTTAATTAGAATTTTGATAGTTATTTTCTTTTATGGTTTCAGGAAGTTGGAAAGGAAGAATTCTAGATTAGGTTTTATAAGTTAAATTTGTGTGGAATGTTAGTTGATATGTTATGCAAATCATTTATGTGATGCATTACGTGCAAATTTATGATTGATAGTTTGATTGGTGAATTGGTCAAGTTTCACATCTTATGGCATAACCATGTGACATGATTGTTGTTCTTTACCATCAAAAATTACATTCATGCATGGCCATGTGCATTTCATGCATAGCCATGCCCATACCAAAGCTAAATTTTGTATCCAGGCATGGCCATGCATATTTTGTGCATGGTCGTGTGCCTGACAAGCTAAAAATATGCAACCAGGTGTGGCCATGCATAAAATGTGCATGGCCATGTGCTTTTCATCAAGATACAATGTGCCAATAGGTCGCACAACCATGTGCCCTAATACACATAGTCATGCTCCCCCTGCTATATTGTAAATGCATAACGTGCACTCAATTTCAAGTGGAGCCCCCCCCGCTTTCCCAATATTACCCACTTCCCAAAAACCTAAGGTTTCTAACCTTAACCACCTTTTATACTTCCTAAACCCTAGAATTCATTAATTCCCACTACCTTTTCCACTTCCCAAACTCGAGAACTCCTAAATTTTGACTACCTTTTCTAATTCCTACCACACCATCTCTTCTATTTAAACACCCACCACTCTTCCACTTCCTCACATCTCATCATTACTCACTCATTCTTCACTCATCTTCTCTATTAACACTCTCTTAACTCTTCATCTCCTTCTTACCACCATAGAAAGAGAGCAAAGGTATAAGAGCATTACAAAGAAGAAATTCACTCCTCCTAAAATATCAAGGGTTGGTGGAATCTCCAATAACCTAGTTAGTGCTAATGAAGAAAGAATGGTAAAACCCTTTCCTAATCAAATTCATTTTAGGCATGAGGGGTCTAAGAAGAAATTTAAGCAAATGATGAATAGGTAGATTGTCCCTAATTAATAAGCTAGTGCTTCATCTTTAAAGGAAATTGGGTTGTTTGATGAGGTAATAATGCATGTTAATAAGGTGGGTTAGGGAGAATTTGTCATGATGTAAATTCCCATTTATGCTAGGCATACTTATGAGTTCCTCTCTTTATTTAGCTTCAATGAACAAACTCTTATGCTCAAGTTTCAATTAGGAAATAAAGAAAATAATTTAGGTTTTTTTGAACTTAATGATGTATTTCATTTTCCTAAGGATCAAAATGCTAATGTTGAGTATGATAGAGATGTATTTTGGAGAGAAATAACTGAGGAAAGGGAAGTTTTCTATAAAGCTAGGGCGATGAAAGAATATGACATTGGATCACCCACTTTAAAGTATTTGCATAGGTTCATGGCCCATTCTTTATTTCTAAGAAAAAAAAGGAATTCCATGGTTACACCACCAAGCTAAACATTTTGTCTTGTATGGTTAATGATAGGAAACTTAATATTTTTGTGCTTTAGCTAGAAAATTAAGGGATATAGCTATAAAAGTAACTAGGGCTATCAAGGTAGGAGGGCTAGTGACCACTAAAGCTAGTTACCTAAGCTTCAACACTGAACATATGCCATTTAAGAAGGTCAAGGGTCATCTCTTCATTGAAATTAACATGATGGAAGCTATTTGTTTAGTTCATGTTGACAAAATAGGAAGAGCATTCCTGATCCAACTTGTACTACTAGAGGAATCATAAGAAGACGACAAGGAAGATCAAGAAGCTACCTTTAATGTAGTCATAGAAAGGTTGGATAACATGGAACTTCAAGTGGGAGTTTTTGATTCAAATATTGGTTAGTTAAATACATTAGGACATTGATTAGACCTTACAATGATGGGAATGAATCATAATGTGAATTTGACCATGGCTTCTTCAATTCTTAAAATTTTATTCTTTTACTATGTCCACCAATTCATGATGAACCCGAAGAGAAAGAAGATGACTCCTCATATAAGTATAAAGGACAAGAGTGAAAAACTTGTTTCAAATTGTTATTTAGTTCTAGCTTGAACAATGTTTCTTTTGAGTTATTTTTGATTTTATGTTTTAAGGACTAACCATTTTAAGTTTGTGTTTGTTATGTTTAATTTTATTTATTTATTTGAATTATTAAAGTTTGTTTTATTTTAATTTAAATTGTTTTAGGATTTTATTTTGTTAATGTTAATTGTCCTTTATTTCATGTTTAATTTTTATTTCATATGGATGATATAAGTTTACGATACTTATTATTTAAAAGTAATAGCAATCATATTGATAAAAGTTAAGAGAGACTATTTCTCATGTTTAGTTCATGTTTCAAGCATGGCCATGTGCATATTACATGTAGCCATGCTCCTTCAAAGCTCAAAATTCAAGATCCAAGCATGGTTAAGCACTTCAAAGCCCATAACTATATGATCTGATGAGCTTAAAATGAAAAAGGAGGGCACACGGCCATGCGCCCCGACACGCATGGTCGTGCGCCCTGATGAACATGGCTTTTTGATTTTTATTTCTCACATTCTTTATCATATGCTCATGTAATGAGGACATTACACATTTTAAGTGTGGGGAAGAGATTAAAATTTTTTAATTTAAAAATTTTCAATTTTATTTATTAATTTTTTATATTTTATTTTTGTTTCCTTGTTAATTAAGGATTCTAAGAGAGCTTAATTTCTTATTTGATTCTTAATTCCTATTTGATAAAGGAAACTTTGACTTAATAATCTTAATTTTTCCTTTTTTGTAAAAATTCCATATTATTTCCTTTCCTTTTTATTTTAGGAATAGAATTCTTTACAACCCATTTTCTTATTTAAACCCTACTATTCTTTTGTTTTATTTTTGTTCTTATTTTTTTTATTTTTATTTTCATTTACTATTTTATTTTTATAGAGACACTAACATTGTTGTGATGGTTAGAACAAAAATGTTATATCAAGGAAATAGGCTGAGTAATGGCAAAGGTAAGTCCAAATACATAAGGAATGATTATTAAGCTTTCTTTGCCATTTAATCGGAAGAGGAGGGTAAAAGATTCAACTCCTTAGTTAAAAGAAATTTCAGTAAGCCAAAATATTTTAATGATGAGGTACTTTTGAACATAGGGATTGAAGGAACTATATATGTGTTTTGTATAAAATTTTAGTGGTCTAAACTAGCTATAGCCCAACATGATGTGTTCTTTAAGCTCACTATAGAATTTTAGACTACATTTAAAATTCTATATGAAAATCAAAGGGTCTTTTCATTTTGGTTCTTTGGAAAAGAATACTATTTTAACCATAAAATCATGTCTAATGTCTTTGGTTTTGCTGAATGAGGAGTTTTCAACCTCCATTGGACTATAATATGAGTAATTTTTGGCATGAAATCACTAGGGGTGATAAATTTTGTGAAGGCCAAGTAATGACCAATGGTTTGATTAACTATCACTCATATTTTATTCTTTACAAGTTCATGTCACATACATTTTTTGTAAAGAGGATGACACCAAGGTTTCTCCAGATGAGTTATTTGTGTTGTGGTGCTTGAAAATTAACACAAAAGTGTGCAATACATACTTTATTTTGTGTTTTATGTGGCTTGTTTTGCAAGCTAGGAAATCATTATTGTTGTTGGGGCATATTATCACTAGTTTGGCATTGTATTTTGCTCTATATGAATTTTCCAAACATCAATTAAAGCCATTGGAATCCGAATTCCTTGATGAAGACTACCTTATTCAGGCAGAAATTATCATAAAATTTAATGAGCTTTATGGTGTCACTTTAAGGAGATGCTACTTATTATACTAAATGGCAATGAAACATGGTGAAATCCCTTTGTCTCCTAACAATATAGAGGAAGAAGCTAATGGAAGTGAAAGCTAAGCAAGGAAAAGAGGGAGCACCGAAGGATGGAATGAAGGAATCATGGAAAAAATCAAGGAGCTTATGGACATCTCTACAATAGGACTAGGAATATGATCATGGACTTGTCTCTTAAGATGGAGAAATTTGAGAGACATTGTGAAGTGAGGGCTAAAAGGTTGTAAGCCTAAATTGGTGAAATCTTTTATATACTCCATCAAAGAAAAAGGTCGAAAATGATTAATAAGGTAGCAAGAGATCCTATTGTCATTCCATTTACTTCCCCACTAAGTGTGTCTAATGAGGGGATTACATTGTTCTTTAGTTTTTATTTTCTTTTAACATTTATGTGTTTATTTTATTTTAAGAGTCATGCATGTTTTGGTTTAATTTTTTTTATGTTGTTCATGCATTACTCTCACACTTAGATTGTTGGAACCAATTCATATATAGAGTTTTATTCATCGAATTTTAGTTTGCTTAAAGAAATTCTTTAATCTTCCTTTAATGATTTGTTTGGATTTTTAAAATTAGGAGAGAAATTTATGGCTAGGAATTTTTACATTTTAATGAAACTAATGCTTACTTTTGTATTAAAAAAAATAATTCAAGTCCTTGATGTTTGAGAAAAATGTTTGTAAGTAGCAATTTGAGTTTAACTTTAGTGTTGTTAAATTCTTATGTATTTTGGTTTATTTTCTTTTTAAAAGAATAAGATGAAGTATAAGATGCACATGTTAGGAGTGAAATTTGAAAAGAATATCTTTAAATGCTCCTTATACTCCAATGCTCTTTTTAGTGTAAGAGTATCCAAAGAACCTTTTTGGAGGTATCCATACTGAGTAGTTATAAACACTTAATTTGATCGACCCATGGTAGGGGCTGAACTATGGATGCTCAGTTTAGTTAGCTCATAATAGAGCCTGATGACGAGAAATGTAAAACTTGAATTCAAGAAAGAAACCCTCAAATCTTCTTAAAAATGAGCACAAGGGCTAGAAACCCATAAAAAGGCCCAAAACCCTTTAAAATTAATCCAAATTTCCTAGGCCCATCAGGCCTAGTGCATGGTAGGCCAAAGAAGTGAACACCTTTGTGAAGAGGTGATTGCCTCTATGGCAGCTGTCAATAAGGCAATTGCCTTATCGTAGAGATGTCGCCTCTACAATAGCTACTTGCTTCTACTTTAAATGCAGAGATGGTCATGATAGCCAACTTAGTGGGCCTACCTCCTATACAACTTAGCCTCTAGACTGAAAAAAGATATCCTTAAGAGAAGAAAAGGCCTAGAAAATGCAGTGGTGGAGGATAGTAGTAGGGGTATAGGCTAAGGAATGTGAATAAAAGGATGAAAAAAGAGTGAGAAAAGGACTTTTGAGGATTTTTTTAAAAGGACTTACTAAAAAAGAGTTGGAGAGAAAAAAAAAAGGAGCTATAAGGAAGAAGAACTAAAGAGGTTCTTAAAGAAAAAAAAAGCTTAGAGGTTGATTTACTTAAGAAAGAGAAGGGAAAAAGCTTGTATTCAAGGAAAATATCAACATTCAAAAAATTTTATGAGGGCTAACATTTAGAAAGCTTGTTTTTCACTAATTATCTTAATTCTTTCCAAGCTTGATTTATAAATCTGCATGGTTCTTACTTACTCGCTTATATAACCTCTAATTTATCCTTTACTAGCTTTTTATTTAGTATCTTATATTCATTTTTTGTAATATGCCTTGCTTTTAATGTGGTACATTGAGCTTTAGTTGTGCTTGTGCATCTAGTTAGCTTTTAATAGTAGTTCTTTACTTAAAATGAAAGATCTATCAGTTTGAAATTCACCTGAGATTGTCCATCAGGCGACTGCCTTACTACTATAAGGTGATCACCACTTCGGTAGACTTCATGAGTTCTTTATTTGGCCTAGTCATATCACTTCATTGCCATAAGGTGATCACTTCTTCATAGAGGTGATCTCCACTCTAATAGGGTTTGATATGACCTTGTCTTATTTTTTATGTACTATATATATTTCCCATGATTATATGGGCCTTAATTACTTAAGTATACTTTATATGATCCTCATAATATTAATCGAATCAAAGCTTAACATTTACCTTTTATGGCCTTGTACCCTTATTTATTTAATAGTTTCTTAAGTTGATCTTTTGGATTTTTTATGTATGATCTTTATGTGTCTCAAGGAACGAAACTTTTGTTCGGTGTAGGGATTCATTAGTGATTTTCAATCATCAATCATTTATCCCACAAATTAGTTCTTAAGATGTCTTACTTAAATCAAGTAGTTTATTTTTAGTTTATTATACTTTTTTTTTGCACAAGCATTGGAATTCTTAATCCCTTCCCCACATGATTTGGAATGTATAGTTGTAAATTATAATTTTTTTTTATTTATGGTGAATATTAGGACTAGTTGCATGAATTTAACTAATGTGCAAATTTGGGTCTAATTATAAAATGAAATAATTATTTGAAGGACATTGCAATCTATGTGATAACAAAGAAATCATAGGGTAATAAATTACATAATGTAAATGGAGGGCAACTGCAAGGTTAGGTAGGCATTAAAATGCCCATACCCAGTTTTCAAACACAATCTCTGATGACAGCTTTTAGGAACCTCTATAGGATCTAATTGCTATATAGTGTGTCTTGGCTTTCATCTGATTTATGACTCCATCTTCGAGTAGGCTCATGACCTATTTCATGTTTCGTAGTAGGCCTCGAGCCTACATTGTGTTATCATCACCAAACACTTGGACGAACACCAAACCCCATTGCCTACAGTGGTGAGTCCATTGGGGATAGAGAAACTAATTCCAAGTGTTTTATAATTTATCATCTTTAATTATTCTTTAATTTCTTTTGCATTTAGTTACATTCACTACACTCTTTGCACACAATGAGCACTTTAATCCCATTTAACCTAATGATAGTCAATATTTTGCTACCTATGTTTCATTCAAACCTGGTAGTGGGATATTGGATTATTATCACTCATTACTTGCACTACCCACGTCGCATGGACCCTTGGGTAGGGAGATATACATGGATGTATATCATTGTGGGAGCCTAAGCTTATTACCTAAAACTTAAGCTCATATAATAGCCTAGCAATTTTGCATAAGAATTTCTCAATTGCTTATGTTTTATGCCCTTTAATGGACCTTTAAAATAAAACCCAAGCCTGTTATGAATGGACCTTATCAAGATGAGCCCATTTCAAAGTAAGCATTGTCAAAATAGGCCCATCATGCCCATGTTGGCCCATTGAAATGGATCTTAACATGGTAAAGCCTTGATGTCATTATCAACCCATTATAGGTGAACTTTGGATTTAATTAGAGGATTTATTAGTTGTTTGCTCTATTTAGAAGGATGAAATGCTCCAATCTGGAATTCTAGAGGTGAAAATTTTTTATGTTTGGGGCATTGATTTCATGGGACCATTTCCGGTGTCAGATGGTAACGGGTATATTCTTGTTTGTGTGGATTATGTTTCCAAGTGGGTAGAAGCTCAGGCATGCATAGTTAATGATGCGAGAGTTGTTTTGCAAGTTCTTAAAGAAGTTATTCTCTCAATTTGGAATACCTCGAGTCATCATAAGTGATGGGGGAACACACTTTTGCAACAAGAATATATAAGCTTTATTAGCTCGCTATGGTGTGAAGCACAAGGTAGCTACACCTTATCACCCACAAACTAGTGGCCAAGTTAAGGTGAGTAATAGGGAGTTGAAGAAGATTTTAGAGAGAATAGTAAGTCAAGGAAAGAATGGATAAGGAAGCTTGATGATGGTTTGTGGGCATATAGAATAGCTTACAAAACACCTCTTGGGATGTCTCCCTTCAGGGTGGTTTATGGCAAAGCATGTCATCTTCCCATTGAGCTTGAGCACAAGGCCTACTCGGTGATGAAAGCCTTGAATTTTGACTTCAGAAAGGCAGCTGAGAAAAGAATGTTATAGTTGAATGAACTTGAAGATATAAAAGAAGCTGCTTATGAAAATTCAAGGATTTATAAAGAATGTACTAAGAGATGGCATGATGCAAGAGTAAGAATCAAGGAGTTTAAGGAAGGTGATCAAGTTTTATTGTTCAACTCATGGCTCATATTGTTTCTTAAAAAGTTGAAAAGTAGATGGACAGGACCATATACAGTGACTCATTCATATCCTCATGGAGCTGTGGAATTGATCAACACAAGAGGAGACACATTCAAAGTGAATGGGAAAAGGTTAAAGCTATACCATGGAAGCACATTTAAGGAGTTCCATCAAGTTTCATACTTAAAGGAATCAACTGGATGATCAATTTGATGGTCTAGCTCATGGACCATTAAAAGAGCACTTCTTTGGGGCTCAACCAAGACTATTTTTATTTTTATTTGCATTTGTATTTTATTTTTTTATTTGTCTATTTCTTTTATATTTTTGCAAGTTTATTCTATTTTTTATGATTGTTTCTTGTGCATTTCAGGGAATGAAAGGTTGGAGCTCTATAAGAGGTCTTATGAGTTAAATGTTTAGTGGAATGTTGTTTCGAGTGACTTATAAGTCAAATTTGTGATGCACTACTTGTCTATGTGTGTTGAATTTTTGATTCAGTGAATTTTCTAAAGTATGCAAGCACATGGTCATGCATCTTACGTCGCCACTTTTGGATAATCATGTCACACGACCATGTAGAAAATGCACACAACCGTGCGCCTTACGATGCCAAAACTTGACACATGGCTATACACATTTCATGCATGGCCGTGCGACGAGACAGACCCATTTTTTTTAAAAAAAAGACATGAAATTTTATTTTAAGTGGATTTTTCCACTTCCCAACACTCCACAATTCCCTAAAACCCTAGGGACTCTAATTTTGACCACTTTTCCACTTCCCAAACCCTAGAAAACCTAACCTTTGACCACCTTTTCAATTTCTCATTAAATTTAACCCAATTCCCCATCATCCCACTCTCTATATAAACACTCACCTCCTTTTTACAAAATCATTCTCTAGACCATTTTCTACACTATTCTCCACTCTACATATTCTCTCAATTCTTTTTAAGGAAGTCTTATGGAGAAAGATCAAAGGAGGAAGGGCATAGCAAGGAAGAAAACTAATCCAACCAAAAGAGCAAGACAAGGTGGAACTTCCAATAATCCAAGTGGTGCTAATGAGGAGCAAATGGTAAAACCTTTCCCCTCTCAAATTCAATTTAGGAATCACAAGCATAAGAATAAGTTTTAAGCAATGATGAGTAGGAAGATTGTGCTAAATAGATATTTGAGTGCCACATCCTTGATTGAAATTGGGTTATTGGACAAGATTAATTTGTATGTTCATAGGATGAGGTGGAATGATTTTATTTTGATGCAAAATCCTTCTTATGCAATCCCCACTTATGAATTTCTCTCTTCTTTTAAGTTTAATAATCATACCCTTATGCTTACTTTATGATTTTGGGAATGAGGAGCATACTCTAGGCTCGTTTGAACTCAATGATGTATTCCATTTTCTCAAAAATTAGGATGCTAAAGTTGCCTATGATAGGAATGAGTTTTCGAGAGAATTAATAGGGGAAAGGGGAGTTTTCTATGATGCTCGATCAGCAAAAGAATTAAGGATTCAATTGCCTACACTCAAGTACCTTCATAGGCTCATGGCACATTCTTTGTTTTCAAGGAAAGAGGGTAACTCTGTGATTACCACCACTGAGCTAAACATTTTATATTGTATGGTGAATGATAGAAACCTTGATGTCTATCATGCTTTAGCTGGGAAATTAAGAGATGTTGCTATAAAAGCAACTGGGGCTATTAAGGTGGGAGGACTAGTAACAGCTATAGCCAAGTACTTAAACTTTGACATAGAGAACATGCCTTTTGAAAAGGTCTTAGGTCCTCACTTCATTAACACTGGCATGATATAATCTATAGGAATGGTTAGAGTTGACCATCCTAGGAGAGCTTTTCTTATCCCGCCTGCACCTGTAGAGCAAGATGAAGAGGAAGAGGAAGATGTTTCTCTGAATAATGTGATAGAAAGGCTGGACAGCTTGGAGATGCAAATTGGAGTCATAGATTCCAACATAGGTGAGCTAAGTTCTGAAGTGGTAGTCATGGGTCATACTTCTAGGCAAATGAATCACACATTGCAGAAGATTAATGATAACCTTAACACCTATTTCAGCTCTCAGAATTTTATCCCACCGCCATTCCCGCATAATGAAGATATGGTAGCATAAGAGTACTCCTCTAAGGATGAAGAGGAGGAATGAAGACTTTGTTTTGAATGGTGTTTAGGTCTAGCTTGAACAATGTTTATTTTATGTGTTTTCAGTTCTTTTAATTGTGATGTTTTTTGGAACATTATGTGTTATGTTTCATGCTTTGAATTGAAGTATGTTTTTGTCTAAGTTGTTTTTATTAAGGATTTTAATTTTAGGAATGTTACTTTTCTTATTTTCCATTTATTTTTTCTTCCAATTGTGCAATAAATATGTGAGGCTTGTCCTACCAATATGATGCCAAAAAAAAATTTTCAATCTACGCTAGCAAGTAGCACGGTCATGCACATTTTGCACATAGCCATGTGACCTGATGCACAAGACAATTTGAATTCCTCAAATATTTCCTATTATAGATGTTGTAATGAGGACATTGTACATTTTAAGTGTGGGGGAGGAATTAAAATTTTTTTATTTTGCAAGCTTGTTAGTTGTGATTTTATTTGTTTTTATGTTGTTTCCTTGTTCCATTAGAAGTTTAGTTGAATTTAGTTTCCTAAGTGAGCTAAACTTCCCAAATTAATGGGTAAGCAATTTTTATTTTATTGGAGTATTAATTTTATTTCCTTTATATATATAGTTAGAATTTATCTCTTTTAGGTTAGGATTCTTTATTTCTCATAACTCCTTTTCTTATTTAAACTTTGCTGACTTTTGTTTTTGTTCTTGTTAATTCCATTCTCTTTATTTTTTTATTTTAGTACTAACATTGTTGTGATGGTTAGAACAAAGACACAATTTCAAGGAAAGAAGCTTAGTGATGGCAAGGGCAAGCCTAAGGACATAAAGGACGATTATGAAGCTTTCTTTGCTATTTATTCTCAAGAGGAAGGGAAGAGATTCTACTATTTAGTCAAGAGAAATTTCAACAACCCAAAATACTTTGATGATGAGGTACTATTGAATATGGGTATTAAAGGAACCATAGATGTGTTTTGCAATAAATTAGGGTGGTTTAAATTGGCTACAGCCCAATATGATGTATTCTTTAAACTCACAATATAATTTTACACTACATTTACAATTCTAGATGCACCTCTGGGGATCTTTTCATATAGGTTCTTTAGGAAAGAATACTTATTTGATTATAAAATCATGTCTCAAATCTTTGGTTTTCCTCAAGGAGGTGTTTGTCAACCTCCTATGGATTATAATATAAGTAGTTTTTGGCATGAAATCACTAGAGGTGATAAAGTTTGTAAATGACTAGTGGTTTGATCAAAGATCCCTCATATTTAATCAGGCATAAATTCATGGCACATATAATCTTTGGAAGAAAAGACAATACTAGGGTTTCTCCTGATGAACTATTCATGTTGTGGTGCTTGAAGATTAACACAAAAGTATGTAGTACATACTTTGTTTTATGTTCTATTTGGCATGTTGTTTAGGCTAGAAAGGCATTGATCTCAATGGGGCATATTTTCATTAGATTAGCATTGTATTTTGCTCCATTCAAATTTGCCAAACATAAATTGGAGCCTTTAGAAGCCGAGTCCCTTGATGAAGATTACCTAGTATGAGCTAAAATTATCACTGAATTTAATGAGTTTCATGATGTAACAGGTAGAAGATGATACATGATCCACCAAATGGCAATGCAACATGGTGACATACCTTTACCTCCTAATGCAACTGAAAAAGGAGATAATGGGAGTGAAGCTAAATCAAGGAAGTGAGGGAACACCAAAAAATGGAGTGATGGTATCATGGAAAAAATCAAAGAGCGGATGGATATCTCTAACAATAGGATTGGGAATATGGTTATAGATTTGTCCAACCAGATAGAGAAGTTTAAGAGGCGATGTGAATCCAGAGCTAAAAGGTTGCAACTTCAAATTGATGAAATCTTTCGCATCCTTCCTCAAAGCAAAAGATCTAAAGCTATAAATGAAGCTATAAAGTGCATCATGGTCACACCATATATTCCCCCTCCAGTTTTACCGTAATAAAGGGAGTATACTATTCTTTAGTTTTCTTTTATTTATTTCCTTTTCATGACTGTATGCTTGTGTGTTTGTTTTACTTTAAGAGTCTACATGCTTTATTTTTTTACCCTTTTATGTGTTTATGCCTTGCCCTTACACTTGAATTTTTGCAACATATATACCTTTAGAGCCTTATTCATTAATCTTAGTTTTCTTAAAGAAATACCTTAATGTTCCTTTAATGGTTCATTTTAATTTTTTTAAAATAGAAGAGCAACTTGTGGTTAGGAATTTTTAAATTTAATAAACATTAATGCTTACTTTTCTATTGTACAAGTGAATCTATATGATTGATATTTGAGAAAAGTGTTTGTGAGTAGGAATTTGAGGCTACTTTATAGTGGTTATGTAAAAAAAATCATTTAAATGCTCCTTATACTCCAAGGCTTTTTAAGAGTATGAGTATCCAAAGGACCCATTTTGGAGGTTTCCACACTGAGTAACATAAGAAAGGTGGGGGATGCTGAGATTCGGAAGACATTGATTAATTAACTTCTTAGCCTCCTTATTGTTGGCATGATTCCTACTTATTTCTATTTTTCTTGAGTGTCAATCATTTGTTTTCATATTTTAACTAGAAAAGTATGCTCTTCACATGGTAACAATATATTCTTAACCTCGGTTGTTGTTTTAAATTTTGAGTTTTTAAACTTTTTATTAAAGGAAGATTATGGTAGTTAGTCAAGTTAAAGCTAGTTAATGAGTATGATTCTTTAGGTAGATATGTGTTTTCAGGTTTTGCTTAAGGACAAGCAAATATTCAAGTGTGGGGTAGTTTGATGAGTGTGAAAAATGCATTATTTTAGGTAGTCTTTATGCTAGGATTAGATGCAATTTTAGTAAAGTTTGTGTTTATTTTATTCAGTTTTTATTTAGTTGAGTACTTAATGCATGTCTTGTGTGTTTACTTATTTTCATGTATTAGTTGGTTTATTTTTGGTTGATTTTTATGTATTTAGGGAAGTCAAAGAACAGTAAAGGAAGGTTACATGGGAGCTGTGGGCACTTGAAGTGGGGCTAAAAAGCAATGGAGGTCGATATGCTAAAATGCTAAAGAAATGAGGTGCAAGGCCATGCGCAAAATGCACACAGTCGTGCAACTTGGTGATTGGGAAATTCAGAGTCGAATTTAATTGTTGACTCATGAGGGACAAGATGGAGATTTCACATGGCTATAACCATAGAGCTGGTAATTAGGGTTTTATAAGAGGGTAGCCACCAGAAATAAGGGGGAGGATATTTTTCATCAATTTTTTATATACATTTTCTTAAAGCAATTTTGGAGAGAACAAGGATTTTTCTTGCTTATGTTAGTTTTGGAGATTTGAGAATAAGAATTGAAGAACATCAAGCTTCCTATTGAACAGGGGGCTTCTTTTATTCAATTATGTTTATTCATTCTTAATTTTGATTTAATGATGATGTCTACTTTCTTTATTCTTCTTCTTTGTCTCTTACAATTAACATGAGTAGCTAAATTCTTAGTTAGGGTTCTTGTTGCAATTCAACCATGGGCTAATCATAATTAAACCTAAGCCATTAATATAGATCCTTTAGTTGTTGTTGAACTTAATGTCTTCTTAGGATTGATCACCCTTTGATTTAATATACACAATAAAACTTGATTGAGAGATGGGTTGTATTAGATTTAAAAAATAACCTATTAGATTCTTTCTTAGTTAAGAAACACTTAAGCAACTAATATTGATTAATGGTTGGTGCTTAAACTGGGTTAATCAAACACTTAGTAGGCGAGAGCTTTAAATCTAAGAATGTAAATTTACTTGGTTAATCATATGATTGTCTTAGGAGGAAAGCCTATGATTCTTGAGAAACCTGCAAATTGGATTAAGGTTAGGTATGGCTTAGCAGTTAATTGATCTTAAATAAAGGTTGAATTGGTAATAGAAACCCTAGCTCTCTAAAGTGATTGTTATTTTATTATGATTTTGTATGTTTTGTCTTAGTTTAATTTTTAGTTTAATTCAAAATACCCTTTTTCATTGTTTAAACAGACAAACACAACTAATATCACTGTAGTCAATCTACAATCTCTGTGGGATTGATATTTAATTACTACTTGTATGAATCCGTATACTTGCAGAAACCCATCAATGAGGTTGTTATAGTTATAGCTTAGTAGCTCTTACTGTAAATGTCTATTAAGTCATAGTTTTATCATAAATGCTTATGGCTAATAGATTTTGCTTTATTTTCTTTTTATGATTGTCTAATATTGCTTGTTGTGATGTTTTTCTTTTTGATTTTTTTTTATTGTTTTGGTCATGTTAAATGACATTGAGAGAGATATGTTAGTATTTGGTAGTTATGTAAATGTTTAATAATGTACCTCTTATTTGTAGCCTCGTAGGTATGTTACTGTGCTACCTTATAATTTTAATAAAGTTAGTATGTATTATCAGGGTCTCCCGATGTGTGTGAAGAAAATGATTGTTGGAGTCATTGTTGCATTATCTTATGACTCATATGTGTCGAGTTAGATTCCATGTATGCATTGATAAAGTGGTGGATGGCCATAACACATACTTTCCATCTTCCTATTGGTGAGATGATTATTCCCCTTTGGATTTTCCCATTATCACAAGCTTAAGCCTTTCTAAGAGCCTATTCCTTTTAATGAGGAGGAGTGTTCTACTACTGTGGTAAGGAGGCACCTCATGATGGATTTCCTTGGGGTGGTCACACCTATGAATTCTAGTTGCCCACATTTAGCTCATTATATGGAGTTTATTTCTTTCGTGTGGACTTTGTATGATGATGGTCTTGTCTCAGCAGAGTAGCTGGCTTATTTCTTTTTGTTTTATTTATTGAGTGCTTTTATCTTTTGGAACCCTTCGAGTATGTATGATCTGCAATTGTTGTCTATCTTGAGAGATCTAGATGGCTTGCCAAGGTATTTCTAGGGCACTATTGCCTTCGCTCATATGTACTCAGGCCTTGATGCAACATGCTAAGGTGGCTCAAGGATCTACGGATACTTATTCATGCTAAAGGTGAGTAAGAGTTCTATTGTCTATTCTTTTACTTTTAGTTTCTGATTTTTAACCCTCTAATTTTAATAGATATAGCATATGAGTTTAGGATCCTCCCTCGTTCGTCCATCGAGCATTTCCTTGAGGATGGCTTCCCTCGTTATTCTTGCTGGATCAAGAAGATAATTGATTGGATTAAGGATTGCATGGTAGCTTGGGGATATATAGCAAGTCATCCCCTGATTAGGTATGTCTGATTCCTATTGTGTTGGTTATTTCTTTCTTAAGGATCTTTAGTTCATTATTGCCCTTTGAGCATATTTTTCTTCATTGGTGGGTGGTAAGGTCTCATTGGATGGCAAAGATAGTGATTGTATAGTAGCTGACGGAGAGACGAGTGTTACTCTATGGCCTCATCGATAGAGTGTGGTATTTGGGCGAGTAAGTCCATCATTGGTGGGATGGCCTATATATGAGGAGAGTTCCCATCCCTCCTCCTAGTAACATGTTCTGGGGCCATGAGCTTTGTGGTGATGATCTTGCTACTATTATGATGGGGTTCCCCTCTGAAAGCCTATTAAAGAGTGTGGGTTTGCCTTTTTTTGATGTATTAATCCCTTAGCTGATTAATGTTGTAGCTAGTGGGAGCTTTCCTCTACCTCCACCTTCTCAAGCAGATGCATCTTGTCCTTTGGGTTCGAGGATTAGGCCATCATGCGAGTCATCGAGAGTTACTTCTTCTAACCCGATAAGCCTTTATTCTTATTTTGTCACAAGCATATAGAAAAATTTATTATTAATAAGCTATAATTAATGTGAGTTATGAGAATTTATCTGCAGTGACATAGAAGAAGATCTAGATTTTGTTTTAAGGAGAATGAGGGCACGTTCTGTACTGAGGTGACTGCCTATGCTAGTGGTATGGCTTCTAGTAATACTACTTTTAAGGACTTAATTGTTCAGCCATATTTGTCTTTACTTAGGATGGATATCCTTGGTAGAGTAGTTAGTTTTGTTTTGCCTAGAACTAGCTTTCCTCAGTCGGGTGTTGCTCATACTGATGCTACCCATGTTCATGTTCTCCACTTATTCTTGCCTATGTTTCATTTAGTTGGTGTGTGGTGGTTGACTTATTTGCTTGCTTTTGTAGATTCTTGTTTCCTCTAGTAAATACTAGTATACTATTGCAGGGAGTGTGCAACAATGCTTTTTGGAGTTTGCTACTACTCAGAGGGTATGTCTTCTTTATTGTACCTAGTTATTTTATGCACATGTTTTATATATAAGTGTATGATGTGTAATATGTAATTTAGGTTGAGCACCATCTCGCCAATCATGAATGGGAGTGAGAGCATGCAGCTTATCATGACCATATTAGTGAGCTAGAGTCATAGTTAGCATCCTTTGCGATGAATGGTGATGAGTCATGAACATATGAGGGGGATGCTTAAGTAGGATTAGTGGTGATGTTGTTGTTTTAAGGGCTAGGTGTAGGACTTTTGGCCTGTGGTTTGCTTTGTTGTATTATTTTGCTGAGGTTATGGACTCTGGGTGTTGTATATAGGAATTTATTGTACATGTTGTATAATGCTTGTACGATTATGACTGTATATGCTTCTTGTTGTATATCATTAATAATGATGCTTTACCTTTTTTGCCTAAGGCATCTCCTATTGGAGCTTTTTGAACTTAGCTAGGTTTTCCTTTTTTCCTCTTTTGTATAGGGTGTCTCCCTTTGGAGCTTTTCACACCTAGCTGGGCTTCTCTTTTTTTGGATTTGACGATAGTGATTGATCTTAAAAAGAGAGCTCAGAGAGGATGGTAAGAACCATGGTCATGAAATGAAGGAAAATACAAAGCATGGTTGATGCAATTCATGATGATAAAATGTGTTGCACTTTTCAAAGACATTTTGCATAAATTGGCAACCATTCTTATTTCACTATAATCATTTAAGAAAAGCATAGGTGCATTCATACAAATCTTAAACTTGAGGTTACCCCTATCCTTAACTAGCCTTCTATGGTTTTCTAGTTAAGTATTTTCTCTCTTTCCCTAATTTTTGCCTGAGCTATCGTTCATAGGTTTTCAACTTAGTAGGAAGTCCCTAACTTTTGCTTGAGCTACTACTTTTAGGTTTTCCACTCAGCAATATGATTTTTTTATGCCTTAGATGTAGTACTTCTTCAAGCAGTTTGTATTGACAAGTTTAGAGAATTCATTGGCTTCAGAATCTATCAACTTGACTACTCCTTTTGATAAGACATGTTTGACCAAGTATGGGCCTTCCTAGTTCATTTTGAATTTCCCTTTAAGGTCTAGAATTTTCTATCTTGCTTGCTTTAACACCTAGTCTCCTGCTTTTACATTCTTGTGTTTTACTCTTTTGTTGAAGATATTGGGTAGTCAAGCCTGATACAACTGTGTGTAGAATAGAGCCTTAAGCCTTTGGCTATTTAAGAGAGTGAGATTGTTATGCCCCTATCAAGCCCAATAGACTTATAGCAATTTAGATTTGATTACTACCCAAAGAGACTTGATCTCTATTTTGACAAGAAGAACTACTTATGATCCATACACTAGTGAGAAAGGAGTTGCTCCTGTTGAAGTTTTGACTATTGTTCAGTACCCCCATAAGGCATGTGGCAATCTTTCTACCCAATCTCAGTAAGTCTGAGTCATCTTTGACAAGATCTTTTTTATGTTCTTATTTACAGCTTCAACCACCCATTTGCTTATGGTTGGTAAGGAGAAGATTTGTGATGTTCCACCTTATAACTCCTTAGTAGCTCTCTAACTTCCCCTTAGAATTAAACACCATTGTTAGAGATAATATGATAGGGGATTCTATATTGACAAAGCATGTTTCTTTTAATGAACTTAGCCACTTGCTTGGCTCCTATCCTTGCAAATGATTCTGCTTCAACCCATTTTGTAAGGTAGTCCACTACTACTAGTATGAACCTGTGTCTATTTCAGGCTGTCGGGTGGATTTCTCTAATTATGTCTAGTCCCCATGTTATGAAGGGCCATGGCGAGGAGATGTAGTGTAGTTCTATTGGGGGAAGGTGGCTGACATTCCTATGGATCTAATACTTATCGCATTTCTTTGCAAATTTGATACAGTCTTCCATCATCATCATCATCCAAAAGAACCATTGTTTGATTAGCTAGGATTGCTCTATTCATATGTGGACCATAAACACCCTTGTGTATTTCTTCTACTACTCTTGTAATCTTAGTTTCATCTAGACATCAGAGTTATAAACCATATGAGGTTCTCCTCTATAAAAGACACTAGTACGATTTGAACTTTGATGCTAGTCATTGAATGACTACTTTGTCTCTTTCATCTACTTAATCATGGTAGGCTCATTCCTTCAGATATCTCTGGATGTCATAAAACTATGGTTTTTTAACTATTTTATCTTCACTATTCTATAGTTTTTATGATAAGGTTTTCTCAATTTGAGTAGAATTAAACGCTTCATAGGCATTTTGGATGGTCCTTCCCATACCATTGCTAGGGAAGCAAGTGCATTTGCCATCTGATTACAATTCCTAGAGAGATGAATGAATCTACATTTTTAGAAGGACATGGTAAGTAGCCTCAAGTGGTTCAAGTAAGGCCTTAAGTGCTACTCTTTCAGTTCCCATTCTTCCGTGGCATGATTGATTACTAGGATGGAATCTCAAAAGATTTTGACTTCTATTATATCTAGGGCTATTAGTGATTCTATTCCAAGTGCACATGCCTCATATTCTGTTTCATTATTTATGACTTTGAACTCAAGATTTTTAGCAATTGGTACCACTTCACCTTCTTGTGATTGTAGTATGACACTGACTCTTGCACTAAACTGATTAATTGCTCTGTCAAAGTACATGCACCATCCTTAGATCTTGATGACTAAACTAAGGTCATCTGGAAAGTTTAGCTAGATTTCTTCTGAGTTTGGAATGGAGTTAAGAACTAGAAATTCAACTACTGCTCTCCTTGTTACTACCTTTTTAGTCAGATATTGCATGTTGAATTCTGTTAACAGTACTAGCCACTTGGCAAGTTTACACACTAGAGAGGGAGCTTCGTAAAGGTACTTCATTGGATCCATTTTAGACATGGCCTGAATTCTATGGGATTGAAAATAGTATTTGAGTTTCTTTATTACCCATACCATTGCTAGGCATATCTGTTTGACTTGGTTGTACTTCTCTTCATATGGCAGTATCTTCTTGCTCAAGTAGTAGACTACATGTTCTGCTTTCATTTTTCCTTCTTCTACTAACATTGCATCAATTGCATTCCTTTCGATGGTTAGATACAGGGTTAGAGGTATCCTTAGTTTAAGTGGCCTTAGAACTAGTATATTGTCAAATGATAGCTGACATTATTTGTTCCATTTAATCGACTAATCTTTTTTTAGTAGCTTAAAGATCGATTTACACACTTCTATTAACTTAGGGATAAATCTACTAATGAACAATAGTTTCCCTAGAAAACTTCTTATTTCCTTCTCTATTTTTGGCACTGGCATCTCTCTGATGGCTTTTTTTTTCTACATTAATTTCCATCCTGTTCTAACTAACAACATACCCCAACATCTTTCTTAAAGTGACCCCAAATACACATTTATTTATATTTAGCCTGAGACTATATTTTTTAACCCTTCTAAGGAACTTTTTGAGATTAGAGGGGTGTTCATCCCTAGTTCTTGACTTGACCATTATGTCATTGATGTATATCTCCACTTCTTTGTGTATCATGTCATGGAACATTATAGTTGCCATTCTCTAGTAGGTTGCCCTTACATTTTTTAGTCCAAAAGGCATTACTCTATAGCCATAAGTACCCCATTCTATTATAAAAGCTACCTTTACTTTGTTGATAATGGCAATTAGGATTTGATTGTATATAGAGAATCCATTTGTGAAGGAGTACATTGAACATATGGCAACATTGTCAACTAGTATGTCTATATGTGGTAATAGGAAATCATCCTTTGGGCAAGCCTTATTCAAATCTCTGTAGTTGATGCAAATTCCAACTGTTCTGTCTTTCTTCGGAAACAGCACCAAATTTGTTAACCATTCTAGATAGTTTACTACCTCTTAGAATTTTTCCTTGATCTATTTCTTGATGTCCTCCTTCACTAGTTGGGCCCATTATGGTTTGAGTCTTCTTAGTTTTTGCTTTACTGATTTACATCCTTCTTTGGTAGGAATAAAATGTTAAGCAATATCTCTATCAATACCAGGCATATTGTCGTATGTCTAGGCAAATACTTTTAAATATTTTATTAATATTTTTTCAATTTATCTCCTCTATTTAGGGGTAACATCTTTCAAAATATACAGAATGCATGGTTTAGATTTTGTGCCAATGTTAAATGATCTAGTGCATATGGAATGAATGTTAAATATGCTAATGTTTTAATCAATTTAATGCACACTACCATCAAGAAAGAAATCAAATAAGTAAGCAAAGTTAGATTTCATTGACTTAACTTTAGAGTTCATTATATTATCAGTTCAAACAAAGACATAGAAATTAAAGAAATGAACTTTCTTTGGATCAGTGGTTTAAAAGATGTTTCTATCTTTGGATCATCCACTGCTTGTATTAGTTATTAGTAACATTGTCTCCAATACTAGCAGTAAATTAGTGGATGATTATCTTCCTCTATGTTGCTCTAAAGTGATCCATAAACCTTTATTGTATCCTACCACTAAAGAAATCTACAAGCTCAGAAGGTACATGTTATTTCTCACCAAACTATCTCTTCACTAGTGTTAGATAGTTGTAGGTGCATGACTTGAATCCTAAGATTGGTACATAGTTGACATATATGTAGAGAGTCATATGTCCTAGCTTCCACCACGGGCACTTCCATCTTACTTGATATTCTAGTGTGTCCTTCATGCATTCGAACCAGTCATAGGATATGATGTAGGCTAAGTGCTCGCGAATTTCCTTGATGTGTCTTTTCAAGTGATTCCTAAGTTGGTATCTCATCCAGTTCCTTGCAGTTTTGTTGAGTAGACTCAGCTTTTCTTATTGCCATATTTGAAGCAACAAAAGGCTTCCAGTGAAGTTTAGACTTTTCTTATTTTTAAGGTCATCAAAACCTTGAATAATTTATGCTAGAATTAGTGGGAAGGGAGTCATTCCATATTCCATTCCTTCAATGACCTAGAGTATCCTATAATCTCCTAGCCCATCATTTAAGATAGTAAAGTATTGCATAAAGAGGTAACACATAAGGAAACATGCCCAAATTAGAGTACTAGTCTTCTTGGTAGTGCAAGCAGCTAAAAGTTGTATAAGAATTAGTCATTTGCACTTAGTGACTAGTTTGTCAAGCTTTTATGAGCTTAGATCAAGGAAATTAGCCTCAAGTGTTGGGCATTTGACATCTTAGTTAGTGAAGATTGCCTCTTCAGTCTTAGTGGGGGTTCACCTTACTTTGGCACTGAATTCTTCATATAACGAGCATAGTTCTATGGTGTTGCATCGAAACACATGCTCTTAAGGGTCCTAAAATGATGCAACAACATTCAAGAGTTCACGGTCAAAGTGCACAAGCTAGAATGTCATAATGCATGGCATTCCGCATAGTTATAGGCTTTTCCAGTTAGCCTTGTCAAGAGTATGGAGGAAATGTCTGGTGATACTGTTAGTGATATGCACTAGGTCAATCATTTGCGATTATGCATTGACTTTCTTATTTTATTAATAAAGAGGTATTTCATTATCATTTAATTTTATGATAATTATATGAATGGTTAATTCTTACTAAGGCTATCAAGTATGTGACTTGATAGTAAAACCCTTAAATTAAAATAAGAGTTCTATTTTAATTATCCCTAGCCATTTATTTATTATATATAAATATTAAAGTATTAAGGCTAGTATGAAGTTGACTAATGGTTATGTTTTACTAATCATGAATATGAGATATTAAGTCAACTAATAGGTACATGATGAGAGATCATGTACTAGATTGACCCACTATGAAAATACTACATAGATTACTGTCATAAGTATTTCTCATCACAATAATTTTATTTTGGTCCTTTGACCTTGAAATCATCATGGATTTCTACATAGCTATTTTATGTTTTGACACATTCTAACATTGTCTTTAACCGGATGATTAACTAGGATGTTGTTGGATATGAAATTAGTTATGTAAGGAATGTGAGTGATTTAGAAGGGATTTATTCCTCATTAATATGAGAAAGATATCTATGGGCCCCTTGATGAGATAGACTGAAGGAAAATGCATGGTCATGCTGAAATGAATTGATAAAGAGTTATCATTTTCAGTCTACTTGGAATCAAGTCATAATATTGAACTATATAAAGATGACATTCTATGCCTTATGTTCAATTAAGATATCATATGATAAAGGGATGATAAAATTTATTATAATTAGGTTATGTCGGATTATTGACTTCACATGACTTGGGTAGTCATAATGTCTTACTAGAGGCCACTTATGACTTGTAGGCCTAAATAAAGATTTAGGCCCACTACCAATGTTATGTGAACCTACAGGGTCACACACTTAGAACAAGCCCAAAATGAATATGGGTTTAATAAGCCCAAAATAAACTCTGTGGAAATAAATAATTAAAGTGTTTTATTTATTTATTTAAGATAAATGTTTAAATAAATAAATAAGATATTATTTCTGATTTGTTTTTAAACAAAATCATAATATAATAAATGGAAATTACCAAAAGGTCATTGGTAGGTGAAACCCTAATTTGGAGTCTATAAATATGTTATATTCTCTAGGGTTTCACACACTTGTTTTTCCTACCTCCAAATTTGTTTTCTTTCTTCTTAGAAAATAAAGATAGAGTTTTCTTTTGTTCTTGATTTGTGAGACAATCAAGGAGGTTGTTAGCACACACACTCCAATTCGTTTTGTGAAGGGTTGTTCGTGTGGATACATGGATCCAGGTTTGGGAACGTGATAAATTTTTAATTTTTTTGCTGCGTTTGTATCATGAAACCCAATAAATACTAGTTTGGCTTTAGGCTTTTGACCATGATGCCATCATTAAGTAGTTCTTAAATCTTGGCTTTCAATTTTCCATTGCTTCAGCAAAAAGACTCAGCTTTTATGATCACTTATGTTTAAATGTTGTATTCCTATACATTTATTAGTGTTAGCTAAATGAATGATGCATGACGTGTGCCTATAAAAGAAAAGGCTAGTCAACGGGACCACCACCTAGGCCACTGCCCTCGGACCCTGCCAGGGGCGCTGCCCCTTAGAGCCCCACTAGGGTTGCTGCCCCTTGACCCTAAAAGAATTATCACATTATTTTATTTTTAACATAATAATTGGATTTAATAACTAAATAGATTATTATGTAATACATGTTTGTTGTTTTATGCATGGTGCATAGCATGGCCCTTAGACTAATATGATTGGATTTTATTTTCTCTCCTTGTAATTTTAAATATGGCCTGCGAGTCATTTTTATTTTATTGTATTTATTTTATTAGAATAGTGTAGAATAAATTACAATAATTTTTATAAATCAAGACCCATGGTGCAATTCAAGTTGGAGGCCCAGGATGGAGTTCCAAGGTGGAAACCAAAGAAGGAGATCCATAGTAGAAGATGGAGATCTAAGTTGGAGGCTAAATTTGAAATTGTAATATTACCTAGGTTTGACCATTGATCTTCATATTGGCTTATAAAGATTAACTTAGATTTGGGCCATGCTATGTCACATTTATTTATTTGTTTTGTATGCGATGCCATATGATGCCATGTATGTGATGCCATATGATGCCATGCAATACAACATAACAATAACTAAATACGATTACATAAAGATGAACGCTCATTTAATATTAAGTCATTATAATGCCTTCCATAAGTTCAACACTTGTCAAGCCTTAGATTATTATATATGAGCCTGGCAAAGCAGGGTGTATAAATTTATCTGGGGAAGGCAAGTTGGATAATGGTGCTATCCAAACATTTGATATGGTTTGACTTAACTAGGTTATCAAAATGGTTTTGGACTTAGGGCATTAGATGGGATTTTTAGCCATGACATGTGATGTCAAATCCTATACCATCCAAGAGTTACATGAGATGTAATTGATAAGAGTTGTCTACCTAAATAACCATATTTTAGGCGATGAGCCAACGCTCACTTAGAGTATGGTGAAATATGGATCTTGGCCCACTAAAATTTGTAAAATTAACTTAGAGGGTTATTGATTTGAGTAAATTTAGTGGGAGTTTTTATCATGCCTTATACATATTTAATAAAATACTGAATGGACTTTGCATATATTTGTTGTAGATAATGACTTCAACCACTACACCTACCATGTCACTGCGATCGATCCTTGAGAAGGATAAGCTCAATGGGACTAACTTTCTTGATTGGTACAAAAACCTAAGAATTGTTCTTAGGCATGAGAGAAAGGAATACATCCTTGATCAACCCATCCCTGAGGAACCAGCTACCAATGCTCCTAGAGGGATGCTTATACCAAGCATCTCAATGATTCTATTGATGTCACTTGTGTTATGCTTGGATGTATGGAGTCTGAGCTACAAAAGCAGCTAATGGAAATGGAGGCTTATACTATGATAGGCCATCTCAAGGAAATGCTCCAAGAGAAAGCTAGAATTGAAAGGTTCGATACCATTACGATATTGCTTTCTTGCAAGCTGACTACTAGCGGCTCTGTCAGTCCTCATGTTCTCAAGATGAAGGGTCATCTTGATCACTTGGACAAGCTTGGTCTCAAGATTGAACAAGAACTGGCTGTGGATATTGTTCTCCAATCTTTGCTTGAAGCTTATGATAGCTTCGTTATGAATTTCAATATGCATAGTATGGAGAAGACTGTTTCAGAATTGCATGGGATGCTGAAAACTACTGAAAAGAACATCAAGAGTAATACCAAGGATGTTCTCATGGTCAATAAGGGAAAGGGGATGAAAAGGGTTGGAAAGGGCAAGGGCAAGGTTATTAAAGGCTTTTAGAAGCCCAAGCCAAAGCCTAAGCCCAAATCCAAAGCTGAACTCAAAGCAAAGGAAGGAATTTGCTTTTTCTATAATGAGCTAGGGCATTGGAAAAGAAATTGCAAGCTCTATTTGGATGATCTGAAGAAGAAAAAGGGTGGTGAGACTACCTCTTCAGGTATTCATGTTATAGAATTAAATTTATCTACTTCTAATTCTGATTCTTAGGTATTAGATACTGGATCAGGATCTCACATTTGTACAAATGTGCAGGGTCTAAAAAGGAGTAGATCATTGGCAAGAGGCGAAGTGTACCTACAAGTTGGCAATGGAGCAAGAGTTGCTGCTTTAGCTGTAGGAACTTATGAGTTACCTTTGCCTAGTGGACTTGTTTTATCTTTAGAAAATTGTTATTATGTACCTACTACGTGTAGGAATATTATTTTTGTTTCTTGTTTGGACAAGAAAGGATTTGAATTTATTATTAAGAATAATAAATGCAGTATTTATCAGGATAACATTTTCTATGGATATGCTCCATGCACTACTGGACTTTATGTTTTAGATGCCGAAGACACCAATGAAATGCCAATTTATAACATTGATACAAAGAAGTCTAAATCTAATGATTTAAACTCAACCTATCTCTGGCATTGTCGTTTAGGCCATATAAATGAGAAACACATTTCAAAGCTACACCAAAATGGGCTTTTAAATTCATTTGATTATGAATCATTTGATACATATGAATCTTGTTTACTTGGAAAAATGACTAAAACACCTTTTACTGGACAAAGTGAGAGGGCTAATGACTTATCGGGCCTAATACATTCTGATGTATCTGGACCATTAAGCTCAACTACTAGAGGGGGTTTTCAGTACTTCATAACTTTCACGGATGATTTTAGTAGATATGGTTATCTCTATTTAATGAAACATAAATTTGAATCTTTTGAAAAGTTCAAAATTTTCAAGAATGAAGTACAAAATTAACTTGGTAAAAATATTAAAACACTAAGATCTGATCGAGGTGGTGAATATTTAAACCAAGCATTTATAGATCATCTTAGAGATTGTGGGATTGTTTCATAATTGACTCCTCCAAGTACACCACAATGGAATGGTGTGTCTGAACATAGAAATCAGACTCTATTGGATATGGTTCGAACTATGATGAGTCAATCTGATCTTCCAATCTCTTTTTGGGGATATGCTTTAGAAACTGCTACATTCATTTTGAATAGAGTTTCATCGAAGGCAAATGGAAAGACACCATATGAGATATGGACTGGAAAAACTCCCAGTTTGTCTTTTCTAAAGATTTGGGGATGTGATGCTTTTGTCACTCGTCAAATCTCAGATAAACTAGCACCCAAATCTGAAAAATACCTTTTTGTGGGATATCCTAAAGAAACTAAAGGATATTACTTCTACAATGCATCTGAGAACAAAGTGTTTGTGTTTAAGAATGGTGTATTTTTGGAAAGAGAGTTTATTTTCAAAGGAACCAGTGGGAGCACGATGCAACTTGAAGAAATTCAAGGCCCACAAAATAGCATTGTACCTAATATGGAACCGCAGCTAAATCAACAAGAAGTTGTTGAGCCTGCACAAGTACCAGAAGGCCCAAGGAGGTCTGGTAGGACACTTCAAATCCCCATGAGATATGCATTTCTTATAACTGGTGATAATGATGTGTTAATTGTGGATCAAAATGAGCCCACATCCTATTAAGAGGCCATAAATAGTCCTGACTTTGAGAAATGGCTTAAAGCCATAAGATCAGAAATGCAATCCATGTATGATAATCAAGTATGGACCTTGATTGACCCAAATGATGGTTTAAACACTATTGGGTGCAAATGGGTTTTTAAAAGGAAACTGACATGGATGGCAATGTGCATACCTTTAAGGCAAGACTGGTTGCAAAAGGTTTTAAACAAACACATGGTATAGACTATGATGAAACCTTTTCACTAGTGGCTATGCTAAAATCTATTCGAATTCTCCTTGCCATAGTTGCATACTATGATTATGAAATATGGAAAATGGATGTCAAAATAGCATTTCTCAATGGAAACTTATTTGAGGATGTGTACATGACACGGCCAGAGGGTTTTGTTAGTCCTGAGAATTCTAGAAAGGTATGCAAGCTTCAAAGGTCCATTTATGGATTGAAGCAAGCATCTCAGAGTTGGAATCTTCATTTTGATGATGCAGTCAAAGAATTTGGCTTCATTAAAAATGAAGATGAACCTTGTGTATACAAGAAAGTTAGTGGGAGTGCTATTGTGTTTTTAGTGTTGTATGTGGATGGCATACTACTCATTGGAAATGATATCCCTATTTTACAAAATTTTAAATCATGGTTAGGGAATTGTTTCTCAATGAAAGACTTAGATGAAGCTACTTATATATTAGGCATCAAGATCTATAGAGATAGATCTAAAGGCTTATTGGCCTAAGTCAAAGCACTTATATTGATAAGGTATTGAACAGGTTTAATATGCAAGATTCCAAGAGAGGATTCTTGCCAATGTCACATGGCATTAGTCTCAGCAAGACTCAGTGTCCTATGACACAAGATGAGTGAGACCGCATGAGTAAGATTCCATATGCTTCTGCTATTGGATCTATCATGTATGCAATGTTGTTTACTCGACCTAATGTTTCATATGCCTTAAGCATAATGAGTAGATACCAGTCAGACCCAGGTGAAAGTCACTGGACAACAGTTAAAAATATCCTTAAGTACTTGAGATGAACCAAGAATGCATTTTTACTGTATGGTGGTCAGGAAGATGAGCTAGTTGTAAATGGTTACACAGATGCCAGCTTCTAAACTGACAAGGATGATTTTTTATCACAGTTAGGACATGTGTTTTGTTAAGGTGTAGTGAGCTGGAAGAGTTCCAAGCAAGACACCGTTGTTGATTCTACAACAGAAGCTGAGTACATAGCTGCCTCAGAAGTAGATAAAGAGGCTGTTTGGATCAAGGAGTTCATAACTGGACTTGGTGTTGTTCCTAGTATATCAGATCCAGTGAACTTGTATTATAACAATAATGGAGCTATAGCCCAAGCTAAGGAGCCCAGATCACATCAAAGATCCAAACACATAGTCATGCACTATCATCTCATTCGAGAAATCATTGAGAGATGAGATGTCAAGATATGTAGAGTACCTACAAATGATAATGTTGCTGATCCACTGACTAAGGCTCTTCCACAACCTAAACATGAGAGTCATACTAGGTCCATGGGTATTCGATACGATGTTGATTGGGCCTAGTGCAAGTGGGAGATTGTTAGTGATATGCAATAGGTCAATCATTTGCGATTATGCATTGACTTTCTTATTTTATTAATAAAGAGGTATTTCATTATCATTTAATTTTATGATAATTATATGAATGGTTAATTCTTACTAAGGCCACCAAGTATATGACTTGATAGTAAAACCCTAAAATTAAAATAAGAGTTCTATTCTAATTATCCCTAGCCATTTATTTATTATATATAAATATTAAAGTATTAAGGCTAGTATGAAGTTGACTGATGGTTATGTTTTACTAATCATGAATATGAGATATTAAGTCAACTCATAGATACATGATGAGAGATCATGTACTGGATTGACCCACTATGAAAATACTACATAGATTATTGTCATAAGTATTTCTCATCACAATAATTTTATTTTGGTCCTTTGACCTTGAAATCATCATGGATTTCTACATAGCTATTTTATGTTTTGACACATTCTAACATTGTCTTTAACTGGATGATTAAATAGGATGTTGTTGGATATGAAATTAGTTATGTGAGGAATGTGAGTGATTTAGAAGGGATTTATTCCTCATTAATATGAGAAAGATATCTATGGGCCCCTTGATGAGATAGACTGAAGGAAAATGCATGGCCATGCTGAAATGAATTGATAAAGAGTTATCATTTTCAGTCTACTTGGAATCAAGTCATAATATTGAACTCTATAAGGATGACATTCTATGCCTTATGTTCAATTAAGATATCATGTGATAAAGGGACGATAAAATTCATTATAATTAGGTTATGTCGGATTATTGACTTTACATGTCTTGGGCAATCATAAGGTTTTGCTAGAGGCCACTTATGACTTATAGGCCTAAATAAAGATTTAGGCCCAAATAAAGATTTAGGCCCACTACCAATTATTATGTGAACCTATAGGTTCACACACTTAGAACAAGCCCAAAAACGAATATGGGTTTAATAAGCCCAAAATAAACTCTGTGGAAATAAATAATTAAAGTGTTTTATTTATTTATTTGTTTGTTTATTTAAGATAAATGTTATTTTAAATAAATAAATAAGATATTATTTCTGATTTGTTTTTAAACAAAATCAGAATATAATAAATGGAAATTACCAAAAGGTCATTGGTAGGTGAAACCCTAATTTGGAATCTATAAATATGTTATATTCTCTAGGGTTTCACACACTTGTTTTGCCTAACTCCAAATTCAGTTTCTTTCTTTTTAGAAAACAAAGACAGAGTTTTCTTTTGTTCTTGATTTATGAGACAATCAAGGAGGTTGCTAGCGCACACACTCTAATTCATTTTGTGAAGAGTTGTTCATGTGGATACCTATAAAGGATGCATCCTTTTGGTGACGTCTTGATATGTACAACCAAAGCAAAAGGCTCAAGGTAAGGTGTCACCAGTGTGAACCTCCTCTCATCCTTCCAAAAATCTTGCCTCTTCTACATTTTGGTGAGATTTTTGAAATCCTAGATTTAATCAAGTAGTCAAATTACATGGATCCAGGTTTGAGAACATGATAAATTTTTAATTTTTCCACTGCGTTTGTATCACGAAACCCAATAGATACTAGTTTGGCTTTGGGGATTTTGACCATGATGCCATCAGTAAGTAGTTCTTAAATCTTGGCTTTCAATTTTCCATTGCTTCAGCAAAAACACTCAGCTTTTGTGATCACTTATGTTTAAATGTTGTATTCCTATACATTTATTAGTGTTAGCTAAATGAATGATGCATGACGTGTGCCTATAAAAGAAAAGGGTGACCATGTATGCATGGAGTGGATGTAGAATCATATAATGAAAGATTATGATGACTATAAGAAATAGTGGTTAATACATGCTATCTACATGTATATGATGTATGTATGATTAAAGCTGTAAGTTTTTCCTATATAGTGAACAAACCAATCACAAGCAAGCTCTTATTTCTAACCTTATTTCTCCACGAGGTCATTTAGTCTCTTTTTTAGGTGGGTTTTGAACCTATAGTCATTAGGGGAGTATGGTTCTACTCTCAGAACTAGGCTATTTTGATTTATGTTAGTCAAAACCAAAGGGTAAACTGAGGAACAATACTCAAATGTGCTTGAGATAATCATATGATGTTAATGTGAGGGTTAATTATTAGGCTTTAAATGATGTCCAAATCCTGTATACACCCATATGCGTAGGACCAAGGTCGATTAAAGGGAGTTTGAGTTCTTGCCCCTTATCAATATTCAATATGTTTACTGAGAGTCATGAAAGTATCATTTGATAGTTTATAGTTTGATTTTGCTGACATAAAGGTCCATAATCTAGTTAGGTTCCTAACCCATTCATTTGATCTGATAAGGATAAATGGACGACATCATATAGGTTCTGTCATCGATGGATGTCATTATTTGTTAATTTGCATAGACTATTCAAGCTAGGGTACATGATTCTTATCAGTCCTCATGCTTCAGTGTCACATGAAGTATATGAGAATCATGTAGTCCTGAGTGCAATTTTTTTATGAAAATTAACATTATAATGTCATTCATTGATAGACACTAAAAGGGTCATGTCATTTATGAGTATCATATTAAACGGACAGTGTTATAAAAAGGATAGCATGTATAGCTTGGTGGAATCCTAGTGGATGTTATTATTAGTTTACCTACATGAGTTGAGCCAGGGTGAAAGGCTAAGGGTTCCTTTAGTGAGAATGTCCCCATCTAACTAGGTTTATAGACTTCGATCAGTGAGTCTAGCATTCTTTTGATAACTCAATCACCCCCCCTTATGGATTTAGGTTAGAGACTCTAGTCAGATGAGTCTGGCAAATGCACAAGTAAAGACTAAAGGTGATAATACCATATCTCCATCACCTTATGACTCTAATGAAATCATGTTCACAATGTCATTTAGTATTATTAAGGCTTTTAGGGACTAGTGGTGCACGTGTGATGTGTAGTGAAAATGTAGCGGTGGGGGGCTCTATACAATTGAGTATTGCATAATGAGAAATAGTCATTTTCAAGTTGATATGTCTTACTTAGAAGTCTTTAGTGGATTCACCACTGTCAGTGATCAATCTCCCTTTTGAGATTTTTTTAAAAAGTGGTATGTTTTTATGGGACATTATACGAGTCTTTCCATTTCTAAGGGACATGGCAACTTTACCCAATAGGGATAAATGATTGATCTCGGGGGGATGAGACACTTTTGATTTTATGGTTTCACTACCCAATTTTTAGAAAATTGAGAAAACAAAAGAATAACAATGGGTCACTCAGTGAGTACTATCCCTAGTAGAGATTTTCAGGTTCGAGGGATCGCATCTACTTTTTGACAATTTCTCATTCTATGATAGCTATTGTAACATCCTAGTTTTGGTAATGACAGTTTGTATAACATTCACACAGTACATTAGATAGTGGAAGATAATAAAGTTAAAAATTTAATTATTACATTGCTTTCCTGATAAAATACATATGAAAAGGAAAAGATTATGGAAAAGTAAATCTAATTTGGATATAACTGATCTGTAAGTTTAACATGATCATTCACATAGTTTTCTCTATATCATGAATAATAAGATGATCATGCATGCTTACAGTGATTATTTATGCTATAATGATGATGATATAATGGATGCTTGGGGTCATCACTAGACTGAGAGCATGATGACTCTATTCCAATATATGAACTTTTCACATTATTGATATTTATAATGTGATTTCATAATTTTTGAAATAGAGTATGTAGAATGATTATATGAAATGAACATAACAAAGCATGTATTATTCACATAGCATGCAAGATTGCCAGTCTCATAACACAAGCACAATAGTATTCGCAAGTGCTGGTGATAGTAAAATAAAAAGCAATGTGATAAAAGAAATGAGCTAAAATAATTGTGTGGTCCTCAAACTCAACTAAGCTTCTGTGGGTTTTGAAGCTTTAGCTTTGAGAGATTATCAAGCTTTCCTCATTAAGAGGTTCAAAATGACAACAGAATGATGCTAGATTATGTACTTTTAAAGCATGCTTTAATAAAGATAAGACTTGGTTTGGTGGAAAAGGGATCTAATAACCTAAAAGAATGATAATGGGAAAGCAAAAACTATATAGAAAGTGGTTTCTAGTGCCTTCAATCATACTGATTTTTTGAGTGTGTGTGATTCCACTTACTCTCACACTAAAATAGGATGTGAAAGGGTCTATTTATAGAAAAAATGACGTAGAATAAGGTTGAAAGGGCACAGTTATGTGCACATATCCACTATTTTGTGCATGGCAAAGCTAAGTGCGTGTGGTCATGCACAATGTGCATGTGGTCATGCACCTGGCACATAGCAACATGCTTACACATGCACTTCCACACACACTTTGACTCTTTATGCATACTTTTTGGGTTTTATGCACACTTTTTCAAGGTTGGTTCTTAGGGTTTTTTGGCCTTCCAGATGCATTTCTAGAGTCCATTTTTCCAAATTTAGTATTTCACCTAGGGGCATTTACATGCACTTCTGAGTGATAGACGCTAACCCTTGGGTTGTATTGGACAATTTTAAGATCAATTCTAAAGGTTTTGGAACCTTCTGGACATGTTTCTGAAGTCTTTTTTTTATCAAAATTGATTTCTTATTTTCATAAAGTCGGGTCCCAATCTAACAAAATGCACACTAACCCAACAAGCTAAGTATTTTGAGAGGGGTTTTCTCAAAATAAACCTCTTATTGTTTTGATAATTTATATTTTGTAAGGTCAAGGCATAACTTAATGGCATTGTGATTGATTTTGTACACAGGTGGGATCAGTTACATTTTAAGGTTGCACACTTCTGAGGTGTTACAAACTAGCAGACTCTAGTCATCTTAGGGATTCATTTCATCATTAGACCTTTTTAGGGATAGTCAAATTTGAGGTATGACAAGTATATTAGCAAGTTTATAGCTAAGTTGACCACTATGTGTAAACTAATCTTTAAGCTTTTAAAGAAAAATCAGCCTGTGATATAGGATGATGAATGTCAATAAGCTTTCAAAGCCATTTAGACTTATCTAATGAATTATATAGTTTTACAACTGCTAAAGTCGAGTAAGCCCTTAATTCTATGTTTGATGATTAAAAAGGATGCAATAGAGGCAATGTTAACTTAGGAGAATGAAGAAAGTATCAAACATATGGTGTATTACTTGAGTAACAAGAAGCTCCTATATGAAACTAACTATAGCTTAGTAAAGAAATAGTGTCTGGTTATAATTTATGCGATGAAGAAGCTCTAGCATTACTTTCAATCCTACAGGGTATAAGCAGTTTCTAGAAATGATCCCCTTAAGTACCTTCAACAAACTCCCTTACTCACAAGAAAGTTATCCAAATGGTTAGTACTACTCAATGAATTTAACATTGATTTTATGGAGGTTGTAAAGGGAAAGGTGGTAGCAAAATTTTTAGCTCAAAATCTAGTAGTTGATGAGCAAGAATGAGAGTTAAAATTTCTTGATGAACACTAAGGGGCCATAAAGGTATAACGATGGAAAATGTACTTAACAAGGTTGTTAATAACAAAGGGGCTGGTATTGGTATAATCCTTATCACGTCGAAAGGGGAAATAATCCTGTTGCCTAAAAGGCTTGAATATAAAGTAACAAACAATCAAGCATAGTATGAGGCTTGCATCTTTAGTTTATAAGAATTGCGTAGTGTAGGGGTAGAGGATATTACAATATACAGAGATTCAATGTTGGTAAGAAAATAAGCTTTTAATAGGTGGGAAGTAAAGGAAGACAAGCTACATCTATATTAGGATTATTTGGCCGATATCCTCTACCCCTACACTACGCAATTCTTATAAACTAAAGATGCAAGCCTCATACTATGCTTGATTGTTTGTTACTTTAAATTCAAGCCTTTTAGGCATCGGGATTATTTCCTCTTTCGACATGATAAGGATTATACCAATACCAACTTTTAATAGGTGGGAAGTAAAGGAAGACAAGCTACATCTATATTAGGATTATTTGGCTACTATTTCATTATCTTTTACTCAATGTGAATTTATCATCTATCAAGAGAAGAGAACTAGATAGCTAATGCTCTAGCTACTTTGGCTTTTATATGGGAAAGCAAAAAATAAACAGAGGTCAAGCTCCTAATATTAATAAAGTTGTAAACCCCTTGCTGTGAAGAAATAAGGGTGATGTCATTGAATACTATTGAGAAGCCTTGGTTTCATAATTTACAGTGATACTTGGAGATAGGACAATTCCCTAAACATACTGATAAGAAAGAAAGGATATCTTTGCAAATGATATCCCAGTAACTCATTAGCCATAATGGAATGTTGTATAAAATAATGCCTACGGGTGTCCACTTGAGATGTGTCGATAAAAAGGAAGCCTAAAAATTTATGAAAGCAATTCATGAAGGGATGTGTGGGCCATATATACATAAGATAGTTCTAGCAAAGATAATAGCTCCTAAGGGGGGATCCGGTCCCATTTAGGAATAGGTGGTGTTCTCTCATTGTCCATTTTTTTAAAAGAGTAGGTGCACAGGAAGAAAGAAGTAAAAGAAAAGAGAAGAGAAAGAAGTGAGAAGGAGAAAAAGAAATAAAAAAAAATAAAAGTGTGCTTTTATAGTGGAAAAAAGGGTTAGGTTAGGTTTTTTTCAAAAAAAAAAGGAAAGAAAGGTGAAAATGATGGAAAGAATTTCATCAAGTGCACCTTAAGAATTGAGGTTATTAGATGAAAGTACTCTAGTTGAGTTATTTTTTAAATTGAACAATGTATTGTGTCAAGAGAATCCACAGATTTTAAGGGCTATTTAGGTTGTATCCCTAAAGCTAAGTTGAGAAGGGTTATTTAGGCTATATCCTCGAAGCTTAAGTTGAGAAGGGTTGTTCAGGTTGTATACTTAAAGCCCATAATTGAGAAAGGGTTATTCATCTTTTATCCCTAAAGCTCATGATTAAGAAAGGGCTATTCAATCATTGAAGTCCATATTTCATTTAAGTGGGTGATCAGGCTAGGAAAACCCAAGAGTCTTCATTTTTATAGAGCGACAATCGAGCTAAGAAAACTTGAGAGTCTATGGTTTAGTTGAATAGTGATCGCTCTAGGAAAACATGAGAGTCTGTGTTTTAGTTGGGTGCTAATCAAGTTAGGAAAACTTGAGGGTCTTCATTTCAGTAGAATGGTAATCAGGCCAAGAAAACTTAAGAGTCTTCATTTCAGTCAAGTGATTATCAAGCCAGGAAACCCAAGAGTCTATATCTTAGTTTGGTATTGAATCGAGCTAGGAAAACCTAAGGATTATCATTGTTAAAAAAAGTTATCAATTATTAATAAGTGGCTAATTGGGCTAGGAAAACCTGAGGATCATGGTCACATTCCATCTCTCGAGTGAAGCTCAGGATTCAAGTATGTTGTTTATTATTTTCTTGTGTTATGCATGTGATTTTTTGAAAAATTGTCATTGCATGCATTTAGCTTTTTAAAAAATTAGGGGGCAAACTATAGACACTCGGTTCGATCGACCCATAATAGGGGGCAAACTATAAATGCTCAATTTAGTCAACCTATAATAGAGCCTAATGATGAGAAATGTAAAACTTGATTGCAAGAAAGAAACCCTAAAATCTTCTTAAAAATAAGCTTAAGGGCTAGAAACCCATGAACAAGTCCAAAACCCTTCAAAATTAGTCCAATTCGCCTAGGCCTATCAAGCCCAGTACAAGGTAGGCCAAATAGGTGAATGCCTCTGTGAAGAGGCAATTGCCTCTATGGCAGCTATCGAAGAGGCGATCACCCCATCATATAGGTACTGCCTCTATAGTAACCATTTGCTTATGCATTAAATGTAGAGAGGTTATGGCAGCCAACTTAGTGTGCCCACCTCCTCTACAACTTAGCCTCTAGTCTAAAGCTAGAAAATGCAATGATTGAGGGTAGTAGTAAGGGTATGGGCTAGGGGATATGAATAAAAGGATGAAAAAAGAGAGAAAAGGACTTTTATGGATTTCTTGAAAAAATACTTAGCAAAAAAGAGTTGGAAAGAAAAAAAAAAGAATTCTAAGGAAGAGGAACTAAAGAGGCTCTTAAAGGGAAAAAAAAAAAGAAAGCTTAAAGGTTTATTTACATAAGAAATGGATGGGAAGAATCTTGCATTCAAGTAGAAGATCAACATTCCAAAGCATTTCTGAGGGCTAATATTTTGAATGCTCATTTTTCAGTAATTATCTCAATTCTTTCCAAGCTTGATTCATAGATCTGCATGGTTCTTACTTACTATATAACCTCTAATTTATCCTTTTACTAGCTTTTTATTCAATATCTTGCATTCATTGTTCATAATATGCCCTACTTTTAATGTGATCCATTGAGCTTTAGGTATGGTTGTTCATCTAGCTACCTTTTAATGGCAATGCTTTAATTAAAATGAAAGATCTACCAATTTGAAAGTCATTTAAGACTATCCATAAGGCGATTGACTCTCACTGCCATAAGGCAATCGCCTCTTAAAAAGGCAATCACCTCTTAGAAAGGCAATCACCATTTTAGCAAACTTCATGAGTTCTTTATTTGGCCTAGCTATATTGCTTCATTTCCATGAGGCGATCGCTTCTTTGTAGAGGTGATTACCACCTTGACAAGGTCTTATACGACCTTGTCTTATTTTTTATGTACTATATAGATTTCCCATGCATGTATAGGCCTTAACTACTTAAGTTATCTTTGTATAATCCTCAAAATATTGATTAAATTAAAGTCTAACATTTACCTTTTATAGCCTTGTATATTTGTTTATTTAATAGTTTCTTGACTTGATCTTTGTTGATTATTTACATATAATCTTTATGTGTCTTAAGGAACTAATGTTTTGTTTAGCTTCGGGATTCATCAGTGATTTTTAATCATTAATCATTTATTCCATAAATTAGTTTTTAAGAGGTCTTACTTAAATCAAGCAGTTTATTTTTAGTTTATTTTTGGTTTATTTTCAATGTATTATACTCTTATTTTTTTCAACAAGCATTGTAATTCGTAATCCCTTCCCCATTTGATTTGGAATGTATGGTTGTAAATTATAACTTTTGTTTTATTTATAGTTAATTTTGGGACCAGTCACATGAATTTAATTAATGTGCAAATTCGGGCCTAATTATAAAATGAAATAATTATTTGAAGGACATTGCAATCCATGTGATAACAAAAAAAATCATAAAATAATTAAGGGTAATAAAGTACAAAACGTAAATGGAGACCAAATGTAAGTTTAGTTGGGCATTCAAACACTCATACCCAATTTCTGAACTTGATCTTTGATGATAGCTTCTGGGAACCTCTATGGGATCTAGTTGCTATACAATGAGTCTCAACTTTCATCCAGGTGGTGACTCTTTCTCCGAATAAGCTCGTGACCTATTTTATATTTTCTAGTGGGCCTCGAGCCCACACAATGCCATGGTAGCCAAACACTTAGGCATGACCCAACCACCTAAGTAGTATAGGAAAGGTAGGGGATATTGAGATTAGGAAGACTTTGATTGAATAAAAGTTTTAAAACCTTATATGTGATGAATTTTTACCTTCCAAAGTGTTAGAATAATTCCTACTTTCTTTCATTTTCTTCAATGTCAATTATTTGCTTTCATGATTTTAATAGAAAAAGTATGCTCTTAACATGGTAACAATGCATTCTTGACCTCAGATTACTATAATAATTTTGAGTTTTTAAGCTTTTTATTAAAGGAGATTGAGGTAGTTAGTCAAGTTAAAGCTTGTTAATGAACATGATTATTTAGGAGAATATGGTGTATTCAAGCTTTGCTTGAGGACAAGAAAACATTCAAGTGTTAGGTGCATTATTTAGAGCACTTAATGTGTTAGAATTAGTTGTCATTCTAGTTGCCTTTGTAATCTTTTATTAAATTTTTTTGTAGTTTAAGTATTTGTGTTGTACGACTTGAGTTTATGTTCATTTCTAGTACTTTGGTTTATTTTTGGTTATTTTTATGCATTTAGGTGTTCAAAGAATAGTGATGGAATGAGGCATAAGACTTCTGAAGGCTGTGGAAGTGTCCAAATAGAATTTAAAGTAAAATCTTGCAAGTTTGAGGTTTAGAAGAGGCTCATAGCCATGTCCATAATTACATAGGGCCATGCCTAATTACTAAAATCCTTGGGAAGACATGCACATGGCCATATGCCTAAACACGCATGGTTGTGTGCTCTGCTAGCAACTTTTTAAATTCAAATTATAAAGCGCTGTAAAGGGGGATTTAATGGATTTTCAAAAAAGGAAACATAATAAGAGGCTAGAGGCTAGGGTTTTATATATGTGTAGCCTCCATGAACAAAAGATTATATTCCATTTTTTTATTCTACATTTTTTACAAGTTTTTATTTTTCTTTTTATCATCAAAGACTAGTGCTTGTTTATATTGATTTTTGAGATTGAGGAACAAAGATTGAAGAACAATAGCCTTCTATTATCAAGGGGATTTTTAAATACTTGTTATTATTCATGTCTATTTTGATTAATGATGATATTTATTTTCTTTTATTCCTCTTTTTTATCTCTTATTACCAACATGATTAGCTAAGTTCTTGTAAGGGTTCTTATATCAATTCAACTATGTAACAATTGCAATTAAACCTAAACCATTAATATCAATCCATTGGTTATTATTGAACTTAATGCCTTCATATGATTAATCACCCTTTTATTGAATCTACATAATAAAACTTGATTGAGAGATAGGTTCCACTGGATATAAACAATAACCTATTAAATGCTTTCATAGTTGAGAGACATTAAAGCAATTAATATTGATTAAGGGTTGGAGCTTTAAACTGGGTTAACCAACACTTAGTAAATGAAAGTGATAAATTTAAGATGTTAATTTACTTGATTAATTGTGGGTTTGTGTCATGGCCCAAATCAAGAGTCATAACCAACATTAGGGAATGAGAATTCTTTCGAATCTGGAACCCATAACAAGCCTTAAAAGAATAAAAGCATACAATAAATAAATAAAATATGCACCAAAATTAAAATCTTAAATCAATATAAAATAAATACTGAAAACATTCTAAATATTTATCGAAAATATAACATGCATTTATTTTGAAATATACTAAAAAATATACCTAACATATACTAAACATTTAATAAAACAATTCATGAATAAATACATATTAAAACATGAATACTCTAAATCGTGCATCTTATATGCGATGTATATATAAGATAATAACTCATAATGCTACGCTCCACGAGACTGGTTCGACTGGTCCGATCCAATAGGCCTCGATCTCAACTCAACTAAAAATAATAATAATAACAATTATAATAAATTTAACTTATACTTATAAGAAGACTCAATCTAGGAATATGAAAACTCATACAAATCCAAAAATTTAGGATCGACCCGACGTCACATTTTACGAGAATTCTACCAAAAATTCGGCAGAACCTCCTCTATAAAATAGACATCTCTCTACTAAAAAGTAAAGCTGATCCTATAAGAAAAACACACTTCTAACACAGAACACTCAACAACTCTGATTGGAACCCCGAGCTGCACAATTCCCAACTGAGGTTCACAAATTCACCAAAAATACATTTAATATAATAAATATATTAAAAACCAAAAATTCCATAAATATCATCAAAATACCAAAATATAATATATTTAAATAATAAAACACCAAATACCATTATTTTCACAATAATTAAATAAAAATCTCAAATAATAATATAATATTAATAAAAATCCAATTTTTCAATAATTCAATATAAAATAGTAAAAATTCACTTTTATATATTTAAATAACTTAATTATATAATGAAAGTAATTAAAAATCCATTTAATCACCAAAATAGTAAATAATATATTATTTAAAGATAATTTTTCAAAAATTAGTAATAATTAATTAAAAATAGTGAATAATTTATAAAAATCATTTTAATATCGTATAAAATCATAAAATCATGTAAAATATATTATTTAACTATAATTTTCACAAAAATCCACAATTAACCTATATTTCCAAAAATCACATAATACTATGTAATTTCCTCAAAAATTTATATAAAATCACAAAAATAATTTTTTCACCATAAATTATTCTAAAATTACTTAAAACATATTATTTAATAGTTTTATCAATAGAATACAAACCTAACATAGAATTCCAATATTTCCATAATACAAAAATATTTCTAAAAATTATATAATATATCCAAAAATTATTTTCTTAATACTAAAATTAATAACATAATATACTAATAATAAATTAATCAAAATTTTATTCAAAATAATTAATTATTCTAATTAACAAAAATTCAATATTTAATATTAAAATAATCGAAATACCCATACATTCAAACTAACTCAAAAAAATTAAAAAAAAATGTTTTTAGCAAGATTAAGCTACCAAGAACAATAACTCAAAAATAAAAATCCACAAATAAATCAATAACTATCTAAAAAAATAAAACCCTAAAATCACATAAATAAAAACATGAAATAACTCACAAACTAGGAGGATTGAGCTTGAACCAAGCTCATAATCATCTTAGTCGGAGCTAGAGGAGTCAGTAGAGACCAAGCACATGAGCTGGAGTTGTCGGAGTTATTGTCGATCCACTGTGCATGCTCTCGAGTTGATGAAAAAATGGAGGAAAGAGGAAGAAGCATGCAAGGGGAAGTGAAGAAAGAGAAGAAGAGGTAATGCTAATGGGGCCTAACGATGGTCGTGGTGGCAAGTGAAGATGGTCCAACGATGGAGGAAGAAGCACAAAGGTGGTTATAAGAGAAAGAAGGAAAAAGAAATAGACATAGGAGAAGGGATGTCTTTGTCCCGAAATTTTATATATATATATAGCATGTAAAATTACCAAATTTCCCTCCTTTTAAGTTAAAAATAAAATAATAATAATAATAATAATAATAATAATAATAATAATAATAATAATAATAATAATAACAACAACAATAACAATAATAATATTATTAATAACAATAATAATAAATACAATAATATTAATAAAAACAACACCAATAATAATAATAATATTTATCTCACATAAATTCAATTATTTTTATGTAAATAATTCCTCAAAATAATATACGTAAATATTAATAGCAATTTAACAACAATAATATAAAATAAAATTTAAAATTATTAACACTGCATATCTCAAAATAAAATTATTTAATTTAAAATATAGGGTCATTACAATCTCCCCTCCTTATAAGAATTCATCCTCGAATTCAAGGAAAAGAAAACAGAACAAGAGTCAACAAGGACAGAGATAGGGATAAGAAGCTCGCATCTCTACTTCAGTCACCCACATATGCTCCTCTTAATCACAGCAACCTTCTCTGCAGCATCCTGAACCATCTCAGGTCCAGTCAACGCTCTCTCCCTAATCTCATCCTAACTCTGAGGGAATCTACACTTTCATCCGTACAAAGCCTCATATGGTGCCATCCCAATACTGATATGGTAGCTATTTTTATAAGCAAACTCCACAAGTGGTAAATGATCATCCCAGCTACCTCATAGATCCAAAACTCACATCCTCAATATATCTTCAAGTGTCTGGATCATCCTCTTAGACTAACCATCTGTCTGAGGGTGAAAAGTAGTACTGAAATCAAGCCTAATGCCCATGGCTTCTTACAACTTCTATCAAAATTGAGAGGTGAACACTAAACCTCTATCAGATACAATGGATATAGTTACTCCGTGAAGGCACATAATATGCTTAACATACATCTTTGCTAATCTAGCTATAGAATAAGTAGCTTTCACAAGCAAGAAATGAGCAAACTTGGTTAACCTGTCCACAATCACCTAGTTGGAATCGTATCCATCCTTAGAATAAGGTAAACCAACCAAAAAATCCATAGCAATTATCTTCCATTTCCACTCAGGAATAGGAAGTGGCTGAAGCATCCTATAAGGCTTTTGATGTTCAGCTTTCACCTGTTGACACGTCAAACACTTAGCAACAAAATCAGCTGCATCCTTCTTCAATCCATCCCACTAGTATAAGTCTCTGATACTGTGGAACATCTTAGTGACATCAGGATGAATGCTGTAGGCTATAGAATGTGTTTCCTCAAGGATCTCTTCTCTCAAATTATCCACATCAGGAATGCACAACCTACCATTGATCCACAAAACACCATCATCATCAAGTGTTAAATCAATGAACTTCCCCAGATGAATATTCTCTACAAGCTCTACAAGAATAGGATCTCAACCCTAAGCTATGTTAATCCTATCTCTTAATACATATCAAACTCTAAATTGAGCTAACAGTCCTCTAAATCTACTCATTATCATCATCAGATATTGATCCACTAACTAATGCAACTCTTGGATCAACAGTCTCCTCTCCACACTGATGTGAGCAAGACTAACTGAAGACTTCCTACTCAAGGCATCTGCTACCACATTAGCCTTGCCTGGATGATAAAGAATCTCACAATCATAGTCCTTCAAGAGTTCTAACCATCTCCTCTACCTCAGATTCAGATCTCTCTGCTGAAAAATGTACTTAACGCTTTTGTGATCAATGAAAATCCCACAAGTCACCCCATACAAATAATGTCCCCAAATCTTAAGAGCAAAGATCACTGCAACCATCTCTAGGTTGTGGGTAGGATAATTTTGTTCATGCTTCTTTAACTACCTTGAAGCATAAGCTATCACCCTACCATTATGCATCAACACACAACCTAGGCCAACTTAAGAGGCATCACAATACACTGTGAACTTATCTACTCCATTAGGCAAAGCCAAAATTGGAGCTATGGTCAATTTCTCCTTTAGCAACTGAAAACTGTTCTCACAACCATCTGACCACTCAAACTTCACATTCTTTTAAGTAAAGTGAGTCTTATGAGCTACAATTCTGGAAAAATCCTGCAGAAATCTCCTATAATACCCAACTAAACCTAGAAAATAATGAATCTCCCTAACTATCATCGGTCTAGGCCATTCAAACACTGCCTTAATCTTCTGTGGATCAGCCTAGATACCATCTTTAGATAGCACGTGTCCAAGGAATGCAACACTCTCTAACCAGAAATCACACTTCGAGATTTTAGCACAAAGCTAATATTCCTTCAATGTATGCAGTACAGCCCTCAAGTGATATACATGATCCTCCATACTCTTCGAATACACCAGTATATCATTAATGAAGACTACCATAAACTGATCCACATATAGTCTAAATACCCTGTTCATCAAATCTATGAAAGCAGTTGGTGCATAGTCAACCCAAATGACATCACTAGAAACTCATAGTGACCATATCGAGTGCGAAATACCATTTTAGGAACATCAGCTTCACTGATCCACAACTGATGATAACCCAACCTCAAATCAATCTTAGAAAAGAACTATGCACCCTAAAGTTGATCAAATAAATCATCTATCCTCAAGAGAGGATACTTGTTCTTCACTGTCACCTTGTTTAGCTCTCTATAGTCTATTCATAGTCTTAGGGTACTATCCTTCTTCCTAACAAATAGGACTGGTGCACCCCAAGGAGATACACTAGGTCTAATGAAACTCTTGTCCAACAATTCCTATAACTATTCCTTCAACTCTTTCAACTCTACAGGAGCCATTTTATAGGGAAGCATTAAAATAGGAGTGGTGCCTAGAACTACATCTACACAGAACTCAATCTCTCTATGAGGTGGTAAACCTAGAAACTCCTCAGAAAAAAATATTAGGAAATTCACAGGAAATAGGAACATCTATGAGTGATAACTTCTCTAATAAAGTATCCCTGACTAATGCCAAATATCCCTAACAACTCTTCCTCAGCATCTTCCTAGCCATGATAGTGGAGATGAGATTCTAAGTTGCAGAACTCTTATCACCCACAAACTTAAGCTCTTCTTCATCTAGAATATTCAAAATCACCTCTTTATTCTGATAATCCATAATGGCATAGTGTTGAGATAACCAATCCATACCCAAAATCACATCAAATTCCATCATATCCAACAACACCAATTCTGCTGGCAACTCTCTACCTCCTATAAACACTAGACAACCAGAAAGAACAATGTTAGTGTCCTTAATAGATCCTCTCATAAGGTCCTCTACATATCTACCAAGTTGAAGAAACTATTTAGTATAGTCCTTGATAGATCTATCACCTCTAGTGATGCTTGTCAACTAAAGTTTGTAACTCATACAAAGTGGCTCTGGGTAGAATCTCCTCATAAATCGCTCTCTGAACTATATCCAAGTCATCGTCATCATGTATGGCTAGATCATCTGAATCAACCAATCCAGGGTTGGTCCCTCTATTCACAACTCTACGATCATGATTCGCTGGTACTCGGTGTGAGTTGTCTGAGTCCTCGTCTTAATTGCATGAAAGAATCTAATAGATCTAACATCCCATTGAAAGCTATATGACCAACTCTAGCATAAAATAGTGCTACCTCAAGGTTAAACATACCCTACTGATAAGCAGGCTGAATCAGTGGTGCAATTGGAAGTATCAGAGCATCCTTATACACAGGCTCTATAGGTTCCTCATCTTATAGCCCTTGTTGTCTACGGTGACCTGTCGCTCCTTGAGGTCTACCTCTACCTCGACCTTTGCACCTCACTAGTGGCTTAGGAGGTAAAACCTCATCCTAAAAAGATTCATCATCCTCGGCCTCAATGACCAGTGGAGCGACACACGCTTACCTCTTCATTTTGAAAAGACAAACCAGAAAGATTTAGACAAAATAGACAAGCTAGCGGTTACGCGGAATACTAAATCAAGGAAAACTTATCGAAGACATACTTAAACCTAATTAACTGCAGTAGTTTCAAAGAAAATAGCTTTGAAAACCTAGGGCTCAGATACAAACCATGCTCTGATACCAACTTTGTCATGACCCAAATTGGGAGTCATGACTGATGCTAAGGAATGGGAATTCTTTCCAATCTAGAACCTGTAGCAAGCCTTAAAAGAATAAAAGCATGCAATAAATAAATAAAATATGCACCAAAATTAAAATCTTAAATCAATATAAAATAAATACTAAAAACATTCTAAGTATATATCGAAAATATAACATGCATTTATTTTGAAAAATATACTAAAAATATACCTAACATATACTAAACATTTAATAAAATAATTCATGAATAAATACATATTAAAATATGAATATTTTAAATCATGCATCTTATATGCGATATATATATAAGATAATAACTCACAATGTTGCGCTCCACAAGATTGGCTCGACTGGCCCGATCCAATAGGCCTCGGCCTCAGTGCAACTAAAAAAATAATAATAACAATCAGAATAAATCTAACTTATACTTCTAAAGAGACTCAATCTAAAAATATGAAAACTCAGACAAATCCAAAAATTTAGGATCGACCCGACGTCATATTTTACGAGAATTCTACTAAAAATTTGGCAAAACATCCTCTGTAAAATGGACATCTCTCTACTAAAAAATAGAGCCGATCCTGCAAGAAAAACACACTTCTAACACAAAACACTCAACACCTCTAAGTAGGACCTCAAACTACAGAATTCCCAACCGAGGTTCACAAATTCACCAAAAATACATTTAATATAATAAATATATTAAAAACCAATAAATTCCATAAATGTCATCAAAATACCAAAATATAATATATTTAAACAATAAAACACCAAACACCATTATTTTCACAATAATTAAATAAAAATCTCAAATAATAATATAATATTAATAAAAATCCAATTTTTCAATAATTCAATATAAAATAGTAAAAAATTCACTTTTATATATTCAAATAACTTAGTTATATAATGAAAGTAATTAAAAATCCATTTAATCACCAAAATAGTAAATAATATATTATTTAAAGATAATTTTTCAAAAATTAGTAATAATTAATTAAAAAAATAAATAATTTATAAAAATCATTTTAATATCCTATAAAATCATAAAATCATATAAAAATATATTACTTAACTATAATTTCCATAAAAACCCACAATTAACCTATATTTCCAAAAATCACATAATACTACATAATTTCCTCAAAAATTTATACAAAATCACAAAAATAATTTTGTCACCATAAATTATTCTAACATTACTTAAAACATATTATTTAACAAGTTTATCAACAAAATACATACCTAACATAGAATTCCAATATTTCCATAATACAAAAATATTTCTAAAAATTATATAATATATCCAAAAATTATTTTCTTAATACTAAAATTAATAACATAATATACTAACACTAAATTAATCAATTTTTTATTCAAAATAATTAATTAACCTAATTAACAAAAATTCAATATTTAATATTAAAATAATCAAAATAACCATACATTCAAACTAACTCAAAAAAATTAATAAAAAAATGTTTTTAGAAAGATTAAGCTACCAAGAACGATAATTCAAAAACAAAAATCCACAAATAAATCAATAACTATCTAAAAAAATAAAACCCTAAAATCACATAAATAAAAACTTGAAATAACTCACAAACTAGGAGGATTGAGCTTGAACCAAGCTCATAATTGTCTTGGCCGAAGCTAGAGGAGTCGACAGAGACCAAGAACAAGAACTAGAGCCATCAAAGTCATCATCGGTCCACTGTGCATGCTCTCGAGTTGACAAAAAAATAGAGGAAAGAGGAAGAAGCAGGTACGGAGAAGTGAAAAAGGAGAAGAAGAGGTGATGCTAATGAGGTCTAGCAATGGTCATGGTGGTAGGTGAAGGCAATCTGACAATGGAGGAAGAAGCACAAAGGTGGTTATGGGAGAAACAAGGAAAAAGAAATAGACATGGGAGAAAGGAAGTCTTTGTCCCGAAATTTTTTTATACATAGTATGTAAAATTACCAAATTGCCCTCCCATTAAGTTAATAATAATAATAATAATAATAATAATAATAATAATAACAACAACAATAATATGATTATTAACAATAATAATAAATAAAATAATATTAATAAAAAAAATAATAATAATAATATTTATCTCACGTAAATTAAATTATTTTTGCATAAATATTTCCTCAAAATTATATACATAAATATTAATAGCAATTTAACAATAATAATATAAAATAAAATTTAAAATTATTAATACTGCATATCATAAAATAATATTATTTAATTTAAAATACAGGGTCATTACAGTGTATCTGAGAGAACAACCTACGATTTCTTAAATACCTTCAAATTGGATTATGGTTAGGTATGGCTTAGGTACTAATTGATCTTTAGAAATAGTTGAATTGATAATATGAACCCTAGCTTTTTAAATTGATTGTTACTTATTATAGATTTACTTTGTTTAATTTTAGTTGATTTAAAAACACCATTTTTGGTTGTTTAAATAAATAAAATGCAACTAGTATTGTAATACTCAATTTACAATCTTTGTGGGATCAATATTTAATTACTACTTGTACGATTTCGTATGCTTGTGGATACACATCAAAACTCTATAGGAATACTTATAGGATTGGATATACATATTGAATGACTTCTTCCTCATCATCATCACATATTAAATTTGTTAAGTCTTCATATGATCCTACTCTTTCTATTTCCAAACCTCTTGAGACTCAAGCCTTCGAAGCTTACAAGTCTTATGTGTCCAATGATAAGGGCAAATCTTAGAAGACTCAACTTTCATTGACACAAAAGGCTAAAGTGCAAACTAAAAAGCCTCAACCTAGGCATGTTTACATGTACACTAGACATAACACCTCTAAGCATGCTTCATAACCATCTCACAATACATAATGCCATTGTTAATATATGTCATACTCTTCATATATGGCACAAAGAACTTTTAAAAAGTCCACACAACCATAACACAAAAGGCTTGTCTCATACACTAGATAATCATATATTCTTAGAAGAAATAGATTTGTAAACGTTTAATGTTTTTATTACATGACCAAAGGTCACACTAGTAATGTGTACTTCTATAGAAGACTACACGTGAAATTACTTCCTTTGGATTACTTTGAGACTAACCAAACTAGACCAACAAAGGTTTGGGTTCAAAAGAATGCTTGAATTATATTATCTAGGTGTGCTTAAAGTCCATAAAAGCTAGAAGCCAGTGGTATCTTGATAGTGGATGTTCAAGACACATGATGGGAGATAAGGAACAATTCAAGAAGCTTGATACTAAGGATGGAGGATATGTCACTTTTAGGGACAATTCCAAAGGAAAGATAGCATACATTAGAGAAACTAGTAACCCCTAATCTTTATCTATTCATCATGTTTTGCTTATTGATGGCCTTAAGCATAATTTACTTAGCATTAGTCAATTGTGTGACATGGGAAATAGTCACCTTCTATCCTAGAAATTGCTTTATTCATAGTTTACATGATAACAAAGTAATTTTTAGTGGTGAAAGATTTGACAATGTTTATGTCATTAACTTGAGTAAAGTTAATAACAATGGCATTAAATGCCTAATGTCTATTTCACATGGCACATGGACTTAGTCTATAAGATTAGGACATGCAAACTTTGAGTTATTCGATGATCTTAGTAGACATGAATTTGTGGTTAGATTACCTAAACTCAAGTTTACTAAGGACAAGCCTTGTGATGTTTATCAAAAGGAAAAATAATCTAAATCTTCCTTTAAGCTTAAGAATGTAGTGTCCACTTGAAGGCCAATTGAACTTATTCATATGGATTTATTTGGTCCTACTAGAGTTGCTAGTCTTAGTGGTATGCACTATGCATAGGTATTGGATAATTGTTACTTTATAGACACTTGGGTGTGTTTTCTTACTCATAAGAATGATGCTTTTAAAGATTTTAAAAGTTTTTAAAAAAGAGTTAAAAAAGAAAATGTATTTTGTATCTTAACTATTAAAAGTGATCATGGAATCAAAATTAAAAATGAATTTTTCAAAACATTTTTGCAATGAAAATGGTAGTCCATATACTTTTTCTTCTCTTATAACACCACAACAAAATGGAGTTGTTGAAAGAAAAAATAGGACTCTAGTGGAAATAGCTAAACTATGTTTTATTAGTGTAATTTACCTTTATAATTTTAGGCAGAAGTCGTTAACACTTCTTACTACATAGCAAGTTGAGTTTTTAAATAGACTAATTTTAAACAAAACTTCTTATGAGCTTTGTAATAATAGAAAACCTAAAATTTCATATCTTAAGAGTATTTGGATACAAGTGCTTCATATTAAACACCAAGGGTAATCTTAGGAAATTTGATTCTAAAGTCGATGAAAGAATTTTTCTAGGCTATAAACCACTAACAAAACATATATAGTCTTTAAAAAAAGAACTCTAGTAGTTGAAGATCAATGCATGTTGTATTTAATGAATCAAACTCATTTAATCCTAGAAAGGATGTTTGTAGTGTTAATGATATTGTAGATGAGCTTATGGATATGAACATTCAAGAAGGAAATGCTAGCAAACCCTTAGAGCTAGAAGGTCCTACAAAGGAGGGCAATGAGTGTAAGCACCCAATTTCAGGATGCAATTATGCACAATTGCAACGTAAGCCCCTATGATGAAATTCATTCAAAAAAATTAAATTTGGTTGTCAATTTTCTGGATTTTAGGGACTAAATTGCAACATTTTTAGGATTTGATTACAAATAAATCCATTTTTTAGGGTCTTTTGGTAATTAAAAGTAAAAAAAAAGGTTGGCATTTAGTGTCGATTAGCATTAGTGTAATGCCAATTGGCATTGTGTAATGCCGATCAAAATTACACAATGTTGATCAGCATTGCACAATGTCGACGCGTAAAAGTCCCATTTTTCAAATTTTTACATATTTTTTCTTATTTTTTTTATCAATTTTTTAGTATTTTGATTGGTTGAAAATTCAATTTTATCTTTATTATTATCTACTAAGGTTTTTAAATGCATAAGTTTTTTGAAATAAAAAAAAATGCTATCATCAGATGCGTCTGTTCCTCTAAAGGAGGAAGTCAATACGCAGGTAGAGTCTGCATTTAAAAGTAGAGTCTGCATGCGTACAAGAAAAAAAAAGAAAAAGAGGATTTTTTTACTTATAGACAGACGGAGAGAAATACACACACACAGAGACTAAAAATCCTAACTGCACAAAAAAAACCCTAAAATCCAAACACTACTGAAAATGCCCTTTCCAGTCCAAAATCAATAATAATTCAATTTCAACAGTGATAATCCAATCTGAGGGGCTAAAAAAGGGCATTTACACAGCATCTAAAATTATTAGTGTTCTTTTCTATTTCATTCTTTTATATTATTTTCTTTTTGTAATTTTTCTTTTATTTTTTTTGTTATTGTCTTGATTATTTAATTTCACTACTAATCTAATTATTTCTGTGTTTTTGTTTTAATGTGCGAATGTGGATTGAGGAGGATACTGCTTGTGTTTAAATGAATAGAAGATCCATGGAATGCCATGGAATAATCTGTACTATTTTCTAGTATATATTAGGGTTTTAATTTTCATTTTGCCTTTTATGTGTTCTGTGTAGTTATTTTAATCCATGGATGTATAATTGTTTAATTTTACATTTTGTACGTAGTTTGTAATAGCCCCAGTAATGGAAATAGTGAAAGATTTAATTTTTTGCACTTTAAAATTAATTAGTAAAACTAGGTTCACTGGGTAATCTTTTTATAAAATTAATGGTGGCTTTAGTTAATTAGGGTTTATATGTAAATAAATTAGGTTTTTTTTTAGAAATCATATATGAATGTGTTTTGATTTTATTTTGCTATGTTTTTTTTATGTTTTTGAGCTTTTTTATATTACTTTGGGCCCCAAGCCCACGCTTAGGTTCAACTCACTTTAAATAGGCTTAAAAATGGTTTAGGACTTTAAATAATTAAAATTAACTTAGGCCCATTAGGTTAATTATATTTTAGGCTCGCTTAGTTAATTAAAACTTATTTAGACTTAGCTCATCCCACTTAAATTCATTTCTTTTAAAATAAATAGACCTAGGCCCACATTTCACTTAAAATAAAACCAAGTTAGACTTAGGCCCACTAATTTACTTTCCTTTAAAATTGAATAGACTTAAGCCCATTTCTTAGATAGAATAAAATAAATAGATCTAGGCTCACTAATTAATAAGAATGTAGGTCCATCTTTAGTCCATTTCCCACTTGCAAATAAAATGTAAATCTAGCTAACTTTTTAAAATTAACATAGTTTGGACTTAGGGACAACGCAATCTTGAGTGCATTTTTTATGTGTAACTTTATTGACTAGATGTCTAGGGTTAGATGGATGTCAAATAAGGTTTAAATAAAATTGAATATAATTAGAGGACGAAATAATCATTTATAAAATTATTCTAAATGAACACGAGACTAAGAGAAGTTAGTATTATGTATCCTGAATCTCCTGATTGTGGTTCTAATTTTCTTTTAAAGAATCGAGTACCACAAATCAAATTGTCCCAGTTATTACCCTGGATGGCGACTCCTCTTCTCCACGCTATGACTTTGTGACATAGTAGTGTGTTCCCTAAGGCCTTGAGCCTAAACAGTGTCGTGGTTGCTAAAATCTTAGACGTGTGCTAAACCCCGCTGTCTACAATGAGGAGATGCCTTAACTTACTTTGAAGTATGAACTCTTAAACGAATGGCAATTCAGAAAGGCTCATCCTTAAGATCTCATTATTTATGACACTATAAAAATGGTAATTACTAGATCTCAACTTATGTTTATTATAAATTTAGCCTTCATCTCTTAATTTGAAGCCAAATATGTTGATGATGCTTTGAATGATGAGTTTTGGGTACTTACTATACAAGAAGAATTAAATCAATTTAAGAGAAACAAAGTGTATAATTTTATTCATAGACCTAAACATTATCCTATTATAGGCACCAAGTGGGTGTTTAGAAATAAGATGGATAAATAAGGCATTATAACTAGGAATAAAGCTAATTAGTAGCTAAAGCTTATAATCAAGAAGAAGGCATTGATTATGGTGAAACCTTTGCTCTCATTGCAAGGTTAAAAGCTATTAGGATGTTGCTTACTTTTGCATCTTTCATGAATTTTAAACCTTATCAAATAGATGTGAAATGTGCTTTCCTAAATAGTTTTATTCAAGAGAAGGTTTATGTTGAAAAACCTTTAGGGGTTTGAAAGTTTGAATTTCCTAACCATGTCTTCAAGCTTTCAAAAGCTCTATATAGATTAAAATAAGCTTTGAAAGCTTGGTATGATAGGTTGAGCAACTTCCTTTTGGAAAAATGACTCTTAAAAGGTGAAGTTGATACAACCTTATTCATAAAGCAATCCAAATATGATTTATTAATTGTGCAAATTTATGTTGAAGATATAATATTTGGTGCTACTAATCATTCTTTATATGAGGACTATAATATTTGGTGCTACTAATCATTCTTTCTATTAATTATAATTTACAATAATATTTATTTAACTATGAACTATAAAAAATTAATTAAATACGTTTAATTTAAATAAATTTATTTGTTATTAGTTATTTTTAATAAAGGTAAAAAAATCTAAATAAATATAAATATAAATCAGCTATCAGTTGATGAGAAAAAGTTTCAAAATATAGCTTATCAAATTAGCAGCTGTTTTGAATAAAATCAGTTATCAACTACTGATTTGAAGTTTTACCAAATATCTAAATTATAGTTGATTGAGAAAAAAACTTTTATCAGCTATCTTAATCAACTAAACCAAACGCTCCCTAACTATAATAACTTAGCTTATGAGTTAACATTTATTCCATTTTATATATTGTTATGAAATCAATAACTTTTCTTTTTTTAAAATTAGTTTATACGTTTATAAGTTTTTTTTATTTATTTTTTTTATTTCAATTGATGCAGTATGTTTCAAAAAAATTTGTTCGAATGTATGGAGATAAATTACCTCCCAAAATCACACTCAATGTTCCTAATGATGAGCGGTGGACAGTCAATCTTATAAAGTGTGAAGATGAACGTTTCTTTGAAAATGATTGGAAAAACTTTATGGAATATTATTCCATTTTGCAAGGGCAGTTTATAGTTTTCCAATATAATGACAATAATTATAGTTTGAATTGAAAGTAAAACTAAAAGTAATATATCAACAATAAATAGCCAATTAGTTAAAAATTAAAATAATAAAGTAACGTAGAAAATTGAATTGATTATTAATTAAAAATTGAAAAAATAAGTTAATAAATGGCAACTCAAATATATGATATTAAAATCAATTATAATAATAAATGGCTATTAATAATAAAGGTATTGAACTTTTAAATTATTTTAAAAAAATCAATTGCAATAATAAATAGCTAATTAATTATAAAGATAATAAATTTTTCAAATTTTTTTTTTGTTATGTACTCCAATTGGATTCAGATACAGGTTAAATGTTTCAAATATGCTAAAATATATATATATATATATATCTATCTGTGTGTATGTGTGTGTTTTCATAATTAATTTATTATTATTTTAAATTATTAAAATATTCATTAAAATTTATAAAAAAAAATAAATCACAACCCATACATCATGTGCAATTGTTATACTATTGACCTCTGTTTATATTACAATATGCACCACACTTGTATTAGCAAAACACACCCTCTTTTTTTTTTAAAACGATTTTGCTTTTATATATATATATATATATATATATATATATATATATATATATTTACCATGTCATTCTACACGTCCAAATCTAGCAAATTTGGAAGCATTGTCTGTTTCTTTTTTCAACAGATTCCATATGCTAGAAATAAAGGGCCTTTATATTTATATTTTTATTTTTATTCTAATTATTTTTTAAAAAATTAATATAATTGAAGAAAGTATTTTTATTTATCAAAAAAATATTTTTTTATTTTATTAATTACAATAGTTTAATGTAATGTTTTATTCATAATTTTAATCAAAATAAAATTTTTATTTATTAAAAAATCATTTAATTTTTTAGTTTTTAATTATAATAAATAAACTTTTACTTGATTTTTTTATTTTTAGTTAAATAATATAGTTTTATTACTTAACTAATGTATGTTTTTTTTTTTTTGGGAAAACTTAAATAATGTATGTTTATAAGATAAAATATGTAGGGTTATTACTTAAACAATACATATTCATTAACTTTTATGTGGAGGTTCATTGATTTTCACTTACATATTTAATGAAGCCTCAGGTGAAAATTAATGAACATGCAAGTTTGTTGGTTTTCACCTACATGTTCATTGACATTCATTTGCAGGTTCATTCAACTTCACATGCAAGTTCATTCAGATTCATCTGTTGGTTCACTTTCAATCTCATTAAAAAATTTTAAAGTATTTTTTATTTATCAAAACATTTTCTTTTTATTTTATTAATTATAGTTGTTGAATTTAATTTTTTATTCATGATTTTAGTCAAAAAAAATTTTATTTGTTAAAAAATTATTTAATTTTTTTAATTATAATAAAATAGAGTTTTACTTGTATTTTTATTTTAGTTAAATATTAAAGTTTCATTATTTAGATAACATTGGTTCATAAGATAAAACATATAAGTTCATTAGATTAAAAAAAATAAACAATTGAATTTGACAAACAATAAATTAAAATTATGATGAACCACTGAATAATAGCAAATAAACATTTACATTACAACAAATGAACAAATATGCACAAATATGAAGTTATAACATTATAAAATAAACATTAAAAAAAAAAAAAGCACACCCAATTGGCAATAACCAATAACAAAATGAGAATGCTTTTGAGAAACTGAATTCCAAGAACCAGTGCCAAGTTTCCAGCTTTAGTGAAAACAAGTGTACTTCTGGATAGTAAAGATATGGGAACTGCGACTATAACAAGCAAAGGCATTCCTGACAAACAATATGCAAAGGGTGTCCAAGAGATGTTGATTTTGTTATGTCAAGAAACAGCCACAAATGTGACAGATTTTATTTTACATCTTCGAGGAAGGCAACATGAGAAGACTTTTGAGAAACTGAATTCCAAGAACCAGTCACCCAGTGCCAAGTTTCCAGCTTTAGTGAAAACAAGTGTACTTCTGGATAGTAAAGATATGGGAACTGCGACTATAACAAACAAAGGCATTCCTGACAAACAACATGCAAAGGGCGTCCAAAAGATGCTGATTTTGTTATGTCAAGAAACAGCCACTAATGTGACAGATTTTATTTTACATCTTCGAGGAAAGCAACATGTGGATGCTTGTGGGGAAGCTGAAAACTAAGGAACAGCGCTTGGAAAGTAATGTCTCCCTTGCTTCAGCAGCAACTACTGCACCTCTTGTGTCTTCACTAACAAGACCAAGACGAAGACCAATACCAAGTAAGCTAATTGTAATACAAGTTGTGCTAGTGAGGAAATCATGGGCAATCATCTTAATGGTAGCAAGATTTGAAAAGAAAAAATGTTTCTTAAGTGTGATGGATCTTAATTTATATTGCAATATGGACAATAATCCATCATATAATTTGCCATTGTGCCGGACTATGAGCTACTATGTTCTAAAACCATAAAAAAAGTCTTGATTATGGAGTGCAACTTTGTACTTTGCTTGTCCTTAAAAACTCTAATAAGTTCTCGATAAATACAAGCCTTTGTCCTGAAATATTTAGAAATCCAAAAATTTGTTTTTTTTTTTCCTTGAATTTTTTTAATGCAAATTGGTGCAGAGCTTCCCAAACTACATCATACTTGAAAAATGAAAAAAACAATTTTTATCGATGAAAAATGTAAGGACCATGATATATATATATATAGAGAGAGAGAGAGCTTAAATCTCATTATTTTTTTTCCTGAAGTCCCATAGTATTATGAATGTACTGATGATGAACACTTAAGATTGTTTCGGAAAATATTGGTTTGGAAAATATTTTTCAAAGAAAATAAGTGAAAAAAAGATAAATTGTTAGTTAAAGGAAAATAACTTTAAAATAATAGAAAATAATTTTCCATTTTAACAACACCCTTTTCAATACCTTTTCTAATCATCCATTGTTTTTCAATGTTGCAATCAAATATTGAAATTCTGAAAAAAAATATTTTGTAAAGACAATCTTTTTCGTAAATAAATGGAGTTTAAATCTCTTTTTTTTTTTTTTTTTGTTGTTGTGTGTGTGTTTTTTTAACATTATTTTCCCTTTCAACATTCAAGATAAAAGCGAGTTCATAACCCACTTAGCAGCAAATACGCGACATATCTTCTTATCTTTGATCTTTTATTTTTCAATTTTAAACGCCTTTTAATGGGATTTATTAGAATACCCATTAAACAGCCAAAAAAAATAATTAATAATTTGAGATGGATGGAAAAGAAAAAATGAGTCATAATTTTAATATAAAAGATAATAAAATAATTGGACAGGATGGTACATACGTGATTGAAGCTTCCACTATATGCATATTTAGTAGAGTTTTGTCAAAAAAAAAACCCGAAAATTTTGGTAAATTGTCAATTGATTTATCAATTTGAAGAAAAAATTACTAAAAAAAATATAAAAAACTTACGGATTTATCCTGCTTGCTAATTCCTAAAATTCAATAATAACTGTATTACTAGTCAAGAACATAATCGCAAAGATGAAAACTCTTTTTAGTTCATAATCTAAATATCTTATTTGCAGAGAAAAAATAAGAGATACTTTCCACACAAACATATTTCTCTATATTTCCTTTTTTTTTTTTAATTTCCCATACTTCAAAAAACCAATTAATTTTATCAATTAAAATAAATGTAATTATATATAAAATGGATTCAGATTCAACACAATTAATTATTATACTTGGTATAACAACAATGGTTTATGCTATAGCTGCAATATGCTTATTATATATATGAAATTTTATGGTTTTCTTGACATGGCCATTAAGTTCCCAATGTGGAGCCTACTATGTGTCAAGAGGTAACATTTTGTAATCATAGAGGCATTTTAGACATTTTATATTTATGTTATTTTATGTAATTCTAGAGGTGTAATGGGTGGAACATTATGACATCTACTCCTACCAACCCCTATTGTGCTCCTTATACTCTTTAGTGCGGAGTAACTAGTCATCAAAGGCTCAAGGCCGGAGATCTAGTCACTATAGATGCTAGGTGTGTGCACTTCTCTTGGGTAGGTTCTCCCTACCTATACCTTGGGGAGCACAGTATCTGAATTGATGTACTAATCTCTTTAATGAATAACAAAAGTAGCCCAAGTACATTCATTTATTGTGCCTTATCGATTGTGCTTATGCTTGTGCCTATAATTGTACTTGCTTTGCTTTTACCCATTGGGCTATTATATTGGCTTTGAAGTCTTGACTCGGATACTAATCTATTGTTCTTTGTGCTTTTATAGAATTACTAGTCCATCCCTGAGAATGGCTTATTAGAAGGTGTTCTAAACAGGCGCTGCATGATCCCATTTTGTGAAGTGATAATTGCATTTTACTGTTAAAATTTACACTCTTTAGTCACTTTTTAATTTAATAACATTTCATTTTAGTTACATAATTTTCCATTTTATGCATAATAATTAATAAATTTAGCATTTAGAAAATCTTAGGATATTTATATAAAATATAGACATAATCATGCATTAATCAAATAAATTAGGAGTTTTATATTATCTATCTAATTTTTGTATTCTTCTCACTGAGTTTTTATTTTTTTTATAGAAATTAAATGCGTGAAGAAAAGTCAGAGAAAGGAACACAGGTGTGCATTGATCATGCACGGCCATGTGATGCAAATCAGAGCTGTGCTAAACATTGAGAGAAAAGGAGCACAGCTATGTAAGCTAGAGCACGGTCGTGCCATTTTACAAGAGAGAAAGAGCACGGTCGTGCAAGGCTCAACATGGTCACGCCAAATCCAAAGCCAAAAATGGCATGACCATGCACTCATCAATATGGTTGTGCCACATTGAAGAGCAAAAATGGCACGACCGTTCCTTCACTCACACGGCCGTGTGCTCGTTAACACGGCTGTGCAAAGAACTTCATATAAGTGTGCACGGCTGTGCAAGTCTAGCTATGCTTGTACATTTAAGGAATTTCCACTCGAACACATGCATCACATGCAACCCTATTTCTAAGGATATAAGAGCATCTTAAACGGGGGATGCCGGGGGAGAATAGGAGGCAGGAAAGTAGAAAATAAGAGAAAAGAAAAATGAGGGAAGAGAGCAGAAAATATAGCAGACAAAGCAAAATAGAGAGATACAAATAGTTAGAGAAGAGGATTTAAGAAACAAAGACTATTTCTCTAGACTTTTTCTTCTTTTGTATTCATTTATTCTTGTATTTAATAATTTACATTATGTCTAACTAAACTTTTTTAGAGTTTGGATTCATGTAGCCAGGATTACTACTTGTCTAGATATTATTTTATTACAATTAATTATCATCAGTCAATTTCTTAGGTTTTGTTTCATTAATCTTGTGTTTAATTTAGGCCTGATTAAATGCATGCTTATGGATAATTTTATAATAATGAAAGTTGCATGATTTGTTAGCTCATAAAACCTATGATTCTAAGGATCCTTAATCATAAAAGTAGACAAGACCTTAGGGGATTAATAGACTGTTAAGGAACTTAATAAACTTGAGTAATTCATTAGACCATCAGAATAGGTTGTGTTTGTTTTAGGTATGCCTGAGTGACTTTGAAAGAAGCCTTAGGAATTTATGAATAGCCTACCCTTGACTAAGATTTATTAACTGAATTTACAAAATCCTGTAATTCAAGCAAGTGCCTGGTGAATGAATCCAAGCTCTAGTTTTTAAATCCTAAATTTCTTTAAATATAATATGTTTACATTAGCATTTTGTTTATTTATTAATTTAATTTTCCAGTTTAAAAATCATTCATTCTATTAGCTTGTAAGAGGCAAGATCACACTTAGTGCTAGAATTTCTCATCTCCCTGTGGGAACAATACTCATTCATCATCTATTACTTGTAACGAGTTGTACACTTGTGAAAATTGCTTAACAAGTTTTTGGCACCATTGCTAGGGAGATCGATGAATACCTACATTATGATAGACTTTTGTTTCTGCAAGACTAATAGTTTTATTCTTGTTTTATTAAATTGTGTTTAACTTTTTCTTTTTAGGGACCTGATTTTTGTTTATGCAAACAAGGTCCTAGAATCCTAAATTAAAAGAGCTTAATCTAGAGATTGAAAAAACTTGCAAACAGAATAGGAGGAGACAAAAACTTAGAGCAATGGCAGGATAGGGAGCTCCAGCTAGAGCTCTGGAAGAATATGGTGTACCTAGTCTGATGAGAAGCTAGAATTGCATAGTGAAACCCAACATCGAAGCTAATACCTTTAAAATCAAACTAGCCTACAACTATATGGTTTCACAATACCAGTTTATAGGACTTCCTTCAAAGGACCTTAATGCCCACCTGGCTTCATTCTTGGATATATGTGACACCTTCAGGATGAATGGAGTCAGTCCAGACGCAATCAGACTCCAATTGTTTCCATTTTCATTAAGGGATAAAGCCAAGCTATGGTTGAGTTCATTAACCCCAAATTCAATCACTTCATGGGACCTTTTCTCTAAGGCTTTCCTGATAAAGTACTATCCACCTAGAAAGACTACTAAGTATTATCAGGAATTGGCTGGATTTAAGCAACAACATAGTGAATCACTGTATGAAACCTGGGAGAGATTTAAAGATTTATAGAGAAATTGTACTCACCATAGAATTCCAAAATGGTTGTTGATGTAGACCTTTTACCAGGGACTATCAGAATCTTTGTAGATTACAATAGATGCCACTGCTTAAGGCTCTTTTATGACTAAAACACTAGCAAATGCATACACACTTTTGGAGAAGATGGCATCCAATAACTACCAATGACACGGAGAGAAAAACCAACAAAGGAAATTTGCTGGACATTATGAAGTCAATGGTTAAGCATGGTGAATGCCAAATTGGACTCACTTACAAAAAAATTGGAGAAGCTAAATTTTGCAAGACATCCATCTTAAGTACTCTATTGTGAGGTATATGGAGTAGGGCATACTATAGTAGACTGTCAACAAGGCGATCCTTACTCTCAAGGCTGCTCAATTGAGCAACTTAATGCTTTAAACAATTGCAATGGTAGACCCCAAAGGAACCCTTACTCTAACACTTATCACCTAGGATGGAGAAATCACCTAAATTTTTTATGGTCAAATCAAGGTGGATACCAAACTCTAAATATAAAACAGGGATACAAGCCTCCACCCCCACCATATTTTCAACAGAAGAACATGGCTTCTCAATCCGAACCCAAATCCAATATGGAATTAATGATGGAAAATTTCATCCAAACACAAAATAAGGTAATGTAGATGGTTTAGGATAGCCTTAAAAATCATGAGGAAAATTTCAAGCAATACGATGCTAGGATGGAAAAGTTGACCACACATGTTAACTTACTAGGGAATAAAGTCACTTCTCAAGCAAGTTCCTCCAATTTTTGCCAACCAGGTCACTTTCCAAGTCAGCCGCAAAACCCAAGAGAGTAAGCTTAAGTAGTAACTCTGCGAAGTAGGAAGAATGTATCAGAGGTTAAATCCAAGAATAAAGAATAGAAAGTTAAGCCAGAGACCACTAAGCAACCACAGGCAGAAGCACAGGAGCCAAAGACAGTCAAGACTCCTTGCTTACCATTCCCTCAGAGGATGCATAACTTTGCTCTGGATAAACAATTCTAGAAAGTCTTAAAGGTATTTAAACAGCTAGACATCACTATTCCTTTCTTGGAAGCAGTTACTTAAATGCCCAAGAATGCCAAATTTTTGAAAGACATCATGTCCAACTAAAGGAATTGGGATAATTATGATACTATTCTAATAAATGAGGAGTGCAGTGCAGTGATTAGAAATAAGCTTCCTCAAAAGCTTAAGGATCCAAGGAGTATCACTATACCTTGTGTTGTTGGTAAATTTTCTATTAGTAGAGCTCTTTGTGATCTAGGAGCTAGTGTCACTATAATGCCTTTATCTCTTTATAGGAAATTGAACATAGGTGAACCCAAATCAATAAATATTTCCTTATAGCTAGCTTACAGGTCTATTGTCTACCCTGAAGGGATCTTAGAAGACATACCGATCAAGGTTGGAGAATTTTATGTGCCCTTTGACATTGTGGTATTAAAAATGGAAGAAGATTCTCAAATACCCATAATTTTGGGAAAACCACTCTTAGCCACTACTGGTGCTATAATTGATGTGAAGCGGGGTAAAATTAAACTCAAAATTGGAGAAGACACGGTTGAGTTTAATGTATTCCAAATGAAGAAAGATCCTTCATTAACAAAGACCTGCTTCAGAGTAGATGTTATCCAAAGATGTGTAGAGAAAATATTCATGAAGAAATACCCTTAAAATCCACTAAAAGCAAGCCTCACTTGAGATACAGATTCTGATAAAGAAGATCCTAAGGTAGTAGCTTTCATAAACACCCTGAATGCCTCTCTTGCACTACCTAAAGGTAAGTCATTAAGGTATGACCCCTTACCCCCTCGTGATTTCTATTCTATATGTGCTTTAAAAGAGGAAGATGCACCAAAAGTTGAACTTAAAAAACTACCTTCTGATTTAAGGTATGCTTTTCTAGGACCTAATTCTACTTAACCAATTATTGTTAATGCACAGTTAAATGGTGAACAAGTGGATAAGTTGCTTAGAAGAGTCAAAGACTATAAGAAGATAATAAAGTATATTATCAATGACCTTAAAGGGATTAGCCCTTATTTTTACATGCATAGGATCCATTTAGAGGAAGGTTGTTCACCCTCCATTGAGCATCAAAGAAGACTTAGTTGTAACATGAAAGAAGTGGTTAAAAAGGAAATAATGAAATTGTTAGATGTTAGTACAATTTACACAATCTTTGATAGTAATTGGGTTAGCCCTATCCATATGGTCATGAAGAAAGGTGGTATAACTATGATTAAAAATGAACATAATGAATTGATCCCTACTAGGATAGTTATAGGATGGATGATGTGTATAGATTACAGGAAACTGAACAAGGCTACTCGGAAAGACCACTTTCCTCTTCCTTTCATTTACCAGCCTTTAGACAGACTTGCACAGCACTCATTTTTCTATTATCTAAATGGATACTCTGGATTTTTTTAGATTTCCATACAACCTGAGGACCAAGAAAAGACCACATTCACATATCCCTATGGCACTTTTGTTTATAGATACATGCCCTTTGGGCTATGCAATGCCCCTGCAACCTTTCAGAGGTTCATGATGGCAATCTTTTTTGAATTTATTGAAAATATTATAGAAGTCTTCATGGATGACTTCTCTGTGTATGGTTCTTCATTTGATAATTTCCTTAACAATGTATCTAGAGTTTTATAGAGATATGAAGAGGTCAATTTGGTTATGAATTGGGAGAAATGCCACTCATGGTCACAAAAGCAGTTATTTTGGGATACTTAGTATCTGATAAGGGCATAGAGGTGGATAGAGCAAAAGTTGAAGTCATTGAAAAGCTTCCACCTCCTACTAGTGTTAAAGGAATCTGTAGCTTCCTAGGACATGCAGGGTTTTACAGAAGATTCATCAAGGATTTCTCAAAGATTGCAAAACCCCTTACTAATTTGCTTGCTTAAAAAGCCCTATTTATTTTTAATAAAGATTGCTTGGATGCATTTTACAGGATAAAGGAGGCTCTGATATCTGCTCCAATTTTGCAACCACTTAATTGGAACCTCCTCTTTGAAATAATGTGTGATGCCAACGACTATGTTGTCAGTGTTATTTTAGGGCAGAGGAGAGACAGACAGGCATATGCTATTTACTATGCCAACCACACCCTGAATGAAGCTCAATTGAATTATGCCACCACTGAGAAAGAGCTTCTTGCTGTTATTTTTGCCATTGATAAATTTTGCTCTTATTTAACAAGCAACAAAAGTGATTGTGTTCACTGATCATGCAGCTTTGAAGTACCTCCTCTCTAAGAAAAATTCCAAACCTCATTTGATAAGGTGGATATTGCTCCTATAAGAATTTGACTTGGAGATTAAGGATAAGAGTGGAGTAGAGAATATTGTAGCTAACCACCTGTCTAGGTTGGAATTGCCAGTGAAAGGTTCTAAATTACCAATTGATGACTATTTCAAAGGAGAACAGTTGATACAAATGCAAATTTCAATACCTTGGTATGCAAATTTTATCAATTTCCTGGTATATGGAGTGTTATCACCTAATCTTACCTACCTGCAAAAGAAAAATTTTTTCTCTGATGTTTAATATTATTATTGGGAGGAACCTCTTTTATACAAGAGATGTGAAGATGGACTAATTAGGAGATGCCTTCCAAAAGATGAGATTCAAGCCATCTTAACACATTGTCATTCCCTCAAATATGGAGGACATTTTAAGTCCACTTAAGCCGCAGCCAAGGTCCTCCAAAGTGGTTTTTACTAGCCAACTCTTTTCCAAGATGCCAGACGGTTTGTGGTGAATTGTGACAAATGCCAGAGAATAGGGAACATAGGAAAAAGGAATGAAATGCCTTTGATTGGAATATTGGAAATTAAAATTTTTTATGTTTGGGGACTGGATTTTATAGGGCCCTTTCCAAGCTCACTAGGGAACAAATATATATTAGTTGGGGTGGACTATATATTTAAGTGGGTAGACGCTTTAGCATCCCCAACTAATAATGCTAAGATAATAACTAGATTTCTTAAAAAGAATATATTTTCTAGATTTGGGACACCAAGGGCAATCATTAATGATAGGGTACACACTTTTGTAACCACCAGTTTGAGAGCTTATTGAAGAAATATGGTGTTACTCATAAAGTCTCTACTCTCTATCACCCTCAGACTAATGGAAAGGTTGAGATTTCTAATAGAGCCATCAAGTCCATTTTGGAGAAGACAATATCAGCATCAAGAAAACACTGGTCTTCTAAGTTAGATGATGCTCTATGGGCCTATAGAACTACATTTAAGACCCCCATTGATGCTTCTCCATTCAGACTCCTCTATGGAAAATCTTGTCATCTACCAGTGGAATTGGAACACAGAGCTTTTTGGGCTACAAAATTTTTAAACTTTGATCTGCAGAAGGTTGGTGCTTAGAGACTTCTCTAACTGAATGAACTTGAGGAATTCAGACTGACTTCTTATAAGAATCCCATGATTTATAAGGAAATAACAAAAAGATGGCATGATAAGCATATTCTATAAAGAGAGTTCAAAGTAGGAGACCAAGTTCTATTGTTTAACTCTAGACTGAAACTGTTTCTAGGAAAGTTGAAATTAAGGTGGTCATGAGCTTTTACTATTAAATAGGTCTATCCATATGGAGCAGTAGAGATATGGAGTCATAACTTTGTTTCATTTAAAATCAATGGCTAGAGGTTGAAGCTTTATCATTAGTCTGAGGAAATTCTAGTAAGAGCATCTTCTACACTTTTGTCACCAATCTGACCTCTACTGCATTAAGTCGAGCTTATAACTTTAAACAAAGCACATCTTGGCAGATAACCCAAGTGTTATTTGTTTATTCTTTTCAAATTTTTTTAGTTAGTTTGATTCCCCTGAGGAGCTCTATTCTTTATGCAGATTTTTCAATACCTGGAATATACATGCAACAAAGACTATTCTTAAGTTATCAGTGATATCCAGAATATAGATTACTGTAGCATCGGGAAATAAATTAGGGAACTTATATATATATATATATATATATATATATATAATTTTATGTGTGTACTTAAATATTTTGTTGACTTTGAAAATATTTAGAGTGACTTTCAATGATAATTTTAAGTAGGTACATATGTTACTATATTTCACATTGTATGCATGCATATTGAGGGCCAAGCTTCATAAATGTAACATGGGCATGCCACAAAATGACATACCCATGCAAATGGGTACCAAAATACGACCGTGCCTCACCTAGCACTGCTATGCCATTTTGTCCCTTCTGTCAACACGACCGTGCCCTATCCATCACGGCTGTATGATATTTGTGCCTTCAATAAGCATGACCGTGCCCCCCTAAAGCATGATCGTGTCATTCTCATGCATAAATTTTGCACGGTCGTGCCCCCGAAAGCACAACTGTGTCATTCTCATGCACACATTTTGCACGACTATACCCTCACCAACACGGCCATGCCATTCTCATGCTCACAATATGCACAGTCGTGACTCACCAAACATGGCTATGTGATTTTCAAGCTTCTAATGTGCACGGGTGTGTGCATTATCCATGCATTCACACATATTATAGGTGTGTAGATTCCAAAGACATGTGACTTTTCATTTTCATGTGAACCATCTGACACCCCTTTTTGACATCCACAGTCCCAAAACCTTCAAAACACCTTTTTAAATTCTTTCTGTGTCAAATTTTCATTTTATATTTTATTCTCTATTATTTTATTTCTATTTTCTTTTCATGGATTCTAGACACTTCCTTTCACTTGTAGTGCAACACATTAAGGACAATGTAAAATTTAAGTGTGGGGGAGTATTTACTTACTTTATCTTTTTAGTATTTTATCTTATTAGTTTTGAGTAATTTATCATTTATTTATTGCTTAAAAAAGGATTAGAAGAGCAAAAATCTCTATTCTACTCCAATGCTCAAATTGATGTGAGTAATCCAAAGGTACCTAATGGCGAAATTCATGCTCAGTAATACAGGAACGGTAGGGAATACTAAAGTTGGGAAGGATTCTAATCCAACATAAATAAATAAAAATTAAAATAAAATAAAATAAAAATTCAGTTGGTTATCATATTTAGCTTAAGGGTTGACTAATAACTTAAATATTTTTTACTTTCCTTGGTTTATAAGTTTTAGTTCATCAATTCTTATGAATAATTCATTTAAGATGTATGCTTCACTTGATAATATTTGCAGTCTTTTTCTTAATTTATTAACTTAGTTTTGCTAATTGTATTAACCTGTTACTGTATTGATTAAACTATCTATAATTTTATTTTAATATGCTCATATTATTGTTATAATAAGGCTCTTGCTTGAGGACAAGCAAAAGTTCAAGTGTGGGGGTATTTGATAATTTCATTTTACTATTAAAATGTACACTCTTTATTCTCTTTTTAATTTAATAACATTTCATTTTAGTTGCATAATTTTCCATTTTCTATATAATAATTAATAAATTTAGCATTTAGAAAATATTAGGACATTTAAATAAAATATAGATATAATCATGCATTAATTAAATAAATCAGGAGTTTTATATTTTTTGTCTAGTTTTGTATTCTTCTCACTGATTTTTTATTTTTTTTGTAGAAATTAAATATGTGAAAAAGTTAGAGAAAGGAACACGGGTGTGTATTGATCATGCACGGCCATGTGATGCAAAACATAGCCACGCTAAAAATTAAGAGAAAAAGAGCACGGCTATGTAAGCTAGAGCACGACTATGCCTAATCCAAAGCCAAAAATGGCACAGCCATGCACTCATTAACATGGCCATGCCACATTAGAGAGCAAAAATAGCATGGCTGTGCCTTCACTCATACAACCGTGCCTTCACTTACATGACCATGCTATAATTTCTAAAGGCAAGGATATAGTCGTGCGCCTGTCAACATGGCCATGCAAAGAACTTCATACAAGTATACACGACCATGCAAGTCCAGTTATGCTTGTACATTTAAGGAATTTCCACTTGGATGCATGTATTACATGCAACCCTATTTCTAAGGATATAAAAGCATCTTAAATAAGGGATGCCAGGGGAGAACGGGAGGCAAGAAAGCAAAAAATAAAAAAAGAGAAAAATGAGGGGAGAGAGCATAAAATATAGTAGACAGAGCAAAATAAAGAGAGACGGAGAGACAAAGAAGAGGATTGAAGAAATAGAGACTATTTCTCCTAACTTTTTCTTCTTTTATATTCATTTATTCCTATCATTAATAATTTTCATTATGTGTAACTAAACTCTTTTAGAGTTTGGATTCATATAGTTAGGATTACTGCTTATCTGGATATTATTTTATTGTACTTAATTATCATCAGTCAATTTCTCAAGTTTTTCTTAATTAATCTTATTTCCAATTTTGGCCTAATTAAATGCATGCTTTTGGATAATTTTATGACAATGAAAGTTGTATGATTTGTTAGCTTATAAAACCTGTGATTCTAGGGATCCTTGATCACGAAAGTAGACAAGACCTTATGGGGTTAATAGATTATTAAGGAACGTAATAAACCTGAGTAATTCATTAGACCATGAGAATAGGTTGTGTTTACTTTAGGTATGCCTGAGTGACTTTGAAAGAAGCCTTGGGAATTTATGAACAACCTACCCTTGACTGAGATTTTATTAACTGAATTAACAAAATCCTATAATTCAAGCAAGTGCTTGGTGAATGAATCCAAGCTCTAGTTTTTAAATCCTGAATTTCTATAGATATAATCTGTTTACATTAGCATTCTTTTTATTTATTAATTTAGTTTTCTAGTTTAAAATTCATTTATTCTATTAGCTTGTAAGAGGTAAGATCACACTTAGTGCTAGAATTTCTCATTTCCCTATGGGAATGATACTCACTCATAATATATTACTTGCAATGAGCTGTACACTTGCGAAAATCACTCAACATGAAGTTTTTATAGGCTCATGACATTTGGTATTAAAGCATTCTTTATTCTTCATTTATGGTGATTGTGACCAAATCAAATAATTCTAAAACCACACACATTAAGGCGCTGGAGAAAAGAGTTGAGACACTTAAGGCTACTGTAGCTAAAGTGAGCCTATTAGAGAATGTCTTGAATAAAATTGAGTTAATCAATGTTGTGGTAGCTAAATCAAATGTTATTAAGAACATTATAAAGAGATTATTTATTTAAGCTAGTGTTGGCCAGATTAAATTCTCTTAAGGGGCAGCTAATAGAGCTTGAGGCTCCCCCTCATGTAGACCTTTTGAGGACTGGTAATGAAGATATATTGAAAGATCAGCTAGAGAGCTCGGTGTCTCATATGCAGACCCTTGAGAATTTACCTAATGATATTATAGAGAACCATAAGAGCCTTAGTGCAGCTCTTGATGCTTTGACTAAAGATGCAAAGGAAGTTGTTTAGTGCTTGTGTCATAATGTGCAAACAATTAGGGGATAGTGGATGAAATTGCTAACATGGGTGGCATTAGAGTTATACCTATGGGAAGAACTAAAATCCCAGAGCTGAAACCCTTTAAAGGTGCCCGAGACCCATGCATCATCTATAATTTCTTATTTAACATGGAACTCTATTTTGAGGCAATGAAGATTCATTTGGATGAACAGCAGTTAAGGATTGCACCCATATATCCTATAGATGATGCGAAACTTTGGTGGTAGATTTGTAACTGATTAGGAGAATTCCAAGCAAGAACTAAGAGCCCAATTCTATCATGAAAATGTGGGCTTTAACACCCGTGCTCAGTTAGATGAATTGAAACATATTGGCTTTATTTGAGATTATGTTTGGCAATTCTCAATGTTGATTCTTAATGTGCCATACATGGTTAAGACAAACTAGGTGCATCATTTCATAACTAAGTTAAAATTATGGGCCAAGAAAGAGTTTCAACAACGTGGAGTAAAAGTGATATATAACCGCAAGTATACAAAATTATACAAGTAGAAATTAAATATCAATCCCATAAAGATTGCAAATTGAGTATTGTAATACTAATTGTGCTTTGTTTGTCTAAACAACAAAAAATGGTGTTTTTAAATGAACTAAAATTAAATAAAGGAAATATATAATAATTAACAATCAATTGAAAAAGCTAGGGTTCTTATTATTAATTCAATTGTTTCTAAAGATCAATTGGTACCTAAGTCATACCTAACCTCAATCCAATTTAAAGAGATCTAAGAAATCCTAGGTTTTCCTCTCAGACAAACCCACAATTAACTAAGTAAATTAACATCTTAGATTTATAGTTGTCACTTACTAAGTGTTGGTTAACCCAGTTTAAAGCTCCAGCCCTTAATCAATATTAGTTGCTTTAATGTCTCTCAACTAAGAAAGCATCTAATAATTGATTGTTTATATCCAATGGAACCTATCTCTCAATTAAGTTTCATTGTGTAGATTCAATCTAAGGGTGATTAATCCTATGAAGACATTACTTTCAATAATAACCAATGGATTGAGACTAATGGGTTAGGTTTAATTACAATTGTTACATGGTTGAATTGATATACGAACCTTAATAAGAACTTAGCTACTCATGTTAGTAATAAAAGACAAAGAATAGGAATAAAAGAAAATAAACATCATCATTAATCAAAATAAAAATGAATAATAACAAGTATTTAGAAAAATCCCCTTAACAGTAGAAGGCTATTATTCTTCAATCCTTATTCCTTAATCTCAAAAAACCAACATAACTAAGCCTAGTTTTTTATGATAAAAAGAAAGACTAAAAATGTAAAAAAATTTAGAATAAGAAAAATGGAATAGAATGTTTTGTTCCTAGAGATTACATATACATAAAATCATAGCCTCCAACCTCTTGATATGTTTCCTTTTCGAAAATCCATCAAATCCCCCTTCATAGAGCTTTAAAATTGAAATTTTAAAACCTACCAACAGGGCACATGTATGTTTAGGCACATGACCATGTGCATGTCTTCTCAAGGATTTTAGCAATTAGTCATGGTCATGTGTATAGGTGTGTAAGGCTATGTGTCCATCCTTCAATCAGGCATGGCCATATGCAAAAATGCACATAGCCGTGCACTTCTTCTAAACCTTAAACTTGTTAAATTATGCCTTTAATGCTCCTTGGACACTTCCATAGCCTTTAGAATTCCTATGCCTCATTCCATCACTATTCTTTGAACACCTAAATGCATAAAAATAATAAAAAAATGAACCAAAATACTAGGATTAAGCACAAACTTAAGTCATGCAACACAAATACTTAAACTTTAAAAAAAACTTAACAAAAGATTACAAATGCAACTAGAATGACACCTAATTCTAACACATTGAGTGCTCAAAATAATTTATTTCTTATACTCATCAAATCCCCCCACACTTGAATGTTTGCTTGTCCTTAAGCAAAGCTCGAATACACCATATTCACCTAAAGAATCATGCTTATTCACTAGACTAACTACCTCAATCTTCCTTTGATAAAAAGCTTAAAAAATCCAAATTAAAATAGTAATTTGAGGACAAGAATGTATTGTTACTATGTGAAGCATACTTTTATGTTGAAATCATGAAAGCAATTAATTAACACTTCATAAAAATGAAAGCAAGTAGGAATTATTCTACAACTTAGGAAGTTAAAAATTTAGCACATATAAGGTTTTAAAATTTTTATTCAATCAAAGTCTTTTTAATCTCAGTATCCCTTACTTTTCATGCACTACTCAGTGTGGATACCTCCAAAAAGGGTCCTTTAAATACTTTTACTCTAAAAAGAGCATTGGAGTAAAAGGAGCATTTAAAGATATTCTTTTCAAATTTAACTCCTAATGAATACATTATATGCTCCATCTTTCTTTTTTTTTTGGGAAAAAAAATACATGAGAATTTAACCACATTAAGGTTAGAATCAAATTCCAACTTACAAACATTTTTCTCAAGCATCGAGCACCTAAAATCATTTATTCAATAGAAAAGTAAGCATTAAGTTCATTAAATTATAAAAATTCCTAACCATAAATTACTCCCTTAATTTAAAAATTTCAAACAAATCATTAAAGGAAGATTAAAGCATTTCTTCAAGAAAACTAAACTTTAATCAATAAGACTCTATACATGAATAGGTTGCAACACTCTAAGTGTGAGAGTCATGCATGAATAAAATGAAAATCAAACCAAAACATGCATGACTCTTAAAGTAAAACAAACACACAAACATAGAAAGAAAATAAAAATAGAAAATAAATAACAGTGTACTTCCCTCATTTGGATGCACTTGGTAGGGAAGTAAAAGGAATGACAATGAGATCTTATACTACCTCATTAATCATTTTAGACCTTTTGCTTTGAGGGAGTATACGAAAGATTTCATCAATTCAGTCTTGTAACCTTTCAGCCCTCACTTTGCAATGTCTCTAAAATTTTTCCATCTCAAGAGACATGTCCATGATAATATTCCTAATCCTATTGTCAGAGATATCCATAAGCTCCTTGATTTTTTCCATGATTCCTTCACTCCATCCTTCGGTGCTCCTTCTCTTTCTTTCTTAGCTTTCACTTCCATTAGCTTCTTCCTCCATAGTGTTAGAAGGCAAAGGAACTTCACCATGTTGCATTATTATTTAGTATAACAAGTATCATCTCCTTGAAGTGACATCATGAAGCTCACTAAATTCTATGATAATTTTAGCTCGAATAAGGTTGTCTTCATCAATAAATTTGGATTCCAGTGACTCCAACTGATATTTGGCAAATTCACATATAGCAAAATACAATGCCAAACCAGTGATAATATGCCCTAATAATAACAATGCTTTCCTAGCCTACACAACACGCCATATAAAACACAAAATAAAGTATGTACTACATAATTTTGTGATATTTTTCAAGTACCACAACAAAAATAATTCATCTAGAGAAACCCTAGTGCTGTCCTTTCTACCAAAAATGGTGTATAACATGAACTTGTGCAGAATTAAATATGAGTGATCTTTAATCAAACCACTGGCCATTACTTGGCCTTCACAAACTCTATCACCCCCAATGATTTTATGCCAAAAACTATAGATACTATATTCTAATAGAGGTTAACAAGCACCTCCTTTAGAAAAACTAAAGATATCATACATGATTTCATGGTCAAAATAGTATTCTTTTCTAAAGAACCTAGATGAAAAGACCCCTTGGTTTTCATCTAAAATCTTAAATTTAGTGTAAAATTCTATTGGGTGCTCAAAGAACACATCATGTTGGGCTATAGCTAGCTTAGACTACTTTAATTTCTTACAAAACACATCTATGGTTCCCTTAATCCCTATGTTTAAAAGTAACTCATTATCAAAATATTTCAGCTTGGTAAAATTTCTTTTAACTAAGAAGCATAATCTTCTGAGTAAATGGCAAAGAAAGCTTCATTATCATCCCTTATGCCTTTGGACTTCCCTTTACCATTACTAAGCCTCTTTGCTTGATATGACATCTTTATTCTAGCCATCATAACAACACTAATTTCTTTATAAAAATTAAATAGCAAAAGAGAAAAATAACAAGAACAAAAACAAAACACAAGAATAATAGGGTTATAAAGAATTATATTCCTAAAACAAAAAGGAAAGGAAATAATATGTAATTTTTATAAAAAAAAAAAGAAAAAATAAAGATTATCAAGTCAAAGTTTCCATTATCAAATAGAAATTAGGAATCGAATTGGAAATTAAGCTCTCCTAAAATCCCTACTTAATAAGGAAAATAAAATGAAATAAAAAATTAATAAACAAAATTGATAATTTTAAAATTTTAAAATTTTAATTTCTCCCCCACACTTAAAATGTGTAATGTCCTCATTGTATGAGCATATGATAAAGATCTTGAAAAATAAAAATCGAATGGCCATGGTTATCAGGGCACATAACCATGCATGTTGGTTGTATGCTTGGAGGCACATAGCTATGCTTGGATCATCAATTTTAAGCTCTGAAGGTGCATGGCTATACGCCAAATGTGCATGGCTGTGCTTGAAACATGATCTAAACATGAGAAATTGGCTTGCTTAACTCTTATCAATTTGATTGCCATCAATTTTTATAGAATTAGTATCATAATTCATGTCATCCATATGAGAGAAAAATTAAATGTGGAACAATGGAAAATTAACATTAATAAAATAAAATCTGGAAACAACTTAAATTAAAACAAAACAAACTCCAACAATTCAAAAAAACATAATAAAATATAATAAACACAACTTAAAAAATATTAGTCCATAAAACATAAAATCAAAAATAATTAAAAAGAAATATTATTCAAGCTAGAATGAGACAACAATTTGAAACAAAGTCTTCACTCTTCTCCTTTATCCTTATATAAAGAGTCATCTTCTTCTTATTTGGGTTCATCATGAATTGGTGGATATGGTGGAGGAATAAAATTCTGGGAATTAAAGAATGCCATAAGATTATAGTTGATCAAATTCACATTTTGATTCATTCCCATCGTTGTATAGTCCAATTATTGTGCCTATATATGTACCTCACCAACATTTGAATCAACTACTCCCACTTAAAGTTCCAAGTTATCAAACCTTTCCATGACTGCATTAAGGATAAATTCTTGATCTTCCTCCTCCTATTCTCCCTATGGTTCCTCTAGTGGCGTAGGTTGGGTAAGGAATGGTCTTTCTCTTTGATCAACATAGACTAAACCCATAGCTTCCATCATGTTGATGTCAATGAAGAAATGATCTTTGACCTTCTCAAATGGCATATGTTTAATGTCGAAGCCTAACTAAGTAGCTATAGTGGTCACTAGCGCTCTTACCTTGATAGCCATAGTTACTTTTATAGCTAATCCCTTAATTTTTTAGCTAAAGCATGACAAATATCAAGTTTCCTAACATTGACCATGCGATACAAAATGTTTAGCTTGATGGTGGTAACCACAGAATCCTCTTCTTTCCTAGGAAACAAGGAATGGGCCATGAGCCTATACAAATACTTTAAAGTGAGCAATCAAATACGGGATTCTTTTGTCACCCTAGCCTCATAGAAAAATTCCCTTTCCCCAGTTATATCTCTCTAAAATACATCTCTATCATACTCAACATTAGCATTTTGATCCTTAGGAAAATGAAACACATCATTAAGTTTAAATAAGCCTAAATTATGTTCTTCATTTCCTAATTAAAACTTAAGCATAAGAGTTTGTTCATCAAAGCTAAATGAAGAGAGAAATTCACAAGTAGGCCTAGCATCAGTGGGACTTTAGATCATGACATATTCTCCCCAACCTTATTAACACGCGTCATTACCTCATTAAACAACATAATTTCCTTTAAAGTTGAAGCACTAGCATATTTATTAAGGACAATCTTCCTATTCATCATTTACTCAAATTTCTTCTTATGCCCCTCATGCCTAAAATGAATTTGATTAGGAAAGGGTTTTACCATTCATTCTTTATTAACACCACCTGGATTGTTGGAGCTTCCACCAAGCCTTGCTCTTTGGGAGGAGGAGCGAATCTCTTCTTTATAATTCTCTTCTTCCTTTGCTCTCTTTCCTTGATGGTATGAAAGAGATTAAGAGTTAAGAGAATGTTAATATAGAAGATGAGTGCAGAATGAGTGAGTAATGAGAAGATATAAAGAAGTGGAAGAGTGGTGAATGTTTAAATAGAAGAGATGGGGTGGTGGGAATTAGAAAAAGTAGTCAAGATTTAGAAATTCTAGGGTTTTATAAGTGGGAAAAATAGTGGGCATTAATGAATGCTAGGGTTTGGGAAGTGGGAAAGGTTGTCAAGGTTAAAAACCCTAGGTGTTTAGGAAGTGGGGAATGTGAGGAAGGTGGATGGGCTCCACTTAAAATTGAGTGTGCATCATGCATTCATAATACAACAGGGAACGCACGGCTATGCTTATTGGGGCACATAGTCGTACGACTTGCTAGCACATTATTCTTGATGATATGCTCATGGCCATGCATATTTTTGCATATGGCCATGCCTGATCACATTTTGATAATAAAGAACAATAATCAAGTCATATGGCTATGCCACAGGGTGCACAACTTGACCAACTCACCAATCAAACTATCAATCATAAATTTGCATATATTGCATCATATAAATGACTTACATAACATATATTCCAAGAAAATTTAACTGATAAAAAATCTTATAAAATTCCTCCTTTTGTCATTTCTTGAAATCAAAAAAGAAAACAAATATCAAAAGACTAATTAAAATAAACTTGCAAGAACATAAATGACATGATTTAAACAAAAAAAAGTAAAAATAATTCCTAGTTAAACCCCCAAGAAGCACTCTTTTAAAGGTCTATGAGCTAGACCACCATATTGATCACATAGTTAACTCTCTCAAGTATGCAACTTGACAAAAATTCTCCAATATGCCTCCATGGTACATCTTCAATCTTTGCCCATTCACCTTGAATTTGTCTCCTCTATCATTGCACAATTCTATAGCTTTAGGAGGGTATGATCAAGTCACTATAAATGGTCCTTACCATCTACTCTTCAATTTTCCATGAAATAATCTAAGCCTTGAATTAAAAAGCAATACTTGATGACCTCCCTTAAACTTTTTTACCCTTACTCTTGCATTATGTCATCTCTTTGTGTGCTCCTTATAAATCTTTGAATTCTTACATGAAACTTCTTTAATCTTTTCAAGCTCACTCAGCTATAACAATCTCTTTTTAACTACATTTTTGAAGTCAAAATTGAAGGCTTTCACTACCCAATAAGCCTTGTGTTCAAGTTTAACTAGATGATGACATGCTTTGCCACAAAACAATCTAAAATGAGACATCCCAATAGGTGTTTTATAAGTTGTTCTATATGCCCATAAAGCATTATCAAGCTTCCTTGCCCATTCTTTTCTTAACTTACTCACTATTCTTTCCAAAATTTTCTTTAACTCCTTATTGCTCACTTCAACTTATCCACTTATTTGAGGGTGATAAGGTATGGCTACTTTATGATTCACCCCATAACGAGTCAATAAGGTTTATATGTTTTTATTGCAAAAATGTGTTCCCTCATCACTTATGATTACTCTAGGCAGACCAAACCTAGAGAGTAACTTCTTTAAGAACTTACTAACAACTTTTGCATCATTTGCTGAGCATGCTTAGGCCTCTACCTATTTGGAAATATAGTTCACATAAACAAGAATGTATTTGTTGCCCTATGACAAACAAAATGGCCTTATAAAGTCAATGCCCCATACGTCAAATATTTCAACCTCTAAAATTCCAGATTGAAGCATTTCATCCTTCTTTGAAATATTGCCACTCCTTTGACATGCATCATAATGAATCATAAAGTCCCTTGCATTTTAAAAAAGCATAGGCTAATAGAACCCTACTTTATGAACCTTAGCAGTTGTTCTCTATGGTCTAAAATGTCCACCATTAACCATTCCATGGCAATGTTACGAAACTGACCAAATTTCTTCATTTGCTACACATTTTCTTACCTTACCATTACTACACAATTTCCATAAAAATGGTTCATTCTAAATGAAAAATTTAGAATTACGAATGAGCTTCTTCTTTTGTTAAGGAGTGAACTCTTTTGGCATTTCTCCACTTAATAAAAAATTTTCTATGTCAGCAAACCAAGGAGCACCCATATCCCTATAGCTAAAATCATCTCATCTAGAAATAGCTCCTTGATAGGTCCTTGACTACTCACTTCCTTTTGCTTTGCATCCATCCTTAAAAGATGATTAGCTACTACATTTTCATATCTCTTCTTGTCTCTAATCTCAATGTCGAACACTTTCAACAATAGCACCCATCTAATGAGCCTTGGTTTGGACTCTTTCTTGTTTATTAGGTACTTCAATGTTGCATGGTCTATGTACATAAGAACCTTAGAGCTAAAGAGATATGATCTAAACTTGTCAAAAACAAAATGACAACTAACATCTCCTTCTTTGTAGTAGTATAATTCAAGTAGTTTGTTCTCCTTTCTTTGACTAAGCACAGCTGTTATTACATTATCACTCACATCACATATTAACTCGAATGGTAGACTCCAATCTTATGCCATCACTATAAGAGTTAAGACAAGGGCTTCCTTTAACCTATCAAAAGTCAATTCACAATCATCAGTAAAATCAAAAAGTGAATCTTTCTTAAGCAACTTAGAGAGGGGTTTAGAGATTTTTGAAAATTTAATGTGTGTAATAGTTACATACTTTTGAGTTGAATTTTAATGAATTTTGAATTAATAAATAATGTTAAATGGGTAGATTTTAGGTTAACTATGAACTATTTTTATTTTAGATTCTTATTTAGGATTTTATTATTTTTGGTTTAATTCTAGTCAAATTAGGAGTTTATATTTAAGTAATAATTAGTGTTTCCCTATTTGTAGGAAAGATCATGTTATATTCAAGGATTTGTATGAGAAGATCATGTTAAAGGCAATGTGGTTTGGCACACACACCTATGTCATTACCTATGCAATGTACTAGAATGCAAGATTCATGTCACACATGTGCAACACGGGTGTGTTGCTGCTAGTGTATCTTTCTATTTGAATTGAAGAAGTTTTGAAAGTGCAACATATTTTCATGCATGATCATTTTTGAAAGTGTGCACCTCCTAGAATCTGAATCCGAGCTCATGCACAGTCTAAAAACTATGCTAAAAAGTTTAACGTCACACCATCTCAACATGGTCGTGTGATGGGTGTGTTAAAGAAAAGGAGACTTTTTCCTAAGCATGAAAGGAAGAGGAATTTAAGGGCTAAAAGATCTCCTATTAGGTTTTCCTCTATAAATGGATGGTAAGAGGTATTTGGGTGAATTGACTAAGCTCTTAAGAGGCAACAAATAAAGAGCTCAAGAAGAATTGAAGATTAAAGCGCACTCAAATGAGTTTTATCTATTCTTCTTCTTCCCCATTCTCTTGTTATTTATTTTATGTTTGTAATTCTTTTTAAATTCATGTTTAACTAAAACTCTTTTTAGGGTTTAGGGTAGGAGTAGCTATTATATAATGTGATCAAACACAAGTTTTATCAATTTGATTTTTAGTTAATTTTATGAGTTGCTCTTAATGTCTTGTATTCAATTAAGGGCCCAATTGATTACATATTTATGGGTAGATTCACCCATCAGAGTTATAAGAATTTATTAGCTTTAGACTAATAGGACTTAGACCACTTGACCACAAGAGTATGTGCACTCTTCGAGGATAAAATAATTGTTAAGAAGCTTAATATATTAGGATTAATTTCTTAATCACTAGAGTAGGTTAAATCTTAATCTTGACATGCTTAATTTAACTCAAGAGAATCTTTAGGTATTTTAGAACAATTACCCTTAACTAAAATCAAGGTGTTTAATAATTAAATGTTCATGATCTAATTAGAATAGTGAAACTAAACCTAAGCTCTATGTTTTTATCATTTGATTTTCTCTTAGTTTTAATTGTTTAGATTTATATTTTGATTTCCTAAATTACTTTATTGATTTGCTTGCTAAGAACATAAGTAGAGATATTAGTACTCAATATACAATCCTCATGGGAATGATATATTTTCTACTATAATTTACGATCCGTGCGCTTGCATTTTTTGAACACAACAAGTTTTTTGTGCCGTTATAAGAGATTGCCAGTATTTATATTAATTAAATTTTTACTTCTCTTAGACTAGCATTTTATTTTATTTTTTATATTGATAAGTAATGGTTGATTTTCTTATCAATTTTTAATGTCTAATGCATGTGTTCATGCGTATAATGTAGAACATATGCCATTTAATTATTTTCCATCTTTTTTTAGGTTTGTAATTAGTGTAAAGAGAACCACAATGGGGTGTATTACCCATATTATTCATATTTACCTCTACAACCCATCTTAAAGTAGTTATTTGGATCATACTTTGAGTTGTTAATAAGAGGAGGCTAAGAGTGTTAAAGAACAATTATTGGTGATCATGATGGAGTAATTCATGTCTGCAATTTGCATGTACAAAAGCTTAGGTTGCACTAATAGAAGATATAAAGAATAACTGATTATAAATAGTTCTAACTGTAGAAATTCAAAAAGCTAGCTTCCAAAAATTAAATGTGTACACCAATTAATTATTCAAAGCAACTAGCATAAGAAGAAAGTGTATAGGAAGAAAAGATCACTTTAGTCAAGATGACAAAGTCACTTTTGAGTTATGCCATGATGAGCAAAAGGAGATGATCACTAAGGAAATTAAAAATGTCTCCTAAAATAAGAATCAGTATGTAAATATGAAGGATGATGAGGTACAAAGTCACTCAACTCAATTTCAACATAAGTTGGATGAGAAAATCATAACACAACTTAAAGCTATATGGGATGAAGATGAAGATAAGCCATCTATAGATAACTATGCATATGTTCCACATCCTATTATGATTATATATAAGGAATCCATGAAATGTGTTGGACTATTTGAGAACCCACATGAAGAGCCTTATATTTTTCAAGTAATTCTAGAACTAAAAAATTATCACGTGGAGTCTGGACATTATTACCTAGCCAAAAGGGAGGCTACCAAAAGAAAGAAAAGGAAAATACTTTTAAGAACACTTTCTCATGTTCGATTACACCCATAATATTATATATTCAAGGGGTCAAGCTTATGACCTTAAATTAGCACTTATTATGAGGCAACCCAATGCGTTTTGATTTATTTCTTTTATTTACATTTGTCTTTAGTTTGATTTTTTCTTTTATTTTTCTAGGTTTTTATTATTTTATTTTATAGGTCATCCAACATTTGGAGCAAGCATAAAAGGAAGACAAAAGATTACTAGGGAAGTCCTCATTTTCTTTTTCTAATTTTAATAATTTTGACATTAAGGACAATGCCATAGATAAGTGTGGCGGAGGATGCCAAATGTTACAATTTATTTTTTTTATGTATATGTGTCTTTTGTTTGTATGTTTTATTTATTTTAGCATGCATATTAGTTAAATTAAGAATCTAAAAAAATTATTTACAAAATGGTAAGATTCATTAACTTTCAACTCAATTTCTCCACATTTATTGTGATGCTTGTCCTTAAAATTTTTATTTTATTTTAGTTTTGTGCAAAATTGATGCTTAATTGCAATTAGAAGGGATAATGGATAAGTGTGCATTCTTGATTCAATTATGGAATTATTGAATGGTTTATTAATTAAGATGGTTGTACATGGTCATTATGTATGAAAAGTTAGTTTTTATAACCTAAGCATGAATTTGGAGATTGAATTTAAGCATGATTTTGGGACAGAATGTATTTTGGTTTGTAATTCTAGAAAAAAATCTCTCTTTTCTTTAGTAAGAGCAGTACTTAAATCAAAATTTTTATATGTTCTAAATCTACTCCAATGCTCTAATTAGAGTAAAAGTATCCAAAGGACCCATTTGGCAATATCCACCCTTACTAATACGAGAATGGTGGGGGATGACCAAGAGTGGGAAGATTTGATTAGAGAGAATAAAAAATGGTGAGATAGAGCATAAAACACAATCATCAAATAAAAGAAAAGATGCAGTGAAATGGAGTGTAAAATGCATTTACAATTAATTTTTATTTTTTAAAAAAATTATAAGCTTAAATGCTCTTCTTCTAGAGTTATGTTCATTGAAAATCAAAGCATTATGTGCTTGGGTTATGATTAGTAAATTTTTTATATATAATAAACTTTTGTCTAGCTATCCTCTTTAGTAAACATTTTTTAGTCTTGGTGTTGTCGACTTACATATCTTAGAAACTGTAATTCTTTTGTTATAGTTGAGCTACTCTTTAAATCTCAATTTGATTTTTTGAGGACAAGTAAAGCTTTAATGTAGGGGAATTTGATGTGTGTAATATTTACATATTTTTTAAGTTTAATTTTCATGAATTTTGAATTAATAAATAATGTTAAATGGGTAGATTTTATGTCAATTAGGAAATATTTTTATTTTACAATCTTATTTAGGAATTTATTATTTTTGGTTTAATTCTAGTCAAATTAGGAGTTTATATTTAAGCACTAATTAGTGTTTCCCTTTTTATAGGAAAGGTTAAAAAGGAATTCCAAGAAATCAAGGATTTGCATAGAAGATCATATTAAGGGCAACACAAGTTGCCACACATCTGTGTCATTGCCTGTGCAATCTACTAGAATGCAAACTTTATGTCATATAGGTGCAATATGGGTGTGTCACTGCTAATGCAACTTTTTGTTCAATTTGAAGAAGTTTTGAAAGTGCAACACAATTTCATGCACGACCGTGTTTAAAAGTGTGCAACCTTATAGAATCTGAATCTGAGCTCATGCACGGTTATGCTAAAATTTATTCCAAAAATTTTAATGTCATACCAGCTCAACACGATCATAAGGTGGGTGTGTTAAAGAAAGGTGACTTTTTCTTAAGCAAAAAAGGAAGAGGAATTTAAGGGCTAAAAGATCTCCTATTAGGTTTTCCTATATAAAGGGATAGTAAGAGTATTTAGGAGAATTGATTAAGCACTCAAAAGGCAATAAACAAAGAGATCAATAAGGATTAAAGATTGAAGTGTGCTTAAATGAGTTTTATCCATTTTTTTCTTCTTTATTCTCTTGTTATTTATTTTATGTTTGTGATTCTTTTTAAAGTCATGTTTCGCTAAACTCTTTTTAGGGTTTAGGCTAGGAGTAGCTATTTTATGATGTGATTGAACACAAGTTTTATTAATTTAATTTTAGTTAATTTTATGAGCTGCTCTTCATGTCTTGTATTCAATTAAAGGCCTAGTTGGGTAGATTCACTAATGGGAGTTAGGATAATTTATTAGCTTTAGACTCATATGACTTATACTACTCGACCATTAGAGTAGGTGAGCTCTTTGGGGATAAAATAATTGTTAAGAAGCTCAATGAGTTAGGATTAATTTCTTAATCATGAGACTAGGTTAAATCTTAATCTTGATGTTAACTCCAAAGAGTCTTTAGGTATTTTAGAACAATTACCCTTAGCTAAAATTGAGATGTTTAATAATTAAGTGTTAGTGATGTGATTGGAATAGTGAAACTAAACCTAAGCTCTATGTTTTTATCATTTGATTTGCTCTTAGTTTTAATTATTTAGATTTATTTTTTGATTTTCTAAATTACTTTAATGATTTGCTAGCTAAGAACATAAGCAGAGATATTAGTACTTGATATACAATCATTGTGGGAATAATATCTTTTGTACTACAATTCATTATCCATGCGCTTGTGGGTTTTGAACATAATAAAAATCCTTAATGAAAATCCTAAAGAAGCTTGCATGGCCAAGAAAACTCTTGACTCCCTTTATATTCATGTGGTATTATAGCTTTTTAATTACTTCTACCTTTGCTTTATTAACTGCAATTCTTTTACTTAAAATTTTATGTCCTAGAACAATTCCTTCATCTACTATAAAATGATAATTTTCCTAATTTAGCACCAAGTTTGTCTCTTCACATCATGTAAGAACTTGTTATAAATTGTTTAGACATCCATCAAATGAGTTTTCATAGTCTAAAAAAGCATCCATGAAAATATCCATGATCTCCTTTACCAAATCTACAAATATAGCCATCATACATCTCTGGAACATTGTAGGAGCATTACATAATCCAAATGGCATCCTTTGATATGTGAATGTACCATAAGGACATGCAAAAGTTATTTTCTCTTAATCTTTTAGAGCTATTGCAATCTAAATATAACCAGAGTACCCATCTAGAAAATAATAAAAAGTGTGTCCTACTATCCGCTCTAACATTTGATCAATGAAAGGTAATAGGAAGTGGTCTTTTCTTATGGATGAATTCAACTTTCTATAATCTATGCACACCCTCCATCCACTTGCAACTTTTATAGGAATCAACTCCCTTTCCTCATTTTTCATAATTATAATTCCACCCTTCTTTAGTGCACACTGAATTAGGCTCGCCCAAACTATCTGATATCGAGTAAATAATCCTTGCATCAAGAAGCTTAACTATTTCTTTCTTCATTACTTCTTACATGTTTAGGTTGAGCCTCCTCTTACTTTTAATGGTTGCTTTTGTCCTTCCTCCATCAAGATCTTATGCATGTAATAAGACAAACTTATACCCCTAATGTTAGAAATTTGCCAACCAATTACTTTTACTCTTCTCTTTAGCATGTCCACTAGCAAATCCACTTGATCCTTATTAAGTTTGGAGGATATAATCATAGGTAGTGTTTGATCTTCTCCTAGAAAAGTGTACCTTAAATATTAGGGTAAAGGTTTTAAGTCTAATTTGGTGGTTTTATGGTTAAGGTTGGTATAGGTTTAGTGTTTCATAATTTCATATGTGGTATATGGGGTTAGTGTTTGAGGTGTACTTCATCTTGAAAGGATTGTACCTAAAAACACTTCTTACTATTTTCAATCTCCAAAGATTTTGCTAATCTCTATCATTGGACTTTATTTATACATTCATTAACAACATCTACTCTCATACAAAAATCCTCATTATAAGGGTATTTCATGCTTTAATAAATGTTAAACTTATAATTTCCATCTCCTACTCTCAATGTGAGAGTTCCATCATAAACATCAATGATTGCTCTTGCAGTGTAAAGAAATGGCAATGGGACCTCCTCATCCTCTCCAAAGCCAAGGACTACAAAATCAACTGGCAAAATGAATTTTCCAGCCCTTACTAATACATCTTCCACTATGCCTTTGGTTCCTTCACTGTTATGTTTGCAATTTGTAATCAGATATTTATGGGTTTGATTCTCCTAACCCTAATTTCCTATAAGTAAACAAAGGCATAAGATTAATTGAAGATATTGAATCACATAAAGCTCTTTCAAAATTCAAGTTTCCAACACAATATGGAATAGTGAGGCTCCCTGGATGCTTCCTTTTTAAAGGAAGTTTATTTAAGATTATTGCACTACAGTCCTTCATGAGTGTGACTATCTCAAACTCCTGTAACTTTTTTTCATTAAAAATCAGCTCCTTTAGAAACTTGGCATGCTTCTAAGAAGACATTCCATAAGAGGCATATTGATGTGGAGTGCCTTAAACCTCTCTAAGAATTTTTCAAATTGCTTATCATGCTCCTATTTCTTTAACCTTTAAGGATATAGAAATGGAGGTTTATAAGGCTTCACTAGTGGTGGTGTTGATTTCTCCTTATTTTTGTCCTTAATTTCTTATTCCTTTTTCACTGGCACTTTAACCCACTCATCTTCTTATTCCTTCTCTTCTTCCTTCTTCATTTTCTTCTCATATTCCATAATTACATTTGGGGTTTGAATCTCTATTCCACTCCTTAAGGTAATAGCCTTCAGTTGCTCTTTTTAATTCCTTACGGTGTTACTTGGCAAGGAACCTTAATTTCTCATTGATAAAGAGTTTATCAAATGCCCCATTTGCACCTTTAAATTATGGATAGAAGAAGAATGATTCTTAAACATGAGTTTAGTATCTTGGTACATTTGCTCAAATTTTCCCTCTAACCTCTTTGTAGCTTCATTTTATTGGTTCATTTTTGTAGACATGACATTTACGAACTTCTCTAACTTGCTCTCCTAAAAGTCCCTGAGGATGAACCTTTCTCATGCTAAAAATTAGTTTGGTGTTGTTATACATTATGCCCACCAAAACCTAGTGGAGGCCATAACCTAGTGGTGCTTGTGGCCTCCACTAATTATTTTATTGATTCCTCTAGGAGAAATTAGGATGATTTCTCCAACTAGGATTATAGGTGTTTCTGTACACTAAGTTCTATTGCCCCTTGAAGTTGTTCATGTAGTTAACATTCTCCATTGATAGTCCTTACATCATTTGACACTTAGTAGTTGGATGACCATCCTGATACAATTCACAAGAAGAAGATAAGTTAGAAATTGCATTAACACCCATTTTGTCCATCTGCTTGGATTAAGCATCCACTTTTGCATTTACCGTTATTAAATTATCAAGCTCAACTACTCCCCCTCTCTTCAGAATAGCCCTCACATTGGCCCAAAGGCTTTAGGTGTTAGCAATGTCTTCAAAAAGCTCCAAAGCATCTTTAGATGTCTTTGACACAATAATTCCTCCAGCAGATGCATATATGTTTACTCTGACTATTGGATTAACTCCTTTATACAAAGATTACACCAAATCCCATGAAGGCATTAATTATGGTGGACGTTGTCTCTGAAGATCTTTTAATATGTCCTAATATTTGTAAAAGCTCTCATCCTCTCTTTGATAAGAAGAGTTGATCTCATTCTTGATATTTAACAATTTAGTTAGTGGGAAGTACTTATTGAAGAAAGTTGTGTAAAGCTCTTGCCATGTGGTTATGGAGTTGGGTGGTAAGCTTGTGAACCACCATTTGGCCTTATCCAATAATGAAAATGGAAAAAGGATCAATCAAATTTCTTTAAGCTACACTTCATTCATCTTAAAAGTTGAGCAATATTTCAAAAATTAGGTCATAACCAATTGGATCCTCATGTCGCAACCCATCAAACTATGAATTTTGGATTATTTAGATCATAGCGAGTTTAATTTCAAAATTTTTTATTGCTACCGTAGGCCTTACAATTCAATTTTGATCACCTTAGACATTAGGACTAATAAAGTCCCTTATAGTTCTTTAGCCATTGCACCCATTTTGCCCATATGCACTATGCATTCAACTGGAGGTGGGTCTCTTTCCTCTTTTCCTCCATTCATTATGTTACTTGTCTATCTCCTCCTTCTGTGAATTGTCCTCTTTAGCTCTAGATCAAGTGGTATTAATTGGGCTCCTCATCTACTTGCACTATATATTATGTGTGTGCACTACTTAAATCCCTGAAAACTACACAAACAATCACTAAAAGAAAATCTAAATAAAACAACACAAAATTCTCTAAAACATAATTTTGGTAATCCCCAAAAATGGTGTTAAAAACTTGATGCATATCCATAAGTATACAAAATTGTACAACTAGAAATTAAATATTGATCCCATAGAGATTACAAATTAAGTATTGTAATACTAAATGTGCTTTATTTGTTTAAACAATGAAAAATGGTGTTGTAAAATGAACTAAAATTAAACAAAGGAAATCTATAATAATTAATAATCAATTAAAAAAGCTAGGGTTCTTTGCATCAATTCAACCATTTCCAAAGATCAATTGGTACCTAAGCCATTCCTAACCTTAATCCAATATGAAGGCATTTAAGGAATCCTAAGTTTTCCTCTTAGACAAACCCATAATTAATCAAGTAAATTAACATCTTAAATTTATAGCTCTCACTTACTAAGTGTTAGTTAACCCAATTTAAAGCTCCAACCCTTAATCAATATTAGTTACTTTAATATCTCTCAGATAAGAACACACCTAATAGGCCATTATTTGTATCTAATGGAACCTATCTCTTAATTAGGTTTCATTATGTAGATTTAACCAAAAGGTGATCAATCATATAAAGACATGAAGTTTAATAATAACCAATGGATTAAAATTAATGGCTTAGGTTTAATTGAAATTGTTACATTGTTGAATTGATATAAAAACTCTAATAAAAACTTAGCTACTCATATTGGTAATAAGAGACAAAGAAGAGGAATAAAATAAAATAAACATCATCACTAATCAAAATAGAAATTAATAATAACAAGTATTTAAAAACTCCCCTTGACAATATAAGGCTATTATTCTTCAATCCTTATTCCCTAATCTCCAAAAATCAACATGAACAAGCCTAGTCTTTAATAATAAAAAGAAAGATAAAAACTTGTATAAAATATAGAGTAGAAAATGGAATAGAATTTTTTGTTCCTGGAGGTTACACAAACATAAGACCTTAGCCTCCAACCCCTTGATATGTTTCCTTTTCAAAAATCCATCAAATCCCCCTTTACAATGCTTCAAATTTCAAATTTCAACAAGCTGCCAACAGGGCCATACATGTAGGTGTGCATGGCTATGTATCTGTCCTTAATCAGCCATGGCCATATGCAAAAATTCAAATGGCCATGCACCTCTTCTAAGCCTCAAACTTGCTAGATTATGCCTTGAATGCTCCTTGGACACTTCTATAGCCTTTAGTAGCCCAATGCCTTATTCCATTACTGTTCTTTGAACACTTAAATGCATAAAAATAACTAAAAATAAACCAAAATACTAGAATTGAACACAAACTCAAGTCATGCAACATAAATACTTAAACTTAAAGAAAAACTTAATAAAAGATTACAAATGCAACTAGAATGACACCTAATTCTAACATATTGAGTGCTTAAAATAATGCATTTCTTACACTCATAAAAAAGATATCAAAACCACCATCTTAATAATTGAGAGCTTACACAACTATGTAGAGAGTGGTAATAAAATAAAATTTAATCGCTTCATAGAGGGAGATAGCCCAACTACTAAATGGGTGAGAAACTCCCAAGCAAATTCTAACTGCTAGCAAAATGACCTAGGAATTTAGAATGTAGAAATTAGAATTTTTATGGGATAGAAAGGAGATTCAAAAATATAGGAAGGGGAGAATGAAATTACTTAAAATTTTATAATAATAATTTTAGGCAACACTAGACAAAAGCCTTCATGGCTTAAGAATCCCACAGGGAGAAGCACCCTAAGCATTAAGTGCTTTTTTTGCATTCTACCTCATAGAGTGGCAAAATGTCCTCATCAAGGAGCTTTGAATGCCATTAAGGCTATACAACATGAAGAAATAAAAGAAAGCCCTCAAAAAGGGGAGGAGAATGAATTATCTAAGATGGGAGCCCTTAGGTTCTTGAATGCCTTAGAGAGATAAATGGAATAACCAAAAGCAAAAAAACTAGAGGACTAATGTATGTGGACTTCAGTGTACACGGCAGACTTATTTGAACTCTTATAGATACGGGAGATATAGATAACTTTATGACAAGTACAGTGGCCGATCGACTAGGGTTCAAGATGAAGAGGGATGTATGAAAAAAATCATGAACTATCAAGCTAGAGAAATGGTTAGCATAACTCAAGAAGTACCATGTAAAATAGGATCATGGACCAAGAATGTGTTACTCATTATAGCCCCAATGGATGACTTTGATGTCATCTTAGGCCTAGATTTTTTAGATCAAACTAGAACCATCCCCACTACTGCAACTAAATGCTTACTGATGCTAAGAGAGAGCCTGCATGTAACCCCTATTACGATGAGTCCAATTTATGAAAAAAAGATTTTGTCAACCATGAAATTTAAGAAAAGGATAAATAAATGTAAGAAACTACCATATCTATTCCACTTGGGGTGGAGGACCAACTAGATAAAGGGATCCTCGAAGAACTGGAAGTAACATTAATTGATTATGTTGATGTGATGCCCAATAAGCTACCTCAAACTTTGCCTTCAAGAAAGGGAATTAATTATAAGATAGAATTACTTCTAAGGACAAAGCCTTCTACAAGAGCTCCTTATAGAATGGCTCCTCCTGAACTAGCTAAGCTGAGAAAGTAGTTGGATGAATTACTTAAGACAGGATTCATCTACCCCTCTAAGGCCCCCTTTGGAGCTCTGGTGCTTTTCTAAAATAAACAAGATGGGAATTTAACTATGCATTGATTATTGAGCTATTAATACAATCACCTTGAGGAATAAATATCATATTCCTCTTACAATCAACCTCTTTGATCAACTAGGATAGACTAAGTACTTTAGTAAGTTGGATCTAAGATTAGATATCACCAAGTCTGTATCATAGAAGGAGATGAACTAAAAACTACATGTGTAACTTGGCATGGTGCATTTGAATATTTTGTAATGCCTTTTGGACTAACTAATGCTCTTGCTACTTTCTATACTCTTATGAACTAGGTATTTCATTATTACTTGGATAAATTTATGGTGATGTATCTAAATGACATTATGGTTTATAGTGACACTTTAATGGAATATAAAGAGCATTTCCACCTAGTCTTTGAGAATTAAGGCAGAACCAACTATATGTAAAGTGGGAGAAATGTGCTTTTAGGCAAACCACTATAAAATTCTTAGGGCATATAATGGAATAATGTTGCATCCATATGGACCCTGGGAAAATTAAAGCAATTAAGGAGTGTACAACACCTACAAGTCTTAAAAAACTCTATTCCTTATTGGGACTTGCCAACTACTATAGGCGATTCACAAAAGGATACTTAGATAAGGTACTGCAGGCGGTGGGGTTTAGTGTGCATCTAAGATTTTAGCAACCATGACACTGTTTGAGCTCAGGGCTCTAGAGAAAACACTACTATATCACAAAGACATAATATGGAGATGAGTAGTCACCACCCAAGGTAATGACTAGGAAAATTGAAGGTGGTGGTAACTCAATTCTCTAAAAGAAAGTTAGCACCATAACCAAGAGATTTTGGATAAGGAATACCAACTTCTTTTAGTCTTGTGTTCATTTAGAATTACCTTATTAATTACTAAATTATTCTCTATTTACATGCAATCTTATATAAACCCTAATTTAGCATTCATCTTACTCTAAGGCAACTAGTCATGAAAAAGCACAAAAATAATGCATTCATATAATGAGACATCCCTAAATTAATCTAAACTATGTTAATTTTAATTAGGTTAGCTAAGTCTATATTTTATTTACAAGTGAAATGGAACTAAAGGTAGGCCTACATTTTAATTAAAGTAGTGAACTAAGTCTACCTTTTTAATTTTAAAGAAATGGGCATAAGTTTATTAATTTTTATGGAAATGAATTGGATTGGATTTGAATTAATGGACCTAGTTCTAATTAATTTTAATTTAAATGAAAAATGGGCCTAAGTCCATTTATTTTAATTAAAAAAGAAAAGATGCTTTAATGGACTGGGCTATGTCTAAATTAATTTTAATAGCTAAAAGGTAGGTCTAAGTCCAAAATTAACCTAATAGGCCTAGATTGATTTTAAAGTTAACTAAAACCTAAAATTCAATTAAAAGCCTATTTTAAATGAGTTAATCCTAAACTGGGGCTTGCAGCCAAAACACAAAAATAAAGGAAAGCCCAAAAAACATTAAAAAAAACAATTAAACAAAAAAATCTAACAAGTAATTAAAATTATTTCTTCTAAAACCTAATTTGATTTCATGCAACCTAAATTAATTAAAGCCACCATTGATTTTAATTTAGGTTTTACTGAATATACATAATTTACTACTTAATTTTAAAGTGCAAAAAAATTAAATATTTCACTATTTTCCACTATTGGGGCTATTACATCCTACTACAAAAATAAATAAAATAATAAATACAGGTGTAAGCACCCAATTTCAGGATAATGAAATATGGATGCAATAGAGGACTCCAATGATGAAAATATTATTAATAGATCTTTAATACTTAAAGTTTGAAACATTGAAGGCCTAAATGCATCTTCAAAAAACTTAATTGGTTTTTAAGGACTTAATTGTAATTTTTTTAAGGACCTAATTGAAAATTTTATTTTTTCTATGGGTCTTTCTATAATTATAAATTTTTGTTTTTTGAATTTTAATTGATCAAAATAACGTGATAAATCCCTTTTTCAGGATTGTCTGAATTTTTCAAGATATTAAAAGTCCTTATTAAACCAAAAGTTTATCACTATGAATAGAAAAGTCAAAGTAGGATACATGAGTGGAGCTAGGGTTTTATATATAAACTCAACTCAACTTTTTTGCAGGGGGACTTTTCTACTTCTTCTTCTTTTGGTTTTTACACAGTTTTTCAAATAAAGATTTTCTTTAGAAGTACTATTCTTTTAAGAAGAAGTAGTAGACTTTTGGGAGAAAAAAAAAAGCATTGAATACCTATTTTAAGCAATGGTGATTCATATCACTCTGATGAGCAAATCAATACTGCATTCATCCCATCATCTCTTTTCTACCCCTTTTCTGTTAATTTTATTTGGTTATTTTGGTTTTGTTCAATTTTAATTTTATTTAATCTTTATTTTATTATGTTTAATTACTAATCATTGTTTATTTTTATATTTGTGTTTGTGGTTATGGAGGGAGTTATATGACGAATTCACTTAGAGAACAAAAATCCATGAAGATCAATAGAATGTCATGGATTAAATTTGTGGTCAAATATAGTTTATAGGGTTATTTATTTATTATTTTGTTGGTTGTTTTATTTTGTATTTTTATTTATTTAGTATTTTGGGTTGTATTAATTCTATTTTTGTTTTCAATAAATCATTGTAATCACCCTAATAGTGGAAAGAGTGGAATCCTGTATGTGGTTGTGTGTTTTATTTTATTAATTGAATAGTAAATTAGGTTTATTTGGTAAAACTTTAATTAAAATTAATGGTGGTTGTAGTAAATTTAAGTTGCATATAATTTAATTAGGGTTAGATATCACTAAATGTATGATTAATGTAGTTTATTTTATTATGTTTTTTTATTCTTTTGATTTATGCGTATTAATTAATTATTTGTTTGATTATTTTATTTTTATATTTGATTTGTTAATTTGATGATTTTTATATTATGTTTTCATTGTGTTTTCTTTAAGCTCATGATTTTAGGTTTTTAGGTTTAATAATTAGATTCACATTTTCTTTAATAGGACTACTAATTTAATTAGGATTAGATTTAATTAATTAAAATTTATTTTAGGCCTATAATTAATTAGAATTTAGGTTAGAGATAACTTAGACCCATTTAGTTAATTAGATCTAGGTTCATCGAGGTTAATTAAAATTAATTAGACATAGCCCATTAACTCAAAGCATTTTCCATAACTTGTAGATTTAATATCACCTTAGATTAAAACATGTAGAATTATGCCCACTAATTTAAATACTTCATAATTTGTTGATTTAAGCCCATTTTTAGTAGTAAAATACATAGACTTAGGTTCACTTAATTAAAATTAAATAGGAATTAGGGTCTTTAGTCTTCAGGGTCACTTGTAAATTAAAACATGTAGATTTAGCCCATTTAATTAAAAATAATGTATATTAAACTAATTTAGGGATTATAAACTTGAATGAATACATTGTTTATATGCATTTTTGATGACTAGTTTGTCTGGAGTTAATTATTTAAATAAGGGTTTATATGAAATTGCATGTAAATAGAGAATAAGATAGTAATTCATAAAGTAATTTTAAATGAACATGAGACTGAAAGAAGTTAGTATTTCATATCCAAAATCTCCTAGTTGTGGTACTAGCTTTCTTTTAGAGAATCAAGTACCACTACCTTTGATTTGTCCCAGTTATTACCCTGGGTGGTGACTCCTTATCTTTGTGCCATATCTTTGTGATAATGGTTAGCATGTTCCCTTAAGTCTTAAGCTCAAACAATGTTATAGTTGCTAAAATCTTAGACGCGTGTTAAATCTACCATCTACAACAGGCCCACAATAAAAATATAAACTAATAAAAAATAATAGATAAATAATAAAAATAAACTAAATTAAATTAAAACCCTAATCTATGTTTTAGTGATACAGGGGCATATCCATGGAATTCCATAGACCTTTATGGGTTGATTTAATTCAATCACAAGCTCCATTCTCCACAGTTCTCCCACCATCATTTGCCATCATAGAGAAAACATAAAAAACAATAAAAGAATTAGAATACAAATGATAAAGAAATAAGATAAAAAGATAATAAAGAAAATAAAGGAAGAAGAAAAGAAGAAAAACGGATGAATAAAATGGATGTTGTATTTATTTGCTCCTCAAAGTCTTTGATTCACCATGTGGAAATATAGTCTATAGATTTGATTTTGATTGCTCTAGCTTTATTTTGTTATTTTATAGACTTATCAACGCAAAAAAAAAAGAAATTTTTTATTTTTTTCTCTGTGTATAAGAACTCTCTCTCCTTTCCTATGTCTCTTTTTTTAATAGACTCTCCTTTTTTTTCTTTTCTCTCTTTGTGTTTTTTTAGGAAAGAAGAAACCCCCCCAGAAGAAGATGATGATGAAGAAGCCCCTCCCTATGATTGATGTCTCGAAAGTAGAAGAAAAGCCTACTTTTTGAATTCAAGCTCGTGGATTTATTTAACCCCAAAAAATCAACCTCCCGTTATTATTAAATCATAGGATATAGATAAAAGACAAAAAAATTTTATAATTTTGAATCTCCTGATAACTAAATTATCAAGATAAAAATCTTATTATTATTATTATTATTATTATTATTATTATTATTATTATTATTATTATTATTATTATTATTATTATTATTATTATTATTATTATTATTATTATTATTATTATTATTATTATTATTATTATTATTGTTGTTGTTGTTGTTGTTGTTGTTGTTGTTGTTGTTGTTGTTGTTGTTGTTATTGTTATTATTGTTGTTATTATTATTACTACTACTATTAACCAATGAAAAAATAAGAAAAATTATTTTCAAAAATCAAAATTCATAAAAAAATGAAACAGATGTTGATCAAAATAGTACAATTCCGATTAAAATTGTAGATTTTCTTATCAGAATTATGGAATTCCGATTGGAATTCCATAATTTCGATCAATAATTTTAAATTTTTTAACATTTAATTATAAAAAGACACCTAAAAGAATTAAAACTTTTTCAATTAAGTTCCTAAAGAAAATATTACAATTAAGTCCATAAAAAGATTGCAATTAACCCTTGAGATTTAAAAAAACAAATATCCATAGACCTATTTGTAATAAATTTTTATCCATAGAGTCCTTTGTCGCATCCACACTCAACTATCCCAAAATTGAGTGCTTATAAGTACTTCCATTAATAGATTTACTGTAGAAGACCACTAGCTGGAAATGGACTACCAGTTGTCAAGAAGCATTTAATAGGGTGAAGAAGTTGCTTTTTAAAGACCTAGTACTTGCCATGTTGGACATGCTGAAACCTTTTAAAGTGCAAACTGATGTTTCTAACTTTGCACTTGGTGGGGTATTGATGCAGGATAACCATCTTTTAGTCTTTAAAAGTATAAAATTAAGTGAAACAGAGCATCAGTGCATGACTCATGAGAAAGAGCTACTAATAATCCTTTATTGCTAATGAATGAAGGCATTATCTATTAAGGTCAAAATTTATTATGAAAACTAATAATGCAATACTTATCCATTTCCTAACTCAACCAAAGTTGAGTCCACAAAAGTACATTGGCATGAACATTTGGCTGAATTTGATTTCCACCTAAAATGTAGGCCCAAAAAGAGTAATAATGTAGTGGGTGAAAAATAGAACTGATTGTGATAAAATAATTAGCCTATCTATCCATAAGTCAAGTGGTAACTTCCATCTGAGATTAGATTAAGAAAAATTTGGGAAAAGACCTATAAGTTGTTGCTCTAATCAATCTCGCCAAGCAAGGGAAACTAAATAGTTTATATAGGAGGGTGATATTCTAATGGCAAATAAGTATCAAATGTATATACCTAAAACCAGGAACCTGAGGAAGTTATTACTCTAAGAATGTCATGATGCATTATGGCTAGGTCACCTTAGATGGCAATGAATGCTAGTTCTCTTAGTACAGAACTACTACTAGCAAAAAATGGAAGATGATTTTTGAATGTACATGAAGAAATTCCTAATTTATCAACAAGATAAAGCTGATAGATAAAAGATTGTAGGTCTATTGGAACCCTTGCCAGTGCTAAATCGACCGTGGGAGAGTGTGTCACTATATTTCATTACTGGCTTACCACAAGCGGGGAGTATGATTCCATTCTTTTTGTTATTAATAGGTTCTCTAAGTATAGTAATTTAATTCCAATGCTAAAATTTAATTCTTCAGAAGACACAGTTAGAGCTTTGTTCAAACATGTGGTAAAGTACTAGGGAGTGACTAAAAGCATTATCAATGATTAAGATGGGCAATTTTTTAGAACTTTTTGTCAGAGCTTTTTCAACTTTTAGGCTCATGGCTAGATATGGCAACCAGTTACCATCTATAGATAGATGAATAAATAGAGAGATTTAATAGCCTATTGGAAGAATATTTAAGGCACTTAATCAACTCTAGCCAATAGAACTAGGCATCGCTACTAGATGTAGCACAATTTTATTTTAATTCACAAAAGAGTTCTAGTACTAACAAAAGCCCTTTTGAGATTGTTACAGGTTAACAACCTTCTTTTTTGCACTCTCTAGAGAGTCTATACAAGAGGAGAAACACAAAAGCTTACAATTTTTTCAAAGAGTGGAGGCAAAATGAAGAATAGCCAAAGCAAATTTGGTAAGAGTATCCCAGTAAATGAAATACTGGGTAGACTTAAAATGCAGAACACAGGAGTTCCAAGTAGGAGACATAATTTTAATCAAGCTATTTCCATAACAAGTCCAACTATAGAATAAAGACTAAAGATTACTGAGGAGATTTAAAGGCCCTTTCCCCATTATTGCTAAAGTGGGAGCAGCTGCCTTCAAAGTAGAACTACCTGAAGGACTCAATATACATCCTATTTTCCATATGAGCAACCCACAACCCTACCATATAGATAATGAAGATACTGGAAGAAACTAGGCTAAAAGACCTCTAATTTCCAAGTTTAAACCAACAATGAAGATTGCAAAAGAGATCTTAGCAAAGAGACTAGTAGCTTTAAATTGACACAAATACAAGGAGTACTTGCTAAAGTGGAAGGGCTAAGGCAAGGAAGAGAACAATTGGGAAAAGGAAGAAGATCTCAAAGTTTTCAAGTATAAGATTGAATAGTTTATTAAGCTACAATTGATGAGGATGTTGACTGCTTGAGTAGGAGAGAATGTCAAGGGGTAGCTTTTTGTAATCATATGGCCATTTTACACATTTCATATTTATTTTATTTTATATAATTCTGAGGGTGTGATGGGTGGAACATTATAATGTCTACTTGTACTAACCCTCATTATGCTTCTAATGCTCTTTAGGGCGGAGTAACTAGTCATCAAGCGTTGGAGATCTAGTCACTATAAATGTTGGGTGTGTGCACTTTTCTTGGATAGGTTCCCCCCTACCTACACTTTGGGGAGTACAGTGTCTGAATTGATGTACTAATCTCTTTAATAAATAACAAAAGTACCCTTTTTACATTCATTTATTATGCCTTGTCAATTTTTCTTATGCTTATGCCTAGAATTATGCTTGTTTCCTTGCTCTTGCCCATTAGGCTACTATATTGGCTTTACGATCTTGACTTGGATAATAATCTATTCTTCTTTGTGCCTTTATAGAATTACTAGTCTGTCCTTGAGGTTGGCTTGTTAGAAGATGTTCTAAATAAGCATCGCATGGTCCCTTTTTATGGGCCCCTGACACCTTGCTTGCAAGATCATATCATACATTCTTTTTTTTTTTACCAAAGCCATCAAATATCTATCACTATCATTTTTTTAAAAAAAATATGCAAATATCATTACACAAAAAGGACAAATCCCAAAGGCTACAAATAGATGAGTCAAAGACTCATAAGCAAAATAAGAGCGAATAAACTAACATTCCTTGCCCTTAAGGGTAACTAAGAATGGCTACCACTATAAAGTCTCCTAGAAAAACTCAAATGACATAGGATATCTATGTAACTATTTAACTATCATATAATATATATTAGATATATATTTTGCCTAATGGGGTTAGTTTTCTATATACATAACTATGAGTTATATATATATATATATATATATATATATATATATATATATATATGGTTTCGTATACCAAAATTTTTCATATATATTCATACATGTTAGTATTAAAGAGATTCATATACTTAATATTTTTTTTTTACTAAAGGGAGGAAGGAGATGGGTCTCATGATGCCCCTAATGGCTAGGCATGCAGAGGCATAATTAATATATAGTTTGAATTATAATAATAATTTGAAAAAATATTGATTAGGACTTTAAGAGTGAAAAGCTAGTCAAACCCTAGAGCTCCTTAATTTTTTGTAGTAAGACTAATCAATGCTTCTAAATTTTCTTCTTTGTGTAGTGCACCTACCTCTAAATGCACTATAAAATTAGTAAAAAAAAAGAAAAACAAAGGCAATCAATATCTTGCTACTACCACCATTGAGGAATGAGAAGCAAGCATCAACAATGCTAAATTTTTCAAATTTGACAATTAAGAAGAACAAAGGTTATATATATATATATATATATATATATATATATATATATATATATATATTTATTTATTTATTTATTTATATGCAATTGACTACACATTAGTTTATTATTATTGAGTTCCTAATTTTCTCTTAATGTACCGTGATGTTTTGTATTAGTATTGTAACATCATCTTTATAGGGGTGATTATTGGTTTTTAAACCAATAATCATCCCTTGTTTTCTTCTACTTTTTTAGATTTCATATAAAATAATAATAGCCTTAGATATTGCTCGATGGTTATGTTACTTATCTATGGTTTGTTCTACTTTTTATGCAGAAGGCCTAGCCTTGTTAGAATTCTGCTCATCCTAGATTGTAAGATGTTTTATGTTCTTATAACTCCCTCAAATATTTTCCATAGGTGGAGGCTACACTTTTCCTCAAATCCTAGCTTGAAGTTGCTTCTCATCTCTATGAACATACTCATTATTGTCAGTCCAAGATATATTCAGCTAAAGTAAGAATGAATTGATGACAAGCACCAGGTTATTGTTGTCGCCACTCAGGTTGCTTTGTTTGGGGCCGTCGCTTAGGTTGCTTATGCCACTCCTTTGTGTCTTCTTCAACACATTAGGTTTCCCTCATGATGAGAAGCAATAGTGTTGGGCCTACCCTTTGTTTAAGACCTTTAGTTTTCACTTTTTTTTAGGGCTCAGTGTAATGCCCACTTATATATTATGTTTGCTAATTAATTATATCCTACTATTGTTGTTAAAAAATGATTAAATATTTTTATCTAGTGATGCATTAAAGACCAAAAACCTTAATTTTGAACACCTTAACACTATGTTTGGAATTGGAGGAAAGGGAGAAAAGAAAATACGGAGGAAAATAATGTTTTTTTTATTTCCTTATTTTCCTCTATTGTGTTTGGATTGAAGGAAAATAATATAAAGAAGAAGGAAAGTGAAGGTACTTTTTTATTGGAAAGATTAAAAAAGAAAATAAGTATAAGACAAATTTACTATTATGTCCATATACTAAAATAATAGTACTTAATATGCTCATATATGTTAAAATAAATGAGGGTAAAATTGTAAAATGACATGTATAGTGTACTTTTCCATTCTCTTTTTTCTATTTTCCCTCTAAATTGGAGAGACAAGAATTGAAGGAAAATAAATACCACTTTCCTTCCTTCCTTCCTTCATTTTCCCTCCTCATTCCAAACAAGAAAAGTTACTTTCCTCTTATATTTTCCTCATATATTCTCTATCCTCCCCCCTTTCCTCTTATTACAAACATAGTTTAAAATTTAAACTCATAACCTAAGATCATAGGTGCCTCACCCTAAACCCATTGGTCTAGCGATCATTAGCAAAAAAATTGGTTATTGATTAGAAATGTGGACTTAATTGATCAATTAATATAGCATGCAAAAGTCTCAAGTGAAATTTGTCAAAATATAGAATTGTGTTACAGCAGTGGGCATGCTACTAGGGGGCATCTCTCATGTGAACTTTGTGTAGAGAAAATTCAGAGGAAAAAGATAATTCAAGGGAATTAGTTTTTTCATCTATTCCATAAGAGAGGTTACATCCTTCATATATACATTAATCATTCCTATACATGAAAAACCTAATTCCATACTAATTAGGAGGAATAAAATAATTTTCTAAATAAAGAATAAAAATTTAATTCCCAATATATACAATTAAATCTTTAACTAGAGTTCACTTTAACACCCCCCTCAAGTTAGTGAGTGTATGTCAATCATTCTTAACTTGCCAAATGAGCTATGGAACATTTTTCTAGAGACAACCTTTATGAGGATATCAGCAAGTTATGTCTGAAAAGAAATAAATGGAAGATTAATTATTCATTGATTGAGATGATCTTTAATGAAGTGCCTATCAACCTCCACATGCTTAGTTCAATCATATTGAATTGGGTTGTTTGCAATTTCTATGGTTGCCTTATTATCATAATGTAACAACATAAGCTTCAGATGATTTAGTTCTAGATCATGAATAATTCGCCTTATCCAAAGTAATTCACATACACCATGTACCATTCCTCTAAACTCAGCTTCAACACTTAACCTTGCTATGACTTTTTGTTATTTGCTCCTCGAAGTGACTAAATTTTTTCTAATAAACATAAAGTACCCAAATGTTATTTTTTTAATTAGTTTGATCTTGGGCCAAGTTAGCATCTGTATAGCCAATAATTTCATAATCCTTATTTCTCCCAAAAAATAAATATTTGCCTAGAGAAGACTTTAGGTATCTTAACACTCAATATACCACATCCATATGTTCTTTACTTAAAGAATGCATGAATTGACTTGTAACACTTACTACATAAGCAATATCTAGCTGAGTATGAGATAAGTAAATTAGTCTTCCCACTAGCCTTTGATACTAAACTTTATCAATTAGAACTTAACCTTCTCGAACTAATAATCCATGGTTGAATTCTATTAGAGTCTCGACTGGCTTACAATCAAGCATACATATTTCTGTCAACAAATCCATTACATACTTCTGTTGGCAGTGAGAAATTCCTTAAGCTAATCTTGCAACTTTAATCCTCAAAAAATACTTCAAGTTACCAGATCCTTAAGTTCAAACTCGATTGCTAACTATCTTTGCAGAGTTATTATCTCACTTAGATAATTTTCAGTGACTACCATATCATTAATATACATAATAAGAGTAGTGATTTTACCCGTCTTTTGTTTGATGAATAGTGTATAGTTAGCATCACTTTTTTTATAACTGAGCTTCCTCATAAAGGTTGAGAGTCATCCAAACCATGGTTGGGGCAATTATTTGAGTTGGTACAATGCTCTTTTTAGTTTGTATACTTGATTAGTGTACCTAGCTCCAGGTGGTGGATGGATACACTTCTTCATCAATGGTTCCATTAAAAAAAAGGCATTTTTTACATTAAACTATCATAATGGCTATTTTAGTTTAGCAACTAATAAAAAGAGGACTCTAATAGTGTTCATTTTTATTACTAGGGAAAATATATCCTCATAGTCAATTCCATACTTCTAAGTATATCCCTTTGTAACCTACTGAGCTTTATATTAATTAATTCTTCCATTTAGATTTAGTTTAACGATGAATATCCACCTGCATCTGACTATTTTCTTTCCTTCAGGAAGTGGAAGAAGTTCTTATATGGAGTTCTTCTGCAATGCTTCAATTTCATCATTCATGGCTTTCTTCTAAGCTGGATTAACTAAAGCCTCATGCACATTACTCAGAATGGATACAGTAGATAATTGATTTATAGTATATACATATGATTTTAACAAATGGTTTATTGATATAAAGTTATTAATAGGATATTTAGCTTTAGTATTGAGGTGTGGAGCATATTTTGTTTTTGGAATCCTTCCATTTATTCTAGAAGGATAACAAGGCTCAGTATTTGGAGTTACTAAAGGAGATGAGTTTACATCATTGTGCACATCTAAAGTTCTTTCAACTTCTGGCATGGATTGGGAAGATGTACTAACTTTATTAGTTTAAAGTCTAAGCACAGTACTCCTACTAAGCACAGTACTCTGACTATCTTCAGTTATCTATTCATATGGGATGCTCAATATGTTCAGACATACTATCTTATCATGTGAGATGCCTAGAACAGGTAAGACACTTATAGTGCTATCTTTAAATATGCTCAGAGCAGGTAAGACACACAGAGTGCTATCTTTAAAGATGTCCAGAGCTCTCTCCCCTTAAAGAGAGCACTCGAATGGAAATGAACATCCCTAGTTACATACATCTTCTGAGCATATGGATCATAACACTGATATCCCTTTTATAACTTGGTATATTTAATAAACATGCATCGAATAGCTCATGGATCTAATTTACCTAGTATCTAATGAACAAATACTGAGTAGCTAAATACTCATGGTTTGAGATTATTGAGAGGTGGAGTTAGGACTAGCTCCTGAAGCTTTTAAAGAGGAGTCTTAAAATTAAAAATTTATAAGATAGGCAGTAGATCAAATAACCTCTCCTTAGTATTCCTGAGGAACATTCATGTTAAACAGAGATGCTTAGACTACTTCCAATGGTTGCAAATTTTTTCTGTTTGCTATACCATTCTGTTGAGGGATTCTAGCACAGGAAGTTTGGTGATGAATGTCATGCTCACGGCAAAAATTTTTAAGGGCCAAGTTAAGATACTCCCTACCATTGTGAGATTGCAAAACTCAAATTTAACACTGATACTGCACTGCCATCATTTTGTATAAGTCCTTAAAGATAAAACACACATCTTCCTTATTTGAAAGTAGGGATACCCAGGTCATTCGAGTACATTCATCAATAAATGTTATAAAATATCAAGCACCAGATAGAATAGGAATTCGAGCATGTCCTTATAAATCAGAATGAATAGTCATAAATAGAATTGAATTCTTATTATAACTCAACACATATGAAATCCTGTGACTCTTTGCCAATTCATAAATATTGCACTTGAACTCAGAGTCTTTGATACTCAAAAATAATTCATGCCTTATTTTTCTAAGATAATGAAAAGATAAATGTCTAAGATGTCGACGCCACAAAATTACTTGTTCTTTATATAAGCTACTTCTAACAACACTATTGACTTGACTTGATTTCAAACTCAGATCACCATGCAAATCAAGATAGTATAACTTTCCATGTTCAACACCAGAGCCAAGAATCCAATGCATCACAATGTTCTGAAATAAATAATAATTAGGCCAGAATTTAACAGTATAGTTTAAGATTTCAGTGATTTATCCAACATATAATAGATTATAAGAAAAATATAGAACAACAAAAATAATATCCAAATTAAGAGACTTAGAATATGATAATGATCTTTATAGGTGACGGGTGTTATTCCTCCATTAGTAGTTAGAATATTTTGTTGGGTTAATGGTTGAATGGAGGTTAGATGATGGGTGGAGTTTTTCATATAATCAGTAGCACCTATATCAATAATCCATGTATTATTCTGAGTAAGATTTGTCATACTTGATGTTTCATCAAGGTCACTACTTGGTTTTATGACATTAGAGGCGGGAAGTATAGCTTTTTTAAGCTTCTTATGAGGCTTTCTATTGAAATCCCTCCATTCTGAATAGCTTATAATTTTATAACACCATTCCTTGGAGTGTCCAACTTCACCACAATGAGAACATGTGTATGTATTAGACTTACTTAGTGCTTTTCCCTTAGACTGCGGTTGAGTTCGAGCCGCTATAAGTACTGCATTGTCTAGTAGAACCTTTGGCTCCTCCATCGTCTGTCGATAGTTATGATCTATACACACATATGCATAACTAGACTCAAGATCAAAAGGTGGATCTTTCTACAGTATTTTGCTCCGAGCATTATTAAATTTTGAGTGACGTCTAGCCAGGAAAATATGAGCTTGAAGCTGACAAATATGCTAATGGAGTGATGCTACTCCATTGACATCCTCCCCTTCAGCACTTATTCAGGCATTAATCTCTTGAAATATCTCAACTAATTCATTGTAGTATGTAGGTAATGGGCTACCATTATGATGTATAGTGAAAAATTTTTGGTTTAACTCAAATAATTAAGTTCCATCATATCCATCATAAAAAGTTTTAGAGACGGCATCCCATATCTCCTTTGCTATTTGAAGATGGATGAATCTCTGCATCAATGTTGGACTCATGGAATCAATGAGCCAACTTTTTACTCAATTATTATTAATAAGCCAAGCCTCCAAAACCTTATCTCCTATAGGTGGTTTTGAGGTTGTGCTAGTAAAGAAGCTAGATTTATTTTTATCTCTGATTCACATCTCCAGGAGTTGTGACCATAGAGGGTAGTTTTTATCATCAATTATAATTCCAATAGGAAAGGGAGAATTATGTTGAAGGGTTTGGATGAAAGTTGGTGTTCCATCTGATACAATGGATGTGTTTTCAATAGTCATAGTGGATTTCAATTTAAAAAAAAAAAAGAATTTGGCCACCTAATCATCTCCGCCACCTACTTTGCATCTGACTCAATCACCATAAAAGCTCAATACAATTATTCATCTATAAATTTAATAACTTCAATTATTATTTTATAAATGAGTATCCAATATGACTCATCAGTTATTTTAGCTCTTGATGTTGTTATTAAATATGCCTCTTTCAAATGATGACGAGTTGACAATTCCTAAATGTAATGTCTGAAGCTTGAATTTTAATAAACAAAATATTGAAAGCAGTGCCCAAAACTCATGGCTTAGTGATTGTTGTTTTTTCGGTGCTCAGTGTTCATTATTCGATGGACACTTATGAAGCCAATGTTTGGTTTTCAATGGCTACACGATTATCTAATAAATCACCCATAGCTAAGTGGCTCAAACATTACCAAGGTCGTATTATGAATAACTGGATCAACTTCCAAGGAATGTGCATTGTAAGAAGGGATCTGTCACGACCCAAAATAGGGGCCATGACCAGCGCTAGGGAACCGGAATTCTTTCGAATCTGAAACTTGTAGCAAACCTTAAAAATAAAACATGTAATAATAATAATATAAATAAAATAACTCACAACGAAAATAAATCTTATAAATAAAATAAGCATAATCCACCAACTTTTTTAAATAAACAACTCATCCTCATATATAAATAATCTTTCAATACATATCTCAGTTAAAATCATTAAAATACATATCTCATATAAACATGATACATAAATCTCACAACCGACTACAACTACTGCAGTGTCTAGATTATAAAATAAAATCAAGTAAGCAAATTACATAGTAAAGCCGGGGTAGAAGAAATCCGACGTATAGGTCTACTACTGAGGTCTGAAGACATAGACTCTCCTAAAAAATAGTCAACGAAGGGGAGTCAGACCTCACTAAGTGAATTGTTATAATATATATACATGCATAGCTAAATGAAAAATGCACACATTCAATAGTATATATAATAAATATATATAGAGACAAAATCACACAGATGCAGCAAAATCATTTTATATAAATATTAAGAAATACATTCGTATATGAAGGATCAAATAGAACCCTAGAAAATTGCAACCTCAAACAATTTTAGACAATACTCTAGCCATACAGGCTCACTTATTCCAAATAATTTCACTTATTCCATTTGGATAGTAAACTGGCCCCGAGACACTTGGTTAATCGAGCTCTAGCAGTTTGACTGTCAGTGTGATTGGCCCTGAGATACTTGGTCAACCGAGCTCCAGCAATCACACTCTCAAATCACATCACACATCAAATAAATCAATCTGATCATATTCCACAAATAGGTTAGTAATAAAGCCTAAATGCTATTGGTATACCGGTACGTACTCGATCCTAGTGCTGCCCACTAGGTAGCATGTTCTATTGATATCCTTCATTATTATATAAAACATACATTCATAAAATCAATGATGTATGATATTAAATAAAATAATAACATAAACCATATATATATACTAAAAATATACCAAAAATGAACCAGGAATATTTCAAGTATATATACGTCAAATAAATTCAATTTAATTATAAAATAAACTATAAATATATTTAAAACATTTTAAGAATAATTCATTAATAAAACATGTATTTAATTTAAAATATACTAAAAATATACCAAAACTAAACCTAAGCAATAATTAACTTATTTATGCATAATTCATAAAATAAATCATACATTTCTAAAACATGCATCCTAAAACACGTATATATAAAATAACAACTCACAATTATTACGCTCCACGAGACAGGTCCAATGAGCCTGGTCCATTAGGCCTCGGTCTCGGCGCAACTAACAAACAAATGATAACACGACATTAGAATAAATCTATCGGAAGTCTAAAAACTCGATCTAGAATCTTAGACACAAAATTAGAATAGGAATTCGACCGGACATCATGTTTTACGAGAATTCTATCAAAAATCTGACATAACCTCCCTTGTAAAATGAACATCTCTCTACTCAAAGAGTAGAGCCAGTCCTGCAAAGAAACACACTTCAAGAATAAACACAGTTCACAATCCCTCGATCAAACTCCAAACTACAATTTCACCGAATGAGGTTCACATTTCACGAAATAATACAGAACACATGAAAAATTCCAGAAAATATCAAAAATACCCTTTATACTCAAAATTTAGCAAACTAGGTATTTAAAACACTAAAAACATTTATCCGATAATTACAATAAAACCTTAATTTTCATAAAATATTATTAAAAATCGGTAATTCTTAATAAATTCATAAATATTAACCAAAATATATTTTATAAATCCAAATTACGTACTTAATCCTAAAACATACTAAAAATCAATAAAAATTCATTTATTTAGAAAAATCGTATATTATATATAATTTGAAAATAATTTACGAAAAATAGTTTTAATTAGTTAAAAATATTAAATAATTTAAAGAAATCATTTTTCTACCTCCAATAACTAGTAAAACTAATTTAATTATATTTTTAGCCAATTTAGTACCAAATTACCAAAATACCCCTAGTTACGTAAATTCCCTAAAAGTAATCAAAAATTCACCAAAAATAGTATAATTACTCAAAATTAAATTTCTCAACATATAATTCAATAATATCAACAAATATACTCAATTAACCAATTAATTTCAATAAAACACATAATTAACCTAATTTTCAAAAAATTACATAAACTAAATAAATTCATAATAATTATATAAAAATCACAAAAATTACAAATAAATTTCTAAAATGCATTTAACACATATAAACACCATAAATTAAAATTTCATAATTTAATTAATTAAATTTCAAAAATTAGAAAATATTGATAAAATAATCAAAAATTCACAAAAATCAAAAAGAATTCCCAAAAATACCATAAAAATTCACAGAGCTAGATTAAGGTACTAGGATCAATGTCTATAAAGGAAGATTACATGAATCATTCAAATCGAAGCTCAAAAAAATCAAAAATCCTAAATGGCTGAAAATGAAAATTCAAAACCTAAGGAAATCTAGACCATTTCAAGTGAAACAAAACTTGGAAATGCACTCATCGGAGCTCAGTGAAGAGATAAAGACCGGTGGGGCTCGAAACGGTCGTCGAAAAGTTGATGAACGACGTCAATGACAACTTTTGGCAACTTTAAAGAAATTCGGCCAAACTCACGGGAAATGGATGCTTTAGACGCTGGAAATGGCTAGAGGGGAAGGTGACACGCCGGGAGGCACACCGACGGGAAGAGAATGGCATAGCAATGGCCGAATTCGCAAAGAAGACGATCGGGAGGGAGAAGGGGTAGTTGATGGCAAAGTTGTAAATATAGTAAACTTTATATTATGTAATAATATTATATGTATATATGTAAATATATATCTTACTTTATATTATTTTAATATATAACATAATACACACAATAAATATGCACCACACACATTTTTTAATAATATATACACATAAATACATATATACACACTTAATTAATATTAAAACTATATAATATAATATAATTTAATTAAATAAACCCAAATTTTAATTTAAATGCATGTACGTATATATATTTTATTTGACACTCTAAAATCATGTATGAACTCATGAAAATTCAGTAAACCGCTTAAAATAATTAATATTTAATTATTTACATTTTAATTTCCCCGAAAATAAAATCACCGGGAAAATTTTACATAAAGAACTTAAAAATAATTAAAAATGACTTAATAAATAATAAACTCACTAAATAATCATATATATATATATATATATATATATATATATATATATATTATTAACACTGCATATCCCGATACAGTTTAAAATTATTTTAAAACTCGGGATATTACTGACTTCCCCCTTTACAAGAATTCGTTCTCGACTTCTAGAAAAAAAATAGATACAATCAAAAAGGAAAGAGATACGGGTAAGAAGCTCGCATCTCAGCTTCAGTCTCCCACGTATGCTCTTCAACTATGTTGCTATCACAGAACCTTAACCATCGAAATCTACTTCGATCGCAGCTGTCGAACTTGATAATCAATGATCGCCACAGGTTCTTCCACAAATGTCAGATCTTTATTCACTTCTATGCTATCGGGCTACAACACGTGTGAAAGGTTTAAGACATACTTCCTCAGCATCGAGATATGAAACACCGGATGCACTTGAGACATACTCGGGGGCAAAACCAATCGATATGCAACAGTGCCAACTCTCTCCAGAATCTCAAACAGTCCGATATATCTCGGTGCTAACTTACCTTTCCTGCCAAATCTCATAACACCCTTCATCAGAGACACCTTCAGGAAAATAAAATCTCCAACCTGAAACTCTACATCTCTGCTCCTAGGATTTGCATAGCTCTTCTGCCTACTAACTGTGGTCTCTAGTCTGTGCTTAATCACAGCGACCTTCTCTGCAGTATCCCGAACCATCTCAGGTCCAGTTAAAGCTCTCTCACCAATCTCATCCCAACTCATAGGGGATCTACATTTCCTTCCATACAGTGCCTCATATGGTGCCATTCTAATACTACTATGGTAGTTGTTATTATATGCAAACTCTACAAGTGGTAAATAATCATTGCAGCTACCTCCTAAATCTAAGACACACATTCTCAACATATCTTCCAATGTCTAGATCGTCCTCTCAGACTGACCATCTGTCTGAGGATGAAAAGCAATACTAAAATCCAACCTAGTGCCCATTGCTTCCTATAACTTCTGCTAAAAATGTGAGGTAAACATTGAACCTCTGTTTGACACAATGGACACAGGTACTCCATGAAGGCACATAATATGCTTCACATACAGCTTCGCCAATCTAGCTACAGAATATGTGGCTTTCATAGGCAAGAAATGTGCAGACTTAGTCAACTTGTCTACAATCACCCAGATGAAATCGTATCCATCCTTTGAACAAGGTAAACCAACCACAAAATCCATATCCATCCTTTCCTACTTCCACTCAGGAATAGGAAGAGGCTGAAGCTTCCCAGAAGGCTTCTGATATTCAGCTTTCACTTGCTGACACGTCAAGCACTTAGTAACATAATCAGTGACATCCTTCTTCAGTCCATCCCACTAGTACAAATCTTTGATACTATGCTACATCTTAGTGACACGCGGATGTACACTATAAGCTATAGAATGTGCTTCCTCTAGGATCTCTTCTCTCAAATTATCCACATCAGGAACACATAATCTACCACTGATCCACAATATACCACCACCATCGAGTGTGAAATCAGTGAACTTTCCTACTCGAACATTCATTGCAAGCTCTTCTAGAATAGAATCTCAGCTTTGAGCTACCTTAATCCTATCTCTCAATACAGATCGCACCTTAAACTAAGCTAGCAGTCCACCTGACCTACTAAGCTTCATTATCAGACCTTGATCCACCAACAAATGCAGCTCTTGGATCAACGGTCTCCTCTCAACACTGATATGAGCAAGACTGCCTGAGGACTTCCTACTCAAGGCGTCTGCTACTACATTAGCCTTGCCTGGATGATAAAAAATCTTACAGTCATAATCTTTCAACAATTCCAACCATCTCCTCTGCCTCAGATTCAGATATCTCTACTGGAAAATGTACTTAAGGCTCTTGTCATTAGTAAAAATCTCACAAGTCACCTCGTACAGATAATGTCTCTAGATCTTGAGAGCAAAGATCACTACAACCATCTCAAGGACATGTGTAGGATAGTTCTACTCATGCTTCTTCAACTATCTCGAAGCATAGGCTATCACCCTACCATTATGCATCAACACACAACCAAGGCCAACTCTAAAGGCATCACAATAAACTGTGAACTTCTCCAAACCATTAGGCAAAGCTAGCATTGGAGTTATGGTCAACTTCTCCTTCAGCAACTGAAAACTGTTCTCACAAGCTTCTAACCACTCAAATCTTACATTGTCCTGAGTCAAGTGAGTCATAAGGGCTAGAATTCTAGAAAAATCCTATACAAACCTCCTATAATACCTGGCTAAACCCAGAAAACTACGAATCTCTATAACAGAAGTCGGTCTAGGCCACTCAGACACTACCTCTATCTTCTGAGGATTAACCTGGATACCTTCTTTAGACATCATGTGTCCAAGAAAAGAAACACTCTCCATCCAGAAATCACACTTTGAGAATTTAGCATAAAGCTGATGTTCTCTCAGTGTCTGTAGTACAGTCCTCAAGTGATATACATGCTCTTACACACTCCTCGAATATACCAGTATATCATCGATGAAGACTACCACAAACTGATCCACATATGGTCTGAATACCTTGTTCATCAGGTCCATAAAAGCTGCTAGTGCGTTAGTCAAGCCAAAAGACATCACCAAAAACTCATAATGGCCATATCGAGTGCGAAATGCCGTTTTAGGAACATCGGCTTCATTGATCCACGACTGATGATAACCCGACCTCAAATCAATCTTAGAAAAGAACTGTGCACCTTGTAGCTGATTAAACAAGTCATCTATCCTTGGGAGAGGATACTTGTTCTTCACTGTCACCTTGTTCAGCTCTCTATAGTCAATGCACAATCTCAGCATACCATCCTTTTTCTTCACAAACAGGACTGGTGCACCCCAAGGAGAAACACTGGGTCTAATGAAACCCTTATCCAGCAACTCTTGCACCTGCTCTTTCAACTCTTTCAACTCTGCAGGAGCCATTCTATAAGGTCGCATAGATATAGGAGTAGTACCTAGAACCATATCTATACAGAACTCAATCTCTCTATGAGGTGGTAAACCTAGAAACTCCTCAGGAAAAACATTAGGAAACTCACAGGCAACAGGAACATTTGTGAGTGATAACTTCTCCACTGAAGTATCCCTGACCAATGCTAAATATCCTTGACAACCTTTCCTTAGCAACTTCCTAGCCATAATAGCAGAAATAAGATTCTGAGGTGCTGAACTCCTATCACCCACAAACTTAAATTCTTCTTCACCAGGAATTCTAAAATTCACCTCTTCACTCCGACAATCCACCACGGTATAGTGCTAAGATAACCAATCCATTCCCAGAATAACATCAAACTCCATCGCATCTAATAGAATCAAATCAGCGAATAATTCTCCATCTCCCATAAAGACTGGACAACTAGAAAGAACAATATCGATGTCCAAAGAATCACTTAGAGGAGTGGCAACAGACAAAGGAAAAGCCATCATCGAAGCTTGCTAACAAGACTTGGAAGCAAAAATAGAAGAAACGAACGAATACATGGCACCCGGATCAAATAGAACCCATGCATCCAAGTAACAAATAGAAATAATACCTGCCATGACTGCATTAGATGCATAAGCATCCTGCTGAGTAAGATGAAAAACTCTGGCCTATCCTCGACCTCCCTACTAGCTAGTAGAAGCTTGGCCAACACCTTTGGCACCTCTACCACGACCCTGCTAGGGAATAATCTGGGTAGAGCTCTAATGTTGGGTTGGAAGCAACTAAAATGGAATGGGTGTAGCACTAGCAATTGACTACTGTGGGAATCACAAAATTTACGACTGTTGATACCCGGAATAAGGACATGATCTTGCATAATGTCCCATCTGCCTGCATCTGAAGCATGTCAGCGGTGTCATATAACACAGTCCCTGATGGACTCTATCGCAAGTCTGGCAAACACTAGCAGCTGACACATAACTATATCCACTACTGCTACTCGAAGCACCTGACCTGAGTCTAAATGGTCTACACTGACCTCCACGGCCATGTCTACTGCTCTGACATACTCGCTGCTGCTGTCTCTGACTCTGCTGAGCTGGACCTCTCTACTGACTACTCGATCCAATCTGAAAACTCAAATACGGAGTAGTCTGCAATCCACCTGACTGAACACCCAGTTGGTAATAATCAAGCATCACTCCCTACCTGACTAGCCTCAGCTCAATCTCCTTGGCCAACTCAATAACTGACTCCAGAGTAAGGCCCGCTGTAGGCATACCAGCAAATGCAGAACCCAATCCAGTGACGTAGGTAGTAACTGCAAAATACTGGTCTCGCATCAAATCCTCTGCATTTCTACCCAGCCGGAGGAACTCTTGGGTGTACTCCTCAACATATTGATCACCACGTGAAATGCTGGTCAATCGGAGTCGATAACTCATATGGAGTGGCTCTAGGCAAAATCTCCTCATAAATCGCTCTTTGAACTGAGCCCAGGTCATTGTCATCATGTACGGCTAGATCATCTGAATGAACCAATCTAGGGATGGTCCCTTAACAGAAAGCTCGACGATCATAATCCGCTGGTACTCGGTGTGAGCAGTCCGAGTCCCAGTCTCAATCGCATGCAAGAAGTCTAGAGGGTCAAAAGTCCCATCGAAAGCAATCCTGCCAACTCTGGCATAGAACAGAGCTGCCTCAGGGTCAGACATACCCTGCTGATAGGTAGGCTGAACAGGCAAAACTACCAAAGGTATAGGAATATCCTCATACTCAAGCTCTATAAGCTCCTCATCCTGTATCTCTCTCTGCCTACGATAACCTGCCGCTCCTCGAGGTCTACCTCTACCATGACCTCTGCGTCTAACTGGCGGCTCAGGAGGTAAAACCTTGTCCTAAAAGGACTCATCATCCTCGGCCTCAATGATCGATGGAGCGACACGCACTCGCCTCCTCATTCTGAAAAGACAAACAGAATGATTTAGACAAAACAAACAATAGAGGATAATGCAGAAAACTAAATCAAGGAATACTCATCAAGACATATTTGAACCTAATTCACTGTAGTAGTTTCCAAAAGAAAACACAACTTTGAAAACTAGGGCCACAACTCACATAACTAAGGCCCTGACATAAAACTCTGCTTTGATACCAACTTTGTCATGACCCAAAATAGGGGCCATAACCGACGCTAAGGAATAGGAATTCTTTCGAATCCAAAACCTGTAGCAAGCCTTAAAAATAAAATAAAACATGCAATAATAATAATATAAATAAAATAACTCACAGCGAAAATAAATCTTATAAATAAAATAAGCATAATCCACCAACTTGTTTAAATAAACAACTCATCCTCATATATAAATAATCTTTTAATACATATCTCAGTTCAAATCTTTAAAATACATATCTCATATAAACATGATACATAAATCTCACAACCGACTACAACTACTGCAATGTCTAGATTATAAAATAAAATTAAGTAAGCAAATTACATAGTAAAGCTGGGGCAGAAGAAATCCAACATATAGGTCTACTATTGAGGTCTGAAGACATAGACTCTCCTGAAAAATAGTCAATGGAGGGGAGTTAGACCTCACTGAGTGAATTGTTATAATACATATACATGCATAGCTAAATGACAAATGCACACATTTAATAGTATATATAATAAATATATATACCAACAAAATCACACAGATGCAGCAAAATCATTTTATATAAATATTAAGAAATACATCCGTATATAAAGGATCAAATAGAACCCTAGAAAATCGCAACCTCAAACAATGTTAGACAACATTCTAGCCATACAGGCTCACTTATTCCAAATAATTTCACTTGTTCCATTTGGACAGTAGACTGGCCCTGAGACACTTAGTCAATCGAGCTCCAGTAGTCTGACTGTCAGTGTGATTGGCCCCGAGACACTTGGTCAACCGAGCTCCAGCAATCACACTCTCAAATCACATCACACATCAAATAAATCAATCCGATCATAATCCACAAATAGGTTAGTAATAAAGCCTAAATGCTATCGGTGTACCGGTACGTACTCGGCCCTAGTGCTGCCCACTAGGTAGCACGTTCTATTAATATCCTTCATTATTATATAAAACATACATTCATAAAATCAATGATGCATGATATTAACTAAAATAACAACATAAACCATATATATACTAAAAATATACCAAAAATAAAATCAGGAATATTTTGAGCATATATACATCAAATAAATTCAATTTAATTATAAAATAAACTATAAATATACTTAAAACATTTTAAGAATAATTCATTAATAAAACATGCATTTAATTTAAAATATACCAAAAATATATCAAAATATACCAAAAATATACCTAAGCAATAATTAACTTATTTATGCATAATTCATAAAATAAATCATACATTTCTAAAACATGCATCCTAAAACACGTATATATATAAAATAACAACTCACAGTTATTGTACTCAACAAGACAAGTCCAACGGGCCTAGTCCACTAGGTCTCGGTCTCGGCGCAACTAACAAACAAATGACAACACGACATTAGAATAAATCTATCGAAAGTCTAAAGAATCGATCTAGCATCTTACACATGGAATTAGAATAGGAATTCGACTGTAAATCACATTTTACGAGAATTCTATTGGAAATCTGGCAGAACCTCCCCTGTAAAACGGACATCTCTCTACTTAAAGAGTAGAGTCGGTCCTGCAAAGAAACACACTTTAAGAATAAACATAGTTCACAATCCCTCGGTCGGACTCCAAACTATAATTTCACTAATCGAGGTTCACATTTCATGAAATTATACAAAACACATGAAAAATTCCAGAAAATACCAAAAATACCCTTTATACTCAAAATTTAGCAAACTAGGTATTTAAAACACTGAAAATAATTATTTATCCGATGATTACAATAAAACCCTAATTTTCATAAAATATTATTAAAAGTCGGTAATTCTTAATAAATTCATAAATATTGACCAAAATACATTTTATAAATCCAAATTACATAATTAACCCTAAAACATATTAAAAATCAATAAAAACTCATTTATTTAGAAAAATCGTATATTATATACAATTTGAAAATAATTTACAAGAATAGTTTTAATTAGTTAAAAATACTAAATAATTTGTAGAAATCATTTTTATACCTCAAATAACTATTAAAACCAATTTAATTATATTTTTAGCCAATTTAGTGCCAAATTACCAAAATACCCTAGTTACGTAAATTCCCTAAAATTAATCAAAAATTCACCAAAAATAATATAATTACTCAAAATTAAATTTCTCAACAAATAATTCAATAATATCAATAAATATACTCAATTAACCAATTAATTTCAATAAAACACATAATTAACCTAATTTTCAAAAAATTACATAAACTAAATAAATTCATAATAACTATATTAAAATCAAAAAAATTAAAAATAAATTTCTAGAATGAATTTTAACACCTATAAACACCATAAATCAAAATTTCATAATTTAATTAATTAAATTTCAAAAATTAGAAAAAATTGATAAAATAATAAAAAATTCACAAAAATCAAAAAAATTCCCAAAAATTCCAAAAAAATTCACAGAGCTAGATTAAGCTACTAGGATCAATGTTTGTGAAGGAATATTGCATGAACTATTCAAATTGAAGCTAAAAAAAATCAAAAACCCTAAATAGCCGAAAATGAAAATTTGAAACCTAGGGAAATCTAGACCATTTCAAGTGAAAAAAAAAAGCTTGGAAATGCACTCACTGAAGCTCAAGGAAGAGACAGAGACCAGTGGGGCTCAAAACGGTGGCCTGAAAGTCGATGAATGGCATCAATGATAACTTTCGGCAACTTTAAAGAAATCTGGCCAAACTCATCGAAAATGGATGCTTTGGATGCCGAAAATGGCTGGAGGGGAAGGTGGCACGCCGAGAGGCACACTGATGGGAAGAGAATGGCGTAGCAGTGGCCGGATTCGCGAAGAAGACAATCATGAGGGAGAAGGGGTAGTTGATGGCAAAGTTGTAAATACAGTAAACTTTATATTAGGTAATAATACTATATGTATATATGTAAATATATATCTTACTTTATATTATTTTAATATATAATATAATACACACAATAAATATGCACCACACACATATTTTAATAATATATACGCATATATACATATATATATACACTTAATTAATATTAAAACTATATAATATAATTTAATTAAATTAAATAAACCCAAATTTTAATTTAAATGCATGTACGTATATATATTTTATTTGACACTCTAAAATCATGCATGAACTCATGCAAATTCACTACATCACTTAAAATAATTAATATTTAATTATTTACATTTTAATTTCCCCGAAAATAAAATCCCCGGGAAAATTTTATGTAAAGAATTTAAAAATGACTTAATAAATAATAAACTCATTAAATAATCATATATATATATATATATATATATATATATATTATTAACACTGCATATCCCGATACAGTTTAAAATTATTTAAAAACTCAAGATATTACAGTTTTCTGCCCTTACAAGAATTCATCCCTGAATTCCAAAAAAAGAATAGATACAATCAAGAAGGAAAGAAATACAAGTAAGAAGCTCGCATCCCAGCTTCAATCTCCCACCTATGCTCTTCAACTTGGTTGCTACGCCACAGAACCTTTACTATTGGAATCTGCTTCGATCGCAACTGTCGAACTTGATAATCAACGATCGCCATAGGTTCTTCCACAAATGTCAGATCTTCATTCACTTCTACGCTATCGGGCTGCAACACGTGTGAAGGGTCTGAGACATACTTCCTCAGCATCGAGATATGAAACACCGGATGCACTTGAGACATACTCGGGGGCAAAGCCAACTGATATGCAATAGTGCCAACTCTCTCCAGAATCTCGAACGGTCCGATATATCTCAGTGCTAACTTACCCTTCCTGCCAAATCTCATAACACCCTTCATCAGAGACACCTTCAGGAAAATAAAGTCTCCAACCTGAAACTCTATATCTATGCGCTTAGGATCCGTATAGCTCTTCTGCCTGCTAACTATGGTCTCTAGTCTGTGCTTAATCACAGTGACCTTCTCTGCAGCATCCTGAACCATCTTAGGTCCAGTCAAAGCTCTCTCACTAATCTCATCCCAACTCAGAGGGGATCTACATTTCCTTCCATACAGTGCCTCATATGGTGCCATTCCAATACTGCTATGGTAGTTGTTATTATATGCAAACTCTACAAGTGGTAAATGATTATCCCAGCTACCTTCCAAATCCAAGACACACATTATCAACATATCTTCTAGTGTCTGGATCGTTCTCTCAGACTAACCATCTGTCTGAGGATGAAAAGCAGTACTGAAATCCATCCTAGTGCCCATCGCTTCCTGCAACTTCTGCCAAAAATATGAGGTAAACATTGAACCTCTTTTTGACACAATGGACACAGGTACTCCATTAAGGCACACAATATGCTTCATATACAGCTTCGCCAATCTAGCTATAGAATATGTGGCTTTCACAGGCAAGAAACGATCTGTGTGTGTGTTTATTTGAAGAATTCATGTGCTCGTATTTTTTTATATTGATTATATGATTTATTTAATTTAATATTGTTATTTAAGCTTTAAAACACATTTTATTTATTTAAAAAATGATTTTGAGAAATTTTGGTAGAATGGGCTACCTGGTGGGCTTCACCAGGACTATGTGCACATGATAGAGATTGAGAGATGGATCCGAAATATATATGATTGGTGGATGTTAAACTGGGACGGGTGCCTCGGTGGAAGCCTATTCTCTCGGGGACCGCTAGTGATTGTAAGGTTAAAAATGGACTAGGATGGGTGCCTCGGTTGATGCCCTAGCTCTCGAGGACTGCCAAAGCCATATATTTGGATTAAGTGAATGACTACGACTTGGTGCCTCGGTCGATGCCTTTGCTCTCGGGGACCGGTAGTCTAGTTAGAATAAGTAGGCCCAGTTGGCCATTTAGATTTTTAAGTCTAGGGTTCTACCGAGATTTTTTTTCAAAATCTTTACCTATACATTATAAATTATTTTCACTATAAATATATATAGTTTTCAAAAAAAATTTCAAACCATACAACTTTTTTTATTGACTTACTCAGTGAGGTCTGATTCCCCGCAATTTATTTTTTTCAGGAGCTTGGGAGTTCGACTTCAGACTACCTCCACACTGGATTTCTTCATCACTGGCCATTTTATGTAGGTCATTATAAGCTGTACTGTCGTAATGTTCTAGATAGCTGCAGTAGTAAATGTATTATGAATTGTATGACTTGAGTGTATTTGTGTATTTTATTTATATGCACCACGTTTATGTATACCGATTTAAGTTTGATTTATATATATGACGCTAGAAATATGTTAATTATGTATTCAATTATGTTTTAAATTTTAGAAAAATCAGTTTGATAATGTGTTCTGTTTTAAAATAAGGTTTTAAATTGTAAGGTGTTGTTTATCTTTTCTTTTAGGCTTACTACGGGTTTCAGGGGCCTTATGCCTTCCCATTCCCTAGTGCCGGTCACGTGCCCTCGGGTTCAGGTCATGACATTTTATTAACACAAAAATTAATAACTTAATATACTAACACTAATTACTCAAATATAAAACCAAAAATAATTAATTAACATACTTAACAAAAATTACAATTCATATTATTAAAATATTCAAAAATACCCATAATTAAAATTAACTAAAATAATTTAAAATCAACTAAATACATATAGATCAACTCAAAAATCAACCAAATATTAAAAATAAATTAAGCAAAAATTATATTAATTAACTAAAAATTAAAATAAACGCAATAACTAATAAACAACTAACAATTAACTAACAAACAACACAGAATCAACCTGAATCAACCTCAACAACTCAACTAAATTAGCCTAGAACTCACCTAAAGTAGAATTCTAGGACATGGAGGTTGCTGCTGCTGTTGTTATTGTTGTTGTCACTGTTGTTGTTGTTGCTACTATTGTTGTTGTTGTTGTTGATGTTGTTGTCATTGTTGATGTTGTGGTTGCAGCAAGAAGAAGAAAGAAGCAGGCGATGGTTGCTAGAAAAAGAAGGCAGCGAGAGGAATAAAGAAATGGGATAGCAAAAGAAAAAGGAAGGGAATGGCGGGGGGAAATGGGGAAAAAAAGGAAAAGGTGGGTTGGTAGGTTATATATATATATATATATATATATATATATATATATATATATACCCACTCAACACCATACATAAATATATAATACAATAATAATAATAACTCTAGTTAAAAAAAATGCTATGTAAATAATACTATCAATAATGATAATGCTATGTAAATAATTAAAAAAATGAAATGGAATTAATAAATATATTAATAGTTTCCAAATAGGATTTTAAATTTAGTAATTAAATATAACAATTTAATGTAATAATAATAATAACATACGATAAAAATTATTAATAACGTTGCAAACCTTGATATTTAATTATATAAAATAATTTAAAAAATATTCGGGTTATTACAATAATAATAATAATAATAATAATAATATATTACTATTATTATTAATTATAATATTTAATTTAATAATTGTTAGAAAATATATTAATATATAATATATATATACCCACTCAACACACATACATAAATATATAATACAATAATAATAATAACTCTAGTTAAAAAAAATGCTATGTAAATAATACTAATCAATAATGATAATGCCATGTAAATAAAAAAAAATGAAATGGAATTAATAAATATATTAATAGTTTCCAAATAGGATTTTAAATTTAGTACTTAAATATAACAATTTAATGTAATAATAACAACAACATACAATAAAAATTATTAATAACGTTGCAAACCTCGATATTTAATTATATAAAATAATTTTAAAAATATTTGGGTTATAATAATAATAATAATAATAATAATAATAATAATAATAATAATAATAATATTATTATTATTATATTATTATTATTATTATTATTATTATTATTATTATTATATTACTATTATTATTAATTATAATATTTAATTTAATACTTGTTAGAAAATAATGCTATGATGATTACACTAACAAATAAAAAATGCTTAGTATTGAATGTATAGCTGGAATTACCGAAACAAGGTAATTTATGTATAATTAAATAAGTAAAAAAAAAAGTGTTTTCCTTAAAAGTATATGTGATGAAGAGAAGTAAATATTGATAATGATTTGTTGGCTCATATGAGTATTTATTAAAGAGAAATTTTTAAGCACAAATACATGTGTTAAGAGATAGTAAGTCTATACCTGGGGTATGGTAGGGTCAGTGATTTGGGAAACTGTCTGGGACATAGCCTTTCATCATGTGGGACAAGGAATAAATGGAATGTTTGTCACGGTCCGTGATGTGATATGATTATTTTAATTTCTTGGGACAAGAGGCTTGTGATCCTTTGGCGTATATCGGGCAACATTATATTGAAATTAAGTCGCATGCATACTAACATGAATTACCTTCAGTGTGGTGTGAATACTAGCTACACTAATATCTACTTATACATGTTGGATAGTGCTCTAAATTTTATGAAAGTATTTTTAAATATTTTTGAGAATTGAATTGGATTGAGAATCCTTTCTATATGTATTAAATATGCTATGAAAGTTTAATCAAATGATATTTTAATCATTAAAATATTAACTATTGTTGACAGTTGTGCTTGAGCTTAAGTAAACAAGTTGCATATATGCAACTGGTTATGCAAAATATTTTATTGAGCCAAAAAAAAAACTTGTAAGCTATAAATAAGGTATCCGCAATTACATTGATATAAGTTTACGATGACTATTAATAATGCACGTTTATAATAAAATAATTACTCGTAATGCTCATTCTAATTTAGGTTGTATGCAGTATTCTTTCTTTTTATGAGTACACATTCTTGATTGATATGCCTTGATATTTTGGCAATATTGCACTTTTAACTACTACTCTATTCACTCACTGAGTATTTTCTTGCAAAAATACTCATCACTTTTTTTATTATTATTTTTCAAAGTGATTAGCTTTTATGGGTAGCAATACAAACTATAGCTTAAAGTGCAGCGAATCACCCTAAAGACAAAGTTATCACATGTGGCAAATTTATCTAGTTAATTTGTGAAGATGAAGCAAATGAGAACAATAATCACAAAGTTGTTTATGAAGCCTTGTGAATTTTGGTTTTATGTATACGTGGTTTGGAATAGAATTTAGAAAATAAGTAATTTTTTATGGTTATGTATTTGTTTTATAAAGAGGAGCTGTTTTTTTTAAAGATGTAGTTAAGTTATTTATAATTATAGTTTTAGACAGATAAATATTTGTAAATAGTTAAGTTTAGTTTAAAAGTGATACTTGTTTATATCAATGTTCAAGTTAGAGGGGCTAGGACCATACCCATCTAATGAGAGTGCTGGTGGGGAAGGGGTGTCAGAGTTAGGGTACGCACATGAGTGTGTGTGCAGACTATGGCCTAAAAAAAATAAAATGCAAAGCCATTTCAACATTTAGAATGGTGAAATGGACAATAACTTCTCATTTAAAAGTACCATCAATTGAAACAATATTTTAGAATTCACCATAAAAAAGAGGAAATAATTTTAAAAGTACCATAAAAAGGAAAATAATTTTATTTTTTTTACCATAAATTGGTAAATAGCCCCTCCAAAACCATTAATCATTTATTTTCTTTTCTTTTTTTTTATGAATTATAATTCCCATAAAGGGGGTGAAGAAATGTCAAAATAATGTCTAAATACATTTTCTTACCTTTCAAATTGAATAGAAATGACAAAAAAAAAAGTTATACATCAATATTGTCATAACCGCCATTTCTTTAGCCAAACACACATGATTATGCAGATGTAAGAAAATTATAGGATCTAGTACATAAATTTAAAACACCAAATAATATAATAGAAGTTAATTTAACAGAAGCACTCACGAACTCGTATGATGTCCAATGCATAGATATCTCTAATATATATATATATATATATATATATATATATATATATATATATATATATATATATATTATATATATATATATATATATATATATTATATATATATATATATATATATATATACAATAGAAACAATAAAATAAAATTAATTAGAATTAAGAAAATAGAAGACTAAATATTTCTTTCCTCTCCATCTCATACAAAGGCGTCTATTAATGGGACAAGTCAAAATTAAATTCATAGAATGGAGAGAGGCTTAAGCCAAATGGGAGATTAAGCCTATACTATAAAATTTCTAACATTCTCCCATTTGGCTTAATCCTACTAGGGTTATCTATGTGCCGTTTATTAATACGAAGCCAATCCATAGCAATAAATATAAATAACTTGATTGATATAGATTATGGTATGGAAGTGTAGGAATAAAATAGCAACCCAAATGTGATCAATATACTATTTTTATTGTCAATCCTCACAATAATTTCTCTTTAACACACACATGCTTACAAGAGCAAGAGAAATTTATAGGCTTTGAAAAGCTAATTGTTTCCAAAAACACAAATGAAAACCCCCGCATAGCTATTTCCTAAACTCTAATAGAAACACTCATATAATGACCAAGGATCATACTTAAGACTAGAACACAAATGTCTTAAGTCTTTCTGGCTAAACACCATCACTTGTTTCTGGAAATATAAAAGAAATATTTATAATGATCATTGGTCATGCTTAAGACAAAAACATAAATGTCTTAAGACTTTAATAACAATTTATAGCATGCAGTCATTCAACATATACATATAATCAAAATAAAATGATGATCATCAAATCATGTGATATTCACATATAAATATGCATCTCACATGCATAAATATGATTATAGTAAACACATACAAAAATTTACAAACAATAAACTCCCACTGATCAATGCATTTGGAGATACTTAACGCAAGTATTTAACCACAAACAACAAACTCCCACTAATCAAGTGAATTAAAGATTCACATAATATTCATATCTCTAAAAAACATCATGTATTTATATATTTTGATTGGTGAATGAACAACAATTGCTATTATGCAATTTAATCTTATAATCTCATCACTAATTGAATTCCCCACAATAATCTTCACATTTGGAGATTTAAGTAACATATGCCCAAAAATACTTGTTAATCTTTTAAACAAGAATGACATCAAATATGCCCATAAGTAAAATATGGCATATAAATTTTAGAATAGAATCTCCTATATAACTCCACAACTAATAACAAGTGGCACATTTAATCCATATATAATTATCTTTATGTATGTATCTATTTGATACTCTCATGCAAAAGATAATTTCTCAAACTCCACTTAAAATGCTTTAAATATTTTAGATGAAGATAAATATCACTTCATCTCAATATCAACAATTCTTACAAATATTAAAAGTAAATAAAATTTCTCTAAACCGTTAATGATGAGAAATTAAACACCTTCATTTAGTATTTTGTAAAGTGGATAAGAAAATAGAAAACTATCTCCCACTAGTTAAAAAATATAAATACACCAACTTATATTTTTCTTAAAAATACTCAACTTTACACTATACAAATTTTCAATTTCATAAGTGCAAAAATTCCCAATCTCATAAAAATTAATGTTTGAAAAATACATAAACCTTCTCAAACATATTAATATTTGAAAAAAATGAAAAAAAATACCACTTAAAATATACCAACACTCATGAATAAATCACCACAAAATATATCATAATACTTTATTATTATAATCTCCAAACATAAAGTTTAATCAACTCTCATACTCCTCAATAATCTATAAATGATTATTTTAACATTTATCGCGTGAATTCTCAAATCAAATAAACAAAAATTACCATTAGTAATTTTATTTCTAATAATGTGCGCTATATAACACATTTTCCTTACCATTAATTTCACAACAAACCATTCATTAACAAGCACCTCATTATTCATAGGAATAGGAAGATCAAACAAACTCTCCAATAATATTAGCACAAAATTTATTTTCACAAATTACACATTGTGCAATGGAGAGAAACTAATACACATTAAACTTTGAAAGTTATGAAGCACAAAATATTAATAAATAAAAAAATGTTCTATCAACTTAAAACTCTAAAGCATTAAAAAGTCTTTTAGAAAACAATCAAAATATTTTTACTTCAAGAAAACTCAATTACATATCATACTTATTTAGTCTTAAAAGTATGATTAATTTTTAAGTACAAAATAATGATAAAAAATTCATTCACACACTTGCAAATATTCAGCAAATAATTAAATGTTCAAATTGTCACCCTATTTACAAGAATATTTGCTTCACATACCAAATAAAATTTTGAAAAAAAAAAAGGTAAGTACTAGAAGTACTAAAATCTCACCCATATTAAATAATAATAAATAAATAAATAATTTGTAATAATAAAAAGATTTCAAATTAATTCAATACTACTAAAAAAAACTCTTAAATGGTAATTTTACAACAAAAGAATTATTTAAAATTTATTTTAATAAATAATCTCAAAATTCCCACATAAATAATATACCTATAAAATATATGAAACTAAAACAATTTAAACATAAAAATCTCACCCCTTTAATATGTTCTTAAATACATAATATTTAACACAAAATTAGTTGTCTTTATAAATATTCAAAACAACATCAATTTTGAAATAATAAGCTAAAAGTATCACACAACACAAGAAATTACACCAAATATACTTTTAGACAATAATATTTGGTGTTAGTCACTTAATCTAAAAGAGTTCAAATTTTCATCATATTCAATGTGTAATTATATGAAATAGTGACTTTTAAATCTATACATAATACATTTATATGTAGACATTTCAAAATAAGTCTTCAAACAAATAAAATTATTTTCTCATATAATTTTATTTATTTAAACACTATTTCTTATATCAAATCTTGCACACAATGTTTAAAAACTAAACATATAATATACAACTATTTATTCTCAATGAAAACATAAAATTCTAAAAGCTATAGAATTTTATGCAATTACGCATTTTAATATTATATCTCATACTCATAAAAATTGTTAAACAATAATACAAAAGCATGAACTTACTAATGGGAAATATATAAGCTTCAAGAGCTTAATAATATCATTATAGCTATTTTTGTTATTTGGATAAATTCTAGCATCACCCATATTCACACCTTTGGGTAGAATATGTCCATGTAGTAAAATTTTCCATAAAAAAAAAAAATTGCATCACTACACATTATCCTTTGGGAAGAACATGCACATACAATAAAACTTTTCATGTGAAGCTCACAAATGAGAACACTCTAATCTTCGAGAAAATCATCCCCTTTTGGCAGATGGAACCTATAAATTAGAGCATTCCTAAAACACAAATGATTCATATTAGTCCTCGTATACTATACAATAACTTTCTTTGGGTAGGCCATTATATATAATATAATCCCCACATGATTTCTAAACTAATACACATAATAACTACCTTTAGGCAGGTTATTATATATATTATTTCAGAAATTATTCCTTTGCAAAAATTGAAAAATAATTATACAAGTCTCAATGAACGTTCCACTTTGGTGGTAACATTCACATTGACCTATACAATCTTCTCAATTAGGAATTTCTCAAAAGACCCATTAGTAATATGCATACTAAACACAAATGTATGCACAAAATCACAAACATGAGATACTAGTCATGAATGTATCTCTATTGTTAAATATATGCTCAAACACATAAGCTTTAAACACAAATTCAATTGCAATTATGTCATATAAACAAACTTAAGAGTAGATAGTATCACTTATATCACAAATCACCAACATGAGTACAAATAATAATTGACTTATGATTAAGCAATTTTATACATAATGAATAGCTTTCAAAATTCACATGAAAATAATTCTCTATTTTATGCACAAATGTAAACATAAGTATACATATAAGTTCAACCGTGCACATATAATAGGATATGATAAACATATCTTGTATGGTTATAACCTTTAACATGCTCAACAAGCAAAATGTATATTATTTATTCCTCTCAAATATGAATAAATTAATCTTGTGTTTGGATGCAAATTTTTTTATTTGAAATTTTAAATTTCAAATAACATGCAATTAAATATTATTTCAAACTCTCACTAACATAGTCACCAAATAAAAAATTTGATCCAAAAATAAATCTATGATAAATTCTATTATATCCAAACATATTATAATTAATATTTATGTTGAGAGACTTAATTTTCTAAGTGATTAAATCACATAACATCACAAACTCACTAGTGTTGTACATAACCATTCATTATGTGTAATATGACTACAAAATTCTATTTATTAATTTTATATACCAATCAAATGAATTAATTTTCAACAATCAAAATATTAATTCAGACCTAATTATATAAAATTTTCTCATTTTAAAAACATAAATTATGCCTATTACTCAAAGGAAAGCCTTACATAAGTCAACATACAAGTTTGACTACAATAATCAATAATCATAGTTAAAATAGGATTTGTGCTCCCCTTTCTATTTTGGATTTATCTAAAAATTTAAATTAAATTAAATATTATTAAAAAACCAAATTAGATTTGGATATAGATTTAAAGCCCAAATTTAATTTCACAAATATCTTAAAAATAAGAAAATGAAATCCAAAATTAAGAATTGTTATGATTGGAATTTATAATTTTAGAATTTCAAGAAATACTTTTGACAAACCCCATAAATTCAAGATTCATCAAATTATTAACAATGAAAATCCAAATTCTCATCAAGAAAATCAAGATTTTAAAGGGAAAAAAAAAAAAGAATTTAACAAACAATTTATATAACTTATTTAAATAATGAATTTAATCATCAACAAAAAATTATTAAGAACCTACGGCTAAGTTAGTTTCTCAAAAACATGCACAGTTTGAGTATTTTCTATGAAAATAACATATTGGACTCAATTGTAACCACTTATTTTTATTATACTAAATAATAATTTCACGTCATTCACTGGACTTCTTATAAACCAGTTAAATGGCTTGCACGTGCACACTAACTCTCATGTACACATCCACTTTCATTTTTTTTAAATACAAACAAGACAAAAAATAGTAATACAAGTGGCCAAATTAACAAAACAAGTTTTATGAAAAATTCCGCAAGCAAAAGGAGAAAATCTAATCACGCAATAAAATATATCTTATAGAGTTCACCAAACCAATCCCAATTAATTTGAATAATCATTGATGCTTAACAACTTAACCCAGCTCACGTAGGACCATAATTTGATGTTGTTGCCCAAACAAATCAAAAAGCAAAAATGAAACAATACGTGCATGAGCGAAAAGAAACACATACTACACAAAAGCAATCATATGTATACATATTAAATTAATCAATTATTAATCAAATTATTGACCTAAATAATTTAATTTAAATAATAATAAATTTTAAATTTTAAATTTATACACAAACTAATCTTTGATACCACATGAAAGAAAATTATAAAATCTAGTACATAAATTTAAAACACTAAATAATATAATAGAATTTAATTTAACAGAAACAATCATGTACTTATTTGATGTTCGATGCAGAGACATCTCTATTGTAGAAACAATAGATATATATATATATATAACTACAATAGAAACAATAAAATAAAATTAATTATAATTAAAAAATAGAAAATTAAATTTTCCTCTCCTATCATTCTCACATAAAGTCAATTATCAACGAGACAAATCAAAATTAGATTCATATGATGGAAAAGAGACTTTAATCTATTTATATAAAAAATTCTCTAGATTTACCTCATTAATAACCCTAGTAGGATTAGACACGCACTTATCGTCTTACTATACCAACTCATTAATAACACAAATGATTGTTTTAAATTTAAATTGGACTTACTTGCACATTCACTTAAACTATATTTATTCAGTTAATTTTTATAAATCAAAACGTTTCACAATTAATCATAGTGTAAAATATAATAAAATTTCTAACATAGTATACTTTGAAACGGATGCATTGCTACCTATACAAGCCATCAACGACACTAATGGGAAATCAAGGCCATTGTGCACGATATTCAACTCCTCACCGCTGCTGAAGACTACCACCTATTTTGTCATGTTAATAGACAAGGTAATAGAGCAGCAGATTGGGTATCTAAACACATTCACCTTATCCGATATATGATCCTATGTGGTTTGTATATCCTCCCAAACAGCTCGAGCATGATTTGTACTCTTAAACTGGTTGTTTTTAATAAAGCTGTTATGTTCAAAATTTTTCTTTTTTTAATGTGATTTGGGAACAAAACTAATGTTTTTTTTTTTTTCAAATAATCAAAATCACTTTTTTAGTTCAGTTTTTAATTGATTCGATTCAATTTCAATGCTTAGATTTTAAAAACTTTCATTCTATTTGATAAATGAACCGAGTAAATGATCATATATATCTATATATATATATACTAGAAAAATCATTAGTTACTTTTTGATAAATTTCAAAAATGATAAAAGTTATATTTTCTTTATATAACAATTTAAATATTATAACCCCATTAAACTCATATTTTATTACAGACACTTTAGTTCTTTAATATTTTTAATAGTTATATTTTTATTTACTCAAAATTAAGTTAACATAATTTTTAAATTCAACTAATAATTAAATGATAAATATTAATAAATTTAATTTTAACTCAAAATTAATTTAATATAATTTTTAAGTTTAACTAATAATTAAATGATAAATATTATAAATTTAATTTTAACTCTTTTTTGTCCAATTTAATAAAAATATCTAAAAATAATAATTATACTATTTTTTTACAGAAAAATATACTTTCAATTATATTTTAATTAATTTAATTTTTATTATAGGTAAAATAGAAGTTAACATAATTTTAACAGAAAATATACTTTCAATTAAATTAGAATTTTTGTTAGAGATAAGATAGAAGTTAGCCTAATTAAAATAGGAAACAAACTTTCAATTAATTTATAATTATATTTTAGTTAATTTAGTATTTATTAGAGATAAAATAGAAGTTAACTTAATTAAAATAGGAAATAGACTTCCAATCAAATTAAAACTATATTTAAATTAAATTAATTTAACTTTTAATAGACTTGAATCATTTTAGTAAATAGCCGCGTATTTCACACGTGAATAAAAAATTTTTCAAACTCATAATGGTAAAAAATTATTGAATATATATTTTGATATTATTATTATCGTTGTTATTATTATTTAATTAAATAATTTTTTAAAAAAAATTTATATATTAATATAACAATTTAATATAATTATAATTCATAAAATTTCGATAAGTTGTTTATTTAAATAATTGTATCATATTTCTTCAATATTTTTTATAATTATTTTTTCAACTCGAGAATTAATTTTCTATACAAATATTATTGTCATAATTGATTATAAGATTAAAAAAATCATTTGTTATGTTCTTAATAAAAATTTTAAAAATAATAATAAATGATAATTATATTGCTTTTTTTATATAAAAAAAAATTTATTATTAAACAAAATATGTTCTATTTTTTAAAAAATATAATTGTAGATGCAAGACAAATACAATTTTTCGTTAATTTAATTTTAATTTCTTAATTAAGAAAATTTAACTTAATAAGTTTTTAAAAACAATAAGAGTTTTTTTTTTTTTAAACTTATACGACAATTTAGTTTTTCAATATTGATAGAGTCATGTTATAATATAGTAATGTATTACAAATTTAATAAACTTTCTATTTGAACAATTATACAACACTCTTTTAATATTTTTTTAATCTAAATAATAATCTAATTTTACAAACTTGATAGACTTATAATATAATAAATTATTATGTTCTTTCTAAATTTTCTATTCAAATAATTATACAACAATCTTTTAAAATTTTTGACATTATTATTTTTTCATAATTAATTATTTTATAAAATTTATTAATTTTGATTTCAATTGTTTACTTGTTAAATTTTCGTAAGACTTATAAAATTCTCTCATCTAATTTGATTTATATTAGATAAAATACCTAATTAAAATAGAAATATATAAAATTACAACTAAAATTTTACAATTTTAGTAAATTTTTATTTAAACATTGACACTTTATTTCTTCAATATCTTTGATTTTAATACTTTTATTCATTCCAAAAGTAATTTAATGTAATTTTTTTTAATTTTGACTAATAAAAAATGATAAAAATTAATTAATTTAATTTTAACTCTTTTTATTTCATTAAATTTTATAAAAATATCTAAAAATGATAATTATACTACTTTTTTTTTATAGAATTACTACTCCTAAATAAATTATATGCTCTATTTTTTATAATGTGGTTACAAATAAAAATTTTAATAAATTTTCTATTTAAAAAAATTATACAACACTCTTTCAATATTTTTATCTAAATAATAATCTAATTTTAAAAATTTGATAGATTTATAATATAGTAATTTATTACATTCTTTATGAAATTTCTATTTAAACACAACAATCTTTCAACATTTTTTATGTTAATATTTTTCATAATTAATTATTTTAGAAAATTTATTGATTTTGATTTAATTATTTAATTAAATTTTGTAAGACTTATAAAATTATGCTATTTAATTTGATTTATATTAGATAAAATATAAGTAGATCTAATTAAAGTAGAAAAATATATTGTCACGACCCGAACCCGAGGGCACATGACCGGCACTAGGGAATGAGTAGGCATAAGGCCCCCGAAACCCGTAGTAAGCCTAAAGAAAAAGAAAATAAAACCATTCATATTTTAAATTTTAATTAATAACAGAACATATTATCAAAACTGATTTTTCTCAAAATACACAAATTCAAATGCTTAATTAAAATGTGCTTCAATGTCTCATATTATAGATCAAATTTAAATCTTTATACAGAAGCGTGGTTCGTACAAATAACTACACAATATACTTAAAACATACAACTCTTTGTACATATACTACTGCAGCAACCTAGATTAACACACAATACAGCTTACAATGACCTACATAAAATAGCCGGTGAGGAAGAAACCCGGCGTGGAGGTAGTATGAGGTCGAACTCCCAAGCTCCTGAAAAAAAAATATAAATCGAGGGGAATCAGACCTCACTGAGTAAGTCAATAAAAAGAGTTGTACGGTTTGAAAACCTTTTTGAAACCTATATATTTGTAGTGACAATAACTTAAAATGTATAAATATAGCTTTTGAAAAATCTCGGTAGAACCCTAAACCCAAAAATCTAAATGGCCAACTGGGCCCACTTATTCCAACTAGACTACCGGTCCCCGAGAGCAAAGGCATCAACCGAGGTACCAAGTCGTAGTCATTCACTTAATCCAAATATATGGCACTGGCGGTCTCTAAGAGCAAAGGCATCGACCGAGGTACCCATCCCAGTCCATTATCGACCTTACAATCACTGGCGGTCCCCAAGAGCAAAGGCTTCTACTGAGGCACCCGTCCCAGTTTAGCATTCACCAATCATATATATTACGGATCCATCTCTCAATCTCTACCATGTGCACATAGTCCTAGTGAAGCCCACCAGGTAGCCCATTCTACCAAAATTTCTCAAAATCGAGTTTAATTAAATAAAATGCGTTTAAATATTAAATAACAACATTAAATTAAATAAACCATATAATCAATATTAAAATATAAGCGCACACATTTGTTAATTAAAACACACACACAGATCATTCTATCGACTTAATCGATGAATGTGAAGACTGACGACCACGCGTCTGCCTCGATCTCACAGCTTCTGCTTCGAAATGCTCTAAAAGAAAATAACAAATCGACTTTTAAAACATGACTAAGGAATCAAAATCAACAATCAACAAAACAATGAAATTCCAGGCTGACTCAAGGAAAACCGGACAAAAACTCTATAGACAGGACATAACCTAACTAACGGTAGAAATTTTACGAATATCATGTTTTACGAGAAAATCTACCAAAATTTCGGCAGAGTCTCCTCTGTAAAACGAACATCTCTCTACCAAAGGTAGAGCTAGACCTGCATAGAAAATGAACTTCTAATATCCACAACATCCACACTCGAGTCAGTCTCTCAAAACTACATTTAGCCTCGACCGAGATCACAACTCAACAAAATATCGAGAATTAATAAAACTTATTTCTCAAAATACATATTTCACATATACATATACTAAAAATAGACAAAAATATATAAAATCTCAATTATTCAAAATTAATAACTAAATTTGTATTCTTTTGTCAAAATATAATTATACCCTAATTTAAAATCCATATATATATATATATATATATATATATATATATATATATATATATAATATTTGGGATTTAATATTTAAAATTTTCACTACATAAGTAAAAATACCAATTAATTTATAAAAATTGTCTAAACCCCTTAAATATTAATAAAACTAATTAAAATATATATTTAACTATATTTAGCATAAAATTACATTTTTACCCCTAAAATATATAAATTACATAATATGCTATTAATACTAAAAATAATTTCTTAAAATTATTTAATCATCTAAAACTTATTTTCTCAATGTTAAATTCTTAATATAATTAAAACATATAAATGACTTCTAATTTCTTCTAAAATATAATTTAACCTAATATTAATTTTTTTTTACATAAACAATAAAAATTCCTAAAATTTGAATAATATTCAAAAAATTATTTTCTTTACTCTAAAATTAATATCAACTCATAATAACACCAAAAATTATTATTATTTATTATTTTTATAATTAATTTATGAAAATTCCTAAAATAATATTAAAATATTCAAAAATTCACCAAAAAATAAAAATAAATTCCAAAAATTATACAAGAATTCATAGAGGTAGATTGAGCTACTAGGAATCACATTTGTAAAGGGAGTTTGCATGAATCAAGCTAGATCGAGCTAAAAAAATTCCAAAACCCTAGAGCTGTCATGACCCAAAACAGGGGCCATGACCGGCGTTAGGGAACGGGAATTCTTTCGAATCCGGAACCCGTAGCAAGCCTAAAAATAAAATAAAACATGCAATAATAACAATAACAGTAATATATATATGCAGCAAAAATAAAAATCGTAAATATAATAATAACATTCTCATCACTGGATTTAAATCAAATCTCATTTCATCACATATATATAATCTCTTTAACACAAATCCAGTTTCAATATAATACATCTCTTTAAATAAAATACATGAAATCCCACACTTTAATTCACAACTACTGCAGTGTCTAGATTATAAAAATAAGACTCAAGTAAATAGTTTACACAAAGAAGCCGGGACGGAAGAAATCCGGCGTATCGACCTGCTACTGAGGTCTGAAGAAGTTGACTCTCCTGAAAAATAGTCAACGGAGGGGAGTCAGACCTCACTGAGTGAATTACTATAATATATATACTTACACACTAAGTGACAATGCATACAATCAATAGTATATATATAATATGTATATATACAGGCAATACACACAGATGCAATAAAATCATTTTTTATATATATTTTATTGAATACCATCTTTTATGAAGGATCATATAGAATCCTAGAATATCGCAACCTCAAAAATAGTGTTAGACAACACTCTAGCCATACAGGCTCACTTAATCCAAATATATCCACTTAATCCATTTAGACAGTAGACTGGCCCGAGACACTAAGTCAACCGAGCTCCAGCAGTCTGACTGCTAGTATGATTGGCCTCGAGACACTTGGTCAACCGAGCTCCAGCAATCACACCTCCAAACCATATCTCACACATATCAATAATCATATCAAATCAATATCCATAAATAGTTAATAATATAGCCTAAATACTATAGGCGTACCGGTACGTACTCGGTCCTAGTGCTGCCCACTAGGTAGCACGTTCTATCGATATCCTTCATCATTAATAATATAAAACATTCATTCACAAAAATAAATGATGCATGAATGTAAATGAAATAACAATATAACCCATATATATACCAGAAATATACCAAAAGTAAACCAGGTATATTTCGAGTATATATACATCAAATAAATCCAGTCAAATCATAAATTAAACTAAAAATATATTTAAAAACATTTTAAATATATTTTATTAACAAAACATGTATATAATTTATTATATACCAAAAATATACTTAATATAAACTTAAGAAATAATCAAATTATTTATGCATATTTAATCAACACAAAACATGCATTTCTAAATCATGCATCCTAAGCATATATATATAATATAGTAACTCACCCTAGTGCGCTCCACGAGACGGGTCCGACGGGCCTGGTCCACTAGCCCTCGGTCTCGGCGCAACTAAACAAGCAATAAATAATAGACATCAGAATAAACCTAACAGAAATCCTAGAATTCGATCTAGAATATTAAACACAGAATCAGAAATTAGGGTTCGATTAGATATCATGTTTTACGAGAATTCTACCGAAAATCCGGCAGAACCTCCCCTGTAAAACGGACATCTCACTACTCAAAAGAGTAGAGCCGACCCTGCAAGGAAATACACTTCAAAAAACCACACAAAGCGCAATCAAAATCCCACGATCGGACTCCAAACTACAGTCCACCGATCGGGGTCCACAAACACAGAACAATTTCAGAAATACCAAAAATACCCTAATAACATAGAAATACATTTTATACGTATAAATTACATAATTAACCTTTAAACACTATAAAAACCGATAAAAACTCATTTTATTAGTAAAATCGTATATTATATATATAATTGAAAATAATTCACGAAAAATAGTTTTAATTAGTTAAAAATACTAAATAATTTGTGGAAATAATTTTTATACCTTAAATAATTATTAAAACCAATTAAATTACATTTTTAGACAATTTTGTATAAAATTACCAAAATACCCCTATATATATAAATATACTATAATTACTTCAAAAATTCACCAAAAATTATACAATTATCCAAAATTAATTTTCTCAACATATTTATCAATACTATCAATAATTAAACTCAATTGACCAATTAAATTCAATTAAAAACATAATTAACCCTAATTTCTCAAGATCACATAAACTTCAATAATTCAAAATAAATACTTAGAAATTCATAAAAATTCCAAATAAATTCCTATAATTCATTTAAACACCTAATTTAACCACAAAACACAATTTCATAATTTAAATAATTAATTTCCGAAAATTAGAAAATAATATTAAAATATTCAAAAATACCCAAAAATCCAAAAAATCTCCAAAAATTCCACAAAAATTCATACATGTAGATTAAGCTACTAGGAACAATATTTGTAAAGGGAGTTTCCATGAATCAGTCAATTCAAAACTCAAAAAAATCAAAAACCCTAATATGATCGAAATTGAAAATTTGAAACCTAAGCAAATCTAAACCATTTTAGCTCAAACCAAAGCTAGAATCACACTCACTGGAGCTCAAGGAGAAGAAAGAGACTAGTGGTGTCGAAAACGGTGGCCGAAATCGTCGTCGACGGCAAAGGGAAGAAGTTTCGGCCAAAAGGGAAAACGGGGGCTAACCGGCGCCGGAGAAGGGGGCTAACCGGCGCCGGGGGGCGACGGAGCAGCTGGCTGAGGAAGGTGGAGCTCCTGGCGGCACACCGACGATCGGGAATCGAAAGTTGCAGGCGGTGGTGAGGGGTGGTGGTCGGGCGTGCACGGGAAGAAGAAGAAGAAAAAAAAATAAAAGAAAAAGAAAGAAAAAGAAAGAAAAAGAAAAAGAAAAGAAGAAAAAAAAAATAAAAAAAAATAAAAATAATTTTAATAAAATATTTAGAAAAATTTACATCCATACACATAAAATTTAATATTTTAATAATTAAATAACAATAAATTAATAAATAAATAATAAAATATTAGGGTAATATACTAAACCCTAATTAAATAAATATTTACACACATAGGCTTTATTTAGTATTTTAAAAATACGTATGAGTTCATGCAAGTCTGAAAATATATTTGAAATAATTAATAATAAATTATTTACGTGAAAATTTTCCCGAAAATGCAAGTCCCGGGAAAATTTTACATAAGGCATTGTAAACAATACACAGTAATTAAAATAAATTTTAAATACATAACAACTCATAAAAATATCATATAATATATTCAAAAATTATTAACACTGTATATCCCGGTACAGTATAAAAATATTTTAAAAACACGGGATATTACAGTCTTCCCCCCTTACAAGAATTCGTCCTTGAATTCCAAAAAGAAAAGATTACAGAATCAGGAAGGAAAAAGATACGGGTAAGAAGCTCGCATTTCAGCTTCAGTCTCCCACGTATGCTCCTCGACTCTGTTGGTACGCCACAGAACCTTGACCATCGGAATCTGTTTCGATCGCAACTGTCGAACTTGAAAATCAACGATTGCCACAGGTTCTTCAACAAATGTCAAATCTTCACTCACTTCCACACTGTCAGGTTACAACACGTGTGAAGGGTCTGAGATATACTTCCTTAACATCGAGATATGAAATACTGGATGCACTTGTGACATACTCGGAGGCAAATCCAATCGATATGCAACAGTGTCAACTCTCTCCAGAATCTCAAACGGTCCAATATATCTCGGTGCTAACTTACCCTTCCTGCCAAATCTCATCACACCCTTCATCGGAGATACTTTCAGAAAAACGAAATCTCCTACCTGAAACTCCACATCTCTACGCCTAGGATCCGCATAACTCTTCTGTCTGCTAACTGCGGTCTCTAATCTGCGCTTAATCAAGGCAACTTTCTCTGCAGCATCCTAAACCATCTCAGGTCCAGTCAAAGCTCTCTCACCAATCTCATCCCAACTCAATGGGGATCTACACTTCCTTTCATACAACGCCTCGTACGGTGCCATGCCAATACTGCTATGGTAGCTGTTATTATATGCAAACTCAATAAGTGGCAAATGATCATCCCAGCTACCTCCCAAATCCAGGACACACATCCTCAACATATCTTCCAGTGTCTGGATCATCCTCTCAGACTGACCATCTGTCTGAGGATGAAAAGTAGTACTGAAATCCAACCTAGTGCCCATCGCTTCCTGCAACTTCTGCCAAAAACGAGAAGTAAACACCGAACCTCTATCTGACACAATGGACACAGGTACTCCATGTAGGCACACACTATGCTTCACATATAACTTCGTCAATCTAGCAACTGAATAAGTGGCTTTAATAGGCAAGAAATGTGTAGACTTCGTCAATCTGTCTACAATCACCCAGATGGAATCGTATCCATCCTTCAAACGAGGTAAACCTACCACAAAATCCATAGCTATCCTTTCCCACTTTCACTCGGGAATAGGAAGAGGCTGAAGCTTCCCAAAAGGCTTATGATGTTCGACTTTCACTTGTTGACACGTCAAGCACTTAGCAACATAATCAGTGATATCCTTCTTCAATCCATCCCACCAGTATAGATCTCTGATACTGTGGTACATCTTAGTAATGCCCGGATGAATGCTGTAGGCTGTAGAATGTGCTTCCTCTAAAATCTCCTCTCTCAAGTCATCCACATCAGGAACACACAATCTACCACTGATCCACAACACACCATCATCATCAAGTGTGAAATCAGTGAACTTTCCTGCTCGAACATTCTCTACAAGCTCTTCCAGAATAGGATCTCGGCTCTGAGCTACTTTAATCCTATCCCTCAACACAGATCGCACTTTAAATTGAGCTAGCAGTCCACCTGATCCACTAATCTTCATCATCAGACCTTGATCCACCAACAACTGCAATTCTTGGATCAATGGTCTCCTCTCAACACCAATGTGAGCAAGACTGCCTGAGGACTTCCTACTCAAGGCATCTGCTACCATATTAGCTTTACCCGGATGATATAAGATCTCACAATCATAATCCTTCAACAATTCCAACCATCTCCTCTGCCTCAGATTCAGATCTCGCTGCTGAAAAATGTATTTAAGGCTCTTGTGATCAGTAAATATCTCACAAGTCACCCCGTACAAATAATGTCTCCAAATCTTCAAAGCAAAGATCATTGCAGCCATCTCAAGGTCATGTGTAGGATAGTTCTGCTCATGCTTCTTCAACTGCCTCAAAGCATAGGCTATCACCCTTCCATTCTGCATCAACACACAACCAAGACCAATTCTAGAGGCATCACAATAAACTATGAACTTATCCACACTATTAGGCAAAGCTAACACTGGCGCTGTGGTCAACTTCTCCTTCAACAACTGAAAACTGTTCTCACAAGCTTCTGACCACTCGAATCTAACATTCTTCTGAGTCAAGCGAGTCATAGGGGCTGCAATTCTGGAAAAATCCTGTACAAACCGCCTATAATACCCGGCTAAACCTAGAAAACTTCGAATCTCTATAACAGAAGTAGGTCTAGGCCATTCAGATACTGCCTCGATCTTCTGTGGATCAACCTGAATACCTTCTTTAGACACTACGTGTCCAAGAAAAGAAACACTCTCCATCCAAAAATCACACTTCGAGAATTTAGCATAAAGTTGATGATCTCTCAATGTCTGTAGTACAATCCTCAAATGATATACATGCTCTTCCATACTCCTCGAATATACTAGTATATCATCAATGAAGACTACCACAAACTGATCCACATGCGGTCTGAATACCCTATTCATCAGGTCCATAAAAGCTGCTGGTGCATTAGTCAAACCAAAAGACATCACCAGAAACTCATAATGGTCATATCTAGTGCGGAATGCTGTCTTAGGAATATCAGCCTCACTAATCCGCAGCTGATGATAACCCGACCTCAAGTCAACCTTAGAAAAGAACTGTGCACCCTGTAGCTGATCAAACAAATCATCTATCCTCGGGAGAGGATACTTATTCTTCACTGTCACCTTATTCAGCTCTCTGTAGTCAATGCACAGTCTCAGGGTACCATCTTTCTTCTTCACAAACAGGATTGGTGCACTCCAAAGAGAAACACTAGGTCTAATGAAACCTTTATCCAACAACTCTTGCAACTGCTCCTTCAACTCTTTCAACTCTGCAAGAGCCATACGATAGGGTGGCATAGATATAGGAGTAGTACCTGGAACCACATCTATACAAAATTCAATCTCTCTGTGAGGTGGTAAACCTGGCAACTACTCGGGAAAAACATCAGGAAACTCACAAGCAATAGGAACATCTGTGAGTGACAACTTCTCCACTGAAGTATCCCTGACCAATGCCAAATATCCCTGATAACCTTTCTTCAATAACTTCCTAGCCGTAATAGCAGAAATAAGATTCTGAGGTGCTGAACTCCTATCACCAACAAACTTAAAATCTTCTTCATCAGGAATTCTGAAAGTCACCTCTTTATTCCTGCAATCTACCATGGCATAGTGCTGAGATAACCAATCCATTCCCAAAATAACATCAAATTCCATCACATCTAACAGAATCAAATCAACGGGTAATTCTCTATCTCCCAAGAGAACTGGACAACCAGAAAGAACAATATCAGCGTCCAAAGAATCGCTCAGAGGAGTGGCAACAGACAAAGGAAAAGCCATCCTCAAAGCTTGCCAACAAGATTTAGAAGCAAAAACAGGAGAAACAAACAAATGCGTGGCACCCGGATTAAACAAAACCCAAGCATCCAGGTAACAAACAGAAACAATACATGCCACGACTGCATTAGATGCCTGAGCATCCTGCTGAGTAAGATGGAAAACTCTGGCCTGACCTCGACCTCCCTGCTGACTGGTAGAAGCCTGGCCAACACCTCTGGCACCTCCTCTAGTACCTCTACCACGACTCTACTATGGAATAAACTGAGTGGAACTATGATGCTGAGCTGGTGGCAACTGAAATGGCACGGGTGCAGCACTAGCAATCGACTGCTGGGGGAATCACGGAATCTGCTGCTACTGATATCCGAAATAAGGACACGATCTAGAAAAATGTCCTGTCTGCCCGCATCTGAAGCATGTCAGTGGTGTCAGATAACACGGTCCCTGATGGACTCTACCATAAGTCTGACAAACACTGGCTGCTGATCCAGAACTACGACCACTGCTGCTGCTCGAAGCACCTGACCCAAATCTAAACGATCTACGCTGACCTCCACGGCCATGTCTACTACTCCGATGCACTCGCTGCTGCTGTCTCTGACTCTGCTGAGTCGGACCTCACTGCTGACTACTCGATCCAACATGGAAGCTCGAATATGGAGTAGCCTGCAATCCACTCGACTGAACTCTTAGCTGGTAATAATTAGGCATCGCTCCCTGCCTAACTAGTCTCAGCTCAATCTCCTTAGCTAACTCAATCACAAACTCAAGAGTAAGGCCTGCTGTAGGCATACCAGCAAAAGTTGAACCCAAACCAGTAACGTATGTAGTGATCGCAAAATACTGATCTCGCATCAGATCCTCGGCATATCTACCCAAACGAAGAAACTCTCGGGTGTACTCCTCTACAGATCGATCACTGTGAGAAATACTGGTCAAACGAAGACGATAACTCAAACGAAGAGGCTCTGGACAAAATCTCCTCATAAATCGCTCTCGAAACTGAGCCTAGGTCATCGTCATCATGTAAGGCTGAATCATCTGAATGAACCAATCTAGAGCTGGTCCCTCAACAGAAAACTCAACGATCATGATCCGCTGATACTCGGTATGAGCAGTCCGAGTCCTAGTCTCAATCGCGTGCAGAAAATCTAAAGGATCAGAAGTACCATCAAAAGCAATCCTGCTAACTCGGGCATAGAACAAAGCTGCCTTAAGGTCAGACATACCCTGCTGATAGGCAGGCTGAACAGGCTGAACAACTGGAGGAACAGGAACATCAAATTCAGGCTCAACAGGCTCCTCGTCCTATAACTCTCTCTGCCTACGGTGACCTGTCGCTCCTCGAAGTCTACCCTTGCCACGACCTCTGCGTCTAACTGGCTGCTCAGGAGGTAAAACCTCATCCTGAAAAGATTCATCATCCTCGGCCTCAACGACCGGCGGAGCGACACGCGCTCGCCTCCTCATTCTGAAAAGATAAACGGAAAGATTCAGACAAAATAGACAACAGAGGAATAACGCTGAAAACTACAGCAAGGAATACTCATCAAGACAAACTTGAACCTAATTCACTGCAGTAGTTACCAAAAGAAAACACAACTTTAAAACTAGGGCCACAACTCACAAAACTAAGCCCTGACACAGAACTCTGCTCTGATACCAACTTTGTCACGACCCAAAACAGGGGCCATGACCGGCGCTAGGGAACGGGAATTCTTTCGAATCCGGAACTCGTAGCAAGCCTAAAAATAAAATAAAACATGCAATAATAACAATAACAGTAATATATATATGCAGCGAAAATAAAAATCGTAAATATAATAATAACATTCTCATCACTGGATTTAAATCAAATCTCATTTCATCACATATATATAATCTCTTTAATACAAATCCAGTTTCAATATAATACATCTCTTTAAATAAAATACATGAAATCCCACACTTTAATTCACAACTACTGCAGTGTCTAGATTATAAAAATAAGACTCAAGTAAATAGTTTACACAAAGAAGCCGGGGCGGAAGAAATTTGGCGTATCGACCTACTACTGAGGTCTGAAGAAGTTGACTCTCCTGAAAAATAGTCAACGGAGGGGAGTCAGACCTCACTGAGTGAATTACTATAATATATATACATACACACTAAGTGACAATGCATACAATCAATAGTATATATATAATATGTATATATACAGGCAATACACACAAATGCAATAAAATCATTTTTTATATATATTTTATTAAAGATCATCTTTTATGAAGGATCACATAGAACCCTAGAATATCGCAACCTCAAAAATAGTGTTAGACAACACTCTAGCCATACAGGCTCACTTAATCCAAATATATCCACTTAATCCATTTAGACAGTAGACTGGCCCCGAGACACTAAGTCAACCGAGCTCCAACAGTCTGACTGCCAGTGTGATTGGCCCCGAGACACTTGGTCAACCGAGCTCCAGCAATCACACCTCCAAACCATATCTCACACATATCAATAATCATATCAAATCAATATCCATAAATAGTTAGTAATATAGCCTAAATACTATAGGCGTACCGGTACGTACTCGGTCCTAGTGCTGCCCACTAGGTAGCACGTTCTATCGATATCCTTCATCATTAATAATATAAAACATTCATTCATAAAAATAAATGATGCATGAATGTAAATGAAATAACAATATAACCCATATATATACCAGAAATATACCAAAAGTAAACCAGGTATATTTCGAGTATATATACGTCAAATAAATCCAGTCAAATCATAAATTAAACTAAAAATATATTTAAAAACATTTTAAATATATTTTATTAACAAAACATGTATATAATTTATTATATACCAAAAATATACTTAATATAAACTTAAGAAATAATCAAATTATTTATGCATATTTAATCAACATAAAACATGCATTTCTAAATCATGCATCCTAAGCATATATATATAGTATAGTAACTCACCCTAATGTGCTCCACGAGACGGGTCCGACGGGCTTGGTCCACTAGCCCTCGGTCTCAGCGCAACTAAACAAGCAATAAACAATAGACATTAGAATAAACCTAACAGAAATCCTAGAATTCGATCTAGAATATAAAACACAGAATCAGAAATTAGGGTTCGACTGGATATCATGTTTTACGAGAATTCTACCGAAAATTCGGTAGAACCTCCCCTGTAAAACGGACATCTCTCTACTCAAAAGAGTAGAGCCGACCCTGCAAGGAAATACACTTCGAAAAACCACATAAAGCGCAATCAAAATCCCACGGTCGGACTCCAAACTACAGTCCACCGATCGGGGTCCACAAACACAGAACAATTTCAGAAATACCAAAAACACCCTAATAACATAGAAATACATTTTATACGTATAAATTACATAATTAACCTTTAAACACTATAAAAACCGATAAAAACTCATTTTATTAGTAAAACCGTATATTATATATATAATTGAAAATAATTCACGAAAAATAGTTTTAATTAGTTAAAAATACTAAATAATTTGTGGAAATAATTTTTATACCTTAAATAATTATTAAAACCAATTAAATTACATTTTTAGACAATTTTGTGTAAAATTACCAAAATACCCCTATATATATAAATATACTATAATTACTTCAAAAATTCACCAAAAATTATAAAATTATCCAAAATTAATTTTCTCAACATATTTATCAATAATATCAATAATTAAACTCAATTAACCAATTAAATTCAATTAAAAACATAATTAACCCTAATTTCTCAAGATCACATAAACTTCAATAATTCAAAATAAATACTTAGAAATTCATAAAAATTCCAAATAAATTCCTATAATTCATTTAAACACCTAATTTAACCATAAAACACAATTTCATAATTTAACTAATTAATTTCCGAAAATTAGAAAATAATATTAAAATATTCAAAAATACCCAAAAATCCAAAAAATCTCCAAAAATTCCAAAAAAATTCATAAATGTAGATTAAGCTACTGGGAACAACATTTGTAAAGGGAGTTTCTATGAATCAATCAATTCAAAGCTCAAAAAAATTGAAAACCCTAATATGACCGAAATTGAAAATTCGAAACCTAAGCAAATCTAAACCATTTTAGCTCAAACCAAAGCTAGAATCACACTTACCAGAGCTCAAGGAGAAGAAAGAGATTGGCGGTGTCGAAAACGGTGGCCAAAATCATCGTCGACGGCAAAGGGAAGAAGTTTCGGCCAAAAGGGAAAACGGGGGCTAACGGGCGCCGGGGAAGGGAGCTGGGGGCGGCGGAGCAACTGGCTGAGGAAGGTGGAGCTCCTGGCGGCACACCAACGGCCGAGAATCAAAAGTTGCTGGCGGTGGTGAGGGGTGGTGGTCGGGCGCGCACGGGAAGAAGAAGAAGAAGAAAAAAAAGAAAGAAAAGAAAAAGAAAGAAAAAGAAAAAGAAAAGAAGAAAAAAGAAAAAAAATAAAAATAAAAATAAAAATAATTTTAATAAAATATTTAGAAAAATTTACATCCATACACATAAAATTTAATATTTTAATAATTAAATAACAATAAATTAATAAATAAATAATAAAATATTAGGGTAATATACTAAACCCTAATTAAATAAATATTTACACACATAGGCTTTATTTAGTATTTTTAAAATACGTATGAGTTCATGCAAGTCTGAAAATATATTTGAAATAATTAATAATAAATTATTTACGTGAAAATTTCCCCGAAAATGCAAGTCCCCGGAAAAATTTTACGTAAGGCACTGTAAACAATACACAGTAATTAAAATAAATTTTAAATACATAAAAACTCATAAAAATATCATATAATATATTCAAAAATTATTAATACTGTATATCCCGATACAGTATAAAAATATTTTAAAAACACGGATATTACAAGAGTTCAAACTAACAGTCAACCAAAACTCAACCAATTCATGACCAAAGCTTAAACTAAGCTTGGAATGGGTCTCACCGGTGCAAGAGGAGGGAATTGACACCGGAATGGAGTAAAATGGTGGCTGGACGGAGCTTGGCCGATTCTAGGAGCAACTCTCGGCTTCCCCCCATTTCAAGGATTTCGGTAACTCTACAGGCGACCGAAGGTGAGGGAGAAGGAGGAGAAGGCAGCAGGTGGTGGTTGGAGATGGGGGAGGCGCAGTGACGGTGGCGGTCGGGGATGTCGTGCGGTAAGGGGGGGGTTGAAGGAGATGGGGCTTCGGTTTCTTTTTCTTCTCTTCACACACACACACACACACATATATATATATATATATATATATATATGTTTATAGCAGCACATAATTACCATAAAATTTAATATAGTTTAAAATAGCAATAATAATAATGATAATAATAGACAAATGGAAATTTCTAGACATTAAGTAAAAAAAATACTCACACAAATTAATAACCCTAAATAATATTAACATACATATAATATAATGCATAAGTAATTATTAATAATACTATTTAAAAATCCATTTATTTAAATAAATATATAGGGTATTACAGTCTCCCCTCCTTATATGAATTCGTCCTCGAATTCAAGGAAGGAAAGAAAAGAAAATTTACAAGGCTAAGAAGGAAAGAGATACGGGAAAGAAACTCGCATCTCGGCTTCAGTTTCCCAAGTGCAATCCTCGACGGAATGGTTACTCCATAGCACCTTCACCATCGGTATCTCTTTAGTCCGCAGCTGTCGAATTTGGTGATCCACAATCGCCACTAGGGTATTCCTCATAAGTCAAATCGTCGCTAAGCTCTACGGTTTGAGGTTGCAACACATGAGATGGATCAGGGACGTATTTCCTCAGCATGGATACATGAAATACAAGATGGATTCTCGACAGTTATGGTGGTAACACCAGCCTATATGCCACTTTACCCACTCTAAATCGAATCTCAAGCGGTCCGATGTATCTAGGAGCTAGCTTACCCTTCTTGCCAAATCTCATAACTCCTTTCATTGGAGACACCTTCAGGAACACCATGTCTCCAACGATGAAGGATACATCCTTCCTCCTAGGGTTAGCATAGCTCTTCTGTCTGTTGAAGGCTGTCTTTAATCGCTATTGTATAATAGGGACTTTCTCTAAAGTGATCTGCACCAACTCTGGTCCCGCTAACTGCCTTTCACCAATCTCCCAACACAAAGGTGATCTACACTTTCTACCATATAGTGCCTCATATGGAGCCATCTCGATGCTAGCATGATAGCTATTATTATAAGCAAACTCAACAATGGCAAGTGTGAATCCCACTGTCCTCCAAAATCCATTACACACATCCTCAGCATATCTTCTAACGTCTGGATGGTCCTCTCTGACTGACCATCTGTCTGAGGGTGGAAGGCCATACTAAAATCCAATCTGGTACCCAAGGCCTTGTGTAACTCTTGCCAAAAGACTGATGTAAAGGTGGCTCCTCTATCCGACACTATGCTCACAGGTACCCCATGTAGACAAGCAATCCTATTGATATAAAGTTTTGCCAGTCTATTAGTAGAGTATGTCTTCTTTATAGGTAAAAAGTGTGCTGACTTAGTTAACCTATCAACAATCACCCAAATAGTGTCATAACCTCCAGTAGTCCGAGGTAGCCCAGTCACGAAATCCATGGCTATTATATCCCATTTCCATTCAGGAATTGGCATGGGTTGTAACAGTCCCAAGGGTCTCCGATGTTCAAGCTTTACTTGTTGGCAAGTCAGGCACCTGGATACAAACTCTGCAATGTCCTTCTTCATTCCATTCCACCAATATGTACCCTTCAAGTTATGATACATCTTGGTAGAACCCGGATGAACACTATATGCAGAAAAATATGCTTCTTCCATAATCTCCTTTCTTAAGTCATCAACATTTGGCACACAAATCCTAGTGCCCAACCACAGTACACCTTCTATGTCAATCACAAAGTCCCATGACTGCCCTTGTTGTACTTCATACATAATTCTCTGCAACTGTGGGTCTCTACTTTGAGCTGCCTTAACTCGATCCAAGTATACTGATCGTACACTGAATTGAGCTAAAAGGCACTTTCAGGTAACTTTCATCTGCAACCCTTGATCAATCAACCCATGCAACTCCTTGATAATGGGCCTTCTCTCTGAGCTAATATGGGCAAGATTGCTCGCTGATTTTCTACTCAAGGCATCCGCGACAACATTCTCTTTGCCTGGATGGTATAAAATAGAACAATCATAATCCTTAAGGAGTTCCATCCATCTTCTCTGCCTCAGATATAAGTCCCTCTGCTGGAAAATATATTTCAAGCTTTTGTGATCAGTGTATATCTCACACGTCACTCTGTACAAGTAATGCCTCCATATTTTCAGAGCAAACACCACAGTTGCCATCTCTAAGTCATGAGTAGGATAATTCTGCTCGTGCTTCTTCAGCTGCCTCAAAGCATAAGCAATCACTTGGCTATTTTACATCAACACACAGCCCAATCCTACTCTGGAAGCATCACAATACACTATATAACCTTCATTTCCAGAGGGCAAAGTTAGAATTGGAGCCGACGTCAACAAGTTCTTCAATAACTAAAAGTGCTCTTCGCATCTGTCTGTCCACATAAACTTAGCACTCTTCTGGGTCAACCTTGTCAAAGGTGCAGCAATTTTAGAGAAGTCTTTCATAAATCTTCTGTAATAGCCTGCTAGACCCAAGAAACTCCGTACTTCTCTGACTGTAGTTGGCCTCGACCACTCTGTAATAGCCTCTATCTTCTTAAGGTCCACCTGTATGCCATCTTTAGAAACCATGTGGCCTAAAAATGCCACTTGATGCAACCAGAACTCGCACTTTGAGAATTTGGCATACAACATATGCTCCCTTAAAGTCTGAAGCACTCTTCTCAGATGCATAACATGCTCAGCCTCGCTCTTGGAATAAACCAAGATATCATCAATGAAAACTATCACAAACTGGTATAAGTATGGCCTGAACACCTAATTCATCAAGTCCATAAAGGCTGCTGGAGCATTAGTCAACCCAAAGGACATTACTAAAAACTCATAATGGCCATATCTTGTTCGAAAGGCTGTCTTGGGCTCATCACCTCTTCTGATCCTCAACTGATGATACCCAAATCTCAGATCTATTTTAGAGAAGCATGTAGCACCTTGAAGTTGATCGAACAGGTCATCAATCCTCAGAAGTGGGTACTTGTTCTTGATGGTGACCTTATTCAACCGCCTGTAATCAATACAAAGTCGAAGGCTACCATCCTTCTTCTTCATGAACAACACCGAAGCACCCCAAGGCAATGTACTGGGTCTGATAAAACCCTTATCAAGTAACTCCTGCAACTGCTCTTTCAGCTCCTGTAGTTCAGCTGGTGCCATTCTGTAGGGTGGCATAGAAATAGGATCCGTACCAGGTATGACATCGATATAGAACTCTATCTCTCTGTCTGGTGGTAATCCTGGTAATTCTTCAGGAAAGACATCTAGAAATTCACACACCACTGACACCTGCTCAATTACCACATTCTCCTTCTCAACATCCCTTACCACTACCAAGTAACCTTGATAACCCCTTCTAAGCATCTTCCGGGCTGTAATGGCAGAAATAAGATTATGAGGCATATAGCACTTTTCACCCTTAAAATAGAATTCTTCTTCATCTAGAATTCTGAACACCACTTCTTTCTCTCTATAATTCACTGAAGCATAATACCTCGACAACCAATCCATGCCTAAAATGATGTCGAATTCCAGCACATCAAGCAATACTAAGTCCACCCATAGTTCTTTACCATCAACTATCACCGGACATGAAGGAAAGAAGACATCTGTCTCCAACTCGTCGCTAAGAGGAGTCGACACAGATAGAGGAAAGGACAACCTAGAAGGCTACCACTCGATTCTCGAAGCGAACATAGGAGAAATGAAGGAATGTGAAGCACCGGGATCAAACAACACTCTAGCATCGCATGCACAGATTGAGAGAATACCTGCTACCACTGCATTCGAAGTCTGAGCATCCTGTGGTGTCAAAGTGAACACACAAGCCTGACCATGACCTGCCTGCTGAGAAGTCAAAGGCTATGCAAATCCATGACTGCTAGGTCTACCAACTGATCCTTGACACTGCTGACTCATAGGCTGAGGCGGTCTCTGCTGTGGGATAGTAGGGCTGAGCTACTGATGAAGATGAATCCTAAATGTACTGTGGCTGGTATCCGGAGTGGGGATAAGCTCTGGCAAGATGTCCAATCTGCCCACATTTGAAGCAAGTGCTCGACAACAGGTGACATGGGCCCTGATGAAATCGTCCATAACTCACACATGCACTGGCTCTAGACCCAGAACTACTCTGTTCGAAACTCTGCCCACTACTACTCCTGCTGACTCCAATACTGAATCTATGACCTCTACCACTCCTTCTATTCGTGGCATAACCATGATGACCAACCCAGTGAGTCTTGGACCTCCTACCACTCTGCTGTGAACTACCTGCAACCTGTTGACTCGAACTACCGATGTGAAATGCTGGCTGCTGGTACCCGGGAGCTACACCATATCCATTGCCCCCAACCATATAAGGATCTATCATGGTGGATATGTCACCTCTCAATCAAACGGGCCTCCTCAATCACACTCTCTAGGGTGCGGTCCTCGGTACACATACCAATAAAAGAAGGTCCCAATCCAGTAACATATAGCTCCACTACTCTGTAAGGGTCCCTCATATCCTCTACATCTCTGGTATAGTCCTCCACTGACCTATCGCCTCTAGTGATGTGGAGTAACTACCACCTGTAGGCATCTCTGGTGGCTAGAGGACAGAAAAATCTCAAGAAGCGGTCCTTAAACTCTGGCCAAGTCAGCTCATGCATCAATGGCTGAATCGACTGCATAAACCAGTCCTGAGCTGCCGCCTGAACTAAAAACTCCATAATCATAATCCTCTGATAATCTGTGTGTCCCATCCTGGTACGTGCCTCAATCGCATTAATGAAGTCTAAGGCATCACCCGTACCATCAAAAGAAACTCTACCGATCCATAAGTAAAGTAGTGCTACCTCAATATCTATCATCCCCTAGTTCCTCTGCTGAACCATCTGCTGTACAAAGGGCATCGCCTGATTCAATGCTGCTAGACCCTGATTAATCCCTTCCAGTCCAGCTACAAAGGCTGTGGGATCTACGGCTGGGGCTTCAAGAATCTCAGCTGCTACTACCCTGGCTCGACCTCTACCCCTACCTCTGCCCCTATGACGTGGAGCAGGAAGGGGAGCCTCATCGTGCACAGACTGCTCATCAAATCTAAGGGTTGGATCGACATCGGGGTCAGTACGCACATGCCTCATTCTGAAAAGAAGACAAGGAAAATCAAATTCAAAATGGGGTAAGAATATTTAATGCAACGCGGAATTAGAAACAAGAACATCTCAAAGATAATTATCAACCCTAAAGCTACAGTAGTTATACAGAAAGACAGACATGGACAATTAATCAAACTTATGCTCTGATACCAACTTTGTCATGACCCGAACACGAGGGCACGTGACCGACACTAGGGAATGGGTAGGCATAAAGCCCCCGAAACCCATAGTAAGCCTAAAGAAAAAGAAAATAAAACCATTAATATTTTAAACTTTAATTAATAACAGAACATATTATCAAAATTGATTTTTCTCAAAATACACAAATTTAAATGCTTAATTAAAATATGCTTCAATGCCTCATATTATAGATCAAATTTAAATCTTTATACATAAGCATGGTTCGTACAAATAACTACATAATATACTTAAAACATACAACTCTTAGTACATATACTACTGCAGCAACCTAGATTAACACATAGTACAGCTTACAATGACCTACATAAAATAGCTGGTGAAGAAGAAACCCGGCGTGGAGGTAGTATGAGGTCGAACTCCCAAGCTCTTGAAAAAAAAATTGAGGGGAATCAAACCTCACTGAGTAAGTCAATAAAAAGAGTTGTACGATTTGAAAACCTTTTTGAAAACTATATATATATTTGTAGTGACAATACTTATAATGTATAAATATAGCTTTTGAAAAATCTCAGTAGAACCCTAAACCCAAAAATCTAAATGGCCAACTGGGCCCATTTATTCCAACTAGACTACCGGTCCCCGAGAGCAAAGGCATCAACTGAGGCACCAAGTCGTAGTCATTCACTTAATCCAAATATATGGCACTGGCGGTCCCTGAGAGCAAAGGCATCGACCGAGGCACCCATCCCAATCCATTATCGACCTTACAATCACTGGCGGTCCCCAAAAGCAAAGGCTTCTACTGAGGCACCCATCCCAGTTTAGCATTCATTAATCATATATATTACGGATCCATCTCTCAATCTCTACCATGTGCACATAGTCCTGGTGAAGCCCACCAGGTAGCCCGTTCTACCAAAATTTCTCAAAATCGATTTTAATTAAATAAAATGCGTTTAAATATTAAATAACAGCATTAAATTAAATAAACCATATAATCAATATTAAAATATGAGCACACGCATTTGTTAATTAAAACACACGCACAGATTATTCTATCGACTTACAGGATGAATGTGAAGGCTAACGACCACGCGTTTGCCTCGGTCTCATAGCTTCTGCTTCGAAATGCTCTAAAAGAAAATAACAAATCGACTTTTAAAACATGACTAAGGAATCGAAATCAACAATCAACAAAATAATGAAATTTCAGGCTGACTCGAGGAAAACCGGATAAAAACTCTATAGACAGGACATAACCTAACTAATGGTAGAAATTTTATGAATATCACATTTTACGAGAAAATCTACCAAAATTTTGGCAGAGTCTCCTCTATAAAACGGACATCTCTCTACCAAAGATAGAGCCAGACCTGCATAGAAAATGCACTTCTAATATCCACAACATCCACACTCGAGTCGGGCTCCCAAAACTACATTTAGCCTCGACCGAGATCACAACTCAACAAAATATCGAGAATTAATAACACTTATTTCTCAAAATACATATTTCACATACACATATACTAAAAATAGACAAAAATATATAAAATCTCAATTATTCAAAATTAAATAACTAAATTTGTATTCCTTCGTCAAAATATAATTATACCCTAATTTAAAATCCATTAAAATGTATTATATATATATATATATATATATATATATATAATATTTGGGATTTAATATTTAAAATTTTCACTACATAAGTAAAAATACCAATTAATTTATAAAAATTGTCTAAACCCCTTAAATATTAATAAAACTAATTAAAATATATATTTAACTATATTTAGTGTAAAATTACATTTTTACCGCTAAAATATATAAATTACATAATGTGCTATTAATACTAAAAATAATTCCTTAAAATTATTTAATCATCTAAAACTTATTTTCTCAATATTAAATTCTTAATATAATTAAAACATATAAATGACTTATAATTTCTTCTAAACTGTAATTTAACCTAATATTAATTTTTTTTGACATAAACTATAAAAATTCCTAAAATTTGAATAATATTCAAAAAATTATTTTCTTTACTCTAAAATTAATATCAACACATAATAACACCAAAAATACCAAAAATTATTATTATTTATTATTTTTATAATTAATTTATGAAAATTCCTAAAATAATATTAAAATATTCAAAAATTCACCAAAAAAATCAAAATAAATTCCAAAAATTATACAAAAATTCATAGAGGTAGATTGAGCTACTAGGAATCACATTTGTAAAGGGAATTTGCATGAATCAAGCCAGATTGAGCTAAAAAAAATTCCAAAACCCTAGAGCTCAAAACTAACAATCTACCAAAACTCAACCAATTCATGACAAAAGCTTAAACTAAGCTTGGAATGGGTCTCACCAGTGCAAGAGGAGGGAATTGACACCGAATGGAGTAAAATGGTGGCCGAACGGAGCTTGGCCGATTCTAGGAGCAACTCTCGGCTTCCCCCCCCGTTTCAAGGATTCAGGCAACTCTGCAGGCGATTGGAGGTGAGTGTAATATCCCTTGTTTTTAAAATATTTTAATACTGTACCGGGATATGCAGTGTTAATAATTTTTGTATATATTACGATGTTTTTACGGGTTGATAAGTATTTAAAACCTATTTTAATTATTGTGTATTATTTACAATCCTTTACGTAAAATTTTCCCAGGACTTGCATTTTCGAGAAAATTTTCACGTAAATATTTTATTATAATTATTTTAAATATATTTTCGGACTTGCATGAACTCATACATATTTTTTTAAAATATTAAACACCGTGTATACATATAATTATTTATTTAATTAGGGTTTAGTATTACCCTAATATTATATTAATTATTTATTTGTTTTATTGTTATTTAATTATTTTTATTTAGTATAAATTATTAAAATATTAAAATTTATGTGTGTGGTGTATATTTAATGTGTGTGATTTAATATTATTTTAATATATAGTATAATCTATATATATATACATATAATATATCAAAAAACCAAAACTTTGGAAAATTACCATTTTGCCCCCGAGCCTCCTTCTTCCCCGATTTGCTTCCCTTCGCCATCCGGATGCCTGTCACGCCGTTTCCCTCACCGTTGGTGTGCCGTCCGGTGTGCCACCACCTTCCCCAGCCTCTTCCGTCGCCTGTGGTAGTCGTTTCCAGCGCCTGGAAGTCGATTTTAGTCGGAGAAGCCAAAACTTTGGCCATCGTCGATCACGTCGATTCCGGCCACCATTTTCGACACCACTGATCTCTTTCTTCTCCTTGAGCTCCAGTGAGTGTGATTCTAGCTTTGGTTGAGCTGAAATGGTCTAGAATTGCTTAGGTTTCGAATTTTCAATTTCGGTCACATTAGGGTTTTTGATTTTTTTGAGCTTTGAATTGATTGATTCATGGAAACTCCCTTCACAAATGTTGATCCTAGTAGCTTAATATACATGTATGAATTTTTTTGGAATTTTTGGAGATTTTTTGGATTTTTGGGTATTTTTGAATATTTTAATATTATTTTCTAATTTCTGAAATTAATTATTTAAATTATAAAATTGGGGTTTATGGTTAAATTAGGTGTTGAAATGAATTATAGGAATTTATTTGGAATTTTTATGAATTTCTAAGTATTTATTTTGAATTATTGAAGTTTATGTAATTTTGGGAAAATTAGGTTAAATGTGTTTTTATTTGAAATTAATTCGTTAATTGAGTTTAATTATTGATATTATTGATAAATATGTGAGAAAATTAATTTTGGATAATTATACTATTTTTGAAGTAATTTTAGTATATTTATATATATAGGGGTATTTTGGTAATTTTACACAAAATTGGCTAAAAATGTAATTTAATTAGTTTTTAATAGTTATTTAAGGTATAAAAATGATTTCTACAAATTATTTGGTATTTTTAACTAATTAAAACTATTTTTCGTGAATTATTTTCAATTATATATATAATATACGGTTTTTCAAATAAAATGAGTTTTTATTGGTTTTTAATGTGTTTAAAGGTTAATTATGTAATTTTCTACCTATAAAATGTATTTTTAGGTTTTAAGGATATTTTTGGTATTTTCTAAATTTTTCTGTGATTGTGGACCCCCGGTCGGTGGACTGTAGTTTGGAGTCCGACCGTGGGATTTTGATTGTGCTTTGTGTAGTTTTTCGAAGTGTATTTCTTTGCAAGGTCGGCTCTACTCTTTTGAGTAGAGAGATGTCCGTTTTGCAGGGCAGGTTCTGTCGAATTTTCAGTATAATTCTCGTAAAATGTGATGTCCAGTCGAACCCTAATTCTGTTTCCATATTTAATACTCTAGATCGAATTCTAGGATTTCTGTTAGGTTTATTCTAATGTCGGTTATTTATTGCTTATTTAGTTGCACCGAAACCGAGGGCTAGTGGACCAGGCCCGTCAGACCCGTCTCGTGGAGCGCACTAGGGTGAGTTACTATACTATATATATATGCTTAGGATGCATGATTTAGAAATGCATGTTTTATTCTGATTAAATATGCATAAATAATTTGATTATTTCTTAAGTTTATATTTAGTTTATTTTTGGTTTATTTTTGGTATATATTAAATTATATGCATGTTTTATTAATGAATTGTGTTTAAAATGTTTTTAAATGTATCTTTAGTTTATTTTGTAATTTAACTGGATTTATTTGACGTATATATACTCGAAATATACCTGGTTTACTTTTGGTATATTTCCAGTATATATATGGTTTATGTTGTTATTTTATTTAAATTCATGCATCATTTATTTATGAATGAATGTTTTATATTTATTAATGAAGGATATCGATAGAACGTGCTACCTAGTGGGCAGCACTAGGACCGAGTACGTACCGGTACGCCTATAGTATTTAGGCTATATTACTAACCATTTGTGGATATTGATTGAATATGATTATTGATATGTGTGAGATATGGTTTGGGTGTGATTGCTGGAGCTCGATTGACCAAGTGTATCAGGGCCAATCACACTGGCAGTCAGACTACTGGAGCTTGGTTGACTTAGTGTCTCGGGGCCAGTCTACTGTCTAAATGGATTAAGTGGATATATTTGGATTAAATGAGCCTGTATGGCTAAAGTGTTGTCTAACACTATTTCTGAGGTTACGATATTCTAGGGTTCTATGTGATCCTTCATAAAAGATGATTTTCAATAAAATATGTATAAAATGATTTTATTGCATCTGTGTGTATTTGCCTGTATATATACATATTAGATATATACTATTGACTGTATGCATTGTCATTTAGTGTGTATGTATATATATTATAGTAATTCACTCAGTGAGGTCTGACTCCCCTTCGTTGATAATTTTTCAGGAGAGTCAACTTCTTCAGACCTCAGTAGCAGGTCGATATGTCGGATTTCTTCCGCCCCGGCTTCTTTATGTAAACTATTTACTTGAGTCTGATTTTTATAATCTAGACACTGCAGTAGTTGTAAATTAATTATGAGATATTATGTATTTTATTTATGCGAGATGCATTTTAAGAATTTGAACTGGATTTGTATTCAAAGATTTATATATATGTGATGAGCTGAGATTTGATTTAAATCCAGTTGATGGAAATGTTATTATTATATTTATGATTTTTATTTCCGCTGTAAATTTGATATTGTTACTATTACTATTGCATATTTTATTTTATTTTTAGGCTTGCTACGGGTTCCGGATTCGAAAGAATTCCCGTTCCCTAGCACCGGTCATGGCCCCTGTTTTGGGTCGTGACAGTGAGGGAGAAGGAGGAGAAGGCAAGAGGTGGTGGTCGATGATGGGGGAGGCGCAGTGACGATGACGGTCGGGGATGTCGTGCGGTGAGGGGGGGGTTGAAGGAGATAGGGCTTCGGTTTCTTTTTCTTCTCTTCACACACACACACACACACACACACACACACACACACACACACACATATATATATATATATATATATATATATATATTGTCACAACCCAAAACCGAGGGCACGTGACCGGCACTAGGGAATGGGTAGGCATAAGGCCCCCGAAACCCGTAGTAAGCCTAAAGGAAAAGAAAATAAAACCATTCATATTTTATACTTAAATTAATAACATAACATATTATCAAACTAATTTTTCTCAAAATACATAAATCCAACTGCTTAATAAAAATGTGTTTCAACATCTCATATTATAAATTGAATTTAAATCCTATACATAAGTGTAGTGTACACAAATAAATTACACAATCATATTTAAACCATACAAATCCTTAGTACATATACTACTGCAGCAGCCTAGATTAACACACAGTACAACTTACAATGACCTACATAAAATAGCCGGTGAAGAAGAAACCCGGCATGGAGGTAGTCTGAGGTCAAACTCCCAAGCTCTTTAAAAAAAAAAATTGAGGGGAATCAAACCTCACTGAGTAAGTCAATAAAAAGAGTTGTACGATTTGAAAACCTTTGAAAACTATATATGGTTATAGTGAAAATAATTTATAATGTATAAGTACAATTTTTGAAAAATCTCAGTAGAACCCTAAACCCAAAATCTAAATAGCCATCCGGGCCCACTTATTCCAACTAGATTACCAGTCCCCGAGAGCAAAGGCATCAACCGAGGCACCAAGCCATAGTCATTCACTTAATCCAAATATATGGCACTGGCAGTCCCCGAAAGCAAAGGCATCGACCGAGGCACCCATCCCAGTCCATTAATAGCCTTACAATCACCGGCGGTCCCCGAGAGCAAAGGCTTCCACTGAGGCACCCGTCCCAGTTTAACATTCATCAATCATATATATTACGGATCCATCTCTCAATCTCTACCATGTGCACATAGTCTTGGTGAAGCCCACCAGGTAGCTCGTTCTACCAAAATTTCTCAAAATCGATTTTAAATAAATAAACTGCGTTTAAAGCTTAAATAACAGCATTAAATTAAATAAATCATATAATCAATGTTAAAATATAAGTGCACACATTTGTTAATTAAAACACACACACAGATCATTCTATCGACTTACAGGATGAATGCGAAGGCTGATGACCACGCGTCTGCCTCGGTCTCACAGCTTCTGCTCCGATATGCTCTAAAAGAAAAAATAATAATCGACTTTTAAAACATGACTAAGGAATCAAAATCAAAAATCAACAAAATAATGAAATTTCAGACTGACTCGAGGAAAGTCGGACAAGACTCGACGGACAGGATTTAACCTAACTAACGGTAGAAATTTTACGAGTATCACGTTTTACGAGAAAATTTATCGAAATTTCGGCAGAGTCTCCTCTGTAAAACGGACATCTCTCTACCAAAGGTAGAGCTAGACCTACATAGAAAATGCACTTCTAATATCGACAACATCCACACTCGAGTCGGGCTCCCAAACTACACTCAGCCTCGACCGAGATCACAACTCAACAGAATATCGAGAATTATTAACATTTTCTAAAAACACGTATTTCACATACACATATAATAAAAATAGACAAAAATATATAAAATCTCAATTATTTAAAATTAAACAATTAAATTTGTATTCCATCATCAAAAATACAATTACAATCCGAATTAAACTATTGTAATGTATTATATGTATATATATATATATATATATATATATATATATATTGGGAATTTGATATTTAAAATTTATACTACTTAGGTAAAAATATCAATTAATTTATACTAATTGTCTAAACCCTTTAAATATTAATAAAACTAATAAAAATCTGTATTTTATCATATTTATTGTAAAATTACATTTTTACCCCCTTAAAAATACATAAATTACATAATGTGCTATTAATACTAAAAATAATTCCTTAGAATTATTTAATCATCCCAAAAATTATTTTTCTCAAAATAAATCCTCCTAATGTAATTAAAACATTTAATCAACCAAAAATTTCTCCCAAAAATATTATTTAACCTAAAAATCACATTTGGCATAAACTCAAAAATAATCATAAAAATTATAGTTTGAGTTCTAAAATTAACAACATTTAATAATAACCTCAATTATTAAAATTTTATAATTTTTAACAATAAATTTTGAAATTAACATAAATATTGGTTAAATACCTAAACTTTATAAAATCTATAATTAACTCCATAATTTCTAAAACATCAATACCTCACAAATAATTAACACTAATTAACCTAATTACTACTTAACTCAATTAACAATTAACTAAACCAACTAACTACAAAATAAAATCACATAAAACTCAAATCAAAATTCTGAAAAAAAAATAACACACCTTTACTAAAATTAACAAAATTAACATCAACTTCCTAAAATGCCTAACAACCTCATATAGCTAAAGAAAACTACCTAGACTAATCGGATCAAAGAAGGAAGAAAGAGATCGATGAGCATGACTTACTGTCAAGTTGGAAGGGCTGGGGAAAGGAAGCTTGCTGCCATCAGAAAACGGAGAAGATGGAGCAGCAGGTCGCAGCTGAGAGGCAGCACAAGCGAAGTAGAAGGCAATGACAGTGGAGGGACGAAGATGGCAGAAGGGTGCTGTCGCGCGCGCATGGAGGGAGCTGGCTATCTGACGAGGAAAGAAGAAGAAGAAGTAGTGCAGTAGCAGACCGCTCGAGGAAGGTGGTGAGCTCAGGTTCTCTGGTGGAGGTGAGGGTGGCGTCGGTGAAGGGAGCGTCGGTGATGATGGTGGGCGAGGGGAGTGTGGGTGACAGGGGATGGGTTTCTACGGGTTCTTTTGGGGCTTCTGATGGGTATATATATATATATATACTTTATACTATAATATATAAATATATACATATATAAATATATATACATAGATATATTTTATACATATATATATACACATATACATACATATATATATATATGTATCATATAACCTACTAATATACATACACGTATAATAATTAAACCCTACATCTATATCTATAAATATACATATGTACATATATTTATAAATATGCATGTATACATATATCTATTTATATGCACATGTACACACACCTATATATATTTATTTGTTTATAGACACACATATAGACATTGACTTTAATAGAATTTAAAATAGCACTAATAGTAATAATAATAATAATAATCACAATAATAACAATCATAAAATATAATATGATGATAAAGTAATTATTAATAATATGATTTGATAAAAATACCCCTTTTTATTTAAGTAATCTATAGGGTATTACATATATATATATATATATATATATATACACTATATTATAAACTACTAATATATGTATATATTAATATATTAGTGTATATATATATATATATATATATATATATATATATATATATATAAACATACACTACATGCACTTATATACATACAATCATTTTAATGTACACATCAAAATAATATTTAACCTAATATATATATATATATACATGTTTATAGCAGCACATAATTTACCATAAAATTTAATATAGTTTAAAATAGCAATAATAATAATGATAATAATAGACAAATGGAAATTTCTAGACATTAAGTAAAAAAAATACTCACACAAATTAATAACCCTAAATAATATTAACATACATTTAATATAATGCATAAGTAATTATTAATAATACTATTTAAAAATCCATTTATTTAAATAAATATATAGGGTATTACATATATGTTTTTAACAAATTACTACTAAAATTTTATTTTATTTAATTTTTATTAGAAATAAAATAGAAGTTAACCTACTTAAAATAGAAAATATACTTTCAATTAAGTTAAAATTACATTTTAATTAATATAATTGTCATTAGAGATAAAATAGAAGCTAACCTAATTATAATAGGAAATATACTTTCAATTAAATTAGAATTACATTTTAATTAATTTAATTTAATTTTTATTAGTAAATAACTAAATTATCTAATTTTTATATAACAATTAGCAAGATACTTTTTCTCTGCCCTTCATACGTGTGTGTGTGTGTGTGTTGCGTATATATATATTAGTAGTTTAGCTAAAAAATGTGTATACTTATTTTTTGTTTGAATTTTTCATTAAAAGTAAAATAAGAACGTAATTATGGTAGTGATTTATATTTTTTACTTTTAGCACAAACAGTAAACTAGCTAAACTATATATATATATATATATATATATACTTATTTTTTGTTTTATTTTTTCATAAAAAGTAAAATAAAAATGTAATTATGGTAGTGATTTATATTTTTTACTTCTAGCACATACAGTAAACTACTCAAATTCAATTTAAAGTGCCAGTAAAAAAGTAATCAAGTGATAACTTCTCTTTAAAGTCGTCAGGTCATCATAAGGTGCAGAGTTTGATTCCTATAGTCGTCAATTGAAAAATGGAGGGAAAAAAAATTTAACTCAAAGTGGATTATAACAAATGCTAATAATATAATTTTACTTTTATTGATCTAAAGGATAATTATAGCAACAATCCTATTCTAGGACAAACATAAAATTTGTTATATATGTATAAACAATATATATCCAAAATTCATTTAAGTCTAATTAATTCAGTTACATTTATCTAATTATAATTTATCAATGATTATAATTTATAATTTATCAATTAAAACAATTATAATTTATCAACCATGAATAATTTTATTTTGTTTTTTTTACTTTTCTTCCCTACTTATATTTTATTTGAATGTTTTTTTTATAGTAACAACGAGAGATTCAAATAAACTTTATCATTTATTAGTCACAATAAATCGATTTATTTATTTTCACAAATATTCCAAAAAAGGAAGGATTTTTCATCTACATGCACAATAACCTACAACAACAAAAACATTTTTCTTCTTTGGGATTCTGTTGTAATAATCCGAATATTTTTTTAAATTATTTCATATAATTAAATATTGATAATTTCAGTGTTATTAATCCTTTCTATCTTATATTATTATTATTATTATTTTATTGAATTGGTATATCTAGTTTCAAATTTAAAAATTTATTTGAGAGCTATTGATATTATTATTTTTACATCATTTTAATTTATGCACACACTTTATTATTTTAATTGTCCTAATATTTTATATATAGCATTAATATTGTTTATTACTATTATTTATAGTATGATTTTACCTAGTGCTAGAATTATTATTATTGTTGTATATATACATATATATAAATAAGTGTGTATTGAGTGGGTATATATATATATATACACTACTTTAACTACCTACTATATATATATATATTATCTTTTTTACCAAAAAGTTGGTAAAAAGTGTCCATAAATGGGTCATCAAAATTTCTCCTTCCCTTATAAATTTTTTTTCTTCTTTTCTTTCTCTCTCCCTGCCATCTTCTTCTTCTTCTTCCTGTCACAGTTCCAGCTCCTTCCTCACGCCAGGCAGCACCACACCCCACCACCAGACCACCACACCTCACCATCGAACGACCACCAGCACCTCCCTCTTCATCTAGATGTTGGCAGCTACTGGAGGAGGCCATCTGGAGCTGTTGAAGTCACACACAGCATCAGCAGTAGCCTTCCTTCTTGTCACGACCCAAAACAGGGGCCATGACCAGCGCTAGGGAACGGGAATTCTTTCGAATTCGGAACCTGTAGCAAGCCTAAAAATAAAATAAAACATGCAATAATAGTAGCAATATATAATGCAGCGGAAATAAAAACCATAAATATCATAATTATCGCAATATTATTTTCACCAACTGGATTTAAATTAAATCTCATCTCATATATATAAATCTTTTAATACAAATCCAGTTCAAATATAATACAACATCTCTCATAAATAAAATACATAAAATCCCACAATTTAATTTACCACTACTGCAGTGCCTAGATTATAAAAATAAGACTCAAGTAAGCAGTTTACACAAAGAAGCCGGGGCGGAAGAAATCCAACGTATAGGCCTACTATTGAGGTCTGAAGATGTTGACTCTCCTGAAAAATTGTCAACGGAGGGGAGTCAGACCTCACTGAGTGAATTACTATAATATATATACATAAACACTAAATGATAATGCATACAGTCAATAGTATATATCTAATATGTATATATACAGGCAAATACACAGAGATGCAATAAAATCATTTTATATATTTCATTGAAAATCATCGTTTATGAAGGATCACATAGAACCCTAGAATATTGCAACCTCAAAGTAGTGTTAGACAACACTCTAGCCATTAAAGCTCACTTGATCCAAATATATCCACTTAATCCATTTAGACAATAGACTGACCCCGAGACACTAAGTCAACCGAGCTCCAGCAGTTTGACTGCCTGTATGATTGGCCCCGAGGCACCTGGTCAACCGAGCTCCAGCAATCACACCCAAATCACATCTCACACATCAATAATCATAATCAATCAATATCCATAAATAGGTTAGTAATATAGCCTAAATACTATAGGCGTACCAGTACGTACTCGGTCCTAGTGCTGCCCACTAGGTAGCACATTCTATCGATATCCTTTATTAATAAATATAAAACATTCATTCACAAATAAATGATGCATGAATTTAAATAAAATAACAACATAAACCATATATATACTGGAAATATACCAAAAGTAAACCAGGTATATTTCGAGTATATATACGTCAAATAAATCCAGTTAAATTACAAAATAAACTAGAGATATATTTAAAAACATTTTAAATACAGTTCATTAATAAAACATGCATATAATTTAATATATACCAAAAATAAACCAAAAATATACTTAAATACAAATCACATTATCTATGCATTTTAATCAAAATAAAACATATATTTCTAAATCATGCATCCTAAAGCATATATATATAGTATAGTAACTCACCTTAGTGCGCTCCACGAGATGGGTCCAACGGGCCTGGTCCACTAGCCCTCGGTCTCGGTGCAACTAAACAAACTATAAATAATCGACATTAGAATAAACCTAATAGAAAATCCTAGAATTTGATCTACAGTATTAAACACAGAAACGGAATTAGGGTTCGACCGGACATCACGTTTTACGAGAATTCTACCAAAAATTCGGCAGAACCTCCCCTGTAAAATGGAAATCTCTCTACTCAAGGAGTAGAGCCGACCCTGCAAAGAAACACACTTTGAAAAACAAGCTCAACACTCAACCACAACCCCTCGGTCGGACTCCAGACTACAATTTACCGATCGGGGTCCACAAACACAGAACAATTCAAAAATACCAAAAATACCCTTATAACCTAGAAATACATTTTATAAATAGAAATTACCTAATTAGCCTTTAAACACAGTAAAAACCGATAAAAACTCATTTTATTAGTAAAATCGTATATTATATATATAATTGAAAATAATTCACGAAAAATAGTTTTAATTAGTTAAAAATACTAAATAATTTGTGGAAATCATTTTTATACCTTAAATAATTATTAAAACAAATTAAATTACATTTTTAGCCAATTTTGTGTAAAATTACCAAAATGCCCTTATATATATAAATATACAAAAATTACTTCAAAAATTCACCAAAAATAGTATAATTATCCAAAATTAATTTTCTCAACATATTTATCAATAATATCAATAATTAAACTCAATTACCCAATTAAATTCAATTAAAAACATAATTAACCCTAATTTCCCAAAATTACATAAATTTCAATAATTCAAAATAAATACATAGAAATTCATAAAAATTCCAAATAAATTCCTATAATTCATTTCAACACCTAATTTAACCATAAAACACAATTTCATAATTTAAATAATTAATTTCCGAAAATTAGAAAATAATATTAAAATATTCAAAAATACCCAAAAATCCAAAAAATCTCCAAAAATTCCAAAAAAATTCATACATGTATATTAAGCTACTGGGATCAACATTTGTGAAAGGATTTTTCATGAATTAATCAATTCGAAGCTCAAAAAAATCAAAAACTCTAATATGGCCGAATTGGAAAATTTGAAACCTAAGCAAATCAAGACCATTTAAGCTCAAATAAAAGCTAGAATCACACTCACCGGAGCTCAAGGAGAAGAAAGAGACCGGTGGTGTCAAAAACGGTGGCCGAAAAGTTGGTGAACGGTGAGGAGAGGAATTTCGGCCAAAATGGAAGAAAAGAGGCTGCCGGCGCTGGGGAAGGAGGCTGGGGGCGGAGGAGTGGCTGGATGGAGAAGGTGGAGCTGCTGGCGGCACACCGACGGTCGGGGATCGGGAGTTGCAGCGGTGAGGGGAAGGTGGTCGCGCGGGAAGAAGAAGAAGAAGAAAAAGAAGAAAAAGAAAAGAAAAAAAAAGAAAAGAAAAAGAAAAAGAAAAAGAAAAAGGAAAAAAATAATAATAAAATATTATGTATATATTATAATATTGTGTATAAATAAAATATGTGAAAAAATTGCACACCACACATTATTATATTAATTTAATAAACAAATATTAATAAAATATTAGGGTAATATATTAATCCCTAATTAAATAAATATATACACACATAGGCTTTATTTAGTAATTTAAAAATACGTATCAGTTCATGCAAGTTCGAAAATATATTTAATATAATTAATAATAAATTATTTAAGTGAAAATTTCCCCGAAAATAAAAGTCTCGGGAAAATTTTACGTAAAGCACTGTAAATAAGACACAATAATTAAAATAGGTTTTAAATACATATCAACTCGTAAAAATATCATAGTATATATACAAAAATTATTAACATTGCACATCCCGATACAGTGTTAAAATATTTAAAAATACGGGATATTACACTTCTGCCCTTGACTCTGTTTTTGGTGAGTTGATGGGTTAAGGGTAGTAGTTTTTTGGTTGATTTCTAGTTGATCTCAATTCATTTCTGGTTGATTTTAATTAGTTGTCAGGTTGATTTTTAGTTGTTTAGGGCTGTTGTTAGTTGATTTTTTGTTGATTTAATATTTTTGTTGATTTTTATTATATTTACTAATTACCCAGAATTTTATTTTAATTATGTGGTTAATTTTTGAGTTGATCTATACTTATATTAGTGATCTAAATTAATTGGGGTTAATTTTGGTTAATAGTATATCAAAATTAATTTAGATTAATTAAATTTATTTTTATGGAATTTTTGTATATTTATTTAGGTATTTTAAGTTTTATTTATATTTTGTTAATGTGGTTAATTAATTATTTTTGGTTGAATATTTGAGTTAATTAGTGTTAGTATATTATGTTAGTAATTTTAGTAGTGATAAAATAACTTTTGATAATTTATTTAATTTTTTTTAGAAATTATTATTATTATGTAAATTTTGAAATAGTAGGTAAATGGTGTGTTTTTGTTGATATTATAATTAAATACTATGTTTTAGTTAATTTTGAGATAAAATATGGTATTAAAATAATTTTTATAAATTATTTATTATTTTTAGTTAATTAATACTAACTATTTTTGAAAATTTATTCAAAATTAAATTATTTATTGTTTTGTGGTTTGAATGAATTTTTAATTATTATCATAGTATATTTAAACTAGTTGGGCAATTCTAGTTTGAATTTGACTATTTTATGTTGAATATTTGAAAAGTTGGATTGTTATTAATATTATATTATTATTTGAAATTTTATTAAATTATGGTGGAAAATAATTTTATTTAGTGTTTTAAAAATTAAATAAATTATATTATGATTTATTATTAGTTTTTATTATTTTTGGTGATTTACTAAATTAATATTTAGTATTTGCTTATTTATTTTTTTTGTGAACCTCGGTTGGGAATTGTGTAGTTTGTGGTCTCAACCCGAAGTGTTGTGCCAGTGTGTAATTTTGAAGTGTGTTTATTTGTAGGATTGACTCTACTTCAGTAGAAGGATGTCCATTTTACAGAGAAAACTTTATCAAATTTTTGGTAGATTTCTCGTAAAACGTGACACCGGATCAATCCTAAAATTTTTATTCTGAGTTCGAATCGAGTCTTTCTTAGAAACTCTAGAAGTTAGGTTTCCATTTTCTGATTGTCATTTCCTTTTTTGTCTTTTAGCTTCCCCTCCAGTCGCGTCTACCAGTCGAGGTTGGACACGATGTGCTAGAGGAGTACCTTTATCCGGTAAGTTAATATTTTATTTGAGTGTTGGATTTTTAATTTAAATCATATTAAATTCTTATGAATTTAATTTTATGAGATTTTAGTCAGCATTATTCATAGGATTTTGCATGATTTAATTTATAGTTGATTTATTTTATTTTATTTATTTATTTATTGTAATTTTCATTGTTTTATTTATTTTCTTTTATTATTTAAATAAACCATGGTAGAATAGGCTACCTGATGAGTTTCATCAGGACCGTGTGCACATCGGTAAAATATGTGATTATTTAATTATATTACTAGAGCCGAAGGTCTGGTGATGCTTTGCTCTCGGACACCGCTAGTAGTATAATATTTATTTATTTAATAAATACTGGGGCCGAAGGTCTGGTGATGTTTTGCTCTCAGACACCGCTAGTATAATTTTAATTTATATTTATTAAATCATTGGGGCCGATGGTCTAGTGATGCTTTACTCTCGAACACTGCTAATGATATCGGATTAAGAGATATGATTGCGGCTGTGTATCCTGATGATGCCTTGCTCTTGGGATCCGGCAGTCTTGGATATAAGTGGGTCATATGACTATTAAAATTTTATAAATTGGGTTCTACCAAATTTTTATACTGAAACGATTTTAAAAGACATTTAAATATCTATTTCTTCTCTTTTAAAAATGGATTTATTATATGTATATCAAATGGTTGGAATAAAATTATATTATATTATATTTCCATAAAATTTATTTTAATGAGGTTTTCAAACCGCATTCATTCCTTTATTAACTTACTCAGTGAGGTCTGACTCCTATCAACTTATTTTTTTCACGAGTTTGGGAGTTTTCTGTTAGGCCTACTTCTCTCTGTCATGTAGCTTCGTCACCGGCTATTCTACGTAGGTCTATTTAGTTGTGTTGTATTTACTTTTGTGTACCGCAGTAGAGAAAATTGTATATCTTCATACTTTATTTGAGATTTCATGTATTTATAATTTATGTACCGAAATACTATTTGTATAACTGATGTTTATTTATTTTATGCACTGATATTATGGTTTAAATTATATTGAGAAAAATTAGTTTGATAATGTGCATTGTGATTTTATTATCTATTGTAAGGTTTCAAAGTCTAAATATTTCCGCATTTTTCTTTTAAGGCTTACTATGAGTTTCAGTAGCTTTATGCTTTCTCATTCCCTAGTGCCGGTCACATGTCCCTAGGTTTGGGTCGTGACATCTGTAGTATTATAATATTATATATACAAATACTATATATTATTTTTTTCTTTAAATCTCACTTTTTTTTCCTCAAGTCCCATAGTATTATGAATATATTGATGATGAATAATTAAATCTCATTATTTGGTTCAATTCCACTAAAAAATTCATTTCATTTTCATTTGCAAATGAATTTTATTAATGAAGTGTGTTTAGCTAAAATAAATAGTTTATGAAATTCATTTGAAATGAATTTCATATTTTGTTATATTGTGTTTGGTATAAATCTAGAATTCAAGTTACTTTTTAATTTTGGTAAAAAACATGCCCTTTTAAATAGATTACGTTTTAACCTTTTTCAAATTTCATACTACATTATTAAAAGTATGATTATTTAACATTCAAATTAATAATTAACTTCTTTTTAAATATTTATTTAATTCCAAAAATATATTAAGCACATATAATAATTCTAATAAAAATACAAAATCAACAAACATATAAAGTAATAAAATAGCATAATATTGCAGCTCTAATTTATATTTATAACATTATTTATATTTTAATTTGTTAATACTACCTGTTGATCACTACTTTTTTTCCCTTTTTTTTTTACATTATTTAACCTTTGAATATTCAAGATAAAAGGGAAGCTCATAACCTTCTGTCATGACCTAAATCAGAAAATCATGACCGGTACTAGGGAAAGAGAATTCTTTTGAATCCGAAACTTGTAGCAAGCCTTAAAATAAAAACACATACAAAAAGAGTATAAAAATATACCATAATTTAAACTTTAATTAATATAAAATAAATTCTTATATCATAACAATAAAATATCTTCATACAATACTCAAATACAGGGTCTCAATTAATATAATGCAATGTTATAACAATAAACACTACTACTACAACAATTATTAAAATACAAGAAAACAAATGGTTCAATATTTACATCAATCTGGCGGAGAGGAAAGAGTCTAACGAATAGTTCTACTAGGGAGGTCTGAATTATAAGATCCTAAAAAAAATACTGAGGGGAGTCAAACCTCACAGAGTGAATTATTATAATATATATATACATTCAACTTAAAGTCATATACAATCAGGCATCAATATAATATCGGTATAATAATAATAATAATAATAATAATAATAATAATAATAATAATAATAATAATTATTATTATTATTATTATTATTATTATTATTATTATTATTATTATTATATGTGTGTGTGTGTGTGTGTGTTTATACATATATATACATGCATTTCATATAGATGCAAAAATCCATTTTTTTTATATTAATAGATGTAGAAAAGTTTTTGGTTAAAGGATCAAAGTAGAACCCTAAAATATTCTACAACCTCGATCACTGAACCTCACTAGCCAACAGACTCACTTAATTTCAAAATATTTATCTTTTCCATTTTTGGATAGTTGACTAACCCTGACACACTAGGTCAAACGAGCTCCCACAGTCTTATTGTACGCATGATTGGCCCTACGAAACTAGTTCAACCTAGTTCTTGCAATTACACCTCTCTTTCACTACAATCACAATAATCAATTATCAAAGTTAAAAGAATATCCCATTCCTTATCCTCTAATCAGCTTTTCCATCTTGGATATTTTCTGAGTCAATGCTTGCATATGCTTGGACTCATGATCATGGACCAATTTAAGTAACTCTCTCTTTGCCTTTTATACCATGTAGTTTTTAATGTCTTCCATTCTCACATCAATAGCAAGCACATTTCTAGTAGTACGTTGCCCCTCAATATTATTAGTAGTAGGTGGAGGAACTACAACAACAAGTGGAGCTCCTACAACAGGTGGCTGTTCAACTGTATCAGCAGGTGGTTTTTCAATAACAAGTTGCACTTATCCAGCCAAAGCCTGTCTCAGTTCATCTTGCATCATAGCTCTTATGTCATCCATCAATGCTCCTTTAATGTTATATAAGGTCCACATCTCTGGTTGTTGTTCCATTTTAATCTATTCAGTCTGAGTTGGTTCAGCTTCTAGGTATAGTGGGTTGATTGGACTCATCTCTAGTTCTTGAAGGATCTCTTGAGCTATTGACTAAGGGCTTATATCTGTTCTAATTAATCTGCACCTTTTCGCCCCCAAACACGAGAAGACCTAGATGAATCTATGATAGCTACAAAATAAGGTGTTAGTATGATGCGTGGACTGTATGTATGCATGTATGCATGATGCATGTGTTTATGCAATAAATAACAAGCAAGCGATTAGCACATAGCAAGTATCAAGAAGCAATCAACATGCCATCATGTAGGTAAACCTTCCAACCTTATTTCTCCCACACACGTGTTCAATGGTGAGTTTCTTTTCCTAGGATTTTTTGTCCTGGCCTTCATATTAACAAGGGATATTAAGAGCCAATGCATATGCCAAATCTCTCTTTAAAATAAAAAGCATAGAAATAACATTTCTAAATATAAAGGTCTAGCCTAATCCTTATTAGCCTGAATGAACTTTAAAGGTATAGGCCTAGGCTTTTATAAATAGAAATACCTCATGGAAATTCAAACAAATAAGCACTTTGGGTAAAAATCCTAAGGGAAGTAACTAGGCCATTTTATGTGGTTAGGGTCTAGTGAAAAGTTAAAGTTCCATTAGCAAGATGCTCTCCATTATGGACTAAGGTCAGAGGGGCCCAGCATCCTTTACTAACTCGAGAGAAGGTTACCCCCCTTAAGGACTTGGGTTATAGACTCTGGTCAGATGAGCCCGGTAATCTCTCTTGAACCGAGTTGAGGCTAAGAGTGATGGTTAGCCAATCTACAACTCCATAAAGCTAGTGGAATAATTGAATCATAAACCAACACCATCGATTTAGTAGGGACATGCAGAATGAATGCAAGAATGAAATAATAATCACTAAAATAACTCTAAAGAACACAAGTAGAATCAGTATCTCTTATTGCCAGTGGAGTCACCACGGTAGACGGTGGGGTTTAGCGTCTAAGATTTTAGCAATCGCAACATTATTTAGGCTTAGGGCCTTAGGGAACAAAGTACTATGTCATAAAGTCATAGCGTGGAGAAGAGGAATCACCACCCAGGGTAATAACTGGGACAATTTGATTGGTGGTACTCAATTCTCTAAAAGAAAGTTAGCACCATAACTAGGAGATTTTGGGAATGGAATGCTAACTTCTGTTAGTCTTGTGTTCATTTAGAATAATTTTATAAATGATTATTTCATCCTCTAATTACATGCAATTTTATTTAAACCCTATTTGACATCCATCTAACCTTAGGCATCTAGTCAATAAAATTACACATAAAAAATGCACTCAAGATTACGTTGTTCTTAAGTCTAAAATATGTTAATTTTATTAAAAATTTAGCTAGATTTACATCTTATTTACAAGTGAGAAAGGGACTAAAAGTGGGCCTACATTTTTTATTAATTAGTGAGCCTAGATCTATTTATTTAAGTTTGTCTAAGGAATGGGCTTAAGTCTATTCAATTTTAAAGAAAAGTTAGATTAGTGGGCCTAAGTCTAACTTGGTTTTATTTAAAATGAGAAGTGGGCTTAGGTCTATCTATTTTAAAAGAAATGAAATTAAGTGGGTTGAGCTAAGTCTAAACAAGTTTTAATTAACTAAGTGGGCTTAAAATCTAATTAACCTAATGGGCCTAAATTAATTTTAATTATTTAAAGCCCTAAACCATTTTTATGCCTATTTAAAGTGATTTGGACCTAAGCATGGGCTTGGGGCCCAAAATAATATAAAAACCCAAAAACACAACCTAAAGAAAATAAACATAAAAAAGGATCAAACTAACATTTTAGTGATTTTCTAGAAACCCTAAATTAATTACATGCAAACCCTTAATTAAGCTACTACCACCATTGATTTTAATTGATTTTTACCCAATTGAACCTAATTACTAATTGATTTTAAATGTAGAAAATTAAATCTTTCACTATTCCCACTACTAGGGCTATTACAAATTATGTACAAAAATTAAAATTAAACAATTATACACCCATGAATTAAAATAACTACTCAAGATACCAAAATGCAAAATAAAGATAAAAAATCTTAAGTTCTATTGGAAAATAACACAGGTTCTTCCATGGCATTCCATGGACCTTCTGTTCGTCTAAACACAAGCAGTATCCTCCTCAATCCACATTCGCACATCAAAATAAAAACACAAAAATAATCAGATTAGTAGTGAAATTGAATAATCAAAACAATAACAAAATAAAAATCATAAAAAGAAAAGAATATAAAATAATGGAATAGAAAAGAACACTGATGATTTTAGATGTTGTGCAAATGCTTTGAGATAGCCCTTTAGATTGGATTATCACCATTAAAATTGATTCAGTATTAATTTAATTATGGATTGGGATTTGATTATATCTGAAGACACTAACAGTATCCAAAATTAGGATTTTGAAAGACAAGGGTGTGTGCGAGGTGTTCTTTGCGTATAGATTTTTAGGATTTTTCTTATGCGATAGGGTTTTTTTGTGTAACTCTCTTCTCTCTTTTGTAGTCTCTCTATTTTTTTATTTCATCTTTTTTTTTCTTAGTCTATGTTTGTGAATCTCAAGCCCCTTCTTGCACGCATGTAGACTCTTTACTTTTTAAAATAAAGTCTACCTGTGTACTGACTTCCCCAATTTCCAAGAATGGTCTTATCTTTTCAAAATAAATAGATAACGTTTTGATTTTTGAAAGCTATTTATGCATTTTGAAGGTGTTGAAATTTTTATAAGATAATAATAATATTAAATTTTCAACCAATCAAAACACTGAAAAAATTGATAAAAAAATGAAAAAATACGCAAAAAAATAAAAAAGATGGGACTTTTGACATGTCGGTAGTGTACAATGCCGATCAATATTATAGAATGCCAATCATGTAATGCCGATCAATGCTGATTGACATTACACAATGCTGGTCGGCATTGTGTAATGCCAATCCTTATTTTTTTAACTTTTAATTACCAAAAGACCCTTGAAAAATTGACTTCTTTGTAATCAAATCCTAAAGGCATTACACAATGTCGATTGGCATTGTGTAATGCCGATCGATATTACACTAATGCCGATCCTAATTTTAACTTTTAATTACCAAAATACCCCTGAAAAATTGACTTCTTTGTAATCAAATCCTCAAAAAAGTTACAATTTAGTCCATAAAGTCTAGAAAATTGACAACTAAGTTTAATTTTTGAATAAATTTCATCATAGGGGCTTACATCGCAATTGTGCACAATTGTATTCCGAAATTGAGTGCTTACAGTTATGCCTTCATTAGCTGCCAGAATATTTTATTGGGTTGATAGGCAGATGGATGTAAGATGGTGAGTGGAGTTTGTCATATGATCAGTAGCACCTATATCAATAATCCATGTATTAATTTGAGTAAGATTTATCATACCTGATGTTGCATCAAGATCACTAATTGGTTTAGTACAACTAGAGGTGGCAATTGCAGCCTTTTCGAGCTTTTTACAAGGCTTTCTATTGAAATCCCATATATCCTATAATTTTATAACATCGTTCCTTAGAGTGTTCAACTTCACCATAATGAGTATAGGTATATATGATGGACTTACCAGGTATTTTCCCTTTGAACTAAAGATGAGTCTGAGCTGCTACTAGTACCACATGGTCCAACAATATCTTTAGCTCTTCCATCATATGGCACTGGTTGTGATCCCTCTGCACATATGCATAACTAGACTCGAGATCAAGAGGTGGATCCTTTCGAAGTATTTTACTTTGAGCTTTTTTTAATTTTGAATGAAGCCCGACTAGGAAAATATGTGTTCGAAGCCGAGTAATGGGTTTGTGGAGTGATACTACTCCATTAATATCCTCCCCTTATGCACACGTTTGGGCATCAACTTCTTGAAATATTCCAACCAATTCATTATAATATGTAAGTAATGGCTTACCATTCTAACGTGTTGTGAATGATTTCTAGTTTAATTTTAACAACTGAGTTTAATCAGATCCATCATATAAGGTTTTTGAGACAACATCCCATATCTCCTATGCTGTTGGAAGACGAATGAATCTCTACATCAATGTCAGACTCATGGAATCAATTAGCCAACTTTTGACTAAATTATTATTAAGAAGCCAAGTCTCAAAAGCTTTATCTCCTGCTGGTGGTTTTGGCATAGTGCCATTAAGAAAGCCAGATTTATTTCTAGCTCTAATTCACATCTCCATGAGCTGTGACCATAGAGTATATTTGTATCATCAAGAATAATTCCTATGGGAAAAGGAGAATTATCTTGAAGGGTTTGAATTAAATTGGTTATTCCATGGGATATAATGGATGTGTTTTTTATGGTCATGGTTTTGAAGATTCAAAGGATTCAAAAGAAGAAAGAAAAATACGATTTCAAGGATTCAATACAAAAATTCAATTTCAATGGATATGCTCTGATACTATAAATAAAAAAATTCAGAGAAAAAAAAAAGAAACTCAAGGGAAATATTTTTTTATGATATTTAAAGAAGGGTTATAACCTTTATATATACACATAATAATTCTAATAATAACCTAATTAGGAATAGAATAACATCCTAAATAGAATAAAGACTTTATTCTTAATTATATACAAATATTTAATTCCTAATATGTACAATAAAGAATATTTACTTCCTCAACATAAAAGGGGAGACAAGCAGATGAAATTACCATGTAAGCATATTTACCATTCGAAATGCATCGCCGAATGGCTCGGGATTAACAAGGTCAGTCAATTTCATGTTTAAAGCAAAAGTATTAATCTGCATAGCCTTGATGTCTCCTTTTCATATTGTTCTTAATTTTTTTTATCAGGTATGCCCAATTTGCAATAATAAAGTATTTAGTAAGGAATCAAGAGAGTAGAAGATGAAAATGAGAGGAAGAAATTCACAACTCTTTGTTCCTTCCTCCATCTCTCTCTTTTTGTTTTTGTTTTGCCTTTTTCCCCTAAATAGTTATCTAGCAACTTAGTTTTATTTTTGTACACGTAGAATTAGTTAAGGTGATATCCTTATTCTCCATAGAAGTTTTGTTTAGTATAAGAACATCTGCGCTTCTATATAGCAAAGAGGTTATGAAATTCAGGTGGCAACTGTGTTTAAATCTAGATTTGTGTATATCTGTGATCTTTGCTTCCTACATCTATGTTTAATCTCATCCACTTTAACCCCTTAAATTTTGATTTTATCTTGACTAAAGTGTTTGTGAGCATTACTAATCCCTTTAGACCAATGAAGCTAGGATAGGTATTGTCTCTTTTTATTTCCTTGCTATAGCCAAATAAGTATTGGTTGTTGTTTATGGAATCTGGTCTGCATGTTGGATTGACGAACTATAACATATATTGCTAAATTTTTTACTATTCAAGTAGAGTCAAGTGTAATGTATATAATGCTGTTCTGGTGTGAAATTAGTGTCTCTACTGAGCTCGTAAAGTACCATTTCTGCCTGTGAAGGAACATGAAAAAAGTGTTCTAGTTAGTGGGTTTGACATTTCTTTTTTTGGATAGTTCATTTGGACTTTTGCCTTGTCATAAATTGGTGAAAACAAGAAACAAAGTTATCTTTGATTTTATTGCAAGCTCCAAGAACTAAATTTTTGTGAAGAATGTAGATTGAATTTTCTTTCTTTATTTATATTGGTTATCATGATTTATGATCCTATCTTGAAGCTTTGAGTTATGGATGGACCACACTATTGGTTTGGGTGTGTAGCGTGCTGTAATTCAGTTGGAACTTGTTGACACTCCATATGTAATATAGCACGTCAACAACAATATGCTGAGAATGATGATAGGAGATGGTGGGAGGTAGGTATATGAACTAAAATCCCTAAATTTTATGGTACTTTACAACTAGACAAATTCCTTGATTAGTTGGCCATAGTAGAAGAAATCTTAGAATTGGTTGGACAGTGAGTGCCATTGGTGGCCATGAGATTTTGAGATTGAGTAATGGCCTGGTGGTAGCAAATTAAACAGACACGAGTCTCATTAGGGAAGTAAAAAATTATGACTTGGGAAAAGATAAAGAAATAGATGCCTGTCATGTTCCTTCACTTTAATTATCAATGTTTAATGTATCAGTGTCTACAGAATTCAAAGCAAGGAAACTATTCAATTGATGATTACACCACTAAATTTTATCAATTGATTGCTCATAATGATGTGTATGAGATAGAGGACCAATTAGTTGCTTGGTATATTGGAGGTTTGAGGGAATAAATTGTAGAGACAATCAACATGTTTGATCCTATGTCTATTTTTGTAGTGCACCAACGTGCATTACAAATAGAGAAGCGGTGAACAAGTGGTTTTATGTAGGCCTATGGAATTAGAAGTGTAGGAGGCGGTGGTAGTGTGAGCCTTGTAATTGGTAAAATGACCTAAGACAGTGCTATGACTGAAGTCAGGGTAGTATCAACCATTGCACAGAAGTTTAGCTTGAGTAGTGTTATTAAGTGTTTTGCTTGTAGAGAAGTAGGTCATAGGTAGGTCGAATGTAAGAAGAGAGGAAAAAGGGTGATGTTTGTTGAGACAGATGAGCAATATGAAGATGAAGATGAAGATGTAGCTGACATAAATGGTGACCCAATATTTGATCCAGATTCTGTTGATAAGAAGATCGTGACTGGTGATGTAGGGGCTACTTTGGTTATGCGGAGATCCTATTTAACATCCAAATCTGCTAATGATAAGTCATTGAGAAATAATATTTTTTAGTCCACCTACATTATCAAAGGCAAAGTATACATATTTGTGATCAATAGAGGTAGCTGTGAGAACATAATTACAGTAGAGGCAGTTCAAAAATTAGGGATTCCAACTATCAAGCATCCTAAGCTTTACAAGTTAGCATGGTTGAAAAAAAGGGGTAAAGTAACAGTGTCAAAGTGTGCCTTAGTTTCCTTTTCTATCAGGACAAAAAATAAGGATGATGTTTGGGTTGATGTGATAGCCATGGATGCTTGTCATTTGTTGTTAGGGTAGCTATGGCAATTTGATAGAGATGTAACTCATAATGGGAAGAATAATACCTATAATTTCATGTTTGAGGGTGTGAGAATCGTGTTAGTGCCTAATAAGGATCGTGATCAACCTGAATAGGTACATGAAGACAACAAGGTCAGCATGAGTTTATTAACTCTGGTGCAATTTGACAGGTTAGTGCAAAAATCTAAAGTTGTTTATGTCCTCTTTGGGAAGATAGTGGATAAAGAGGTAGTAGTTCCTAATGTAGTTATACCTCTTTTAGAAGAGATCAGTGATTTGTTTCCAAAAGAATTACCTGAAGGGTTACCTCTTATAAGGGATATCAAATATTAGATTAACCTTAAACTAGGAGCAGCCTTACTAAATCGACCACACTGTAGAATGAGTCCTATTGAGTATGAAGAGTTGAGGAGGCAAGTGGAAGAGTTGTTGGCTAGAGGATACATTCAGGAGAACCTGAGTCCTTGTACTATACCAGCACTCTTAACACCAAAGAAGGATGGTTCTTGGCGGATGTATGTAGATAGTCGGGCCATTAATAAAACAATTGTCAGGTATCACTTTCTTATTCCTAGACTAGATGACTTACTTGATATGCTTAGTGGGCCTATAATTTTTACTAAACTAGATATGAAAAGTGGTTATCATTAAATTTGGACTCGAGCTGGTAATGAATGGAAAATAGCCTTTAAGATAAATGAGGGATTGTATGAATGGCTAGTTATGCCATTTGGGTTATCGAATGCACTAAGCACTTTCATGTGTGTTATGAATCATATTTTGAGGCCTTTCATTGGTAAGTGCATTGTTGTGTACTTTGATGATATTTTGATTTATAGTGCTAACCCGAATGAGCACCTTAGTCAATTATGAGATGGCCTCACTGTGTTGCATAGGTAGAAGTTTTATGCAACCATAAAAAAGTGTGTGTTTTTAATTACCAATGCATTATTTCTTGGCTATATTGTCTTGGGCAAGGGATTGCAGGTTGATAAGTCAAAGTTAAAGTGTCATGACCCAAAACAGGGGTCATGACCGGAGCTAGGGAATAGGAATTCTTTCAAATCCGGAACCAGTAGTAAGCCTAAAAATAAAATAAATCATGCAATAACAATAATAACAATATAATATGCAGCGGAAATAAAAATCATAATATCATAATATCATTTTCATCACTGGATTTAATCAAAATCCCATCTCATAAATATAATCTTTTAATACAAATCCAGTTTCAACATAATACATCTCTTTAAAATAAAATACATGAAATCCAATACTTTAATTCACAACTACTGCAGTGTCTAGATAAAATAAATAAGACTCAAGTATATAATTTACACAAAGAAGCCGGGGCGAAAGAAATCCGGCGTATCGACCTGCTACTGAGGTCTGAAGAAGTTGACTCTCCTGAAAAATAGTCAACGGAGGGGAGTCAGACCTCACTGAGTGAATTACTATAATATATATACATACACACTAAATGATAATGCATACAATCAACAGTATATATATAATATGTATATATACAGGCAAATTCATACAGATGCAGAAAAATCATTTTTATATATTTTACTGAAAAATCCCAGTTTATGAAGGATCATATAGAACCCTAGAATATCGCAACCTCAAAAAATAGTGTTAAACAACACTCTAGCCATACAGGCTCACTTAGTCCAAATATATCCACTTAATCCATTTAGACAGTAGATTGGCCCCGAGACACTAAGTCAACCGAGCTCCAGCAGTCTGACTGCCAGTGTGATTGGCCCCGAGACACTTGATCAACCGAGCTCCAGCAATCACACCTCCAAACCACATCTCACACATCAAATAATCATATTCCATCAATATCCACAAATGGTTAGTAATATAGCCTAAAGCTATAGGCGTACCGGTACGTACTCGGTCCTAGTGCTGCCCACTAGGTAGCACGTTCTATCGATATCCTTCATCATTAAATATAAAACATTCATTCACAAATAAATGATGCATGAATTTAAATAAAATAACAATATAAACCATATATATACCGGAAATATACCAAACGTAAACCAGGTATATTTCGAGTATATATATGTCAAATAAATCCAATCAAATCATAAATTAAACTAAAAATATATTTAAAAACATTTTAAATATATTTTATTACTAAAACATGTATAGAATTTATTATATACCAAAAATAAACCAAAAATATACTTAATGTAAACTTAAGAAATAATCAAATTATATATGCATATTTAATCAACATAAAACATGCATTTCTAAATCATGCATCCTAAGCATATATATATAGTATAGTAACTCACCTAATGCGCTCCACGAGACAGGTCCGACGGGCCTGGTCCACTAGCCCTCGGTATCGGCGCAACTAAACAAGCAATAAATAATAGACATTAGAATAAACCTTAACAGAAATCCTAGAATTCAATCTAGAGTATTTAAGTACGGAAACAGAATTAGGGTTCGATTGGATATCACGTTTTACGAGAATTCTACCGAAAATCCGACAGAATCTCCCCTGTAAAACGGACATCTCTCTACTCAAAAGAGTAGAGCCGACCCTGCAAAGAAACACACTTCGAAAAATAAGCTCAACACAATCCACAACCCCTCGGTCGGACTCCAGACTACAATCTACCGACCGGGGTCCACAACACAGAATAAATTCCAGATATACCAAAAATATCCTTAAATCACAGAAATACATTTTATAAGTAGAAATTACATAATTAACCTTAAAACACAGTAAAAATCGATAAAAACTCATTTTATTAGAAAAACCGTATATTATATATATAATTGAAAATAATTCCCGAAAAATAGTTTTAATTAGTTAAAAATACCAAATATTTTGTAGAAATCATTTTTATACCTTAAATAAATATTAAAACCAATTAAATTACATTTTTAGGCAATTTAGGGTAAAATTACCAAAATACCCCTATATATATAAATATACTTAAATTACTTCAAAAATTCACCAAAAATTATACAATTATCCAAAATTAATTTTCTCAAAATATTTATCAATAATATCAATAATTAAACTCAATTAACCAATTAAATTCAAATAAAAACACAATTAACCTAATTTCTCAAAATCACATAAACTTCAATAATTCAAAATAAATACTTAGAAATTCATAAAAATTCCAAATAAATTCCTATAATTCATTTCAACACCTAATTCAACCATAAACTCCAATTTCATAATTTAAATAATTAATTTCCGGAAATTAGAAAATAATATTAAAATATTCAAAAATACCCAAAAATCCAAAAAACCTCCAAAAATTCTACAAAAATTCATACATGTAGATTAAGCTACTAGGAACAACATTTGTGAAGGAAGTTTTCATGAATCATCCAATTCGAAGCTCAAAAAAATCAAAAACCCTAATGTGACCGAAATTGAAAAATCGAAACCTAAGCAATTCTAGATCATTTTAGCTCAAACCAAAGCTAGAATCACACTCACCGGACCTCAAGGAGAAGAAAGAGACCAGCGGTGTTGAAAACGGTGGCCGGAATCGGCATGATCGGCGGTAGCTCGATTTTCGGCTTCTCAAGCTATTTTCGGCCAAACCGACAGGAAAGGGAGTTGCTGGCGGCGGGGAACGGCTGGGGACGAAGGTGGCTCACCGAGAGACACTCTGAACTGCGGCGAACGGAAGTTACAGACGGTGGAGGTGGGGGTCGCGTCCGGAGAAGAAGAAGAGAAGGGAGGGGCAGTTTTGTAAATAGGTTAAACTTTTGTAATTTGACAAATTTTAGTGTATATATGTATATATATATACTTTACACTATATAATAAAATAATATTAAATTACAAACATCAAATATACACCACACACATAAAATCTAATATTTTAATAATTTATACTAAATAAAATTAATTAAATAACAATAAAACAAATAAATAATTAATAAAACATTAGGGTAATAATAAACCCTAATTAAATAATTATACACACACAGACTTTATTTAATAATTTAAAAATACGCATGAGTTCATGCAAGTCCAAAAATATATTTAAAATAATTAATATTACATTGTTTACGTGAAAATTTCCCCGAAAATGCAAGTCCCGGGAAAATTTTACGTAAAACACTGAAAATAATACACAGTAATTAAAATAGGTTTTAAATACATATTAACTCGTAAAAATATCATATAATATACAGAAATTATTAACACTGCATATCCCGGTACAGTGTAAAAATATTTTAAAAACACGGGATATTACAGTCTTCCCCCCTTACAAGAATTCGTCCCCGAATTCCAAAAGATAAGATTACAGGATTAGGAAGGAAAGAGATACGGGTAAGAAGCTCACATCTCAGCTTCAGTCTCCCACGTATGCTCTTCAACTCTGTCGCTACGCCACAGAACCTTGACCATCGGAATCTGCTTCGATCTCAACTGTCAAAGTTGATAATCAACGATCGCCACAGGTTCTTCCACAAATGTCAAATCTTCACTCACTTCTACACTGTCGGGCTGCAACACGTGCGAAGGGTCTGAGATATACTTCCTCAACATCGAGATATAAAATACTGGATGCACTTGTGACATACTCGGAGGCAAATCCAACCGATATGCAACAGTGCCAACTCTCTCCAGAATCTCAAATGGTCCAATGTATCTCGGTGCTAACTTACCCTTCCTGCCAAATCTCATCACACCCTTCATCGGAGATACCTTCAGAAAAACAAAATCTCCAACCTGAAACTCCACATCTTTGCGCCTAGGATCCGTATAACTCTTCTGTCTGCTAACTGCGGTCTCTAATCTGCGCTTGATCACGACGACATTCTCTGCAGCATCCTGAACCATCTCTGGTCCAATCAAAGCTCTCTCACCAATCTCATCCCAACACAACGGGGATCTACACTTCCTTCCATACAATGCCTCATACGGTGTCATACCAATACTGCTATGGTAGCTGTTATTATATGCAAACTCAACAAGTGATAAATGATCATCCCAGCTACCTCCCAAATCCAGGACACACATCCTCAACATATCTTCCAGTGTCTGGATCATCCTCTCAGACTGACCATCTGTCTGAGGATGAAAAGTAGTGCTGAAATCCAACCTAGTGCCCATCGTTTCCTGCAACTTCTGCCAAAAACGAGAAGTAAACACCGAACCTCTATCTGACATAATGGACACAGGTACTCCATGAAGGCACACAATATGCTTCACATACAACTTCGCCAATCTAGCGACTGAATATGTGGCTTTCACAGGCAAGAAATGTGCAGACTTCGTCAACCTATCTACGATCACCCAGATGGAGTCGTATCCATCCTTCGAATGAGGTAAACCGACCACAAAATCCATAGCTATCCTTTCCCACTTCCACTCGGGAATAAGAAGAGGCTGAAGCTTCCCAGAAGGCTTCTGATGTTCGGCTTTCACTTGCTGACACGTCAAGCACTTAGCAACATAATCGGTGACATCCTTCTTCAATCCATCCCACCAGTATAGATCTCTGATACTGTGGTACATCTTAGTAACACCTGGATGTACGCTGTAAGCTATAGAATGTGCTTCCTCTAAAATCTCCTCTCTCAAGTCATCCACGTCAGGAACACACAATCTACCACTGATCCACAACACACCATCATCATCAAGTGTGAAATCAGTGAACTTCCCTGCTCTGACATTCTCTGTAAGCTCTTCCAGAATAGGATCTCGGCTCTAAGCTGCTTTAATCCTATCCCTTAGTACATATCGCACTTTAAACTGAGCTAACAGTCCACCTGATCTACTAATCTTCATCATCATACCTTGATCCACTAACAGATGCAATTCCTGGATCAATGGTCTCCTCTCAATACTGATGTGAGCAAGACTACCTGAGGACTTCCTACTCAAGGCATCTGCTACCACATTAGCTTTACCCGGATGGTAAAGAATCTCGCAATCATAATCCTTCAACAATTCCAACCATCTTCTCTGCCTCAAATTCAAATCTCTCTGCTGGAAAATGTACTTAAGGCTCTTGTGATCAGTAAATATCTCACAAGCTTCTGACCACTCGAATCTAACATTCTTCTGAGTCAAGCAAGTCATAGGGGTTGCAATTCTGGAAAAATCCTGCACAAACCGCCTATAATACCCGGCTAAACCCAGAAAACTTTGAATCTCCGTGACCGAAGTAGGTCTAGGCCATTCAGATACTGCCTCAATCTTCTGTGGATCAACCTGAATACCTTCTTTAGACACTACGTATCCAAGAAAAGAAACACTCTCCATCCAGAAATCACACTTCGAGAATTTAGCATAAAGCTGATGATCTCTCAGTGTCTGTAGTACAATCCTCAAATGATATACGTGCTCTTCCATACTCCTCGAATATACTAGTATATCATCAATGAAGACTACCACAAACTGATCCACATATGGTCTGAATACTCTGTGTAATATCCTGTGTTTTTAAAATATATTTACACTGTACCGGGATATGCAGTGTTAATAATTTCTATATATTATATGATATTTTTATGAGTTAATATGTATTTAAAATATATTTTAATTACTGTGTATTATTTTCAGTGTTTTACGTAAAATTTTCCCGGGACTTGCATTTTCGGGGAAATTTTCACGTAAACAATGTATTATTAATTATTTTAAATATATTTACGGACTTGCATGAACTCATACATATTTTTAAATTATTAAATAAAGCCTGTGTGTGTATATTTATTTAATTAGGGTTTATTATTTCCCTAATATTTTGTTAATTATTTATTTGTTTTATTGTTATTTAATTAATTTTATTTAGTATAAATTATTAAAATATTAAATTTTATGTGTGTGGTGTATATTTGATGTGTGTAATTTAATATTATTTTATTATATAGTGTAAAGTATATATATATACATATATACATCAAAAATCAAAAGAATTGGAAAATTACCATTTTGCCCCCCCGAGTCTCCTTCTTCCTCCCGATTCTTCTCTTCGCCGTCCGGGCGTCTGTCATGCCATTTCTTCACCATGGGGGTGCCGTCCGGTGTGCCACCGTCTTCCCCGACCAATTCCGCCGCCTGAGGTAGCCGTTTCCGGCGCTTGGAAGTCGATTTTGGCCGGAGAAGCCGAAAATCGATCCACCGTCGATCACGCTGATTCCGACCACCGTTTTCAACACCGCCGGTCTCTTTCTTCTCCTTGAGCTCCGGTGAGTGTGATTCTAGCTTTGGTTTGAGCTTAAATGGTCTAGAATTGCCTAGGTTTCGATTTTTTCAATTTCGGCCTATTAGGGTTTTTAATTTTTTTGAGCTTTGAATTGATTGATTCATGAAAACTACCTTCAAAAATGTTGTTCCTAGTAGCTCAATCTACATGTATGAATTTTTTTAGAATTTTTGGAGATTTTTTGGATTTTTGGGTATTTTTGATATTATTGATAAATATGTTGAGAAAATTAATTTTGGATAATTGTATAATTTTTGGTGAATTTTTGAAGTAATTTAAGTATATTTATATATATAGGGGTATTTTGGTAATTTTACCCTAAATTGTCTAAAAATGTAATTTAATTGGTTTTAATAATTATTTAAGGTATAAAAATGATTTCTACAAAATATTTGGTATTTTTAACTAATTAAAACTATTTTTCGTGAATTATTTTCAATTATATATATAATATACGGTTTCTCTAATAAAATGAGTTTTAATCGGTTTTTACAGTGTTTCAGGGTTAATTATGTAATTTCTACCTATGAGATGTATTACTATGTTGTGAGGATATTTTTGGTATATCTGGAATATGTTCTATGTTTGTGGACCCCGATCGATGGACTGTAGTTTGGAGTCCGACCGTGGGATTTTGATTGTGTTGAGCCTATTTTTCGAAGTGTATTTCCTTGTAGGGTCGGCTCTACTCTTTTGAGTAGAGAGATGTCCGTTTTACAGGGGAGGTTCTGCCAAATTTTCGGTAGAATTCTCGTAAAACGTGATGTCCAGTCGAACCCTAATTTCTGATTCTGTGTTAAATACTCTAGATTGAATTCCAGGATTTCTGTTAGGGTTTATTCTGATGTCGATTATTTATTGCTTGTTTAGTTGCGCCGAGACTGAGGGCTAGTGGACCAGGCCCGTCGGACCTGTCTCGTGGAGCGCATTAGGTGAGTTACTATATTATATATATATGCTTAGGATGCATGATTTAGAAATGCATGTTTTATGTTGATTAAATATGCATAAATAATTTGATTATTTCTTAAGTTTACATTAAGTATATTTTTGGTATATACTAAATTATATGCATATTTTGTGAATAAAATATATTTAAAATATTTTTAAATATATTTTTAGTTTAATTTATGATTTGATTGGATTTATTTGACGTATATATACTTGAAATATACCTGGTTTAATTTTGGTATATTTCTGGTATATATATGGATTATATTGTTATTTCATTTACATCCATGCATCATTTATTTTTGTGAATGAATGTTTTATATTATTTATTAATGAAGGATATCAATAGAACGTGCTACCTAGTGGGCAGCACTAGGACCGAGTACGTACCGGTACGCCTATAGCTTTAGGCTATATTACTAACTTATTTGTGGATATTGATTTGATTATGATTATTGATATGTGAGATGTGGTTTGGAGGTGTGATTGCTGGAGCTCGGTTGACCAAGTGTCTCGGGGCCAATCACACTGGTAGTCAGACTGCTGGAGCTCGGTTGACTTAGTGTCTCGGGGCCAGTCTACTGTCCAAATGGATTAAGTGGATATATTTGGAATAAGTGAGCCTGTATGGCCAAAGTGTTGTTTAACACTATTTCTGAGGTTGCGATATTCTAGGGTTCTATGTGATCCTTCATAAAAGATGATTTTCAGAGAAAATATATAAAAATAATTTTATTGCATCTGTGTGCAATTGCCTGTATATATACATATTATATATACTGTTGACTGTATGCATTATCACTTAGTGTGTATGTATATATATTATAGTAATTCACTCAGTGAGGTCTGACTCCCCTCCGTTGACTATTTTTCAGGAGAGTCAACTTCCTCAGACCTCAGTAGCAGGTCGATACGCCGGATTTCTTCCGCCCCGGCTTCTTTGTGTAAATTATCTACTTGAGTCTTATTTATTTTATCTAGAAACTGCAGTAGTTATGAATTACAGTATTGGATTTCATGTATTTTATTTTTAAAAGAGATGTATTATGCTGAAACTGGATTTGTATTAAAGAGATTATATATCTATGGGATGAGATTTGATTTAAATCCAGTTGATGTGAATAATATTATGATATTATGATTTTTATTTCCACTGCATATTATATGATTATTGTTGTTATGGCATGATTTATTTTATTTTTAGGCTTGCTACGGGTTCCGGATTCGAAAGAATTCCCGTTCCCTAGCGCCGGTCATGGCCCCTGTTTTGGGTCGTGACAAAGTTGGTATCAGAGCGGAGTTCTGTGTCAGGGCTTAGTTATGTGAGTTGTGCCCCTAGTTTTAAAGTTGTGTTTTTCTGTTGGACTACTGCATTGTATTAGGTTCGAGTATGTCTTGATGAGTATTCCTTGCTGTAGTTTTCAGCGTTATTCATCCGTTGTCTATTTTGTCTGAATCTTTCCATTTGTCTTTTCAGAATGAGGAGGCGAGCGCGTGTCGCTCCACCGGTCGTTAAGGCCGAGGATGATGAGTCTTTTTAGGATGAGGTTTTACCTCCTGAGCAGCCAGTTAGACGTAGAGGTCGTGGCAGAGGTAGACCTCGAGGAGCGACAAGTCGCCGTAGGCAGAGAGAGTTACAGGACGAGGAGCCTGTTGAGCCTGAGTTTGATGTTCCTGTTCCTCCAGTTGTTCAGCCTGTTCAGCCTGCCTATCAGCAGGGTATGTCTGACCCTGAGGCAGCTTTATTCTATGCCCGAGTCGGCAGGATTGCTTTTGATGGTACTTCTGATCCATTAGACTTTCTGCATGCGATTGAGACTAGGACTCGGACTGCTCATACCGAGTACCAGCGGATCATGATCGTCGAGTTGTCTGTTGAGGGACCAGCCTTAGATTGGTTCATTCAGATGATCCAGCCCTACATGATAACGATGACGTGGGCTCAGTTTCAAGAGCGATTTATGAGGAGATTTTGTCCAGAGCCTCTTCGTTTGAGTTATCATCTTCGTCTGACTAGTATTTCTCGTGGAGATCGATCTGTAGAGGAGTATAACCGAGAGTTTCTTCGGTTGGGTAGATATGCTGAGGATATGATGTGAGATCAGTATTTCGCAGTCACTACGTATGTTACTGGTTTGGGTTCAGCTTTTGCTGGTATGCCTACAGCAGGCCTTACTCTCGAGTCTCTGATTGAGTTAGCCAAGGAGATCGAGCTGAGATTAGTTAGGCAGGGAGCGATGCCTGATTATTACCAGTTGGGAGTTCAGTCGAGTGGATTGCAAGCTACTCCATATTCCAGTTTTCATGTTGGTTCGAGTAGTCAGCAGCGAGGTTCGACTCAGCAGAGTCAGAGACAATAGCAGCGAGTGCATCGGAGCAGTAGGCATGGCCGTGGAGGTCAGCGTAGATCATTCAGATTTGGGTCAGGTGCTTCGAGCAGCAACAGTGGTCGTAGTTCTGGATCAGCGGCCAGTGTTTGTCAGACTTATGGTAGAGTCCATCAGGGACCGTGTTATCTGACACCACTGACATGTTTTAGATGCGGGAAGACAGGACATTTTGCCAGATTATGTCCTTATTCTGGGTATCAACAGCAGCAGATTCCGCGATTCCCACAGCAGTCGATTGCTAGTGCAGCACCCGTGCCATTTCAGTTACCACCAGCCCAGCATCAGAGTTCCACTCAGTTTGTTCCACAGTATAGTCATGGTAGAGGTACTAGAGGAGGTGCCAGAGGTGTTGGCCAAGCTTCTACCAGTCAGCAGGGAGGTCGAGGTCAGGCCAGAGTCTTCCATCTGACTCAGTAGGATGCTCAGGCATCTAATGCACTCGTGGCAGGTATTGTTTCTGTTTGTTACTTGGATGCTTGGGTTTTGTTTGATCCGGGTGCCACGCATTCATTTGTTTCTCCTATTTTTGTTTCTAAATCTTGTTGGCAAGCTTCAAGGATGGCTTTTCCTTTGTCTGTTGCCACTCCTCTGAGCGATTCCTTGGACGTCGATATTGTTCTTTCTGGTTGTCCAGTTCTCGTGGGAGATAGAGAATTACCCGCTGATTTGATTTTTTTGGATGTGATGGAGTTTGATTTTATTTTGGGAATGGATTAGTTATCTCAGCACTATACCGTGGTTGATTGCAGGAATAAGGAGGTGACTTTTAGAATTCCTGATGAAATAGAGTTTAAGTTTGTTGGTGATAGGAGTTCAGCACCTCAGAATCTTATTTCTGCTATTACAGCTAGGAAGTTGTTGAAGAAAGGTTGTCAGGGGTTTTTGGCATTGGTTAGGGATACGTCAGTGGAGAAGTTGTCACTCACAGATGTTCCTATTGCTTGTGAGTTTCCTGATGTCTTTTGGTTTGACTAATGCACCAGCAGCATTTATGGACCTGATGAACAGAGTATTCAGACCGTATGTGGATCAGTTTGTAGTAGTCTTCATTGATGATATACTGGTATATTCGAGGAGTATGGAAGAGCACGTATATCATTTGAGGATTGTACTACAGACATTGAGAGATCATTAGCTTTATGCTAAATTCTCGAAGTGTGATTTTTGGATGGAAAGTGTTTCTTTTCTTGGACACGTAGTGTCTAAAGAAGGTATTCAGGTTGATCCACAGAAGGTTGAGGCAGTATCTGAGTGGCCTAGACCTACTTCGGTTACTGAGATTCGGAGTTTTCTGGGTTTAGCCGGGTATTATAGGCGGTTTGTGTAGGATTTTTCCAGGATAGCAGCCCCTATGACTCGCTTGACTCAGAAGAATGTTAGTTTCGAGTGGTCAGAAGCTTGTGAGAATAGTTTTCAGTTGTTGAAGGAGAAGTTGACCACAGCGCCAGTATTAGCTTTGCCTAATAGTGTGGATAAGTTCACAGTTTACTGTGATGCCTCTAGAATTGGTCTTGGTTGTGTGTTGATGCAGAATGGAAGGGTGATAGCCTATGCTTCGAGGCAGTTGAAGAAGCATGAGCAGAACTATCCTACACATGACCTTGAGATGGCTGCAGTGATCTTTGCTTTGAAGATTTGGAGACATTATTTGTACGGGGTGACTTGTGAGATATTTACTGATCACAAGAGCCTTAAGTACATTTTCCAGCAGCGAGATTTGAATTTGAGGCAGAGAAGATGGTTGGAATTGTTGAAGGACTATGATTGCGAGATTCTTTACCATCCGGGTAAAGCTAATGTGGTAGCAGATGCCTTGAGTAGGAAGTCCTCAGGTAGTCTTGCTCACATTGGTGTTGAGAGAAGACCATTGATCCAAGAATTGCATCTGATGGTGGATCAAGGTCTGATGATGAAGATTAGTAGATCAGGTGGACTGTTAGCTCAGTTTAAAGTACGATCTGTACTGAGGGATAGGATTAAAGCAGCTCAGAGCCGAGATCCTATTCTGGAAGAACTTGCAGAGAATGTCAGAGCAGGGAAGTTCACTGATTTCACACTCGATGATGATGGTGTGTTGTGGATCAGTAGTAGATTGTGTGTTCCTGACGTGGATGAATTGAGAGAGGAGATTTTAGAGGAAGCACATTCTACAGCCTACAGCGTACATCCAGGTGTTGCTAAGATGTACCACAGTATCAGAGATCTATACTGGTGGGATGGATTGAAGAAGGATGTTGCTGATTATGTTGCTAAGTGCTTGACGTGTCAGCAAGTGAAAGCCGAACATCAGAAGCCTTCTGGGAAGCTTCAGCCTCTTCCTATTCCCGAGTGGAAGTGGGAAAGGATAGCTATGGATTTTGTGGTCGGTTTACCTCGTTCGAAGGATGGATACGATTCCATTTGGGTGATTGTTGACAGGTTGATGAAGTCTGCACATTTCTTGCCTGTGAAAGCCACATATTCAGTTGCTAGATTGGCGAAGTTGTATGTGAAGCATATTGTATGCCTTCATGGAGTACCTGTGTCCATTGTGTCAGATAGAGGTTCGGTGTTTACTTCTCATTTTTGGCAGAAGTTGTAGGAAGCGATGGGCACTAGGTTGGATTTCAATACTGCTTTTCATCCTCAGACAGATGGCCAGTCTGAGAGGACGATCCAGACACTGGAAGATATGTTGAGGATGTGTGTCCTGGATTTGGGAGGTAGCTGGGATGATCATTTGCCACTTGTTGAGTTTGCATATAATAACAGCTACCATAGCAGTATTGGCATGGCACCATACGAGGCGTTGTATGGAAGGAAGTGTAGATCCCCGTTGATTTGGGATGAGATTGGTGAGAGAGCTTTGACTGGACCAGAGATGGTTCAGGATGCTGCAGAGAAAGTCGTCGTGATCAAGCGCAGATTAGAGACTGCAGTTAGTAGACAGAAGAGTTATGCGGATCCTAGGCACAGAGATATGGAGTTTCAGGTTGGAGATTTCATTTTTCTGAAAGTATCTCCGATGAAGGGTGTGATGAGATTTGGCAGGAAGGGTAAGTTAGCACCGAGATACATTGGACCGTTTGAGATTCTGGAGAGAGTTGGCACTGTTGCATATCGGTTGGATTTGCCTCCGAGTATGTCACAGGTGCATCCAGTATTTCATATCTCGATGTTGAGGAAGTATATCTCAGACCCTTCACACGTGTTGCAGCCTGATAGGGTGGAAGTGAGTGAAGATTTGACGTTTGTGGAAGAACCTGTGGCGATCGTTGATTTTCAAGTTCGACAGTTGTGATCGAAGCAGATTCCGATGGTCAAGGTTCTGTGGCGTAGCGACAGAGTTGAAGAGCATACGTGGGAGACTGAAGCTGAGATGCGAGCTTCTTACCCGTATCTCTTTCCTTCTTGATATTGTTTTCTGGAATTCGGGGACGAATTCCTGTAAGGGGGGAAGACTGTAATATCCCGTGTTTTTAAAATATATTTACACTGTACCGGGATATGCAGTGTTAATAATTTCTGTATATTATATGATATTTTTATGAGTTAATATGTATTTAAAATCTATTTTAATTACTGTGTATTATTTTCAGTGTTTTACGTAAAATTTTCCCGGGACTTGCATTTTCGGGGAAATTTTCACGTAAACAATGTATTATTAATTATTTTAAATATATTTACGGACTTGCATGAACTCATACATATTTTTAAATTATTAAATAAAGCCTGTGTGTGTATATTTATTTAATTAGGGTTTATTATTTCCCTAATATTTTATTAATTATTTATTTGTTTTATTGTTATTTAATTAATTTTATTTAGTATAAATTATTAAAATATTAAATTTTATGTGTGTGGTGTATATTTGATGTGTGTAATTTAATATTATTTTATTATATAGTGTAAAGTATATATATATACATATATACATCAAAAATCAAAAGAATTGGAAAATTACCATTTTGCCCCCCCGAGTCTCCTTCTTCCTCCCGATTCTTCTCTTCGTCGTCCGGGCGTCTGTCATGCCATTTCTTCACCATGGGGGTGCCGTCCGGTATGCCACCGTCTTCCCCGACCAATTCCGCCGCCTGAGGTAGCCGTTTCCGGCGCCTGGAAGTCGATTTTGGCCGGAGAAGCCGAAAATCGATCCACCGTCGATCACGTCGATTCCGGCCACCGTTTTCGACACCGCCGGTCTCTTTCCTCTCCTTGAGCTCCGGTGAGTGTGATTCTAGCTTTGGTTTGAGCTTAAATGGTCTAGAATTGCCTAGGTTTCAATTTTTCTATTTAGAATTGCCTAGCTTCGAATTGATTGATTCATGAAAACTACATTCACAAATGTTGTTCCTAGTAGCTCAATCTACATGTATGAATTTTTTTAGAATTTTTTGAGATTGTTTGGATTTTTGGGTATTTTGAATATGTTTAATATTATTTTCTAATTTTCGGAATTAATTATTTAAATTATGAAATTGGAGTTTATGGTTAAATTAGGTGTTGAACATGAATTATAGGAATTTATTTGGAATTTTTATGAATTTCTAAATATTTATTTTGAATTATTGAAATTTATGTGATTTTGAGAAATTAGGGTTAATTGTGTTTTAAATTGAATTTAATTGGTTAATTGAGTTTAACTATTGATATTATTGATAAATATGTTGAGAAAATTAATTTTGGATAATTGTATAATTTTTGGTGAATTTTTGAAGTAATTTAAGTATATTTATATATATAGGGGTATTTTGGTAATTTTACCCTAAATTGTCTAAAAATGTAATTTAATTGGTTTTAATAATTATTTAAGGTATAAAAATGATTTCTACAAAATATTTGGTGTTTTTAACTAATTAAAACTATTTTTCGTGAATTATTTTCAATTATATATATAATATACGATTTTTCTAATAAAATGAGTTTTAATCGGTTTTTACAGTGTTTCAAGGTTAATTATGTAATTTCTACCTATGAGATGTATTACTATGTTGTGAGGATATTTTTGGTATATCTGGAATATGTTCTGTGTTTGTGGACCCCGGTCGATGGACTGTAGTTTGGAGTCCGACCGTGGGATTTTGATTGTGTTGAGCCTATTTTTCGAAGTGTATTTCCTTGCAGGGTCGGCTCTACTCTTTTGAGTAGAGAGATGTCCGTTTTACAGGGGAGGTTCTGTCGAATTTTTGGTAGAATTCTCGTAAAACGTGATGTCCAGTCAAACCCTAATTTCTGATTCTGTGTTAAATACTCTAGATTGAATTCTAGGATTTCTGTTAGGGTTTATTCTGATGTCGATTATTTATTGCTTGTTTAGTTGCACCGAGACTGAGGGCTAGTGGACCAGGCCCGTCGGACCTATCTCGTGGAGCGCATTAGGTGAGTTACTATATTATATATATATGCTTAGGATGCATGATTTAGAAATGCATGTTTTATGTTGATTAAATATGCATAAATAATTTGATTATTTCTTAAGTTTACATTAAGTATATTTTTGGTATATACTAAATTATATGCATATTTTGTGAATAAAATATTTTTAAAATATTTTTAAATATATTTTTAGTTTAATTTATGATTTGATTGGATTTATTTGACGTATATATACTCGAAATATACCTGGTTTAATTTTGGTATATTTCTGGTATATATATGGATTATATTGTTATTTCATTTACATCCATGCATCATTTATTTTTGTGAATGAATGTTTTATATTATTTATTAATGAAGGATATCAATAGAACGTGCTACCTAGTGGGCAGCACTAGGACCGAGTACGTACCGGTACGCCTATAGCTTTAGGCTATATTACTAACTTATTTATGGATATTGATTTGATTATGATTATTGATATGTGAGATATGGTTTGGAGGTGTGATTGTTGGAGCTCGGTTGACCAAGTGTCTCGGGGCCAATCACACTGGCAGTCAGACTGCTGGAGCTCGGTTGACTTAGTGTCTCGGGGCCAGTCTACTGTCCAAATGGATTAAGTGGATATATTTGGAATAAGTGAGCCTGTATGGCCAGAGTGTTGTTTAACACTATTTCTGAGGTTGCGATATTCTAGGGTTCTATGTGATCCTTCATAAAAGATGATTTTCAGATAAAATATATAAAAATGATTTTATTACATCTGTGTGCAATTGCCTGTATATATACATATTATATATACTGTTGACTGTATGCATTATCACTTAGTGTGTATGTATATATATTATAGTAATTCACTCAGTGAGGTCTGACTCCCCTCCGTTGACTATTTTTCAGGAGAGTCAACTTCCTCAGACCTCAGTAGCAGGTCGATATGCCGGATTTCTTCCGCTCCGGCTTCTTTGTGTAAATTATCTACTTGAGTCTTATTTATTTTATCTAGACACTGCAGTAGTTGTGAATTACAGTATTGGATTTCATGTATTTTATTTTTAAAAGATATGTATTATGCTGAAACTGGATTTGTATTAAAGAGATTATATATCTATGGGATGAGATTTGATTTAAATCTAGTTGATGTGAATAATATTATGATATTATGATTTTTATTTCCACTGCATATTATATGATTATTGTTGTTATGGCATGATTTATTTTATTTTTAGGCTTGCTACGGGTTCCGGATTCGAAAGAATTCTCGTTCCCTAGCGCCGGTCATGGCCCCTGTTTTGGGTCGTGACAAAGTTGGTATCAGAGCGGAGTTCTGTGTCAGGGCTTAGTTATGTGAGTTGTGGCCCTAGTTTTAAAGTTGTGTTTTTTCTGTTGGACTACTGCAGTGTATTAGGTTCGAGTATGTCTTGATGAGTATTCTTTGCTGTAGTTTTCAGCGTTATTCCTCCGTTGTCTATTTTGTCTGAATCTTTCCGTTTGTCTTTTCAGAATGAGGAGGCGAGTGCGTGTCGCTCCACCGGTCGTTGAGGCCGAGGATGATGAGTCTTTTCAGGATGAGGTTTTACCTCCTGAGCAGCCAGTTAGACGTAGAGGTCGTGGCAGAGGTAGACCTCGAGGAGCAGCAGGTCGCCGTAGGCAGAGAGAGTTACAGGACGAGGAGCCTGTTGAGCCTGAGTTTGATGTTCCTATTCCTCCAGTTGTTCAGCCTGTTCAGCCTGCCTATCAGCAGGGTATGTCTGACCCTGAGGCAGCTTTATTCTATGCCCGAGTCGGCAGGATTGCTTTTGATGGTACTTCTGATCCATTAGACTTTCTGCATGCGATTGAGACTAGGACTCAGACTGCTCATACCGAGTACCAGCGGATCATGATCGTCGAGTTTTCTATTGAGGGACCAGCCTTAGATTGGTTCATTAAGATGATCCAGCCCTACATGATGACGATGATGTGGGCTTAGTTTCGAGAGCGATTTATGAGGAGATTTTATCCAGAGCCTCTTCGTTTGAGTTATCATCTTCGTCTGACTAGTATTTCTCGTGGAGATCGATCTGTAGAGGAGTATACCCAAGAGTTTCTTCGATTGGGTAGATATGCTAAGGATCTGATGTGAGATCAGTATTTCGCAGTCACTACGTATGTTACTGGTTTAGGTTCAGCATTTGCTGGTATGCCTACAGCAGGCCTTACTCTCGAGTCTCTGATTGAGTTAGCCAAGGAGATCGAGCTAAGATTAGTTAGGCAGGGAGTGATGCCTGATTATTACCAGTTGGGAGTTCAGTCGAGTGGATTGCAAGCTACTCCATATTCGAGTTTTCATGTTGGTTCGAGTAGTCAGCAGCGAGGTTCGACTCAGCAGAGTCAGAGACAACAGCAGCGAGTGCATCGGAGCAGTAGGCATGGCCGTGGAGGTCAGCGTAGATCATTCAGATTTGGGTCAGGTGCTTCGAGCTAGCAGCAGTGGTCGTAGTTCTGGATCAGCGGCCAGTGTTTGTTAGACTTATGGTAGAGTCCATCAGGGACCGTGTTATCTGACACCACTGACATGTTTTAGATGCAGGCAGACAGGACATTTTGCCAGATCGTGTCCTTATTCTGGGTATCAGCAGCAGCAGATTCCGCGATTCCCACAGCAGTCGATTGCTAGTGCAGCACCCGTGCCATTTCAGTTACCACCAGCCCAGCATCAGAGTTCCACTCAGTTTGTTCCACAGCATAGTCGTGGTAGAGGTACTAGAGGAGGTGCCAGAGGTGTTGGCCAGGCTTCTACCAGTCAGCAGGGAGGTCGAGGTTAGGCCAGAGTCTTCCATCTGACTCAGCTGGATGCTCAGGCATCTAATGCAGTTATGGCAGGTATTGTTTCTGTTTGTTACCTGGATGCTTGGGTTTTGTTTGATCCGGGTGCCACGCATTCATTTATTTCTCCTATTTTTGTTTCTAAATCTTGTTGGCAAGCTTCGAGGATGGCTTTTCCTTTGTCTGTTGCCACTCCTCTAAGTGATTCCTTGGACGCCGATATTGTTCTTTCTGGTTGTCCAGTTCTCGTGGGAGATAGAGAATTACCCGCTGATTTGATTTTGTTGGATGTGATGGAGTTTGATGTTATTTTGGAATGGATTGGTTATCTCAGCACTATGCCGTGGTTGATTGCAGGAATAAGGAGGTGACTTTTAGAATTCCTGATGAAATAGAGTTTAAGTTTGTTGGTGATAGGAGTTCAGCACCTCAGAATCTTATTTCTGCTATTATAGCTAGGAAGTTGTTGAAGAAAGGTTGTCAGGGGTTTTTGGCATTGGTTAGGGATACGTCAGTGGAGAAGTTGTCACTCACAGATGTTCCTATTGCTTGTGAGTTTCCTGATGTCTTTTGGTTTGACTAATGCACCAGCAGCTTTTATGGACCTGATGAACAGAGTATTCAGATCGTATGTGGATCAGTTTATAGTAGTCTTCATTGATGATATACTGGTATATTCGAGGAGTATGGAAGAGCACGTATATCATTTGAGGATTGTACTACAGACACTGAGAGATCATCAACTTTATGCTAAATTCTCGAAGTGTGATTTTTGGATGGAAAGTGTTTCTTTTCTTGGACACGTAGTGTCTAAAGAAGGTATTCAGGTTGATCCACAGAAGGTTGAGGCAGTATCTGAGTGGCCTAGACCTACTTCGGTTACTGAGATTCGGAGTTTTCTGGGTTTAGCTGGGTATTATAGGCGGTTTGTGCAGGATTTTTCCAGGATAGCAGCCCCTATGACTTGCTTGACTCAGAAGAATGTTAGTTTCGAGTGGTCATAAGCTTGTGAGAATAGTTTTCAGTTGTTCAAGGAGAAGTTGACCACAACGCCAGTATTAGCTTTGCCTAATAGTGTGGATAAGTTCACAGTTTACTGTGATGCCTCTAGAATTGGTCTTGGTTGTGTGTTGATGCAGAATGGAAGGGTGATAGCCTATGCTTCGAGGTAGTTGAAGAAGCATGAGCAGAACTATCCTACACATGACCTTGAGATGGCTGCAGTGATCTTTGCTTTGAAGATTTGGAGACATTATTTGTACGGGGTGACTTGTGAGATATTTACTGATCACAAGAGCCTTAAGTACATTTTCCAGCAGCGAGATTTGAATTTGAGGCAGAGAAGATGGTTGGAATTGTTGAAGGACTATGATTGCGAGATTCTTTACCATCTGGGTAAAGCTAATGTGGTAGCAGATGCCTTGAGTAGGAAGTCCTCAGGTAGTCTTGCTCACATTGGTGTTGAGAGAAGACCATTGATCCAAGAATTGCATCTGATGGTGGATCAAGGTCTGATGATGAAGATTAGTAGATCAGGTGGACTGTTAGCTCAGTTTAAAGTACGATCTGTACTGAGGGATAGGATTAAAGCAGCTCAGAGCCGAGATCCTATTCTGGAAGAACTTGCAGAGAATGTCAGAGCAGGGAAGTTCACTGATTTCACACTCGATGATGACGGTGTGTTGTGGATCAGTGGTAGATTGTGTGTTCCTGACGTGGATGACTCGGGAAAAACATCAGGAAACTCACAAGCAACCGGAACATCTGTGAATGATAACTTCTCCACTGACGTATCCCTGACCAATGCCAAAACCCCTGACAACCTTTCTTCAACAACTTCCTAGCCGTAATAGCCGAAATAAGATTCTAAGGTGCTGAACTCCTATCACCAACAAACTTAAATTCTACTTCACCAGGAATTCTAAAAGTCACCTCCTTATTCCTGCAATCTACCACGGCATAGTGCTGAGATAACCAATCCATTCCCAAAATAACATCGAACTCCATCACATCCAACAAAATCAAATCAGCGGGTAATTCTCTATCTCCCACGAGAACTGGACAACCAGAAAGAACAATATCGACGTCCAAAGAATCGCTTAGAGGAGTGGCAACAGACAAAGGAAAAGCCATCCTCGAAGCTTGCCAACAAGATTTAGAAGCAAAAATGGGAGAAACAAACGAATGCGTGGCACCCAGATCAAAAAAAACCCAAGCATCCAGGTAACAAACAGAAACAATACCTACCACGACTGCATTAGATGCCTGAGCATCCTGCTGAGTAAGATGAAAGACTCTGGCCTGACCTCGACCTCCTTGCTGACTGGTAGAAGCCTGGCCAACACCTCTAGCACCTCCTCTAGTACCTCTACCATGACTTTGCTGTGGAATAAACTGAGTGGAACTCTGATGCTGGGCTGGTGGTAACTGAAATGGCACGGGTGCTGCACTAGCAATCGACTGCTGTGGGAATCGCGGAATCTGCTGCTGCTGATACCCGGAATAAGGACACGATCTGGCAAAATGTCCTATCTGCCCGCATCTGAAACATGTCAGTGGCGTTAGATAACACGATCCCTGATGGACTCTACCACAAGTTTGAAAAACACTGGCCGCTGATCCAGAACTACGACCACTGCTACTGCTCGAAGCACCTGACCCAAATCTGAACGATCTACGCCGACCTCCACGGCCATGTCTACTGCTCCGATGCACTCGCTGCTGCTGTCTCTGACTCTGCTGAGTCGAACCTCGCTGCTGACTACTCGAACCAACATGAAAACTCGAATACGGAGTAGCCTGCAATCCACTCGACTGAACTCCCAACTGGTAGTAATCAGGCATTGCTCCCTGCCTAACTAGCCTCAGCTCAATCTCCTTAGCTAGCTCAATCACGGACTCCAGAGTAAGACCTGCTGTAGGCATACCAGCAAAAGCTGAACCCAAACCAGTAACGTAGGTAGTGACTGCGAAATACTGATCTCGCATCAGATCCTCGACATATCTACCCAAATGAAGAAACTCTCAGGTATACTCCTCTACAGATCGATCTCTACAAGAAATACTGGTCAGACAGAGACGATAGCTCAAACGAAGAGGCTCTGGATAGAATCTCCTCATGAATCACTCTCGAAACTGAGCCCAGGTCATCGTCATCATATAAGGCTAGATCATCTGAATAAACCAATCTAGAGCTGGTCCCTCGACAGACAACTCAACGATCATGATCCGCTGGTACTCGGTATGAGCAGTCTGAGTCCTAGTCTCAATCGCATGCAGAAAATCTAATGGATCAGAAGTACCATCAAAAGCAATCCTGCCAACTCTGGCATAGAACAAAGCTGCCTCAAGGTCAGACATACCCTACTGATAGGTAGGCTGAACAGGCTGAACAACTGGAGGAACAGGAACATCAAATTTAGGCTCAACAGGCTCCTCGTCCTGTAACTCTCTCTGCCTACGGCGACCTGCCGCTCCTCGAGGTCTACCTCTGCCACGACCTTTACGTCTAACTGGCTGCTCAGGAGGTAAAACCTCATCCTGAAAAGACTCATCATCCTTGGCCTCAACGACCGGTGGAGCGACACGCGCTCGCCTCCTCATTCTGAAAAGACAAACGGAAGATTCAGACAAAACAGACAATGGAGGAATAACGCTGAAAACTACAGCAAGGAATACTTATCAAGACATACTCGAACCTAATACACTGCAGTAGTCCAACAGAAAACACAACTTTAAAACTAGGGCCACAACTCACATAACTAAGCCCTGACACAGAACTCCGCTCTGATACCAACTTTGTCACGACCCAAAACAGGGGCCATGACCGGCGCTAGGGAACGAGAATTCTTTCGAATCCGGAACCCGTAGCAAGCCTAAAAATAAAATAAATCATGCAATAACAATAATAACAATATAATATGCAGCGGAAATAAAAATCATAATATCATAATATCATTTTCATCACTGGATTTAATCAAAATCCCATCTCATAAATATAATCTTTTAATACAAATCCAGTTTCAACATAATACATCTCTTTAAAATAAAATACATGAAATCCAATACTTTAATTCACAACTACTGCAGTGTCTAGATAAAATAAATAAGACTCAAGTATATAATTTACACAAAGAAGCCAGGGCGGAAGAAATTCGGCGTATCGACCTGCTACTGAGGTCTGAAGAAGTTGACTCTCCTGAAAAATAGTCAACGGAGGGGAGTCAGACCTCACTGAGTGAATTACTATAATATATATACATACACACTAAGTGATAATGCATACAATCAACAGTATATATATAATATGTATATATACAGGCAAATTCATACAGATGCAGAAAAATCATTTTTATATATTTTACTGAAAAATCCCAGTTTATGAAGGATCACATAGAACCCTAGAATATCGCAACCTCAGAAAATAGTGTTAAACAACACTCTAGCCATACAGGCTCACTTAGTCCAAATATATCCACTTAATCCATTTAGACAGTAGACTGGCCCCGAGACACTAAGTCAACTGAGCTCCAGCAGTCTGACTGCCGGTGTGATTGGCCCCGAGACACTTGGTCAACCGAGCTCCAGCAATCACACCTCCAAACCACATCTCACACATCAAATAATCATATTCCATCAATATCCACAAATGGTTAGTAATATAGCCTAAAGCTATAGGCGTACCGATACGTACTCGGTCCTAGTGCTGCCCACTAGGTAGCACGTTCTATCGATATCCTTCATCATTAAATATAAAACATTCATTCACAAATAAATGATGCATGAATTTAAATAAAATAACAATATAAACCATATATATACCGAAAATATACCAAACGTAAACCAGGTATATTTCGAGTATATATATGTCAAATAAATCCAATCAAATCATAAATTAAACTAAAAATATATTTAAAAACATTTTAAATATATTTTATTAATAAAACATGTATATAATTTATTATATACCAAAAATAAACCAAAAATATACTTAATGTAAACTTAAGAAATAATCAAATTATATATGCATATTTAATCAACATAAAACATGCATTTCAAAATCATGCATCCTAAGCATATATATATAGTATAGTAACTCACCTAATGCGCTCCACGAGACAGGTCCGACGGGCCTGGTCCACTAGCCCTCGGTCTCGGCGCAACTAAACAAGCAATAAATAATAGACATCAGAATAAACCCTAACAGAAATCCTAGAATTCAATCTAAAGTATTTAAGTACGGAAACATAATTAGGGTTCGACTGGATATCACGTTTTACGAGAATTCTACCAAAAATCCGGCAGAACCTCCCCTGTAAAACGGACATCTCTCTACTCAAAAGAGTAGAGCCAACCCTGCAAAGAAACACACTTCGAAAAATAAGCTCAACACAATCCACAACCCCTCGGTCGGACTCCAGACTACAATCTACCGACCGGGGTCCACAACACAGAATAAATTCCAGATATACCAAAAATATCCTTAAATCACAAAAATACATTTTATAAGTAGAAATTACATAATTAACCTTAAAACACAGTAAAAATCGATAAAAACTCATTTTATTAGAAAAACCGTATATTATATATATAATTGAAAATAATTCCCGAAAAATAGTTTTAATTAGTTAAAAATACCAAATATTTTGTAGAAATCATTTTTATACCTTAAATAAATATTAAAACCAATTAAATTACATTTTTAGGCAATTTAGGATAAAATTACCAAAATACCCCTATATATATAAATATACTTAAATTACTTCAAAAATTCACCAAAAATTATACAATTATCCAAAATTAATTTTCTCAAAATATTTATCAATAATATCAATAATTAAACTCAATTAACCAATTAAATTCAAATAAAAACACAATTAACCTAATTTCTCAAAATCACATAAACTTCAATAATTCAAAATAAATACTTAGAAATTCATAAAAATTCCAAATAAATTCCTATAATTCATTTCAACACCTAATTCAACCATAAACTCCAATTTCATAATTTAAATAATTAATTTCCGGAAATTAGAAAATAATATTAAAATATTCAAAAATACCCAAAAATCCAAAAAACCTCGAAAAATTATACAAAAATTCATACATGTAGATTAAGCTACTAGGAACAACATTTGTGAAGGAAGTTTTCATGAATCATCCAATTCGAAGCTCAAAAAAATAAAAAACCCTAATGTGACCGAAATTGAAAAATCAAAACCTAAGCAATTCTAGATCATTTTAGCTCAAACCAAAGCTAGAATCACACTCACCGAACCTCAAGGAGAAGAAAGAGACCGGTGGTGTCGAAAACGGTAGCCGAAATCGACGTGATCGGCGGTAGCTCGATTTTCGGCTTCTCAAGCTATTTTCGGCCAAACCGAGGGGAAAGGGAGTTGCTGGCGACGGGGAACGGCTGGGGACGAAGGTGGCTCACCGAGAGGCACTCTGAACGGCGGCGAACGGAAGTTACAGATGGTGGAGGTGGGGGTCGCGTCCGGAGAAGAAGAAGAGAAGGGAGGGGCAGTTTTGTAAATAGGTTAAACTTTTGTAATTTGACAAATTTTAGTGTATATATGTATATATATATACTTTACACTATATAATAAAATAATATTAAATTACACACATCAAATATACACCACACACATAAAATCTAATATTTTAATAATTTATACTAAATAAAATTAATTAAATAACAATAAAACAAATAAATAATTAATAAAACATTAGGGTAATAATAAACCCTAATTAAATAATTATACACACACAGGCTTTATTTAATAATTTAAAAATACGCATGAGTTCATGCAAGTCCAAAAATATATTTAAAATAATTAATATTACATTGTTTACGTGAAAATTTCCCCGAAAATGCAAGTCCCGGGAAAATTTTACGTAAAACACTGAAAATAATACACAGTAATTAAAATAGGTTTTAAATACATATTAACTCGTAAAAATATCATATAATATACAGAAATTATTAACACTGCATATCCCGGTACAGTGTAAAAATATTTTAAAAACACGGGATATTACATAAAGGCTGTGAAATGTTGGCCAAAACCTACTACCATTACTGAGGTGAGGAGTTTCCATAGGTTGGCTTCATTTTACAAGTATTTTATCCTATATTTTAGTAGCATTATGGCACCTATTATTGATTGCATAAAGCAAGTGGGAAAATTTATATGGATAGATGAGGTAGAAAAGGCATTTGAATTAATCAAATTATGCCTTACGACAGCTCCCATTTTGGTGTTTCCTGATTTTCATCAACTTTTTAAATTACATTCATATGCTTTTAAGGTAGGAATTGGGGTTGTTCTAACTCAAAACAACAAGCTAGTAGCATATTTCAGTGAGAAGTTATCAGGGCCTAAATTGCAATATAGCATCTATGATGTTGAATTCTATACTATGGTTCGATCTATTAAGCATTAGCATCACTATATGTTTCAAAGGGAGTTTATCCTGTATACAGATCATGTAGCATTGAAGCATTTACACCGGTAAGATAAAATTTCTACAAGACATGCTAGTTGGGTTGCTTACCTTTAGAGATGTACCTTTATGGTGAAGCATAAGTTGAGTGTTACTAACAGAGTGGCTGATGCATTGAGCAGATGAAAGAGTTTATTGGCTCAAATGCCCATTGAGGTACCTGATTTTGATTCCTTTGTAGAATTACTTAAGACTGACCTATATTTTCTGCTATTGTGGCTAAGTAAAGTAAGGGAAAGAACAAATTTCCTGTTGCATGAGGGATTTCTATTTAAGGGTAATTAGCTATGTGTCCTAGATTGCATTTTGTGTTTGAAAATTATTAAAAAATTACATGGTGTAGGGCATATGGGACAAGACAGGACTGTATAGTTGGTGTAGGCTCATTAGTTTTGGCCTACCATTCGCAGACAAGTGGAAAAACTAGTGTAGCAATGTTGGATTTTCTAGGTTTCTAAAGGGACAACATCTAATTTGGGTTTGTATATACCATTGCCAGTTCCTTCATAGCCTTTGGTGGAGCTCAACATGGATTTTATGCTAGGATTACTACACACATAGCGAGGTAATGACTCTATATTTGTGGTAGTTGAATGATTTTCAAAAATGATGCATTTTATTCCATGTAAGAAAACCACACATGTTGTTCATGTTGCTCAGTTATTCTTTAAGGAGATTTATAGACTGCATGGGTCACCTATATCTATTGTGTCTAACTAAGATACTAGGTTCCTTAATCATTTTTGGTGCAGCTTATGGAAAATGGTGAATACATAGCTTAATTTTAGCAGTGCCTATCATCCACAAACAGATAGGGAAACTGAGGTGGTGAATCAGTCTTTAGGTAATCTGCTAAGGTGTTTAGTGGTTGAACATGTGAGGAGCTAGGATCAGAAGTTGTGTTAAATAGAGTTCGCTCATAATCTTGTAGTTAGTCAGAGTACTAGATTTAGCCCTTTTGTTGTGGTGTATTCAGTGGTACTAAGAAGACTGTTGGATTTAATTCCTCTTCCATAAAAAATGAGGGTTCATGGCAAAGTAGAGGGTTTTGTTAGTGGATTATAGGAGGTTCATAAGACTATCTATGACAATTCAATCTAATTTGCCTCCAAATATAAACAAGATGTTGATCAAGAAAAGGTGGTATGTTGAGTTCGATGTGGAGGATTATGCATGGGCTATCCTTACGAAGGAGAGGTTATCTACAGGTGAATATAACAAGTTGTCTGCTAAGAAGATTAGACCAGTGGAAGTCATTAAGAAGATAAATCCTAATGCCTAATGTAAACAGCGGGGTTCAGCGCACGTCCAAGATTTTAGCAACCACGACACTGTTTAAGCTCAGGGCTCTAGAGAACACACTAACCACTATCACAAAGACATGGCGTGGAGATGAGGAGTCACCACCAAGGGTAATAACTGAGACAAATTGAAAAGGTGGTACTCGATTCCCTAAAAGAAAGCTAGCACCACAACCAGGAGATTTTGGATACAAAATACGAACTTCTTTTAGTCTTGTATTCATTTAGAATTACTTTATGAATTATTATCTTATTCTCCATTTACATGCAATTTAATATAAACCCTAAAAACAATCAACTCCAAGGCAAACTAGTCATGAAATATACAAGTAAATAATGCATTCAATAAATCACATAATCCCTAAGTTAGTCTAATCTACATGGATTTTAAATAAATGAGCTAAAGTCTACATAATTTAAATTATAAATGAACCTAAAGACCTAATAAATGAACCAACGTCTACTAATTTTAAATATAAATACGAGCTTAAATCTACAAATTATGGAATATTTAAATTAGTGGGCCTAATTTTACATATTTTAATTCTAAGGTGATTTTAAATCTACAAATTATGAAAAAAGCTTAAATTAAGTGGGCTAAGTCTAAATTAATTAAATTAAATTAGGTGGGCCTATGTCTAATTAACTAAATGGGCCTAAGGATATTTCTAACCTAAAATCTAATTAATTATGAACCTAAAAATATATTTTAATTAATTAAACCTAATTAATTATTAAGTGAGAAGGGCTTAAATAAATAAATCAAGACCTAAAGTGGGCTTAAGGCCCCAAAAGCACATAAAATAATAAATAAGCCCAAAAACAAATAAAAATATAAAAGAAACAATTAAATAAGATCAAAAAAATAATTAAATTAATCCTTACTAAAACCCTAATTTTTATTAACACGCAACGTAAATTAATCTATTTCCTCCATTGATTTGAAATAATTACCTAATTGAAACCTAATTTTACTAATCAATTAAATAACAAATAAACAAACAACCATACATGTAATTTTATTACTCCCACTATTGGGGCTATTACATTAATTCATAAAACAATTAATAAAATAAAAATACAACAATAAATAAAAATAAAGATAATAAAAATAAAAATAAAACCCTAGAAACTAAGTCTCTATGAGGCTTTATCTATAGCCTTCCACGGATTTCTCATGAATTCATCCCTCTCACATGATTACCATGCGTTTTCCTCCATAATCACCATAAAAAAAAGATAAAATAATAATTAATGAATAAATTATGATAATAACTTGAAAGAATAATAATAAAAATAATAATAATATGAAAAAAAACAAATAAACAAACAAATAAATAAAGAATAAGAAGAAGATGATATGATTATGAATGATTTAGAGTACTCCTCAGATTGGTAGTTCACCGTTTTTTATAAATCTTCGAATCTTACCCTTCAAAAATTCTCTACGAATCTTGAATTCATTGTTAATAAAAGGAATTTTTGTAAAAAATTCAAAAGAAAATCATGTTTCCTTCTTCCTCCCTTTTATTCTTCCTACTCTTTTTTTTTCTTCTGCATTTTTTTTTTCTCTCCTTTCCCCCTTCTTTATTCTTTATATAGTGGAATTAGGAAGCTTAACCCCAATCCTAATATGATTATAATTCCTAAAATATATGATTAACACTTAAAGTTATATTTAGGAATTTTAAACCAGTTAGGACTTAATTAATTAGGAATTTAAAACCAATTAAGATTGAATTAAAAAAAAGAAAACAGAGAGACGGAAGAATTCAATTCCAACCGGGATTGTGTAATTCCTATCGGAATTATACAATCCCGATCAGAATTGGTGTAATTCTGATCAGAATTACATAATTCTGATCGGAATTATATAACCGGAATTACATAATTCCGACATATAATTTTTTTAAATATTTAATTACAAAAAGACCCCTGAAAGAATTTAAATTTTGCAATTAGGTCCTAAAAAACCTTGCAATTTAGTCCTTAAAAATATTGAATCCTTCCTGTAAAAGTTGCATTTAAACCCTTAGAATTTTTAAAGATTAAGTATCGAAGACATTTCATCATTGGAGTCTTTTGCTGCATCCATAATATGTCATTTTGAAATTGGGTGTCTACACCTACTGTTTAAAGTTACCGAGCCATATTCGTACTGCGAATGTTTTTAATGTTAAGTATCTAATTCCCTATTTAGGTGATTCTTTAGACGAGTCAAATTCGTGGGCGAATTCTGTCCACCCTGTGAAGAATGAAGCAAACATCGAAAAACTTGCAATTCAATTTATGGAAAATTATCAAAAATTGTATTAGTGGCATTTTCATAATTTTTAGTAACTTTTAAGTTTCAAATTTTGGTGCGACAAGAGCCCAATTTGATTGAATTTGGTCCAATGATCACAAGTTATGAGCTTCACTTGTGAGCTCTGTTGCTTTTTGGGCAAATTCAATCGTTTAGGCCTCTCAATTGACAATTTTCTGTTTTTGGTTGTTTTAGAGTTTTTTTCCCTATTTTGTTTGAGATTCTTTTTGTTTAGGATTTTTTCTCCTATTTAAGCTTTGTTTTGGGGATTTTGGCCTTCTTTATGATGAATAAAATTTCAAATTCCTTTCAATTTTCAAAATTCTTTAAAATTTGATGCCTATTTCCTGAGTTTGCGAATTATAGGTTATAGAATATTAGTGTTCGATAGTTGTGCGTGATTCAACGAACATTAATTCCTTATTTATCACTCTTCCACTACGTCAACTGTACAATAGGAGTGGTCCTCTCCTTTAAAATGAGGATTGCAAGAATCGAACTTTACACTTTAGTATGACTTTGGTAACATATTTAATTACTTCCTCACTTACAAGAAGGATACTCATTTTGCAAGAAGGATACTCATTTTTCTTATTCAAAAAGGGAAAAGTATTTAAGAAATATATTTATAGTTTTGAGCTTTAACAATTTAGTATATTTATATATTTACACTACAAAAAAGTAAGAATAAGGCAGCATTTTTATTGGTGTAGTTATAAAATATGTCTTTAAAAACACGCATTATTTTCATTTAGAGGCGGAAGAAATGGCGGATAGTAATTAAGTCTCTACTTAGAGAGGGTTTTTTAAGTACGGTTTGAAAATCACACAATTAGGAAAATTAGAGGCGATTGATAGAGGCGAATTAAAATTCGTCTATGATTTTTTTATTTTTATTTTGCAGCCAGTACTTCATAGAGGCAAAACAAAAATCTACCTCTAATTGCTTTTAAAAATTAGAGTATATAATTTTTTAAGTGTGGCGCGCCTGAAATAGAGATTTGATCAGAGAACAACCATTAATCCACTAGTATTGAACTGCTCATACCTCTGCATTAACACTTCTATGAAGGTAAACATCTTGTTGTATTCTTATTCTATTTTTAATTGCCACATTCAACCAAAGCAGTAATGGGACTTGTTATATAATTGGGTTACGTTTGGGTTATTAATTTTTAATAAAAAAAAATCTAAACCAACTTCTCTTCTATACTGGAATTTGGGTTTTGTTTTTGTTAATTCATTTTGTTTTAGGCTAATTCAATTTGGGTCTTTGGGTATTTGTTTATTTGTAAATAATTTCACTAGTTTGTTTATTAATCATAGTGAATGATCAATATTTCTAATATTTAGTTGTTCTTCTATTCATTGATTTGGTGATATGTGGATTGCTAATATCAATCGTCAAAGTTGTGTGATTATAATCAATAATGGCACCATGAAGAATATGTTGCAGCTTTTTTTTTTAATTCAACTGTTCCCATTCACCGGCTCAAATTGTTGTGGCGTTAGATATAAGCCAATCTATAGTACTGATAGGACCATTCTATTAGCAATGTTTGTTCATATTTTTTTCTATTATCGCTTATGTATTATGCATATCTAGAAAAACCAAGTGGTACACAAAAGGGAACTTTCACTTAAAAAAGCAAATTCTAGAACTTTTAATTAAAAAAAAGAGTATAATGTGATTTTTATAATAATTTCTAATTTGAGTAAACTCTTCAATTTGCAGGTTCAAGTGTCGTCTTGATTATCCTGTGTAAGTGGAATTCTTATTCTTATTCTTTTTTCATTATTTTCGTAATGTTTTTTTCCTATTTTTCTTGATTTTTTTTCTTGAAGTCTTGTTGTTGAATTTTGGTATTGATCCTTGCTAATACTGTTAAGCTTTTTATGGTCAATATTTACTCATATTTTATGTTACTAGCTGCTTAAAGTGGCCAAGCATGCATTTTTTTAATTTCTATTTAGCAAAGAATAGCTTAGTTGTTACATGATGTCTAACTAACATTTTAACCCGCATCATATATTTTCATGTGTATTTTCACCTTCTTTTTTTCTTTTATTTATTTTTCTTAGAAAAATTTCCTTGTTCTTTCTATTCATTATTAGAGTTTTGTTTGACAAAGGTGAGATCTACAATGTAAAGTAATGTCCATTATTAAAAGATATTTTGGCATGAACCTTAATTTCCCCACATAAGCTGTATTTTAAACTCTTTTTTCCATCAGTTGTATTTTTCCAATCATATATATATTATGTGTATTTGTGTGTGTCTACATTCATGAGCTGTAGGCAACCATTTTGTTGCACCATTTTATTTTTCCTGTTGGATCAGTTGGATATTATACTTGTTCTTCATAAATCAGAAGTAAATATGGAATTTATCATTATTGTTGTACTTTGGACTTTGGCATGAGAAGTAGTTGCGATGTCATTATCTTTCATTGCCAAACTAGAAACAATATTAGTTGTTCTATTTACACAGAATAAATTAACAATCAAATATCATTTTTTTAAACAACATAGGATTGAATTAGTAAACAATTGAAAATTGATGATAATATTCAACTTACCATCTGGGGTTTCAACTTGTCATTTGCAAGAAAGGATATGCATTTTTCAAAGTCAAAATCAATGCCACTGTTGTCTTAAATGGGCAACACATGTGCACTTCCATTTAATTTGTTTTTATATCATGTTCTTGCTTTAAGAGTTGCTGCTCCTCTTAGTGTTGCATCAAGTTTTTACCACTGACATCAATTAATTAATGGTTACATATTTATTTATTTTTCTGATAAATTTCTATAAATCTTATAAAAATTAAATAGTTTCTGATAAATTAATTATACATTAGCAGTAGAAAATAAATTAAGAAAAAGGTTCATTTAAATCAAAATTTAACATTTATTTTTGGTTTGTGAAACCATAAATTAGAGCTAAAAATTAGTAAGTTAGATTTGAAATTTTCATATATAAATACAGATACATCACACATATAATGGGAAGAACTATATATATTATTAATTTTTTCTCTTGTAATTGTAGTTAGTCCACTATTGTGCCCAGTGAGTGCGCAAAATATCAATTTCTTTGGTCAACTTATTAGTTATATTTTAGCTCTACTTGATTCAATACAATTATAAAATTTCACGTTTTGCAATATCTGAAAAATAAGTTCAAGGAAAAGGATTTGCAAGAAATTTGAAGAAAATAAGGATTTGTAAGGTATGTTGTGCATTAATGTCCATAATTAATAGACATGTGTTTGTTTTAAAGTTAATTTTCTCTCCATGAAAGTATCTCCCTGCAAAATATAATTCTATTTTATCTCTTTAATAATGCAACTTTTTTTTTTGTTTATTTATTAGGCTTTTCTAAATTGATTTTGAAAAAATCAAATGGACAAGAGTTGGATGAATAAATCTAGATGCAGTGAGGAATATAAAGTAGGACTTGGACAATTTATTGAATTTCATCTTGTGATAGGAAGATATTATGCCCTCTAAAATATTGTGTTAACTAATTTCTGCACACATATGAAGAAACTAGAATGCACTTAATATGTGATGGTTTCATAAAAAGATATACAAAATGGATTTGTCATGGAGAGGACTCTTTTAGTAATGCTTCAACATCATCTATCCCTATGGAAAACACTCATCCTTATAGAATGGAATTTGTTCAGGAACAAACAAACCCACAGAGGTTTGATGACATGGTAAAGTTATTACGTGATGCTATAGGTATACCTAAGCAAGTGAATGATAATATAAGGTTGAATACTAATGATGATATGGATGTCCAATTTGAAGGGACAAATTTGGAACAACCTAGAATGGAAAATACCGTAGAGTCCAATGAATTTTTAAATTTATTAGAAGAAGTTCATAAAGAGGTGTATCCAGGATGTAAGACTTTTTTTTATGTGGTCTTGCATCTTATATATATATCACATGAAATGTTTAAATGGGTGGACAAAAAAATCAGTTAGCATGCTTTTAGAATTTCTGCTTGATCTACTTCCCGAAGGTGCATTATTACCCAAATCTTACTATGAATCCAAAAAGATCATTATGGCATTAGGTTTTAATTATGAAAAGATCCATGCTTCTCAAAATGATTGTATGTTATTTTGGGGTGAAAGATCAAAGGATGAACATTGTCATACATGTGGTTCATCACGATGGGTAATTAACAAGGAGGGAGAACATGCTATAGCGAGCAAGAAACCTACTAAGGTTTTGTGTCATTTTCCTTTAATAACAAGACTACAAAGATTGTTCATTTCAACGAAGACTTCTAATGACATTAGGTGGCATGATGTAGGCCATAAAAAAGATGGAATTCTTAAATATCCTACAGATGGAGAAGCTTGGAAAGCATTTGATGCTAAATTTCCAAAATTTTCATTTGATCCACATAATATTAGACTCGGTCTTACTAGTGATGGTTTTAATCCTTTCATAACAATGAGCACCAATTATAGCACTTGGCCAGTTATGTTAATACCATATAATATTTCACCTTGGACTTATATGAAATAGTCATCCTTTAGTTTATCAATGATCATTCTAGGAGAAAAAAGTCCTAGACATGAAATTGATGTTTATTTGAAGCCTTTGATAGAGGAGTGAAAATTCTTATGGGATGGTGTAAAAACCTTTGATGAAACTACTGAAGAACATTTTAACTTGAGGGCCGCATTAATGTGGACTATTAATAACTTTCCCACCTGTGCTTACTTATTTGGATGGACCACTAAAGGGGAGTTTGCATGTCCTTGTTGTGCTGAGTTCACAAAATCAAGGTGGTTGTACAAAGGTGGGAAATATTGTTATATGGGTCATCATTGATGGCTACCAGAGGGTCATGGATTTAGCTTTGAATAAACATCTTTTTAATGGCACTAAAGAACTAGGTATGGCACCTACACGAGTTAAGGGTTGTGATGTGTTGAAGCAATTACACGACATTCATTTTAAATTAGGGAAATAATCAAAATGTAAACAACATATGAAAGGAAAAAGAAAAGGTCAAATAATAGACGATGATAAAGCTAATAAAGAGGTGATAGATAACATAAATAAGGTACAAAAAATATCCTATGGAACAATGGAAGAAAAAAAGTGCTTTTTTATGTTACCTTATTGGGAGTATAATTTATTGCACCATAATCTTGATGTGATGCATATAAAGAAAAATATGTATGACAATGTGATTGGTACTTTGTTGAATCTTGAGAATAAGTTAAAAGACAATTAGAAGGCTCATCTTGATCTGGTAGATATGGGTATTAGATAAGAACTTCACCTATATTGGATGGAAATGGAAAAAGGCGGTTACCTTTAGCATGTTTTTCTCTAACTCCAAAGGAGAAGGATATTTTCTGTCAAGTTATTACGAATGTCAAAATGCCCAATGGTTATGCCTCTAACATTTCTAGATGTGTATACCTAAAGGAACAGAAAATAACTGGCCTTAAAGTCATGACTGTCACATTCTGATTGAAGACCTCTTTCCTCTAGCATTAAAAGCTTGTAGTCTGTCTAAATAGGTAACTTGAAATGTAATTGAGTTGGTTGCCTTTTTCAAGGCTATATGCTTAAAAGTATTAGACATAAAAGGGCTTGAAAAAATTTAGGAGCGTATTGTTTTGACCTTTTGCCAGATGGAGATGACATTTCTTCCATCCTTTTTCAATATAATGGTTCATTTGATGATTCAATTAGTGGAAGAGGTGAAGCTTGGAGGACTAGTGCAATATAGATGGATGTACTGAGTGCAAAGGTACAAAATTTAGCTTTAAATCTCTATTAAAATTCATTTTCTACTTTTTTTAATCACATTATATATTTTTTAAAATTTATACTTGTCTTAATAGGTCATTTGTTACTTACAAATCATTTGTTAGAAATAAAGCTCACCCTGAAGGGTTAATTGTTGAATGGTATATAGCTACTGAATGTCTAACTTTTTGTTTAAGATACCTTGAAGGGGTTGAGATAAAATTCAATCGACCTTGTGTAATCTTGATCCACCTTCTAATCAAAATGTCAAATATTTATTTACAAGTACTGGTCAAACTATAGGGAAGGTTGACGATGTGGTCCTAAATGATAAATCATTTCTACAAGCACATCGCTATGTTCTATGACATTATGATGAGATAGAAAAATTTCATCAATAAGTTCCTTTTCAATATCATATTAGTTTAACTAGACCTTATGTAATAATTAATTTTAAACTATATTTAAATGCAAAATTAATGCTATGTAGGGAATTCATTGATATTGAGAAGAGAAAATGATGCAGACAATCTCGTTTAGATCAAATTGAGTTAGAGAAACTAATAAACAAAAAGCTTCGTGACTGGTTTCAAAATAAGGTGAGTTTGTCAGATTATGATATGATTGGTATTTTATTCTTATACATTAGTATTTATTAATTATATACTTGGCCAGGTTCTTAGTATAACACGTGATCTAAACATCTCAGTTGAAATTGTGGCCCTTGCTGGAGGCACTAACAAGGTGGCAAGAAGATTTTCTGGATTTATTATCAATGGAATAAGATTTCACACTATATCTAGAAAAGAGCAAAGAAAGACTCAAAACAGTGGTGTGTTTAATAAATCTGAATTAGGAGAAAATTACTTTTGCAAAATAAGAGATATGATTGAACTGAACTATTATGGTAGTTTTAAGGTAGTTTTGTTTAAATGTGACTGGGTTGATGTTTACCATAGTGCAACAATGAAATAAGATGAGTATGGATTTACTTTAGTCAACTTTTCTCGCTTAATATAGATTGGGGAAAATCTAAACGATGATCCATATGTATTTTCTTCTTAAGTTGATCAAGTGTTCTATGTGGAAGACCCAAGAGCTCTAAGTTGGAGTGCAGTTATCAAGGCTAAACCTAGGGACATGTTTGATGTGGGTAGTGAAGAAGCATTAGATGATATCAACTTGGTAATACCCATAAGTAGTGATACTTTAGATGGACAAATGCAGCCTAATTGGGCTCGGATTAATGTAAATGGTGATGACTATTTGTGATTAGGGTTTTTTTTTATGAAATTAATGGAAAATAATTTTATTTTATCATTCTTACAAATGTTCTAGAATTATCTAATAATTTGAAGTTGAGTCGTAGAAGATGTTTGATTTTTTATTGAATCTAATGCTCACATTCTTTAGTAAGTTAATAATTTACTATAATTTTAATTTTAGCACATCTTGATGGAGAAATAGTATTTTTTTTTACTATTACTAATCATATTGATGGTAATATGCAGTGCTTATAATGGATCATAGGTCTCAAAGTTTACGTGGTTTAAGAATTGTGACAAATAATTCTCAATCTGAAGCATCTATTCAATAAGTGAACAACCAAAGTGGAACTCAGTAATCTTTAAATTTAGAAGCTGAACTAGAAATGCCTTGATTTGCTAACAATGAATACAGTGAGATGATTGGTAGTATTTGCTTTTTCATATTTTGAGCTCATGTTCACATTTTTATAATTATGTCTTTTATGTTATTTTTATGTAGATAATGTTGGAAGATGTTACAAGAAGCGAGGAAGAACAACAACGACTGTAATATGGAATATGGAAAAGGATGAAAAGATATTTGTTGAAGTTAATGAATTTGGGGTTCCTTGTTCCAAAGAGGGTGCGACAGTTGGATCTTTTCTTGGAACCATTGTAGTGAATGGCAAATATGCACCTTTAGATATGCCTAAATGGGACAGTAAAGATTTTAAGTCATTTTGTGAAGATATCTTAATTGTGGTATAGGTATATATATAATTTTATTTCTCTTTATTTATTTTTGATAATGAATAATATTATTTATATTTTATTCAATTTTTTTGTCTTTGAAAGGAGAAATTTTTATTTACTCTTGAAACAAAAAGTTCGGTTCTACAATCGGTAGCTAAAAAATGGCATGACTACAAATTTGATTTAATATCGCAACACTATAGCCTTAACAAACCTAAAGAACAAGTTCAAGCAAATGTGCCAAATAGAGTTGAAAGCACTCAATGGCGTATTTTGGTCAATGGATGGTATTATGAGCAAATTAGGTTAGAATTTGACCATTTCTATTTTTATACCATTATTATATTATTTCAAGTCAACATTTATATTTTTATGTGTCGAAACTGAGTGGAATAAATACTGCTAATGCAAAAAAGAAGAAAAATGCACAAACCAGTGGAAGAAAAAGCTATGCAAGGCTTAGAAAAGAAATGGTAATTATTTTTTATATTGTATTATTGTTAGTCAAACATATAATTTTTGGTTAGTTATTAAAGAATCAGTAAATATAGGACAAGGCAAATGGATAAACTCCAAATTGTCTCACATTTTTTGAGGCAACGCACAAGAAGAAGAATGGCACATATGTTGATGAAAATGTTGAGGAACTAATGGTATTAGCTTTTTGATAATCATTTAAACTTAATTTCACAATGCTATGTTGTTTGTCTTTTAATTGATATATTTTTTTGGCTTATTAAGTGCTTCCATATGAGTAAAGTTAATATAGCCATTGAAATTGTGCAAGTGAGAATGTCAATTTCTCTACTTGATGTTACTTATATATTTAATTGCTATTTTGTTAATAAGTTGAGTAGCATTTATAATTATTATGACTTTCTATAATATTGCTTCACTTTTTTTTATTCTATAGAATTTGCTGTGTTTTTTTAACGTCATATTGTTAACTACTGTTATCCCAACGTGTTATAGACTTTTAGGATAGAGCAAAACTTCTTCAAGTTGAGCGCAGCGAAAGCTCTAACACAAATTTTGTGGAACTAAATGAACAAATCTTTCAAGAATTAATGGATCCAGAGCACAATGGTCGAGTACATGGTATGGGTTTAGGATCTACTCCTACAAAGTTTTATGGATTGACTTCATATAATGTAGGACAAAGATGGGAAAATACTATCAATGCAAGCCAAGCAGAGGAAGTGAAAGTGCTTAAGGAACAGCTGCAAACTATGACAACTAAATACAATGAAATGTTTGGAATAGTGGATGCTTTAACTAGGTTTATGAATAAGCAGTTCCCTGGACAACAATGGATGCCCACAGGAGGAGCACATAATTCTTAAGTATTATTTTATGTTAGATATTTTATAGTATTTCATCATAAAATCTAATTTCAAAGTCTAGTTTCTATAATAATTAAAATGAAAAGATTATAATAATTAAGAAACTAATTTATCATATCTATTGTTTGATTTTGTTAACAGGTTGGTGATCATGGTAGCCATCAATTTGTCTCGTCTCCTAACAATCATTCTTCTAATTCAAGCTGTGATTTTCATATTCATTAGTTTTCATATTTCTATATATTCATTAGACATGCTAAGTGACCTTGGTTTTGGATTTTTCTATTACTATTGTTATTTAGGATTTTTTTTTATTATCATTGTGATTTAGGATTTTCAATATTGTTGTTTCATTGAATATTTGTTGGTAGCCTCAAATTTATTACTTAAAATGAAATGACTAGCATTTTTTTTTTCAATATTGTTTTTCTTATATTATTAGTTTGGTATATACAATATGAAAATACTGATTAAATAGTAAATTAAGGATTAGTCAATAATTTATACAAATATGTGACATTTAAAAATTATTTAAAACAAGTATTAGTAATTAGGAGAGGCTTTTGGAAAACCATCCATATATACAAATAAATTTCAATTTTTTTTGCAAAATATTAAATTTAACTTTTGGGTATTTTAAACCACCCCGTATAATGCCTCTATCTAATATTAATATTGATAGTTTTGGGGCGGTGATAAATGCCTCCATGTTAAATTCTTAACAAATTATTTTAGTGCCTAAAATTTGTTGCCAAAATATTAGGGCCGGTTAAAACCGCCCCTACCAAATTGTCATTAACATATGCAGCAAGTTTAAATGAATTATAGGGGCGGTTTGAACTGCATCCAAAAAATTCATTGCAGCATTTATAAGCGCTATTACGTGACCGCCTTTACAAGAAGACATACCCCAACGGTCATTAGAACCGCCCCTACACTGTAGTGATGCCGTGATAAATGATGGTGTTGGGGCGGTTTGATGAACTGCCATAAGTAGCTACAGGGGTGGTTAAAACTGCCCCTAGAGTCTAATTAAACTGCCCCCAAAGACGAGTACTGTCGTAGTATTATATTTATTCTTTCTTATCTTTGTTAATCTGCGTGAAAGCATCCCTCGCACCTTTTGTTCCATCTCTATTATCTATCTGTTATTAACTAAGGATGCAGTACCAAAATGCTATTCATAAAGTATTATTCAATATTCAAACATATTCATCAGGTATTATTCAATATTCAAACATATTCATCAGGGATGTACGTTGATTGCTTACCACTGCTCCAAAATACTTGCCCTGAAAAGAATCGAAGAAAACGGCTTTACAAACCGGAACAAAAAGTGTATAAGAGCTACAAAAGGAGTCATAAACAAAATCTACAACTTTGTTTTCAATTATGCATTCATTTATTTTATTTGTTTGGTAAGCAAGTTCATGTCTCCTTAATTATTATGGGTTTTCTTCCTATTTTTCTTCTTCTTCTTGTTTTTATTTTCACATTACTATTTCACTGCTTTCTGATAGTCCATTTTCTGGACAATTTTTTCACATGTTCATTTAAGCCAGTCCGTTGGATTTTCTATTTTACTTGTTTATTTTGCTTAAGGTACGTGGTTTAGTTATGACTGCCTTCCTGGATTATAGTCTCCTTTTCATTAACTAATATTCACATAGCATCATTTCACCCATACTTCCTTTCTTTAACACGTAGGAAATACATTCTCAAAACACATAGTTCATATATGAATTGCAAACCATACATTCTCACCATATATGGTTCATTAGGTGGTCAAAGAATGTATTTCATATATGGTGAGTGTTTGCAATTCACAAACTTACATGGAACTAATCAACACAGCAACAATTAGAACAAGCACATTTCCCCCTGTATATCCCTTTTCTAGTATCGTCTTTCCACCAAACCATATTGCCAAAGCATAAGTACAGAACATGACCAACATGAGCACTCCATTACCAAGTCCAGTAGCGATGCCCTCATGGACACCTGAACGGTATGCAGTAACAGGAAACTTGTAATTATTATTGGCTTGCTTCTCTATAGTAAAAGATGCAACCTGTAGGTTAAAAGTAATGAAAGAAAATGAGCATGCACTTACTAAGGCTATCTTCTATGCACGTATCTTATACTAGTTATGTAAGCTTACAATTCTAATTGAGCCAAGAGTCTGCTCAACTACAGTTGATGCTTTTGCATAAGCATTTTGTCCATGGGATAACATCTTAGATATTGTGAGAGACATGGCTACACCAGCTGCCACTAGCAGGGGAATAGAGCATAACATGACCAAGGTAAGTAACCACCCTTTGATAAATGCACTAACAAATCCTCCCATGAATATCGATACGAGCTGTACAAATTTCTTAACCTGCATTTTATTTGACAATTGAAAATGTTTCAAACCTAATACTTTTTAGCTTAGATAAAAATTTTAGTTACTCCAACACTATTTTTCACCTTCTCTCTCAAGCATCTTTTATAAGGACAGTGTCACCTGACATTCTACCAATGACTTCTCTAGCGTTTGTTTCCTTGTCAAAGAAAGCAATCTCTTGTCTCAATATGGTTTTCAAATATAAACCCCTTATCCTTGTAGCCTATCTCTCTCTTGTGACCATCCAATAGGCCACCTCTGCAAAAATCAAACAGAGATTTTCAATTCACATGACATTCTTGATGAATTACATTCTGTGTACATAAAGTAATATCTTCTCAATTGATTAAAATGAAAACAATCATACAAGAACTACCAAGTAAAAAGTGTGTCCACTTTCATCTTTTTACCTCTAGAAAGCTATACTATAAAGTTTTTTTTTTTTCAGATTAACTGAAACTCAAAAATTATGGTGAAGATGATTACCTTCGAAACTACATCGACCACAACTTGGCTCTGGGTTTCGCCAAAGGCATCAATAACGTCCCCAAGGATAGCTATCATGAGAGGCATTGATGAGCCATTCCCAATAGCAGCAATTGTGCCAATAATCATCAAAATGACATCTTTAGAATCTGCAAATGAGAGGAGCTTGTAAAATGGAATTGATTTAACTTTTTCATCTCCTTTGCTCTTCTCCAACTCTTGTGGCTGCCCATTTTTGCTTAACTCTATCTGTTTCTTCTCTTCATTGGTATCAGCAAAGCCATTCTCTTTGACCATTGAGACAATCTCAAGATAACTCCGATTATTAATAGCTCAAATGTGCAAAAGTTAAAAGTGTGTCCACCTTCATCTTTTTACCTCTAAAAAGCTGTACTATAAAGTTTTTTTTTTTTGTAGATTAACTGAAACTCAAAGATTGTGGTGAAGATGATTACCTTTGAAACTACATCGACCACATCTGACTCTGGGTTTCACCAAAGGCATCAATAACGTCCCCAAGGATAATTGTCATGAGTATCATAGATGAGCCATTCCCAATAGCAGCAGTTGTGCCAATAATCATCAAAATGACATCTTTGGAATCTGCAAATGAGAAGAGCTTGTAAAATGGAACTGATTTAACTTTTTCATCTCCATTGCTCTTCTCTGACTCTTGTGGCTGCACATTTTTGCTCAACTCCATTGATATGTTTATTATTTAAGTATTTTAGAGTTGAACTTTAATAAATTCTAAATAAGGAATAAATTAATTTAAGTAATTTTTGGGTTTAATGAGGAGATTTTTATGAATTAGTATTTAATTAGGATTATTATTATTTATTGTATGAATTAGCAAAGTCTTATTTAAGTTTTAATTAGTTTTTGTGATTTATGTCCAGTGGGCCATAGAATGCAAAGGAGTGGACATATTTTTACATGACACGGCATGCACATGTTATGTGATAAAGCAAAAAAAGTGGAAAGCCATGACCAAGCCATGCGTGAGCCATGAAGAAGCCATCTGCACTTAATGTCAACAAAAGCAATGTCACGGCATGCACATGCCGTGTGAGTGAAGGATTCTGATCCAAAATGAAGCAGCACGACTAATGAACTTGCCCGTGCTAGATGCCATGTTGTACACTGAGTAAATTCACAGTTTTATCTGAATAAAGCATGGTCGTGTCTTAAAATCATGTCACGAAGGCAAAAATTTTCATTGTTTGAAAATAAGAAGGAATTAAAAGTCAGAAGGGATTCTTTTCATATCCTAGCACTATATATGTAATGAATAATTTCTTAGAGAGGGGAACAGAGATTAGAAGGCAACTAGACACAAATCGCAAAAGATGAAGAGCTTATTTTTATTCTTTTTTCCATTTTTCATCATCTTATTTTTTTATTTTGATTATAGATTTCATCATAGCCATGGGTGGCTAAGTTTTCTTGTAGAGTCTTGGTTAGGAGTAGTTATTCCATGACATGATTTGAATATAAGTTTTTATTTTTAATTTGAATTTCAGTTAATTCTTAGTGTTGCAATATTTATCTTGTTATCATTTTAGGCCTACTTAATTGCATATTTATGGATGAATTTGCCAACGAGAGTTAGGGGAATTCATTAGCTTAATACACTTAGAACTTAGATCACTCGACCATGAGTGTAGGTGAGCTCTTTGGGGAACCATGACAATAGGCAGAGGTCTACGATGGTAAACTAATACTTGTTAGGGAACTTAATGAGTTTTAATTAACTTCTTAATCATGAGAGTAGGTTAAAATTTAATCTCAACATATTAATTGAACTCGAGAGAGTCTTTAGGTATTTTATAACAATTACTCTTAACTGAAATTAATGTCTTTTATTTTTTAATGTGTTCATAATTAGATTGGAATAGTGAAACTAAACTTAGGCTCTGCTTTTACAAATATTTGATTTTAATTTTAATTATATTTTAATTTTTAAAATTTTTAAATATTACTGAATTTTTCAATTTACTAGTTGAGATTATAGGTAAAAATTGTTAGTAGTCAATATACAATCTCTAAGGGAATGATATCTTTTTACTACAACCATAATCATGCGCTTGTGGGTTTAAAACGCAATAAGTTTTTGGCGTCGTTGCCGGGGACTAGCAATATTGATATTAATTTAATTTTTACTTTCTTAGACTAGTATTCTTTCTTTAATTTTAGTTTAATTTGCTAATTGATTTTTCAGGTAACTTTTGCTAGTTTATAAACAATTAATCCAAGAGGATGAACTTATAAAAGATCAACCCTGAAACTGAGAAAAAGTGCAAACAATATTGAAAGGAAAAGCATGAAAAAGACAAGCAAAAGATGGCTAAAGATCAAGCACCACCACCACTAGGTAAGAAATGTGCTCTTCAAGAGTACACAATGCCTAATCCATGAGATACCCATAACAGTATTGTCAGGCCAACTATCGACACCAACACATTTGAGATTAAACCTGTAATAATCTAGATGATCTCACAATTCTAGTTTGGAGGTCTCCCAAATGAGGATCCTAATGCTCACCTAGCCCAATTCTTAGAGATATGTGACACATTCAAGATGAACAGGGTTAGTCCTGATGCAATAAAGCTTAGATTATTCCCATTCTCTCAAAGGGATAAGGCTAAGCTATGGCTACACTCCTTAGCATCATAGTCAATCACATCATGGGATACGCTATCAAGGACATTCTTGGGCAAATATTTTCCACCAGGTAAGACAACGAAATTCATGCAAGAGATTACAAGTTTCACTCAACATCATGGTGAATCCTTATATGAAGCATGAGAGCAGTTTAAAGATTTGCAATGTTAATGTCCTCATCATGGAGTTCCATAATGGTTGCTCATTCAAACCTTTTATCAAGGCCTAACAAAGCTAATAAGGATCACTATTGATGCAACTGCCTAAGGCTCATTAATGAATAAGATGCTTAAGGATGCCTATAATCTTCTTGAGACCATGGCATCCAATAACTATTAATGGCATGGCAAGAGAGGTGCATTAAATAAAGTTACAAGAATGCATTAAGTAGATAGTTGGAATCTCCTTAATGCAAATATCGATTTGCTTACTAAGAAGTTAGAGGCATCCACTAAAGTCTCTAATCCTATGGCTGTCTATTCCTATATGCATTGTGGAGGAGGAAATTCAATCATAGAGTGTCAAGGAGTTTTTTCTCAGGATCCCTTTATTAAGCAATTAATGCACTCAATAATTTCTAAAGGAATCAAGGCAATACCTACTTGAACATATACAATCTAGGTTAGTTCAACCATCCTAATTTTTTATGGTTAAATCAGGGGGGAGCACCTAACACTAACCAAGGATTTAAATAGCCACCCCCAGGTTTCCAACATAATAATACATTCCATCAATAATAAGAAAGCAATCCTAATGTAGAAAGCATGATGGAGAAATTCTTAAAGGACCAAGAGAAGCAAAAGGAAGCCATAAAGAATCTAACTTCTCAAATGAGCCAGCAAGCTCATAATAAGATATTAGAAAATCAAATTGTATCCCAAGCCTCAAGCTCAAGATAAAGTGGCATGTTGCCTAGTCAACTAGAGCACCTTAGAGAACAAGTAAAGGCAGTAATGCTTAGAAGTGGAAAGAAATTGCCTGAGGTTGAGACCAAAAGGCAAGACAAAGTGATTGATCAAGACACTTATATGGAAAACCCAAAAATCAAGGTCACTGAAGAAAAGAAGGAAGAGAAAAATGAGACACCTCTCAAGATTCAATCGATGCCTTTCCCTCAAAGGAAAAAAATATCCAAATTGGATAAGAAATTTAAAAAGTTCATGAAGTCATTCCAACAACTCAAGCTCAATATACCTCTTTTGGATATCATCACCACCTTTCCTGCCTACTACAAATTTCTTAAGGATATCATATCACATAAATGAAGTGGGAAGAACATGAGACCATTCCCATCAATGAGGAGTGTAGTGCTGTAATTCAGAATAAGCTTCCAAAAAAGCTTAAGGATCTAGGGAGTATCACCATTCCTTGCACCATTGGGAATGAATTTATTAGTAAGTCTTTATGTGATTTAGGTGCAAGCATAAGCATAATACCTTTGTATTTTTGCAGGCGACTAAATATTGGTGAACCCAACCAACAATAGTGTCATTACAACTTGTGGATAGGTCCATTATCTATCATTATGGAATTCTTAAAGATGTACCCATCAAGGTTGGAGATTACTATGTGCTAGACAATTTCTTCATTCTTGATATGGAAGAAGACAGTCAAATTCCCATAATTTTAGGGCATCCTTTCCTTGCCACCACTAGTGCAATCATAGATGTCAAGAGAGGTAAAATCTTGCTTGAAATTAGAGATGAAAAAGTGGAGTTTGACATTTTCAAGATGGCAAAGCAAACCCTAACATGGGATCATGTTTTTATGTGCATGCAATAAAGAGTTGTGTGCAAGGAATCTGTGTATAGTTCATCATTTGATGATTTTATGGATTATTTTTCTGTGTATAGTTCATCATTTGATGCATGTTTGGATTAACCTTTCTAAAGTATTATGACACTATGAGGAGACTAATTTAGTACTAAATTGGAAGAAGTGTCATTTTATAGTGACCAAAGGAGTAGTGCTTGGACATATTGTGTCTAAGAATGGAATTGAAGTTGATAAAGCCAATATTAAAGTAATAGAAAGACTTCCTCCTACCTCAGTCAAAGGATTAAGAAGTTTCCTTGGCCAAGCTGGATTTTATCATTAATTCATTAAGGATTTTTCCAAAATTGAAAAACCTTTAACTAATTTGCTTACTAAGGATGGCCCTTTCAAATTTGACAATACATGTCATGATGCTTTTCATAGGTTGAAGGGGGCTTTGATCATAGCACCTACGTTGCAACCTCCGCATTGGAGCCTTCCATTTGAAATTATGTGTGATTCAAGTGACTATATTGTTGGGGCTGTATTGGGACAAAGAAAAGAGAAACAGGCCTATGCCATCTACTACATTCATCACACTCTAGATGAAGCTCAAATCAACTATGCAACATTTGAAAAGGAACTCTTAGCAGTGGTGCATGCAATGGACAAATTTTGTTCTTATTTGGTTGGAAGCAAGGTAATTGTTTACACTGATCATTTAGCCCTAAAATACCTCATAGCAAAGAAGGATGCCAAGCAGAGGCTCATTCATTGTATCCTTTTATTACAAGAATTTGATTTGGAGATACGAGATCACAAAGGGATAGAAAATTTAGTAGTAAATCACCTGTCTCACCTTGAACACACTTCAAATTTAGATCCCTCCCTATTTTTGATGAACTTCCAGGTGAATAAATCATGAAAATTCAAAAAGGTGATCCTTAATATACTGCCTTTGTCAATTACTTAGCATTTGGAGTTCTCCTTCTTGATTTAGACTACCACCAGAAGAAGAAATTCTTTTAGGATGTTAAACACTATTTTTAGGATGAGCCCTCCCTTTATAAAAGGTATGGAGATGGGGTTAACAAGGAGGTGCATTCTAGCTAAAGAAGTATTAGATGTTTTCACTCATTGTCATTCTCTTAAGTGTAGGGGACATACAAGTTCAACTAAGACAGCTGCTAAGGTGCTCCAAAGTGGCTTCTTTTGGCCTTCTCTTTTTAGAGATGTAAGAGAGTTTATGCTTAAGTGTGATCATTGTTAAAGAACAAGGAACATAGGTTGTTATAATGAAATGCCACTCACAAACATCATGGACATTAAGCCTTTTGATATATAATGGATCGACTTTATGGGACCATTCCTGAGCTCCTTTAGAAACAAATACATCTTGGTTGGAGTTGATTATATTTTTAAGTGGGTAAAAGTAATTTCCTCACTGACCAATTGGCAAAGTGGTCACCAAGTTCCTTTGTAGAAATATTTTCACTCGTTTTGGGACTCCACGAGCTATCTTTAGTGATGGCAATTCTCACTTCTACAATTGCCAATTTGAGAACCTTCTTCTAAAATATAGAGTGAAACACAAAGTGGCCACACCCTACCATCCCTAAACTAGTAGACAAGTGGAAATCTTAAACAAAGAGTTGAAAAATATACTAGAGAAAATAGTTAATGCCTCAAGGAAGGATTGGTCTATTCGGTTGGATGATGCACTATAGGCATACCAAACTGCTTTTAAAACTCCAATTGGGACTTCACTATTTCAGTTGGTCTTTGAGAAATCATGTCATCTCCCAGTTGAGTTAGAACATAAAGAATTTTGGGCTACAAGGTTTCTAAATTTTGATTTAGCAAAGCTTGGTGGAAAAAGGCTCCTTTAGTTGAATGAACTTGAAGAGTTTCGCATTGACGCCTATGAGAATGCTAAAATCTACAAGGAAAGAACCAAGAAGTGGCATGATTAACATTTACAGAAGAATGAGTTTTAAGAAAAAGATTTGGTGTTGTTATTCAACTTTAGAGTTAAGCTATTCCTAAGGAAACTCAAGTCTCAATGGTCTGGACCTTTTAAAATCAAGCAAGTCTTCCTTCATGGAGTATTAGAGCTTTTTAATAAGGCAAATGAAACCTTTAAAGTTAATGGGCAATGCCTTAAGCCCTACTTTGTGGAGGAAGCTTGCTTAAAAAGTGTCTCTTATACACTATTAGATCTAGCTTGAGTTCATCATAGAATGGTTGAGCTAAAGACCTTAAAAATGCACTAATTGGGAGGTAACCCAATCAATTTTTTCCTTTTTATTCTCATTTTGCTTTAGTTTTTCTTCCCTTTTATGTTTTTAATTTATTTAATTTCTCTATAAATCAAGAATTCAATCATCACAAAGAGCTACCACTTCAAGGAGCAAGTTTGCATGGTCATACAAGGAATTGCATGGCCGTGTAGCATGCCATGTTTAGGTGCGTAACTTTAACTTAAAATAGATAAATTTTTATGCACACTACATGACATGTTGACATGACATTTTCACAACGTGTCTTAAAACTCCACAAGACACAAAATGCATCACAGCTTCATCACACGACATTATTTTGCCATGTCAATCTTCAAAATCACGCTCAGCATAATATTATCACATGGCATCGCTATGCCATGTCAAATATTGAGCACTCACACGACATCCAAAATGCTGTGTCGCTACACCAAGGATGTCGTGTCACACTCCAATGCCAAGCATGACATGTAAAGCACGACATGAAGCCGTGCTAATACCCTAACATAGAATGCTAAGCACAACATCCATGACATGGCACCATGCTGTGTTATAACACCCTGACATAGTATCAATAACATGGCACCATACTGTGTCATAACACCCTAACAAAGTATGGACATGTTGTGTTATCCTCTTCCCATGCTGTGTCACACATCCATAATTCTTCTAGTAAGTGACACAATATGGAAACACGATATGCATGCTATATCAATCCCTAGACAACACAATCTCTAAGCATGGTATATAAGCCCGTGCCATTCACTTCCCTATGTCACATTACCCAACACGATTTTCCCAAACCATGTTCTAAACCCTCTATATAAACACCTACTTCTCTAAGCCTAGCCCCATGCTAATTTTTTTTCGTTTGCCATTGTCTTTCTCCTACACCGTTCTCTTTTAAAATTTTCTGCCTTGTCTCCATTTCTTTAACTTGATCACCCACTCTTCTTCCCTATTTCTTCCTTCTAAACACTACACTTTTTGTTTTCCTTTTCACTCTCTACATTGTCTATATATAGGGAAATCTAAAAATCCATGAAGGCACCATCATCATCTAAGAAGCAAACTCATACCACATCTTCCTTTCCACCAATCTCGCCCTTCTCGAATGAGTGGGACACCACCCATTGCTCCACTCCTTCATGCCATGATCAGGGGAGCCAATCTGGTATGTCTTACCCCCTTCTTTATTTCACCAATCCTTATTTTAAAAAGGTATGTGCTACTATGTTTCCCCTTCCTGTCCACCCTTCCTGTCACATTATATTAGGGGATCTTGCTACTATAGGTTTGAGTTAATCTATATTATGCATGATTGATAAATCTAGGTGTGAATATTTTGTGAGAATTGAGGAGCCTATTTTTCACGAGTTATTCTTGGAGATTTTATCCACTTTCTTATAAAAACTCTAGTAACCTTGTTGATTTTAATAAGAAAAATACAATGCTATTTTAGTTAGTGGCAAACAATTCTGTTTTTCTTTAAATAAATTTGCTATGCACTATGGTTATTATGATGCTGTGTATATCACTAGTGGTGCGCTTGATAATGCATAATCTTTCCTTAAACCCATAGATTATCATAAGTTTTAGAGAGAGATTATACATGAAGGCACTACCCAATAAACCTATAACCTTAGAGTTAGCAAGAGCACTAATATAGCCCATTCTGAATTGCGATACTTGCAGAGCCTTATAGCTAGCACTATTTATAGTCGGAGGGAGAGTACTGGGTGTGTCATACTTAGAGATTTATTTTATCTCTAATGTTTTATTAAGGGTATAGTGCCTCCTTTGGGATGTGGTTTTTCTTTCTATATGGATAGTATGTCGAAAAAAATTAAGCGAGATTTATGTAGGTGTTCGTATATCACTAGGCTTGCTAAGAATCTACAGGTTTTTAACTCCCTTACCAACTTGACCCCACTTTGTACCACACTGCCTTTTAATATCACTATTATGAAAAAGATTAAGGTGGTCACAACTAGGGATGGTTGATATGTGCTGATTCATAATCCTATTGAGTTTGGCATCGATGAGCCACTACAAACTCGTACCTGTACACCTCCACCACCACCAGCTTCTCAGACTGCCGGACCCTCCTCGTCTTCCTATCCTCTACATTTTGAGGCTACTCTTCAGCATCATATAAAGCTTCTGCACTGGGTGGTTGACGGTCTCTCGAGCTTGTGTCAAGTTTAGGCATACCTCTTCCCCCATAACCTATTTTTCCTGGTTCTACCTTCGTTGTTGCTACTAATGAAATTCCTGATAACACTAATCCACTAGATGACACTGGAGTTGCACCCGATGATTATGCTCCTATGGATGATTAACTTTCCTTTTTAGTTTATAATTATGTTTTATGTTTAATGCTTTTCTTCTTTTTCAGTTAGATATTATATGTTGTTTTATTGTTTTAGCTTTCTGTTTCTCTTATGTTAGTTTCCAACTTAAGCTATTGTAAGCACCCAATTTCAGGATGCAATTGTGCACAATTATGATGTAAGCCCCTATGATGAAATTCATTCAAAAATTAAATTTGGTTGTTGATTTTCTGGACTTTAAGGACTAAATTATAACATTTTTTAGGATTTGATTGCAAATAAGTCATTTTTTTCAAGGGTCTTTTGGTAATACATATATATATATATATATATATATATATATATATATATATATATATATATATATATATATATATATATATATATATATTAGGATCGACACTGGTGTAATGCCGACTGACATTACACAATGCCGACTGGCATTACACAATGCTGGTCGGCATTGCACAGTACCGATACACAATAATTCTATTTTTTGATTTTTTTGCATATTTTTTCCTTATTTTTATTGATTTTTTCAGTGTTTTGATTGGTTAAAAATTCAAATTTTATCTAATAAGGTTTTTAAAAAAAAGAAACGCATAATATATATATTTTTTGAAATAAAAACAAACACTATCTGATATGATTAGATAGGTCTGTTCCTCCTTTAGAGGAAGTTCAGCATGTGCAGACTTGTCATTTAAAAGCAGAGTCTGTATGCGTGTGAAAGGAGGTTTTTTGTTGGCTGGAGGATTTTTTACAGATGGAAAAAAAAGCTTTGATTTCTTCTATTCTTTAAAAAAAACCCTAATTTTTGTAGTTCATTTGAGGAAGATGATACAAACAATTTTTAGTCTTAGTCCATAATCAAATCAACACTAAGTCGATTTCAATGGTGAAAATCCTAATCTGAGGGGCTGAAAAAGGGCATATGCACAACATTCATTTTTTTCTTTCTTCTCTTCTTTGATTTTTATTCATTTCGTTAATTATTTTATTATTTAATTTCACTACTAATTTGATTATTTTTTTTATTTTGATGTCTGTATGTGGATTGAGGAAGAGGAAACCACCTGTGTTTAATTGAATAGAAGATCCATGGAATGCCATGGATGAACCTGTACTGTTTTAATAATAGTTCTTAGGATTTTAATTTTTGTTCTGCATTTTTGTATCCTGTGTAATTTATTTTAATTTTTGGGTGTATAATTGTTTAATTTTAATTTTGTACATAGTTTGTAATAGGCCCTAGTAGTGGGAATAGTGAAAGATTTAAATTTCTGTATTTTAAAATTGATTAGTAATTAGGTTCAATTGGGTAAAAAAATCAATTAAAATTAATGGTGGCAGTAGTTTAAATTAGGGTTCGCATGTAATTAATTTAGGGTTTTTTTTTAGAAAATCACTGTAATGTTTGTTTGATCTATTTTTTGTGTTTTATTTATTTTGGGCTTGTTTTTTTTTTTTTATGTTTTTATGTTTTTTTGGGCCCCAAGCCCACGTTTAGGTCTAACCCATTTAATAAATAGGCTTACAAAATGATTTAAGTTTTTTTAAATAATTAAAATCAACTGAGGCCCATTAGGTTAATTAAAATTGTTTAGACTTAGCTCAACCCATTTAATTGCATTTCTTTTAAAATAAATAGACATAGGCCCAAATTTCACTTAAAATAAACCAAGTTAGACTTAGGCCCACTATCACTTAAAATAAAACCAAGTTAGACTTAGGCCTACTAATTTAATTTTTTTCTTTAAAATTGAATAGACTTAAGCTCATATCTTAAAAAGATTAAAAAATAGATTTGGGCTCATTAATTAATAAAATGTAGGCCCACTTTTAGTCAATTTCATTTGTAAATAAAATGTAGATTTAGCTAACTTTTTTTTTAGTAAAATTAACATAGTTAAGACTTAGGGACAACGTGATCTTGAGTGTATTTTTACTTGTAATTTTATTGACTTGTTGTCTTTTTGGGTAGATGGATGTTAATTAGGGTTTGATAAAATTGCATGTAATTAGAGAATGAAATAATCATTTATAAAATTATTCTAAATGAACACGAGACTAAGAGAAGTTAGTATTCCGTATCCAGAATCTCCTAGTTGTGGTGCTAATTTTCTTTTAGAGAATCGAGTACCACCAATCAAATTGTCCCAATTATTACCTTGGGTGGTGACTCCTTATCTCCACACCATGTATTTGTGACAGTGGTTAGTGTGTTCTCTAAGGCCCTAAGTCTAAACAGTGTCATGGTTGCTAAAATCTTGGACATAGCGCTAAACCCCCGCCGTCTATAGGTATCTTTCGAACACATGCAAAATTTCAGGGTAGTACCCTTTCTCCTATTTTTGGTTCTTATCTTTTATATTTTTAATTTTCATTGAGGACAATGCCATGGATAGTATAGGGGGTGCTTTGATTGATTCATTTGATGCTTTGATTAATTTATTTCAGTTTTTATCTTTAAAGTTGTAAAAAAAATTATAAAATTATTTAGGGCTTATTAATTTTCAACTCGTTCTCCCTTATTAATGATTTTATTGTCCTAACTTTTTTTAAAATTTGCTTTCGATGCTTTATCACACTTAGGTATATATTAGTTTATAAGCGTGTCTCTTGGATGGATTATCGAAATGTTGGATGTTTTATTACTTAAGATAATTATACATATCCATTATGTATGAAGAATTTAGTTCTTATAGTCTAATCATGATCCTGGTGATTGAAATTGTGCACGATTTTAGGAAAGATTACATTTCAAATTTCTTGCAAAAAAAAAAACTCTCTTATTCTTTAAGTAGGAGCAATATATATATATTTAAATCTTTATATGCTTTGAATCTACTCCAATGCCTTGACTAGGGTATGAGTATCCATAGGAAACACTCAACGGTATCCATGCTTAGTAAAACGGGAATGGCGGGGGGATCACTTATAGTGAAAAGCTTTGAATGGAGAAAAAAAATAAAAATTGTGAAATGGAGCATAAAAACACATTCATAACTATAAAAAAAATGTTATAGCCCTTAATGTTTTCTTTTCTAGATTTATGCTCTTTTGATTTCAAAAGGTTGTGTGCTTAGATTTAATTAGTAAATTATTCATATATATTGTGTTTGTGTCTAATTATCTTATTTAGTAAACATGTTTTAATCTCGGCGTTATCAAGATTTCATATTTTAGAAGTTGTATATCCTTAGTTGTGATTTGAGCTTAATAATTTCAAAATTTGGTTTTTGCTTGAGGACAAGCAAAGCTTTAGTATGAGAGAATTTGATATGTTTATTATTTAAGTATTTTCGAGTTGAATTTTAATAAATTCTAAATAAGGAATAAATAAATTTAAATAATTTTTGGGTTTAATTAGGAGATTTTCATTAATTAGTATTTAATTAGGATTATTATTATTTATTATATGAATTGGCAAAGTTTTATTTAAGTTTTAATTAGTTTTTGTGATTTATGTCCAGTGGGCCTCGGAATGCAAAGGAGTTGACATACTTTTATATGAAATGACATGCACATGCTGTGTGATTGAGCAAGAAAAGGGGAAAGCCATAACCAAGCCATGCATGAGCCATGAAGAAGCCATTTGCACTTAATGTCAATAAGAGCAATGTTACAGCATGCACATGCTGTGTGAGTGAAGGAACCCAAAATGAAGGCACAACTAATGTTTACCCGTGCTAGATGTCATGCTATATGCTGAGTAAATTTGTAGTTTTATCTAAATAAAGCATGACCATGTCTTAAAACCGTGTCATGAAGGAAAAAGTTTTCCTAGTTTTGAAAATAAGAAGGAATTTAAAGTTAGAAAGGATTCTTTTCATACCCTAGCACTATATATGGAATGAAAACTTTCTTAGAGAGGGGGACGGAGATTAGAAGGCATCTACACATAAATTGTAAAAGAAGGAGAGCTTATTTTTTTTTCTCTTTTCCATTTTTCATCTTCTTATTTTTAATTTTGATTATGGCTTTCATCATAGCCATGCACAACTAATTTTTCTTTTAGAGTCTTGGTTAGGAGTAGCTATTCTGTGACATGATTTGAACATAAGTTTTTATTTTTAATTTGAATTTCTGTAAATTCTTTGTCTTGTAATATTTATCTTGTTATCATTTTAGACTTATTTGATTACATGTTTATGGATGAATTTGCTAGTGAGAGTTAGGGGAATTCATTAGCTTAAGACACTTAGAACTTAGATCACTCGACCATGAGAGTAGGCGAGCTCTTTGGGGAACCATAACAGTAGGCATAACAGTAGGCGGAGGTCTATAGTGGTAAACCAATAATTGTTAGGGAACTTAATGAGTTTTGATTAACTTTTTAATCATGAGAGTATGTTAAACTTTAGTCTCAACATTCTTAATTGAATTCAAAAGAGTCTTTAGGTATTTTAGAATAATTACCCTTAACTAAAAAATCAATGTCTTTTGTTTATTGGATTGAAATAGTGAAACTAAACTTAGGCTATGTTTTTACTAATATTTGATTTTACTTTTAATTATATTTCTGTTATTTAAAATTTTAAGTCTTGCTAAATTATTCAATTTACTAGCTGAGATCATAGGTAAAAATTATTAATAATCAATATACAGTTTCTGAGGGAACAATATCTTTTTACTACAACCACAATCGTGCGCTTGCAGGTTTAAAATGCAACATCCATCTATTTCTCCTCTTTATGGCCTTTTGATGTGCTGGCTTCATGGGTGTCACTTATCCGCAAGGCCATTCTCTTTGTCCATAAAGGCAATCTCAAGATAACTCTGATTATCAATAGCTCTCACAGTGTGCACAAGTTATACTGCATGCAGGTCACTTGAAATTAGCACCTTAGTATAAAAAACAAGGGGTAATTGTAGACTATTTTGTTGGTTGTTCTATTAAATACTTTCGAGCCAAGTAAAAGCAAGAAAATAGAAGACGCATTGGAGACGTAAGATTTTCTGGAGATATTATTTGTTTTAGTTGAAAAGGGGTTGAAGTCCTTATTTTAAGGAAATGAAGTATGGGTGAAATGATGTTAGGTGAATATTAGTAAATGAAAAGGAGATTATAACCCGGGAAGGTAGTCATAACTAAACTGTGTACTTTAAGCGAAACAAACAAGTAAAACAAAAAATTCGATGGACTGACTTAAATGAGCATGTGAAAAAATTGTCCATAAAATGGAATGTTGGAAAGCGGTGAAATAGTAATGTGAAAACAAAAATAATAAGAAGAAGAAAAAACAGGAACAAAACCTATAATAATTAAGGAGACATGAACTTGCTTACCAAACAAATAAAATAAATGAATGGGTAATTGAAAATAAAGATGTAGATTTTTTTTACGACTCTTTTTGTAGCTTTTGTACACTTTTTATTCTAGTTTGTAAATGGCTGGATGCCATTTTAATTCTTAAAACTTTATAAATAAAAAGTTGTTGTCTTCGATTCTTTATAGGACAAGTATTTTGGAGCAATGGTCAGCAATCAACATACATACCTGATGAATATGTTTGAATATTGAATAATACTTTATGAATATAATTTTGGTGCTGCATCTTTAGTTAATAATAGATAGATAATAGAGATGGAACAAAAGGTACGAAGGGATGCTTCCTACAACTTAACAAAGATAAGAAAGAATAACACTACAAAAAAGTAGGAATAAGGCAACATTTTTATTGGTGTGGTTGTAAAATACGTTTTTAAAAACACGCACTATTTTCATTTAGAAGCAGAAGAAATGGCAGATACTAATTAAGTATCTACATAGAAGGGGATCATAAGTCTCAAAGTTTATGTGGTTTTAGAATTGTGACAAATAATTCTCAATCTGAAGCATCTATTCAATAAGTGAACAACCAAAGTGGAACTCTGTCATCTTCAAATTCAGAAGCTGAACTAGAAATGCCTCAATTTTGCTAAAAATGAATGCATTGACATGATTGGTAGTATTTGATTTTTCGTATTTTGAGCGCATGTCCACATGTTTATAATTATGTCTTTTATGTTATTTTTATGTAGACAATGTTGGAAGACGTTAGAAGACGCGAGGTAGAACAACAATGGCTGCAATATGGAATATGAAAAAGGATGAAAAGATATTTGTTGAAGTTGATGAATTTGGAGTTCCTTGTCCTAAAGAGGGTGCGACACTTGGATATTTTCTTGTAACCATTGTAGTGAATGGTAAATATGCACCTTTAGATATGCCTAGATAGGACAGTAAAGATTTTAAGTCATTTCGTGAAGATATCTTAATTGTGGAACATGTATATGTATAATTGTATTTCTCTTTGTTTATTTTTGATAATAAATAATATTATTTATATTTTATTCAATTTTTTGTCTTTGAAAAGAGATATTTTTATTTCCTCCTAAAACAAAACATTGGGTTCTACAATCGGTAGCTAAAAAATGGCGTGACTACAAATCTAATTTAAAATTGCAATGCTATAGCCCTAATAAACCTCAAGAACAAGTTCAAGCAAATGTGCCAAATGGAGTTGAAAGAACTCAATGTCGTATTTTAGTTAATGGATGGTATACTGAGCAAATTAGGTTAAAATTTAACCATTTCTATTTTTATACCATTATTATATTATTGCAAATCAACATGTATATTTTTATGTGTAGAAACTGAGTGAAATAAATACTACTAATGCAAAAAAGAAGAAAAATGCACAAACCAGTGGAACAAAAAGCTACGCAAGGCTTAGAAAAGAAATTGTACTTATTTTTTTTTATATTGTATCATTGTTAATTAAACATATACGATCAGTAAAGAATAAGTAATTATAGGAAAAGGCAAATGGAAAAGCTATGGATCATCTCATATTTTTTGAGGCAACACACAAGAAGGATGGCATATATGTTGATGAAAATGTTAAGGAACTAACGGTATTAGCTTTTGTATAATCATTTAAACTTAATTGTATAATGCTATATTATTTGTCTTTTATTTGATATATTTTTTGGCTTATTAAGTGCTTCCACATAAGTAAAGTTAATATAGTCATTGAAATTGTGTAAGTGAGAATGTCAATTTCTCTACTTGATGTTACTTATATATTTAATTGCTATTTTGTTAATAAGTTGAGTAGCATCTACAATTATTATGACTTTCTATAGTATTGCTTCACATTTTTTTTTGTTCTATAGAATTTGTTGTGTTTTTTAATGTCTTATAGCTACTATTATCCCAACATGTTATGGACTTTCAGGATAAAACAAAACTTCTTTAAGTTGCCTCGAAAGCTCTAACACAAATTTAGTGGAACTAAATGAACAAATCTTTCAAGAATTAATGGGTCTAGAGCACAATGGTCGAGTACGTGGTATGGGATACTTGCCCTGCAAGGAATCGAAGAAAATGACTTTACAAACAGGAACAAAAAGTGTACAAAAGCTACAATAAGAGTCGTAAACAAAATCAACAACTTTTTTTTCAATTACACATTCATTTATTTTATTTGTTTGGTAAGCAAGTTCATGTCTCCTTAATTATTATGGGTTTTCTTCCTGTTTTTCTTATTCTTGTTGTTTTTGCTTACACATTACTACTTCACTGCTTTCCGACGGTCCATTTTCTGGACAATTTTTTCACATGCTCATTTAAGCCAGTCCATCAGATTTTCTGTTTTACTTGTTTGTTTTGCTTAAGGTACATGGTTTAGTTATGACTGCCTTCCCGGATTACAGTCTCCTTTTCATTAACTAATATTCACCTAGTATCATTTCACCCATACTTCCTTTCCTTAACACATTGGAAATACATTCTCAAAACATGTAGTTCATATATGAATTACAAACCATACATTCTCACCATATATGGTTCATCAGGTGGTCAAAGAATGTATTTCATATATGGTGAGTGTTTGCAATTCACAAACTGACACATTTCCCCCTGTATATCCCTTTTCTAGTATCATCTTTCCACCAAACCATATTGCCAAAGCATATGTACAGAACACGACCAGCATGAGTACTCCATTACCAAGTCCAGTAGCGATGCCCTCATGGACACCTGAACGGTATGTAGTAACAAGAAACTTCTTGTAATTATTAATGGCTTGCTTCTCTATAGTAAAAGATGCAACCTGTAGGTTAAAAGTAATGAAAGAAAATGAGCATGCGCTTACTAAGGCTATCTTCTATACACGTATCTTACACTAGTTATGTAAGCTTACAGTTCTGATTGAGCCAATAGTCTGCTCAACTACAGTTGATGCTTTTGCCTAAGCATTTTGTCCATGGAATGATATCTTAGATATTATGAGAGACATGGCTGCAACATCTACCACTAGCAGGGGAATAGAGCATAACATGACCAAGGTAAGTAACCACCCTTTGATAAATGCACCAAAAAATCCTCCGATGAATGTCGATAGGAGCTGTATAAATTTCCCAACCTGCATTTTATTTGACTACTGAAAATGTTTCAAACCTAATACTTTTTAGCTTAGATAAAAATTTTAGTTACTCCAACAATATTTTTCACCTTCTCTCTCAAGCATCTTGTATAAGGACAGTGTCACCTGACATTCTACCAATGACTTCTCCAGTGTTTGTTTCCTTATCAAAGAAAGAAATGTCTTGTCTCAATATGGTTTTCAAATATAAACCCCTTATCCTTGTAGCCTATCTCTTTCATGTGACTATTCAATAGGCCACCTCTGGAAAAATCAAATGGAGATTTTCAATTCACATGACATTCTTGGTGAATTACATTCTGTGTACATAAAGTAATATCTTCCCAATTTATTAAAATGAAAACAATCATACAAGAACTATCAAGTTAAAAGTGTGTCCACCTTCATCTTTTTACCTCTAAAAAGCTGTACTATGAAGTTTTTTTTTTTTTCATATTAACTGAAACTCAAAGATTGTGGTGAAGATGATTACCTTCAAAACTACATACACCATAACCTGACTCTGTGTTTCGCCAAAGGCATCAATAATGTCTCCAAGGATAATTGTCTTGAGTGGGCCATTATGCCAATAATCATCAAAATGACATCTTTGGAATCTGCAAAGAAGAAGAGCTTGTAAAATGGAATTAATTTAACTTCTTCATCTCCTTTGCTCTTCTCCGACTTTTATGGCTGTCCATTTTTGCTCAACTCCAATTGTTTCTTCTCTTCATGGGTATCAGCAAGGCCATTCTCTTTGTCCATAGGGACAATCTCAGGATAACTCCGATTATCAATAGCTCTCAAAATGTGCACAAGTTAACAGTGTGTCCACCTTCATCTTTTTACATCTAAAAAGCTGTACTATAATGTTGTTGGTTTTTTAGATTAATTGAAACTCAAAGATTATGGTGAAGATGATTACCTTCGAAACTACATGGACCACATCCTGACTCTGGGTTTAGCCAAAGGCATCAATAATGTCCCCAAGCATAATTGTCATGAGAGGCATAGATGAGCCATTCCGAATAGCAGCAATTGTGCCAATAATCATCAAAATGACATCTTTGGAATCTGCAAATGAGAAGAGCTTGTAAAATGGAACTGATTTAACTTTTTCATCTCCATTGCTCTTCTTTGACTCTTGTGGCTACCCATTTTTGCTTAACTCCATTGATATGTTTATTATTTAAGTATTTTAGAGTTGAATTTTAATAAATTCTAAATAAGGAATAAATTAATGTAAGTAATTTTTGGGTTTAATTAGGAGATTTTTATGAATTAGTATTTAATTAGGATTATTATTATTTATTGTATGAATTGGCAAAGTCTTATTTAAGTTTTAATTAGTTTTGTGATTTATATCCAATGGGCGCTGGAATGTAAAGGAGTTGACATATTTTTATATGATATCGCATGCACATGCCGTGTGATAGAGCAAGAAAGGGGAAAGCCATGACCAAGCCATGTCCAAGTCATGCGTGAGCCATGAAGAAGCCATCTGCACTTAATGTCAACAAGAGCAATGTCATGGCATGCACATGCCGTGTGAGTGAAGGATTCTGACCTAGAATGAAGCATGACTAATGAACTTGCCCATGCTGGACGCCATGTTGTACATTGAGTAAATTCGCAGTTTGATTTGAATAAAGCACTATCGTGTCTTAAAACTGTGTCATGAAGGCAGAAGTTTTCCTTGTTTGAAATTAAGAAGGAATTAAAATTTAGAAAGGATTCTTTTCATACCCTAGCACTATATATGGAATGAACACTTTCTTAGAGAGGGGGACAGAGATTAGAAGGCGGCTAGACACAGATCGCAAAAGACGAAGAACTTATTTTTATTCTCTTTTCTATTTTTCATCTTCTTATTTTTTCTTGATTATAGATTTCATCATAGCCATAATGGCTAAGTTTTCTTGCAAATTCTTAGTTAGGAGTAGCTATTCCATGACATGATTTGAACATAAATTTTTATTTTTAATTTGAATTTCAATTAATTCTTTGTGTTGTAATATTTATCTTGTTATCATTCCAAGCCCATTTGATTGCATGTTTATGGATGAATTTGCCAACGAGAGTTAGGGAAATTTGATTAGCTTAATACACTTAGAACTTAGATCACTCGACCACAAGTATAAGTGAGCTCTTTGGGGAACCATGACAGTAGGCAGAGGTATGCAGTTTTAAATGAATAATTGTTAGGGAACTTAATAAGTTTTGATTAACTTCTTAATCATGAGAGTAGGTTAAACTTTAATCTCAACATGCTTAATTGAACTCGAGAGAGTCTTTAGGTATTATAGAACAATTACCCTCAACTAAAATCAATGTCTTTTATTTGTTAATGTGTTTATGATTGGATTTGAATGGTGAAACTAAACTTAGGCTTTGCTTTTATAAATATTTGATTTTACTTTTAATTATATTTATGTTATTTAAATTTTTAAATCTTGCTGAATTATTCAATTTACTAGTTGAGATCATAGGTAAAAATTGTTAGTAGTCAATATAAAATCTCTGAGGGAATGATATCTTTTTACTACAACCACAATCGTGCGCTTGTGGGTTTAAAACACAACAAGTTTTTGGCACCATTGCTGGGGACTGGCAATATTGATATTAATTTAATTTTTACTTTTCTTAGACTAGTATTCTTTCTTTAATTTTAGTTTAATTTTCTAATTGATTTTTCAGGTAACTTTTGCTAGTTTATGAACACTCGATCCAAGAGGATGAACTTAGAAAAATCAACCCTCAAATTGAGAAAAAGTGCAAAGAAAACCAAAAGGAAAAGCATGAAAAAGACAAGTAAAAGATGGCTAAAGATCAAGCACCACCACCATTGGTAGGAATCGCGCTCTTCAATGGTACACAATGCCCAATCCAAGAGATACCCATAATAGTATTGTTAGGCCAACTATTGACGCTAACACGTTTGAGATTAAACCTGCAATAATCCAGATGATCTCATAATTCCAGTGTAGAGGTCTCCCAAGTGAGGATCCTAACACTTATTTAGCCTAATTCTTGGAGATATGTGACACATTCAAGATGAATGGTGTTAGTCCTAATGCAATAAAACTTAGATTATTCCCTTTCTCTTTGAGGGATAAGGCTAAGTTATGGCTACACTCTTTAGCACCACAGTCAATCACTTCATGGGATATGTTGACAAGGACATTCTTGGGCAAATATTTCCCATCAAGCAAGATAGCAAAATTTAGGCAAAAGATTACAAGTTTCACCTAACATCATGGTGAATACTAATATGAAGCATGCGAGTAGTTTAAAGATTTGCAACGTCAATGTCCTCATCATGGAGTTCCATAGTGGTTGCTTATTCAAACCTTATATCAAGGCCTAACAAAGCCAATAAGGATCAATATTGATGCAACTGCCCAAGGCTCATTAATGAGTAAGATGCTTAAGGATGCCTATAATCTTCTTGAGACCATGGCATCCAACAACTACCAATGGCATGGCAAGAGAAGTGTACCAAAGAAAGTAGTAGGAATGCATGAAGTGGATAGTTGGAATCTCTTTAATGCAAAGATTGATTTGCTTACCAAGAAGTTGGAGGCATCCACTAAAGTCTCTAATCCTATAGCTGTCTATTCCTATAAGAATTATGGAGGACATTCAACCATAGAGTGTCAGGGAGTTTTTTCTCAAGATCCCTCTGTTGAGTAGTTAAATGCACTTAATAATTTCCAAAGGAATCAAGGTAATCTCCACTAGAACACATATAATCTGGGTTGGTATACCATCCTAATTTTTCATGGTTAAATTAAGGAGGAGCACTTAACACCAACCAAGGATTTAAGCAGCCACCCCTAGGTTTCCAATATAAGAATACATTCCTTCAACAACAAGAAAGTAAGCCTGATATAGAAAGCATGATGGAGAAATTCTTGAAGGACTAAGAGGAGCAAAAGGAAGCCATAAAGAATCTAACTTCTCAATTGAGCTAGCTTTTTGCGCATAACAAGATGTTAGAAAATTAAATTACATCCCAAGCATCAAGCTTAAGATAAAGTGGCATGTTGCCTAGTCAACCTGAGCACCCTAAAGAATAAACAAAGGCAATAATGCTTAGTTGTGGAAAGAAATTGCCTGAGGTTGAGACCAAAAGGCAAGACAAAGTGATTAATCAAGACACTTATGTGGAAAACCTAGAAATCAAGGTCATTGAAGATAAGAAGGAAGAGGAAAAGGAGACACCTCTCAAGACTCCACCGATGCTTTTCCCTCAAAGGCAACACAAATCCAAATTGGATAAGCAATTTGAAAAGTTCATGAAGTCATTCCAATAACTCAAGCTCAATATACCTCTTTTGGATGTCATCACCACCATGCCTGCCTACTCCAAATTTCTTAAGGATATCATATCACGCAAATGAAAGTGGAAAGATCATGAGACCATTCCCATCAATGAGGAGTGTACTGCTCTAATTCAAAATAAGGTTTGACAAAAGCTTAAGGACGTAAGGAGTATCACTATTCCTTGCACCATTAGGAATGAATTTATTAGTAAGCCTTTATGTGATTTAGGTGCAAGCGTGAGCATAATACCTTTGTATTTGTATAGGTGACTAAATATTGGTGAACCCAAACTAATAATAGTGTCATTACAACTTATAAATAGGTCCGTTATCTATCACTATAGAATTTTTGAAGATGTACCCGTCAAGGTTGGAGATTACTATGTGCTAGGTGATTTCTTCATTCTTGAGATGGAAGAAAATAGTCAAATTCCCATAATTTTGGGGCATCCTTTCCTTGCCCCCACTAGTGCAATCATAGATGTTAATAAAGGCAAAATCTTACTTGAAATTAGAGATGAAAAAGTGGAGTTTGACATTTTCAAGATGGCAAAGCAAACCCCAACAATGGGGTCATGTTTTTGTATGGATGCAATAGAGAGTTGTGTGCAAGGAGTCTTAGAAAAATAACTCACTCAAGACCCTCTTGAAGCTTGTTTGGTCCATGATGCAAAAGAGGATGATGCAGATCAAAAAGTGGTACTATATAATTATTCTCTCAAAGCTAATCCTACACTAAACAAAGTAGAATAAGCAAAGTATGAGCCTTTAGCCTCCAATATTAATTGTGTTAGCACCATGAAGGAAGAGAGTGTAACTAAGGTAGAACTCAAAACTCTTCCCTCATTTTTAAGGTATGCTTTTCTTGGCCCTAATTCTACTTACCCAGTTATTGTAAATGCTAAATCAAATAATGAATAAGTTGACAAGTTGCTTAGGAGAGTTAGGCCTCATAGAAAAATCATAGGCTACACTATTGATGACCTTAAGGGGATTAGTCCTTCTATTTACATACAGAGGATTCATATGGTGGAAGGTTTCAAACCTTCCATCGAGAACTAAAGAAGACTAAACCCCAATATAAAGGATGTTGTAAGGAAGGAAATAATGAAGTTTCTTGATGTAGGGACTATTTATCCTATTTCGGATAGTAATTAGGTTAGCCTTATTCATATAGTCCCTAAGAGAGGGGGTATGACTATGGTTAAGAATGAAAACAATGAATTAATTCCTACTAGGGCTGTCACAGGTTGGCACATGTGTATCAACTATAGGAAATAGAATGAAGCCACAAGGAAAGATCACTTTCCTTTACCCTTCATTAACCAACTTTTGGAAAGACTTGCAAATCGTTCATTCTTCTGCTATTTAGATGGTTATTCAGGTTTCTCCCAAATTCCAATCCATCCTGATGAGTAAGGGAAAACCACATTCACATGTCCTTATAGAATATATGCATATAGGAGAATGCCTTCTGGGTTGTGTAATGCACCTGCTACTTTTCAAAGACACATGATGTCTATATTTTTTGATTTTGTTGAGGGCATAATAGAGGTTTTTAAGGATGATTTTTTTGTGTATGGTTCATCATTTGATGCATGTTTGGATAACCTTTCTAAAGTATTATAGCACTATGAGGAGACTAATTTAGTGCTAACTTGGAAGAAGTGTCATTTTATGGTGACCAAAGGAGTTATGCTTGGACATATTATGTTTGAGAATGAAATTAAAGTTGATAAATCCAAGATTAAAGTAATTGAAAGACTTCCTCCTCCCACCTATGTCAAAGGAATAAGAAGTTTCCATGGCCATGCTAGTTTTTATCATTAATTCATTAAGGATTTTTCCAAAATGGAAAAACCTTTAACTAATTTGCTTGCTGGGGATGTCCCTTTTAAATTTGACGATACATGTCTTGATGCTTTTCACAGGTTGAAGGGGGCCTTGATCACAGCACTTGTGTTGCAACCTCCAGGTTAGAGCCTTCCATTTAAAATTATGTGTGATGCGAATGACTATGTTGTTAGGGTTGTATTGGGAAAAAGAAAAGAGAAATAAGCCTATGCCATCTACTACATTAGGCACACTTTGGATATAGCTCAAATCAATTATGCAATAATTGAAAAGGAACTCTTAATAGTGGTGTATGCGACGGACAAATTTCATTCTCATTTGGTTGGAAGCAAGGTGATTGTTTACACTAATCATTCAACCCTCAAATACCTCCTAGCAAGGAAGGAGGCCAAGCTGAGACTTATTCGTTATATCCTTTTATTACAAGAACTTGATTTGGAGATACGAGATCGCAAAGGGATACAAAATTTAGTAGCAGATCACCTATCTCACCTTGAACACACTCCAAATTTAAATCCCCTCCATATTTTTGTTGAACTTCTAGGTGAACAACTCATGAAAATTCAAAAAGGTGATCCTTGGTATGCTGACTTTGTTAATTACTTAACATGTGGAGTTCTCCCTCTTAATTTAGACAACCACCAAAAGAAGAAATTCTTTTGGGACATGAAACACTATTTTTGGGAATAAGCCCTACCTTCATAAAAGGTGTGGAGATGGGTTAATAAGGAGGAGCATTCTAGATGAAGAAGTATTAGATGTTCTCACTCATTGTTATTCTCTTAAGTGTGGGGGACATATAAGTTCAACTAAGACAGTTGCTAAGGTGGTCCAAAGTGGCTTTTTTGGCTTTCTTTTTCAGAGATGTAAGAGAGTTTGTGTTTAAGTGTGATTTTTGTCAAAGAATAGGGAACATTGGTCATCTTAATGAAATGCCACTCACAAACATCATGGAGATTAAGCTTTTCGATGTATAGGGGATCGAATTTATGGGACCACTCCCAAGCTCCTTTGGAAACAAATATATCTTGGTCGGAGTTGATTATGTGTCTAAGTGGGTAGAAGCAATTGCCTCACCAACCAATGATGTTAAAGTGATCATCAAGTTCCTTCATAGAAATATTTTCACTTGTTTTGGGACTCCACAAGCTATGTTTAATGATGGCCGTTCTCACTTTTGCAATTGCCAATTTAAAAACCTCCTTGTAAAATATGGATTGAAACATAAAGTAGCCACACCCTACCATCCCCAAACTAGTGGATAAGTGGAAATCTCAAATAGAGAGATAAAGAATGTACTAGAGAAAACAGTTAATGCCTCAAGGAAGGACTGGTTTATTCAGTTGAATAATGCACTATGGGCATACCAAACTGCTTTCAAAACCCCAATTGGGACTTCACCGTTTTGGCTAGTCTTTAGGAAATCATGTCATCTCCTAGTTGAGTTAGAACATAAAGCATTTTAGGCTATAAGGTTTCTAAATTTTGATTTAGCAAAGGCTAGTACAAAAAGGCTCCTTCAGTTGAATGAACTTGAAGAGTTTCACATTGACGCTTATGAGAATGCTAAAATCTTTAAGGAAAGAACCAAGAAGTGGTATGATAGACATTTGGAGAAGAGAGATTTTTAAGAAAGGGATTTGGTGTTGCTGTTCAATTCTAAACTTAAGCTATTCCCAGGGAAACTCAAGTCTCGATGGTCTAGACCTTTTAGAATCAAGCAGGTCTTCTCTCATGGAGCAGTAGAGCTTTTCAATAAGGCAAATGAAACCTTTAAAGTTAGCAGGAAATGCCTCAAGCCCTACTTTGCAGAGGAAGCTTGCTTAAAGAGTGTCTCTTGTACACTCATACATCCAGCTTGAGTTCATCACAAAATAGTTGAGCTAAAAACCTTAAAAAAAGTGTTAATTGGGAGGCAACCCAATCATTTTTTTCCTTTTTACTCTCATTTTGCTTTAGTTTTTCTTCTTTTTGTGTTTTTAATTTATTTAATCTCTCCATAGGATTAAGAATTCAATTGTCATAAAGAACTATCGCTTCAAAGAGCAAGTTTGTATGGTCACATAGGGAATTGCATGGCCGTGTAGCATGCCATGTCTAGGTACACAACTTCAACTTAAAATAGACAAATTTTTATGCACACTGCATGGCATGTTGACACGACATTTTCACACTATGTCTTAAAACTTTGCAAGACATAGAATGCATCATGGCTTCATCACACAGCATCATTCTATCGTGTCAAATCTTTAAAATCACTCTCAAACTATTGCATGACATTATCACATGGCATTGCTATGTTGTGTTAAATATTAAGCACTCACACGACATCCATAATGCTGTGTCACTGCACCAAGGATGCCATGTCTCATGCTAATGCCAAGCACGGTATGTAAAGCATGGTATTAAGTTGTGCTAACACCCTAACATGGCATACAAGGCATGGTATGATGTCATACTCATATATCCTCACATAGAATCCATGACATGGCACCATGCCATGTTATAACACCCTGACACGACATTAATAACATCGCACCATGCCATGTCATAACAACCTAACACGACGTGGACATGTTGTGTTATCCTCTTCCCATACCGTGTCACACATCCACAATTCTTCTAATTAGTGACATGGTATGGAAACACCGTATGCATGTTGTGTCAGTCCCTAGACAACATGATCTCTAAGCATGGTATAGAAGCCCATGCCATTCACTTCCCTACGTCACATTACCCAACACGGTTTTCCCAAACTGTGTTCCAAACCCTCTATATAAACACCCACTTTTTTAAACCTAGCCCTATGCTAATTTTTTTCTTTCACCATTCTCTTTCTCCTACACCATTCTCTTCCAAAATTTTCTCCTTTGTCTCCTTTTCTTTGACTTGATCACCCACTCTTCTTCCTTATTTCTTCCTTCTAAACACTACACTTTTTATTTTCCTTTTCACTCTCTACACTCTCTACACATAGGGAAATCTAAAACATCTAGGAAGGCACCATTATCATCTAAGATGTAGACCTATACCACATATTCCCTTTTACCATCTTGCCCTTCTCGAACGAGTGTAACACCACCCACCACTCCACTTCTTCACGCCATGATCAACGGAGCCAATCTGGTATGTCTTAGCCCTTTCTTTGTTTCACTAATCCTTATTTTAAAAAGGCATGTACTACTTCATTTCCCCTTCTTGTCCACCCTTCCTATCACATTATATTAGGGGATCTTGCTACTATAGGTTTCAATGAATATGTATTAGGCATGATTCACAACTTTAAGTAGGAATATTTTATGAGAATTGAGGAGCCTATTTTTCATGAGCTATTCTTGGAGTTTTTATCCACTTTCTTTTACAAATCTAGTAGCCCTATTGATTTTAATAAGAAAAATGAAGTGCTATTTCAATTAGGGGGCAAACGATTCTATTTTTCTTTGAATAAATTCTCTATGCACTATAGTTTTGATGATGTTGTGTATTTTATTAGTGGTGCACTTGATAATGCATAATGTTTCCTTGAACCCATAAACTATCATCAATTTTGGAGAGAGATTATACATGAAGGTACTACCCAATAAACCTATAAACTTAGAGTTAGCAAGAGCACTAATATAGCCCATCTTGATTTATGACACTTGTAGCGCCTTAGAGCTAGCACTATTTATGGTCAGAGAGAGAGTACTAGGTGTGTCTTACTTAGAGATTTATTTTATCTTCGATGTTTTTTTAAGGGTACAGTGCCTTGCTTGGGATATGGTTTTGCTTTCTATATGGATGGTATGTTGATAAAAATGAAGCAACCTTTATGTGGGGGTTCGTATATCACTAGGCTTGCTAGGAATTAACAAGTTTTCGACTTCTTTACCAACCTGACCCCACTTTTCACCACACTGCCTTTTAATATCACTGTTATGAAAAATATTAAAGTGGTCACTATTAGGGATGGTTGATATGTGCTAATTCATAATCCTATTGAGTTAGGCACCGATGAGCCACAATAGACTTATACCCATGCACCTCCACTACCACTAGCTTCTCAGACTACTGGACCTTCCTCATCTTCCTATCCTTTGCATTTTGAGGCTACTCTTCAATATCACATAGAGCTTTTGTACTAGGTGGTTGACAATCTCTTGAGCTTGTGTTAGGTTCAGGGCATACCTCTTCCTCTATGACCTATTTTTCTTGGTTCCACCTCCGCTGTTGCTACTGAGGAACTTCCTAATGACACCAATCCATTGGATGATACTAAAGCTGCACCCAATGATTATGCTTCTATGGATTATTAACTTTCCTTTTAGTTTATAATTATGTTTTATGTTTAATGCTTTTCTTTTTTTTCTATCAAATATTATGTGTTGTTTTGTTATTTTAGCTTTTTGTTTTTCTCCTGTTAGTTTCCACCTTATGCTATCTTTCGAACGCATGCAAAATTTTGGGGCAGTACCCTTTCTTTTGTTTTTGCTTCTTATCTTTTATATTTTTAATTGTTATTGAGGACAATGCCATGGATAGTGTAGGGGTGTGCTTCGATTGATTCATTTAATGCTTCGATTAATTTGTTTCAGTTTTTATCTTTTCAGTTGCAAAAAAAAATCATTTAGGGTTTATTAATTTTCAACTCATTCTCCTTTTTTTTCAGTTGCAAAAAAAAATCATTTAGGGTTTATTAATTTTCAACTCATTCTCCTTTATTAATGATTTGATTGTCCTAATTTTTTTTAAAAAATTTGCCTTCGATGCTTTATCACACTTACGTATATATTAGTGTGTAAGCGTGTCTCTTGGATGAATTACCAAAATGTTGGATATTTATTACTTAAGATAAGTATACATATGCTTTATGTATGAAGAATTTAGTTCTTATAATCTAAGCATGATCCTGGCGATTAAAATTGTGCATGATTTTAGGAAAGATTGCATTTTGAATTTCTTGCAAAAACAAAACTCTCTCATTCTTTAAGTAGGAGCAATATCTATATTTAAATCTTTATATGCTCTAAATCTACTCTAATGCCTTGATTAGGGTATGAGTATCCATAGGATACACTCAATAGTATCCATGCTTAGTAATATGGGAATGACAGGGGATCACTTAGAGTGGAAAGATTTGAATGGAGAGAAAAATAAAAATTATGAAATAGAGCATAAAACACATTCATAACTAAAAAAAAAAATGCTACAGTCCTTAACCTTTTGATTTCAAAAGGTTGTGTGCTTAGATTTTAATTATTAAATTATTCATATATATTGTGTTTGTGTCTAATTATCTTCTTTAGTAAACATGCTTTGATCTCAGTGTTATCAAGATTTCATGTTTTAGAAACTGTATATCCCTAGTTATGATTCGAGTTTAATATTTTCAAATTTTAGTTTTTGCTTGAGGACAAACAAAGCTTTAGTATGGGGGAATTTGATATGTTTATTATTTAAGTATTTTAGAGTTGAATTTTAATAAATTCTAAATAAGGAATAAATTAATTTAAGTAATTTTTGGGTTTAATTAGGAGATTTTTATGAATTAGTATTTAATTAGGATTGTTATTATTTATTGTATGAATTAGCAAAGTTTTATTTAAGTTTTAATTAGTTTTTGTGATTTATGTCCAGTGGGCCTCAAAATACAAACGAGTTGACATATTTTTACATGACATGGCATGCACATGTCGTATGATAGAGCAAGAAAAGGGGAAAGCCATGACCAAGCCATGCGTGAGCCATGAAGAAGCCATTTGCACTTAATGTTAACAAGAGCAATGTCATGACATGAACATGCCATGTGAGTGAAGGATTCTAACCCAAAATGAAGCACAACTAATGAACTTGCCCGTGCTTGATGTCATGCTATACATTGAGTAAATTCATAGTTTTATCTGAATAAAGCATGGTTGTGGCTTAAAACCGTGTCACGAATGCAGAAGTTTTCCTAGTTTGAAAATAATAAGGAATTAAAAGTCATAAAGGATTCTTTTTATACCCTAGCACTATATATGGAATGAAAACTTTCTTAGAGAGGGGGACAGAGATTAGAAAGCTACTAGACAGAAAAGGCGAAGAGCTTATTTTTATTCTCTTTTTCATTTTTCATCTTCTTATTTTTTATTTTGATTATGGATTTTATTATAGCCATGCATAGCTAAGTTTTCTTTCATAGTCTTGGTTAGGAGTAGCTATTCCATGACATGATTTAAACACAAGTTTTTATTTTAAATTTGAATTTTAGTTAAATCTTTATGTTGCAATATTTATCTTGTTATCATTCAGTCCTGTTTGATTGTATATTTATGGATGAGTTTGCTAACAAGAGTTAGGGGAATTTATTAGCTTAAGATACTTATAACTTAGATCACTCGACCATTAGAGTAGGCAAGCTCTTCAGGAAACCATGACAGTAGGCAGAGGTCTATGGTGGTAAACCAATAATTGTTAGGAAACTTAATGAGTTTTAATTAGCTTCTTAATCACAAGAATAGGTTAAACTTTAATCTCAACATGCTTAATTAAACTTGAGAGAGTCTTTAGGTATTTTAGAACAATTACCATTAACTGAAATAAGTGTCTTTTGTTTGTTAATGTGGTCATGATTAGATTGGAATAGTGAAACTAAACCTAGGCTCTGCTTTTACAAATATTTAATTTTACTTTTGATTATATTTATGTTATTTAAATTTTTAAATCTTGCTGAATTATTTAACTTACTAGCTAAGATCATAGGTAAAAATTATTAGTAATCAATATGCAGTCTCTGAGGGAACGATATGTTTTTACTGTAACCACAACCATTCACTTGGCAGTTTAAAATGCAACATCCATATATTTCTCCTCTTCATGGCCTTTTGATGTGCTAGCTTCATGGGTGTCACTTATTAGTAAGGCCATTCTCTTTGACCATAATGACAATCTTAAGATAACTCTGATTATCAATAGCTCTAACAATATGCACAAGTTATACTACATGTAGGTCACTTGAAATTAGCACCTTAGTATAAAAACAAAGGGTAATTATAGACTATACTAATGAAAATAAAAAACTAACAAAGGCCAATTCAAAATCAAGAAAAAAATAATGAAAATCTTTGATTATAGGAGCTAATTTTACAAAGTAAAGAATTAAAAATTCCAAACAAAGGGTTGATGAAAAGACATCTCTTAAACTAAACTGAAGTGACCATTAACCAACACAAAAGAAGAAAAAGCAAGAAATTATAAGACGCGTTGGAGATATAAGATTTTCCTGAGATATTATTTGTTTTAGTTGAAAAGGGGTTAAAGTTAAGGAAAGGAAGTATGGGTGAAATGATCCTAGGTGAATATTAGTTAATGAAAAGGAGACTATAACTTGGGAAGGCAGTCATAACTAAAATGTGTACCTAAAGCAAAACAAACAAGAAAAACAGAAAATTTGATGGACTGGCTTAAATGAGCATGTGAAAAAATTGTCCAGAAAATGGACCATTGGAAAGCAGTGAAATAGTAATATGAAAATAAAAACAACAAGAAGAAGAAAAATAGGAACAAAATCGATAATAATTAAGGAGACATGAACTTGCTTACCAAACAAATAAAATAAATGAATGGGTAATTGAAAACAAAGTTGTAGATTTTGTTTACGACTCTCTTTGTAGGTTTTGTACACTTTTTTTTCTAGTTTGAAAATGGCAGGATGCCATTTAAATTCTTGAAACTTTATAAATATAAAGTTATTGTCTTTGATTCCTTATAGGCCAAGTATTTTGGAGCAGTGGTCAGTAATCAATATACATACCTAACGAATATGTTCGAATATTGAATAATGCCTGATGAATATAATTTTGGTGCTGCATCCTTAGTTAATAACATATAGATAATAGAGATGGAACAAAAGGTGTAGAGGGATGCTTCCTGCAACTTAACAAAGATAAGAAAGAATAACACTATAAAAAAGTAGGAATAAGGCAGCATTTTTATTGGTGCAGTTATAAAATGCGTCTTTAAAAAAATGCAAAAGAAATGGTAGATAGTAATTAAGTCTCTACATAGATGGGGATCATAGGTCTCAAAGTTTATATGGTTTTAGAATTGTGACAAATAATTCTCAATCTGAAGCATCTATTCAACAAGTGAACAACTGAAGTGGAACTCAATCATCTTCAAATTCAAAAGCTAAACCAGAAATGCCTCAATTTTGCTAATAATGAATATACTGAGATGATTGGTAGTGTTTTCTTTTTCATATTTTGAGCACATGTTCACATTTTTATAATTATGTCTTTTATATTATTTTTATATAGACAATGTTGGAAGACATTACAAGATGCGAAGTAGAACAATAATGAATACAATATAGAATATGGAAAAGGATGAAAAGATATTTGTTGAAGTTGATTAATTTGGAGTTCTTTGTTCTAAAGAGGGTGCGACACTTGGATCTTTTCTTGCAGTGAATGGTAAATATGCACCTTTAGATATGCCTAAATGGGACAATAAAGATGTTAAGTCATTCCATGAAGATATCTTAACTGTGGTATAGGTATATATATAATTATATTTTTCTTTTTTTTATTTTTGTTAATGAATAATTTTATTTATATTTTATTCAATTTTTTTGTCTTTGAAAGGAGAAATTTTCATTTCCTCCTAAAATAAAAAGTTGGGTTCTGCAATCGATAGCTAAAAAATGGCATGACTACAAATCTAATTTAAAATTGCAATGCTATAGCCCTAATAAACCTAAATAACAAGTTCAACCAAATGTGCCAAATGCAGTTGAAAGCACTCAATGGCATATTTTGGTCAATGGATGGTATACTGAGCAAAGTAGGTTAGAATTTGACCATTTCTTTTTTTATACCATTATTATATTATTGCAAATCAACATTTATATTTTTATGTGTAGAAATTGAGTGAAATAAATACTGCTAATGCAAAAAAGAAGAAAAATGCACAAACCAGTGAAAGAAAAAGCTATGCAAGTCTTAGAAAAGAAATTGTACTTATTTTTTTATATTGTATTATTATTAGTCAAACATATAAATTTTGGTTAGCTATTAAAGAATCAGTAATTATAGAAAAAGGCAAATGGAAAAGCTCTGGATCATCTCATATTTTTTAAGGCAACACACAAGAAGAAGGATGACATATATGTTGATGAAAATGTTAAGGAACTAATGGTATTAGCTTTTTCATAATCATTTAAACTTAATTTCATAATGCTATATTTTTTGTCTTTTATTTGATATATTTTTTGGCTTATTAAGTGCTTTCACATGAGTAAGTTAATATAGTCATTGAAATTGTGTAAGTGAGAATGCCAATTTCTCTACTTGATGTTACTTATATATTTAATTGCTTTTTTGTTAATAAGTTGAATGGCATCTGTAATTATTATGACTTTCTATAGTATTGCTTTACATTATTTTGTTTTATAGAATTTGTTGTGTTTCTTAATGTCTTAGTGTTAGCTATTATTATCCAAACATGTTATGGACTTTCAGGATAAAGCAAAACTTCTTCAAGTTGAGCATAGCGAAAGCTCTAACACAAATTTAGTGGAACTAAATGAACAAATCTTTCAAGAATTAATGGCTCTAAAGCACAATGGTCGAGTACCTGGTATGGGTTTAGGACCTACTCCTACAATGTTTTATGGATTGACTTTATATAATGCAGGACAAAGATGGGAAAATACTACCAATGCAAGCCAAGCAGAGGAAGTCAAAGTGCTTAAGGAACAACTACAAACTATGACAATTAAATACAATGAAATGTTTTGAACAGTGGATGCTTTAACTGCGTTTATGAATAAGCAGTTCCCTGGACAACAATGGATGCCCACAGGAGGAGCTAATAATTCTCAGGTATTATTTTATGTTATATATTTTATAGTATTTCAGCATAAAATCTAATTGCAAAGTCTAGTTTCTATAATAATTAAAATGAAAAGGATAATAATAATTAAGAAACTAATTTATTATATATATTGTTTGATTTTTTTAACATGTTGGTTTTCATGGTAGCCATTAATGTGTCCCGTCTCCTAACAATCATTCTTCGAATTCAAGTTGTGATCCTCATATTCATTAATTTTCATATTTTTATATATGCATTAGACATGCTAAGTGAACTTGGTTTTGATTTTTCTATTACTATTGTTATTTAGGATAATTTTTTTATTATCATTGTGATTTAGGATTTTCAATATTGTTGTTTCATTGAATATTTGTTAGTAGCCTCAAATTTATTACTTAAAATGAAATGACTATAATATTTTTTATTTTTCAATATTATTTTTCTTATATTATTAGTTTGATATATACAATATGAAAGTACTAGTTAAATAGATAATTAAGGATTAGTCAATAATTTATACAAATATGTGTAGGCGGCGAGGTTTAGTGCGCGCCCAAGTGTTTGGCGACCATAGCACTGCGTGGGCTTGAGGCCCACTAGGAAAATATGAAATAGGTCATAAAGCCTACTTGGAGATGGAGTCGCCACTCGGATAAAAGTCAGGACACACTGTACAATAACTGGATCCCATGGAGGTTCCCAGAAGCTGTAATCAGAGATCGAGTTCGAAAACTAAGTATGGGCTTTTGGAATGCCCACCCAACCTTACGGTTGGCCTCCGTTTGTGTTTTGTGTATTATTACCTTTAATTATTCAATTGTTTCTTTATTACCACATGTATTGTAATTGCCTTCGGATAATTGCCAAATTTTATAGTTAAGTCCAAGTTTGCACATTAATCCAATTTCATGCTTTTAAGTCCCAACATTCAACAAAATTAAAACAAGTAATAATTTACAATCATACATTCAAATCAAATGGGGAAAGGGATTAGAGATTACAATGTTTTTTAATGAAATAAAAGGATAATATACATAAAGTAAACCACTAATATACTAAAAATAAACCAACAATAAAATACTTGTACATATGAAAAATACTAAAGGAGTTAGCTAATTAAGGTAATTGCTCAATGATGCGAATCATAAAGTGTTTCCTACAATAGACACATAGTTAGCTTCCCCTTTATAAAACACAACATTACCTATAACGATATTTACAAATAGCGTTCTAAAAAAGGGGGGGGGGGGTTCTCACATCACAAATTAAAAAAACCTTCAAACAACCAATATAATCATCATCATAAAATGAAATAATTACATATAAAGGTGGAAAGAGCATGTGAAGCAAGCATTATGTAGCATTTCGTATAGGGAGAAAAGCCAGACGATTAGTCATCCTGTCAATATGGTGATGGCCTCATTGAAAGGGAGCGATGCCTCTATGAAGAGGCATCCCCTGATCAACAGGCTCTTCTCGACTTTCAAAGTAATCAAACTTCTACCCTAAGTAAGAAATATATGCACACATACATCTAACGGGTGCCAAATTGCAATCACATGCAATAGTTTAGGGGTTTTATCAATGAGTTAGGATAGCAAATGAAATAAACCTAAAGTATACCTAAAGTATACTAACAACTTATTCACATGTAGACTAAACACAAAACTGATGAAGCTATAAAAAGTATTTAGATGCACACTTTTACCAAAGTGATGGACCCTTAGAGATGTCTTTTTAAGTGTGATCTCCACTTGGGTATAAGCTTCACTTTGGCACAAGCTTTTATCCTTTCTCTCCTATGGAATGTGGACCTTTTTCTGGCTTGGATTCCCACTCCTCTCTCAAGAACGTTTCTCTGTGTTTTTTTAGAGCTCCTTCCCTTCCTTATTCTTTTAATGGTTCTCCTTCTTCTTTTTTTCAACTAAAAAGCCCCCTTCCCTTTTTCTTTCTCTTTTTTCTTTTTATCCTCTACCTTGCACATGCCCCTAGGCTTTCTAGCTCATAATGAACCCCTATAGCCTTTCTCTCCTCCCCAAAAATCTCTTCCCTAATCAAAATCAGGTTTGGGGTGTGGGGCCCACACCACTTGGCCACCATGCCTGCAGCTGCAAGTGGTCTGTCACAAAGGCGATGCCTGTACGATGAGGCCATTGCCTCTGCTATAGTTGCCAAAGAGGCAATGGCCTCATTGCACTAAGGCGATAACTCTTTGGCCTGGGCCTGTATCGGGCTAAGCAGGCCTGGGCCATTTTGGACAATTGGGCCAAGTCTTGGGCTTTTGAGGCTTTTAGGTTTTCAAGTCCACTTCCAATTAGAGATTTAGGTTTTATTCTTATGTCTAAGTTTCACATTCTCATTATTGGGCTTGACAATGGGTCAATCAAACCGAGCATCCCTAATTCGTCCCCTAACATGGGCTGACTAAATCGGGTGTCTATAGTTTGCCCCCTGATTTTTTAAAAAATCAAATGCATGCAATAACCATTTTTTGAAAAATCACATCCACAATGAAGTGGGTCAAGCAAGTAGGGTGTCGAACACTAGGGATTTAGTTAGAATTTATATTAACCGAATAGATACTTAGATGGATAGGCAGAAAATTACAAATGAAGATATTTAATGGTTTTATTTAATTCTAAAATACTAAGGAAATACTAATTACTCTAACTATTCTAAAATATTAAAAAATTAATATATATATATATATATATATATATATATATATATATATATATATATGTGTGTGTGTGTGTGTGTGTGTGTGTGTGTGTGTGTGTGTGTGTGTGTATGGGAAAATCACAAATCAGAACCAAATAAGAACTTAAACATAGTTATCATAAAATAAGTTGATTGGAAATTAGCCTATAGTCTTTAAAAGCAACTCTCGTTGTCGATTAAAGGTATTTTCTCCTAGAGTCTACAAGCACTCTCGTTGTATTGCAGAGATAAGAGAAAACCAATAAGCATATTATACTAATTATATATCCCTTAAGATGAATTCCTTTTATGATACCCAGCAAAATTCTGATCTTAAGTAATTCCAATTATCTTCCACCAAATTCCCTTTACAATACCCAGTAAAATTTGATTAACAAGTTACATATGGTGATTAAGCATACATAAACATAAGTAAGCACTAATTAAAATTAAATCATAAAAGATATAAGATAAAGATGTAGTTCTTATTTAATTCATCATTATAATTCCCATACAAAAAGACTTAGCCTAGATACATGATTAAGAAGTAACAAAAGAAGATCAAATTCAACTTAGAAAGAAAGATAAAGAATTGAATAAGTAAGAGTCCCTTCTATGACTTTTAAAAAAAAATTTGATACTTAGGATGATCTCCTCTTTCCCTTGGCTTTTGTCTCCTTCAAGTGTTATACAATGACTATCACCAAAACTAAAAGATAATAGTACTTATAAAACACTTTATTGACTCATATGTTTTTCTTGTGTTCTTTCTCTCTATTTTGGTTCATCCCTTTCTTCAGACCAAAAATGATGTATATATAGCACTTAAAAGCTGATGGAAGTGTCTAGAATAAGATTGAACTTGGAAAGGCACCACTTGGCATGAAAAGTCACCATCCTGTGCAGATGATGTAACTTTAAGGGCAATTTCATCCATCCAGATGACTTTATATCTAGAAAGTTCCTTTATAAAAGTTGTATAAAATTTTGTTATCTTTCCAGAACAACTTGAATCACCTAATTTGGATGTATGTAGATAGATTTATGGCTGAAATACAAAAATTGCTCAAACAAGAAAATTACATCTTTTTAACTAGGCACGAGTGTGACGACTCATCAAGGAGTGACATCTCATCATAGAGGCTCTTGGTGATGACTCGTACAAGTGGTAATGACTCGTCACCCTTCCTTGTTGATCCATGCTTGATCCCTTTTACTTCTAGCTTGCTCCAATCAATTCTAAGTGTCTTCTAAAGCACATTTAAGCCCTAAATCATTCATAGAACTTACATAATAAGTCCTGTTGATAATCAAGCAAAAACATCCATTCACTAATCAAACAAACACATAAAACATAATGAAATAAAATGAAAATAGACTTTAACAAGCCTAAATAACTATGCATATTTGCATTATATCACACAATAACAAACAAATAAATAAGATCAATAGCATACCTGGCTCTCGAGTTTCACTCGAGAAATGAGTTCTTCAATTTTTGAAATGTGACTATGATCCTTGGGTTTGCCTGGCTCGATTAGCCACTCATTAATAATTGATAAGTTATTCAAAGATGATTAACCTCGGGTTTTCCTAGCCCAAATACAGTTCCATTGAGGACGTGACTCTTGGATTTTCTTGGTCCAATTGTTACCTAATCAACTCACTAGGGCATGATTTTTTAGTTTTCCTAACTCGATCATCACTACATCAAAACTTGATTCTTGGGTTTTCTTGGTCTGATCATCAATGTACTGACTTCGGTTCTCTAGTTTTCCTAGCTTGATTACCATTGGGGATGTGATTCTTGAATTTTCCTAGTTCGATCATCATTGTACTGACTTCCATTCTTGAGTTTTCCTAGCTCAATTACCATTGTGATTCTTGGATTTTCTTGGTTCGATCATCGTTGTACTGACTTCTAAGTTTTCCTAGTCCAGTTGTCATTGGCTTTCGACTTCGGGGACACCACCTAAATAGTCATCTTAGTCTTTGAGCTTCTAAGATTTAAACCTAAATAGCCATGTCTTTGAGCTTTGGGGATTCAAACCTGAACAGCCCTGTCCTTGAGCTTTAGGGATTCAAACTTAAATAGCCCTGTCCTTGATCTTCGGGGATTTAAACCCAAATAGCCTTGTCCTTGAGTTTTGGGGATTCAAACCCGAATAGCCCTGTCCTTGTGCTTCAGGGATTCAAACTCGAACAACTCTGTCATTGTCGCAGCATAATACTTGGGTTTTCCTGGTCCAATTCTTGCTTAAGACTTCACTTAGACGACTTTCATTTCTGAACTTTGACTTCCAAGCACACATAAATAATTGCCCCCCCCCATTTTTTTAAACCTTAAACTCCAGGCAATCTTTTCTTTCTTCCCTTTCTTTTAACTTTTGTCATTTTCTCTTTCTTCTTTTTTTTTGTTTTGTCTCTTCTCTTCTTTCTTCCCCCTTTATACCTTCTCTACTTTTGTCCCTCTTCTAAATAATGGAAAATGAGAGAACACCTCTTACACCTGAGTGGGATCACATCCCACCCTCTGCTAGTGCTTCTCGGAGCCTTAGATTGACCCAGGGAGGCTCGATTCCTCTTTTAGCAGATCTAGGGTCCCACATTTGCTCATCTACATCTAGAGAGTTTAGTACCCAAATTTGTCTTATTTTCCTATAAATTGCATCAGGTTAGTGATTATTGTTTGTAAATTTATCGTTCTAGATCTTGATTGGGTTAAAAAAATATAAATTCTACTATTTTGATGTTCAAAAATGAAAATAGTTATTATCTGCATTCTGCAGAGGCGATCGCCTCTTCGATGAGACCCAACACCCTTAAACGTCTGTTGCTGCAAAAGGAAAGAGATAGGGAAGTTAAATTTGTGCATTTCTTTATCATAGAAAAATTTAAAATGAATAAGCATATAATTGACAAACATTGCCCTGTTAATGAAGTGATCACCTCATCATAGAGGTTAAAAGGCTGTCACCTTTTCGTTGAGGCAATTGCCTCATCATAGAGACGATCACCTCTATGATGAGGTGATCACTTCATTAACAGGGCAATGTATGTCAATTATATGCTTATTCATTTTAAATTTTTCTATGATAAAGAAATGCACAAATTTAACTTCCCTATCTCTTTCCTTTTGCAGCAACAAATGTTTAAGGGTGTTGGGAATTTTCTTAGGGCTCGAGTCTTTTATGGCGAGCTGATTGATGACTAGAAGGATTGGATTCAGGAGACTAGATTCAAAGACTTTGTACTCCTACTCCCCTCTGAGTAGGGACGTACAGACTACCAACCGTTACACGCATTGATGGAGAGGTGGTTCGACATGACCCATACCTTTCACCTCCCATTTGGTGAGCTCACTTTAGATCCAGTATCATTTGCTGTTATTATAAGGATTACTTATGCTGGAGATCTCATTCCCCTCAATGCAAGCTTACACTAGCTGTCTTCGAATAATGTTGAATACATTGAGCGACTTTTGGGCATGACTCCCGATATAAAGGGTACTCATACTCTCAAGCTCAACTCAATTAGGAGCTTCTATACTTGGGAGTGAGCTACAACTATGGTCATTCCTCACAAGGTTGATTAGGTGGTGAGGGCTTTCCTGCACTACTTGCTCGGCACCACCTTCTTTGTCGACACCGCTAGCTCGATTGACCTAGTGTTCTTACCAGCTCTCCAAGATCTTGATCAGGTAGCCACATTTAACTAGGGTAGCTGTGCTCTCACATATCTATATTAGAGTATGGATGAGGTGGTCCAAGGGACAAAGAGATTCTGTGGCTTTTGGCATGCCAACCTGGTAAGTCACGACCATCCCCTCTCTTCACTTTTTCTAATCTCCATTTATTTATACTAACTAATCAACTTTCTTGGTAGGTTTGGGCTTTGGAGTTGGAGCTACTCATAAGTGTACAACGAGCGGGGGATCACCTTCCAACTATCAGTAAATGGGGTGCTAGTCATGTCCTGAAGAAGCACCTCGCCCGGGTGCATATCCGTAGGGAGCACCTGAACTCCCTGACACAGGATGCAGTACCTATAAAACACAACCTCTTCCATTAGCAATTTATGGAAATTTAATATACTCACCTGCTAATGTTTCTAACTTTTGCAGATCTGAAATGACTTATGGGGGCCTGAGGATAGCTGCAATATTGAGATGACTCACTCTAGGCCTCTAGCCTAGAAGAGGTTACTCCTTTGTGGTCCTGGATATCGGGTCTTCTTGGCAAGTGGGTCTTGAACTGGAGGGGAGGTGCTAGAGTGAGATGGGTTCCCCAGGTCTCCTCCTGATAGCATGCTTTGGGCACATGAGCTGGAGGGTGAGGACCTTGCTCAGGTTGTTACAAGCTCACCGACTATGGATCATACAGTCCATGTCAAGAGCCGATATATGGAGTTCATTCGAGCTCACCTTTTGCTGACAGTCCCCTTCCATGTTGCTTCTACCTCCTAAGTATATCCCTGTCACCTAGTTTTTGTACTTTAAGAATTAGTTACGTCCTTATGTGCTGTCCTTTTCTTGTGTTTAGGCTGTACCTACTAGGCCTATGCCTCAGGCTAGGTCCTGAGTGTGTGAGAGAGAGAGAGAGAGAGAGAGAGCCTCTAAGGCATCGTTTAGATCTAGGCAAGGAGGAGACTTCGGCGCCTGCTGAGCAGGCCAGGCTGCCTACCACCCCTAGTTATCAATTCACTCTTGGCAGCTTCATTCATGTCCCTGACCCCTTAGCTCGATGCTGGATTCGTCCTGGAGAGTTATCTCATCATTTTCTGACTTTAGACGAGGATCTGACACCTACATGCACCCCTGGTGGTGCCACTCATGTAAGTTCACTACTTACCTGCTTTCACTATTATTCTCAACTGATTTATTAGTTCTAACATTCATTCAACAATATAGATTTCTTTGGGGTAGGGCTTATACATGTACCACATGATAGAGGCTCAAAGAGACTACATGCTAGAGGTCACCCAGTAGTGGAGGGTAAAAATCTTTCTATTCCTTACATGTATGCATGCTTGCATGATTCACTAACCTGTGATTTGTTTAAATAGGACTGTGATGAGGCTAATAGGGTGAGGATTGCCACTCTCGAGTGTTAGATTGATGTGTTCCAAATTGACGAAGATGATGAGGACGAGGATGAGAGTGGCAATTGCATTAGAGGAGAGGATGGCCCTGAGAGTGCCATATCAAATGCTTGATGTATTAGGGCCACGAATTGTTGTTTCTCTCTTTTGACTGATTCATTTAGCTTAGAAAATGAACACATAAACTTTTCTATATTTATTTGGATGAATTGTTTACAGAATTCAACTTTTATCTCAATTAAATTCCTTCTTTTTACATGCGAATTGAATTCAAAGATTACATGTGGGTGCGTCTAGCCCGCTACATTCTGATTTACACATGCTGAGATTGTACAATTCGATGAAGTTTAATAATTGATACTACTAAAGAGGTGATCGTCTCATGGCTTCCTAATGAAGAGGTGATTGCCTCTTGGTGTTGAGGTGACGCCTCTTCAATGAAGCGATTGCCTCATCATCAAGTGGTGCTGCTCCTTTAAAAGCTCAAAACCCTTGCCCAGGCTTATTCTTAAGACACCTTTGTCCCTAACCTTTAATTTCTCTCTCTAGGCACCCTGTGAAAGATTGAATCATGATTGAATGGAGTCTCAAACTGCTACAACCAATCTTGAAAAGTTTAGACAACAGGTTTTAGGCTAGGTTAGAGCCGTTTCACCTTTCGGTCTTCAAATCATTGCATCCTAGGATGATCAATTTTCCATTCCTTCATTTTATGGCTTAGTTCTGGGATCCTCAAAAGCATGTTTTCTAGTTCAATACAGCAGAAATATGTCCACTACTGGAGGAATTTGAAGAAATTCTTGATCATCATGCAGATTCCACTTATTGGCTTGCAGTTCCTATCCTCGAAAAACCAAACCCTCACTCCATTCAATACCAGATGGTGCGTATGTTCAATCTTCCACCACAGTCCTCTTCTCACTACATCCTCAGCTCAGAAATCATATTAGAATCCTTCCTTGAGATCACCATGGGTGTGGACAAAGAAGAAACTTACTGGCCCCGCATGATAGCTCTCTGTTTGTACGCCCAGTTTTTATTGGTTTCTTCCTCTGGACACCATGATTCAAAGTTGCATTCCATTCTTGATAAGGTGGAATCGGGGTCTAATCCCTTCCCTCTCATTCTAGCAGAAACTATTATTGGACTAGACAAATTCACAAAAACACATGATTCTCCGAAAGTCCCTTTCTGTTGGAGGTAAGCTCACTCGTTTTGATTATTGACTTTTGACCGCCCAACTAGTTGCACCTAATCATTTGTCAATTTGCAGATGTGGCCCTATAAAAAATTAAGTCTGCTTGAAACCCCTAAAGACATTAGACATTACAAGGCCAAACACTACCGAACAAGGAAGCAATACCATGTTCCAATAAATGTTCATAGCTGGCTATCAATATTTCCTGACATTCTGATCTACTGTATGTGCCCTTGGTGGAGATTGTAGCATATGACCATCCGGTCCTATATATATTGTGTTCTGATTGCTGGTTTTCATTTTTCCACCTTTTATAATCCAGCCCGCCTCTATCGCCAATATGGTCACAAACAACTGATCATAGAATTAGTTCATGAGTTTGAACCAGGACCCATTTCTCAAAACTTCTTGGACCACTTGGTGGCAACTTAGCCTCAAAGAACTATTGAGAGAAACTTAACCTACAATGAAGATCAGACTACTGATGATCATTACAAAGCATGGGTTTACTTAAAACAGACAGAAAGAGATGAATTTATTAGAAATAAAAGAATAAGAGAGTTACAAGTATTGAGCTTTAGGGGTGACCAACAAAAGAAAAAAAAAAGACAAAATTAGCTCACGAAATTAAGTCATCATTTTCCTTTTTTGTTAGATGTAGTTTCCCTTTTTGTTAGTTAAATAGCTTGTAATAGACACTTTATTCAATGCTTACCAGTAATTGAAGCAATCTATTCCATTTAATTTGAGCACAATACATATATACATTTTTCTTATGATACATCTCATGTTGTTAGTTGGCTTGCCCTTGCAAGTTTTCCAACTAACAATTTTGCATCTCTCTCTCTCTTTTTACACGTCCTTAACTTTTTCTTGGATCGCCTTTTTTGAGGTTTTCAATCCAGCAGGACTCACTTTTTTCTTCTTTTTTTTCTTTTTTTCTTTTCTCTTTTCTTTGATCTCTAATTTTTGCCTAACCAGCCTCTTTTTGAGGTTTTCTCCATAATGAGACTTTTCACAGAAAGTACTTCTTGAGTTTGTCCAAGTTGACAGGCTCCTTGAACTTATTCCCTTCTATATCAGACAGAATGGCAGCACCCTTCAAAAATAACTTCTTTACTAAATACGATCCTTCCCAATTGGGCTTGAATTTCCCTTAAGGGTCGGTCATGATCGACTTTGTAAGCTTCAACACTAAATCACCTTCTTGAATCTATCCTAGCTTGATCTTTTTATTATAGGCCTGAGCTATTCTTTTTTTATACAACTGAGAATGATACATAGCTTTCATCCTCTTTCTATCCAGCAATGTCAACTGAGCCAATCGACACTCCACCCACTGATACTCGAGGAGCTTAGATTCTAGCAAGACTCTCAATGACCTTATCTCAATCTCCACCAGCAAGATGACCTCACATCCATATATCAAAGAGTACAAAGTGACCGCTGTCAAAGTTATGGCAGTGGTTAGGTACTCCCACATTACAAATTGTAAATATTTTGCCCAATCTCGGTAATTCTCTAACATCTTAGCTAGAATATTTTTCACATTCTTATTGGTTGTTTCCATCGCCCTATTTGCCTGTGGCCTGTACGGAGTTGATCTATGGTGCTTGATTTTGTAGTCTTTCAGTAGCGTAGTCGTCTTTACTCAAAATTGAACCCCATTATCTGTAACAATTTGGTATGGCAAACCATATCTACAGATTATAGTCTTCTCGATGAAATTTGACATTTGCTTTGAACTCATAGTAGCATAAGATTCAGCCTCAACCCACTTGGAGAAGTAATCGATAGCCACAATAATATACCAATGACCATTAGATGCTTTTGGCCTTACCTCTCCTATAATTTCAATCCCCCATATGGCAAACGGCCAAGGAAAGGTCATTCCCTGAAGTTCCATAGATGGTAAGTGGCTAACATCACCATAAGTTTGGTAGTTATAAATTTTTTCATAAATTTAACATAATATGCTTCCATGGTGAACCAAAAGTAACCCTGGCAAGCTATTTTCTTTACTAAGATTGTCCCATTCATGTGTGGCCCACATATTCCTTCGTGTATTGCTTCCTTGAGCTTTCGAGATTCACTTTTATCAACACATCTGAGGTGTACCCCAATTGGCATTCTTTCATACAACATCCCATCGTGACTTATGAACTGTCATGATAACATCCGCAAAGATATCCTCTTTTTTTATCAGTGCCATTTGAAAATTGTCTAGTCTCTAGATATCTTTATAAGTCATAAAACGAAGGCTTCTCAACAGCGTCAACTGGTGTTACCCTCACCTCCTTATAGCAAGGGCCTCAATATTTTTTTAGACTTAAGGGTCTGGCCTCTGGCTATTTCTTATTTTCCTATATAGAGGCCAATGTGGCTAAGGCATCAACCATCTAGTTTCCTTCTCTCGATAATTGAGCAAACGTACACTGAGTAAATGAGCACAAGATAGTAGCCAGATATTCCCAGTACGGACACAGTCTATCTCCTACTATTTAGTAGCTTATTTTATAACTAACATGGAGTCCCTGCACACGGTAACATTCTTCGCTCCTACACTATGTAATGCCTCTAGATAAAATATCTAGGCCTCATATTCTGCCTAGTTATTGGTTGCCTCAAACTCGAGTCTTTTTGCCATCGGGATCATCTCCCCCTTTGGCATGACCAAAATCACACCTATTCCGGCCCCTTTGTTGTTGACAACTCCATAAAAGTACATTATCCAACCTTGTACCTCTATTGCCCTAAATGCTCATTAGGGAACTCCAGCTTCCATTCTTGGTCATCATCTACTGGGCTCTGTGCTAGGAAGTCGGCTACAGCTCTCCCTTTCACCATTTTATTGGCTAAATATTCTATGTCAAATTTTATGAGTAGATACTTAAAGGGATCATGTTTGGAAATTGCCTATACTTTATAAGATTAAAAGTAGTGTCAGAGTTTCTTCATCATCCAAATTACTACTAGGCACATTTTCTCCATAAGGCTATAACCAGTTTCATAAGGCAAAAGCTTTTTACTCAAGTAATACACAACGTGCTCTATCTTCTCTTCACCTTCTTATGCCAACATTGCCCCTATTGCATCTCTTTCGATTTCCAGATATAGGATTAAGGCTTTACTTGACCTTGGTGGTTGCAAGATAGGAGGATTCATTAGATAATTCTTGATAGCTTCAAAGGCTTGTTGACATCTTTCATCCCATATCACGGGTTGATCTTTTTTTAAGAGTTTAAAGATAAGATTGTAGACAGACGTCAATTTGGCTATAAATCTACTGATATATTGCAAGTGCCCTAAGGACCCTCAGACCTCTTTTTCGTTCCTTAGTACATGCATATCCCTAATTGCCTTAATCTTATCTAGATCCACCTCTATTCCTTTATGACTGATAATGTGTCCTAATAGTTTCCTAGATATAACCCCAAAAACACACTTTTTTGGGTTCAACCTAAGATTGTCCTTTTTTGCCCTTGCCAGAAACTTATCTAGCACCTTGAAATGTCCTTCCCTAGTTGCAGATTTCACCATCATATTTGTGGATCATGTCATGCAGTAAAGCAGTTACCATCCTCTGATAAGTGGCCCCTGCCTTCTTTAACCCAAAAGGCATCACTCGGTAATAGTATATGCCCCATTCAGTAGTGAAGGACATCTTTAACTTATCCATTACCACCATCATGATCTGATTGTACCCTGAAAATTCATCCATAAAAGAGTACATCATGTTGGAAGCCACACTATCAATTAGCGTATTGACGTGTGGTAACGAAAAGTTATTTTTGGGGTAGGCCTTATTTAAATCTCGATAGTCTATACATACCCTGACCCTACCATCTTTCTTTGGAACTGGAACTATGTTTTCTAACCATTGGGTGTCCTCTACCACTTCCAGAAACTTTGCCTTCAACTATTTCTCGACTTCTTATTTGACCTGGAGAACCCATTTCGGTTTTAACCTTTTTTGCTTTTATTTTTTTGGTGATATGTGAGGATACATAGGGATCTTGTGCTTTGAGATCTCCCTATCGATTCCGAGCATGTCTTCATAACTCCAAGCAAATACTTTATGTCTCTTTGTTAAGATTTCTTTTATTTTTTTTCTCTCTTATCATGAGTTAAACCAGAAGCAAGCAATATACTTTTAGGATTATCGCTTATGCCTAAATTAAATGATTCAGTTTGCATGGAGTTAATGTCAAACATATGCATAAAATGATCATCACAAACAGAATAACCATTAGGGAACACATCACATAAATAAGCAAATTCAGACTTCATTGCATTTACTTTTGAAAAGAATAGATCATCAGTTTCAAATAGAGAAGAACTAGAAACACCATAGTCATCATAAAAGACATCTATGATAGAGTCATGGACGTAGGCTTCAAAATCAAATTCTTTGCTTTGATCATCAATGCCTTTCAGCTCTGAGGTAGCTTCATTCCCTTTAGATTCTTCGTCTGCTAGAACCAACTCCTTATTAGGGACTTCTTCAATAGCAACACCCTAGGTTCTATTCATAAATTTGGCAAAGATTTCAAACCTTAGAATAACCTTCCCAATCATCAGGAGAGGTTCTGGAGTTCCATTATATGGGTACCCGGTGCCTTCCCTTATAAAAATCTCCCACAGAGTTTTCTTTTCAGCCACAGTTTCCTTTTCCTTTTCTTTAGATTGGCTCCAAATTATCTATCTCCCCCTCATTATTATTAGCCCCTTCAAATCTTAGTCCATGCTTCAAAATAGGCATATTGTTTTTAGGCCCGCTTTAATCTCTTCCCAACCTCATGTCGGGCATAAACCTAATGTTGTGCATCATCTTTAGAACCTTTTCATCTATCTCATCCTCATAAATCACACAAATCTCAAAATTGGGGCTTATGGAGACCTCTTTGGGTGTCAACTTCAATGCAACCACTGCAACTTCGATTTCAGCGGAGATGGTGACAACCCTTCCTTTATGAGGGAACTTAATTTTCTGGTGAACAGTGGATGCGATGCCACCCAAAGGGTGAAACCATGGCCTTCCTAACAAAATGGCAAATTTCATTGGGATATCAATTATGTGCAAGTTAACCCAAGCTTCTATAGGTCCCATTTTGACCAACGCCTTGAATGTTCTATCCACAAACCTCTTGGTGTCATCATAGGCTTTGATAACTACTTCAGAAGGCTTTAGGTTAGCCACCATCAACCCCAACTTTAGCAGAATCTTCAATGGACACACATTATTAGCAGAACCATTGCCAACCATCACACAACAAGTCATTTTTCCCTTCACCTCAACCTTGATAAATAGAGCCTTATAGTGGTCCCTCCCCTCTAGAGGCAGGTCATCATTAGAAAATGTTATCGTCCCTTGAGGGGTTTCCATTAATGACCCGACCATCTATTCCGGCATATAACTAGCGGAGATCTTTTTCTAGTCCAACGCCAGAACCAAGGCCTCCTTATGATCCTTGGAATGCATAAGTAACTCCCAGACACTGGCAACAATCTCCTTATTTCGCTTTACTTCCTCCCCTTTTTATGAACTTTTCATCTTTTTAGGCTCGGACTTGGGAATCTCAGGTTCTTCCCTCTTTTCTTCAACCTTTCCCATAGACTAGCCTGTTCTACTTCTTTTGTTGTCCTACAGGTCAACCTGTCCCTCGCTTTCATCATCGAAACTCCATATATCCAAAATGTGCACCTGTAATTCCATGGTTTGTTCGCTTGGTTTTAGGTTCTTAGGTTTAGTTTTTAGGGAGTTATGGGTGACATCCACGAAGGAGTTTAGGACTTGCTCCTTTGCTAGACCAATGTTGATCATCAAAATGGGTGCATTTGATGGTGGCATATTTTGGTAGTTAGGCAAAGGGTTGGTTTGTGTATTTGGCTTTTTGGTTTTTGAGTCAGTAATCTTACCGGAGTCAATCAAGTCTTGGACTTCATGCTTTAATCGAGCACAACTATTAGTGTCATATTCGATGATTTGGTGAAATTTGTAGAAAAGCTTTGGGTTGGCACTGGGTAAGGGTTGTTATGAAGGTAAAGTTCATAATAGGTTTTTCTCAATAAGCTTGTCGAAGACTTTGGATAGTGGGTGTCCTAAATTCAAAAATCTCTAAGGCTGCCTAACTGCATTAACATGTACACTATTGCTTGATGGTCGAATAGCATTGATATGAACATTAGTGCTCGAACCGACTCCTTCCTTGCCCCCCAGACCTTCCTCTAAAGAATTTCTTCTTTTGGGCCAGATCTGACTCTTTTTGCACCCCAAACCCATACAATTCTTCAAATTTTTTGATCCTTAAATCCTTCAGCTTTCTAGACAATGCTGGGACACACCCCTCTATTACTAAGAATAATTGGTCTGACTCAGCAGGCTTATGCCTCATCAAAGACAACCTTCCTCTCCAGTGGGTCAGGTAATCAGTAAAGGACTCATTAAAGTTCTATTTGGTATTCTGAATATCTCTCAGAGACATCTCCAACTGAACATTGAGGCCATATTGCTTTATAAAAGTAGCATATAATTCCTTCTAATTTGATTGAACATGTGGTTCTAAAGTATAATACTAGCGGGTTAGTGCTCCCTCCAATGATATAGGGAATTGCTTGATAATCTGGTTCTCAGTCAACTCAGTGGCTTTCGTATAAGTCACATACTACTTTAGATGCAAATAGGGATCCTCAGTGCTAGAATATTTCTTCATATTAGGGTTTTGAATTTATGGGGTAGTGGTTCATCTTCCCTTTCCAGATTCAAATCGACATAATCTAGGGGGGGTGACAATGCCCTTCTCCTTCATCATTGTTTGCATTTGGTTCACAACTTTAGTCATGCTCTTGGCCTACTCAGTTTGCTCAACATCTTCGATTAGGTTCATATTTCTCTAGTTTGATGGGTTGGCCAACACCGTTACATCATCGTCTTCCCTTCCCTTAATTGGGATCTCCTCATCGAGGTCTATCGGATTGATTGGCGGCACATTGGACAGTTGTACTGGCTGATTCTCCCTAATGAGTTTAGAAATTTCCCCTATCATCTCCCTCACCATGGATCGGGTCTCAACGATCACTTCATCTTTTAGTTATGCCTTAAATGCCTATGGATCAAAACCACCTGCCATTTCTACTTCTGAATTTCTGACCTAATGACCTGAATTGATTCAGACCCACTTTAATAAGCTCAAGGGATCTATAGTGCTACAAAACCATATGTTAGAATGATGCATGACATGTATGCATGATATGCAAGTCCATTTTATTTTAAGGAAACTTAAGCAATAAACAAAAAAGAAGATACACAAAACCAAAATACAAAGCTTAAACGTGCAAACTTCCGCCCTTATTTCTCCTACACACATATTCAATGGCAAGTATCTTGCCCTAGGATTTTTGGCCTAGGTTTTAATTATCAATATGGGATAAAAAAATTGACGCATGCATGCAAGATAACTCTCAAAATGATTCAAATAAGTAACAGATCCTTTAAATAAAGCCCAAGTCCATTTTCTATGAGCCAAGGTCCTTAGCACCATAAACTCACTAGTCAAGGCCCACTTGAAATGGGTTATGAATAGGCATGACAGGCCCTTATTGACTCAGTTTGTTTATAATGGGTTTTGGTTGGACACGAGGGCCCATTTTACCTTGGATTGCTTATTAATGGGCTCAAGATTTATTTTAATAGTCCATTATATGGCATAACACACATGCATGTAGGGAAAATTCTTAATGATAGTTGTTAGGTCATTATATGGGCTTGAGTCTTGGGTTAAAAGGCTTTGGTTCCCATAACAATATACGTCCTTATATGTCTCCTCACTCAAGGGTCAAACAACGTGGATTAGTACGTATCGTGAGTGATAATAATCAAATATTCCACCACTAGGTTTGAGTGAAACATAGGTAGCGAAGTACTGACTATTGCTGGGTTTATTTGGGGACTGAGTGCTCATTGTGTGAAAATGTGTAGTGAATGCAAAAGATGCAAAAGAAATAAGAAAATAATTTAAAATGATAAAACATAAAACACTGGAATCAGTTTCTCTATCCCTAGTAGAGTCGCCACTATAGGCAGCGGGGTTTAGAGCACGCCCAAGTGTTTGGCGACCACAACACTATGTGGGCTCGGGTCCCACTAGGAAAATACGAAGTAGGTCATAAAGCCTACTCAGAGATGGAGTCACCACCTAGATAAAAGCCAAGACACATTGTATAGCAACTGGATCCCACGGAGGTTCCCATAAGCTGTCATCAGAGATTAGGTTTAGAAACTAGGTGTGGGCATTTAGAATGCCCACCCAACCTTGCGGTTGGCCTCCATTTGTGCTTTGTGTATTATTACCTTTAATTAGTCAATTGTTTCTTCATTACCACATGTATTGTAATTGCCTTCAGATAATTGCCAAATTTTATAGTTAAGTCCAAGTTTGCACATTAATCCAATTTCATGCTTTTAAGTCCCAACATTCAACAAAAATAAAATAAGTAATAATTTATAACCACACATTCGAATCGAATGAGGAAAGGGATTAGGGATTACAACACTTTTTAATGAAATAAAATGATAATATACTTAAATTAAACCACTCATATACTGAAAATAAACCAACGATAAACTAGTTGTACGGACAAAAAATACTAAAGGAGTTAGTTAATCAATGTAATTACTCAATGATGCGAATCATTAATTGTTTCCTACAATAGACACTTAGTTAGCTTCCCCTTTATAAAACATAAAATTACCTATAACGATATTTATAAATATCATTCTAAGAAAAGGGGGGGGGGGGTCTCACATCACAAGTTAAAAAAACCCTCAAACAACCAAGATAATCATCATCATGCAATGAAATAATTACGTATAAAGGCAGTAGGAGCATGTGAAGCAAGCATTATGCAACATTCCATACAGGGAGAAAAGCCAAACGATTGGTCGTCCTGTCAATATGGCGACCGCCTCATTGACAAGGAGCAATGTCGTTATGAAGAGGCATCACCTTATCAATAGGCTCTTCTCAACTTTTAAAGCAATCAAACTTCTACCCTAAGCGAGATATACATGCACACATACATCTAACGGGTGCCAAATTACAATCACATGCAATAGTTTAGGGCATCATATCAATGAGTTAGGATAGCAAATGAAATAAACCTAAAGTATACCTAAAGTATACTAATAACTTATTCACATGTAAACTAAACACAAAACTGATGAAGCTATTAAAAGTATTTAGATGTAGAATTTTACCAAAGTGATGGACCCTCAGAGATGTCTTTTTAAGTATGATCTCCACTTGGGTATAAGCTTCACTTTGGCACAAGCTTTTCTCCTTTCTCTCCCAAGGAATGTGGACTTTTTTTTTTGCTTAGATTCCCCCTCCTCTCTCAAGAACGTTTCTCTGTGTTTTTTCAGAGCTCCTCCCCTTCCTTATTCTTTCAATGGTTCTCCTTCTTTTTTTTAGCCAAAAAGCCCCCTTCCCCTTTTCTTTTTCTTTTTCCTTTTTATCCTCTACCTTGCCCATGCCCTTAGGCTTTTCTAACTCATCATGAACCCCTATAGCCTTTTTCTCCTCCCCAAAAATCTCTTCTCTATGCAAAATCAGGTATGGGGTGTGGGGCCTGCACCACTTGGCCACTATGGTTGCAGCTGCATTTAATGCAGCTGCAAGTGGTCTATTATAGAGGCGGCGCCTCTACGATGAGGCAATCGCCTCTGCGGTAGCTGCCAAAGAGACGATCGCCTTATTGCACTGAGGCGATGCCTCTTTAGCCTGGGCCTGTATCGGGGCCAAGCAGGCCTGGGCCATTTAGACAATTGGGCCAAGTCTTGGGCTTTTGAGGCTTTTAGGTTTTCAAGTCCACTTCCAATTGGAGATTTAGGTTTTGTTCTTATGTTTAAGTTTCACATTCTCATCATTAGGCTTAATAACAGACCGATCAAACCGAACATCCCTAATTTGTTCCTTAACATGAATCGACCGAATCGGATGTCTACAATATGATATTTAAAAATTATTTAAAACAAATATTAGTAATTAGGAGAGGCTTTTGGAAAACCACCCATATATACAAATAAATTTCAATTTTTTTGCAAAATAATAAATTTAACTTTTGGGTACTTTGAAACGCCCTTGTATAATGCCTTTATCTAATATTAATATTGATAATTTTGGGGCAGTTATAAATGCTTCCATGTTAAATTCTTAACAAATTAGTTTAGTGCCTAAGCAACTATAGGGGTGGTTAAAACCGCCCCTAAAGACAAGTATTGTTGTAGTATTATATTTATTCTTTAACCGCCCCCAAAGACAAGTACTGTTGTAGTATTATATTTATTCTTTAACCGCCCCCAAAGACAAGTACTGTTGTAGTATTATATTTATTCTTTCTTATCTTTGTTAAGCCACAGGAAGCATCCCTCCGCACCTTTTGTTCCATCTCTATTATATATCTGTTATTAACTAAGGATGCAGAACCAAAATACTATTCATCAGGTATTATTCAATATTCAAACATATTCATCAGGTATGTACGTTGACTGCTGACCACTGCTCCAAAATACTTGCCCTGCAACGAATCAAAGAAAACGGCTTTATATTTATAAAGTTTCAAGAATTCAAATGGCATCCAGCCATTTACATACCGGAACAAAAAGTGTACAAAAGCTACAAAAAGACTCGCAAACAAAATCTACAACTTTGTTTTCAATTACCCATTCATTTATTTTATTTGTTTGGTAAACAAATTCATGTCTCCTTAATTATTATGGGTTTTGTTCCTGTTTTTCTTCTTCTTGTATTTGTTTTCACATTACTATTCCACTGCTTTCCGATTGTCCATTTTCTGGACAATTTTTTCACATGCTCATTTAAGCCAGTCCATCGGATTTTCTGTTTTACTTGTTTGTTTCGCTTAAGGTACGCGGTTTAGTTATGACTGCGTTCCCGGGTTATAGTCTCCTTTTTATTAACTAATATTCGCCTAGCATCATTTCACCGATACTTCCTGTCCTTAAAATAAGGACTTCAACCCCTTTTCAACTAAAACAAATAAAATCTCTGGAAAATCTTACCTCTCCAACGCGTCTTCTATTTTCTTGCTTTTGCTTGGTTCTAAAGTATTTAATAGAACAACCAACAAAAATAGAGATCATGATTTCTTGGATTATATATATATATATATATATTTTTTTTTTTTTTCCTTAAATTTTTCTTCTTTTGTGTTGGTTAATGGTCACTTCAGTTCAGTTCAATAGATGTTTTTTGCTCAACCCTCTGTTTGGAATTTTAATTCTTTACTTTGTAAAATCAGCTCATAGAATCAAAGATTTTTTGTTTTCCTGATTTTGAATTGTCCCTTGTTGGTTTTTGATTTTTCATTAGTATAGTCTACAATTACCATTTGTTTTTATACTAAGGTGCCAATTTCAAGTGACCTGCATGCAGTATAACTTGTGCACATTGTGAGAGCTATTGATAATCGGAGTTATCTTGAGATTGTCTTTATGGACAAAGAGAATGGCCTTACCGATAAGTGATACCCATGAAGCCATCACATCAAAAGGCCATGAAGAGGAGAAACAGATGGAGTTGAGAAAAAATGGGCAGCCACAAGAGTCGGAGAAGAGCAATGGAGATGAAAAAGTTAAATCAGTTCCATTTTACAAGCTCTTCTCATTTGCAGATTCCAAAGATGTCATCTTGATGATTATTGGCACAATTGCTGCTATTGGGAATGGCTCATCTATGCCTCTCATGACAATTATCCTTGGGGACGTTGTTGATGCCTTTGGCGAAACCCAGGATGTGGTCGATGTAGTTTCGAAGGTAATCATCTTCACCACAATCTTTGAGTTTCAGTTAATCTAAAAAAAAAAAAACAAATTTATAGTACAGCTTTTTAGAGGCAAAAAGATGAAGGTGGACACACTTTTAACTTGTGCACATTTTGAGAGCTATTGATAACCGGAGTTATCGTACAAAGAGAATGGCCTTGCTGATAGCCATGAAGAGAAGAAACAGATAGAGTTGAGCAAAAATGGGCAGCCACAAGAGTCGGAGAAGAGCAAAGGAGATGAAAAAGTTAAATCAATTCCATTTTACAAGCTCTTCTCATTTGCAGATTCCAAAGATGTCATTTTGATGATTATTGGCACAATTGCTGCTATTGGGAATGGCTCATCTATGCCTCTCATGACAGTTATCCTTGGGGACGTTATTGATGCCTTTGGCAAAACCCAGAGTCAGGTTGTGGTCGATGTAGTTTCGAAGGTAATCATCTTCACCACAATCTTTGAGTTTCAGCTAATCTGAAAAAAAACTTTATAGTACAGCTTTTTAGAGGTAAAAAGATGAAGGTGGACACACTTTTAACTTGATAGTTCTTGTATGATTGTTTTCATTTTAATCAATTGGGAAGATATTACTTTATGTACACAGAATGTAATTCACCACGAATGTCATGTGAATTGAAAATCTCCGTTTGATTTTTCCGGAGGTGGCCAGTTGGATGGTCACAGGAGAGAGACAGGCTGCAAGGATAAGGGGTTTATATTTGAAAACCATATTGAGACAAGAAATTGCTTTCTTTGACAAGGAAACAAACACTGGAGAAGTCATTGGTAGAATGTCAGGCGACACTGACCTTATACAAGATGCTTGGGAGAGAAGGTGAAAAATAGTGTTGGAGTAACTAAAATTTTTATCTAAGCTAAGAAGTATTGGGTTGAAACATTTTCAATTGTCAAATAAAATGCGGGTTGGGAAATTTATACAGCTCGTATCGACATTCATCGGAGGATTTTTTGGTGCATTTATCAAAGGGTGGTTACTTACCTTGGTCATGTTATGCTCTATTCCCCAGCTAGTGGCAGCTGGTGCAGCCATGTCTCTCACAATATCTAAGATGTCATCCCGTGGACAAAATGCTTATGCAAAAGCATCAACTGTAGTTGCGCAGACTATTGGCTCAATCAGAACTGTAAGCTTACATAAATAGTATAAGATATGTGCATAGAATATAGCCTTAGTAAGCGCATGCTCATTTTCTTTCATTACTTTTAATCTGCAGGTTGCATCTTTTACTATGGAGAAGCAAGCCACTAGTAATTACTAGAAGTTTCTCGTTACTGCATACCGTTCAGGTGTCCATGAGGGCATCGCTACTGGACTTGGTAATGGAGTGCTCATGCTGGTCGTGTTCTGTACTTGTGCTTTGGCAATATGGTTTGGTGGAAAGATGATACTAGAAAAGGGATATACAGGGAACACAAACTTACATGGAACTTGTCAACACATCAACAATTACGGCAAGCACATTTCCCCATGTATATCTTCTATGCACGTATCTTATACTAGTTATGTAAGCTTACAGTTCTGATTGAGCCAATAGTCTGCTCAACTACAGTTGATGCTTTTGCATAAGCATTTTGTCCACGGGATGACATCTTAGATATTGTGAGAGACATGGCTGCACCAGCTGCCACTAGCAGGGGAATAGAGCATAACATAACCAAGGAAAGTAACCACCTTTGATAAATGCAACAACAAATCCTCCGATGAATGTCGATACGAGCTGTATAAATTTCCCAACCCGCATTTTATTTGACAATTGAAAATGTTTCGAACCCAATACTTTTTAACCTAGATAAAAATTTTAGTTACTCCAACACTATTTTTCACCTTCTCTCCCAAGCATCTTGTATAAGGACAGTGTCACTTGACATTCTACCAATGACTTCTCCAGTGTTTGTTTCCTTGTCAAAGAAAGCAATGTCTTGTCTCAGTACGGCTTTCAAATATAAATCCCTTATCCTTGCAGCCTGTCTCTCTCCTGTGACCATCCAACAGGCCACCTCTGGAAAAATCAAACGGAGATTTTCAATTCACATGATGTTCTTGGTGAATTACATTCTGTGTGCATAAAGTAATATCTTCCCAGTTGTTTAAAATGAAAACATTCATACAAGAACTATCAAGTTAAAAGTGTGTCCACCTTCATCTTTTTACCTCTAAAAAGCCGTACTATAAAGTGTTTTTTTTTTTTTTTTTTTTTTTTTTTTTTTCAGATTAACTGAAACTCAAAGATTGTGGTGAAGATGATTACCTTCGAAACTACATCAACCACAACCTGACTCTGGGTTTCGCCAAAGGCATCAATAACGTCCCCAAGGATAACTGTCATGAGAGGCATAGATGAGCCATTCCCAATAGCAGCAATTGTGCCAATAATCATGAAAATGACATCTTTGGAATATGCAAATGTGAAGAGCTTGTAAAATGGAATTGATTTAACTTTTTCATCTCCTTTGCTCTTCTCCGACTCTTGTGGCTGCCCATTTTTGCTCAACTCTATCTGTTTCTTCTCTTCATGGGTATCAGCAAGGCCATTCTTTTTGTCCATAGAGACAATCTCAAGATAACTCCGATTATCAATTGCTCTCAAAATGTGCACAAGTTAACAGTGTGTCCACCTTCATCTTTTTACATCTAAAAAGCTGTACTATAATGTTGTTGGTTTTTTTAGATTAATTGAAACTCAAAGATTGTGGTGAAGATGATTACCTTTGAAACTACATTGACCACATCCTGACTCTGGGTTTCGCCAAAGGCATCAATAACGTCCACGAGGATAATTGTCATGAGAGGCATAGATGAGCTACTCCTAATAGCAGCAATTGTGCCAGTAATCATCAAAATGACATCTTTAGAATCTGCAAATGAGAAGAGCTTGTAAAATGGAACTGATTTAACTTTTTCATCTCCATTGCTCTTCTTCGACTCTTGTAGCTGTCCATTTTTACTCAACTCCATCTGTTTCTATTGAGATTTAACTTCCTATATCATAGTTGTATACTGCCGTCATATTTCCTATTTAGATTGATTTTATTTTCTATTTCTTTAGTGTTTGATTCCAAGTCTTTAGGCACAAGTTTTGCTACTTTATTATTTTCCTATATGGGTTGTATAGACTATTGTATATATTCGGTCAATGAAACAACGTTTTTTTTTCTGGTTCATTTTTTTCTATCAATATTTTTCTCATGGTATCAAAGTCTGGTTCGAACAAATTGAACCAGACTTCACTTCGCCAATAACATCATGGAAAGTCTACAACAAAAATCAGACAAATCACAAAAATCATCGATAAGGGGAGAGATTATAGTATAGAATCATGATATTTCACTATACATCCTTCACCCTTCATATCATCCACTACTCGTATTTGTCACCACACCTTTTACTAGAGCAAACTTTGCGTCATGGAAAAACTCCATGGAAACAGCCTTGTATGCAAAGAGCAAGGGTGGATTATTGATGGAAGTTTACAACTACCAAAATCAGACTCATTAGATTTTCACCAATAGAAGAAGAATGATGCCATGCTTAAAGCTTGGATAAGGAATTCTCTAGCCAAGGACATACAAGAGAGTGTTGTGTATATAGATACAGGACAAGAAATATGGATTGAAATTTGCAAGAGATATGGGCAGAGTAATGCATCTTGTTTGTATAAAATAAAGAAGGAGTTCTCCAATCTCAGTCAAGAAGATGGGTGCCCCTAACACAATATTATACCAAATTCAAAACTTTGTGGCAAGAATTACGGATTTGTGATCCTTTGCCGCATCGTAGGTGTGAAGCAACAAAGGGACATAAAGAATGTCGAGAAAAGGAAAAAGCTCACTAATTTTTATTGGGTCTAAATAGCAATTTTGGTTAACTAAGGTCCCATATGTTATCAATGGAGCCAACACTACTGCTTAACAAAATTTTCTCTTTGGCATTGCAAGAGGAATAATAATTTTTTATGTAAAAGGACACACATCAATCTTCATCTATAGAAGGTGAAACATTCGTAACAAAGTTTAATCATAATGGTACTGAAAAGAGTTACTCAAACAGAGGCCATCAGGAAATCAATCCAAAAAGAGGTGTGTGCATTGTGGCAAAAATGGACATATTAAGGAGGAATGTTTTGAGATCATAGGGTATCCTCCTAATTGGAAAAACAATCAACAAAATTGTGGAAGCAATGGAAGAAGTGCTTTGGGGCAACGACAAGGCCATAGTAACATGGTGACATCAGAACCTCGATCATCAAACCTTGGTGAACAACAATGGCATAATGTAGGACCAGGGAATCATAAGCCTAACACCGTACATCACCAAGTTAAACAAACTCTTGGGCTGACAGCAGATCAATGCTCTAAGTTGTTGTCTCTTCTCACATCTCCCACCAATCAGAAAAATGGTAATGAAGGTCTAGCAAACTTTGCAGGTAAATGTACTATGACTAATGATCCTTGGATTGTTGATAGCGGTGCCTCCAACCATATGATCGGAGACAAAAGACAACTTGATAATAGTATGCATGTTTCCACTCACCCTAGTGTAAAAATACCAAATGGTTCTTCTCTCTCAGTTACTCATATTGGTAATGTATACATTACACCAAACATTGAATTAAAACAAGTCGTCTACATACCTCATTTTAAATACAACCTTCTTTCAATTTCTAAAATCCCAATGACCTGAATTACTCAACCACTTTCTTTCCTATTTTTTGGTTTTTCAGCACCTGCATATGAGGACGTTGTTTAGAACGAGTAAGCTGAAAGATAACGTTTATCAAATGGAAGGAAAATATGGAATGGCAAGTCGAAGTGTTCTTGAAATAGATTATGTTTTGTCGCACATGCGATTAGGACATTACCCTTTTAGCAAATTTAAATTTATTTTTGAAAATTCCCCTTCTAGTGACTTTCATGAAGTTTATAATGCATGTTATAAAGCAAAACAAACTCGTTTACTATTTTCTGTCAGCAATAAAAAAAGTATCATTTGTTTTGACCTTATTCATGTTGATATTTGAGGTTCTTATTTAGTTTCTACATTAAGTGGTGCTAAATTCTTTTAGACCATAGTGGATAATTGTTTTAGATGTACTTGGGTTTACCTTATCAAAGATAAATCACAAGCTTATGAGTATCTAACCATGTTTTGCTATCTTATACAAAACCAATTTCATACCAGGATCAAGGTGATATTAAATGATAATGGGGGTGAATTTATTTTAAATAGAATGAGAGAATTCTTTGTCAATCATAGGATAGAACACCAAACTTTATGTGTCTCTACACCATAATAAAATGGGAGAGTGGAATAAAAGCACCGTCATATACTTGAGGTAACATGATCTTTACGTTTCCATGCACACTTACCATTAAAATTTTGGGGAGAATGTGTTCTTACATTAGTTCACTTTATAAATTTGATGCCCATACCTATCCTTGCCAATAAAAGTCCATATGAAGTTTTGTTCCATAAGAAACCTGAATTTGACCACTTAAGAGTTTTTGGCTCCCTTTGTTATGTCCATAACCATAAAAGGCCAAGAGATAAATTATCGCCTATAGATCATTGCTATATTTTCCTAGGATATAGATATGGAAAAAAGGGTTATAAGGTTTATAATTTGGAAAAACATAAATTGCTTGTGTCTAGAGATGTGATATTCCATGAAAGGAATTTTCCTTTCCAAACCAATACTAACCTGAATACACCTTCTTCATTACCATTGATTGACCAACCATCAAATCTCATTTACACATCTTCACATTCTTTAGATACTACCACCTCAAACTAAATTGAACCCATTCTAATTGATAATAATCCAAACAGTGAAATGAGCGATGAAACTATCGCAATGATCTCATCAGTAAGATCTCTGTCATCCAACCATAACACACCTAAAGTCCATCGCTTAAGTCCTTAAACCAATAATCTCACACAACCTAAATCAGTTACCAATGACCAAAATGATCCTTCCCCATTCTAATAACCAGTAAGGTCTCGACATGTGTCCATAAAACTTTATGGTTTTGACTATGAACTATTACCATCCCTAGCGCCATCTCAAGGCTCTCTTCCATCAGTGAACTCAGGTATGGTTCATTCTCTTTCAAATCACCTTTCTTATTCCCACTTTACTAATACCCACAAAGCCTTCCTAGCATCTATTTCTTCTTTAGATGAGCCTAAATTTTTTCATCAAGCTATCAAAGACCCTAAGTGGAAACATGCCATGCAACAAGAAGTTCGTGCATTAGAGGAGAATCATACATGGACTTTGGAGCTCCTACCTGATGTAGCAGAAGCTTAAAGAAATAAGAATAAAAATAAAATAAAATAAAATAACAAATGAGATAAAATTGTAGTCCATTGATTTTTGTACAAATATCGAAGAACAATAAAGGATAAATATCAAAGTCTATTGATTCGCGCACGAATGCCATAAATCAATCTTCTACAACCTGTTGATTTGCACATAAATACCAGGATATAGCATCAATATTCGTTGATTCACACAAAGGAATACCAAAATTGGAAAAATAGAAATCTAATTATCAATTCAGCAAAAACTATCTCACATAGTCCTAAGGCTTACATATTTGTAAGGTGGCACAAACCTACCAAACCTAATTTTTATTTAGAAAATAAAAATAAAGACAACTCTAGCTAAGGTAGGAAATCAAATCCCTAACAATATAGAAAAGTCAATTTCTAATCAATACTAAATTAAAATAAAAATCAAATCCTAATAATAATAACAATAACAACAACAATAACAATAATAATAATAAATTATATTTGTTATCCATAGTTTTGAAAACTAATTCCAATGCTTGTTGCTCTACATCATTCCCTCCAGGGTAGAGAAAATTTTCCCTCGAATTTTGCCCAAATATTTAGAAATAAATTTATTGTAGAACATCATAAATTTTTCTTTAACTTGAAATTCCTTCAAAATAAAAATTAAAGGAATATAAGAATAAAGAAATTTATGAATGCCAATAAAGTCATTATATTCAACATTGTCCTCATCCTCTTCGTCAAATATTGGCTCATCTCTAATAAATGCATCCTCATCCTCACCATCATCAGTATCATAGAATAAGCTCTCTTCATAATACTATATCATCATGATTAATAAGGATCAATTCGGCTTTGATACTAACTAATGTAGTGGAAGCTTTAAAGAAAAATAAAATAAAATAAAGTAAAATAACACATGGGATAAATATTGTAGTCCGTTGATTTGCACACAAATATCGAAAAAAATAAAGGATAAATATCAAAGTCTGTTGATTCACACACGAATGCCAGAATCAATATTTTACAACCTATTGATTTGCTCACAAATACCAGGATATAGGCATCAATATTCGTTGATTCACACAAAGGAATATCGAAAATTGGGAAAATAGAAATCTGATTATCAATTCAATAAAAACTATCTCACATAGTCCTAAGGCTTACATATTTATAAGGTGGCACAAACCTACCAACCCTAATTTTTATTTAGAAAATAAAAATAAAGACAATTCTAGCTAAGGTAGGAAATTAAATCCCTAACAATATAGGAAAGTCAATTTCTAATCAATACTAAATTAAAATAAAAATAATAAAATCCTAATAATAATAATAATAAATTATCTCACATAGTCCTAAGGCTTACATATTTATAAGGTAGCACAAACCTACTAAATCTAATTTTTATTTAGAAAATAAAAATAAAGACAATTCTAGTTAAGGTAGGAAATCAAATCCCTAACAATATAGGAAAGTCAATTTCTAATCAATACTAAATTAAAATAATAATAATAATAATAATAATAATAATAATAATAATAATAATAATAATAATAATAATAATAATAACAATAACAACAACAATAATAACAATAATAATAATAATAAATTATATCTGCTATCCATTGTTCTGCAAACTCATTTCAAGGCTTATTACTCTGCATCACTACCACAAGGCAAACATGCCATTGATTCTAAGTGGGTCTATAAAATTATTATAGATATGATGGTATTGTTGAGTGCTTTAAGGTGTGTTTAGTTGCTAAGGGATTCACATAAATTTAAGGGCTAGACTCCCATGACATATTTGCTCTAGTTGCCAAGATTACAACCTTGCGATGTTTACTATCAATTGTTGCTATACGTCACTTAGAGTTACATCAATTAGATGTAAACAACGCCTTCCTCCATGGAGACTTGCATGAGGAGGTATACATGAAAATCCCACAAGTCTTTGCTAAACTAGGTGACAATCATGTTTGCAGGTTATGAAAGTCTCTTTATGGACTTAAACATGCATCCCGAAATTGGTTCTAAACATTTTTAAGTCCTTCAACAATTTGGATTTCAACAAAGTGTAGCAGATAATTCCTTATTTACCTTGGTGTGAGGGGGTCATTTTACAGCTTTGCTAGTTTATATTAATGATATGATTGTAGTAGGTAATGATCCACTTACAATAAGTTAAGTGAAGCATTATTTAGATTCAACCTTTCACATTAAAGATCTAGGTACCCTCAAGTACTTCCTTGGCATTTAAGTGGCTTGTAATAAAGAAGGGATAACACTTATCCAATGAAAATATGCACTAGATCTTCTTAAAAAGGTGGGATTATTAAATGCTAAACAAGCAAGCTTTCTTATAGAATCACGACACAATCTTGCTACAGGTATTGGAGACCCAGTTTCAAATGTTGGGTAGTACCGTTAACTCATTGGTAGATTATTGTACCTAACCATTACCCAACCTGATATCACTTACCCAATACAAGTTCTAAGTCAATTTATGCAAGATCCTCGTATGCCTTATTTCAATGCAGCCTTTCGCATTTTTTGTTACCTAAAATTCGCACCTGGCCAAGGTATTTTCCTTTCTTCTTCAAGCTCATTACATTTAACAGCCTATTGTGATTCGGTTTAGGCAAGTTGCCCCACAACTAGGCGCTCCACCACTAGCTATATAGTATTCCTTGGCCAAAGCCCTATATCTTGGAAATCAAAGAAGCAAGTTACAATTTCGCGTTCTTCAGCTGAAGCAGAGTATCAAGCAATGGCAAATGCAACCAGTGAGTTATTGTGGTTACGATCCTTATTTTTTGACCTCAAGGTAACATTATTATCTCCTATGTCTCTCATCTGTGATAAATAAGTGGCTCTTCATATTACTACCAATCCAATTTTCCACGAACAAACAAAGCACATCAAGATTGATTTCCATTTCACTCATGATCATTTGCTTAGTAATGAGATATGCACTTCTCATATTCGTTCGAGCAATCAAGTTAGAGATCTTTAATAAAGGCTGGAATTTACATAATTTTGTCACTTATTGGGTAAGTTAGGTATTTATGGTCTTCATGTTCCAACTTAAAGGGGAATGTTGAGATTTAGTTTCCTGTATCATAGTTGTATACTACTGTCATATTTCTTATTTAGATTGATTTTATTTCATATTTCCTTAAGGTTTAGTTCCAAGTCTTTAGGTATAAGTTTAGCTATTTTATTCTTTTCCTATATGGACTATACAGACTATTGTATATATTTAACATGCTATGGTCAATGAAATGATGTTTTTTTTCTGGTTCATTTTTTCCCATCAATATTTTGCTCAGTTTCTCCTCTTCATGGCCTTTTAATGTATTGGTTCATGGGTATCACTTATCAGTAGGGCCATTCTCTTTATCCATAAAGACAATCTCAAGATAACTTCGATTATCAATAGCTCTCATAATGTGCACAAGTTATACTGCATGCAGGTCACTTGAAATTAGCACCTTAGTATAAAAAAAAAAAGGGTAATTGTAGACTATACTAATGAAAAATAAAAAACTAACAAAGGCAAATTCAAAATCAGGAAAAAAAATAATGAAAATCTTTGATTCTACAAGCTGATTTTACAAAGTAAAGAATTAAAAATTTCAAACAGAGGGTTGAGCAAAACACATCTCTTCAATTGAACTGAAGTGACCATTAGTGATGTAGTGAAAGCTTAAAGAAATAAAATAAAATAAAAGAACAAATGTGATAAATATTGTAGTCCATTGATTTGTGCACAAATACCGAAAAAATAATAAAGGATAAATATTGAAGTATGTTGATTCGCATAGGAATGCCAAAAATCAATTTTTTACAATTTATTGATTTGCGCACAAACACCAAGATATAGACATCAATATTTGTTGATTCACATAAAGGAATATGAAAATTGAAAAAATAGAAATTTGATTATCAATTCAACAAAAACTGTCTCATATAGTCCCCTAAGGCTTAAATATTTATAGGGTGGCACAAACCTACCAACCCTAACCCTAATTTTATTTAGGAAATAAAAAAAAAAGGCAATTTTAACTAAGGTATGAAATCAAATCTCTAACAATATAGGAAAATTAAATTATAATCAATGCTAAATTAAAATAAAAAATCAAATCCTAATAATAATAATAATAATAATAATAATAATAATAATAATAATAAATTATATTTCTATTAATTGTTTAGCAAACTCATTCCAAGACTTATTGTTTTGCATCAATTAGCCAACACAAAAGAAGAAAATTTTAAGATATATATATATATATATATTACAATTTAAGAAATCATGATCTCTGTTTTTGTTGGTTGTTCTATTAAACACTTTAGAACCAAGTAAAAGCAAGAAAATAGAAGACGCGTTGGAGATGTAAAATTTTCCAGAGATATTATTTGTTTTAGTTGAAAAGGGCTTGAAGTTCTTATTTTAAGGAAAGGAAGTATGGGTGAAATGATGCTGTGTGAATATTAGTTAATGAGAAGGAGACTATAAGCCGAGAAGGCAGTCATAACTAAATTGTGTACCTTAAGCAAAATAAACAAGTAAAACAGAAAATTCGATGGACTGGCTTAAATGAGCATGTGAAAAAATTATCCAAAAAATGGACTGTTGGAAAGCAGTGAAATAGTATTGTGAAAACAAAAACAATAAGAAGAAGAAAAACAGGAACAAAACCCATAATAATTAAGGAGACATGAACTTGCTTACCATACAAATAAAATAAATTAATGGGTAATTGAAAACAATATTGTATATTTTGTTTACAACTTATTCATTACAGGGCAAGTATTTTGGAGCAGTGGTCAGCAGTCAATATACATACTTGATGAATATGTTTGAATATTGAATAATACCTGATGAATAGTATTTTGGTGCTGCATCCTTAGTTAATAACAGATAGATAATAGAGATGGAACAAAAGGTGTAGAGGGGTGCTTCCTGCAACTTAACAAAGATAAGAAAGAATAAATATAATACTACAACAGTACTTATCTTTGGGGGCGATTTAATTAGACTCTAGGCACGGTTTTAGTCACCCCTATAGTTGCTTACGGCAGTTCATCAAACCACCTCAACACCGTCATTTATCATGGTGTCACTACAGTGTACGAGCAATTCTAATGACCGTGGGGGTATGTCTTCTTATAGGGGCGGTCACGTAGCAACGCTTATAAATGTTGCAATGAATTTTTTGGATGTGGTTTAAACCACCCTTATGATTCATTTAAACTTGCTGCATATGTTAATGACAATTTGATAGGGGCGATTTTAACCTACCCTAATATTTTAGCGCCAAATTTTAGGCACTAAAATAATTTGTTAAGAATTTAACATGGAGGCATTTATAACCGCCCCAAAACTATTAATACTTATATTAGATAAAGGCAATATACAAGGGCGATTTACAGTACCCAAAAGTTAAATTTAATAAATTGCAAAAAAAATTGAAATTTATTTGTATATATAAATGGTTTTCCTAAAGCCTCTCCTAATTACTAATACTTGTTTTAAATAATTTTTAAATGCTTAAAATGTCATATATTTGTATAAATTATTGACTAATCCTTAATTTACTATTTAATTAGTACTTTCATATTGTATATATCAAACTAATAATATAAGAAAAAAAATTGAAAAATAAAACAAATGCTAGTCATTTCATTCTAAGTAATAAATTTGAGGCTGCCAAAAAATATTTAATGAAACAACAATATTGAAAATCCTAAATCACAATGATAATAAAAAAATATCCTAAATAACAATAGTAATTGAAAAATCCAAAACCAAGTTCACTTAGCATGTCTAATGCATATATAGAAATATGAAAACTAATGAATATGAGGATCACAGCTTGAATTCGAAAAATGATTGTTAGGAGAAGAGACAAATTGATGGCTACCATAATCACCAACCTGTTAACAAAATCAAATAATAGGTATAATAAATTAGCTTTTTAATTATTATTATCTTTTCATTTAAATTATCATAGAAACTAGACTTTGCAAATAGATTTTATGATGAAATACTATAAAATATATAACATAAAATAATACCTGAGAATTATTAGCTCCTCCTGTGGGCATCCATTATTGCCTAGGGAATTGCTTATTCATAAACGCAGTTAAAACATCCACTGTTCGAAACATGTTATTGTATTTAGTTATCATAGTTTGCAGCTTTTCCTTTAAGCATTTTGACTTCCTCTGCTTGGCTTGCATTGATAGTATTTTACCATCTTTGTCCAACATTATCTTGAGATTGTCTCTATAGACAAAGAGAATGGCCTTATTGACACCCTTGAAGAGAAGAAACAGATAGAGTTGAGCAAAAATGGGCAGCCATAAGAGTCAGAGAAGAGCAAAGGAGATGAAAAAATTAAATCAATTCCATTTTACAAGCTCTTCTCATTTGCAGATTCCAAAGATGTTATTTAAATGATTATTAGCACAATTGCTGCTATTGGGAATGGCTCATTATGCCTCTCATGACAGTTATCCTTAGGGACGTTATTGATGCCTTTGGCAAAACCTAGAGTCAGGTTGTGGTCGATGTAGTTTCGAAGGTAATCATCTTCACCACAATCTTTGTGTTTCAGTTAATCTAAAAAGAAACTTTATAGTACAGCTTTTTAGAGGTAAAAAAAATGAAGTTGGACACACTTTTAACTTGATAGTGCTTGTATGATTGTTGTCATTTTAATCAATTGGGAAGATATTACTTTATGTACACAGAATGTAAATCACCAAGAATGTCATGTGAATTGAAAATCTCTGTTTGATTTTTCTAGAGGTGGCATGTTAGATGGTCACAAGAGAGAAACAGGCTGCAAGGATAAGGGGTTTATATTCGAAAACCATATTAAGACAAGACATTGCCTTCTTTGACAAGGAAACAAACATTGGAGAAGACATTGGTAGAATGTTACGTGACACTGTCCTTATACAACATGCTATGGGAGAGAAGGTGAAAAATAGTGTTGGAGTAACTAAAATTTTTATCTAAGCTAAAAATTATTGGGTTTGAAACATTTTCAATTGTTAAATAAAATACAGGTTGGGAATTTTATACAGCTCATATCGAAATTCATCGAAGGATTTGTTGTTGCATTTATCAAAGGGTGGTTACTTACCTTGGTCATGTTATGCTCTATTCCCTGCTAGTGGGAGCTGGTTCAGCCATGTCTATCACAATATCTAAGAAGTCATCTCGTGGACAAAGTGCTTATGTAAAAGCATCAACTGTAGTTGAGCAGACTATTAGCTCAATCAGAACTGTAAGCTTACATAACTAGTATACGATACGTGCATAGAAGATAGCCTTAGTAAGCGCATGCTCATTTTCTTTCATTATGTTTAGCCTGCAGGTTGCATCTTTTACTATGGAGAATTAAGCCATTAGTAATTACAAGAAGTTTCTTGTTACTGTATACCGTTCAGGTGTCCAAGAGGGCATCGCTACTGGACTTGGTAATAGAGTGCTCATGCTGGTCGTTTTATGTACTTATGCTTTGGCAATATGGTTTGGTGGAAAGATGATACTAGAAAAGGGATATCCAGGGGGAAATGTGCTTGCCGTAATTATTGATGTGTTGACTAGCTCCATGTAAGTTTGTGAATTGCAAACACTCACCATATGTGAAATACATTCTCAAAACATGTAGTTCATATATGAATTGCAAACCATACATTTTCACCTGAACTATCCTTTCAAATTCCGCGTCAAGTGCACTTGTGGCTTCATCTAAAAGTAAAATACAAGGATCTTTCAGGATTGCTCTTGTAAGTGCAATTCTCTATTTTTGGCCCCCAGATAGCAGAGTCCCATGCTCATCGGCCATTGTATCTAGCCCCTAGATGCAAATACCAATGTTCAAATTAAATGACCAATCCTCACAATCTCAAAACAGTACAACACATTTTGTTTTTGCTAAAATTACATCAATGGGCAACACTTAGGTAGTTGTTGCATTTTAAACCCGCAAATGCACAGATTGTGATTGTAGTATAAGGAGTTGTTGACCCACGAGGATTGTATATTGAGTATTACTTCAATATTGACACACAACTCTTTAGGTCAAGATTCTAGCAAGCAGCACCAGTTGCACACTGCTCTAGCATGGCAATTCATAACTTAAAGCTAAAATTTCAGAATGTCACACTGGTTGAACACCACCAATGTTGAAGTGGCATTAGATAAATCCTTGACCTTTTTGAAATTCCTTTTTAAGCTTTCTTACAAAAAAAAGGAAAACTAATTAGCCTTTCAAATCAAATCCTTATTTGACTAGAATTAGACAAAAAATAATAGAATCCTAAATGAAAATGGAAACTATAATATTTCTCAATTAAACTCAAATTCTACCCAAATTAAATCAATTACTTATTCAATATCCATTAGAATTCTACTTAAAATATATGTAAAAATTACACACATCAAATTCCCACACACTTAAGCTTTGCTTGTCCTCAAGCAAAAATCAAATTTAAAATTTAAAGAACTAACTCAACTATAACCAAAGATTTATAGCTTCTAAGACATGCAAACCAATAACACTAAGACTAAAAATTATTTACTAAAGAAGATAATCACACAAAAAATACATCATATGAACAATTCACTAATCATAACCCAAGCACATAACTCTTTGAAATCCAATGAACATAACTCTTGAAAAGAAATATTAAGATCTATAACTCTACTTTGGTAATGAATACATTTTACACTCCATTTCGCAACATCTTTTCCTTGCCTTTGGCTTTAGTGAGTGCATTTTATGCTTCATCTCACTATTTTTATTCTCTCAATTCAAATCTTCCCACTTTTAGTTAACCCCTGTTATTCCCAAATTACTAAGCGTGGATACCACCAAGTAGGTCCTTCAGATACTCATACTCTAATTAGAGCACTGGAGTAGATTCAGAGCATGTAAAAATTTCAATTAAAGCATTACTTTTACTTAAGAAAAGAGAGATTTTTTTTTTCTTTTTTTAGAATCACAAACCAAAATGCACTCTTTCCAAAATTCAAGCTCAAGTTCAATTTCCAAGTTCATGCTTAGGTTATAAGAACTAAATTTTTTATACATAATGACCATGTACAACTATCTTAATTAATAAACCATTCAATAATATAGTAATTGAACTGAAAAGCAAGCTTAGACACTATTTTTTTCTAATTGTAATTTATCATCAATTTTGCATAAAAATAAAACAAGAATTTTAAGGACAAGCCTAACTAAAAGTGTGGACAAATGAGTTGAAGCTTAATGAAAATTTAAACAATTTATTTATTTATTTTTATACAAGCAATTAACTAGAATATAAACTATCTTAATGCAAATGGTTATGCAATATGAAAAAAATGCTAGATAAAAAAATCATGAAATGAAAATGCAAATGGCATCCTCCCTCACACTAATCATTATCATTGTCCTCAATGACCAAAATACATGCAAAAACAAAAATAAAAGAAGCAAAATTATGAAAATAAAAAGAAAGTGAAGAGAAAAATATTGCCCCATATGTGATGCTTAGAGATATAGAAAATCAATCAAGCACATTTTGCGTAAGGTGTGTAGAATCGACGTGGTTAAGGACGTGTGAGGCTTCTTTTTGGCTAGAGGAGTGGGTCTTTTAGCGATTGATTTTTGATTCACTATGATTAGGTAGTAAGATCATGAAAAAAATTGGATTTATAGGGTGGAAAGTGAAAAGAAAATGAGGGAAAAAGATAAGAGGAGGAAAATAAAAGATATATTGCTTGGCAACTACGGTTGAAAAGTGTAAAAAATGAGTTGAAAGGATGCGACACTGGGGTGCAAAAGTGGTGTCGAGGTGAGATATTGATGTGTCAATCCGATGTGAAAATGGTGTTACATTCAACCTAAAATCAACTTATATTAGATTGTACAACACTACGATGATAAGGTGATGCCAAAGTGGTGCCAAAAAGAAGGTCTCGTGACATAAGGGTGCTGAAGTGGTGCGAAAATGGTGTTGGGGCGTGAGGACTAATGGCACAATAAGACACTAATGTCACAATGAGACACTGATATCTCAATCTAGTACAAAATGGTGTGACATTCGATAGAAAATATGAAGGTTTGGTGATAAAGCACACTCCCATTATTGAAGTGGTGTCAAAATGGTATGACATTGAGGCTCTCAAGACACGTAAGTGCTGATGAGATGCTTAAGTTGTGTGGCTTTCGAGTTGAAATTAAATTACTATAGGTTTTAATGACACTAGTGTATAGATGCGGTGTCTATGTGGTGTTAAGGTCATGAGAATATGGTGTTGAAGTGGCATTGATCCCCTGTATAGCCACCAAAACTCCATTCTTTAGCTTTTAATTCCCTTTCTTCATGTAAGATTTTCTTAAGTAAAAAGTAACAAAAATTAATGAAAATTAAGGTAAAAAGAAACATAAAAATGAAAGAAATAAAAGAAAGGTAAGAAAAACATTGGGTTGTCTCCCCATTAGCACTAATTTAAGGTCATTAGCTTAACCCCTATATTGGATCTTCACTTAAGGAGGACTGATTAAGGAATAATCCTCCCCCACCTGAGCTCACTTGTTTGACACTTGAAAAGAAGTTAAAAAATTCTTAAGATTTATATCCTTCCCAACCCTTTTAATTTATCGTTCTTTTTTAGCTTTCTCTAAAGGCCCATTTTTCTTTACAACTTTTTTTGTTGTTTTCATCTCTTTGGTATCATATGAGTCATGTTTTAAGTGGCTCTTTAGGAACTTATGGAAGAACATCTTTAATACAAACATTAATCACATCTACCCAAAAATAAAAAGTCATTAATTGGGATTGTTATGGCTCCTTGAAAACATCAAACTCCACTTTGTCTTCTTCTATCTCTATAGTAATTTTTCCACAGTTTACAACAATAATTGCACCAATGGTAGCAAAGAAAGGGTTCCCCAAGACGACTAGAATTTGAAGGTCCTCTTCCATTTCTAAGATGATATAATTGCCTGGCACATAATAGCCTCTAACCCTAGCGGGTACTTTATTAAGAATTTCATAGAGATAGATGATGGATCTATCCATAAATTATAGTGACATTGTTGTTGGTTATGGCTCACCAATGTTTAGGTGCCTGCAAAAAGAAAGAGGCATTATGCTCACACTCGCACCTAAATCATATAATGACCTACTCATAAATAGATTTCCAATAGTACAAGGAATAGTAATACTCCCTGGATCTCTAAGCTTTTATGAAAGCTTATTTTGTATGATGGCACTACACTCCTCATTGATAAGAATGATTTCATGATCTTCCACTTTTGCTTATGTGTAAGGATATTTTTTTTAAGAACTTTAAATAGGTCGGCATTGTGTTGATCACATCTAAAATTTGTATGTTGAGCTTAAGCTACTGAAATGCTTTTAAAAACTTCTCAAATTTCTTATCATGTTTGTTCCTTTATTGGCTTTGAGGGAAGGGTAGCGGTGGAGTGATAGTTTTAGGCACTTCTTATTTCTTTGATTCCTTTTTTTAATGTACTCCTTTGTCTATTTTCTTCCTTATGAACATCCTTTACAACCTTATCTTCTTCTTTTTTTTATCCCCACCTCAGGTAGCTGCCTTGCACTTTGAAGCATTATTGCATTCACTTGCTCTTTTGGGTTCTAAGGTTAACTAGGAAGTTTACTCGATTGTTAAAAATTAGAGGCACTAGATTGTGAAGCAATTTGATTCTTTAACATCTTTCCATGTGCAAAGAGTGGACTAATGTGAGATGCTTGGGATGTAAATTGAGATGCAACTTCAGATGTTAATTTATGATAGCCTCCTCTTGTTCTATTTATAGGTTCTTGATGGTCTCCTTTTGTTCTTCTTGAATTCTAAGAAACTTTTGCATGATGTTTTCATCATGCTCTCTAGGTTAGGTTTATTCTTATATTGTTTATGGAAAGTATTCTTTTATTAAAAACCAAGTGTGGGCTACTTAAATACTTGGTTTATATTTTGGACTCCCCTTTGATTTGACGATGAAAAGTTGGGGTGATTACGCCATCCTAGGTTGGATGTGTTGGAGTAAGGATTTTCTTGATTCCTTCAGAAGTTGTTAAGAGCATTGAGTTGCTCAATTTATGGGTCTTAAAAAGAAAAACCCCATTGACACTCTATAGTTGAGTGGCCTCCACCACAATATTCATAAGAATAAATAGCCATTGGTTTAGACACCTTAATTGGAGCCTCCAATTTCTTTATAAGTATGTCAATATTTGCATTTAAAAGGTTCTAACTATCCATTTCATGCATTCCTATAACTCTTTTTAGTGCACTTCTTTCCCCATGTCGTTAATAGTTATTAGATGCCATAGTCTCAAGTAAATTATATACATCGTCTAGTTTCTTCCTCATGAATGAGCCTTAAGCTATAGCATCTATGGTGATTCTCATTAGCTCAGTGAGTCTTTGATAAAAATTCTGAATTAGTAGCCATTGTGGAATTCCATAATGATGGCATTAATGTTGCGAGTCTTTGAAATGTTCCAAAGCTTCATATATAGGATTCACCATGGTATTGAGTGAAGCTTGTGATTTCTTGTCTGAACTTTGTTGTCTTTCTAGATGGAAAATATTTGATTAAAACCATCTTTGACAACACATCCTAAGAAGTGATGGATTATGGTGCAAGAGAGTATAACCACAACTTAGCTTTATCCTTTAAAGAAAAAGAAAATAATATAACTTTTATGGCATCCAGACTAACCCCATTCATTTTGAAAGTGTCATAAATCTCCAAAAATTGAGCTAATGGGCATTAGGATCTTCACTTGGGAGACCTCTAAACTATTGTGAGACCATTAGAATGATCACTAGCTTTATCTTAAAGTTATTAGCATCCATGTTTAGTCTCACAATGCTACTCAACTTGTCTCTCGAATTAGGCATCATGTATTCTTGAAGATTATGATTCCTAACTTGTTGTGATACTTGATCTTCATCCATGGTTTGCTTATCTTTCTCACACTTTCCTTTCAGTTTTTCTTTCATGATTTCCTGATTTCAAGGTTGACCTTCTCTAAGTTTGTCCCCTTAGATCGAGTGTTCATAAACTAACAAAAAATGCTTGAAAAATCAAATAGAAAAACTAAAAAGATTTAAAAGAAAAATACTAGTCTAAGAAAAGTAAAAATTAAATTAATATTAATATTGCCAATCCCCGATAGCAGTGCCAAAAACTTGTTACATTTTAAACCTACAAGCGGATTGATCATGATTGCAGTATAAAGAGTTATCATCCCACGAGGATTGTATATTGAGTACTAATATCTTTACTTATAATTTTAGCTACTAAATTGAATAAAAGTAATTAAGAAAATATAAAACAAAGAAACTTAAATTAAATTAAAATCAAATAATTAAAAGCTTAGAGCCTAGGTTTATTTTCACTATTCCAATCAGATCATGAACACATTAGCAAGCAAAAGACATTGATTTCAATTAAGGGTAATTACTCTAAAATACCCAAAGACTCTCTCAAGTTTAATTAAGCATGTTAAGATTAAAGTATAACCTACTCTCTTGATTAAGAAGTTAATCAAAACTCATTAAGTTCCTTAACAATTATTAGTTTACCACTATAGACCCATGCCTACTGTTATGGTCCCCCGAAGAGCTTGCTTACTCTTATGGTTGAGTTTTCTAAGTCTTATGAGTCTAAAGATAATAAATTTTCCTAACTCTTATTAGTAAATCTACCCATAAAAATACAATCCATTCGGCCCTTAATTGAATACAAGACATGAAGAGCAACTTATAAAATGAACTAAAAATTAAATTAATAAAGATTGTGTTCAATCACATAATAGAATAGCTACTCCTAACCTAAACCCTAAATAGAAATTTAGCCATGCATAATTATGGCAAAGCTCACAAACATGTTCAAAAGAATTAAAAGGTAAAGAAGAAAATAAAATAAAACTCTTTTAATCTTGAATGTATCTCCTTAAATCTTTATTTTTCTTTTATTTTAAGCTTCAATAATCTTGAATGATTTCCCTAGCATCCCCTTTTTATAGAAAAACTTGGTAGAAAACCTAATTCCTTTTGAATTCTCGAGTCCTTTTTGAAAAAGGAAACTTTTATGTGCTGATACCACTTTAGCATGGACATGTAACTCTTTAGATAAGGATTCTAGCAAGCAGCACCAGTTATACACCACTTTAGCATGGCAACACATAACTTAAAGCTAAAATTTTAGAGTGTCCTATTGGTTGAATACCTCCGGTGTTGAAGTGGCGTTAGACAAATCCTTGACCTTTTTGGAATTCCTTTTTAAGCTTTCCTATAAAAAAGGAAAGCTAATTAGCCTTTCAAATTAAATCCTTATCTGAATATAATTAGAATAAAAATAATAGAATTCTAAATGAAATGGGAAACCATAATATTTCTCAATTATGCTCAAATTGTACCCAAATTAAACTAATGACTTATTCAATATCCATTAGAATTCAGCTTAAAAAATATATAGAAGTTACACACATCAAATTCCCCCACACTTAACCTTTACTTCTCCTTAAGCAAAAATCAAATTTAAAATTTAAAGAACAAACTCAACTACAACCAAAATTTATAACTTTTAAGACATGCAAACCAATAACACTAAGATTAAAAATTATTTACTAAAGAAGATAATCAAACCAAAAAATACATCATATCTGAAATAAATTACTAATTATAGCCCAAGCACATAACTCTTTAAAATCTAATGAACATAACTCTAGAAAAGAAACATTAAGATATATAACTCAGCTTTGGTTGTGCAAGTGTTCTACGCTCTATTTCGTAACATCTTTTCTTTGCCTTTGGCTTTAATGAGTGCATTTTACACTCCATCTCACCACTTTTATTCTCTCAATTCAAATTTTCCCACTCTTAGTTATTCCACACTATTCCCATATTACTAAGTGCGAATACCACCAAGTATGTCCTTTGGATACTCATACTCTAATTAGAGCATTAGAGTAGATTTAGAGCATGTAAAAAATTGAATTGAAGCATTGCTCTTACTTAAAAAAAAGAGATATTTTTTCTTTTTTTAGAATCACAAACCAAAATGCACTTCACCAAAATGCACTCTCTCAAAAATTCATGTCTGAATTCAATCTCCAAGTTCATGCTTAGGTTATAAGAACTAAATTTTTCATACATAATGACTATGTAAAACCATCTTAATTAATAAGTCATTCAATAATTCGATCATTGAACTCGAAAGCAAGCTTATACACTAATTTTCTCTAATTATAATTAAGCATCAATTTTGCACAAAAATAAAATAAAAATTTTAAGGACAGGCCCAACTAAAAGTGTAGAATAATGAGTTGAAGCTTAATGAAAACTTGAACAATTTATTTATTTATTTTTATAAAAGCAATTAACTAGAATATACACTATCTAAATGCAATATGGTTATGTAATATAAAAAATACTAGATAAAAAAAATAAGGAAATGAAAATGCAAATGGCACCCTACCCCACACTAATCATTGACATTGTCCTCAATGACAAAAAATCATGCAAAAAAAAATAAAAAAACAACATTATGAAAAATAAAAATAAAGTGAGGAGAAAAGTATTACCCTGAATGTGATGCTTAAAGATTTAGAAAATGAACCAAGCACCACTTATGCAAGGTATGTAGAAGCGGTGTGGTTGAGGAAGTGCGAGGCATCTTTTTGGCTAGAGGAATGGATCTTTTAGTGGTTGATTTTTTATTCATTATGATTAGGTAGCGAGATCATGACAAAAACTACATTTATATAATGAAAGTGAAAAGAAAATAAGGGAAAAAGAAAAGGGAAGAAAATAAAAGATATGTTGCTTAGCATCTAGGGTTGAAAAAGCTAAAAAATGAGTTTAAAGGATACAACACATGGGTGTGGAAGCCGTATTGAGGTGAGACACCGCGTGTCAATCCAGTGTGGAAATGGTGTTACATTCCACTTGAAAGCAACTTATGCTACATTAAACAACACTATAGTCCTGAGGTGATGTCGAAGTGGTGCCGAAAAAAAGGTGTCCTGACACAAGGGGCCAAAGTGGTGTGAAAATGGTGTTGAGGTGTGAGGACTAATGGTGTAATGAGACACGGGTATATCAATCTTGTGATGAAATTATAAAGGTTTAGCAATGAAGCACACTCCCAATGTTGAACTAGTGTTGAACTGGTGTGACATTGAGGCTCTTCAGACACGCCGACGTTTATATGATGCTTAAGTGATGTGGCTTTTAGGTTGAAATTAAAATGCTACAGGTTTTTATAACACCAGTGTATAGATGCAGTGTCTAAGTGGTGTTAGGGTCATGAGAATATGGTGTTGAAGCAGTATTGATCCCCTATGTAGCCACCAAAAATCCATTCCTTAGATTTTAATTCCATTTCTTTATGCATGATTTTCCTAATTAAAAAGTAATGAAAATTAAGGTAAAATGAAACATAAAAAATAAAAAATAAAAGAAAAGTAATAAAAACATTGGGTTACCGCCCAATTAGCACTAATTTAAGGTTATTAGCTCAACCCTTATTAAGGAATAATTCTCCCTTACTTAAGCTTGCTTATTTGATGTTTGAAAAGAAGATGAAAATTCCTAAAATTTATATCCTTCACAACCCTTTTAATTTGCCATTCTTTTTTAGCTTTCTCTAAAGGTCCCTTTTTCTTCATAATCTTTTCGGTTGCTTTCATCTTATTGGTGTAATGAATGAAGCATGTTTTAAGTGGCTCTGTAGGAACTTATGGAAAAACATCTTCAACACAAACATTAACCACATCTACACAAAAATAAAAAGTCATTAATAGGGATTGTCATTGGCTCCTTGAAGACATCAAACTCCACTTAGTCTTCTCATATCTCTATGGTAATTTTTCCACATTTTATATTAATAATTGCACTAGTGGTAGCAAGGAAAGGACACCCCAAAATGATTGGAATTTGAAGGTCCTCTTCCATTTCCATGATGATATAATTGCCTGGCATGTAATAGTCTCCAACCTTAATAGGTAAATCTTCAAGTATTCCATAGGGATAGATAATGGATCTATGCGCAAGTTGTAGTGACACTATTGTTAGTTATGGCTCACTAATATTTAGGTACCTGTAAAAAGAAAAAGGCATTATGCTCACATTCACACCTAAATCACATAAAGACCTACTTATAAATTCATTTCCAATAGTATAAGGAATAGTAATACTTATTAGATCTTTAATCTTTTATGGAAGCTTATTTTGTATGATGACACTACACTCCTTATTGATAGGAATGGTTTCATGATCTTCCTACTTTCGCTTATGTGTAAAAATATCTTTTAGGAACCTTTTATAGGTAGGTATCATGTTGATCACATCCAAAATTGATATGTTGACCTTGAGCTATTGGAATGCTTTCAAAAACTTCTTAAATTTCTTATCATGTTTGTTCTTTTATTGGCTTTAAAGGAAGGGTAGTGATGGAGTAATAGTTTTAGGAACTTCTTCTTTATTTGATTCATTTTCTTCAATGTACTCCTTTGACTATTTTTCTTCTGTATGACTAGTTTTAGTAATTGTTTTTAATATTGAAGTTGTTTTATTCTTATGAGCCTCTGTTGCTTAATGTTGCTATATTAAGAAATGCAGGGATATGATACTCTTATAGAAGAGCGAGGAGTTCAATTGTCAGGTGGACAAAAGAAAAAGGTAGCAATTGTGCATGCTATGGTGAAAAGTCCAAAAATTCTACTGCTAGATGAGGCTATAAGTGCTTTAGACGTAGAATCAAAGAGAGTGGTACAAGATGCATTGGACAGAGTAATGGTGAATAGAACTATCGTAGTTGTAGCCCATCAATTATCAATGATTAAAAACGTAGATGTAATTGCAGTGGCTAAAAATGGAGTTATTGTAGAGAAGGAATTTGATCAAAATGAAAGATGGATTTTATGCTTCCTTAATTTCCCTTTATGCAAGTGCTTCAATGACATGACAGTGTCCATCCCAAACCAAACCAAACTATATGTGCATTTTTTCTTATTATTGGCATTAAAATCACTTCCATTATGTTCCTCACATTATTAGGAGTCCATAGCCGCCAACCCTGTGTCTATCTCCTCCCTTTCGATTTTCTACTAATTTTTAGGTAATTTTTGGTTTATTTTTTATCTAGTTAATCAGTGCTTTTTTTTAGGTTGTTTGAATCTTTAAGTGTTTTCTATTAATTTTGAGGAACATTTGAGTATATTCAATTTTATCAGATGTCATGTTTTCATGTGGGGATACAATGGGTCCCACCCGAAATACAGTGGAATTGTGATCAGTCTAAAAAATTATAGAATTATTTTCATAAATTAGAATAAATTATTTTGATCAATTTCTGTAACTAGACTTAAGTCCAATTCCTCACAGATTTTGAAAAACAAATTCTGGAAAGGTTGTAGTGGAAATTCCTTAATTTCCATTTAAATTGATTATATTAATGGAAATAAATTTCTTTAGCCTCAATGATCATATTTAGAATATTTCCAAGTCCATTTTATTAATTCATTGATTTTTATAATTTTTCAAAATTTTGGAGAATATTTATGAATTTTTTTATGAATAAGCATGTTTTAAATAATTATCCTTTATTTTAGAGAGTTCCGGAGCAAGAGTCATGGCATTTGGGCAACCAAGAACACATTGGCCGGCACGCTCCACTTGAAAGTTAATTTTATAAAATGTTTGTTGTAAATATTTGAAATAAAATTTATATGTGATAGTTATAGTATAAGAGTTGATTATATATGTAGATTTATTTAAGTTTATAAATCTTGTCATATGCATGATATATTTATTTTATTTTTGTGAATAATTCTTCGAAAGATGCATCAGTTGATTTTATTTTATTTATTTCATTTTATCTATGTCATAAATATATTATTAAAGCTATGCTTATATATTAATTATGAATATGAATATTACAATGAGGATGATATATTGATTATACTATTACCAAGGATTTTGAGAATGCTTTAGTTGATTTCAGTTCATTTTATTTTATTTTCATTATTTATGATAAGTGTGTTTTGGAGGAAATGATAGAACGTGCTACCTAGTGGGTGTCACCAGGACCATGTGCGCACTGGTTAAGATTTAGAGACTAAGAAAAATGTGGGTTGGCTCAGTTGAGCATGTGCTCTCAGGCAGTGTTATGGTTTAGCTCAGTGGAGCTTGATCTCTTAGGTAGTATATGGATTGAGTTTGGTTAAGCTTGATCTTTTAGGATGATAGTCATTTGGATTTAAGAGAGTAAAAAGGCTGGTAGAATTGAGGTTTAAGGTCTTACCATGATTTTCCATTAAAGGTTTTATTTATTATAAATACTATGTTTGCATGAGTTACTTTATTATAAGTTAAAGGGATATATATATATATATATATATATATATATATATATATATATATATATATATATATATACATATACTTTCTTGAAAGGTATCCTATAAAAAAATTTTAGTATAAATAACAAGAGGTTTTTGGAAATAATTATTCATTTAAGGGATTTAAAGGTTTCAAATAATTGTTTTAGAACCAGCACGCATTTTATAAAGTTAATTCTCTCAATAAAGTTTGACTCCCCTAAATTTATTTTTCCAATATCTCATAGTCAGATTGATCCTAGTCATCGTCTGTGTCGGGTTTCTTCTTCTTTGGCTATTTTGTATATGTTTTATTAATATGAGTATTATGTATTTAAATTATAGATATCGCAGTTATTAGTTAAAAGATTTGTATAATTTGCATTGGGATTTGGTATTTTTAAATGTTACCATGTATTGTGGATTTAGTGTGAATTATTAAAGTATTTGTAAAGTTATACTGATTGGATTATATTTGGAAGTGTATTTCCTTGATTTATAGGTTTTGGTTTACTCTTAGTACAGAGGAAAGTTTACCGAATTTTCATTAAAAATTTAAATGGTTAACTTTATATTGATATTTTTTTAGGTTTACTATGAGTTTCAAAAGCTTTATGCTTTCTCATTCCCTGGTGCTAGTTATGTGCCCTTTGGGGGTTCAGGTCATGACACTATTGATGGAAATTATTCAGTGAAGGCCATGCTTTCTTCTATCTCTTAGCCTATGGTTTATTAGGTTAGGTTCTTTTGAAAAAAAAAAATTTGCCTCTATCTTGTTCTATACTTTGTTGGTGAGCTTATCTTTGCTATTTACCAACTAAGGGTATACTGGTAAAGAAAGGTTTTCATTTGGCTTCTCGATGTTGTTTTTGACATTCAAGTTTGGAAACCATGGATAATATTTTTCCTCAATGCTCTTTTATTAAAGAAATTTGGAAAGTAATTAGTAGTGTTTTTTAGCGCCATTTGTGCCATTTATCTTTAACTTATTTCCTTATTTCTTTAATTAATATTGCTATGAGTTGCTCTTTTGGCTAACAAGTTAAGGTGTTATGGAATTCCATAATTATTAATGCCATTTGGTTAATATGACATTGCTGAAATTTAATTATCTTTGAAGGAACACAACCAAATATTTTTCTAGCTCTTCATAGCCTTTATAAGATGATTAAAGAGTGTGATTTCTTTTGACATGGTTCAATGCATAATTCCTTAGTGGAAAGGCATATTCTTTCTTTATTGCATATTACAATAATTCCATCAAAGGCTCTAAAGATTATTAGTGTTACTTGGCATCCTCCTATTTCGAGGTGGATTAAAGTTAACATTGATGACTATATTATTGGCTCTCTAGGAATGGTCAATTCTAGTAGGGTTTTCCAGAATGTTAAAGGTTAAGTTATAGATGCTTTTGTTTTTAATATAGGTATTATTTTTACCTATCTTATTGAATTAAAAGCTGCTATGTTTACTATTAGAAAGACTAAGAAGTTGGGCTAGTGTAACTTATGGCTAAAGTGTGATTCCACTTGGGTTATGCATTTGTTTCAATCTAAATTGGTTGCAATTACTTAGGTGGTTTCATTTCAATAGGATTCTTGCTTAGACAATCTCAAGCATTTGAATTTAGTATTTTCCTATATTTATCATGAAGGCAATGGGGTAGCAAATAGCTTAGCAAAGTTTGGGGCTCATTGTTAAAATGTTCAGTAGTGGCACTCATGTCTAGATTTTTATATTACTCTTCTCTATGAAGATTTTATTATTGTAGAGAGGTTTCACTTCTCTTGATGATTCACTCTTTTTTGTATTTGAATTATTCATTTTTATTTTATTGATTTCATTTTGAGTCAGATTATGAGGGTGCTAAGATTGTGTCAACCTAGTTAGGATAATTTAGTGCATCTACTAATATTTGTTCTCAATTTTTATCAATAAAATTATTAGGATTTGATTGTATTAATTTTCTTTCTTTCCTTTTGGTTGGGATTTGATTTCCTATATCTTAGGTAGGGATTGTTTTTATTTTTATTTCCAAATTAAAATTAGGGTTGGTAGGTTGGTGCCACTGTAAGCACCCAATTTTGGGATAGTTAAGTGTGGATGCGACAGAGGACTCCAATAATGAAAATATTATAAATAGATCTTTAATACTTGAAGTTTGAAACCTCAAAAGCTTAAATGCATTTTTAAAAGAACTTAATTGGTTTTTTAAGGACTTAATTGTAATGTTTTCTTTAAGGACATAATTGAAAAGTTTAAATTCTTTCAGGTGGTCTTTTTGTAATGAAAAGTTAAAAAAAGATCAAACTTATGTAATTTTGATTAGAATTACATAATTCCAATCAAAATTACATAAAACCAATCAAAATTATGTAATCCTGATCATGATTATACAGTCTCGATTGCTTTCCATTTGTATTTTTTGAATTTTCAATAAATAAAAAATTATTTTCTAAATTCTAATAGGTCAAATAATGTGATAAATCCCTTTTCTAGGATTTATCTGAATTTTTTAGGACATTAAAAGTCCTTATTAAACCAAAACTCTATCATTGTGAATAGGAGAAGTCACAGTAAGATAAATGACTTTAGCTAGGGTTTTCTATATAAACCCAACTCAACTCTCCTGAAAGGGGATTAAGACTTCCTTGGCTTTTCTTTTTATGCAGTTTTCAACTAAAAATTTTCTTTAGAGGTATTGTTCTTTTAAGAAGAAGCTGTAGACTTTTTGGGAGGAAAAATTAAGCATTGGAGATCAATTTTATACCACTCTAAGGAGCAAATCAATACTACATCCATCCAATCATCTCTTCTTCTACCCTCTTCTATTTATTTAATTTGATTATTTTTAGTTTCATTTAATTTTAATTTAATTTATTTTAATTTTAATTTTTTTAATTACTAATCATTGTTTATTTTTGTGTTTGTGTTTGTGATTATGGAGGGTGTTACATGATGAATTCACTATAGAGAATAAAATCCATGAAGATCCATGAAATGCCATAGATTGAATTTTGTAGTTGAATATAGTTTCTAGGGTTTATTTATTTATTTATTTGTTATTATTTTGTTCATTGTTTTATTTTGTGTTTTTATTCATTTAGTTTTTTGTGTTGTATTAATTTTTATTTTTATTTTTATTTTTATTTTCAGTAGATCATTGTAATAGTCCCAATAATAGGAATAGTTAAATCCTCTGTGTGTGGTTGTGTGTTTTATTTTATTAATTAATTAGTAAATTAGGTTTATCTTGTAAACCTTTAATTAAAATTAATGGTAGTCATAGTAAATTTAAGTTTCATGTAATTTAATTAGGGTTAGATATCATTGAATGCATTATTAATGTAGTTTATTTATTATACAGTTTAGTTTATTATTTTCATTTTTTTATTCTTTCGATTTATGCATCTTGATTAATTTTTTTGTTTAATTATTTTATTTTTATATGTGATTTGTTAATTTTTATGATTTTTATATTATATTTTGTTGTGTTTTCCTTAAGCTCATGATTTTAGTTTTTTTTTTAGGTTTAACAATTAGATTCACCTTTTCTTTAATAGGTTTACTAATTTAATTAGGACTAGGTTTAATTAACTAAAATAAATTTTAGGCCCATAATTTAAATAGATTTAAGGTTAGAGATAACTTAGACCCATTTACTAAATTAGATATAGGCCCACTTTAGTTTAATTTAATTAATTTAGACTTAGCCCGCTAAATTAAAGCTTTTTCCATAACTTGTAGATTTAGAATCACCTTAGAATTAAAACATGTAGAATTATGCCCACTAATTTAAATACTTTATAATGTGTAGATTTAAGCCCATTTTTAGAATTAAAATGAGCAGACTTAGGTTCATCTATTTAAAATTAAAATAGGAAATAGGCCCATTAGTCTTTAGGGTCACTTGCAAATTAAAATATGTAGATTTAGCCCATTTAATTAAAATCAATGTAGACTAGACAAACATAGAGATTATAAACTTAAATGAATGCATTTTTTATATTTTTTTTCATGACTAGTTTTCCTGGAGTTAATTGTTTAAATAAGGATTTATATGAAATTGCATGTAAATAGAAGATAAGATAGTAATTCATAAAGTAATTCTAAATGAACATGAGACTAAAAAAAGTTAGTATTATGTATCTAGAATCTCTTGGCTTTGGTGCTAACTTTCTTTTAGAGAATCGAGGTATCACCACCTTCTATTTGTCCCAGTTATTACTTTAGATGGTGACTCCTCATATCCACACTATGTTTATATGATAATGGTTAGTGTGTTCCCCAGAGCCCTAAACTCAAACAGTTTTACGATTGCTAAAATCTTAGATGCACGCTAAACCTTGCCATATACAACCACCCTATAAATATGTAAGCCCTAGGGTTATGATGAGTAGTTTTTGGTGAATTAATAAAATTTCCCTTTTTTTCCAAATTTCGATATTCCCTAGAATCAATAAATATTTTATGCCTATTTCATGGAATTCTTTATAAATTAAGGTTGTAGAAGATTATTTTTTGGTATTTGTACACAAATCAACAGACTATAATATTTATCCATTTGTTCTTTATTTTATTTTATTTTTATTTATAGTTATCGTTACATCACTATTAAAAAATTTTGTGTTTAATTAGCTTGATAAATGATCTATCTTATGTATCCTAAGTAAATGAACAAGAGCTTTGTCTTACATAAACAACAACTTAACATTACATAACCAACTTCATGAGATGCTCATCATAATGTTTATATCAACTCATCCCCTTCATTGCACTCAATTTTTACGATACCCACTACCCAGTATCATTGGTGTCATTATGATACCCACTACCCAATTCTCTAATGTGATATAGGCTCCTTAGCTTGAGTTATATCTCTATTATTGTCATAATACAAGTTCATTGGATATGATATACTAGGAACAACACCTAGTCCATTTATGAATTTCTTGATCCAAATAGCTTCCTTAGCTACTTCTGAGGTAGCTATATACTCAACTTCTATTATAGAATTAGCAACAGTGTCTTGCTTGTAACTCCTTTAACTCACTGCACCTCTATTCAAAATAAACACATAACCTGACTATAATCGAAAATCATCCTTGCTAGTTTGGAAGCTAGCATTTATGAAACCATTTATAACTAGCTCATCTTCCTTACCACCATATAGTAAAAATGCATCCTTAGTTCTTCCCAAGTACTTAAGGATATTTTTAACTATTTTCCAATGACTTTCGCCTAGGTGTAACTAGTATATGCTCATTGTTCTTAAAGTATATAAGACATTAGGTCGAGTTCACAACATTGCATACATGATAAATCCAATAGCATAAGCATATGGAATCTTACTCATGTGGTCTTGGTCATCTTGTGTCATAGGACACTAAGTCTTATTGAGACTAATGCCATGTGACATTGGCAAGAATCCTCTCATAGAGTCTTGCATGCTGAACCTGTTTAATACCTTATTAATGTAAGTGCTATGACTTATGCCAATAAGCCTTTTAGATTTATATTTATAGATCTTGATGCCTAAAATATAAGCAGCTTCACCCAAGTCTTTCATTAAGAAATAATTCCTTAGCCATGATTTAACATTTTGTAAAATAGGGCTATTATTTCCAATGAGTAGTATATCATCAATATACAACACTTAAAACACAATTGTAGTCCCACTAACCTTCTTGTAGACACAAGGTTCATCTTCATTCTAAATGAAGCAAAACTCTTTGATTACTTCATCAAAATGAAGATTCTAACTCTGAGATGCTTGCTTCAATCCATAAATGGACCTTTGAAGCTTACACACCTTCCCAGAATTCTCAAGATTAACAAAACCCTCTAGCTATATCATGTACTCATCCTCAAGTAAGTTTCCATTAAGAAACACTATTTTGACATCCATTTGTCATATCTAATAATCATAGTATATAGCTATAGCAAGGAGAATTCGAATAGATTTTGGCATAACAACTGGTGAAAAGGTTTTATCATAGTCTATACCATATGTTTGTTTGAAACCCTTTGCAACAAGTCTTTCCTTAAATATACACATTGCCATCCAATTCTATTTTCTTTTTAAAAACCCATTTGCATCTAATAGTTTTTAAGCCATCATTTAGGACAATCAAGGTCAATACTTGACTATCATACATGGATTGCATTTCTGATTTCATAGCTTCTACCCATTTCTCAGAGTCAAAACTATTTATGGCCTCTTGATAGGATGTGGGCTCATTTTGATCCATAATCAACATATCAATATTATCAGTTATAAGAAATCTATATCTCATAGGGATTTGATGTGTCCTACCAGACCTCCTTGGACCTTCTCATACTTGTGCAGGTTCAACAGTTACTTATTGATTCAGCTACAATTCTATACTTGGTATAATGCTATTTATAAGTCTTGAATTTCTTCAAATTGCACTGTGCTCCCACTAGTTCCTTCAGAAATAAATTTTCTTTCCAAAAATACACCATTCCAAGCAATAAACATTTTTTTCTCAGAAGCATTGTAGAAGTAATATCCTTTAGTTTCTTTAGGATATCCCACAAAAAGGCATTTGTCAGATTTAGGTGCTAGTTTATATAAGATTTGACGCTTCACATTCCCAAATCTTAAAAAAAGACAAACTAGGAGTTTTCCCAGTCTACATCTCATATGGTGTCTTTTCAACTACCTTTAGTGGAACTCTGTTTAAAATGAACGCAACGGTTTCTAAAATGTATCCCAAAAAGTGATTAGAAGATCAGACTGACTCATTATTAATTGAACCATATCCAATAAATTTTGATTTTTTTATTCAGACACACCATTCCATTATGGTGTACTTGGAGGAGTCAATTGTGAAATGTTCCCATAATCTCTAAAATGATTTACAAATTCTTGGCTAAAATATTCACCACCTCGATCATATCTTAGTGTTTTAGTATTTTTAACAAGTTGGTATTGTACTTCATTCCTGAAAATTTTGAACTTTTTAAAAGATTCATATTTATGTTTCATTAAATAGACATAGCCATATCTACTGAAATCATTAGTGAAAGTGATGAAGTACTAGAAACCTCCTATAGTAGTTGAGCTTAATGGTCCATATACATCTGAACATATAAGGCCTAATAAGTCATTAGCCCCCTCACCTTTTCCAGTAAAAGGCATTTTAGTCATTTTTCCTAATAAACAAGATTCACAAGTTTCAAATCAATCAAATGAATTCAAAAGCCCATTTTGGTGAATCTTTAAAATGCGTTTCTCATTAATATGGCCCAAATGATAATGCTAGAGATAGATAGTGTTTAAATCATTATATTTATACTTCTTTGTATCAATGTTATAGATTGACTTTTTATTAGTATCTTCAACATTTAGAACACAAACACCATAAGTGTGTGGAGCAAATCCACAGAAAATGTTATCATGATAGACATTGCATTTGTTATTCTTAATAATAAATTTAAAACCTTTATTGTCCAAACAAGAAGTAGAAATAATATTCCTACATATAGTAGGCATATAATAACAATTTTCCAAATTTAAAATAAGTCCACTTGGCAAAGTTAACTCATAAGTTCCTATGGCTAGAGTAATAACTCTTGCTCCATTGCCAACTCGTAGGTCATTTTGCCTTTAGCAATTATCTACTCCTTTTTAGACCATACATATTAGTATAAATGTGAAATCCTAATCCAATATCTAATACCCAAGAATCAGAAGTAGATAAATTAATTTTTATTAAAAAGAATACCCTAAGAGGTAGTTGCACTACCCTTATTCTTATTCAGATCATTCAGATATAGCTTGCAATTTCTTTTCCAATGACCTGGCTCATTACAAAAAAAGCATATTCCCTCCTTTGGTGGCTTTGTTTGGGGTTTAGCTTTGTGCTTGGGCTTTGGCTTTAGCTTTTGAAATTCTTTTGGAGCCTTGCCCTTGCCCTTGCCCTTTCCAACCTTTTTCATATCCTTTCCTTTATTAACCATTAGAACATCCTTAGTGGAATTATTGATGTTTTTTTAGTAGTTTTAAGCATCCTATGCAACTCTGAAATAATTTTATCCATACTATGCATATTAAAATTCATGATAAAACCATCATAAGCTTTAGGCAATGATTGGAGAATGATATCAATAGCTAATTCTTGTTCAATCTTGAGACCAAGTTTGTCCAAGTGTTCAAGATGACCCTTCATCCTGAGAATACAAGGGCTAACAAAGCCACTAGCAATCAACTTGTAGGAGAGCAATGCCTTAATATTATTGAACCTTTTGATTCTAGCTTTCTCTTGGAACATTTCCTTAAGATGGCTTATCATGTTATAAGCCTCCATTTCCATCAGTTGCTTTTAAAGCTTAGACTCCATGCATCTAAGCATAAGACAAGTGACATCAACTAAATCATTGAGATACTTACTATAAGCATTCTTTTGTGCTTTAGGAACATTAGAAGCTAGTTCCTTTAGGATGGGTTGATTAAGGATATATTCCTTTCTTTTTTATCTAAGAACAATTCTTAGATTTCTATACCAGTCAAGAAAGTTAGTCCCATTTAGCTTATCCTTCTTAAGGATTGATCGCAGTGACATGGTAGGTGCAGTGTTCAATGTCATTATCTACAACAAAAATATATATAGTACATTCAATAGTTATTATATATGAGGCATAAGAAAACTCCCACTAAATTTTCTTAAATTATAAAACCCTTAAAATGATTTCAACAATTAAAATTTCTTAGTGGGCCAAGATCCATATTTCACGCTACTTTAAGTAAGCTTTGGCTTATCACTTAAAGTGTGGCTATCATTAGTCCTAATATTTTAATTAATTAATTTTAAAAATGAATCAAAAACCAAACATAAACCAAAATGATACAAAAAACTGAATTAGAAATGAAAAACAAACCAAAAGGATAAAAATAAAAGAATTGGAAACCAAAAATAAATAAAAACAAATTCAAAGAAAATCAAAATAATAATTCACTTTATACTATGGAATATTTGGACATAAGATAAAGATTGCATAAATACAATAAACATACAAAAAAAAATAAACTTTGTGCAACTACATTGCCATTAATAAAACAAAAATTTATCAGAAACCAAAAAAAAAAAACCAAAACAATACCAAATTAAAAAAAGTATCAGAACTTCAAAAAAAAAAACCAAAACAATGCTAAATTGTAAATGCAACATAAAAATAGTGGCATCAAAATAATTCCATATCACTTTGAATCACCTCAATTGGACCTCTGTAGCTCTAGATATTATTAAAATACTAAAAGTTATGCAACTTGAAATGAAAGCTGCATATGCTGACTTCAACATAAGATTTGCACACACAAATGAACTTGCATTTTGACAAGCGAGCTCAATTCAGAAAGCTTAAGATCTCTACTTCAAATGTTTGGAAGACCACTTTCTCATTATAAAACACTAACGATGTCAAAAGTTTCACCAAATCTTAGAGGTAAAATCAGCCCGTGTTCTATTTGCTTTAATTTTCTACCTTTTCTTTGCCTAGATTAGTTCCTAACTTTAAGTCCTCATTGCTTCATTCCTAAAATGAGTTTCAAGCAATATGGAACCTACAAAAGCAATACAAAAAGCAATGTAACAAGTATAATTATAAACAAAAAATGTATAAAATCACAAAATGACTAATATTTTAGTTCCCAATGCAAATAACCTTAAATCATGCTTTTAAATGATAAAAACCTATAATTCTAATAATGAAATGCAACTTTATAGCACTAAAAATCCATCATCTCAGGCACTCATTAATTTTTAATCCACTATTAATCTATTTTAAGGTGTAGATTAAACCTTTACAAGCTTAAAACAAAGCCACCTATGTGTTTTTACAAGGTTTATGTTCAAACCCAAGTATTTTTCCAAGGCTCACACTCTAACCCAAATGATAATAATAATCCTTTTAGCTTACTAGGATTTAAAAACCATAAGCCAACTCACTTAATCCTACTATTGAGCTATTGAATAAAGAAATTAAACATATCACCCACACTCAAGAACACTCTTGAGATAGAAAGAAATTACAACAATTAAAGATTGAGAACTTGGATGGTTAAAGAATAAATTTAAGATTAATTGCTCAAGATTGCTCTAATGCGTTTGCTCAACTTCACTAATTTTTTCCAACTCTGTTGTTTGTTGTCAGAGGTGCATTTAATGCAATTAAAGCCATTTAAAGCACCTATAAAGAAGAGGTTTACATGTTTGTCATTGTTCATGATAAATTTGTCATTGGTCATGACAATCAAGTTGCCAAGATAAAAAAATTAAAATCGTGCTTTTCATGATCTCTGGTGATGACGCTAGTGGTGAAACTCTATACCACTTTTTGGAGTTGGTTGTCATTTCTCATGACAACTCAGTCACCACTCATGACTGGTGTGTCATGACCACTTTGCTCATGATGCTGGTGGTGACATTGGTCATGACTACTCTTGGGAATTTTAACCCTAGTCACCACTGATGATGAGTTCATCACCACTCATGATATATTTATAGACTAGGAAATTTTACAACTTGACTTTTCATTACTTGAGTTCGAACTTGAATTTTTCAATTTTGATTGACCAAAATATAAACAATTAACACACAAATTAAATATAATTTTACATAATTACTTGTGACTATAAAAAAATGATTATTTTACCCCTCAAAGTTTAACACTTTTCCAGTTCATGCATTTCCCCACTAACTCACATTGGCAAGCTTTGAAATGATTACTTCACTACATTAAGCTCACCATTAACTATTTATTATTCTTTAATCGATATCCCTCTACCACACTTTTAATGTTTTACTAATAGTGAGTAGGGCGGTTATGTTAATGACCGATGATCCATAAATCGATGTGCCATATATCTTTGTCACAATCTTATCTCTTAGTCTGCTAAGAAGTAACCAATAGTAGCTCACTTTTCCTCAGAAAGTGAATATAATGCTATTAAAAATGCTACTGCTAAACTCTTTTAGATTAAATATCTCCTCTCTAAATTTGGCATTACGCCTCACTACCCATCTATCCTATGGTGGAATAATTTGGGGGCTATTTACATGTCTCCCATATCAAGCACATCAAGTTCAACTACCATTTCGTTAGAGAACAATTTCATAAAGGTACCATTCAGGTCCACTTTATCTCTACCAAAGACCAATTGGTGGATGTCTTCACTAAACCATTATCTATTCATTCTTTCTAGTACTTTTGTCTGAGGTTCATTTAATCAATTATTTATAGCCAAAGGTCTATAGGGGAGTGTTAAATATATCTAATTCATTTGTTTAGTTCTATCACTTTAATTGTATAGTTTCGCTAATACTCTCTTTTACTCTATCAGGCCATCAGCTTTATTTATTTGTTGTAACTCAAACTATCTTCATCTGATTTCTATATATGTATATTGTATCACTTACGCTGATTAATATATTCAAAAATACAATTCAGTTTAATCTTTTATAACTAGATAAAAGATTGAACTCAATTGTATTTTGTGTATATTAATTAACGTAAGTGATACAACATAGATATATAGCAAACAAATGAAGAGAGTTTGAATTACAATAAATGACTAAACCTAATGACCTAATATTGTAAAAGAGAGCATTAGCTAAACTATACAACCTAAGTGATAGAACTAAATAACTAAATTAGATAGCTTTAATAGCCTCCTGAGGATGAAACATATAAATGTGTGCTAACCACATTATATACATAAGGAAATGTTAGATGTGGCATATAACATTATTTATAGTATGTCACTATATTTGTGCAATTATTTTTTTAACCACCTTTTTAGTGGACCATCAAAAAAAGTGTATGGATAAAAATAGAAAGTCATTAATTTTTTTTTCTTTTAATGTGTAGCCATACACTACAGTTGTCTTGTATATAGCAACATATATCATGATTTATATACTTATCTACTATACATATATAAGATGTACATCTAGGGTATACAAACACTTATAAATTCATAAGGACACTAACGAGTTCATACGAACTAGAACTAAATAATCTGTGATTCAAATAGTAAAATAATAAATAAGGAATTAATTATGAAATTTGTAGAGACCCAGTAGAGAAGAGAGTTCAAAAATAAATTTCTTTTAAAAAAAATTTACAAAATACATTCAACTTTAAGGGTTCGAATCAAATAGCATCAAGTGTCCCCTAGAGTTCCCTTGAACACTTCACTAGGATGAAAAATTTGTTCTTCTCACTGTAGTGTTTGGGGGAACTCTTGGTGGCATTTGATTAATAAAATATTCTCTATTTTTATGACCATAACCTTTTTTCTCTCTCATTATAGGTTACAATGTAATTGGAGTTCAATCCCAATCAGAGCCAACTTCCACGCCCCCCCTCCTCCTCCTCCTCCTCCTCCTTTTCTTTCTCTCTCCAAAAAAAAAGTTTTTATTTTTGTTTTAGGTGCATTTTGCTTACAAATTTTGTCAACCTAAATCAACTGCAAATATTTACGAACTAATTTATGAGTCAACTGAAATAATATTTTTTGGAAAATATTTAGAGCACATTTTTCATATTTATCTGAATAAAATTCTAAAATATTTAAAAAAATTAAACCTTTAGCAAAAAAAATAGAGTGATACTGCAATAAGATGTCAAAGCAAAAGCAGTTGATCTGCTGCTACTACTGCCTCATTATTTTTTAGTAACCCAATATCAAAAATCAAAGAACTGATACATATCTCAGGTGTATCAATAATGGAACTAACTGATTCCATTGTACCATCAACATCAATTATGATAGTTTCATGTACAATTTTGAAATACAAGTTAATATGGACCTAATGAGATAATGGTCCACTACTCAAGCTCTCACATGCATAATGAAGCCCTTGCTCATTACAATCAATATAATCATTCATATGCATATGCACGACTTAGTAATGAAATTGGAAACGAAGAGAAGATGAAGTTCAAAATTAAGGGAAATAATGGCAAGTACATAAAGCAAAGATTTAGGAGGGCTAAATTTATAAGGAGTCATCCCATAGGCAGTTGGATAATTCCTTGTCTTGATTGTTATAGGAATTTAGAAAAATTTCCCACCTTGGTATAGCATAATAATAAATTAACCTGCCTTAGAATTCTTCAAGTCTTGGTAAGAATTTTTTCTTAAACAGGGTTTCATGTCCTTATTTTTATAGGAATTTAGAGGAATTTGCCCCATCTATTTAGCATAAATAAATTAACCTCCCTTAGAGTTCTTCAAGTCTTGGTAAGAATTTTTTTTCAAATAGGGTTTGTTGTCCTAATTGTTGTAGGATTTTAGAGGAATTTGCCATTTTGTTTTAGCATAAATAAATTAACCTGCCTTAGAGTTCTAATCTTTCAAAGAATTTTTTTAAAATAAAGAGATCATATGATCTAAACTTCAACAAACTACATAATAAGGGCAGTCATTCATTTTAAATCAAGAATGACAGTAATTGAATGCTACTCACTAACAAGTCTTAGTAAGGAATTTAAAATGTGTAAAAATGAAAGAAAAGGTAGAGGATTCATAAAAGGCATATCAATTTTTTGTAAGATAAAAATAATATTAATTTAATATAAATTCAAATTTTTATTGGGGTATACTTTATGTATTTTTTATGATTATTTTCAAGCTAGTTTACTTTTAAATTAAAATTAATATTTTTTCTATCCATGTTGACTTAATGTTTTAAAACTAAATCTTTAAAATTCTAGTTAAAAGAATCAAATCTTAATTAATAAAAAAGTTATTTTTACCAACAAAAAGAACACTATTAATTCTATGCAACTCATATAATTAAACGAAAAATTATACTTATACTTTAATTTGAAAAAATGTAAAGGAAAGAAGCTCAAAATTAAAAAAACAAAAAAAAGGCTAAAACAATCAAGTAACTAGAATGGCTATGAATAATTTTCCAAATATTGATATTTCAAGTGGCGAGACAAGACCAATATGAAATTAATCAATTTCTCCATAATACCCCACTTTGAATAAATTGCCAAAAATAAAAATATTCAATCTTAATTCAATAATCGTAAAATTAATTTTAAAATACTATTGGTAAGGTTAGATTTTCCTTTTGAGAGAAATATAGAGATTAAAATTTTCACCACACTAACAATAAAGTTTTGCCACACGAGAATTACTATAGCAACTGTTGAAGCATTAAATAATTTAGAGCACAATTAATCCATACCTGGCATATTATAACTGAATATTTTTATTAAAAAAATTATTTATTATGCTATAAAATATTTAATACATTAATAATAATAATAATAATAATAATAAATAAAAGGATAAAAATACATGTAGAAATTATGTATTTTCTGTGTATTTACAACTTATTTTAATTAAAAATATTATTAATTAAATTAAAAATAAATAATTTAAATAAACATTTTATTATTTAGATTAAATAGTTAATATATATTAATTATTAAATATTATTATTAAAAAATATTTATTAAAAATATTTAATAAGAATATATATATATATATATATATATATATATAACAAAAAAAAAACCAAACATATATGGGAATCGAACTGTGGTCCATGGAATGGTCCATATACATCACTATGTATGATCTCCAATACATCTTTGGCTCTTGCCATTTGTCCAATAAATGGTGATCTAGTCATCTTGCCTTGAAGACAAACCTCACAAGTTGGATTGGATGCAGATTTAGGATTACTCAAGATTCCCATCCTTTTTAACTTTGTGATTCTATCCTCCGCAATGTGGTACAATCTCAAGTGCCATACATATTTGGAGTTAGAGGCATTTTTAATTACCACTGCATTCACATCACTCACATTAGTTTGAGGGTCATTGTTACTAGACATATTATCAATATAATATAAACCATGTATTAAATAACCCACGCCAACCAATTCATTTCCAAAATGAATCTTACATACATCTCTACAAAAGTGGAATTCATAACCCATTCTAGTTAAACTAGAAATAGAGACAATGTTTTCATAGGCATTAGGCATATACAATACATTATGTAATAACAAAATATGATTATATAAATCAATTGAATTTGATCCTATAGCCTTGGCCGCAACACTTACTCCATTTTCTAGCTTTAAGGTCACTTCATTGGGCCTCAACCTCCTCTCATTTGCTAGATCCTATAAGGATAAACAAATGTAAGAACTTGCATCGGTATCTAATACCCATGCATTGGATGAGCTATTAGAATATTTAGAAGAAAATAAGTTAGAGAAAGTCTAACCTTCTCCTTGTTTGCCCTTTGCCTTTGTCCTAAGAGACTCAAGGAACTTAAGACAATTTCTCTTCTAATGCTTTTTACCTTGGCAATGGAAACACTTTCCCTTGCCTTGCGCTTCCCTCACAATGGCCTTGCCCTTATTCTTGGCTATGCCACTCGTGGGGTTGACAACACTTATCTTGCCTTTCTTCTTTTTATTTCCTTTCTTTTTAGTCCCACTAGAAGTGGCAATGAGTGCAACCTCTTTCCCTTTGCTCCCTTAGAAAGCCTTTTAGGCCCTTTGAGGATGTTTAAAAGCTCCATAAGAGTGCACTCTATCTTGTTCATATGGGAGTTAGCAATGGTTTGCCTAAAAGATTCGAGAAAGGATTGAAGGAACAAATCCATTTAGAGGTGGAAGTCCATTGTGAAGTCTAGACTCTCTAGCTCCTCCATTGATCTAATCATAGAGTTCACATGGGCTTCCACTTCCTCTCCCTCCCTTTTCTTATCATAAAAAATCCACTTAGATATCTCATATCTAGCGGTCCTACATTGCTTAGCAAATAACTCTTGTAAGTAAAGTAGAATTTCCTTTGTACTTGTGTACTTCTATCATTGCCGATGGATTTACGGTGCTTATGAAAGCCCACATGATGCAACATACTTGCATATCATTATCCTTCCATTTATCAAGAGTGATTTGCTCCTCTTAGGAAGTATTTTGGGGAAGTGGTCTGAGTGGGCTTTGCTCTAATAGATAAAGTATCTTTTTGGAAGCTAAAACAACTTTTAGATTCCTTAGCCAATCAATAAAATTAGGGCATATGAGTCTATATTTGTCAAGTATAATCGCGAGTGGGTTTGATAATCTCATATTATTAAGTTTTTATGAAAGTTAACAAGATTAATTAGTTATATGGCATTATTATTTTACCATTTGATTTGGTCTTTTAATCATAATGGCCTTCTACTAACTTAGCGAATCCTACACTTCTAAAGTAGGAAATGAAAATCCCTTATTGGATGGATTTCTAATGGGTGGTAGGATTCTTAATAGGCCACTAATATTCCTCAGGTACCCATTGCCATTCTTGGAATAATAGTTCTTATTAAGTGGACAACTCTTACCTATCACATCTTATGTAAGGTTTCATTAATCCAACTCCTAATGTTACAGGCCTTAAGTACACATTGTCATTCTTGTCCTTTGGCAATAGTTAGGTCCACACCATTAGATTAATGAAATGTATGGATTTGAACATTATAAACCTTAAGTACTCCTATTTGCCATTCTTGGCCTATAGTGTATCCATACACCCATAACATCTCATGCTTTACAATACCACTACATGAATCTCTTAGGCCCAGTGTACACCTATATGTGTCCATAACTAATATACACAAGCCTAAAATCATGTAAGTTACTATTCCAATAGAGAGCCTAGACCTAAATTTAATTTGGAAGATTTATGGGTCTTTAATTATTAAGGTCTCACTTGCAAATTAGCTAATTTCAATTGTATATATCTCATACATACATGGCATCGCATCTATTCATACTTACATATCACATATGCATATAGCATGTTACAATATATATGTCACATATATACTTAGAACATGCAAAATGGATGCAAAAATAAAGAATGATCATGGGCCTTTCTTAAGCATATTCTAAATCTTAGAATATGTTATAAATAGGCCTAGCCCATGAAAGGCCTTCAAGTCATGAACTCCTTTGTCACTATCTTCATGGTCCTTGATCCATGCCACTAAAGGTTGAATGGGCCACCATCTTAAACACTTCAATTCCAAATTACAACTCTTGTAATTTACATTCAATCCTTGGCATACCAAGGCAAATATTACATCCTAAATCTATGTAATCAAGATTTAATTACATAAAATTAATAATAATAAAATTAAATATTATTACAAACTATAAGATGTAAACTAAAGTCCATGATCATTCCTTGCATGTATGATAAGCGAATATTTAATAAAATACAACTCTTGCATATATAATATGTTTGCAAAGTCAAACAAACAAGGAAAAGAAAAAAATGTTGTCATTGCAAAACATTGCTATAGTACTATAAATAGTACCAAATGAATAGTACATTATACATTATATGAATAGTAATTTGCATTTTAAGTGTCTTTAGTCACAAACTCTTACAACTAAGAACAAGCATAATCATAACTCTTGTACTTATTATAACATTTAGCATGTAAATTATGTGATCTAGGCTCTAATACCACTTGAAATAATCAATTACACACACTGGAATATGAGCGAGAGTGTGGTGTGAGCACAAAACTGATTAGGATAAATTTCAAAAAATTTTCTTAGTGTGTAACCCTTGCATGAAGGCAAGCATTCCAAAACCACCAAGATCACAACACATTGAATTTACATAACTAATTACTTGCATGCTTAATAGACAATATAAATCAAAGATTCATGAAATAACTAAAATGCAAAGCATGGCAAGAGACTTACTTCTAGATTTTAATAACACTTACAAACTCTAAATGTTGATATGACACTCGATAGGCTTTAGGAAATGGTTGATGCAAATCTACAAGCTCCTAGCCCCCTAAGTGTGAAGCCTCTAGCTTGAAACACACAAATGGCACTAGAATGAACCCAAGCTATTGAAGAATCTCTACCCATAAGCTCCTGCTTATTGGTATGACCTAGATTATGATTGTTGACTATAAGTGAATATCCAAGCAATCATAAATCTAGTGTCACATTCAATCCACCTATCACATGAGTATCCACATGTCTATTTTGATATCTCATATCAAGTAGTATAAGACTCACTACCTCCCACTATTAGTATCATATATTAATTAAGGAAAGTAGATAAAGGTGATAGTCTAATTAATATTACCCAAATATTAATCAATTACCTATGAACAATTTTATAGCATATGTACTAAATAAATTTGCAGCCCATATTATCAACAGTTGACAATAAATTTATTTAGCATTATGCCAATGGATAAATATTCAATTAAATAAATACTTTAAATAATAGAATATTATTTTATTGCCATTTGGGATCATTTACAATGTCAAATATGTTATTGGCCTCTAAGGCATACCACCTATGCTAACAATCTCCCACTTGCACTAAAGCCAATCACTATAGTATTTTAGACCCATCTTCTTAAAATGTTGATCTAGCTATAATTGCATTAATGCTTTAGTAAATGGATCAGTGACATTTTCAGTTGAAGCTATCTTTTGCATGATGATAGTGCCTTTTCCAATAAGTTCCCTAATAATATGAAAATGTCTTTGTATGTGTTTGGATTTTTTATGAGACCTTGGTTCCTTTGCCAAAGTAATGGCTTCATTATTGTCATAATAAAGAGGAATCAAGGATTCAATGGAAGGAATAATTCCAAGCTCGGTAATGAACTTCTTAATCTAAATAGCTTCTTTTGCAACATCTAATGCAGCTATATACTCAAGATTCTGTAGTGGAATCAGTAGTGACACCTTGCTTGGAACTCTTCTAGCTCATTGCTTCTCTATTGCACATAAACACAAACCCAAAGATAGACTTTCTATCATTAACATCTAATTGGAACTGAGAATCTATGAAACCATCTATTTGTAAATCACTTCCTCCATAAGTTAAGACTAAATCTTTAGTCCTTCTCAAGTATTTAAAGATTGCCTTAACTGTTATCCAGTGTTCCATACCTAGGTTGGATTAAAACCTGCTAGTCACACTAACAGCATAGGCAATATCAAGCTTAATACACAATATAGCATACATTAAGCTTCCTATAGCCGAAGCATAAGGAACTTTAACCATTTGCTCCATTTCCTCGAGTGTTTTAAGTGACATACCCTTGGATAAATGGATGCCATGCCTAAATGGTAACAATCCTCTCTTGGAATCAAGCATATTGAACTTCTTCAACACCTTTTCTAAGTAAAGACTTTACGATAAACCTATTATTCTTTTTAGTCTATCTCTATAGACTCGAATGCCAAGAATAGGGGTCTTTCCTTAAGTCTTTCATAGAGAAAGTTTTACATAACCATAGTTTCATATTTGTAAGCATACCAACATCATTCCTAATTAATAAAATATTATTAACATATAGTACTAGGAAAGTGAGTTGGCTCCCACTAACCTTCCTATACACACAAGGCCCATCTTCACCAATTCACCTTCTTACTTAGATTAGATTAGTGGCAAGAGACCTTTCCAGTAACCCTTACAAAATTATACCAATTTCATCTTCTTGCAAGAACACTTAGGGTTTTAGTATGTATGTGTTTCTTTCTTTTATCCTTTTTTTTTTATCTCTACATAAAGTCTCTAACCTCTATTAAGAAACACTTCCTTAATATATATATATATATAAAGTAAACCCTAATGACATCACCTCTTCCATCACATGTATACAACTCATCATCATAAGTATACAACTTGTATAAAAGATAAATACATCAAAAAGGTATATAGAGATTGAATGCATCTTATGTATTTTTCTACATTCATTCTCTACACATAATCATGAAACCTAATCTTGATTAAGCCATTATCAACATTATACACTTAAGAGATAATGTGCCTAATAAGCCAAGCCTAATAAGCCAATCTTAATATTTATCATTTATCATAGTCAATATTATACACATAAGAGATAATGCATGCCTAACATGACAAATTTGTCCATTCACACATACAAGGTCTTGGGCTTAATAATTGGGCCAACTCTTAGTCCAAGCCCAATCCATGTAACAAATTGGCTTGGATTATATCCATGGGCTTTCTCGACATCTTAGATTTATATTATGTCCAAAGCCCTTTTAGGCCTAGGCCCAAATAACTTAGGCTATTAATCCAAGTCCAATTAGAAATGACATATATAATTAATTTAATACCTTAACTAATATCTCATATTAATTAAGTATAAATTAATATTTAAACCCTTCACTTGAATTAGATTTTATGATATGCTAGAATCATTGCTTAAAGCATAAATCCAATTCCATTAATTAACACTTTAATCAATAATTAGATTAATATTGGTAATGATTTGGTGAAACTCTTTTAGGTGTGACTTACTAGGTTCATGTCTAATTGGCAATAAGAAGATAATATCAACACTTGACATTATTTAAAACTCTTTTCAAGTCTAAATTTGAAAATCCCAATTATGCACATTTAGTTCTCATAAGTTATGAGTGACCCCTAGCATTGATGTCATAACTACACAATTAGAAATGAATGTGTGTATTGATTCACATGAACCCTTTTATTTATAATTATCGTGTACTAAAATCCCTTCATTAGAAGATCCTGATGTAGCCTAGATTCATAGTTTAGTCAAACTCTAATCGTTATATCATATGACCTCATTCAAGTTCTATTCTTAATAAAATATAACTAACACTGAAACTCTTTTAGTTCGTGTCATATTTGTCCTAGCTAAGAACTTATTGATCAAGAAAGAACTTATATAGCATAGGATCTCATCCTGGTTTACTCTAGGCAATGAACCTATCTTAACTAAACACTCATCCCCACATTTAACCAACTAGAGCCACTATATGCCATATACCAATGTATGATTAACACAAAGCATGCAAGTAGTAATAAACCCTAACCATTTAAATGTGGATGACTATGTCACCTCAAGTTAAAGGACTATACACACCATTATAACCTAGATTGTGATTGTTGACTATAAGTGAACTTCTATGCAATCATAAATCTAATGTCACATTCGATCCACCCATTACATGAGTATCCACATGTCTATTTTGATATCTCATATCAAGTAGTATAAGACTCACTACCTCCTACTACATATTAATCAAGGAAAATAGATAAAGGTGATAGTCTAATTAATATTACCCAAATGTTAATCAATTGACTCTAAACAATTTTATGGCATATATACTAAATAAATTTGCAACTCAAATTATCCACTCTTGACAATAAATTTACTTAACATTATGCCAATGGATAAATATTCAATTAAATAAATACTTCAAATAATAGAATATTATTTTATTGCCATTTGGGATAATTTACAATGTCAAATATGTGATTGGCCTCTAGGGCATACCATTTTTGCTAATATATATACCCATGATCCTCCCCACTTTTAGCCAATATGGGACTTTGGTTGTACACCTAACAACATTCAATTTATATAACTAAATGTATGCATGCTTAAATGGACCATATATAGCAAAGATTCATAAACAACAAAAAACACATAGTATTCCAAGAGACCTATATTTATGAGTTTAGTAACTCTCATAAACTCCAAATGTTGGTAGCATGCTTAACTAGCTTTAGGTTGTAGTTTGTGGGAATCTATAAGCTCCTAATTCCTTAAATGTGAGGTCTCTAAAACATATAAGAGCACCAAAATGACTTCAAGCCTTTGATGGATCTCTACCAATAAGCTCCTCCTTTAGTGACCCAAAATATGCTATAGCTCCTTTTTTGGCTTGAATAATGTACAACTTGTTATCTTCAATGGTTTGATGAATGTAGTCTTTAACTTCCATAAATCTTGCACAATGGATGATGAAAATGGGCTGAGTATAAAAGATAACTCTTGTATTTTACTTACACTCATTATGCTTAGAAAGAAAGGAAGAAAGAAGAAGAAGAAGACTCAACTCTTGAGCACTCTCTTTTATTTTCTCTATTTGTGTTTGAATAATTCTAATGGAAATGGTAAGTACACTCTCTCTTATTTTCTCTTTTTATGTTTGAATATTTATAATGGAAATGGTAAGTGTTCTAGTGTAAAAAGCTTTTACTAACTTAGTGTATATATGAGAGATAAGAGAATAATTTGCATGTTTAGAGATCCTCCACTAACTCAAACTTGAGTATAAAATAAGTCATCTCATGCATGTGGAGATTATCCATTTACTTTTGACTTTTAGCATTAAATAAGCAACCTCATGCAAGTGGAGATTCTCTATTAACTAAAGGTGCATGCTTATGACTCCTTACCTTAGAGTCACTCATACAATCATATTCTATGGAAAGCATATGCTTAGGCGGCCACCATGCAAGCATGAGCATCATATATTCTTGCTTATGTGGCACCTCCTTTAATAAGTGGATTATAGTAAGTTGGGCTTATTTAACTCTTAAATGAGCTCATCTATGCAATATCTACTAATTAGAGTTAGGGAACCTTACTAAAATGCCCCAAAAATTCATCTAAACAACTAAAATACTCTAACTTTTTATCTATTACCTGAATACCCTATCACGCTAAAATAATTACTAGCATGCACCCTTTAACATAAATGACAAAAAATAAAATGCTAGGGAAAAAAATTTGTTGCTCTCTCTTTTCTCACCCTCCTTATCTTAAAAGGTTCTTCTTCTTCATTTTTTTTTCAATCTTCTATTCTTCCTCAAGCCTCTTTCCCAAACTCAACATTCTACTCTTGTTTTTTGTTATTAAAATTCATAAACCTTCCCTTTCAAAAGCTTTTTCAAGAATTCAAAAATTATAAAGCAAGGCAAAGCTATGTCATGAAAGGATATTCCCAAAAATTTTGCTCTTTCTTCTTAGTAACTATTATAAAACTCCTTCTCTCTTTCTTGTATCATTTTTAGCCTTTATTTTATTAAAGATTCAAGCTTTTATTCCAATTCAAAGAACAATATCAACGATTGAATAATCATATCTTTTGGTGTTTGTTTGATATATCTAAGGATTTGAGAGAATGGATTTTTGTTTTTATTGTGATTTATGGTATTAAATCTCTATTTTTTATTTTGAATACTACTTCTCATTTATGCCCACCTCCTTTCATGAACAAACAAAACACACACTCTCCCTCTTCATCTTCTTCTCCCTTTTGATATAAATGTTGATTTTGGTTTGCTGGTTTTGTTTCTTTATCTGATTCTTGGGTGGGTTTGGTTTCAATTGACAAATTTATGGATTCTTAGTTTTTAGGATCTAGAGAAGAGGACATTATAGGGTTTGATAAGGAAGAAGATGAATTGGGTTTCTGAGAATCGAAATTGGTAAGTTAAGTGGTGAGCATTGAGAATCAGTTCACAAAAATACACTGCCCATTTTATATGTAGTAGAATCTATTTTTTATTTTGAATCTCTATTTTTTAAAATTGTTATTGTATAATATTTTTTTATTATTTAGCTTTCATCATGTAAAGATCAATAGAATGTTACATCTACAGATAGTATATGCAACATTTATGTGATTCATTCCTTTTAGGTGCTAAATTTATATGATTAGAGAGATGAAAAGCATTTATTTGATGAAAAGAGAAGGAGAGAGTAGGATCAGTTGTACTATGCATGTTTGGCATCTTCAGTAGGACATTGCTATTTAACATCTACGACTGATAGAAGTTGCTTGATGGTTTGGACTATTCAGACAAATTTCCTTTATTATTTTCTCATGTAATATATAATAGTAAGAGCAGGATGTAGCTGAAAATTTTCACAATAGGCAATAAATTTGTTGATTTCCTTCTCTTTAAATGATTCCAAAAAGCTAGAAATCTTATGCCTGGTTGTGAAAGGTTGAATAGAATCCTACAGTAGCATTATGTATAGTAGACTACTACATATATCATAGTTTTCTAATATATTATATATATTGTTACTATGATAATACAATTTATATATAAATTTTGGGTGAATTCCAATTTCCTATTTGAGTTTGATCATAATGGAATTAAGAAGCATATCATTTTTCAAATAATTAAAATATTTTATCAAAACATATTTTTATATATTTAATTTTTGTCTATTAAATTAAAAATATCTCTCTATAAAAAAATTATTTAATTATTAAAGTCTATATAATCCACTAAAATACCCTTCTAGTAAAATAAACAAAATGTTAAAAATAACCATTTCTTTTTATGTTAGCCCTTTCATTTAAAAAAAAAAAGGTAAAGTCAAAATTTAGCTGCATGTTAAAAGTAAAATATTTTAAATAAGCTTTCAAATAGAAATAAAAAAAATAAGAATATTTTAATTGGCTCTATCAATAGACAAAATGAATCTTTTAGTATTTATTATAATAAACAAATAAGATTGCATAATAGAATCGAAAATCTCATATACATTCTTGAAAACAAAAAAAATAAAACAAAAAACAGAATCGGAAACCAAAAATCAACCAAAATGTACAAAAATTTAATTAGAAACCAAAAAATAACTAATTGGACACAAAAAAAAAAGGAATAGAAAGCCAAAAATAAACTGGAAGGATACAAAAAATGAATTGAAAACCAAAAATAACAAAATACATATTCAAAGAAAATCAAAATAATAACTCTACTTCAACTACTAAATATTGGGACATAAAATAAAGATTGTATAAACACAACAAATATATAAAAAAAAAAAAAGAAACTCTTTGATACAACTACACTGCCAATAATAAAATAAAAAGTATCAAAAATGTAAAAACTAAAATGACACTAAATTAAAACAAAAAAGTATCAAAACATAAAAGAAAAGGTAAAACTATACCAAGTAGTAAGCAACATATAAAAGCTTTTTCTCTAACTTAATAGATTAGCAGCACTACATATGCAGGTTACCTCTAATATTTTTAGGGAAAGTTGCTATTTACCATTTGGAAAAGAAGGAAAGAAGGAAAAGTTTAATATATTTGTATCTTTAATAGAATAGACGTGAAAAAATTGCTTTCCATTTATGATTATTATGAAAGTTATCAATTTTGGCAAAATCATGTAATATGTGATGATCTTCAACATAAAGACATTGATGACTATTTCAATATATGTGTTAATTTTATGTGGATGAGGCAGCATTGAAGTTTATGGATGGATTTGATAGAGTGGGCTTGCGCACTTAGGCTTCAAATGGACATTCGTGGCAACATCGGTTGACCCACGGGGCCCATAATATATCAAATCGAAGCTTACTCAAAGAGCTACAATGGGTGCTATAAATTTATCTAAGTGGTCCATCTTTGGGCCCAAATTCCTTTATTTAGACCTTCAAATTTTACTTTAAAGTTTATATTCCTTTTTTGGAGTTTTTGTCTTTTCCTTTTTGGTTTTAGGGTTTTTTTCTTAGGCACTTTTTATTTACCTCTTTTAGTTGTTTTGGGATAGTTTTTTATGAATTAAAATAAATTATAGATGTAATTCTTCCAATTCTTCTAGAATTCTTTGAATTAACAGAGTTTTGGACTATTGATTTTGGGTATTCTTTAAATCAATGAATTCAATTATTCTTTTAAGATTGTGCTATGTCATGTGGTATCAGAGCATCAATTCTGATAACATGCTGCCAAGGATACGAGTGCAGGAAGTGTATGAACGAGACTTGCAGTAGAGGGTCTAGGAGATGATTGACGAGCAAATGAAACGAGTGGTGGATCAGCTGACAGGCAGATTGGCCACGATACTGGGTAATCATAATAGAGCCCAAGGAAATAATCATCCAAAATAGTTTGGTGATGATGAGGAGGTGGGGGACGAGTATGAAGATGAGGCTCCTCACAAGCAAAATCGGCCTATCACAGATGATAATAATAGGTGCTGGGAAATGGACATACAGACTGAGATTCTAAAATTCCATGGTAGCCTTCAAGCTAAAGAATTTCTGGATTGGTTATCTACGGTTGAGGAGATCCTAGAATTTAAAGGGGTGCTGAAAGATAAGCATGTACCTTTGGTTGCCACAAGATTAAGGGGAAGGACTACTTCATGGTGGCAGCAATCAAAACTAACTCGCACCAAATTGGGAAAGAGTCAAATCACTACTTAGGAGAAGATGAAGAAGCATATTTGATCTGCCTTTCTTCCATATAATTTTCAACGGTTGATGTACCAACATCTACAAAATCTAAGACAAGGTATGAGATTGGTGGATGACTAGACAACTAAACTTTATCAATTGATTGCAAGGAACGAAATCCAGGAGATGAAGGATCAATTGGTAGCAAGGTATATTGGGGGTTTAAGGCCACAACTGTAGGACACAGTGAATCTGTTTGATCTTGTTTCTATGTTTACAGCTCATCAGAGGGCTTTAGTGGTTGAGAGACAGTCACAAAGGATTATTAATTTGAACACTTGGGGCAGTGGGGCTGGCAGTAATAATGTTGTTGTTAATAATAGTGGTGCCAATAAAACAGCAAGTGGTAGTGGTGGCAGTGGTGGTAGTGGTGTCGTCGGCAAGAACAGAGGCATAGGCCAATCCAATAGACCAACAGGGGGCATAAAATATTTTGGCTATAGAGAGGTTGGTCATTGACTATCTGAATGTAAGAAGACAGTGGGAAAAAAGGCCCTCTTCCTCAAGGCAAATGATTATGTTAAGGAGGATCGGGAAATTGAGGGTGATCCTATGTATGATAAGGATAAAACAATAGAAGAATTGCTTTTGGATGGAGATATAGGGACTGCCCTTATCGTTAGGTGTTCTTGTTTGACCCCTAAGGCAAGTTCAGAGGATGATTAGCTAAGGAGTAATATTTTTCAGTCTACTTGCACTATTAAGGATAAGGTATGCCACTTTTCCATTGATGGAGGGAGTTGCAAGAATATAGTGTCTATAGAGGCTATCCAAAAACTAGACATACCGACTGAAAGCCATCCTAAACCCTATAAACTGGCTTGGCTAAAGAAGGGTGGGGAAGTTTCAGTGTCTAAGAGAGCTTTAGTGTCGTTCTCCATTGGTAAGAAATATAAAGATGTTGTATGGTGTGATGTGGTGGCTATGGATGCCTTTCATTTATCATTAGGAAGGCCATGGCAATATGATAGGGACGTGATGCATAGTGGAAGAACTAATACTTATAGTTTCATCTTCGATGGGACTAAAATTATCTTGCTGCCTAAGAAACAAGTGAATATACCAAAACCAGCCAATGAAACTAGTACTCTATTATCTTTGGCTCAATTCGATGAGGAGCTGCAAGAGTCAAACATAGAGTATATGCTGCTAGGAAAAGAGGTGCCCAATCCTATTATAGTCCCAAAAGTTATGGCTCCCTTGGTCACAGAATTCATTGACTTATTTCCTGATGGTTTGCCCTCACTCCATGACATTCAGCACCATATTGACTTGGTGCCTGGAGCAGCGTTGCCAAACATACCATATTACAGGATGAGTCCCTATGAACATGAGGAGTTATGTTGATAGGTGGAGGAGCTACTTATTAAAGGTCACATTAGGGAGAGCATGAGCCCTTATGTTGTTCCTACCTTTTTGATGCCTAAGAAAAATGGGTCGTGGTGTATGTGTGTGAATAGTTGAGCCATCAAAAAGATCATCGTAAGGTATAGATTTCTTATCCCATGCCTGGATGATTTGCTTGATTAGATTAGTGGTGCATTTATTTTTACTAAACTTGATTTAAAGAGTGGATATTATCAAATACGTGTTTGGCCTAAGGATGAGTGGAAAACAGCATTTAAGACTAGGGAAGGGCTGTATGAGTGGCTTGTGATGCCCTTCAAATTGTCGAATGCCCCTAATGCCTTAATGCATGTTTTGAACTAATTTTTTAGGCCTTTCATTGGCAGGTTTATTATGGTCTACTTTGATGATATCTTGATTTATAGTACTAATCACGACAATCATTTACAGTATATTCTGGAGGTTTTTAGTGTGTTACACAAGGAACAGTTCCATGCTATTTTAAAGAAATGTGACTTTATGTCTCCCAAGGTACTATTTTTGGGATATGTGATTTCTACAACAGGTTTAGAATTGGATAAAGCTAAGGTGGCAACAGTAAGAGAATGGCCCAAACCAACTACTGTAACAGAAGTGAGAAGTTTTCATGGTTTAGCCTCATTTTATCGACATTTCATTGAAAATTTTAGCTTCTATTATATATTGCATGAAGGGTAGTCAGTTTGAATGGATGGAGGCAGCAGAGGTAGTCTTCAATGATATCAAGGAATGCCTTACAACAGCCCCAATCTTGGTGTTTCCAAATTTCTCATAAGTTTTTGAGTTCCATACCAACGCCTTTAAAGTTGGAATTGGTGTCATCCTGAGTCAGAATAACCATCCTGTGGCATTCTATAGCGAGAAGTTATCTGGTTCCTAACTCAATTACAGTACATATGACATTGAGTTTTATGCAGTAGTGCAAGCAGTCCAACATTGGTGACATTACCTGTTTCACAGAGAATTTATCTTATATACTGACCATGATTCTTTGAAGCATTTACACCAGTAGGATAAAGTTTCATCCCGCCATGCTAGGTGGGTTGCCTATCTTGAACGCTTCACTTTTATGGTGAAGCATAAATCTGGCATTACAAACAGAGTAGCCGATGCTATGAGCCAATGGAATAGTTTATTGGTGACTATGAGAATTGAGGTGCCGGCTTTGAATCTTTTAAGGATTTAATTGCTACTGATCCTCACTTTTCTATGGTGTTACAAGATGTACAAGCTAGGAAGAGAACAGAATTTATGCTGCAAGATGGGTTCTTATTTTGAGGCATGCAATTATGCATTCCAAATTACAACCTACACCTATAGATCATTAAAGCATTACATGGTGAGGGACATATGGGTAGAGACAGAACATTGCAACTAATCCAAGCTTCATATTTATGGCCTATAGTTCATAAGGAGGTTGACAAGTACATTCAAAGATGCAAAATTTGCCAAGTTTTGAAAGGAATAGCCATAAATACAAGACTGTACATACCTCTCCTAGTTCCTTCTCAACCCTAGACAAACATTAGTATGGACTTTGTGTTGGGATTTCCACGTACTCAGTAAGGTAATGATTCCATCTTTATTGTTGTTGATAGATTTTCGAAAATGGTTCATTTTATTCCTTGTAAGAAAACTACAGACACCATAGCTGTGGCACAACTGTTCTTTCAGGAAGTGTATCATTTGCATGGGTTGCCTATGTCCATTGTCTCTGACAGAGACACCTGTTTCCTCAGTTATTTTTGGCACAGCCTATGCAAGATGATCGATACTCAATTGAACTTCAGCAGTGCCTATCACCAACAAACAAATGAGCAAATGAAGTGGTGAATAGGTCCTTGGGCAACTTGCTATGTTGTCTAGTGGGGGATCATGTGAAGGGTTGGGATCAGAAATTGTGTCAAGCAGAATTCGCCCACAACCATGTCGTTAATCGCAACACAGGATTTAGCCCTTTCCAGGTTGTTTACTCCATTCAGCCAAGGGGTCCTCTTGACTTAATGCCCCTGCCTAGCAAGACAAGGGTCCATAGGAAAGTAGCAAATTTTTTTTCGGGTTTGCAAGATGTACACAAGATAGTTTTTGATAATCTGTCTACTACCAACTCTCAGTACAAGTAGCTTGCTGACTAGAAACATCGACCTTTAGAGTTTGAGGTAGGTGACTTTGTATAGGCAGTCCTGATAAAAGGTTGCTTTCCAGCAGGGGAATATAACAAGCTATCTGCCAAGAAGATTGGTCCAGTTAAGGTAATAAATAAGATCAATTCCAATGCTTATCATCTAAAGCTCCCTAGCCATGTCTGCATGGCAGATGTGTTTAATGTTAAGCATCTAATTCCCTTCTCTAGTGATTCTTCTGATGTTGATGCTATGATCAATTTGAGACCAATTTTCTATCACCTGGGGGGAATGATGTGGATGAAGCAGCATTGAAGTTTATGGATGGATTTGATAGAGTAGGCTTGTGCACTTGGGCTTCAAATGGACATTCGTGGCATCATCAGTTGACCCATAAGGCCCATAATATATCAAATTGAAGCTAACTCAGAGAGCTACAATGGGTGTTATAACTTTGTCTATAGCAGTCCATGTTTGGGCCCAAATTCCTTTGTTTAGACCTTTAAAGTTTACTTTAAAGTTTATGTTCCTTTTTTAGAGTTTTTTGTCTTTTCCTTTTTGGTTTTAGGGTTTTTTCCTAGGCTCTATTTATTTACCTCTTTCAGTTGTTTTGGGATAGTTTTTTATGAATTAAAATAAATTACATACATAATTCTTCCAATTCCATTGGAATTCTTTGAATCAACAGAGTTTTGGACAATTGATTTTGGGTATTCTTTGAATCAATGAATTCAATTCTTCTTTTAAGCTTGCGCTACATCAAATATGTATGTATATACATATACATTTGTTCATATGTTTATATACATATATATATATATATATATATATATATATATATATATATATATATATATATATATATATACATATGTATATGTATGTATACCCTCAATATTATAATTCAGTTCAATATAGTATGTTGTATCATTTATGTTGATCAAATCTATATCACATACATTGATCAATAAATACAAAAATACAACTCAGTTTAATATTTTATCTAGTTATAAAAGATTTAATGAATTGTATTTTTGTATATATTGATTAACATAAGTGATATAGCATATATATATATATATATATATATATATATATATATATATATATATATATATATAGCAATCAGATAAAGTGAGTTTGAGTTACAATAAATAACTAAAGCTAATGACCTAATAGAGTAATAGAGAGTATTAGCTAAACTATACAACTGAAATGATAGAACTAAATAGCTGAATTATATAGCTTGAACAGCCTCTTGAGGATGAAATATATAAATGTGAGTTAACAACATTACATACATAGGGAAATGTTAGATGTGGCGTGTAGCAATATTTATAATATGTCACTATATTTGTGCAATTATTTTTTTACCACCTTTTTAGTGGACCATCAAAAAAAAGTGCATGGATAAAAATAGAAAATTACTAATTTTTTTCTTTTAATGTGTAGCCATATACTACATATGTCTCGTATATAGTAGCATATATCACAATCTATATACTTTTATGCTATACATATATAAGATGTACATCTATGATATACAAACACTTATAAATTCATATGGACACTAACGAGTTCATATGAACTTAAACTAAAAAATATGTGATTGAAATATTAAAACAATAAATAAGGAATTCATTATGAAATTTGTAGAGACTTAGTAGAGAAGAGAGTTCAAAAATAAATTTCTTTTAACACATTTTCAAAAAATAAATTCAACTTTAAGGGTTTGAATCAAATAGCATCAAGTGTCTCCTAGAGTTCCCCTGAACACTTCATTAGGATGAAAAAATTGTTCTTCTCACTGAAGTGTTTGGGAGAACTCTTGGTGTCATTTGATCAATTAAATATTCTTTATTTTTATAACCATTTAACCTTCTTTCTCTCTCATTATAAGTTATAATTTAATTGGAGTTCAAATCCAAATGGAGCCAACTTCCACACCCCCCCCCCTTAACCTCCTCTTTTTTTATTTTTGTTTTAGGTGCTTTTTGCTTACAAATTTGATCATCCTAAGTCAACTAAAGATATTTGTGGACTAATTTATAAGTCAACTAAAATTACATTTTTTTCAAAAAAAAATATTTAAAGCGCATTTTTCATATTTATTTAAATAAAATTTTGAAATATTTAAAAGAATTAAAAAAACCACTAACTCTCTAACATGTTATCATGCATTTCATTTTAAGGATCTATTAGAGAGTTCTTGATGAGACTTCAATTAGATCATGCATTTCAAATATATATATATATAGGAAAATATAAAATATATAGATCATTCATTTAGATCATGATCATGCATTTCTATAATTATATATATTTCAATTTGCTAAATTGATCACCTATAAATGCCTTTAACTAGTCACAATTTCATAATAACTCATTTCAACTTTTAAAAATATCATTTGAACATTTCAAATACTACTAATAATGTTGGTGAAATATCAATAATTAGTATTCATCTGAGGATAAGAAATCATCTTTCAGTTTGCTAAATTGATCACTTGTAAATGCCTTTTACTAGTCATAATTTCACAATAACTCATTTCAACTTTTAAAAATATCATTTGAACATTTCAAATACTACTAATAATGTCGGTAAAATATTAATAATTATTATTCATCTAGGACAAGAAATCATCTCTCAGTAGGCATCTCATATAGACAAACTAGAAAATAATGGCCATATACAACCACTTGTCAATGCAAGTTTTATGAAAAAGATGGTCACAAGGCATAACAGCAGCAAAATTCTCCAGCTCCTCCAAGCATATGGTATAGAGCATTTGGCATTCCTTAGTAAGTTTCATCTTTATTTCTTTACCCTCCTTTATATCTTAATCATAAGTAGTCTTGCTATCAATCCCTACCTACACATGCTTTAAGCTTTTGGATTTTTTAGCAGTCAATGCCATTCTTTAGTTATCTTCTTCATATTCATGAATCATACCTTCTTCTTAATAGCTATGAATAGAGTGATACCACAATAAGATGTCGAAGCAAAAGCAATTATGCTTTTGATGATGCTACATTATAGGAGGATTTGTTGTGATTATATTGCCAACATGATCTACCATATGTGAAACCAAGGTCTACCAATCCTAAGGAATTAATTGAAATAACCTAGGCCAAAGATAGTCAAACAATGCTTCATTAATTTTTAGGAACCCAATATTAAAAACCAAAGAATCGATATAGATCTCAGGTGTATCAATAATAGAACTAACAAACTCCTCTGTACCATCATCATAAACAATGACATTTTCATACACTATTTAGAAATATAGTTAAAGTGGACCTGAAGACATGATGGTCCACTGCTCTAACTCTCACATGCACAATGAACAGCTTAATCATTACAATCAATATAATTATTCATATGCATATGGACTATCTAGTAATGAAACTATAAATGAAGAGAAGATGGAGTTCAGAATTAAAGGAAATAATGGCAAGTACACAAAGAAAACATTTAGGAAGGCTAAATTTATAAGGAGTCATCCGATATGCAATTGGATAATTTCCTGTCTTGATTGTTGTAGGAATTTAGAAAAATTTTCCACCTTAGTTTATCATAATAATAAATTAACCTACCATAGAATTCTTCAAGTCTCGGTAAGAATTTTTTCTTAAATAGGGTTTCTTGTCCTAATTGTTGTAGGATTTTAAAGGAATTTGCCACATCGGTTTAGCATAAATAAATTAACTTGCCTTAGAGTTCTTCAAGTCTTGGTAAGATTTTTTTTTTTAAATAGGGTCTCCTATCCCGATTGTTGTAGGATTTTAGAGGAATTTATGACATTGGTTTAGTATAAATAAATTAATATGCCTTTAAGTTCTAGTCTTAGAAAGAATTTTTTGTAAATAGGGATATCATATGACTTAAACTTCAACAAACTACATAATAAGGACAATCCTTCTTTTCAAATCAAGAATGACAGTAATTGAACCCTACTCACTAATAAGTTTTAGTAAGAAATTTAAAATGTGTAAAAATGAAAGGAAGGATAGAGGATTCAGTTAAGGCGTATCAATTTTTTGTAAGGTAAAAATAATATTAACTTAATATAAATTCAAAATTTTCTTGGGGTGTATTTTATGTATTTTTTCTATCCATGTTGACTTAATGTTTTGAAATTAGGTCTGTAAAATTCTATTCAAAATAATCAAAACATAATTAATAAAAAGAATAATTTTTACCAACTAAAGAACACTTTTAATTCTATACAACTCATATAATTAAATTAAAAATTATTCTTATACTTTAATTTGAAAAAATGTAAAGGAAAGAGGCTTAAAATTTTAAAAAAATTGGCTAAAACAATCAAGTAACTGGGATGGCTATGAATAATTTTCCAAGTATTGACATTTCAAGTGGCGATCCAAGACCAATATGAAATTAATCAATAGATATATAATACCCCACTTTGAATAAATTGGCAAAAATAAAAATATTCAATCTTAATGCAATAATAATAAAATTAATTTTAAAATAGTATTGGTAAGGTTAGATTTTCCTTTTGAGAGAAATATAGAGATTAAAATTTTAATCACACTAACAATAAAGTTTTGCCACACGAGAATTACTATAGCAACAGTTGAAACATTAAATAATTTAGAGTACAATTAATCCATATCCGTATAACTTAATATTTCTATCAAAAAAAATTTTATTTATTATGCTATAAAATATTTAATACATTAATAATAATAATAATAACAACAACAACAATAATAATAATAATAAAAGGATAAAAATACATGTAGAAATGATGTATTTTTGTGTATTTACAACTTAAATTTCAAGTAAAAATTAGTACAAGGTACTTGAATGATAAACAATAAAATATGAAAAATAAAAACAGGATTGAAGCTACAATCCACCATTTAAACTATTTATATTATTTCAAGGAAAATTAACATAGAAAAATTGATTAGTTTTGCCATGCAAAGTATATGTTTATTCCTCATACTTGAATCCCTAGTTATTTGTACAAAAAGTCATGATGTTTTTATCTTGAAAACCTTATTTTATATAGTATAAATTGGGAAAGAGAGATTGTATTACATCATACAACTGGATTTTCATATTTAGACTACAAATTCAATAAAAACTTAAAAATACAATCCTTAAAAAAATGAAATTGTTTGTGAATTAATAACCTTGGTTTGAGAAATAGAATTTAACAAAGCATATACTGACATTCTAAAGACAAAAAATGAATACATAGATTATTAGCCAAACAAGCAAGAATTCTAACAAATGATTTATAACTATGCACTACAAGAAAATTGAATAAATTAATTATAAGCACTGAATTATGAGCAGAAGCAAAGTGTGAATACTAATTTGGTTAGGGCTAATTCAAAAAATTTTCCTAGCATACAACCTTTGAATGAAGGTAAGAATTTCAAATATGCCACTATCACATCACATTGTTGGACTATAGACACCGCATGTCCCCAAAAGGCCTCATACCAACGGAGATATTTATCTTTTTTTATGTACCCATAATCCTCCCCACTTTTAGCCAATGTGAGATTTTGGTCATATACCCAACTATCCTCCCATAGAAAAAAAGGACCACAAATGCTCCACTCAAATGATCATTCATCCATCCACTCTCTACCGACTAGGATTCCTCACCACTTCACCGTGTTAGGATTAGGACACGTCAATAAAGCATCCAGAGAGCACTACCTAACTCGAGAGTTTAACTTTATTTAAGTTGACTCCTCTTCACCATATTAGGGTCAAAACACATCCATGAAGTATTTAAAGCACACGACCTATCTAATAGAGCTCATCCACTTATCATTGGGGCCTACCATCTTTGTTCGACATTTTGAGGAATCATTGACCATAGCTAACTTTAAGACACAGCTTTAGTACCACTTGTTGGACTATAGACACCATATATCTCTACATTGGTATGATATTGCCCACTTTAGTCCTAAATCATCATGGATTTGCTCTTGGGCTTTTCCCTAAAAGGCTTTATACTAATGGAGATATTTGTCTATCCTTATATACCCATGATCCTCCCCACTTCTAGCCAATGTGAGACTTTACTCGTATACCCAACAACATTCAATTTACATAACCAAAGGCATGCATGCTTAAATGGACAATATATAGTAAAGATTCATAAATAACTAAAAACACATAGTATGTCAAGAGACCTTCATTTACAAGTTTAGTAACTCTTATAAACTCTAAATATTGGTAGCATGCTTAACAAGCTTTAGGTTATAGTTTATGGGAATCTACAAGCTCTTAGCTCCCTAAGTGTGAAGTCTTTATAAAACATGAGAGCACTGGAATGACTTCAAGGCTTTAATGGATCTCTACCCATAAGCTCCTCCTTTAATGACCTTAAACTTGCTAGAGCTCCTTCTTTGGCTTGAACAATATAGGACTTGTTGTCTTTAATAGTTTGATGAATGTAGTCTTTAACTTCCATAACTCTTGCACAATGGATGATGAGAATAGGCTAAGTATGAAACATAACTCTTGTATTTTACTCACACTCACTAGACTTAGAAAGAAAGAAAGAAAGAAGAAAAAAGAAAAAAAAGGAGAATAAGAAGAAGAAGAAGAAGACTCAACTCTTGTGTAATCTCTCTTATTTTCTCTTTTTTATATTTGAATATTTCTAATGGAAGTGGTAAGTGTTCTAGTGTAAAAATCTTTTACTAACTTAGTGTACATATGAGAGATAATAGATTATTTGACAAGTATAGAGATCCTCCACTTACTCAAACTTGAGTATAAAATAAGTCTTCTCATGCATGTGGAGATTATCCATTTAATTTTGACTTTTAGCATTAAATAAGCAACCTCATTCATGTGGATATTCTCCATTAACTAAAGGTGATGCTTATGACTCCTTGGTATTATATGAAAGCACATGCTTAGGTGGCCACCAGGCATGCATTAATATCACATGCTCTTGCTTATGTGGCACCTCCTTTAATAAGTGGATTATAGTTAGTTGGGCTCATTTAACTCCTAAATGAGCTCATCTCTATAATATCTACTAATTAGGCTTAAGGAACTTTACTAAAATACATCAAAAAGTCATCTCAACAACTAAAATACTCTAACTTTTTATTTATTACTCGAATACCCTATCACGCTAAAATGATTACTGGTGTGCACCCTTTAACCTAAATGATGGGAAATAAAATGTAAGAAAAAAACTATGCTACTCTCTCTTTTCTTACCCTCCTCATCTTAAAAGGTTCTTCTTTTTCATTTTTTCAATCTTCTATTCTTCCTGAAGCCTCCTTCCTAAACTCTACATTCTCTAATTTTTTTTAATTAAAATCATAAACCTTCCCTTTCAAAATCTCTTTCAAGAATTCAAAAATTATAAAGCAAGGCAAAGCTATGTCATGAAGGGATTTTCCCAAAAATCTTGCTCGTTCTTCTTAGCAATGATGTGCATAATCTTTACATATATTTGAGTTGAATTTTAATGAATTTTGTATAAATATTCAAATTAATTTAGGTAGGAATTAGGCCTAAACAAGAATTATTTTGGTTTGATATTTTATTCAGCTTTATTTGTTTTTATGATTAATTTGTTTCTATTAGGAATTTTATTCAAGTATTAACAAATATTCTTTTTTTCCTTAGGAAACTAGCTAAGGATTCCAAAGAAATTAAGGATTTGCATGAGAGGATTATGTTAAGGGCAACATGGTTTGGCACACACCTATGTCATTACCTGTGCAATCTATTAGAATGCAAAATTCATGTCACACAAGTGCAACACTAGTGTGTTGCTACTGGTGCATTTTTTTTAAATTGAAGAGGTTTTGAAAGTGCGACATAATTTTAGGCATGGCCGTGTTTGAAAGTGTGCAATCTTCTGGAATCTAAATCTGAGCTTATAAACGGTTGTGCTAAAAATAGTGCTGAAAAATTTAATGTCACACTAGCTCAACACGGTTGTGCAGTAGGTATGTCAAAGAAAATGAGACTTTTTCCTAAGAGAAAAAGGAAAAGGAATTCAAGGGTTAAAAGGTCTTCTATTAAGTTTTCCTATAAAAAGGGTGTTAAGAAGTGTTTTGGAGAGGGATTCTACATTGGAAGGAAACATTAAAAGCCACAAATAAAAGCTTAAGAAGGAAAAAAAAAGGTTTAAAGATTGAAGCAGCACTTAAACGAGTTTTATCTATTCTTCTTCTTCACTCTTTTATTATTTATTTTATTGTTTATAAAACTATTTTGGCTAAACTTTTTTTTAGGGTTTAGGCTAGGAGTAGCTATTCTATTATGTGATTGAACATAAGTTTTATTAATTTGATTTTCAATTAATTTTATAAGTTACTCTTCATGTCTTGTATTCAATTAATTGATTTCATGTTTATAGGTAGATTCACCAACGAGAGTTAGGAGAATTTATTAGCTTTAGATTCATAGGACTTAAACCACTCAACCATGAGAGTAGGCGAGCTCTTTGGGGATAAAATAATTGTTAAGAAGCTTAATGAGAGTAGGATTAATTTTTTAATCATGAGAGTAGGTTAAATCTTAATCTTGATATGCTTAATTGAAATTGAAAGAGTCTTTAGATATTTTAGAACAATTACCCTTAACTGAAATCAAAGTGTTCAATAATTAAGTGTTCATGATCTAATTGGAATAGTGAAACTAAACCTAAGCTCTATGTTTTTATCATTTGATTTCTCTTAGTTTTAATTGTTTAGATTTATATTTTGATTTTCTAAATTACTTTATTGATTTGCTAGCTAAGAACATAAGTAGTGATATTAGTACTCAATATACAATCCTCGTGGGAATGATATCTTTTGTACTATAATTTACAATTGGTGCACTTATAGGTTTTGAACATAGCAAGTTTTTGGCACCATTGTTGGGGATTGCCATTATTGATATTAATTAAATTTTTACTTCTCTTAGACTAGCATTTTATTTTATTTTTTTTATATTGATAAGTAATTTGTCATGGGTAATGGTAGATTTTCTTATCAATTTTTGACGTCTAATGCATATGATCCTATATATAATGCAGAATATATGCCATTTAATTATGCTTCATTTTTCAGGTTTATAATTGGTGTGGAGAGAACCACAATGGGGTGTGTAGACAGCAAGGTTTAGTGCGAGTCCAAGATTTTAACAACCGTGACACTATTTGAGCTCAGGGCTCTAGAGAACACACTAACCATTGTCATAAAGACATGGCATGGAGATGAGGAGTTGCCACCCAAGGAAATAACTGGGACAAATAAAAAAGATGGTACTCCATTCCCTAAAAGAAAGCTAGCACCACAACCAGGAGATTCTGGATATAGAATACCAACTTCTTTCAATCGTGTGTTCTTTTAGAATTACTTTATGGATTACTATATTATCCTCTATTTACATGCAATTTCATATAAATCCTAATTCTAGCAATTAACTCCATGGCAAACCAGTCATGAAAATACAAATAAATAATGCATTCAATCAAACATATAATCCCCAAGTTAGGCTAATGTACATTGATTTTATTTAAATGAGTTAAATCTACATATTTTAATTTACAAGTGAGCCAAAGACTAATTCCTTTTAATTTTAATTAAATGATCCTAAGTCTATAATTTTAGTTCTAAAAAAAATGGGCCTAAATTTATAAATTATAGAGATATTTAAATTAGTGGGCCTAATTCTACATATTTTAATTCTAAGGTGACCTTAAATTTACATATTATGAAAAAGGCTTAAATTAAATGGGCTAATTCTAAATTAATTAAATTAAATTAAGTGGGTCTATTTCTAATTTACTAAATAGGTCTCGGTTATCTCTACCCTAATTTCTAATTAATTATGGGCCTAAAATGCATTTTAATTAATTAAACCTAAAAAACCTAAATTTACTTAAGTGGATTAAAATCTAATATGGGCCTAAGGCCCAAAACATATAAAAATAAATAAACAAGCCCAAAAACAAATGAAACATATCAAACAATTAAATTAAAGATCAAAGAACTAATTAAATTAATTCCTTCTAAAACTCTAATTTTCATTAACATGCAACCCTAAATTAATCTACTTCCTCCATTGATTTTAATTAATTATCCAATTAAAACCCTAATTTTACTAATTAATTAATTAAAAAAAACATGCAATCACAGACATAATTCTACTATTCTCATTATTAGGGCTATTACAATAATCTATTGAAAATAAAAAAAATAATTAATACAACCCCAAAACAAAAATAAAAATAAAGAAATGAAATAAAAAAATAAAAAAAAAACCTAAAAAACTAAATTTACAAGGCCTTATCCATGGCATTCCATGGACTTCACATGAGTTTACTCTTCGAAACATGATCATTATCATTATAAAAATTAAAAAAAAAACAAAATTATGATTAGTGAATCAATAATAAAATAAAATTTAAAAATCAAAAAATAAATAAATAAATCAAATCAAATAGAACGAGGAAAAGATTATGCTTATGGATGCTTTTAATGGAGTGCTCCTCAAATTTTGCAAAATCATCGCTCTTGATAGGTCTTTGAATCTTATTCTTTAAAAATCCTCTAAAGGTCTCCAATTAATCAATTAAGCCAAAGATTTTTTTTTTTTGTAGAGAATGCAGATGCTCTTTTCCTCTTTCTTCTTCCTTTTTTTCGTCTCTTTCTTTCTTTTTTCTTTTTTTCTTTCTTTTCTTTTTTCATTATGCCTTCTTCTTTTTCTTTTTTTTCTTTCATTCTCCTCCTTTCCTTTTTCCTACCTCCCCATTTTTTTTAGGAGCCAACACTCCTTCTATAATGAGACATCTTTAAACCCTACTTATAAATTGATTCCTAAAAGACTTCTATTTCCTTAAAAACATTATCAAAATAATTTTAGGAGAATTTTATACCAATTAGGACTTAGTAATAAGATTTTTTCTAGAAAATTTAAGAACACAAGCGAAAGAGGTCTAATTTCGATCGGAATTACATAATTCCAATCAGAATTAGTGTAATTCCAATCGAAATTATATAATTCCAATCGAAATTAATGTAATTCCGACCACTTTTTTTAACATTTAATTATAAAAAGGTCCTTGAACGAATTTAATTTTTACAATTAAATCCTTAAAAAACATTGCAATTTAGTCCATGAAAACATTAAATTCTTTCTTTAAAAAATTAATCAGACCTCTGAAGTTTTAAATTTCAAGTATTGAAGACCTATTTATGTCAATTTCATCATTGGAGTCCTTTGTCGCATCCATAACTCATCATCTCAAAATTGGGTGTCTATAGTTGCCCCCTTTTATCGCTGTTTGCTTGATAAATTATGACAAAGTAAACTAGCACCTAATTTCTTAATTAAAAATTAGGATACTTACCTATGCTCCATGAAGCTTTTGCTTATGAACTTGCTATACTCGAATGTACAACGTTGATTTGAAAGGACATATCATACTCGATCATATGATATTGACTATACTCGGTCATATAGTCTTAGGTGAAAAGGACTCATTGCACTCAGTCATACAATGTTGACTACACTCAGATGTATAGTCTGAATTGAAAAGAAACACCACACTCGATCATATGATGCTGATTATACTCGATCATATAATCTTAATTGAAAATACATTGTACTCAGTCGTACAATATTGACTACACTCTAACGTATAGTCTAAATTGAAAAGAAACACCACATTCGATCGTATGATGTCGATTATACTCAATCATATAATCTTAGTTGAAAATACATTGTACTTGATCATACAATGCTAACTACACTCGGACGTATAGTCTGAATTGAAAAGAAACATCACAATCGATCATATAATGCCGATTATACTCGTCGTATAATCTAATTGGAAGAATACATTGTACTTGATCGTACAGTTCCAACTACACTCAGACGTATAGTCTGAATTGTCTTATATGATTATGCTGCAATCCATAATTGCTCACGATTAGTTACAACCCTTTTGTTGCTCACTGATGATGCTACAATCCATAATTGCTCGCGATTAGCTGCAACCCTTTCATTGCTCACCTTTTGATAATGCTACAGTCCATAACTATTCATCGCCTTTGATGCTGTAATCCATAATTGCTTGCAAATTGACTATAATCCTTTCATTTCTCACCTTTTAATAATGCTACAGTCCATAATTGTTCACTGATTTTAATTAATTGCAACCCTCTCATTGCTCGCCTTTGATGTTGTAATTCATAATTGCTTGCAAATTGACTGCAATCCTTTCATTGCTTGCCTTTTAATAATGCTACAATCCATAATTGTTCACTGATTTTAATTAACTACAATCCTCTTATTGCTTGCCTTTAATGCTACAATCCATAATTGCTTGCAAATTGACTGCAATCCTTTCAATGCTCGCCTTTTGATAATGCTACAGTCCATAATTGTTCACTGATTTTAATTAACTGCAACCCTCTCATTGCTCACCTTTGATGTTGGAATCCATAATTGCTTGCAAATTAACTGCAATCCTTTCATTGCTTGCCTTTAATAATGCTACAGTCCATAATTGCTCACGATTAGCTACAACCCTTTCGTTGCTCACTGATGATAATGCTACAGTCCATAACTGCTCAAGAATTTGGTTATTTGAGTTGAATGCTTTGAATTATTTATGCTGACTGACTTTGAATTTTGTTATGCTGACTAATTTGAATTTCAATGGTGACTGATTTTAATTTCGTTGTGTTAACTATCTCTACCAGTTAGGTGCTCTTTCTTCTGGCTTTGCAAATTCCTATAAACTTATTCAAGTTAGTTTCAATCATGATGAATGCACAAAAGCAAATTATAATGTTAAAAATTTATGAGAAAATTCATCACTTTTTCATAAGATAGCGTGCACTCAACGAATCTCACTGTTTTTAATTTTCATGACTGTCATTTCTTTGCCATTTGCAAAGGTCAAAGTCATCGTTAACCATCTTATGTTGAGAGTGTGTCTTTTACCAAGTGAAGAGCTTACTTCCACACTTAATTTTAGGGAGAATTTATTAAACAAACTTCATGGAATTTGAGCACAAACAAATTAAATTCTGAGTATCAAAATAGTCTTTAAGTTATTTTTGTGCTTCCCTTCCTTATCCAAGTATTCCCCCACCTTTCTCATATTACTCAACATGGATACCATTGGAAAGGTCCTTTGGATACTCATACTCGTATAGAGCATTGGAGTAAATAGAGCAATTTTTAGCATGGTCCTCTTTTAGTATTCCCCTACCTTTCTTGTATTACTCAGCATGGATACAGCTAGAGGTTTCATGTTGATACTCTTACTCATTTTGGAGCATTAGAGTAAATTATGTTTGCTCTTCCTTTAATTCTCCTTTCAGTATGCCCTTGCCTTTCTCATATTACTCAGCGTGGATACTATTAAGGGATTTTGTACTCATACTCATTTCTAAGCATTGGAGTAGATTATATGCACATTTATCATTCGAAAGACTAAAATGATACTTTGAAATTCAAGCAATTTATGTTTCATGTCCATAGATTTTTTTTTTTGCATTTTCTTCCCCTCATTTAAGTACAAAGCAAGCATTAGATTGATTAGAGTTTTATAAACTCTTAGTACAAAACTATTAACTATTCATTTGAATTATGCAAGGCTAATAAAAGAAAGCCATTATGATCAAAAGTCATGAGATAGGTTTTTCACACATGATCTCATAAAGTGGATAAATTTACTTTCAATTTGTGAATTTTATGATTGAGAGGGTTCTTTACTATAGAATATAAGAAAAAAAAGTTATGTTACTTCGCTTTATTATCTTGATGTGTGTTAACCATGCAAGATGACACTTCTAATGAATGACTAGCATTTGCAACCTTTTCGGTTCTTGTTAATGTATCGATTCCTTTCACCTTCTTCATTTTCTTTTGTTGTTCCTTACATAAACTACCATTAGTATGGTCTATTCACAAGTGAAGAATTTTGTCAAAATGCAATGTTATTCTTTTGCATTCTTCCCTTTAGATTTGTCTCTGATCACAAGGTGATGATACTTCACCATTGAAGTTGAGGTTTGGGCTGCATTTGTATTTCTGCCATTCTTATTAAAGCTATAGTGGAGGACTTCATCCCTCTTCTTTATATCTCTTGCAAAAAAATTTCAGGAATTAAAGATCTTATTTCATTATCAAATGAATTTTAAGAGTGCATTCATTTTAAGTTTTGAGTGCATTCTTCCCTTTTTAAGGTCGATGAATGTATTGTTGACATATTGGACCTTCTCATCATAATATTCCATACCCTACACTGGTCTAACTGTTATAGAGAGATATTCTAAATGATGCTCTAGATGAGACTAAGGATACGATTATTGAATTTAAGGAGCTTAAGTGTCTTATCTAGCCTCTTGAGGTTGCTAGGATGAGGTTTCTTGATAATGTTACTCTTTCTATTTTACTCTTTAGGATGCTTCATATGTAAATACTCTGACTACTTTCCTGTACTTTCATAATACTGATTTCAAATGTTAGTAGTAGAGTATTTTTACAATCTCACCTAAACTTAAAGACTTTATTATGCAGAGTAAGTATTTCATAATAAATGTATGAAAGTGTATACATGCTATGTATGAAAATGAATGATCCTAATAGGTCTTCTGCTTGGAACAAAGCTATGCTCATAGCTTGGAGTGTGAGAACGAGGTTCCTCATCAATAGCCTATAGGTTTGAGCATTGACTGCTTCGCTATTGGTACTTTTGATGTCAGAGCTTCTGATACTATTCATCAGACTCATGACTAGGCTAGCTAGTACGGTCCATGGCTTTACAATACAGCATGTGATATATCAATGCACTGTTGAACTTTTCTTTTTTCCATTGCTTTTGTTGCATGATACCTGATGTATTTGTATGCTTCTTTTTGCCCTGAGATCTCATGTATTGCCTTTTATACTTCAACATCCATCATTGTTCTTTGAATGTGGGCTTGTTATTATGCAATCTACCCCTAAAGCTACATTTTGCCCCTAACTTCCATTCTAGATTCATTCATGCTATTCTAGTAGTCTTTTTTTCATTTTTGTGTGCAAGAGACCAAGTTTGTTCACTATTTTTGTTGATCCTTTGACATAATCTCATGCATTGAGGATGCAGAGGAGTGGGCAAACTGACTGAAGCGAGTTCTCAATGATGAAATTAGCTGGACTTGCTCTTCAAAGAACTCTTGAGCTGAATATGAGGCTTGATGCTGATGTAATGATTGATGATAGTTATAAGACAAGAGTTGCAATGTAAGTTATTGAGCCACCTGAATTCTCAAGGTATAAGGGGACACTAGGCTTACAAGGAAAATTACAAAAGAAACATAACTAAAATAGTGATCTCATAGCTTTGATTTTAGCTTTCATTATGTAATGTCTTTCCATTCAGACACTTATGCAGTATGATATAGAAGAATATGCAATATTTGAATAAAAATTTAAAATTAAATTTTAATCATTCATTAGGGCAAAAATGAGAACATTTATTACATCATATGATACAACTCCTGTTATTAGCCAGTTATGAACTTTTCTCTCTGATTTTTTTACCTGACTGTTCTTTTTTCTTTCTTTTCTCTCTCTTTATTTTTTTCTCAAATTTCCTATCTTCAAAAGTTACACCATGTGATATATGTATGTTCTTTGAATTTTCATTTATGCCCATGCTGAATGAATCTAATTGAATTAAATTTATGTCAAACATGCAGATACGATCAATATCATAATGCACAGTACCATTAGGATGTACATTACATAAGTAAGCATGATCAAAATTCATATCATCAATCACTAAAACAAAACAAGTTCTAAAGAAACTAAGATTTTATTTAAAGTTGACAATAAGAAAATTTATTTCCTATTCTAGATGATAGGGATATTGGGTCTCATAGTGGTTGTGCTTCAAGTAACTGATATAACCATTATTCTTGCATCTTCTTGTTGACTATCTCTATGACTTCATCTTTCTGTTCCTCAAATGTGCATTTTTCTTTCTTGTCTAGCAACTTCTTATCATCAAACTCATCACCCCATCCTGTAGGCACAATTGATTCGAAGGGTATGTCAAAAGAAGGTGGTTTAGTGTAAAACACCTTATAGTCGAACTTGCTTGAAGGCTGACCTAACAAGTCTTTTACTCTTTCCACATCTTTGGGGGCATTAAGAGATTTCTCATTGGTTTTAAGGTTTAAGTCCTCAAAGGAGTTTAGCACTTCTTCCTTACTTACTCTTGAGTTGATCATCATGGTCATTAAGGGTGGAACATTTTGGTAATTTAGGAAAGGATTATTTTTGGTGCTTGGATTTTTAGGTTCTATGATCTTTCCAGAGTCTATAAGGTTTTGGATTTTGTGTTTAAGGTGGATGCAGTTATCTGTGGAGTGTTGGAGGTTTTGGTGGAATTTGCAATGTTTGTTTGGGTTATAGCCTAGGGTTTTTGGGTTTGGTGGGTTTGGATTAGGTAAAGGTTGAAGTAAGCCCTTTTGCATTAAGCACTCTAGGACTTTTGACAAATATTGGTTAAAATTAGAGAATCTCCTTAGTTGTTGAATAGCATGCACTTCCACAATCCGGCTAGTGCTTCCCTACTGTATGCCCCCAGTTGGGTAGCTTCTTGTGCCAATGCTTATAGTAATCCTCTTTTTCTCATTCTCAATCTCCTCAGCTTCCAACCCATCATCATAAAGGTCTACAAATGTCCTAGGATTCATCATTTGTAACCTCTCAACTAGATTGGATGACACGTTTTAGACTATCATCCTAACCTGATCATTCGCAACCAATTTATTCTTCATTAATCATGCCTTATTCATGAATCTAATAAAAAAATCCAAAAATGATTCATTAGGATTCTACTTGGTCATTTCTAAATCTCTGATAGACAATTTAAGCCTAGTATTGTGGTTATATTATTTCAAAAAAGTGGTGCACAACTCTCTCCAGTTCGCTCAGATAGATTTCACTAACCCATGATACCATTTAACAGTCATTCCCTCCAAGGATAGTACAAAAAACTTTGTGACTACTATTAGTGGAGCTTTAGTGGTGCTCATGGTTATTGTATACTGACTAAGGTAGATCCTTGGATCTCTAGTACCATCAAACTTTTGCAGCTGTGGCAGCTTGAACTTATTAGGCAGCTTATCTTCCTTAAATTGCATCATATCATCAAAGTCAAATAAGTATCTGATGTCTTGTCCTCTCATTAATTCCCCCATCTTAGACATTTTCTGAGTTAGTGCTTTCATCTACTTGGATTCCAACTCTTGAACTTGCTCAAGTGATTCCCTTTTTTCCTTTTCAACCATATAACTCTCAACATCCTCTAATTTCATTTCCCTAATAGGTATATTCTTAGAAACATTGTCGTTGTTAGCAGGTGGTGCGCCCACAACGGGTGGAATGGCAGGGACGGGAGGTGTTGCAGCAGCAGGTGGTGGCATTAATCTAGCTAAGGCCTATCTTAACTCATCTTGCATCATTGCTCTCATGTCATCCATCAATGCTCCTTTGACATCCTCTAGGTTCCAATTTCTTCTTCATATTGTTCCATTTCTTCCACTTGTTTTGGTTGTGCATCTTCTAGGTAGAGTGGATTGATGGGGCTCCTCTCCAGCCTACTAAGGATCTCTTTCATGATAGATTATAAACTCAAATCAGTTCTCACTATTCTGCCACCCTTTCAACTCCAAACACAAGTAGACTCGGATGAATCTATGATGGTTGAAAGACAAATTGTTAGTATGGTGCAGGTATGCATGTATGCATGATGCACGTGCTATACAATGAGTAGCAAGTAACAAGTTAGGTGTACATACATCCTTCCAACCTTATTCCTCCCACACACGTATTTAATGGCGAGTCTCTTTTCCTAGGATTTTTTGTCTTAGTCTTAATATCAACAAGGGATATCAGGGACCGATGCGCATGCCAAATCTCTCTTGAAGCAGTAAAACATAAAAATATTTCTAGGTATAAAAACATAACCCAATCTTCATTAGTCTTGATGGGCTTCTAAAGTATGGGCTTGGGCCTTTATAGATAGAAATACCTCATGGAAACATTCACAAGCAATTTGGGTAGATCCTAAGGGAAATTACTAAGCCATTATATATGGTTAAGTTTCGATAAAAAGGTCAAGGTTCCCTTAGCAAGATGCCCTCCTTGAAGACTTAAGTCACAGGTCAAGGTCAGAGGGGCCCGACATCCTTTGCAAACTTGAGAGAAGACTACCCCCCTTAAGGACTTGGGTTACAGACTCTGGTCAGATGAGCCTAGTAATCTCTCTCAAACTGAACTAAGGCTAAGAGTGATGGTTAGCTGATTTACAATCCCATGAAGCTAGTGGAATCATGGAACCATAAACCAATGCCATCAGTTAATAGGGACTTCTAGAATGAATGCAAGAATAAAATAATAATTAATAAAATAATTCTAAAGAACACAAGTAGAATCAGTATCTCTTATCCCCAGTGGAGTCACCACTATAGACGATGGGATTTAGCGCGCATCTAAGATTTTAGCAACTGCGACACTGTTTGGGCTCAGGGCTTTAGAGAACACACTAATTATTGTCACAAGGACATGGCATGGAGATGAGGAGTTGCCACCAGGGTAATAACTAGGACAAATCAAAAAGTGGTACTCAATTCCCTAAAAGAAAGCTAGCACCACAATGAGGAGATTTTGGATACGGAATACCAACTTCTTTCAGTCTCGTGTTCTTTTAGAATTACTTTATGAATTACTATGTTGTCCTCTATTTACATGCAATTTCATATAAACCCTTATTCTACCAATTAAATCCATGGCAAACTAGTCATGAAAATACAAATAAATAATGCATTCAATCAAACATATAATCCCTAAGTTAGGCTAATGTACATTGATTTTATTTAAATGAGTTAAATCTACATATTTTAATTTACAAGTGAGCTAAAGACTAATTCCTTTGAATTTTAATTAAATAAACCTAAGTCTATTTATTTTAGTTCTAAAAAAATGGGCCTAAATCTACAAATTATGGAGATATTTAAATTAGTGGGCCTAGTTCTATATATTTTAATTCTAAGGTGACTTTAAATTTACAAATTATGAAAAAGGCTTAAATTAAATGGGCTAATTCTAAATTAATTAAATTAAATTAAATGGGTCTATGTCTAATTTACTAAATGGGCCTAAGTTATCTCTACCCTAATTTCTAATTAATTATGGGCCTAAAATATATTTTAATTAATTAAACCTAAAAAACCTAAATTTATTTAAGTGGATTAAAATCTAATATGGGCTTAAGGCCCAAAACATATAAAAATAAATAAACAAGCCCAAAAACAAATGAAACATATCAAACAATTAAATTAAAGATCAAACAACTAATTAAATTAATTCCTTCTAAAATCCTAATTTTCATTAACATTCAACCCTAAATTAATCTACTTCCTCCATTGATTTTAATTAATTACCCAATTGAAACCCTAATTTTACTAACCAATTAATTAAAATAAACATGCAATCACACATATAATTCCATTATTCTCACTATTAGGGCTATTACAATAATCCATTGAAAATAATAAAAATAATAATAATTAATACAAGCCCAAAACATAAATTAAATAAAAAATAAAAATAAAAAAACCTAAAAAACTAAATTTACAAGGACTTACCCATGGCATTCCATGGACTTCTCATGAGTTTCGTCTTCCAAAAATGATCATCATGTATTTTCCTCCATAATCATCATAAAAATAAAAATAAAAATAAAAAAAATTATGATTAGTGAATCAATAATAAAATCAAAAAAGAAATAAATAAATCAAATCAACTAGAACAAGGAAAATATGATGCTTGTGAATGCTTTTAATGGAGTGCTCCTCAAATTTTGCAAAATCACCGTTCTTGATAGGTCTTTGAATCTTACTCTTCAAAAATCCTCCAAAGATCTCAAATTAATCAATTAAGCAAAATAATTTTTTTGTAGAGAATGCAAATGCTCTTTTCCTTTTTTCTTCCTTTTTTTCATCCCTTTCTTTATTTTTTCTTCTTTTTTTCTTTCTTTTCTTTTTTCATTCTGCCTTTTTCTTTTTCTTTTTTTCTTTCATTCTCCTCCTCTCCTTTTTTCTACCTCCCCATTTTTTTCAAAAGCCAACACTCCTTATATAGTGAGACATCTTCAAACCCTACTTATAGATTGATTCCTAAAAGACTTCTATTTCCTTAAAAATATTATCAAAATAATTTTAGGAGAATTTTAGACCAATTAAGACTTAATAAAAAGATTTTTTTCTAGAAAATTCAAGAACCTGGGTGGAAGAGGTCTAATTTCGACCGAAATTATGTAATTCTTATCAAAATTACATAATTTCGATCGGAATTAATGTAATTCCGACCACTATTTTTAAATTTTAATTACAAAAAGGTCCTTAAAAGAATTTAAGTTTTACAATTAGATCCTTAAAAAGCATTGCAATTTTGTCCATGAAAACATTAAATTCTTTCTTTAAAAAATGTAATCAGACCTTTGAAGTTTCAAAGTTCAAGTATTGAAGACCTATTCATGGCATTTTCATCATTGGAGTCCTTTGTCGCATCCATAACTCATCACCCCAAAATTGGGTGTCTATAGGGTGTATTGCCTATATTATCCATATTCACCTCCACAACCTTATTATAACCCATCTTAGAGCAATTGTATGGATCATACTTAGAGTTATCAACAAAAGGAGGCCAAGAGTGTTAAAGAACAATTATTGATGATCAAGATGGAGCAATTCATATCTAAAATGACTGCACATGCAAAAGCTTTGGTTACCCTAACAGAAGATCTAAAGAATAATCGATTACAAATAGATCTAACTATAGAAATTCAAAAAGCAAGCTTCTAACAATTTTAAATGTGTGCACTAATTAATTGTTCAAAGGAACTAGCACAAGAAGAAAGTGTATGGGATGAAGAGAACACTTTAAGTCAAAATGATAAAGTCACTTTTGAGTTGTGCCATGATGTGTAAAAAGAGATTATCACTAAGGAAATTAAAGAAGTCTCCTAGAATAAGAATCAGTCTGTAGACATCAAGGATGATGAGGTAAAAAGTCACTCAACTTAATTTCAAGATAACTTGGATAAGAAAATCATAACATAACTTGAAGCTACATGGGATGAAGATGAAGCTAAGCCATTTAAATAATAATGCATATGTTCCATGTCCTATTATGGTTATATACGAGGAATCCATGAAAGGTGTTGGACTGTCTAAGAACCCACATGAGAAACCTTACATTCTTCAAATAATTCTAGAACCAAAGATTTAGCATGTAGAGTCTGCACTTTTTTACCTAGCCTAAAAGGAGCTTACTAAAAGAAAGAAAAGAAAGATGCTTCCAAGAACACTTCCTTATGTTCAGTTACACCCATAATACTACATATTCAAGGGGTGAAACTGATGACCTAAAATTAGCGCTTGTTGGGAGGCAACTCAATGTGTTTTGATTTATTTATTTCTTTCTTACATTTATTTTTAGTTTGATTTTTTTTTTCTTGATTTTTATTATTTTATTTTGTAGGTCATCCAACATTTGGAGTGAGCATAAAAGGCTCTTTTTCTAATTTTAAAATTTTTTTCATTAAGGACAATGCCATATATAAGTGTGGGGGAGGATGCCAAATGTTAGGATTATGTTTTTATGTTTGTGTGTTTGTGTTTATGTGTTTTATTTATTTTGGCATGTGTATTAGTCAAATAAAAAAAATAAAAAAAATGGCAAGATTCATTAACTTTGAACTCGATTTCAACACATTTATGGTAAAGACTGTCCTTAAAATTTTTTGTTTTGGTTTTGTACAAAATTGATGCTCAATTGTAATTAGAGGGGGATAATGGATAAGTGTGCATTCTTGATTCAATTATCAAATTACTGAATGGTTTATTAATTAAGATGGTTGTACTGGTCATTATGTATAAAAATGTAGTTTTTATAACCTAAGCATGAATTTGGAGATTGAATTTTAGCATGATTATGGTTTGTAATTCTAAAAAAAACTCTCTTTTCTTTAGTAAGAGCAGTACTTAAATTAAAATTTTTATACTTTGAATCTACTCCAGTGCTCTAATTAGAGTAAGAGTATCTAAAGGATCCACCTAGTGATATCCACGCTTAGTAATATGGGAACGGTAGGGGATAACTAAGTGCGAGAAGATTTAATTAGAGAGAATAAAAAATGGTGACATATAGCATAAAATGCACTCATCAAATAAATGGAGCGTAAAATGCATTCACAACCAATTTTTTCAAAGAAAAAATTCTAAGCTTAAATGCTCTTCTTCTAGAGTTATGTTCATTAGATTTTAAAAAGTTATGTGCTTGGGTTGTGATTAATGAATTGTACATATATGATGTATTTTTGTTTGATTATCTTCTTTAGTAAACATTTTACAGTCTTAGTGTTATCGGCTTGTATATCTTAGAAACTATAATTCTTTAGTTGTAGTTGAGCTTGTCTTTAAAATTCAAATTTAATTTTTGCTTGAGAACAAGCAAAGCTTCAGTGTCGGAGAATTTGATGTGTGTAATCTTTACATATATTTATGTTGAATTTTAATGAGCTTTGTATAAATATTCAAATTAATTTGGGTAGGAACTAAGCCTAAACAATAATTATTTTGGTTTGATATTTTTTTTAGTTTTTATTTGTTTTTTTAATTAATTTATTTCTATTAGGAATTTTATTCAAGTATTAACAAATATTCTCTTTTTCTCATTGAAACTAGCTAAGGATTCCAAAGAAATCAAGGATTTGCATGAGAAGATCATGTTAAGGACAACACGATTTGGCACACACCTGTGTCTTGCCTGTGCAATCTACTAGAATGCAAGCTTCATGTCACACAGGTGTAACACCGGTGTGTTACTACTGGTGCATACTTCTATTCAAATTGAAGAAATTTCAAAAGCGCGACATGGTTTCAAGCATGATCATGTTTAAAAGTGTGCAACCTTTTGGAATCTTAATCTGAGCTCATGCATGGTTGTGTTAAAAACTATGCTAAAAAGTTTAACGTCACACTAGCTCAACATGATTGTGTGATAGGTGTGTCAAAGAAAATGATACTTTTTTCTAAGCGAAAAAAGAAGAGGAATTCAAAGGTTAAGAGGTCTTCTATCAAGTTTTCCTATAAAGTGGATGTTAAAAATTGTTTTGGAGAGGGATTCTACATTAGGATGAAACATCAAAAGCCACAAATAAAAGCTTAAGAATGAAAATAAGGGTTTAAAGATTGAAACAGCACTTAAACGAGTTTTATGTATTCTTCTTTTTCACTCTTTTGTTATTTATTTTATTGTTTATAAAACTACATTTGGCTAAACTCTTTTTTAGGGTTTTGGCTAGGAGTAGCTATTCTATGATGTGATTGAACACAAGTTTTATTAATTTGATTTTCAGTTAATCTTATAAGTTGCTCTTCATAACTTGTATTAAATTAAGGGTCCAATTGATTGCATGTTTATGGGTAGATTCACTAACGAGAGTTAGGAGAATTTATTAGCTTTAAACTCATAGGACTTAGACCACTTAACAACAAGAGTAGGCGAGCTCTTTAGGAATAAAATAATTGTTAATGTCACACCTCGTCTCACATAGCCCGAGATGGACATTTAAAACTAATCACCAAATAATTTGCTTAATTAAATAAATTTTTTTTATTTATTATAATATCCTTATAATTTGCAAGAGGATTCAAAATTTATCTCTTATAAAAGTTTAGTGTTGTACATATATTATATTTAGAGAATAAGAACCTTTAAAGTATTATCAATTTTTTAATAGTGAAGTAATATTCATGAATAGTAAAAATATGTATTTATGAATAGTAAAATATTATTTATGAATAATAAAATACATATAAAATATTTAGAAAACATAAATGTTACACTTTTAAATATGGCTTAACCACCAATGTTCTATAACACTTATACAACAAATTAAAAAAAATAAAAGGAAAGACTACTCTAACGAGGATTTGTTGGTCAACCTTATTCTGGACTTCTATCCATACTCACTCAACCCGATTCACCAACTATCAAGCCCAGCTATCTGAAATTATTTATAAAATAGAGTAATGTGAGTCCAAAAATACTCAATGAATAAACATTACAAGAAAAAAATAGTTTAGCTAAATTAAATATGATAAACATCTCAAATTAAAATCCTAAAGCATTTAATAATCAAATTATCATTCACTCAAAATATCTCATTCAATCTTGCTTTCAAACACATTCAAAACTCAGTCAATTGAAACATATGCCTTTGAAAATATCAATACAACTTTTCATTTGTATTAATCATCCCTACAACAAGCATCACAACTTGGCCATAACATATAGGCCATCATAAGCTCACTCCCTAGGCACACTTGAAGGCTAACCCTTCAACTACATTAGCATGGAACGGCCCTTCTTCCTTCACCGTAATGCAATCAAGTGCCCTGTTGTTTATTGTGCAATAACAACCAACACAATCTTAAATGTGCATATATCACCTTAACACATTCATACATCTCATATAGGAAGGTAATACACAAAAAAAATATCTTTTATCCAAAATTAATCAAAACCATTCTATCACATTTATAGCTCATCATAGTATTAACAATCAAACCACTTCTTATAAAAATTCAAAAGAATAAAATCAAGATGATTATAATCTCAATTAAATCATTGAGTATCTAAAATAATCTCAAATCATATTACCAAATCAAGCTTATGGTAATAACATATTTAACTTGCAAATTGAAACCTTGAAAGCTTGAAATTAAAATATTTATTATTCTCAATAGATTCTTGTAATAGCCCCAATAGTGGGAATAATGAAATTGTGTGTGGTTGCTTGTTTATTTTGATTAATTGATTAGTAAATTTAGGGTTTCAATTGGGTAATTAACTAAAATCAATGGAGGAAGTAGATTAATTTAGGATTGCATGTTAATTAAAATTAGTGTTTTAGAAGAAAAAATGAATTACTTGTTTGATCTTTTATTTAATTGTTTTGCTATGTTTTATTTATTTTTGGGCTTGTTTATTTATTTTTATGTGTTTTAGGCCTTAAGTCCATATTATATTCTAATCCACTTAAATAAATTTAGGTTTTTTAGGTTCAGTTAATTAAAATGCATCATTAGGCCCATAATTAATTAGATTTAGGTTGGAGATAACTTAGGCCCATTTAGAACATTAGATGTAGGCCCACTTAATTTAATTTAATTTAAATATATAATTTAAGTATCAACAAGGCTAAATTGAAACCATTTAAATACCTCATTTTAGGTCCATAAAACAACATTAAGAAATATTATTTTATTGCTAAAATAAATGGATTTTAAAGGCCTAAACATCCACTGACCATACAGCCTATAAACACACAAATCCAGTTCACCGAATTTGGTTAGTTTGCACCTGCACTTCCTTTGCCTTTTCCAACACCTAACACAAGCAATTTCATTTATAAATCATCAATATAAAAATATCATAGACTTACCTAACCATGCAGCTCCCAAACTATATGCAAAATATACAAATTAACTTAACTTTACAAACCAACCTTATTAACTCTATAAGGGCTATTTTCATGCCTATATTATAAAAATTGCTTTGGCCTGTAGAAGAAGAATTTTAACCTTAAATTTTAACCAGACTTAGGTATTTGTTTCTAGTAACTTAAATAAAATTTTCACTTCTACTGAATCACCAAAAATATAATTATAAAGGTCATATTACAAGTAGCTCAATTACTCAGACAGATTGAGCAATAAAAAGTATAGGTCTATTAGACCACTATTCCTTCATAATAAGCTTTAAATAAAAACTACAAATTTTTATAGAACTCTTTTAAGTTTTCTTAGAATCAAATAAAACTTAATTTTGACTTTTCTAGCTCAAGATATATGAAAATTATCTAGACTAGTTTTAACTCTTAAACTATGTACACCTGATTCACATAATCAAAATCACTGCTTTCAGAGCTGACTTTGAAAATTTTCTGGGACTTATAGAAAAGTTATTTTGACCTAAAATTTTAATAAATCTTAGATATATATGCCTATAATATTCCATAAACATTTCACATCAATTGGACAACTATAGAGCGAGATATAGACATCTGAACGCAACTAGGTCAATTTACACAACATATTAAGTACTAAAATGTTTCCTCTAATTTCACTATCATAGAGACTTTATCATATCGAAATAAAGATAAAAAATTTTGGAAAATTCTTCCAAGATTCCATATCATCAAATAACACTTAATTTTGAGTTCTATAAGTCAAGACATGATTGAATTACAGACTCTAATAAACCAGAATTATCAAACCCGAATTATACAACTTAAGAACCCTAAATTAAATCAACTAAAATACTAAAATTACTTACTAAATTAATCAAAAATTCTTCTAAAATGAAGATTACATCCTGAAAATTGATTTAGATCTTCAAATTCCTCTTGTAAATGAAGTCTAAACTTAGAGAATCAAGCAACCATTTTTTTTTTAAGTGTTCTCTCTTTTCTTTTTCTTTTTTTTCTTTCTTTCTTTCTTCCTTTCTTAAAAAATTATGGCTACTAACAAGATGACCATGAAATTTTGATAAGCCTCCAGCCCCTATTTTGGATAAATTTTTCTTTAAAATATCCATTAAGGCCTTAATGAAATGCTTAAGTTACCTATAAATCCTCAAGCTTTCAATTATTTCAATTGAGTCCTTTCCTCAATAACTATGTGTATATATATATATATATATATATATATATATATATATATAAATTATACTTAAATTAAATCAATATATATTATGTAAATGCAATGCATAATGAAAGCAAGTATACTTAGAGTCAGAGTACGGATGTGACCTTAGGAAATTTTTGTCCCCGAAATTATACTAAAATAAATAAGGGTATTGATTTCTCATGTCTTCCTCTCACTCCCAAGTAGCTTTCTCTCTCCCATGGTGTCTCCATAACACTTTCACCAAAGGTATGATTTTATTTCTCAACATCTTAGTTTGTCGAGCAATAATTGCAACTGGCTCTTTTTTATAAGATAAGTTTTCTTTGAATTCTATGGGTTGGGCTTGCAAGACCTCCTTAACATTGACACATGGAAAACATTATGAATTTAAGATAATTCTAGAGGTAAGGCCAACCTATAAGTTACTGGACCAATCCTCTCAATCACCTCATATGGACTAATATACCTAAGGCTTAGTTTTCCCCTTTTTCTAACTCTTTTTTCTATCATGGGCTTCCTTAAGTCAATCATAAATTAACTTAATCTTCTTTGTTGTCATTTGCACAATTTTTGGACCAACTAATTGTCTTTCCCTAACTTCATCCCAACAAACTGGAGTTTTGTACTTCCTACCATATAATGTTTCATAGGGTGTCATTTCTAAACTAAAATGAAAGGTGTTGTTGTAGGCAAATTCCATCAAAGGTAGATGTTTATCCCAGCTACTATAGACGATAGGGTTTAGCACACATCTAAGATTTTAGCAACCGTGACACTATTTGAGCTCAGGGCTCTAGAGAACACAGTAACCACTGTCACAAAGACATGGTGTGGAGATGAGGATTTACCACCTAAGGTAATAACTGGAACAAATCAAAAAGGTGGTACTCGAGTCCTTAAAAGAAAGCTAGCACCACAACCAGGAGATTCTGGATATGGAATACTAACTTCTTTCAATCTTGTGTTCATTTATAATTACTTTATGAATTATTATATTATTCTCTATTTACATGCAATTTCATATAAACCCTTATTCTAGTAATTAACTCCAAGGCAAACTAGCCATGAAAAATACAAGTAAATAATGCATTCAAAACAATCCCTAAGTTAGTCTAATCTACATTAATTTTAATTAAATGGGCTAAATCTACATATTTTTAATAAGTGAGCCTAAAGGGCCTAATTCCTTTTAATTTTAATTAAATGAACCTAAGTCAATTTATTTTAATTCTAAAAATGGGGCTAAATCTACAAATTATGGATTATTTAAATTAATAGGCCTAATTCTATATATTTTAATTCTAAGGTGATCTTAAATCTACAAGTTATGAAAAAGGCTTTAGCTTAATAGGCTAAGTCTAATTAATCTTATTAAATTACGTGGGCCTATGTCTAATTTATTAAATGGGTCTAAGTTATCTCTAACCTAAAAATATAATTAATTATGGGCCTAAAATGCATTTTAGTTAATAAAACCTAAAAAACCTAAATTTAAATAGGTTAAAGCCTAATGTGGGTCTAAGGCCCAAAACACATAAACACAAATAAACAAGCCCAAAAACAATAATAAATATCAAGCTAAACAAATAAAAAGATCAAACAATTATATTTAACTTATGCTAAAACCCTAATTTAATTAAAGTGACCACAAACAATAAAATAAAATAAAATAATCAATCAAGCAAAACCAATTTTACCAACTTAACTCTAATTTAATTAAAAAAACCTAAGGATTTCTATAACCATTAATTTTAATTAATTACCCAATAAAATCCTAATTTTACTAACCGACTAAATTAAAATAAAAACATGCAATCACACACATAATTCCACTATTCTCACTATTGGGGCTATTACAATAATTCATAGGAGATAATAATAGAAATAATTAATACACCCCAAAAAAACATAAATAAAATAGAGCAAATAAAAAATGAAAACCCTAGAAACTATATCTCTATAAGATCTTATCCATAGCATTCCATGGACTTCTCATGGATTCAATCCTCCAAACATGATCAGCATGTATTTTCCTCCATAATTACCATAAAAAAAAGAAACAAAATTATGATTAGTGAATAAATTATAATAATACCTCAAATAAAATCAAAAATCAATAAAATCAAAAAGAAAATAAAAGAAAAGAAGAATATAGAGAAGATGATGCTTATGAATGATTTTAATGGAGTGCTCCTCAAATTTTGCAAAATCACCGTTCTTGATAGGTCTTCGAATATTGTTCTTCAAAAATCCTCCAAAGATCTTCAATTAATCAATTAAACAAAAGAGAATTTTATAGAGAATCATTTTTCTTTAAAAAAAATTAACAAAAGAAAAGAATCCAGAATGCTCTTTCCAAGAAAAATCAACCAAAAGCAATTTAGAGTAGAGAAAAATATTAAGCAACAAAAACTATGAATAAAATATACCGTTGCCCCCTCAAAGTCCCATCTCTAGGATCTAAATCATCCTTTTTATAGCAAAACCACATGGAAAACCCTAGTTTTCATGTCTACAGGATGTTACTCCTAAAAGGATTTTATTTCTTTAAAAATTAGATAAATACAAAAAATAAGTTTAAGCAAATGTTTGGACCAATTAGAATACAGAAAAAAAACCTTTTATATTTTTTGAAAAATCTAAAAAACAGACAGAATAGGTCTAATTATGACCGGAATTGCATAATTTCGATTGAAATTACATAATTCTTATCAGAATTACATAATTCTAATTGAAATTATATAATTCCAATTGAAATTACATAATTCTAATCGAAATTATAGAATTTTGACCACTTTTTTAACTTTTAATTATAAAAAGACCCTTGAAAGAATTTAAATTTTGCAATTAGGCCCTAAAAAATATTGCAATTTAGTCCTTAAAAACATTAAATCCTTTCTTTGAAAAAAATGTAATCAAACCCCTGAAGTTCCAAAGTTCAAGTATCAAAGACTTATCCATGACATTTTCATCATTAGAGTCCTTTGTCACATTCATAACTCATCATCCTGAAATTGGGTGCTTACAGTTGGCCCCCTTTGTCGTTGTTTGCTTAACAAATTGCAACAAAGAAAACTAGCACTCAATTTCTAAATTGAAAGTTAAGATACTTACCTGTGCTCCTTGAATCTTTTGCTTATGAATTTGTTATACTTGGACATACAACATTGATTTAAAATGACACATCATACTTAGTCGTACGATGTTCATTATACTCAGAGTCATAATCCTGAGTGAAAGAAACTCATTATACTCGGTCGTACAATATCGACTATAATCGGACATATAGTCTAAATTGAAAAGTTATATCATACTCAATCGTATGATGCTGACATTGTAGTACTCAATCATACAATGCTGACTACACTCAATTGTATAGTCTTAATTGAAAATACATTGTACTCGATCGTACAATGCTGACCATACTCGAACGTATAGTCTGATTAAAAAGAAACATCATACTCAGTTGTATGATGTTGATTATACTCAGTCGTATAATCTTGATTGAAAAGATACATCACACTTGGTCGTATGATGTTGATTATACTCGGTTGTATAAACTTGAATTCTCTTATGCAATTATGCTGCAATCCATAATTGCTTGCAATTAGATATAACCCTTTCATTGCTCGCCTATGATGTTGCAATTCATAATTGCTCGCAATCCATAATTGCTTGCAACCCTTTAATTTCTCACTGATGATGCTACAGTCCATAACTGCTCACAATTAGCTGCAACCCTTTCGTTGCTCATTAATGATGCTATAATCCATAATTTCTCATGATTGGTTGCAACCCTTTCATTGCTCACTGATGATGCTGCAATCCATAATTGCTCATGATTAGTTGCAACCCTTTCTCATATTGCTCAGTGTGGATACCATGGGAAAGGTCCTTTGGATACTCATACTCGTATAAAGCATTGGAGTAAATAAAGCAATTTTTGACATGATCCTCTTTTAGTATTCCCCTACCTTTCTTGTATTACTCAGTGTAGATACTGCTAAAGGTTTCATATTGATACTCTTACTCATCTCTGAGCATTAAAGTAAATTATGCTTGCTCTTTTTTGACTCTCCTCTTAGTATTCCCCTGCCTTTCTCATATTACTCAGCATGGATACTGTCAAGAGATTTTGTACTCATACTCATTTATGAGCATTGGAGTAGATTATATGCACATTTATTATTCGAAAGACTAAAATAATACTTTGAAATTCAATCAATTTATACTATAAGTGCACTGATTTTGTTTTTGCATTTTTTCCCCTCGTTTAGGTGTGAATCAAGCATTAGATTGATTAGAGTTTACAAACTCTTAACACAAAACTATTAACTGCTCATCTGAATTCTACAAGGCTAATAATTATAATCAAAAGTCATGAGATAGGCTTTTCACACATGATCTTGTGAAGTGGATGAATTTATTTTCAATTTATGGACTTTATTATTGAGATGGTACTTTATTATAGAATCTAAGGAAAGAGAGTTCTGTTACTTCCCTTTTAAGTGTTTTCCATGCACGATGATACTTCTGATGAATGATTAGCATTTACAACCTTTCCAATTCTTGTTGATGTGTTAGTTCCTTTCACCTTCTTCATTCTCTTTTATTTTTCCCTACACAAAATACCATAAGTTAGTATGGTCTATTCACAAGTGAATAAATTTTATCAAAATGCAGTGTTATTCTTTTTTTTTTTTTTGCATTCTTCCCTTTAGATTTGTCTCTAATCGCAGGGTCATGATACTCCACCATTAAAGTTATGGCTTTAGGTTGCATTTGTATTTTTGCTATTCTCATTAATGCTATAGTAGAGGGCTTTATTCCTCTTCTTGATATCTCCTACAAAACTAGTTCAGGAGTTAGAGATCTTATTTCATTATCAAATAATTTTTCAAAGTGAATTCATTTGAAGTTTTAGAGTGCATTCTTCCCTTTTATAAGGTCGACGAATGTATTGCTGATATATTGGACCTTCTCATTGCCATACTCCATACCCTACACTGGACTGATTATTATGGAGAGATATTCCAGATGATGCTCTAGATGAGACTATGGAGATGGATACTGAGTTTAAGGAGCATGAACGTCTTATCCATCCTCTTAAGGTCACCAGAATGATACTTTTGCAAGTATCGCTATTGATGATAGTCCTTTACAAGATGGACTCTTTAGTCTCTTGAGGTCTAAAGTCCTATTGAGTATCAGGTTCACCTTGTTAGTGCTACTCTTTTCCTTTCAGATGCTTCACATGTGCACATTCTAACTACCTTTCTACATTCTTATAACACTAATTTTGAATGTTAATAGTAAAGTATTTGCACAATATTTCCTAAGCTTAAAGACTTATTATACAAAATAATTATTTCATAACAAATGTATGCATGTCATGTATGACATGCATGATCCTAATAGGTCTTCCATTTGGAATAGAGCTATGTTCATGACTTGGAGTGTGAGAATGAGGTGCCTCATCAACAACTTGTAGGTTTGAGCATTGACTGCTTTGCTTTTGGTACTTCTAATGTCAAAGCTACTTGATACGGTTCATCGGACTAATGACTAGGCTAGCAAGTGTGTAAGCACCCAATTTCAGGATAATGAGTTATGGATGCGATAAAGGACTCCAATGATGAAAATGTCATGAACAGGTCTTCAATACTTGAACTTTGAGACTTTAGAGGTCTGATTGCATTTTTCAAAGAAAGGATTTAATGTTTTCAAGTACTAAATTGCAATATTTTTTAGGTCCTAATTATAAAACTTAAATTCTTTTAGGGACCTTTTTATAATTAAAAGTTAAAAAAAAGTGATCAAAATTCTATAATTCTGATTGGAATTACATAATTTTGATCGAAATTATGTAATTCCAATTGGAATTACACTAATTCTGATCAGAATTACACTAATTTCAATCGAAATTGTGTAATTCCAATCAAAATTATGCAATTTTGGTCAGAATTAGACTTATTCCGTCTATTTTTTGGATTTTTAAAAAATAAAATGTCTTTTCCTTAAATCCTAATTGGTATGAAATTCTCTTAAAATTATTTTTGATATTTATTTGATATTTTTAAGAAAATAGAAGTCTTTTAGGAATTAAGTTATACGTAGGGTCTTCAATATAAAAGAGGGGTTTTGGCTCCTTTAAAGGGGGAGGAAGAAAAATTACATCGGGAGGAGAGGAGAAAAAGGGCATCAGTTATTTTTCATAGCTTTTTAAGATTTTCTCCACGCCAAATTATCTTTTGGCTTTTGGTTGATTTTTCTTAAAAAAATATTCTTGACTCTCTTTTCCTTTGTTTATTGTGCTGAAAAAAAAAATTCTCTACAAAAAATTCCTTTTGCTTAATTGATTAATTGAAGATCTTTGGAGGATTTTTGAAGAACAAGATTCAAATACCTATCAAGAACGGTGATTTTACAAAATTTGAGGAGCACTCTATTAAAATCATCCATAAGCATCATCTTCTCCTCATTCTATTTTTTTACTTGATTTATTTCTTTCTTTTTTTTAATTTTATTGAGTTTTAATTTTATTTAAATTATTGTTATAATTTATTCACTAATCATAATTTTTGTTCTTTTTATGGTGATTATGGAGGAAAATACATGACGATTGTGTTTGGAGGACTGAACTCATAAGAAGTCCATGGAATGCCATGGATAAAACCTTGTAGCTAGATTTAGTTTTTAGGATTTTATTAGTTTTATTTAATTGCTTTATTTTATTTACATTTTTTGGGTTGTGTTAATTATTTTCTTTTTATTATTCTCAATAGATTATTGTAATAGCCCCAATAGTGGGAATAATGAAATTGTGTGTGGTTGCTTGTTTATTTTGATTAATTGATTAGTAAATTTAGGGTTTCAATTAGGTAATTAAGTAAAATCAATGGAGGAAGTAGATTAATTTAGGATTGCATGTTAATTAAAATTAGGGTTTTAGAAGGAAAAATTAATTACTTGTTTGATCTTTTATTTAATTGGTTTGCTATGTTTTATTTATTTTTGGGCTTGTTTATTTATTTTTATGTGTTTTGGGCCTTAAGCCCATATTATATTCTAATCCACTTAAATAAATTTAGGTTTTTTAGGTTTAGTTAATTAAAATGCATCATTAGGCCCATAATTAATTAGATTTAGGTTGGAGATAACTTAGGCCCATTTAGAATATTAGATGTAGGCCCACTTAATTTAATTTAATTAATTAGACTTAGCCTATTTAATTTAAGTTTTTTTTTTCATAACTTGTAGATTTCATATCACCTTAGAATTAAAACATGTAGAAGTAGACCCATTAATTTAAATACTCCATAATTTGTAGATTTAGGCCCATTAGTCTTTAGCTCACTTGTAAATTAAAATATGTAGACTTAGCTCATTTAATTAAAATTAATATATATTAGAATAACTTAGGGAATATATGTTCTATTGAATACATTATTTACTTATATTTTTCATGACTAGTGTGCTTTGGAGTTAATTGTAGAATAAAGGTTTATATGAAATTGCATGTAAATAGAGGATAATATAGTAATTCATAAAGTAATTCTAAAAGAACACGAGACTGAAAGAAGTTGGTATTCCGTATCCAGAATCTCCTAGTTATGGTGCTAGCTTTCTTTTAAGGAATTGAGTACCACCTTTTTTATTTGTCCCAATTATTACCCTGGGTGGCGACTCCTTATCTCCACACCATGTCTTTATGATAGTGGTTAGTGTGTTCTCTAGAGCCCTGAACTCAAACAGTGTCACGGTTGCTAAAATCTTGGACACACATTAAACCCCATCGTCTATAGTGGTGACTCCACTAGGGATAAGAGATACTGATTCTACTTATGTTCTTTAGAATTATTTTATTAATTATTATTTTATTCTTACATTCATTTTGCATGTCCCTATTAACCGATGGCATTGGTTTATAGTTCCATGATTCCATTAGCTTTATAGGATTATAAATTGGCTAACCATCACTGTTAGCCTTAACTTGGTTCAAGAGAGATTACTGAGCTCATCTGACTAGAGTCTGTAACCCAAGTCCTAAAGGGGTGTAGTCTTCTCTTGAGTTTGCAAAGGATGTTGGGCCCCTTTGACCTTAGCTTGTGACTCAAGTCTTAAAAGAGGACATCTTGCTAAAAGAACCTTGACATTTCACCAAACCCTAACCATATATAATGGCTTAGTTATTTCCCCTAGGATCTACCCAAATTGCTTGTGAATGTTGCCATGAGGTATTTTTATCTATAAAGGCCCAAGCCCATACTTTAAAGGCTCGTTTGGACTAATAAAGATTGGGCTATGCTTTATACCTAGAAATATTATTTCCATGCTTTACTGCTTTGAGAGATTTGGCATGCGTGTCAGTTCTTAATATCTCTTGTTGATATTAAGGCCAAGACCAAAAATCCTAAGAAAAGAGACTCGCCATTGAATACGTGTGTGGGAGTAATAAGGTTGGAAGGATGTATATACCTTTGATTTGTTACTTGACTTGCTACATAGTATGTGCATCCTGCTAACAATTTGTCTTTTAGCCATCATATATTCATATGGGTCTTCTTGTGTTTAGAGTCGAAAGGGTGGCAAACTAGTAAGAACTTATTCAAGTCTGCAATCAATTGCATAAGAGATCCTTAGTAGACTGGAAAGGATTCACATCAATCCACTTTACCTAAAAGTTGCACAACCTCAATAAACCAAAGAAATGGAACAACAAGAAGGAGGAAACTTGACCCTAAAGGATGTCAAAGGAGCATTGATAAATGACATGAGAGCAATGATGCAAGATGAGTTAAGACAGGCCTTGGCTGGATTAATGCCACCATCTACTGCTATTGCACCCCCTGCTGCCGCCAATCCACCTGCTGTGGGTACACCACCTGCCAATAATGACTAGGGAAATGAAACTCGAGGATATTGAGAGTTATATGGTTAAAAAGGTGAAAAGGGAATCACTTGAGCAAGTTCAAGAGTTGGAATCTAAGCAAATGAAGGCACTGACTCAGAAGATGTCCAAAATGAGTTGATGAGAGGATAGGGAATTGGATACTCATTTGACTTTGATGATATAATGCAATTCGAGGAGGAAAAATTGCCTGACAAATTCAAGATGCCAAAGTTATAAGAGTTTGATGGTACTGGGGACCTAAGGATTCACCATAGTCAATACACAACTACCATGAGCATCACTAATGCTCCTTTATCTATGGTTACCAAGCTATTTGTACTATCCCTAGAGGGTATGGCTATCAATTAGTATCATGGGTTAGAGAAGTTTATCCGTGCAGAGTGGAGAGAGTTATGCACTACTTTTCTAAAGCAATATGACTACAACACTAGGCTCGAGGTGTCTATCAAGGATCTAAAACTGACCAAGCAAAAGCCCAATGAGTCATTCTCAGATTTTCTAACCAGGTTCATGAATAAGGTAGGACTAATGAAGAACAAACTAGCTGAGAAGGATCAGGTTAGGATGATAGTCCAAAATGTTTTACCTAATCTAGTTGAGACGTTGCAGATGATGAATCCTAAGACATTTATAGATCTTTACAATAATGGGTTACAAGCTGAAGAGATCAAAAATAAGAAGAAGAATGTCACTAGGAACACTAGAGTGAGAAATTACCCAACTGGGGGCACGCAGCAAGGAAATGCTAGTTGGGTTATAGGAGTTCATGCTATCCAATAACCCAAGAGATTCTCAAACTTCAACCAACCCCTATCCAAAGTCCTAGACCATCTCACCTAAAAAGGCCTCCTTAGACCTTTAACCCCCTCTAGACCACCAAATCCAAATCTCCCTGGCTTTGACCCAAACAGCTACTGCAAGTTTTATTAAGTTGCTAGTCATCTAACTGATTCTTGTATGTGCCTTAAACATGAAATCCAAAACCTCATAGATTCTAAAAAAATCACAGACCCTAAGAAATCAAATCCAAACCTAAACACCAAAAATAATCCTTTCCTAAATTACTGAAACATGCCACCTCCAACAACCATGATGATCAAATCAGGAGTGAGAAAGGAAGAAGTGTTAAACTCTTTTAAAGATCTAAACCTTAAAGCTAATAAGAAATCTCCTAGTGCCCCAGAAGATGTGGAAAGAGTAAAAGACTTGTTGGGCCAGCCCTTAGGTAAGCTTGATTACAAAGTGTTTTACTCTAAACCACCTTCTTTTGACATATCCATTGATACAATCGAGCCTATAGGATAGGGTGATGAGTTCGATGATAAAAAGCTGCTAGTTAAAAAGGAGAAATGTATGGTTGAGGTATGGAAAGATGGAAAGATGGAAAGAAGGACTGGACTATTGGGGTTATTGATATTTGGCACAATTTTGATGAGGAAGGCACTGAAGGATATAATGTATGGGTTGATAATCCTGAAGTCAGTCATTTTACCAGAAGTGGGAAAGGGTATAAACCAGTAGAGAAAATTATAGAAAGAGAAGAAGCTATTAAAGGATAAAACTCTTATGAACATGGCGATGACCCGATTCTTGAATAACTCAAGAAAGCAAAAGCAAAAGTAAGCATTTGGGAGCTCTTGATGCACTCAAGTAGCCATAGAAAGGCTCTAGTTAAGGCTCTAGCTAAGATAAATATCAAAACTACTACTACCCCTGAAGTAATGGTGGCCAAGGTTACTGAGAAAAAGCACGGAGTTAATACTTTCTCTTATGAGGATCTACTTATGGAAGGAAGGAATCATAATAAAGGCTTGTTCATTCCCGTAGAACTAAGAGGGAAAAAGACCAATTATATAATGGCGGATAATGGGTCTGCAGTTAATGTTTACCCACTATGGATTCTACCTAATCTAGGAGTGAAGGTGGAAGATTTAGAAAAGTCAGACCTTGTAATCAGGGCTTATGATGATAGCACGAGGAATGTAGAGGGAACATTTGTGGCTCTTGTAAAGACTGGGCCTATAAAAGTAATGGTTGAGTTCACTGTACTAGACATTGTTGTTGGGTAGGCCTTGGTATCATTTTTTGGGAGGAATGCCTTCCACTGTGCATCAAAAGGTAAAATTCCTACATGAAGGGGAAGTTGTAACTTTAGATGCAAGTATGGGCAAGACTGTGTCCATAGTTATGGATAGTCAAAAGCAGGTAGTTACTCCTCCAGGTTTCTAAATAGCCATGATCTCATATGGAATTCCGATAGATCCAAGGGTTATGAGCATGATTAAGAAGATGAATTATCAGCCTAGACAAGGACTAAGAAAAGATGAGCAAGGCATCCTAGAATTACCAGACTTTAAAACCCAAGATGATATAAGAGGAATGGGCTATACTGGAGTTGGATTCGACAGTAAGAGGGCAAGAAGAACGTTTTTCAATGAGAATAACCTCCTAAGGAATGTGGGACCTCTAAAGGATAATTTTGTTAAACAAAAGAACGAGAAGTTCTATTTGAGTGAAAAAGAGCTTGTCCAAGTAGCTGGTATGGATATCCCTAGATTTGACATCTTCAAAAAGTAGATAGTTAAAAGGCTAGTATAAGACAATAAGGACAAGGTGATGAATACAGTTGTTGAAAAGATGAAAGTTGAGGACATTGAAGAGCTTTTTTTCTGCCACCTAATAAAGAACCACCACAGGATTTAGCTAGCATTATTAATCATAGTTTTAGTGATGTTTTTTATGAAGAAACTAATGTAATAACGTCCAATTTTTTTAAGGATGAAACTCTATTTTTCCTGTGGTCAATGATATGAATTCTAATTTGGCTTACTTGTGTGATGTTGATTCTGATGGTCTTATGCATTTTAATAATGATTGTTCATGCATGTTTGACATTAATTCTATTCAATTAGATTCATTAAACATGGGCACAAATGAACAACCAAAACACATTTCTATATCACATGATTTAACTCCGTAAGAGAGAGAAAATTTTAAGAGAATATTAATAAAAAGAAAGGTAGTATTTGGTTGGTCCTATGAGGATATGCTAGGGTTAGACAAAGAAATTGCGAAGCATCACATTCCAATATATCCAAAAGCTAAATCTGTTAAGCAAAAGCTTCGTAGGTTAAGGCTAGAGTGGACAAAAAAGATAAGGGAGGAAATCACTAAGCAGATCTAGGCTAATTTCCTAAAAGTAGTGGAATACCCTCAATGGTTGGCAAACATAGTACCAATTCCCAAAAAAGATGGAAAATTCTAAATGTACGTAGGTTTTAAAGATCTGAATAAGGCATGTCCAAAGGATGACTTTCCTTTACCCCATATTGATGTGATTGTTGATAGCACAGCATCTAGTGCAATGTACTCCTTCATGGATGGGTTCTCAAGTTATAATTAGATAATGATGGCAGTTATGGATAAGATTAAAATTTCTTTTATCATAAAATGGGGGATATACTGCTACAAAGTGATGCCCTTCAGGTTGAAGAATGCAGGAGCAACTTATCAAAGAGCGGCAATTGCCTTATTTCATGATATGATGCATAAGGAAGTGGAAGTATATGTCGACGATATGATGGTTAAGTCAGAAATAAGAGAAGGACACTTTGAGGCTTTGGAGAAGTTCCTAGCAAGAATAGAAAGATATAACTTAAGGCTTAATCTGAAGAAGTGCATCTTTGGGGTGACTTCTGGAAAGTTATTGGGGCACATAATGAGTAACAGAGGAATAGAAGTTTATCTAGACAAGATTAAAGCCATTTAGGAGATGCCAGCACCAAGAATGGAGAAAGAAGTATGAGGGTTTATTAGAAAACTACAGTACATCAGTAGGTTTATTGTGAGACTTACTATGGTCTGTGACCTAATCTTTAAGCTCTTGAGGAAGAATCAGTCGATGGAATGGAATAAAGAGTGTCAAAAAGCCTTTGATAAGATTAAGGAATACCTTACCAACCCACCTGTGTTAAGACCACCAAGGCAAGCTAAACCCTTGACCTTATATTTGGCTTTAAAAGAAAAAGCAATGGGGGCAATGCTGGCATAAGAAGGACCATAAGGGGTGGAGTACGTAGTGTATTATCTCAGTAAAAAGTTCCTACCATATGAAGAAAAGTACGATCTTGTGGAGAAGACATGTTTGATAATGATCTGGGCTATAAAGAAGTTAAGGCATTATTTCCAATCTTACAAAGTATAAGCTGTTTCAAAGATAGATCCTTTGAGATACTTGTTTCAAGCACCAGCTTTGACTAGAAAGATGTCTTGGTGGTTGGTACTTTTGACTGAGTTTGATATAGAGTATGTCACTATAAAGGTCATCAAAGGAAGAGCAGTAGCAGAATTTCTGGCCTAGAATGCAGTCGAAGGAAATGAGCAGTGGAATCTAGAGTTTTCAGATGAGAACTTAGCAGTAATAAAACAGCATGAATGGAAGCTTTATTTTGATGGAGCTGTGAATAATAAAGGAGCAAGGCTAGGAGTAATTATCATCACACCAGGAGGAGAAACCATCCCAATGGCCAAGAAATTAGACTTCAGGGTCATAAACAACATGGCTGAGTACAAGGCATGCATCTATGACATGGAAGCAGCACTAGTAGTTGGAGCTAAAGACCTGCTAGTTTATGGAGATTCCATGTTAGTCATCAACTAAGCTAACGAAGAGTGGGAAGTGAAAGAAGAGAGGTTGAAACCTTACATCTGCTATTTGAAGAAGTTAATGAGAAATTTCACTAAATGTCTTCATACATTTACCAAGAGATGAGAATCAAATGGCAGATGCCTTAGCAACACTTTCTTCAATGTGGGATAAATTGACGAGATCAATTATAAAGCCTTTGGTAATAATGAAAATGAAAGATCCAAGTTATGGTGAGGAACAAGTCATGAGTATCCAGACAGGGCTAGAAGAAAAGCCATGGTTTTATGACACCTAGAGATTTATCGAGGAAAGGAAATACCCATATGAAGTAGCTTTCAAAGAAATATATGCTCTTTGTGTTCTTGCACGCCATTATGCAAGTCATGAGAGGATATTATACAAAAGGATGTCGAATGGAATATAGTTAAGATGTCTCAAGAAGGATGAAGCAAAACAAGCAATAAAAGAGATTCATGTAGGGGTTTGTGGATCTCTTATGAATGGGATGATTCTGGCAAAGAAAATGATTCAGCAAGGGTATTATTGGATGAGCATGGAAAGGGACTATATCCTAGTAGCGAGAGAATGTCATAAATGTCAAGTACACGGGAACCTCAATCATCTTCCCCCTATAATGCTAAACAATTTAACATCTCTATGGCCCTTTATAGCCTGGGGAATAGACATAATAGGGGAAGTAAAACCAACTGCTTCGAACAGACATAAATAAATAGTAGTTACAATTGACACTTCTCTAGGTGGATAGAAGCAAAGTCCTTTATTACCTTGAAGCTAGACACATGGCAAGGTTTATCGAGAAGAATCTCATTTGTAGATATGGGGTCTCGTATTATATTGTGATAGATAATGGTGTTTAATTTCAGGCAAAGACAGCTGAGTTACTCTAAAGATACAGGATCGAGCATCATAAATACTCACCTTATAGACCTCAGACTAATAGTGCAGTTGAAGCGACCAATAAGAATATAAAGAAGATTCTCTCTAAAATGGTGAAAACATATAAAGATTGGTTTGAATATCTCCTTTTTGCCTTATGGGGATACAACACTACAACATGCACTGCTATGTGAAAAACTCCATTCTCATTAGTATATGGTTGTGAAGCAATTTTTCCCATCGAAATGGAAATTAAATCCTTGAGGGTCATAATAGAAGTAAAAATCGCTGAGAATGAATGGATACAAAAAGAGATTTGATTACCTCATATCTGTAGATGAGAAAAGGATGGATGCTTTATTTCATACTCAAATCTATCAAAGGAGAATAGCGAGAGCTTTTAATAAAAAGGTTAAACTAGAAAAGATAAAAGCTGGAGATATGGTACTAAAGCAGGCAAGGGCAATGGTGTTTGACCCAAGAGGGAAATTCATACCAAATTTGGAAGGACCATATTTAGTCAATCCAATCCTACCCAAAGGAGCTACAAAGATATCAGATATGGAAGGGAATGAGTTCAATGAGCCAATCAATCTGGATTGCCTCAAGAAATACTACCTTTAAAAAAAAAGTCTGCTGGCTAGAAAACCTGAAAAGGCTAGTCAGGCAAAAGTTAGGACATTTTTACTATTTAAAAAACCTGCAAAGGGCTGACAGGAAAAAATTAGGGAATAAAATAAAAGAGATGATCCCGTTAATCAAAAAACTCACAAAGGGCTGATTAAGCAGAAATTAGGGAAATAAAGTGAGGGAAAAATATTCAGTTAGAAAATTTGAAAGGACTAGCTGATAACAAGAGTTATGTCATATGATGTAATAAATGTACTCATTTGTGCCCTAATTAATGAAATAAATTGAAATGATATTTCTATCAAATATTGCATATTTTATCTTTATTACAAAGTATAAAGACTTAAAGGAAAAATAAAATATAAGAAACCATACTTATGAGACCACTACTTTTGTTTTTTTTCTTTTATGACTTATCTAATAATACTTGAGTCCTTTTGTAGCTAGTAAATTTTGGTGGTTTTGTAGATTGCATGACAACCCAAGCTTTGTAGTCGTTATTAATAGTCATGTCAGCATTCAGGTGCATATTCTGCTCTAAAGCTCTACGGGGCCATAAGTTTTTCACTTTGTCTAGAAAGGCTTGTCTCAAAGGGAAGCCTTCGAAGTTAGTTGTAACATCTACAATTAATTAAGGATGACCATACTAGCGGCAAAGGCATGATGGAGAAAGAAATTTCAAAAAATGCAATCCAGGAATACTGACACAGTAGTCATACAGGTTGATGGTCATGAATTTCAATCTCCACCAAGGATAAATCCAAGTAATTTCAGTATCAGCAAGGCCTTTAATCCAATCAATCCATTGATTTATAGTGTTCTTGTCCCTTTTCTTCAAAGGATGAGACTGTAAATGATGAGGTTGATAAACCAAAGCATTGGGGGGAGTGTTAAGCAAAATTAATTTCTCCCATAACCAAATCTAAAAAAATGCTAAGTTGAAAACCTGAAAGGGTAGCTTAAACAAAAAAAAAGGGTTACATACCTGAAGGAGAAGTAGACTACCTGAGAGCCAATGTTGAACCTTAAAATTATCTAACCCAATGATAGTTTCAACAAGTATGATAGGCACAGGATTAGCTCCAGTTTCTACTTGTTCTAAGATACTGATAATCCTTACATCAGCATCTTTATGAGAAGACACTAGTAGAAATTGAGCATACAAGCAAAAGGTATCCAAGCGGCACTATTCTTGTCGCTAGTCCCACAAGTAGTAATTAGAGAAGAAAGGCTAATAGTACTAGCATTGTGTGCATGCATGTAGATGACATCTGGGGGCATATTAAAAAATGCAACTAGTCTACTAAGAATTTCCATTACAAGATCAGGGAGAGCAATTATAGCAATTGAATCTAACAAACATCCAAGAATAGCAAAAAATTCCTTAATTAATGGACATAACACTTGGCCATTAAATCTAAGTACATGATCCTTAGCATCCTAGAATGTGGCAGCAGCATGTAAGAAATTATTGTCTATTTTTAGGTGTTAAAGGGACTTCAAGGATTTGGCATGGAAGGTAGCACTCTATTCCAATCATCTCCATTCATGGTCTTGAGAAATTTCTTCATCAAACTAAGTGTAGCTTGTGTCATGATGAAAAGAAATAAAGAGAAGGATGCATGACAGTCTCATCAACAACTCTTAAATAGGCTCAAAGGATGGAATAGATGGGATTAGGATTTTTTCGGTTATGTTTTTAGAAGACAAACAGGATTAGGATTTGTCTCAGTCATTTTTAGACCAAACTCGTGTTGGAATAGGAAAATATGCAAAACCATATTTGAATTTTTTATCAGAAATTTAGAATTCTGATTGGAATTCTAGAAATTTGATCAAAAATATAGAATTTCAATTAGAATTCTAGATTTCTAATCAAAAATCTAGGATGTCGATCAAGTTTCCAACATTTGCAATAAGTAAAAAAAGGGGGCCTAGTCCAAAATAAGAGACCAAGATTCATTCATAAAAGGAAATAGTTCTAAAGCATCCAAAGTACAGTCATGCTAACATAAGTCCTAAAGAATATCAGTCATCTTGAGCCCCAGTTTTTGGCTAAGGGCTCCATCCTCTAGATGGATCGTCACTCCGATCTATGGACATAAAAGGCCCAACATCATAACTATCAAAACCAAGACCAACAAGCTGTCATCAAAGCCTCTCATTCTCACGCTCTAAATCCCCAGCATAACTCTGTTGCATTTAGAATAGTCAGAATCATGCATACCATACATCACATGCATACATTTACATATTTGGTGTAAATACTAAACCTCCAAGTATCTGTAATCTGTATAGTAAATAATCTTTAGGAAGAGGTAAGTCCATATAGATACTCTGCCTGCGTCCTAGGGACCTATAAAATGACGTTTACTAATTCAGCAACAAGTGCTAGTTTGTGTAGGATTAGAAATGCAAATCATGCTTACATGTGAAGCATCAGGAGGAATCTAAGCTGTATTAAAGTACATGTATCGCTCAACAGGAGTCTATATCATAGGTGCCTAATAATACATGGACCTATCAAATAGAGGAACATCGCCTAAAATAGTACTCGGGGAAGCATCATCATGAGTAGCCTCACTGTAATAAGTAGGCTCACCTCCTGCTCAGTCTCCTCGATGTCATCCTCAGTCTCCTCTATAGTGACATCAGGGACTTCTTCAATCTGTGTAAAAAATGAATGTCATATTCAATGATGAAAGAGCTAAAGTAAAGTAGTGACAAAAAGCATACCTTAAATGGGTCTATAGGAACCTGCTCTAGGAGATTCTCCCGAATATACTCTCGATAATCATGAGAACGCTCAAGCAAAGTCTAAGCATCATACCCCTCAAGAGCTGCTCTAAGCTCAGGACCAATCATGTTGCTACTCCACAACATCAAGGAGGGAATAGAAGAAGGAACACGCCTCCTGGAAGGTCCCATATGCCAATGATAAACACACTTACCAAGATACCACATCTGGCAGCCATAACCAGGAACGCTCATAGTCTTAAGCCTCATAGCTACTGTCATGAAATCATATCGCTGAATGTCTTCAGCACCAGCCAGCCAATCTGATTTGATCTTCAAACTCATTTATTTAAGTTTATTGAACTTTTACAATTAATGAAAAAATCAAAATCAAATTTTTCTTACTAGGTCCCACTCTAAAGAGTTCAATTGATCCCGATAAGTCTGCAAGTCATGCTTAATGCTAGCAAGATGAGAGGAACCCCACCTCTACATCAAGGGAAGACTCTTGTCAAAGCTAATGGCGCTAAAACCTCATATCACTCCAATCTTAATGCCCTAGATCAGAAAGAGAGGAAATAAAAGAAATAAGGAAGAAAATGTAAAAATAAGCAAAGTCAAAAAGGATAGGAGACATACTGCAAGACATGCCAGAAATAGCACATTGTCACAATGCCTCTACAAACAGTATCTAGTCTATAGTAGAGATAGGCAAGCATTGCAGATACCTAATCTAAAGTAGCGACCTTAGTAAGATCCTGAAGGGGACCGACAAGGGCGATGCTAACCTCATGATAGTTTTACAAAAGAGAGTAGTGCCAAGTAATATCAATAAGAAGCATCTCACCTTCTGAAGAATCTAGCGAGGTGTAATGGTAAGTAATCTCCTAAAAGCCTAAACGAGAGAATAAAGAAGCACGTTGTTCTGATTCTTCCATGTCAGAGTAAACCCGAGCAAGTCACGAACATAGGGACTCTTAGCATCCTCCAGAAGAGTGCAGTAATGGATATCAAAGGGAACTAAGGCACCTTTGAATGCAATCTTAATAATAGTAGAGAAGCTCATTGGGGAAATAGTTAGCTCACCCACTTGTGTGTGAAAAGTATGAGTGGTCTCCATCCACCTCTCAATAAGAGCAAAAAGTGAGTAGTGACCTAACCTACCTCAAGCAGTCGGTAAAGCAACAATGAAGCATTGAAAGCCAGATGCCTAGATATGTTGTACTACCTCTCCAAACAAGTCATGGAATAATTCTCGAGCCAATTGAAAAACAACCCGAGAATTTCAGTGGTTTCTAAAAAATTCAGAAAATGACAGGATTACCTTTTTCTTTCCCAAATTTCTGATTTTTGTTGTTATTTTTATTTCATTATCATTTAAAAAATTCAACAAAAATCCAATTGAAAAACTGGATTTCTGATTAGAAATCTAGATTTTTGATCGAATTTCTAGATTTTCATTCAAAAATCCAGAATTTTGATTGGATTTTTAAATTTTTGATTGGAAATCTGAGAAATCTGATTGGAAATCTGAGAATTCCAATCCAAAATTCAGAATCCTGATGAGAAATTCAATAAATTTGAACATTTTTTTGTTAGTCCTATAACATATTTTGCAAGTTTTGGTTCTAAATTATCAATTTTTCATAAATTATATCTAATTTGTCTAGCAATTACTCTACAATTTTATGCATGAACATATTAATTTTACATACTAAAATAAATATGTTTATTGCAGAATTGAAGGTAGAGGTAGGAAATTTACCTCATCTCCAGCTTGAGAGCATCTATAGAGATGCAAAAGAGTCAAAGCAAGCACATCTTCACCTTCATGGAGTCCCAAATAATTTTGAGGAAAAAGCATATGTGAAGTGATGGGATCTGATTTTTTGGAACTGCTCCCACGTAGTATGCATTATGGGTGAGCCATAGGATTAAATGGATTCAAAATCAGATGTCAGATGAAAGAATAATTGAAAGGGAAAATTTTGAAAATCAAGAGAAAATGAAAAGGAAGAGAAAAGAAAAAATGAAGAAGGATAGGAAGAAGAGCAAATGAATCGACAAAAGAGGAAAATGTTTATATTAAAGTGGCAAATATCCACTTTAGTCCTTTAGCTTTTGGTTTGCATTTAAGTGTATTCTTTTCCTTGCAATTTAGTCCTAAATTGTAATGCTTCCTAATTTAATAATTCATTGAATTATTAAATTTATCAGGAGTATAATCTGCATCATACAACTGAGTATGACGTATTTTCAAATCTAGACTATACGTTCGAGTGTAGTCAGTATTGTACGATCGAGTACAATGTATCATTTCAAATCAAGACTATACGATTGAGTGTAGTCAGCATTGCACGATCAAGTGCAATGTATTTTCAATCAAGATTATACAACCGAGTATATTTAACATCATACAACCGAGTATGATGTAACTTTTCAATTTAGACTATACATTCGAGTGTAGTCATCATTTTATGACCAAGTACAATGTATTTTCAAATCAAGACTATACGTCTGAGTGTAGTTGGCATTGTACGACCGAGTGCAATTTATTTTTAATCAGATTATACAAGTATAATCGACATCATACGACCAAGTGTGATGTATCTTTTAAATCAAGATTACACGACTGACTATAATCGACATCATATGACTAAGTATGATGTAACTTTTCAATTTAGACTATACGTCCGAGTGTAGTCAGCATTGTACGACTGAGTACAATGTATTTTTAAATTGAGACTATACGTTCGCGTGTAGTCAACATTGTATGCCGAGTGCAATGTTTTTTCAATCAAATTATACGACTGAGTATAATCGACATCATACGACCGAGTGTGATATATCTTTTAAATCAAGATTATACAACCGAGTATAATTAGCATTATACGACCGAGTATGATGTAACTTTTTAATTCAAACTATATGTCCGAGTGTAGTTAGCATTGTACGATCAAGTACAATGTATTTTCAAATCCAGACTATACATCTGAGTGTAATCAGCATTATACAACCGAGTGCAATGTATTTTCAATCAAGATTATATGATTGAGTATAATCAGCATCATACAACCGAGTATGATGTAATTTCAATTCATACTATATGTCTAAGTGTAGTTGGCATTGTACAACCTAGTATAATGTATTTTCAATCAAACTATATGATCGAGTGTAGTCGACATTGTACAATTGAGTACAATGTATTTTCAATCCAAACTATATGATCGAGTGTAGTTGGCATTGTACGATCGAGTGCAATGTATTTTCAATTAGATTATACAACCAAGTATAATCGACATCATACGACCAAGTGTGACGTATCATTTTAAATTAGACTACACATCTGAGTGTAGTTAGCATTATACGATCAAGTGCAATGTATTTTCAATCAGATTGTATGACCAAGTATAATCGACATTATACGACCAAGTGTGATGTATCTTTTAAATCAAGATTATATGACCGAGTACAATTAGCATCATATGACCGAGCGTGATGTATCATTTTCAATTCAGACTATATGTCTAAGTGTAGTAGGCATTGTATGACTGAGTACAATGTATTCTTCTAATCAAGATTATACAACAGAGTATAATTGGCATCATACAACCAAGTGTGATGTATCATTTTTAATTTAGACTATACATTCGAGTGTAGTCGGCATTGTACGACCTAGTACAATGTATTTTCAATTAACATCATATGACCGAGTTTGGTGTATCTTTCCATTTAGACTATACATCCAAGTATAGTCCACATTGTACGACCAAGTGTAATGTATCCCTTTCACACAAGACCATACAACCGAGTATAGTCAATATCATATGACCAAGTATGATATATCCTTATAAATCAATATTGTACATTCGATTATAGCAAGTTCATAAGCAAACACTTCATGGAGCATAGGTAAGTATCTTAACTTTCAATTAAGAAATTGAGTGCTAGTTTGCTTTGCCATAATTTTTCAAGCAAATAGCGACAAAAGGGGGCAACTATACGCACTTAACTTTGAGATAATGAGTTATGGATGCCACAAAGGACTCCAATGATGAAAATGTCATGAATAGGTCTTCAATACTTGAACTTTGAAACTTCAAAGGTCTTATTACATTTTTCAAAGAAAGGATTTAATGTTTTCAAGGACTAAATTGCAATATTTTTTAGGGCTTAATTGTAAAACTTAAATTCTTTCAGAGACCTTTTTATAATTAAAAGTTAAAAAAGTGATTGGAATTTTATAATTCTTATTGGAATTATGTAATTTCGATTGGAATTACATAATTCTAATCAGAATTATGTAATTCCAGTCGGAATTATGCAATTCCGATTGGACTTATGCAATTTCGATTGGAATTAGACTTATTCCATCTATTTTTTGGTTTTTCAAAAAATAAAAATGTCTTTTCCATGAATCCTAATTGGTTTAAAATTCTCTTAAAATTATTTTTGATATTTATGTAATATTTTTAAGGAAATAGAAGTCTTTTAGGAATTAAGTTATACGTAGGGTTTTAACTATAAAAGAGGGGTTTTGGCTCCTTTAGAGTGGGAGGAAGAAAAATTACATCGGGACGAGAAAAGAAAAAGAGCATCTATTATTATTCATAGCTTTTTAATATTCTCTATGCCCAATTGTCTTTTGGCTTTTGGCTTATTTTTCTTAAAAAAATATTCTTGACTCTCTTTTCCTTTGTTTATTGTGTTGAAAAAAAAAACATTCTCTACAAAAAATTCATTTTGCTTCATTGATTAATTAAAGATCTTTGGAGGATTTTTGAAGAACAAGATTCAAAGACCTATTAAGAATGATGATTTTACAAAATCTGAGGAGTACTCCATTAAAATCATCTATAAGCATCATCTTCTCCTTATTATATTTTTTACTTGATTTATTTCTTTCTTTTCTTGATTTTATTGAGTTTTAATTTTATTTAAATTATTGTTATAATTGATTCACTAATCATATTTTTTGTTCTTTTTATGGTGATTATGGAGGAAAATACATGGTGATCATGTTTGGAGGACTAAACTCATAAGAAGTCCATGGAATGGCATGGATAAGACCTTGTAGCTAGATTTAGTTTTTAGGTTTTTATTATTCTTTATTTAATTGCTTTATTTTATTTATATTTTTTGGGTTATATTAATTATTTTCTTTTTACTATTCTCAATAGATTATTGTAATAGTCCCAATAGTGGGAATAGTAAAATTGTGTGTGGTTGCTTGTTTATTTTGATTAATTGGTTAGTAAAAGTTAGGGTTTCAATTGGGTAATTAACTAAAATCAATGGAGGAAGTAGATTAATTTAGGATTGTATGTTAATTAAAATTAGGGTTTTATAAGGAATAATTAATTGGTTGTTTGATCTTTTATTTAATTGTTTTGGTATGTTTTATATGTTTTTGGGCTTATTTATTTATTTTTATGTGTTTTGGACCTTAAGCCCATCTTAGATTCTAATCCACTTAAATAAATTTAGGTTTTTTAGGTTCAATTAATTAAAATGCATCATTAGGCCCATAATTAATTAGATTTCGGTTAGAGATAACTTAGGCCCATTTAGTAAATTAGATATAGGCCCACTTAATTTAATTTAATTAATTAGAATTAGCCCATTTAATTTAAGCTTTTTTCATAACTTGTAAATTTAAGATCACCTTAGAATTAAAACATGTAGAATTAGGCCCATTAATTTAAATACTCCATAATTTGTAGATTTAGACCCATTAGTCTTTAGCTCACTTGTAAATTAAAATATGTAGACTTAGCTCATTTAATTAAAATTAATGTATATTAGACTAACTTAAGGATTATATGTTCTATTAAATACATTATTTACTTGTATTTTTCATGACTAGTTTGCCTTGGAGTTAATTGTTAGAATAAGGGTTTATATGAAATTACACATAAATAGAGGATAATATAGTAATTCATTAAGTAATTTGAAAAGAATACGAGACTAAAAGAAGTGGGTATTTCGTATCTAGAATCTTATGGTTGTGGTGCTAGTTTTCTTTTAGGGAATCGAGTACCACCTTTTTTATTTGTCCCAATTATTACCCTGGGTGGTGACTCCTCATCTCCATGTCATGTTTTTGTGATAGTGGTTAGTGTGTTCTGTAAAGCCCTGAGGTCAAACAATGTCGCGATTGCTAAAATCTTGGACGCACACTAAACCCTGCCATCTACAAAGTGGAGTCCATAGCTTGACACTAGAGCTTGTGATTGACCGATGCACTATTGAACTTTTCTTTTTGCAATTAATTTTTCTGTATGATAAATGATGTATTTTTAGGCTTCTTTCTACCCTGAGATCTCTTGTATAGGCTTTTATACTTCAATGTTCCTTCTTCGTTCTTTGAATGCAGACTTGTTGTTATGTAATTTACCCCTAGAATTACATTTTGCCCCCAGTTTGATTCTAAATTCATTCAAGCTATTCAAGCAGTCTCTTTTTTCATTTTAGTGTGAAAGAGACCCAGTTCATTCACTACTGTTGTTAATCCTTTATCTTACTAACCCTATTAGTTGTAATCTCCTGCATTAGAGGTGCAGAGGAGTGGGCAAACTAACTAAAGTGAGTTCTTGATGATGAAATCAACTGGATTTGCACTTCAAAGGACTCTTGAGCTAAATATAAGGCTTAATGTTGATGCAATAATTAATGATAGTTATAAGAAAAGACTAGCAATGCAAGTTATTAAGCCACTTGAATTCTTAAGGTATAATGGGATCCTAGGCTTATAAGGAAAATTACAAAGGAATGGTAAAAAAACATAACTAAAATAGTGATCTCATAGCTCTGATTTAGCTTTCATTATGTATTGTCTTTCCATTCAAATACTTATGCAGTATGACATAGGCAAATATGTGATATTTGAACAAAAATTTCAAATTCAATTCTAATCATTCATTAGGGAAAAAATGAGAACAATCATTACATCATATGATACAACTGTTGTGATCAGCCAGTCCTGAATATTTCTCTCTAATTTTTACCTTACTGTTCTTTTTTCTTTTTCTCTCTCCTTATTTTTTCTCTTTTTTTATTCTTTTTTTTTTCTCAAATTTCCTATCTTTAGAAGTTACACCATGTGATCTATGTATTTTCTTTGAATTTGCATTTGTGCCCATGCTGAATGAATCTAATTGAATTGAATTTATGTCAAACATGCAGATGCGATTAATATCATAATGCACAGTACCATTAGGATGTACATTACATAAGTAAGCATGATCAGAATTCATATCATCGATCACTAAAATAAAATAGAAACTAAAATTTTATTCAAAGAAGACAATAAGAAAATTTATTTCCTATTCTAGATGTTAGGGATGTTGAGTCTCATAGTGGTTGTCCTTCAGGCGGCTGAAATAACAATTATTCTTGCATCTTATTGCTGACTGTCTTCATGAATTCATCTTTCTGTACCTCCACTGTGCATGTTTTCTTCCTTTTTTAGAAGCTTCTTATCATCAAACTCATCACCTTATCCCATAGGCATAATTGACTTGAAGGATATGTCAAAAGAAGGTGGTTTAGTATCACACACCTTATAGTTGAACTTGCCTAAAGGTTTCCCCAATAAGTCTTTTGCTCTTTCCACATCTTTGGGGGTATTAGGAGATTTCTCATTGGTTTTAAGGTATAGGTCCTTAAAGGAGGTTAGCGCTTCTTCCTCACTAACTCTTGAGTTGATCATCATGGTAGTTGAGGCTGGTACATTTTGGTAGTTTGGGAAAGTTTTATTTATGGTGCTTGGATTTTTGGGGTCTGTGATCTTTTCAGAGTCTATAAGGTTTTAGATTTCATGTTTGATGTAGATACAGTATTCATGGAGTGTTGGAGGTTTTGATGGAATTTACAATGCTTGTTTGGGTTATAGCCTAGGATGTTTAGGTTTGGTGGGTTTGGATTAGGTAAAGGTTGAAGTAAGCCCTTTTGCATTAAGTGCTCTAGTAATTTTGACAAATGTTGGTTAAAATTAGAGAATCTCCTCGGTTGTTGAGCAACATGCACTTCCATAATTCGCCTAGTGCTTCCTTGCTGTGTGCCCCCAGTTGGGTAGTTCCATGTGCCGATGCTTTTAGCAATCCTCTTTTTCTCATTCTCAATCTCCTTAGCTTGCAACACATCATCATAAAGGTCTACAAATTTCTTAAGGTTCATCATTTGCAACCTCTCAACTAGATTGGGTGACACATTTCAGACTATCATCCTAACTTCATCCTTCTCAACCAATTTGTTCTTCATTAATCCTGCCTTATTCATAATCTAATCATAAAATCTAAAAATAATTCATTAGGATTATGCTTGGTCAATTCTAAATCCCTAATAGACACTTCAAGCCTGGTATTATGGTCATATTATTTTAGAAAAGCGATGCACAACTCTCTTCAGTCTGCTCGGATATATTTCCCTAACCCATGATACCAATTAATAGCCATTCCCTCCAAGGATAGTACAAACAACTTTGTGACTACTGCTAGTGGAGCTTTAGTGATGCTCATAGTTGTTGTATACTGACTAAGGTGGATCCTTAGATCTCTAATACCATCAAAATTCTACAGTTATGGCAGCTTGAACTTATTAGGCATTTATGTTCCTCAAATTGCATCATATCAGCAAATTAAAATGATTATTCAATGCCTTATCCTCTTATTAATTCCTTCATTTTAGACATCTTCTGAGTCAATGCTTTCATCTACTTGGATTCTAGCTCTTGAACTTGCTCAAGTGATTCCCTTTTTGCCTTTTCAACTATATAAATCTCAACATCCTCCAATTTCATTTCCCCAGTAGGTATGTTCTTAGCAAAATTGTCATTGTTAGCAAATGGTGCACCTATAATAGGCAAAATGGCCGCAATGAGAGGTGCAGCAACAACATGTGGTGGCATCAATCCAGCCAAGGCCTGTCTTAACTCATCTTGCATCATCACTCTCATGTCATCCATCAATGCTCTTTTGACATCCTTTAGGGTCCAGTTTCCTCCTTCTTGTTATTCCATCTCTTCTATTTGAGTTGGTGTAGCTTTTAGGTAATACAAGTTAATAGATCTCTTTTCCAAACTGTCAAGGATCTCTTTAGCTGTTGATTGTGGACTTGAATCGGTTCTCACTAATCTGCCACTACTCCATTTCCAAACACAGGAAGACCTGAATGAATCTATGATGGCTATAAAAGAAAGTGTTAGTATAATGCATGAGATGTATGTATGTATGATGCACGTGCTATGTAACAAGTAGCAAGTAACAAGTCAAGTTAGCTGTACATACACCTTTCAAACTTTATTCCTCCCACACACATATTCAACACTTTTCCTAGGATTTTTTGTCTTGGCCTTAATATCAATAAGGGATATCAAAAACTAACACACATGCCAAATCTCTCAAAGCAGTAAAATATAGAAATAGTATTTCTAGGTATAAAAGATTAGCCCAATCTTTATTAGTCTAAATAGGCTTTTAAAGTATGGGCTTAGGCCTTTATAGATAAAAATACCTCATGGCAACATTCACAAGAAATTTGGGTAGATCCTAGGGGAAGTTACTAAGTCATTATATGAGGTTAGGGTCTGGTGAAAGGTTAAGGTTCCCTTAGCAAGATGCCCTCCTTTAAGACTTGAGTTACAGGCCAAGGTCAGAGGGGCACGGCATCCTTTACAAACTCGAGAGAAGACTACCCGCCATTAAGGACTTGGGTTACAAACTCTTATCAGATGAGACTGGTAATCTCTCTTAAACCGAGTTTAGGCTAAGAGTGATGGTTAGCCAATTTACAATCCCATAAAGCTAGTGGAATCATGGAACCATAAACTGACACCATCAGTTAGTAAGGACATGCAAAATGAATGTAAGAATAAAATAATAATTAATAAAATAATTCTAAAAAACACAAGTAGAATTAGTATCTCTTATCCCCAATGGAGTCACCAATGTAGAAGGCGTTGTTTAGCGTGCATCCAAGATTTTAGCAATCGCAACACTGTTTGAGCTCAAATCTCTAGAGAACACACTAACCACTGTTACAAAGACATGGCATGGAGTTGAGGAGTCACCACCCAAGGTAATAACTAGGAAAAATCAAAAATGTGGTACTCAATTCTCTAAAAGAAAGCTAGCACCACAACTAGGAGATTCTAGATACGAAATACCAACTTCTTTCAGTCTTGTGTTCATTTAGAATTACTTTATGAATTATTATATTATCCTTTATTTACATTCAATTTCATATAAACCCTTATTCTAGCAATTAATTCCAAGGAAAACTAGTCATGAAAAATACAAGTAAATAATGCTTTCAAAACAATCCCTAAGTTAGTCTAATCTATATTGTTTTTAATTAAATGGCCTAAATCTACATGTTTTTAATAAGTGAGCCTAAAGGGCCTAATTCCTTTTAATTTTAATTAAATGAACCTAAGTCTATTTATTTTAATTTTAAAAATGGGCCTAAATCTACAAATTATAGAGTATTTAAATTAATAGGCCTAATTATACATGTTTTAATTCTAAGGTGATCTTAAATCTATAAGTTATGAAAAAGGCTTTAACTTAATAGGCTAAGTCTAATTAATTTTATTAAATTAAGTGGGCCTATGTCTAATTTACTAAATGGGCCTAAGTTATCTCTAACCTAAAAATCTAATTAATTATGGGCCTAAAATGCATTTAGTTAATTAAACCTAAAAAACTTAAATTTAAATGGGTTAAAGCCTAATGTGGGCCTAGGGCCCAAAACACATAAACACAAATAAAAAAGCCCAAAAACAATAATAAATATCAAGCTAAACAAATAAAAAGATCAAACAATTAATTTATCTTATGCTAAAACCCTATTTTAATTAAAGTGACCACAAACAATAAAATAAAATAATCAATCAAGCAAAACCAATTTTACCAACTTAACTCTAATTAAGGATTTCTATAACCATTAATTTTAATTAATTACCCAATAAAACCCTAATTTTACTAATTGATTAAATTAAAATAAAAACATGCAATCACACATATAATTCCACTATTCCCACTATTGGGGCTATTACAATAATTCATAGAAGACAATAATATGATTAATACACCCCAAAATCATAAATAAAATAAAGCAATAAATAAAAAATAAAAACCCTAGAAACTATATCTCTACAAGATCTTATCCATGGCATTTCATGGACTTCTCATGGATTCAATCCTCCAAACATGATCAACATGTATTTTCCTCCATAATAACCATAAAAAAAAAACAAACAAAATTATAATTAGTGAATAAATTATAATAATACCTCAAATGAAAGAAAAAATCAATAAAATCAAAAAGAAAAATAAAAGAAAAGAAGAATATAGAGAAGATGATGTTTATGAATGATTTTAATGGAGTGCTCCTCAAATTTTGTAGAATCACCGTTCTTGATAAGTTTTTGAATCTTGTTCTTCAAAAATCCTCCAAAGATCTCCAATTAATCAATTAAACAAAAGGAAATTTTATAGAGAATCTTTTTTCTTTAAAAAAATATTTAAAAGAAAAGAATCCAGAATGCTCTTTCCAAGAAAAATCAACCAAAAGCAATTTGGAGAAGAGAAAAATATTAATCAATAAAAACTATGAATAAAATATACTGCTGCCCCCTCAAAGACCCCTCTCTAAAAACTAAATCATCCTTTTTATAGCAAAACCACACAGAAAACCTTAGTTTCTATGTCTGCAGGATTTCACTCCTAAAAGGATTCTATTTCTTTAAAAATTAGATAAATACGAAAAATAATTTTAAGAAAATTTTTGGACCAATCAGAATACAAAAAAACCTTTTATATTTTCTGAAAAATCCAAAAAAATGCGAAATAGGTCAAATTCCGACCGGAATTGCATACTTTCAATCGGAATTGTGTAATTTCGATCAAAATTACACAATTCCGATCGGAATTAGTGTAATTCTAATCAAAATTATAGAATTTTGATCACTTTTTGTAACTTTTAATTATAAAAAGACCCCTAAAAGAATTTAAGTTTTACAATTAAGCCTTAAAAAATATTATAATTTAGTCCTTGAAAACCTTAAATTCTCTCTTTGAAAAAATGTAATCAGACCCCTGAAGTTCTAAAGTTCAAGTATCAAAGACTTATTCATGACATTTTCATCATTGGAGTCCTTTGTCATATTCATAACTCATCGTCCTAAAATCATGTGCTTACAGCTACCCTGCAATCCCATCACACAAGTTTGAAACATGTCTTCTAATGTCTGAATTGTCCTCTCTAACTAACCATCTATTTGAGGATGAAAAGATGTACTAAACCTCAACTTAGTACCCAAAGCATGCTATAAACTTGGCCAAAATCTGGATGTAAACCTTGGATCTCGATCTGATACAATAGAGAATGGAACACCATGTAATCTAATCACTTCTCTCATGTAGACTTTAGCAAGTCTATCTAGTGAGTAGCTCACTTTAACAGGAAAAAAGTGAGCTAATTTGGTGAGTCGATCAACAATCACCCAAACTGCATCATGTCCTTGCTGAGTCCTGGGCAACCCAACCATAAAATCCATCATGATATGCTCCCACTTCCATTTAGGAAAGGAAGAGGTTGCAATGTTCCTACTGGATGTTGATGTTCAACTTCACTTGTTGGCAAACCAAACATCTAGCCATAAACTATGTAATATCTTTCTTCATCCCTAACCACCAATAGTTGTCTTTCAAAGTACGGTACATTTTGGTACTGCCAAGATGCATAGCATATGGTAAATTGTGTGCTTCCTCCATTATCTCTCTTTTCAAAACATCTACATTAGGTACACATAATCTGCCCCCATATTATAAAGTACCATCCTCTAAAATCATAAAGTCTGCCTTGTTGCGCTGCAGGACTTGCTTTTTGATCTTCATAATTTATTCATCCTGACTTTTTGCCTCCCTAAATCTATTAATCAACACTAGTTGAATCCTTAAAATAGCAAGCAATGCTCCTTTCTCACCCTGAGCTAACTCCACATTCAAGTAACAATGGATTCTCATAGAATGAATGTAAGGTAAGTTACCTGAGGACTTCCTGCTAAGTGCATATGCTACCACATTAGCTTTCCCTAGGTGATGTTCAATGGTGAAATCATAATCCTTTAGAAGTTTAATTCATCTTCTTTGCCTTAAGTTCAATTCTTTCTGAGTTAGTATGTACTTCAAGCACTTATGATTTGTGAAAATCTGACACTTCTCATATATAAATAATGTCTCCAAATCTTCAAAGCAAAAACAACTGCTGCTAGCTCTAAGTCATGTGTAGGATAATTTAACTCGTGTGGCCTCAAATTTTGAGAAGCATAGGCTACCACCTTACCCTGTTGCATCAGTACACATCCCAAGCCATTTTTAGATGCATCACTATACACAATATATTCTAGTCCCATCATTGGTAGTGTCAACACTAGTGCTAAAGTTAAACATGCCTTTAATTTATCAAAATTGTCTTAGCATTCTTCATTCCAGATAAACTTTACATTCTTCCTTACCAGTTTTGTTAAAGGTGAAGCAATGATAGAAAATTTTGCACAAATCTCCTATAATAGCCCACCAACCCCAAAAAACTACACAACTCGTGCACATTGGTAAGTGGTTTCCAACTATGAATTTCTTCAATCTTCTTAGGATCAGCATACACTCCCTCAGTTGAGATGACATGCCCTAGAAACACCACTTTCTCTAACCAAAATTCACACTTGCTAAACTTAGCATACAGTTGTTTATCTCTCAATGTTTATAGTACAATCCTCAAATGCTCTTCCTTTGACCATGAATACACCAAAATATCATCAATAAACACAATAATAAAGGTATCCAAATAAGGCTTGAATACCTTATTCATCAAATCCATGAATACAATAGGAGCATTAGTTAATACGAATGGCATCACTAGGAATTCATAACGCCCATATCGAGTTCTAAATGTTGTTTTAGGCACATCTGTTGCCTTAATCTTTAGCTGGTGATACCCATACCTCAAGTCAATCTTTAAGAATACTCTAGCTCCTTGTAGTTGATTAAACAAGTCATCAATATGTGGCAATGGATACATATTATGCACAATTACCTTATTCAACTGTCTGTAATCAATACATAATCTCATGGTACCATCCTTCTTCTTCACAAATAGAACTAGTGCTCCCCAAGGTGATACACTAGGTCTAATGTAGCCTTTATCAAGTAATTCCTTTAATTACACCTTTAATTCTTTTAATTTTGCTGGAACCATTCTATATAGAGCTTGAGAAATAGGAGTTATCCCTGGCTGCAAATCTATACTTAACTCAATCTCTCTATCAGGTGGCAAATCTAGAAGATCTTCTAGAAATACATCTGTAAACTTATTTACTATAGATATACTATTAATCTTTTGCCCCTCCTTTTTGGTGTCAATAACATATGCCAAGAATGCTTCACACCTTTTTCTCATCATTTTTCTAGCTGTGAGCGCTAAAACCATACTATAATGCTCTGAACCCTTTTCACCTCTAAACATGATTTTACTACCCATAGGAATTTGGAACTCTACTTTCTTCTTATAGCAATCAATTATTGCCTAGTATTTGGTTAAGACATCCATTCCAATAATCACATCAAACATTTATAATGGCAATTGCACTACATCTACTTCTAATTTTTGACCCCCAAATTCTAACTCATAATCCCGATAATCATGTCTACAAACTACTAATTCACCCACTGGCATATCTACAGCCAAACTCTGGTCCATCACACTCTTTTCTTTTAGTATGCATGATGCGAAAGATGATGCAATAAATGAATGAGTTACATGTGGATCAATTAAAGCATAAGCATTCTTACTAAAGATAGTTAACCTACCAAAAATAACATCATGTGATGATGTTGCCTCATGTTATGTCATAGCAAAGACCTTAGGTTGCATTAAAGGTCTCTCTATTTTTACAGGTCGAGTAAGTTGTATCGATGTGGATGCACTACCCTCTCGATTAACATTGGCTCCTAAACCTCTACCTGTACCTTTACCAAATCCAAAAGTCCTACCACCTCTACCAGTTATGCACAGGACTCCTCTTCTAGTACTGGTGCCAAACTGTGCAAAATTAGGACAATCCCTCCTAATGTGTCTGAATCCACCACATTCAAAACACTAAATAGTCCTCTTCCTATAATCTCCTCCCTCATGAACATGGCCATAAATAGTACAGGTTGTGGTCCTTTCGAATGAACTACTTGCACTAAATATAGGTTGTCTCACAGAGCTCTGACTAAACTGAGAAGACTGTGGTCTATTAGTGCCTGACCAAGTCCAAGGCCCTCTACTGCCTCTGAATCCTCCTGTCTCTAGCCTTTATTGAAATGTGCCAGTTCCTTTACTAAATCCTTTTTGCCTCCCTACCCAAACTGGAGCCTTTGATTTGCCCTCTTACTCTATTTCCTCTCTCAACTTCTCTTTCTCTATTACTTTCTTAACCCAGCCTCTAAAATTATGGCCTTTATATAGTGATAATTCATTCTTCAACACAGTTTATAGGCCCTCTTTAAATCTATAACACTTATGAGCTTAAGTTGGAAAAATATCTGAAGCATATTTATATAAGTCTTCAAATTTATCCACATATTCTCGAACTGACATTGCCCCTTATTTCAAAGCAATGAATTCATTATGCCTTTCAACCTTATGTCAGGTATTCCCTACAGAACTTAGTTTTGAATACTTCCCAAGTTAAATGACCTCCATGTAACAATCTAACCCGAGCAAACCAAGCATTTGCCATATCATGTAAAAGGCCATACACATTATCAATTTTATGTGCCTCAGTTAATGCAAGAGTATTAAATGCTTTCTCTGTAGCTCTTAACCATCTATCTACCTCCCAAGAATTAACTAAGCCATGAAATTTGAATGGTCCAAATTTCTTAGCATGTTTAATTATATTACAAGGCCTTCTCCTTTGTTCTTAGGCTGCTAAAGTAGCAACAATAGTCTCTACAAGTATTCTAGGATCAAGCTATAATACAGGTACAACATGGGGTGGGGGAGGTGGAGGTTGTTGAATAATAGGGGTCCTAGCCTCAGACTCCATCTCAGGATTAGCACTACCACTAGACTCTACCTTATCACAACCCCATTGGCCAACTCTCCCTCATTTAGGTAGTCTACCATGATTCCTTCTTGGTGGCATCCTATAAATATAATAAAAATATTTTCAAAATTTAATCAAACTACAGCAAAAGCATAGTTTAAAGGACCATTTAACAAAGCTCTAATATCAAAACTGTCACACTTCGTCTCACATAGCCTAAGATGGACATTTAAAATCAATCACCAAATAATTTGCTTAGTTTAAATAAATTTTTTTATTTATTATAATATCCTTATAATTTGCAAAAGGATTCAAAATTTATCTCTTATAAAAGTTTAGTGTTGTACATATATTATATTTAAAGAATAAGAACCTTTAAAGTATTATGTATTTTTTTAATAATGAAGTACTATTTATGAATAGTAAATATACATATTTATGAATAGTAAAATTTTATTTATGAATAATAAAATACATAAAAAATATTTAGAAAACATAAATGTTACATTTTTAAATATGGCTTAATCATGAATGTTCTACAACACTTATACAACAAATTAAAAAAAATAAAAGGAAAGACTACTCTAACGAGGATTTGTTGGCCAACCTTATTCTAGACTTCTATCCACACTCACTCAACCATGTTCACCAACTACCAAGCCCAGCTATCTGAAATCGTTTATAAAAAAGAGTAAAATAAGTACAAAAATACTCAATGAATAGACGTTACAAGCAGAAAACAGTTTAGCTAAATTAAATATAATAAACATCTCAAATTAAAATACTAAAGCTTTTAATAATCAAATTATCATTCACTCAAAATATCCAATTCAATCTTACTTTCAAACACATTCAAAACTCAGCCAATTGAAACATATGCCTTTGCAAAGATCAATATAACTTTTCATTTATATTAACCATCCCTACAACAAGCATCACAAAAGACCATAACATACATGCCATCATAAGCTCACTCTCTAAGCACACTTGAAGGCTAACCCTTCAACTACATTAGCACGGAATGGCCCTTTTTCCTTCACCATCTTACAATCAAGTGTCATGTTGTTTATTACGCAATAACAACCAACACAATCTCAAATGTGCATATATCACCTCAACACAGTCATACATCTCATATAGGGAGGTAATACACAAAATAAATATCTTTTCATCCAAAATTAATCAAAACCATTCTATCACATTTATAGCTCATCATAGTATTAAAAGTCAAACCACTTCTCATCAAAATTCAAAGGAATAAAATTAAGATGATTATAATCTCAATTAAATTATTGTCTATCCAAAATAATCTCAAATCATATTACCAAATCAAGCTTATGGTAATAGCATATTTAACTTGTAAATTGAAACCTTGAAAGCTTGAAATTAAAATATATAATTCAAGTATCAACAAGGCTGAATTGAAACCATTTAAATACCTCATTTTAGGTCCATAAAACAAAATTAAGAAATATCATTTTATTGCTAAAATAAATAAATTTTAAAGGCTTCAACATCCACTCACCAAACAGCCTATAAACACACAAATCCGGTTCACTAAATTTGGTTAGTTTTCACCTGCACTTCCTTTGCCTTTTCCAGCACCTAACACAAGCCATTTCATTAATAAATCATCAATATAACAATATCATATGCTGAGCTAACCATGAAGCCCCCAAACTATATGCAAAATATGCAAATTAACTTAACTCTACAAACTAGCCTTATTAACTCTACAAGGGCTATTTTTAGGCCTATATTATAAAAATTTCTCTGACCTGTAGAAGAAGAATTTTAACCTCAAATTTTAACGAGACTTAGGACTTTGTGTCTAGTATCTTAAATAAAATTTTTACTTTTATTTAACAAACACAAATAGAATTATAAAGGTCACATTACAAGCAGCTCAACTACTAAAACAGATTGAGCAATAAAAAGTACAGGTATGTTAGACCACTATTCCATCATAATCAGCTCTAAATCAAAACTAAAAAATTTTAGAGAACTATTTTAAGTTTTCTTAAAATTAAACCAAGCTTAATTTTGAGTTTTCTAGCTCAATATATACAAAAAGTATCTAGACTAGGTTTAACTTATAAACTTTGTAAACCTGATTCACATAATCAAAATCACTACTTTCAGAGCTGATTTTGAAAATATCTGGGACTTATAGAAAAGGAATTTTGACCTAAAATTTTAATCACTCTTAGATATATATGTCTAGAATATTCCATAAAAATTTCACACCAATTGGACAACTATAAAGCAAGATATAGGCATATGAACACATATAGGTCAATTTACACAACAAATTGAATACTAAAATGTTTCCTCTAATTTCACTATTATAGAGATTGAATCAGATAGAGCTCAAAGAGAACAAATTTTCAGATCATCAAATAAAACTTAATTTAGAGTTCTATAGGTGAAGATATAATCAAATTACAAAGATTGATAAACCAGAATTATCAAATCTGAATTCTACAACTTAATAACCTTAAATTAAATCAACTAAAATACTAAAATTACTTACCAAATCAATCACCAAATTATTTTAAGATGAAGATTACATCCTGAAAATTGATTTAAATCTTCAAATTCCTCTTGTAAATCAAGCCTAAACTTAGAGAATTAAGCAGCCTTTTTTTTTAAGTGTTCTCTCTTTTCTTTCTTTTTTTTTTCTTTCTTTCTTAAACAATTATGGCTTAACAAGATGACCATGAAATTTTGATAAGGCTCCAGCCCCTATTTTAAATAAATTTTACTTTAAAATATCCATTAAGGCCCTTAATAAAATGCTTAAGTTACCTAGAAATCCTCAAGCTTTTAATTGTTTCAATTTAGTCCTTTCCTCTATAACTATATATATATACATACTAACTTATACTTAAATTAAATCAATATATATTATATAAATAAATGCAATGCATAATGAATGCAAATATACTTAGAGTTAAAGTACGGATGTGATAGTTAAGAAGCTTAATAAGTTAGGATTAATTTCTTAATCATAAGAGTAGTTAAATCTTAATTTTGACATACTTAATTAAACTCAAGAGAGTTTTTATGTATTTTAGAACAATTATCCTTAACTGAAATCAAAGTGTTTAATAATTAAGTGTTCATGTTCTTATTAGAATAGTGAAACTAAACCTAAGCTCTATATTTTTATCATTTGATTTTCTCTTAGTTTTCATTTTTTTAAATTTATATTTTGATTTTCTAGCTAAGAACATAAGTAAGGATATTAGTACTCAATATACAATCCTCGTGGGAACGATGTCTTTTATACTACAATTCACGATCCATGCACTTGCGGGTTTTGAACACAAGTAACGATCATCAAACTTCTTCTCTCTTTCTTATATCATTTTAGCCTTTGTTTTGTTGAAGATTCAAGCTTTATTCTAATTCAGAGAACAAGTTCAATGGTTGAATAATCATATTTTTTTTGTGTTTGTTTAGTGGATCTAAGGATTTAAGATAACTGAGTTTTCTTTTTATTGTGATTAATGGTATTAAATCTCTATTTTCACCCACTTCTTTCATGAACAAACAAAACCCACACTTTCCCTCTTCATCTTCTTCTCCCTTTTGATCTGAATGTTGATGTTGGTTTGCTGGTTCTATTTCTTGATCTAATTCCTATGTGGGTTTGGTTTATTGAGGAATTTATGGATTCTTGGATTTTGGGATCTGAGAATAGGACATTGTAGGGTTTGATAAGGAAGAGGATGAATTGGGTTTTTGAGAATCGGTGGGAATTGTTGAGTTAGGTGGCAAGCTTTAAGAATCGGTTCACAAGAATACACTGACCATTTTATGTGTAGTAGAATCTATTTTTTATTTTAAATATTTATTTTTTAGAACTATTATTATATAATTTTTTTATTATTGTTTAGCTTTCATCATCAAAAAGATTAATAAAATGTTACATCTATGAGTAGTCGTTGCAACATTTATATGATTCATTCCTTTTAGGTACTATATTTGTATGATTGGAGAGATAAAAACCTTTATTTGATGAAAAGAAGAGGAGAGAGTAGGATCAGTTGTACTATGCATGTTTGGCATCTTAAGCAAGACATTGCCGTTTGACAGCTAAAGCCTATACTAATAGAAGTTGCCTCATAGTTTGGACTATTCAGACAAATTTCCTTTATTATTTTCCTATGTAATATATAATAGTAAGAGCAAGATGTAGCTGAAAATTTTCACAATAGGCAATAAATTGGTTGACTTCCTTCCCTTTAAATGATTCCGGAAAGCTAGAAATCTTATGCCTGGTTATAAAAGGTTTAATAGAATCCTATAGTAGCATTATGTGTAGTAGACTACTATACATATCATAGTTTTGTAATATATTATATATATTGTTATTGTGATAATACAATTTATATATAAATTTTGGGTGAATTCCAATCAACCAAAACAAAAAAAAAAAATTAAAACAAAAAAATGAATCGGAAGCTAAAAATCAACCAAAATGTACAATTTGAATAAATTGCCAAAAATAAAAATATTCAATCTTAATGCAATAATCGTAAAATTATTTTTAAAATAGTATTGGTAAGGTTATATTTTCCTTTTCATAGAAATATAGAGATTAAAATTTTAATCACATTAACAATAAAGTTTTTCCACACGAGAATTACTATAGCAACAGTTGAAGCATTAAATAATTTAGAGTATAATTAATCCATATCCGGCATATTATAACTTAATATTACTATAAAAAAATTTTATTTATTATGCTATAAAAAATTCAATACAACAACAACAATAATAATAATAATAAACAAAAGGATAAAAATACATGTAGAAATGAGGTATTTTTGTGTATTTACAACTTAAATTTCATGTAAAAATTAGTTTACAATATAATTGAATGACAAACAATAAAATATGAAAAATAAAAATAGGATTGAAGCTACAATGCATTATGTGTAGTAGACTACTATACACATCATAGTTTTCTAATATATTATATATATTGTTACTGTGATAATACAATTTATATATAAATTTTGGGTGAATTCCAATTTCCTATTTGAGTTTTATCATAATATAATTAAGAAGCATATCATTTTGCTAGTAATTAACATATTTTATTAAAACATATTTTTATATATTTAATCTTTGTCTATTAAATTAAAAATATCTTTCTATAAAAAAAGAATTTAATTATTAAAGTCTACAAAATCCACTAAAATACCCTTCTAGTAAAATAAATAAAATTTTAAAAATAATCATTTCTTTTTATATTAGTCCTTTCATTAAAAAAAAAAAAAGGTAAAGTCAAAATGTAGTCGCATGTTAAAAGTAAAATATTTTAAATAAGCTTTCAAATAGAAATAAAACATAAGAATATTTTAATTGGCTCTATCAATAGAAAAAATGAATCTTTTAGTATTTATTATAATAAACACATAAGATTGCATAATAAAATCAAAAATCTCATACACATCCTTCAAAATGTTAAAAAAAAAAAATTAAAACAAAAAAAATGAATCGAAAACCAAAAATCAACCAAAATATACAAAAAATAAATCAAAAACCAAAAAAAAACTAAAAAGATAGAGAAAATGAATTGAAAACCAAAAATAAACCAGAATGATACAAAAAATGAATCGGAAACCAAAAATAACCAAAAACATATTCAAAGAAAATCAAAATAATAACTCTACTTCAACTACTAAATATTTGGATATAAAAAAAAGATTGTATAAATACAACACATATACAAAAAAGAAACTCTTTGATACAGCTACATTGCCAATAATAAAACAAAAAAAAGTATTAGAAACAAAAAAAAAATTGAAACAATACCAAATTAAAAAAAATTATCAAAAACCCAAACAAAACTAAAATGATATCAAGTAGTAAGCAACACATAGAAGCTTTTTCTCCAACTTAACAGATTAACAGCACTACATATGCAACTTATAGTCTACTAGACAATTATTATTGTTATCTAATAAAATTTCTGACAGTTATATTGCCTGTTAATACCTCTAATATATTTAGGAAAAGTTGCTATTCACCATTTTGAAAAGAAGGAAAGAAAAAAGTTTAATATACTTGTATCTTTAATATAATAGATGTGACAAAATTGCTTTCCATTTATGATTATTATGAAAGTTATCAATTTTGTCAAAAATCATGTAATCTGTGATGATATTCAACATAAAGTCATTGATGACTTTTTCAATATATATGTTGATTTTATATATTTTTTGTTTTATTATTTTTATTATTATTACAAATATATACAAAATATTATAAGATAACAAAAACACATGAAATTATCAGTCATAATATTTTTTAATTAATTAATTTTTAAATTAACCAAAAATAAACCAAAATGATACAAAAAAAAAGATTCAAAAATAAAAAATAAATCAAAAGGATACAAAAAAAATGAATCGGAAACCAAAAATAAACCAAAAACAAATTCAAAGAAAATCAAAATAATAACTCTCCTTATACTATGGAATATTTGGACATAAAATAAAGACTGCATAAATACAACAAACATACAAACAAGAAACTTTGTGCAACTGCATCACCATTAATAAAACAAAATTGTATTAGAAACCAAAAAAAAAAAACCAAAATGATACCAAATTAAAAGAAAAAAAGTATCAGAACCTAAAAAAACCAAAATGATACCAAATTATAAGGGCAACATAAAAACGATGGCATCAAAATAATAACTCAAGTTCAACTATGGAATATTTGGACATAAAATAAAGATTGCATTGCTACAACAAACATACAAAAAGAAATTATGTGATAACTACATTGCCCTTCATAAAACCAAAAAGTATCAGAAACTAAAAAAATATACCAAAATGATACCAAATTATAAAATGGTATCAAAAACCAAAAAAATACCAAAACGATGCAACATTATAAACATAGCATAAAGCGACAACATCCTCTTATGATTCAACAACACCAAAAAACTTAAAAGCATATTCATTTATTTAAAATTTCTCTATTACAATAATTATAACTTGCTTAAACCCAAAAAAAAATATTTAGCTTTAAGTTATGGTATATTTTTCGTACGCTTTTCATTTATTTTCAGTTTCCTATACAATAACAAAAGAAGACTTTAAGATATAGACACATCTATGTTTCCTTTTCTATTGAGTACGACTGATAAAATCATTTTTAGCATCCTACAAATACAAAATTACATCAGAAAACAAAGAGCAACAAAAAACCCAATAAAAAGTTTAATTTAATGATACTACTAGATTTTTAACTATTTTATTTATAGGATTATATAATTTTATATTTATTTTGGGTTATTGAAATTTAAAAAATAACATTTAGAAAACAATGGTAAATTTATTAAAAAAAAGAAAATAAAAAAGGGAACAAAAAAATAAAAAAGATTGTATTTCAGCATAAAATGTCAAAAAATTTATGAAATAAAATATCTCTCTCTCTCTCTCTCTCTCTCTCTATATAAATATATATAAGCTAATGCTCCACTAATATAAAAGGATGAGAAAAAATAAGAAAATAAAATTTTGAAACAATATGTAAACAAAAAAAAGAGAGAAATAAAAATAATAATAATAACAAATTAAAAACAAAAAAGAAAGGAAGGAGGGAAGAATAAAAATAATAAATAATAAAGAGAAAATAAAAAAAAAAGCAAGGATGAAAGTGTAAATATGAAAAAAGAAAAAATAAGGAAAAAATAAAAAATAAAATTTTAAAAAAAAAAAGAGAAAAATGAATAAAGGAAAAATAAAGAGAATAAAAATAAAAGGAAAAATAAAATAAAAGGAAGAAAAGTGCATATATGTAAAAAAAAAGTAACAGTCATGTAAATAAAAGTGTTAAAATGGGTAAATAACAAAAAGTCTAGTTATTTTAGTAAATAAAATAAAAAAAAAAGTGTCTATTTGTGTAAAAATTTCTTAGACTTATTGGTTTTATTTAACACTTAAATAAAGCTCATCTCACTAATACACATAATTATCTAAGCTGATCTATTATCCATTAAGCTACATCTCTATTGTCCATCTCATGGCCCATATCCAAAATAGTATTGGTGGCAAATATTAATTTGGTCATTAAATTTAATAACACATATTAAATTAAGTATAAATTAATATTTGATCATCTGATTAATAGTCCTAACCTTTGAATTGAATTTCAGAATATGCTAGATCCTCGCACATCCTCAAATCCAATTCAATTAATTAATTAAATACTTTAATTAATAATTAAATTAATAACAGTCATTATTAGTGCAACTCTTGTGTTTGCGACTTACTAGGTTTAAGTTCAAATGGCAATGAGAAATAATATTAACTCTTAATATTATAGGAACTTTTTCCAAGCTATACGTGAAATCCCCCAGTTAATAACATTTAGTTCCCATAAATTGTGAGTGACCCCTACCATAGATATCATGATTGCTCAATTGGAAATGAACATTATCAATAGATTCACAAGAACCATAGAATATAATTACTATACACTTAATATCTCTTTATTACAAGATCCCAACATTGAATAGAGTTATGATCAAGTTAAACTCTAATTGTTTCAATCATATGATCTCATTTTCAGTTCAATTCTCGATAAAACATGACCCCTACTAGAAACTCTTTCTAGCACTAAAACTCTTTTTAGGTAAGTCAAGTTTGACCTACACATGTACTTATTCATCTAAAACAACTTAGATAGTATAGGATCTTATCTCTGTTCACTCCAGGTAATGAATTCCATCTTAGTTGATCACCCATCCCTACATATAACCGCCTAGAAAGCCACCACATGTCATATACCCATACTTGGCTAGCACAATTATATAAGTGACAACAAACTCTAACCAACCATATGTGGATGACCATGTCACTTAAGGTCAAATGACCATATGCACCATTATATCCATGACAGTGATTGTTGACAAAAGTGAATTTTCATGCAATCACTTACCTTATGTCACAATTCAATCCATCCATCACATGAGTATATATAAGTCTATTCTAATATTTTTTATCAAGTAGCATGAGACTCATTACCTCTTACTATCGATATCACATACCAATTAAGGAAAATAGATAGAGGGGATAGCCTACATATTAATATTGCCTGCTTATTAATTCAACAACTATGAACATTTTATAGCATATGTACTAAATAAATTTGTCACTCATATTATCAACTGTTGATAATAAACTCATTTAACATAATGTTAAATGGTAAAATTTTAAATAAACAAACACTTTATTTAAATAAATATTTTGCTGTCATAGGGATAAAAGTACAATATTATTTATATTACAACAATGGCACTATGACACATTTATACTAACAAAAAAAACATATCACGTGATAAAAAATTTTATTAGGAAAAGGTCTTTGTCACCAAAAAACATGTTAATTGGTGACAAAAGTTTTAGTCTGTCAGTATGAGTTATGACTTATTAACAAACATAGATGTTGTAAGAAATGGTTGAATTTATCATCACAATTTTTAGCATTCAGTGACGAAGAATTATAGTTTGTCATCTTTAATTTTTGCAGAAAAAATTGGCTCACCAATTTTGGAGGGAAATTAGATAATGATGAAAATTGAATATATGGTTACGATTTTATTCAGTTAAAAAATCATAACGTTTAGTGACAATATTAACCTTCGACATTAAAAAATATATTTTAAAGGATGAAATTAAATTGTCATTTCATCATCCGAATGTGATAATCAGTTTAATTCGTAATATTTTTTGCAAAGAGAAATAAAATTTAATATGGATAATACCAATAAAAATTGAAAAATTGTGTGGAACCTTTGTATATAAATGGCAAGCATATCATGCGCTCAATTTCTTTCCCTTTTAGAACACACAATCTTCCTATTTTTATTAATTTCTATTTCAATTTTAAATTGATCTGCTTTACAACAATTTACTTTGGATTTCTTAGGTTTTGAAGAGAACAACAACCATGATGTACTAAGCCAAATGATCAAAATAATTGTTGGCCTCATGATACCACACGACAAGATTTTTCCAAGATTATTCCGGTGACTCGTGCGCTTATTTCATCTCTTTTAGTCATACCAAATGTTTTAGTTGTTGTATATGAGAAGATGGGTATGAATGAAAATTAATTAACAACTAGTGTCTTTTCAAAAAATCTATGAAAAATTAATTATTTTTCAGGATTTCGATTAAAACAGATTTGGACATGGTTGTGTGCGAAAGTACGGATTGTCACACGGTTTGTAATTCGGCCATGTTCATGTGTGCGAAACTGGACAGCATTATACACAGTTAATTACATGGGTGTTTTGCATCCCGTGTCTTTGATAAATTATTATGCAGTCTTTCAAACGGCCATGCTTGTAGTGACATATTTCATAAGTTGGCAAAGTCCAACATCCCAAGAATAAGAACAAGAAATATTGTCTAAGTAGGCATCTCATAGCGACATAGAGGACAATAATGGCTACTCTCTAGCCACTTATCGATGCAATTGCCATGAAAAAGGTGACCACAAGGCATCTCGGAAGCAATATCTTCGATCTCCTCCAAGCAAACCGTACAGATTTCTCTTTTACTAACTCGTCTCTTCTTGTTTTCACGGCCATCGTTTGCATCAGGAGTCTCAATGATCCCACCCTGATCAGCTGCCCCCACTTCCATACGCTTCAATCTCCTGGAATTTGGAGCAGTCGGCACCATACCGCAATTTTCGTTTTCATATTCTAACCTTGACTGCCTCATAACATGATTAGTCACCTCTTGTTCTTGAAACATATACATGCAATGCTTCAGTATTTTGAAGTCGAAGACCAAGAAATTGCCGTTTGTAATCAATGAGCTCACTCTTTCTGTTATCTTCTCCACTAGTTCTTCATGGAAACTTGAGTCTATCTTGACACGAGAAAACATAGCCGAAAGATAAATGGTCGACATGGGATGACTAGTGAACAACTCACTATCCATGGAGAAAGATTTTGTGAGTGTATAGCGAGCATCGTTGAAAAAACCAAGAGATACCCGTGGTCTACCATCGCTATAAGCAACATAAACTTGGTGCTTCACTTTGTAAGATAAGTTGAAATAGAGCTGGTTTGGGCGGTTAACTGATGCCTCCCTGTCCGTGTCTTGGTCTGCTGGCGTGATAGGAGCAATATTAAGATGAAGATGTTTGCGTACGTGCATTGTGTTGATGATGAGAAATTAAATTGAAATCAAAAGAAAAGAGCAAAAAATACACTAACGAAAGGCTCCTGCGAAGTAGAAGAAGAAGATGGAAATTGAAGACTGATGATAACAGGCAAAAGAAGTTTAATGGATTAAAAACAAATGCTGGAAATTAAGCTGCATATATATAATCAAATAATTATGTCGGCTATATATGTATTAGTGTGTGTCCTTAATACAAAAGGATTAGGTAATTTCATAAATGATTTAGGACTAGTCATTTCCTATTTCGAGCAATGATACCTAATTAGGCCTGCACCAATGCAGAACACTAGAAGACAACAATTTTTTTATTCACTAATATGCCCCATGTATTTACGAATACACGAACACAAGAAACAGGAACATGAATATAAGAAAATGACTTCTAATTAAAGTGTTTACTTTAGAACTGAAGTTTTTAAATAGGGAAATAGGGGCCTCAACACCAAATTATTTTCCATTTCCTAATTAATTCTCGTACAAATATCCAATAATCTGTTGGATTTCCTATGCAGAATAGGATCCTGGAGTACCTAAGTATGTAACTAGTTACCTAAACTACACAAACATCCATTTAGTAATTCTCTTTTTGCAAAATCTACGTTATGAACAATTTAATGTGGGATTAAGATTAAAATTTGTAATTTATGTGTATTTAATTTTCATTACAAAATTTAAACAATAATAATTAGTAGCGGCAACCGTTTTAAGACTACTTAATCAAGTTGAAATAATGGTAATTCCTTTAGATGCCTCTGATATCAGAAAATAATGCAGAAGACATACCAACAGAAATTTACACATTTATTCATCTAAATTATAAAATATATGCTTTTAAGATCTACAAAAACTATGTCAAGGCTTCTACTTCTACAGTCATACAAGGGGTTTAAGAATCAGCTCATTACAACATGTGTCACTGTCATGTCCGAGAATTGGCCGTCTTTTTAAAATCAATTTTGTCAACCTTAACTTCGCCATCGATTAGTTCATAAACGTAGACCACAACTCGCAAGCCATCAACATCCATGAGCACAAAGCTTGGGTTTACATCATAAGTGAAACTGCTATAGGCACCAGTGGCAGAGCCAGGATTTATAACAACACCACCCTCGTGCTTGTAGGCTTTGAACTGATGGGTATGACCAGTTACCAGGATGTCAACATCCAATTGTCTCTGTAACATTGCCAGTGAATCCAAATCACCCCAGGGAATGACCTTCAGAGAGGAAAAACATCATACGCAATGAGCACTTAATACAAGTACAAAATATACTAACAGTAAGACCAACCATTACTGATAATTATAACCATCAGTGATAAAACTATTCCTTGAAACATGTTGATCTCAAGCATGAATACTTGAAATGTATATCTGCCGACAATAATTAGGTCAAAAGACACAAATATAGGCCTAAGAAGCACAAGGATTACTGCAGGCATTGATTTGGTGCCCTAAACTTAAACAACAAGAAGGACGAAGAGCTCAATGGGATTGGGGGTAACACTGAAACTCCAACATTCACTACAGGAGCACGGTACACCTTGCAGTGTGGAACACTAAAACAACAGGAAAGCAAGCACATCTTAACTCCTTTTTTGGAGACAGAGCCAGAAAAGTGCAAACTTGGAGGCACTTCGCTCAAATGAGGAATGACATGTAGACAGTGGATATGCATCAGTTCAAACACAAATAAGAAGAGCACAAGCACAAGTTTCTGCTTATTCTTGGAATCTCATTAAAAGATGTGACAACTCTCAGATGCACAACCAAATTGTGATAACATCAAAATGTTTTTTTCCTCTTTTTTTCCCTTTCCTCAAGTGTGAATAGCTGTTTAAAGTGCCCAAAACAAGTGCAAGATTTATGTTTCTTATGACTACCAACTCATATTGAATGCCCATCAGTTCAACCATGTCCTTGCACAGAAGCACAGGTGCCCATATCCCACATTATAATGGTCAGACAAATTAACTTGCCATCATTTTTAGACATAATAGGTGCAAAACCCAAATATAATTTTTTTTTAAAAAAAAAATAAAATAAAATAAAATAGCTTCATTAACTCAGAACATCCACAGATAAGCAATCAGAAATAAAAGGAGGTCCCTTTCCCACAATGCCAACCCAGAAAAACTAACAGCAGCTCTAGCTATGCTATGTGCAGTAGCATTAGCAGTACGCCTTGCAAAACTGATGATAACATTAGGTGACTCCTGTAACAAACACTTACAATCCTGGATAATCAGACCTGCAGAAGATCTCTGGGATTGATTGCTGTTTATATCTTGAACTAGCAGCAAACAGTTACTAATATTGTTAATTCCACAATAGTGTTACTAATTTTCACAGAAATATACATCATGAAACACAATAGTAAATTAGATCAATGTACATGTCAATATATGACATTTCTAACCAAAATACAGCAGCCTTAAACATAAAACTGCAAAGTACCATATTAAGGCATATTTCTTCAAATTTAAGCGACAAGAAAAGTGAACAAAGGGGCACAGAAAAATGCTAATTGAACCTGGTGACCATGGCATATTCCAAGCTTAAATTGGCCAATGGTGAGCATTTTAGTTTCTGGATAACGTGAATCTTCATCATATTCACCACGAGTAATATGCAAATCAGGACAAAGACTCTTCAGATAATCATGCACTTCCTGCCCATGAAGAGAATATGCCGTGCAATTAATGATATTAAAGGGAAAGTAGGGCTACCAAGAAAAATATTCAAGATTTCAACATCTCTAGCTCATTATATGATGATAAACCCACACAACTATACACACAATTTTCTACTCAAATCCCAAACCCAATTATTTTGCCTTACAATTACATTATAATTCCTTTCCTAGTTCCAACATTTGCAATCCATCAAAAGAACCCAGTTAGTTGCACAAAAGAAAAAGCACAATAGAAACTACAAAAAAAAAAAAAAAAAATCATTGCTTTTATAGATAAAGCATGTGCAACAACTATAATTTTTGAAGAAGGTAGGCAGTCTGTCCACATGATATACGTTGGGTTAAATCCTTTTGTACAGTATCAAATTGGTAAATTTTCATGCACCATATGAGAAAATATAACTGATAGGAATGTGATGAAATTATACAGACAATTGGTTTTGCAAAGAGCAATGATAGCAGGTATGCAAGAGTGCAAACAGCAACTTTTATCCACATTGGTAATTTCACAAGATAGCAAGGAGCCGTCATAATTTTCAGTGTCAGCTCTAGAAACTAAGTGCACAAATGAGATGTTTTTGAAGTATGGTGAACTAAATTGATAAAATTATAACCAGAGGACTTTATTCGAAGAATAACTGAAGTTAAAGACTCCCCACCTGCGTATTTATCCTACAGCTGGTCCATCCATACATTTCAACATTCTAAGATTAAAATGGATGCCCCCATAAACAACATTGACTCATCTCAGTATCATCAGTATAAACAAACATATTCACAAATAAAAAAAAAAAAGGTTCCCTAAACAAGGACCAGTTTAGTAACTTTAATAATTCAAGCAGAACCTAGGCACCCTGCCTTACCACTATTTCACCCCATCTAAACACTGTTCAGGTTTAAACAGGAAGAGGAAAAAGCAAAATCAAATTAACAATCTTGAGATAAAAATATGGTAAAACATGGTAAAATAAATACAAATTAGAAGAATAAGAGATAAAAATTATTACTTTGATGCAGAGATTTCCAGTGCAAATAATGTGTTGAATCTTGCCAGGAACAAGCATGGACTTGAATTTTGAAGGCAGATCAGCTGCCCTGTGAGGTATGTGAAAGTCTCCTATTGCTAAAACCAGTACCATTATTCTCTTCAAAATTGGATTAAAACGCTGTCATTATCATCATCACAACCTGCATCTACTTCAAAAATTAAACAAAACCCAATTCAATCTGTATCAATTAGATTAAAGCCCAAAATTGCCCATTTCAAAATTAACTCAATGAAGTTCTTGCTTGATTACATATGTATAAGCCTTAAATAATTACAGAAAAAAGAGAAACTGAAGCTATTATTTACCTAATTGAATGATTTGATTGAGAATAACGCCATCAAACAGCAGCAACGAACCAAGCGAAGAAACCGGACTTCTCGTCTGGTTGAAGGGTAAAACTGAAACCGGTCATTGTTTTGGAATCTCTTGACTCTATGCACCCGGTCCACGCTGTTTCGTCTTCGGCTGAATCTCATTTTTTTCTAAAATAAAGAGTTATAAATTAATTTACTAAAAATATAATAATTTTGGTTTAAAAAAAATTAATATATATATATATATAATAATATGGTAACTTTCACATAAAGTAAAATAAAAAGCAATGATAATATTTAGGAAATATTGTAAATTTGGTATATGAACTTTTCAATTTTTTTCAATGTATTTAACTTTTTTTTTTAATCAAGTGGTTTAATTTTAAAAAATCATATCAAATAAGTATATCCGGTCATTTTGATGCTGATTGTGTGCATAATTAGATGAAGTGGACCCCGCTTTTATCCCATTCATATGTCATGTCATTTGCCACATATGATATGTTAAGTGAAAGACATAAATAACCTCACATTAGGTTATGATGAGACAAAGTTAACCTCAAGAATATCTAAACACAAAATTAACTTAGCAATTGAGCTTAAGTGTTTGGTTCTTTGTTAGCTAAGTGAAGAGGAAATCTTCTTTTCAACAAGAGAAAAGATTATGAGAAAAAAAAAATAGAGGTTCAAAATCAAGTTGTCAGCTAACTGAAAGATTGATAAGCAACAAAATCAAGTTCTTCGATGTTTGTTTCGATAATGGCATATAGCTAAAGCATAAATTGGAAGTTCTTTGTTAGAAGGTACATATTGCTACTCCTTATATTGAAAAAATCTTAGAAAAGAGACAAATCTTTGTTGAAATATTAAAAGTGCACCCTCTTTTACTTTGTCTCTTGATCCCACCAAAGATTTAACTTTGTTATATTTTTACATCACATTACCTTGGAATGGTAAAGGAAGAACTTTGTTAAAGTGTTCTTCTTTTTTGTTACAGAATCTTTTTTTTTTAACTTTTAAACTTTATTTTGTCAGAATGGAACAGCACATTGTTGACATTTTCTATGGTGGGTCTTTTTTATATGAATAGAATGATGTTAATATGGTTTATATGGAAGGCTATAAGCATGAAATGGCAATAGATGTGAGCACTTTTGTCTTTAATGGCCTAGTAAGTACAATAAAAGTGTTACTAGGTAATAAAAAAATTTATGAAGGTGCATTTTAGGAAACCTAAAAAACCCATGTGCATTGGTTTGATGCTACTGTATGAGGGGACCTTTGATTATTTTACAGAATTGCTTAAAAAATACAAAAAAAAATGAGTTATATATTGAGCATGAGGTTAGGGAAAAATTGTTAGATATTAGGGATGAAAATGGGGTGGTTGAGGGAGTAACTATAGTAGTAAATGATCAAGAGAAAGTTGTAAATTGCAAAGCTAGTCAATAATCCCTAGCAAAAGAAATAAATGCAATTTTAGGGAGTTTTAATAATGTTTAAGTGGAAGAGGCCATATTATAAGATATATTGGGCAGCATTATAGATGATATGCTAAAAGGGGAGCAACCCATGAATGCAAATGAAAATACAGAAGCAACACAGGTGCAAAAGGGTGAATATACACCTGATTTGGGTGAGCAAGATGATTTACATGATGATAATGAAAATGAAAAAGAGTTAGGTGAGCAAGATGATGAAGCAGTGTTAGTTAACTGTGAATGGCTTTCTGATAATAATGATAAAGAGTTGTAAGCTACAATAAGGGCTTTGAAACAGTTTTCCAAAAACAGAAACAAAAGTGAAAATGTTTAAAAAGATAGGCAGTCAAATGAAGCTAACAGATTTAGTGTAGGGGTTGAAGAAGCATGCCAAGCATATGAAGGTAGAGAGGTCCCAAATAGGTTTACAAAGTTTAATGTTAAAGTATCAAAAGCTAAGGACTTTAATTCTGAGGAAGAATGGAGTTGCACTAGCACTGATGGTTCTTATGATGACCATGCAGTGAGGAGCAAAAGCAGGTGGCCTGCATTTGACACAAAGGCTGAGAAGATTACATTTGCATTATCTAAGACATTTAAAAGTCCAAAAGAGTTCAAAGAAGCTCTGATAAGACATTCCATTCAAAGTTAGCAAGAGATTTATTTTGCAAGGAACACAGAGACACAAATAAGGGTAAATTGTGTTAGAAGATCATGTCCTTGGCACATATATACTACTAGAGACAATGTAAGTAATGTATATCAAATCAAGACTTTTGTAGATGAGCATAGTTGCCTAGTTACAAACAAGAACAAAAGACTGACAACAAAGTGGCTTTCTTTGAACTATTTATAGAAATTCAAGTGCATTTCTACCATGACCTTGAATGATATCAAGGATCATGTGAAGGATGATCTAAAGCTAAATATGATTGTCACACAGATAAAAAGAGCAAAGCTAATGACTATTGCAACACTTAAAGGTGATCTTAAGGAAGAATATGTAAGGCTTTGGGATTATTTGGCAGAAATTAAAAGAAGTTATCTAGGATGCACCACAGATATGAAGGTCTCTAAACCTACACCTACTAAATTACTTGTATTTGAAAGATTGTATATTTCCTTTAATTGTCTCAAAAAAAGGTTACTAGGTGGGTGCAGAAAGGTGCTTGGTCTCGATGGGTGTTTTCTTAAAGGGTAGGTTAAAGGAGAAATTTTGGCAGCTGTTGGTAAGGACGAGAACAACTAGATATCAAAGTGGCTTTCTTTGAACTATTTATAGAAATTCAAGTGCATTTCTTATTGGGATTCGTGATACAAACGCAGCGGAAAAATTAAAATTTTATCACGTTCCCAAGCCTGGATCCATATAATTCGACTACTTAATTAAATCTAGGGTTTTAAAATCTTACCAAAATGTAGAAGAGGCAAGATTCTCTGGAAGGATGAGAGGAGGTTCACACCGGTGACACCTTACCTCGAGCTTTTTTTTTGGCTTGGTTATTCGGATCAAGACGTCTCCAAAAGGATGCGTCCTCTATAGGTATCCACACGAACAGCCCTTCATAAAATGAATTTAAGTGTGTGTGCTAGCAACCTCCTTGACTGTCTCACAAATCAAGAACAAAAGGAAAAACTCTGTCTTTGTTTTCTAAGAGGAAAGAAGACGAATTTGGAGGCAGGAAAAACAAGTGTGTGAAACCCTAGAGAATATAACATATTTATAGACTCCAAATTAGGGTTTCACTTACCAATGACCTTTTGGTAATTTTCCATTTATTATATTCTGATTTTGTTTAAAAAAAATCAAAAATAATATCTTATTTATTTTTTTATTTAAAATAACATTTATCTTAAATAAATAAACAAATAAATAAATAAATAAAACACTTTAATTATTTATTTCCACAGAGTTTATTTTGGGCTTATTAAACCCATATCCATTTTGGGTTTGTTCTAAGTGTGTGACCCTGTAGGTTCACATAACATTGGCAGTGGGCCTAAATCTCTATTTAGGCCTACAAGTCATAAGTGGCCTCTAGCAAGACATTATGACTACACAAGTCATGTGAAGTCAATAATCCGACATAACCTAATTACAATGAATTTTATTGTCCCTTTATCATATGATATCTTAATTGAACATAAGGCATAGAATGTCATCCTTATATAGTTCAATATTATGACTTGATTCCAAGTAGACTGAAAATGATAACTCTTTATCAATTCATTTCAGCATGGCCATGCATTTTCCTTCAGTCTATCTCATCAAGGGGCCTTTAGATATCTTTCTCATATTAATAAGGGATAAATTCCTTCTAAATCACTCACATTCCTCACATAACTAATTTTATATCCAACAACATCCTTTTAATCGTCCTATTAAAGACAATGTTAGAATGTGTCAAAACATAAAATAGCTATGTAGAAATCCATGATGATTTCAAGGTCAAAGGATCGAAATAAAACTACTGTGATAAGAAATACTTATGACAATAATCTATGTAGCATTCTCATAGTGGGTCAATCCAGTACATGATCTCTCATCATGTACCTATGAGTTGACTTAATATCTCATATTTATGATTAGTAAAACATAACCATCAATCAACATCATACTAGCCTTAATACTTTAATATTCATATAATGAATAAATGGCTAGGGATAATTAGAATAGAACTCTTATTTTAATCTAAGGGTTTTACTATCAAGTCACATACTTGATGGCCTTAGTAAGAATTAACCATTCATGTAATTATCATAAAATCAAATGATAATATAATACCTCTTTATTAACAAAATAAGAAAGTCAATACATAATCACAAATGATTGACCTAGTGCATATCACTAACATTTCTACCATGACCTTGAATGATATCAAGGATCATGTGAATGATGATCTAAAGCTAAATATGATTGTCACACAGATAAAAAGAGCAAAGCTAATGACTATTGCAACACTTAAAGGTGATCTTAAGGAAGAATATGTAAGGCTTTTGGATTATTCGGCAGAAATTAAAAGAAGTAATCTAGGACGCACCACAAATACGAAGGTCTCTAAACCTACACCTATTGAATTACTTATATTTGAAAGATTGTATATTTCCTTTGATTGTCTCGAAAAAAAGTTGCTAGGTGGGTACAGAAAGGTGCTTGGTCTCGATGGGTGTTTTCTTAAAAGGCAGGTTAAAGGATAAATTTTGGCAGCTGTTGGTAAGGACAAAAACAACCATATATCAAAGTGGCTTTCTTTGAACTATTTATAGAAATTCAAGTGCATTTCTACCATGACCTTGAATGATATCAAGGATCGTGTGAAGGATGATCTAAAGTTAAATATGATTGTCACACGAATAAAAAGAGCAAAGCTAATGACTATTGCAACACTTAAAGGTGATCTTAAGGAAGAATATGTAAGGCTTTCGGATTATTTGGCAAAAATTAAAAGAAGTAATCTAGGACGCACCACAGATATGAAGGTCTCTAAACCTACACCTACTGAATTACTTGTATTTGAAAGATTGTATATTTCCTTTAATTGTCTCAAAAAAAAGGTTACTAGGTGGGTGCAAAAAGGTGCTTGGTCTCGATGGGTGTTTTCTTAAAGGGTAGGTTAAAGGAGAAATTTTGGCAGCTGTTGGTAAGGACGAGAACAACCAAATATCAAAGTGGCTTTCTTTGAACTATTTGTAGAAATTCAAATGCATTTCTACCATGACCTTGAATGATATCAAGGATCATGTGAATGATGATCTAAAGCTAAATATGATTGTCACACAGATAAAAGAGCAAAGCTAATGACTATTGCAACACTTAAAGGTGATCTTAAGGAAGAATATGTAAGGCTTTTGGATTATTTGGCAGAAATTAAAAGAAGTAATCTAGGACGCACCACAAATATGAAGGTCTCTAAACCTACACCTACTGAATTACTTGTATTTGAAAGATAGTATATTTCCTTTGATTGTCTCAAAAAAAGGTTACTAGGTGGGTGCAGAAAGGTGCTTGGTCTCGATGGGTGTTTTCTTAAAAGGCAGGTTAAAGGATAAATTTTGGTAGCTGTTGGTAAGGACAAAAACAACCAGATGTTCCCAGTGGCATGGACAATAGTAAACACTAAAAATAAAGCTAGTTGGAGGTGGTTTATAAGTTTATTAAAGACTAACTTAAATTTGGAGGTTGGAGATGGTTAGACAATTGCAACAAAAGGTATTTTTTCTTATTCTATCTTTCATCATTTAATTTAGCTTTAGTGCTTTGATTTCTCATGTGTTCTGTTAATTGTTCTTGCTTTTAATAAGCTTTACTAAGCTAATATGTTGTGCTTAATATGATTTCATGCAAATATGCACAAAAAATTAGTATAGAAGTTTCACCTGCACTATAAATTAATTAACACTACAATAATATGCTAATGCTATATTTGTTCCATGGTGCTCTTTATAGTGCATGATGGATAATCATTCTCAAATAATATTCAAAACAGATATAAAGGCATTAAACAAAGGCCATATTAAGCAATATGGATTCCTTATTAAAGCTATCCATTAAGATTTTATTTATGCATTTTTGTGATAGAGCAGTTGCTTGTTATGCTTTAATTCTTTATTATGCTAACTGTCATAGAGAAATTTAACATCCAATGCTAAATATTATAGGGTTTGCTAGATGCGATAAGCATTGTGTTGCCCAATACTGAGAACAGATGTTGTGCCAGACACTGGTACGCAAAATGGAGAAAAAAGCACAAGAACAAAGATTTGCACAAATAGTTTTGGATATATGTAAAATCCAATAACATGCCAGATTTTGGAGTTGCCATAAAAGAAATGAAGAAACTCAATCCTAAAGGGTTTGATGATATGTTAACAATTCACCCAAGACACTAGTGCATATTATACTTCAATACCGAGGAAAAATACGACATTATTAATAAAAATTCAATTGAGGCCTTCAAAGGAAAGATAGTGGAATTCATGACTAAAAGCATCTATACAATGTTAAAGGGAATTTAAAAAAATGGTCATGAATAGACTGAGAAAAAATCAAGGGATGTGTGATAGATGGTTATGTGACTTTGGTTCTAGGATTAGAAAAAAAAATTATAATAATTGTGTAGAAAGCACCAAATGTCACATGTTATGGAATAGAGATAATGGGTTTGAGGTAGAGCATAAAAAGGATACTTATGCTGTGGATTTTAAGAAAAGGAAATTTCCTTTTAGAGGCTGGGAGCTTACTGGCATTCCTTGCCATCACATTATATGTGTGATTCAATATATTGAGCAAAATCCAGAAGAATATGTTGACGGTTCAGTAAAAAGACATATAAGAAGGCTTATGCTCATATAATTGAGGGTTTAAATAATAAGAAATTTTAAGGAAAAGTGGAGTCTGATCCACTATAGCCTCCTCCTAACAGGAGGATGCTAGGCAGGCCTGCTAAAAACCAAAGGAAAGAATAAAGGGAAATCAATAGTGGGCATAAGATGTCATAGAAAGGAAGAAAATTGACTTGTCAAGTATAATACCAAACAGGTCATAACAAAAAAACACGTAAGTCTTTGAGACAAAGTTAACAATTAGAGAAGTACCTTAGGCTTTAACTAGACACACAGAGGTTGCAACTGAGCAATTTTATCCTCTTGAGGCTTTAACTAGACACATAGAGGCTACAATTGTAACATCCTAGCTCTAAGTTAAAAAAAGTTGATAAATGAACTAATAAATAACTTAATTTATAGAACTAAATAACTAATTAGAGTTAATTGAATATATAATAAGGGTTGAGGGATTTTAAGCTTAAAATTCATTAAACTTTACTAAAAGCTATATATGGCAACATTTGATTGAAAAAAATAAATAAATAAAATAAATATATAAAGAACATCCTAAAGATGAGTTTATGTGGAAACCATCTAATTAGTTAAAAAAAAGAGAAGATAAGAGAAGTAAGGAGAAGCATCTAGATTATGTGAGGAATAAAAAAAAAAGAGGAAGAAGAAAAAGGAGGAGGAGGACTACTCTTTGAAAGAAAAAAAAACAATTGGGAGAATGAGTAGAGAGGAGAAAGGGAGATGTTTTCAATCTCTACTAAATTCTATCACCAACCCTTAGAATTATCATGATTTTTGGAGTGGGTTTGTTGAATTGTTGATGGTTGAGCTATATAAGGGTTTGTACAATCCATCCTCAAACCAATAAGTCCAAGCAAATCTAACCTCAAAAACATTTGGTCAAGCTAGCATGTTTTGAAGAGAGTTGATACATCACCTAAGGATTTTAATTTAAAGACTAATCAAGTGATTTGAGGCTTAATAGAGAGGTTAGGAGTTGTTTCTAAGGGGAGAGTTAAGTTAAGATCAAAATAAACCTCCATAGAAGCATCTTGGGAGCTAGGAGGTTTAAGAAGGTCTATTCAATTTTTTTTTGTCATCAAATTTTATAAGCAATATCTTGAAACCTTTATTTACATTTTTTAATAAGTGCTATAAATTTTGAAGTCATTTTGAGCATTTTAAAGATGGAAACTTTGTTAGGACTATAAATTGAAAATTCATGACTATTTTCTTGAATTTCCTAGCTTTTGTATTTTGCTTATATCTTGAGCTAGAGACTTTGAATCTAATGTGATTTAATTCTATAGAAACTTTAAAGAGTTCTCTAAAATGTTTTAGTTTTGAAGTTTAGCTTATTCTATCTTTAAATGGGTCTAATTTGAGAAAATTTAATTACTCAGTCTGTTAAGAATAGTTGAGTTGGTTGGGTTCATCCATTAGTATATCTCTTTGTAGTTATCTAATTGGGTTGAAATCTTTTAAGAATGTACTAGACACATAGAGCTAATAGTTTGTATAATTTGTGCTTCAAATTCTATTACTACAATTCCTAAAAAAATTTCAAAGTTGCCCGTGAAATATGCCATAATAGAGTAAGGGATATAAAGCTAAAAATTCAGTTTTGCATTAGCATGAGAAAAAGTTTATCATATAGGTTGAGTAGAATTTCTAAAAAAGCCCTAGAGCGGGGGTGAATAGGGCTATTAAATAAAAATTAGAATTAAAAATAATTCTTTGCAAGAATTGAGAATGTTGAGAATGAAGAATGAATAACACAATGATTTAAAGAGTTCAAATTCAACAACAATCCTAAGTCTCCATCTAACTCATCCCCAAGTTAGGATTTTCAATCACCTATAATTTTATTCATAAGATTGAGATTACACAAAATTTTTATGGCTTACTCTTACAACCTTACAACATGAGTTTTCAAGGCTCACTCAAAAAATCAAATCCCAAGTGTTTCAATGGACAACACTTAAACCAATTTCTTTAGAAATAAATCTCACTTCCCTACTGATCTATCTCAAGATTTAATATGAAGATAAATTCTATTTCTAATACACAACCAACTCTCATAAGAGTTATAAACAAAGAGTGACTATTTGAGAATTTGAGAGCTTTAATGAATGTTAAGATAAAGAATGATAATAAACAAAAAATGTCTTAACTTCCATTTAGCTCTAGAGGTGTTTATATATATAAACACTCAAAAATATAGCTATTGGAGGTGAAAATAATGTGTCCAACATTTATAATTTTGAATTATTAAAAGTAATGTTGTCAAACTGTTGTGCACAAGTTAAAACCATGATTAGCTATTGGAGACATTTGAATTTTCCTAAACTTTCTTCATAAAATTTTTAGATATCACCTCAATTGGACTGCTGTAGCTCAAGATATTTCTGAAATACTAAGAGTTGTGTAATCTAAAATGGCAAACTGTTGTCAAACAGTTGTGCATAAGTTGAAACTGTGATTTTCTATTGGATGCATTCGAATTTTTCTATACTTTCTTTATAAAAGTTGTAGATATTTGATTTCTATTTTCATATCATTTTGAATTATCTTAATTGGACTTTTGTAACTTAAGATATTTTTAAAATACTAAGAGTTGTGCAATCTAAAATGGCAGCTACATATACTGACTTCGACTCAATATTTTCATACCCAAATGAACTCGGATTTTGACAAGTAAGCTCAATTCAGAAAGCTCAAGATGTCTAATTCAAATGTGAAGAAGATAAATTTCTTATTATAAAGCTCTAAGGATGTCAAAAGCCTTTTTGAATATCAGAGGTTGAATTAGCTGAAGATATTAATACTTCATTTTAACTTCCAATAGAGTCCTAACTTATACACACTTAAACAAACAAATTAAATGTTAAAAAATTAAGTTTGTTAAGATTAAAATTAATATTTATTATTGCTAAGGTCAACAATCTCCCCCTTTTTGATTTTGACAAACTTATTTTGAGTTTGATAAAAAAAAAATAAGACAAAGTAAAGTATGTGATAATAATGATACCAAATGAAATAAAATATATTTCTTTATTTCTCCCCCTAAAAATATGGACATAATAAGAAATATAAATTTATAGATTATTCCCCTAAACGAAAAAAAATAAAAACAACATAAAATATAGTTAAAGGGATAAAAACATGGCATTCTTATGAAAAATGTATTAAAAACATAAAATATGATAACATGATCATTTAAATAAATGTTAGGCAATGTGAGGAAATAATTTCAAACATATGCATATAGTGCCACTAAAATGCACCAAAAAAATAGTACATATGACAATAATGTTAATACTAGACGAGCTTAACTATCACATTATCATGTAGAACTTAGCTAGCTAATCAATCATATAGCACTTAGCATATAAAAAAAATAAACACAAATTATCCATAACATATTTTCCTATCTTTGTATAAGGGCAAAAGGAAAAGAGAGAGATATAAGGGAAAATGAACCTAAAGAGACCAAAATTCCTATAAGAACAAAGCAAAGATACACTAAATCTTTATAAAAATATTCATGCCTTATCAAAGATCAAAAAAATTCCTAAGAAGAAATTATACATGAATTATGCATGTATAAACATAATAATAAAATAGTATACACATGTATAGTAATAAATAACAAACTCAAATATATTTCTCCCCCTTTGTCAAAAACAAAAAGAAAAGAGAGAAACATAAAGGGAAATGAAAATAGAGATATACAAAATCTTTATAAAATTTATATCATACATAAATAAAGTAAGAAAAACAAGGCCTTTTGTTACCTATGATGTACGACAAAATTAGCCATACTTAAAATGTTAATATGCATGCAAAAATTCAAACAAATTTTCTCCCTCCTATATCAAAAAAAAATTAATATGTCGCTAATGTAAACATATTTTTTAAGGGAGTTTTAAAATTAAAAAAAATACACATGTTAAAAAAAATTAATTAGGTACACATGCAAACTCAAATTATTTCTCCTCCTTTGACAAAATGCAAAAGGAAAATTATATATATATATATATATATATATATATATATATATATATATATATATATATATATATATATATATATATATAAACTGACAACCATAAAAAAAAATTTAAGATCAAAATCAAAACATTTATCAATTAAAGTAATCAATAAGCACAACATGATTTCACATGAAAAAAATTCAACCATCAATTAAACATAAAATCAAGATAAATTAAAACCATCAATCATGCCAAGTTCATGCTTAATGAAACTCAATCTTTCTTCATTAAAAGGTTTTGTGAAGATATCTACAAGTTGATTATTTGTATCAATAAATTTAAGTAAGATATCACAAAATTTGAACATGATCACCCAAGAAATGATGTCTAATGTTTATATGCTTAGTTCTAGAATGTTGAATGAGATTTTTGCTAAGGTTGATAGCACTTGTATTGTCACATTTGATTGGAATGTGATCAAGTTTTACACTATAGTCTAACAACTATTGTTTTTGCCATAAAACTTTTGAACAACAAAGACTTGCTGCAATATATTCAGCTTCAGCAATGGATAAGGCAACTGAAACTTATTTCTGGAAGTGCTTTTTCTATCTAGTAAACTACCAACAAAGTCTTTATTAAAATAACTAATCAAGTCAAAGGATAAACTCCTAGGACACCAAATTCCTAATAGCATTATACCATAAAGATATTTGAAAAATCTTTTTATAGCATTCAAATAAGACTCTCTAGGACTTGATTGAAATCTAGCACACAAGCAAGTAGCAAACATAATATCGGGTCTACTAGCAGTTAAATAAAGAAGGGATCCGATCATACCTCTAAATCGCTTTTCATTAACTAGTTTGTCATCCTCATCTTTGTTAAGTTTGATTGTAGTTCTCATTGGAGTTTTACTTATCTTAGCTCCATCCATGCTAAACTTTTTGAGAATGTCTCTTGCATACTTGTTTTGATTGATGAAAATCCTACGTTTGCATTGCTTGATTTGTAGTCCAAGAAAGAATTTCAGTTCACCCATCACACTCATCTCAAATTCTCCTTGCATTAAATTAGAGAATTCCTCACACAAGCAATGGTTAGTACCATCAAATATGATGTCATCAACATATATTTGAATAATTAATAAATCATGCTTAGATTTCTTTATAAAAAGAGTTGTATCAACTTTCCTTTAGAGAAACTTTTCTCTAATAAGAAGTTGCTTAATCTTTCATACCAAGCTCAAAGAGCCTATTTCAATTCATATAATGCTTTAGAAAATTTAAAAAATGTGATTTGGAAAATCAAAGCTTTCAAAACCTAGAGGTTGTTCAACATACACCTCTTCTTCAATAAAACCATTAAAAAATGAACTTTTAACATCCATTTGATAAATTTTGAAATCCATGAATGATGTAAATGCAAGTAGCATTCTAATAGCTTCTAACCTCACAATGGAGGCATAGGTTTCATTATAATTAATGTTTTCCTCTTGATTATAACCTTTAGTTACTAGTCTAGCTTTATGCCTAGTTATGACACCTTATTCATTCATCTAATTTCTAAACGCCCATTTGGTACCTATAAAAGGATGATGTTTCAGTCTAGGAACCAAAGTCCAAACCTTGTTTCTCTCAAATTGATTTAACTTTTCTTGCATAGCAAAGACTAAAAATTCATCACACAAAGCATCATCAATATTTTTAGGTTCAATTTAAGAAATGAAGGCTAAATTAACAATAGACTTTGATTAAGATCTAGTAGTTACCCCTTTTGTAGTGTCACCTATAATAAGGTCTTAAGTATGAGCTTTCTTGAATTGCCAATCCTTTGGAAGTTCATCCTTTGAGGTAGGTTAAGACATTTCCTCATTGTCCTCCTTACTTGGACCTTTAAGTTCCAAAGGTTTACAAGTATTTTCTTATTAAGTTTCCACAATCTGATCGTTACCTATAAGATCATTAACACTACAAATATCCTTTCTAGGGTTAAGTGAGTTTGATTTATCAAATATAATATGCATTGACTCTTCAACTACTAGAGTTCTTTTGTTAAAAAATCTATATGCTTTACTAGAAATAGAATAGCCTAGGAAAATTCCTTCATCAGCCTTGGAATCAAATTTTCCAAGATTATCCTAGGTGTTTAATATAAAGCACTTACATCCAAATACTCTTATAAATGAGATTTTGGGTTCTCTATTGTTCCATAGCTAATAAGAAGTTTCATTCAAAATTGGTCTTTTGAAAACTCTATTTGAAATATAGCAAGATGTGTTAACGACTTCCGCCCAAAAGTATAAAGGCTAATTATACTCATGAAGTATTGTTCTAACCATTTCCACAAGAGTTCTATTTTTCCTTTTAATTACCCCATTTTATTGAGGAGTTCTAGGAGAAGAGAATGTATGTGAAATACCATTTTCATCACAAAAGGTTTTGAAAAATTCATTTTCAAACTCGATTCCATGATCACTTCTAATAAAAGAAATACAAAAACCTTTTTCTTTTTAAAATGTTTTTATAAAATTTTTAAAAGCTTTAAATGCATCATTCTTATGAGCAAGGAAACATACCCAAGTAAATCTAGAGTAATTATCAACCAATAAATTTGCATAGTGTATACCACCAAGACTAGCAACTTTAGTTGGTCCAAACAAATCCATTTGTATAAGTTCAAGTGGCTTAGAAGTGGACACTAAATTTTTTAGATTAAATGAGGACTTGGATTGTTTTCCTTTTTGGCAACCATCACAAGTTTTATTCTTAGTGAATTCAAGTATAGGTAAACCAATCACAAGTTCATGTTTATAAAGATCATTCAATAACTCAAAATTTGCATGTTCTAACCTTTTATACCATGTCTATATGTCATGGGAAATTGATATCAAGCATTTAATATCTTTTTTATCAATCTTATTCAAATCAATAACATAAACATTATCAACTGTTTCACTACTAAAAATTACTTTGTCTTCATCAAGACTACTAATAAAGCAATTTTTAGGATAGAAAGTGACCTTATTTCCCATATCATATAATTGACTTATACTAAGCAAGTTATGTTTAAGACCATCAACAAGCAACATATAATGTATAGTTAAGGACTAAGGATTATCAATTTCTCTGATGTCAATAATCTTTCCTTTTGCATTGTCCCTGAAAGTAATGTGCCCTCCATCTTTAGCATCAAGCTTATTGAATTGCTCCTTATCTCCCATCATATGCCTTGAGTATCCATTATCAAGATACCATTTGCTTTTTTATCTTATGGACTTCAAGCACATCTACATAAGACAATTTAAGTATTCTTTTGAACCTAAACCTTTCTTGGTCTAAGTTGGTTAGTTTCAAGATAGTCTATAGAAAGTAAGTTTATTTACAGTCTTCTATAAAAGCACACATTATTGTTATGTCCCTTGATCATGCAATATGAGCATTCAACATTTGTAAACTTATTTCTCCTAGAAGGATGTGCATTCCTAATAAATAAAGCATGCCTTTGTTGATATTGTGGTGTGTGTCTCCTAAAGTTCTTTTAAGTCATAGTATGAGACATGCATTAGTAATGACAATGTGTATTTTGATAAGTTTGTGAAATATATCTAGGTGCATTATGTTGTGTAGCATGCTTATAAGTATTGTGTCTAGTGTATATGTAAGCATGTTTAGGTTATGTCTTCCTAGCATGATGCTTACCTCTTTGTGTCATATAAGATTGAGTCTTATAAGACTTTCCTTGAGTGTTTGACACATGAGATCTTTTAGCCTTGAAAGCTTGAGTCTCATTTTATTTTAAGGTAGAAGGAGCATAATTATTTAAGGCTTTAACAAAATTAATATATGATGATTATAAGGAAGCTATTCCATTGATATGTCCAATTCCATGTATATCTCCATTGAATTTTTGAGAGTCAAGAATATTATTCAAAGATTCTTTTTCCTTCATAAGTTTCTCAATGGAATTTTTCAAATTTAAGACTTCCTTAGAAAGCTTTTGATTTTCATCATTTGCTTGATTAAGTTGATCTTCCAAGGAATTTTAAGTTTTCAAATCATTAGAAAATTTATCATTTGATTTAATAAGATTAGAAAATTCATTTTTCAATTTTTTGAATTCTTTGGTTAGGCTAGATAACTCATGCTTATAATTTTTCTTCTAAGATAACAAGTTTTTGCATTTAAGTAAGAGTTTCCTTACCATAAAGCTTTCAATATCAATATCATCATATTCATCATTATCATCACAATAATCATCATCATAGGAAGAATTAGATATAGATGGTACCTCTTTTTCACTTTCAAGAGCCATGAAACAAAGGTTGGCTACTTCTTATTGTTCCTTTTCCGTTTTTTATTCGAAGGAGTCATCCCAAGTTGCCTTATAAGCCTCATTTTCTCTTTTGTTCCTTTGCTCTTGTTTTTGAGTTTGGAGCACTCATTTTGGATGTGATTTAGTTTCTTGCATTCATAGCAAGTAACATTTTTAGTTTTCTTTTTACCTTCTCCTTTATACTTCTTATTGAAGTCTCTTATTCTTAATGAATGTTTCTTTTTCAAGAACTTCTTAAAGTTCTAGTGAGCATGGCAATTTCATCATCTTCATCACTAGAACCTTTAATATTTTCTTTTTCATTATCATTTTATGAAGCTTTCAAGGAAATGCTCTTCTTCTTCTTTTCATTTTCTTCTTGTTTTTCACCTTTTTGCATAATTATTAGCTCATGTGTTAAGAGCTTTCCGATAAGCATATCAGTAGAGAGATTTAAGAGGTCTTAAGCTTCCTCAATTGAAGTAACCTAAGATTCTCGATCCTTCTTAGGTAGGATTCTTAAAATCTTGTTGTTTACTTCTTCTTTAAAGAAATGCTTTCCAAGTTTCTTAAGGGTTATGATAAGAGCATTGAGTCAATTTGTCATCTCCGTGATTAACTCATAAGGCTTAATCTTAAAAAGTTTGTATTCATACATATGAAGATGAACCTTTTTATTTCTAACTTGCATGTTTTCTTGATAATGATTTTCCAAGGTCACCCATGTTTCCTTAGCCAACATGCAATGTTGAAGCTTGCCTCCTTCTTCCCTTATCATAGAAGAGACTAGAGTGGTCATCGCCTTTTTATTTATATGATTTTCTTCCTTTTGCTCATTGTTCCATTGACTCTTTGCTAGAGTAGTTACCACACCATCAATGGTAGTGGTAGGTTTTAGGACAATATCCCATAGTTTGATGGCATCACAATTAAGGTATAGCTCCATTTTGAACTTCCAATGAGGATAGTCACTACCATCAAAGAATGGTCTAAGTGAAGAAATATTTTATAATTCACTCTTCATGATCTTGTATTCTAGCAATGAAGTCTTAGAATTCAAGCTATGATACCAATTGAAAAAGCCTTAGAGGGGGGTGAATAGGGCTATTAAATAAAAATTAAAAATAAAAATAATTTTTTACAATAATTGAAAGAATTTTAAGAAGGAAGAATGAAGAACACAATGATTTAAGGAGTTCGAATTCAACAACAATCTTACGTTTCCACCTAACTTATCCCTAAGTTAGGATTTTAAATCACCAACAATCTTATTCATAAGATTGAGATTGCACAAGAGTTTTATGGCTCACTCTTACAACCTTACAACATGAGTTTTCAAGGCTCACTCAAAAAACCAAATCCCAAGTATTTCAATGGACAACACTTAAACCAATTTCTTTAAAAATAAATCTCACTTCCCTATTAATTTATCCCAAGATTTAAGATGAATAGAAATTCTATTTCTAACACACAACCAACTCTCATAAGATTTATAAACAAAGAGTGAATATTTGATAATTTGAGAGCTTTAATAAATATTAAGATAGAGAATGATAATAAGCAAAAAATGCCTTAACTTCTATTTAGCTCTATAGGTGTTTATATAGAAAAACACTCAAAAATATAGCTATTGGAGGTGCAAACAATATGTCCAATGTCTATATTTTGAATCCAATGTTTAAAATTTTGAATTATTGAAAGTAATGTTGTCAAATTGTTATACAAGGGTTGAAACCATGATTGGTTATTGGAGGACATTCGAATTTGCCTACACTTTCTTCATAAAAGTTGTAGATATTTGACTTATCTTTCCATATCAATTTGAATCACCTAAATTGGACTTTTTTAGATTAAGATACTACTGAAATACTAAAAGCTATGCAATCTAAAATGGCAGACTATTGTTAAACAGCTGTGCACGAGTTGAAACCATGATTTTCTATTACAGAAATTTGAATTTGCCTATACTTTCTTAACAAAAGTTATAGATATTTTACTTATCATTCCAAATCATTTTTAATCATCTCAATTAGACTTCTATAGCTCAAGATATTTTGGAAATACTAAGTGTTATGCAATTTAAAATGGCAAATGCATATGTTAACTTCGACTCAATATTTGCATACTCAAATGAACTCAAATTTTAACAAGCTCAATTCAGAAAGCTAAATATGTCTATTTCAAATGTGAAGAAGATAAATTTCTAATTATAAAGCTCTAAGGATGTTAAAAGCTTTTTTGAATCTCAGAGGTCGAATCAGCCCAAGATATTCATACTTCATTTTAACTTCCAATAGAGTCCTAACTTATACACACTTAAACAAAAAAATTAAATGCTCAAAATTAAGTTTGTTAAGATCAAAATTAAGATTGATTATTGCTAAGGTTAATAATTTCATTTGTGAGCTTAAAATCTTTTTTTTTTTTTTTGCTTCTTAAATGTCTTTATAAGAGCCATTCCAGCTATAGTAGTGGAAAATAAACCGAGTCCATCTGGTCAGTATCTTGTGTCGATAATTTCATGTGTGTGGATAATGGTATAACATTGCAGTTTTAAATCTACTATATATATATAGTAAACTTGGGAACATATAATGTTATTTTCATTTTGATGCTATTATATGAGAAGTGAGTTTAATTGATGTTTGGATAAATAATATGCACTCAGTGATGTTGCCTATGAAATTACACCTTGAATGTCGAGTGCTTAAAAGAAAATATACTATCACCCTTTAAAGGAATTATCTTTGCACATGCATATGATGAGTATTCGCACTTTCGGCTATGAGGTGAGACATTCAACACCCAGAGTTGCAATGGATTTATAGGACACAACCATAAGTGTATACAAGTTGATGTTTCACTGTTTTACTTGGTTTTGATTTAAGCTCTCAATAAGAATGAGTTTTGCGATGAAAATGCTCAAAAGAGAAATAATTTTTATTCAAACTCTCTTTTACAAAGCGATTCCAATTGTACATGTAAAGATCTAAATTTTTATAAATTAAATTATGAGATTTGCAGTGTTAATAATTATTTTTATTTTTTATATTATTTTATTAAACTGTGATATTTAATTATTGTAAAAATTAAATGAATTTCCCATGTTATTATTATTATTATTATTATTATTATTATTATTTTATTTTTTCCCTACTTTTCTTCCTCCCCTTTTTTTTTCTTTTTCTTTCCTTTTCTTTCTTTTCTTTTCTTTTCTTTTCCATCCTTTTTCTTTTTTCTTCCCATTTTCTTCCTCTTCTCAAATAGCCACCACCAGCAGCACACTAGATCACCTTTTACACACTGTCACTCCGCCAGACATCACACCAATAGTAGCAACAATCGCTGGTCATCTCCTTCCTCGCATGCCAACGACCGGTGCCGGAAGGAAGAGGAGGCCGACGCAATTTTCAACGAGTTATCCAGCCAAGTTAGGGCTTAAATCGAAGCTCTCAACTCAGGCTTCAATAATCCTTAATCAATTTTGATAAATTTAACCGATAACAACTCCAATTTTACAAAATTTAATTTTGGGCATTTTTGCTAAATTATGAAATTGAATGTCAATTTGATTTTGTTTGATGTTAGTTCTTCAGGACAGATTATTATGGTTGTTGTAAGGTTTCCAAAAATTATTTTTGTGAATTTTTATGAATTTTTTGAATTCCCAGGATCTCGGGTTACTGTTCAGGACATAGTTCCCAAGCCTACAAAATTTTATATTTTTAATAAATTCTACTAGTTATTTTAAGCAAGTTTGTTAAGGTAGTTTATCAAAATTATGTACCAAATTTTTATTATAAATTTCTGAATGTTTATGTCGAAAATGAATTTTTGAGAAAATTAGTAATAGTTAGTAAATTTTATGTTTTAATTGAAATTATGGTGAATTATTATGTTTTGGATAATTTTTGAGTAATAAATAATATTAAAATAATTTTTTATGAATTAATTTCTATTTTTAGCTACTTATTAGTAATTATCATAATAATATCCAAATAAAATTATATTTATGACTTTTAAGATTTAAATGAGTTTTCCATTGCTTAATTATATGATTGAACAACTTAAATATTATTGATAATTAAATACTATTTAATTTTAAAAATTAGAAAAAGGGCCTTTGTAATATAATTTAATTTTTAATATGGATTTTGTTATTTATTTTGTAAATAAATGTCTTTTATGCTTTTATTGCGTAAATAAATTACTTTTGATATTTAAATGGAATTTTATTATTATAAATTGTGATTTGTGAAATTGATTCTCGGTTGGGCATAAAGTGTAGTCCAGGGGCCCAACACGAGATTTGGAGTTATTGCTGGTATTTGAAGTTTTTTTTTTTTTTGCAAGATTGGCTCTACTTTTATAGAGAGATATCCGTTTTACAAAGGAGACTTTGCCGAATTTTTGATACATTTCTCGTAAAACATAATATCGGGTCGAGTTTAGTAGAGTCATATTTTAATCAAATATTCCCTTAGAAATCTAGAATTTATAGGAATCCCATTTTTAATTTCCTTTTATTTATTTATTTTCTTTAGTCATGCCTCCATTCGAGTCGATAGGTCCGAGTCGAGCGTGACTATACAGAGGAGCGCATTTAACCTGTAAGTTAATAACTAAATTGTGTGTAGGATATTTTATATTAAACATAAATTTATTGATTTTGATAAATGGGGAAAATTATTAAAAGAATTATATTATTATAAGAATATACTTGGATTAAATTATCCTATTATTTGTTATGGTTATATAAGCATGTTTATATTAAATTTTCATATGATTAGTTTATTTTTATTTTTATTTTATTTTATTGTAATCTTCCTTATTTTATTTACTTTTATTTATTTTAAATGAACTACGGTAGAATGGGCTACCTTATGAGTTTTATCATGACCGTGTGCACATCGGTAGGATTGAGAGTAAGTGTTAGAAGTTATATGGCTCGGTGATGCTTTACTCTCAAACATGATTTATATATTACTAGAGTCGGTGACTCGATGATGCTTTGCTCTCAGGAACCACCAATAAATATTGGTTTAAGTGATTTGACTGTGGTTAGTAGCTTAGTGGATGTTTTGCTCTTGAAAACTGGTAATCTTTGGATTATAAGAGAACTAAAAGGCTATTAGGATTGTGGACTAGGGTTCTACCTAGTTTTCTTATAAAAATGATTTAAGAAAGTTTATTATATTTTTATAGTATTTTATGATTTTAAATACTTTATCTCGGTAAAGAGGATTTCAATAAATCAAATGTTTTAAATTATAAATTTTATATTTTCATAAAATATATTTTTAAAGGAGATTTTCATACTATATACATTTCTTTATTAAGTTACTCAGTGAGGTTTGACACCCCTTAATTATTTTTTTTAAGATCCTGCGAGTCTTCTATTAGTTCACTTCCTTTACATAGAGTTTCTTCTTCTCCGACTATTTTATATAGGTTTATATGACATGTATTAATATGTATTTGAATTCTAGAACACCGCAGTAGTAGTAATGGTTAACTGTTATGTTATATTTTATAGATTATTAATTGTATTAAAGATTTGTATTAAGAGTGATTATTATATTTCAACAAAGATTGTTTTGATATTATGTTATTTATTTTATTTATTTTTATTTAAACATTTAATTTTATTATTGCCTATAATTTATTGTAAATTTTCCTTGAGGCTTAGTATAAGTTTCGGTTACTTTATGTATTCCCAGTACCTAGTGTCGATCACATGCCCTCTGGGTCCGGGTCGTGATAAGGTGGTATCAAAGCTTTGGCTCATTCTATATGTGTCTTCAACTTAAATATTTATTTTTTGTGAGCTACTACAGTAGTATGTTGATAATTTTCACTCGTTGTCTTCCTTACTTCTTGCATTCTGCATTTATGTAGTATTTTTATCTTGTCTTGAATTAATTTGTGTCTTTTTTCAGAATGAGGTAAACATGAATTGCTCTTGCTGCAGAAGCAACATTTAAGGGGAATGATGGTGAATAGTTAATTCAAGATGAGATTCTTCCTCCTACTCCTCTACGTAGAGGTAAAGGTAGAGGCAGAGGTAGAGCTAGAGCAGTAGCAACTCAAAGGCAGGCACAGCAGCAAGCACGGCCTGAAATTCCAATAGAGGATCCTGCAGCCTTTGCAGTGGGTATGGCAGGAATTAATCAAGACTTGGCAACCCTTAACCAAGCAATACCCCTTTTACAGCAAATGCTTCAGTAGAGGAATCAAGGGATGACAGATGTCGATGCTACCTTACTATACTTTAAATTCGATCGAGTTTCTTTCGATGGTACAGGGGATGCTCTGGACTTTATAAATACTATTAAAGCCAAAACTGGAATAGGATACATGGACTACCAGCAGATCGTGATAGTAAAGTTATTCGTATCAGCTACAGCTCAAGACTGGTTAATGCAGTCCATCCAGTCGTACATGATTGCAATGACCTAGTTGGATTTTAAAGAGAGATTTATGAGATTTTTCTACCTAGCATTAATGAAGGAGAACTATAGGTGGTAGTTGCTGAATATTGCCAAGAGAGATCGGTCAATTAGGGACTACACTCTAGAGTTCTTCAAACTGTCACATCATATTGCAGATGTGATCCAGGATGAGATGAGAGCAATAGAGCTCTATGTTAATGGGTTAGGCCCAACTTATATTGGCATCTAAACGGGGGGTCATAGCCTTGAGAGTGTAGTTGAGGAGGCCAGACAGCTTAAGCAAAGATATATCTGACATGGCACTATACTGGATCCTTATGAGAGTGGTAGTGGCATATCAGTTGAGGGGGTCAGCAGCCTATTTTTCACATAAGCAGCACAAGTACTCAAGCAAGGGGTACTTTTCAGTAGAGTAAACAATTTAGAGCACATCAGACTAGCAGGCACAGTTATGCTCAAAGCCATAAAAGTAGCAAGGACTGCTAGGTTGGGTGTAAGTGCCAGTAGTACCAGTAGTGGGCAAAGCTCCGAACATGGTAGTTCAAGATCTGGGGCTAGTGCTTGTGCCACTTATGGGCAAGTACATCAGGGTCCGTGTCACTTAGTGCCAGGATCTTATTTTCGATGTGGATAGTTTGGGCATTTTTCTAGGGATTTTCCTAATTATGGGTTCTAGCCATCATATGCTTAGGGATCTTTATCATCAATTGCTCAGCCATTTTAGTAGTATCAAATACCTATATATCCTCAGCAGCGACCGACTCAGTATGCGAATCAGCAAGGCAAAGGTTTTGGAGGCAGAGCTAGAGGTAGAGGATATACACAATCGTCCACTTCATAGTAGGCAGGTCGTGGTTAGGCCAGAGTCTTCACCTTGACTCCTCAAGATGCTTTGGCATCCAATGCAGTTGTGGTAGGTATTCTCCTAATGTGCTACTTTGAGGCTAGATTCTTATTTGATCTAGGTGCTTCACACTCTTTTGTATCTCCTGTGTTTACTTCTAGAATAGCATGTCAACCTTCTAAGTTATTAATTCCCTTATCTGTAGTGACTCCACTTAGTGATGAGTTAGAAATAGAAGTGTTCTTTCCATCTTGTCCAATGTTAGTGGAAGTAGAGAGTTGCTAGCATATTTAGTTTTACTTAATGTGATTGATTTCTATGTGATTCTAGGGATGGATTGGTTGGCATAGTATTATGCCAAGGTAAACTGTCGAGAGAAGGAAGTAATTTTCAGAATTCCATCTAATGAGGAATTTATATTCAGAGGTAATAAAAGTTTAATGCCTCATAATATTATTTATGCAATCATAGCTAGGAAGATGGAAGATGCTTAGTAGAGGTTGTCAAGGTTACTTAGCTATGGTTAGGGATATATACAAGCATATAAGGGGGCAATTGAAAAGGTGCCAGGGGTGTGCAAAGTTTTCATATATTTTTCCTGAAGAATTGTCAGGCTTGCCACCAGAAAGGGAGATAGAATTCTGCATCGATGTAGTACTTGATACAAATCCTATCTCTATGCCACCATATAAAATAGTGCATATAGAGTTAAAAGAGATGAGAGAGCAGTTGCAAGAATTGCTTGATAAAGGTTTTATTCAGCCTAGTACATCTCCTTGGGGTGCTCCTGTGTTATTTATGAAGAAAAAGGATGATGGTCTTTAACTCTGTGTCGACTATAGGCAGTTGAATAAGGTTACCATCAAGAATAAATATCCACTCCCAAGGATTAATGACTTTTTCGATTAACTTCAAGGAGCTCAGTGTTTCTCCAAGATTGACTTAAGGTTTAGGTATCATCAATTAAGGATTAGAGGTGGAGATGTACCCAAGATTGCATTTCGGACAAAGTATGGCCATTATGAATTTTTGTTGATGTCCTTTGGGTTGACTAATGCCCCAGCAACCTTTATGGACTTAATGAATAGGGTGTTTAGGCCATTCTTAGACCGATTTATGATTGTGTTTATTGATGATATTCTGGTATACTCCAAGATTAAAGTAAAACATGCAATGCATTTGAGATTAGTGCTTCAAACTCTGAGAGAGCACCAGATGTATGCCAAGTTTTCAAAGTGTGAATTTTGGTTGGATCAAGTGGTATTCTTAGGCCATGTGGTATCCAAAGATGGCATACAAATGGATTCCAAGAAAATATAAGCTATTACAGCGTGGCCAAGACCCACATCAGTCATGGAAATAAGGAGTTTTCTAGGTTTAACTGGCTATTATAGGAGATTTGTGAAGGATTTTGCCAAGATTACTGTACCTTTGACAAGACTAACCCAAAATAATGCTAAGTTTGTATGGACAGACAAATGTGGGGAGCACTTTTAGTTACTTAAGGACTTGTTAACTTTGACTCCAGTGTTGACTTGCCTTCTGGAAATGAAGGGTATATAATGTATTATAATACTTCTCGAGTAGGATTGGGTTGTGTGTTAATGCAAAATGGAACAGTGGTTGCTTATGCTTCAAGGAAATTAAAGAAGAATAAGCACAATTATCCTACTCATGACTTGGAAATGGCAGTAGTGGTGTTTACACTAAAGATTTAGAGGCATTACATGTATGGTGTGACTTGTGAAATATACACCAACCATAAGAGCCTGAAGTATATATTCCAATAGAGAATTCTGAATCTAAGGCAAAGAAGATGGATGGAACTTCTAAAAGACTATGATTATTTTATTCTATACCATCCAAGTAAATCAAATATAGTTGTAGATGCTTTAAGTCGAAAGTCTACAGGCAGCCTTGCACACATCAATACTGAGAGAAGACCAATTGTTAAGGAGATTCATGAGTTGATTGACCAAGGGTTAGGTTGAAGGTGACTAAGAAATGCATCCCTTCTCAGTTTAAGGTACAATCAATATACTTAGATCGAGTTAAGACAACACAGAGAAGGGACCCACAGTTGCAAAAGATCATGTTTGAAGTGCAACAAGGTAGGTCCATTAGATTTTTGATTGATAATGAAGGTGTGTTGTGTTTAGGTACTCAATTGTGTGTGCCGAATGTGGATGAGCTGAGAAAAGAAATCATAGAAGAGACACATTTTTTTGCTTACAATGTTCATCCAGGTTCTACCAAAATGTATCATGACTTGAAAGATACATAATGGTGGAATGGAATGAAAAAGGATATTATAAAATTTGTATCAAAATGTCTCATTTTTCAGCAGGAAAAGCTAAAGCACCAGAGGCTTGCAGGATTATTACAGCCATTGCCTATTCCAGAGTGGAAATGGGTATGATTACTATGGATTTTGTGACTGGATTGCCTTGTACTACTGGTGGTTATGATGCTATTTAGGTGATAGTTGACAGGCTGACTAAGTCAACACACTTTCTACTAATTAAGAAGATATACTCTACTAAAAGATTAGCAAGGTTGTATGTCAATAGAGTTATTTGCCTTCACGAGGTACCAATGAGCATAGTGTCTAACAGAGGATCTACTTTTACCTCAATCTTCTAGCAAAAATTGCATAAGGCAGTAGGTACCAGACTTGATTTTGGCATAGCATTTCATCCTCAAATATACAATCAGTCAATAAGGACCATTCAGACCCTAGAGGATATGTTGAGGAAGTGTGAGATAGACTTTGGTGGTCAATGGAACATACATTTTCCATTGATTGAATTTGCATATAACAATAGTTATCATGCAAGTATTGAGATGGTTCCATATGAAGCACTGTATGGTAGAAAGTGTATATCACCATTATATTGAGAAGTTGGAGAGAGACAATTAACAGGTTTAGAATTGGTGCAGATTACTTCTGAGAAGATTCCTATTATTCAACAACGTTTGAGTAATGCTTTCAGTAGATAGAAGAGTTATGCATATCCTAAGAGGAAGGATGTGTCCTTTTCCATTGGAGACATGGTGTTTCTGAAGGTGTCTCCAATGCAAAGGATTATGAGGTTTAGTAAGAAGGGTAAATTAGCCCCGAGATACATTAGACCTTTTGAGATATATTCAAGAGTTGGAGAAGTGGCTTATAGATTGGTGTTGCCACCTGAATTATCTTAAATTCACCCTGTGTTCCATGTATCTATGCTGAGGAAGTATGTTCTTGATCACGTTCTTCAGCCTCAGACAGTGGAGTTCAGTGAAGATCTATCATATGAGGAATATCCTATGGCGATTGTGGATCACCAAGTTCGTTAGCTTTGCACTAAGGAGATCCCGATGGTGAAGGTGTTGTTGAGCAACCACACAGTAGAGGACCGCACATAGGAGATGGAGGCAGTGATACAAGTGGCCTATCCCTATCTCTTTCATTAAAAATATATATATTGCATCTTTTCTTTATCAAAAAATTCGAGGATGAATTTTTTTTAAAGGGAGAAGACTGTAATGATCTAAATTTTTATAAATTAAATTGGGAAATTAAATTATGAGATTTACAGTGTTAATAATTATTTTTATTTTTTTATATTATTTCATTAAACTGTGATATTTAATTATTGTAAAAATTAAATGAGTTTCCCGTGTTATTATTATTATTTTATTTTATTTTTTCCTACTTTTCTTCCTCCTTTTTTTTCTCTTTCTTTCCTTTCTTTTCTTTTCTTTTCTTTTCTTTTCCTTCCTTTTTCTTTTCTCTTCTTATTTTCTTCCTCTTACTGGATAGCAGCCACCACTGCATGCCACCCCACCACCAACAACACATCAAACTGCCTTATGCACGTTGTCGCTGCACCAGACGTCACGCCAACAATAAAAATAGTTGTCGATCATCTCCTTCCTCACGTGTGAACAATATATGCCACAAGGGAGAAGAGGCCGACGTAATATCCGGCCAAGTTAGGGCTTGAATTGAAGCTCTCGACTCGAGCTTTGATAATCCTCGATAAATTTCGAGAAATTTAACCGATAACAACTCTAATTTTACAAAATTTAATTTTGGATATTTTTGTTAGATTGTGAAATTGAATGTCAATTTGATTTTATTTAATGTTAGTTCTTTAGGACAGATTATTGTGGGTGTTGTAAGGTTTCTGAAAATTATTTTTATGAATTTTTCATTTCCTTGGGTTCTCGGATTACTACTTACGACACAGTTCCAGAGCCCGAAAAATTTTTATATTTTTAATAAATTCTACTAGTTATTTTAAGCAAGTTTTTTAAGGGAGTTTTTTAAAATTATGTACCAAATTTTTATTATAAATTTCCAAATGTTTATGTCAAAAATGAATTTTTGGGAAAATTAGTATAAATTAGTAAATTTTATGTTTTAATTGAAATTATGGTGAATTATTATGTTTTGGATAATTTTTGAGTAATAAATAATATTAAAATATTTTTTTATGAATTAATTTCTATTTTTAGCTAATTATTAGTAATTATCATAATAATATCCGAATAAAATTTTATTTATGACTTTTAAGATTTAAATGAATTTTTGTTTGCTTAATTATATGATTGAATAATTTAAATAATTATCGGTAATTAAATGCTATTTAATTTTGAAAATTAGAATAAGGGCCTTTATAATATAATTTGATTTTTAATATGGATTTTATTATTTATTTTATAAATAAATGTCTTTTATGCTTTTATTGTGTAAATAAATTAATTTTGGTATTTAAATGGAATTTTATTGTTATAAATTGTGATTTGTGAAATTGATTATTGGTTGAGCATAAAGTGTAGTTCGGGGGCCCAATCTGAGATTTGAAGTTATTGTTGGTATTTGAAGTGTTTTCTTGTGTAAAATTGGCTCTACTTTTGTAGGGAGATATCCATTTTACAGAGGAGACTCTGTCAAATTTTCGATAAATTTCTCGTAAAACATGACATCGGGTCAAGTTTAGTAGAATCGTATTTTAATCAAGTCTTTCCTTAAAAATCTAAAATTTATAGGAATTCTGTTTTTAATTTCCTTATATTTATTTATTTTCTTTAACCGCTCCTCCAATCGAGTCAACAGGTCAAGGTCGAGCGCAATTGCGCAAAAAAGTGCATTCAACCTGTAAGTTAATAACTGAACTATGTGTAGGATATTTTATATTAAATATAAATTATTGATTTTGATAAATGGGAGAAATTATTAAAAGAATTATATTATTATAAGAATATACTTGGATTAAATTCTCCCATTATTTGTTATGGTTATATAAGCATGTTTATATTAAATTTTTATATGATTAGTTTATTTTTATTTTTATTTTTATTTTATTGTATTGTAATCTTCCTTATTTTATTTACTTTTATTTATTTTAAATGACCTACGATAAAATGGGCTATCTGATGAGTTTTATTAGGACCGTGTGCACACCGGTAGGATTGAGAGTAAGTGTTAGAAGTTATATAGTTGGGTGATGTTTTGCTCTCAAACGTGATATATATATTACCGGGGCCGGTAACTCGATGATGTTTTGCTCTCGGGAACCGCCAATAAATATTGGTTTAAGTGATTTGATTATGGCTGGTAGCTCGTTAGATGTTTTGCTCTCGGGAACTAGTAGTCTTTGGATTATAAGAGAGCTAAAAGGCTTTTAGGATTGTGAACTAAGATTCTACCTAGTTTTCTTATAAAAATGATTTAAGAAAGTTTATTATATTTTTATAGTATTTTATGATTTCAAATACTTTTTCTCGATAAAGAGGGTTTTAATAAATCAAATGTTTTAAATTATAAATTATAAATTTTATATTTTCATAAAATATATTTTTAAAGGAGATTTTTACACTATATACATTTTTTTATTAACTTTCATAAAATATATTTTTAAAGGAGATTTTTACACTATATACATTTTTTTATTAACTTTCTCAGTGAGATCTGACTCCCCTCAATTATTTTTTTCAGGATCCCAGAAGTCTTCTGTTAGTTCGATTACTTTATGCCAAGTTTATTCTTGTTCAGCTATTTTATGTAGGTTTATATGACATGTATTAATATATATTTAAATTCTAGAACACCGCAGTAGTAGTAATAGTTAACTGTTATGTTATATTTTATGAATTATTAACTATATTAAAGATCTGTATTAAGAATGATTATTATATTTCAACAAAGATTGTTTTGATATTATGTTATTTGTGTTATTTATTTTTATTTAAACATTTAATTTTATTATTGCCTATATTTTATTGTAAATTTTCTTTAAGACTTACTATGGTTTTCGGTTACTTTATTTATTCTCATTATCTAGTGCCAATCACGTGCTCTCTAGGTTCAAGTCGTGACAGCGTATTTCCTAGTAAAATTGAGAACATATAATGTTACTTTGATTTTGATGTTATTATATGAGAAATGAGTTTAAAAGATATTTAGAATAATAATATACACTCAGTGATGTTGCCTATAAAACCACACCTTTAATGTCGAGTGCAAAAATAGAAAATATACTACTTTCGAGTATTGTCTCTGCGCATGCGAATGATGAGGATTTCCACTTTGAGCTACGAGGTGAGACATTTAGCACCCGTAGTTGCTAGGGATTTATAGGATACAACTATAAGTGCATATAAGTTGATGTTTGACTACGTTATCCTTGGTTTTGAATTAAGTTATAGATAAGATTGAGTTTTGTGATGAAGATATTTTAAAAAGCTGGTTGATGATTTTATTGGAATTTCAATATGTTCATGACATGATAAAAGAATGAGTTTGTGAACTGATTTGCTGTAAAGTCTGTTTGATGAACTCATAATTGTTTTTTATGTATTTATTATGATTCAAGTTATTTGAAGTGATTTAAGTTTGTTTTTTATAAAACTATTTAATTCTTAATATATGATATAATAACCCATTGTATGTTCCACGTTGTTTTACCTTTATCTTCTCACTGAGCGGTCATACTCATTCCTCTATTTTATCATTTTTTTTTCATACTCTTTTTATGGATTGATAGATCCTTATACAACGTTGTTCTCGAGTGCACCTTAGTTATCAACTTTAGTGGAGGTTTAGCCAACATACTTTGGTTGTTTTGGATAATTTTGCTTAGAGAAGCCTTAAAAGCTATTGTATAGTTAAATAAATAGTTACTCTTCACTGTATCTGGTACACAGTAAGCTTTATAATGATACCTAGTAGTATTTTGTGTATAGTGAACTTGGTTGATCCAAAAGTTTTAGTTTATAGACATTCTCATCCTTGTGATAGAGGATGAGGTGGGACAACAACTAATCAATTCTGTCGTCCTGACTATGCTGCAAGTCAATCATGTCCTCTTGAACCTCCAAGTAGTCCTTACCCTCAACCTGACCATGCAAGTAGTCAATCATATCCTACTAAGCCTGAAAGTAGTCATATTGATCAAGTGCATATATCGAAAGTCATTGAAGCCAATATTTGATCAAATAAGCATCCTAAAAGTCCCTAATCCTCAAAAACTATCTGTCATTAACTTTTTTATGCTTTTACGTTATGTAATATCATATTTAGATGATTTTCACTAATAATTAACCGTGCAGGTGGTTGGTGGTAAAAGAAAGGTGTCATTTGCTGATACAAGTGATTGTTCCTCAATAGCTCCTTTAGTGAAAACAGCTCCTGAACTAATAAGAGATAATTACTTTAACATCCATTATACCCGAAAACAGCTTACCTACTCTGAAGCAACATCCGGCAGTGCTAGGAAACAGTGGAAGCCAATACAGGGTGGTCATGGATTGTACACTGATCTGGATACTAGCACAATGATATTAAATGTAAATTTATGCATTTTATTTTATTCATGTGTTTGATTATTTGTTGAGGTCTTGACAGTGTTCTGCTTTGTTTTAATTTGCAGCCTCAATCTAAAACTGAAAGACTTATGTTAGATAACAGAACTACAAGAGAAGGGTAGGAAATGAGCCGGAACCAAGTTTTATGACTGCAAAGAGGGAAGGATTTAAGAAATTTGGGAAGCAATACATCACCACACACCAAATTCAAGTATGCATTTTGATGATATGTCAATTGTTTATGCTTAAAAATATGTATATTGATAATAATTGATTTTTTTATCAAGCTAAGGCTCAAAATAACAAATCACAGAAGAAACCGAAGGGGAAACCACATCAGAAGCAAAATCAGAGAGGATTGCAAATTGCCACATCAACCTCTTCTTACACAGAATATACGCCAATTACAACTCAGGGGTCAACTGCAAATGAAAGGAATTGAAGGCAAATGACATTTTGGAAGATTTTATAGGGTTATTTTGCTAGTGTTAATAGGGCTATTTTGCTAGTGTTAATGTTCCAAGCACATGCATTTGGAAGCATTTGCTGATCTGCATACCGAAAAGTATTGATGGAATATCAATTGATCTTTTTGCTATTTTAGATACTTTAATGTATTATTTGTCATAGAAGTCAGCAAATTGCCTTTATGATAAGTGTACAATGATAATTGTATCACTTGTATTGAGACAGTGTTGCGTTGAAGAAGAAATACTAGAATTATCAAACTTTGATTTTATTATCAGTTCTTGGTTTGATTTCTCCCTCTCATCATATAATGTATATTTTGGTGTGCTATGATTTGATGATATGTTTAATGCTTCAGGAGGTTATTTAAAACAAGTGCTGTGTTGTTTAAAACCAGGATTTAAGCTCACCTTAGTTGCTGGTTTTTTGGAACTCATGTACTTAGATTTACCTCTGATTCTTTCCTTTATCCTCGACAATGGCAGCTTGCGATGCATTTGTTTTGGCCGCATTGAAACATGAGCAGGAGCAGGAGATGGAGCTTTAGCTTCTATAGCAAAGCACAGACAGGAGATGTAATGCATTCTACCTTTATGCTAATTGAAACTCATTATCTCAGCAATTTTATTTGCTGCATAATTGTGTTCAACTAGGCAGTGAAACTTTGTCTCATTATGTAATAGGCATTCTTGTATAGCTGTCCATTTCTTTCTTTTTATACAAAGGCTGTAACAAGTGGTTTTTCAATTTTTTGTTCTTTTATTTTTCTAAGAATGCAAGCCAATACAACCACCAACAGCAACATCAACAGAAGATACCCAACTCAATTGGCAAAACCAAATCAATTGACAACTACACAAATTCATTACACTAGCAGGAAGCCAACAGCCATAGTTTGCATTCACAATATACAGTTCCAAAACTCAAATGCAGACAACCACATTCAACATTGCACAACTGCATTCAACAGCTACTGATTGTTAAGAAACTACACTAGCATAAACACTGATTTTTGAAGATTATAACAAGTACAATCACCGGAACCCAAAGACGTTTCTCCTTCATTTTTTTTTTTTTTTTTTTTTTTTTTGCTTTTCTCTACCTGCAACTCTAATTTGGCTTTTGCATTTAACAACCCCAATATGATTATCACGCCTTGATCTTTCTGGTGCTTCATCTTCAATCCACTCAAATGTCAGGTTGCATGATTGATTCTCACAAGACCAAAATTTTCTACCTGGATTCATAGCCGTCCACGAAGTCCTAATGATACGTTGTTCCCCACATTGACATCGCAGGTTGCTTTCCATTCTTCAGATTCTTCTTTCTCTTTTTCTTATTTTGCTTCTTCAATATTCTTCGTCCTACTCTTTCTTCTTCTAATTTTTTTTGTTCGTTATGCTTCTCCTTCAATCTACTTCATCCTACTCGTTCTTCTTCCTCTTTTTCTTTCTTTTTTTCTTCTTCTCTTCATTTTTCTGTCTCTGTTTCAAAAAGTGTCTCAACCCTAATTCCCAATTTCAATTTAATTTTATTCCAGATTAAGGGTAATTTTGTCGACTCAAATTTTTTATTTTGTGTCTGGTGAAGTGTCAGATCAGAACAAGAAGTGTGGACCTAATTTGTCCACCTAAACATCCATTCATCAGCTCACCTGCCAGAACCACTAATATACAACTATTTTTAAGAACCACTACTATAGAATTATTTTTAAAATTCAACCACTTAATTGTAAAAAAAATTTAAACATTTAAATTTAAAAAACTAAAAAAAAAAAACTGAAAAGTTAGAATTCTATATTTGTAATTTTTTTAATATTTTTTATAATAATTTTTTATTTTTAATAACATTTTTATATGTTTTTTCTCGGTTCAAAAAAAATATTGAAACAGTGCAAAATAAACTTATCAAAATTATTGGTCATTTAAGATAATTTTTTTGACTGTGCAAATATATCACAAAATTTTAATAGATTATCACATGGACCAATTCCAAATTGCTAATAATATAGAGTAATTATTAAAATTAGTCTTTTAAAAAAATAATTTAATTTTTGTTGTCTAAAATATGTATCTACATGTTTATATAACTAAAATAAAATTAATTTTAGACACATATAATATATACAACTTGCTAAATACTGTAGTTATGTCATTCTTAAATTCACTAATATTTAACATTAATTATTACCTGAGTGAAGTTTTACAAATTTAAATTTTTTTAAAATATTTAATTTGGTATAAATTAGTTTATTTTACAGAGATATTATGTAATTATTGAACAAGAAATGTGTTCTAGTAACAAAATACTACGTTTCATCATGTTTCAACAATTTTAAACAAAATTTAGTGAATAGCTTTATAATTCAAACTTAAATAAGTAAATCGATGTTCTTGTCCAAAAATAACATTTGTTGGAGCTGAATTTTGTATTATATATATCATATGAATAAAACATTAAGGATTTCGACTAGTTTAATGTTGTCTTTTTTTTCCAAGCAAAAAAATATATATTTAATAAAATTAAAAGAATTAAATAGTGATTTGCGTTATTTTGATCTAATAGTTAAAATCTTTATAAATATAAATATTATGAAGATTTAGTATGTGTTCCGTCTTTATCTTCCCATCTCTAAACTGTACAAGGCGAAAGGAAAAGAAAAAGGATTTAAGTGGTGATAACAGTGTTTCCATTCTCAAACTCTGTAATCACCGCTTGGAAAATGATTAATTTGTCCTGATTAACTCGCTCAAGAAGCTCCCTAAAGTATATTACATAGACCATTTGAGTGCATCACCTTGAACGAGGAAAGCAAATCTTAGGAAATACAATAAATATATCCATGACTTGTTATTACAAATCATTTTTTTCCTTAGTTGAGTTTGATTTTTTTGGGTGGCAATGGCAAGTTATCCAACGAAACATTCTCAACACCGTAGCAAACTTGTTCATGATGTTCTTCCTCAACCTTTGGCAGCTAGTTTGTTTTATCTCTTACATCATGAACTTGAAATTATAATATAATGAGCTTTTACATTATATGTATTATGTTTTTTAAGTTCTTTTTCATGTTTTGCTTTTCCGCTAAAGGGAGTTGATGATAGGAGAAGACTTTAACAGGTTTATATCCATATATTTCTTGTTTCTAATAATTAAATTTCGTTCAACAAAGTAATTAGTTCAATAAGAACTTTATGTATACAGTATTCGCGCAAGCGTCATCACTATTAACATATGGATAAACACAAGTGAATACTGTTTTGGCTATCCGCAAGTATACAAGGTCAAGCAAGTAGTGCCCCATGAATGCTGCTAAAGCAAGTGATGTTAGCTTTCCAATTGCTGTCAAGAGATCACAAGGCGATTGTGAATAGCTGCTATATGTTTCCTCATACTCTCTTATGTATACTCTTTGCTCTTAATTTCTACAGACAGTAACTTCTATGAAATTCAAATTCACTTACAACTTCTTAATTTGGTTTTAAAAAAAAAAATTAAAGAGAATAGGAGAGAAAAAATTACATCGTTATATTGTTTACATCAAACTGTGTATATATATATCGCCCCTGAATACGTTGCAACAGGTACTAGATTTGTGCAGCTTCTCAGCATGACATTTATAGCTATAGTGCTGGCCATATTGCCTGTTGCGAGACTGACTAAAAAATTTGTACTTTACAGGTGATTTGACACTAAATCTGATGTATACAGCTCTGGATTGGTTCTCTTAGAGATCTAATCAGGCTGTGGTGCAATCAAGAAACATTCAGATGGCTTGCCAGGCGATTTTGCTCACTGGGCTAAACCACAGTTTAGCAACAAGCTGGAGTTACACCATGTTACTGACAAGAAACTCAGGAGCATTCCAATAGAGGAACCACAAGATCTTGTCAAAATAATTCTTCTATGCCTCAGTTCTAACCTAAAACCCGGCCAACAATGATTGGAGTTGTAGCTGATTTAGAGCACTTGCAACTAGGAATGGATAACTTCAATGCAGCTGACTTGCAATATCTACGTACAAGAAGATGAGATCACGGAATAGCTTCCTTGAATATCAAATCCTGTAAGTTAATTACCGAACTTCCTATACCACAGCAGACTAGTTTGCTGCGCATAAATTCTCGACCTTTTTTAACTTCTGGTTGACATGTACGCCTATAATGTATCCTCTTGTTAACAGGACCTTATGCTTTCAGCAAAATACAGCACCATGAGCATCCAGTTTTCCAGATTCAAAAATATGTTATTGGGGTGAAATAGGTACATATCGAAGCTACTAAAAACTTGTTCAAGAAAAATGCTACTTACAAAGAAAGACAGAATAAATAATCAAGGTAATAATTAGCACAGATTAAACAATCAAGGTACTAATTAGCCAGATGACAGAATTGAGCATGAATGTATCAACCAAAAATGATATTTGACTACAGAGGTATAATTACAAATGACTATTCAGATTACCCCAAGAACAATGCTACATATCTTCAGAAATAGCAGTGGTGATAATCTGTTGTAGTGGAATCAAAAATGCATCAAGATACACACCCAACTTAGATATTACAGGTACATAAAAATATGCAACTGAAAAATTTACAGGGACATTTTTACTCAGCGTAAAAGTGGAGATTGCCGGTGGGATGGTAATGGGGATGCACTTGGCGTTATATTACGAGGAGAATGGTGTTGTCTCATTGGGGAGTTCCGGACAGGTATCTGAACTGGCTGATGCTCTGACTGGGATAATCTGCCTGCATTTTTTGGGGATTCAATTTGCTCCAATGTCTCTAACACCTCGGACATCCGAGGTCTAACTTTAGCTTCAGTACTTAGGCATCGTAAGGCAATAGTAGCAGCCATATAGGCTCCTTTCTGAGGATACTGTCCCCCCAACTTGGTGTCCATTATCCGGAATAATTTTCTTTTGTCACCAAGATAAGGCTTTGCCCAGTCCACCAGATTCTGCTCCACACCAACCTTGTTTTTATCAACAGCACGTCTCCCAGATAGTAGTTCAAGCAACACAACCCCAAAACTGTATACATCACTCTTTGCTGTCAGCCTGCCTGGTCACCAAACAGAAGCATGTTATATCCAACTGTAGTTTAGTCTTGAGCAAGTTCAATATACAAAATTAGCTTCAAAAGTGTAGTTAAGAGACAATGAATTAGATAGAATATCAAGCTCAATTTTTTGAACAAATGCATTTAAAGAAGAGAGAATAGGCTTCTATAGCCGATATGTTCACATCTGAAACATAAGTTATAAGACTATTAGGGTAACACAATTTTGAAATTCTTGGATGTGATGCCATGTGAGTGCACAATGCACATACAGAGTAGTAGAAGCAGAAGGCACTAGCTTGTAGAGATCATACAATTTAACCAAACGACTTTTGTTAAAGAACTAACAAAACAAATCACATATCTATCCCTCCCAAGATCATTCGAGCAACAGCATTGTCATAGATTTACACAATAAATATTTCAAATTAGTTTCAAAAATAAAGGAAAAGATAGTCGTATGTAGGATAAGCACTTAACAGACCTGTAGCAACATATTCAGGCGCTGCATAGCCATGAGTACCCATTACTTGGGTGGACACATGAGTTCTATCACCAGTGGGGCCTGCCTTGGCTAAACCAAAATCAGATAGTTTGGCATTGAAGTCCTGCATGCCAGTGCACATTGTTAATGCCAGAAATTTAATTTTAGTCTAACAGGATGATAATTTTGTTTTCATCATTCATCCCAAAAACAGTAAAAGGAAATATAATTTTCATCCTCTTCTCTATTCAGCATACCGCATCAAGCAGAATATTAGAAGCCTTGAAATCCCGGTATATGACTTGTGATTTTGCATCATGAAGGAAAGTGAGTCCTCTGGCAGCACCTATGGCCACTTTTATTCGCACTGCCCATGATAGCGGCTGCGGTCCTCCTAAAACAAAGGGAAAAGAATTAATCAATATCAACCATCCTTGGCAATGATCATAATCAAATCACCTTGTATGGAATAATAACAAAAATAATTTTCAAATCAATTTGTTGGAATGCATAACTTACTTCTGAAAAGATGATTCTCTAAACTCCCTTTTGGCATAAACTCATAGACCAACAGCCGGTTCTCACCCTCCAAGCAGTACCCAATCAGTTTGACCAGGTTTGGATGATGAAGTTGGCCAAGATAATTAACTTCTGTCTGAAACCAGCTGGTTATCAGTAAATAAGGAAAGAGAAATTAAAGAGATCTACATAATAACTTCAACAAAAAAAGAAACATACCAACCACTCCTTGTGGCCCTGGAAACCTTCAGGCTTAAGCTTTTTGACTGCGACAACCATTCCTGACCCAGGCCTTGCAGGAGTCAATGTGTGTTCATCAATCCAACCTTTGAAAACATAACCAAATCCACCTTCACCAAGCAAACTGTCAGGGCGAAAGTTTCTGGTGGCATTCTTTAGTTCATTGAAGGAGAACGCTTTTAAATTTGGGGACGACAATATTTCACCTTCCGTCCTTGGTGTAGGAAGACACTCAGAATTGCTCCTAGTACTGTAAGAGGGGATAGTCAGACTAGAAGGAACTGAAGAACGGCTGGTTCTGCTGGAAATTCGTGAGGCTCCTGATGCAAGCAAGAGAAAGATAAATGCCAATTTCAGTGTTTACACAATTAGTAACTAAACATAAGGATAAGATAATGTTTGAATTAGGGCTAATTAATATGTAGTTGCCGCCCTAAACACTCCTATGTATCCAATTCTGGACATTAGTGAATTTCTCCTCCTTTGCCCGTGGTTCTCCCCATTTAAGGTTTTCTACAAAAATTGTGTATATTATTTTTATTTCTATCATGTTCTGTGTTACACACCAAATGCTTATTAGCTGGCTAACAGTCTTAAAAATTAATTCATGAATCCTACAGATTGAACCTAATTACATCCCTGTGAAATTATTTATGATATATCTCAGCATGAACAGTTACTAGATATCAATTTTAATGTGAAAAGCACTGTATTAAGTTGAATGCAATCAATCAAATGATTTATGAGTTTTCTTCATGGAGAGTCATTTTGGGTGGGTTGGTTAGCTCAATGGAGAAACTGAAATATGTATAATAAATATAACTGCTACATCAAGCCCTTATTATAAATATAACTAACAAACCCTAATCAATCTCATAAAGACAGGGTATAGATCCATCCACCAAACTTATCACAAACACAATATTAAGAAAAGTTGCAACCATTTTAAGAAGAACTTCAGCTCTCAAATTCAAAACGCACGAATGGAAAGTTATTGACTCCTAAAGCCAATTGCAACAAAAAAAAATATAGATAAAAAAATAAATAAAGACACCATTTTTAGCAAAAACTAAAACCTAAAAAAAATTTAAAAAGATAAATTTATCATCCGACCTAACTCATAAGATAATTATTTGTGAATTTAACACAATAACCAAAATGAAACTAAACAACTCAGAGAAGCCCCAAATGCTGAAACTTGCTAAATCAGACAAAAGTAGCTCATACTTCAGCAACATTAAGCCCAATCCCAAGAAAAAACAAAAAGAACACATTAAAAAAGAAGCAAAACCCATTTGAAAGAAGCGTAAAACGGATAAGATAGAACAAGTTAAAGATAAAAAATGGAAGCTACAATTACCAGAAGGAGTATGTGAGCCTTGAGTGGTATCTACTTTAGCAGCAGAAGAATCTAAACAGTTTCCCATATGAGACAACTAAAGATGCCTTCTTTAACCAAAAACAAACGATGTTTTTAGCTTTCTATTTTCTTTCAACTTGTTTTTTTTTTTTTTTTTTACTACGATTAAATAGTAGCAACAACCATATCATGAAAACATGGTTGCTTGATCGAGCTTTTCAATCTGAAATAAGTAACTAACTAATGGGTTTTGGTTTGGTTCGATTAAAAATCGATGAATTATGAAAAGGTCTCGAGGTGATGATCGAGATGTCGTGAAGAAAATAATAGAAGAGATTACAGAGGAAGAGACAGAGTTTTGTAATGGGGAGAAGGGTCTGGACCGAAAGGAACGGGACTAACGCGTGGGATGAGGGGCCTTGTCTTAAGCTTATAAATGACGTGTGAACCCCTTTCACTTCGGTTTATTCTGGTTCGGTTAATTTGGTTCGCTCTCTTCTCTTGGTGAATTCACATGGCCGCCCCTCTAATCCTTTTTCTCTTTTGAAAAAATAGTATTCATATTTGTAAGATGTGTCACAATTAAATATACAAATTATATTAAATATGTTTATAAAGTAAAATAATTATATTAAATATCAAAATTAATAGTATTATGATGATAAATAATATTTCAATTTTTTTTTTTTTACCATTACAGACTAAAGATAAAAATTTAAATTTGACATTCGAATACAAATGTCAACTATTTACACACAAATTCTATTTTAATTTTAATCATCATAACAAAAACAATTACTATTTTCATGATTTACCTAATTATGCTTCACACCATCACATGGTTGCTTATGATATCCTTTTCATGACATTTAATTTAACTACCAAATCCCACATCATCATTCTCCAAAAGAAAAAAAAATTGCACTCAAGATAATTTTTTAAAGTACTCCTAACATAAATTTTTTAATTTTCTTATGGAATAAATTATTATTATTATTATCGAATGAAATATAATTTTTGTTGATTAAATAATGAATTTTGTAATTAATTGTTGAATAGTAGATATAGTTAATCCAAGACTATCAAAATGAGAAAGCAATGCCACATAAATTTGACAGAGTAAAGATGTTAAAGAAGCAAAGTCCATTTTTGGGTCGTCCTCCATTTTTATTGGATTACTTTACTTAACTTGAAATTTACGTATATATATAGAAAGATGTATATATATTTTTACTAGATAGTGTAATAATGTATACTAGTTGACTTGACAACAAAAATCACATGGCTCGCATGTGTAATATAATCTATCATTAGTGCATTACGACTCATTGTGATTCATTCTTCAAGTCTTTTTTTTTTTTTTTTTTTATTAACATCCTGAAATTCTGTCTTTTGGCTTCTAATGCAAGTATCATAATGATTAAAAATAAAAACACACAAATTCTTTTTATTCCAATTATTATTATTCAAAAAATAGTAATATATTATTGTTATTTGATAGTCAAATTTATTTAATTTTAAAAATAATTTTTTTATTTTTTATTTTTTATCAACAAAAAATAAGTAATTTTAGTGGTCTTTTTTATGTTTAACAGCTTCCTTTTACGAGCTGTATATCGATCTCATAGGTTCACATCTGAAGTTGTAGAATAAATTATTTGTTTGCTTTTATTGATGCATTGCTTCTGTTTCGACTTCTACCTTTTTCTTTAGATGTTAAGGTAAGATAAACCCCAAAAAAATATGTGAAGTATCTTATGTCATTTTGATTTGAAGTCGTCACATGAAGACTTGTTCGACTCTACACTGACAAAAAAGTTTTAAAAAAAAAATTATTCAGGGCTTCATAAAAACATCATATAATGCAACATTTAAATTTTATTATAATTGATTTATAAAATTAATTACTATCCATTATCAATAAAAGAATTATGAAGATGACTTTATTTAAGCAGATTTCTATTGAATGACAAAATAATATATTCTCATGAATTAATTAATTAATGTGATATTATGTAATTCAACAATAAAAAAAAATTATAAAAGTAAAATTATTTTATTAGATTTTTTATGGAATTGCAAGATAAATGTGTTCTTATGAATTAATTATAATTCATGCGATGTTCAAAAGAAATGCGAAATTCATAAAAGGTTATAGTAAAGGAAAAATGATTGTTGAAAAAAAAAAAAGGAAAAAGAAAAAAGAAAAATAGTCGCATCGAAAATGAAACAGAGGTGAGGATTTGGGCAGACGTGGAGACAACGTCATGAGTAAGTTAGCAAAGGCAAGTCAATTGGGCAAACTAAAGTTGGGTCCCACATTCCCCTCTACATATTTTACTATCTCTGTCATTTCATTTCATATAATACAAAGTCTCCCCTATCATTCTATGTCTATCTATCTTTCAATCACCACAAACACCAAAGCCATTTTCGCTTTTAATTTTCTTATTATTTATATAAAGCATTATATTAGATTATAATTTATTCTTCATATCTTTGACCAAAATTCTTTGCATGCTCATTCTCTTTCACATTGGACCTATTCCAAGCAACCAACAAAATAATTTATTTATTTTTTATTTTGGAATATATATTACTTCAACTATATAGCATATCAATTAAATTTAAACATTTTCAATAATTACATATATTATTATAATGTGAATAAAAATTTTATTCCCTTTAATCTAATAAATAATATATTTATTAATTAAATATAAAATATATATATGAAAAATTCTATAATTACTTTGATTTGTAAATATTTTTATTTTACTTTATTCTAATCACCTATATCACATATTCAATAATTATATATTATATAATATTATAATGTATATAAAAATTTTCATTCACTTTAATTTGATACCATATATAAATTAAGAAAATATTAATTTATTTTAGATGCATCGCAGTTAATGATTCATTCATAATATATAATTTTGTTTAAATAAATATTTATATTTAAAATATGTTTTTATCATCTAATTGTTAGATATAATATTTAGATATAACATAAATTGTGCAATTATTAGAGACCCATAAGTGGATTAATGTAACTTATAAGAATTTATAAATTATGTTGAAAATCGAATAATATAGTAATATAATTTTTTTAAAATATGTATAAATTAAGATTCAATTTTTTTTTAAATATGTATAAATATATTTATTAATTAAATACAAAATATATATATGAAAAATTCTATAATTACTTTGATTTGTAAATATTTTTATTTTACTTTATTCTAATCACCTATATCACATATTTAATAATTATATATTATATAATATTATAATGCATATAAAAATTTTCATTCACTTTAATTCGACATCATATATAAATTAAGAAAACATTAATTTATTTTAGATGTATCGCAGTTAATGATTCATTCATAATATATAATTTTGTTTAAATAAATATTTATATTTAAAATATATTTTTATCATCTAATTGTTAGATATAATATTTAGATATAACATAAATTGTGCAATTATTAGAGACCCATAAGTGGATTAATGCAACTTATAAGAATTTATAAATTATGTTGAAAATCGAATAATATAGTAATATAATTTTTTTAAAATATGTATAAATTAAGATTCAATTTTTTTTAAAATATGTATAAATATATTTATTAATTAAATAAAAAATATATATATGAAAAATTCTATAATTACTTTGATTTGTAAATATTTTTATTTTACTTTATTCTAATCACCTATATCACATATTCAATAATTATATATTATATAATATTATAATGCATATAAAAATTTTCATTCACTTTAATTCGACACCATATATAAATTAAGAAAATATTAATTTATTTTAGATGTATCGCAGTTAATGATTCATTCATAATATATAATTTTGTTTAAATAAATATTTATATTTAAAATATGATTTTATCATCTAATTGTTAGATATAATATTTTTATTGTTACAAAAAAATTTCAACAAAAATTGTGCAATTATTAGAGACCCATAAGTGGATTAATGTAACTTATAAGAATTTATAAATTATGTTGAAAATCGAATAATATAGTAATATAATTTTTTAAAAATATGTATAAATTAAGATTCAATTTTTTTTTTTTTGTGTTTAAAAAATATAAATAAATAAAAGGCCAAATTCAGCGTTGCATTGCACGCTCGAATTCTTTTGCCAAAAACATAGAATTCAAACTAAATAGACATCATAGGTAGATTATTTTGTATTGTATGGCCAATCAAGTGAAGTGTGAATAAATTCCCCCATTAGTTGCAAAAAGAAGTTGCACTTTTTCACATATGATATGACGGTAATGGAAATGGGGTGTGCGAGCATTCAAACTAATACATATATGGTCATGGTGGAATCCACCTTTCAGTTTATTTTTACTTTTATTTTATTTTATTTTATTCTACTTGTTCCACTAGATTTTCTAGTTGTGTATAATTGCCGCAACACTTGTTTATATATTTATCCAAACTTTATCATATATTTTATTGCAATTGAATAATAGTATAGTGGGTTATAGGAAAAAAAATATAAGAAAAATGTCTTATGTTTTTACGCTTTTAATAATTTGTGCTATGTTTTCTTTATGATAAATTACAATATATAATTTTATTATTAGTAATTTCATCTCCATCACATTAATATTTTGAGAATTGTTGATGTGATGCTAACCATATGATATGATATTTTTTTCACAACATTTTCATTGAAATTTATACAAGAGATTACAAATCGGAAAAGATCCGATCAAATCTATTTACTATAAATAATTTCAAAAATTAATGGAACAAACAATGTAAAAAAACTATAACTAATTAAACGTAAGAACTTAATATTCCGAATTTTATGTGGGTACCATTTATAAAACTATCATATGATCAGCTTCAAAAATAAAAAAAAATATACATAATTTTACTTTTATTTATGAAAAAGGAGAGACACCTAAGTTTGAAATGAAAAATATATCACATCAAGTTTGAAAAGTTAAATACAAACATGGATCTCTGGTGATTTCCCCTTGGATTGTAGTTGAAACCATACAATATCCAAAATAATAACATAAATAGACTTAAAATCCACACAAAAATATAAAAAAAAATTAAAAAGTTATTTATAAAATGGCTTAAAAATCCATATTAATTTAACTCAAATCATGAAGTTTAACAATTAATACTATTCATTTAAGTTTTTTTGGTTAAAAACCATCCTAGAACAATGAAGAAAGTACGGAAAAAAAAAAGAAGAACGAGAATAGAGGAAAAAAAGAGAAAAAAAAAGGAGAAAAAAAAAATTTAGTCTCATATAATGTGATATTAACACGGCAATAATGTGTTGTTGATATATTAATAACAGTACTCCTTTTTGTGTGTTTTATTATATTAATTAATAATATTTTAATATATGTAGTCTCTTTAAATTAATTATTAAGATATTTTTATTTTTATTTTAGTTCTATTTGTATCAAATTTAATTAATTAGAGTTGAATAAATTTTAAATATTAATAATCTAAAAAATAATATCAAATTAATAAATAATAAAGTAATAAAAACTTGGAATAAATAATTTTCCATGAATGTGGAATCAATTGATACAAGCTAGAATCTAATTCTTTTCCACACAATGCATACATATGGAGAAAGTATTTCTTTTGAGTCAATAGGGGGGCCTGCAAATTTGGGTCGGTCGAATATTTTCCTACCTTTATTTTATGATTCCTTTATCTTAAAGTTTCAATGCATTTTTATTTTATCTTCTAGATGAAAACAGCCCAGAAAAAAAAAAAGTAAGAAAATTTTGGATTTGGAGGCACATATCAAATTTCCCGACAAGAGTGGACCGTACATATTTCTTGCACACTTTATAATGTCTCAGTCTTTGCATTTTTCTAGAACATAAAAACAAAAAAAATAATGAATTTTTATTCTTCAATAAATGATTAATTGAAATTTATAATGAAAATTTGTGTTTTGTTTGACCTAGTTATTGAAATATTTAATTCAATTAATAAAAAGTGTTTCAGATATGAATAAAAAAATTTTGGAATCATAATTAGATATAAAATATTAAATTTATATTTTAATATTATTATTATGATAAATTATTATTTATTCATATAATATTTTAATATTATAAATTTAATAGAGTTATTGTTGAACATTTACATGATCAAATTCCTAATTTTAAATTTTGACAAATAATTTTTATACTAATAATTTCAATTAAGTGTGTAGCGAATTATATACCAAACATATCCCAAGTATATACACTTTTGGATGAATAGTGACTTTTTGGGTTGATTGAACCTTTGAGATTAAAAAAAACTTTTGACATATTTAGAACTCTTAAATGAGAAAATGAGTTTCTTAACTTTTGAAGTAGACATCTTAAGCTTTTCAGATTGAGTTTGCTTGTCAAAATCCAAGTTCATTTGAGTATGCAAATCTTCAATCAAAGTCAGCATATGCAGCTTGCATAGCTCTTGGTATTTCAGCAGTATCTTGAGCTAAAGATGTCCAATTGAGGAGATTCAAAGTTTTATTGAAATATAAGACAATTATCTACAACTTTTATGAAGAATATTTTGGCTAAACCAATCATCTTCAGTCCCGTTCATGAGTATCTTTCGAAGTGGTCACGAGCTATCCTTCAATTGAGCCTTTGGAGCACGTTTTTGGCAAAAAAATGGCAACACCTCTCATGAGCACTCCTCACGAGCTGATTGCTCGTGACCTGCTCATGAGCAAACCCCTGACAGCATTCCAACGAGAATTTTTGAATGCAACGGTTATATTTTCACCCCTCATAAGCATTATTCACTCGTGAGCGCCCGTGAGCATCCTTTGAGCTGTCAAAAGTCCAAGAATTGATTCAAAATCAATTCTAAACGTTGGAGACATGATTGATACATCCAAAAACTACACTTTTAAGTGTTTGTCTATATAAACACAACTTATAATTCAATTAAAAGGTTAAGAAAACTTGTTTACCATTCATCATTTTCTTAAACATTTAATTGAACTCTTAAACTTTCTTTTAAAAAAATTCTACGTGTATAACTCTTGTGAGAGTTGGTGAGTGATTAGAATAGAAATTCTTATTCTTCTATTTTATGGGTTTAGAAAACAGGAAGTGAGATTCTATTCTAAAGGAATTGGTTTAAGTTTTTAGCCATTAAAACACTTGGGAAATTAGCTTTAGTGTGAGCCTTGAAAAACTTATAATTTGGTTTTTGAGCGAGTCTTGAAAACTCAAGTTGTAAGATTGTAAGAGTGAGCCATAAAACTCTTGTGTATTCTTAATTTTGTGAATATGATTGTGGGTGATTAACAAATCCTAACTTGGGAATAAGTTAAGTGGAGACGTAGGATTATTATTGAATCTGAACTCCTTAAATATTTGTGTTCTTCATTCTTCCTTCTCAACTTTTACTCAATTCTTGCAAAGAATTCCTTGAATTTTCTATTTTTGTTCGATAGTCCTATTCACCCCCCCTTCAAGACTTTTTCAATTGGTATCAGAGCTTGAATTCTAGGTACTTCATTGCTAGAATACAAGATCATGGGGATTGAATCTCAAAACATCTCTTCTTTTAGACCATTCTTTGATGGTAGCGACTATCCACATTGAAAATTCAAAATGGAATTATATCTTGATTGTGATTCCATCAAACTTTGGGATATTGTCCTAAGAGGTTGGGAACCACCTACAACTATCATTGATGATGTGGTAACTACTCTTGCAAAAAGCCAATGGAGTGTTGATTAAAAGGAAGAAAATCACAAAAATAAAAAGGCTATGATTTCTCTAGTCTCCTCCATGATAAAAGAAGAAGGAGGCAAGCTTCAACATTGCATTTCGGCTAAAGAAATGTGGGAGACCTTAGAGAATCACTATGAAGGCAACATTTAAGTAAGAAGCAAGAAGGTTCAACTTTATATGTATGAATATGAACTCTTCAAAATGAAGCCTCAAGAATCAATCATGGAGATGAAAAACTGTCTCAATGCTCTCCTCACAACCCTCAAGAAACTTGGAAAATATTTCTCCAAGGAAGAGGTAAATAACAAGATTCTAAAAATCCTTCCTAAGAAGGATTGGGAATCTTATATTACCTCAATTGAGAAAGCTTAAGACCTCTCTACTCTATCAACCGATGTGCTCATTGGTAAGCTCTTAACACATGAGCTCACCATCAAGCAAAGAGGTGAAGACCAAGGAGAGAAAGAATAAAAGAAAAAGAGCATTACTCTAAAAGCTCTTCAAGAAGATAGTGAAGAGAAAAGCATAAAAGATTCTAGTGATGAAGATGGTGACATTGCCATGCTCACTAGGAACTTCAAGAAGTTCTTAAGAAAGAAAAATTTCTCAAGAACAAGGGACTTCAACAAGAAGTTCAAAGGAGATGGGAAGAAGAAAATAAAAGAGGTTACTTGCTATGGATGCAAGAACCGGGACACATTAGAAGTGAATGTCCCAAACTTAAATTTAAGAGCAAGGGAGCAAAAGATAAGAAGAAGACATTCAAAGCTACTTGGGATGATTCCTCTGAATTCGAAGAGGAAGAGGAACAACAAGAAGTTGTCAATCTTTGCTTCATGGCCATTGAAAATGAAAATGAGGTATTATCCACTTCTTATTCTTTCTTTGATGATTGTGATGAATATTGTGATGATGATTGTAATACCTTATATTTTATTTAAATAAAGTAATTTCCGAATTTGTGTTATTAATAATTAAATTTAAATTTATTTTATACAAATGTTACTTATCTAGCTATTTAATTGATATATATTTATGTTAATATTATTTTAGGGTTTTATTATGTGATATAAGTATTATATATATATATATATATATATATATATATATATATATATATATATATATATATATATATACATATCTATGTGCATGTGTGTGAATATACGTATATAGTATATAAACTTGGGATTTTATATGTATAAATACATATATAGGTATATGTGTGAATATATATATTATATTATATGGTTATAATATAATGTAAGATTATATATATATATATATATATATATATGAATACATGTGAATTTGGAAATACTTGTATAGGTATATATATATGAATATATGTATATATATAAAGAGAAGAAGAAAAAAAAAACCTACTAAGAAGAGAATAACCCAACACCCACACCCAAAAGTTGCTGCCTCCTCTCCGTCCACCATCATCATCACTGTCATCCTTCTCCTCTGGCGTGCCTCAGCCCTTCCCAGAGTAGCTAGTAGCACCAACAACCTCTCCCTTCTCTTTTCTTCCTCTGATTTCTCCTTCTTCCTCACGACTTGAAGCCTCCTCGCCTTTACCGGAGCTAGATCAGAGCCACCATTGCTCCCTCAACCTTCCTCACCTCCTCAGGCATCGATCGACGTAAAGCCTTGCCTCTGTTACCCATTTCCGACGTCGAAAAGTGAGGTTGAAGGTGAGTTGCGCAGAGTTGTTTTCTGGTTGTTTTCTGGTTGTCTGAGCTAGTTTATGTGTTAATCTTCAATTCTTCTAAGTTAGATGATGAATTCTGCAAAGTTAGAGGCTTAAATCTAATTTTGTATATTATTTTGATTTTTCTCAATTTTACAGAATTTTATTTAATTTTTGTTTGATTTTATTTGATATTTATTTGGGTTTAATTAATAATTAGAGTAGTTATTGTTAATTATTTTGGGTGTATTAATTTTATCTAAGATTATAGAAATTATTGTGAATTTTGTAAATTTTGAATATTTTATTAATATTTTATTTATATCCGAAAATTTATTGTAAAAAAATCATGAAATTTTGATAATTGGTATTATTATTAAATGTTATTAATTTTAGAACTTAATTTATATTTTTTGTGATTTTTATACTATTTTTATAATTATTTTTGAGTTTATGTCAAATGTGTATAATTAGGTTAAATTATATTTTGGAAGAAATTATGAGTTAATTTTATGTTTTTATTAATATTAAGATATTGGATATTGAGAAAATAATTTTTAGGTATTTGTATAATTTTTAGGGAATTTTTTAGCAATAATAATATATTATGTAAGTTTTTATATTATTGGGATAAAAATGTAATTTTGTGCTAATTATAGCTAAATAAAGGATTGTGGTTGGTTTTAATAATATTTAAGGAATTAGAAGGATTTTTACAAATTATTTACTATTTTTGACTAATTAACACTAATTTTTGAAAATTAATTTCAAATCATATATTAGGTGAGATTTGGATATTTTGGTATTAAATTATGAATTTGATAGTGAATATATTTTTTGTAGAGATTTAATAATATGAGTAATTAATTTTAGGTTATATTTATATTTTGATATGAAATATAAGTTTGATTATTTAATTTTTGAATAATTGATATTTTATATTAGTATATATTTTGGTATCTATGTTTGTGAAATGTTGTTTTTAAGCTTTAATGAGAAATGATTTTCTAAGTTATGGATATTTATATGTAATGTGTATTTTTGGGAAATAAATGATTTAATTTTTTTGTGTTGGTTGAGTTATGATCTCGGTCGGGGCTAAGTGTAATTCTAAGAGCCCGACTCGAATGTGAATGTCTGTGACTATTAGAAGTGCATTTTCTATGCAGGAATGACTCTACCTATGGTAAAGAGATGTTTGTTTTACATAGGAGACTCTGCCGAAATTTTGGTAGATTTTCTCCTAAAACGTGATATCTTTCATAAATTCCTAGCGTTAATTAGGTTTTTCCCCATCTATCGAGTCTTATCCGGTCTTTCTCGAGTCTATCTAGAATTTTGTTATTTCTGTCAATTTTCAATTTTATTCCATAAACGTGTTTTTAAAATAGGTATGTTATTTTTTTCCAAAAAATATCGTAGTGGAAGCTGTTGAATTAAGGCACACGCGCGGTCGTCAGCCTTCCCGCTCATCCTGTAAGTTGATAAATTGATCTGTGCATATGTTTTATTTAAAGATGCATGTGCTCATATTTTTAGAATTTATTATATGATTTATTTAATGTAAATGCTGCTATTTAAGATTTAAGTGCATTTTATTTATTTAAAATTAGTTTTGAGAAATTTTGGTAGAATGAGCTACCTGGTGGGTTTCACCAAGACCATGTGCACATGGTAGAGATTGAGAGATGGATCCAATGTATGTATGACTTGTGGATATAAACTGGGACGGGTGCCTCGGTGGAAGCCTTTACTCTCAAGGAACGCCAGTGATTGGAAAGTTAATAATAGACTGGGATTGGTGTCTCGGTTGATGCATTAGCTCTCAGGGACTGCCAGTGCCATATATGTGGATTAAGTGGATAACTGCGGCTTGGTGCCTCGGTTGATGCCTTTGCTCTCAGGGACCAACAGTCTAGTTGGATTAAGTGGGCCCAATTGGCTATTTAGAAATTCTACTGAGATTTTTCAAAAGCTATATATATACGTTATAAATTATTTTCACTATAACTATATGGTTTTCAAAAATATTTTCAAACCGTATAGCTTTTTTTATTAACTTACTCAGTGAGGTCTGATTCCCCTGAATTTATTTTTTTTAAGAGCTTGGGAGTTCGACTTTAGACCACCTTTACGCCGGATTTCTTTATCACCGACTATACAATGTAGGTTATTATGAGCTATATTGTAGTAGTGACTCTAACATACTACAGTAGTATGTGTACTTTAAATTTGTATAACTTAAATATACTTATGTATTGGAGTTTTAATGAATCATGTTTATGTATAATGTTAAAGATTGATTTATGATATTTGATGATGAAGAACATTTTATAATGCGTACGATTATGTTTATTTTTAGAAAAATCAGCTTGATAATATGTTCTGGTATAAAATAAAGTTTTAAATTTGAAAGTTCTATTCTTCTTTTCTTAAGGCTTACTACGGTTTTCCGGAGCCTTATGCCTACTCATTCCCTAGTGCTAGTCACGTGCCCTCAGGTTTGGGTCATGACAATGATGATGATGAGAGCTCTATTATGAGCAAATTACTTATTAAATGCAAAAGTTTGTTATCTAAGAAGAAACAATATAAACATGAGTTAGCTAGCTTAAATAAGGATTTTGAATGTTTAAAAATTTATTTTGCTAAACTTATTGGATCAAATGAAAAACTTATAAGTGATGCTAAATCTTTTAATTATTTGGACGACCAACTTAAGAAAACAAATGACGAAAATCATAAGCTTTCTAAGGAAGTCTTAGAATTAAAGAATTCCATTGCTAAATTTAAGAGAGGAAAAGAAACTTTAGATAGTCTTCTTGACTCTCAAAAATGTCATGGAGATACCCATGGAATTGGATATAAAAATGGAATGTCTTCATCATCCTCATCACATATTACTATTGTTAAAGCTTCATATGATTCTACTCCTTCAACCTTAAATAAGATGCAAGCTAAAAAATCTCATGTGTTAAATAGCAAGGCAAAGTCTCATAAGATTAACCCTTCATTAACACAAAGAGGTAAGGCTCAAACTAGAGCACCTGAACCTAAGCATGCTTATATGTACACTAGACATAATTATAATAGGCATGCTGCACAACACAATGCACATAAACATATTGCACAAACTTATCAAAATATTCATCACCATTGCTAATGTATGTCTCACTTAATGTCATAAAACAATAAGAGATACACACAACACCAAAGGCATGTTGCATATACTAGGAAAGCATATCATCCTAGGAGAAATAAATTTTAAAATGTTGTATTTTTATATTGCATGATCAAAGGACATACCAATAATGTGTGCTTCTATAGAAAACTACACATGAATTTTCTTCCTTTAGATTATCTTGAAACTAACCAACCTAGACCAAGAAAGGTTTGGGATCAAAAGAACATTTAAAATATTTTATGTAGGTGTGCTTGAAATCTGAAAGAACAAAAAGCAAGTGGTATCTCGATAGTGGATGTTCAAGGCACATAACAGGAGACAATGAGCAATTCAACAAACTTGATGCTAAGGATGGAGGACACATTACCTTCAGTAATAATGCAAAAGGAAAAATTATTGGCATTGGAGAAATAGGCAATCCTTAATCCTTATCTATACATCATGTGTTGTTTATTGATGGTCTTAAATATAATTTGCTAAGTATAAGTCAATTATGTGATATGGGAGGTGACTTTCTATCCTAGAAATTGCTTTGTTAGTAGTATTGATGAAGATAAAGTAATTTTTAGTGGTGAAAGAGTAGATAACATTTATGTTATTGATTTAAGTAAAATTGATAACAAAGACATAAAATGCTTAATGTCAATTTCCTATGACACATGAACATGGCATAGAAGGTTAGGACATGCAAATTTTGAGTTTTTGAATGATCTTTGTAAACATGAACTTGTGATTAGTTTACCTAAGCTTGAATTCACTAAGGATACACCTTGTGATGCTTGTCAAAAGGGAAAACAATCTAAATCTTCATTTAAGCTAAAAAATGTAGTGTCCACTTCTAGACCACTTGAACTTGTACATATGAATTTGTTTGGACCAACTAGAGTTGCTAGTCTTGGTGGAATGCACTATACTTATGTATTGGTTGATGACTACTCTAATACACTTAGGTGTGTTTTCTTGCTCATAAGAATGATGCATTGAAAGCTTTTGAAATTTTTTCAAAAAGAGTTCAAAAAGAAAAAGGATTTTGTATTTCATCCATTAGAAGAGGTCATGGAACCGAATTTGAAAATGAATTTTTCAAAAACTATTGTAATGAAAATGGTATTTCTTATACATTTTCATCTTCTAGAACTCCTCAACAAAATGGGGTAGTTGAAAGGGAAAATAGAACAATGCTTCATAAGTATAATTTGCCTCTATACTTTTGGGTAGAAGCCGTTAACACATCTTATTACATTTCAAATCGAGTTTTCAAAAGACCAATTTTAAATAAAACATCTTATGAGCTATGGAACAATAGAAAACCCAAAATCTCATATCTAAGAGTATTTGGATGCAAGTGCTTTATATTGAACACCAAGGATAATCTTGGGAAATTTGATTCCAAAGCCAATGAAGGAATTTTCCTAGGCTATTCCATCTCTAGCAAAGCATATAGGGTCTTTAATAAGAGAACTCTAGTAGTTGAAGAGTCAATGCATATGGTATTTGATGAATCAAACTCACTTGATTCTAGAAAGGATGTTTGTAGTATTGATGATCTTGTAGGTGATAATGAGATTGTGGAAACATAAGAAGAAAATGCTAATAAGCCTTTGGAACTTAAATATCCAAGCAAAAAGGAAAATGAGGAGACACTTCAACCTATCTTGAAGGATGAACTTCTAAAGGATTGGCAATTCAAGAAAGCTCACCCTCAAGACCTCATTATAGGTGACACTATAAAAGGGGTAACTACTAGATCTAAAATCAAGTCTATTGTTAATTTAGCTTTCATTTCTCAAATTGAACCCAAAAATGTTGATGATGCTTTAAGTGATGAATTTTGGGTCCTTGATATGCAAGAAGAGTTAAATTAATTTGAGAGAAATAAGGTTTGGACCTTAGTTCCTAGACCTAAACATCATCCTATTATTGGCACCAAATGGGTGTTTAGAAATAAGATGAATGAACAAAGTGTCATAACTAGGAATAAAGCTAGACTAGTAGCTAAAAGTTATAATCAAGAGGAAGGAATTGATTATGATGAAACCTTTGCCCCCATTACTAAGTTATAAGCTATTAGGATGTTACTTACATTTGCATCATACATGGATTTTAAAATTTATCAAATGGATGTTAAAAGTGCATTTTTAAATACTTTTATTGAAGAGGAGGTATATGTTAAACAACCTTCGGGTTTTGAAAATTTTGACTATCCAAATCATGTTTTTAAATTTTTAAAAGCATTGTATAGATTGAAACAAGCTCTAAGAGCTTGGTATGAAAGATTGAGTAACTTTTTACTAGAGAAAGGTTTTTCTAAAGGAAAGGTTGACACAACTCTTTTCATAAAGAAATCCAAGCATAATTTATTAATTATTCAAATTTATGTTGATGATATTATTTTCGGTGCTACTAACCATTACTTGTGTGAGAAATTTTCTAAGCTAATGCAAGGAGAATTTGAGATGAGTATGATAGGAGAACTCAAGTTCTTTCTTGGACTTTAAATCAAGCAATGTAAAGATGGGAATTTCATCAATCAAACCAAATATGCAAGGGACATTCTCAAGAAGTTTGGAATGGATGGAGCTAAATCAAGCAAAACTCCAATGAGCACCACAACCAAACTCAACAAGGATGAGAATAGCAAACCAGTTGATGAAAAGCGATTTAGAGGTATGATTGGATCCTTTCTTTATTTAACCGCTAGTAGACCCGATATTATGTTTTCTACTTGCTTGTGTGCTAGATTTTAATCAAGTCCTAGAGAGTCTCATTTGAGTGCTATCAAAATAATTTTTAAATATCTTTGTGTTACAATGCATTTAAGACTTTGGTATCCTAAGAGTTCTTCCTTTGACTTGATTAGTTATTCTGATACTGATTTTGCCGGTAGCCTACTAGATAGAAAAAACACTTTTGAAACTTGTCAAATTTTAGGAAATTGCTTAGTTTATTGGTTTAGTAAGAAACAAGTTTCTGTTGCCTTGTCCACAACTGAAGCAGAATATGTGGCGGCTAAGTTGTTGTTGCACCCAAGTTCTATGTCAAAAACAACAATTTTTGAACTATGGCATTGATATTAATCACATTCCAATTAAGTGTGATAATACAAGTGTTATAAACCTTAATAAAAATCCCATTCAGCATTCTAGAACTAAGCATATTGATGTTAGACATCATTTCTTGTGTGATCATATGCAAAATGGTGATATTTTTCTTGATTTTATTGATACTAATCATCAATTAGCAGACATCTTTACCAAGCCTCTTTATGAGGAAAGATTGAATTTTATTAAGCATGAACCTGGTATGATTGATGGCTCAAACTTGTCTTGATCACTTGCTAAATTGATGAATTGATGTTTGGATTCTTATGTGATCATGTTCTTTAGAAAAATTATTTTCAGCATCATGTATATATTTTGTTTTAAAAGTATTTGCTTTAGCAAATTTACTTCATATACATGATATATTGTATTTCCCATTTGCATGATATTTGTATTAACTTTATTTGATTTAGATTCGTTCAATTTTTTTAAAGCCCTCCTATTTTACAAATTAATAATTAATTATTGAGCAAAATTCAATTAATTAATTATTTTAGTTTAGCATAAATATTCCTCCTCCTCAACAAAATTTTTTTTTGTATCTTTATGCTAGTTTCTGTTTGGTTTATTTTTAGTATACTTTTCATATCTAAGGTTTAAGCTGTTAAGTGTGTTTTTATGACTATTTCTCATCAGTTTATGTTCAGTTTATTTTCTAGATATTTTCTGGATATAAACCTTGAGCTGTTATATTTTATTCCTAAATTCATTCTTAGTTTATTTTTTATGTCCATTTTTTTATTCATTTTAATTTTTTTAATAAATAAAAAATAATTTTTTATATGCAATTTACTTATTTGCAAAATTTTCTCATTGATTGGTTTATATATGTTAAAAATATTTGTTTTAACTATCATTTATTTTAATTGTATAATTAATTTTATGGTCAAGGACCTATTTGTCACCTTTTTTGGACTTAATTTTAATAGATTTAAAAGTATAAAGGGTCTTTTGGAAATTTTTTTCATGAGCTGTTAAGCTCGTGACTGTTGCGGTCTGGGCATCCAGAACCACTCACGAGCGGACCGCTCATGAACCGCTCGTGAGGAGCGGTCTAGATGAAACATCCAGTACCGCTCACGAGCGGACCACTCATGAGCAGCGGTCTGGATGCATATTCAACCAAATTTTTTATTTTTTATTTTTTTATTTTTTTCTTTGTTTCAAACGGTCACCTGCAATTTTTTTTTACTTTTTGAACTTCTTTATAATTTTTTTTGTGTATAAATACCCCTCAATCCCCCTTCACTTTCAATCAATTACATTTTTAATTAATCTTCATCAAAATTCTCTCAAATCTTTTCAAAACTCCTTTTTCATTTTCAATTTTTTTTTCTTGCCCTTGTCATGGCTTCAAAGTCAAGGTGCTTCTTCCTCCTTTAAAAGAGCTACTAAAGATCAACTTAAGAAGCAACCTCCTCTCTTATACACTTCAATTCAATTTAGGGAGAGGCTTGCTCATTTCAAGGATAGGAAAATTATTTCCTCTAAATATATGTCTCAAGCCACTTTGGAAAAGATGGGTTGTTTCAATGAGGTTAGAAGTTTACTTGATAATGTGGGTTCATATGATTTTGCTTTCAATGATTTTCCTACCTATCCTACCTTAGTTCATGAATTTCTTGCTTCTTATTGTTTAAGAACTCATTCTTTTAATGAGCAAAATCCTATGAATAGCATGAGATTTAGATTGGGTGGGAGAGATAGATTCCTTACTTCTTAAGCCTTTGATGACATCTTTAACTTTAAATAAGGAGGTTTAGCCTCTTCTATTTCAACTTAGCTCCCTAATCTTTCTTGGTCTTAACATTCTAAACCTCATGCAAGAACTTTTGAAGCCGGACACACTAAAGCATCTAATTTGGCTTTAAAATCTCTTTGGTATATACATAGGTTTATTACCTACTCTTTTCATGCTAGAGGCTTGAGTAATGAAACTATCTCCTTTGATGATCTTTTCCTTCTTAAATGTCTTGTTGAAGGTATAAATGTTGAGCTTGGAAGATGGCTTCAATAGAGGTTTTGGTTAGCTAGTGATAGTGTTAATGGTGCTTTATGTATCGGAGGATTTATCACTAAGATAGCTCTTTTCTTTAAGATTAATTTGAGAAATATTCCTTCATTACCTCCATCTTTTCTTGATGATAAACTCTTGAGAAATTCTAGACAATTCAAACTTGTCAGAAACTTTTGGTTTTGGAAAGACGAAGCAGAAGATGAAGATGTTAATGTAGAGCAAGAACAAGATATTAAGCATATAAGCACTCTTCCTATTGGAGAAGAATTACCTCATGAGCAAACCCCTACTTAAAGAAAAAGGGCAAAAAGACCTTCCACTTCTCAAAGTATTGATGATGAACCCGCTTGGGTTGGTGGTTTCTTTGATCGCCTTTCCATAGTGGAGTCAAACTTCAACATAAAGTTTGATCAAGTAGATACTAGACTTGATCATTTTGAGCTAAGAATGGATCACATGGAATATGATATTCATCAATTGTATGCCCAACATAACATTCAATGCTCTTGGCCTCCTCCTCCTCCTCCACAAGACTAATTCTTTCTTTCTTTTTGTTTTTCTTTTTCGTATATTTTCCGTATTTAAGCCTTAAAATTTTAGTTTACCTCTTTCGCATCATTGTATTTTTTTATGTATGACTATTAATTATGTTTATCCATGTATAAATTCTTTTTGGGAATTTTTTTTATCTTTTAAAATAACATGAATTTTATAAAGATTTTGAGTATCTTTGCTTGCATTATTTTGGTTCTTGATATTTTATTCCCTCTAGTATTTTTGGCTCCCTTAGGTCTATTTCCCCTTATATCTCTCTCTTTTCTTTTTGTCTTTGACAAAGGGAGAGAAGAAGCTATGTGCTTAGGGGATAAATAATTGTGTTTAAAATATGCTAAGTACCACATGATTATGTATGATTGATTGACTAGTTAAACTCTACATGATCATGTGATGTTTGAATATAGCATATATACTATTTTGTGATGCATTATATTAACACTATATGCATATATGTTTGAAATTATTTCCTTCATGTTGTCTAACATTTTTTTAATAATCATATTATCATTATTTGTTATGTTAGGCCATGTTCTTAATAACTTTTTTATGTTGTCTTCTTTTTTAAAGAATGATAATAAAATTTATTTATATTTCTTATCATGTCCAATAAGGAGGAGAAATAAACAAATATATTTTGTTAAAAGAATATATTTATTTAACCCTTATACATGCTATAATAATTCATTTATTTATGTGCTCTGATACATGATAAATATTGAATTTATGCACATGTTAAGGGGGAGCAAAATATTTTCTCATCTTGCATGTATTTAATTTGCAAGGCGAAGCTATTTTATTTAATATATTATAATATCCCGTGTTTTTAAATATTTTAATACTGTACCGGGATATGTAGTATTAATAATTTTTGTATATATATTACGATATTTTCACGAGTTGATATGTATTTAAAACCTATTTTAATTATTATGTATTATTTACAGTGCTTTACGTAAAATTTTCCCGGGACTTGCATTTTCAGGGAAATTTTCACGTAAATAATTTATTATTAATTATTTTAAATATATTTTCGGACTTGCATGAACTCATACGTATTTTTAAAATTACTAAACACCGTGTATGTGTGCGATATTTATTTAATTAGAGTTTAATATATATTACCCTAATATTTTATTATTTATTTATTAATTTATTGTTATTTAATTATTTTATTTATTATGAAATTATTAAATTATTAAATTATATTTGTGGATGTGAAATTTTTCAAATATTTTATTAAAATTTTTTTATTTTTTTTCTTTTTTCTTTTTTCTTTTTCTTTTTCTTTTCTTTTCTTTTTCTTTTTCTTTTCTTTTCTTTTCTTTTTTTTTTTTTCTTCTTCCTTTCCTCCCGCGCCCGACCACCCTTCCCCTCACCGCTGCAAATCCCGACCACCTACCGTCGGTGTGCCTCTCGGCTTGCCACCGCCGTTCCCAGCCATCCCCCGCCGCCAGCAGCCTCCTTCCCCGGCGCCGACAGCCTCTTTTCTTCCACTTTGGTCGAAATCCTTCTCCTCACCGTCGATGACAATTTCGGCCACCATTTCTTCTCCTTGAGCTCCGGTGAGTGTGATTCTAGCATTGATTTGAGCTTAAATGGTCTAGAATTGCTTAGGTTTCGAATTTTCCAATTCGGTCACATTAGGGTTTTTGATTTTTTTGAGCTTCGAATTGATTGATTCATGAAAACTCCCTTCACAAATATTGATCCTAGTAGCTTAATCTACATGTATGAATTTTTGTGGAATTTTTTGGATTTTTGGGTATTTTTGAATATTTTAATATTATTTTCTAATTTTTGGAAATTAATTATATAAATTATGAAATTGTGTTTTATGGTTAAATTAGGTGTTTAAATGAATTATAGGAATTTATTTAGAATTTTTATGAATTTCTAAGTATTTATTTTGAATTATTGAAGTTTATGTAAATTTGAGAAATTAGGGTTAATTGTGTTTTAAATTGAAATTAATTGGTTAATTGAGTTTAATTATTGATATTATTGATAAATATGTTGAGAAAATTAATTTTGGATAATTGTATAATTTTTGGTGAATTTTTGAAGTAATTTTAGTATATTTATATATATAAGGGCATTTTGGTAATTTTACACAAAATTGGCTAAAAATGTAATTTAATTGGTTTTAATAGTTATTTAAGGTATAAAAATGATTTCTATAAATTATTTGATATTTTTAACTAATTAAAACTATTTTTCGTAAATTATTTTCAATTATATATATAATATACGGTTTTTCTAATAAAATGAGTTTCTATCGGTTTTTATTGTGTTTTAAGGTTAATTATGTAATTTCTACATATAAAATGAATTTATATGAGATAAGGGTATTTTTGGTATTTCAGAATTATTCTATGTTTGTGAACCCCGGTCGGTAGATTGTAGTCTGGAGTCCGACCGAGGGGTTGTGGTTGAGTGTTAAGCTTATTTTTTGAAGTGTGTTTCTTTGCAGGGTCGGCTCTACTCTTTTGAGTAGAGAGATGTCCGTTTTTACAGGGGAGGTTCTGCCGAATTTTCGATAGAATTCTCGTAAAACGTGATATCTGGTCGAACCCTAATATCGATTCTATGTTTAATACTCTAGATCGAATTCTAGGATTTCTGTTAGGTTTATTCTAATGTATGTCGTTATTTGCTTGTTTAGTTGTGCCGAGACCGAGGGCTAGTGGATCAGGCCCGTCGGATCCGTCTCGTGGAGCGCACTAGGGTGAGTTACTATACTATATATATATGCTTAGGGTGCATGATTTAGAAATATATGTTTTATTTTGATTAAAATGCATTAAATAATATGATTTGTATTTAAGTATATTTTTGGTTTATTTTTGATATTAATTAAATTATATGCATGTTTTGTAAATAAAATATATTTAAAATGTTTTTAAATATATTTCTAGCTTAAGTTATAATTTGATTGGATTCATTTGGCATATATATACTCGAAATATACCTGGTTTACTTTTGGTATATTTCCAGTATATATATGGTTTATATTGTTATTTTATTTAAATTCATGCATCATTTATTTTTTATGAATGAATGTTTTATATTTATCAATGAAGGATATCGATAGAACATGCAACCTAGTGGGCAGCACTAGGACCGAGTACGTACCGGTACGCCTATAGTATTTAGGCTATATTACTAACCATTTGTGGATATTGATGGAATGTGATTATTTGATGTGTGAGATATGGTTTGGGGGTGTGATGTTGGAGCTCGGTTGACCAAGTGTCTCAGGGCCAATCACACTGGCAGTCAGACTGCTGGAGCTCGGTTGACTTAGTGTCTCGGGGCCAGTCTACTGTCCAAATGGATTAAGTGGATATATTTGGAATAAGTGAGCCTGTGTGGCTAGAGTGTTGTCTAACACTATTTCCGAGGTTTGCGATATCTTAGGGTTCTATGTGATCCTTCATAAACTGTGATTTTCAATAGAAATATATAAAATGATTTTACTGCATCTGTGTGTATTTGCCTGTATATATACATATTAGATATATACTGTTGACTGTATGCATTGTCATTTAGTATGCATGTATATATATTATAGTAATTCACTCAGTGAGGTCTGACTCCCCTCCGTTGACAATTTTTCAGGAGAGTCAACATCTTCAGACCTCAGTAGCAGGTCTATATGCCAGATTTCTTCCGCCCCGGCTTCCTTGTGTAAATTACTTACTTGAGTCTTATTTTTATAATCTAGACACTGCAGTAGTTGTGAATTAAATTGTGGAATTTTATGTATTTTATTTATGTGAGATATTGTATTGTTTGAAACTAGATTTGTATTAAAAGATTTATATATATGAGATGAGATTTGATTTAAATCCAGTTGGTGAAATTGTTATTATGATATTTATGATTTTTATTTCCGCTGCATTATATATTATTGTTTATACTATTGCATGTTTATTTTATTTTTAGGCTTACTACGGGTTCCAGATTCGAAAGAATTCTCATTCCCTAACGCTGGTCATAGCCCCTGTTTTGGGTCGTGACATATACTTATACATGTTATTTATTTTTTACACACACACACATATTATTTATCATATTTCAAATGGTTGTCAAAGCCAAAAACGGGGAGATTGTTGACCATTTGCATGATCAAACTCCTAATTTTGGACTTTGACAAATAATTTTATGCTAATATTTTCACTTAAATGTGTAGGGAATTATATAACAAACATATACCAAGCATATACACTTTTGGATGAATAGTGACTTTTCAGGCTGATTGAACCTCTGAGATTGAAGAAGACTTTTGACATATTTAGAGCTCTTAAATGAGAAAATGAGCTTCTTAACTTTTGAATTAGACATCTTAAGCTTTCCAGATTGAGCTTGCTTGTCAAAATCCAAGTTCATTTAGGTATGCAAGTCTTCAGTTGAAGTCAGCATATGTAGCTTGCATTTTAGTTTGCATAGCTCTTGGTATTTTAGCAATATCTTTAGCTACAGATTTCCAATTGAGGAGATTCAAAGTTTTATTGAAAGATAAGACAATTATCTATAACTTTTATGAAGAACATTTTGGCTAAATCAATCTTATTCAGTCCCGTTCATGAGCATCTTTCGAAGTGGTCACGAGCTGTCATTCAATGGAGCATTTGGAGCACGTTTTTGGCAAAAAATGGCAGTACCTTTCACGAGTGCTCCTCATGAGCTGATTGCTCATGACCTGTTCATGAGCAGACCCCTGACAGTATTCCAACAGGGATTTTTGAATGCAACGGTTATATTTTCACCCCTCACAAACACTCTTCACTCGTGAGCCATCCGTAAGCATCCTTTGAGCTGCCAAAAGTCCAAGAATTGATTCAAAATCAATTCTAACGTTGGAGACATGATTGATACATCCAAAAAACTACACTTTTAAGTGTTTGTCTATATAAACACAACTTATAATTCAATTGAAAGGTTAAGAAAACTTGTTTATCATTCATCATTTTCTTAAACATTCAATTGAGCTCTTAAACTTTCTTTAAACAAATTCTTTGTGTATAACTCTTGTGAGAGTTAGTGAGTGATTAGAATAGACATTCTTATTCTTCTATTTTATAGGTTTAGAACATGGGAAGTGAGATTCTATTCTAAAGGAATTGATTTAAGTGTTTAGCCATTAAAACACTTGGAAAATTGGGTTTCAGTGTGAGCCTTGAAAACACTTGTAATTTGGTTTTTGAGTGAGTTTGAAAACTCAAGTTGTAAGATTGTAAGAGTGAGCTATAAAACTCTTGTATATTCTCAATCTATGAATAAGATTGTGAGTGATTAAAAAATCCTAACTTGGAGATAAGTTAGGTGGAGACGTAGGATTATTGTTGAATTCGAACTCCTTAAATATTTGTGTTATTTATTCTTTCTTCTCAACTCTTACTCAATTCTTGCAAAGAATTCCTTAAATTTTCTATTTTTGTTCGATAGTTCTATTCACCTCCCCTCTAGGACTCTTTCAGTTATAATTTATTGTAATTTTGACAAATATGTGGTTGATTAATCTTAATTTTTTTTACTTGTTAAATGTAATTTAAGAAACTTCTTATATTCTATTATCTAATGTTATTTTTACTATAAAAAAAATTAACCTATTTACAGTAAGAAAAATAATTTTATTTATTACACCATTGCCTTTTTAATATTTTTTCAAAAAATTATGTATTATATTTTTATCTTAAAATAATAATTAGTCATTAAATAATAAAAATAACTAAATTAATTTTGATTATTTAAAATTGTGACTGTAAATTAATTTTTAATATTTTAACATTATTTACGTTATTTTTAATATTTCTCTCTTCCAAAAAATTCTTTATACTTTTTCTTAATTTATGACCATAATTAATTATCTAAAAAATAATAAAATTAATTATAATTGTTTTTATTAAATTTCAATGAAATTTTTAAAATTATGCTATTTATTTAGTTTATATTAGTTCAAATTAAAAATTCATCTAATTATAATAGAAAAAATTAATTTAAATTAAAATAAATTAATTTATATGAAATTAATCTAAATAAAATAGGAAATATAATTTTAATTAAATTAAATTTTAATTTTAATTTTAATTAATATATTATTAAATTATTTGATTCTTATGGATAAATAATTGACTGAATGAAAATAGAAAATAAAATTTATAATTATATTTTTAAAAAATTTAATTTTAATTGCTAAATTATTCAATTATTATATAATAAATAAGGAAAATATTTTTGTAAATTTGTGTATCCTTTTGGTACACTTATGTATAAGGAGAAATAAATTATTTTTTAGGCACATATTTAAGTAAAGACATAAAAAAGATAAAATAATTATTATTTTCTACAAAAATCTACTACTAATATTTTTCCCCTTTAAAATATTTGTAGTGCAAAAAAATAAAAAATTTTACATAAAAAATAAAAAATAAATTTTGATATTTTTTTTGAAAGTTTAATAAATTTATCTTTACAATAGTAAGAAATTAAATCTAGATTTTTGTAATACTATAGAAAACTTTTTGTATTGTAACTAAAGGCGATTTCATGAGCTAATTATTAATGTTCACGCCGTGTGAACGTGACGAGGGACCAATTGAGTGCAAAACTGGTTGTTGTTGGGTCTATTTTTCTGAGACACAAGTTGACTAATTTCTGGCCCTTCCTTCTCAATCAACTCCTCAATCTCTCCAATCAATATTGTCTATATAACCAGTTCAAACCAATATAATAATAAATTAAATAAAAACCGTGATTTTTTTTAATTAATAAAACCTTGAATTTTAAGACACGATTTTAACATTTCAATGTAAATTTTATAGAGACTTATCCCCTGATTTTCTCTTAAGTTTTTTTTTTTCTTTGACAATAAATTTAGCTCTTTTAAGAGTTGTAAGAGTTGTTCTATGATTTTAACTTGTTTAGTATGTCCCTTTTATAATTATTATTTTCATATAATAGATTTATACACCTTTCGAGATCATTTAAGAATAAATTTTTAAAAAATTTTGCAATCGGCTACCGGTCAATAAAAAATTTTATATCTATTTTTCTCAGAGAAGAAATTTACGTTAAAACGAGCTTAACCATATCCATAATTTACAAGACTTAAAAGTATTGACTTAAATTAATCAATATTTAATAATCTCTAATCCGAATATTGGTATCCAAATTATTGTGATAATTTGTTAACGATTGCTTTTAGATTTAATGGTTTTCGTATTATTTTTGTTTTTATTATTATCTCACTTGAATTGTATTATCTTCCTCCATCTTTTTTTGTAGAAATTAGTATTAATTGTTGTAATATATATATATATATATTGAACCATTAAAGAGAAAAAAAGATAGAATGATTTGAAACCGTCCCTTTCTACAAAGGTATCAAGCCTTTTACTACGAGGCTAGTGGGAGACCACCGACAATTAGGGTAGTGGGAGGCTGGCGTTGTAATATATTCTTGAGTAGCCATATATAGCGGGAAAAAAAAAATTTAATCAAGCTGCATTCGTCATCTATTTGTAAAAGAAAAAAAAATTGTAAATTTTAGATATTAGGGTGGGTGGTGGAACCCATTTCCTTATGGGCCTTTATCCAACCCAGCCCACAAATGATTAGGCCTTGAATCTCTGAAAAAAAAAAATTGCGACGTTTTCAGACCGTTGCGAAACGAAAAGAAAAGAAAATGACCACGAAAGAAGAAGAAGTGTCCGCGTTTCAACAACCAATGAAAAATGCGAAGTGAAGTCACTGATCCAATAAAAAACGTCCACGTGGACAATACACGTTGCTTCGCGCTCCTCTTTTTAACTTCCTATTTTTTTCCTGTGTATGCCCGAAGAAGAAATAGTAGTATATTTTCCATTTCATTTTTTCCATCTTTCGATCGACCCATCGATCTCTCTTTCTGTTCGTATTGAATTTGAAAAATATTAACAATAAATTAAAGACTCCCCAGAGTTTTGTTGTTGCTAACAAGGATCGCCGGCGGCCGATATGGAAGCGCACGGTGCGGGCTCCGGCGAGTGTTCGTGTTGGCTTTTTGCGTTGCCGGGATCTGGTCGGCTTACATTTACCAAGGCGTTCTCCAGGAAACAATGTAAGTTCCTCTGATTTTCTTTTAATGATCTCTTACGCTATAAAGCAGCTGCGTTTTGGGTAAATTTTTTTTTTTAATGATTATCAGAGAATTTCAGTTGGGTGAAGTAGTACGGTCTAATTGACAACAATTTCTTTTTATTCTGTAAATAGATCAACGAAGCGATTTGGTCCTGATGGGAAGAGATTTGAGCATTTGGCATTTCTAAATCTGGCACAAAATGTTGTCTGCTTTGTTTGGTCTTACATAAGTAAGTTTGTGATTTTTTTTGCTTTTGATTTTAGTTTTAGTTTTTATGTGGGTACGACGTTAATTTTTTTTTTTTTTTTTTTGGGTACATAGTGATAAAGATTTGGTGTAGAAGCAGTTCTGGCGGTGCACCCTGGTGGAGTTACTGGAGTGCGGGCATTACAAATACCATTGGCCCTGCCATGGGCATTGAAGCTTTAAAGTATATCAGTTACCCTGCTCAGGTGTTGGCCAAATCCTCAAAAATGATTCCAGGTGCGGCATTGTCGATTTTTGTAGTTTCCTACTGATATTCTCCAAGACAAGCTTACTTGCTATATCGATTGATGTCAGAACCTTTGTTAGCTTTTGGTGCTATAATCTGCATTCTTGTTGTCAGAATTGCATTTTCTGTAGCCCTGAAAAATCCATCGCAAGTGGTGCTTTGAGAGAGGAAAATCCTTAAGTTAGTTTATTGGTTGTATTTGTTTAACTGTCTTTTGCTTCTGCTGGTGATGAGTGTTTCTGAGTTTATTGGAGTTTTGAATAGCAATATAGCATAGGAATATGGTTTTTAATTTTAAATCTCTCTGAAGACCTTCGAAATGGATTTTTTCGTTGGTGTACTTCCATGCTGTTTTTTAAACTAGAAAATTAATGGAGGGTGATGCCCTGTAGAATGTGATCTGCCCTTACAGTATAGCTTAATTTATTTAACATCTATATAGGTATGGAAAGTAAATGTTTGTAGTGCTTCATTAAATCCATTGTTTTTGTACAAGTACAAATGTACTGAAAAGCTTGCCAAAAAAAAAAAAAAAAAAAAAGAGAGAAATATTAGAAGGAGACCTGTTTGGATGGTAGTGGATTTGTTGCATTAAGATTAATATACTCCACTTTCCTTGCCCTGGATTTTTTTCTTATACATTGTAAGTTAGCTTCTATCGTGATTGTCATCAATTAACCAACCAATAATTTTACCTTGTGCAGTCATGTTGATGGGTACTTTAGTTTATGGCATTAGATACACTTTTCCGGAGTACTTGTGTACTTTCCTTGTTGCTGGAGGGGTATCGACATTTGCATTATTGAAGGTAAGAAATGCATTTAGTTCAGGTGTTAATGAATTATAATCATTGTATTGTTGTTGTTGTTTTTGTTGATGTTTTTATTTTTAACCATATGAAGTTCTAATTTTCCCTCTCAATGCTTCAATTGGTTTTAGACTAGCTCAAAGACCATCGGCAAGCTGGCACGTCCAAATGCACCGCTTGGATATGGGCTATGTTTTTTGAACCTTGCATTCGATGGATTTACAAATGCTACTCAAGATTCACTTACTGCAAGGTATGGTTACTTTAGATGTTTGGTCAATTTTTTTTTTCTTGAATTGAAAACTGACTGTAGTAGTGCACAGCATTATTCTTTCTTGGGTTGTCATGAAAGTTGAAGAAAACAAAAGAAAGAATTTTTCTTTTGCATGACCTATATTGTCATTTGAATGAAATAATTGTTCTTTTTTTTTATTTTACTTGGCCATAGATATCATCTTCTGGTTTTTTTTTTAAATGCCCAACAATTTTACGTACTAGTACATTCTTCCATCTGATTTTCACTTCATTCTTCTCATTTTATCTTCCTCAGGTATCCAAAGACAAGCGCCTGGGATATTATGTTGGGAATGAACTTATGGGGCACCATTTATAATATGATCTACATGTTCGGCTGGCCGCAAGCCATTGGATATGAAGCGGTTCAGTTCTGCAAACAGCATCCTGAGGCAGCTTGGGACATTTTTCTCTATTGCCTTTGTGGCGCAGTAGGCCAGAATTTCATCTTTTTAACCATTAGCCGATTTGGCTCACTTGCTAACACCACCATCACTACAACCCGCAAGTTTGTCAGTATTGTGGTATCTTCGCTATTGAGTGGTAACCCCCTGTCAACAAAACAATGGGGCTGCGTAGTGATGGTATTTTCAGGGCTGTCATACCAGATCTATCTCAAGTGGAAGAAATTGCAGAAACTGCCAAAGAAGAGAAAGGCTACATGAACCGAAGAGTGTCTGTAACAATTTTGAACTATATCTATTTTTCTTTCTTTTTTTAAAAAAAAATTCTTGGTATATGATCAATAGGGCCAGAAAGGTCAATGGTTTCAAATGTAAGCAATAGCTAGGAATCGATAAAATGTAATCGAATTAGATTCTATACCAAAATAGCAAGTTACAAGCAGTATTGGGAATTTTTTCTTTGTTATTTTCGTTCGATTTTGTAACGAAGGGATGAAAGGATGGCTAACTTGGTCATCAAAGCCAAAAGGACTTGAAAAGACGGATTTACTTGCAAAATAGATCCTTGAAGTTTTAATTTATGGCTGTTGCTGGTAAAGTGAAGGGCAAGAGTCAAGGTATTGCAGTAGATAATTTATCAAGTGAGAAGGAAGATTGTGGAAGTTGTGCAAAACGCAGCTGATACCATCAAACCAATTAAACCATTTTGAATCTGCAGTGATGGCGCAGAGTGAGTCATTTGTGGAGTGCAATGCCAATCACGTCGACCTCACATGATTAAAACTAGTATGGGAGTGGGAGCCACGATGGCGACCAGAGGCTGTACGTTCCTAATAATTTTCACCCTCTGTTATAGGTTATTGCCCTGCACCTACTGGCCACAACTGCAGTTAGGATATCTAATCACTTTTTGTCTGTGTAATACCCTGTCAATTAACTTTTAACCTTTCCTTTTACACTATATTTGGAACGGGAAAAAAGAAAGTAAAAAAAATTTAGAGGAAAATATAAAAAAAATAATATTATTTTTCTTACTTTATTTTTTTCTTTTTTATTTGAATTTGAAAAAAAAATATAAAAAAAAGTTATAATATTTTTTTATTAGAAAGATAAAATATTAAAAATAAATAAATATATGATATATTTAATATTATCTTTATGTACTAAAATAATGAGTAAAAAAATAAATTACACAATATGAATAAAATTATAAAATAAAAATAAATAGTACAAATTTTCCTCTTTTTCTCCTTCTCTCCAAATTGGAGAAACAATATAAGATAAAAAATAACAAATACTTTCCTTCCTTAACTCATTTTTCTCCCTTATTTTAAATATGAAAAAGTGAAATCACTCCCCTATTTCCTCCCTCATTTTCTATCCCCCCACCTCCCTCTTATTACAAACATTGGCTATATAGTCTTCTTTTTTTTTTTTTGGACAATAAAAGGATTTATAAACAAACAACAAGCTTACAAAGAGTGCTTATCTGAATACAACAAATTTTGCAAATGAGAATGAACATAAAAACATTGATCTAACATAAGGACACTGTTATTACATTTAGTTAACCAATCAGCAACACCGTTAGAACATCTAGGAATATACTGAATATGGAGACTTGAGTTCACTGCCACAATGGATTTCATTTCCTCAACCAGAGCAATAGCTTCCCAAGAAACGTCATTTTTAGGGGAGAGACAGCATTGAACAACATTATAACAGTCAGACTCCACCATAAAACATTGGCCAGAAAAACTTGCAGCATATTTAAGGCTTTCTCGCATTGCGAAAAGCTCAGCTTGAAAAGCCGACTGACTCTGGGCTTTAAGGGAATTAATGTGAATGATCTGACCCCCGAAGTTGCGACAAAGAAAGGCAATCCTACAGGAGTGAGTGGAAGGATTATAAGCAGCGTCACAGTTAATTTTTAAGACATCCTGAGCTGGAGCTTGCCATTTGATAATATTTAATCATGAAGAATCACTTGTTATACAAGGAGTAATAAAGGGATTAAGAGAGTTTATAGACAGCCACCACCCCCTTAATCTTGTCTACTACTACTTTAGGATCATCATTTTTCCTATGAAAAATAGAGTTGTTCCTGGATTTCCAAAAGAACCAACAAGTACCTGCAATTAAACTAAGCAATTCCAGCTGACCCTTATCTCTCAGCATTTGAGAAATTTCTGACCACCAACTATTAAAAGATGTAAAACCAGTAGCACATGGCGTATAATCCATAGGACTAGCAAACCAAATAAGCTTAGAATATTCACAAAGAAAGAGCATATCCTCGAGAGTTTCAGGGAAAAGAATACACCTTTGATAGATTGAGTTGACTTGGCAGCCACGTCCTATCAGTTGATCCCCCGTAGGCACAACATTCTTCATACATCTCCAAATAAATTCCTGATCTTTGGAGGAGCTTGAAGAGACCAGATATGCTTCTAGCAAATGGAATGAGAAGTGGAAGTAAGGCTTAAGCTTATTTGATTACTTTTAAGAAGCCCATCCGCCGACTTCACTGAATACTTTCCCATTTTCTCAAAATGCCAAACCAAAGTATCTCGAGCTCTTGAATTAAAAGATTGAATAGGAATACATTGAATGGCTTTGCACTCCTCATTATTAAACAAACTCCTTAGCAGATTAATATTCCAGCAACAGTTCTGCTAGTCAATGAGATCACTAACCCAATGGATATTTGATGTAAGAAGCTTTGGTGAGTAAACTTTGAAGTTTGGCAATAACGGAACCCATGGATCAGACCAAGGATTAATAGAAGAATCAGAAAGTACATTCCATCTGATGTCTTTTAAAATAATTTCCCTTCCATAAAGCAGACTGCACCAAAGCCATGAAGGCCTTGAACCTTGCTTTGCTGAAATAAAATCCAAGTGTGGAAAATAGATTCCTTTTAGAATTTTGGCACTAAGAGAGTTAGGATATTTAATGAGTTTCCAGCCAACCTAACCAAGCATAGCTTTACTGAAGAGTCGTAATTCTCTAAAGCCTATACCTCCGCTGCATTTAGGAATAGTAAGGTCTTTCCAATTCACCCAATGTATTTTCCGATCGGATATGTTTTGAGACCACCAGAAATTACGAATAAGTCGTTCCACTTCATTGACAACACACACAGGTAATGAAATGATGATATGTTTTGAGACCACCAGAAATTACGAATATAGTCTTCTTTGGTAATGAAATGATGACATGGGCAAATCTGGCGTAAGAAGAAGATGGTTATGGTTATGTTAATGGTAATGGTTGTGGCTTCATTAAAGATAGGGCTGTTCCTATATTTTATTTACTCACATACGACTTAATTTCATTTGATGAGATACTTTAAAAAATTAATTAAATCTTTAATTGAATGGACTTGGAATATTTGTAATAATATATAGAGATGTATATATAAATTTGTTTGAACATGAAAATCACTAAGATCTACACAAATTCTAAAATTGGTTCTGCACTTGGTGTGGTTCGGTGGGGTTAGCCGAGGGTAAAAAATAAGAGTTCAGAAGGTTCATTTGCAATAGGGATCATCAAAACTCGAATGCATGTTGAAATTGCGTAGTCCATAAATAGTCAACTATAACTAATCTCGAGAAAGTTAAGTCCAATGAGTGCACTTTATTTTGTATGAGGTTCCCTCTCCCTCTTTTACCATCAACTTTTGCTTTGCTCATAATTATACCTGTCCTCCACTAGTACTATAGAAGCAAATATGGGTACACCATCCTCAGGACCCTTCTTCCCCCACAACACTGTCCACACAAGTGAACAAATTCTGAGAGTGTCACTGGATGCTTGGCTTCTTGAACTCCACATCAAGAAAATCAGCAAGTCTTTTCCATTATTTGGGTAACCTCTTCCTTCTATCTTCATTAGTCTCTTTTCTTTTCTTTAGTTTCTTGCTTGTTGACAGCAAAACAGCAGAGTTCTGGTTCTTGAATTCAACGAGAGATGAAGGAACGAAAATTCAGCAATATGATCACAATGGGTTTCTTTGTTTAGCATCTTTAACCATTCATGGTGGCATTTTCTTTTCATTCTTCCGTTTGAGTTCCAGAGAACTACAGATCAAGTAAGAATGAAGTTTATTCATTTTCAAGCTTCTGCTTTACATCTCTAGTGCTGCATTTTCTGCTGCAGATTTCTGATATGTACTTAGTTTAGTAGCCTGTAAATAATGGAGTAAATGCACAGGAGATGGTAGCTAGCATATGCACACCAAAACCAAAACGCAATTTTCATTCAAATCACATTATGTTCTATTACATTAGAAAATCAGAAAAGGGGAAGGGGAGAAAACTTATTCTATACCTATGCACACCCAAAAACAACAAAAAGGAATCCAATCAGCTGGTTAGTCCTCCTTTTAACTTCTTTTTTTTTCTTTTCTTCTGCTTCTTCAATTATATATAGGCGAGTTGCCAATGTATAATTACACTCTGACTACTTATACGGTAGGTTCTGTACAGATGATGATGAATCAAAGGCCAAAAACTGGATCGGAAGATGGAACCCGAAACCAAATCAAAACAAACAAAAGAATGACACACATTAACAAGCACACTGATTTTAAATGTGAGTATTAGGGTCGTACTCTTCTAGTAATGAAAAGAAAAAAAGGACTCAGATCACTTTGTTAGTTGTGTCCGAGATGCTAGAATGCACCCTTTGCATTCTAGACAAGGGAATTCGGAATGCAGATCTACTATGCCCCCTGATAAAACTTTGGGCCATGATGGCTGCAATCCTAGGAAACTAACCTTAAACAAGAGAAGAAAATATACTCGACAAACAACTAATGTCCCTCGACATTAGTGATGAAGTATAATGGGCTAAGATGATTTTCTGTATGTGAGATGGTTGACATCAGAGAGGTTTTGTTATAGACTTTGGAGGAGGGCTCTTCTGCAAGGTGGCGGTTGAGGATTGGTGCTTTGATTGTGACAAGGAGATTCCACTCCAAGTGTTTTTAATAGGAAGTTCCTTTCCTGAAAAAAGTCCAAAAATAGGAGAAGAAAATAGAGGTCAGTCTCGCATCAAGAAATATTTCAGTTTATATACATATGCATATGTGCACACAAGATGCTAATACATCAGAGGTATCACTAGCAACTAACGAGGGCAGACATAATTGGAGTTGGAACATGATCTGCAAGCTGAATTGGAGGGGCAGTTTACCAACAAAGAGAATTGAGAGGCAGTATAGTGGTTTTATTCATCAACAAATTGTCAATCAATCTATATTTGCTAGAAAATAAAAGTATATGACTAAGTGACCATTTAGTATTCCTTCATTGAAAACCTGACCAGTGCATTGTCAAGCCAGCATCTAGAACACTTGATTTCACTTGAACGTCCTAGAAAAATTACATAAATGTAGACAGCCAATTACACTTAATCACTGCTTAACTAGTAGTTTATGATGCACAAGAACTAATTCTTAAAGGTTTTTGGCAGTTCTTCAAATATGAATCTCTAAAAAGTAAAGTGATATTAAGCAAAGTGGTGCACTTATGCTATGATGATATGCGGTTAATTTGCTGATAAACTATTTTGTAACAATTGGATAACTGGGCCTATAAGCAAATATAAGATCAAAAAGCTCACTGACTAGTGGCTACAAATGAAACTGCCATCGTTTTAAAACTCTAAACAATTTTGTCAGACATGCTCGTGCTTTTCATAGTTGTCCTCATATTTGCATACATGGATATGTATGCCCTTGGTTTTATAACAATTTTAGCTTCTTCTGAATTTTTGTTAATTCTTTACAAGTTTGTAGGTGATGACAGAGATGGACATTGAACACAAATTCGCTAATAACTAATAACTTAGATTTTAACTTCAGGTTTGAACTTCGTGGCACTGTAAAACTCACTGTATAGGCAGTATGTAATATTTATGTATCAAGTAGAAAATGGGTTCAGTGCTTGTGCGCACATGTTGATGAGCATAACGACTGTTGGAGTGCAAGCACTCCGACTGAAGGCTAGCATACTTGTGCATGTGCACGGGACCCAGTAGAAAAGCAGCCTATCTAGAATTTAGTCTAACCTAAATTTAGTTCTTGTTGGCTAAAATTGTTGTGAAAGCATCAGAAGCAGCCGCTAATTTCATCTACATGAGCCTACTAAATAACCCATCAACCAACAGAGTATCCTCTCCTACTATAGCTCCTAACTGATTGATTAAAACTAATTTTGACGTCAGTGATGATGATTTGCTTATCAGTAGAAAATGTCCATGACCATCTAATGAATTGATGAATATCATAATACTATTTCCTTCTTCACAGCCATCATCATCAGTCATCACTTGATGATACGTCAACTTTTAGATGTCAGATAATCCTGCTATTCACATTCTCAAACATTTACTTTTAATTAAGGCCTGACAATAAGCTAAGTATCCACATGTTACTGTTATCACTACAGTAACTATTTTTGAAGTCATGATGATGCCTTGATTATCATTATTAAAATTGACAGCAGATATTAGGTTTTGTTTGTTTGGAAAGCAAAGGGTGGAAGGAATTGTATTTTGATTTTATATAATTTAAATACATTTACTTATCTTGATGTATTCGACAATAACATTGGTTATATTCATTTTCTTCCTACTTTCTTCCAACCAAACACCACTTAGGCCTCCACTTGAGAGAGGGAAGAAAATGGAGGAACATGGGATTGTGGCATGCGCTGATACACATGACATTGTTCCACTTTCCTCCCTCCCACTATTTCCCCTTCCCTGAATATACTTTATTTTACTTCCTCCAACACCCACACACAACCCACCCAGCACCAACCCCCCCCAACCCACCAATTTTAAATTTTTCTTATCACCTTAATTGCCATCTATACAACTTGCTAAAACAGCAAACTAAGAAGTTTGATAACATAGCTGTTGACATTCTCAAATACTTCCTAATGAATTACTAAGCTAAATATAGGCCTGATAATAAGCCGAATATCCCCTTCCTATTAATGTTATTACTAATAGTCGCACCCAGATGAGAACAAGTTGCAGTACTTCTATGACTTGCTGTTGCTGTGTTGTTTCCAGTGAGTTAACTACTATTAATTGTAAGGCTCCTTCCTCAATAACTGGTAAGCCCAGAAATCCTACCATTACAAGGAAGGACTTCACTACCACTAATACTGCCACGACCGCTCATAATAATAATAAGGTGAAGTTCATAAACATACAAATGAACTAGAATGTGTTCATATCTGTCAGTCAGTCAGAACCAGTGGGTTGAGTTAACTTACACTTTCTGAAAATTTTGGGCTGGGAATCCCTGCTGCTAAGGATCTGAAAAGTGGGGTAACTTGAAGAGGTGAACTGAACTCTGTACTTGACAAGGCTGAAACAGCTATATCATTGTTTGTTTGCTCATCAAAAGAAGGAAATATCTCTCCTGCAATAAGTTCAGATTCGCCAACTAGTGTAAATTTATGGGATTAGCATCTAAATGATAAGAAAAACTATATATCATATCCCATTTTATCTGATAGTGAATATTTATTACCTTGAGTTAAGCTTACACATTCACCCACATCATTTTGCTCTTCCACATGAACTGATTGTATTTCATTCCCAATATCTTTATGTACTTCGGAAATCTCAGCCTGAGATTGTTCTGTTCTATCAGGGACTGTGTAAGGCATTAGGGTTGATCCTGTACTGTATTCAGAGCTAGCTGGAGAATCCTCATATAGGTCAGGTTGCCTACAATGTTTCAACCATATATTAACAAACTTGCAAAACTTTCTTGCTCCCAAATATCAAACAAGCTAGCTTTTGATTACCTCCAGGATGGTCGACTTCCATCATAACTACTCCTTAAATCCTCTATCAACTCTTTGAAGTCTTCAAGTTGAAAATCAGTGTCAGATATTCTATATCCAAGGATATCATTTTCTTTGCTCTGATTCAGGAAATCTTGAAGAACCTGAACATCAAATTTATTAGAAAAATGAGGGTACGCCAAATCTGCATTTATTATATCTGTTCCCCTTGAAAGAAGAGATTTAGTTTCTCCAGTTCAGTCTCCCAGGAGCAATACAATTCATTTAGCCTTCACATGCCTACACATTTACTAAACTCACAATAAGACAACCAATTTAACAGATCAGTATATCTATTTTCTTCAAGAATTAATATGCATTTAAGGCATTTTGTCAACTTGAAAATCCCCAATTATACCATATCAGTAGTACTTTGCTCACTGGCAGTAACCTACAATTCCTGAAGTCCTCACTCCTGGCACCACCGTCCTCTACTCATTTACACTTCTGAAGGTAAATATTCTAGCTTAAGTATTGAATATGCTAGTATAACACTATTCCCAGTGAAGTACATTATATGAGCTCACCTTCCAAGCATTTTCCAGACTCTGATCCATATTCTCTGCATTAACTTTCAATGCAAGTGAGCTGAGAAGCTCTGCTTGTTGCATCAGAGCAGTTATCTTTGGATCATCCTTTCTGAGAAATGTTCCTTCATTCTTACTGTTTTGTGCTGTTAAACAAACAGCGAGAAAGAGATATATTAAGCTTCAAAGAGGATTGATTCACACACAGCTGGTTAAAAATCCAAGATGAAATATTTCAGAAGTTGTGTTGTCAATTGTGAATCTCCTATTATGCTTCCTGATAAACAATCTAACCCCGTTCTAATTCAAAAAACATATTTCTTTTCAGGTACATTACCATCAACTGAAATCTCCTTGGAATTGATGGCACTACGCTGAGCAGCAATATTGATATTGTGGAAATTTTGAGCCAGCACTGCAAATGGAGATCTAGACTGCTGATTTCCACCTTGGAGGTGTGATCTATTTGCCAATTTGCAATGTTCTGTATGATCAGGGATATGGGACCTCCTGAATAACAGCAAAATGAGTTTAACTATGCTAAGCTTGCAATTGACTATTGTATGCAGACATCCAAGTAATGAACTGTACCTTGTCTTCTTAGCAGGTGGTGCATTTTCTGGTGTTCCATCTGCATTGAACCCATTTTGGAATAGGATTCTTTTGCTATTTGAGTTGACATATGTACTTTTATTCTCTTTAGCTAAAGCCTCATATTTTGCTCTTTTCTTGCACAGAGTAGAGAACCTATTCTTCACAGCATTATCAGTTCTGCATGTGCAGCAGATTCCAAACAAACATAGGATAAGCAGATACTCAGAAATTCATGTTAATGTTAAACAGGAGAGGAGATGTTTTATACCTTCCAGAGACAACTTTTGCTATTTCTGTCCATCTGTTTCCAAAAATTTTCTGGGCCTGCAGATCACCTCAAGTTATCAGATATTGCAACCTTTTGGAACTGGAAGAACAATAATTATTTCTCAGTCCTTCTCCATTTCAAGAAACTTAAGATTCAACTTCACCAGCATCGAGAAAAAGGAAGGAAACACAAAACAAATTAAAGAAAAAAGATAAACATTTTTGAAAGAAACATTGCCGTTTCATAGAAAAGCCTTGCAATTTGTGTAATAGCTTGATTATCAGTTGACCATTTTGAGAGAAAGCAAGCAATACAAGCTTATGAAGGCTGCAAAATAAGCAAATAGATCATCAATCACCTCACATAAGAGCAAATCTTCCTCTGGTGACCATCCCCCCTTCTTGAAATCAGAATTCAAATATGTATACCATCTACAGTAACAAATATCAACATTTCAAATCAGATGCTGGCAGACATCAAAATGAGAGAAAACCAAAAGGTTGCTTCTTTCACAGAATAAATAAAAATACTAGAATCTAAACATAAGCGGATCAATGGATGACCTCGATTTGCAAAAGTACCACTATCATAAACTAACCTTCTTCTACACTGTCTTGTGGTTTTATCCTTGAATTTAGAAGCAATAATCGCCCAACTGCAATAAAAAATCAACGATTAAACTCATCAATCTTAATATGCCAAATCCAGATGACAAAACCAAGAAAAGAAAGGAACGATTCTAACTTTTCAGTTCCATGTAGGCTAATCTGCTGTCTGAGAATATCATCCTCCTGCATTCGGACGAGTTCCAATCTCAATACCAGAACAAACAGAACAAGAAACATAGAAGAACCCAGAAACACACATATGGAGAAATAGATAGATAAAGAAACCTGTTGAGTCCATGTAACTATATGCCTTTCCTTCTTCTTGGAATCTTCATTGCCACCATTATTCTTCTTCTTTGTTTCTTGCATTTTTTTTTCACTCACTCACTCACTTTCCTTCTATCCCTTGACGCTCCTCCCTTTATTTAATCCAACTAGCATGCTATAAAGCCAAAACCTTTATCAACCAAAAAATAAAAAATAAAAGTTAAATTTTTTTTCTAAATAAAAATTTCACTTCCCCTAAAAGGTCCCAACTCTTCCCTTCTTATCTTTTCAATCTTTTTTTACATACAAAGTTACCACTGTTTAGTTCAAACGGAGTTCTTGTCCAAATTCTCCTCGGATTCTAACTTTCCGTTGTTGTTATTATCATTTCATTCAAGAAAAAGAAAAGATTTCAAAAGGGTATCAGCTCAATCACTCAATTAATCGCCAAAGATCGGTTCTTTGACTATAAAAAACGAAACGGGCAATGCTCTAAATGGTTATTGCAGGGCTCGAAAACCGAGGAATGTCGAATATGATACAAGTGTTGAGCGTGTAGTATGCTGTATGTATACTGCTGTAGTAGGCGTATATGGTAAGAGATCTAGACAAGAAAAGCTATCAAGAATTAGTAGAAATGATACAGAACAAGAAGAAAGTAAAGAAAAAAAGAAAAGAAGGAAAGTAAGCAATGAGAGGGAGATGCAGAAATTGGAACTTGTGGAGATAGTGAAGGCATTGAGTGAGGGAGTGAGTGAATGATGATCTGTCTGATTACAATACTACTTTTTTTGAATTGAATTGGGTTTTTTTTTTTTTTTTTTTTTTTTGAGTGTGTGTGTTGTTGGTTGGGGTAATTTCAATAATATTAATTTAGATCAACGGATTCTTGCTCTAGTGCGCGGGCATGAAGGGAAGTTTGAAAAAACGGAAAGAAGAAAACTCAAAAATGGTGAAATGAAAAATCATCCCACGAGAGGCATGAATATTAATGAGTAGTGATGTTGAAGAAGACCAACTCATTCACTCTCATTATTCCATTTCATTCCTCTTCTTCTACATCATCACTTCTACTACTACTTGCTATGTGGATGTCAACACTCACCCTCATGTTTTTATTTTTTTTCCTTTTTTTGTTTAAATTATATCTTCAAAGTTTAAATTAATTTTTTTCTCTCCTCATCCCGAGGGAAGAGTAAGGAAATAGAAATTTAAAGTCTACTATGTACATGTGTATATTTACACATTTTATTATTTCAATTACTTATGAGAGATAAAAATTTAAATTAAATAAATATCTTAATTAATTTAATGAAAATATTTTATATTTTTTTGTTTATCTTATAAAAAAAATTGATTTTACTTGAATCAACGTGATTGCATACATCATACCCTAACTCAAATATAAACTTATATTTTCTCGCATTATATTGAATATAATTTATAATACATTCAATATTTTTCATTCTGATCACTTTTTTCAGCAACAATAATGAAATAATTTTATAAAAAATAAGCTTAAAATTAAAAAAAATGATACAAAACTATATAATAATAATAAAATTGTGAAGATGTATGGATAAGAGATGATGTTGAGTTTGTCACATGTATTTGAAAATTTGATGTTGTTCGATGAAGGGACATGACGATGTTCGTGACCTACCAAGCTCCACAACCACAACTCCCATACATTTCTCCATTACATTTCTTTATTCAAAATTAAATTAATTTTATTATCATTTTTTAAAGTTTTCTTTTGTTCTCAGTTTCCATTTTCAATTTTTCGTTACTACCACCATCGTACCATATCCTCAATCATGCAATTTTTAAGCAACCCATGAATTCTCCATTTTATTTTCCACTCTGTAAATTGCAAGTTTCTCCACGCGCCTTTTGCTGCCGTCCTTCGAACGGTCGACCCTATTCGATGGAAAGCTGGACATCTTTTCAATACTATTGGTTCGTGGTAGTACGCGTCAGTTGTGGAGTGGTTGATGCTACTGACCTTCTGACATTTCTAACTAATTCATGTGTCGTGCCGGTCCGATTGCCGGGGAAGTATTTTTGTAGGATTATATTTATATGTAATAAGATTTTGAAAAATTGAATCATTTTATTTTATTGTTATATGTTGTTACCTATTTGGTGGTATTTGTCCACCTTCTTATTCCTTTGCTTTTATTTATATTATTATGTCTTTATTTCTCTTCTACGTACGATTTGCATTTTTTTTTTAAATAAAGTAAGATTTGGATTTTATTTTTAGGATAATTATGTGATTGGTATTTGAATTTTTTTTTAATTATGATAGTCTGGAATTTCAATTTTCTTTTGTGATAAATACATTATAATTTAGTACATTTGATAATTAAGTTACCATTAAATTATTAATTTTTTTATCGACCATTTAAGGAGGTCAACCCTGTCAAGTCAAGGTAGCTTTTAATTTTTTTTTTCTTAGAAATCGAACTCAAGATCTTAACACCTGGTACTACCAAGTTAAGTGGTGATGGACACTATTAAATTATTGATTAATTAATACTTAATTTTTTTATTTAATTATTTTAAGTAATACTATTAAGACACCTAAAATGTAATTTTTTATTTTATAATATAAGGATTTAATAATTTTTACTAATTAAACATTGGGAATAATATAAAATATAACTAACGAATAAATAAGTTAAACAATAATTTGACAATAACATATTAAATATACCAAATGTAATTATTTACAGATTCACGTATCTATTTGTTATTAAAAAATTAAAATTCAAAATTATTATAATTGAAAAATTCAAACCCCAACGAATTTTTTTTTAGTTTTCATTTAATTACTAATTAGAATTCATTTTTGTAATGCGAATGATTCACTCTATTAATTGATTATGTGTCAAATATTATTTTTGAGTATTCAAAGAAAATAATTTTATATTTTATGGATTTTTAACAATTTCATATTTACTATTACATCAAGATATTATCTTTTTTTTTTTAATTTCAAAAGAAAGATCTTTTTGTAAACATACGATTTTTTTCAATAAAAGTTAGTAGTTTACCTCAATTAATAACTAGCATGAATCTTAGTACAATTAACAAATATAATTTTTAATTTCGATAAAAAATAATTTCCTAAATTAACAATAATAAAATTTTCAAAAAATTATAATAGAATTTAAACTTATACATATTGTAATGCATTTAAAAAGAAATACATGTAAAGCTCACTCTGTTATTGAAAAGAATACATTGTGTGTGTGTGTATATGAATATATTGCTAAACCGTGTTGAATTTGAAAATGTTGCGCCTATTGCAAAAAATTTCAAAATCAACCGTTTGTTTCTTTTTTCTTTCACAAAGTCCATTTTTCTGGCTAACAATTGGGTGCAACAAAAGAAAAATTGCACAAACTCATGCTTCGATTGAAAAATTACCATATGTATGATTACCCGGTTTATGAATTCAAATCTTAATTAACATGCCTCTAATTTTAAAATTTATATATTTTTTAAAAAAAATTAAGTGATTTTTTAATGTAAATATAAAGTATTTTCACACCACATTAAATATGAAATTAACTGTTATATGAACTTCATTGCTCTCGCTGGTTCAAGAAAATTTGATCTTGCAAAAATTTCAAACATTAAATCTTTACCACGAAACATTCTCACTCGCACAAAAATTCCGTAAAATCTTATACTATTGAACTAACTTTTTAGTTAATCAAATTTAATTATTATTTATCTCATTTATTAATCGTAATTCAATTCAAGTATCTTTCTTTTATTTTCCGAATTCCCTATATATCATAACTAGTCTGCTAAGGCAGTAAATCATTCCTAAGTTGAATTAAATATCTTTTTCGTTAAAAAATAGATTGAAAACCATTTTTTTTTTTCCCTAGAATATCCTTCCAATGAAATGACCCAAACCTAACTATACACTAAAAGATAATATTATGTTAAATTTGAACTTTAGTTGAATTGAATATTAGAACATGATGTGGGCCTCGATCAATAGCCGACCAGCCAATTACTTATACCAGAATTAAAATTCAAAGCAGTCCAATTACAAAACAACGGCAGAAAATAACATTTTTTTTTTCTTTTTAACAAAGAACAGTGTTCCATAGTTGAAAATAACATTCATTTCATTTTCAACACTCATGCCTTATTGCTAAAGAAATTGAATAGTTTCACCTAAAATTGGTAGTTCATAGGCTTCAAACAAGCCTGTATCTCATAGCATAAGCATCTATACTTGTATACTATATTTTATATATATATATATGTGCCATCACTTTCACTTGTTTGTGCACTCGACCAAACGGTTTTACCTGCCAACATGCAATTCCAAGTGGGCATTATATATACTGTTTGACATGTGGATGTACCACAGAATGTAAAATGAGTAAAAATTGTGTTTGTGTGTGGATAGATAAATTGAACCAGCAGTGGAACCTACCAATACTTGCAAACCTACAAATGGCCTTTCCTTTACTCTCTTTCTTGACAATGAAATATCCCGCCAAAAAGTAAGGAGACACTGTATACATTTCGATGTCTATGTAGCTATTAAATCTTCATAATCAACATCATGATTTTGATCCATCAAGAAAATTTACACGCTGTATGGATTGGTTTAACTCTATACGCGACTTAAAAGTTGAGTAGTTAAATCATAAAAACTATATTTAAAACATTAAAGGTTATGAGTTTGATTCGTAAAAATATAAATGGTAAAACTTTTCTATAAATATTCCAAAAAAAAAGTTTTTACTTGTCGAAATTTTAAATTTTTGAGGTTTTAAATTTAATTGTAATAGATATTAATAATAATCTGCTAAAAGAAATAAATTAGTTCGATATCGTTTGGGAAAAATTTATATTTATATATATATATATATGGCATAAAATAAAAGAAAAAAAAAAAAAGCGATAGAAATTATATAAACTAAAAATAAGAGATGGAGAATATGTGATTTGGATGTAAAAATAGATGCTTTTTGAAGAAGGGAATCTTATGAGGAAATGTTCATGAAAAAAGTAAAAGAAAAATTGCTTATATATAAATATATATTTGTCCCACAAGCAGCCATCAAAGAGCAAGAAAACCCCAAAAAAGACCGACCCAGTGGAACCCTATGTAAAAGTTCAATAAAATTGGTACAATCTTCCAACCCACAATTTTTTTTTTTTTTAAAAAGAAAGATGTTTTTATTTGAAATATAAAACATAGCTATAATAATGAAAACCCTAGTTTTCAAAAAGAGAAAAAATGTATATTCACTCCTTTTATCATGCCTTAATTTTGTCATGTTTTGGCTTTGATTGATTGTAAAACATTAGCCTTCTAATCTTGGGTCATTTTCAATTGTCTTGGCTTGAAACCTACATGCAATAGCTTAGCACTTCACTTTCTTGTGTTGTTTATGTATAATTCTATAGACTGAATCATTGCAAAAGATAATGTTATAAATCTTTTGTTCTTTGTAGAAATCATCTAAGAAACGCGTTTTGCTTAGGGACCCATATTCAAAATATACATATATAAGATGTTAACAACATAAATGTACAAAAACAGCTTTAAAATTCATACAATTTGATATATAATCTCATGATGAACTTGAAGATTGATGGTCCATGGTCCTATATATAAAGCTGATCTTGATTTTCTTTGTACCCATTGCTTATCATTTTTGTTCACGACAACACTTGCTTTGCTTAAATGGAGTCTGGAGAGAGGCAATGAGGGGTGTTGGTCATGGGTTATATATACAGTTCTCAAATATGTACATATGATGCATTAGTGTTGGCCTGGCCATGGAGGAACATTTGAGAGTAGTGTGTTAATTTCATGACACATGATCGATCACAGGCAAATTGATTTGACTGGAATGATAAGAAATAAAAACTTGGTGTGTGGAGGGCACTATTATGATCAGTGTGGTTTCCAGATTTTGCCCATCCAAAGTCACAACACAAGAGGGTCCCGAACAGATGAGAGACTGATTGATTAATATGTTGATCTATTATTATTATTATTATTATTATTATTTTATTTTATTTTTTCCTTAAAAATTACACCATTTAATATAGGACCAATTTTCTGAACTTTGAATTGTCGACTTCCCCACCATGACATTGAAATTAAAAACAAAAGGGAAAAAAAATTATTTATATATAGAGCTATATATTAGTTGTTTCTTTTATATCTTTAATGTGACTTCACATTCATCACTTGATCATGATAGTTTTGGGAGGGAGAATTTTTTTTTTTTTTTGGGTAAAAAAAAACTGGGGTTTAATTTTCACATAATTCTACATGCTCACGTCTCTCATTTAATTAAAGGTAGATTGCATTCATACTGTAATTAAAGTATTTCTAGGAGCAGAAAATATTTTTCTCATGGTGTGGCCACAAAGATCCAAAAATAAGTGAAAAGTAAAATAGTGCATACTAATTGCTTTATATTTAAAATAAATAGACCGGTAATATGAGTCAATATTTCTCGAGCATGTATGATAGAAAAAATAAACAATTATATAGAATAAAAATTTTAAATTTTAAAATATTGCACTGATCACTGTATATATCTTGAAGGGAATTATACCACTGAACTATTTAATATTTTGTATATTTATAGAGTACTCTTGATAAGAAGAAATTATATAGTATAATTTAGATAATTGTTGGTGTAATGAGGATGTGTAATTAATTAGGATAAAATTCTAGTTGATAGTCATTAGGAAGCAAAAGCTAGAAGACTACTATTACATATATATGGCCATAAAAAACCATGCAATATAATTAGCTTGATGACCATTAGCAATAATGAGAAATCTAAGCTAAAATTACAAAGTGTAGTATTATTGTTATGATTATGTTAGTAGAGCTTTGATAGAGTGGCCCAAGTTCCCAAAGAGATTGATATTTGATTAGATGGAGTGGGGCTTAAGTGCACCACTTTCATCATGCCAAGTAGAGCGGCCAACTCATCAATCATATTACGCCATGTGTCACACTCTCTTTGGCCTTTTTTTTTTCTCTCAAAAATTACAGAAAAATTAGAAAAAAGAAAAAGAAAAAAGAATTACCACGTGGGCCTTTTTAGGCTCCCATTCTCAACAAAAAGGAAAATAAAAATGATTGTTAGGTACTAAATATTCAATGAGCTTATGATAACTTGCCTTAACTTTGATCTTTAAGGTCGATTAGACTGCAAAAACGGGGCTCTAGGCTATTCTTTCTACTCTCAATTGCTTATTAATAAGCTTTTTGTTGTGAAAATAAAGATTGAATTACTTATTTTGTTATAGAACTAAACTTGAATTTAGTAGTATTTAACTAGAAGAAAAATATTTTATAGTAGAATGATTTTGAGAGAATTTAGAAAGAGTTTGGAGAGAATTTAGAGAACTATAATATTGAAAGAATTTGGAGAGTAATCTATCTTTTCTTCTTCTTAATCTTAACCTTCTCATTAATGAATTTCAATCCCTTTATATAGAGATTTTATTTTCACTATTTGAGTACTATTCTCTCACAAGCAATATATTGTTCATTCACAAGCAATATATTGTTCATTCACATTCATAATACTCCCCCTTGAATAACAATATTTTGCAACTGCCTCGTTAAAACCTTGATAAATAAAACCCAGTGGGAAAAACTTTAGCTTAAGGAAAAAGAGTACAGTGCATGATATTCTCCCCCTCAAGTTGATATGTATAATCTTCCTTCACATAGTATGTAGATGTCGCATTCCAATATCGTGAACGTGCTTTTTAAAGATTGCAGTTGGAAGTGCCTTTGTGAAAAGATCAGCTGAATTCTGGCTAGACTGAATATACTTGATATCTATATAATTGTCTTTTATTAGCTTTTGAGTGTATGAAAAGAATCTTGGAGGTATATGTTTGGTTCTATCACTTTTGATATATCCTTCCCTTAACTGTGCAATGCATGCTGCATTATCTTCATATAAAATTGTTGGACTTTTGTTGACTGGAAAACCACAAGATTCTTCAATATGATGTGTCATTGATCTAAGCCACACACACTCTCTACTTGCTTCATGTAGTGCAATAATTTCAGAATGATTTGAGGAAGTAGTGACAAGCGTTTGTTTCTGGGAACGCCAAGAAATTGCAGTTCCATTATTTGTGAACACATAGCCTGTTTGAGATTTCGCTTTATGAGGATCAGATAAATGTCCTGCATCTGCATAACCAATCAATTCTTGTTTTGAATTGTTAGAATAAAATAAACCCAAATCAACATTTCCTCGAAGGTATCGAAGTATATGTTTGACCCCTTTCCAATGCCTTTTTGTTGGAGCTGAACTGAACCTCGCTAATAAATTAACTGCAAAAGAAATGTCAGGTCTAGTAAAATTAGCAAGATACATTAGAGCTCCAATGGCACTGAGATATGGAAATTCAGGACCAAGAATTTCTTCATTTTCTTCACAGGGTCGAAATGGATCAGTTTCAATATTGAGTGATCTAACGACCATTGGAGTACTTAAAGGATTTGCTTTATCCATATTAAAGCGTTTCAAGATCTTTTCTGTGTAATTTGATTGATGCACAAATATCCCATTGTGCATTTGCTCAATTTGTAAACCAAGGCAATACTTGGTTTTTCCAAGATCTTTCATTTCAAATTCTTCCTTTAAGTATACTGTTGCTTCATGGATCTCATTTTCTGTTCCAATGATATTCAAATCATCAACATATACAGCTATAATCACAAATCCAGATATTGTTTTCTTAATAAAAATGCATGGGCAAATAATATTACTCACATATCCTTTATTAATCAAATAATCGCTTAAACGATTATACCACATGCGCCCAGACTGTTTTAACCCATATAAAGATCTCTGGAGCTTGATCGAATACATTTCTTTGGGTTTTGTACTTAATGCTTCAGGCATTTTAAATCCTTCAGGGATTTTCATATAAATGTCACTATCAAGTGATCCATACAAATAAGCAGTCACAACATCCATAAGACGCATTTCTAATTTCTTAGAAACTACTAGGCTAATCAGATACCTGAACGTAATTGCATCCATAACAGGAGAATACGTTTCATCATAATCAATTCCTGGCCTTTGTGAAAAACCTTGAGCTACAAGTCTAGCTTTGTACCTTATTATTTCATTTTTCTCATTTCTCTTTCGTACAAAGACCCACTTGTATCCTACAGGTTTCACATTTTTAGGCATAGGAATAATTGGCCCAAAAACATTTCGTTTGTTTAGTGAGTCCAATTCAGCCTGCATAGCATCTTTCCATTTTATCCAATCATGCCTATTTTGACATTCCATGACTGATTTTGGTTCAGGATCATCTTTGTCATTTATGATTTCACATGCAACAGTATATGACAATGTTTCATGACTTTCTTTATTTTCTATTTCTTCAGGGATATTTTCCTCGCTATCAATATGATTATCTACTCCCTTTCTCTTTCGAGGATTTTTATCCTTAGAACCAATTGGTCTTCCACGCTTCTGGCGTGTTTTAGACTCATGAGTGTCTTTATTCTCAGATTTTATTTCTGGAATTTCAATACGAGCAGGAGCATTGGCTGCTGGTATATATGATTTAGTCACTCTTTTTGTATCAGTAAATGCATCTGGCAATTGATTTGCAATTACTTGTAAGTGCACAATCTTTTGCACTTCTAATTCACATTGTTTTGTGTGAGGATCCAGATGCAATAATGATGGTTCATTCCATGAAATATCCCTTTTCACTTCTTTCTCCCCTTTTCCTAATGTTGGGAAAACAACCTCATTAAATTGGCAATCAGCAAAACGTGCTGTAAAAACATCACCAGTTAGAGGTTCAAGATATCTAATAATCGAGGGTGTTTCAAACCCAACATAAATTCCCAATCTTCGTTGAGGACCCATTTTTGTGCGCTGAGGTGGCGCAATGGGTACATATACTGCACAACCAAAAATTTTGAGATGGGAAATATTTGGCTCTTGACCAAATGCCAATTGTAGTGGGGAGTATTTATGATATGCACTAGGTCTGATGCGAATTAATGAAGCAGCATGTAGGATTGCATGACCCCAAACTGAAATGGGAAGCTTTGTTCTCATTATTAATGGTCTAGCAATAAACTGAAGTCGTTTAATCAATGATTCAGCTAAACCATTTTGAGTATGTACATGGGCAATGGGATGCTCAACAATGATCCCAGTAGACATACAATAATCATTGAATGCTTGAGATGTAAATTCACCAGCATTATCAAGTCTTACCCTCTTGATTGTATAATCAGGGAATTGTGCTCGTAATTTAATAATTTCAGCAAGCAACCTTGCAAATGCAACATTACGAGTTGACAATAGACAAACATGTGACCATCTACTAGATGCATCAATTAATACCATAAAATATCTGAATGGTCCACATGGTGGGTGAATTGGCCCACATATATCACCTTGAATTCTTTCAAGAAACATAGGTGATTCATTTTGAATTTTAGATGGTGAAGGTCTCAAGATTAATTTTCCAAGAGAACAAGCTGTACATGGCATTTCATTTGATTGAGGAATTCTTTGCCCCTTCAAGGGATGCCCATGTGAATTCTCAATTATCCTTCGCATCATTACTGATCCAGGATGACCTAATCTGTCATGCCATAAATTTATTATTGAAGGATCATAAGATTTTTCTTTTACTGCCATATTTGATTCAATTACATGTATATGCATGTAATGCAATCCAGTAGGGAGTTTTGGCAGTCTTTCCAATACTTGCATTTTTCCTGATTCATAGGAAACTATATTTAAATATTTGTTACCATTTATAGTAATAGATTGGGTATCACACCCATTTCGATATATGTCATCAAAACTCAACAAATTTCTTGTTGATTTTGGTGAAAACAAAGCTTCATCAATTATAAACTTTGTTCCATTTGGTAACATAAATTTAGCTTTGCCAATTCCTTCAATCAGATCTACAGGACCTGATATTGTTTTTACAACTGCCTTTGTGGGCTTTATTTCAGAGAAATAATCTCTATTTTTCAAGATAGTATGTGTAGTACCACTATCTGGTATGCAGAGATCTCCAATATTGTCTTTATGTTGAGTACAATCCATATTAAACTTCAAAATAGATAAACACAAAATTAATCAATTAAGGTAAAAACATAAAATAATTATAAAGTAGGACATTTTATTTAATTTAAAAATAACATACATAACAATAACATATTCTTCAGAATCAAATAAGTAATAACAATATACTTAAAATTATAGATGTCTCAATTTCCATTGTCAGTAAAATCATCAGTAAAATCAGAAACATCTAAATGAGTTGTATCATTAACATGAGTATGATGCTCATTGAAGTTTATTTCCTTTTCTTTGCCTTTCAATGATGCCTTATAAAGTTGGCAAAGATGTGGTGGTGTTCGACAAATTTGTGACCAGTGTCCTTTACTACCACATCTGAAACACACAGTTTCAGACTTATATTGAGGCCTTTCTTGAACACCACTGATGACTGATTTTAACTTCTTTTGAGGTTGAGTCTGAATTTGTTGTGGAGTATTACTATATTTATTTCCATGACCATGGCCAAAGAATTGACCTCTTCCACGTCCACGACCTCTACCTCTCCCACGTCCACGGCTATTATAATTTTTATATCTGGAATAATTTGTAGCATTTGCTTCTGGAAATGCTATTGAGCCAGTGGGACGGGACTGATGATTTTTCATCAAGAGTTCATTATTTTTCTCAGCTACCAGTAGGCATGAAATTAGTTCAGAATATTTTTTAAATCTCTGCATCCTGTATTGTTGTTGCAGTGTAACATTTGATGCATGAAATGTGGAGTAAGTTTTCTCCAGCATATCCTCATCTGTGACTGTTTGTCCACAGAATTTTAATTGTGATACTATTCTGAACATTGCAGAATTATAGTCACTCACTTTTTTGAAATCTTGAAAGCGTAAAGCTCTCCATTCATCAGTGACTACTGGTAGTATTACATCTCTTTGATGATCATATCTGTCTTTTAGATCCTTCCAAAGAACACTTGGATCTTTGACAGTCAAATATTCAAATTTTAATCCTTCATCAAGATGACGACGGAGAAAAATTATAGACTTGGCCTTATCTTGCAATGAGGTGTTATTATTTTCTTTTATGGTATCAATTAACCCCATTGATTGAAGATGCATTTCTACATCTAGAATCCAAGACATATAATTTTTTCCCGTGATGTCAAGAGCAACGAACTCAAGCTTTGCTAGATTTGTCATTATGATAACTAATAAAAAAAATATAACTCAATTAGAATTCATAAATTTGATGACTACTAAAAAAAATCAAACATGATCAGAATTTACTAATTAATTATATCATGAATGAATATTGCAAGAAATAATAGTGGTACAAAAAATGATACAATAATACTTGAAATTATATCAAATAGAAAATCATCTTCCATATTAATTATTCCTAAAACAATTATAATAGTCATGATCAAAACACAAATATAAATATACCAAATCATGTTTACAATTTAGAGTAAAGAGAGAAAGAGAAAATGTATGAATTTGTGTGAATGAATAACATTTATAGCTCATCTATTTATAATGAAAAATATAGCCGTTTATTACCGTTATATTACCGTTGGTAATAAAAATATAGCCGTTAGAAATTTTTTTTTTTTTTAATATAATATATTGAGAAATAAATTGTATAAAGTAAAATCAATAAATAATGTTGATATGATTATTTATAGCAAGTGAATTAACATAACGATATGTATAAATATGGGGCAAAACCGTCCATTAATATAAAATGGGGTATAGCCTTCCATTAACATAAATAATAAAAAAAATAAATGTGCATAAATATAAATTGGTAGGAGGCATAGCCATCCATAAGGTTAGAACCATTTCTAGCAATATTTGCATCAATGGTGTAGTTAGTAAAACAAAATAAAAATAACAATTAATATAAAGTTAGATTGAAGAAATAAATATAAATATATAAATTAGTAGGAGGCATAGCCATCCATGATAATATATAATCAACTAATATATTCATAAATATTAAATATTAAGAAATATGTACCTTATTGTTTTGATCGAGAGCTCCTCGTGCTGATAACGTGTTGTGAAAATAAAGATTGAATTACTTATTTTGTTATAGAACTAAACTTGAATTTAGTAGTATTTAACTAGAAGAAAAATATTTTATAGTAGAATGATTTTGAGAGAATTTAGAAAGAGTTTGGAGAGAATTTAGAGAACTATAATATTGAAAGAATTTGGAGAGTAATCTATCTTTTCTTCTTCTTAATCTTAACCTTCTCATTAATGAATTTCAATCCCTTTATATAGAGATTTTATTTTCACTATTTGAGTACTATTCTCTCACAAGCAATATATTGTTCATTCACAAGCAATATATTGTTCATTCACATTCATAATACTTTTGTTTTTTTTTTTTACCTCTAATTTGGCTCCTCCCATTAGTAATCTTGAAATTATTACTATTTGTTGTTTTTAAATCATCTTCCAATGATGATGTTTTACTTATTATGATTATCATTTATTAAATTTTGACCTTGAACTTATAATATATTTATTAACTAAATATAAAAGATTAAATTTACCTTGTTGTTGACGTGATAGTCAATTAAGCGTCACTAAACCCTCTTCTTTAGGGGTAAAAAAAATTAAATTTTATTAGTTTTTTCTTTTTCTATAAATTCTTCAAAACTATGAATTTGAACAATACTTGATAAAAATATGATCCGGATAAATGGAATAATCCAACAAAGTCTATTTCAATATATTGGTTAGCCAAAAGAAAAGCTAAAAATGCTTTTGCTTATTGAATTCTAATTCAATTTAAATACACATCTCATATTTACTCTTCTTTAGGTCCTTTGTGAGTAAAAAAGTTATATTTTTTTATAGCAATTTTCGTTGCCCTATTCATGTGAAGGACCCATGATGGATCCCTTTATATATACCCTCAAACTTTCAAAGAGCCGAAGGATAACATAAAGGAGAAAAAAGTGTAAGAAAATATAACCCAAAAAATCTTACAAAAGAAAAAAAAAAGATTGGTAGATGGATCAAGATTTTCTCTTCTTTAATCTTTACAAGTAATCACCCATTGACAATGCAATTACACAATAATTAATGGTAATTTCCTCTATTCACGTTTGCATTTAAAAAAAAAAAAAAAAATTCACCGTCATCAAAAGGTATATATTCAAACCCTATGTGTTCTTGCATGGTCTCTTTTGTGGCACTATTTTTCGGAAAGTAAAAAAATATTTGTCTGAGACAATTAACTTTTCCATTTGTTGAACTGCCTTTTCAATAGAATACAATGCACAAATCCTGTTTCGTTTTTGTTTAGGCTAAGTACGTGTTAATTTGTGTTGTTGTTTGTGCATTGTCCTATAATTATATTCCAATTGATAAGCTTTGTTTTAGCAAAAGATTACACCTACTTTTCTTTCTAAGGGCCCCAATTTAAGATTTGTTTAGCCCCTTCCTAATTATCTTCTTTTTTTGTTAATTAATCCATTTTGGACTTAATCAAAAAACAAAGACAAGGAAAGTCGAAAAAAAAGGCTGAAAAAGAGTGTGTGTTTTACCCTACACATAAAGCTTTGAATGATATTGTTGTATACTTAATTACTAAAATTAAACCATGAGTACAAACTACTTTATACATTCTTTTTTAAGATTGTCTAAATAATTACCCTATCGTTTTACATGTTCATCCACTAATAATCCTACTTGATCGCTTATAGCACCGCTTATTTTTTTATATTATTAATCTTTTTTAACTTACATATTTATATACCTTAAAATTAGTGGATAAAAAATTGTTTTCATTTCTCATATTAAATTAGTTGTTCTAAATTGAAATGGATCAGTTAAATTACAATGAACTTTGAATATTGACAATTTAAATAAAAACATTATATAAAATCTCAACTAATATGTAAACTAACTCGAAACATTTTTACCATGCAATTAATATAAAAATTTATTATAATAATTACACTTCTAAGGGCAAAATTGACTCTAACTCTCTAAGTATATATTATTTTTTTTTAAAAAAAACATTATTTGATGCATAAATTAAAGTGAAAACATATATAAGGTGCAATATTATTCTTTTACTGTCATATTTTTCCTTTTCTTTATATTTGAAATGACAATCTTGTTTTTTACTACTCAAACAATATGAATTCACGAGAGGCTTAAAAAAAAGAGATAAAAAAAACAAGGAAATATTGCTCCATCCCATTTTAGATTTTAAAGAAAAAAAATAAAGGACCCACGTGTGGAACCAAAAATAAATTGTAGCATATAAGCAAAAAACACTTTATTCAATTTTTTTTTCCTATCAAAGTGTAGCTTTATGCTAATGTTGGGGTTGAATTGCTTGGGATTCCTACACCTAAGTGGACACCCATCTTTTGATATTAGAGCCACCTTTTCAAGGCTTGGTGTTTGTATCTTTTATATAATGCACGCTCTTGTTAAAGAGATTTTTTTTTTTTTTTTAAATTGAGGAATCCTATGCCTCCATTCGTACTTATATATATATATATATGTATCATTAATCCCATAAATCTTATACTTGTGTTAAATTTATATATAGCTGCCTTTTTGTATTATGTAGTTATGGAGTTCAAAAAAAAAAAAAAAAACTTGGGGTTTTGGAGATGATATATGTATACTTTTAGTGGGTTTGATTAAAAGTATGAGATGGAAGCTTCTTCTGTAGCAAAATAATATGGCAAATGGGACATAGTGTTAATTAATTAGTAGCATTTTGCCTGAATTAAGGGTAGTCAAATAAACACAAGTTGACTTTATTATGAAAAGAAAAATTAAGAAATTGTATATATGGATGAATCAATATTGTTTTCTTTAATGTAGTTAGTACTTTAATTAAAATTCTAAATGAGAGCTTGTTTTAGAATTGTTTATATTTGATCAAAGATCAACATTAAATTTAATAATATACATGATGAAAATAATACCCACTTAATTTAATTAAGGGTAAATTTTTATTTTAAATTTAATTAAGGTCCCATGAAGACATATATAGTCATTAAGGCAAAAGGGTCTCCATTATTTGTGTTAACGCTCCACCTCTTTTTTTCCTTTCTTACCACTTAACAATATATTACTATTGATAATACCATTAATTTGAAACAAAAGCATTTAGCCTTAAATATATATTGGTCCCCTCCTAGAAAGATTTTGAGTGCAATATTTGGTGGATGGACTAAGGAATTCTAAAGTTAGAATTATTCATGCTAATTATAATCTTATATGGCCATTAAAAAAGAAAAATTAATTAAAATTTCATTAGAAATGATGAGTATTAGATGATGATTATTAATTTTAAAACTTTGATTCCCAAGTTTTGAATTGATTATAGCTAGCCTTTTCTTTTTTGCTCACACAAGAATAGAAGCTCGAATTAATTTGAATCCTTCTTCAAGGTGTATATGTGTGACTAGAACTTTTTAAACAGATTGATCGACTACAGTAATTATATTTAAGGATTAGTCAATTTATATGCGATAAAATTGATATAATATTTTAAAAATTTATAATAAGAACAGCAAGAGAATTATCTAAACATGTAATAATTGTAAATAAAAATATACTTTACCCCTTAAATTCTATTAAAAAATTAATTTCCAAATGAATTTTGAATTTATTTAAACCAAACGTATTTTATTAATAAGAATTGATTTAGTTTAATGAGGAATAATCAAGTGATAACTCATCTTCAAGGACATCATGAGATGCAAAATTCAATTTCTACCATCCTCAATTTAAAAGGGGAGAGTTGGCTCATATTGTGCAGTTCATCGATATTAAAGTTATATGATATTTCAATTTACTAAAAAAAAATTTAGTTTCAAATAATTTTATAAAATTAAAAAGTTGAAATTTCCAAATGAATTTTATAAAATTTTCATTTAAACCAAACATTTTTAAATTTATAAATGAATTTTATAAAATTGTATGAAATTAATTTCAACTAAACAAATCTTTAAAAAGTAATCCAACATTTTCCCTTAACATTTTTCCAAGTTTTAAAAGCAATTTGCTGGTGACGCATATCTCATTGATAATATTAAGTACTATAACATCAAGACATGCAAAGTGTTGTATACTGTTACATTGACGTATCAGAAAATTGTACCGAAAAAGGGCTAACATTTATAGGGGTGGGGAATGGATATATCTGCATGCAGGGGTAGGGGTCTTAAATTCCTTTTACAGCAGAATCTGCAAAGTGGGCATCTGGCAAAAGGGATGGTTGAGGACGAATTTACATTCTGGCATTCTAAATTGTGTCCATCTCTTTACCTTCTTTCAATAAAGATGCGTTCATAGAATAGCTCTCTCACTCACTCAACCAACTTATTACTACTTACCATGCATTGATCACACAGTCTATCAGAAATCAAGACTTGACGCCACCGACCGCCACCACCACCACCTCCTCCCCACCATAAAGCTACAATATTACTAATTCCTATTCAGCTTTTATTTGTTCGGATTGTATTCGTTTTGTTTTGCTTTAATTTAGTGATCCTGGAGTCATGGTAATGTAATAGTTATATTATTTATTATTATATAGGAAGATTCTTATCTAAATTAGATATATATAGTAAGATTTAAAATATAAGAATGATATTTTATTTCTATAAATTAAGTTAATATTTGGATGATATATTTTAAATTTTACTATTTAGTGTAATACATCTTTTATATATGCATTTATATAAGGTATGTTGACACTTGAATTTATTTTCTTATATTTAAAAATTAATTAATTTTTCATATATTTTTAATGATTCACAACATCATAAAATTATAAATCAAGTGACAGAAAAAGAAAGGGAATTACATAAACATTGGGTCAAAAGTCCTTGGAGGATTGGGGTAACCCTAGCAGGTTCAGTCAGTTCCTTTAATTTTATTATTATTTTTGTTTTTTGGAGGAGATGAGGATGGTCCATTTTTCTCCTTTTCTTTGTTACACTACACTGCCCAAGTTCGTAGGGATGATGACATTTGATTAACAAAGCATGGAATTGAGTATGGGACATAGAGAATGTTGTCAGTAGTCTGCATATGTATTTGTACAAATTACTGTATGAATGGCATCAAATCCAACAAATACCCTGCTAATGGTATATTGTATTCTGTTTGATTTTCTTTTTTTTTCATCAGCAATATTTTCTCAGCTCTTTTGCAGTTTTTGCCTTTGATCGACATTGCAACTTTGTGTCACATCAGGTGTATTTGATTTCAAGACCCATCATGTAAAGACAGATGGTTGCACCAGTTTGCTCATCACCGCCATATATATAATTAAATGACTCTTTATTAATAGAAGAAAATGATTTATCACCTTAATCCAATTGTAATTAATTAACATTTAGTTAAGTGTTGAAATTATTAAATTGGAGCTAAAAGTCAGAGAGATTTAACTAGGATGATAAATAGATTTTGTTTCTTATTTTGTTGATTGAAGTTCAAATCTAAAACTAAATTATGTGCCCAAATAATGGTCTAGGCCAAGACTTTTAGAACTTTAAGGTCTTGAAATCAAACTTCCATAAGTCATTGGGGCGTTGCTTCGTACGGTAGAATCAGAATTAAAATGAGAATAGAAATAAGAAAGAATGGAAAAGTGAATGAAAATTTGAAAAAATTATTTGGTTTCATTATAGAATGGTAATAAAAATAACAATCAAATATTATTTAACAACTAAAATTTTTTTTATGAAAAATTATTTTTTATATAAAAAAATTAATATTATGAATATTTTTATATATTAAAAACTAATATTATAATTATGAATTTTAAAATATTTATTTATAAAAATATTATTATAATTTTTTAAAAGATTAAAAAAAACTTTTTATAAATATTTTTTTATTCAAAAATTTAATGCATATTTTTATTAATTTATATGTTTCATTTATAAATTTTAAAAAATAAATGTTAATATTTAAATATTTGACTAATTTATAATTGATTTGACTTAATTTTCAAGAAAATTAAAAGTCATTACTTATGAGCAAGAGCGGAATGGTGATTACCATTAATTGCGAAATCACAATCTTATTCTCATATTAATTTTAACCAACCAAACATTAGGAATTAGAATTGTTCATTTCGATTCCGATTTCCACCCTCATTTTTTAGCAAATAAACACACCATAAGTTAATATTGAGATTAACATCATACATGAATCGAGTTAGATTCATTTATATAGTAGTATCCTACTTTTCAATGGGTAATAATAGCTATTTCCTTTCTCTTATTAATAATAACAACTAATTATCAACGTAAATTATAAAGAAAAAAAATTCTTAGCTAAACTCTTAGATTGCAAGAAAAATAGGGATCAATTACCGCAATTATTTAGTGATAAAATGAAAATTTTGATATCATTATTTTGCTCGGAAATTATTTTTTATTATTTTCAGTGATAAATTTATTTTAAAATATTCATATATATATATATATATATAGGTTTTGCATTCAAGGGAAAAGAAACAATAACGAGGGTGTGGGGTTGAATTCGAGACCTCATTGTACAAATAGTGGAAAGGTTAGCTAAAATGTATTAATGTATCCAACAATATCTATTCAAAATGTATTGATGCACCTAACAATAAGAAAATTTGAATAGATATTTTGAAGCCAAAAATTTTAATTTTATAGAAATAAATTGTCACTCGACAGTATCAATTTCCACGTAATTATAATGTCCAAACTCCCATAGAAAATTACAAGAAGAAGAAAAGAAGGCATATGGTATTACGAAAGTTCTATGAAGGTCTCTCCTTGCACAACTGATCAAAAGAATTTTGACCCCACTTGAAAGTAAATCCACAACTCCCTTACTATACTAGAGTGCAAAAAACGTACATGTCAGTCAGTCCTCCTGGAGAGGAGAGGAGAGGAGAGCCAGGCTGCTATGATCAAAATAATTTGAATTAAAATAGCTAAGGAAAGGGGGCATGCTACGATAGATATTGATGAAGCTTCATAAGCAAGTGAAATTTATAGCTGTTTTTAACATGATTGCTTACTTTTATTTGTCATTGTCAGATTCAATCCTCAATTTCCATACACTTTCCTATCATTGAAACGGACAGTTGGTTTTGATTGGTCTTTTCAGCTTGTTATTTTTTTTTTTTATTATTTCCTGGGCTGTAAAATTATATATATATACTGAAGTTTATGTCTGTCATGTTAAATGATTCCCTTTCAAAGCTTCACATATGGGACCCTATTTTAGCACTCATTCAATGCCACAAACCAAGCTGGGACTCGGAATCTTTTTTTTTTTTTTTTCCTGCAAAATTTTCTTGATACTTTTAATACAAAAATTACTCATTTGGCTTTTAGGTTGCAACTGCAATGGAGCCAAGGTTTGAACCCCATGTGTCATAGTTCATCATACTGTCCCAAAACACTTCAGGTTGATATTTTTAGGGCTATATATATATATATATATATATATATTTTATAAATCCCTGATGCTAGTCAGCTACAAGAACAGAAATAGAATTGTTCCATTTTTTTTCCCTTTCCAACTAACATTAAATCATATAAAATTGGCATCTCATTCCTACCCGTCCAAACCTTGGCCTGCTACCTTTATATTATTAGTCCTAGAACTTGTAATAGAGCCAAATGTGAAGCAACATAACATTGCGACCATAATTAGAGTACCCATTTCATTCTGTATCATGTTTGCTACACGGCATGCTTTGAACAGCGAATCTAAGCTTAGATTTGATTAAGCAACAAATTGATTCAAGGTCCCTTTATGGGTCACAGTGGAGGTTCAAAAAGTCAAAGAAGATACATACATTATATTTATCTTTGATAACGATTGACAATTAATCACTGACCCTACAAAATTTCAATAATGTCGTGTATAGAGTATGAAGTATGTGTACACTTCTTAGAGGGAAAAACCCTTTATTTGAATTACAAAATTAAGAAATAAAGTATTATAAGAAGAATATGTACATATTGAAATTGAGTTGATGCAGACTTTCATCTCTTAAGTGAGCAATGAGAAATTGTCCGTTTTTAATTGAACTTATTTGCTTTATCCAATTATATGAGTAATTGTTTATTTTGGTTTGAAATTTTTTACTTTTATAGAGATTTTTAATGTTTTTTATTATGTGGTCAAGCTCTCATGGAAACTAAATTTTTCAACTCAATATGTGATTGGAATCACTTTATCGTCATGGAAACATGTATTAGTGTAGAAATATTAAATTTTCCCTAAAATTTAAATAATATTTTGAGCCTAATTTCACAATTTCTATGAATCGTTCTATGTCAATAAAATTCAAGAAACAAAATCAAGCTTGCTCCTGCTTCCTCGAAAAGCTTCAGTTTTTTCCAATGCAAATTCTAGAAAGAAAGCCCAAGTTAATGATGCCCTTGGAAGGCCATTGTATGAAAAATTTATAGGACCATTTATGCATGTTAATAAAGCCCTTGAAGCTGCAAAAGAAGGAAACTAAATTTCCTTTCTGATTTCAGGAGCTCATATCTATGAATTGGGTAAATTATAGAGAAAATCTCATGTGATAGTCAACGCAACTCGTTTGTGGTTGGACATTTTTTTTTTTTCAATTTTATCTTTGTATCTTTCTTTTTTTTCTTGGATTTCATTTAGTTTTGAAAGTTAGAATCAAATTTTAACAACCTTCATATTTTATCTGTTTTCTTTTTTTTTTCTCATTTTTTTTCTATATTTATTTATTTATTATTTTTGAAACCCTATTTAATTTAAGTTGATTTGTATATTTTAAATAATTTATTTTTATATTATAAATAATAATTTTTAAAAATTTCAAAACTTACTATTATTTAGAATATAAAAAATAAGCTAATTAAATTAAAAATTATCTATAGTTTTCAATAATTTTTTTCATAATTATTTAGAACTTAGAAATTAAATTAAAAATTACCCATGGTATTCAATAATTATTTTTTCAATAAAAATAACAAAAAATTATGAAATATATCAAAGAAATCATTATTTTTATTATTGATACTAATAAAAGTAAAAATTATATTTATGATTATAGACACTCGATTCGATCGATTTACAATAGGGGTGAACTGTGAATGTTCGGTTTGATCGGCCCATACTAGAGCTCGATAATGAGAAATGTAAAATTTGAATGTAAGAGCGAAATCCGAAATCTTCTCGAAAATGAGCTCGAGGGTTGGAAACCCACAAATCATGAGCCCAAAACCCTTATAAGATAAGTTTAGGTTGCCCCAACCCATTAGGCCCAGTGCAGGGCAAGCCAGAGAGGCGATGCCTCTATGACAGCAGGTGAAGAGGCAATTGCCTCATCATAGAGGTGTCATCCCTACAACAACCACTTGCCTTTGTATTAAATGTAGAGGTGACCATGGCAGGTAATTGGTGGGCCCATCTCAATTGGAACTCAGTATTTTGTGTGAAAATGAAATTTTTGGGAAGAGAAAAAGGCTAAAAATGCAATGATGAAAGAGGGTAGTCGAGGATGGGCTAGGGAGGTGATAAAAAAGAAGAAAACAAAAAGGGGGGGGGGATTGGCCATTAGAAAAGAATTATAAAAAAAAAAAGAGTTTTCAGGAGGAAGAGGCTCTGAAACAAGGAGGAAGGAGGTCCTAAAAAGGGGAAGAGGGAAGCTTGAAGATTCATTCTTGAGCAGGAGGAGGTAGAAATATTGCATTTAAGTAAAGATCAAAATTCATACTTGTCTTTGAGGGCCAACCATTTTTTAGAAAAGTTCTTATTTTGGTAATGATTCTCACTTTTTTAAAACATTAAAGCTTTAGTGTTATTGAACTCTTTACTTACTTGTTTAGTTACTTGTTTTTGTCTTTATTGCCTTTGTCATGTCATGCTCCTAACATGATTGATTGAAGTTTTGAGCATAGTTGTAAGTCTTGTTCATTTACATTACTTGTTGCTTGTTTAGAAATAAAATTTACTGCTTTTTGATAGTCGTCTGCGACTGCTGATCAGGCGATTGCCACTCTGATAGGGTCTTATGTGACCTTGTCTCATTTTTTATAAACTATATAGGATTCCTATGAATGAACATGCCTTAGCATCCTTAAGTCTTTTTTTATATGATTATCTGACTATATTGTTCAATTAAAGTTCAATATCTACCTTTTTTATCGTTTTGTTTGTTTTATTTTACTAAATTAATTCATGAGCTAATCTTGTGGATTTTTGTTAGGATCTTTATGTGTCTTTATGGGCTAACATTTGTTTATTGTAGGGGTTTTACCGATGATTTCTAATCATCAAGTATTTATCCGATTAATTAGTTCTTGAGAGGTTTTATTTAATCCAAGTAGTTTACTTTTCAGTTTATTCTTGGTTTATTTTCTGTTTATTATACTCTTATTTGAGTAAAATGTTGTAATCCCTCATCCCTTTCCCTATTTAATTCGAATTTATGGTTGTAAATTATTATTATTTGTTCTTTTATAGTGGGTATTGAGACCAAATACATAAAAAAAATTAATGTCAAAACTTGAATTTAATTATAAAATGCGACAATTATTTAAAGAAAATTATAATTTGTGTGGTAATGAAGAAATAATTAAATAATTAAAGGTAATAAAACACAAAATATAAATGGAGGCCAACCGCAAGATTGTGTGGGTATTCTAAAAACCCATACCTAGTTTTAGAACCCAATCTTTAATGACAGCTTATGAAAACCTCTGTGGGATCTAGTTGTTGTACAATATGTCCCGACTTTTATTTGGGTGGCAACTCCATCTCTGTGTGGGCTTTATAACATATTTCACATTTCTTAGTGGGCCCCAAGCTCATACAATGTTGTGGTCACCAAACACTTGAGTGCACACTAAACCCCACCGCCTATAGTGGCGACTTCACTGGGGATAGAGAAATTGATTCCAAGTGTTTTATAATTTATAATTTTTTAATTATTCCTTTATTTCTTTTGCATTTCTACTGCATTCACTACACTTTTTGCACACTGTAAATGACAGGATTTAGCGCATGCCCAAGATTTTAGCCACCGTGACAATGTTTGGGCTCAAGGCCTTAGGGAACACACTACTATATCACAAAGACATAGCGTGGAGATGAGGAGTTGCCACCCATCGAAATGTGGTACTCGATTCTCTAAAAGAAATCTAGCATCACAACTAGGAGATTCTGAAAACGGAATATTAATTTCTCTTAGTCTTGTGTTCATTTAGAATTACTTTATGAATTACTATCTTATTGTCTAATTACATGCAATTTTATTTAAACCCATATTAAATATTCATCTAACCTAAAAAAGGCAACATGTCATAAAATTACATGTAAAAAATGCATACAAAATGCAGTGTCCTTAAGTTTAAACTAGGTTAATTTTTAAAATTTAGCTATTTCTACATACTTTTATATATAAGTGAAATGGACTAGAAAAGACCTACATTTAAAGATAATTAATGAGTCTAAATCTACTTATTTTAATTCTAAAAGTGGGCCTAAATCTATTAATTTTAAGAAACAAAATAGAAATTAATTACTAGGCTTAATTCTACTTAATTTTAAATTAAGTGATGTGATTCTATATCTATTTATTTTAAAAGAAATAAAATTAATGGGCTGAGTTAAGTCTAAATTAATTTTAGTTAACCTAAAAATGGGTTTAAGTTTAAATTAATCTAATGGGCCTAAAGTCTAAAGTGTTTTTAAAAGAAAAATAAAATGCTTTATTGGGTTGGGCTAAAATCTGAATTTTAATTAAAATAGACCTAAGTCTAATTAACCTAATGGGCCTAAATTGATTTTAATTAATTAACCTAAACCATTTTAAGTCTATTTTTTATTTAGTGGGTTTGGACCTATTGTGGGCTTAGGGCTTAAAGAACTAAAAGATTCAAAAAAAAAAAAAAACCCAAACAAAAAATCATATCAAACACAGGATTTATGTGATTTTATAAAAAAAATCCTAAATCAATTTACATGCAACCCTGAATTAATATACACCTATCATTGATTTTAATTGATTTTTACTCAATTGAACCTAAATTACTAATCAATTTTAGTGCAGAGAATATAAAATTCTACTATTTCCCACTATTGGGGCTATTACAAAATACGGTACAGAAATTAAAATCAAATTAATTACAACCCAAAACAAAAGCAAATTAAAAGAATGTAGAAATCATAAATCCTAAATCCTACGGGAGTTTTACAAATCTTAATCCATGGTATTCCATGGATTCTTCCAATGGTCACTACCCAAAATCACATATCTCCAACTTCATTCCCAGAGCATCACAAAGAATCAAAACAAAAAACACAAAAAATTTAATTACAACTACTCAATTAAGAAATAAAAAAATAAAATCAAGAATAAAAAAAGAAAGAGTAAAAGATGTTGTGCAAATGTTGTTTGAATGCTCCTCAGATTTGGATTGTCACTGTTTTGAGATTGACTCTATTTTTTTTTCTTTCTTGATCTTTTGGACTTTTAAAAGAAAAGAACGTATTTTTTTTAAAGTAGCTAATTAGGGTTTTTCTCTCTCTAATTTTTTACAAACTTTGCCTCCTTTCTCTTCAACTAGTTCCCTTTTATCCCATAGGCTAGCTCGCTAGCGTTTTCACAGCCTCCCCTTTTAGTTTTTAAAGCTAGACCTATTAACCTCAAACCCCTGTAATCACGCAGGGAAGTTGGTTTTTTAATTTTTGAAATCAAGATCAAGAGATAAATTTTTGAAAAAAATAAAAAAACTCAGTACGTAGGGACACGTGGTGTCCTAAACCAATGAATTTTTTTTTTTTAAAAAAAACAAGATCAATGTAAAAAATCACTTTTTATTGAAAATCGGCATTCTAGAATACTGATTTCATCTTGTAATGCTGACTGGTATTATGTCATGCCTCTTGGCATTACACAATGTCAGCTAACCAATTTTCATTTTTTTAAAATTAAATTACAAAAAAGGTCCTCAAAATTTTCTAATTTTTGCAATCAAATCCCTAAAAAACCAATTTTGTAATTAAATCCATAAAACATTGTAATTTAGTTTTTTAAATTGCAAAAATTGACACCAGAGATCAATTCTTAATTAGATTTTTATCATAGGGCTTTCGTCGCATGCGTGTACAATTGCATCTTGAAATTGGGTGCTTACAATTGCCCCCCTTTGTCGCTGTTTGCTTGAAAAATTATGGCAAAGCAATAGTAGTACACAATTTCGAAAGAAAGAATTAGGGTACTTCATTGTATCCTAATTGACCTGTTGATGCTTAAATTGTTAAGCAATTTTAAGCAAGATGCTATGTTTAATATGTTTTACTATATTTCCTATGGAATGTCAAGTGAAACTTATTCATTTTGCTATATTCCCCTTGGGACGTCTAGTGACTTGTGATTTAAAAACATGTTATAGTTCTTGTAGAACATCTAGTAATAATACCATAACTACTGTGTAGTGTCTGGTGGACTACACTATATTCTCTTTGGGACGTCTAGTGACAATGGATTTCGTTATATTCCCTATGAGACGTTTAACAAAATATAGTAATGATTCTTGTTATATTCCCTATGGGACGTTTAGATTTTTATGAAAAATATGTTATAGTTCCTGTGGAACATCTAGCAATTTATGATTAAAATTTCGCTATATTCCTTGCGGGATGTTTAGCGATGCGTTATTTGAAAACATGCTACAGTTCTTGTGGGATATTTAGCAATGATACTATAACTATTGTGTAGTATCTAATAATAAAAGGTTTAAAAAATTTCATATTATAACTGCTATTGAAGCACATAACATATTGAATTTGAAATTCATGTTACGACTACTGTGCAGCACATAATATGATAATTTTGAAATTTATGTTTCAGTTACTGTGTAGCATGAAATGAATTTTGAAATCTTTTAATTTAAAATAATGCATGTAAAAATGCAAAACTACATTTCGTAATTATATTTTGCATTTTGTACTTAACAGAAAAAATTAAGAATTTAAATACAGATGCAATTAATAATAATTCATTAATTGAATACATGAATTGAATTAATTAATTAGGAATTAAGTCCTAATCAAGATGCAATTATGGATGAATTTGCAAAGAAAAACTTAATTTTGAATGCATGTATAGTCAATGGACCAAAATGGACATTTTTCATTTATAAGAAGCATTCCTCCTTATTTTTTATTTTATTCTTTCATTTCCATCTCCATTTATTTTTTTATTTCTTTTATTTTCTTCTTTTGATTTCTTGCTCATTTGAAGTCTGATTCATGATATGTCGAATCCTATGGCTGAGCCACAACACAGTCTACATAGAGGAGCAGAGATTCCAGCTGACCCAGCCATTGTGCCCCTCCATTTTACTCAGAACAACCTTGGACTTTGAGAAGGTTCTACTGTGCTTCCTTTCACTCGCCTTCACCTCCATAGATGCATAGATGTGGGCAATGAGGTAACACTTCCTCATTTCTGTTTATTTTTTTTAAAATTTATTCATAAAATTAGTAATCAAAATTAATTTCAGAATGTAAATTAGTGTGTATATTGTTGAAATTAGATTAAAAATCACTCAAAAATCCATACAAAATTTAAATTTGACCCGGGAACATAGGATTTCAGTTGAATAGCCGACCTAAAGTCTGAAAATTAGAGTCAAAAGTCCATAAATTGATCGACATTTGTGCAATGTCGATTAGCATTGTACAATGCTCATCAACATTGTGGAATACCAATCAACATTATGGAATGTCGATAAGCATTGTGGAATGCTGATCGATTTTCTATTTTGCCAATCTAATTTAATTTATTTTATTATATATATGTATATATTTTTTTTCAAAGAATATTTATTTATTATTATGCTCATTTGTTCTCAAAATACTCCCAACGGTCGATGAAGTTCACGGGCTATTTTTTCATAGCTCATAAATTATTCCACGAGCTACCAGGGGATGTTGCACAATTGGTTTGGGCCTCCGGGTTCATACAATTTATTGTTGGGCTTTCGACTGCTCGAGGAAGGTCTGATCGTTATTCCTTATTTGCTTTAATCGAGTGGTGGATGGATACCACCCACACATTCTATACTCGGGTAGGTGAGTTGACCATGTCACCCATAAGTTTCTCAGTTATCACCGGGATCGCCTTGAAGGGACTCCCAAATCCTTTCACATTAGTTACTATAGTCTCCCCAAGCATGCGCGGAGTTAGTATGTGCGAGACTTGATTGGATTTGTCCATACATGGAAAAACTGGAAGAACCTTATTCTTTTATCATTGGTCAAGGGATTCTGACATCTTCCCACTACCATTCCTTGCCAAATTGCTCATAAGGTAAAGTGTTTCCTCTTGATCTTGCTTGGAATGACCCTTTCCTGCAAGACTAGTCATAAAGTCGGTATTGCACTGCTCGGCTCCCTTCATGATTTAAACCGAGTTGTCATCCTTGATTGAGGATCTGCAGCATTGGCTTATTTGTATTATAGATTGGACACTGTTTGTAGAGGCGCTGTCACTATGTGTAGCTCCCGGCATGTCCTGTATGCGTGTCTGTCCCTTTTTTATTCCTTTTATTCTCTTTTCCTTTTCTTTCTTTTTATTTATATATTCTCTTTTTCAGATATGAAGCATAGAGGTTGGGCTGATTTATGGCTTCAAGGCTATCAGCTCTGACATGAATCTCACCTTAATGCAGAGATGGGGCTCTTCCATCTAGCGAGTGTCAGGAATACTTTACAGACCTACTACGATCAGCTGAACATTATCAAGTGGGACCTGGTAAGAAAAAAAAACCATTAGTATTTCATGACTTAATACAAGTTAAAAATTAATTAATCATGATTTTATAGATCTATTCTAATTGGCTAAAGGGAGCTAATGACGTCCAACGATGTGATTTCATGGATGCCGTAGTACGACTTAAGGAGATGAGGGTTCTACTCCCTGGTTATGGCTGTCGGATATATCTATGGTGCTCTAGACCTTTCTGATGTCGTATTCTTATTATTGTCCACTGCTCAATGCTTTACAGTTCTCGTCTGACGGGTTCAGAGTTGAGAGAGATGTTACAAGGATATGATGCCACTATTTTTCTTGAGCGATCTCGCCGTTATCGACAGTTCATCCATGAGAACCTCTTGGAGTAGGTTCTTGCTGACCAGACTGAGGTAACTTCTAATAATTTCTTTTATGGAGTTTTCAAATCACTTATTTATTTTTTTACAGTTTGGGGAGATTGGCTCCCTTATTGATAAGGTGATGGAGGAGGCGGCCGGGACTACTAAAGGGTTTGAGATTGCTTCTGAGCCTGAGATTGTGCTTGAGGTATCTAGGCCTAGACCTGGTTATGCACAGCATACTCAGCACGTTGGGACCAATTGTGAGGGAACCTTTGCTAGCGCTGTTTTTGGCAATGATCCCTTTCTTCACAAATCCATGCTCTATTGGGCTCTTGCTGTTCAGGCTTCGGTTTAGCAGCAGATACATTTTAGTGATGTTCAGCACCCTAGCTTTTCTTCAGCAGATACTTCCCATGTGAGTTTGTCTGACTTATTTCTTGTATTACATGTACACTTGGTATAGATTTTAGTATAAATTTACAAAATAGGTTCCCCAGACACAGGCAGAGTATTTGCACGGACTCACCTTGTCTCAGAGGTTATTTACCATACAGGTCACAAATAGTTGGAGGGTAAGCATTTACACTTATTATGCAAATGTATGCATGTATGTATGGAATGCATATGATATAATGTTTCCTATATGTGCAGAGTTATTCTAGGGATTTGGAGCGGGAGAACAAGATGCTTCGTTAGCGGCTTACGAACTTGGGCACAGGCCCCTGTAACGTTGGTATTTCATTTGTCAGACCTTCAAATACTTATCATCATGATGACCCTAGTAGAGGATGGAACCCATGGCTTGATAGTGGAGTCCGGGAGATTGATTCCAGGCTATCTTCATCTTTGATTTATAGTTATGTCAGATTGCCTTCTTATATTGATCTATTTCAAATTTCCCTTTCTTGAAATTAGACTTGGATGAATAAATGGTCTTAAGAATTTTTTTTATGACTTAAATTTTGCCTAAGCCACCCTTTTGGGTTTTCAACTTAGCAGGCATGCCCTAACTTTTGCCTACGCCGCCCTTTCGAGTTTTTAACTTAGTGGGCTTCTTATTTTTACTTTTTAAATTTAGGTCGTGATACAAGCTACAAAGCCACCCAGATTTTCTAGATACAAGAGGATTCAAGATTTACATGATGAATCTCAGAGGAAGAAGAAACAGCGGCATGACTGAAGCAAAATGGTCTTATAGAGCTGTTTTAAAGCTTTTATATTTTGTTTTCCTTTCTAGTACTTATGCATTATAAATAAGATAGAACATGCAATGTTATAACAAAATTTCATTTTCAATAAGATTCATTAATTAAGGCCAAAATGAGTACATTTACTACATCACATGACATAACTCCTGTTATCAATCCTTTCGGATTTTCTAACTAAATATTTTTTGCTCACATTTTATTTCCCTAACTTTTGCCTGACTAGCCCTTTGCAGGTTTTCTAATCAGCGGGACCTTTTTCTTTTATTTATTCCCTAATTTTTGCCTACTAGCCCTTTGCGGGTTTTCTAATCAGCGGGACCTTTTTCTTTTATTTATTCCCTAATTTTTACCTACCAGCCCTTTACGGGTTTTTTGAACAGCGGGAATGTCCTAATTTTTGCCTGACTAGCCTTTTCAGGTTTTCTAGTCAGGAAACTTTTATTTTCTTTATACTACTTTTATTTATTTTTATAGATAGTATTTCTTAAGGTGATCCAGGTTAACAGGCTCCATGAACTCATTCCCTTCACGATCAGATATCTTGGCAGCTCCTTATGGCATAACTGACTTGACTAAATATGGTCCTTCCTAGTTTGGTCTGAACTTTCCTCTTAGATCGAACACCATTGCTTTGGATTGTTTTAGTACCATATCCCCAGCTTTACCTTTTTGTTAAATGCCTTTGCTATCCTCTTCTGGTATATCTGGGTATGAAAAAAAGCATTCATCCTCTTCTCGTCCAGAGACACCAGATGATCATATCTCTTCTGTGCCCATTCATTCTTAGGCATTTTAGCCTCTATAATTACTCTTAGAGACTTGATCTCGATTTCTATTGGTAAAACTGCTTCACAGCCATACACCAGGGAGAACGGAGTTTGGCTTGTGGCAGTTCTGGCTGTAGTTATGTATCCCCATAAGGCAAAAGGAAGAAACTCATACCAATCCTTGTAAGTTTTGACCATCTTAGAGAGGATTTTCTTGATATTTTTATTTGTTGTTTTCACTGCTCCATTAGCCTAATGTCGATATGGTGAAGACTTATGATGCTCGATCCCATACTTCTGCAATAACTCTGTCATTTCTACTCGAAACTAAAGCCCATTTTTTATCACTACATGATGTGGAACCCCATATCTGCAAATAAGATTCTTCTCAATAAACTGGGCCATTTACTTTGCCCTTAGAGTATTAAAAGATTTAGCCTCTACCCATCTATAGAAGTAATCAATTGCCATAATTATATACTTATGTCCATTCGATGTTGTTGGCCTTATTTCTCCTATAATATCAATCCCCTATGCTGCAACAGGCCAAGGAGATGAAAAACTATTAAACATCATTAGAGGAAGGTGGTTGAGGTTCCCATAGATCTGACACTGAGTGTAAACAGCGGGATTTAGCATGCGTCTAAGATTTTAGCAACCATGACACTATTTGGGCTTAGGGACCTAGAGAACACACTGACCATTGTCACAAAGACATGGCGTGAAGATAATGAGACACCACCCAGGGTAATAACTAGGACAAATTGAAAGGCGGTACTCGTCTCTAAAAGAAAGCTAGCACCACAACCAGGAGATTCTAGGAATGGAATACTAACTTATTTTAGTCTTGTGTTCATTTATAATTACTTTATGAATTACTATCATATTCTCTATTTACACACAATTTTATTAAATCCTAATTAAACATCCATTTAACCCTAAAGCAAAGTAGACATAAAATTGCATGTAAAAAATGTATACGAAGCGCATCGTCCTTAGGTTTAAACTATGTTAATTTTATTTTAAAGTTAACTAATTCTACATTTTTATTTACAAGTGAAATGGACTAAAGGTGGACCTATATGTTTAATAAATGAGCCTAAGTCTATTCATTTTAATTTAATTAAAGAAATGGGCCTATAGTCTATAAATTTTAAAGAAAAGAATTAATTAGTGGGCCAAATTCTAACATACTCTTAATTTTAAAAAATGGGCCTAATTCTATTTGTTTTCTAAAAAGAAATGAAATTGGGCTAAAGTCTAAATTAATTTTGTTAATTAAAAGTGGGCCTAAATCTAATTTAACCTAAATGGGCCTAAATTGATTTTAATTAATGAAAACCTAAAAATAATTTTTAAACCTATTTATTAAGTGGTTTTGATCCTAACATGTGCTTGGGGCCCAAAATACTAAAAGATCAAAAAATAAAACCCAAACTAAAATCATAACAAAGTCAGATCAAATATAGGATTTATGTGATATTCTAAAAAAAAATCCTAAATCAATTTACATGCAACCCTAACTTAATTTACTACCATCATTAATTTTATTTGAATTTTATCTAATTGAACCTAAATTACTAATCAATTTTAGTGCAAATAATATAAAATTTTACTATTTCCCACTATTGGGGCTATAACAAACTACTGTGCAAAAATTAAAATTAAATTAATTACAATCCAAAGCAAAAGCAAATTAAAAGAATGCAAAAATTATAAATCCTAAATCCTACAGAGGTTTTACAAATCTTAATCCATGACATTCCATGGATTCTTCCAATGGTCATTGCCAAAATCTCATATCTCCAACCTTATCTCCAGAGTACCATAGGACATCAATCAAAATAAAGAAACACAAAAAAATTTAATTAGTAATGAATCAAATAAAAATAAAACAAAGAGATCAAATTAAAATAAAAGAGGAAAAAAGAAGAATAAAAGATACTGTGCAAATGTTGTTTGAATGCCCCTTAAATTGGAATTGTCACCGTTTTAATATTGACTATGTAGTTTATTTTCTTGATTATTTGGACTTTAAAAGCAAAGAATGTATATTTTTTCTTTCTCTCTGGTTTTTTTTTTTTTACAGCATTCTTCTTTAGTATTTTCTCGCAGCTATTTTTTTCATAGACTCTCTTCGCCTCTTTTTTTCCCTCTCCTCTTTATCCTTCTCACTTTTAAAGCTAGACCCAACCACCCAACTCCTGTGATCACGCAATTAAGTTGCGTGATAGTTGGGAGCAAGATCAAGAGTCTCTCATTCTGCATTTTATTTTTTGAATTTTCAAAATCAGGATAATAAGATGATAAGTGATAGAATTTTAAAAAATTAAAGACTCATAGCAGATACATGGTATCCTAGACAAATGAAAAAAATGAAAAATAATAAAATCAACATAAAAAATCGCGTAAAAATCACTTTTTAGTGAAAATCGGCATTACAAAATGCCAATTTTAACTCGTAATGTTAACTAGCATTGCCTAATGTCGATCGACATTACATAATGCCAACCGACCAAAATTTTATTTTATTTTATTATTTTTTTAAAATTAAATTACAAAAAAGGTTCTTGGAAGTTTCTAATTTCTATAATCAAATCCCTAAAAAAACTAATTTTACAGTTAAATCCATTAAACGTTGCAATTTAGTCCTTTAAATCACAAAACTCGACACCGGAGATCAATTCTTAATTAGATTTTCATCATATGGGCTTTTATCGAATGCATGCACAATTACATCCCGAAATTGGGTGCTTATAGTTGCCCCCCTTTATCGTTATTTGCTTGACAAATTACGGCAAAGTAATGCTATAGTTCCCGAGGAACGTCTAGCAATTTGGTGATTTAAAATTTCGCTATATTCCCTACAAGACATTTAGCAACATCACCATAACTACCATGTAGTGTTTGGTAGTAAAAGTCTGAAAAAGGTCATGTTATAATCGCTATTAAAGCATATAACATGTGGAATTTGAAATTTATGTTATGACTATTGTGTAGCATATAACATAATAATTTTGAAAATTTGTGTTTTAGCTACTGTGTAACATAAAACAAATTTTGACTTTCGATTGAAATGATGCATGTAGAAATGCAAAGTTGAATTTTGTAATATTTTATATTCTGTACTTGATAGAAAAAATTTATAATTTAAATATAGACGTAATTAATAATGATTCATTTATTGATCACATGAGTTGAATGAGTTATTTAGGAATTAAATCCTAATTAAAATGCAATTATGGATGATATTGCAAAGAAAACTTGATTTTAAATGCATGCATAGTTAAGGGACCAAAATGGATATTTTCCATTTATAAGAAGCTTCCCTCCCTATTTTTGATGCTATTCTTTCATTTCTCTCTCCAAAGTTCGATTCACGATCATCTAAAGTTTGATTCATAATGCTATTCTTCTTTTGATTTCTTGCTCATCCGAAGTTCGATTCACAATCTGTTAAATCCTATGGTTGACCCACAACATAGGCTACACAGAGGAGTAGAAATTTCAGCTGATCCAGCCATTGTGCCTCTCCATTTTCTTTAGAACAACCTTAGACTCCGAGAAGGTTTGACTGTGCTTCCTTTAACTCACCTGTAGCTTCATAAGTGCACATATGTGGGGTATTGATACAAGCTACAGAGTCGCCCGAATTTTCTAAATATAAGAGGATTCAAGGTTTATATGATGAATCTCAGAGGAAGAAGAAATAGAGGCACGACTGAAGCAAAATGGTCTCACATAGCTGATTTTAAGCTTTTATATTATGCTTTCCTTTCTGGTACTTATGCATTATAAATAAGATAGAACATGCAATGTCATAACAAAATTTCAATTTCAATAAGATTCATTAATTAGGGCAAAAATGAGTACATTCACTACATCACATGACATAACTTCTATTATCAACTAGTCCTTTTAGATTTTCTAACTGAATATTATTCGCTCAAATTTTATTTCCTTAATTTTTGCCTGACTAGTCCATTACAGGTTTTCTAATTAGTGGGATCTCTTTTTATTTTATTCCTTAAGTTTTGCTTGCTAGCCCTTTGCGGGTTTTCTGAATAATGGGAATGTGCTAATTTTTGCTTGATTAGCCTTTTCAGGTTTTCTAGTCAACAGACTTTTATTTTCTTTATACTACTTTAATTTATTTTTATAGATAGTATTTCTTAAGATGATCCAGGTTAACAAGCTCCATGAACTCATTCTCTTCAAAATCAGATATCTTGGCAGCTCCTTTTGGTAGAATTGACTTGACTAAGTATAGTTCTTCCCAGTTTGGTCTAAACTTTCCTCTCAGATTGAACACCATTGCTCTGGATTGTTTTAGTACCATATCCTTAACTTTTATCTTCCTTGGCTTTACCTTCTTATTAAATGCCCTTGCTATCATCTTTTGGTATATCTGGGTATAAAATAAAACATTCATCCTCTTCTTATCCAGAGACACCAGATGATCATATATGTTCCATGCCTATTCACTATCGGGCATTTTGGCTTCCATAACTACTCTTAGAGACTTGATCTCAGTTTCTATTGGCAAAACTACTTTATAGTCGTATACCAGGGAGAACGGAGTTTGGCCTGTGGCAGTTCTGGTTGTAGTTATGTATCCCCACAAGGCAAAAGGAAGAAACTTAAAATAATCCTTATAAGTTTTGACCATCTTAGAGAGGATTTCATGATATTTTTATTTGCTACTTCCACTACTCTATTAGCCTGAGGTCGATATGGTGAAGACTTATGATGATCAATCTCATATTTCTATAATAACTCTATCATTTCTGTCTGAAAGTAAACCCCATTGTCTGTCACTACATGATGTGGAACTTCATATCTGTAAATAAGATTCTTCTTAATGAACGGGCCATCTGCTTTGCCCTTAAAGTATTAAAAGATTCAGCTTCTACCCATCTAGAGAAGTAATAAATTGCCACAATTATATACTTATGTCCATTTGATGTTGTCAGCCTTATTTCTCCTATGATATCAATCCCTCATGCTATAAAAGGCCAAAGAGATGATAAACTATTCAACACTGTTGGAGGAAGATAGTTGAGATTCCCGTAGATCTGACACTGATGGCATTGTCTCAAGATTCTAATACAATCCTTTTCAATACTCATCCAGTAGTACCCTTGTTTGATTATCTTCTTTGCTAGGATTATTCCATTCATGTGAGAACCATAAGCTCCCATGTGAATCTCCTTCACCACCTCTTTTACTTTATCTTTCTTGAGACATCTCAATTGCATTCCATTCAATATTTACTTATACAACACCATATCGTGACTTGCAAAATTATGTGCAAGAACATGCAAGGCATATCTTTCTTTTGAAGTGGCCTCATCTGGATATTTTCCTTCCTCAATGAACCTTTAAACATCATAAAACCAAGGCTTCTCTTAAGGCCCTATCTGAATTCCCATAATTTGCTCACCTCCATAACACGAAGCCTTTGATTTCATGATCACTAACGGCCTCATAGTCAACCGAGTCATACTATCCCACATTGAAGAGAGTGTTGCTAGTGCATCTGTCATCTGATTATCATCTCTTAATAGATGGATAAAGAGAAACTTAGTGAAATTCTTTGTTAAAGCTTTCAAATACCATACGTAGGGTATCAGCTTTTCCTCTTTCACTTTCTATTCTTCATTAGCCTAGTTGATAACCAACATAGAATCCTTGTCTACTAATAACTCCTTTACTCCAATTACCATCGCCACTTCTACTCCATGAATGCACACTTCATATTCAGCCATATCATTGGTTACTTGAAAATCCAGTTTCTTGGCCATTTGTATGGTTTCTCCCTCTGGCATGATGAGGATCACTCCTAACCCAACTCCTTTGTTATTTATTGTACCATTAAAATAAAGCTTCCATTCTCGATGCTCTACAACTGCTAGATTCTCATCTAGTAATTCTAGGCTCCACTGTTCATCGCCCTCTACTGCATTTTAAGCTAGGAATTTCACTACTGCCCTTTCCTTAATAACCTTTATGGTAATGTACTCTATAATAAATTTAGTAAGGAGAATGAGCCATCAAGACATCCTTCTGGTCAGAGTGGGTGCCTATAATAAGTATTTTAAGGGGTCTATTTTTGAAATGGCTTGAATCCTATAAGACTGAAAGTAATACCTCAATTTTCTTATTGCCAGATCATTATCAAACATGTCTTCTCCATTAAATCATACTTTTCTTCATACGGCAGGAACTTATTGCTGAGGTAATACATTACATGCTCTATCCATCTAGCCCTTCTTGTGCTAACATTGCCCCCATTGCCTTTTCTTCTAGAGCCAAATATAGGATCAAAGGTTTACCTAGTCTCGATGGTTTAAGTATAGGTGGATTAGTGAGATACTCCTTTATCTTATTAAAGGCCCTTTGACGGTCATCATTCCACTCTACAGGTTGATCTTTTCTCAGAAGCTTGAAGATTGGGACACAAATATTAGTAAGCCTTGTAATGAACCTGCCTATGAACCCTCTTACATCTTTCTCTGTCCTTGGTGTTGGCATTTCCTGAATGGCTTTCATTTTATCTGGATCCACTTCAATTCCTCTACTATTGACTATATGCCTTAGCAACTTCCCTGAAGTAACTCTGAAAATGCATTTCTTCAGGTTGAGTCTTAAATTATACCTCTCTTATTTGTCTAGTGCTTTAAAATGCCTCTCTTTTATTTCTGACTTGATCATCATATCGTCTACATATACCTCCACTTATGCATCATGTCGTGGAAAAGAGCGGTGGCTGCCCTTTGATTTACTGTACGTACATTCTTCAACCTGAAAGGCATAACCTTATAGCGATACCTCCCCCATTCTATGATGAAAGTTGTCTTAATCTTATCCATAACTGCCATCATTATTTGATTATACTAGAGAACCCATCTATGAAGGAGTATATCGCACTTGACGCCGTAGTATCCACTATCACATCGATATGAGGTAAAGGGAAGTCATCCTTCGAACATGCTTTATTTAAATCCCTAAAATCAACACACATTTGCACCTTACCATCTTTCTTGGGTATCGGGACTATATTTGCAAGCCATTGGGGATAATCTACTACCTTTAAAAGTTGGCCTGAATTTGTTTAGTAATTTCTTCTCTTATCTTTCAATCCATTCTGGTCTCAGCCTGCACAATTTCTATTTAACTAGTTTTATTTCTAGATGAGTTGGAATATGATGCTCTATGTCCCTTTCTAAACCTGGCATGTCTTTGTAGGTCTAAGCAAATACTATCTTTCTTTTTGTTAATATTCTCTCAAAATTTTCCCTCTCTTCAAAAGTTACATCCTGTGATATAGAAACGTTCTTTGAATTATCATTTGTGCCCATGTTAAATGAATTAAATTGAATTGAATTAATTTCCAGCATGCATGAATGATTAAAATTACAATGCATAGAACTATCAGGATACACATCACACAAGTAAGCAAAACTAGCGTTTATATCATTGACCAAAGAAAAAACACAATTTTCATCCTTATAGAGACCAGACGTTATTACATTAGTTTTTTTTATAAAAAACATTAGTAAAGCTATCACTAATAAGAGTAGCAAAATCCTAGGGTGGTAGATACAGTAGCTTTTTTATAGCAGTATCCCCCATTCTTCTAACTACGTGCTTCATCACTTCTTCTTTGTTGCTCTTGACTAAGTTTTCTATAATTTGGTCCTTGAAAATTTCAAACCCAAGAACATTTTTGCCAGCGACATTAACAGACTCGTTAGCACCCAGATAGTACTTGCCCTCTCATGGTGTAAAATCCCATGTTTTTAAATATTTTAATACTGTACCGGGATATGCAGTGTTAATAATTTTCGTATATATATTATGATATTTTTACGAGTTGATATGTATTTAAAACCTATTTTAATTATTGTGTATTATTTTGAGTACTTTACATAAAATTTTTCCGAGACTTTCATTTTCGGGGAAATTTTCACGTAAATAATTTATTATTAATTATTTTAAATATATTTTCGGACTTGCATGAACTCATACGTATTTTTAAAATACTAAATAAAACCTATGTGTACTTATTTATTTAATTAGGGTTTAATTAATATTACCCTAATATTTTATTAATTGTTTATTTATTTTATTGTTATTTAATTATTTTTAATTAATATTAGATTTTAAAATATTAAATATTACGTGTGTGGTGTATATTTAATGTGTGTAATTTAATATTATTTTAATATATAGTATATAGTATATATATATATATATACATAAAATATATCAAAAATCAAACTTTTGAAAAATTACCATTTTACCCCCGAAGCATCTTCTTTCCCCGATCTTCACCCTCACCGTCGTTCGACGCCTGCAACTGTCGATTTCTTGCCGTTGGTGTGCCATCCGGTGTGCCACCACCTTCCCCAGCCTTCCTCGCCGCCTGTAGCAGCCGTTTTCGGCGTCTGGAGTTCGGTTTTTGGTTGGAAGCCGAGAGTTTGCAATTTCTTCACACCTCACGATTTCGGCCACCGTTTTCGACACCACTGGTCTCTTTCTTCTCCTTGAGCTCCAATGACTGTGATTCTAGCTTTGGTTTGAGCTGAATTGCTCTTGATTTGCTTAGGTTTCGAATTTTCAATTTCGGCCATATTAGGGTTTTTTATTTTTTTGAACTTCAATTTGATTGGTTAGTGAAAAATACCTTCACAAATGTTGTTCCCCTTAGCTTAATATTCATGTGTGAATTTTTTTAGAATTTTTGGAGATTATTTTGATTTTTGGGTATTTTTGAATATTTTAATATTATTTTCTAATTTTCGGAAATTAATTAAATAAATTATGAAATTGTGTTTAATGATAATTATGGGTGTTGAAATGAATTATAGGATTTTATTTGGAATTTTTATGAATTTCTATGTATTTATTTTGAATTATTTAAGTTTATGTAATTTTGAAAAATTAGGGTTAATTGTGTTTTTAATTGAAATTAATTGGTTAATTGAGTTTAATTATTGATATTATTGATAAATATGTTGATAAAATTAATTTTGGATAATTATACTATTTTTGGTGAATTTTTGAAGTAATTTTAGTATATTTATATATATAGGGGTATTTTGGTAATTTTACATAAAATTGGCTAAAAATGTAATTTAATTGGTTTTAATAGTTATTTAAGGTATAAAAATGATTTCTACAAATTATTTAGTATTTTTAACTAATTAAAACTATTTTTCGTGAATTATTTTTAATTATATATATAATATACGGTTTTTCTAATAAAATGAGTTTTTATCAGTTTTTACAGTGTTTTAAGGTTAATTATGTAATTTCTATTTATAAAATGAATTTCTATGTTATAAGGGTATTTTTGGTATATCAGAATTGTTCTGTGTTTGTGGACCCCGGTCGGTAGACTGTAGTTTGGAGACCGACCGAGGGGTTGTGGATGAGTGGTTGAGCCTATTTTTTGAAGTGTGTTTCTTTGCAAGGTCGGCTCTACTCTTTGAGTAGAGAGATGTCCATTTTACAGGGGAGGTTCTGTCAAAATTTCGATAGAATTCTCGTAAAACGTGATGTCCGGTCGAACCCTAATTTCGATTCTGTGTTTAATATTCTAGATCGAGTTCTAGGATTTTTCTGTTAGGTTTACTCTGATTTCTGTCGTTATTGTTTGTCTAGTTGCGTCGAGACCGAGCCTAGTGGACCAGGCCCTTCGGAGCCATCTCGTGGAGCGCACTAAGTGTGAGTTGCTATTTTATATATATATGTTTAGGATGCATGATTTAGAAATGCATGTTTTATTTTGATTAAATATGCATAAATAATTTTATTATTACTTAAGTTTATATTTAGTTTAATTTTGGTATATATTAAATTATATGCATGTTTTGTTAATAAATTATATTTAAAATGTTTTTAAATATATTTCTAGCTTAATTTATAATTTGATTGGATTCAATTGACGTATATATACTCAAAATATACCTGGTTTACTTTTGGTATATTTCCAGTATATATATGATTTATGTTGTTATTTTATTTAAGTTCATGCATCATTTATTTTTGTGAATGAATGTTTTATATTTATTAATGAAGGATATCAATAGAATGTGCTACCTAGTGGGCAGCACTAGGACTGAGTACGTACCGGTGCGCTTATAGCATTTTAGGCTATATTACTAACCATTTGTGGATATTGATGGGATATGATTATTTTATGTGTGAGATATGGTTTGGAGGTGTGATTGCTGGAGCTCGGTTGACCAAGTGTCTCGGGGCCAATCACACTGACAGTCAGACTGCTGGAGCTCGGTTGACTTAGTGTCTCGGGGCCAGTCTACTGTCTAAATGGATTAAGTGGATATATTTGGATTAAGTGAGCCTGTATGGCTAGAGTGTTGTCTAACACTGATTGAGGTTTCGATATCATAGGGTTCTATTTGATCCTTCATAAAAGATGATTTTTAATCAAATATATAAAAAAATGATTTTTCTGCATCTATGTGAATATGCCTGTATATATACATATTATATATATATTGTTGACTGTATGCATTGTCATTTAGTATGCATGTATATATATTATAGTAATTCACTCAGTGAGGTCTGACTCCCCTCCGTTGACTATTTTTCAGGAGAGTCATCTTCCTCAGACCTCAGTAGTAGGCCTGTACACCGAATTTCTTCCGCCCCGGCTTCTTTGTGTAAACTGCTTCTCTGAGTCTTGGATTTATTTTATCTAGACACTGCAGTAGTCATTAAATATTTAAAGAGATGTTGTATTATATTTGAACTGGATTTGTATTAAAAGAGTTTATATATATATGAGATAAGTATTTGATTTAAATCCAGTGGTGGAGATGTTATTGTGATATTTATGATTTTTATTTCCGCTGCATTATATATTGTTATTACTATTGCATGTTTATTTTATTTTTTTTAGGCTTGCTACGGGTTCTTGATTTGAAAGAATTCCCATTCCCTAGCGCCGGTCATGGCCCTATTTTGGGTCGTGACACATGGCTTGATGAAATTCTCACTTAACAGCCCAACTCTACCCATAAGCTTATTTCTTTTGGCCTTCTCCTTCTTTCTTGCTCTTCTGTTAGTAGATCCTATCTCAGCACACCCTAATCCTTTAGTGTCATTTTGACTCTTGAATTCTGGTAGCTTAGGACTTCCTTACTCATTTTTGCCTAGCCCCAATCCAAGTTGGCAATTCTTGCTCTCCATCATTTTTGCAACCCTTGGGTCCATCTCAGTCTGGTTAAATATCCCAGTAATTTGAAAACTGGGAGGAACACACACTTGTTTCTATTTTTTCAGTACGACGGCCACAACTATATTGGTTCTTGATTTGATTGTCACTACATCTCCTTCATGAGGGAATTTTATCTTCTGGTGCTAGTTGAGGGTACCCCTCCCAGAGCATGGAACCATAGCCTTCCCAACAACAAGGCATAAGTAATTGGTATATCCAACACGGTGAACTCAATGATTAATTCCACAGGTTCTGTTTTAACCAGAGCTTGGAATGTCCCCTCTACATTCCTAGTGCTGTCATCATAGGCTCTAATTATGTGGTTTGAATTTATCAAGTCTTCAGCTTTCAAAACTAAGTTAGGCAAGCTCTTCAATAGGCATACATTAATGGCAGAACCATCATCAACCATTACAAATTTGGTTCTTTTCCCTTTTACTTATGTTGGGATAAACAGTGCCTTGTTATGATTTCTTCCTTCCAAAGGCAGGTTAAAGGTTATCAACCCGTGTTTCTTTTATGTAACCTTTACTACCATAGCCTTAGGTGTGGCTGCTATTTCAATGTTCATGTTTGATAGAGCTTTCACCAGAGCTCTTTCTATGGCTGCTTGAGTGTATCAGTAGTTCTCAAATACTGACATTTGCCTTAGCCTTCTTCAGTTATTCCAAAATTAGGTCTTCTTTTTCACCTTCTTCTATTTTTGCATCATCTGTATCCTCTCTTTCTATAACTCTCTGAATCTACTTTTTTGCTGCCTTGTAATTCCTCCCACTTCTAGTGACATGATTCACTTTGGGGTTATCGCTCTACACATCTAGACTAGTGATACTCTCTTCATCAGAGTCATACTAGATGTCTACAACTCCGATGATTCTGTCCCTTTTTTGTCCTTCAATACTTTTACTATGCATTTTTCCTTTCCCTCTATGCTAAGCTTTCCTACATGTGCTCTTAAGAATTCCTCAATCCCTTGTTTGGGAGTTAGAGACTCCTTATTCTCTTCTTTTACTAGCCTATCACCGAATTCATCACCCCATCCTAAAGGCACAATCCCCTCAAGAGGTATATCATTAGAAGTAGGCTTTGAATAAAACACCCTATAATCAAATTTGCTTAAGGGCTGCCCTAATAAATCCTTAACTCTTGGTTATTCTGGGATTTTAGATTCTTTCTCATCATTAAACTCATCACCCTATCCTGAGGGCATAATTGATTCAATTGGGATATCTACGAAGGGTAGTTTAGAATAGCATACCTTATAGTCAAATTTCCTTGAGGCCTATCCTAGTAAATCCTTAACTCCTCTAAAGGCATCAAGATATTCTCCATTAGCTATAGGGTTTAGGTTTTCAAAGGAGTTTAGCACTTCTTCTTCACTCACTCTTGAGTTAATCATCATTGTGGCCAGTGGTGGGACATTTCGGTAGTCAGGGAAAGGATTGTTTCTAGTGTTTGGGTTGGAGTTGGATTTTTTAGGGTCTGTGATTTTTTTGGAGTCTATTAGGTTTTGGATCTCATGTTTGAGGTGAATACAGGTGTCTGAGGAGTGGCCAGCTGCTTGGTGACACTTGCAGTAGCTATTGGGGTTATAGCCTGGGACATTTGGGTTAGGTGGTTTAAAGAAGGTTAAGGGTCGGAGTAAGCCTTTTTGGATCAATCATTCTAAGAATTTGGAGAGTGGTTGGTTGAAGTTGGACAATCTTTGGAGTTGCTAAATTGCGCGCACCTTCACAGCTTGGCTAGTACTTCCCTATTGTGTGCCCCTAATTGGGTAGTTTTAGGTTTTAGTGCCTCTAGAGCTTCTTTTCTTATCATTCTTAATCTCTTCTACTTGTAGACTATCATCATACATGTTTATGAAAGTTTTGGGGTTCTTCATTTCCAACCTCTCAACCAAATTAGGTGACACAATCCGAATTATCATCCTAACCTGATCCTTCTCGGCCAACTTATTCTTCATCAGCCCTTTTTTATTCATGAATTTGGTAAGGAAATAAGAGAAAAATTAATTAGGTTTTAGATTTGTCAGTTCTAGATCTCTGATGGATACTTCCAACCGGGTGTTATAATCATATTGTCTTAAAAAGGCAGTACATAGTTCTTTCCAGTAAACTGTCACAGATTTTTCTAGCCCATTATACAAGTTTATAGCCATTCCTACTAAGGATAACACAAATAACTTAGTAATCACTACTAATGGTGCTTTAGTAGTGCTTATAGTTGTTGTGTACTAGCTGAGATGAATCCTCAGATCTCCTCTCCCATTAAATTTCTGCAGCTATGGCATCTTGAACTTGTCAGGCAACCTATCGTCTTTTATCTGCAGTATGTCATTGAAGTCAAATAAATACCCCATGCCTTGTCCCCTGATCATCTCTTCCATCTTGGACATCTTCTAGGTCAGTGGTCCATATCTGCTTGGACTCATGGTCATATACTAGTTCAAGGGATTCTTTTTTCGCCTTCTCTACCATGTAATTCTCATCATCCTCTGACTTCACATTGATAACAGGTAGGTTTCTAGCAGCAGGTTGCCCCTCAGCATTATTGACAGCAAGTAGAGCATTCACAGTAGGTGGGACAATAGCAGTAGCAGGTGGTTGTTCAATTACAGGTGGTGGTATGACAGTAGCAGGTTGTATCAATCCAAATAGTGCTTGTCTCAGCTCATTTTTCATCATAGCCCTCATGTCATCCATCAGAGCTCCCTTGATTTCTTCTAAGGTCTAGTTCCCTTGCTGTTGTTCCATTTGTTCAGATTCAGCTGAAGTTGGTTTAACTTCCAAGTAAAGTGGGTTGATAGGGCTTTTTTCCAATCTATCTAGTCTGTTCAGAATTTCCTTTGTTAAGGCTTTAGGACTGTGACTCATTATTTTTAGTCTGCCACCTTGTTGTCCCCAAATATGAGAAGACCCCAATGTATTTATAATGGCTGCAAAACAAGGTGTTAGTATGATGAATGAGATGCATGTATGCATGTATGTGTGATGCACGTGTTATGCAGCAAGTAGCAAGTATCAATCAAATGTACAACATACATCCTTCCAACCTTATTCCTCCTACACACGTGTTCAATGGTGAATCTCTTGTCCTAGGATTTTTGGTCTTGGTCATAATATCAACAGAGGATACCAGGGACCGACGCGCATGCTAGATCTCTCTTAAAGTAGAATAGCATAGAAATAAACATTTCTAGGTATAAAGGTCTAGCCCAATCTTTATTACCCTAAGGGGCTTCAAAAGTATAAGCCTGAGCTTTTATGGATAGAAATACCTCATGGTAATAAGCATAAAAACAATATTTCTAAGTATAAAGGTCTAGCCCAATCTTCATTAGGGGCTTCAAAAATATGGGCTTGGACTTTTATAGATAGAATTACTTCATGGTAAAAATCATACAAGCAATTTTTGGTATATCCTAAAGGAAGTAACTAAGCCATTATATATGGTTAGGGTTTGATAAATATTCAAAGTTCTCTTAGCAAGATGCCCTCCTTTAGGACTTGAGTTACAGGCCAAGGTCAGAGGGACTCGACATCCTTTACCAACTTGAGAGAAGACTACCCCCCCTTTAAGACTTGGGTCATAGACTCTGGTTAGATAAGCCCGGTAATCTCTCTTGGACAAAGTTAAAGCTAAGAGTCATGGTTAGCCAACCTACAACCCAATGAAGCTAGTGGAATCATGGAATCTTAAACCAATGCCATCGGTTTAATAGGGACATGCATAATGAATGTAATAATAAAATGATAATTAATAAAATAATTCTAAAGAACATAAGTTGAATTAGTATCTCTTATCCCCAGTGGAGTTGCCATTGTAGACAACAAGGTTTAGCACGCGCTCAAGATTTTAGCAACTACAACATTGTTTGGGCTCAAGGCCTTAGGGAACACACTACTATGTCACAAAGACATAACGTGGAGATGAGGAGTCACCACCCAGGGTAATAACTGGGACAAATTAAAAGGTAGTACTCGATTCTCTAAAAGGAAGCTAGCACCATAACCAAGAGATTCTAGGAATGGAATACTAACTTCTCTTAGTCTCTTGTTCATTTAGAATTACTTTATGAATTACTATCTTATTTTCTAATTACATGTAATTTTATTTAAACCCAAATTAAACATCCACCTAACCCAAAAAAGGCAACAGATTATAAAATTATATGTAAAAAATGCATACAAAAGGCAGCGTCCCTAAGTCTAAACTAGGTTAATTTTTAAAAGTTTGTTATTTCTACATATTTTTATTTACAAGTGAAATGGACTAGAAAAAAGACCTACATTTTAATACAATTAAAGAGTCTAAATCTACTTGTTTTAATTCTAAAAGTGGGCCTAAATCTATTAATTTTAAGAAACAAAATAGAAATTAATTAGTAGGCTTAATTTTACTTAATTTTAAATTAAGTGATGTGATCCTAAATCTATTTATTTTAAAAGAAATTAAATAAATGGACTAAGCTAGGTCTAAATTAATTTAATGGGTCTAAAGTCTAAATTGTTTTTAAAAGAAAAATAAAATGCTTTATTGGGCTGGGCTAAAATCTTAATTTTAATTAAAATTGACCTAAGTTTAATTAACTTAATGGGCCTAAATTGATTTTGATTAATTAACCTAAACCATTTTTAAGCTTATCTTTTATTTAGTGGGGTTTAAACCTATCGTGGATTTGGGGCCCTAAAGAACTAAAAGATCCAAAATAAAACCCAAACAAAAAATCATATCAAATACATGATTTATGTGATTTTCTAAAAAAACTCTAAATCAATTTACATGAACTCTAAATTAATCTACAACCATCATTGATTTTAATTGATTTTTACCTAATTGAACCTAAATTAATAATCAATTTTAGTGCAAAGAATTTAAAATTCTACTATTTCCCACTATTGGGGCTATTACAAACTATTGTGTAGAAATTAAAATCAAATTAATTACATCCCAAAACAAAAGCAAATTAAAAGAATGTAATAAATCATAAATCATAAGTCCTACGGGGTTTTTACAAATCTTAATCCATGACATTCCATGGATTTTTCCAATAGTCATAACCCAAAATCACATATTTCCAACTTCATTCGCAGAGCATCACAGAGTAATAATCAAATCAAAAAACACAAAATTTAATTACAACTACTCAATTAAGAAATAAAAAAATAAAAGAATAATATCAAGAATAAAGAAAGAAAGAGTAGAAGATGATGTGAAAATACTTTTGAATGCCCCTCAAATTTGGATTGTCATCGTTTTGAGATTGACTCTATTATTTTTTCTTTCTTGATCTTCTGGACTTTTAAAAGAAAAGAATGCAATTTTTTTTAAAGTAGCTAATTAGGGTTTTTTTTTCTCTAATTTTTTAGAGACTTTGCCTCCTTTCTCTCCAGCTAGTTCCCTTTTATCCCACAGGCTAACTTGCTAGAGTTTTCATAGCCTCCCCTTTTGGATTTTAAAGCCAGACCTATCAACCTTTAATCCTTGTGATCACACAGGGAAGTTGACTTTTTAATTTTTGAAATCAAGATCAAGAGATAAAGTTTTGAAAAAAATCAAAGACTCAGTATGTAGGGACACATGATGTCCTGGACCAATAAAAAAAAAAGACAAAATCAACGTAAAAATCACTTTTTAATGAAAATCAGCATTCTAGAATGTTGATTTTCATCTCATAATGTTGACTGGCATTATGTCATGCAGTTGGCATTACATAATGCCGATCGACATTAAATGCTAGCCGAATAATTTTTATTTTTAAATTAAATTATAAAAAAATCCTCAAAAGTTTCTAATTTTTGCAATCAAATCCCTAAAAAACCAATTTTATAATTAAATGCACAAAACGTTGCAATTTAGTCCTTTAAATCGTGAAACTCAACACCAGAGATCAATTCTCAATTAGATTTTCATCATAAGGGCTTTCGTCACACGTGTGCACAATTACATCCCGAAATTGGATGCTTACACACACAATGAGCACTTTAGTCCTAATTAACTCAGTGATAATCATTGTTTTGCTACCTATATTTCACTCAAACCTGGTGGTTAAATATTTGATTATTGTCACTCACAACATGTACTTATCTACGTGGCTTGAGTGGGGAAATGCATATAGATGTATATCATTATAGGAGCCAAAGCTTACTATCCAAGACTCAAGCACATATAGTGACTTAGCAATTTCCCTTAAGAATTTTCCAATTATATATGTTTTTTGCCCTTTAATGAATTGTTAGAAATAAAACCCAAGCCCATCGAAAATGTACCTTGTCAAGATGGGCCTTTCATGCCTATTTTTAGCCTATTTCAAATGGATATGGTTGAAATGGGCCTATCATGCCTATTTTGGCCCATTAAAAATGGATTTTGACAAGGTGAGGGTATTGATATCATTCTTGGCCTGTTGAAGATGAACTTTGGATTTATTTAGAGGATTTGTTACTTGTTTGCTCCATTTTGAGAGTTATCTTTCATTCATCATTTCTATTATCTCCTGTTGATAATTAAAACTTAAACTAAAAATCTTGAGACAAGATACTCACCATTGAACACATATGTAGGAGAAATAAAGGCGGAGGTCATAATTTTTTATGCTTTGTATTTTGTCTTTATATATATTAAGTATGCTTGTTTATTTTCTTGCTTTTTTTTAATAATAAAATGGACTTGCATATCATGCATACACATCATGCATAATTCTGACATGTGGTCTTACAACAGTCCGGTGCAGTTCTAGTTATTTAGTTAGAAATTTAGAAATAGAAATGGTAGGAGGTTTTAATCTTGAGGCTTTTAAAGCATAATTATTAAAAAAGGTATTTGCTAAAACTTAGTCTATGATGAGAGAGATGATGGGAGAGATAACCAAGTTAATCAGAGAAAATCAGCTTGCACAGCTAGCTAACCCGATTGCTCTTGAAGTTTAAATCCTAGCATAAGAACGAGAAGAAAATGATGTGACAGTCTTGGCTAATCCGCCAAGCTGAAGGATTGTAAACCTAGCTGAGAACATGGAGGACTAGGCTAAGAACATAACCAAAGCCATGACCCAAATGCAGATGATGATGAAGGAAAAGGGCATGGATGCTCTGCTGGACTATATTGATTTGAATCTAGACAAGGAAGATGATCTGTTACCCTGAAAAATCAAAATCCCTAACATGAAAAAGTATTCTAGAACCGAAGATCCCCATTTGCACTTGAAGCAATACATGACTTACATGAAAGCCACGGAACTGACTAAAGCCCAAATAGTCAAACAGTTCTTAATGTTATTGGAAAGTGCATCAATCCATTGGTATTACACTCTATAACCATATGTCCAGTTTGACTAGAAAGAATAGTGTGCTGCATTTGTAAAGCAATACAACCTCAATGTTCAGTTGGAGGTATTTTTGAGGGATTTACATAATAATAAGTAGAGGTTCAATGAATCTTTCACTAATTATTTGACCCGTTTGAGGGGGAAGCAATCTCAAATAAGGCATAGGCCTGCATAGTTAGACCAACTGATGCTAGCAATGGAAGGGTGTGTACCGGTATTGTCTAAGAAATTGAGAGATTTGGGAATCCAAAACTTTAAGGAACTATACAAATTTGGGGTTCAGAAGGAGTCAGATTTAGCCCAGGAAAAGAGGTTCTTTAGTGGAAGATTTAGGGGTAAGGACAAAGTCCCCTCAAACAGTAATATACAAATCAATAACATCAAGCAACCAAGTAGCAGTTTGCTGATTAATGTTGTTAAGTAGGCCCAAAGATTTTTAAACTTGGGATAGCCTCTATCCAAAGTCCTCAAAAAACTGACTGAGAAGAACCTATTATGACCTTTACCTTCATAGCAACCTTTGCCAGGTGCCAACTCGAAGCTTTTTTACAAATTCCACCAGATTATTGGACATGACACCGATATTTATGCCCATTTGAAACATTAAATTCAGGATCTGATTGATGCAAGTAAAATCACTAACCCTAAGACGAGAAAGCCAAACACCTAGAATAACTCTCTACCGAATTACTGAAATATACCACTGCCTAATGCATCTATATAAATGATCAATACTGGTCTAATAGAAAAATAAGTCTTGAACTCTTTTATTAACACTATTTCTAGCCCATCAAAACTTGAACCTGAATCGAAAGATCCAAACTAAAATAAATACTTTGTAGATCTTACTATGCACATCTTGGATATTTAGAGCTTTAATGATAAGGATGAAGGGCAAGTTGATTTATGGGATGATGAGGGAAGCAGAATAGGCCAATCTGTAAGGAAGGTCGAGGAGAAAAGAGAAGAAGCCAAAACTACTGAGCCTAAACCAGAAAAGATGGAAAATTTTAAAAAAGGAGAAGAAGTAAAGAGAGATAAGGAAACTATCGCCAGTGTTTATGAGTTACTCATGCATTCCAGAGACCATTGAGAAGCATTAGTTCCGGCACTAGATCAGAAAAAGATCTCTATAAGTTGTACCCCCGAGTAGATGGTTAATTCATTGACAGAAACCCCCCAAGGCATCATAATGTTTTCTGATGAAGATTTACCCTTGGAAGGGAGGGATCATCACAAAGGCTTATTCATCAAGGCTAAAGTGAAGGGAAAGATGATCGGCTGTGTTATGTAGATAATGGTTATGCCATTAATGTGTGTCCATTGAAGATTCTATTGAAGTTAGGATTGACTGTGGCAAACTTGAAGCCTTTTGAGGTAATCATTAAGGCTTATGATGATATGAAGAGGCTTGTCAAGGGGACATTCAGAGCTTTAGTTAGGATAGAACCTGTCGAGACCTGGGTCGACCTACATGTGATTAGTATTCCTATGACCTTTGCTATTCTATTGGGAAGGCCGTGATTTCATCCTTTGGGTGGCGTGCCCTCTACTATACATCAAAAAATAAAGATTTCGCATGAGGGCAAGGATGTCACCATCTCTACTATCACGACCTAAATCGGGAGTCATAATCGGCGCTAAGGAACAAGAATTCTTTCAAATTCGGAACCTATAGCAAGCCTTAAAAATAAAAACACATGCAATAAATAAATAAAAATATGCCAGAATTAAAATTTAAATCGATATATAAAAATAAATACCTAAATGTCATATCATAATAAAATATTTATACATTATTTTGATACAGAAATCCAAAACAACACACTATTGATACAATACACTACTACTACAGTCTCTAAAATACAATAGAAGTTCAAATAATAAATTTACATAGTCTAGCTGGGGCTAAAGAAGATCGATGTAAAGCACTACTGATGAGGTCTGAAGAAGAATCTTTTGAAAAAAATATTAAAGGGAGTCAAACCTCACTGAGTGAATTATTATAATATATATACATGCAATCTAAATCATATACAGTAAAGCATCAGTATGATAATATACATATATACGCATTTCACACAGATGCTAAAATTCGCTTATATATATAATAAATGCAGAAAATACTTATTTAAATGAAGAATCAAATAGAACGCTAGATATCCACAACCTCAATCAAAATATCTCACTAGCCATCAAGCTCACTTAATTCTAAAATAATTCTCTTATTCCATTTTGGATAGTAGACTGGCCTCGAGACACTAGGTCAACCGAGTTCGCGCAATCACACTACTCATTCATATTAATTCTCAATAATAAATTAATCAAATGTCACCTCAAATGATTGCATAAACTCAACTTTAAAATCTATTGCACTCGTACATATACAGTCCTATTGCGGCCTACTAGGTAGCATGTTCTATCAATATCCTTCAATAAAACCATATATTTATGTAAAATAATAAAATGCATAATTAAAATAAAATGGCATCCAATGAAGAAAAATATATAGAAATATACCGAACATATATTAAAAATATTCTAAATAGATATGCCACATATATAGCAAAATAAACTATAAATATACAAAAAATATACCAATTATATATGCTGAATATATGTCAAAATATAACGAAACATACTAACTTATATATGTGACATATATACAAAATATATACTAAAAGTATACTAAATCATTTAATAAAATAATTCATGTTTAAACATATAATGAAAATATGCAAACTCCCTTTCATGCATCCTATATGCAATGCATATATAAAATAATAACTCACAAGTTTACGCTCCTATAGATAAACTCGATGGGCTTGGTCCGATAAGACTTAGTTTCGGCGTAGTTAGAAAAATAAATCATAATAAAATCATAATAAATTTCTAACTATACTTCTAAGAATTATAAAGTAAGACTCGATCTAAGAATAAAAACTCAGCTAAAATCCAGAAATTCAGGATCAAATCGACGTTATGTTTTACGAGAATTCAACTGAAAAATTGGCAAAGTCTCTTCTATAAAACGGACATCTCTTTACTGAATACTAAAGCCGATACTGTAAGAAAACACACTTCTAAATCACAGTAGCACAACACCTCGAGTTGGGACCCCGAACTACACAAATTTCCAACCGAGGTTCACAATTCACCAAAAATCAACATTAAATAATAAATATAATAAAAATCATTAAAATCTATAAATAATCACAATATAATATACTTAATCATCAAAATCATTTAAATATAATTATTTTTCACATTAACTAAATAAAATCTCAAATAATTATATAATATTAATAAAAATTCGACTTTTCAATTATTTAATATAAAATATTAAAATTCACAAGTAATTACTCAAATAGGTTATATATATAATAAAAATGGTTAAGAATTTATTTAATCACAAAAATAGTATATAAAATTATTATTATTTGAATATATTTTCAAAAATTAGTATTAATTAGTTAAAAAATAGTAAATAATTCGTAAAAATTATTTTAATACCATTTATTATTTCAAAATTGTTTAAAACATATTACTTAACTATAATTTCAATAAAAATACATAATTTACCCATAAATTCAAAAATTCACATAACACTAAATGTTATTAAAAAATTAATCAAAATTACTAAAAATTATTGAAATTTTATTTTCTCATTCTCAAAGCTAATAATTTAAATTAACTATACAATTTGTCATAATTTCTATACAAAAAATATATAAATCACATAATTAATAAAAATTTATTTTTAATTATAAAAAATTTAATAATTACCCATAATTCAAATAAACTTTTAAAAAATAAACTAAAAATATATTTGAAAAGCTTAAGTTCCATATAACAACATTTCCAAAAGGATTTATCAACAATCAAATTCACATAATACTAAATATTATTCAAAAATCAATCAAAATTACTAAAAATTATTGAAATTTTATTTTCTCATTCTCAAAGCTAATAACTTAAATTAACTATACAATTTGTTATAATTTCTATACAAAATATATATAAATCACATAATTAATAAAAATTTATTTTTAATTATAAAAAAATTAATAACTACCCATAATTCAAATAAATTTTTAAAAAATAAACTAAAAATATATTGGAAAAGCTTAAGTTCCATATAACAACATTTCCAAAAGGATTTATCAACAATCAAACACAATCAAGCTAAAAAAAAATAAAAACCTAAAATAGACATAAACTAAAATTGAAGAAAACTCACAATCCGGATGTCGTAAAGTTGAAATAACTTGAGAATCGAAAAGTGCATGTCAAGAGGAGTCTAACAACTGCAAAAACTCGAGTTAAATAGACAAAAAAAAATTTCAGTACTACAATAACACCCATGGTAACCGGCGGATTCCGGCATTGACAGGGGGAGGAGAAGGTAGTGGGAAGATAAGGGTGGAAGGTGGCGAGTTTGGTGATGGTCCAGTAGTTGTAGGTGGCGTTGGCAGAGCATCAATGGCGGAAGGAGAGAAGAGAAGAAAAAAAAAAAGAAAAAAAAAGAAAGTGGGGAAGGAAGGTTAACCCGTTTTTTACCTGCTTTTTCCCTTTATACACACACACACACACACACACACATTAACTTACCCACTTGTCACCCAAATATATACAACACATAATCACACATGCCCAATACTACACATGCACATGCATAGTAATAACAATAATAATAATAATAATAATAATACTAATTCATGCATATAATAATAAAGGGATAATAATAATAATAATAACTTTGATATTTTTAAATAATAAAACTTTCAAATAAATTATTTTACGTAAGAAAATATTTAACGTAAAATAATGAATATTATTCATAAATAATGATAAAATATAAATAATATTTAAAATATTATTAACATTGAAAATCTCAAAATATACTTTAATAATTTAAAATAAAGGGTCAGTACAATCTTCCACCCTTACAAAAATTCGTTTTTGAATTCAAATAAAAGAACAGAAACAAGGAATCATCGAGGAAAAAGGTAAGGATAGGCAACCTGCATCTCGACTTCCGTCTCCCAAGTGTGCTCCTCCACGTTGTTGTTTTGCTACAACACCTTGACCATCAAAATCTGCTTTGAACGCAACTGATGAACTTGATAGTCCACTATCGTGACTAGCTCCTCCTCATATATCAGGTCTTTATTCACTTCCATACTATTAGGCTACAACACGTGTGAAGGGTCTAAAATATACTTCCTCAACATCGAGATATGAAACACTGGATGCACTTTAGACAAATTCAAAGGCAAAGCCAACTGATATGCAACCATGCCACTCTCTCCAGAATCTTGAATGGTCTAATATATCCTAGTGTTAATTTTCCTTTCTTACCAAACCTCATCATACCCTTCATCGAAGACACCTTTAGAAACACATAGTCTCAAACCTAAAACTCCACATCTCTACGTCTCGGATCCGTATAGCTCTTCTGTTTACTAGCTGCGGTCTCTAATCTCGTTTTGATCATAGCAACTTTCTCAGCTGCATCCTGAACTATCTCAGGTCTAGTCAACGCTCTCTCTCCAATCTCATCCCAACTCAGAATGGATCCACACTTCCTTCCATACAAAGCCTTATACGGTGCCATCCCAATACTGCTATGGTAGCCATTATTATATGCAAACTCTACAAGCTACAAATGATCATCACAACTACCTCTAATATCTAAAACACACATCCTCAACATATCTTCAAGTGTCTGGATCGTCCTCTCAGACTGACCATCTGTCTGAGGGTGAAAAGCAGCACTAAAATCAAGCCTGGTGCCCATTACTTCCTATAACTTCTGCCAAAATTAAGAGGTAAACACTGAACGTCTATCAGATACGATGGACATAGGTACTCCATGAAGGCACACAATATGCTTAACATATAGCTTCACCAACTTAGCTACAGAATAAGTGGCTTTAATAGATAAAAAATGAGCATACTTGGTTAACCTATCTATAATCACCAAGATGGAATCATATCCATCCTTAGAATGGGGTAACCCAACCATAAAATCCATAGCAACTCTCTTTAACTTCCACTTAAGAATTGGAAGAGGCTGAAGCTTCCCAGAAGGCTTCTGATGCTTAGCTTTCACCTGCTGACATGTCAAACACTTAGAAACATAATCAGCTACATCCTTCTTTAATCCATCCCACCAGTACAAATCTCTAATGATGTGGTACATCTTAGTGACATTTGGATGTACACTGTAGGCTATAGAATGCGCTTCCTCAGGGATCTCCTCTTTTAAATTATCCACATCAGGAATGCATAATCTACCACTGATCCATAAAATGCCTGTATCATCAAGTGTGAAATCAGTGAACTTCCCTATATGAACATTCTCCTCAAGCTCAGCTAGAATAGGATCTCAGCCTAAAGTTGCCTTAATCCTATCTCTTAATACTGATATGACTCTGAAATGAGCTAGTAGTCCACCTAATCTTCTAATCTTCATCATCAAACCTTAATCCATTGACTCATGCAACTCTGGGATCAACGGTCTCCTTTTCATACAAATGTGAGCAAGACTACCTGAGGACTTCCTACTCAAGGCATCTACTACCACATTAGCCTTGCCTGGATGATAAAGAATGTTGCAGTCATAATCCTTCAGGAGCTTTAACCATTTCCTCTACCTCAAGTTCAAATCTCTCTGTTGGAAAATTTACTTAAGGCTCTTGTGATCAGAGAATATCTCATAAGTCACCCTTTACAGATAATCTTAAGAGCAAAGATTACTACAACCATTTCTAGGTCGTGAGTAGGATAATTCTGTTCATGCTTCTTAAATTGTCTCGAACCATAAGCTATCACCCTACTATTCTACATCAACACATACCTAGGCCAACTTTGGAGACATTAAAATACACATTGAACTTATTTACTCCATTAGGCAAAGCCAAAATTGGAGTTGTAATCAACTTCTCCTTTAGTAATTAGAAACTGTTCTCACAAGCATCAGACAACACAAACTTCACATTCTTCTGAGTTAAGCGAGTCACAAGAGCTGTAATTCTAGAAAAATCTTGCATAAACCTCTTATAATACCCAGCTAAACCTAAAAAACTATGGATCTCTATGACTGTCATCAGTCTGGGCCACTCAAACACTGCCTCAATCTTCTGTGGATCAACATGAATACTATCTTTAGACACTACGTGCCTAAGGAACGCAACACTCTCCAAATAGAAATCACACTTTAAGAATTTAGCATAAAGTTGATGTTCTCTCAGTGTCTGTAATATTATTCTCAAGTGATATATATGCTCCTCCATACTCTTTGAATACATTAGTATATCATCAATGAAGACTACCATAAACGGTCTGAATACCCTATTCATCAAATCCATAAAAGTAGCTGGTGCATTAGTCAACCCAAATGACATCACTAGAAACTCATAATGGCCCTATCGAGTGCGGAATGTCATTTTCAGAATGTCAGTCTCACTGATCCATAATTGATGATAACCTGACCTCAAATCAATCTTAGAAAAGAACTGTGTACCCTGAAGTTGATCAAATAAATCATCTATCCTCGGAATAGGATACTTGTTCTTTACTATCACCTTATTCAGCTCTTTGTAATCTATGCACAGTCTCAGGGTACCATCCTTTTTCTTCATAAACAGAACTGGTGCACCCCAAGGAAAAACACTAGGTCTGATGAAACCCTTATCTAATAAATCCTGCAACAACTCCTTCAACTCTTTCAACTCTACAGGAGCCATTCTGTAGGGTGACATTGAAATAGGAGTTGTACCTAAGACCACATCTACACATAACTCAATCTTTCTCTGAGGTGATAAACCTGGTAACTCCTCAGGAAAAATATCAGGAAACTCATAGGCAACAGGAACATTTATGAGAGACAACTTCTATATTGAACTATCTCTGAAAATTGTCAAGTATCCTTGACAACCCTTCCTTAGCATCTTCATAGCCGTGATAGCAGAGATGAGATTCTTAGGTACAAAACTCTTATCACCCATAAACTTAAACTCTTCTTCATTCAGAATTCTGAAAATCACCTTTTTACTCCGATAATCCATAATGGCATAGTGCTGAGACAACCAATCCATACCGAGGATCACATCGAACTCCATCACATTTAACAACACCAATTCCATGGGCAATTTTTTACCTCCCATAAACACTGGACAACTAGAAAAAATAATGTCATTGTCCAATGAATTTCTTAGAGGAGTGGCGACAGATAAAGAAAAAGCCATCCTTGAAGCTTACTAACACGACTTTAAAGTAAAAATAGGGGACACGAAAGAATGTGTAGCACCCTAATCAATCAAAACTCTAGCATCCAAGTAATAGCCTAGAAGTATACCTACAACAATGGCATTAGATGCCTGAGCATCTTGTTGGGTGAGATGGAAAACTCTGGCCTAAACTTGACCTCCCTGTTGACTGGTGAAAGTTTAGCCAAAACCCTTAGCACCCCCTCCACTACCTCTGCCATGCCCTTGCTAGGTAACAATTTACGTCGTACTCAGATACTGAACTAGAGGTAACTGAAAAGGAGCTGGAGCTAAACTAGCAATCGACTACTGCTGAAATGGCTACTGATAACCAGAATACTAACACACTCTGGTAAAATTTCCCGTTTGTCCTCATCGAAAATAAGCTCCAGGAGTCATGTAGCACGGTCCTTAATGGAGTCTCCCATACATTCGACAAGCACTGGTTGTCGATCTTGTGCTGTCGTATCCCGAACTCTGACCATTGCTACTACTAGAACCACCTCTCCATCAGCATGTGGACTGCCTGGTAGTCCATTCAGCCCTACTCTGAGGGAAGTGAGAGGATAAAGTCTTTAAATCTAATGTCTTGGATCTAGTCTTTTTTATCCTTTATCATATCATTATTGAAATCCTGGGCCCCCTGAAATTTTTTAGCACCTTTGAATGTCTGTGCATCATGCTGCAAAAAGGAATTAAGGAATTAAGGAAGTTAAATTAATATAATATAATTTATTACTTTTCAAAGTAAAAAAATGATAAGTAATTGCAGACAAGCTGGTTCACCTGTTACAAAGGCGTAGCGCCTCATGGATTAGGCAATCACCTTATCACAATAGCGATCGCCTCTATGCAAAAGGCAATGCCTTTACACGCTGGCATATAGGCGATTATCCTTTTTCATGAAGCGATTACCTTAACGAAGGGGCAATTGTCTCTGCGTAGCGAAGGACAAAGAACAGTTTCTAAATTTTCACCAAATCCATAAAATGCATGTTTAATCAATATAGTCTTTAATCATAAATGATAAATGGATGTAAATACATACTAACCTGATGTGATTTTTAGGAAAATAAGAAGAATTTAGATACTAACCTCCTTAAATGCCGATGAACAAATGTGACTCCTCAAATCTACTAAGAGAGGAATCGTATCCCCCTTCGACAATCTAAGACTACGTGGGGTATTTGTAGAAGGAGGAATCTGGTCCCATTTGGGCATTAGTGGCATCCTTTCATCATCCATTTTCAAAAGGGTATATGCATGGGAAAGAAGAAGGAAAAGAAAAAAGAAAGAAAAGAAAAGAAGGGAAGGGGACAAAAGGAAAAAAGAAAAAAGAAAAAAAGAAAAGTATGTTTTTATAATGAAGAAAGATAGTATGAGTTAGGTTTTTTAGAAAAGAAAGAAAAAAATGAGAAGGAAAGAAAAGGGAGATTGAAAGGGTTAATCTCGGAAAAGAAATAAAAGAGAATTCGAAAAAAGGAAGATATGATAAAAAAGGGGGGGTTAGGTAAAAATTTTTCAGAAGCATCTCAAGAATTGAGGTTGTGGGATGAAAGATCTCTAGTTGATTTTCTAAATTGAGCAGCATAGTGGAGAAAACTTAAGGATCATGTTTTGCAGGAGGAAGGGATGTTCGGGTTGTATCCCCAAAGCTCATAATCAAGAAAGGATTGTTCGGGTTGTATCCTCGAAGCTCATGATCAATAAGAGGGTTGTTCGGGTTACATCCCTGAAGTTTGTGATCTATAAAGGGTTGTTCATGTTATATCCCCGAAGCTCATGATCAATGAGAGGGCTGTTCAGGTTGTATCGCTGTATGGTTTTAAATTATTATTATTTACTTTATTTATAGTGGGTATTGAGACCAAATATATAAAAGAAATTAATGTGCAAACTTGGGCTTAATTATAAAATGTGACAATTGTTTGAAGAAAATTACAATTCGTGTGGCAATGAAGAAAAAATTAAATAATTAAAAGAAATAAAATACAAAACACAAACGGAGGCCAACCGCAAGGTTGGGTAGGCATTTCAAAAGCCCATACCCTATTTCCGAACTCGATCTCTGATGACGGCTTCTGAGAATCTCCATGGGATCTAGTTATTGTAGAGTGTGTCCTAACTTTTATCCGAGTGACTACTCCATCTTTGTGTAGACTTTATGACCTATTTCATATTTTCTAATGGGCCTTAAACCAATACAATGTTGTGGTCGCAAAACACTTGGATGCGTGTTAAACTTTACTGCCTGCAATGATCTTAATTTTATTATTGATGATGAAAAAACAACAAATATCAACAAAAATCAACAACTACAATTTTTTTTATTGCTTGTGTTGATTTTTATTGATTTTGTTATTTCAGTTGTAGTTTTCAATTGTTTTTGTTGTTTCTCTTTATTTATATTTTTTGATTTTTTAAAAAAATAAAAAACAATAAAAATTATGAGATATATAAAAAAATCATTATTTTTATCGTTAATACTAATAAAAGTAAAAATTTTATTTATAACCTTAATTTTTTCATTAATAATGAAAAAAAATTAAACTATAATAAATAAATAACAATTAACAACTGTCAATCAACAAAAATCAACAACAACATAAATTTTGTAATTTCAATTGTTGTTTTTAGTTTTTTTTGTTGATTCGGTTTATTTTTTTATTTTTCCAGCTTTTTTTGGTTGATGTTACATATACATCATAAGGATTGTAAACTTTTTGTGTATTGATGATCAATAAGTATCAAATAATTTTTTAAAAAAAGTTTAAAACATTTTAATAAACAAATTAAAGTAAAAAATAAAATAAAATTCTTATTTTTAAGAATATAAAAGGAGAATTTTTATTTATTTATTGTTGTTAAAATAGTTGAAAATATTTATTATTTAGTTTAACAACAATTGAATATATTTAGTTCATAATTATTCATTTGAAAAAATAGAAAGTTTTAAGAGAAAAAAAAAATGTTGAGAATAAAATAAAGATAAAATCTTAAAAATAAAAAAAAAAAACATTGAAAAAAAAGATGAAGATATTAGAAAAAAATGTTGAGAAAAAAATATTACTATAAAAATAGAAAAAAATGTTTAGCAAAAAAATATTAAGAAATAAATGAAGAACAGTTGAAAAAAATGTTAATAAAAAAATTGAGAAAAAAATAGACAAAAACAGTAAAAAAATATTGAAAAAAACATGATAATAGTATAAAGCAAAAAATTGTTGAAAAATAAAAGAAAATAATAAAATGTTGAAAAAAAAAGTATAAAGTAAAAAAATGAAAAAATCAGTTAAAAGAAAAAAAAAATTGAAAAAAAAGACAACCTTAAAAAAAGAATGGTAAAAGAAATGAACTATATTTGAAAAAAAAAAGTTAAAAAATATAATTTAAAAAATTTTTAAGCTTAACTGTTTTCTTAAAAGATTTTTTTTTTTAATTTTTTTATATAATTAAGTAAAAACTTCTAAATTATATTATAGACACTTTCTATATTGCAGCATGGAGCCTTGGTCCAATACACATGTGAACTATAAATCATATCTCCTCAAATCTTTGAAGCTACTACATACTAAATGGCATTAATAGCAATATTTCCAAAAGCAACAGAGTAACATACACAAAGATATCACACAGTTATATATTTTTAATATCAAAACGTCCATATATATATATGGTTCAAAAAAAAAAAAAAACGTCCATATGTAGAGAATGTACATTACATAACATAACACCATAACTGAATAAGAGAGAAACTTTAGTTTGATTCGTACCATTTAATTAATATTATTAATTTAATATATTAAATTAATTCATACCAGTTAATTAATTTTAGTACCATCTTCTCCAACTATTTCTTGTTCATTAGATAAAAATTAATATTAATATATTAATATTAAATAGATTATTAATTAATATTAATAATTTAATATATTAATATTAATATTATAAAATTAATATTAAATAGAAATAATTAATATTAAATAGAAATAGAAATATAAATAAAAATTAATATTAAATAATGTAAATTCATTACTTAACTAGTATACGTTCGTTAAATAAAATATATATATTTAATATTTAAATAATATAAGTTCACTATAAATAAATTGTAGATTCATTAATATTTGTTTACAATTTCATATTTTTCTATAAATTTATTAATATTTACTTATAGATTAATCAAATTAATAATAATAAGTTCATTATTTAACAATATTATTAATTTAATAATAATAATAATAATTAATTGGAGGTCAACCAAAGTGGTTATTTGTTTTCGACGGAATCTCTTTTGCTTGACGGACAGATTGATCATTGAAGTATCTGGATAACCCTCTTGAACTTGTGTGGAGAATTTCTTATAATTATGTTGGTTTATGAACAATGGATTTATAGGTTAAACAACTTGAGGTTGTTTAACTATTTACGATGCTATATGTGCAGTTGTTGCTGCACATCCTAACCTGCTACAATAGTTAATGTTTTTTTTATGCCTGTATTATGTGATACAAAGAAGTCTTTGTTTGAAAATTTATTTTGATAATTTGTGAAAGATGATATCAATCAGTCATCATGAATGAAAATGAAAATGAATATATTAATATTAAATAGATTATTAATTAATATTATCAATTTAATATATTAATATTCAATCAAAATTAATATTAATATTAAATAAAAAAATTAATATTAAATATAAATATAAATATAAATAAAAACTAATATTAATTAATGCATATTTATTATTTAATTAGTATGAATTCATTAGATAAAATATGTAGATTCATTATTTAAATAATATAGATTCATTATGAATAAACTATAGATTTAATAGTATTTGTATGCACAAATTGATTAATAACGAATTATAAGTTCATTACAATTTGTGTACAAGTTCATTAACAATAAACTCTATGTTCATTAAAAATTGTCTTATTAACAATGAATAATACATCATTACAACGTTTATTATTTTAAAATAAAAAATTATTAATTAACAAATTTTAGTAATTTATTATTTTAAAATAAAAAATAAATAAAAATAAAAATAAAAATATATTAATTAACTAATTTAGGAGGTGTAACAATTAATTGTAATTCTATAACAATCTACCTAAATTCAATGGTCTAGAGAAAGAAAGAAAATAGTTAAAAGAAAAATAAAAGAGAGCACCAGAAAGATTGTTTAGCATATAAACATGGAGTTGGAAAAAGAAAAAAAAAGTGGACAATGATTGTTTAGCATGTTTTTGTTTTATAGTATAATGGACTCTAGTTCATATTGTAATATGAGCAGAGTCTATGATATAACAATCGTGTAAATTGAATACATTTGAGTATATGGTATGAAAGGAATAATAAAAAAGAAATCATAGTTCTGTGCTGTAGATGAGGTTGAGGTGTGAGAAATAGAAAATAATTTGTGCAATGAAGCATTGTTTTTTAAACGTTGTATAGTGGGAGTTGGGGAAGATGAAATGGGGATCTGGTCACCCACGATACTTATAGAAAGCTTAGCTATTAGGTCAAGATCACCGACCATACCTATAGAAAGTTTAGCTATTAAGTCATACGTGCAATTGAAGCATATATAATTTTTTTTTTTTTTTCCAAAGATAATATTTCATTTGATCAATATCCACATACTACAAAGTTGAGATTCTAGTCTCAATATATGGCTTAGAAAATCAAACTAAATGCTAGAATTACATGGGGCTTTTTCAGCTAAAAAGATAGCTACACAAACCTTTTAATGAACTATAAACGTTCAAAGTTAGAATGAGAAAAATTGAAATTTGAGAGATAATAATAGCAACAAACAACGCATAAAAAACTACGTATAACAATGTGAATTTCGAAAAAACTCTAGCAATTTGATAATTAAAATCTAGATAGATTCATTGACCACCAAATAAATTGGGTAAATTTCTCTTTCTCTTCAATTTCCATTAAAGTATGGGTGTGATAGAACCCATTTAAAAAGAGCCTTTTTAAAGGGGAATAGATATGGAAAAAAAAAAAATAAGTAAAAAATAGACCCACTCAAAAATTTTGTTGATTTTCGAATACAGTAATTGAAGAACATTTCAAGAAATTTCAATAATGTTAATAGCTCTCACAAATTTTGATAAAACGTACAAAAGTAACAACTACATTATCCACCAACCTATAAAGGTTATAATATTAAATCTCACTAATTCAATCCCATTAAAAATTTCATTTTATTTTTGAATAAATTTTATTTGTAAATAATTTTTAAATTTATTTAAACTAAATACATTTCGTCAATAAAAATGAATTTATTGTTAAACAATTCCATAAATTTTAAAAATTAGAATTGAAAATAAATTTTACAGAGTTTCATTTAAATTAAAGAATTTGTAAATAAATTTTATAAATTTTATTTGAATTAAATACAATATAAATATTAAAAGAAAAATAAAAGACAACTTCCACTGCAAGAAGAAGAAATGGTAGAGGCCGCCGTCCACTAAGCAAGGAGGAGACAGCCCCACTCTTCAAGAATCACCTCAAATTTCGTACTTGAAGTACTGAAAACGTTTCATTAGTGATAATCTTTATTTATTAATCAACATGTGGTGTCTACATTTCTACATGCATCCCCAACTTGTCAAAAACTTACAACACATGCAATTGAAATTGAAAAAAAAAAAAAAAAAAAGCACTTCAAATTAGAGCAACAATCAACTAAATTCATGAAAATATCTAATCGACAATTTTTCCTCCACAATGGTGTTATATATGTATCTGTAATTAGTAATTCCAACATTAATTCAACAAAATTTAGCCCAAAAAAAGAAAGATAAGAACATTTACATACCTCCTAATTAGAACCCTTTAGGTCCACTCTCCTTCGAAACAACAGGTTTCTCAGCCATAGCAAGACAATACTTAGCAATCTCTCTGAACTTAGGGACACTCCTAAGATCAACTTTGGTGCCATCCTTCAGAGTAATAACAATATCACCCCATTCACCTATAAAACGGGGTACAGCTTGAACATCCTTAATCACATTATACGAGAAGTCACTTCTATCTTGACCTGTAAAACCTGAAATCACTGTCACTCTTAAGTTAGTGAACCTGTACCTCAGATAAAACGACCTTGAAACTGCAGCTAGAGTTAATGGCAGCCACAGAAGAGTGAAACCCAGCAGCAGATTGGCTACCAGGTCACCGTAGTGTGCTCCTCCGTCGAAAAAGATGGTTTCTTCGTTGGGTTTCTTTGATGAGCTGCCGGAGGATGTGCTGGTGGTGATGGGTTTGTTGGTTGGAGAGGAGACCCGGAGCTTTGTGTTCGGTCTGTTATTCTTGGAGTGGAAGATAGGGAAGGGGAGTTTGGAGGAGAGAAAGAGAGACTGGCGGGTGATGGTGGAGGTGGCAGCGGTTGCGGGAGAGAGAAGCGGAGAAGAGGCCATTGGAGGATTATCTGTTAAGAGACATAGAGGGAAATGGGTGGTCGTTAGAGGAAGTGTTTTGTGGATTCTGCGTTGCCATTGGTAGGTGTCGAAATATGTGGGAGCCACAATCAGCATTAATCAATGGTTAATTTACTTCCACGTGGCAGATTCATGGATCACTTTTTTTCATTTCATGGGGCCTATGGATTTGGGCATCAACAAAGTATACATAGCCCAAGCATTTCTATTGGTTCAGGGCTTTCTATTCTTTTTTAACGAGAAGGGTGGGTTTGGTTGCTGAATTTATTATTATTATTTTTTCAATTCATAAAGTAGGAATTGAAAGAGGTTAAATTCTACTCTCTTTATATTTGAATGTCTATTCCATTTCTATTTAGGCTACTTGTGGGGAACAAATTTAGTGTTTATCTTCACATATAATATATGCATACTAATTGGACTAGTGGATGAAAAATTTAATATTTGTTTTCACTTGTATGCATATGAATTGAGTTTAATTCAGTCATAATTAAGTTAGTGGATATGATAAAAATTACCACTTAGATATTAATTATCTGAGTAAATTACAATTACTCCTTTGAAATTTAGTCAAATTCACTAATTTGTCGTTATATTTTCAAAAGTTAACTAATAACTCTCTCAGCTTTAATTTAATTAATTATTTCCCCCTTTTACTAATTAAATATCTCATCTGGTTTGACATTTTTATTATAAACCTGAGGATTTATTAAGTTAATAGAAAAGAAAAATAGTTAATAAAATGAAATATGATAGAATATTTAGTTAATTTCTGAAAATGTAGAAATGAATTAATAAATTAGAACAAATTTTAAGGGAATGTTAGTAAATTACCTAATTATATTTCTGATTGCATAGATGTTCATTTGACAAGGTATTATGGTTAAAGAAACTTGCTAAAAGGTTTAGCTAGAGATACTTTCGGATATTGGTAGAATTATATGGACAATCAATACAGTCAAGGTAGTAGTTCATTACTTTAGTTAAAGAATGGAAAAGGGTGTATTGACTTTGATTTTATACCTCTATTATTCATCAATATTAATAAAATTTATTATTTTCATAATAACAAATAAATTTATGCTTATTTTAATAGCCCATAATTCAATCAATCTCCACAGAATTAAAAAAAAAAAAAAAACAGATAATATTGAAATTTTTTTTGTTCATAAATAATGAAAAGCCTTTATCATATTGAGATTATGTTTGCTTGTATATAGGGAAGTTGAGCAAAAAAATAAATTGAAAAATTTATAAACAGTATCTAAATGTTTTAAATTTTTTAGTATTTTAGTATTTGATTTTGTTTTTTTTACTCAAATATCTAAATTAGAAGGATTGATGATTTAGTTAATATGTTATTTAGTTGGTTTTATAAATTTATATATATATGTATATATGGCTCATTTTGAAAAAATAAAATAATTTAAATAATGTTTATTTATTTATTTATTTAGTTCCTTTGTAAACTCACCTTTTTTTCTTATACTTTCTCTTATTTTTTTAAAAGAAAAAATGATACAACATTTTTTTTATAAAAATTATTATTTTTATAAAAGATTAACTCAGTGTGCTTTTTAAAAGAATAATTTCTAAATGTTTACTGACGAAATGAATAATTGATGCCACTAAGTGACAAAAATAATTTTTTAAAAAATAAAATTTTAAAATTCTAAGTGAAAGATAATTTTTAAGAAATTAAATTTAAGTTTTTACAAAAAAAAAATTATTTGCTTTTGTGTTTATTCATCATAATGGGGATCAAGATGGAGAAAATATTGAACAGATAGTTAATTTATTTTATGTTATTAAAAATGGAGGAAAAATGAATGAACAAATAAATGTAAAAAAGTATAATTATTTTTATTTATTTTTTAAATAAAGAAAATGAAGAATTACAATGGATAATATAGAAAAGAAAAGAGATCAAGAAATTGATGATAAAAAGAAAGATATTTAAATTTTTAATGTTAAAATTGAGCAATAATTAAAATGAATCATGCAGTTAAATATAGTAAGATGTAACAAAAACACCATATGGAAAAAAAAAAAAATAATTCAGACATGATAAAAAAAATACACCACTTCATAAAAAACTTGATCATTTGAGAAACATAGCATAACGATCATCAAATTATATATCAAATTGAAAAACTTAAAATTATATATATATATATATATATATATATATATATATATATATATATATATATATATATATAAACTGTTAACATTTAAATATATATAGTCTTTTTAAAGTTAAATTTTACGAAAAATAAAGTAAGTTATGCTTTCAAATATTTTAAATTGAATTTTCCACCCAACAAACAAACGTTAATTGATTCTAGCATGGCCTAGCTAGAAAATGGAGCAATAGGAGTGATATATATAAGCATGTAGTGCTCCAAGGAATCAACTAAAGAAGAATTTATCCACATCAACCTCGAACGAAGATTAAAGAAAAAGGCTATTGTTAATAAGACACATTTTTCTCAATCTAGTATCATTATGCATGCCAAGTGAAACTCATTTTTTTTTAAAAAAAAAAAATCCAACTTTAAATAAAATGTTAGCCGTTGACGGAATCTGCTAAACTTTATATTCAATTCAACTTGATTAAGATTAAAAAAAAAAAATCAAAACCCAATAAACTATATATAAATATAATGATGCTATTGCATGCCACATGTCTCAATATTTTTTTAACAATAATAGCAAACATGCTGGGATTTTTCTGATTTTTGAGCATTATCATAATCCAATGAGTACTCTACTAAGTGCCTAATTAAGGAATTAATTAAACTATTCACATGGCCACTTAACTTGCTCTACTTACCAACCAACTATTAAATTGTGCCACTATAAATTTTCTTTATTAATAATTTATTTATTTATTTATATGATAAAAAAATACTTTATTTATTTATTTATTTTATAAAAAAAAAGTGATCTATGTTTGTTGGCAGCTAAACCTGCTATTAAATGCCAAATTTTCCAGCCATGTTTCCAAGGATTATCTAAAATTCATCACATGATCCCATGAAGATATGTGCATTTTTTCTTCCCTAATCAATTATATTATATGCTTGATCTACATTTATTATCTGGGTTGCCAATTTTATATTATGTTCATCAAGATATGCATTTTACACAAGAGATTTTTCAGATTTTATGACATGATTTATTTTATCTTAGTTGGGTTATCGGGTAATATAATCTAGTTAATTCTGTTGTTATGATATAGTTGGCGCCAACCAGCCTGAAATCTACCAAAAGATTTATTTCTTCATGGCCTAATTAGGCTATAGCTAGAAAATAGCATTTAAGCTAATTAACCCTTTTTTTTTTTTGCTATTAATGACAAACCGGTAATCTTTGTAGCATATACATTAAAACCCATACCCAATAATTAAATATAATTTGGAGTAGATATGAATGAAGGACTGATTTAACAACAATTTCTCTCTAAAAATATTCTAAAATGCACAATTTGAATTATTTTTTAAGTAATTTATAGAATTAATTTACATCTAACTTAGAAAGAAAAGAACTATTTCCTATTATATTATTCATTACTCTTTTCTCATTAATTTATTAAACTAATTTGCATATGATTTAAAAGAGAAAAATAGTGGCTTATTATATTGTGCATCAATCGTTTGATTTTTTTTTTATGAATGAAGAATTTGTAAATATTATGCTCCTAACGGATGGAATAATGGATTTGGTGTATAATTAAGTTGAATTTCTATCACCATTTTCTGGAGAAATAGAAGGGGAATTGTGGATGATAAAAAGAAAACGAACTAGAAAAGTAGATGGGATATTTTGTGTGTGAAATTGTTTGATTGTCAAGTGATGAGAATAAGAATTTGTGTTGTGGAATAGTGAGTATAGCGTGATGAATAAAACTTCTTTTTGACTGTGGAAAAAGAAAGAATGCACAAAAGATGATGAGGGGGCAGAGTGATTCAAGTAGAGGGGGCTATAATGTGACTAAATGAAAGTAACCCATGCATGCATTTTCATGATTAAACATATACACTATATATCTTGGATAAGTACTGTAGTAGTAGTGACTACTACACTTCACTACTGCATATATATTAGATAAGCATCTAACAATGGGGACCTACATACCTGACTAAATTGCATGTACATGCAGTACCTCTCTCTCTCTCTACATACTTTTTCATATTTATTTTGGTTTAAACTATAATTCTTCTCCAGCCAATTTTATGTGCACTTTAATAATTAATTTCTACCACTAATTTATATGAAAATTTATTCACGTATTCAAAAATTACAATTATATGCTTGCAATAGAGTGGTTTAATGGCAATTTCTCTTTAAATTAAGTCACTATAAAATATAAAATTTAAATTTTACCGTCATCGATTTATAAAATTATTTTTACTTAATTTAGAGGACTACGGGTCATTTGATTTCCTATTAAAAAAATTTACATTTGTATTATTTAATATTTTAATTTAAATATTTAAAAGAGTTTATTTCCCTTTTTAGTGATTGCATTTGATTTGTGTGATTAGCATATAAAAAAAAAAGAAATTTTAGGTGCACAAAGTCGACATGAAAGGTGAACTCTTAAAATTGCGTGACAAAAGAATAGTTAGCTGTCAACATTTCGAATGTGCAATGTAAAGTTAAATTTTAAATACTCTCACTATTATATCATTCAAAAAATAATTGAAAATATGAAGATAGAGTAAATTCAACTATCACTAGAGGAATCAAAGTACTAGTTACTTTTTGAAGTACTGAAATACATAATGTTTCAAGAACCAATATGCAAATTGACAATATAACTTTGTATGTGTCCTTAAAAGAGAAGTGGGGAGTGTTGAAGAAGCAGGAGGAGGTAGCTTTAGTACAACGTATGGAAAAGAAGATCACATTCAAATTAGAAAAGAAATGAGAGAGAGAGTGTGAAAAGGAGATGTGTGGGAGTGGGGGTAGAAATAGAGGACTGTGTTGGATGCTAGGGAGTGGGTGACAGTGGGTCACATGATGAAATTAAAAGCTTCAATCAAAGAAAATAAAATAAAAAATCACGAACTTGAGGGGCTCTCTCTCTTTGATATGTTGTTAGTGTATGTATGGTTGTCGTTTATACGAAGAAAAAAGTTTTTTTCATTTAACTTTTGATGCCATTAATCCAATATTGTTTGTCAGCATAACATAGCCTAACGTCCCCTTCACGAGAATGACCATTTCCAACTTTACTTGTTTTCTTCTCCTCTTCCATCTGTTTGTCCTCTTTCTTTCTTGGAATGTGTGCTTGATACTCCCTCTTTACACATCTCTATAAGTTTCTGCACTTAACATTGATGTTGTATTACCTCAGTCTTATGATGTTGAAGTCTTAGATTAAACATTACGCTATTTTGAATTCAAATTAGAAACAAGAAGTTGAAGTTTGAACAATTTGTTTAATTACTCAGAGAACATATATTGTTGGCCAATTGGGTTTATCGATTCGTACAAAATGATGAAATGGGCAAAAAGAAAAAAGAAAATCATTGCAAAGACTTGGAAAGAAGCACTTGCATGCAAAGCTATTTGTTTTTCTTTTCTTTAGTAGTACAAACACATGATTCCAAAACAAGAAAGCTAAAAATATGCAAGAAGAGAGAATCCAACTAGTCATGGCCTATGCTTAGTGTTCCAACTAGTCATTACTAGCTAGCAGATTATAAAATTTCAATTGGATTCCAAGATCCAACCTAGCAAACATCTCCCTCTTTTCTCTAAATTCTTTAAGAAAACGTGGGGTGTATATATATATTTATGTAACTCAAAAACACAAACCGCTTTATTCCTCATGAAAAGAAAAGAAAAAGATCTTCAACTTCATATATCCTACTTTATACACCAACCTAAATAAGTACCAAAAACATAAGGTAGTTGTTGCCCTCTTGATGCATGATATTTTTTTTTTCTTGAAACAATAATAATTAAAAGAAAAGAACATTAATTGAAAAAACTGCATAATGGTGTATATTCCTTCAAATATGGGGCACTTTTGGGTTCACATCATGTAAATAAATATACCCACATCATCATCATCATCAATTGAAATGTTGTTGCTCAAGCCATGGCCAAAACCCAGATTGATCGTCAATGCCACAGAACATGTTGCTAAGGCTTTCTTCTTTTACCATTTGATCAATCTTTTGGCATTGGATGTTGTGGTGATGACTATCAGGCCTTGATGATGAAGAGTTGCTGTGGAAGAGCTGTGCCACTCCTGTTGGCCTTATAGATGATGAAGATGGAAAAAGAGGTCTGCTTGTAATTGGATGGTTCGATAGAGGACTATCAATAGCTGGCGTTCTTGATATATCTAGCTTTATATCAGAGCTGTTTTCACTTCTATTGCTGCAAGAACCTTCCGTTTCTTTATTCAGGTTTATGGATTCGGTTGGTTCCCTGCTTTTTAGTGCCATTATCTGCACCCACATCAATTAAAGCAATCAAAATCAATCCTCAACAAACATATATATATGTATATATATATATACAAAAACCACTTTCAATCATTTATTTTGAAAAAAATATATAAAATAATGAATTAAATTAGAGATCCATCTATCTTTCAGAGTCATTATTAGTCTTTTACTTTCAGACCATGAATAATCAATCAGTCAATTAAAAAGTGTTCTCATATTTTTTTTCATCTTTTAATTATTTCCCTCTTCTTTTGGGATTGAAGCAACCTATCAAAAAGTTGCACTAATGATAAGAAGAGAACCTTTACTAAAAAGCCATGATTAGTTCAAGAAGCTAACAGAGATAAAGGGTTTACAAAAAAAATCATTACAGAAGAAAAAGTCAAAAAGAAAAAACTAGAGCAAAGAAGAAAAAAAAAAAAAAAAGAACTTGATCCATCTACAAACTATGTTCTGGAAACAATAATTGTTGTAGTTTCCATGCAAAAAATCTATTCTGCTCTCCCACAAGCTATGGTTTTTTTGAAAAAAACAATTCATGAAAAAGGGCGCATCATTGTTGAAACTAACCTCTGCATGAAGCTTCTGGTTCTGAGCTTGGAGTGTGTCATTATCAGCTTTGATAGCTTCAAATTGTCTCTTGAGGAGATCATAATCCTTCTCTAGCTGTTTAGTCTTCCATCTTGCCCTTCTATTTTGGAACCAAATAGCAATCTGTCTTGGTTGCAGGCCAAGAGCCCTAGCCAGCTGCATTTTTCTTTCAGGTTCTAGCTTGTTACCCAGTTCAAAGTTCTTTTCGAGTGTTTTAACTTGTTCCATGTTAAGCCTCCTCTTCTTTTCTCCTGCTTGTGACCCATCATCAGACAACTCATCTTCTCCATTAGCTTCTTCATGACACGATGCGTCAATCCCTGAAAACGACATTGACCTTTTCCCTAAAAATGATGCCACCCCTGCACCCAATATACAACCAAAACGTGAAAAACAAACCAAAATTTCACAAAAAAAAACCTTCAATGATCGAGCCGAAGCTTAATAATACCGGAGTCGTCTTTAGAACTGTGAGGTGGCGACTAAAAGTTAGCACTTAGTTGGAGCTTATAAATTTTTATTTTATATATATTACACACACAAAAAGATATATACATATATATACCATGAAAATCTTGAGGTGTACATGAGGGTAGAATTGGATTGAGAGAAGTATTTGGTTGATGATGATCTTCCTCATGAGGTGTTTGAAGCATGAAATTTGCTGGGAAAAAAGCCATCCCATTGCAAGACATGAGCCTATGCTTGTGAGACCAATCTTAAAAACCTCGAAGATGATAATCTAACTGTCATATTGGAAGACAGCTGAAAGATTTGATGCAGATGCCAGCTGCTTACAGTAATGGGCAGAGCTTATATATGTAGAGTCGAATTGAGGAGGAAAAAAGAAAAGAAAACACTTGATCTATATATAACAATACAAAAAGAAGAAAAAATAAAAACACCCTTTGCCCAGAAACAAAGAAAACTTTTCCAATTGGAAACAGACGAATAGCTTACATGTGGGTGTGTAATAAGAGTTGCTTCTCTTTTATTGATACAGGAAGAGAAAAGAGGATAGGGAGAAGAAAGGGAAGAGATGATGGTGATGATGATTCTATAGTTATACTTCTCTTTATATGAAGAGGGAATTCTCTTATTTATTTATTTAGTGTGATTTCACTGCTAAGAGGAAAACAATTTTAATTTATCCACTCACTGATCGAAGCAATAAAAAAAAAAAAAGATAAGGGGTTATTCTTGGAAGTTGCTAACAAGTTAAACAGTATAGTTTTCCTAATTTTATTTTAGATTGAAGGATTTTTTTTTTAAAAAAGGAATTGTTAATGTGACAGTGATATTTTCTCTATAAAAAGGTAAAGAAAGTGATGATCGATATGCTGAGATATGAAATGAAAAGGCAACTCATCGGCTATGTTAATTATCTGTAATTTCTCAGAATTTAATTCTAAGGGAGGAGGAGGAGGAGTGTGTCTGTATATGAAGTAGCTAGCTATAAGAGAGTTTTCCAATCTTCAGTCATTTTCGATGGGTATATTAATTAAATTATTAAATCTTTTTCTATAGTTTAGAAGCCAAAAAATTATAGTAGTGTTATTCTTAACAAAGACAGTTGTCTTCAAATATAAATATAAAAAAATACAAACACACACACTCTTTCTTCAACTAGCTAGTTTGATTGATTCCTTTTCTTGTTACTAATTAAAGAAGATGGAAAAAATAAAAAATAAAAATTTGGGCTGATTTCTTATAATCTATAAAGTGAAGTGGGTGACTTCAAATGGAAAAAGAGAGAAAGAAAGGTGGTGTGGGGGGATCTTGTTTTCCTTGTTTGATCCCTCTAAACTAGACCCTTTAAATGGGGGTGGGTGTTTTTTCAATATTTTTCTTTAAGAAATAGTGGCCAAGAAATATTATATTACAAAATGATAGAGGTTTTTATCGTTTAAATTTTAAATTTGAATTTTAATATCTGTAATAGCATTAAATTAATTGTTAGAAAACTTTTATTATCCTTTTGATTATGTTTGAATCAAACTAAATTAATTAAAATCCGATCAACTCTAAAATTGATAATTTACATCAAAAAACAGTTTTAAATTACTTATATTTAGAGTATTGCATTTAACAATTGAATGTATAATAGTGGTCTAACAGTTATTTTTTTAAAAAAAATATTATGAGGTGGAGGGTTGAAATAATTTTCACCTAATTTAGAAAGAAAAATTACCTCTATTATACTATCTATTAATATTTAAATTAATAAAAAAATAAAACATATAATATAAATGATATATTTAACCATTGTATAAGTATACAATAAAATAAAGTAAGAGCCTGTCTTAGTTTCTTTTTTCTTGTAGTGAGGGGAGAAAGAAAGAAATGAAACAAAGAGGTTACTTGAGAGAAAAGAGAAAATGAGTTGGATGTTATATGTAGTTGATGAGAGGCTGAAAGGGGTTAGCATTTGGAGAAAGAGAGGAGGCCAAAGGGGCAGGAATCTAGGGATGGGTCCAAGAAGGGGGGCAGTGTTTGCTACCTAACCCACCAACACCTATCGTGCATTAGGACGATGCCTCTTTCCAATCCATTATCCTTTCATCAGTAAATTTCACTTTTTTTTTCCTTCTTAATTTAAAAAATAACAGTATATTAATATTGTATGCTACATAGTAAGATGGTATTTTCATCTCTTCTTTCATTTCACTGTCACAGTGTAATGAAACGAGATGAAGAAAAAGAAACCAAGAAAAGAAATATTCCATCAAAATCCCAACCAAGCAATTGCATTTATTTTTTTCAAATAAACTAAGCAAAAGCATATAATATAATATAAAAATTAAAAAAAAAAATCCCTGTGGCTAGAACCCTACAAGAGCTGGTCTTTTTTGTCTTGGTGCCCCCCATTTCTGTCCATCTCCATCCCACTTCTGCCACTCCCCTCCAAATCCCTCTGTCGTCATCATCTTCTTCTATATATCCTCTCGATTCCTCTCCATTTTCTTCTTCTTTTTCCCCCTCTTTGTAATACTCTAGTATTAAAGTCACTGTGTGCATGTTTATAAAAATTATTATAGGGTATCATCAGTCCAGAACCAAGTGGAGTAAAACAAATTAATCAGCAATATGTGCTATGGACTAGCAAGTGCCTATATATAATATATATACTGACTTTAATGCATAACTATTTGAATTATATATGTTCATTTGATTTTTAAGTTAACCATTTATTTGTACACTTCTTTTTTTTTTTTTTTTGTCCATTGAGAGATTCGATTCCTGGACATTAGACCAATAACGCGGGACGTATATATATAAATACAAATACTATATATGCAATTATTTATATTCATTTGATCATTGGTTGAAAAAAGTATTTAATTGATTAAACGGCTGTAAAAATTATAGCATATGTATAAACGCACTAAATTATTTTAATTTTTATATTTTATATTATGCCAAAAACAGTTAAATTATCAATTATATATCTAGCTTGTAGTATAAAAAAAAAATCAAGAATTGAAACTATATCATCCTTCTGCTTTAAAGTTACTGATGCGTAAGCAAGAAAAGAAAAAACAAAGGTGACAAGACTCTTTGTTTTTTTTATTATATCTTTCAAACCCATGCTTCTATATATATATAGGGTTAGTTTCCTTTTCTGGTTTAAGTGGCCCTTTTGCTTTGCTATGCACAATCATATGCATTTCTGAAGACACTGAAGCCTATCAACTTAAAAGGTGGCAATTAAATCAGTCCTTATTCAATGCATATCTTCTTGTTAGAATTCAAGTCATGAGATTAATTGTTCTTTTTTGACATTGAGATTCAAAATGTTGGTGTTAATCCTTGATGTAAGTAATTACGACCATATAAATACTAGATCTTTAGAACATCAAAATACATCATGTCATCCACTTGCTCGACCAAAATTAATCAAGATATTTGAAACATAAGGAAAATTTAATCGTTATGAAAGTACACAGTTTATGAACCGTGACGTTATAGGTCAAATAAAATAACTTTTTTTAGATTACAGTTTTGGCACCATAATACAGAGGGCAATTGAATTGGAAAAAACAGCATAATTTTGATCATTTGTCACAGAAAGCGATATACTGTTCATGCAACTGGTTTATATATATCGAAACATAAATACACATTTCAAGCATGAATTCAAGAATATATGTATATGTCCTTTGTTCATAAAACATAAAGAAAACTCAAGGAACGTAGCTATAGTGCTACATGAAAACATGATTGATGGAGTCGGGGAAGAAAAAGCATGAGAGTAAACACTGTTATAGTCCACGCCCTTTACAGTAGGGAACTTTTTACCCACTTGTCCTCAGCTGTAAGTTAGAAGAAATGAATAGAATGTGTGGTGTATGCATGCTTGTGTTTGAAGGGAAGAGACATTCAAAAAATATAAAGAAAATGGTGTACTTGTAAAGTTAGGAGACAAAACATGGGTCTCTTCTGCACCTGCTAAAACTACAATTTCTTTTTTACTGGCTCATGGGGGTCTAATTAAATAAGGACAGTGAATTGAAACATGAGGATTTTTTTTTTTTTTTTTTTTATTTATGAACTTGGAAAATCCATTGAAAGAGGTACAAATCTTCATCAATCAATTACCAAAAGGACTTGTACAGACTTTGCTATTATGTATTGAAGCATAACTTTACAAAATCTATATAATTATAAAGGTAATAATAGGTGTTACTACATACGACATGAACAGTGCATCATTATACTACATATGTAAAATTATCAAATTACTCGATACATTTTTTTGAAAACTTTCAAAAAAGGGAACTATTTTAATGATTTCATGCATATCACGAATGTAAATACATTTTATTTTATTTTATTTGTTAAGTCATGTATATGGCTTTTTTTCTTTTTTTTTTTTGTGCTACAAAAATGAATCGCAAATATTGCAAACAAACAGCTACAGTAGTACATACAGCTAGCAGATTGAAATAGAGGAAATTTTCACATCTAGCTAGCTTTAGCCTGCACTGTTCTTTTTAAATTCTTTGACTTATTTCCATTTTTTTCGTATGTCATCACATATATACAAAGCGAAGAGAACATATTGGACCCATGAAAAGAATTTAGTATCCAACATATGGACCCAAAATACTTAATTTAGCCACAAACATACAACACCCACAAATTTCTTAGATGATTTGTAATTGGATTGGCTATTTTCTTTTCGATTTCTTTCATTTGATTGAATTTTAGAATTGAAGGTTTGGATGTTGATATTCAATTTAAATGAGCAATTTCTTTTTTAAATTGAGAGGGAGAATTCTGAATTTTTAAATAGGTCTATACAGCGACTTAACTGTTAGATAATTATATATAACTGCATCAATATAATTTAAGTAGACATTCTTGATAATAATTCTATACACGTGTGTATGTATGTATGGTTAGAATTATAAATTTGAATTAATCTTATGACTATTAATGGATTTGTGTACGCATTAAAATCATACTTATATCATTGAATTGGATTGGAACTTCCATTTGATGATTTTTTGTTTTGAAAATGTTGATGTACTTATGAATAGTGAATTATAATAAGATTAAAACTAGATGATCCATCTAATTGAGTGCACCCCATACCTATCTGATTTTTTTTTCCTTTTCAATTCTGTATTAAAGAGTTTTCACCCATACAAGGCATCTTGAATAGCCTGGCAAGGTTCGATGTTACATAAGATGTTTTTTTTTTTTTTAATCTACTTTCAAGTTTACTACACTTGTGGGCCAAATTTATAACATATATATATAATGAATCCCGGCATCGAGATATATTATATATACCCAAAATACAGGGACATGATAATGAAAAGGAGAAGGTAAAATTAAAAAATCACTATTAATAATGGTACCATTTACAGTAACTAGTAGCGACACATAATATTATCCTTAAATATTTACAATTAATCCATAAAAGTGAATGAAATATTTATGTAGCTTAGGATATACAATATCTAAAGTAAATAAAAATTTAGTGTAACATGTAATCAAAGTAGATTACATTTTATTTTTTGAATAGAAAAGGAGAGATAAGAATCTAACCACTTTTAACCTATTAATATTTTAAAAGAAATTATATCCCTAAACTACTCAATCTTCAACCACGGATTAGTTGATGCTAACAAAAATGAAGAAGATAAATAAAAGTAAAACCCTAAGAGATGGGTGGTTTTGGGCATTTTAAGGAGAGAAGGATTTAATGATTTGCATGGGGAAGGGTTTGGTTACAAGTAATATTTTATTTTTGAAATAAAATAGAATAGTTTGTCAAAAGTGTGTATCTTCTGATTGGAAAAATCATTAGCAAAGGCTTAAAACTACAGCGAGGATTGTATCTAAAACAAGAATGGGTAGGAGCCACCTGCCTGCAGACTGGGGCTTTGAGGTTAAAAAATTGGCAACAAGACAATCTACTCTCACACCGTCACATGACTTTAATTAATTGGAAGCTCAACCCTACCCCATTGGAATGGGGTGGATCCATGTTCTTAGGCCACTTCCCCTTATTCCTTTTTTTTTTTTCTCATATATATATATATATATATATATATACTGTCTTATTTTTAAAAATATAAATTTATCAAAGTTGCAAAATAAATAACATATTTATATTGCTAACATTATTTGATATTTTAATCGGATATCAAAATCCGATAGATTATATAAATTTATATTTTATTTAAAATATTTTAAAAAAAAAATGATCAGTAAATTATTATTTTACTCCCATCGATTTATTTTTAAAATTTGATGCTCAATTTACTAATTCAGTAATTATAGGTTTTATAGGTTGTATTATGAAAATTAAAATTGAAACAAGAGATATGCTCACACTCTTCTTTTATGGTATGATTATATATAAGCATACAATAATCATATTTATTAATGATATAGTAAACAAAATGCACAGATAATTAAATTCCCACATATATTTTGACCAAAAAAAAAAATTCATATATATATAAAGAAAGACATGAAATTGTAATGAATCTTCATCATCATCTTGTGCTTCTGCTTCTTCTTCTTCTTCTCCACATGGCATTGTGCCAATGGGGTGCTCTGTTCAGCCTTCACTGATCCCATGTGCTGTCTTTGCTTGACGTCACTCTTTAGCTCTATCGATGGTTATTTTATTTTTCAATTTATTATTATTATTTTTTTTTTTGGGGCCATGGAAATGCATTGATTGTGATTTGTCAACTACTGGATCTGTTATGTTTTTATTATTTTATTTTTTTTCTCGTGGTCATGTTTAACTTTTTTTTTTTTTTCTCAAAGAGATGTGGCCCATTAATGAGAATCGTTGGTTCAGCATGACATTTCTTGGATTTGCCACTATTGGAAATATATTGTTATTTTATTGATATTTTTTAGGGTTTTTTTTTATAAAATTAAAAATAGAATAGGCCATACATTTCAATTTAATTTCATGCGATGTTTTGCAAATTGTATATACAATTGCACTAATTGTTTTTGATGATCTGCAAATTGTATATACAATTTCACTAATTTTTATTTGGATTTATTCATTCTCCACAGTTATGCATATTCCAAAATTATATAATTTTGTTTATTCTATTACCAACTTCAAAGTTGGGGGGCTTGATTTAGCCATGGTCAAAAATACATTTAATTTTTATCAATAAACTTTGATAGGAGATGATATTGTTTAAGTCGCGGACTGAGTTCGAATCGTAATATATACATTTATATTAAATTATTTGTTAAAAAATTTTTATCGCTCTTATATTCTAAATATCAACAATTTAAATAAAAAATATATATTTAATTTTAACTAATTTTTTTTAAATTGACAAGATAAAAAACTACAATAAAGTGAATAACTTTTATAGACTTTATTTTCGAAAATTTTTATAGAGTTTATGAATTGGTTAATGACTTTTATAGACTTTATTTTTTAAAAAAAATTATGACTTTTATTAATATTGGACAACTTAATTTTGACCTAATAAATTAATTTTGTCATAAAATATAAATAAAAATTTTAAAATAATTATTAAAAGTGGATGTCTTTAATTATTTTTTTAAAATAAATAAGATATTTATTTTATTAATTTCAAATAAAAAAACATATCAAATAGTTGTTTCATGATGACGACTTTGAATGTTTTGAAAATGATAGTGAACACCTTGAAATGGAGTTAAAAACTGAAGTTGATTTGGAAATCAACAATCCACCAAAAAAATATTTACCTACATATATATAATAAAAAAATATATAAAAAAGTGAAAATAAATTGAAATAGCAATAAGTTATTTGAAATATTAAGGAAGGTTGAAAGATAATTTTTTAGATTTTCTATTTATATAAACCTACAAAAAGTCATTTAAAGTCTATTAAAATCTTGAGAGTTTATGCATAACATTACATAAAAGTCTATAAAAGCACATAAAAATTTAATATCTATATAAGTTAATAACTTTTTGAATATCAACTTACTTTTATAAATTTTATTAAAGTTGTAATCAAATACCTTCTAACTTTTACCTATTGATAATTGGTTTCCAGAACTCTTGGACTTGATATCCTGCAATCCACGAACAGAAGGCAAGGTAAGAGGTGGGGAGAGTCCCCACAAACACTCTGATGCCTAAGTTAGAGAACAAAAGTAGGAAGAATATAGGATAGCTAGAATATGTGAGAATGAGATGCCCCTTTGTGAGGGATATGGGGTTCTATATATAGCAATACTTAAACCTGGGAGGAGTCGGATTCCTTGTGGGATAGTGAATCATAATCTTGGTAAGAGAGTGTTCATTCTTTGCTTAGGATTCCTCTTTGGGGTAATCCCTATCCCAGACGGATTCTACCTTCTTCCTAATCCAAGTGTCCATGTTCAGGAGATAAGGAACCCTTAACTAGGCAGGAATATATTAAACGGTATCAAGAGTCCCCCCTCGGGTGTCTTCGGATATTTATGTCCGTCGTGCCCGGGTAAAGTAGGGTGCTGATGCTTTCACATAGGGGTACTATACAGTGATAAAGACGAGTGAGTTGAGGTGGCCAGCCTCAATCGCAATAAAAGAGTAGAGCTCAATACTAAGTCTCAGGACAATCTCGTTGCTAAAATGCAATCCATAGAGCTTGAATATCCGCCAAGTGTGTAGGAGAATAATAATAGATTAACCTATTCATTCATAACCGATATGATGAAACCAGTTGTCACTGGATTTTTGATGCTCGGTGCAAGGACGCGAGGCTTTACGAGCTCGGAACCTCAGTACTACAAAAGTGACCTGAGGGTGCTAGCTTCAGTCACTAGACTTAGATGCATGAGGCTTAGATGCTCGGTATATAGACGCGAGGCTTACATGCTAGGAACCTCAGTACTACATAAGTGACCTGAGGGTGCTAGCTTTAGTCACTGGACTTAGATGTATGAGGCTTAGATGCTCAGTACATGGACACAAGGCTTACATGCTCGGAACCTCAGTACTATAAAAATGACCTGAGGTGCCAGCTTCGGTCACTGGACTTAGATGCGCGAGGCTTAGATGCTTAGATACCCGGAATGGGCTAAAAGAGTAGCTTGGATGCTTTTCGAGTACCTTGATAAAGGAGCCCAGTCGAGATGTGGGCGGGCCGACATGTGGCAAAGTCTCTTCAACTCCTAAGGATTCAAAATTTAAATCACGTGAGTTATGCGTAGTTTTATGTGTCAGTAAATGAAACGTTTTTGCTGTCGTTGTCGTGACTCCTCGTTTAATGGGCTTATTTTCCCTAAAAGGCCCCTGATGACATAAGGAGAAATGAAGCAATGATGAGGGCAATTAATGTCATGTTTTCAGATCCTTACGTGTCTTTATAAGTACTATTGCGCTTGTCAACTGTGTATTTTTTTTTTGCCTTTGTCACATTTGTATTACCGCTGCTGTTTTCCTTGCTGCCTATCGTGATTCTTACTTGTGGTAACCAAGTGATCTTTTGTCTTTTCTTCTTCTTTTTTCTTGCTTTTGTTGTTATGCATTTTCCTCCTTCATTATGGCACCGAGAGAAAAAGTTAGTTCTGACCTTTTTGTTTCAAATGTAGATGATGAGTTACTGGGGTGTTACCGGAGGCTGTTCTATATCCTCGCCAATTATGCCCTTTACACTATAGATAGGAAGTTTAGGGCTCACACCCACCTGTTAAGGCTATGTAAATTAGTGGTGTATTTTGACTAACTAGAGGGGGGTTTAAAATTTCCTTTAGATCCCTTTGTGAAGAGATTTTTGAATAGGCATAACATAGTTTCTGGTAAGCTCCATCTAAATAGCTATAGGATTCTGATCGAGTTCATCCAACTGATGCATGAAAAGGGGAAAGAACCCAATTTACATATTTTTTTATACCTATACAGGTGACTAAGAAGAAGGGAGAACTGATATTTTCCCTGTTAGTTGTGCCTAACCACACCCTCTTCATAAAGCTTCCGAATCTCCATAATAAGTGGAGACACCATTTTTTTTATTGTAGAGCATCAGTCGGACTTTGTGGATGTCCGACGGATGTGGTCTAACGAGTGCCATATTGTGAAACGACCTGTGAGACTTCCCAACCATAATGCTGAGATGGTTTTGTGGCTGCATCTCGATGGGCTTGCCAAAGCTTGATCGGCGGAGGATGTGTCCAAGAGATACCCATGGAGAGTCTATCCGAGTTATGTTCATTCCTTTGGTACATTTGTGTTACTTAAAGCTATATTTCTAACTTGATATATTTTTACAACTATAGATGACTGACTTTTTTGATTTTGCAAGTAGGATTTCATTAGTTGACAAGCCAAATGCTCCAAAGGAAGTGTAGATATCTCCTTCCCCAGAACCCAAAGATCCCGCGGCTCCTGAAGTGGTAACTGCTGATCCTAAGGGTAAGGCAGTAGTAGAGTTATCACAATCGGAATGGGTGGGTCAGAGAAAGAAGCGGTTGATCAAGTAGGAGTCAGACACGGAGGGACTTGATGAGGACATATATGTCTAATGCCCAAGGTTATCTGGGTGTCCAGATATGAGGGGCTAGACACTAAAGCAGATGAAGCCCCCAAGTGTCTCTAATAGCCAAGTGAGGGATCAATACGATGAATCGCTAAGGTTGCCCGAGGATATGCAGCGCTGGTACGATGAGGGCCCGGAGGGTTTGCTCGACTTAATGATTGGCCAGTCATTGAAAGTAAGTTAGCTCTGCTACTGATGTTGTTATCATATATGCTTCTTGTTGACGTGAACTTTTATTATTAATAGATGAATCAAGCTTTGCTACTAATGAAGGATCAGTACTTCTATCTGAAGAGCTAGTACAGCCTGAAGGAGATAGAGGTGGGAACTATATCCATCAATTTTAAAAAGAAGCTGGATGGCACGAAGGCAGCATTGGAGCTCTACCAGACAAAGTATGCTGAGGTGAAGTCCAAGGCTGAGGCGAGTCAAAAGAAAGTTACTGAGTTGGAACATAGCCAAGGCCAATTGATGAGGAGGATCGAAGAGCAGGACCTTCAAATTATTGAGCTGGAGAGAAAGTTGTCTGAGCTCGAGAAATCCCGAGCAAGTGATAAAAAGTCATACCAATGCATGGTAGGGGGATTTCTTAAGGCCTATAGGGCTGAGTGTAAGAGGGTCCTGCTCACTCAGGACTCAGAATTGGACCTGGGGGTGTTAGATCAAATAACACTGGCAGAACTTGCCAAGCTTGCTACTGAAGAGGACGCCCGTCAAAAGGCCAGTGTTGCTCCTGCGAGGGGTACTGTGGAGGCTGTTATTGTTACTGAGTCTGTGGTGCATCCAGATGCTATTGATGATGTTTCCCCCTCTATTTCCAGGCTTGGGGGTCCGGATGTACATACAGTAGAATAGATATTCTCTTTTTTTTTTTGTAACCAATCTCTTGTAAAGGTATTTTTATTAATGAAGAGATACTTTATTGAATCATGTGTTGAATATAACTTATTGATAATATTTTCTGAGAGAATCTAAGTTCCAAAACCATGGTAGTTCTTTGCCTCCTCTTTCTCTTAGCTTGTATGCTCCTTTGGTTGCACTTATCGAGATTTAGTATAGAACTTCCTAGTTTGGACCTAACTTGCCAGTTTCTAAGTTGCCTTTGCCAATATCTGCCCTTCTAAGTACCCAGTCTCCCAACTTGAACTGCCTTGGATGATGCCATTGATAATGATACCATGTCACCTTTTATCGATGTGCTTCAGCTGTGGCTGCTGCTTTTTCTCTCCTTTCCTCTAGTCGGTCCAAACATATCAAGGCATCAATGTTGTTAATGGTGTGATCAAGATTTTGGCTTACTCTGTAACTTGGTAAACCAATTTCCATTGGTATTACTGCATCCATACCATAGGTTAGCCTAAATGGTATCTCTTCGGTAGATGATCTAGGCGTGGTTTTATAGGCCCAGATTATATTATTAAGCTCTTTGAACCAATTTCCCTTTTTATCGTCAAGTCTTTTCTTTAATCCTTGCATGAGAATTCTGTTGGTGACTTTCGTTTGTTCGTTTGTCTGCAGGTGGGCTACCGAGGTGAAGCGAAGCTTTATTATGAGGTCTGAGCAAAAATCTCTGAACTTTTTATTATGAAACTATTTGCCATTGTTCATAATTAAAGTGTGGGGGATGTCGAACCTGTAAATGATCTCCTTCTAGAAGAAGTGTTGTATCCAAGCTTCTATGATGGTTGGGACTGCCTTTACTTCTACCCACTTAGTGAAATGATCAATAGCCATAACCAAGAACTTTTTCTACGAAGTGGAGGGTAGGAAGGGACCTAGGATGTCCATCCCCCACATGGTGAATAGCCAAGGGCTACCAATGGGATGCAGGGGGCAGGAAGGCTTATGGTTGAGTCGAGCATAGTGTTGGCATTGGTGACATGCTTGTGTTAGCTGCTGGGCATCATTAAACATGGTAGGCCAATAATATCCTTGCAGTAGTTCTTTTTGAGTTAGCGCATAATGGGATTCGTGCACTCCGTAAATTCCTTTATGGATTTCTCAGAGTATGTAATTTCCTTCCTTTGGTGAGAGGCACTTAGACCATGGGTGTGAAAGGGATTTTCGGTAGAGCTCCCCTTAATGGATAGAATAGTGGGCTGCCTTGGTTTTTAGCTTTCAAGCCTGCAGCTTGTCTTCAGGGAGGATTCCATGTTTCAGGTATTGGATTATCGGTCGCATCAATTCCGAGACTACTCGTGTCTCTAAAACTTTAGGGTCTTCAGTGCTAGGATTGGTTAATGACTCGGTGAAAATGCTTGTGTAATGACCTATATTTTCAAATTATATTTTCTTTTAAAATGGAATATGCAGTGTTAATAAAAATTTAAAGTTAAATTTGATTATTTTATTTTATTTTACTATTTTATGATTAATTAATATTATTCTATGTTTAACTAAAATTTCTACATAAGAATAGTATTTTTGGTTGTTCGACTTGCATGATTATTTTAGTATTTTTATTCTATTGTTTCTTCATAATTTTCCCTAATGATTTTATTAATAGATTATTTTATTAATTACATTATTTTATGTGATATAATATAATAATTGGGGTTATTTTATGTGTGTGTTATTATGTGTTTGTGTATATATATATACATATATGTATATACTAGTGGTGGAGAGTTTTTATGTATAAAGTTAAAATAATTTTATTATATAATATTATATTATAATGTTTATTAACCATAATATATATATACATATATTTATATATATGCATAAGCCAAAAACACAAACACATATATATATACTTACCTTGCCCAAATCACCACCCCCCCTCCATCGCGCCACCGTCTGTCCCTTCACCGTCGGTGTGCCTCACCGGCATCCAGCTGCACCTCCACCTCTTGGCAGCTACTCCGTCGCTCTCCTTCTTCTCTCCCGGCACCGGCAACAGCTCGTGTAGCAGGAGAAGCCGAGAGTTGATCTTCCAGCATTCCTCCTCCATCCGGCCACCAAATCGGGCGTTTCCTGTGGCGTTGAACTTGGGAAGCTTTGAGGAGGAAGATTTTGAGCTCCTTTTGGCCGGAAAATGCATTTTGGTGAGGTTTCTAGCTCATTTTCAAATTCGGCTATTTTTGGTTTTTTTATTTTTTTTTTATTTTTGGTTGATTCATGAAAAAACTCCTTCACAAATGTTAATCCTACTAGCTTAAGCTACTCCCATGAATTTTTTTGGAATTTTTGGGAATTATTTTGATTTTTGTGAATTTTTGATTATTTTATTAATATTTTCTAATTTTCATAAATTAATTAAATAAATTATGAAATTGTGTTTTATGGTGTTTATAGGTGTTGAAATGAATTCTAGAAATTTATTTGTAATTTTTGTGAATTTTATATAATTATTTTGAATTTAATTAGTTTATGTAACTTTGGAAAAATTAGGTTAATTATGTGTTTTAGTGAAATTAATTGGTTAATTGACTATGTATATTGATATTATTGAATTATATGTTGAGAAAATAATTTTTGAGTAATTATATTATTTTTGGTGAATTTTTGAGTAATTATAGTGAATTTACATATAGTAGGGGTATTTTGATAATTTGATACTAAATTGGCTAAAAATATAATTAAATTGGTTTTAATAGTTATTTAAGGTATAAAAAAATGATTTCTACAAATTATTTTGTACTTTTAATTCATTAAAACTATTTTTCGTAAATTATTTTCAAATTATATATAATATACTATTTTTCTAAATAAATGAATTTTTATCGGTTTTTAATATGTTTTAGGGTTAATTGTGTAATTTGGATTTATAAAATGTATTTTGGTCAATATTTATGAATTTATCGAGAATTGTTGATTTTTAATAATATTTTATTAAAATTGGAATTTTATTGTAATTTTAGGTAAATTAATTATTTTCAGTATTTTAAATATTTAAATTTGCTATATTTTGATTACTTAAGAGTATTTTTGGTATTTTAATGTGTTATGTGTTTATATTGTGAATTGTGAACCTCGGTCGGTAGAATTGTAGTTTGGAAGTCTGACCGAGGGGTTATGTGGCTGTGTATTCTTGAAGTGTGTTTTCTGTGCAGGATCGACCCTACTTTTGTAGGGAGATGTCCGTTCTACAGAGGAAACTCTACCGAAATTTCGCTAGATTTCTCATAAAACGTGACAACCGGTCCGAGTCTAATTTTGAATTCTTGATTGAATATGTCTATAGTAATCCTAGAAGTATAGAGTTATAAGTTTATTCTGACGGTTATTATTATTTTATTTTTTCTAGCTACGTCGAGACCGAGACCTAACGGATCAAGCCCACCGAGGTTGTCTCGTGGAGTGCTAACATGTGAGTTATTATACTGTATATATATGCGTTGCATATAGGATGCATTACTTAGGGTTTTTCATTTTCATTGTATGTTTTTTTTAAAGTGATTTAAATTATAATATTTTTGGTATATCTAGGATTGTATTTTTATATATATGCATATCAAATAAATACATGTTAGTTTGATATATGCACATTAAACAATTAGGTTTAGGTTTAATACATTTGAGTAATATACACATGTTTTAAAATATACACTTAGTCACAATTATTTTTTTATATGATTAGTATACCTTAGGTATAGCTTCGGTATATTTTAGGTTTATTCTTAAATAATTACATGCTATATTATAAATCTACACTTAAATTGTTTTTAATTTTATTTTTGGTATATTTTGATATATTTCCAAATAAATGCATGTTTTATCATTTAATTCAAACCTAACACATTAGTGGTATACTTAGGGTTTATTTGCAAATATATATATATATATATATATATATATATATATATATATATATATATATATATATATATATATATATATATATATATATGTAAACCTAAAATGCATGTTTTAGTACATATATATGTTTTAAATGAATATTTGTGCATAATTATTTTATTAGATGATTTGTGTGATTAGGGTATATCTTTTATATATTTAAGTATATTTTTAAGTAAGTGTATGTTATACTATTGATACACACTTAATTGTTTTTAACTATATTAATGGTTTACTTTTAGTATATTTCATACTCTATTTGACTTATATATATATGTATATACCCGAAATATACTGGGTATATTTTAGATATATTTTTGGTATATATATATATATATATAGTTGATTTTACTATTATGAGAATTATTCTATATTAATTATTTTCCAAATGAATGATTTATTTTAAGGGAAGGATATCAATAGAACGTGCTTCCTAGTGGGTAACACTAGGACCATGTACGTACGGATGCGATAGATAGGGGTTGAGTGAGAATTAATTTTGGTGATTATAATTGATTTTATTGATTTGAATATGATTAATGGTATGTTAGGTAGTGTGATTACAGGACCAATCACATTGACAGTCAGACTGTTGAAGCTCGGTTGACTTAGTGTCTCGGGGCTAGTCTACTGTCCATAGTGGAATGAATGATCTATTGGGTTGATTGAGATATGAGGTGATAGATAGTGTGATTGTTGGAGCTCGGTTGACCAAGTGTCTCGGGGCTAATCACACTGATAGCCAGACTGTTGGAGCTCGATCGACTTAGTGTCTCGGGGCCAGTCTGCTGTCCAGTTGGAATAAGTGTTCTATTTGGAATCAAGTGAGCCTGTATGGCTGGAGCAATGTTGGGATTGATTGAGGTTGCTATTATTAAGGTTCTATGAATCCTTCATGAATTAAATTAAATGTTTTTTGCATTAGTATATTTATACACGCAGAATCGACATATGTGTGGAATGCGTGAATATATATACATATATATGAATGCATGAGTGGATATGTTTTAGATTGCATGTATATTTAGTATAATAATTCACTCAGTGAGGTCTGACCCCCCCCCCCCCTCAATTATTTTTTTTCAGGAGATCCCATATCGTTAGACCTTAGTTATAGAGTTCCTCGCCGGTGTTCTTCAATCCTGGCTATTTTATGCAAATGTATATTTCAAACTCTGATTTATATTCTAGAAACTACAGTAGTAGTTTTATTGTATCAGAAGAGTATTATTTTGTTTTGATATTAAATACTTTGAGAAATTGTATTTGAAATTGTACGAATATGTATTCATTTATGAAAGAATTTGGAGTATCTATTTTATATATTGATTTAAAATTTTTTAATTCTATCATACTTTTTAATTATTTATTTCATGATTTCATTTTCTAAGGCTTGCTACGGGTTCCGGATTTGAAAGAATTCCCGTTCCCTAGCGTCGGTCATGACTCCTAGTTTGGGTCGTGACAGCTTGACTGTCTTCAACTGCTGACTTGGCTAGGAAGTCGGCCTTAGTGTTTTCTTCTTTAGGTATCTGGATGATCTCCCATCGGCCCTCATCTTTCTCAATGTATTACAAGAGCTGCTTGACTTTGTCCACGTACTTAGCAATGCAGGTGTCTTTGACTTGGAACGTTCCACTGACTTGGTTGGCCACTAGCTGGGAGTCCGAGTGTATAATGAGGTGTTCATCTCTGAATTCAATGGCTAACTTCAAGCCTATGATGAGTGCTTCATACTCGACAGCATTGTTGATTATGTAGTACTCGATTCGGATTGCATATCGAATGTAAACATTGTGTGGTCCCCTGAGGATTATTTCAGCACTAGATCCCTAAGTTGAGGATGCTCTATCAATATAGAGCTTCCATTCTGGTGCTTTGGTCAAGGTAAGGTCTTCCAGAGCCATTTCTTACACGAAATCTGCTAATGCTTGGGCTTTCATCTGTTGGCGGGGTTCATAGTCAATATCGAATTCACTAAGTAATACTAACCACTATACTAGCCTGCCTGAGGTCTCCAGTCTTTCTAAGATTTTTCGTAAAGGGAAACGGGATCGGATGACGATATGGTGAGCTTAGAAGTAATGTCAGAGCTTTTGAGAGGTATGGACCATAACCATTGCTAGCTTGTCCAATGTGGGATACTAAATTTCAAATCCTCAAAGCATTTTACTGATGTAATAAACAGGGCTTTGTTGGCTTCCTTCTTCTCTCACTAGTACTGAGGCGATGTATTCTTGGCCTACAAAAAGGTATAAGTACAATGTTTCATCTGGGACGGGCCAGCTGAGTAGGGGTGGTGAGGATAAGAATTTTTTAATGTCTTTGAATACCGCTTGGTAGTCAGCGGATCACTCAAACTTCTCAAAATTTTTGAGAGCTCGAAATAATGGTAGACACCGTCTGGCTGAGCATGAAATAAAATGCCCTAATGCAGTGATTCTACCATTTAACTTTTATACCTCATAGATGTTTTTTGGTGCTTGCATATTGAGTATGGCTTCCATCTTTTCTGGATTGGCTTCAATGCCCCGGTGAGATATCATGAATCATAAGAATTTGCCTACTCTGACTTCGAAGACACATTTTTTTGGATTCAACTTGATCCTAGATTTGCTTATTAGCCAGAGAACTTGGTCTATGTCCACTGGGTGTTATTTTGGATGGTTGCTTTTGATGATAATGTCGTCTACATATACTTCTATGCTCGTGCCAATCTGGTCTTGGAGGACTTGGTTCATCATTATTTGATATGTGGCTCAGACATTCTTCAGTCTGAAGGGCATCACCTTATAGCAATACAACCCTTTATGGGTGATGAAGGATGTCTTCTCCTAATCCTCTTCCTTCATCGGGATCTGGTGGTAAACTTGTGCCATATCGACGAAACTGTATAATCCGTGACCAGCGGTGGAGTCAACGAGCTAGTCGATCGTGGGCAATGGGTAGCTGTCTTTGGGGCATACTCGGTTGAGGTCAGTGTAGTCTACACACATCTTGTATTTTCCATTTGCTTTTTTGACAAGTACCACATTGGCTACCCATTCCGAGTGAGTAACTTCTTTAATGAACCCGGCTGCTAACAACTTCGTTGTTTCTTTAGCAATTATTCTCTGCCTTTCGTAGGTAAAGGTTCTTTTTTTCTATGCTACTGGCTTGGCTCCCAGTCTAATGTTTAGACAATGACAGGCAACTTGTGAGTTCACATCGATGATTTCGAATGCTTGTGAAGCAAAATCCTCTGAGTGTCTGGTAAGGACTTCTTTTATTTCTTCTCTGATGTTTTAGTTGAGTTCATTGCCAATTTTCATGGGTAAGGTCTCCGTGTCTTCTATTGGTTATGGATCGGCGCCTTGCTTCTCAACTTCCTATGCTTCTAAAGGAAAAGCCTCCGCCTGAGGCTTCATGGCCATCTGGTAACACTGTCTAGCCATATGCTGATCTCCCCGAATGGTAAGGGTTCCATTCTTAACTGGAACTGTCATAGTTAAGCGCAGGATACTGGTGATTGCATTTGCTTTATAGAGTGTCGGCCATCCTATAATCCCATTATACACCAGTGGTATCTCCACCATGTTGAATACTGCTCAGATGACTTTTGTTTCTTCATTGTCTTGATTTCCAAATTCTAGGCTCAGTTCGACAATTCCCATTGGTTGTACAGTTCCTCCATAAAAACTCGTGATGGGATTCTGAATGGCCTTCAGGTTAGTAATGGAGCCTCTCATTGCCTTGTACGTATTCCAAGATAATGCGTTAATAGCACTTCTATTGTCCACCAATAACCTTTTTACTAGATACTTGTTTATGCACGCAGTTATTACCAGGGCATCACAATGGGGGGTGGTGAACATGCAAATCATCTTCCGAAATAAACACAATATCACTTCTCTTGGATACTAGCTTTTCTCCTCTACTCCGCTTTAATCTTTTCTCAGTGTTTTCTCCCCCGATGATCATGTTGATTATGCTAATCGGCTCCCTCTAAGTTTTCTTTACTTCCGGCCTGTCATGCTCCTGGTTTTCAGAGATTTCGCTTCTTCTCGATGCATCTGTGAAATTATTGAGTTTTTCCCTTTGCACCAATCTTTCTATGGCATTCTTCAGCTCTCTGTAACCCTCTGTGTCATGCCCATATTCCCGATGATACTGGCATTATTGTCCCTTGTCTTCGGTAAATCTCCGGCTTGGGCTTATTCTCTTAGCTGGGGTGATTCCAACTCCATTCTGTCTGATCCACATGGGGATTTTGGATCAAGAGGTGTTCAGGGGTGTGTATCTGCCCATTTCCCTATCAAATCTTTCTGTTAGATTTCTGAAATTTATTTTTGGGAAGCTTGCTCATCTGTGTTTGGGTCGTTCATCCTTGATCGATGGCTTTTCTTCCTCTCATTGCATCCTTTTATCCTCATCCATTTTTATCATCCTGACCGCCATCGCCATTGCCTTTGCAAAGGTACTCATTTCTTTAGTCATTATTTTATCTTTAAGCTTGCCAAGTCTAGTGCCATTTTTCAAAGCTTCTATGGCAACTTCATCAACAAGATGCTCAATTTGCATGATTGTTTTATTGAAACGGTCAAGATAACTTCATAAAGATTCATTAACTTCTTGCTGGCACATTTGAAGATCATTGATGTTTTTGGCCAGGGGAATATTGGTGACGAATCTGATATGAAATTATTCCGCCAGATCCTCGAAAGAAGTGACAGAATACTCCGGGAGTCGATGAAACCACTTTTAAGTGTTCTTTATAAGTGTGCTTAGAAAAACTCTACACATGATTCCATCATTTCCATTATGGAGCAGCATCTTTATTCGAAATGCCAATATGTGGCTGATGGGATCTCCCGTCTCGTTATATTGATCAAGCGGTGGGATTCTGAACTTAGTAAGGATCTCCGTTTGAATTATTCTTCTGATAAATGGAGTTCTGTTGTCCATAACGCATTCTTCTTCCTTTCTTGGTTTGGTCCAGGCTTTGTATATTACTTTTTTAACCTTCTGAGCTATCTTCGAATCATCAATAGCCAGAATTGTTGAACTACCCTCCTCTTCCGGTGCTTTACCCTTTCCTATGCTTATCCTCAGGACCTATCGAGGTGTTGTGTTATCATCATTTTGAGTTGGTTCAGAACGCCCACTCTGCATTATAGCGTTTGGCTATTGTTGCATCAAAGCTATTTATGCCTGGATATTTTTTATCATGACTTCCTTATTAGTTTGGTCAAGGTTGAGTGTTTGGTTTATAGTGTTTAAATTTGGTATAGTTATTGTTGGTGTCTCTGTTAAACTTAGAAAGGGTATGGAAGGTATTGAGCAATGGTGTTATAAAGGAGCGTACTATGGGAGGTTTGTGCATAAGGACTGGTATCTTGAGGTGTTGTCGAAGAGTGGGGGTGTATGTCTGGATAAAGCTCTAGTATGCTAACAAGTGGCTGGAAGCACTATTGCTGGGAGAGGGTTTTGAGAGGTTGGTCGAAGGGATAGGTGCGGAAGGGTTGGTGCCCAGGCTTCAGGAGTCAAGGCTAGTGGTGGGCTGGAAGTCATAGTGAGGATGTCTTTAGCTTAGTAGGTAAATGAATGGCTTTTCCCAAGGAGTTCCCATAGACGGCGCCACTTAATAATTGGTTTCCGGAACTCTTGGGCTTGGTATCCTGCAATCCACGAACAAAAAGTAAGGTGATAGGTGGGGAAAAGTTCCCATAAACACTCAAATGCCTAAGTTAAAAAATAGAAATAGGAAGAATATAGGATAACTAGAATATGTGAGAATGAAATGCCCCTTTGTAAGGGATATAAGGTTCTATATATAGCAATACTTAAACTTGGGAGGAGTCGGATTCCTTGTGAGATAGTGAATCATAATTTTGGTAGAAGAGTGTTCCTTCTTTGCTTAGAATTCCTCTTTGTGGTAGTTCCTATTCCGGACGGATTCTACCTTATTTCTAATCCAAGTGTCCCTGTTCAGGAGATAAGGAGCTCTTAACTAGATAGGAATATATTAGACGGTATCACCTATTTTTTTTAAATTATTAACTACAACTTGAGAACATCTCAATCACACAACGAATAACTTATCCACAGGATTTAAATCTAAAATATGCAACTAAAAATTTTAAACATCATTATTATTTCTTCTTTTTTTTTATCACATAAAACTAAAGCAGTCGAAATATATTATAACTTTAATAAAATAAAATTCGACTTATTAATAATTTTTGAAGTAATATTTTTTATCAGTCTCAACTCAAATTAATGTACTCATTTAATCATTCACAAAATATTTATAAAATTATAATATATTATATCAAAAGTTATTAAAGCTCCTTTATATACAAATTACTAACATCTTAACATATTGATAGATAATATGTAATTATTATTGTTATATTTTAAAATTATAAGTTAACCGATATATATTATTTTTTAAATCAACTAATATAGTATATGTTGATTATTTTATTCAAATAGAATTTTTTGGTTATACGATGATGTAATGGATATATTAAACAAAATAATATATGTTAAGAAAATAATAAATGCAGTTATAAACTTGTTTTGGTTAAAAAAATTACAAAATCCTGGCAAAAAATATATATATTATACATGAATTATAGTCATCTTCATAAATTAATAATTAATTAATATTTTGTTTAAAGAATGTTTTTATAGGTATAGGTTGAACTGCACCATAAAAATATTTTCAAGAAATAGTTATGATTATTGCTAAAAATATTAACAAGCTGTTGAGTTGAATAAATTTATTAATATGACATGAGAGCTTCAGTAATTAAAAAGGTATAGAATTACATGTACATTCTAAAATTATTTTTAAGACTTATCTAACAATTTTAAGCTTTGGGTTGACATCATTGTTAAAATTGGCATAGCCTCTAAGCTAATTGGAATCATTACATGCCATGTTATAATAAGAACAACCTACAACAAGAATAATAAAGACAATATTCATGCAAATGCAAAAAACCTAAATTTCCCTTAGTAAAACAAACATACTTAAGGTACAAGAGGAGAGAGAGACCTCTTTGAATGTAGGATAGGATAGGAGGAGTAAAGGGAAATAGAAGTCCACCACCATCTTCCATTTTTCCAGAATGGCTTTACCAGGAAACCAGCTGCTTTTTACAGGTGAGTCTCTTCAGAATAAGTATAAGGTAAGCTGGATTAGTACAACCCAACTAACACATTTTGATTATGATATTATATCTTTTTTTGTTTTTATCTAATCACATTGTGTCCTCCCTAACCCTACCTTTGTTTATGAACACAAACATTACTTTTCTTTTTTCTTATACAAGAATTAGTACCTTTTCTATATGTTCCGAAAAACCTCTTGGAGCGCAAACACTTTATTATTTCAATCACTTTTCAATGTGTCATATGATTTGAACCCAACTTTTTTTTTTTTTGCTTTTTTATCCTTTGGAAAAAAAAAAAATCATTCGAGGAAAAATTAGCATGACGAACTTCAATATTAATGTTATTAATGATGTTACAGTCTTATAAAAAAATTTATAAATTCAAAATTGCAAGATTGAACCCATTCAAAGACTGATTGAAAAAAAAAAAAAATCAATTCACGGTTCATTCGTGATGGTGCGATAGTGCATATACATCTTATCCTGTGAACATTCTCGCATAAGGTTTAGATATAAGAAGGCTCCTGTCAAACATTGTCTTTCAAGATCTAAGCTTACAAAAGGAGGTTAAATCATTTTTCTTTCTACTTACAAGCACTTGCAATTAGGGTGGGAGCTAAGAAATTTCATTTGGCATAAAAAATAATCTCTACAAATAATTTATTTTGAGGCTATCAATGAACTAAAATGCAATAAAATTTATACTAAACACTAATAAACACATTAACACTATGTATGGCTATGAAATGAAAAGGGAAGAGAAGGTTTTTTTAGAGCGAAAGGCAGAGAATATATATATATATATATATATATATATATATATATATATATATATATATGTATTTGACAACTTAAAAATAATCAATAAAGGTAAAAGGAGAAAAAATATTTTAAAAGAAAATAAAATTTTAAAAGTCTATTGTATTTTAAAAGTTGAAATTTTTTATACTTCAACTGGGGGTGTAATTATTTTTACCTTGTAAAAGTTTCCCTTCAATTTTCTTCCCCTCAAAATTTTTAGTAGCTGAACAAGATGAATATTAACTCCCTTTTTATTTCATTTTCTTTTTCTTATTTTTCTCCCAATACATGCATAATATATAAGGAAGTCTTACCGAACAATATTTTAATTTGAACCATTTGAATACAATCAAACTTAAAAAAAAAAAATTCACATTTCATAGTGCACAACAGAATACACTGATATAATTCGAGAAACTGGCAATGCAAGTTTAGGAAACAATATACAGCCGTAAAAAATTGAGTGGTGTTCCATGTTGAAGCAATGACATACATGTAAAGATATACATTACATACATATTCCAATGTCATTGTCATGTCTTGTCCAGTGACGACGAGGTGTCATGCTCGTGTTCTTCTATTCATATTCGTGAGTCATTAGTCATAGCTGGCTAGGGTAGTCCAATTGGCATAGAAAGACCCACACGAAAACAAATGGCTCAACTACCCATCTACAATTGCAAAATCTTTATCTAATTTGCTCCAAATTACATGTTACTTAGAATTTCAAGATTAAGTTGTTTTGTTTGTCGTGGTGTTTACTACTGAGCCGCTGCCGCCCACCAGGATTCTAATTAACTCAGAAAAAAATAATGATAAAAATAAAAAGGAAAGGAAAGGAATCAAAAGTTGAGCTATGGAACTGTCCCAATAACCTGCACTGTTTTGAGGAGGCTGTCATGACCAACAAGATTGGTGGACTCTGACAATCGACAAAATCAAATGGGCGTGTCTCAGAACTGGCTCCAGATGGATCTACCTCACCCTGCTGGCAGTCATGCATATAATCTGGAATCAGTTGAACTTTTCCATTGTTTCATTCAAGCACCATGACTGTCTGATGCAATAATTCTACACCTAAACTGTGATCTGCACACATGGCTAACAAGACAATGTAACAGATCAATGACATTCATATTTTGTATTGATATGGGGATGCGTGCTTGTGTACGTGTGCACGCACGAGTATGGATATGGGAAAGTTGTCGTTAAGCATTTACACATTAATACTAATGCCGGACTTGAATGATCCACATCATATGATACGCTATTTTCTAATAAATAATTACATGAAAACACTGGACCCTTACATCTCTAACACTGGATCAGGAAACAGAAAGGGGCATGATCAGAGAACAGAGCATATAATGATCAGACTTCTATTTTATAATGGGCATGGTGAAGCAATTATCATTGTCTAAATGTATATACGCTTTTCAACTCAAATGACAATTTATGCTACATAAAATACAGGAGCCCACAGTGTGGGGGAAAAAATGAATGAATTGGAATATGTATTTTCATACTCCTTTTAATATAAAAATTATACGTACGTATAATGGAAGGACCATCTCTGAAAGCAGATGAATGAGCATTTTCTTCTCCTTGATTTCATATACAGGTTCTATCCCAACTTAGTTGGAGTATTTCAGTAGTTAGCCAATATGAAAACCAGACGACTTGAAGTTACTATTTGTAAGATCTGGCAGTTTCAGAATTGCAATGACACCCGCCCCTAGAGCACACACGGAAGCCAAGACAAAGGCAGGTATATTGCCTCCACCAAACAAAGCATCCCATGGACCCGCCCCTAGGGATATAACCATCTGGAAAAACAACAGACCAACAAGACATGATATCAGCATTCATTGAATTTGACTAGAGCTAAAGAAAGACATTTTGTTCTGTCCCCAGTTCATAAAGATAGATGGGTAAAACAGCATCCATTTTCCTAGCCAATAGATAAAATATTCCTCCCTTGAAACCAAAATTTTCTTAGACCCTAACATGAACAAATGCAGTATGAGATTTCAAATAAAACTAAGTGAATTTTTCAAAATAATAAAGATCCCTGGATCAAATATTATAGAAGGAATGCCTCCATTTCACACACAAATCAAATCAAGAAAATGATAAGACTAAAAGATTACTGCATAATGATCTACCTGTGGAATAACAATTGCAAGATTCAGAACTCCTATGGCCAATCCTGTACAACAGTAAGAAAAAGTATCAGGATTGATGTGCTTAGCTCAGTCCTACATTGAAAATTAAAGAAGAAGAGAAAATCCTATATAAATTGACTTCCATACAAACCTTGTCCCCCGCCTGAATCAGCAGTCAACTCTGCTGTAACAGCAAACGGAACACTATAGGTAATCTGCAACATACAAATAGTTAATGCATGCTCTTAAGGTAAGAACTGTAAAATATTGCAGTTATTTCAATGAACTGACACATACAGCAAGAGGAAAGCCAAGAAGAGTGAATACGATCAAGGCAGCTATCCTTATTGCAGCATTGCCCCCAATAACATGTTCAATTCTTCCAGAATATACACCAACAGATATTAAACTAATGATAGCTGTGACAGCCATGGAAGCAAACACAATAAAATTGCTCAATGCCCATACAACTCTTGGCCCCAATCTCTGACACATTGGTTCAATAAAGAAGGAACTAATGCCAAGAACAACCTACAGCAATGAAACAGAAAAAGATTAATATAGGTCGAAAAAGAAAATAATATTAAGACAAACAACAACCTTAATTTGATCAAGCCCTTCAAGCATACAATGCATGTGTTATTGTCTCAACTTCTATCTCCTGGCCTTCTCTTATCCTTTTTCTTTTTACCATTGTCAACTTATCTACTTCACAATTCTTTTTTTTTTTTTTTGCCCTTTCCAAGATGCAATCACCCTTTTACTTTTTTTAGAAAAAAAATTTTCTTCAAATAGTTTGCTAAATTGCTGATTTTCTCTTGTATCTGACTTGGCATCCTCTATTTTCTTTCTCAGAAAAGAGACGTAGATATGAATTGTACTCATCTTTCACTTCAGTTACAATTTACATATTTTAATACCAACAAACGTCAGGTTGCCTCTTTTATTTTAATCCCTAATTAATGTTGAATTCTTTCATTCTATTTGGTTGATTATTTTAACGTAATCAATCAAGGCATAAGTCATATGACAGAATAGCTAGGAGTGATGATATGTAACAAAAATCAAACAACTGATGCTCAAATTTGAGTTCTTACTGAATTCAATAGCAAACCAAATGCACCTTCTCTGACGCCTTGATCATACAGCTTGACTTCATCAGAACTCCCTTTTGGATCTCCATGATAAACTTCTCTACCCATCCAATCTGTATCGAAAAGAAAGAAAGGGAACCATGATAGCTGCAGCAATGAGAAAGAAAAAAAAACAAATAAATTGAAAAAAAAATAATATGCATGTGGCATTAATCTTCATAATCAATAAAAAACTTGGTCAGATTATTGCCCCCACTGTAATCAGGAACCACAGAATTCTGAAAACAATGGTACAAAATCACTGAAATGCTCACCCAAGTAAGAGCATAACAACAAGCACAGAATGCATCCCCCGGTGGTAAATGCCTTAAGCTGGTCAGCAAATTAACTAATACTGCTCCAGGGCCATCACCTATACTTTCATTTTGATCCTCAATGGAGTTGGCATGCTTTGGATTTACATTCTGTTCAATGCCCCCATTGATGTTATCCCCATTAGTATTATTTAAAACATGCATTTCGGACTTGGATTTTGAAAGTTCACCACCAATTCGTTGAGGATCATCCAACAATGGAGCTGAATCTGAGAAACGGAAAGGCTGTTTTTTAGCTAGTGGGACCTCATCCGCAAAATATAGAGTCACAAGTGTGCACAGGGTAAGGAAGACCTGCATATACACCAAAAAATTACTGAAATCACAGAAAATATATAAATATGGGTTCCAGCAGGTAGTTGAACACTCCCCTGTTAAAAAATGCAATCTCGCTTCATAACTAGACAAGAATGAAACAAAATGACAAGCGATTTAAAATGCATAAAACAGGATTTATGAAGTCACCTAAATATGGAACACATGCAGGTCATTCATGCTGATGCTCACTTGTCACTTGAAAGCATAAAACAGGATTTATGAAGCCACCTAAATATAGAATGCATGCATGGCATTCATGCTGATGCTCACTTGTCACTAGAAAGCATACAGCTGAAGACTAACTTTGGCAAATTATAACACTAATCATGCCTCTCTTCAACAAACAATAATCTAATTAACCTGCCCTTTTTTCTTGTAAATGTGTGTGTATGCGCTCTATCTTCAATTGGCTAACAAAATATAACTATTGCTATCCTCCAAAAAGAATTTTAAATCATAACTGTTCCTCATCCTCCTTCCAACAGCATGACTCAAACCTCATCATTTTCGTCAACAAAACAAAATTATATTAAATCCAGCTTCAAGCAGCATATTCATCTCATTTTCTTGTCTCTGTCTAAATTTACCACTACAAATGCATATGCTTTCACTACGGTTGTGCACATAATCTGCATCCAAGTCACAAAGCTACCAACTTCAGGGTGACTAATTAAAAGAGTCTTTAATAAAATATACAACTGATAATGTTTAGAAGACCTTTAGGAAACCCAACATCATGGCAACTCATACATGAATACGATGCATTTGCATTTAAATTGGCAGCTTTGCATTCATTTCCTTTAAGCTAAGAACTTCTTTCAAATTAAGATTTTGCAACCAAACTGCATTGAGGTCAAATCCCCTTGAGAACTAATTTTTCAGTTAATGCGTTCCTTTGCTATCAAAGATTTTGGAGAGTGCATACCATGCAGGTGCTCTATATCCTGCTCACTATACATGATACAAAATGACTCAAAACAGAACCTGAATGACTGGTTCCCAGAAACCCGAAAAACTTTAAACATATAAACCAAGGCAATTGTCACCTAAGCAACAACTTTGCATTTTAAATTGACTGAAACTTAGGCTATCAGAGCATTTAACCCAACTCAAGTACAAAGGAACTCACTACTGCAACAAGAAATGCTGCTTTCAGATTTCCACAAGCCTCACAGCAAGCTCTATTCATCAAAAAAGGAAACCACCTGCTCAGAAATGGCAATATCAGAGGAACCAATCAATATAACATTATATTGTTTATTTACTGAATGCCACATTTTATATATTATTTTCTTCATAAACAAGTATGGATGTCCAAATACAAAATGAAGAATAAAATTTTAAAATTATGTACATATAAGAATTATAGATATATCTCATTAAAATAATTGATTGGACGATTCAGATATATACATACCATCTATAATAGTATTTATTCACTAAGCAATATGGGCACATTGGTTGCAGTTAGCTATTGCTATATATTAGGAAATATGCTGCTTAATTTTTTTAATTCTATTATAAAAAAGAATAAATGTTACCTGAAATAGAATACATCATATACCTATAACCTTTTTAACCCTGGCAAGGAGGGAATGAATCCTGCTTTGCAGAGCGGTAAGTAGGAAATTGAACCCCACCCCGCATGAAGAATCATGTGAGGTTTTAGACACTGTACTACTATTCAGGTGATGGCCATTGTATGCCATTACTAAAATTCAGCCATGCCTGATATTTAAATTTTTTGCTTGATTTATTGTTAGTTTTATCTGATTTAATTCACATATTCGTTACATGTATAATTTTTAAATTTAATTTAAAAAATTACAAAAGATACCGTTAATATAACTGCAAAAGTGCTGATATTAATCTAGCAATGTGAAACATTTCAAAGGAAGTATGAGCATAAAATGTTTAGCACAAACAAATCTGTACATTCACTACCAAAAACTGAAAAAATGTTTCAAAACTTTCACCTGTTCCACCTCCCGTTAGCACCAGCAGAAAATCCTAAGATGTTTCCAACAGCCATCCATGAGCAAAATACAGCATTGGCAGAATTTCGTTGATCACGACCTACAACACAGTACCATCACACTCATCATATGTTGCACAAACATGCATGCAATATTTTAAAACCCCATGATTAAGTAATCAACTTCCAGAGTCCCTGATTCTATTAGAAGCTTGGAAAACAAAAAGTCACCTGAAAAGTCTGCCAAAAGGGCACGAGCTGGTCCCTACAAATAAAAATAGCCTCATTATTTCCTTGGAAGCAGAGGATAATATCATTACAATTAATATAACGGTTTCCTGTACAGCAGTAAAAGATGAAATAAATACACAACACTCTCACCTGCACTGTATTGTTCGCCAAATCCAGCATCCAAAACCCAATTACAAAAATAAAAGCTGCTGCTGTTCGAGTGCCTTTAAATGTACTGCATATCCAGAGATAAAATAGTATCAGAAGCATTACTACATGTTTTGTGGAATAAAATACAAGAAATTGAGAGATGAAGCAGAGACCTGCAATGCTCCTTCGTATCCCCTAACAAATATCCAATGTCTGCAGAAATCCGATTATTATCACCTAAATTGCAGCACTTGGTTCAGCAGGCCAAAAACACAGTATGCAACACTGTATGCTAAAAATAAATTTGACATTCACTACTACTCACAGAAGCTGAGATCATGAGAGATCCGAGCAAGAATAAAAGGTCGTCTTCTCCCGAATTTTGAAGTACACTTATCACTCCAAATACCAACGCAAGGTTGAACCTAAAAAATCATTAAAAAAAAAAAAAACTGATAATCAACGCACAATAAAGAGGAAGAAAACTAGAACTATATCGTGTTATCAAAATTCTCATCCATTGACAACCAAAAAATTCGATAGGATGGAAAATACAACAAGTTACCCTAGTGAGTCAAGTACAATTAAAATAATTTCATTCTTGTTCATCATCTGATCAATTGCATTGGAGCACAAAAAGCATATTACAATATTATTTTCTCTTGAAATCCTAAGCATGCCAAATTGTAGCTAGAGGCTAGCTTGTGCATTTGAAGAAAACAATAAAATCAACAACTTCAATTGATGAAAAATTAATTAAAAGTAAAAAATAACCTACCACAAGGCCTGTTATAGGGCCGCAGAGCCAAATAAATGAAGAAAAGGCATGTTCTATCCCAAGTGTCTGCAACAAAAACAAATTAATTTATTTAAAATTCAAAAAATGCAATACAGAAGATCATAGAACAAAAATTTTGACCGACTTGCCTGTATGTAAGGAGTGAGAAGAGAAAGCTGCAAGGGCCCAACCGAATTGAACACCGGCGGCGATCGTACAACTAAGAATAAGAGTGGTCAGGCTATAATGTTTCGTCGTTTTAGATCTCGCAGCAATCGGCGACGAGAAATTAGAGTCAGTGTTAGGGATCTGCGAAGAAGAAGAAGAAGGAGAAGATGAATTGTTCGAGTGGATCCGATGCTGCTGCTGGTGGTGGTGGTGGTCTTCTACACCTACCATTTCCACCTCTATTTCCGCTTCCTTCTTCAGGTTCATGTACGGAACTCGAATCGACACCGAATCCATTGCGATTTTTGATAAATAATTGGTTTGTTTTTCACATTAAAAGTTGAAGAACAAAAAAATGTTAAGGTGCGTATAGATCTGATGAGAATAGAAGGAGACTGTGAAGGAGAAACAGAGAGAGAGAGGTAGTGCAGAGGTAGACCCTTTTCTTCCCCTTGCAGGGTAAGAGAAACCGGGTCAAAATTGAGCAGGTGAGAATGCAACGACCAGACGCCGGCGTCCCGTTATTATTCGGTGTGTCGCGTATGCATTGAAATATAGGAGTAATATGGACTCAGAAGTGGCCTGAAAATTGGGCCAATCAGGACCGTTTTGTTAGATATGGTCGTTCACATCGTAGGAATGTAATGTAATTGAGAATGTGCGGTGTTATTGCTTTTCCATAAAGGGAAGTTGACGGTATGCTCGCCGACCCCCCTATGGAATAAGAGTCAGCAGAACCAACACCGGTGATTTTAGGGACACGCACACTAAACAATTTGCTCAAACAAGTGAGCTTTAATTCGTTTGTTTGCTGTTTAAAGCAATGAATCCATGTAAAGTTTAAAAGAACATTGCATACCGTATATAATAAACCACCATGTACTGTACAAAAGTTTAAAAGAAAAATTATGGCTGGTTACACTCTATAGTTCATACATATGATATACAGTATCAAAAGCAGTATCTAAGTTGGACAGGTTCATCATTTTTGAATACCCCGGCTACCAAAATCAGCGGCAACTTTGGCTGCTCGATTCAAAGCACCCGATACCCAAAGAGCTCCCTGGGAGAAGTAGCTACTGTTTACCACACTGTTTGCAGCCGCAGTAGCTGTTCTTCCAGTTGCTGAGATTAGCTGATTTGGTCGTATCAGAGACATGGTACTTCTGATCCATGGCTCTAACAGCTTCCATTCCCGCAAAAATCTTATCAGCAAGGCCAGTTCTCTCCGAAAACTCTGCAACCTTAGCTGCAGCTGTTGCAGTAACTCGGTGAGACTCGTCAAAAGCTTTCGCTTTGCTAATGCATCTTTTCCCAGCACATATCCCCTTGACGCCATGCTTTTTACCACTTCCTGAGCCATCGTTACTGCTCCTCCAGCGCTAGGAACATATTGACTCCTTTGTGGGGAATGCTGTCAAACAGAAGATTCAGTTAATAATGAATAGACCTATAATAACAATCAATATGTCATAGTTTAATGTAGATCATTGTATCAGCACAATATGAAAACATAGAACACATACATTTGATGCCATTTCATCTTCAACTGTTGATGAAGGCCTGTTCCAAAGATCAAATTCATCAACATAGTGCCCCCAGCGTACTATGCACACACGTTGATCCAAAATGGTAGCACCCTAAGATGAAGAAGAGTAAGGACAGACAGTAAAATCAAAATATTCAGTCACACAATCATCAGCAAAGAAGGCAAGTTAGAATTAAACAGTATTCATCGAGTCCAGATGGTAAAATCCATAGAGTCAACAGCAACTTCATTGAAGATCCAAAGATTAATAGTTAAAATATACGGCTCAATTTGATAAATATCCCTAAACTCTAATAAATTGCAAACAAAAAAAGAAAATATCTGAAAAAACTTATAAAATCGATAGAAACATTACTGCTGTTACCAAATAACAGCATTTGCAGAGGCCAATAACCATCAAAAACACCTCTCACTGCTAATGGATATGACTTCCACTTCTAAATTGTTGAAATTGGTCTTTTACAGGGACTATCACCAGATAAGCCACCACAAAATTACGGATGACTTCAGAACTCATTGAAGAAGAATAAAGAAAATTTTAAGCAGAACGACACCTCCATCAAGCTATATGTTTTATAATCACTGTTTCACAATCATGAGCATTTCACTGGTGTAGACTAGTTCTACACCAGTGAAATGGACGAAAAGAATCCAGACAGCCATTATCAATGTCATTAATGTGGATTTATTCAAGAAACACATAAGAAACCCACACTTGCTAAAAATACAAATAGCAATAATTTCAGTAACCCCAGAAACAGTTTACTGAGTCAATACTCACGCTGAGCAAGACTGCAGGGTCTCCTGTGAATATGCATTCTTGAATGTCACATATGCAGTACAGGCATAATCGCCAGACCTATGCCGATCCATTTAAAAGAATTTTCCCATATCAGTAAAACATAAGCTACAAATTGATCTGAAAAAAAAAAAAATCTTAAATGTGTGGGCATACCTGACAATTTCAATATGTTGAATTGAACCTGAGAATGAGAAAAAATCATAGAGATCCTGCTCTGTAGTTTTAGGAGATAGGCCTGTAACTTCTACAGCATACCCATCTTGATCCATGAATTCTAAAACCTGAAGAGAAATAGAAATTAGAAAAAATCAACACCCTAAGCTAATCTAAGCAGGTTACCTACATCAATTTATCTGAACCATCCAATTTCATGTCAAAATCAGGATAACAAGTATTATCACAAAGCCAATCAGGCAAGATTCAGCGGGAATTCAATTCAAATTGAAGTGGAGGACCACGATTTACTTCAAACAAGGAATCAATCCGAGGTTAATTCAGAACCCAGGCGCTATATAGCTAAATTGAAATGAAATTCAGAAAAATTTGATTCGACGGATGGAAATTACGCAAAAACAAAATTTGGGAAAATAGATGGAAATCACTTACCTGAGTTAAGAAAGATCAGAGGAAGATAAATTGAATTGAATATGACCGAAGGAGGAGAAATCGAAGGCAATTTTCGCTCTTACACCTGTCGTTGTTTGTTTACTGTTATTTATTTACGAACTAATGCGTCGGTTATTGACTTGCTTTTTTATTTATCTGAAGGCATAATTACAATTACCCTAAAGCTTTAGATGATAATTATGGTGCATTCAACCATTCCTTTATTTTTTTTTTAAATTTTTTTAGACAGAAAGTGGAGGAGGAGAATTTAAACTTCTCAGCTCAGTAAAAAGAAATTAATCTAATTTAAAGTGGGTAACTCAACTTATTTTTATCCATAATACTTTAACCATTAGATTTTATAGGGGATTAAATGTGTACCTTTAAAATTTTGCTTTTATCTTTGAAAGGTTACCGGGTAAAACAATTTTATTGGGGATTATATTTTTCTAATTTTAAATTAATATTTAAATTAGTTATGTATTAACGCGTACTACGTATTACTAATAAGTTATTTATTTATATTTTAATATATTTTATTAATAAAAATTTTAAACTATATATATATATTTATATTTATTAATAAATTTGACTCGTAATATATTGTAAATAAACAAATAAGTATATTATTATTATTATTAAATAAAAGTTTTAAAAATAATAAAGATGTTATTTATTTATATAATAATGTAATATTAACTTAATATAGTCATAATTCATTACAATTTTTATAAATATTTTATTTAAATAATTATATGATATTACTTTAATATTTTTTATAATTAATTTTTTTCAATTATAATTAAAATATGAAACATACCTTCAATTATATTTGTTATAACCCTAATTTTTACATTATTTTATTTTATTACGTGATATGCAGTATTAAGAAGATTTGAAAATTTTATTAATTTATGTTCGTTATTTGTGATTATTAACTATTATTTTATATTTAATTGAATTTTCTACGTAAATATATTATTTTGATCGTTTAATTTGCATGGTTATTTTAATATTGTTATTTCTATTATTGTTTTATCAAATATCACTATTTATTTTGTTATTAAATTATTTTATTATTTGTATTGTTATTTTATGTATTATATTTATATATTATAATTAGGGTTTGTATTCATTATTTTATGTGTGTGTGTTATATATATATGTGTGTATGTATATATGTATATATATGTGAGATATTTATATTGTGTGGTGAGAAATGATTTAGTATAATATAATATTATATTATACAGTTTTAATATAAGTTTAATATATACATATATTCATATATACATACAAATGCATACGCTGTTCATCACCTTCCCTCCCTGCACTATCCCGATCCGAGCTTGTCATTGTACCTCCCTCTCTTCCAGTCGTTGACCACTACTTCTTGTCGCCTTCCACTACCCTTAGCACCAGTAGCTTGTGAAACCCAAAAGTGGCCGAAACTCCTCATTTTGGCCTTTCTCCTTTTTCCGGCCACCATTTTTTGCCATTCCAGTGTCTATCAACTGTCTAAACACCATTGAATACTAATCTAGCTTCAGTTTGAGCTCAAAACGTCCATTTATTGAGTTTTGTTGAATTTTAGTTTTTGAGTTTTAGGGTTTTCCCATTTTTTTTAAAAGCTTGATCTTGATGATTCACACAAACTCCCTTCACAAAAGTTGATCTTGGTAGCTTAATCTACATGTCTATATTTTTTTTTGAATTTTTGGAATTTATTTTAATTTTTGTGAATTTTTGAATATTTTATTATTATTTATTGAATTTTCGTAAATTAATTTATTAAATTATAAATTTGGTATATTTGGTGTTATTGTAAATTTTTATTAATTTTAGTGTTGAGATTATAATTTTTGTGATTTTTATGTAATTTTTATAAATATTTTTACATTATATCAATATTAGAAAATTAGGTTAAAGTTGAGTTTTTATTGAAATTATTGTTTAATAATGTATTTTAGTTGATATTAGTAATATATATGTTGAGAAAATAATTTTTATGTATTTATAGAATTTTTATAGAATTTTTGAGTAATATTAGTATATTATTTGTATTTTTGTATTATAGGGTTAACTATGTAATTTTATTAAGATTATAGTTAAATATTAGGTTTTAGTTAGTTTTATAATTATTTAAGGTATTAAAATGATTTTTACAAATTAGTTACTATTTTTAACTAATTAATACTAATTTTTGAAAATTGTTTTCAAATTATATATTATTTACTAAATTGGTAATTAAAATGAGTATTTAGTAATTTTTAATGTGTATTTAGACTATTTTAGTTATTTGAATATATAAAGTGAATTTTTAATAATTTATATTGAATTATTGAGAAATTTGATTTTTAATAATATTATATTATTATTTTGAGATTTTTATGTAATTATTGAGAAAATAATTATTTTTGGTGTTTCAATGTTAAATATGCTATATTTTGATATTTTGAGGATATTTATGGTATTTATTGATTTTAATATATTTATTATATTATTTAAATTTTTTGTGAATTGTGGACCTCGGTTGGGGAATTGTGCAGTTTGGGATCCCAATCGAGAGTTGTGTAAATTCCGATTTTAGAAGTGTGTTTTTCTTGCAGGACCAACTTTACTTTTTAGTAGAGAGATGTCTGTTTTACAAAGGAGATTCTGCCGAATTTTTGGTAGAATTCTCGTAAAACATGACATCGGGTCAATTCTAAATTCTGTATCTGTTTGTGTTATGAAATCTTAGATCGAGTCTCTATAGAGTTTAAGTTAGATTCATTCTGATTTTTGTATTTATTTAATTATTTAGTTGTGTCGAAACCGAGGCCTAGTGAACCAGGCCCGTCAGACCAGTATCGAGGAGCGCAAACCTGTAAGTTATTATTTTATATGTACATTGCATTTAGGATGCATGTTTTAGCACATATTCATGTTTTAATTGTATTTATTCATAAATTGTTTTATTAAAATGTTTAGTATACTTTAGGTATATTTTTAATATATTTTTTTATATACTTCTAAATAAATGCATGTTTTATTATTGATTTAAACTTAACATATTTTTAGTATATTGTTGGTTTACATTCAACATCTTTTATGATTTATATTTTAATTTATTTGATATATATATACTCGAAATATACTTAGTTTATTTTAGGCATATTTCCGGTATATATATGGTTTATTTTGTTATAATAAATGACAATAAACATTATTTATTTTCTCGTATGAAGGTTTTATTTTAAATGAAGGATATCGATAGGAAGTATTACTTAATGGGCAACACTAGAACCGTATACGTACCGGTGCGATAGATGAGTGAGAATTATTTGTGAAATTATGATTTGATTGAGAATGATATGATTTATTTGATTGAGATGTGATGTAATTGATGGTGTGATTGTTGGAACTTGGTTGACCAAGTGTTTTAGGGTCAGTCTACTGCACTTATGAAATAAGTGAATTGATTTGGAATTAAGTGAGTTTATATGGCTAGAGTGATGTTATTATTGATCGAGGTTGTGATTATATAGGATTCTATTTGATCCTTCATAACTTATATTTTTCAGTACAATTATATAAAGTAATTTTCAGCATCTGTGTGGATTGCTTGTATATATATTTATTATATACGAATGTTTGATTGCATTTGACATATAGGAGATGCATGTATATATATTATAAAAATTTACTCAGTGAGGTATGACTCCTTTCAGTTGACATTTTTTACAAGAAAGTAATCTTCTTCAGACCTCAGCAATAGATCTATCCGCTGGATTTCTTCTGCCCCAGCTCGTTTATGTAAATTATCTACTTAATTTTATATTGTACTCTAAAAAATTACAATAGTCATAATTTATATCAGTAGTGAGTTGTATTTTAGTTTTATTGTATGTGATTTTAATTCAGAGGTCTTTCTCTGAATATTGTATTAATATACTTTATGTTATGATATGAAAGAGATTATTATTATTATATTGATTTAAGATTTTAAATATAATGCATACTTATTTATTTTATTTTATTGCATGCTTTTATTTTAAGGCTTGTTATGGGTTTTTGATTCAAAAGAATTCTCGTTTTCTAGCGTCGGTCATGGTCCCCGGTTTGGATCATGACAATATTAGAATTATATTTTAATTAAATTAATTTTTATTTGAGATAAAATAGAAGTTTTAGAAATAATAATGGTGTTATTTATTTATATAACAATTTGATATTAACTTAACATAGCCATAATTCATTACAATTTTTATAAATATTTTATTTAAATAATTATATAATATTACTTAAATATTTTTTATAATTAATTTTTCTCAATTCTAACCTAATTAAAATAGAAAATATAGCTTCAATTATATTTTAATTAAATCAATTTTTAATTGAGATAAAATAGAAGTTAACATAATTGGAATAGATTATATATTTTTAATTAAATTAAAATTTTTTGTTAGATCTAAATTAACCTAAATAAAATAGAAAATATACTTTTAATTAAATTATAATTATATTTTAGTTAATTTAATTTTTATTAGAAATAAAATAGAAGTTAACCTAATTAAAATAGAAAATAGATTTTCTGTCAAACTAAAATTACATTTTAATTAATTTAATTTTACTTTTATTAATAAATAACTAAATTATCCAATTTTTATATTATAATGAGTGAAAATTTTTTTTGTAATTTTACTTGTCCCCTCCACTTCGTACATTTATATATATTATAATAAATTTTTTTAGCATAAATAAATAGTACAATAAATTTATATTAATAGTATAATAATTAGTATAGAGGTTCATTGTAAAGTTTAATAATGTTACACATAAAGTTTTAAAAGTAAATATTGAAATAAATGAATAGTTATAAATTTAATTTTTGTTACCATAATTTTTTAATTATAATAAGATTAGTTTTTAAAATTATTACATTAGTATTAGAGTATATTTAGTAGTATTTTAGTTGAATAATAATACTAAATAATTAAAGTATTATTATACTGTTAAATTTTTTAATGGTTTAAAAAAAATTTGAGTGATTTAAGGTAACAAAATATGTCGTATATGAATATCTTTAGAATTTAAGTAGTATTGAGTTATGTACACTAGTACTTTAGTTACAAAATAATACTAAATAAATATAGTAAATATTTTATTTTTAATAAAATATTAGAATTTTTAATAATTTGACATATTAATTTTGAAAGTGAATATTCAAATATAAAATTATACACTTGTCAAATTTTTGGCTTAATAATTTTATAGCTCATAATTTTATATATATATATATATCACAGGATAGGATGTCATAAAATCCCAAAATATTATATGTTTATGAGAAAATAAATCTTATGAAATATTTATAATTTTACAAAATTTCACTTTTTATCTTATACATTTTACATGAAATGTTTTCATCCATTAATATATTTTATAAAAATTCAGAGTAATGGGCTAATAAACATTTGAAAGAAAGAAATTATATCATGCCTGAAAGGCTAAGACACATTCACCACAATACAGACTAACTGGACTACAACATTAGCTAAATAAATAAAATGAAATAAGATTTTGAACTGTAATATTAAACTTTACATTAAGGTACGAATAATTGAACTATTAAATGAAACTACTTCCTATTTTTCAGATTTTTAAGTAAATATTTGGTGATCAAATTGTTCTCCTCTTTTCCATTATTCAATTTTGAAATTTATAGCAGAGTAAGCTAACATTACTCCACGTTTTTTCTATTAGCTTACTCACAACTGCTCAATTGCTCGGCTTTTTTTCTGCTTTCATTTTTTTTAAATCGTGTTTAACTAACTTCTTAACCATGTACAGATTTAGGGTAAGTCAATAACTGATACTATTTTATAGTAGTGTTTAGTAAAATGTTTCTGAGTTGTTTTGATTAGTACATAAAATGATTATTTTAGACATAATTTATTTATTTTATACAAATAAATAGAAAAAAGATAATTTTGTATTTTACAACAACAATAATAATAATATTGGAAGAAGAATATACATTTGGAAGCCAAATGCCCTATCTCTATTTATTTGAAACAACAACATAAAGTAATCAAACTTAAACTAACACTTGCTGATATTTTTGTATTAGAAAAAAAAAAAAACATCTCTACATTGTCTTGAAGTCCAGCATTTGCACAGTAGTTTCAAGGAATTATTTTCCTTAAAAATTAAAAGTTTTGCAATCCAATGTCAAATTACTTATTATTCGCTAAATGAATTCTTTTTCTTCATTGCATGCAATTATGGGCTGTCCAACAAGTCGACACAGAGTTCATAAAAGCTCTTGAAAGAGGTCTGTACCAAGCAAATATTTAAGCTTAGAGCTGCTTCATTGGAGGGACTTACAGAATCAATTAAAAGGAGTGGAATATTTAATACTGAATTAACAAAACAGCAAATCGAAGAGATTGTGAAGGCCTTGGTTTTGGATAATGAGATCATAGAAGTTAAGAGTAATGGAATGGGAGAGTTCAGTTGTTGTCTTAAGTAAATCAATAAAATTGCAAACCATAATCATGTCCGCCTAGTTCATCATCTTTCCTATGTGTTCAGTTTTGCATCATCAGGATTAGAAGCTCTTACTCGAAAGATTTTTGTTTTTTTTTTTTAAATAATAACTAATATGTTGTAAGGAAATGTATCTTTGACAATTCTTAGACCGATGAACTGATAATAGGCACATCACTGATGTCTTGTTTGGATCAACTAGCAATCTAGCATGGCTTTGGTAATCATAGCAAGGCAAGGACACTCGAAAAAGATTGTAGTAACCCAAATCAACAAAAGAACTGAACAGGGTAGTAAATTTTTATTGCTTGTTTGATTTTATTGTAGTCTAGATGCTTGCATCTGCCGTTTAAGTTCTCTAAATAAATTTTCATGATTACTACTTTTGCTGTAGAGTTAGACATACACTCAAGTGTTGACAATCACAACATTGTATGAGCTCATGGCTCACTAGAAAATATAAAGTGAGTTTGAGATTCAAGATGGAGATGAAGTTGCCACTAGATAAAAGTCGGGATACACTATACAACAACTAGTTTTCACAAAAATTTTTAGAAGCCGTCATTAGAAATCAGGTTCGGAAACTGAATATGAGCTTTTGGAATGACCGCCAACCAAACCTTGCGGTTGGCCTCTATGTGTGTTTCGTATTTTATTACCTTTAATTATTAAATTATTTTTTTTATTAACATGTGAATCGCAATCTTTTCTACTTTTAGACTTTAGTTTGAATTTGCACATTAGTCTCATTTTATGTTTATGTCCCGACATTCAATCACAAATAAAACAAATAATAATAATTTTCAACCATTCATTCCAGATAAATAAGGGAAAGGATTAAAGATTACAGCATTTGGTACAAATATATATAAAATAAACGGAAAGTAAACCATACATAAACAAAAAGTAAACTAATTAATTATACAAATAAAATCTCTCAAAAACTAATTAATGAAAAAATTATTTAGTGATTAAAAATCACCAAATACTCCCTACAATAAATACAAGTTAATCCTATCTCACAAGACAACAATATTATTCACAAAATAATTGCCAAGCAATATTCATAGAAATATAAACACCAATAATCCATAAAAATCACAATAATCATCAGACAACAACAATAATAAATAACATAGTAATCATGCATAAAATTAAGACATATAATAAGACAAACATGGAAATCATGCAAAATATACAAAATAAACATAAAAATCAAAATAGAATATATAGGTTTTGATCAAGCGGCGATGCCTCTTCAAAGAGGCGTCTTTTGCATCATCGCAGCACAAAAGGGCAACGCCTCTATGAAGAGACGTCGTCTTTCAATAGAGATAAAGACATACTACATTTTTTAGATTCTAAGAAACTTAAAAAATCATGCTAATAAATGAAAACTGATGCAAATACACAAAGCTCAACAATCAATCCTCAATATTTCATGCAATCATGCTTCTCTATGACCTTAAATAAGTAACACAACTCAAGAAAGCAAAAAAAAGAGTAATGAATCAAAACTTTTAATGAAAATAAAGGATTTAAAGCTTAAAAATGGGGAGGCTTACTAACTTGGACAAGTTGATGCTCCTAACTAAGCATTCAGAGTTTGGTTGATAGATTTGTGTGCTTTGAATGCAAGAAAGATTCTACTCCTTCTCAAGTAAATGAGGTCATTTTAGCTTCCAAGTCTCCTTCTCCTTCTTCTTTTCTTTCTTCTTCCTTTTTCTTTCTCTCTTTTTCTCTTTGTGTTTTCTTTTTTTTTAAAGACTCTAATCTAACCAAAATCCTAAAAAATTCATCTTCTTCTGTTTCCTCTTTTCCTTTTTAAGTCTCTCCTACCTTTTCTTTTCCCAATTTTTCAAAAATTCATTCTCTCCCCCCATACTTTCATCATTCCCTAGGTTTTTTTCCCTCTTTCCCTTTTCCTTTTTCTTTTACATCCAAAAACGTCCTAAATCTAGAGTAGGTCAGTCTCCACTGTTGCCATTAATGAAATTTAATGCTGTAGAGGGTGGGTGCGAAGAGGCGTTGCCTCTTTGATCAATGCACAGGGTGAAGAGGCGAAGCCTCTTCATTGAGTCGATCACCTCTTTACCCAGGCTAGGTTTGGGCCTTTGGGTCAAAAAGCGATGGGCTTGGGCTTGGATATGTGTTTTGGGCTTTCGAGTCAATTTTATAGAAGTTTTGGACTTCCCTGCACTTAAAACTTGTATTTTCTCATCATTGGGCTTTTTTTATGGGCATATCAAATTGAAGGTGTCAACAGTTTTCCCCCTTGATTTTTTAAAAAACTAATTTTTTTAGAAATCAATTTTTCAAAAAAATAACATACACATAAAATAGTAAAGGATAAGAATGACATACTTGACCTTCGAGCTTCACTCTAGTCGTCAGTCCTAGAAATTCAAACCCAAAAGGTCAAATTTTAATCTCAAAATGTGACCGTTATCCTTGGGTTTCCCTAGACTAATCAACCACTCATTATAAATTTGTCATGATTCTTAAGTTTTCATGGCTCGAGAAGTCACTTAGTAGAAGAGATGAAAACATGACTGTGATCCTTGGATTTTCCTAGCCTGATCAGCCACTCATTATAAATTTATCATGATTCTTAAGCTTTCCTGACTTGAGAAGTCACTCAATAGAAGAGATAAAAATGTGACTGTGATCCTTAGGTTTTCCTAGTCCAAGAGTTACTCAATAAAAGAAAATACACTTTGGGGATTTAACCAGACCAAACACCTTCTTAGACGCACACTTCGAGGATTCAAACCCGACCAGATGCTTCTTGAGATGCACACTTTAGGGATTCAATCCTAACCAGATGCTTGTTCTTACTGATGCTTCAATCAGAATATTTTCAATTTACAAAAATCAATTTTGAGGTACACCCAAGCAGTGAAGAAAAAATTTTCCTTTTTTTTTTGGAAAATACTTCTAGTGGACTGTGGGCTAACTTGTATTCTTTTTTATCAAATGGGCTTTGCCCTCTATCCCTTCTTTTCTTTTCCTCCGGTCTTCCTCTTTCACCCTCAACATATAAATTCTTATTTTCTTTTTCAAAAGTCATTTTCACCTTTTTCCTTTTAAATTCTCTTTTCGTTTCTTTTCCAAATTCTCTTTTCCTTTCCTTTACTTTTTCGACCTTTCATTGTCACGAACACCGCGAATTTACTAGCATGGGACCCACTAGCACATGTAGTGCACCCTTCATGAGTTTTGAGCTCAATGTTAGAGACGAGATCCCTTTTTTCGTGGACATGCGATCCCACATTTGCGGATTGACCATAGGAGAGGTTAGTACCCGATTTCTTTAATTTTTCCAATAAATAATTTTAAATAACATAAGGTTATTGTTCATAAATGTATATTTATCAATTTATGTAATATTCTGAATTTTTAAATAATTTAAAATTACATCGGGATATGCAGTGTTAATAATTTATATATATATTTGATTATTTAATTAGCTTGTTATTTATTAAAGTCATCTTTAACTACCTTTAATTATTTACGTAAAGTTTTCCCGGGGATTTTATTTTTGGAAAAATTAAGACGTAAATAATTAAATATTAACTATTTTAAATAGTTTTATGAATTTGCTCTAATACGTGATTCTAAAGTGTTAATAAAAATACATGTTCGTGCATGCATTTAAAGTTAAAATTAGGGTTTATTTAATTGAATTAAATTATAATATATAGTTTTAATATTAATTAATTAGGTGTGTATATATGTATATATGTGTATATATTATTAAAATGTGTGTGTGGTGCACATTTATTGTGTATATTATATTAAATATTAATATAATATAAAGTAGGATATATATATATACATATAAAATCATTATCAAAAACAAAGTTTGAGAAAATTACAGAATTGCCATTGCCAGCATCCCTTCCTTCTTGAACGTCTTCCTCAAGAATCTGGCCACTGCAACTTCTTCCTCTTCCCGTTGATGTGCCTCTCAACCTTCCTCCTCCCTTGCCAGCCATTCCTGATGCCTCAAGCCTTCTTCTCCAACGTGGTTTAGCCAAAATTTGTGAGAGAGGCCAAGAGTGCCATTAACGTCGATCAAGCCTTTTCCGGCCACAAAATTCAACACCACCGGTCTCTATCTCTTCCTTGAGCTTCGGTGAGTCTATTTCCAAGCTTTGTTTCACTTGAAACGGTCTAGATTTCCCTAGGTTTCAATTTATCAGTTTCGGCCATTTAGGGTTTTTGGTTTTTTTGAGTTTCTATTTGAATGATTCATGAAAAATCCCTTCATAAACATTGATCCTTGTAGCTTAATCTACCTCTGTGAATTTTTGTAGAATTTTTGGGAATTATTTTGATTTTTGTGAATTTTTGATTATTTTATTAATATTTTCTAATTTTCGAAAATTTATTAAATAAATTATAAAATTGTGTTTTATGGTGATTATAGGTGTTGAAATGCATTTTTTAAATTTATTTGTAATTTTTTTGAATTTTATATAATTATTTGGAATTTATTTAGTTTATGTAATTTTGGGAAAATTAGGTTAATTATGTGTTTTATTAAAATTAATTGATTAATTGAGTATATTTATTGTTATTATTGAATTATATGTTGAGAAATTTAATTTTGAGTAATTATATTATTTTTGGTGAATTTTTTATTAATTTTAGTGAATTTACAAAACTAAGGGTATTTTGGTAATTTGATACTAAATTGGCTAAAAATATAATTAAATTGGTTTTACTAGTTATTTTAGGTATAAAAATGATTTCTACAAGTTATTTAGTATTTTTAAATAATTAGAACTATTTTTCATAAATTATTTTCAAATTATATATAATATAAGATTTTTCTAAATAAATGAGTTTTTATTGATTTTTAGTAAGTTTTAAGGTTAATTACGTAATTTGAATTTATAAAATGTATTTTGAGTATTGAAGGGAATTTTGATATTTTTTAGTATTTCTATAATTATTCTGTGAATTGTGAACCTCGATCGGTGAATTGTAATTTGGAGTTCGACCAAGGGATTGTGAATTATGTTCTGCATATATTCGAAGTGTGTTTCTTTGCAGGATAGGCTCTACTCTTTGAGTAGAGAGATGTCCATTTTACAGGGGAGGTTCTGTCGGATTTTTGGTAGAATTCTCGTAAAACATGATGTCCGGTTGAATTCCTATTCTAATTCTGTGTCTAAGATTCTAGATCAAGTCTTTAGAATTCCAATAAATTTATTCTAATGTCGTGTTGTCATTTGTTTGTTTATTTACGCCGAGATCGAGGCCTAGTGGACTAGGCCCGTCGAACCCGTCTCGAGGAGCGTAATAACTGTGAGTTGTTATTTTATATATATATATGTTTTAGGGTGCATATTTTAGAAATATATGATTTATTTGTACAAAATATGCATAGATGGTTTAATAATTACTTAGGTTTATTTCGGTATATTTCCAAGTTATATTCATGTTTTATTATGAATTTATACTTAAATTGTTTTAAGTATATTTGTAGTTTATTTCCAGTTTATTTTGTAACTATATTGGATTTATTTGATGTATATATACTCGGAATATACCTGGTTTACTTTTGATATATTTTTAGTATATATATGGTTTATGTTGCTATTTTATTTAATATCATGCATAATTTATTTTATGAATGTATGTTTTATATAATAATAAAGGATATCAATAGAATGTGCTACCTAGTTGGCAGCACTAGGATCGAGTATATACCGATACGACGATAGAATTTAGGTTAAATTACTAACCTATTTATGGATATTGATCAGATTGATTTATTTGATGTGAGATATGATTTGGGAGTGTGATTGCTGGAGCTCGGTTGACCAAGTATCTCAGGGTCAATCACACTGACAGTTAGACTGCTGGAGCTCGGTTGACTTAGTGTCTCGGGGCCAGTCTACTGTCCAAATGGAACAAGTGAATATATTTGGAATAAGTGCGCTTGTATGGCTAGAGTGTTGTCTAACACTGTTTGAGGTTGCGATTTTCTAGGATTCTATTTGATCCTTCATATACGGATATATTTTCTTAATATTTATATAAAATGATTTTGCTACATTTGTGTGTATTTGCTTGTATATATATTTATTATATATACTATTGAATGTGTGCATTGTCATTTAGCTATACATGTATATATATTATAATAATTCACTCAGTGAGGTTTGACTCCCTTCCGTTGATTAATTTTCAGGAGAGTCATTGTCTTTAGACCTCAGTAGCAGACCCATACGCCGGATTTCTTCCGCCCCGGCTTCACTATGTAATTTGCTCACTTGACTCTATTTTATAGTCTAGATACTGCAGTAGTTGTAGACAGTTGTGAGACTTATGTATTACATTATGTTTGTAACAAATTTGTATTATAAATATTTGAACTGAGATTTGTATTTAAAAGATATCATTTATATGAGATGAGTTGTTTATTTAAACCTATTGGTGGATATTTACTCTGTCTTATTTATGATTTTGTTTCCATTGCAAAATATTTTAATTATGTTATTATTATTATTTCATGTTTTACTTTATATTTAGGCTTGCTACGGGTTTCGGATTCAAAAGAATTCCCGTTCCCTAGCACCGGTCATGGCCCCTATTTTGGGTCGTGACAATTTAACTGAAAGAAATTAAATTTTATTAAGTGAAATTAAAAAATTTTAAATTACACTATCAAACCATTGACACGAAGAGGCGTCACCTCTTCGATGAGGTGATTGCCAAAGAGGCGTCCACCTCTTCGAGTCAAGTTGCTATCAATAAGGTGATTGCCTCTTAGCTTAGAGGCATTCACCTCAATGACATATTTTTGAGAAAAACTACATTCATTCATGTAAAATGACAATTCTACTTCTTATTTTACTCTTGTAGCTCGATGCCCACACCCTCAAGGGTGCTGGAAACTTTAGTGGTGCACGTATCTAGTACGATGTGCTCACAAATGTAGTGTAGACTCATATTCATAACATGGAGTTTTTTAACTTTATCTTAGCACTCCCGACGTAGCAGGAGCGCATGAACTACCAGCCTCTTCATGCATTGATTAAGAGATGGTCTGACACTACCCACACATTACACCTTCCATTTTGGGAGTTTACGGTTGACTAGGTGGCTTTCGTTACAGTCACTAGCATAGCCTGTGTAGGAGATTTGGTCCCTTTTAATGCTAGCCTACACTAGCTATCTCCAAACCTCCTAGCTTTCATTGAGCATCTACTTGGCATGGTTCTGGACATGAAGGGGACCTACATAGTGAAGCTTGATTCTATCAGGAGCTTTTACACCCTTGCCAAAGTTGAGGCGGCTGTTACACCTTAATAGATCGATAAAGTAATATGTGCATTTCTAGTTTACTTACTGGGCACCACTCTATTTACAAATACTGCAAGCTCCATAGACCTGAGCTTCCTGATGCCCCTAAGAGATCTAGATCTAGTGGCCACATATGACTGGGGCAGTTGTGCTTTAGCTTATCTGTATGGGAATATAAACACGCTAGTGCGTGGAGCTAGGTGGCTTTGCGGTTTCTGGCATACCATTCTGGTACTTCATTTTTTTCTTTTACTCATGGGTTTCTCCCTAACTATTATTATAAGAATTTACTAACAATTCTTCTTTTCTTTTCCAGGGTTGGGCCCTAGAGCTAGAGTTGATAGTAAGGATTACTCGTGTTCGCGATACTCCTTTTCCCGCGATGGTGATGGGGGTCCTAATCGGTCTTGGAGGAGGCCAGTTGCTCGTGTTCACATCCATCGCGAGGGGTTGAACACTCTCATGCATGATGAGGTAAGTACCTACAAACATAATTATAATTAACAAAACATTTGTTAATCAAATTCATTCACTTACCTGTTTATTCTTGCAGTTATGCTCGGACTTGTAGGGTCCCCAGGTTGGATGGTCTCAGGCTATGGTCCACTTGATTCCACTATCCTAAAAGAGGGTACTACTCCAAAGGCCTGATTATAAAGTTTGGTATCTCAGCAAGAGAGTACACTAGTGGCGGATGGGTGCTGAAGTGAGACGACCACCCCTCACTCCTCCCGGTATATTTTTTAGTCACATAAGTTAGAGGGAGACAAACTAAACCAGGTTTTAGTGGGAGATGATGTTACTGATTATTGTGAGAGGAGGAAGTCTCGACACACGAGCTCATCTCATGCAAATGGTGCCTCTACTTGCACCCGCACTTGCACTTCAGGTAAGCATGTAATTCTATTAAACATATATTTTACATTTATGCTTGTGGATACCATTTTCTAACTTAATTCTCATTTTTAGGCACCCACTAGGGCACCAATCCCTCAACCTAGGCTTATTGCACAAAAGATGTCTCATCAGCATCCTTGGATCATACCTAATGGTGAGGGTTCTTCTTTTGGTGCACCACTTGTTGTGGATCCTTCCAGCTTTTAATCCTAGATGGTAACTGGTAGGCTTGCTACCACTCCTGACTTGCTGACCCAGTGTTAGGTGCCTTCAGGTGAGCTCTCTCATTAGTTTTGATGTTAGACATGACCTTAGAGCTGACATACTTCCCAAAGGCCATTACATATGGGAATTCCTTTCTTTTAAGGTCCTATTCTTAAGTTTGACTTAACACATGGTTAGTTCTAATCAATATATTAGTTGTGTAGATACCTCAAGATCAGGGAGAGTATATGTATAGGGTGATCAAGACCCCTATTTGGACTTCTTAATGCAGATGACGCAGTAGTGGAAGGTAAAAGAAACTACACTTTATTTCTACATGTATGCATGCTTTCTTGATTTTTTACCTTTTATCATGTCTTGATAGGATTAAGAAGAGGCTATTCAAGCCAAGATCATTGCCTTTAAGTACTAGCTTACTGCTCTCTAGGTCGAGTGTGATATGGAGGAGGAGCCAGCTGATGAGCAAGTCATGGATAGTAGCGATGATAATGGAGCCAATCCTACCGATACTTCTGCGAATGACCCTGTCGACAACCCTACTAATGAAGGAGCCGATGAGTCTTGGGACGATGAGTATAGGGGATACCTGAATGATTTGTTAGCATAGGATTATTTTCATTAGAGAGATATTTGATGCTTTGCATTGTTGCTGTATTATTGTTTGAACTGACTTTTACTGTAGTATTTTCATATCTTGCACTGAATGAATGGGTGCAACATTTAAATTTAAATTTTGATAAAATTCTGAATAAATTACAGGATTTTTTTATTACTAAATTGTCACGACCCAAAACAGGGGCTATGACCGGCGCTAGGGAACAGGAATTCTTTCGAATCCGGAACCCGTAGCAAGCCTAAAAATAAAATAAAACATGCAATAATAATAACAATATATAATGCAGCGGAAATAAAAATCATAAATATCCAAAATAATATCCATCTCCCATATATAAATCTTTTAATACAAATCCAGTTCAAGTATAATACAATATCTCGCATAAATATAATACATAAAATCCCACAATTTATTTACAACTACTGCAGTGTTTAGATTATATAAAAATAAGACTCAAGTAAGTAGTTTACACAAGGAAGCTGGGACGGAAGAAATCCAGCGTATAGGCCTGCTACTGAGGTCTGAAGATGTTGACTCTCCTGAAAAATTAGTCAATGGAGGGGAGTCAGACTTCATTGAGTGAATTACTATAATATATATACATGCATACTAAATGCCAATGCACATAGTCAACAGTATATATATAATATGTATATATACAGGTAAATACACACAGATGCAATAAAATCATTTTATATATTTTTTACTGAAAATCATCGTTTATGAAGGATCAAATAGAACCTTAGAATATTGAAACCTCAAACAGTGTTAGACAACACTCTAGCCATACAGGCTCACTTATTCCAAATATATCCACTTAATCCATTTAGACAGTAGACTGGCCCCGAGACACTAAGTCAACTGAGCTCCAGCAGTCTGACTGCTAGTGTGATTGGTCCCGAGACACTTGGTCAACCGAGCTCCAGTAATCACACCTCCAAACCATATCTCACACATCAAATAATCATATTTAATCAATATCCACAAATGGTTAGTAATATAGCCTAAATACTATAGGCGTACCGGTACGTACTCGGTCCTAGTGCTGCCCATTAGGTAGCACGTTCTATCGATATCCTTCATTAATAAATGTAAAACATCCATTCACAAATAAATGATGCATGAATTTAAATAAAATAACAATATAAACCATATATATACCGAAAATATACCAAAAGTAAACCAGGTATATTTTGAGTATATATACGTCAAATGAATCCAATCAAATTATAAATTAAGCTAGAAATATATTTAAAAACATTTTAAATATAATTTATTAACAAAACATGCATATAATTTAATATATACCAAAAATAAACCAAAAATAAACTAAATATAAACTTAAGTAATAATCAAATTATTTATGCATATTTAATCAAAATAAAACATGCATTTCTAAATCATGCATCCTAAGCATATATATATAAAATAGCAACTCACACTTAGTGCGCTCCACGAGATGGATCCGACGGGCCTGGTCCACTAGGCATCGGTCTCGACGCAACTAAACAAACAATAACGACAGAAATCAGAATAAACTTAATAGGAAATCCTAGAAACTCGATCTAAAATATTAAACACAGAATCGAAATTAGGGTTCAACCGGATATCACGTTTTACGAGAATTCTACCAAAAATTCGACAGAACCTCCCCTGTAAAATGGACATCTCTCTACTCAAAGAGTAGAGCCGACCCTGCAAAGAAATACACTTCGAAAAATAGGCACAACAACAAATCCACAACCCCTCGGTCGGACTCCAAACTACAGTCTACCGACCGGGGTCCACAAACACAGAATAATTTTAGAAATACCAATAATACCCTTATAACCTAGAAATACATTTTATACATAGAAATTACATAATTAACCTTTAAACACAATAAAAACCGATAAAAACTCATTTTATTAGAAAAACCGTATATTATATATATAATTGAAAATAATTCACGAAAAATAGTTTTAATTAATTAAAAATACTAAATAATTTGTAGAAATCATTTTTATACCTTAAATGACTATTAAAACCAATTAAATTACATTTTTAGCCAATTTAGGATAAAATTACCAAAATACCCCTATATATAAATATACTAAAATTACTTCAAAAATTCACCAAAAATAGTATAATTATCCAAAATTAATTTTCTCAACATATTTATCAATAATTAAACTCAATTAACCAATTAATTTCAATTAAAACACATTTAACCCTAATTTTCAAAAATTCCATAAACTTAAATAATTCAAAATAAATACTTAGAAATTCATAAAAATTCCAAATAAATTTCTATAATTCATTTCAACACCCAATTCAACCATAAAACACAATTTAATAATTTATTTAATTAATTTTTGAAAATTAGAAAATAATATTAAAATATTCAAAAGTACCCAAAAATCAAAATAATCTCCAAAAATTCTACAAAAATTCATACATATAGATTAAGCTACTAGGATCAACATTTGTGAAGAGAGTTTTCATGAATCAATCAATTTGAAGCTTAAAAAAATCAAAAACCCTAATATGGCCGAAATTAAAAATTCGAAACCTAAGCAAATCAAGACCATTTAAGCTCAAACCAAAGCTAGAATCACACTCACCAGAGCTCAAGGAGAAGAAAGAGACCGACGGTATCAAAAATGGTGGCTGAAAAGTTGGTGAACGGCGAGGAGAGGTGTTTCGACCAAAATGGGGAAAATGGGGCTAACCGGCGCCAAGGAAGAAGCTTGGGGCGGCGGAGCAGCTGGCTGGGGAAGGCGGAGCTGCTGGTGGCACACCGACGACAAGAGAACGGCAGTTGTAGACGGTGGTTGGTGATCGGGCACGAGAAGGAAGAAGAAGAAGAAGAAAAGAAAAGAAAAGGAAAGGAAAAGAAAAGAAAAAGAAAGAAAAAGAAAGAAAAAGAAAAAGAAAAAGAAAAAAGAAAAAAGAAAAATAAATAATAAAAAAATAATTTGTAATAAAATATTTGGGAAAAATCACACGCCACACATTATTATTTATAATTTAATAATAAATAAAATAATTAAATAACAATAAAATTAATAAACAAATAATAAAATATTAGGGTAATATTAATTAAACCCTAATTAAATAAATAAGTACACATAGACTTTATTTAGTATTTTAAAAATACGTATGAGTTCATGTAAGTCTGTAAATCTATTTAAAATAATTAATAGTAAATTATTTACGTGAAAATTTCCCCGAAAATGAAAGTCTCGGGAAAATTTTACGTAAAGGACTGTAAATAATACACAATAATTAAAATAGGTTTTAAATACATATCAACTCGTAAAATATCATAATGTATTTACAAAAATTATTAACACTGCATATCCCGATGCAGTATTAAAATATTTAAAAATACGGGATATTACATAAATAACTCTTCTTATGATTTCACATGTATAATTCATCCATTTTACAATTACCTCTTCATATAGAGGTGTCACCTGATCGTAGAGGCAATCACCTCTATAGGTTCAGTTTGCAGCTATAAAAATCCCCAAATCTTTCATAAAATCCCTAATTCCCCATTCACGTGAATTCTCCTCGTTCTTTATGTCTAGGCAGCACCCTACCCCTCCAATATGACTGAAAGAAGCTTGAAACAACCAGAACAAATTTTGAAAATTTTGGATGGCGGATCATGGGCTAGATTAGAATAATTTCACATATTCGTCTTTCGAACTCTGTATACTAGGAAGATCAATTTCCCATATCTCCATGTTCTTTGGGATCTTTAGAAACATGTCTTTCGGTTCAACACAGTGGAGCTCTGCCCCTTATTAGAGGAGTTTGAAGCTATCTTGGTCTCTCAAATGGATTTTGCTCATTAGATTGCAATTTCTTTGAATGAAACTCTATATTTGCACACCATCACTACCAAATGGCTAGACTATTCAACATGTCCCCCCAGTCTTCTCTTTGCCATATATTTTGTAATGAAGTTCTGATGAACCCTTTTCTCAAAACTATTATGACTGTAGATAGCAATGAGGTTCACTGGCCTCGAATGATTGCCCTCTGTCTATATGCTTAGTTTCTACTAGTTTCCCCTTTTGGTAATGGTGACCCAAAGATTCTTCATATTCTAGACTAAGTGGAAGCTTGCCTGAACCTTTTCCCTCTCATTCTAGTAGAAACCATCATTGGTCTTAACAACTTCTCTAAACCAAGTGACTCTCTAGGAGTCCCTTTCTGCTAGAGGTAAGATTTCTTTTCTCATTTATCATTTTTCTGCTTTTTCTATCATTTTGCTCATTTAAACTTCCAACCTCTTAGAGACATTGCACATTATAAAGCCAAGCACTACCATACTAGGAGACTTTACCCTATTCTAGAGGATATTCAGAGCTGGTTGTCTACATTACCTAACACTCTGATCTAGTGGATGTGCCTATGGTGGAGGTTATAGCATGTGGCTATCTGATCCTATACCTATTGCATTTCACTAATCGGTCTTCATTTTTCCACTTTCTATAATTTTTCTTGGCTTTACAGACAATATGGGTAGAAATAACTAATTGTAGAGTTGGTGCATAAATTTGAGTTAAGGCCTCTTTCTTAGAACTTTCTGGATAACCTGGTTACTACTTAGCCTTGGAGAATCATTTAGAGGTTCATTGACTACGATGGAGATCTATCCACTAATGACCAGTACAAGGTATGAATCTAGTTACAGTAGACCGAGAAGGATGAATTCACAAGAAATAAAAGGACAAAGACATTTCAGGCATTGAGTATTCAGGGTGTTCAAAAGAGAAGTAGGCAAAATTAGTTTATGAAATTTAGTCTTTATTTGCTTTTTGTTGGATGGAATTACCTTTCTAGTTAAACAGTATGTAATAAGCAGTTAATGTAATGTTCAACAATAATAAAGACAATCTTTTCCATTTAATTTAAGCACAAAGTGACTATACATCTTGCTTCTTACATATCTCTTATCGTTAATTGACTTGCCCTTGCAAGTTTTCCAACTAATTTTTTTTTCTCTCTTATTTGATATATCATTTCGGGTTTTCAATCCAATAGGTCTTTTTACTTTTTCATTTTATTGTCTCTAACTTTTGCCTAGGCAATGTCTTTTGAGGTTTTCTCTTTAATGAGACTTCACATAAAGTATTTCTTGAGCTTATCCAGGTTGATGGGCTCTCTGAACTCTTTCCTTTGGGAAATAACTTCTTTACTTAATATGGACCTTCCCAGTTTAGCTTGAACTTCCCCCATGGATTAGTCATAATTGGCCTAGTGAGTTTTAAGACCAAGTCACCCTCTTTGATTTTATCTGGCTTAATCTTCTTATTATAAGCCCAGGCTATCCCTTTATGGTACAATTAAGAGTGATACATGATTTTCATTCTCTTTTCATTTAGCAATATCAGTTGCTCCAATCGGCTATCAACCCATTAACACTTAAGGATTTTAGACTCCAGGAGAACCCTCAATGATTGAATCTCGACCTCAACAAGAAACACAACTTCACATCCATATACCAAAGAATATGGAGTAGCTCTTGTCGATGTTCTAATAGTGATCCATATCCTTATAATGAAAATTATGGGTAGCTTGCCCAATCTTTTATTGGGGTTTCGTGATACAAACGCAGCGAAAAATTAAAATTTTATCACATTCCCAAACCTGGATCCATGTAATTCGACCGTAAACATTTTACCTTAGTTCTTCAGTGAATTGCCTTTCAAATTTTTGAACATTAATGAATTTTCGTAATCAAATTACTATAAAATTAACTTGTTCAAAAATAGACAAAACGCTCAATTAAAATAGCCGCTATGAAACCCTAATTTGTGTTCAGAAAGCAACCAACCAATTTTCACAATCAAATTACTGAATTAGCTACTGCCTAAAACAACATCACTTTCTGTAAACAACTTATAGTTTGAAAGTTCTGTTCAAAATAGATCAAAAATAATTTTTAGTTTTTCATAAAAACATCTGTGCTAGTAGCTGATTTTGATCACAATAAAAAGGGCAATAAATAGATCAATTCATATACATGTACAAATTTGACTTTGCTTGTACATCAGGTCGCACGGTGGTGTGCAAAATGTGCATGGTCGTGCTATCTGATTGACACTGTAGGGCCGTGCTGCCTGCTAGCACAGATTATACTTAATTCGTTTTTCATGAAATAACATCATGTATTCATATAATAAAAAATTGCTTTTAGTTTAATCACATTAAACCATTACAAACATTAATCAAATTAATGTTTAATTCCATTTTCAAATAGATTACTAAGAATTGTCACAAAACAAATCAAAAACCTTTTTGATAATTTTGAAAACCCTTTTCAAAATGAATCATAAACCCTAACATATATCATATATACACAGAATCAATTAATCGAATTACAAGTGGCTCTGATACCACTGTTGGGGTTTCGTGATACAAACGTAGTGAAAAATTAAAATTTTATCACGTTCACAAATCTGGATCCATGTAATTTGACTACTTGATTAAATTTAGAGTTTCAAGAATCTCACCAAAATGCAGAAGAAGCAAGATTTTCTGGAAGGATGAGAGGAGGTTCACACCGGTGACACCTTACCTCGAGCTTTTTTGCTTTGGTTGTTTGGATCAAGACGTCTCCAAAAGGATGTGTCCTCTATAGGTTTCCACACGAATAGCCCTTCATAAAACGAATTGGAGTGTGTGCTAGCAACCTTCTTGATTGTCTCATAAATCAAGAACAAAAGAAAAACTCTATGTTTGTTTTCTAGGAAGAGAGAAAACCATTTTTGGAGGCAAGGAAAACAAAACTATTACACCCTAGAGAATATAACATATTTATAGACTCCAAATTAGGGTTTCACCTACCAAAAACCTTTTTGGTAATTTCCATTTATTACATTCTGATTTTGTTTTAAAAATAAATCAGAAATAATATCTTATTTATTTATTTATTTAAAATAACATTTATCTTAAATAAATAAACAAATAAATAAATAAATAAAACACTTTAATTATTTATTTCCATAGAGTTTATTTTGGGCTTATTAAACCCATAATCATTTTGGGTTTGTTCTAAGTGTGTGACCTTGTAGGTTCACATAACATTGGCAGTGGACCTAAATCTCTATTTAGGCCTACAAGACATAAGTGACCTCTAGCAAGACATTATGACTACCCAAGTCATGTGAAGTCAATAATCTGACATAACCTAATTACAGTGAATTTTATCATCCCTTTATCACATGATATCTTAATTGAACATAAGGCATAGAATGTCATCCTTATATAGTTCAATATTCTGACTTGATTCCAAGTAGACTAAAAATGATAACTCTTTATCAATTCATTTCAGCATGGCCATGCATTTTCCTTTAGTCTATCTCATCAAGGGGCCCATAGATATCTTTCTCATATTAATAAGGGATAAATTCCTTCTAAATCACTCACATTCCTCACATAACTAATTTCATATCCAATAACATCCTATTTAATCATCGGGTTAAAGACAATGTTAGAATGTGTCAAAACATAAAATAGCTATGTAGAAATCCATGATGATTTCAAGGTCAAAGGACCGAAATAAAATTACTGTGATGAGAAATACTTATGATAATATTCTATGCAGTATTCTCATAGTGGGTCCATCCAGTACATGATCTCTCATCATGTACCTATGAGTTGACTTAATATCTCATATTCATGATTAATAAAACATAACCATCAGTCAACATCATACTAGCCTTAATACTTTAACATTTATATAATTAATAAATGGCTAGGGATAATTAGAATAGAACTCTTATTTTAATCTAAGGGTTTTACTATCAAGTCACATACTTGATGACCTTAGTAAGAATTAACCATTCATATAATTATCATAAAACCAAATGATAATGAAATACCTCTTTATTAATAAAATAAGAAAGTCAATACATAATCAAATGATTGACCTAGTGCATATCAGTAACATCTTTATCGTTCTCTAGTATCTTGGCTAGGATTCCTCTTTACATTTTTGTTCACTGCTTCTACTGCTCCATTTGCTTGCAGTCTATAAAGATATGATATATGATGTTCAATCTTATATTCCTCTAATAAAGTGGTTATTTCTACCTTGAACTGAACACCATTATTAGTGATGACATGATGAGGCAACCCGTACCTATATATTATTTTCTTTTCTATGAACTTTGCCATCTGTTTCTTTCCAACAGTCATGAACGATTCTACTTTAACCTACTTAAAAAAGTAATTGATTGCTAACTATAATATAGTGATGACCATTGGATGCCTTTGGCCTTATCTCCTCTAATGATATAAATTCCCCCAAACGGTAAAGGGCCATGGAAAGTCAATCCCTAAAGTTCCATAGAAGGTAAATGGCTTACATCACCATACACTTGGTAATTATGATATTTCTTTACATATTTCATGCAATCTACCTCCACGGTTAGCCAGAAATACCCTTGGCAGGTTATTTTCTTAGCGAGGACTATTCTATTCTTATACAGCCCACATACATCCTCATGAACTATTTCCATGATTTTTCTTGCTTCGTCCTTATCAACACATCTCTAGTGCACTCCGATTGGCATTCTCTTGTATAACATCTCGTTAAGATTGATGAACTACCAATATAACATCCTCAGGGACATTCTTTCTTTTTTATTGGCATCATCAAAGAGTCGCCCTATCTTGAGATACTGCTATAGATTATGAAACCAAGGCTTTTCTATGGGATCGATTGACATTATTCTAATTTCCTCATAGTAGGGAGTCCAAGACTTTACTAGAATAAGAGGCTTTATTTCTACCTATTTTCCTCTTTCCCATGTTGAAGCTGGAGTAGCTAAATCATTTACAATATGATTATTTTCCCATGGTAAGTGCATGAATCTGTATTGGTTAAAAGATAACAGAATCGTGGAAGAATAATCCCAGTATAATCTTAGCTTATCTTCTCTTACTTCCTATTCTATAGAGATATGTTTCAATACCAGCATATAATCTCCATACACTGTAACCTCTTCTGCCCCCACATTCCTGAGTGCTTCTAGATCGAAAATGTAGGCTTCATATTTGGCTTGATTATTAGTGACTTCGAATTCTAATCTCTTTGCCATTAGACTCATTTCTCCTTTTGGCGAAACTAAAATCACACCAATGCCTGCTCCTTTACTATTGACTGCTCCATCAAAGTACATTTTCCATGTTTGGATCTTTATTACCTCTAGGTGCTCATCTGGGAATTCCAACTCTCATGGTTGTCCATCGTCTACTGGATTTTGAGCCAAAAGTCCACTATAACTCTTCCTTTTATCACCTTCTTAGCCATATAATCTATGTCAAATTTGGTAAGCATGACTAACCATCTAGCTAATTTTCTTATAAATGATGAGGTTTGCTAGAGATATCTAAAAGGATCATACTTAGAACTATCTGGATTCTATAAGATTGGAAGTAATATCAGAGCTTTTTTATTGCTTAAATTATAGCTAAGCAAGTTCTTTTTACTAGATTGTAATTGGCTTTATATGGTACAAGCTTCTTACTCAGATAATACATGACATGTTCAACTTTTCCTTCCCCTTCCTGAGCCAACATCACGCTAATTGCATCCTTCTCTGATGCTAGGTAAAGAATTAGGGGCTTACCCAGCCTTAACGGCTACATGACTAAAGGATTCATTAAATACTACTTAATAGTTTCAAAGCCTTGCTGACACTTATCATCCCAGATGATCAGCTAATTCTTCTTTAAAAGCCTGAAAGTTGACTCACAAATGGTGGTAAGCTTGGCTATGAACCTATTAATGTATTGTAATTGTCCAATGAATCATCTGACTTCTTTCTCATTTTTTGGTACAAGCATCTCTCTGATTACTCTAACTTTATTCGGATCTACCTTATGCCTTTCTAGCTAATGATATGTCCCAATAGTTTCCCAGACATTACCCTAAATACATATTTCTTCAAATTTCATATGAGGTTATACTTTTTAGCTCTTACTAGGAACTTGTCTAGAGCTTCAAAGTGTCCTTCTCTAATCAGAGACTATCATGTTATCCATGTATAACTCTATCTCCTTATGAATCATGTCATACAACAATGTAGTAGCCATCCTCTAATAAGTAGCCCCTACATTCTTCACCTCGAATGGCGTTACTGTATAATAACCCATTCAACGGTGAAGGAAGTCTTTAACTTATCAATCACTGCCATCATAATCTGGTTGTATTCTGAGAAGCCATCTATAAAGGAGTTTATGGCACTATCGACTAAGGTGGCAATATGTGGTAAAGGAAAGTCATCCTTTGGATAGGTCTTATTTAGATCCCTATAGTCCATACACATCCTAACTCTCCCATCCTTTTTAAGGACTGAAACTATGTTGGCTAGCCACTGGGTGTCATCTACCACTTCTAAGAACTTTGTTTTCAACTGTTTTTCTAATTCTTCCTTGACTAAGAGAGGTCATTCTAGACTTAATCTTCTTTTCTTCTGCTTTATTGGTACGATGTGAGAATACGTGAGGATCCTGTGTTCTGCAATCTCTTTATCAATTCTACGCATATCCTTATAGCCCCAAGCAAATACTTTTTATTTTCTTTTCAATGTTTCTTTCATTTTTTTCTCTCTCATTAGGAGCTAAGTTCAGAAGCAATAAGTATATTCTTAGGGTTATCACATGTGCCTAGATAAAATGATTCAGTTTGCACTAAATTAATGTCAAACATATGCATGAAATGATAATCACATATAGAATAACCATTAGGAAAAACATCACACAAGTAAGCATAATCAAACTTTATCGTATTAACTTTATAAAGGAAAATGTCATCAGTTTTAAATAAGTTAAAAAGAGAAATGTCAAGGTCATTATAGAAAACATCCATAATAGAATCAATAAACAAAAGATTCAAAGTTGAATTCCTATTCTTAGTCAGCAACATCCTTTAGCTCTATCACAGGAATATCCCCATCCAATTCCGAGGTTAGCACCAGTTCTTCTACTATCGGCTCCTCCATAATAGATTCTTTAATCCCATTCACATATTTGGTGAAGATTTCAAACATTGAGACTAATTTCTTAGCAATCATCAAAGGCTCAAGAGCTCCTTGGTAGGGGTAGTTAGCGCCTTCCTCTATAAAGGTTTCCTAGAGTGCCTTTTTCTTCAATTTAGCTCTTACTTTATTCTTCCCAGACTTTCCATCCACTTCTTCCTCTTCATCAGATTCATTTGCTTTTAGATACCCTTACTTTAAGATTGGCACTTTAAGTTGAACAAACTCAAGTGGGCCCCACTGAATCTTCCCTAATCCTATTCCAAGTATAAATTGCACGCTCTTCATTATACTCATAATTTTCAAATTTAGCTCTTCTTCATAGATTATATAAAATTCAAAACTTGGATTTTTTTGGGATTTCAGTAGGAGTTAACTTCAAAGCAGTGATAGTAGCCTCAATTTATGTCATTATAGTGACCACTCTTACCTTATACGAAAACTTAATCTTCTAATGGACAGTAGACAACACTCCTTCTAAAGGATGAAACCATGGCCTCCCTAGAAGAATAGTAAAGGTGACTAGAATATCAATGACATGTAAGTTTACCCAAACTTTAATAAGTCCAATTTTGACCAAAGCTTTAAAAGTTCCCTCAATTAGCCTCTTTGTATCATTATAGACTTTAATTACCAAATTAGATGGCTTTAAATCAGCTACTGTTAGTCCTAACTTTGGTAAGATCTTCAAAGGGCACACATTGATGGCAAATCTATTATCAACTATAACACAACAAGTTAATTTCCCTTTTACTTCAGCTTTAATGAACAAGGCTTTGTTATGGTCCCCTCCTTTTAAGGGTAAGTCATCGTCTATAAACACAATTGCCCCTTGAAGGCTTTTTGTCAATGAATACACCATTTTTAGGAGTATAGGTTGAGGGGATCTTCTTATGATCAAGGGCCATAAGCAATGCTTCTTGATAGGCTTGAGAGTTTATAAGTAATTCCCAAATACTAGAGAGAGTTTTCTCATTTTTTATAGCTTAAGCAATTTCCTCATTTTTCCCATCTTTTTTTAATTTGACCTTTTTTTTTCTAGTTAAACATCTTTCATTTCCTTTCTTCCCAAGATTCTTAACTGATAAAGTTATCTTCCCTTTATTCTTTTACCACAAATCAATTGCTCCCCCCTTCTTTATCATCAAAACTCCATATGTCTAAAACATTCATAAGAAGCTTTACAAGATGTTGGCTTAAGTTCAGGTCTTTTGGTGGTGGTTTTGGTGGTGTGGGTATGACATCAACGAAGGAATTAAGGATTTGTTCCTCTGTTAAACTGGTAATGATCATCAGAATGCATGGATTGGGTAGAGGTACATTTTGGTAGTTAGGTAGAGGGTTATTTAGGTGTTTGGTTTTCTGGTTTCAAGGTCAACTATTTTGCTTAAATCAATCAAATCTTGAACCTCGTGTTTCAGGCGAGTGCAGCCTTTGGTATCGTGTCCGATATTTTAGTGGTATTTGCATTATAGTTTTGGGTTAGCATTTGGGAAATTTTAAGCAAGGATTGCAGCAGGTTATTTTTTATTAGCTTCTCTAAGACTTTGGAGAGAGGTCTTCCTAAGTTAGAAAACCTCTAAGATTTTCTAACATTGTTGATCTGTATGTTACTGCTCAGCCTAATTCCACTGTTATATCCCATTCCTTTTTTGCTTGCATATCTTACACTAAAGAACTTTTTCTCTTGTGCCATATCAGATTCTTTTTGCACCCCAAATCTATACAACTCCTTAAAATTTTGAATTCCTAAATCCTTAAGCATTTTAGAGAGTAGGAGAACACACTCCTCTATTACTATTACTAGCTGATTAGACTTTATGGGCCAGTGCTTTATTTGTGGTAACTTTGCTCTCCACTTGATTAAATAATTTATGAAGGATTCACTGAAATTTTTCTTCACATTTTGTAGATCTCTCAAAGATGCTTCCATCTAAATGTTGAGACTATACTGCTTTATAAATGCAGCATATAATCCCTCCGAGTCAGTTTGGATATGGGATTCCAAAGCATAGTACTATTTAATTGGTGCTCCTTCTAAAGATAAAGGAAAATATTTTACAATTTATGCCTTAGTCAAATTGGTCATCTTTATATGGGTTACATACTACTTCAAATGTAGATGGGGATCCTCTCTGCCAGTAAACTTCTTCATATAAGGGAATTTAAACTTTCGGGGTAGGGGGTTATTGTAAACGGTGGGGTTTAACACTCGCTCAAGATTTTAGCAACCGTGACACTATTTAAGCTTAGGGCTTTAGAGAACACACTTACCATTGTCACAAAGACATGACATGGAGATGAGAAGTTGTCACCTAGGGTAATAACTAGGACAAATCAAAAGGTTGTATTTGATTCTCTAAAAAAAGTTACACCATAACTAGGAAATTCTAGGAATGGAATACTAACTTCTTTCAGTCTTGTGTTCATTTAGAATTACTTTATGAATTATTGTCTTATTCTCTAATTACATGCAGTTTTATTTAAAACCCTAATTAAACATCCATCTAACCCAAAAAGGCAACAAGTTATAAAATTACACGTAAAAAATGCATACAAAAGGCAACAACGTCCCTAAGTCTAAACTAGGTTAATTTTATTTTGAAGTTAGCTAATTCTACATTTTATTTACAAGTGGAGTGGGCTAGCAAAGGACCTACGTTTTTATCAATTTTAGTGAATTTAGGTCTATTTGTTTTAACTTATCTAAGGAAATGGGCTTAAGTCTATAAAATTTTAAAGGAAAAGTTGAATTAGTGGGGCCTAAGGTCTAACTTGATTTTATTTTAAGTAAAATGTGGGCCTAAGTCTATTTATTTTAAAGTAATGAAATTAAATGGGTTGAGCTAAATCTAAATTGATTTTATTAATTAAAATGGGCCTAAATCTAATTAACCTAAAATGGGCCTACATTGGTTTTAATTAAATTAAACCCTAAAGTCAATTTAAATCTATTGATTAAGTGGGTTTAAACCTAACATGGGCTTAGGGCCCAAAAGGCATGAAAAATAAAAAAACAAAACCTAATTCAACAAACATACCAAAAAATATATCAAAACAATAATTTTTACATGATTTTCTTAAAAAAACCCTAATTCAATTTCATGTAATCCTAAAATTAATCTACTACCATCATTGATTTTATCAAATTTTACCAAGTGAAACCCTAATACTAATTAATTTTAAGAACACAAAAGCAAATAATTATTATTCCCTAATTACTAATTAATTTGAAGATGTAGAGGAGTGGGCAAACTGATTGAAGTGAGTTCTTAATGATGAAATCAATTGGACTTGCACTTTAAAGAATTCTTGAGTAGAATATGAGGCTTGATGTTGATGTAATAATTAATGACAGTTACAAGGTATAGGTTGCAACGCAATTTACTGAGCCACCTGCATTCTCAAGGTATAAGGGGACGCTTGGCTTACAAGAAAAATTATAAAAGGGGTGGCAAAAAAAGAAAACATAACTAAAATAGTGATCTTATAGCTCTGATTTATCTTTCATTATGTATTATCTTTCCATTCAGATACTTATGCAGTATGATAAAGATGAATATGTGATATTTGAATAAAAATTCAAAATTCAATTTTAATCATTCATTAAGGCAAAAATGAGAACATTCATTATATCACATGATACAACTCTTGTTATTAGCCAATCATGAATTTTTTTCTCTCTAATTTTTACCTTATTGTTCTTTTTTTTTTCTCTCCTTATTTTTTTCTCTTTTTTTCATTCTTTTTATTTTTTCCTCAAATTTCCTATCTTCAGAAGTTACATCGTGTGATATATGTATGTTCTTTGAATTTGCATTTGTGCCCACGTTGAATGAATCTAATTAAATTGAATTTATGTTAAACATGCAGATGCAATCAATATCATAATGCACAGTACCATTAAAATGTACATTACATAAGTAAGCATGATCATAATTTATATCATCGATCATTAAAATAAAATAGAAACTAAAATTTTATTCAAAGAAGACAATAAGAAATTTTATTTCCTATTATAGATGCTAGGGATGATGAGTCTCATAGTGGTAGTCCTTGAGGCGAATGACATAATAACTATTCTTGCATCTTTTTGCCAACTATCTTCATGACTTCACTTTTTTTTTACCTTAAATGTGCATTTTTCTTACTTTTCTAGTAGCTTCTCATCATGAAAGTCATCACCCCATCCTGTAGGCTCAATCGACTTGAAGGGTACATTAAAAGAAGGTGGTTCAGTATAAAATACCTTATAGTCGAACTTGGCTAAGGCTAACCCAATATGTCTTCTACTCTTTTCACATCTTTGGGGGCATTAATAGATTTCTCATTAGTTTTAAGGTCCAGGTCCTCAAAGGAGTTTAACACTTCTTCCTCACTAACTCCTGAGTTGATCATCATGGTAGTTGAGGGTGGTGCATTTTGATAATTTGGGAAATGATTATTTTTGGTGTTTGGGCTTTCAGTGTTTGTTATTTTTCTAAAGTCTATAACGTTTTGAATTTCATGTTTAAGGTGAGTATATGTGTCTGTGGAATGGCCAATAACTTAGTGGAATTTGCAATAACTGTTTAGGTTATAGCTAGGGACATTTGGGTTTGGCGATTTGGAAAAGGTAAAAGGTCTGAGCAAGCCCTTTTACATTAGGCGGTTTAGGACTTTGGACAGGGGTTGGTTAAAATTGGAGAATCTCCTTGGTGTTTGTACAACATGCACTTCAATAACCCAGCTAGTGCTTCCTTGCCGTGTGCCCCTAATTAGGTAGTTTCTTACTCCAATGGCTTTGGAGCTCTTCTTTTTCTCACTCTTAATTTCCTCAACTTACAAACCATCGTCATAAAGATCTATAAATGTTTTAGGATTCGTTATTTATAGTCTTTCAACTAGATTGGGTGACAGATTTTGGACTATCATCCTAACCTGATCCTTCTCAACCTGTTTATTTTTCATTAATCATGCCTTGTTCATAAATCTGGTCAAGAAATCAGAAAAGGATTCATTTGATTTTTGCTTAGTTAGTTCCAAATCCCTATTGGACACTTCTAATCTAGTGTTATAATCATACTGTTTCAAAAAAGTGATACACAATTCTTTTTAGTCAGCCCTAACAGACTTTTCTAACCCATAATACCAATTTATAGCCTTTCCCTCTAAGGATAGTACAAATAACTTAGTGATCACTGCTAATGGGGCTTTAGTAGTGCTCATAGTTATTGTATACTGACTGAGAAGATTCATAAGATCTCTAGTTCCATCAAATTTCTACAGTTGAGGCATTTTAAACTTCTTAGGTAGCTTATCACCCTCCATTTACAGTATATTATCAAAGTTAAAAGAATATCCTGTGCCTTGTCCTCTAAGCAGCTCTTCCATCTTAGACATTTTTTGGGTCAGTGCTTATATTTGTTTAGACTCATGGTCTTGTACTAGTTTAAATGATTCTCTCTTTGCCTTTTCTATCATGTAATTCTCAACATCCTCAAGCTTCGTATTGATAGCAGGTGGGTTTCTAGCAACAGGTTGCCCCCCAGCATTATTTACAGTAGGTGCAGCATTCGCAGTAGGTGGGATGGTAGTAGCAATAGGTGGTTGTTCAATTCCAGGTGGTAGTATGACAACAGTAGGTTGCATCAATCCAGATAGTGCTTGTCTCAGCTCATCTTACATCATGGCCCTCATGTCATCCATCAGAGCTCCCTTTATGTCTTCTAAGGTCCAATTCCCTTGCTATTGTTCCATTTTTTCAGATTCAAGTCAAGTTGGTTCAGCTTCCAAGTACAGTGGGTTAATAGGGCTTCTTTCTAGTCTATCCAGTTTGTTCAGGATTTCCTTTGTTAAAGCCTTAAGACTCATATATGTTCTTCTTAGTTTGCCACTTTTTTGTCCCCAAATATGAAAAGACCCAGGTGAATCTAAGATGGCTGCAAAATAAAATGTTAGTGTGATAGATGAAATGCATGTATGTATGATGCACGTGCTATGCAACAAGTAGCAAATACCAAGTATCAATCAAGTGTACAACATTCATCCTTCTAACTTTATTCCTCCCACACACATGTTCAATATGAGTCTCTTTTCTTAGGATTTTTGGTCTTGGTCTTAATATCAACAGGGGATATTATGGACCGATGTGCATGCCAGACCTCTCTTAAAGTAGTAAAGCATAAAAATAACATTTCTAAGTATAAAGGTTTAGCCCAATCTTTATTACCCCAAGGGGCTTCAAAAGTATAGGCCTGGGCTTTTATAGATAGAAATACCTTATGGTAATAAGCATAGAAACAACATTTCTAAGTATAAAGGTCTAGCCCAATCTTCATTACCCTAAGGGGCTTCTAAAGTATATGCCTGGCCTTTTATAAATAAAAATACCTCATGGAAATAAGTATAGAAATAACATTTCTAAGTATAAAGGTCTAGCCCAATATTCATTATCCCAAAGGGTTTTAAATGTTTGGGCTTAGGCTTTTATAGAAAGAAATACCTCATGGAAAAAATCATACAAGCAATTTTTGGTAAATCCTAACGGAAGTAACTAAGCCATTATATGTGGTTAGGGTTCGGTAAAAAGGTTAAGGTTCCCTTAACAAGATGTTCTCCATTAAGACTTGACTTACAGGCTAAGGTTAGAGGGGCCCAATATCCTTTATAAACTCGAGAGAAGACTACCCCCTTTTAGGACTTAGGTTATAGACTCTGGTTGAATGAGCCCGATAATCTCTCTTGAACCGAGTTAAGGCTAAGAGTGATGGTTAGCCAATTGACAATTACATGAAGCTAATGGAATTATAAACCAACGCCATCGGTTTAATAGGGACATAAAAAATGAATGAAAGAATAAAATGATAATTAATAAAAAAATTCTAAAGAACATAAGTAGAATCAGTATCTCTTATCCTCAGTGGAGTCGCCATTGTAGATGGCGGGGTTTAGTGCATGTCTAAGATTTTAGCAATCGCGACACAGTTTGGGCATAGGGCCCTAGAGAACACACTAACCATTGTCACAAAGATATAGCGTGGAGATGAAGGGTCACCACCTAGGGTAATAACTAGGACAAATCGAAAGGTGGTACTCGATTCTTTAAAAGAAAGTTAGCACCATAACCAGGAAATTCTAGGAACGAAATACTAACTTCTTTCAATCTTATGTTCATTTAGAATTACTTTATGAATTACTATCTTATTATCTAATTACATGAAATTTTATTTAAAACCTAATTAAACATCCATCTCACCCAAAAAAGCAATAGGTCATAAAATTACATGTAAAAAATGCATACAAAAAGCAACAACGTCCCTAAGTCTAAACTAGGTTAATTTTATTTAGAAATTAGCTAATTCTACATTTTATTTACAAATGAAGTGGGCTAACAAGGGACCTACATTTTTATCAATTTTAGTAAACCTAGATCTATTTGTTTTAACTTATTTAAGGAAATAGGCTTAAGTCTATAAAATTTTAAAGGAAAAGTTGAATTAGTGGGCCTAAGTCTAACTTGATTTTATTTTAAGTGAAATGTGGGCCTAAATCTAAATTGATTTTATTAATTAAAATGGGCCTAAGTCTAATTAACCTAAAAAGTCTAATTAACCTAAAATGGGCCTACATTGGTTTTAATTAAATTAAACCCCAAAGCCAATTTAAGTCTATTGATTAAGTGGGTTTAAACCTGACCTAACATGGACTTAGGGCCCGAAAGGCATGAAAAACAAAAAAACAAAACCCAATTCAACAAATATACTAAAAATAGATCAAAACAACAATTTTTATATGATTTTCTTAAGAAACCCTAATTCAATTTCATGTAATCCTAAAATTAATCTATTGCCATCATTGATTTTATCAGGTTTTACCAATTGAAACCCTAATTACTCATTAATTTTACAAAAGCAAATAATTACTATTGCCATTATTAGAGTTATTACGATTCCTATGTGAATAAAATAAATAGAAAATTATATATAAACCCAATAAAAACAAATAAAATAAAAAGCAGAACCCTAAAAACCTACGTTAAAATGTTACAAGTTCTAATTCATGGCATTCCATGGATCTTCTATCTGTTCATTTGACCTTACATAGTCATTCTAGTTATACCCATCTCAAGCCAAAATCAAAATAAAAACAAAATGCAAAAATAAAAGAAACAAATTAGTACTTATTAAATAAGAAAATAAAAAAAGAAAGAAAGTAATAAATAAAGAAAGAAATAAGGGAATAGAGATGAAAAATGTTGTGCAAATGTTATTTGAATGCCTTTCAAATTTGGGATTGTCATTATTTTGAGATTGACTCTATTGCCTTTCTTCTTAATTTCTTGGACTAAAAAAAACAATAACATATTTTTTTCCTTTTGAAAAGGTTTCTTTGAAATCTGTAGTAGAAAGGTTTTTTTTTCTATGTTAATTTTTCTCTTCTTTTTCTCTCAAACTTTTCTTCAAAACCCTAGCCTCTCCAAAATCCATGCTCTCTATCACTTTCCTTTCCTTTTATCCTCAGCTAACAACTCTCGTGTGATCACAACACTGCTAACCTCTTATGTGATCATAGGAGAGGTAGGATAAAGGAGTTTTATTTTTTTTAAATAAAAAATCAGGATAAAAGGATTTAAAAAAGAGAAAATATACGTAATGGACATGTACTGTACACAAAAAATATTAAAAATATTTTATGTATTAAAATAAATTAATTTTGGATCAATCAGAAAATAGAAAAATACTAAAAAATAATGAAAAAAAAGTGAATGTCCTATAATGCCAATTGGCATTTGGATAATGCCGAATGGCATTAGGCTAATGTTATTCTGTGTTAGCTAAATGCCAAATAGCAATTTGCTCAGTAGTCCTGAAAAATAAAAAAATAAAAAAAACATTTCTAGAATCAAGATTTTGCAATTAAGTCTAAAAATAATACAATTTAGTCCTTGAAATCTCAAATTTTAGCACTAGAGATCAATTTCTCGATTAATTTTTCATCATAGGGGCTTTTATCATACTATGCACAATTGCATCATGAAATTAGGTGCTTATAGTCGTCATCTTCATCTAGACTTAAATCAAAGTAGCTTAGCGGAGCATTTTATCCTCTTTTCTTTCATCATCAACTGCATTTGAGCCATAGTATTTTTTAGATTCTTAGCCCAATCAAGTTTTTCTACACTCTCTATAGTGTCTGTAGTCATATTTTGTCTGGTTATAGGCTCCGCTATCAAAGTTTCCTCTGTTGGGTTCCGTGATGCAAACGCAGCGGAAAAATTAAAATTTTGTCACGTTCCCAAGCCAGGATCCATGTAATTCGACTAATTGATTAAATCTAGGGTTTTTAAAATCTTACCAAAATGCAGAAGAGACAAGATTCTCTGGAAGGGTGAGAGGAGGTTCACACTGGTGACACCTTATCTTGAGCTTTTTGGCTTGGTTGTTCGGATCAAGACGTCTCCAAAAGGATGCGTCCTCTATAGGTATCCACACGAACAGCCCTTCACAAAATGAATTTGAGTGTGTGTGCTAGCAACCTCTTGACTGTCTCACAAATCAAGAACAAAAGAAAAAACTCTGTCTTTGTTTTCTAAGAGGAAAGAAAACGAATTTGGAGGCAAAAACAAGTATATGAAACCGTAGAGAATATAACATATTTATAGACTCCAAGTTAGGGTTTCACTTACCAATAACCTTTTGGTAATTTTCCATTTATTATATTCTGATTTTGTTTAAAAACAAATCAAAAATAATATCTTATTTATTTATTTAAAATAACATTTATCTTAAATAAATAAACAAATAAATAAATAAATAAATAAAATACTTTAATTATTTATTTCCACAGAGTTTATTTTGGGCTTATTAAACCCATATCCGTTTTGGGCTTGTTCTAAGTGTGTGACCCTGTAGGTTCACATAACATTGGCAGTGGACCTAAATATCTATATAGGCCTACAAGTCATAAGTGGCCTCTAGCAAGACATTATGACTACCCAAGTCATGTGAAGTCAATAATCCGACATAACCTAATTACAGTGAATTTTATTGTCCCTTTATCACATGATATCTTAATTGAACATAAGGCATAGAATGTCATCCTTATATAGTTCAATATTATGACTTGATTCCAAGTAGGCTGAAAATGATAACTCTTTATCAATTCATTTCAGCATGGCCATGCATTTTATTCAGTCTATCTCATTAAAGGGTCTTTAGATATCTTTCTCATATTAATGAGGGATAAATTCCTTCTAAATCACTCACATTCCTCACATAACTAATTTTATATCCAATAACATTCTTTTAATCATCCGGTTAAGACAATGTTAGAATGTGTCAAAACATAAAATGGCTATGTAGAAATCCATGATGATTTCAAGGTCAAGGACCGAAATAAAATTACTGTGATAAGAAATACTTATGACAATAATCTATGTAGTATTCTCATAGTGGGTCAATCCAGTACATGATCTCTCATCATGTATCTATGAGTTGACTTAATATCTCATATTTATGATTAGTAAAACATAACCATCAGTCAACATCATACTAGCCTTAATACTTTAATATTCATATAATGAATAAATGGCTAGGGATAATTAGAATAGAACTCTTATTTTAATCTAAGGGTTTTACTATCAAGTCACATACTTGATGGCCTTAGTAAGAATTAACCATTCATGTAATTATCATAAAATCAAATGATAATATAATACCTCTTTATTAATAAAATAAGAAAGTCAATACATAATCACGAATGATTGACCTAGTGCATATCACTAACATCCTCATCATCCTCTCTTTCTCGCCTTTCGAAGTCTTCCACAACTAGATCAAATGATTAGGGCTGAGGTGCTGGTGGCTTTGATGTTGATGGTTCCTGTCTAACTAGTCCCCTCATTTTGGCCATTATCTCTCTCAGAATTACCCGAATCTGATTGGCTATCTCTATTTTTAACTTATCCCCAAAAGCCTCAACATTAAACTCTGCCATCTTAATTTCTCTAGAAATCCTAACCAAATAATCTGTCACAACCCAAAACAGGGGCCATGAACGGAGCTAGGGAACATGAATTCTTTCAAATCCAGAACCTGTAGCAAGCCTAAAATAAAATAAAATAAAACATGCAATAGTAATAATAACAACACAATTAAATAAAATACTATGCAGCGAAATAAAATCATAAATATCAAAATAATAATTACACTAAATGAAATTAAATCAAATCCTTATCTCATATATATAAATAAACTTTTAATACAAATCCAGTGTCTATATAATACAACATCTTTTAACAATTTTACAACTACTGCAGTGTCTAGATTAATAAAATAAAACTCAAGTGAGCAGTTTACATAGTAAAGCCGGGACGGAAGAAATCCGGCGTACAGGCTTGCTACTGAGGTCTGAAGACGATGACTCTCCTGAAAAATAGTCAACGGAGGGGAGTCAGACCTCACTGAGTGAATTACTATAGTATATATACATGCATACTAAATGTCAATGCACACAATCAAAAGTATATATAATATGTATATATACAAGCAAATACACACAGATGCAATAAAATCATTTTATATATTTTTATTGAAAATCACTATTTATGAAGGATCAAATAGAACCCTAGAAAATCACAACCTCAAACAATGTTAGACAACACTCTAGCCATACAGGCTCACTTATTCCAAATATATTAACTTGTTCCATTTGGACAGTAGACTGGCCCCGAGACACTAAGTCAACCGAGCTCAGCAGTCTGACTGTCAGTGTGATTGGCCCCGAGACACTTGGTCAATCGAGCTTCAGCAATCACACTCCCAAATCATTTCTCACACATCAAATAATCAAATCCAATTAATATCCTCAAACAGGTTAGTAATATAGCCTAAATGCTATAAGCGTACCGGTACGTACTCGGTCCTAATGCTGCCCACTAAGTAATACGTTCTATTAATATCCTTCATTAAAATATAAATCATACATTCATAAAAATAAATGATGCATGAATTGAATAAAATAGCAACATAAACAATATATATATACTAGAAATATACCAAAAATAAACCAGGTATATTTCGAGTATATATATGTCAAATAAATCCAATATAATTGTAAAATAAACTAAATATATATTTAAAACATTTTAAATATAAATGTTTAATAAAACATGCATATAATTTAAAATATACCAAAAATAAACCAAAGATTAACTAAAAATAAACTTAAGTACTGATTAAATTATTTATGCATATTTAATCAAAATAAAACATACATTTCTAAATCATGCACCCTAAAGTATATATATATAGAATAGTAACTCCAATTATTGCGCTCCACGAGATGGGTCCGATGGGCCTGGTCCGATGGGCCTGGTCCACTAGGCCTCAGTCTCAGCGCAACTAAACAAACAAATAACGATAGGAATCAAAATAAATCTAATGGAGACTCCTAAAAACTCGATCTAGATTACTAGACACAAAATCAGAATTAGAGTTCGACTGGACATCACATTTTACGAGAATTCTACCAAAAATTCGACAGAACCTCCCCTGTAAAACGGACATCTTTCTACTAAAAAAGTAGAGCCGGCCTTGCAAAGAAACACACTTTGAAAAATAGACACAGAATCACAATCACAACCCCTCGGTCAGACTCCAAACTACATTTTACCGACCAAGGTCCACAATTCACAAAACAATATAGAAATACTGAAAATATCCTTATATCATAGAAATACATTTAATAAGTAGAAATTACGTAATTAACCCTAAAGCACAGTATATTATATATATAATGGCACAAAATTAATTTTCTCAACATATTTATCAATAATATCAATAAATAAACTCAATTAACCAATTAATTTCAACTAAAAACATAATTAACCCTATTTTCTCAAAATTACATAAACTAATTAAATTCAAAATAAATACATAAAAATACACAAAAATTCCAAATAAACTTCTATAATTCATTTCAACACCTATAATCACCAATAAACACAATTTCATAATTTAATTAATTAATTTTCAAAAATTAGAAAATAATAATAAAATAATAAAAAATACCCAAAAATCAAAATAAATTCCAAAAATTCTAAAAAAAATTACACATGAAGATTAAGCTACTAGGATCAACATTTTTTAAGGAATTTTTCATGAATCGATCAATTGAAGCTGAAAAAAAAATTGAAAAGCTAAAATGGCCGAATTGAAGATTTAGCTCAAACCTCATCAACCACTTGTTTTCCGGCCAAAAGGAGCTTAGAATAGGAACCACCGGAGCTCAAGGAGTCGATGAAGACTGGCGGTGCACGAAATGGTTGCCGGAATCACGATCGACGACGAAGAGCTTCAGTTGCTGCCATTGTAAATTTCGGGCATTCCAGCGAGCTTCCGGCGACCTGGTCACGTCGGAGAGGAAGAGGAAGGAAGGGTGAGGAGGTTGGCGGCAGCTGATGGTGGCAAAAGGTGGTTCAACGTGCCAGAACGGGAGGCACAGTGAGGGTAGAGCGTCGGGAGAGAAGAAGAAGGAGGGAGGGGCAGAATTGTAATTTGGCAAAAAATTTTGATTTTAACACTATAATATGTATATATATATATATGTATTATTACACTATATATTATAATAATATAAATTCCACACACATTAAATATACTCCACACACATAATTTAATATTTTAACAATTTTATACACCTAAAAATAATTAAATAATATTAAAACTAAATAATAAATAATAAAAATTAGGGTAATTAATTAAACCCTAGTTTAATTTAAATAAATACACACATATATACACTTTATTTAGTACTTTAAAAATATATATGAGTTCATGTAAATGAGGAAATCTATTTAAAATAATTAATAATAAACAATTTACGTATCGATTTCCTTGAAAATGCAAGTCCCGGGAAAATTTTACATAAAGTACTTAAAATAATATAAAACAATTAAAATTAGCTTTAATTAAATAACAAACTCATAAAATATCAATATTATATACAAGAATTATTAACACTGCATATCCCGATGCAGTATAAAAATATTTAAAAACACGGGATATTACATAATCAGCATTAAATCGCTTCCAGTTGGAAGACTATACTAAATCTATATCTGTAATCACTAAGGATTAGAAATATGCATGATGTGTATGCATGAGATGTGGGTTTATATAAAAAGGAATCAATATATACTATATTTACACGTATAAAAGAAACAAACAAAAAGGCTCTTAAATGGTATCTCCACCTTTATTTCTCCCACACATATATTCACTAGTGAGTTTCTTATCCTAGGATTATTATTCTAGGTTTTAATTATTAATAGGGGATAATAAAATCGACAGATGTAAGATAACTCTCAGGATGGTACAAACAAGTAGCAATTTCTTCAAATAATTCCGAAGTCCATTTTAATGGACTAAGAATGACATTAATTGTCACGACCCAAAACAGGGGCCATGACCGGCGCTAGGGAACGGGAATTCTTTCGAATCCGGAACCCGTAGCAAGCCTAAAAATAAAATAAAATATGCAATAGTAATAGTAACAATATCAAATTTGCAGTGGAAATAAAAAATCATAAATATAATAATAACATTTCCATCAACTGGATTTAAATCAAATCTCATCTCATATATGTAAATCTTTAAATACAAATCCAGTTCACATAATATAATATCTCACATAAATATAATACATAAAATCCCCCAATTAATTTACAACTACTGCAGTGTCTAGATTATAAAAATAAGACTCAAGTAAGCAGTTTACACAAAGAAGCCGGGGCAGAAGAAATCCGGCGTATCGACCTACTACTGAGGTCTGAAGATATTGACTCTCCTGAAAAATAGTCAACGGAGGGGAGTCAGACCTCACTGAGTGAATTACTATAATATATATACATACACACTAAATGACAATGCATACAATCAACAGTATATATATATATCTAATATATATATAGACAAATACACACAGATGCAATAAAATCATTTTATATATATATTTTATTGAAAATCATCTTTTATGAAGGATCACATAGAACCCTAGAATATCGCAACCTCGAAAACAGTGTTAGACAACACTCTAGCCATACAGGCTCACTGAATCCAAATATATCCACTTAATCCATTTAGACAGTAGACTGGCCCCGAGACACTAAGTCAACCGAGCTCCAGCAGTCTGACTGCCAGTGTGATTAGTCCCGAGACACTTGGTCAACGGAGCTCCAGTAATCACACCTCCAATCCATATCTCACACATCAATAATCACATTCAATCAATATCCATAAATAAGTTAGTACTATAGCCTAAATACTATAGGCGTACCAGTACGTACTCGGTCCTAGTGCTGCCCACTAAGTAGCACGTTTTATTGATATCCTTCACTAATAAACATAAAACATTCATTCACAAAAATAAATGATGCATGAAGTTCAATAAAATATCAACATAAACCATATATATACTAGAAATATACCAAAAGTAAACCAGGTATATTTCGAGTATATATACGTCAAATAAATCCAATTAAATCATAAATTAAGCTCGAAATATATTTAAAAATATTTTAAATATAATTTATTAACAAAACATGCATATAATTTAATATATACCAAAAATAAACCAAAATAAACTAAATATAAACTTAAGAAATAATCAAATTATTTAGGCATATTTAATCAACATAAAACATGTATTTCTAAATCATGCATCCTAAGCATATATATATAGTATAGTAACTCACACTTAGTGCGCTCCACGAGACGGGTCCGACGGGCCTGGTCCACTAGCCCTCCGTCTCGGCGTAACTAAACAAGCAATAAATAATAGACATCAGAATAAACCTAACAGAAATCCTAGAATTCGATCTAGAGTATTAAATACAGAAACAGAATTAGGGTTCGATCGGATATCACGTTTTACGAGAATTCTATCGAAAATCCGACAGAACCTCCCCTGTAAAACGGACATCTCTCTACTCAAAAGAGTAGAGCCGACCCTGCAAGGAAATACACTTCAAAAAACTACACAGAGCACAATCAAAATCCCACGGTCGGACTCCAAACTACAGTCCACCGACCGGGGTCCACAATCATAGAATAATTTCAGAAATACCAAAAATATCCTTAAACCTAAAAATACATTTTATAAGTAGAAATTACATAATTAACCTTTAAACACATTAAAAACCGATAAAAACTCATTTTATTAGAAAAACCGTATATTATATATATAATTGAAAATAATTCACGAAAAATAGTTTTAATTAGTTAAAAATACTAAATAATTTGTAGAAATCATTTTTATACCTTAAATAACTATTAAAACCAATTAAATTACATTTTTAGACAATTTTGTGTAAAATTACCAAAATACCCTATATATATAAATATACTATAATTACTTCAAAAATTCACCAAAAATTATACAATTATCCAAAATTAATTTTCTCAACATATTTATCAATAATATTAATAATTAAACTCAATTAACCAATTAAATTCAATTAAAAACATAATTAACCCTAATTTCCCAAATTACATAAACTTCAATAATTCAAAATAAATACTTAGAAATTCATAAAAATTCCAAATAAATTCCTATAATTCATTTAAACACCTAATTTAACCATAAAACCCAATTTCATAATTTAAATAATTAATTTCCGAAAATTAGAAAATAATATTAAAATATTCAAAAATACCCAAAAATCCAAAAAATCTCCAAAAATTCCACAAAAATTCATACATGTATATTAAGCTACTAGGATCAATATTTGTGAAGGGAGTTTTCATGAATCAATCAATTCAAAGCTCAAAAAAATCGAAAATCCTAATATGATCGAAATTGAAAATTCGAAACCTAAGCAAATCTATACCATTTTAGCTCAAACCAAAGCTAGAATCACACTCACCGGAGCTTAAGGAGAAGAAAGAGACCGGCGGTGTCGAAAATGGTGGCCGAAATCATCGTCGACGGCGAGGAGAAGAATTTCGACCAAAAATGGAAAAATAGCTCGCCGGCGCTGGGGAAGGAAGCTGCTGGCGGCGGGGGACAGCTGGGAACAACGGTGGCAAGCCGGGAGGCACACCGACGGTAGGTGGTTGGGATTTGCAGCGGTGAGGGGAAGGGTGGTCGGGCGCGGGAGAAGGAAGAAGAAGAAGAAGAGAAAGAAAAAGAAAAGAAAAGAAAAAGAAAAAAATAAAAAAAATAAAAATTTTAATAAAATATTTGAAAAATTTCACATCCACACATATAATTTAATAATTTAATAATTTAATAATAAATTAAATAATTAAATAATAATAAATAAATAATAAAATATTAGGGTAATATATATTAAATCCTAATTAAATAAATATTGCACACATAGGCTTTATTTAGTATTTTAAAAATACGTATGAGTTCATGCAAGTCTAAAAATATATTTAAAATAATTAATAATAAATTATTTACGTGAAAAATTCTCCTAAAATGTAAGTTTCGGGAAAATTTTACGTAAAGGACTATAAATAATACACAATAATTAAAATAGATTTTAAATACACATCAACTCGTAAAAATATCGTAATATATATACAAAAATTATTAACATTGTATATCCCGGTACAATGTAAAAATATTTAAAAATACGGGATATTACAGTCTTCCCCCCTTACAAGAATTCGTCCCCGAATTCCAAAAAAAAACAAGATCAAGAAGGAAAGAGATACGGGTAAGAAGCTCGCATCTCAGCTTCAGTCTCCCACGTATGCTCCTCAACTCTATCGCTACGCCACAGAACCTTGACCATCGGAATCTGCTTCGATCGTAACTGTCGAACTTGAAAATCAACGATCGCCACAGGTTCTTCCACAAACGTCAAATCTTCACTCACTTGTACACTGTTAGGTTGCAACACGTGTGAAGGGTCTGAGATATACTTCCTCAACATCGAGATATGAAATACTGGATGCACTTCTGACATACTCGGAGGCAAATCCAACCGATATGCAACAGTGCCAACTCTCTCCAGAATCTCAAACGGTCCAATATATCTCGGTGCTAACTTACCCTTCCTACCAAATCTCATCACACCCTTCATCGGAGATACTTTCAGAAAAACAAAATCTTCGACTTGAAACTCCACATCTCTGCGCCTAGGATCCGATAACTCTTCTGTCTGCTAACTGCGATCTCTAATTTGTGCTTGATCACGACGACTTTCTCTGCAGCATCCTGAACCATCTCAGGTCCAGTCAAAGCTCTCTCACCAATCTCATCCCAACTCAAAGGGGATCTACACTTCCTTCTATACAATGCCTCATACGATGCCATGCCAATACTGCTATAGTAGCTGTTATTATATGCAAACTCAACGAGCGGCAAATGATCATCCCAGCTACCTCCCAAATCCAGGACACACATTCTCAACATATCTTCCAGTGTCTGGATCATCCTTTCAGACTGACCATCTGTCTGAGGATGGAAAGCAGTACTGAAATCCAACCTAGTGCCCATCGCTTCTTGCAACTTCTGCCAAAAATGAGAAGTAAACACCGAACCTCTATCTGACACAATGGACACAGGTACTCCATGAAGGCACACAATATGTTTCACATACAACTTCGCCAACCTAGCAACTGAATATGTGGCTTTCATAGGCAAAAAATGTGCAGACTTCGTCAATCTGTCTACGATCACCCAGATGGAGTCGTATCCATCCTTAGAACGAGGTAAACCAACCACAAAATCCATAGCTATCCTTTCCCACTTCCACTCAGGAATAGGAAGAGGCTGAAGCTTCCCAGAAGGCTTCTGATGTTCGGCTTTCACTTGCTGACACGTCAAGCACTTCGCAACATAATCAGCGACATCTTTCTTCAATCCATCCCACTAGTATAGATCTCTGATACTGTGGTACATCTTGGTAATGCCCGGATGAACGCTGTAAGCTGTAGAATGTGCTTCCTCTAAAATCTCCTCTCTCAAGTCATCCACATCGGGAACACACAATCTACCACTGATCCACAACACACCATCATCATCGAGTGTGAAATCAGTGAACTTCCCTGCTCGAACATTCTCTGCAAGTTCTTCTAGAATAGGATCTCGGCTCTGAGCTACTTTAATCCTATCCCTCAGTATAGATCGCACTTTAAACTAAGCTAGCAGTCCACCTGATCTACTAATCTTCATCATCAGACCTTGATCCACCAACAGATGAAATTCCTGGATCAATGGTCTCGTCTCAACACTGATGTGAGCAAGACTGCCTGAGGACTTCCTACTCAAGGCATTTGCTACCACATTAGCTTTACCCGGATGATATAGAATCTCACAATCATAATCCTTCAATAATTCCAACCATCTCCTCTGCCTCAAATTCAGATCTCGCTGCTGGAAAATGTACTTAAGGCTCTTGTGATCAGTAAATATCTCACAAGTCACCCCGTACAAATAATGTCTCCAAATCTTCAAAGAAAAGATCACTGCAGCCATCTCAAGATCATGTGTAGGATAGTTCTGCTCATGCTTCTTCAACTGCCTCGAAGCATAGGCTATCACCCTTCCATTCTGCATCAGCACACAACCAAGACCAATTCTAAAGGCATCACAGTAAACTGTGAACTTATCCACACTATTAGGCAAAGCTAATACTGGCGCTGTGGTCAACTTCTCCTTCAACAACTGAAAACTGTTCTCACAAGCTTCTGACCACTCGAATCTAACATTCTTTTGAGTCAAGCGAGTCATAGGGGCTGCTATTCGAGAAAAATCCTGCACAAACCGCCTATAATACCCGGCTAAACCTAGAAAACTTTGAATCTCTGTAACAGAAGTAGGTCTAGGCCACTCAGACACTGCCTCAATCTTCTGTGGATCAACCTGAATACCTTCTTTAGACACTACATGTCCAAGAAAAGAAACACTCTCCATCCAGAAATCACACTTTGAGAATTTAGCATAAAGCTGATGATCTCTCAGTGTCTGTAGTACAATCCTCAAGTGATATACATACTCTTCCATACTCCTAGAATATACCAGTATATCATCGATGAAGACTACCACAAACTGATCCACATACGGTCTGAATACCCTATTCATCAGGTCCATAAAAGCTGCTGGTGCATTAGTCAAACCAAAAGACATCACCAGAAACTCATAATGGCCATATTGCGTGCGGAATGTCGTCTTAGGAATATCGACTTCACTAATCCGCAACTGATGATAACCCGACCTCAAGTCAACCTTAGAAAAGAATTGTGCACCCTGTAGCTGATCAAACAAATCATTTATCCTCGGGAGAGAATACTTGTTCTTCATTGTCACCTTATTCAGCTCTCTATAGTCAATGCACAGTCTCAAGGTACCATCCTTCTTCTTCACAAACATGACTGGTGCACCCCAAGGAGAAACACTAGGTCTGATAAAACCCTTATCCAATAACTCTTGCAACTGCTCCTTCAACTCTTTCAACTCTGCAGGAGCCATTCTATAGGGTGGCATAGATATAGGAGTAGTACCTGGTACCATATCTATACAGAACTCAATCTCTCTATGAGGTGGTAAACCTGGCAACTCCTCGGGAAAAACATCAGGAACTCACAAGCAACAGGAACATCTGTGAGTGACAACTTCTCCACTGAAGTATCCCTGACCAATGCCAAATATCCCTGACATCCTTTCCTCATCAACTTCCTAGCCATAATGGCAGAAATAAGATTCTGAGGTGCTGAACTCCTATCACCCACAAACTTAAAATCTTCTTCACCAGGAATTCTGAAAGTCACCTCTTTATTCCTGCAATCTACCACGGCATAGTGCTGAGATAACCAATCCATTCCCAAAATAACATCAAACTCCATCACATCTAACAATATCAAATCAGCAAGTAATTCTCTATCTCCCACGAGAACTGGACAACCAGAAAGAACAATATCGGTGTCCAAGGAATCGCTCAAAAGAGTGGCAATAGATATAGGAAAAGCCATCCTCGAAGCTTGCCAACAAGATTAGAAGCAAAAATGGGAGAAACAAATGAATGCGTGGCACCCGGGTCAAACAAAACCCATGCATCCAGGTAACAAACAGAAACAATACCTGCCACAACTGCATTAAATGCCTGAGCATCCTGCTAAGTGAGATGAAAGACTCTGGCCTGACCTCGACCTCCCTGCTGACTGGTAAAAGCCTGGCCAACACCTCTGGCACCTCCTCTAGTACCTCTACCATGACTCTGCTGTGGAACAAACTGAGTGGAACTCTGATGCTGAACTGGAGGTAACTGAAATGGCACGGGCGCAGCACTAGCAATCGACTGCTGTGGGAATCGCGAAATCTGCTGCTGCTGATACCCGAAATAAGGACACGATCTGGCAAAATGTCCTGTCTGCCCGCATCTGAAGCATGTCAGTGGTGTCAGATAACATGGTCCCTGATGGACTCTACCATAAGTCTGATAAACACTGGCCGCTGATCCAGAACTACGACCACTGTTGCTGCTCGAAGCACCTAACCCAAATCTAAATGGTCTACGCTGACCTCCACGGCCATGTCTACTGCTCCGATGCACTCCCTGCTGCTGTCTCTAACTCTACTGAGTCGGACCTCGCTGCTGACTACTCGATCTAACATGAAAACTAGAGTACAGAGTAGCCTGCAATCCACTCGACTGAACTCCCAGCTGGTAATAATCAGGCATCGCTCCTTGCCTAACTAGTCTCAGCTCAATCTCCTTAGCCAACTCAATCACGGACTCAAAAGTAAGGCCTGCTGTGGGCATACCAGTAAAAGATGAACCCAAACCAGTAACGTATGTAGTGACTGCAAAATATTGATCTCGCATCAGATCCTCAGCATATCTACCCAATCGAAGAAACTCTCGGGTATACTCCTCTACAGATCGATCTTCATGAGAAATACTGGTCAGACGAAGATGATAACTCAAACGAAGAGGCTCTGGATAAAATCTCCTCATAAATTGCTCTCGGAACTGAGCCCACGTCATCGTCAACATATAAGGCTGGATCATCTGAATGAACCAATCTAGAACTGGTCCCTCGATAGACAACTCAACGATCATGATCCGCTGATACTCGGTATGAGCAGTCTGAGTCCTAGTCTCAATCGCATGCAGAAAATCTAACGGATCAGAAGTACCATCAAATGCAATCTTGCCAACTCGGGCATAGAACAAAGCTGCCTCAGGGTCAGACATACCCTGCTGATAGGCAGGCTGAACAGGCTGAACAACTGGAGGAACAGGAACATCAAATTCAAGCTCTACAAGCTCCTCGTCCTGTAACTCTCTCTGCCTACGGCGACCTGCCGCTCCTCGAGGTCTACCTCTGCCACGACCTCTATGTCTAACTGGCTGCTCAAGAGGTAAAACCTCATCCTGAAAAGACTCATCATCCTCGGCCTCAACGACCAGTGGAGCGACACGCGCTCGCCTCCTCATTCTGAAAAGACAAACGAAAAGATTCAGACAAAACAGACAATGGAGGAATAACGCTGAAACTAAGCAAGGAATACTTATCAAGACATACTTGAACCTAATACACTGCAGTAGTCCAACAGAAAACACAACTCTGAAAACTAGGGCCACAACTCACATAACTAAGCCCTGACACAGAACTCCGCTCTGATACCAACTTTGTCACGACCCAAAATAGGGGCCATGACCGGCGCTAGGGAACGGGAATTCTATCGAATCCGGAACCCGTAGCAAGCCTAAAAGTAAAATAAAATATGCAATAGTAATAGTAACAATATCAAATTTGCAGCGGAAATAAAAAATCGTAAATGTAATAATAACATTTCCATCAACTGGATTTAAATCAAATCTCATCTCATATATGTAAATCTTTAAATACAAATCAAGTTCATATAATATAATATCTCACATAAATATAATACATAAAATCCCCCAATTAATTTACAACTACTGCAGTGTCTAGATTATAAAAATAAGACTCAAGTAAGTAGTTTACACAAAGAAGCCGGGGTGGAAGAAATCCAGCGTATCGACCTACTACTGAGGTCTGAAGATATTGACTCTCCTGAAAAATAGTCAACAGAGGGAAGTCAGACCTCACTGAGTGAATTACTATAATATATATACATACACACTAAATGACAATGCATACAATCAACAGTATATATATATCTAATATATATACAGACAAATACACACAGATGCAATAAAATCATTATATATATATATTTTATTGAAAATCATCTTTATGAAGGATCACATAGAACCCTAGAATATCACAACCTCGAAAACAGTGTTAGACAACACTCTAGCCATACAGGCTCACTGAATCCAAATATATCCACTTAATCCATTTAGACAGCAGACTGGCCCCGAGACACTAAGTCAACCGAGCTCCAGCAGTCTGACTGCCAGTGTGATTGGCCCCGAGACACTTGGTCAACCGAGCTCCAGTAATCACACCTCCAATCCATATCTCACACATCAATAATCACATTCAATCAATATCCATAAATAAGTTAGTATTATAGCCTAAATACTATAGGCGTACCGGTACGTACTCGGTCCTAGTGCTGCCCACTAGGTAGCACGTTCTATTGATATCCTTCACTAATAAACATAAAACATTCATTCACAAAAATAAATGATGCATGAAGTTCAATAAAATATCAACATAAACCATATATATACTAGAAATATACCAAAAGTAAACCAGGTATATTTCGAGTATATATACGTCAAATAAATCCAATTAAATCATAAATTAAGCTCGAAATATATTTAAAAATATTTTAAATATAATTTATTAACAAAACATGCATATAATTTAATATATACCAAAAATAAACTAAAATAAACTAAATATAAACTTAAGAAATAATCAAATTATTTATGCATATTTAATCAACATAAAACATGTATTTCTAAATCATGCATCCTAAGCATATATATATAGTATAGTAACTCACACTTAATGCGCTCCACGAGACGGGTCCGACGGGCCTGGTCCACTAGCCCTTGGTCTCGGTGCAACTAAACAAGCAATAAATAATAGACATCAGAATAAACCTAACAGAAATCCTAGAATTCGATCTAGAGTATTAAATACAGAAACAGAATTAGGGTTCGACCGGATATCACGTTTTACGAGAATTCTACCAAAAATCCAGCAGAACCTCCCCTGTAAAATGGACATCTCTCTACTTAAAAGAGTAGAGCCGACCCTGCAAGGAAATACACTTCGAAAAACTACACAGAGCACAATCAAAATCCCACGGTCGGACTCCAAACTACAGTCCACCGACCGGGGTCCACAATCACAGAATAATTTCAGAAATACCAAAAATATCCTTAAAACCTAAAAATACATTTTATAAGTAGAAATTACATAATTAACCTTTAAACACATTAAAAACCGATAAAAACTCATTTTATTAGAAAAACCGTATATTATATATATAATTGAAAATAATTCACGAAAAATAGTTTTAATTAGTTAAAAATACTAAATAATTTGTAGAAATCATTTTTATACCTTAAATAACTATTAAAACCAATTAAATTACATTTTTAGACAATTTTGTGTAAAATTATCAAAATACCCTATATATATAAATATACTATAATTACTTCAAAAATTCACCAAAAATTATACAATTATCCAAAATTAATTTTCTCAACATATTTATCAATAATATTAATAATTAAACTCAATTAACCAATTAAATTCAATTAAAAACATAATTAACCCTAATTTCCCAAATTACATAAACTTTAATAATTCAAAATAAATACTTAGAAATTCATAAAAATTCAAAATAAATTCCTATAATTCATGTCAACACCTAATTTAACCATAAAACCCAATTTCATAATTTAAATAATTAATTTCCGAAAATTAGAAAATAATATTAAAATATTCAAAAATACCCAAAAATCCAAAAAATCTCTAAAAATTCCACAAAAATTCATACATGTATATTAGGCTACTAGGATCAACATTTGTGAAGGGAGTTTTCATGAATCAATCAATTCAAAGCTCAAAAAAATCAAAAACCCTAATATGATCGAAATTGAAAATTCGAAACCTAAGCAAATCTAGACCATTTTAGCTCAAACCAAAGCTATAATCACACTCACCAGAGCTTAAGGAGAAGAAAGAGACCGGCGGTGTCGAAAATGGTGGCCAGAATCGTCGTCGACGGCGAGGAGAAGAATTTCGGCCAAAAATGGAAAAATAGCTTGCCGGCGCTGGGGAAGGAAGCTGCTGGCGGCAGGGGATGGCTGGGAACAACGGTGGCAAGCCGGGAGGCACACCAACGGTAGGTGGTCGGGATTTACAGCGGTGAGGGGAAGGGTGGTCGGGCGCGGGAGAAGGAAGAAGAAGAAGAAGAGAAAGAAAAAGAAAAGAAAAGAAAAAGAAAAAGAAAAAAATAAAAAAAATAAAAATTTTAATAAAATATTTGAAAAATTTCACATCCACACATATAATTTAATATTTTAATAATTTAATAATAAATAAATTAATTAAATAATAATAAATTAATAAATAAATAATAAAATATTAGGGTAATATATATTAAACCCTAATTAAATAAATATTGCACACATAGGCTTTATTTAGTATTTTAAAAATACGTATGAGTTCATGCAAGTCCAAAAATATATTTAAAATAATTAATAATAAATTATTTACGTGAAAAATTCCCCTAAAATGCAAGTCCCGGAAAAATTTTACGTAAAGGACTATAAATAATATACAATAATTAAAATAGGTTTTGAATACACATCAACTCGTAAAAATATCGTAATATATATACAAAAATTATTAACACTGTATATCCCGGTACAGTGTAAAAATATTTAAAAATACGAATATTACATTAACAACCCACCTTGTCAAGATCCATTTGAAATAGGCTGAAATAGGCACGAGAGGCCCATCTTGGCAAGGTTTGTTTATAATGGGCTTCGGCCTTATTCAAAAAATTACCATATGGCATCAAACACATGCATATGGGAAAAAACCTAATGGAAATTACTAAGTCATTACATGAGCTGAGTCTCGGGTAATAAGCTTAAGCCCTATAGCTATATACCTCTATTACATCTCCCCACTCAAGGTTCGTGTGACACTGATAAGTATATGCTATGAGTGACAATAATTAAAGACTCCACCACTAAGTTTGAGTGAAACATAGGTAACAAAAAAAAGACTATTGTCTATTTATTTGGGGCTTGGTGTGCACATTGTGTGAAAATGTGTAGTGAATGCAAAAATTTGCAAAGAAAATAATCAAAGATGATAAATTATAAAACACTTGAAATCAGTTTCTCTATCCCTAATGGAGTCGCCACTATAAGCGGCAAAGTTAGATGCATACCCAAATGTTGGTGATCATGACATTGTGTGAGCTCAGGGCTCATTAAAAAATACAAAGTGGGTTTAGGGCCCAAGATGGAGATAGAGTCGCCAGCCAGATAAAAGCTGGGACATACTGTACAATAATTAGATTCCACGGAGGTTCCTAGAAGCTGTCATAAAAGATCAGGTTTAGAAACTGGGTATGGACTTTTGGAATGCCCACCCAACCTTGTGGTTGGCCTTCGTGTGTGTTTTGTTTTTTATTACCTTTGATTATTAAATTATTTCCTTATTAACATGTGAATCACAATCTTTTCACTTTTAGATTTTAGTATAAATTTGCACATTAGTCCCATTTCATGCTTATGTCCTGACATTCAATCATAAATAAAATAAGTAATAATAATTTACAAGCATTCGTTCGAGATAAATTGGGGAAGGGATTAAGGATTACAACATTTAGTGCAAATAAATGTAAAATAAATGGAAAGTAAACCATTCATAAACAAAAAATAAATCAAAAGTAAACTACATAATTATACAAATAAAACCTCTTAAGAACTAATTAATGAAAAAATTATTTAGTGATTAAAATCACCAAATAATCCCTACAATAAATACAAGTTCATCCTATCTCATAAGACAATAACATTATTTACAAAATAATTGTCAAACAATATTCATAGAAATATAAACACAAAATAATCCATAAAAATCACAAAAATCATTATACAACAACGATATTAAATAATATTGTAATCATGCATAAAATCAAGATATATAATAAGACAAACATGAAAATCATGCAAAATATACAAAATAAACATAAAAAATAAAAATAGAGATATACGCGTTTTGATTAGGCGGCGATGCCTCTTTAAAAATAATCTCAATCAACCCCTTCATGTCTCTATTACAACACAACAAAACTAAATAGCTTGAATGAAATCCAATGAGAAAAAAGCATATAAGACTTGTTAGGTTGTACACCTAATTTTCCTGGAATTGTAGTTCAATCGGTCAAAGCATCGCCCTTTTAAGGTGGAAGCTATGGGTTTGAGCTCCGTTAGTCCCGACGAATCCAAATCTGATAATCTAATAAAAAAATACATAAACCATTTTCTATGAAAGGGGGACAAATAACAAATAGCATAATTTCATCCCACCTTTTTATTTTTATAAATCATTTTTCATTTTTCACAAATATAAAGGAATTTTCATTTCTTCAACTAGTACCAATTGATAGAGACAAATGTAGATTAGTCAAATTATTAGTATTGTTATATTCAGGATTCCAAGAGATACCATACTGAGTTTAGCTTTTTCTATTACTCCAAACTTATGTAATGGAATCAAATCAAGTACCATATCTTTTCCGGTAGCATTTACACAAATGGAATTTTTATTTATATGATACAAAATGAATTTAATTACTTTGATAGAATTCTTTTAATCTAAAAAGTCTTCTTTTTTTGCTCCAATTTTGTGTAACCTCAACTACTAAAATGAGATAGATTGTTTCAAATTCAAATTGCACACTGAAGTTTTGATATATTAATGCATCTCAATACTAATCCAAGGTTTTTATTCAAAAAATGAAGATAAAATAAAAACCCCACCATTGGGAATGAATAATCTTTTTTAAGGGTTTCTAAGGCTCCTTATTCCCCTATTATCTCCTCTTCTTTTTCCCTGCCCTACTATCCAATCTAATTCAAGACCCAAAAATTTGAATAAGATAGTATTCAGACTTTTAGACCAAGCATTCAAGATTAAGGGCAACCAGCTAGAAAAACTATAGAAATTTTTTAGGATTCCTATGCCCTTGCTTTCACGAATCAATAAAAGTCATTAGGTCCTCTAATGACCTATTTATCTTATTAAGATAGTCCTATTTTCGTTCAACCTTGAATTGAGTCCCCTTCGAAGAGGGCTCCTAGTAGCAAACTTGTATAAAGGATCTATATAGAAAGATATTAGGTAGTTGGTCAGGTAAAGGCTGACCAAGCCAATGATGCTTGGCTGGTCCATTTACAGATCTCTTAATTGTGATAGATTCTGCTAACTGATTTCATGGGAGCATATTCAAATTATCTAATAGTAAAAATGGATAACAAAAAGTAATCCACTTCTATGTACCACTAATGAAAGGCTTTTGATACAAGAAGGTCTTTGTTGATTCCTATCAATATAGTGTACAAGGGGATCTGTAAGAGAAGTGTTCAATACATAATGATTGAAGTTAACTGTTTAATATCCTTGTAAGGAAAGATTGAAATGAGTTTGGATTATATGTAAAGCGGAAGAAGATATAATGATTAGTTTAGTGGTCTATATGCCATATCGACCCCGTTTCGAGACTACTCACCCATATCAGGATTCTACCATACCATACATCTATACAAGATTGAGCTTTAATCTCACCCAGCTATTCCTCTATTTGATCAATTGATTATTGCACACCTCTAGTATATCCTGACTTATTTATGCGTAGAAAATTTGCACACACTCCTCTTTTGCTCGAGAATGGCAACTAAGCCATAGAGCAAGACAATGAGGCTGGCTGAAATCTATAATCAACCAGGCTCAATTACATCGCTTTTCCTTTACCCAGTTAGAAACTGACAAGCCTGTTGATGAATTCTTGCAAGCTAAGATTGCTCTTTCTACAATCTAAGAGGCTTTGAGGATAGCTCATGAGTTCTTCAATCGCGTCGAAGCAAATATAAGGATGTTAGATTTTTAAAGCAATGATTTGAATCTGAAGTGAGAGATCAAAGAACTAAAAATGGCAGAAATCCATAATTCCTTTTAATTCAATTGGAGGAAAAAAGCCATAGGGCTAGGGCTTCGAAAGCTAGAAAGAAGACGCTCGAGTTGCTAAGGTAAGGGGGAGCTAACTACTTTAAACTATCTTCTTTAAATTCTTTTTAGCAAAGTTATCAATTTTGGACATGCTGATATTGATCTAGTTTGATTGATAGTACCTTCTCTTTGGTTTCAATCCTTTCACTACTCTTTATATACTAGTCATATAAGCTTTCCTATCCTCTTTATGGTTTCCTAAATAACAAAATAATTCCCATTGGACTTGGTAATTCACCTTCTTTCTTTTTTACAAATGGTAGAGCCACAAGTCAGTAGAGCAGGTGTATCATTTTCATAGCAGGCCAAATTAACTTTATAGTAGGTTCATTGTAGGCATAACATTAGTATGGCTTTTCTAGCTACTTTCTATTATATATAGGAGGAGAACGCAATCTAGCTACAGAGCAGTTGTATGGCTTTCATAGCATTTATTAGTTTTAAGGATAGGTAGCTACAAGTCAAGTAGTGCTTGAATGGGAAGAGTTTTTTTGGTTGTTCTTTCAAGAAGGAGTGCTTAAAATATAGCTAGCCCTTCTTAAGTCAAGAGTGCTTGAAGAGAGAGTAATCCCTTAGAGGAGCAGTATATGCAAGGTCTAAGCCTTATATAGTTGTGCTCGGTACCCCCATTTTTCAATCTCAGACATGAAAGCAGTAGGAGTACTTTCTTTGTAGGCCTTTTCCTTATTGATTTTTTTACTGTGCTCTCACACTGGTTTACTATGTTTTAACTATCATTAGCTCTGCTAGTTCAAAACAACCTTGCTATGAATGATTCTCTAAAAAGGAAGGGACTTTTGACCTTGTCATCACCGAGCTATTCAGGAGAACAACATGTAACAAAAAAAGGAAAAAGGAGTAGTCACTCTTTCTTAAAGTAAGAGCGATATGAACACAACGAGGCTCTTCCCTTCAAAGACTTTTCCTTTATAGACTTTGATAATGAAATTTAGTAAATAATATATATGTATTGGGGGCACTAGTGAAACAGTCGTGTTCACGGATGAAAACACTGAAGGGGATAAGCATTATGACTTTAAGAGAGCCGGTACATAAACCTACCCCTTACTTCCAAGTTATGCATCCCTGAATTCTGATTGTTGGCCTAAATGCTAATACATAGACTGGAGTTACAATAATGGAGTTCTTGAGAACAAAGATAACATAGGTGTGGTTGATGCCATTGCCGAGTCTTTAGCGAGCCTATCTATTTTCTCACTTATCTAATCTCTCAAGTGTTATTGAGCAAAAAAGATAAAACTCTGTTCTTTCATTTAAAAGCATTTATCCAAGGTTGATCTTAGATAGAAAGTGTGCCATTAAAATCTTAGTAAGTAGCTCTTTTGCCACAAGCAAGTAAGACGTGGCTTAAATGTCAATTTCATTACTGCTAAGAAATCTGTTACATTAGCTTAAGCTGATCTAGCTGAAGCAATGACTTAGGAGAATTAACGATTTCCCTTTTACAAGAAGTGATGGAGATCCTCTCAACTGTGAACGGAAGGGGAGTTATGGAGTAGCACTAGAGTAAAGAACTCTGGGCAAAAGCCCGATTTCACCCGCTTATAGAACCCCCTTTTAAAGTTACCTTTTTTGTGATACCTAGCTTCTTTCTTTCTTCTCCTCAAAGTTCTGATATTAGCTTTATTTACTATTTTAAGATTTATGAAGATGGGTTATTTCAACTGTTCACAAATCCACTTACTTAGGAAAGCACATTCAAAAAGATCTCACTTATAATTTTTAGTTGATGCTTTTTTTATCGCATTAGCATAAGAAGTGAATATGATCTTAGCCGTATGGGCTTTATTATCAATCTAGTTCCATACCTACCTTGCACTAAAACACTGAGGTAGAGCGAACTAAAGTCATGCCTACTTTTTTATTCACATTAAATCTGTTGCAAGTCAGAATCAAAGAGATCACTTTTTCATCTCGAAGAGAAAGATCATATATCGAACCAGCTCATCTGGTTCCCTTTGGAGCTAAGGTGCCTACTAAAAAAATTGGAAACATGGGAAGGTCATTCTTAATGATTGGAGAGCTTGCTATTAAGGGAATAAAACAAATGCTTTCAATCAATCTAGAAATAAGATCGACTTAGGGCACTCACTCCCTACCCCTTTACTTTTAAAAATATAATTAGAAGTGACGTTACCAAGCTGTCTGACACCTTTAATAAGAGGCTAGGGCTTCCCCAAAGAAATTACATTCTTACTTCCTTATGTAGCCCTGTTCCCGTATAAGATCCCTTATTGAGGGGCCCCTAAAGCCTTTATTTTAGGCTCACTGAAGGAGATCTAAGGCAATCCCTAAGATATCAGAAAATAATACACTTTCAGTTTCCTTCCTTTTTAATAATAGGCCTCCCACTGCGAATTGAGCAGAAAGGGAAACCTAAGAATAGGTAAGGCAACCCGATTTAGAGCCTATGACCCTTACTCTTTTACAGAAGAAGGTTAACAGCCAGTTATTAAAGGTATATCCCTTCGATTAAGAAAGCTTATAAATAGTTAATCAAATCCTCTAGCTTATGCAACGAGATTAGTAGTCCCATGCTTGTTACTAGAAAGTAAGAATGCCAACAAAAAAGAAAAAGCCCTCGGTATAGTTACAGGGTTGTCTCCTTATCTTAAGACACAATACTAGACTCTTTATGAATCTAGTGCACATTGGTGGATTAAGGACTTCTAAACACATTCAAAGTCACAGTAGGAAGAGTGGTAACCTTCCGGGCTTTTATCCGTTCTCCTCGATAGTAAGCTCCCCATGATAGACTATAGTAGCTCCTTTATTGACCTTAAAAATAATTAATTTTAATTTTGATCTTAACAAACTTAATTTTGAGCATTTAATTTTTTTATTTAAGTGTGTATAAGTTAGGACTATTGGAAGTTAAAATGAAACATAATTATCTTGGGCTGATTGGACCTTTGAGATTTAAAGAGGCTTTTGACATTCTTAGAGCTTTATAATGAGAAATTTATCCTCTTCACATTTGAAGTAGACATCTTGAGCTTTCTGAATTGGGCTTATTTGTCAATATCTAAGTTCATTTGGTTATGCAAATTTTGAGTTGAAATCCACGTATATGTCTGCCATCTCAGACTACATATCTCTTAATATTTTAGACATATCTTGAGTGATAAAAGTTCAATTAAGGTGATTCAAAATGATATGGAAATATAAGTAAAATATCTAAAAATTTAATGAATAAAGTAAGGATAAATTAAAATTTCTTTAGGAGCAAATCACGGATTCAACTCCTATATAACTATCTGACAGTATTCTACATTTTATATTGCATAGCTCTTAGTATTTTGGACATATCCTGAGCTACAGAAGTCAAATTTAGGTGATTTAAAATTATATGGAAAGATAAGTCATATATCTACAACTTTCATAAAGAAATTATGGCAAATTAAAATTTATTTAAGAGAAAATCATGGCTTCAACTAGGGTATAGCTGTCTGATAGTATTCTACATTTTAAATTGTGCAGCTCTTAGTATTTTGTGCATATCCTGAGGCAAAGATATTCAATTTAGGTGATTTAAAATGATATAGAAAGCTAATTCAAATATCTATAACTTCTATAAAGAAAGTATGGGTAAATTTAAATGTCTTGGGTAGCCACTCATGATTTTAATCCATAAATAGCTGTCTGACAGCATCACTTTCAATGATCCAAAATATAGACATTAGACACATCATTTGTACCTCCAACAGCTATATTTTTAAGTATAAATACCTCTAAATCTGAATGAAAATTTAGAAAAAAGTTCACCATTCATTATTTTTAAGCATTCATTAAGCTCTTAAATTCTCTTAAACAATTCTTTGTTTGTATAACTCTTGTGAGAGTTGGGTGTGTGTTAGAAATGGAATTTCTCTTCATATTAAATCTTGGGTTAGATTAGAAGGGAAGTGAGATTTATTTTTAAAGGAATTGGTTTAAGTGTTGTCCATTGAAACACTTAGGTTATGGTTTTTTGAGTGAGCCTTGAAAACTTATGTTGTAAGGTTACAAGAGTGAGCTATAAAAATCTTGTGTAATCTAAATCTTGTGAATAAGATTGTAGGTGATTGAAAATCCTAACTTGGGGGTAATTTAGGTGGAGACGTAGGATTATCATTGAATATGAACTCCTTAAATCTTTATGTTCTTCATTTTTCCTTCTCAACTTCCATTCAATTCTTACAAATAATTCTTTTAATTTCTCATTTTTATTTGATAGTCCTATTCACCCCCTTCTAGGACTCTTTTCAACTGGTATTAGAGTTAGTTGTCGCTTACCGTTAATGAGGGTAGAGCACCAATAAGAACTCTCACTTATGAACTATGTCACTGAAGCAGAGATCTTCACTCATTGATGTTGGTGCATCGATGGAGACGATGGCCGGCTAGTCTAATAGGTACCATTGAAAGGTGATATAGGTTGGGTATGACCTATAAATGTTTTGAATTAGTATTAGAGCTAGTTTTCCCTTACAGTTAATGAGGGCATAGCACTAATGAGAACTCTCACTTATGAACTATGTCACCAAAGCAAGGCTCTCCGCTCATTGGTGTTGGCGCATCGATAGAGACAATGGCCAGCAAGTATGATAGGTACCATTGAAAGGTGATATAAGTTGGGTATAACCTATAAACATTTTCAATTGGTATCAAAGCTTGAATTCTAGGTACTTTATTGATAAAATACAAGATCATAGGGAGTGAATCATAAAACATCTTTTCTCTTATACCATTCTTTGATGGTAGTGACTATCCACATTGCAAATTCAAAGTGGAATTATATTTTGATTATGATTCCATTAAACTTTAGGAGTTTATCCTAAAAGGTTGGGAACCACCTACAACTATCATTGATGGTGTGATAACTACTCTTGTAAGAAGCTAATGGAGTATTGATCAAAAATAAGAAAATCATAAAAATAAAAAGGCCATGACTACTCTAATCTCTTCAATAACAAGAGAAGAATAAGGCAAGCTTCAACATTATATGTCGGCTAAAGAAATGTGGGAGACCATAGAAAACAACTACGAAGGCAACATTCAAGTAAAAAGCAAGAAGGTTCAACTTTATATGAATGAATATGAACTCTTCAAATCATGAATCAATCACGAAGATGACAAATTGTCTCAATGCTCTCCTCACAACCCTCAAGAAACTTGGAAAACATTTCTCTAAGGAAGAACTAAATAACAAGATTCTAAGAATCCTACCTAAGAAGGATTAGGAATCTCGTGTTACTTCAATTGAGGAAGCTCAAGACCTCTCCACCCTATCAATTGATGTGCTCATTGGTAAGCTTTTAACACATGAGCTCACTATCAAGTAAAGAGATGAAGAATAATAAGAGAAAGAAGAAAAGAAAAAGATCATTGCTTTAAAAGCTCTTTAAGAAGATAGTGAAGAGGAAAACATCAGAGATTCTAATGATGAAGATGGTGACATTGCCATACTCTCTTGGAACTTCAAGAATTTTTAAAAAATAAAAACTTCTTAAAAACAAAGGACTTCAATAAGAAGTTCGAAGGAGATGGGAAGAAGAAAACTATGGAGGTTACTTACTATGAATGTAAGAAATCGGGACATATTAAAAGTGAGTGTCCCAAACTCAAATTCAAGAACAAGGGAGCAAAAGATAAGAAGAAGGCATTCAAAGCTACTTAGGATGATTCCTCTGAATTCAAAGAGGAAGAGGAACAACAAGAGATGGTCAATCTTTGCTTCATGGCCCTTGAAAATGAAAATGAGGTACCATATGCTTCTTATTCTTCCTTTGATGATTGTGATAATTATTGTGAGCAAATTACTTGTTAAATGCAAAAGTTTACTATCTAGAAGAAACATTATAAGCATGAGTTAGGTAGCTTAAATAGAGAATTAGAAATTTTAAAAATTAATTTTGCTAAACTTGTTGAATCAAATGAAAAACTTGTTAGTGATGTAAAATCTTCTAATTCTTTGAAAGATCAACTTCAGAAAGCAAATGATGAAAATCATAAGCTTTCTAAAGAGGTCTTAAAATTAAAGAATTCCATTGCTAAATTTAAGAGAGGAAAAGAAACTTTAAATAGTCTACTTGACTCTCAAAAATTTCGTGGAGATACCCATGGAATTGGATATAAGAATGAAATGTCTTCATCATCTTCATCACATATTTATTTTGTAAAAGCTTTGCATGATTCCATTCCTTCAACCTTCAAATCAAATGAGACTTAAGCTTTCAAAGCTAAAAGATCTCATGTGTTAAATAGTAAGAGAAAATCTCATGAGATTCATCCTTTATTAACACAAAGAGGTAAGGCTCAAACTAAAGCACCTAAACCCAAGCATGTTTATATGTACATTAGAAATAATTATAATAGGTATGCTACATAAAACAATGCACATAAACATGTTGCATAAAATTATCAAAATTCACTTCACCTTGCCAATGCATGTCTCACCTAATGACATAAAACAATACAAGATATAAACAATACCAAAGGCATGTTGCACATACTAAGAAAGCATTTCATCCTAAAAGGAATAAATTTGAAAATATTGTATGTTCTTCTTTCATAATCAAAAGGCATACTAATTATGTGTGCTTCTATAAAAGACTGCATATGAATTTACTTCCTACGGATTATCTTGAAACTAACCAACCTAGACCAAGAAAGGTTTTGGTCCAAAAGAACACTTAAATTATACTATGTAGATGTGCTTGAAATCCACAAGAATAAAAAGCAAGTGGTATCTTGATAGTGGATGTTTAAGGCACATGATAGGAGACAAAGAACAATTCAATAAACTTGATGCTAAGGATGGAGGACAAGTTACTTTTAGAGATAATACAAAAGGAAAAATTATTGGCATTGGAGAAATAGGTAATCCTAAATCCTTATCTATACATCATGTGTTGCTTGTTGATGATTTTCAACATAATTTGCTTAGTATAAGTCAATTATGTGACATGGGAAATAAAGTCACTTTTTATCCTAAAAATTGCTTTGTTAGTAGTCTTGATGAAAATAAAGTTATTTTTAGTGGTGAAAGAGTAGACAATGTTTATGTCATTGATTTGAATGAAATTGATAACAAAGATATAAAATGCTTAATATTTATTTCCCATGACATATGGACATGGTATAGAAGATTAGGATATGCAAATTTTAAGCTTTTAAATGATCTTTATAAACATGAACTTGTAATTGATTTACCTAAGCTTAAATTCACTAAGGATAAACCTTGTGATGCTTGCCAAAAGGGAAAATAATCCAAGTCCTCATTTAAGCTAAAAAATGTAGTTTCCACCTCTAGGCCACTTGAACTTATACATATGGATTTATTTGGACCAACTCGAGTTGCTAGTCTCAATGGAATGCACTATGCATATGTATTGGTTGATGATTACTCTAGATTTACGTGGGTATGTTTTCTTGATTATAAGAATGATGCATTTAAAGCTTTTGAAAAGTTTGTAAAAAGAGTTCATAAAGAAAAATGCTTTTATATTTCTTCTATTAGAAGTGATTATGAAACCGAATTTGAAAATGAATTTTTTAAAAGCTATTGTAATGAAAATGGTATTTCTCATACATTTTCATCTCCTATAACTCCTCAACAAAATGGGGTAGTTGAAAGGAAAAATAGAACTCTTGTAGAAATGGCTAAAATAATGCTTTATAAGTATAATTTGTCTATATACTTTTGGGCAGAAGCCGTTAACACATCTTGTTATATTTCAAACCAAGTTTTCAAAAGACCAATTTTAAATAAAGCATCTTATGAGCTATGGAATAATAAAAAACCTAAAATCTCATACTAAGAGTATTTGGATACAAGTGCTTTATATTGAACACCAAGGACAATCTTGGGAAATTTGATTCTAAAGTCGATAAAGGAATTTTCTTAGGCTATTCTATTTCTAGTAAAGCATATAGGGTCTTTAATAAGAGAACTCTAATAGTTAAAAAGTCAATGCATGTGGCATTTGATGAATTAAACTCACTTGATCATAGAAAGGATGTTTGTAGTATTGATGATCTTGTAGGTGACAATGAGATTGTGGAAACACAAAAAGAAAATGCTAGTAAGCCCTTAGAACTTAAAGATCCAAGCAAAAAGGAAAATAAGGAGACATCTCAACCTACCTTGAAGGATGAAGTTCTAAAGGATTGACAATTCAAGAAAGCTCACCCTCAAGATCTCATTATAGGTGGCACTACAAAATGGGTAACTATTAGATCTTAATTAAGACTGTAGTTAATTTAACTTTCATTTCTCAAATTGAACCCAAAAATATTGATGATGCTTTGTGTGATGAATTTTAGGTCCTTATTATGCAAGAAGAGTTAAATCAATTTAAAAGAAATAAGGTTTGAACCTTGGTTCCTAGATCTAAACATCATCCTATTATAGGCACCAAATGGGTGTTTAAAAATAAGATAAATGAACAAGGTGTCATAACTAGGAACAAAGCTAGACTAGTAGCTAAAGGTTATAATCAAGAGGAAGGCATTAATTATGATGAAACTTTTGCCCTCGTTGCAAGGTTAGAAGCTATTAGGATACTACTTGCATTTGCATCATACATGGATTTTAAACTTTATCAAATGGATGTTAAAAGTGCATTTTTAAATGGTTTTATTGAAGAGGAGGTATATGTTGAACAACCTCTAGGTTTTAAAAATTTTGACTCTCCAAATCATGTGTTTAAACTTTCAAAAGCATTATATGGATTGAAACAAGCTCTAAGAGCTTAGTATGAAAGATTGAGTAACTTTTTACTAGAGAGAGGTTTCTCTAAAGGAAAGGTTGACACAACTCTTTTTATAAAAAAAATCCAAACATGATTTATTAATTGTTCAAATATATGTTGATGACATTATATTTGGTACTACTAACCATTGCTTGTGTGAGGAGTTCTCTAATTTAATGCAAGGAGAATTTGAGATGAGTATAATGGGTGAACTTAAATTCTTTCTTGGACTATAAATCAAGCAATGCAAAAATGAAATTTTCATTAAGCAAACCAAGTATGCAAGAGATGTTCTTAAGAATTTTGGCATGGATAGAGCTAAGATAAGTAAAACTCCAATGAGCACCACAATTAAACTTTACAAAGATGAGAATGGCAAACCGGTTGATGAAAAGCGATTTAGAGGTATGATTGGATCTCTTCTTTATTTAACTGCTAGTAGACCCAATATTATGTTTGCTACTTGCTTATGTGCTAGATTTCAATCAAGTCCTAGAGAGTCTCATTGGAATGCTATCAAAAGAATTTTCAAATATCTTTGTGGTACAATGCATTTAGGACTTTGGTATCCTAAGAGTTCATCCTTTAACTTAATTAGTTATTCTGATGCAGACTTTGCTCGTAGTTTACTAGATAAAAAAAGCACTTCCGGAACTTTTCAAGTTTTAGGACAATGTTTAGTTTCTTGGTTTAGCAAGAAACAAGCTTTGATTGCCTTGTCCACTGCTAAAGCTAAATATATTGCAGTAAATCTTTGTTGTTCACAAGTTTTATGGCAAAAACAACGGTTGTTAGACTTAATCACATTTTAATCAAATGTGATAATACAAGTGATATCAACCTTAGCAAAAATCTCATTCAGCATTCTAGAACTAAGCATATAGACATTAGACATCATTTCTTGCATGATCATGTTCAAATTGGTGATATTGCACTTGAATGTTTTAATACAAATAATCAACTTGCAAATATCTTCACCAAATCTCTAAATGAAGATAGATAAAATTTCATTAAGCATGAACTTGGCATGATTGATGGTTCTAGTTTATCTTGATTTTATGTTTAATTGATGATTGAACTATTTTCATGTGAAATCATATTGTGCTTATTGATTACTTTGATTGATAAATATTTTGATTTTTATCTTAAAATTTTTTTGTCAACTTATATTTGGTTTATATTTTTAAATTTTCTTTTGCATTTTGTCAAAGGAGGAGAAATAATTTGAGTTTACATGTGTACCTAGTTAATTTTCTTTTTAACATGTGTACTTAGTTTGTTTTTAATTTTAAAACTCCCTTAAAAATTGTGCTTATGTTAATGACATATTATATTTTTTATTCGATATAGGGGGAGAAATTTTGTTTAAATTTTTGCATGCATATTAACATTATGATTAATTTTGTCATACATCATATGTTACAAAAGGTTTTATTTTGCTTACTTTATGTATGATATAGATTTCATAAAGATTTTGAGTATCTTTGTTTTTCATTTTTCCTTTATATCTCTCTCTTTTCTTTTTGCTTTTGACAGGAGGAGAAATATATTTGAGTTTGTTATTTGTTACTATACATGTGTATAACATTCTTATTAAGAATGATTTTTTATCTTTGATAAGGCATGAATATCTTTTTAGGAATGGTTTTGATTTTTGATAAGGCATTAATATCTTCTTAGAAATTGTTTTGATCTTTGATAAGATATGAATATTTTTACAAAGATTTGGTGTATCTTTACTTTGTTCCTATAGGAAGTGATACATTTTAGTAGGACTATATGCATATACATTTTAAATTATTTCCTCAAATTTCTTAACATTTATTTAAATGATCATAATATTATATTTTATGTTTTTAATACATTTGTCATAAGAACGCTATGTTTTTATTCTTCCTGCTATATTTTATTTTATTTTATTTTTTTGTTAAGGGGAATAATCTATAAATTTATATTTTTTATCATGTCCATATTTGTAGGGGGGAAAAATAAATAAATATATTTTATTACATTTGGTATCATTATTATCACAAATATTATCACACACTTTACTTTGTATTATTTTTTAATCAAACTCAAAATAAGTTTGTCAAAATAAAAAAGGAGAAGATTATTGACCTTAGCAATAATCAATCTTAATTTTGATCTTAATAAACTTAATTTTGAGCATTTAATTTGTTTATTTAAGTGTGTATAAGTTAGGATTATTGGAAGTTAAAATGAAGCATAATTATCTTGGGCTGATTGGACCTTTGAGATTCAAAAAGGCTTTTGACATCCTTAGAGCTTTATAATGAGAAAGTTATCTTCTTTAAATTTTAAGTAGACATCTTAAGCTTTCTGAATTAGGCTTATTTGTTAAAATCCAAGTTCATTTGGTTATGCAAATTTTGAGTTGAAATCCACGTATACATCTGCCATCTCATACTGCACATCTTTTAGTATTTTAGACATATCTTGAGTTACAGAAGTCCAATTAAAATGATTCAAAATGATATGAAAAGATAAGTCAAATATATAAAAAATTTATAAAGAAAGCATGGGAAAATTAAAATTTATTCATGAGAAAATCACGGCTTCAACTTGAGTATAATTGTCTAATAATATTCTGCATTTCAGATTGCATAGCTCTTAGTATTTTAGACATATCCTGAGCAACAGAAGTCCAATTTAGGTGATTTAAAATGATATAGAAATATAAATCAAATATATACAACTTTCATGAAGAAAATATTAGAAAATTAAAATTTCTTCAAGAGAAAATCATGGCTTCAACTTGGGTATAGTTGTCTGATAGTATTCTGCATTTCAAATTGCACAATTCTTAGTATTTTGTATATATCTTGAGCTAAAAAAATTCAATTTAGGTGATTCAAAATTATATGGAAAGCTAATTCAAATATCTATAGCTTATATGAAGAAAGTATGGGCAAATTCAAACGTCTTGAGCAGCCAATCATGGTTTCAATCCATGAATAGTTGTCTGAAAACATCACTTTCAATGATCCAAAATATAGACATTGGACACATCATTTGCACCTCCAACAGCTATATTTTTAAGTATAAATACCTTTAGAGCTGAATGAAATTTTGGAAATAAGTTTACTATTCATTATTTCTTAAGCACTCATTGAGCTCTTAAATTCTCTTAAATAATTCTTTATTTGTATAACTCTTATGAGTGTTGGGTGTGTGTCAGAAATAGAATTTCTCTTCATCTTAAATCTTGGGTTAGATTAGAAGGGAAGTGAGATTGATTTCTAAAGGAATTGGTTTAAGTGTTGTCCATTAAAACACTTGGGTTTTGGTTTTTTGAGTGAGCCTTGAAAACTCATGTTGTAAGGTTATAAGAGTGAGCCATAAAACTCTTATGTAATCTCAATCTTGTGAATAAGATTGTGGGTGATTGAAAATCCTAACTTGGGGATAAATTAGGTGGAGACATAGGATTATTATTGAATCCGAACTCCTTAAATCTTTATATTCTTCATTCTTCATTCTCAACTTCCATTCAATTCTTATAAAGAATTCTTTTAATTTCTTATTTTTATTTGATAGTCCTATTCACCCCCCTCTAGGACTCTTTTCATCCTTTCTCCTATCCCAATAGACTTTCCTAGACGAGTCTTCTGTGAGTTCCCTAACTAACCCAGTTACAGACATTTTCTTTGCTCACCCCTCACCCCTTTAACCGCCTACCTACTCGTGCTCGTAACTCAATTAGGGGTCAAGAGTGTGGTCCGACGCAAAAATAGAAGTCGTCTGTATCAACTGATACGTGAATTGCTCAGTAGTGCTTCGCCACTACCGTAGCTGGCGAAAATAGCTTAATGGTAGAGCATAGCCTTGCCAAGGTTGAGGTTGAGGATTTAAGTCCCTCCTTCCGCTCTTGGCTTTGTCGTTTAGTGATAACGAGTGGAGTAGGCAGCGAGTAGAGTGTATAAGCCCCTTTAGAGATAAAGGGGGTAGCAAGTAGCCCCTTGTTTGTATATAGTCCTAAACCTTTCTTACTAAGGAAAGTAAAAACCTACTCCTAACAGATTGCTCGCTTTTCGCACTAGCATTTTCCTTTATTAGTAAAGGTTGTACTAGTTGTAGTGTACAGTGTACGCCTATTCAAAGAGGCATTGCCTCCTGACTAAGAGGCAATTTTTGCATCACCATAGTATGAAGGGCGACTCCTTTATGAAGAGATGTCATCTCTTTAACAGAGACAGAGACAGACTACATTTCTTAGATTGTAAGAAACTTAAAAACTTATGCTAATAAATGAAAACTAGTGCAAATACACAAAGCTCAACAATCAATCCTCAATATTTCATACAATCATGCTTCTCTATAACCTTAAATAATCAACACAACTCAAGAAAGTAAGCAAGAGAGTAATGAATCAAAACTTTTAATGAAAAGAAAGGATTTAAAGCTTAAAAATAGGGACGCTTACTGACTTGAACGAGTTGATGCTCCTAACCAAGCCTTTAAAGCTTAGTTGATGGATTTGTGTGCTTTGAATGCAAGAAAGATCCTACTCCTTCTCAAGTAAATGAGGTTCTTTTGGCTCTTAAGTCTCTTTATTCTTCTTCTTTTCTCTCTTCCTCCCTTTTCTTTCTCTATTTTTCTCTCTGTGTTTTTTATAAAGACTCCAATCTGATAAAAATCCCAAAAAAGTCCTCTTCTTCTCTTTCCTATTTTCCTTTTTAAGCTTCTCCCACCTTTTCTTTTCCCAATTTTCCAAAAACTCACTCTCATCCTCTCCCCCCATGCTTTCATCATTCCCTAGGTTTTTTTCCCCTTTTCCTTGCTTTTTCTCTTTTCTTTTACATCCAAAAATGTCCCAAATTTAGAGCAAGTTGGCCTTAACTGCTGCCATTAATGGCATTTAATGCTGCAGAGAGTGGGTACGAAGAGGCTCTGCCTCTTTGATGAGGCGTCGCCTCATCGATGCCTAGGGTGAAGAGGTGATGCCTCTTTACCTAGGCTAGGTCTGGGCCTTTGGGTCAAAGAGTGATGGGTTTAGGCTTGTATATGTGTTTTGGGCTTTCAAGTCCATTTTAGAGAAGTTTCGGGCTTCCCTTACACTCAAAACTCATACTTTCTCATTATTGGACTTTTGTTGTAAGGCGATCAAATTGAAGGTGTCCACAATTGTAAAATAAAGTAAAAAAAAAAGTAATATAAATACCTAGGGAAATTGCTGTTCTTTAGGAAGAAAATAGAAATCTAATGAAAAATGCGAAGAAGATAGAAAACAAAATGAGAAGGAGAAAGAGAAAATAGAGAGAAAAAAAGTTTGTTTTTTAAAAGGTTAACATTATCAAAATAGAAAAATTATACCAAGCGACTTTAGAAAAGTTAAAAATTAGAGTTTATAGAGTCAATTAATTGGAACTCAATCATCTACTAGCTGCTAATATAAAAAATTTACCAAATATTATTCTCCCAACATTTTAACAACAATTTTCTATCATTTGCTCCAATCAGTTAAACTAAATATCCATTAGTTTTAAACTTCAAATATGCTCATGAATTTTGTAATGACCCCAACTCTACAAACTTTCATCCATTACAAAATTATAATGCCAACAATAACACTAACAAATTTTCTTCAGTGAAGATTTTTATTTTACTTTTTTTTAAAACTATATTTCGTTTAATTTACTTCTCATAACTCTTTTCCAGAATAAAGTATAAAGGCAGTGACCACTGACGAGCAAGACACATCATTTTGTCTTATTAAATTCCTAATTCCGGTCTGGGCTGGACGACTTTCCCATTCTTTCAGGACTTCAATTGGGCTCATCGTTGGGCTCCTATTAGGGTCAATACAGTAATGCAATCAGTAAATTATTTACATCTAAAAAATACCGGTCAGTTGTTAAATGTGTTATACGTAAATATTTTATATTATATTTAACTAAAATAATATATATATTATAAATTTAATTATTGGATCCATTATATTCAAAACATAAAAATTATTCCAGTGTATCAGATTATTAAAATTGGGTTAAAGATGCATTCGCTTGAAAAATTATTGAACATAAATTACAAACCACCCAGATTGTGAGTGAATTGCACAAATATTTCCAGGAATTAGTACCGGTTGACAACTACATGCATTAATTTTTAGTTGTCAATATTCTCATAGTTTAATAGTATACTAAGAAATCCTACTGTCGTATCACATCACATCTCTACATACATGTAGCAGAAGGAATAAATGGTAATTAATGCTCTATGTAGTCATGCGAACCTTGAAAAAAGCTACACATTAAGTGTAGGCAGTGATACCTAACTACAACAGTACTAAAAGAATCAGTACCGAACAATGAACATCCTGTAACTGTAAATGCCCTGTAATAATAACATATTTTGGTTCACACATTTATTCATATAATTTCACGATATGGTTACTGTGTAAAAAGAATAAAAAGAATTTCCTTTTACTCAAATCATTTTCATTAAATTCTTACTATTTTAAAAAATGATAGAATTATAAAAATCTTAAATATTTTATAAAAATTAATTTAATATAATAATATATATTATAATTTAAATTTAAAATATTATATAACAGTTTTTTTGAAAAAAGAATAATTATTAATTGCACTTGCCATTTACATTGCAGCAACAACAAAAATGACTATTTTGCAATTGCCATGCATATATATTTTTTAAAATTTATTTATTAATATTTTTTTTATAGTCTATAGATATCGTAAAGTGAGTTAATGAGTTTAATCTCCTGCCTCTTACCTCCCAATTATTTATTTATAAAACGGAGAAAGAGATTTAAAACTTACAAGTTAATTATTTAAATTGAAATATGCATTATCATCTAGTTTAGCATTTAAATACGCAATCTATACATGGACATTGACTTACAACCAACATGTATTCAGATAATCCAATTTTCAACTTTGTACAGATTTTAACTAAAATGATTTACACAGATCAGTTGACTTGAAGCCAATGTGAATTTCCATTTGCATGCACTGTGCAGAAGTGCATGTATATACTTTTTCTTTTCTGTAAATTTAAGCCACATTTTGCACAAGTGGATGCATAATTAAACGATGAAACTCTATAGCTTCCTCATAAAAAAATTAAATAACATATATAGCTAATGCTATTAGACCCTGAGCCCCCAAAACCACGACATCCAGCAGTATATAGTATCTCCTTGCGTGGGAGAGACTTTTATGCCTGCGAGGACTTGTTCTACTAACTATTCTCTGATAAGTAATTTGCAAAAGATGGTACAAAGGTAGTTCCAATTATTAATAGGTATCGAATCTCATTTTCTACCAACGAAAAAAATAAAATATATAAAATGTCAAATTGCCAATGGTATTTTTCACCAATATGTGTTCATGGTCTCCATATCCTGAAAGAGAGGGAAAATGAATAAAATAAAAGATCATAAAGCATGAGTAACTATAGAAACCTGTTAAGGGGAGGAAATGGAAGCACTGCCACGAAGCTAAGGTCACGTTTGAAGTGGAGAAAAAATGAAAAAGGATCCAAAATGGAACAACAATATAATCGGGTTATTTACCATTTTATGGTAAAAAAAAAAATTATTTCCCTTATGGTAGTTTTGAAAATTATTTTTATTTTGTGGTATTTTTTTTATTAAAAATAAAAACATCATTAGCAATGATGTTACTCAAAAAAATAAAATTAATTCAGGTCTAATCGCTACTCAGAGTAGTGGAACTGATTCAAAATTTTTTTCTCCCATGTTGAAGAGATGGGTAACTACAAAAAGGAAACATTATGCTATTGGGAGTGGCAGAATGCCTCCTATCATTATCCAACCTAGCACGCAATGAGACAAGACAAGACGGCTGCAATAGCTTTAACCCATTCTGCTACTAGCAGTAGCATAATGTTTATGTTCTTCATGCCTTCTTAATGCCTAGCAAGACGTGCCTATTGTGTTCTGATAATTGGTTTTCGAAACTCTTGGACTTGGTATCCTGCAATCCACGAACAGAAGGCAAGGTGAGAAGTGGGGAGAGTCCCCACAAACACTCTAATGCCTAAGTTAGAGAACAGAAGTAGGAAGAATACAGGATAGCTAGAATATGTAAGAATGAGATACCCCTTTGTGAGGGGTATGGGATTCTATATATAGCAGTACTCAAACTTATGAGGAGTTGGATTCCTTGTAAGATAGTGAATCATAATCTTGGTAGGAGAGTGTTCCTTCTTTGCTTAGGATTCCTCTTTGGGGTAGTCCCTATTCAAGATGGATCTTACCTTCTTCCTAATCCAGGTGTCCTTGTTTAGGAGATAAGTAGTCATCAACTAGGCGAGAACATATTAGATGGTATCAAGAGTCCCCCCCGGGTGTATTCAGATATTTATATCCATTGTGCCCTGGTAGAGTAGGGTGCTGATGCTTTCAAATAAAGGGTATCATACGGTGATAAAGACGAGTGAGCTGAGGTGGCCAGCCTCAGTCATAGTGAAAGAATAGAGTTTAATGCCAAGTCTCAGGACGATCTCGTTGCTAAAATGCAATATGTAAAGCTTGAATATCCACAAAGTGCGTAGGAGCACAATAATAGATTAACCCGTCCATTCAAAAATGATATGACGGAACCATTTGTCACTAGATTTTAGATGTTCGGTGCAAGGACAAGAGGCTTTACTAGCTCGGAACCTCAATACTACAAAAGCGACCTGAGGGTACCAGCTTCAGTCATTGGACTTAGATGTGCGAGGCTTAAATGCTCAGTACATGAACACGAGGCTTACATGCTCGGAACCTCAGTCATACAGAAGCGACCTCAGGGTGCCAACTTCAATCACTAGACTTAGATGTGCGAGGCTTAGATGCTCAGTACATGGACGCGAGGCTTATATGCTCGGAACCTCAGTACTACAGAAGTGACCTGAGGATGCCAGCTTCAGTCATTAGACATAGATTCATGAGGCTTAGATGCTCGGATACCCAGAATGGGCTGAAAGCGTAGCTTGGATGCTTTTCGAGTAGTTAAATGAAGTGGCCCAATCAAAATGTGGGCAGGCCAACACATGGTGATGTTGCTTCAACACCTAGGGATTCAAAGTTTAAATAGCGTGAGTTATGCATCATTTTGTATGTCAGTAAACAAAATGTTTCTGCTGCAGTTGTCGTGACTCCTTGTTCAATGGGCTTATTATCCCCAAAATGCCTCTGATGGCCTAGGGAGGAATGCAACAATAATAAGGGCAGTTAATGGTGTGTTTCCAGATTATTCTGTGTCTATATAAGTACTGTCGCGCTTGTCAACTGGTGTATTTTGCTTCTTTTTTATTTTTGCCTTTGTTATATTTGTATTGCCACTACTATTTTCCTTTCTACCTACCGTGGTTTTTTCTTTGTGGCAACCATGTGGTCTTTTATCTTTTCTTCTTATTTTTTCTTGCTTCAGTTGTTATGCATTTTCCTCCTTCATTATGGCACTAAGGGAACAAATTAGTTCCGACCTTTTTGTTTCAAATGTAGATGATGAGTTATTGGGGTGGTACTGGAGGCAGTTTTATATCCCTGTCGATTATGCCCTTCACACTGTAAATAGGAAACATTATGCTATTGGGAGTAGCAGAATGCCTCCTATCATTATCCAACCTAGCACGCAATGAGACAAGACAAGACGGCTGCAATAACTTTAACCCATTCTGCTACTAGCAGTAGCATAATGTTTATGTTCTTCATGCCTTCCTAATGCCTAGCAAGACGTGCCTATTGTGTTCTGATAATTGGTTTTCAAAACTCTTAGACTTGGTATCCTGCAATCCACGAACAGAAGGCAAGGTGAGAAGTGGGAAGAGTCCCCACAAACACTCTAATGCCTAAGTTAGAGAACAGAAGTAGGAAGAATACAAGATAGCTAGAATATGTGAGAATGAGATACCCCTTTGTGAGGGTTATGGGGTTCTATATATAGCAGTACTCAAACCTAGGAGGAGTTGGATTCCTTGTAAGATAGTGAATCATAATCTTGGTAGGAGAGTGTTCCTTTTTTGCTTAGGATTCCTCTTTAGGGTAGTCCCTATTCCGGATGGATCCTGCCTTCTTCCTAATCCAGGTGTCCTTGTTTAGGAGATAAGTAGTCCTTAACTAGGCAGGAACATATTAGATGGTATCAAGAGTCCCCCCCTGGTGTATTAAGATATTTATGTCCATTGTGCCCTGGTAGAGTAGGGTGTTGATGCTTTCAAATAAAGGGTATCATATGGTGATAAAGACGAGTGAGCTGAGGTGGCCAACCTCAGTCATAATGAAAGAATAGAGTTTAATATCGAGTCTCAGGACGATCTCGTTGCTAAAATGCAATATGTAAAGCTTGAATATCCACAAAGTGCGTAGGAGCACAATAATAGATTAACCCGTCCATTCAAAAATGATATGACGGAACCAGTCGTCACTAGATTTTAGATGCTCGGTGCAAGGACAAGAGGCTTTACTAGCTCAGAACCTCAATACTACAAAAACGACCTAAGGGTACCAGCTTCAGTCATTAGACTTAGATGTGTGAGGCTTAAATGCTCAGTACATGAACATGAGGCTTACATGCTCGGAACCTCAGTCATACAGAAGCGACCTCAGGGTGCCAACTTCAATCACTAGACTTAGATGTGCGAGGCTTAGATGCTCAGTATATAGACGCGAGGCTTATATGCTCGAAACCTCAGTACTACAGAAGCAACCTGAGGATGCCAGCTTCAGTCATTAGACATAGATTCATGAGGCTTAGATGCTCGGATACCCAGAATGGGCTGAAAGCATAGCTTGGATGCTTTTCGAGTAGCTAAATGAAGTGGCCCAGTCAAAATGTAGGCAGGCCAACACATGGCGATGTTGCTTCAACACCTAGGGATTCAAAGTTTAAATAGCGTGAGTTATGCATCATTTTGTATGTCAGTAAACAAAATGTTTCTGCTGCAGTTGTCGTGACTCCTTGTTCAATGGGCTTATTATCCCCAAAATGCCTCTGATGGCCTAGGGAGGAATGCAACAATAATAAGGGCAGTTAATGGTGTGTTTCCAGATTATTCTGTGTCTTTATAAGTACTATCACGCTTGTCAACTGGTGTATTTTGCTTCTTTTTTATTTTTGCGTTTATTATATTTGTATTGCCACTGCTATTTTCCTTTCTACCTATCGTGGTTTTTGCTTTGTGGCAACCATGTGGTCTTTTATCTTTTCTTCTTCTTTTTTCTTGCTTCAGTTGTTATGCATTTTCCTCCTTCATTATAACACCAAGGGAACAAATTAGTTCCGACCTTTTTGTTTCAAATGTAGATGATGAGTTATTGGGGTGGTACTGGAGGCAGTTCTATATCCCTGCCGATTACGCCCTTCACACTGTAAATAGGAAATTTAAGGCCCATACCCTGTTGCTAGGGCTATGTAAATTAGTGGTATATTTTGACCAACTAGAGGCGGGTTTAAAATTTCCTTTAGATCCCTTCGTGAAAACATTTTTGAATAGGAATAATATAGCGCCTGGTCAGCTCCATCTGAATAGCTATAGGATTCTGATCGGGTTCATTCAATTGATATATAAAAAGGGAAAGAACTCAATCTAGATATTTTTTGATATCTGTACAGGCTGATTAGGAAGAAGTGAGAGCTAATATTTTCTCTATCGGCCGTGCCTAACCACACCCTTTTCGTAAAGCTTCCGGATCTCCATAAGAAGTGAAAATACCATTTTTTTATTGTAGAGCATTAGTCGGACTTCGTGGATGTCCTGCGAATGTGGTCTGACGAGTGTCATAGGGTGAGTCAGCCCATGAGACTTCTCGATAATGATGCAGAGATGGTTTTGTTGCTGTATCTCGATGGTCTTATCGAAGCTCGATCAGCAGAGGATATGTCTAGGAGATACCTATGGCAAGTATGTCTAAGTCACATTCACTCCCTTGGTAAGTTTGTGTTACTTTAAAATTATATTTCTAACTTAATCTATTTTTCAACTGTAGATGGCTGAATTTTTTGATTTTGCGAGTAGGATTTCATTAGATGATGAGTCAGTTGCTCCGGAGGGAGTGCAGGTATCTCTTTTCCCAGAGCCCGAAGCTCCTGTGGCTCCTGAAGCGATGTCTGCCGATCCCAAAGGTAAAATAGTGGTGGAGTTAACATAACTGGAATGGGTAGGTCGAAGAAAGAGGCGATTGATCGAGCCGGAGTCAGACACGGAAGGGCTTGATGAGGACATTTATGTCCATCGCCCAAGGTTATCTAGGTGTCCAAATATGAAGGGCTGGATACTGAAGCGGATGAAGCCCTCGAGTGTCTTTAATAGCTAGGTGAGGGATTAATATGCAAAATTGCTAAGGTTGCTCGAGGATATGCAGCGCTGGTCCGATGAGGGCCCGGAGGGTTTGCTCAACTCTATGATTGGCTAGTCATTAGAAGTAAGTTAGCTCTGCTACTCATGTTGTTATCGTATGTGCTTCTTTTTTATGCGAACTTTTATTGTTGACAGATGACTCAGGCTTTGTTGCTGGCGAAGGATCAATACTTCTATCTGAAGAGCCAATACAACCTGAAGGAGATAGAGGTAGGAACTATAGCCATCGATTTGGAGAATAAGCTGGATGGCGCGAAGGCAACATTGGAGCTCTACTAGAAAAAGTATGCTGAGGTGAAGTCTAACGCTGAGGCGAGTCAGAAGAAAGTTTTTGAGTTAGAGCATAGCCAAGGCGTGTTGATGAGAAGGATCGAAGAGTAGGACCTTCAAATTGCTGAACTTGAGAGAAAGCTAACTGCGCTTAAGAAATCCTAAGTGAGTGAAAAAAAGTCATACCAAGGCATGGTAGGGGGATTTTATAAGGCCTACAGGGCTGAGTGTAAGAGGGTCTTACTCGCTCAGGACTCAGAGTTGGACCTGGGGTTGTTAGATTAAATAACACAGGTAGATCTTGCCAAACTTGTTGCTGAGGACGCCCATTGAAAGGCTAGTGCTGCCCTTGCGAGGGAAATTATGGAGGCTATTATTGCTACTGAGTCTGCGGCACCTCTGGATACTGTTAATGAGGTTTCCCCCTCTATTTCCAGGCCTGGGGGTCCAGATGTGCATATAGTAGAATAGATATTTTTTTTTTATAACCAATCTCTTGTAAAGGCATTTTTATTAATAAAGAGATACTTTATTGAATCATGTGTTAAATACAATCTTATTAATAGTATTTTCTGAGAGAATCTGAGTTCCAAAATTATAGTAGTTCTTTGCCTCCTCTTTCTCTTAGCTTGTATGCTCCTTTGGTTGTGCTTACCGAGATTTAGTATGGACCTTCCTAGTTTGGACCTAACTTGCCAGTTCCTGAGTTGCTTTTGCCAATATCTGCTCTTCTGACTATTTAGTCTCCTAACTTGAATTGTCTTCGATGATGTCGTTGGTGATGGTACCGTGTCACCTTTTGTCAATGTACTTCAGTTATGGCTGCTACTTATTCTCTTCGTTCCTCTAGTAGATCTAGACATATCCAGGCATCAATGTTATTGATGGTGTGATCGAGATTCTGGCCTACCCGGTAACTTAGTGAACCAATTTCCACTAGTATTACTGCGTCCATGCCATAGGTTAGCTTGAATAATGTCTCTTCGGTGGATGATCTGGGCATGGTTCTATAGGCCTAGATTACATTGTTGAGCTCTTCAACCCAATTTTCCTTTTTCTTGTCGAGTCTTTTCTTTAATCCTTGCATGAGAATTCTATTGGTGACTTCCGTTTGTCGGCAGGTGGGCTACCGAGGTGAAGTGAAGCTTTATTCCAAGGTCTATGAAAAAGCTCTAAACTTTTTATTATTGAACTATTTGTCATTGTCCGTAATTAAAGTGTGGGGGATGTTGAGCCTACAAATGATCTCCTTCTAGAAGAAGTACTATATTCGAGCTTCTGTGATGGTCGAGACTGCCTCTACTTCTACCTATTTAGTGAAATGGTCAATAGCCACAATTAAGAACTTTCTTTATGAATTAGAGGGCAAGAAATGACCTAAGATGTTCATCCCCTACATGGCGAATGGCCAAGGGCTGCTGATGGGATGTAGGGGGCGGGAAGGCTTGTGGTTGAGTTGGGCATAGTGCTGACACTGATAACATGCTTGCGTTAGCTGTTGGGCATCATTAGACATGGTAGGCCAATAATATCCTTGGAATAGTGCTTTTTGAGTTAGCATATAATGGGATTCGTGCGCTCCATAAATTCCTTCGTGGATCTCTCAAAGTAGGTAATTTCCTTCCTCTTGTGAGATGCGCTTGGACCATAAGTATGAAAGGGATTTTCATTAGAGCTCCCCTTGATAGATGGAATAGTGGGCTACCTTGGTTTTTAGCTTCCGAGCTTGCAACTTATCTTCAGGGAGGATTCCGTGTTCCAGGTATTGGATTATTGGTCGCATCTATTCTGAGACTACCCATCTCTCCAAAACTTTGGGGTCTTTAGTGCTAAGATTGGTTAATGACTCAGTAAAATTCATACCCTAAAATGCTTGACTGTCTTCAATTACTGACTTGGCCAGGAAGTTGGCCTCATTGTTTCTTCCCTGGGTATCTAGATGATTTCCCATTGGCTCTTATCTCTTTCAATCTATTTTAAGAGCTACTTGGCTTTATCCATGTACTTTGTAATGTAGGTGTCCTTGACTTGGAATGTTCCACTGATTTAGTTGACCACCAGCTGGGAGTCCGAGTATATGATGAGGTGTTCAACCCTGACTTCGGTGGCCAACTTCAGGCTTGTGATGAGTGCTTCATACTCGACAACATTATTGGTTGCGTTGTACTCAATTCGGATTGCATATCGGATGTAAACCTTGTATGGTCCCCTGAGGATTATTCCGGTGCCGAAGCCTTGAGTTGAGGATGTTCCATCAACATAGAGCTTCCACTCTAGTGCTTTGGTCAAGGTAATATCTTCCATAACCATTTCTTGCATAAAATCTGCTAATTTTTAAGCTTTCATTTATTGGCGGGGTTCATAGTTAATATTGAATTTGCCAAGTAATACCGACCATTGTACTAGCCTGCCCGAGGTCTCCGATCTTTATAAGATTTTTCGCAGCTAAATTGGGATCGGACGACAATATGGTGAGCCTGGAAGTAATGTCGAAGCCTTTGAGAAGTGTGGACCATAGCCATGGCTAGCTTGTCCAATATGGGATACCAAATTTTAAATCCCTGAAGCATTTTACTAATGTAATAAACTGGGCTTTGTTGGCTTCCTACTTCTCTTACCAATTCTGAGGTGATGCACTCTTGGCCCATAGAAAGGTATAAGTACAATGTCTTATCTGGGAGGGGCCGGTTGAATAGGGGTGGAGAGGATAAGAATTTTTTAATGTCTTTGAAAGCTACCTGGTAGTCAGTGGACCACTCAAACTTCCTGGAATTTTTGAGAGCTCAAAATAATAGTAGATACCGTTTGGTCGAGCATGAAATAAAATGTCCTAATGCAGTGATTATGCCATTTAACTTTGTACCTCATGGATTTTTTTGGTGCTTCCATGTTGAGTATGGCTTTCATCTTTTCCAGATTAGCTTCAATGCCCCGATGAAATATCATGAATTCCAAGAATTTGCCTGCTCGGACTTCGAAGATGCATTTTTCTGGATTCAACTTGATCCTGGATTTGCTTAATAGCTGGAGAAGTTGGTCTATATCCACTGGGTGTTGAACCATCATTCTTTCTTTTAATTATAATGTCATCTATATATATTTTTATGCTCATGCCAATCTAGTCTTGGAGGACTTAGTTTATTATTCTTTGATACGTGACTCCAGTGTTCTTCAGTCCGAAGGGCATCACCTTGTAGTAATACAAGCCTTCATGGGTGATGAAGGACATCTTCTCCTAATCTTCTTCCTTCATCGGGATCTGGTGATAACCTTGTGTCGCATCAATAAAACTGTATAATCCGTGACCAATGGTGGAGTCAATGAGCTGGTCAATTATGGGCAACGGGTAGCTGTCTTTAGGGCATGCTCGGTTGAGGTCAGTATAGTCTATACACATTCTGTATTTCCCATTTGCTTTCTTAATGAGTACCATGTTGGCTACCCATTCCGGGTGAGTAACTTCTTTGATGAACCCGGCTACTAACAGCTTCATTATTTCTTCAGTAATTATTCTCTGCCTTTGATAAGCAAAGGTTCTTTTTTTCCTGTGCTACTGGCTTGGCTCCTGGTTTGATGTTTAGGTAGTGGCAGGCAACTTGCGGGTCCACACCAATGATTTTTTATGCTTGTGAAGAAAAATCCTCTAAGTGTTTAGTAAGAACTTCCCTTATTTCTTCTTTGATGTTCTGGTTAATTTTGTTGCCAATTTCACTATCTTTCCCTTCATGATTTGTAAGGTCTCCGTGTCTTCTAATGGTTGTGGATCGGTGCCTTGCTTCTTAACTTCCTATACTTCTAAAGGAAAAGCCTCCGCCTCAAGCTTCATGGCCATCTGGTAACACTGTCTAGCCATATGCTGATCTCCCTGAATGGTAAGGGTTCCATTCTTGACTAGAACTTTCATAGTTAAGCACCGGATACTAGTGACTGCATCTGCTTCATAGAGTGTCGGTTGTCCTATAATCCCGTTATATGCCAGTAGTATATCCACCACGTTGAATACTGCTCGGATGACTTTTATTTCTTCATCGTCTTGATTCCTAAATTCTAGGCTCAGTTCGATAATTCCCATTAGTTGTACAGTTCCTCCACAGAAACTCGTGATGGGGTTCTAACTGGCCTTCAGGTTAGTGATGGAGCTGCCCATTGCCTTGTATGCATTCCAGGATAATGCGTTGATAGGACTTCTGTTATTCTGTTATCCACCAATAGTCTTTTTACTAGATACTTATTTATGCATGCAGTTAATACCAAGGCATCATAATAGGGGTGGTGAACATGTGAATCATCTTCCGAACTTAACACAATATCGCTTCTCTTGGGTACTAATTTTTCTCCTCTACTCTGTTTTAATCTTTTCTTAGTATTTTCTCCCCTGATGATCATATTGATTATGCCAATCGGCTCCCTCCAGGTTTTCTTTACTTTCGGCCTATCATGCTCCTGGTTTTCAGAGATTCTGCTTTTTCTTGGTACATCTATGAAATTATTGAGTTTTCCCCTCTGCATTAGTCTTTCTATGGCATTCTTTAGCTCCCTGTAGCCCTTCGTGTCATGCCCATATTCCCAGTGATACTGGCAGTATTGTCCCCCTATCTTAAGTAGATCTTTGGCTTGGGGCTTATTCTTTTAGCCAGGGTGATTCCAACTCCATTTTGCCTGATCCACATGAGGATTTTAGATCGAGAGGTGTTCAGGGGTGTGTATCTGTCTGCTTCCCTATCAAATCTTTCTGCTAGATTTTTAAAATTTATTTTTAGGAAGCTTGCTCGTCTGTGTTTGGGTCGTTCATCCTTAATCAATGGCTTCTCTTCCTGCCATCACATCCTTTTATCCTCATCCATTTTTATCATCCTAACCACCATCACCAATGCCTTTGCAAAGGTACTCGGTTCTTTGGTCACTATTTTTTCTTTAAGCTTACCAAGTCTAATGCCATTTTTCAAAGCTTCTATGGCAACTTCATCAATAAGATGCTCAATTTGCATGGTTGTTTTATTGAAACGATCAAGATAACTTCGTAAAGATTCGTTAACTTCTTGTCAGCTCATCTGAAGATCGTTGATTTTTTAGTTGGGGGAATATTGGTGACGAATCTGATGCAAAATTATTTCGTCAGATCCTTGAAAGAAGAGATGGAATTCTCCAGGAGTTGATAAAACCATTCTTGAGCTTCTTTGTAAGTGTACTTAGGAAAACTCTACACATGATTCTATCATTAATATTCTAGAGTAGTATCTTTATTCGAAATGCTAATATATAGCTAATGGGGTCTCTCGTCCCGTCATATTGATCAAGCAACGAGATTCCAAACTTAGTAGGGATCTCCGTCTGAATTATTCTTCTGACAAACAGAGTTTTATTATCCATAATACATTCTTCTTCCTTTCTTAGTTTGGTATGGGCTTTGTATATTGTTTCTTCAACCTTCTAAGCTATCTTCGAATCATCAAGAGCCGGAATAGTTGAACTGCACTCCCCTTCTGGTGTGTTACCCTTTTCCATGCTTGTCCCCGAGGCCTATTGAAGTGTTGTGTTATCATCGTTTTGAGCTGGTTCAAAATGCCCACTCTATAATATAGCGTTTAGCTGTTGTTGCATCAAAGCTATCTTCGCCTGGATATTTTTTATCATGACTTACTTTCTAGTTTAGTTGAGGCTGAGTGTTTGGTTTACAGTGTTTAAATTTGGTGTGGTTATTGCTGGTGTCTCTATTAAAATCGAAAAGGGTATGGAAGGTATTGAATGATGGTGTTGTAGCGAAGCATAATATGGGAGGTCTGGGCCTAAAGATGGGTATTTTGGGGTATTATCGGGGAGTGGAGGTATATGTCCAGATGAAGTTCTGGTATGCTAAAAAGTGGCTAGAAGCACTATTGCTGGGAGAAGGTTAGAGAGGTCGGTCGAAGGGATAAGTACAGAAGGGTTGGTGTCGGCTTTAAGAGTCAGGGCTAGTGGTGGGCTGGAAGTCATAATAAGTATGTTTTTAGCTTAGTAGATAAGTGAATGGCTTTTCCCAAGGAGTTTCCCACAGACGGTGCCACTTGATAATTGGTTTTCAGAACTCTTGGGCTTAGTATCCTGCAATCCACGAACAGAAGGCAAGGTGAGAGGTGGGGAGAGTCCCCATAAACACTCTGATGCCTAATTTAGAGAACAAAAGTAGGAAGAATACAGGATAGCTAGAATATGTGAGAATAAGATGCCCCTTTGTGAGGGGTATGGGGTTCTATATATATCGGTACTCAAACCTGAGAGGAGTCGGATTCTTTATGAGATAGTGAATCATAATCTTGGTAGGAGAGTATTCCTTTTTTGCTTAGAATTCCTCTTTAGGGTAGTCTCTATTCTGGACGGATCCTGCCTTCTTCTTAATCCAGGTGTCCTTATTTAGGAGATAAGGAACCCTTAACTAGGCGGGAACATATTAGATGGTATCATGTCCCATCGTCAGAGAGATTCACCCATTCCTCTAGTCACAATATCTGCATGGGTGAGAATCCTTACCCTTAAATATTTTCCCTTCTGCAGCAAAACTCACCTTCACTTTTAGTCATTTGCATTAAACTCCTTAATATTATTATTATTATTATTATTATTATTATTATTATTATTATTATTATTATTATTATTATTATTATTATTATTATTATTATTTTAAATTACCTCAATTATATAAAACATTTCAATAAAATAACCACAACTATTTACTACTATTATTATTGTTATTATTATTATTATTATTATTATTATATTAACAATCATTACACAATTATGAGTGACTAAATATTATTAAAATCAACACAATCATAACTCAATAATTAATTACTAATTATAATACTAAAAAGTTAACATAGTCATTAAATAATTATAGAACTATAGTCAAATCAGTGTTATAAGGAGAGAAAAAATTTGTGTGGTGTCCCTACTACTGCCAGTAGCGGAATCGAACAACAATTAATATTAATATTAATATATATATATATATATATATATATATATATATATATATATATATATATATACTCATATCGCTACTATTTCGTTGCGCCTAATAACATTATGGTCTTTGTGTTTCATCTGAGGTGCCACCTCAATCAAAAACACTATAAAATGAGAAAATCTTTCTCATTTCATCACAAAATTGACAATTGCTTTCTAATTCACCACAAATTAGGAAATAAAGTTTTTTTCACTATAAAATGGTAAATAGCCCCAATATAATATCACGAATCCTCCCTTTGTAGTCTAGTAGCTCAAGTGATTAACATTATATGATGAAGTCATGAGTTCGATACTCTCTCTCTCTCTCTTTCTCTCTCTCTCTCTCTCTCTCTCTCTCTCTATATATATATATATATATACTTATAACGCTACTATTCCGCTACTCCTAGTAATGTTATGGCCTTTGTCTTTTATTTGAGATGCCACCTCAATCAAAAATGCCATAAAATAAAAAAATCTTTCCCATTTCCCTATAAAATTGATAATTACTTTTTAATTCACCACAAATTAGGAAGTAAATTTTTTTTTTACCATAAAATGGTAAATAGCCCCAATATATTATCATGTGTCCTTCCTTTATAGTTTAATAGCTCAAGTGATTGATATTATATGATGAGTTCATGAGTTGGATGCTTACTCCCATAATCCCAATTGTTCAAAAAAAAATATCACGGGTTCATTTCATATGCATATGCATACATATACACACATACATTAACTCTAGTTGCTGCAGAGAGACACATTACAAAAATCATAAGTTGTGGGGTAAAGTCACGTGCCGTCGACTGTCAACTTCAAAAATAGACCATTTTGGGTCCCCTCCTGATCATGAAGTAGTAATTTATTCTAAATATAATCAAGCAACCTAGATTTGTTTAATTAATTAATTAATAATAAGATCTAGATTTAACATTTGTATCATATAATTAAAGATTTCAAATATATTTGTTTTCTTCATCACGTGGTTTAAATAGTAAAAAGTTTAAATTTTATTAAAAAAAATAAATATTAAAAAAGTTTTAATTCTATTATAAATTTATTCGTTCGAATTTTGAATCAATTCAGTTTTTATTTCCATTCAAAACTGGAGAATCTAATAAAAAGAAAAAAAAAATTACTTTGGCTGCTGAATAGTGTCATATTGGACTGCTATAGTGAATGATAGGAAAGAAAATTGAGGCACATATATAATATATTCATCAAAACAAGAAGATAATAATCTAGAAAATATTTCAAACTTTGAATAAGACGAGGCAGATAGAAACTGAACGTAGCTTTCTACCTATATAATATAACAAAGAGAACTACGCGTACAAAGTTCTCTTATTATGATTATGATATGACGCTAATAATTGCTACACAAGGAGTCATTATAAAGGGTTTTCGTTAGAATGGATATATAGCTAGCTAATACTAGCAAAGACCATGTTAAACCCTTTGTTCTGGCCTAATGACCAAAACCCTAGAATACGTACATACATATCTGATAGGAAGACAAGGAGAAGGAATACACGGCACGTATAGATATCGTTAACTTTGTGTACTGCTACTCCATGAACAAACTCCTAATTATGGCTGCTTGAGCACTATTGGCGTCAGTTGAAGCCAGAAGCTCCGATAAACGGTCGCTAAGATCATCCACCTCTCTATGTAAGCTTCTTATATAGTTGCAAGTTTCTTGAAGAACCTTTGATGCAGTAACCTGTTTCAAGTTGATTAATTAGTTCATTACAGACACTTAAACTAACTAAGCTTACAATAATAATCTGGGCATTAATTAAACAACATGAAGAGAAGAATTTTCTTCTTGTCTGTAGAAGAGTTAATAGCTAGGGAACAACTGAGTCCCACACCTCAAGTTGTAGTAGCTAACTAGCTAGAATGCACCGCATAGAAAATAAATGAGCTTGTGATTTTGTATGACTTATCTTTTACTTAAAAGAATGAAGACCACACAAATATTGAATCTATTTTCAAAAATTAGAGAAAAGAGAAAGAGAGGGTGCTAAAAAGAAAGTCCAAAGTAGGCGGCTAATTGTGGTTTGGCCAGGTGAGTACCTTGTCGGAGCGCCTGTTGCGAATTTCAGGGATAAGCTGTTGCAACTTGGAAACTAGATCGATGATCTGATCATCAGAAATCCTAGAAACACTACTAGACTGCCTCGAACGAGATCTTCTGCTAGACATTGTCGAGTTAAATGCAGCAATATATATACTGCTAATTACAAATGTATTTATATGTGTAACTTAGGAAAGAAAATAAAAAAGAAGTGTCAGGAATTAACTATAACTAGATAAAACTAGCTATAGCTATCTACCCAAGTTTTGAAGAGACAAATGGGAAGTGTTCAGTAACTTCAAACATGTCAGATGGATAAAAAAGAAAGAACCAAGATTCTGAGAGTTATGGGTACTGAAATGTAAGAGCACTCTATAATAATGTATATATGCAACTTAGATGAAGAAGAGGAAGAATAAGAAGAAGAAGAAGTGTGTGGGGGTTTTGGGGGGGGGTGGGAGTTGAATGGATTGGTTGATATAGACTAGTAGTTAAAGAGAAGTAAGGTATTTATAGAGGACGAAGCAACAAGAGCAAAAAAAATTGAGAGAATAAAATAAGGAGATGAATTGAATTGAAGAAGATTGAATTAGTGGGTGTTGGAGGTGAAGAAGACAAAGTGCATGGGCTAATCCTAAGACGGTGTTTCAAGAAGAGAAATTTCATTTTTTTTTTTTTCAAAAAAAAGAGGGGGTGTGGGTGTGTGAAAGAGAGGAATCCAAATAGTAGAGATACGCCATACTGTCCTTCTCTTTGTGTCCCCAAACAGGGGTTGAGTTCAAGTGGGTTAAGGGTATATGTGCTCCTAAATCGGCCAACTACTCGGGCCTCTTTGTGTCAGTCCCAGCACGCAAGCCCACGTTATCTTACTATTTCCTGTCATTATATATATATATATAATGACAGGAAATAGTAAGATAACGTGTATATATATAACACAATCACAAACATAACTCAATCCTTTTCCTATTATATTTAATTTTAATAACATACATATATATTACTACTATACTACCACCACAACCACCATGTACATATTCATTTCATTTTATCAAATGACCAGTGCAGTTTCTAAAGGTTATCTCGAAGATTGATGCATGGACTCACTTCTTATTTTATTGATCTAAATGCAATGTTCAGTAATTGAATATTTATTTTGTACTTTAGAGAGTTAGAAGGTCAGTTGTACTAACATTCTTATTTCCTTTAAACATTTTTGAAGCATCAAAAACTTCTAATTCATATTTGAATAAAATCACGAGCATGGGTAGTTGCCATTTGATCATATGCTAGACCAACAGTTTTTCTTTTTTCCTTTTAGATGGTCATGGAAAATTAATTTATTGATAAATATGATATCGGTATAACAATAAATAGAAAAAAAAAATAGTGCACGAAGAAATATGTATTTTAATAATTATAAGAATTTTTTGCTAATAAATGGTAATATATCATCTCAACCAAAAAAATTTGTTAATTAATACACATAATTATCAATATTAAATGTATATTATATTTTAACCAACAACCGTCTGAATTAATTAGCATTAATTATTTTTATTTAAATGATATTTTAAATTTAAATGATATATATAATCATATTAAATTAACTATTGAAAGACATTTATTACTCTAATAATTTTATTAGAATCCATTTAGATTTATAAAAATTCATTAAATTTTAAATGTTGGTGATTCAAATAAAAAATATATATATATTATATTTTATTATAGAATATATATATATAAGCATTAACCTAGTTTTTTATTATTATTATTTTTGAACTGAATCTATCCTTGGTCTATAAATAGTGTTTATTCGTTATTTGCTAGAAGAATTCCCAGATTAGTTAGCCAGCGATCTACGCTCTAAGAAGCTGCTAACTTGCTGGAACAGAGTTAGAACTGGAGAGGAAGATGTGGAGCTGTGTTTGCGTGCTTGACATTGTTGACCAGAAAATTAAAAGTATCATATAAATGTATGTTACCCAACCCATGATCTTAATTTGTATACCTTTAGGGCCACGACATGGTACAGCACGTGGCGTCTCGTGGAGGCTGCCATTCACCAAAATCGATTGAGGAAATTGGTCTTTCTTTGACTAATGTTTTATTACCTTGCTAGTCTTACATTAAACAGTTCGTAGCCAAAATAAACAAAAAAAACACACCTTTTTGGGCATTTTAGAATCTCCTCTTCATTTTTTTCTTTTATCTTATCTTCCCCCAACAGTCCTGGCATAGATTTTGATGGATAATTGTTAATGGAAAAACGAGACTTTGTCATATATATTTTCTTATATTTAAATCAATAATATTCACAGTTTACAACATTCTGTAATTAATTTAGATACAACTATAAAAATGATAAAAAACTTTTAATAATTAAATTATATTCTATTTATTTACAAAAAATATTTTATTTTTGAAAAATATTTTTTAATTATATTTTTTTAAAAAAATATTTTCTATATTTAATTGCAACATTAAAAAAGATAATAAATGAAGATATAATATATTAAAAAATACTCTGAAAAGACAATAAATGAGGAGAGAATGTATTAATAAAGATATTAAAAAATATTTTTCCATATCAAAAATTATTTTTCCTTGTTTTAAAATAATTTTTCTTTAATTGGTATATTATTTTCTTTTAACTTATTTTTTCTAAATAATCCTAACACTAAAAAATAAGAAACAATATTTTTCAAAAAGATATTCCTATAAATAAACGAAACCTTAATATAATTATGTATGATTTGAATTTAAATATAATTCAAATAATAATAGTTTTACTGACTGATTCTTTCGTACTTGAGAGTTTTTTTAAGAACAAGGGAAAGTAATAATCAAATTTTTAACTTTATTGACAGACACGTGATGAACAAAAATAAAAGTTTTATTATAATTAAACCAAGGAAGGTAATGTTAATAATAATAATAATAATTAAGAAAATTAACGTGATGAATTTGTTGATAATGTAAACGCCATTAGTTGTCGGTAGTGGGATAATTTTGATATGTTTATGCAATTTTTTCCGGCGAGATTCCTGGTATAGAAGTCAGTTTGTCGGCGTACTAAGCACTTGGAAATTGGACCATTATTTTTTTTTAGCCTAAGAGAAAGAAACAAAATTGAAACATTAAACACTTGCAGCAATTGAGTCCTAAATTTGAAAGACGTTAAAAAACAATTGATTGTCATTTATTTGCGGAAGATATTTTATTTTTAAAAAATATTTTGTTAAAAATATATTTTTTAATATTTAATTATAACACTAAAAAAATAATAATTAATGAGAGAAAGTATTAAAAAATAAAAAAACATTAAATAAGAAGAAAAAATATTAAAAAATAAAAAATATATAATAAATAAGAAAATTATTATTTTTTATTTTAAAGTTATTTTTTAATTAATAATTTATTTTTTAAATTTTATTTTTTTATAATTTAAATATTCAAAAAATAAGATAAAATATTATCTGCAAATAAATAAAGTTCAAATTATTATTATTATTATTATTTTTTGCTGATAGTGGAAGGGAAGAATTTCAAAACAAAACAAAAATCAGACGCTATCCAACCATATATCATATTCATTCCATTAGCGCCCACTGTAATTAAATAATCTAGATTAAGAGACTAACATAAATAATTTTTACATAAATTATATATATATAATTACTAAAGTTAAAGTTAAAATTCTTCCTTATACATCTCTTTATTAATTTTATTTTATTAAAATTAATTGATTTACCAAAAAAAAAAATAATAATAATAATTAATGCAGATAGGGGTGTGAATGTGGTGGGTCAGTGCACATTTCACATGTCTTATATCCTATTAGAGCTTGCAAACGAGTTCGTGTGTCATGCCCATGTATATTTATTCTTCTAAGTCTTGGATTTCCTGCGCATTCTATGCATTTCTGCTGACTTGATTATTTAGTTCTATTAATTGATGCACATAGAAAGAATTAATTGTGCAATATCTAATATAACAGTTTTAAATTTGATTTCCTTCAAACAATAATTCAAAAGTTAATTTTTAAGTTTCGATTTTAAATTCTATGAATGCTATATATTTTTACTTTTATGCAAGTGGATTCAGTTTTTCCCAATTTAGAAGTGTGGAATCATAAATCAATTTCTTATGTAAGTATGCTTGACTGCTTTTTCTTAGTAAGAATATAATTTAAATATTGATAAAATATATAATATAATAGTTTTTTTCCTTTTAAATTAACATAATTTGAATTTTATACTTTAAAATATTATTGGAGAAAAATTATTATTTGACTATTCATTCACTAACTTCTTTAATTTAGCTAAGTAATATTATAGGCTATAATAGTTGCAAGTGTAGAATATATATGCCTTAATTTAATATTGATTATAAACAATGAGACAATAGTTAACTGATAACATTCTTTAAGAATATTTTGAGGTGTAAAGTTCGAATCTTGTCATTGTTAATTTAAGGAGGAGAATTGTCTCGTGCAATGCAATCCATAATAATATTAAATTAATTGTTACAAAAATTCTTTCACAATTATAACTTTACATGAATCAAATTAAATTAGTCAATAAATATTGCTAGTTTAGGTAAAAAAATAATAATACGGTAAGCATCCAAAAATTTCATTTTAAATCAATAAACCTATTGTTTAATATGTTGAGGAAAGTAAATATTTTGATTGTATATATTAGAAGGTAAATATATGTATACAATTAGGAATAAAGTTTTTATTTTATTTAGGATGTTATTCTATTTCTAATTTAGATGTGAATAGGTTTCTTATATGTATAGATAAGGGTTGTAAACTCTTTTTTATCAATATGAAAACATATTTCTCTTAAATTTTCTCTTCTTTTTTCTGAATTTTATTCTTCATGATATCATAGCATATATATTCAAATTGAATTTTATTTTTGTATTGAATAGTTGAAATCGTATTTTTTTTTCTCTTATCCTTTGAATCCCTTAAATCTTCAAAATTATGGCCACTGAAAACACATCCATCGTGTCCCATGGAACACTCAATTTTATTCAAACTCTTCAAAACAATTCTTCCTTTCTTACGAAAATTATTCTTGATGATACAAACTATCCTCTATGGTCACAACTCATGGAGATGTGAATTAGATCCAGAAATAAATATGATTTCCTTATTGGCAAAACACAAAAACCACCGGTAGGAGATATAACTTTAAAGACTTGGCTTACTGATAATAACCGAGTCAAAAGTCGGTTGATTGATTCCATGAGTCCGACATCGATGCAGAGATTCATCCATCTTCCAACAACAAATGAGACATGGGATGTTGTCTCAAAAACTTTTTATGATGGATATGATGAAACTCAATTGTTCGAATTAAACCGAAGATCATTCACTATACATTAAAATGGTGGGTTGTTACTTGCATATTATAATGAGCTAGTTGAAATATTTCAGGAAATTGATGCTTGGATTTGTGCTCAAATGGAGAATGTTAATGGAGTAGTATTACTTTATAAGCATATTATTCGGCTTTAAACACATATTTTCCTAGCTAGGGTGGATTCAGAATTTAATAATGCTCGGAGTGAAGTACTAATGAAGAATCCACCTCTTAATCTCGAGTCTAGTTATGCATATGTGCGGAGGAATCACAATCGGCGATATATGATGGAAGGGCTGAAGATTCTGCTGGACTATGCAGTATTGGTAGCAACTTAGATTTATCCCCAATTTAAAGGGAAAGTACTGAATAAGTCCATCACATACACTTGTGCTCATTATGGCAAAGTTAGACACTTCAAAAAATGATGCTATGAACTTGTAGGATATCCAAAATAGTGGAATTTCAATAGAAAGTCTCGTAAGAAGCTAGGAAAAGCTATAATTGCCACCTCTAGTGGTATTAAATCAAGTGGTGATCTTGATGCAACATCAGGTATGAAAAATCCTACTCGAAATAATACATGGATTATTGATATAGGTGCTATTGATCATATGACAAACTCCACTCACCATTTACATCCATCTAACTATTAACCCAATAAAATATCCTGATTACTAATGGAGGCATAACACCAATCACTCATGAAGGATCAATATCTAACTCTGACTCTCTTAATCTAGATATTGTTCTTGTTATTCCATCTCTTTCTTGTAATCTACTATTTAATGGCTAAATCACTAAAATCTTGAATTGCACTATCAAATTTTGGCCTAATTATTACGTATTTCAAGACATTTCAATGCACTAGATTCTTGGCTCTGGTGTTATGAAAAGTTATACTATCTTGATTTACATGGTGATTCGAGTCAGAAGTCAAGTCAAGTCAATAAGGTTGGTAGAAGTTGCTCGACTAAAGACCAAGTCATTTTATGGCATCATCATTTTGGTCTTATTTCTTTTCATTATCATAGACAAATAAAGTTGGAATTGTTTTTTAGTACTATAAACTCTGAGTTCAAGTGTGATATTTATGAATTGGTAAAAAGCCACCATATTTCATATGTAACGAGTTATAATAAAAATTCAATTTCATTTATGAATATTCATTCTAATGTATGGGGACCTGCTCGGATTCCTACTCTATCTAGTGCTTGATATTTTATAATGTTTATTGATGAATGTACTCGGATGACCTGGGTATCATTACTTTCAAACAAGGGAAATATGTGCTTTGCTTTCTGAAACCTATACAAAATGGTGGTTACACAATACTAGAGTAAAATTTGAGTTTTGCATTCAGACAATGGTGGGGAATATCTTAACTTAGCTCTTAAAGATTTTTGCCACAAGCATGGCATTCACCATAAAACATCATGTGTCGGCACTCCCAAATAGAATCGTATAGCTGAATGGAAGAATTGACAGTTATTAGAAGTCATCCAAGTATCATTGTTTAATATGAATATTCCTCGAGAATACTAGGGAGAGGTTATTCGATCCACTATATATCTCATAAACTGGACTCCATCAAGAGTACTCAATTTTAAAATGCCTCTTTAGAAACTTTAGGAACTTATCATATCTCTACCTCTCAATAATCTTAAGCCCCGAATCTTTAGATGCTTGGTATAAATTCATTAGCAACTTGGTAAATTAGATCCTCAAGCTATCCAGTGTATTTTTATTGGTTATGCAAATCTATAAAAGGGATATCGATGTTATGATCCAAATGCAAGGAAGATGTATGTAACTTAAGATGTTCAGTTACATGAAAATGCTCTATTCTTCATCAAATCTGAGTGCTCTCTTCAAGGGGAGAAAATTTTGAGCATTTCAGATGTTTCAAGCATCTTTCCTGAATAGACATCTAATGTTTCAAGTATCCTTAAAGATAGCACTTTGAATCTTTTAGACATTCTGAGCATCTCACCTAGATAGACATTTGAAGTTCTGAGTGGTCCAAGCATCTTATCTGGAAGGATAATTGATAATAATTTGAATATATTGCTCAAAACCTGAAATAAATCAATATAGTACATCTTCCCAGCTCACACCAAAAGTTGAAGAAACTCTGGATGTGCATAATAAAGTAAACTCATTTCCCTTAGTACCTCTAAATATTGAGCCTCGTTATCCTTTTAGAATTAATAGAGGGATTGCAAACAAATAATATGATCCAAACCTTCATACCAAAGCTAAATATCCTATCAATAATTTCATATCAATTGACCATTTGTCTAAATCTCATACATATAATGTGAATCAATTATCTACTATATCTATTTTGAGTAATGTGCAGGAGGCTTTAGCTAATCCAGATTGGAGGAAACCTATGAATGATGAAATGGAAGCATTACAAAAGAACTACATATGGGACCTTATTCCTCTCTCTGAAGGAAAGAAAATGGTGGGGTGCAAGTGGATATTTACTGTCAAACTCAATCCAGATGGAAGTATTAATTGATATAAAGCTCGGTTGGTAGTAAAGGGATATCCTCAAAAGTATGAAATTGACTATAAAGATATATTTTCTTTAGTAGAAAAAATGAACACCATCCAAGTTCTTATTTCCTTAGATGCTAACCTGGACTGGCCACTACAATAATTTAATGTGAAGAATACTTTTTTGAATGGAACTATAGATGAAAAAGTGTACATGGATCCACCACTCATAACAAGATATAATGACCAAGTGTGTAAACTAAAAAGGGCATTATATGGACTCAAACAATTGTCTCGAGCATGGTTTGGATGACTCTTAACTTTTATAAGGGAGCTTGATTATAAGCAAAGTGATGTTGATCATATGCTATTCATTAAACAAAAGTTAAGTAAAGTCGCCACTCTAATTGTGTATATTTAAGATATAGTGGTCATTAGAAATTATCCGAGTGAGACAACAATCTTGCAAACACAATTAGCAGCTGAGTTTGAACTTAAGAATTTGGGTAATTTAAAGTTTTTTTTGAGGATTAAAGTTGTAAGATCATCTCAAGGGATTTCCCTCTGCCAACAAAAGTATGTAATGGATCTACTAACAGAAATGGACATACTTGATTGTAAGCCAACTAAGACTCCGATTAAAGTCAACCATGGACTATCAATCTAAGGAGATCAAGTCCCAACTGATAAAGATCAATATTAAAGGCTGGTGAAAAGGTTGATTTACTTGTCTCATACTCAATTGGACATTGCTTATGCAGTAAGTGTTCTAAATCAGTTCATGCCTTCTCCAAGTAAAAAGCATATGGGTGCAGTATACTGAGTATTAAGACATTTAAAGTCTTCCCTAGGCAAAGGTTTATTTTTTAAGAGAAATAAGGATTATAAAATTATTGGTTACATAGATGTTGATTGGGCTGGAGATCGAACTGATTGAAAATCAACATTTAGGTATTTTACATTTATTGGAAAGAATTTGATCATTTCGGGAAGTAAGAAATAAAAAGTTGTAGCAAGATCGAGTGTTAAAGCTGAGTTTAGAGGAATGACTCATGGAGTCTGTGAATTTCTCTAGATAAAGCAAATTGTTTAGCATATAGGATTAAAACATCCAAAGCCTATATTGTTACATTGTGATAATAAGGCAGCCATAGCAATTGTAAATAACTTTGGTTTAACATGATCGAACTAAGTATGTGGAGGCTGACAAGCATTTCATCAAAGATCATTTGAATCAAAGAACAATTGATCTTTCATTTGTTTCTTTTCAGACTCAACTAGTGACATCCTCACAAAGACTGTATCTAGAAAATTGTTTTAGAACTCACTTGGAAAGTTAGGAATGATTAACATACATTCACCAACTTGAGGGGGAATGTTGAGCAAAGTAAATATTTTAATTGTATATATTAGGAAATAAATATTTGTATACAATTAGAAATAAAGTTTTTATTTTATTTAAATTGATATTCTATTCCTAATGTAAATAGGTTTCCTATGTATATATATATATATATATATATGGATTATAACATCTCTTTTATAAATATAAAAAAATATTTTTCTTAAATTTTGTCTTCTTTTATTCTTCATAATATATATATATATATATATATATAATATATATATATATATATTGGGGTCATTTTCAAATATATTAGATTTTAAATTCTAAATCTAATTAATTGAAGCCAAATCTCTTTCTTTTTTCGAAATAATAAATTTTATAGTTTTCAAAAGTAAGATAAATTTATATATAGCCATTTTTATTGGAAATAACTCGTTTATTTTTTGTGTATTTTATTTAATTATTAAATAAGTGATATTTTTATGATTTATAACATATATACCAAAATCTTAAATAATTGTTACATAGTTATTAATATTAATAAATTGGGGTACTAATTGTCAATCATTTAGTATTTAAATATAAAACATGTGTTAAGTATGGACAAAAATTTCATTTTAAAACAATATTTTATTTAATTATAATTATTCATATTGTTATTGGTATTGATAAAAATTTTCTTTGTTCATTGATTATGTCTAAGAAAATGGCATGTTATGTGCAATACAAGCATAAATATATACAATGCACGCAAAGAGTCTGCACATATATATAGCCACTGTACAGGTTTGGGCAAATGTTTATATCAAGAATAATATGTATATCGTGTACACCAACGTACACAGGCCCGAGTGTACGTGCTTGCATGGTTTTAGCACATTATCCCGTCATGTCAACAACAACTGTACGCCAATGTGCTATTGTGTAAAGCAGTAGCTAGATTCTTCGTATATATATCTCATCTCCTGAAGCTTTCGAGGAAAAAAAGAATTTGCATGTGCATTGGCAACCCATTTCCTTACCAGAAAGCAATCAAACTTAGAAACTCAAGTTCCATAGCGATCATTCGTGCTTGCATGTTATATCTAGCTGTTACTAGCCTTGCTTGTGTTGGTGTCTAGGACTCTAGATGCACGATTCTCACATTGCTCAAACAGTTCTGGTCAGTTGTTTGTCAAAAAGAAATATCTCCTATAGACTCTAAATTTCTCTAAATGTACCAGACTGGTATATATAAAGTTGCGATTACAATTATTCAAAAAGAAAATAGTTAACCAAAGAAGAAATATTATTTGCACAGTCCGTTGGAATGACTTAGAAATGAGAATAGAAAGAGATAAAGATATGCATGCTTTAATCCTACATTGATTATGTGAGAAATATTTAAAGTGTTTATATGTCCATTTCTTTTAGACCCTAGTAAGAACATTAAGCTCCATGGGCTTGCATAAAGTTCACATCATATTATATATATTTATATATATTATATTAAATCAAAGATTAGATTTGGACTTTCGTTTTTTTTTATTTTTTTATTTTATAAATTTTTGTTTCTCTACATAATAATAATAATAATAATAATTTTTTTCTTTTAAGAGCAATTTTCTTGTTCAATTAAACTACAAATTCAACGTTCTTTTATAAAACGGATATGTCTTTTTAAGTCTATAAAGTTCTTTGTATATATATATGGGGAAAGATATTGAATTTAAAAAAAAAAATCTTATCTTTCAATTAGATTTTGTGTATATCTTGAAAAAAATTGTCAAATAGTGGGGGTAAATTGCCTCAAGGACAGTGAAATATTCACGTATAAAATATATAATTTTTACATAGTTTGTTTTTTATTTAGTTTTTACATAGTTTGTTTTTTATTTAGTTTTTATATAGTTTGTTTTTTTTTTTTCTAACACAATAAACATTAATCAATTTTCTTTTTTTAGAAAGGAATATAACCAAAATTTATTGAATCCATAATTTGAAAATTAACAACAATTCTCAATCAGAGACAACACCAATCTCAAATTAGAGCTTGAAATTCCTAATAGGTGGTATGTGATGAAGAAAAGATTTTTTTTCGTCATTACTATTCCTCAATTTTTTTTAAAATTGTCTTCTCTGTGTAAAGATGGGATCGACCTTGTGGATGATGAGTTGGGTAGATCATGCTATTTATATAGATTATTTTTCTTCTACTAGAGAACATTATTAACTCCTTCTGATGCTGATTGATGCTTTGGGCAGTGTCAGAAGACAACAACTGGGAACCATGCAACCTGCAAATGGAATCCAAAGTTCTATATATATAAAATGAAAAATTAAATAATAGTGTTAGTGACAATCTGATGACTTCTGTTCTTGTACAATGCGTTATCCGTGCGCAAATTAATTCGTTCATCTAATTAATTTGCTGTCAGAATGATACCTTAATTTAGGATCGAAATGAAGAGCATAATCTTTTTGGTACGGCTTGTCACATTAAAGAATTCGGTTTAGATTCTTTCTAATCTGTCGAGTATATATATATACACACACATATAGAATTTCAACCACCTTCCACGTGTTCCTTAATTTGCAAAAGATGTAGTTATACTTTAGATTCATTTCAAAAAAAAAAAAAAATTATATACTTAGTTATTACAAATCAAGATGGTAAACCCACTTCTATTGATTCAAATAATAAAAATTTTAATTCTATTAAATAAGATTCTGAATTCATGTTTTATAGATGAAAAAATATGTATTAAAAGAGTTCTATTTTCTTTATGGTTCATTTATTTCGAATTCTGAAATAATCAGAATATTTATATTTTTCGGATATTAAAAACATTAAATAAAATAAAATAAAATAATTTTTATTATATTTTATCATCAAATTTAAATAAATATATAAATTATTATAAGATTCATATAAAAATATTTTAAAAAATGCGATGGACTACATTTTGCATCTATATGAGTTATGATTAATATTTAAAATGATTTTGTATTATCAGTTTAAATTATATAATTGTACACAATTTCTAATACATAAAAAAGTAATTATAAAATTATAAAATAAAAAAATTTATGAATCAGTAAAGAAGGACTTATTTCACAAGATTTATATATAGTATAGATATATATTTTACATATAAGTGTATAAGAAAATGTAATTTTTTTTAGCAATAATCAATCAGAAAAATATTCTTTTGATAGTATCGATTAATTTTTAAATTTCATATAAGCTAAATATTTTAATTCAAATTTGTAATTTATTTTGGTGCAAATAATATTTATTATAAATTTTTAAATTTACTTTAATTATATTATAGATAAAATAACATTATTCTTTCAAATACAATATTATTTTTTATATTATTCAGTAATTATATGTCACGATCCGAACTCGAGAACATGTGATCGGCACTAGGGAATGGGTAGGTATAAGGTCCCTGAAACCTTAAAGAAAAGAAAAATAAAACCTTCAAACTTAAAATTTTATTTCATATAAAAACACATTATCAAACTTATTTTTCTAAAAATAATCATAATTGTGCACAACATAAAGTATTCTCCGTCATCAAATATCATAAATCAATATTAAAGCATTATATATAAGCGTGGTTCATTAAAATACAATACATAAGTATACTTAAGTTATACAAACTCATAATATAAATACTACTGCAATATTCTAGAATTTCTACTACAATACAGTTCATAATGACTACATAATATAGTCGGTGATGAAGAAATCTGGCATATAGGTGGTCTGAGGTCGTACTCCTAAGCTCTTAAAAAAAATAGATTAAGGGGAATCAAACCTCATTGAGTAAGTTAATAAAAAGAGATGTACGTATATATATAATTTATAACGTATATATATAGCTTTTGAAAAATCTCGATAGAACCTTAAATCCAAATTTTTAAATGGCCAACTGGGCCCACTTAATCCTCATAGACTGTCGGTCCCTAAAAGCAAAGGCATCAACCGAAGCACCAAGCCACAGTCATCCACTTAATCCAAATACATGGCACTGGTAGTCTCCGAGAGCTAAGGCATCCACCGAGGCACCCATCGAAGTCCATTATTAACTTTCTAATCACTGGCCGTCCCCGAAAGTATAGGCTTCCAACGAGGCACCCGTCCCAATTTATATCCACAAGTCATACATATATCGGATTCATCTCTCAATCTCTACCATGTGCACATGGTCCTAGTGAAACCCACCAAGTAGCACATTCTACTAAAATTTCTTAAAACTAAATTTAAATAAATAAAATGCACTTAAATCATAAATAGTAGCATTTAAATTAAATAAATCATATAATGAATACTAAAAATATGAGCGAACGCATCTTTAAATAAAACACATGCACAAATCAAATTATCAACTTATAGGATGAGTGAGAAGGCTGATGACCGCCGCGTTTGCCTCAATCTAATAGCTCCCACTCCAGTATTCTCTAGAAAAAATAACAGACCTATTTTAAAAACACGTCTACGGAATTAAAATAAAAAATTGACAGAAATAGTGAAATTCTAGACTGACTCAAGGAAGACTAGATAAGATTCGATAGATAAGGAAAAACCTTAATTAACGGTAGGAATTTATAGAAGATGTCATATTTTATGAGAAAATCTATTTAAATTTTGACAAAGTCTCCTCTATAAAACGAACATCTCTCTACCATAGGTAGAGTCATTCCTACATAGAAAACGCACTTCTAAAAATTCACACACAGCCTACACTCGAGTCGGCTCTCCAATACAGTATTAGCCCGACTAAACTCACAACTCAACAAAATATCACAAAATTAAATAATTTATTTCCCAAAAATACACATTACATAGCTTAGAAAATCATCTCTCATTAAAGCTTAAAAACAAAATTTCACAAACATATATATATATATATATATATATATATATATATATATATATATATATATATATAATATTTAGAAACAATATTCAAAATTAACATTACTTAATTAAAAATACCAATTAATTTATAAAAATCATATAAACCTCTTAAATATTAAATAAAACTAACTAAAATATATATTTACCTATAATTAGCATAAAATTACATATTTACCCATATAATAGAAAAAATACACATAATACTCAAAATAATACCTAATATATTATTTAAAATTAATTTTTAAAAATTAGTGTTAATTAGTCTAAAATAGTAAATAATTTGTAAAAATCCTTTTAAATTCCTTAATTATTTTTAAAACCAACCACAATTTATTATTAACTATAATTAACACAAAATTACATTTTTACCCCTATAATACAAAAACTTACATAATATACTATTATTACTCAAAATTCCCTAAAAATTATACAAATGCCTAAAAATTATTTTCTCAACATTAAATTTCTTAATATTAATAAAAACATAAAATTGACTAATAATTTCTTCCAAAAATATAAATTTAACCTAATTATCCACATTTGACATAAACTTAAAATAATTATAAAAATAGTATAAAAATCACAAAAACCATAAATTAAGTTCTAAAATTAATAACATTAAATAATAATACCAATTATCAAAATTTCATAATTTTTAACAATTAATTTTTGAAAATTAATAAAATATTCAAAATTCACAATTAACACAAAAATTTTCTATAATCTTAAATAAGATCAATATACCAAAAATAATTAACAATAATTTACTCTAATCACTAATTAAACTCAAAGAAAAATCAAATCAAATAAAATTCAGTAAAATCAAGAAAAATCAAAATAATATACAAAAATTGGATTTAAACATCTAACTTAGCATAATTAATCATCTAACTTAGAATAAATGAAGCTTAACACATAAATCAACTCAGACAACTAGAAATCAACCCAGAAACAACCTTGTACAACTCACCTTCAACCTCAATTTTCGATGCCGGAAATGGGTGGCAACGGCGAGGCTTGGCGTCAACCGACGTCTGAGAAGGTGAGGAAGGCTAAGGGAGCAACGGTGGCACCAATCCAGCTCCGACAGTGGTGATGGAAGCTTCGAACCGAGAGAGGAAGACCGGAGGAAGAAAAGGAGAAGGGAAGAGAAGTTAGTGGCTGCTCCAAGAGGGTCGTGGCGCGCCGGAGGGAGAGGGAGTGACAATGATGGTGGCGGACGAGGAGGAGGGGCAGTGGGTGAGGTTCGGGTTCTAAAGGTATGTTTCTCTTCCTTTATATATATATATATATATATATATATATATATATATATATATATATATATATATATATATATATACACACACACACATACATATAAAGTCCCAAATTACATACTACACATGCATTTTCACACACATGCACGTATATATATATATATATATACCCACAAAAAATACTTACATATAATAATAAAACCCTAAAATAATAATAACATGATCTATCTCAATTAAATAACTAAATAATTAACAATTGTATAATATAATTTGAAATTATTTATTAATAATATAAATTCAAAAATTACTTTATAAAAATATAGGGTATTACAGTCTTCCCTTTTTATAAGAATTCGACCCCGAATTCAAGAAAGAAGAATTACAAGGCTAAAAGGGAAAGAGATACGAGAAATAAACTCGCATCTCAACTTCAATTTCCCAGGTACAATCCTCAGTAAAATGGTTACTCCATAACACCTTCACCATCGATATATCCTTAGTCCGTAATTGTTGCATTTGACGATCCATGATCGCCACTGGATACTCCTCGTAGGTTAGATCATCGCTAAGCTCTACGGCTTGAGGTTACAGAACATGAGATGGATCAGGAATGTATTTCCTCAGTATAGATACATAGAATACAGGGTGGATTCTCAACAGTTCTGGTGGCAACACCAACCTATACACCACTTCACCCACTCTGGATCAAATCTCAAACGGTCCAATATATCTAGGAGCTAGCTTACCCTTCTTGCTAAATCTCATGACTCCTTTTATTGGAGACACCTTCAGGAACACCATGTCTTTAACCATAAAGGATACATCCTTCCTCCTAAGGTCAGCATAGCTCTTTTGTCTGCTCAAGGCTGTCTTCAATCTCTGCTATATGATGGGGACTTTCTCTGAAGTCACCTGCACCAACTCTGGACCTGTTAACTGTCTTTCACCAATCTCCCAATATAATGGTGATCTGCACTTCCTACCATACAATGCCTCATACGTAGCCATCTCAATGCTAGCATGATAGCTATTATTGTAAGCAAACTCAATCAATGGCAAGTGTGAATCTCATTGTCCTCCAAAGTCAATCACACACATCCTCAGTATATCTTCAACGTTTGGATGGTCCTTTCTAACTGACCATCAATCTGAGGATGGAAGGCTATACTAAAATCCAATCTGGTGCCTAAAGCCTTATGTAATTCTTGCCAAAAGACTGAGGTGAATGTGGCTCCTCTGTCCGACACTATACTCACTGGAACTCCATGTAGATAAACAATCCTGTTGACATAAAGTCTCACCATTCTATTAGTAGCAATACATCTTCTTTATTGGTAAAAAGTGTGTTGACTTGGTTAGCCTATCAACAATCACCCAAATAGCATCATAGCCTCCTATAGTCCGAGGTAGTCTAGTCATAAAGCCCATGGTTATCATGTCCCATTTCCATTCGAGAATTGGCATAAGTTGCAACAATCTCGAGGGTCTTTGATGTTCAATCTTCACTTGCTGACAAGTCAAGCATCTAGACACAAACTCTATAATATCCTTCTTCATTCCATTCCACCAATATGTATCTTTTAAATCATGATACATCTTAGTAGAACCTGGGTGACTACTATAAGCAGAAAAATGTGCCTCTTCCATAATTTCCTTCCTCAAGTTGTTAATATCCAGCACATAAATCCTAGTATCCAACCGCAATACACCTTCTTTATCAACCACAAAGTCTCTTGACTGCCCTTGTTACACTTCATACGTAATTCTCTACAACTGCATATCTCTATTCTGAGCTGCCTTAACCCGATCCAAGTATATTGATCGTACCCTGAATTGAGCTAAAAGGCACTTTTTAGTAACTTTCAACTGCAACCCTTGATCAATCAATCTGTGCAACTCCTTGATAATGGGTCTCTTTTATGTGCTGATATGGGCAAGACTGCTCGCTGACTTTCTACTCAAGGCATTAGCAACAACATTTGCCTTGCCTGGATGGTACAAAATGGAATAATCATAGTCCTTGAGAAGTTCCATCCATCTTCTCTGCCTCAAGTTCAAGTCCCTTTGTTGGAAGATATACTTCAAGCTCTTATGATCGATGTATATCTCACATGTAACCCCATACAAGTAGTGCCTCCATATATTTAAAGTAAACACAACGTTTGCCATCTCTAAGTCATGAGTAGGATAGTTTTGCTCGTGCTTCTTCAGCTGCCTAGAAGCATAAGCAATTACTTGGCCATTTTGCATCAATACACAGCCCAATCCTACTCTGGAAGCATCACAATACATTGTATACCCTTCATTTTTAGAAGGCAAAGTCATAATTGGAGTTGACATCAACAAATCTTTCAATAACTGGAAGTGCTCTTCACATTTGTCTATCCACACAAACTTAGCACTCTTCTGGGTCAACCTTGTCAAAAGTGCGGCAATTTTAGAGAAGTCCTTCATAAATCTCTTGTAGTAGCCTGCTAGACCTAGGAAACTTCGTACTTCTCTGACTGCAGTCGACCTCAGCCATTCTATGATAGCTTCCATCTTCTTAGGGTCCACCTGTATGCCATCCTTAGAAACCACATGGCCTAAAAATGCCACTTGATTCAACCAGAACTCGCACTTTGAAAACTTGGCATATAACCTGTGCTCCCTTAAAGTCTGAAGCACCCTTCTCAGATGCATAACATGTTCAGCTTCACTCTTTGAATAAACCAAGATGTCATTAATGAAAACTATTATAAACTGATCCAAGTATGGCTTGAACCCTCGATTCATCAAGTCCATAAAGGCTGTTGGAGCATTAGTCAACCCAAAGGACATTATCAGGAACTCATAATAGCCATATCTCGTCTGAAATGCTATCTTGGGCTCATCACCACTTCTAATCCTCAATTGGTGATATCCAGACCTCAAGTCTATCTTGGAGAAACATGTAGCACCTTGAAGCTAATCGAGCAATCATCGATCCTTGGAAGTGGATACTTGTTCTTGATGGTGACCTTATTCAACTACCTGTAATCAATATAGAGCCGAAGGTTACCATCCTTCTTCTTTACAAACAATACCGGAGTACCCTAAGGCGATGTACTGGGCCTTATAAAACCCTTATTGAGCAACTCCTGCAACTGCTCCTTTAGCTCCTGTAATTCAACTAGTGCCATTCTATAGGGTGGCATAGAAATAGGATCTGTACCAAGTATGACATTGATACAGAACTCTATCTCTCTATCTGGTGGTAATCCCAATAATTCTTCAGGAAAGACATCTAGAAATTCACACACCACTGGCACCTGTTCGATTGACCCATTCTTTTTCTCAATATCTCTTACTACTGCCAAGTAGCCTTGACAACCTCTTATAAGCATCTTTCGAGCTGTAATGGCAAAAATGAGATTACAAGGTATGAAGCTCTTTTCACCTTTAAAACAGAACTCTTCTTTATTCAGAATTTTGAACACCACTTCTTTCTCTCTATAATTCACTGAAGCATAATACCTCAACAACCAATCCATACCCAAAATGTCATCGAATTCCAACACATCAAGCAACACCAAGTCCGCCAATAATTCTCTACCATCAACTGACACCGGACACGAAGGAAAGAAGATATTTGTCTCCACCTCATCACTAAGAGGAGTCGATACAAATAGAGGAAAGGATAACTTGGAAGGCTGCCACTCGATTCTTGAAGCAAACATGAAGGATATGAATGAATGCGAAGCGCTAGGGTCAAACAATACTCTAGCATCATATGCACAGACTGAGAGAATACCTGCTACTATAGCGTTAGAAGTCTGAGCATCCTGTGGTGTCAGAGTGAAAACTCGTGCCTGCTGAGATGTCAAAAGCTGCACAAACCCATGAACACTAGGCCTACCAACTGAACCTCGGCCCTGCTGGCCCATAAGATGTGGCTGTACTGGTGCTCTATACTTCTGTGGCATCAGATAGTAAGGCTGATCCACTGATGAAGATGAACCCTGAGCATACTGTGGCTGATATCCAGAGTGAGGACAAGCTCTGATAAGATGACCAACCTGTCCACATCTGAAGCAAGCACCCGACAATAAATGACACGGGCCCTGATGGAATCGACCATAACTTGCACATGCACTGGCCCCAGACCCAGAACTACCTTGTTTGGAGCTCTGCCCACTGCTACTGCTACTGACTCCAGTACTAAATCTGTGACCTCTACCGCTTCTCTTGTTTGTGGCATAACCATGTCGACCAACTCAGTGGGTCCTGGACCTTCTACCACCATGCTGTGAACTACCCGCAGCCTGTTGACTCGTACTACCAATATGAAATGTTGGTTGTTGGTACCTAGGACCTACACTATATCCACTACCATCAACCATGTAGGGATATAACATGGTACCCTGATGGATGTGTCGCCTCTCAATCAGATGGGTCTTCTCTATAACACTCTCTAGGGTACGGTCCTCAGTATGTATACCCACGAAAGCTGGCCTTAAACTAGTGACATATAACTCTACTGCTCTATAGGGATCTCTCCTGATGTCCTCTACATGTCGGGATAGCCTATTAAACTCCTTAGTGTAGTCCTCCACTGACCTATCCCCACTGGTAATGTGAAGTAATTGCCACCTGTAAGCATCTCTGGTGGCTGGAGGATAGAAGAATCTTAAAAAGTGGTCCTTAAACTCTAGCCAAGTTAACTAATGCATGGACGGCTAAATCGATTGCATGAACCAGTCTTGAGCTGCCACTTGGATTGACAACTCCATAATTATTATCTACTGGTAGTCTGTGTGTCCTATCCTAGTACGTGCCTCAATCGCATTAATAAAGTCTAAAGCGTTACCCGTACCATCAAAGGAAACTCTACCAATCCAGGAGTAAAGGAGTGTTGCATCAGTATCTGTCATCTCCTGATTCCTCTACTGTAACATCTGCTGTATAAGGGGCATTGCCTGATTCAAAGATGCAAGACCCTAATTAACTCTTGCTAGTCCAGCTGCAAAAGTTATGGGATCTGCGACTGGAGCTTCAGGCCCAACTGGTTGCTGATCAGGAATCTCAGTTGCAGCTACCCTAGCTCAACCTTTACCTCTACCTCTGCCTCTACGACGTGGAGCAGGAGAAAGAGCCTCATCATGCACATACTGCTCATCAAGTCTAAAAGTTGGATCGGCAACGGGGTTTGTTCGCACACGCCCTCACTCTGAAAAGATAAAGAAAAAAATCAAATTCAAAATAAGACAAGAGTATTTAAAGCAACACGAAATTAGAAAAAAGAATATCACAAAGACAATTCTTAACCTAATCACTGTAGTAATTACACAGAAAGACAGACATAGACAATTAATCCAACTTATGGTTTGATACCAACTTTGTCATGACTTGAACGCGAGGGCACGTGACCAGCACTAGGGAATGGGTAGGCATAAGGCCCCTGAAACCCGTAATAAGCCTTAAAAAAAAGAAAAATAAAACCTTCACATTTAAAACTTTATTTCATACAAGAACACATTATCAAACTAATTTTTCTAAAAATAATCATAATCGTGTGCAACATAAAGTATTCTCCGTCATTAAATATCATAAATCAATCTTAAAGCATTATACATAAGCGTGGTTCATTAAAATGCAATACATAAGCATACTTAAGTTATACAAACTCATAGTATAAATCCTATTGCAGTATTCTAAAGTTTCTACTATAATACAACTTATAATGACCTACATAATATAGCTGGTGATGAAGAAATCCAGCGTAGAGGAAGTCTAAGGTCGTACTCTTAAGCTCCTGAAAAAAATAGATTGAGGGGAATCAGATCTCACTGAGTAAGTTAATAAAAAAAGTTGTACGATTTGAAAACCTTTTCGAAAACCATATAGTTATAGTGAAAATAATTTATAATGTATATATATAGCTTTTGAAAAATCTCGGTAGAACCCCTAAATCCAAATTTCTAATGGCCAACTAGGCCCACTTAATCCTCATACACTGTCGATCCCCGAAAGCAAAGGCATCAACCGAGGCACCAAGCTGCAATCATCCACTTAATCCAAATACATGGCACTAGCGGTCCCCGAGAGCTAAGGCATCCACCGAGGCACCTATCCCAGTCCATTATTAACTTTCCAATCACTAGTAGTCCTTGAGAGCATAGGCTTCCATCGAGGCACCTGTCCCACTTTATATCCACAAGTCATACATATATCGGATCCATCTCTCAATCTTTACCATGTGCACACGGTCTTAATGAAATCCACCAGGTAGCCCGTTCTATCAAAATTTCTCAAAACTAAATTAAAATAAATAAAATGCACTTAAATCATAAATAGCAACATTTAAATTGAATAAATCATATAATGAATACTAAAAATATGAGCGCACGCATCTTTAAATAAAACACATGCACATATCAATTTATAAACTTACAAGACGAGCGAGAAGGCTGACGACCGTGCATCTGCCTCAATCCAACAACTCTCACTCTGGTATTCTCTAGAAAAAATAACAGACCTATTTTAAAAAAACGTCAATGGAATCAAAATTAAAAATTAACAGAAATAGTGAAATTCTAGACTGACTCGAGAAAGACCAGATAAGATTCGATAGATAAGGAAAAACCCTAATTAACGCTAGGAATTTACTAAAGATGTCACGTTTTACAAGAAAACCTATGAAAATTTCGACAATGTCTCTTCTGTAAAACGGACATTTCTCTATCATAGGTAGAGTCATTCTTGCACAGAAAACGCACTTCTAAAAATTCACACACCAGCCTACACTCAGGTCGACTCTCCAATACAGTATTAGCCCAACCGAACTCACAACGCAATGAAACATCACAAAATTAAATCATTTATTTTCCAAAAATACACATTACATATAAATATCCATAGCTTAGAAAATCATCTTTCATTAAAGCTTAAAACACAAAATTTCACAAATATATATATATATATATATATATAATATTTAGAAACAATATTCAAAATTAACATTACTTAATTAAAAATACCAATTAATTTATAAAAATCCTCTAAACCTCTTAAATATTAAATAAAACTAACTAAAATATATATTTAACTATAATTAGCATAAAATTACATATTTACCCATATAATAGAAAAAGTACACATAATACTTAAAATAATACCTAATATATTATTTAAAATTAATTTTTAAAAATTAGTGTTAATTAGTCTAAAATATTAAATAATTTGTAAAGATCCTTTTAAATTCCTTAATTATTATTAAAACCAACCACAATTTATTATTTAACTATAATTAACACAAAATTACATTTTTACCCCTATAATACAAAAACTTACATAATATACTATTATTACTCAAAATTCCCTAAAAATTATACAAATGCCTAAAAATTATTTTCTCAACATTAAATTTCTTAATATTAATAAAAACATAAAATTGACTAATAATTTCTTCCAAAAATATAAATTTAACCTAATTATCCACATTTGACATAAACTTAAAATAATTATAAAAATAGTAAAAAAATCACAAAAACCATAAATTAAGTTCTAAAATTAATAACATTTAATAATAATACCAATTATCAAAATTTCATAATTTTTAACAATTAATTTTTGAAAATTAATAAAATATTCAAAATTCACAATTAACACAAAAATTTTCTATAATCTTAAATAAGATCAATATGCCAAAAATAATTAACAATAATTTACTCTAATCACTAATTAAACTCAAAGAAAAATGAAATCAAATCAAAAAAAATTCTGTAAAATCAAGAAAAATCAAAATAATATACAAAATTGGATTTAAACATCTAACTCAGCATAATTAATCATCTAACTTAGAATAAATGAAGCATAACACATAAATAAACTTAGACAACCAGAAATCAACCTAGAAACAACCTAAAAACAACCCTGCACAACTCACCTTCAACCTCAATTTTCAATGCAAAAAATGGGTGGCAACGGCAAGGCTTGGCGTCAACCGACGTCTGAGAAGGTGAGGAAGGCTAAGGGAGCAATGGCGGAGCCAATCCAGCTCCGACAACAACGATGGAAGCTTCAAACCAAGAGAGGAAGACTGGAGGAAGAAAAGGAGAAGGGAAGAGAAGTTGGTGGCTGCTGCAATGGTGATGGTTGTTTCTCTTCTTTTATATAATATATATATAGATACACATACATATATATGTATTTATACATATAAAGTCCCAAATTACATACTACACATGCATTTTCACACACATACACTTATATATATATATATATATATATATATATATATATATATATATATATATATGCCCAAAAATAATGCTTACATATAATAATAAAACCCTAAAATAATAATAACATAATCTATCTCAATTAAATAACTAAATAATTAACAATTGTATAATATAATTTGAAATTATTTATTAATAATACAAATTCAAAAATTACTTTATAAAAATATAGAGTATTACATTATATTATATGTTTTATTTTTTCATACATAATGTCTAATACTATACTATTATAAATACATGAATATTTTCAAATAATTATTTTATGTTAGAATTCATTTTTATAATAACTCTTAAAATATAATATATATTTATATAATTATTAATAATAATACATAATATTTAGTATTAACATCTTATTCTATTCATATTATAATAATGGCCTATTGGTGTAAAAAATTCAAAACTTTTTGACTTGCTGCAATTTTGGCTCACTTTTAAAATCTTGGCAAAAATGTATAAATTTGACAAATCAATCACAATTATAGCCAAAAATTAGTTTTTGTTAAAACTAAGTGTGAAATTGCTGATATGGCATTTTAGGTAACATTATTAATTTGGAGTACATTAACTAAATCTTTTCATAAACAGGCTAAATATTTATGATTTGTAGCAATTTCATCCCAAATTTATAATTTTAGCATAAATGTATTAATTTTTCTAAATTAATTATATTTTATTATTATATATGTAATATTTAGTAGTTAATTATAATATTTAAGTTATCTATAAAAATTTAGAAATATACATTATATATTTAAAACCAAAATACATTAATCTAAAAACTAAATTGTTAATTACTAAATTATTTCAAAATAAATTAATAATTAATAACAAATATTTAATTTAATTAATAAAAATATTTAAATTATTTATTATTATAATATTTAAATTATTCATTATTTAATTATAAAATTTCAAATGTGTATTATTTATTTAATGTTAAAACACATCAATGTATTAATAAATTATTTTAAAAAAATTAAATATTTCACATGATTAATGACCGTAAATATTAATAAAATTAAATGTATATCCATACATGTATAAAAAGTTAGAAAGCATTATTAAAACTAAAATTCATGTGTTTAGAATTTAATAAATAATATAACACTAATAACATTTTCAAAATATGTATTAATTTGTTTTAACTTTTAATAATACTTTAAGTTATTAATTATGTAAATATTATTTTATTTTAAAATAATTCAATAATTAAAAAATTAGTAATTAGATTAATGTATTTTAGAATTAAATGTATGATGTATATTTTTAAATTTTTATAAATTACAAAAATAATTGATAATTCAAGTATTGTTGCTAACTTTTAAATATTACATATTTAATAGTAAAATATAATGCATTTAGAAAAATTTAGATATTTATGTTAAAATTATAAATTTGGGATAAAATTACGACAAATAGAATTCAGTTGGTTTTTTTATACAGATATTTGGTTGATATGACAATAGATTACATATCAAATATATCGCCTAATAAGATGACAAATTAGTAACTCCACACCCAATTTTGGTCAAAATTAATTTCAAATTATAATTGCAATTAATATGTCAAATTTGGACATGTTTACCAAAGATTTAAAGTGAAATAAAATCGAACAAATCAAAAAATTTTGAATTTTTAGACTAATAGACCTATGATATTTTGAACATTTATAATATTAAAGATTAAAATTAGTAGTTATTTTAATCACGTGCATTACACATGATAGGAAAAGCTAGTATATAAAAATCATAAAATATGGAAAATAATTTTAAAGAACAAAAACGTACGAAACTTCTTTAAATTCAAAATAACAAAGAATTTTAAAATTTTAATTATATTCATATTTCTAAGAAAAATTATCACTAATATCTCTGAATTCAAATAGCTAAATGTTTGATTTTTTTTTTTTGGAATTAAATTGTATATATGAAAGGTAAATATAAAAGAATTTATCTTATAATGTTGATTTAAAATTCAAAATATTTGACTAATACTTTTATGCCACAACTTACTAGTTGCATAGTACGAGTACGAAGAAAAACGATCATCGTCAGAAGACTAATAAGAAACCATAGTAATAACAAAAACAACCTCTTGAATTATTCATTTCTTGGAATATCTTACGACTTTCAACGCCAATAAGCTAATAATTTTGAATTAACTCTAAATATTAATCATTATTGTATTTTATAATTTTATCCAACGTTATTCTATAATAACATTTTTAGTTTTTTCTAAACAATCATGTAGTATCATAAAAGTTATAAAAATTTATCAAAAATTAATATTTTAACATAATTTTTATAATAAAATTCGAATCTAAGATCTAATTTTAGGTGAAAATAACCCTTAATTAGTTGATTTTAACAGTTATTAATTGTTTTCTTATAAGTAATTAATTTTTTTTATTAATTTGTGAGGGATAAATTTACTTGGAGTCTTTGACGTGATAAAAAAGCTCATCCCTGAAACTAATACAGAAAGGGAAAAAAAACTAAACTAAATATAATTGTTATATACGTCATGCATGCGAATGAACAAAACTAAATATTATGCAATGTTGAATGATTTTCGTCATTTCTTACCTCAACATTAATTCATATTCTTACAGGATATTCTCCAATTCTCTTGGTTAGAACCATCATTCTTATTTCAAAGCATAAAATAGCATTTGAAATATCATTTTTAGATATCCACTGTGACTATTATTATTTAAATAATATTTAATATTTTTAATTTAAATTATGATATATATATTAAATTAATTATTCAGAAATTTTTATAGTTTTTATAGTTCTACCAAATTGAACTAAATTAATTAAGTGTAATAATCTTGGAATATTAATAATTTAGGACTAAACAAGTATTTTTTTTAAAGCATTTTATAAATTATTAGTTATTGTAAATTTGGACAGAATGTTATAATAAACCATTTTGAAAAATGATTGACTATTAATAAACCATCTTGACCATATGGAGGACGTCAACCAATTAAAATTAAGATTCTGTAAAAGGAAAGAAAAGTTAATAGAATTAATTAAATCCAAGTTTCATGTTTTTCATGCAGGTCCAAATAATTTCATTCTTGGATACCCTTTAGATCTATTTGATATTTTGTTGCAAGAATAAAGCCAAAACCAATCACATGAATGAAATTACATGATAAAAAATACAATCAAATCAGAATAATATTCAATAAAATATCTCTTCATTAAAACAACGATGTTTTTTACAACCGAATGATTAAAAAAAAAAAAGAGAAAAAAAAAAATGATAAAGATTTCTAGTTTACTATTTGTATATCTGAACCATCAAGTCCGGAGACGAAGAGAGAAACAGCATCAACGGTATTCAAAGGCGTAATAGGCTCAGTAGTAGTAGCAGAATCAACATTATTTCTCGTACGCGAAGTATTTGTCATTAGACGAGCATCCTCCTCTGCAACAATCTTTGCAAGATCTATTGGTGTTATTCGATCCAGCACTCCCAAGTCTAACTCGGGATTCTGGAAGAGCATGATCCTCTTACATTCATATTTGTAGGCCTTGAGAAATCCCCTTACCATATTTTGGTAGGATCTTTTGTCGTTTTCTCGGGACTTCTCAACCTCAGATAGCCTCCTCTCCAGATTTGCAATACGAAGATCCTGCTCTTCAATCCTCCTCATTAATTGACCTTGACTGTGCTCCAGATCGGTGATTTTCTTTTGGCCTGTCTCAGCCTCGGATTTTGCCTCCGCATATTTTGTCTGGCAGAGCTCTAGTGCTGCCTTAGCGCCATGCAGCTTCTTCTCGAAGTCAATGGCTATTGTCCCGACTTCCGTCTCCTTCAGATTGTACTAGCTTTTCAAATAGAAATATTGGTTCTTTGCCAATAGCAAGGCCTAGGTCATCTATGACAAGAGAAGTTCGTGTTAAACACAAGTACAAGTGTAAGTAAATAATGCATGCAACAACATTCACTTACTTCTAACGAATGGCCAATCATCGAATCAAGTAGCCCCTCTGGACCCTCCTCAGACTAGCGCTGCATATCCGCTGGTAGCCTCAACGACTCGGTATACTGATCTCTCACTTGATTGTTCAAGATGCTCGAAGGTTTCATTTTATTCAGCATCCACCCCCTCATATCCAAACACCCAGACAGCCTCAGACGTTGAACGTATATCTCTTAGTCGAGCCCCTCAGCATTAGAGTCCTGCTCGATCAACCACCTTTTTTGTCGACCTCCCTTCCCAACGCAGGACGATTCGACTATAACTTTACCTTTAGGATCAACGACCATCTCCTCAGGAGCTGCAATGGCTTCAGGTTCTAGAGAAGGGGATGCTTGTACTTCCTCCGGAGCTGTCAGCTCGTCAAATAGAAAGGAAATCCCGCCCATAAAATAAAAAAAATCAGTCATCTACAATTGGAAAAATTGAGCAAGTCAGAAGGATACCTTTAAGTAACACAAATGTACTAGCAGAATGAACACGGTCTAGACAGACTCTCCATAGGTATCTCCTGGATACGTCCTCAGTCGATTGAGTTTGGACAAGACTATCGAGATGTAGCCGTAAAAGCATCTCCGCATCATGATTGGGAAGTCTCATAAACCATTTCACCCTATGGCATTCATCAAACCACATTTGCTGAACATCCACGAAGTTCGATGGGTACTCGATGACAAAAAAAATTATGCCTCCACTTCTTATGAAGGTCTGAAAGTTTTACAAAAAGGGTATCTTGACCATTTGCATGATCAAACTCCAAATTTTGGACTTTGACAAACAATTTTTATACTAATAATTTCAATTAAGTGTGTATAAAATTATATACCATACATATACCAAACATATACACTTTTGGATAAATAGTGACTTTTCAGGCAAATTGAACCTCTAAGATTCAAGAAGGCTTTTGACATCTTTAGAGCTCTTAAATGAGAAAATGAGCTCCTTAAAATTTGAAGTAAACATCTTGAGCTTTCTGAATTAGTCTTATTTTTCAAAATCCAAGTTTATTTGGTTATGAAAATTTTGAGTTGAAATCCATGTATACGTCTACTATCTCAGACTTCACATCTCTTAGTATTTTGGACATATCTTGAGTTACAGAAGTCCAATTAAGGTGATTCAAAATGATATGAAAAGATAATTCAAATATCTAAAACTTTTATAAAGAAAAAATGAGAAAATTCAAAAATTTATTCAGGAGCAAATTACGGCTTCAACTTGTGTATAGCTGTCTGACAGTATTCTACATTTCAGATTGCATAGCTCTTAGTATTTTAGACATATCCTAAGCTAAAGAAGTCCAATTTAGGTAATTAAAAATGATATGGAAAGATAATTCAAATATATACAACTTTCATGAAGAAAATATAGGCAAATTAAAATTTCTTCAGGAGAAAATTACGGCTTCAATTTAGGTATAGCTGTCGGACCGTAGTCTGCATTATAGATTGCACAACCTTTAGTATTTTGGACATATATTAAGCTAAAGAAGTTCAATTTAGGTGATTAAAATTGATATAGAAAGATAATTCAAATATCTATAACTTGTATGAAGAAAGTGTGGATAAATTCAAATTTCTTGAGGAGTCAATCACTATTTCAATCCATGAATAGTTATCTAACAACATCACTCTCAATAATTCAAAATATAGACATTGGACACATCATTTGCACCTCCAACAACTATATTTTTTTAGTATAAATATCTCTAAAGCTGAATGGAAGTTAAGTAACTTGTTTATCATTCAATATTTCTTAAACATTCATAGAACTCTCAAATTCTCTTAAATAATTCTTTGTTTGTATAACTCTTGTGAGAGTTGGGTGTGTGTTAGAAATAGAATTTCTCTTCATTTTAAATCTTAGGTTAGATTAGAAGGGAAGTGAGATTTATTTCTAAAGGAATTAGTTTAAATGTTGTCCATTGAAACACTTGGATTTTGGTTTTTTGAGTGAGCCTTGAAAACTCATGTTGTAAGGTTATAAGAGTGAGCCATAAAACTCTTGTATAATCTTAATCCTGTGAATAAGATTGTGGGTGATTGAAAATCGTAATTTGGGAATAAGTTAAATCCAAATTCCTTAAATCTTTGTGTTTTTCATTCTTCATTCTCAACTTCTATTTAATTCTTGCAAAGAATTCTTTTAATTTCTCATTTTTATTTAATAATCCTATACACCCCTCTCTAGGACTCTTTTCAGGGTATAGTTGGGAACAACTAACAGGGAAAACATCAGTTCTCCCTTCTTCCTAGCCAGATTATACAAATATTGAAACATGTCTAAATTGAGTTCCTTACCCTCTTCGTGCATTAGCTGGATGAACCCAGTCAGAATCCTATAACTATTCAGATGGAGCTGACCAAGTGCTATGTTATGTCTATTCATGAATCTCTTAACAAAGGGATCTAATGGAAACTTTAAACCTCCCTCTAGCTGGTCAAAATATATCACTAATCTACTAAACCCTAACATGGGAGTATGAGCCCTAAACTTCCTATCTACTGTGTGGAGGGTGTAATACCAAACCGCCTCCAGTACCACCCCAGCAGTTCACCATTTATTTTTGACACAAACAAGTTAGAACTAACCTATTCTCTCGGTGCCATAATGTTTCTATGAAGAAGAAAAAACGCATGAAAGATAAAGGAAACAGGAAAAAGAAGGAGAAAAACAAATATCACTTAGTTACAAAATGTAAAGAAAGGAAACAGCAGTGGCAATGCAAATGTGACAATAGCAAAACAAAAATGGCAAATGCATCAGTTGTTGAACACAAAGATATTTATAGAGTTATAGAAGGATCTGGAAACACACCATTAATTGCCCTCATCAATACTTCGCTTCCCCCTATATCATTAAAGGCAATTTTAGGAAAAGTAAAACCCATTGTCAGCAAAATGTCTCATTTACTGACACATGAAAAGACACATTGTTCACACGATTCAAATTTCAAATCCCTAAGAATCAGAGCGACATAGCCATGCCTCGGCCTGCTGCATTTTTACCAAGATCTTTCTCTATTTACTCGAAACAAGCATCTAAGCTATGCTTTTGGCACACTCCGGATATTTGGCACTCAAGCCGCACCTCTAAGGCACCAAGCATCTAAGTCCAGTAACTGAAGATGGCACCCTCAGATTGCTTTTATAGTATTGAGGTTCTAAGCATGTAAGTCTCGCGTCCTTGCACTAAGCATCTAAGCCTCGAGCACCTAAGTTTAGTGACTGAAGCTGGCATCCTCAGGTCACTTCTATAGTATTGAGGTTCCGAGCATGTAAGCTTCGCGTCCTTGCACCGAGAATCTAAGCCTCAAGCACCTAAGAACAGTGACTGAAGCTGGCACCCTCAGGTCTCTTCTATAGTACTGAGGTTCTGAGCATGTAAGCTTTGCATCCTTGTACCGAGCATTTAAGCCTCAAGCACCTAAGTCTAGTGAATGAAGCTGGCACCCTCAAGTCACTTCTATAGTACTAAGGTTCCGAGCACGTAAGCCTCGCGTCCTTACACCAAGCATCACAAATCCAATGACGACTAGTTCCGTCATGTCATCTTTACACGAACGGGTTAATCTATTACACTTGATCTTATAGATTTAGTGTGCTCTAAAGGTCCAGATGACACCTTAGCAAACACGATGGTTTCAAGACTCGGTTCCAAGCTTTACTTTCTTCTTGTGACTGAGGCTGACCACCTCAGCTCACCCTTCTATATCATTGTGTAGTACCTAACTAATTTCTCTATGGAAGCATAAGTGCTCTATTATACTTAGATATGACAGACATAAATATCCGAATATACCCAGGGGGGACTCTTGATACTGCTTATATATATTCCTGTTTAACTAAAGGGTTTTTATTTTCCGAATAGGGTTACTTGGTTAAGAAATGTAATAGAATCCGTTCATGGAAAGGACTCAACCCCGAAGAGGATTCCTAAGCATAAGGAATACTCTCCTACTAGGATTAGGATTCCTATCCCACAAGCAATCTTACTCCTTTCAGGTTTAAACATCACTATAAATAGGACTTCATACCTCTCATTTTAGATCATCTCATTCTCTTATATTCTAATTGTTCCTTACTCTTTATACAGACTCTCTTTCTATTCTCTGATTTAGGTATCGAAGTGTTTATAGGGACTCTTTCTACCTCTCACTTTACTCTCTGTTTACTGATTGCAGGGTCTCAAATTTAAGGATTCCGAAAACAAATTATCAGTAAATATAAAAGAATTCATCTTATAATGTTGATTTGAAATTCAAAATATTTGACTAATACTTTTATGCCACATCGTACTAGTTGCATAGTACGAGTATGAAGAAAAACGATGATCGTTAGAAGAATAATAAGAAACCATAATAATAACAAAAACAACCTCTTGAATTATTCATTTCTTGGAATATCTTACGACTTTCAACGCCAATAAGTCAATAATGTTGAATTAACTCTAAATATTAATCATTATTGTTTTTTATAATTTTATCCAAGGTTATTCTATAATAACATTTTGAATTTTTTCCAAACAATCATGTAGGATCATAAGAATTATAAAAATCTATCAATAATTAATATTTTAACATAATTATATATAATAAAATTCGAATTTGAAATCTAATTTTAAATAAAAATAACTCTTAATCAGTTGATTTCAATAATTATTAGTTGTTTTCTTATAAATAAATAATTCTTTTTATTAATTTGTGAGAGATAAATTCACTTGGAATCTTTGAAGTGATAAAAAAGCTTATCCCTGAAACTAATACAGAAAGGGAAAAAAAACTAAACTAAATATAATTGTTATATTCGTCATGCGAATGAACAAAACTAAATATTATGCAATGTTTAATGATTTTCATCATTTCTTACCTCAACATTAATTCATATTCTTACAGGATATTCTCCAATTGTCTTGGTTAGAACCATCATGCTTATTTAAAAGCATAAAATAGCATTTGAAATATCATTTTTAGATATCCACTGTGAATGTTATTATTTAAATAATATTTTCATTTTGAATTGTGGTATGCATATATAATTATTATGTTAAATTAATTGTTTAGAGATTTTTACATTTTTTATAGTTCTATAGTTATACCGAATTGAACTAAATTAGTTAAGTGCAATAATTTTCGAATATTAATGATTTTGGACTAAACAAGTATTTTTTTTAAAAGCATTTTATAAATTATTAGTTATTGTAAATTTGGACAGAATGTTATAATAAACCATTTTGAAAAATGATTGACTATTAATAAACCATCTTGAAAAATGATTATTGCATGCACCATATGGAGGACATCAACCAATTAAAATTAAGATTCTGTAAAAGGAAAAAAGTTAATAGAATTAATTAAATCTAAGTTTCATGTTTTTCATGCAGGTCCAAATCATTTCATTCTTGGATACCCTTTAGACCTATTTGATATTTTGTTGCAAGAATAAAGCCAAAACCAATCACATGACCGAAATTACATGATAGAAAAATGTCGTAAAATGTTAGAACAATCCCTAAGAGTGGGCATTGACAACTCTCCTGCCGACTGAGTTAATTGACCAACTTGAGACTTCCAACAAAACACTACTATTCCTATATCCCGTGATATTGGCAATTGGCAAATGGTCTTTTTGGCTGGCAACAAATAAATTAAGACATTGAACCCAAATCTCAAGCTCGCCAACCATGCTATGCCCTTCCTTAATTCCGATGTAATGGTCAATAAATTTATAAATTAATTTTTTGGCTAATTATTTTACGAACTTGACAAGTTACTTTGGCCCATGGATTTCACAATATCAACATATATGTTTATTGGTACGAAGTACATATTTTGATTTTTTTTTTTTGAAAAAAAAAACTCTTCTTTTATTTATAGTGTGCCTTGATATGTTCCTAAATCACATGAAAATCGGCTAGTTTGACGAACTGAAGTGAATCAGAACAAATTCATCAGTCAATTAGTAAATTATTCTATCTCGGGGAGCAATTATAATACGTTTTAGTATCAATAAGTCAGGATAAAATCATATCATTATTAGTGGATTAAAAGTGTAATAGTTACGTTAGTGAGAGAGTAATTAAGTGATAATTCCTCTTCAAGTATATCATAAAGTATAAGGTTTAATTTTTATCGTTATCAATTTAAAAAGGAAAAACTGTTTTTTATTATTTAGTCCATCAATATTAAGATGGTATAACCTTACAGCTTACTAAAAAAAAAAGTGTAATAGTCACAAATATTAAAATGGGACAGTGTCAATCTCATGTCGTTTGCCTTGTCTGACTGGAGATGGCCGTGCATGAAACAAGCCATGAGAAGCAATTTAATTAAAATGGGAAAGCTTTAGATATGCAAATCGGGATGGGAGGCATGTGAGGTTGTTGCCATTTTGATGAGTTAAGACAAAGTGTAAACTCAAGTGATGCATCCATGTTCTGCAACACATCAAAAAGTCAGCTCGTTTCTATACATATGAGAAAGCATGCAAATTCCGAAATTCCGGAATGGGAGTTTCCCTATATCCAACTCTTAGACAACTTATGTCTTAATTTGTTGCCTTCCCGTTGTTGTTTTCTTTCTTTACCTTTCCGTGTAATACTACGAGCTATTGCTGCACAATATCTTCTTTGGAATTTATATAACCATTTTTGCCACTTGTTTTTTTGGTAAGCAATGGTTTTGCTTTCTTTCTTTCTTTTTTTTTTAAAAAAAAAGTGTTATTAGTTGCTTTTGAAAGAAATAATCTTAAAAAAAATATTGTTATACAAGAAATATTTTTTAAAAATTGGGATAAAACTGTTAGCTTTTGTTTTTTTTTTTTTTTTTTTGATATTTTAGAAATTTTTAGATGAAAATAATAAAACTAGTGAAAGTTATATTCTTAAATCTTACTATTAATGAGTTGATAGTCTAATCATAGAATTAAATATGATATCTAAAAATTATAAATATGACGGCTATCATTTGCTTAATCATTTGTTTTGTTAAGAAAGTTTTCTAAAAAACAATAATAAAAACAATGCAATAATTTTTCATTTTGTTATCATATATGCTCATCCATCCAATTACTCATCAATATACAATTGGTTGCAAATATCACTAAATTAAGGGCCAATTTGAACCTTCACATAAATCTAGGGCTAAATTGGCCTTTAATATTCCTTACCACGATAAGAAAATCCAATAATACTTTTTGCTCCCTAAGCATTGTGTACAAATAAGTATGGGGATATTTGACTTAGTTGATTGATACAGCTGATAAATTTTTTTTTTTAATTAAGCATAATTTAGGTGTTTAGTAAAATTTCAAAAAGAACAATTGATAAGTTATTTTTATTCAAAATAGCTACTAATTTGATAAGTTCTATTTTTGAAATTTTTTTAACATTAGTTGATAGTTAATCTCTATTTATTTTTATTTAAACTATATAACCCTTATTAAAAATTACTAATAACAAATAATTTTATTTAAATTAATTGTATGTAATTAATTTTTTATATTTATAACAGTATAAATATTTTTAAATTATAATTAATAATTAAATAATTAAATAATATATACCAACAATTATTTTTTTAAAAATTATACAATAATATTTATATTTGAAATTTCATTTTTAAATAATTTCTATTATAATAATATATAAATCAAAGACAATAAATTATTATTCATTACTATATACTATTTTTGAATAATGTACATAATTAAAAAAATATTATTAAAAATATATAAACTTATATTTAAAAATAAATTGTACCTCATATGATATATTAACAACATTAATAGTTAACAAAAGTTTATCAAATAGTTCATATTTTATCAACTAACAATTATCACTATTAGCTATATGTTATCAACAAGCTGTTATAAATAACTGAACCAAACAACTCTACATCCCTTTCAGTTTTATTTTAAATTATTCATTTTTTATATTCCAACAACATCTGCAAACCAAATTATAACAGTTTATACTTATGATGATATTGTTAAAGAAAATTTGTTAATTATAGTATATGCCAGAAAAATTCATGTGGTTGGTTATCATACTAGAAAAATCCTATTTGTTTCTACCTAACAATGCAAATATTAAAAAATACGGTGGCTTATCTCTTTAATATTTTTCATGATTACACTATTTTAAAGTACTTTTATACTTTAAATCCAAGAAAAGAAAAGAATTCTAAATTACAAATCAAATTGAATCATTTTGTTTATTTATTTATCACATCTTTATGTTTATTATTATCTCAGAAGTAGATTCTTCTCAAGAGGAGAAAATTATTAGAGATGTTAAAAAATCTCATAAAAATTGTCTTGGTATTTCTTGAATTTAGTTTAACAACACTGTTTAAAAACTTTTTCAGTTAAATATTTTTTGGATGGACTATTTAATTGTTTATAATTTGTATCCAAAGCACAGATAATTTCAATTTATCTATTCAATTTTGACTTAAAAATGTTACGATTACTTATACTTATGAAATAATAATTAGTGTAAATTTAGTTTCCTCCAACATCTTAAATCAATTCAGCTTCAACGCTCATTATATATATATATTTAAAAAAACATCAAACTTCCATCCATCAATATTTATATATACCTTGGATTCATGTTCATTTAAGCAGTATGCCCAACACCTAATAGAGTTGCTCATTTTCTTGGCATGTGGCATGTCTATCAAATGAATACAGCAGTAACTGTTATCGTTTAGATTTCCATGGTTAGATGACAATTCGAAGGCTAGTTTGAAATATGCAAGTACGAATATTTATACACCATGACAATGCTAGCTCAAAAGAAAAAAAGAAAAAAAAAAAAGTAATTTAATCACACACAGCTTTTTGAACTGTATTCATAGTTAATAATTTTTTTATTATAAAATCAACATTAACATTTTTTTCAAAATAAATCTAATTAGCTATACTTAGTAGTAAATCTCGTTAAATAACATTCTCCAATACTATAAATTAGTTGTTTATATTTTATTTAATTAATTTTAAATTTTATGTCCTCACAAGTAGTTTAATGACAAAACATGTAAACATTCAGTTTAAAAAAGGTAGAATTTGAACCGTTCATCCCCTTCTTTTTCTCTTGTAGTATTAGAAATTAACCATTTGTATTCGTTTAAAAAAATAATTTTAAATTTTATTAGTAAGTATTACATAACAATAGTTTCAAATACTATAAATACATTTGTTAAATTTTTTACTTGGATTTCAGCCATGTACTATAGATAATATGTAGAATTTAGTACTATTTTTATATATAGTTAAGCTACCTCTATGAAATCTAAAAACTAACAGTTCTTTATATAACATATAGCTAAAATTTAATGTTCATTTCTTATAAATTTAAATTACATTAAAAATTTACCTCAATATTTTATTTTATTGTATATAATTTACTAAATTGAATCCGTTGGTTTAGTTTGCTTTTAAGATGAAAAATTAGTATCATAATATTCTAATCCTAACTAATCTTATAATTTTTTATTTTTTTTCTAATTTTTAATCCTAACCAAACATAGTTTATTTTTTTTTAATTGGACATCATATCAGTACAATATATAAAGATTTATAAATAAATTTTGTTTGTCATTATATCTTCATATTTGCATATCATAGAAATATAAATGTTGAACTTGTAAACTTATAATAGGGAGATTATATATTTGAATATCTTTTATTACACCCTACAAGATACATAATTTAAATATCTTATATTTGGTCAATAAAAATAAAATACATATTTTATATTATAAATGTAATTATAAAATATAATGCAATCACTAGTGAAAGAATAGTTAAGTGATAACTCATTTTTAAGGACAATTTGAGGTATAAAGTTTGACTTCTACCATCATCGATTTAAAAGGGGAGAGTTGCCCATATTGTATACTTCATCAATGTTAAGGTTATATAATTTCTTAATTTAAAAATATATATATAACACAATCAATTTAAGTAAGAATTTTTTTTAGAATAAAGTTTATAAGTTCATATGATTTTTAATTTTTTTAAAAAAAATAAAATAATTAATGTAATTAAAATTATCAATGTAATTAAGAATTTTTTTCCAGAATAAAGTTAATAAACTCAAAATGAGACTCCTTCAATTCTCAATTATTCAATATCTGCAAAATTGAAATGTTAATCAATTTCCTTAAATCCATCTCACTAACAATTTAATATAGTACCCTTTATAGACCAAAAAAACAAAATTATCATCACGCGTTCAAAGAGGGGGGGAGAGGGGGAAACATTATTAGAAGAGAGAAACATTATTAGAAGGATGACGAAGAAAATCTCAAATTGGCCCCTGAACTTGTATGGTTGAGACAAAAAGTCTATTTTTGATTGTTTTTCCATCAACAAAATATAAAACTTACATTTTAGAATATTTTACCATAAATTGAACACACTATCTAATAAAATTAATTTATATATAATAAATTAATGTATATTTTTATTTTAAAATTTATTGTTTCATAAAAATATATTTTTGCAAAAAATTCATTAAATTGTTGCAAAATTATATAATTCATTAAATTAGTTTCATTCTATTTTTAACATGTGTCAGTAGGGATGAGTATGGACTGATTAACTGAACTATAGAGCAAAATTTTGAACCAAATCATATCTATTAGTTTAATCATATCTAAAACTATGACCGAACCAATTATTTTGGTTATTCAATAATCGGTTAACCAATTAAACCGGTTCGATTATACCGGTTTTTTGGATATTTTACTTGTAATAATTTTATTTTATATAATATTGAATTCAAAAAAAAAAAATCCCACATGTTTTCTTTTATCAAATTAAATTCATAGAATATATATATATATACTGCAACTCATTTCATATTAAAATTACCAATCTTCAAAATTAAATATATACATTTCTCAATTAAATATTAATACAACTTAAAAATATATAGGATAAATGTTTAACAAATAATAAAATAATTCTATAAATGATGAATCTTCCAAATAATCACTACAATATTTTATATATTTCCAATCCTATTGAAAAAATAAAAGTCTTTTTAGGTTTTTTGTTTAATAAGAAGTTATTAAATTTTTACATTTAATTTTTGGTATTAATGGTTTAGTTAACCAACTAACCGAACTATTTTTTTTATATATTCGATCACATCGGTTAATCGCAGTTTTACAAAATTAGAAATCTAAACTAAACTATTATTTTTCGAAGCTATTTTAAAAATCAAATCAAAAAATTTAGTTAACCTTTATTTTGAATTGGTTTCGATGGGTGGATTAATTTTTTGATTTCTTTTGCTCACCCCTATGTGTCAACGCACTCAATTTTGTGCCTATTTGGCTCAAAAAGAGTAATATGTTTTTTTTAACCGAAAAAAGTTCAGGAACCAATTTTAGCTTTTGTCAGAATGGTAATGATGATAGCCGTTAGACTTGGTCGTGACACTCTGAATTATAACTGTTCATCATCCGTTTATCATTTGCAGTGCCATTTTTTTTTCCATTTTGAGTAATGATTTATGCTGCACATCTAATTGTATGCATATTATCTAAGGGAGAACATACATACTCACATTGATTGGTTTCTTTTGAAAAGAATGAATCTATTTAGAACAAACCTGCAAATGTTGCTTTGACATATAATTGACGGCTCTTATTACAATACTTATATCAATGGTTATAAATAAAAATATAAAACACGTATATTCCTTTTTAATCATTTTTTGTATGAAACATAAGGGATATTATTTATACTGAAAAAAATACGCCTTAAAAAGTGGAAGGTATGAATTAAGCATAAGAAACTGGCTTAGAAATACAAATTTCGAATAGATTTTGTTAATAATTTTAATTCACACTAAAACATATAAAAATTTTCCAATTCTATATCAAGAAAAAACAAAAAAAGGGTCATATGTCCAATGATGCGTGATAACCTACCAAATTCCCTATGGAAATTGTTCAAAAAAAAAAAATTCCCTATGGAAACAGGTCATAATCTTCAATATTTTAACATATCATGATTATTCTTTTTTTTAACATGAAAGGATCTCTAGATAATTTAACTTCAAAGGATGGCTAAAGAAATGGTGGTCATTTTCAAACATCCATTTTGGAATTTTTATGTAAGGACAAGTAGAGCTTAGAATGAATTTGGATTGAAAACGATCTATACATGTTAAAACGTAAACAACTGTTTCATGCTTCATGTGATTGATGGGGCTATAATTCTCAATCAGTTAAATACAAGGAGTCAATTCTCTAACACGACCACGCTACAAACTCTTTGTAACTACACAAAGTCCATGCAGTTGAAGGATGAATCAAAACCTGTTGATCATGCTTCTATCTCGTAACATGGAATGTCACGAGTTCAATTCCAAGCCGCTCATTCATTTTCTGAGCTCTTTTAAGCCATGTGGTATGTTTCCCTGAGTTTACTGAAGACATACTGAAGTTTCCCTCTGAAAGTCTTGAATGGCTGCATCCTAAGATTGAAACACCACCAAAAGTCAGGTATAAGGACTAAATAATGGGACTTGTTTATCAGATGGGAGCCACATATTCAGGGGGTAAAATTTTTAGCAAATGCCGTATAGAGCATGTGCCCCTTGCTCACTATTATTTTAGCTGGTAGGAAGACAATGAATTTGTAGCATATGAATCATGTCTAGGAAGTCACTTAAAAAATGCTAGAGTTTGTGCCGACTAGATTTATGTAGATGTGCGACCTTTTCACAACTTTTTCGTATGTAAAAATGCAGCTTTCTCCAACAATTCAATCCATTTTCTAGATGCAATACAACGATGATACAGTACACCAAGATAAGGAGATTTGCTTGTTGATACTTTAATGAAGTTCCAAATAAGTCCAAAGAATTTTATAGTGAAACGCTTAAAAACAAGAACAAAAAAACAGAAAGGACAGTGATTAGCATAATCAAGAAGAAGAAAAAATCCAGTTCTATTAACTAATTGAAAACTTAGTTTGGTTACACCTGAGGCAGGCAGCACATGATATGTTTTAATGAGTTGGAACTCACCAGATTATGGTGATATTATGTGGTGCAAACAATAATGCAGACAGACTAAACGGTTAATGAAAGGTAGTCATAATCATGTCTCTAAAGCACAGATCTCTGCACCTGATCATCCATGTGAGAATTAATGCCATATTATTGTAGGGCCCTCAATGATTTATGTTAAACAAAATTCACCAATCAAAAAATTGTGGATGCCCTCCAACTATTTTGGATTTAGCTGTATGCTAGGTTTCCTTAATGATATGATATGACATCCCATTTTCCTCCATTTTTTCTTACGTTTCCCTCCATCCATACATCACAAAAAAAAATAAAAAAATAAAAAAAACTTCAAAATTCTACTGTAGGCTCGGCATTCTAGCATGCCTCAACTTTTCTTCTGCCTAACTCAGCTTTCTCCTGGTCCATTTGAATCAGAAAAGGACTCCAATTTTCCTGCTGTCAAATCAACTATCTAATGCACCTCAATATGCATCTATTTTTCTGGTGCTCAACTTGGCTTTCTCCATTGCCATTTAGATCAGAAAATAACTCCACTAACTTTTTCTTCCTTTTGATAATTGTTGCGCTGAACTACATCACCTCATATAATGGAATGATGTACAAAAATACAATGGATTATTGCTATTCATAAATGTGTAAAAAACATTCAGAAAAAGTATTGCAACTATTCAACTAGATAAAAAAAACAGATTCAATTTTACAATAGTCAATCATGAGTACAATAGACCCATGATATTATTTAACATCGGACTAAATTTTACAATCTTATTAACAAAGTAAACACGTTCGTGTTCAATCTAGTCTCTCAAGTACAGTTGCCTTTTCTAGCATCTTCTATTGATGGCAAACTCATGACAGGAGTAAGGATTCATGACCTTCGAAAACTCTTGATCCGCAGTTTAAAATAGTCAAAAGGTTGTAAAGTTGCTTCTTTGGTAATTTTTTTTTTTTTTTTTAACTTACCTTGAACAAATAACTTGCATAAAGTGCAGTTGTTCTGGCTGATCCAGATCTTCCTGATGAAATCATGGGAAGCATTTCATTCTCTGCATATTGAGAAAAAAAAAAAAAAGCTAAGTTGTTCAGAAAAGAATACATCTCCTCCATATTCACTAAAGTTTAGAATTACCTGTCTCTCAATTTCAATAGCAGACAAAGCAAGTCTTCGTCTCAATGTTGATCTTTCCTCTTCACATTTCTCCATCAACGCATCTACAATCACCACCAGAGCAACAATCATAGTAATGAAATGTATTTTAAGATGCCAAAAGACATTTTTAAACCTGCTTCTCATATTGAGCCAAAAATGTCTCAGAGCCTTTTGATAAACAAAGTTGATAGCTAGAAAGTAGCCCATTCAACTGATTATGACAGATAACATTATTAATTAGGGATATTAGGATTGGCACCCTCCCTACATTATGTTGCCATCAAATCCTGAGTCATCCCTCTTTCTTCAATAGCCTGCAGTTCTAGACATTCCATTTATAAGGATCAATAATTAATTTTTGTCCGTTCAAAGTTGTATATAAACTTCTGCACACAAGTGGACATAGATACACCGAGAACCTTCCTTCCCCTCTCTCTCTCTTTATTTTATTTTTTCCCTCAACATGACTACTAAAGCAAGAAGAAATTAGACTTTTGTGCTAAAGGAAAAAATCTATTTCAGTGTGCTGTTTTTCAAATGTTATTAAGATTTAAAAGCTTGAGGTTCCATCCACTTCACATTGGACTTAAAACTCAGCAATCATTCCCATCATAACACTACTTGATTAATTGACCACTTCTGGCAATGTAAAATACAAATCTTCTCCTTAAAACATGTTAACTAAGTTTTAGAAAGCAGATGATATATGAGATACCCTGCAATCAACTAGTTTCTTGTTTCAAGACAATGACACCCCCAGACACGGCCTGCATCTGTTGCTGCTAGCCTACTAGTACTACATATATGCTTGCCATTCATAATTATTAAAGGACTTGCTCTCAGGAACATGCTTCTGATCCCATGTGGTTATATATGATCATGCCTTGTTCCCTGATAGCAGGGTGACAAGGTCTCAATATTTTTGTATGAAAGTAGGAACAACATTAAAATATAGGATTGTACTGAACAGAGCCGAAATAAAAATACTGCCAGTATGAGACATGAGTTACCAAGAAACCAATAATTGTGCATCAATTGACAAGAGTGTCAGATAGCTCAGGATCCCGTATAATTGATTCTGTTTTGCCAAGTTAACTTGCAATATTTTGCAATTTCCACTCAGCAACATAGATGTTTAATTATAGGAGCATGAAAATACTACAATCCCATGGGCAAATAAATCCCAAATCCAAGTAGATTTTTGAAGAGTACCATGGCACTGAAAAGGATTCTCCAAAGATTATTAAAGCCTAGCTCAAAGTGACCTCTGGAGATCAAAATCCTGGGATCATAATTTCCTAAGCTGCTTCCCACTAAACAAGGTCACTCAGAGTCACTTAAACAATGAAAATGGTTAACCCCGACTAAGAACCACTAATGAACAGAATCCCTAGTGAGGGTAAAAATGGGTGCTTCACAAATTATTTTATAAATGGTTATCGAAAGTACCAAAATGAATTGCTAGAAAAAAACAAAAAATTATACAGCCTGCTTAATACTTACCATAGTAGTATGACGAAAGAATTGTTATACGCTCAGTTGGCTGAAAAAAGAAAGAGAGGGAAAAAAAAAAGTAAACCAGAAAAGCAACAGAGAAGTTTAGTTATGGGGAAAGCAGTAACTGCATTGGCAATATTTTCTTAGTCAATAAAATAACTAAAATGCAAAGAACACAAAAAAAAAAAAAGCACTCGTAAGTTGTAATTGCAAGCCCAGATGGGTAAAAAAACAGCTCAGATGTAAATGAGAATTGCTGATTCATTTGTGCACAAGTACTATTATATTCTAAAAATTTTCAGAATTTTCATTAATTTGTAAGTGTAGAAAATTTCATGATAGCAAAAATTTCAGTTTTCACAAGTTTCTCATATTCTACTTTAACTTTTAAGACATAATATTTACGTCCCATTTCTATTTTGTAAACCATCCTATTGAGCATAATTTAGACTAGAAGCAAATAAAAAACATACCATCACAAAGATCCCCTCACGACGAGTAGGGAGTTGCTCAAGCTTTGTAAGCGTGTCATCCCCTTTAGTAACTTTACCAAATATTGCATACTGAAGAGATTCATCAGTTTAACACTTTCAAGTCAGATCAACAAGGTGAAAGAGTTGTAGGATAACGTTTAGCAAGTTGAGGTAGCAGACCTGGTGATCAAGATGAGGGGCATCTCCAAGAAGTATTGAGAATGAGGATGACGCACTGTTTGGATCAGAATATCTAATATAAAAGAAAATATAATACTATATTAGAATACTCAACCATGCCAAGATACCTTTATCCCTAGCAATCTATGATCCAAATCAGGCCCATATCCAAATTCTGAAAACAACAATCCAACATTCAAACAACTATGAGCACAAAAATAAACCATCAAAGTTACACAAACTTCAGATACTTCCTTTCCAGTAATTCTACAAGTTCTGAAGTTTGGTTTTGTTGATATTTGATAATATTAATGTAGTTAACATACGCAGAAAATTGAAAATATATTACTATAGATTAGGATAAGAATAATTTTTAGCATTTTTATTTCATGCAAACATGTTCTTCTTCCCATACATGCACATCATTGCATATGCACATACTAAGACAATTGAATTCCATGTTTTCCAAGACCCATAATACCTTGCAGCCAAACTTGATATTAGAAGAGAGATTGTATGTGGCCCATAGTAAGAAAATAGCAGCAAGCATGTTTATGAAATAAATAATCAAATAAAACCTTCAATTATCAAACCCCAGTACTATGAATATTTTAATATTTTTAACTGATGAAAACAGCACATAAGATTTACAATCAATTAGAAACCTAATAGTAGAAGATCCATCAGTCATCAATGTCTTGTACACAAAAAATAGTGGCATTCTGCACAACTCACAACTGGATGAAAAACTATAATTCACTCTACTTCATCTCCTCATTTACATATAAAAAATAGCCCTAGCGCAAGAAATACGGAGAATTAAAAGCTAACTTTGTGTTGAACAAAGTAAACAAAACATGATGGCATTGGCAATCACACAACACAAAGGAAGAAATTCACATGTCACTTCATTATTATATCAGAGACATATTATAAGAATAGAAATTAATGTACAGAAATAAGTTTTCGTTGCTAAACTAAAACTGAAAACTCAATATTTCACCTGCCCATAGAAAGAATTCCTCTTACATGCTTAACATCACTAAATTCACCAATTACAGTCTTTTCAGCTTCTTTTCTTTGCTCTTCATTCATCGGAGCGGATCTTCCTCCTACTACATCGGCCACTTGTGCTACAAATCCTTTATCCACCTTTAAAAAAAAAAAACCACAGTGCATCCATAACCACCACCAAACACAGCATTGTTAACGTTAATTACTTAATTAATTGTTAATTATCAATTAATTACCCGAAAGAAATGATTTGTATTATAGCATCCAAGTCGAACAAGATTGTATATGTGCTCTACAGTTCGTGGCGCCACATTAGGGTAAAATCCGAACTCTATATCTCCATAATTAGTCTACAATTTCAAAAAACAAAAAGAATCGTCAAAATTAGAGAGATAATTATATGTGTATTAGCGTAAAATTAATCAACGGAACAACACCTGGAAAACGACACGAGCAGAGCCGAGCTCGGGATACTCCGACGAGGCGGGGTCAATAAAGACGGCCGCGAATGCTAAGCAGAGCCAGCCGGCGATCAACATTTGTTTCTTTTCCTAATTTTGGCGCGAGATCTGTGGCAGCGGTAGAGAGTTTCAGAGTCAACGATCGTTATGAAAAAAAGAATCTAAAAGTAAATTTTGATATTCATGTAGGCCAGGCTTGAAACTTTATGGGCCTAGACCCGAAATTGATGGGGTTTACCTGTGCAGACGGAGGCCCCACTATGGCCCAGTAAAAGTTCTTGGGCCGAACTTTTCAAAACTTCTGTTTATCATTTTTTACAATATAATTTCAATTGTAAGAAAAATAATATTGGACCGTTAAGTTTTGGAAAATAGAAATTAATTTATACTTCTCCATATCTAAAATATGATATGATAATGTTGATTATGCTACAATAAAATGTTTTTTTTTTTAATAAAAAGGTTATATATTTTAAGCATTAATGAATTGTATAATAAATATAGGGCACAATCTAAATAGGTTTCAAGACATTTTTTCTAAGTTTAAAAAAAAAAAAGTTAGTTTTGTATTGAATTTTTTATGAAAATAAAAAAATGCAAAGCCAATTAGGGAGTGACCAATATGGAATTGAGTGAGAGAATTGAGCATTTGATTCTTCTCCTTCACTATTGATAAAATTTTATTTCTTTTATAATAAAAAGTTATTAAAAATGAGTTTTTAATGAAAAATCCATTCAATTTGCAATATATCTAAAAAATATATACAAAATGATTATATCTTTTCCTATCACACAAACAATACAACTAATAAAATTCATGTGTTATCTAATTTGAAAAGATCTGTCATTTTCCTTATAACTTGAAAGATTAATTATCAATACTTAAAAAAAAAATAAACTAAAAGAGTTCTCAGGTTTAAATTCTTGAGATATAATACTAGTCCAATGGCAATAAATAAATTTCTTTTGAACAGGCAATAAATAAATAATTATCTAAGAATTTTTTTTTTTTTTGGGTTGACTATGAATTAAATTTAATTGACAAAGAATTTCAGATTCAAAAATACCCTTGCACCCATTTTTTTTTTTAAAAGGTGTTTTTAGCTTCTTGTTCAATAAATCATAACTTTATAAGGTCAATCTAATGCTAAATTTTAAGCTAACAAAGGAAGCTCGAGGAAAAAAAAAGGTGTAAAATACTGTTGGTGAATGAAGCAATTGAAGGAATTGATTGGCAGAAAAGAAAAAAGGATAGTAAATTTCATAATGAAATGATCATTGAACAAAAGCTGTATGGGGGAGAGGATATGTTAGTCCCATCCCATCCAAGCAAGCACCTGAATCATTAGCATCCCATTCAAGAAAACACCAGCTGGTACTATTACTATTAGCTAGCCATGTATGTAATGTGGGCGACTCCATTCAAATTGCAATCTTTATTTATTCCATTCCATCCAAGTGGACTCACAAACAGTGATCACCATTATTATTATTTTTTTAATTATTCCTTTTTTTTTTTCTGAGTTTCAAAAGAACCTAATTGTAACAGGTAAAGACATAACATAAAAATGTCCAATTTCATTGAAGTTCTAAAAATTCCTTGTTCAATGTACATTTCAATGGTACCTTTTTTTTTTTTTTTTGTTGGGTGGGTTGATGGGTTTTTAGATTCTAATTCTTTTGCATAATTGTTGCCAAAAAGAAATGGGTACTTACTTTACTTACCAATTTATGACTACATAATCAAGATCTCAGCTTCCATGATCAAAAAAAAAAAATATATATATATATATATTATGAGTACATATTGCTTCTCAAGCAAGGTAGGGAACCAATGATCAGTGCATAGAAAGCAAGATTTGTGATCAAGCTTTGGCCAGCAATGATGGTAGTATTTATTCTTTCAATCCATTGCAAATTTTGGGTATTAATTGCACTATTTGTTAACATTTTCATATATATATATATATATATATTCAATTTTTCTTTTAAATTAATCAATTAATTAATTATCCTACCTTATTACAAGAACCTGATTCTCGGTGCGTCACATATTTTATTTCAAGTCCTATCCAATGCCAATGGTCTAATCATAGCAGAAATTCTTGAACTAGGTTCTTCCTAAAACAATTTCCCTTTCTTATCAAATTAGAACTAATCCAAAAATTGGACTTGAAGATGTGTAACCGTGTTAATTCCTCTAATTTGTGGCTTAGGTTGATCTTGCTGCATAATGTATTCTAGTTGTTGGACAATCAACATCCAAAGTCAATAAATATGATCTTCTTCCATTAAAATAATAATAATAGCATATCAATATATATTCATACATCACGCTATTGATTATTTAAATTAAAATAAAATTTAAATTTAAATTTAAATTTTAGTATATATAATTATATTAAATTAATTATTAAAATTTTTATTACTTTTATAATTGTGTTAAATTAATAAATTATGAATATCAATAATTTAAACTAAAAAAAAGTTAATGCAAGGCGAGAATTCAAAATTAAAACATGAGACTCTATTACTATTAAAAACAACAGGAAAGATAACCCTAGTACCAGCAGAGGAACCTAGGTTAGCTGTCGTGTTCGCGGTGGAATAGAGGAAAACATGGAAAAATATGGTCACATGGAGATGGAGAAGAAAAGGGCCAAAAGCAAGTTTTGCAAAAATTTTCAACTATCTACAGGAAGCAGGCGGATTCAATAAAGTTTAATTTGAACATTTCTTTAGCTCAAAAACAGCCTAACTCTGTCTAATCAACCGACTGAGAAAAGCTTAAACATCCACACTAATTAGCTTTTCTTTCCTCAGGGCCCCCCCCCACCTCTCCTCCATTCTCTTTTTTTCTCCTCTTTTTTAACAAGTCTTGTCAATTTGTTTTTAGATGCAAAATTGTGTGAATTAACCATTTGATTTGATAGGCATTAATAAATATTACGGCGCAATTATCAGAATAATTATTCAATTATCTTTTTTTCGAACAAAATAATTATTCGCTCATCTGACGCATGTGTTTCATTTCTTTATTTTTTCTTAATAATTTATATTAAGTAATCTATACTATAAGTACTTCAGATATTTTTTTTCTATAATTTCATCGTAATAAATGAATTTTTATTTTCTAACTTTTTGAGATTTATCTCATATATATATAACTATGGAATATATATATAATAGGAGGATAATAATCTCTTTTTAAATTGATGATGACATAATGCTATATGTAAAAATGTTATTAGAGATAAATTTTCATTTAACTACTTTCTCACTGACTCATTTTATTTTTATAATGGCATTGCACAAAATTAGTCTCAATGAACAAGTAATAGTATAATATGTATCAACACCATCCACACATGAATCCAACACAATAATTAAACTCATACCCTTTTAGGGTTATTAGAAGTAAAGCCTTCACCACCAATCTTTGCACCAAATAATACACTTTTTATTTGTTTGTATTGCAACACATTAATTAGCTAAGTTCTGCATTCGCTTATCAAACAATTTGATTAGGTTCTCCTTTTAGTTAACACATAGAACTGTGATGTTTACGTTTTCTAAAAAGTTGTCTTTAAGTATTTTCAGATGAGATCTTAAAAATACCTAAAAACTGTATGTATGATGAGGAGAAAACGGTTGCAGGTGAAGGCGTGATGGTGCTCTAGTGGCAATATTGCTGCCTATGAAGTTGATGTTTTAGAATTATTGCTAGGAGACTTATTATTTGATAAAAGAAACAAACAAATCACTAACAAAAATAGCAAGCACTCAATTATTAGTAACATTTTGAATATTTTGCAGGCAACCTATTATTTTTTCTGCACTAAAAAGATTGATTATAGGAAGCAAAGAAGATAAAAAAATTACTATTCAAAAAAAAAAAGTCTGGGAATCTAATAGTGTTCAAACTTCAAAATAAGCTCTGCAATTTAGAGTAATATCGTTCAACATAATGTAAATTTTCTTTGTTATTGTTAATTAAGAAAAGGGTCTAAATCATTATGGCCCCTTGCCAATATGATTAAGATGAATAGCCTCAAATGCCAGGCAAATGGGTCATAAATAGAAGGAATAATGATTAACTAATTAATGAAAATAAAACTATAAAAAAAATCATTTTATTATAAATAAAATTTTAGTTGGAACTCTAGCTACTAACATCACAGATTTTAAAATATTATTAAATCAAAATTCAATGGATTATAAAATTTATCTACTAGAAAATAACCAAATTATTATAATTAAGTGGATTATAATTTTTTAAAATTTTTTACAATTTTAAGAAGAGGGTAAGAGATCGATTTTAAATGAGATAGTAACATTTGTGAGGTATTAATCAACAGGTTAAATAATGCGGTAATTTGCAATTAATTATTATTACTGTTATTATTGATAATTGTTATAATTATTACTATTATTATTCATGCTATGTTGTATGATTTATTTATATAAAATATATAAAAGTTAAAAAACATCTATTTTGCTTTTTCCAAAAAAAAAAAAAAAAGAGGACATCTATTTTACTATCTGGGACAAATTTTGACATTTATATTTAGTTTTATTTTATTTTTATTTTTTACCTTACAACATATTATTTAGCATTAGTGTTTTCTATTTTTTTGAATTCTCATATTTTTAACTATATTTAGTTAATTTTAATCATTTATTTATTTTCATTTTTCACTTTTTAACATATTAATGAACATTATTTTTCAATTTTTTCAATTTTCTTCTATTTCTAATTATATTTATATTAATTGAAAAAATTTTAAATTTTTACAATTAACTATTTTCTATGTTTACCAATTATTTACATAATTTTTTAATTATATTATCAAGAAAGACTTTTAGTTATAAAATTAAATTAAATTTTATGAAAATTAAAAATTATAAACTTTTTATTTCTTTATATAATTATTTTTTTAATTTTATATCTATATAAAACGTAAGATAACTTTCATTATATAAACAATAATTTCTTTTAATATGTATATTTTATTTTATTATTTTATAAAATTAAATTGAATGTTGTCAAAAAAGTAAAAATTATAATTTTCTTCTTTATAAAAAATTAAAACATTTTATATTTCTATCTATTTGAATTTTGAACTATTCTAATTTAAAATAACATGTGACATGTTAAAATTTTTTTAATGCATTTATATTTTATGTGATCCTTCATATTTTAAATCATTAATTATTTAATTTTAACTTTTATTCTTCATTTAAGTTATATTTTTTTTTTACCTTTTGTATTTTGTTTCATATATTTATAAATACCCATATTTTGACATTTTGTATTTTTTTTTATATTTTTATAATTATTCATATTGTTCATTCTCACAAAATGAAATGACTTTAGAGTGCGATTATTTTTACTTTACTCCCTTCCCTAAAAAAAAAGTCACAAAGATGACAAATTCTTTTAAAGGTTTTTTTTTTTTTGATTATGTTGCTCTTATTACATAGCTAAATCTCTTATTCTTTTTATTTGTTTTATATTAGTTTATTATTAATAATTTTGTTGATGCATATAAATTTTATTTTAAGTTATAATTTTATTTTATTGAATTTTTTGTATTTTTATACCTCTCTCTCTCTCTCTCTCTCTATATATATATATATGAACTTAATTTAAAGTGATCATTTTCACTTTATTTTTTTATCCTACAAAAAAAAGTCATGAAATTATTGAAGTAGTTATAGTTGATATTAGATCACTTTTATTTTCTATGAAAAAAATTAAATTATAAATTAGACAATGGAAGAGATAGGTTTGACAGCATAAATTAGCCAGTAGTTATAAAAGGTATTTCATAAATAGTCAGCATGATTGATTGTGAAGTTTATTGTGATTGGTTATTGTGAAATTCATATTGATAACAAAAATGAAATGTGCAATGGCAATTATTTAAATTTGACAAAATTCATTATCAAGCTCCTAAACCATAATGGTTTATTCTATTTAGCCCCTATCGTTTTATTGCATTCTATTAAACCTTTATGTTTTTATTTTTGTAGCTATTGAGGGCTAATTTGATAGACCCACTAACGGTGTTAAATATTACATATAAAAATAATATCATCATGAAGAAAAAGCATAAGGGCTCATTAGAATATAATGAAAAAGGATAAAGGGTCAATAGAATAAATCAAATAAGTTCATAGACTTCATAATGGATTTTACCTTATTTTTATATTCAATGCTTAACGCTTTCTATTAAAACTGTTAAAAAAGTCATAAATAGCTACGTAAAAAAAAGCATAAGGATTCAATAGAAAAAATCTAATAATGAATTTTGCCTTTAAACTTTAAACATCATCAATTAAGAATATATAAAAATTTAGCTTGCAAAAATAATTAAGATTGCAAAGGAAAATTGCACCTAATAGAAATTTTGCCATGTGATAATTTTTCTCATAACTATTTTTTCTAATGTTTATATTTTATTTTATTTTCATTTCATAAAATAATAATAGGCATTAAATTTTTTATATTTTATAAATTTTCATATTTCTAATTATATTTATTTTAATTTTTATATAATTTTATTTTACAACGTATTAATGAGTATTATTTTTATTTTTTTTATCTCTTATATTTTAAATTATATTTACTTAAATTTTTGAAATTTAAAAGTTACTACTTCATATTTTTAATTTTATACCAAGCAAACTTTGCATTTATGCCAATTCTATTTCTTTCTTTCTTTTTCTAATTTTTGTATATTATTTTATTTTTATTTCATAAATTTTTCCTCTAATATACACCTTTTCAATTGTCTTGAAGCTCGGCTTGTGAAACTCGCAAACAAGTTCGAATAGAAGTTTGCGAGGTAGCTTATAATTTTAATATTTAATAATTTAATTTTAAATATGTAATATATAATTTTTATTGTAATATTAGAATCAAATTATAATTTTTATAAAACATATTATAATTTATTTTCAATTTTTTAATGTATAATTTTAATTTATTATTTGTATTTCTTAAAATTTCTTTAAGCTCGTTTACATCCATTTAAACTCGTGAATTGCTCATAAACACTAAATGGAATAGCAAGTTCGGCTCGAGCTCGATTCAATTATAAATAAATTAAGCCTAAACATGTGAAAACTCGGCTCGATTACATCTCTACACAAGAGTTGATTTTCAATGCTTTTTCATTACCAAAGGGGTGCACAATATATTTTTTTAAAGAGAAGAGGGGTGTGCAATATTTTAGTGATAATAAAATAGTTATTCAAGTTGATAAAATTATTGTATTGCTACTTGGATTATTAGTTTGAAATTTATTAGGGCATTCTGTATTAGCTTGTATTATTGCATATATATGGTATTTATAATTGGGTCAAAGGTGTAAATTAGACTCCCATATTTTGCTCCAATATCACATTGGACCTTTTCATTATATTGAGCCGAATTGAAATTTTTTATTTGTAAAATTAGACTATATTGAACCTTTAATAAGTAAAATAAAGTCCTATAGCTTTTTTTTTTGGCACAATTAAATTCTATAAATTAATAAAAAAAAATTAGTGGTTAACTAAAACGTAAAATTGATAAATTTTTAATTATATATATAACCTAATTATAAAGTTTTAAACCTACAAAATTTTTGAATTTTAAAAACTTTACAAATCTTCTATCAAAAAAAAAAAACTTTACAAATCAAGTGATATACAATTCAAAAAAATGATCAATTTTGTTCTTTAATATAAATAGCAAATCAATAATTAATTCATAATTTAATTTTAATGGATGAATAAAAAAATTCAAATTTTATTTATCAGTTTAAATTTTTAAATTTACACAAAAATTGATGAATAACATTTTTTATTTAATTATTAAAATTAAATTTTGAGTCAATTATTAATTTGAGTTTATATTAACAAATAAATTTGATCTTTTTTTTGAAATTTATATTACTTGATTGAAATTTTTTAAAATGCAAGAAAAAATTAAAAAATTATTTTATAGGTTTGAAAAATTTATAAAATTTTATAATTAGATTATGTTTATATATATTTAAAAAATTATCAATTTTATTTATTAGTCATTCATTAAAATTAATTTTTATTAATTTCTATGACTTAATTAATTTGTAATAAAAAAATTATAAAACTTGATTGTATTTAATAAAGGTCCAATATGGTCTAATTTTATAAAAAGAGAAATTGCAATTTAGCTAAAAAAAGAACATATTTAATATAAAATTAGAGTGAAATGTGAGGTGGAGTTTGCACATTTGGCCTTATATATATATATATATATATATATATATATATATATATATATATATATATATATATATCAATTTTATTTAATCAACCGTTAAAATTAATTTTTATTAATTTATATGACTTAATTGTATGAAAAAATTATAAGACGTAATTGCATTTAATAAAGGTCCAATATAGTTTAATTTTACAAAAAAAGAAATTAAAATTTAGGTAAAAAAAAAACGAACATTAGAGTAAAATGTGAGGTGGAGCTTGCACATTTGGCCTTTTATAATTGTAATATTTTTTTCTTATAAAGAAAAATCTTGATTGATGTTCAAAAGAAAATAATTTGCAACATCAAACATGCGAGCATTCCAACAAGACATTTTGGTCTTAGTGGTTGAACACTCATCAAAATAGTGTTGTGGATTCAAACCTCATCAATCTCTCCCTCTCCTCTTTTGTACTAACATCTTTGGTAAAAAGTATAAATAAATATAAATGTGAGCATTCCATGATTTGAAGATACGTGGATTATTCATGGCCGCTAGATTGGAATATTTTTATTTATTTTTAGTATGATTGTCATTTTCTTTTAATTTTATGTTTTTTATCAAACAACCAAAACTTTTTTGTTAAAAAAAACTGAAATTGTTATTTTTTTTAAATGTTCCATAAATCATTACATTATTTATAATCTCAAATATATCAATATCACTACAAATTATAAATTATAACTCATGTAGGAAATCACATTTTTTTATTTATTTTTAGTATAAATGTCATTTTTTTTTAATTTTATGTTTTTTTTTTTATCAAACAACCAAAATTTTTTTGTTCAAAAAAATCGAAATTTTTATTTTTTTTGAAATGTTACATACATCATTGCATCACTACAAATCAAAAATCATAATTCATGTAAGAAATCACAATCTATATAGAAAATATATAATACAAGCATACTCCTTATGGGAATCAAACTCAAGATTTTAGTCTTGGTGCCTCAGCATAATATATAGTATTATGTGATCATCTTACGCATTTTTTATCACATAATATTATATATAGTATTCTGAGTGGCGGAGCCGCCACTATTATGCATGAGGAGGCCAGCTCATCAATTTTTTTTTATTTTAATAGGGATAATGGCTTTATCAGTCCTAAAAGGTATAGCGAATTTTCAATTAAGTCCTATAAGATTTAAATGTATCAATTGAATCCATGAACCTTTTTAAAAATTTCATCATTAGTTATAAGTTGTCAAATTTAACAGAACTTGCTGACATGTCAGTGTCTTTGCCATTCTCCTTAAACAATGCTAATTACATGTCAATCATCCTTTAAAACCACATGACACATCAATGCCACATTGGAAAAAATTATTTACATAATTATATGAAATAAAGTGAAAATTATGGAAAAAAGATGTTGTTTCCAACTAAGAGGGAAACATTCACGCCTTTATATCAAAATGGTGGATTTTTATGGATTATACTAAAAAGGAAGAAAAAATAGATACTTATAGATGGATGAAGAGTGAAAAAAGAATGAAATAAGGAAGAAAGAAATTTGAAAATGAAATATTGCAAGGACTTGGACTTTACAATATGAGAGCAAGTATCAATTTTAACATGAATTGCAATTGTGGGAATGTTGTTGTTATGATGACCTCCTAGACAAATAGAAACCTTGAAACCTTCTTTAGGTGTAAATAGAAAGCAATTGCAGAATTGACAACTACTAATTAAAAAAATAGAGCAAATCATATAAAAAAAGAAAAAGAGATTAGTACCATAGGTAGTTAAAGTTGCCATGGTTGAAGCTTATTAGGTCTAGGAAGCATGTGTTGCACATATTTTGTAACATTTTTGCAATGTACTTACTAGACTATATGATGTGAATGAGTTTACATATGAAGATATTGGATCAAATTATTTTCCTGATCAGCGCACATTCATATGGTGACTTTATTGCCTTTTGACTTTATGGTGGTGTTGTTTTTTATATTGCTTTGCAAGTATTTAGATCCCCAAGTATGTGGACACTGTCACTCCTCAATACAAATCAAAGTTTGATGCTTTGGTTAGTATCAAGATTATTTTGTGGTTTCTGCTACATCATTGGTTACTCTTTTTTTTCTTCTTTTGAACTTATTTTTAGGCTAAAGGATATGTTACTTGTATCATCATTACTTCCTTTTTGTCTATAATTTCTTCAAGAAACTGAGAAAATTATTTCTTATATGGTTTTGAAGTTTTGAAATATAAATTTAGATTAATAGAAATGGTCCCATTTCTGTTCTTTAAACTTTATCATGGGAATTGTAAAGGTCGTCTCTTAAAATGATCTAATGAATTTAGATATCTTGATGGCAGTTAATGGAGTTGAAAGAAGTAGGAGGAGAAATCAGTTAAGGAATCTAAAAGGCTAAAAAGGGAAATTGCAGAAGTTCAAAAATTAAAGGTAATAGTGATATTACTCTACCTGTTCTCTTCCTTTATTGATTCACATTTTCAAATGTCTTTGTTATGATGGAATCTAATTAACAAAAAAAGCTCAGCACTATGATTGTTCATGAATACTTTGAGAAGCACCCAATGGTAAAGAAGAAGTTTAATGATGAAATATGCAATAATTATTAAGGTTATTGATTCCAAGTTTAATACACAGTCATTGGGTGTTCTAAAATGAATTTTCTAGTTATCTAAAGTATCATGGTGGATGAATGTGTCATCGATGTGTGATGTGGATTTAAAGAATGTTAACCTTAATAATAATCAATCTTAATTTTGATTTTAACAAATTTGATTTTGAGCATTTAATATGTTTTATTTGAGTGTGATTATAAGTATAAGTACAATATTACTTTCAAAGAAAGTCAAGTCAAAATTCAGCTTAGTAGTAAGCTACGACTAAAGCAAGGTTGCCATGGTAACAGAAAGTTTGTCTCAAAAATAGGTTGCGATTGAAGCAAGTTACCATGGTGAGCTTAATAGTAAGCTACGACTAAAGCAAGACTGCCATGGTGAGCTTAAAGTAAGCTGTGACTGAAGCAAGGCTACTATGGTGAGCTTAATAGTAAATTGCGATTGAAGCAAGGCTACCATAGTGACAAAAAGCCGAGCTCAATAGTAGGTTGCGACTGAAGCTTTGCTTCTATGGTGATGGCCCAATGGACATATTTTTAAAATTAGGAAAAGAGATTTTAGAGATATAATGTGAACAGTAGGCTGCAACTGCAGCAAGGTTGTAATGGTGACAGAAAGCTTGTCTCAACAGTAGGCTGTGACTGAAGCCTTACTTCCATGGTGATAGCAAACTTCAAAAATATCTAATGGACATATTTTTGAATTTTTTGAATAAAAGAGATGTTGGAGACATAATCATTGGCTCCAACAACCATATTTTTTAAGTTTGATATATATATGTGTTCTAGAGTTGTGATAATAAAAACACACATTACATTACTCTTTGATTATAAAAAAAAACCCTCTAAGCATTCATTTTTCTTTATATCAATAATCTTTGTATTTATTAACTCTTGTGAGAGTTGGTTATGTGATAAAAATAGGACTTCATCTTTATCTAATTCCTGTAATATATTAGAAGGGAAGTGAGGTATATTTCTAGTAGAATTAGTTTAAGTGTTTAGTCATTAAAATACTTAAGAATTGGTTTAAGAGTGAGCCTAGAAACTCTTGTTTGTTTGGTTGAAGAGTTAGCCTTAAAACTCTTATTTGAGTAAAGTTGAAAAGTGAGCCTCAAACTCTTATAATCTTAATCTTGTGAATAATATTATGGGTATTGAAAAATTCTAACTTGGGGATAAGTTGGTGAGGACGTAGGATTGTTGAGAATCTGAACTCCTTAAATTTCTATGTTTATTGTTCTTTCTACTCTGTTCTCTTTCAATTTTTGTTCATTCCTTAAATTTGATTCAATTTTTTTAAAAAATCCTTCATTAGACTTATTCACCCCCCCTTTTAAGGCACTTTTAATTGGTATTAGAGCTTGGGTTCTAGGTACTTAGTTATTAGAATTCAAGATTATGAGGAGTGAATCTTTCTCTTTTCAATCCTTTGAACCATTATTTGATAGGAGTGACGTCATAAAGAATAAAGATGTCTCATGCTATAAATGCAAGAAGCCTGGACATATTGGAAGTGAATATCCAAGGCTCAAGCATAAAAGCAAAGGAAAAAAATAAAGGAGAGTAGCTTTTAAAGCCACTTGGGATAACTCTTTCAAATAGGAGATAGAGGATGAGCAATAAAAGGCTACCAACCTTTGATTCATAACTCTTAAAAATGAGAAAATGAGGTATCATCTACTTCTAACTCCTCTTATGATGATTATTATGATTATGATGATGATGAGAGTATTATGAGCAAACTCTAACTTAAATGCAAAAGTTATTGTCTAAGAAGAAGCACTATAAGCATGAGTTAACTAGCTTAACCAAGGAATTCAAAAATTTTAAGAATGATTTTGCTAAGCTTATTAAATCTAATGAAAAACTTGCTTGTGATTTAAAATCTTCAAATTCTTTGAAAGAGCAACTCAAGAAAGCAAGTGATGAAAATCATAAGCTTTCCAATAAGGTAATAGAGTTAAAAAATTCTATTTTAAAATTCCAAACAGGGAAAGAGAATTTAGATAATTTACTTAATTCTCAAAAATTTTATGGAAACACTCATGGAATTGGATATGCTAATGGAATGGTCTCTTCCTCACCATCATCATATATCAATTTTGTTAAAGCATCATATAATTTCACTCCTTATACCTCTAAATTGATTAAGACTCAAGCTTTCAAAACTAATAAGTCTCATGTGTCAAATAATGAAGGGAAGTCTCATAAGACTTAACCTTACATGACAAAAAAAGGTAAGACACATGTTAGAAGACCACAACCCAAACATGATTACATATACACTAGACACAACACTTATAAGCATGTTGCACAACACAGTGCATCTAAACATGTTGCAGAAACCCATTAAAATACACACTTTCATTGTCAATATATATCTTACACTATAAGTCATAATAATTTTAGGAGACACACACTACCACAACACAAAAGGCATGTTTCATACACTAGAAAATCATATCATCCTGAGAGAAATACATTTGAAAATGTTGAATGCTCATATTGTATAATCAAAGGGCATACCAACAATATGTGCTTCTATAAAAGATTAAACATGAACTTGCTTCCTTTGGAATATCTTGAGACTAACCAACCTAGACCAAGAAAGGTTTGGGTTCAAAACACTTAAATTATCTTGTGTAGATGTGCTTGAAATCTACAAGAACAAAAAGCAAGTGGTATCTCATTAGTGGATGTTCAAGGCATATAACGGGAGACAAAGAGCAATTCAATAAGTTGATGCAAAAGATGGAGGATATGTCACATTCAAAGATAATGCCAAAGGAGAGATAATAAACATTGGAGAAATTGATAATCCTCAAATCTTATCTATGCTTCATGTGTTGCTTGTTGATGGTCTTAAACATAATTTGTTAGGTATAAGTCAATTATGTGACATGGAAAATAAAGTCACTTTTTATCCTAGAAATTTTTTTATTAGTAGTCTTTATAAAGACAAAGTAATTTTTAGTAGTGAAAGAGTAAAAAATATTTATATTATTGATTTGAATAAAATTGATAACAAAGATATAAAATGCTTAATGTCTATCTCCCATAACACAAGGACATGGCATAGAAAGTTTTGTGAGTTTTTAACTGATCTTTGTAAACAAGAACTTGTAATTTTTACCTAAGCTTGAATTCACTAAGGATAATCCTTGTGATGCTTGCCAAAAGAGAAAACAATCCAAGACCTCATTTAAAATTTAAGCTAAAAAATATAGTGTCCACCTCTAGGCCACTTGAACTTATACATATGGATTTATTTAGACCAACTAGAGTTGTTAGTCTCGGTTGAATGCACTATGCATATGTATTGGTTAATGATTACTCTAGATACACTTGGGTGTGTTTTCTTACTCATAAGAATAATACTTTTAAAGTATTTGAAAGTTTTTCAAAAAGAGTTTAAAGAGAAAAAGGTTCTTGCATTTCATCTATTAGGAGTGATCATGAAACCAAATTTGAAAATGAATCCTTCAAAATCTTTTGTAATGAAAATAATATTTCATATACATTTTATTCTTCTAGAACTCCTCAACAAAATGGGATAGTTGAAAGGAAAAATAGAACTTTGGTAGAAATGGCTAGAACCATACTTCATGAGTATAATTTACCTCTATACTTTTGAGCGAAAGTCGTTAACATGTCTTGCTACATTGCAAATAAAGTATTTAAAAGACCAATTTTAAATAAAACTTTTTATGAGCTCTGAAATAATAGAAAACCCAAAATTTCATATTTTAGAGTATTTATATGCAAATGCTTTATATTGAACACTAAGTATAATATTGGGAAATTTGATTCTAAAGTTGATGAAGGAATTTTTCTAGGTTATGCCACCACTAGTAAAGCATATAGAGTCTTTAATGAAAGAACTCTAGTAGTTGAAGAGTTAATGTATGTTGTATTTGACGAATCAAACTCACTTGATCCTAAAAAGGATGTTTGTAGTATTAATGATTTTGTAGATAAGCATGTGGATATGAACACTCAATAAGAAAATGCTAATAAGCCTTTGAAACTTGAAGGTCCAAATAAGGAGGATAATAAGGAGATGTCTCAACCTACCTTGAAGGATGAACTTCCAAAGGATTAGCATTTTAAAAAAGCACAACCTGGAGATCTCATCACAGGTGACACTACAAAAGGGGTAACTATTAGATCTTGACTTAAGTTTATTATTAATTTAGCCTTTATATCTTAAATTGAACCTAAAAATGTTAATGATGCTTTGAGTGATGAATTTTGGGTCCTTGTTATACAAAAAGAGTTAAATCAATTTAAGAGAAATAAGATTTAGACCTTGGTTCTAGACCTAAACATCATCCTATTATAGACACTAAATGGGTGTTTAGAAATAAGATGAATGAACAAGGTCATAATTAGGAACAAAGCTAGATTAGTAGTTAAAGGTTATAATTAAGAGGAAGACATTGATTATGATGAAACCTTTTCCCCAGTTGCAAGGTTAAAAGCTATTAAAATGCTACTTGCATTTGCATTATTCATGAATTTTAAACTTTTTTAAATGGATGTCAAAAATGCTTTTTTAAATGGTTTCATTAAAGATGCGGTATATATTGAACAACCTCTGGGTTTTGAAAGTTTTGATTTTCCTAGTCATGTATATAAACTCTCAAAAATATTATATGGATTAAAATAAGCTCTTAGAGCTTGGTATGACAGGTTGAGTAACTTTTTATTAGAGAAAGGTTTCTCTAAAGGACAGGTTGACATAACTCTTTTCATAAAGAAATCTAAGCATGATTTACTTATTGTGTAAATATATGTTGCTGACATTATTTTTAAAGCTACTAACCATTTCTTGTGCAAGGAATTTTCCAAGTTGAGGCAAGGAGAATTTGAGATAAGCATGATGGGTGAGCTCAAATTCTTTCTTAGACTTCAAATCAAACAATGTAAAGATGAGATTTTCATCAATCAAACTAAATATGCTAGGGACATTCTCAACAAGTTTGTCATAGATGGAGCTAAATCAAGGAAAATGCCTATGATTACCAGTACTGAACTCAACAAGGATGAAAATGAAAAGCTGATTGATGAAAAATGATTTAGAGGTATGATCAGATCCCTTCTTTATTTAACCGCTAGTAAACCCAACATTATGTTTGCTACTTGTTTGTGTGCTAGGTTTCAATCAAGTCCTAGAGAGTCTCATTTGAATGCAATCAAAAGAATTTTCAAATATTTTTATGGAATAATACATTTAGGACTTTTGTATCCTAGGAGTTCCTCCTTTGACTTGATTAACTATTCAGATGTAGGTTTTATTGATAGTTTACTATATAGAAAAAGCACATCCAAAACTTGTCAAATTTTAGGACAATGTTTAGTTTCTTGGTTTAGCCAAAAATAAGTGTTTGTTTCCTTGTCCATTGTTGAAGCTAAATATATTACAGCAAGGCTTTATTATTCATAAGTCTTGTGGCAAAAACAACAATTATTGAACTATGGTATAAAACTTTATCACATTCTAACATTCCAATCAAATGTGATAATACAAGTGCTATTAACCTTAGCAAAAATCTCATTCAACATTCAAGAACCAAGCATATAGATATTAGACATCATTTCTTGCATGATCATGTTCAAAATAGTGATATATCACTTGAATTTGTTGATACAAATAATCAACTTGCAAATATCTTCACCAAATCTCTCAATGAAAAGAAACGAAATTTCATTAAGCATGAACTAGGCATGATTGGTGGTTCTAGTTTGTCTTGATTTTATGCTTAATTAATGATTGGACTATTTTTATGTGAAATCATGTTATGCTTATTGATTGCTTTGAATATTAATTATTTTGATTTTGATCTTAACAATTAAAAAAATTTCTATTTAATAATTAATTTTTAAAATTATTTTAATAAATTAATTATTCAAATCTAGCATTTTTTATAATTGTTAGATATTTATATATGTTTAAATATGCATTATGATTTTTTTTAATTCCACCTCCTCCTCAACAAGACTAGATTTTTATGTTTTATTTTGTTTGTTTTCATCAATTTTTGTTTAGTTTATTTTCAATATATTGTTCGTATCTAAGCTTTGAGCTGTTAGTTTATTTTTATGGTTATTTTGTGTAAGTTTAGGTTCAGTTTATTTTCTAGATATTTTTTGGACATAAGCCATGAATTGTTAGTTTTATGTTTTGTTTACAATTGAAATTTTAATATCATTCTAACTCTATCCTTTTCATTAATGCAATTTTTATTTTATTAAAATTTCATTTTTCATTTTGACAAAAGGGGAGAAATATTTGAGTTTGAACTAAAATTTTTATGCATAGTTGTTTGAATTTATTTTACATAATTTTATTTATACATGTATAGTAACATTACAAGTGTGGCTAGTTTTGTCGTATTTTTATATGTGATAAAAATTCTTATTTTGCTTACTTTGTTTATATATGTATATATGTGATACTTGGCTAGATAGACATAATTTTTTTTTAAGATTTGATCTATTTTTGTTTTCATTGTTTTAGTTCTTAGTCTTTTATTTCCTTTAGAACTAAGTTCTATATGATCGTGTGATAGTTAAGTTTATTAAGTTTCAACATAAATGCTATATGCACTATGTTTGTGATGTGTTAAGTAGTACTACATGCATTGTAAGTACTACTAGTTTTTATTTATTTATTATGTTTGAAATTATTTCCTTCATGTTGCTTATAATTTATTTTAATGATCATGTTATCACATTTTTATGTTTTTAACAAATTTTTATGTTAGGCCATGGTTTTATATCCCTCATATTATATTTTATGTTGTTTCTATTTTTTGTCAAGGGGGATGATTTATAAATTTATATTTCTTATCATATAAAAAAAGAACAGTAAAAACAAATATATTAAATATTTTAATTGGTATCTTTTTCAATTAAAGTTTTTTTAAGAGTTGTTCAATTGATATTTGTATAGCACAAAAGGGAGATTTTTAAAATTGTTATCATTCTCATTCCATTGATATTCTTCATTATTTGAATTCCTTACTCCTTAAATTCATTTTTTTTATAATATGCATAAATTAAAGGGGAGTACAATTCACATACTTTATTAGGATTCAAATCAACACACACTTCACTTTATATTATCCTTCTCAAACTCAAAATAAGTTTGTCAAAATAAAAAAAAGGGTGATTATTAACCTTAGCAATAATTAATCTCAATTTTGATCTTAACAAACTTAATTTTAAGCATTTAATATGTTTTATTTGAGTGTGATTATAAGCATAAGTATAATATTACTTTCAAAGAAAGCCAAATCAAAATTCAGCTCAATAGTAAGCTATGACTGAAGCAAAACTATTATGTGATAGAAAGCTTATCTCAACAGTAGGCTGTGACTGAAGTAAGGCTGCCATGTTGAGCTCAATAGTAAGTTGCAACTAAAGCAAGGCTGCCATGGTGAGCTCAATAGTAAGTTACGACTAAAGCAAGATTGCCATAATGAACTCAATAGTAAACTGCGACTGAAGCAAGGCTAGTATGTGACAGAAAGCCAAGCCCAATAGTAGACTACAGCTGAAGCTTTGCTTCTATGGTGACGGCCCAACAAACATATTTTTAAAATTAAAAAAAGAGACGTTAAAGACATAATATGAATAGTTGGCTGTGACTGAAGCAAGGCTGCTATGGTAACAAAAGGCTTGTCTCAATAGTAAGCTGTAACTAAAGCCTTGCTTCTATAGTGACAACAAACTTCAAAAATATCCAATGGACATATTTTTTAATTTAAAAAAAGAGATGTTGGAGACATAATCATTGGCTCCAATGGCCATATTTTTATGCTTATTCTATATATATGTGCTCTGGAGTTGTGATAACAAAAACACATATTACATTACTCTTCAATTATCAAAAAACTCTCTAAGCATTCATTTAGCTTCATTTTTCTTTGTATCAATATTCTTTATATTGATTAACTCTTGTGAGAGTTAGTTATGTGATAAAAATAGGACTTTATCTTCATCTAATTCTTATGATAGATTAGAAGGGAAGTGAGGTATATTTCTAGTGAAATTGGTTTAAATGTTTAGCCATTAAAACACTTAGGAATTATTTTGAGAGTGAGCCTATAAACTCTTGTTTGTTTGGTTTAAGAGTTAGTTTTAAAACTCTTATTATGTAAGGTTAAAGAGTGAGCCTCAAACTCTTGTAAGCCTCAAACTCTTGTAATCTCAATCTTGTGAATAAAATTATGGGTATTGAAAAATTATACTTTGGGGATAAGTTAAGTGGAGACTTAGGATTGTTGAGATTCTAAACTCCTTAAATTTTTATATTCATTGTTCTTCATACTCTATTCTCTTTCAATTCTTATTCATTCCTTAAATTCAATTCATTTTTTTTTAAATCCTTCATTGGCCTTATTCATTGCCCTCCTCCAAGGTGCTTTCAAAGGATAATTGACATGTCATCATCATCTTTTAAGGAGAATGGTAAAGTGAAAGTGCCCTGGGGGGTATATAGGGATATTAAACAAAAATAGAAAATTAAAAGAATTCTAATAAGAATTAAAAAAAATGTTGAGAAGGAAGAATATGAACACAAGAATTTAAGGAGTTTGGATTCTTAATATTCCTACGTCTCCACCTAACTTATTCCCAAGTTAGGATTTTGAATCACCACAATCTATTCCCCTAAATTGATTCTTGAAACTTGAGTTTTAAGCTCAACTTAAACCTTACAACTTGAGTTTTCAAGGCTTACTCAAAAACTAATTTACAAGTATTTTCAAGGCTCACTGTAAGCACCAAATTTTAGAATAATGAAGTGTGGATGCGACAGAGGACTCCAATGATGAAAATGTTATAAATAGGTTTTCAACACTTAAAGTTTGAAACCTCAAAAGTCTAAATGTGTTTCCAAAAGAGTTTAATTGATCTTTTAAGGACTTAATTGTAATTTTTTAGGACCTAATTGAATAGTTTAAATTCTTTCAAGTGTCTTTTTATAATTAAAAGATGATTAGAATTCTGTAATTTTGATTGGAATTACGTAAAATCGATCAAAATTATGTAATTTTGATCGGAACTTGGAACTATATAATTCCAATCGGAACTATATAATTCTGATCAGAATTATACATTTTCTGTTTTTTTTTTTTTATTTTTACAAATAAAAAAAATCTGTTTCCTGAATTTTGATTGGTCAAATAATATCATAAATTTTTTTTTAGGATTTATCTAAATTTTTAGGAAATAAAAAAAGTCCTTTTAAAACAAAAACTCTATCACTGAAAGAGGAAAAATCATAAGAGGATACATCTTATACCTAGGATTTTTCTATAAAAACCTAGCTAAAAATCTCCTAAGAACTCTTTCTCTTTTCCTGAACATTTTGGAGGCTCTCATTTTTTTTTATACATAGTGTTCCAAAAAATAACATCTTCCTGTAAATTATTTGTTTTTAAGCAAGAAGCATAAGGCTTTTGAGAAGAAAACAACCAATATTCAACAGTGATTTTTACTAGTATGAGGGGCAACTCAATATTGCATCCATATCATTTCCCATCCTACTTTCTTCTATTTTTTTATTTGATTATTTTGGTTCTATTAAATTTTAACTTTATTTAATTTTTATTGTTATTTTTTTTATTCTCTAATAATTATCTTTTTTGTTTATGTTGGTGATTATGGAGAGGGTTACATGACAAGTTCACTTGGAGAACAAAATCCATGAAAATCCACGGAATGCCATGAATTGAATTTTATAGCCAAATATAGTTTATTGGGTCTTTTCTTTGTTTGTTTATTATTGTTTTGATTTTTTTATTTTGCAATTAGTTTTTTGGGATTGTATTAATTTTTATTTTCTTATTATTTTCAATAGCTCATTGTAATAGCCCCAATAGTAGAAATAATGAAATTCTATATGTGTGCTTCTGTGTTAATTAATTGGATAGTAAAATTAGGATTTTAATTATATGATTAATTAAACTTAATGGCCTATATAGATAATTAGGATTTATTTTGATTAAAATTGAATTAGATTTAAGTAGATAGAATTAGGGTTGCTTGTTAATTATTTTATTTATTAATTTGTTATTTAAAGTCAATTTAATTAAATTAGGATTTTTAGAATAAGTTTGATTGATTGTTTGATCTTTTATTTGTTTGTTTTTTTTTTTAATGTTTTTGGACTTGTTTATTTATTTTTATGTGTTTTGAACCCTAAGCCCATATTAGGCTCTAACCCATTTAATTAATTTTAGAATTAGGTAATTCTTTTTTGCCCATCTTTAAGTAGCTTATTTCACGTAATAGGTTATTAATTAATTAGGTCTAGATTTTAATTAATTAAAATACATACTAGACCCATAATTAATTAGATTTAGAGTAAAGATAATTTAGACCCATTTAGTTAATTTAGACATAAACCCACCTAGGATAATTAATATTATTTAGACTTAGCTCATTAAATGTAATATCCCGTATTTTTAAAATATTTTTACACTGTACCGGGATATGCAGTGTTAATAAATTTTGTATATATATTACGATATTTCAGGAGTTGATATGTATTTAAAATCTATTTTTAATTATTGTGTCTTATTTACAGTGCTTTACGTAAAATTTTCTCGGGACTTGCATTTTCGGGGAAATTTTCACGTAAATAATTTATTATAAATTATTTTAAATATATTTTCGGACTTACATGAACTCATACATATTTTTAAAATATTAAACACCGTGTATACATATAATTATTTATTTAATTAGGGTTTAGTATTTTACCCTAATATTTTATTATTTATTTATTAATTTATTGTTATTTAATTATTAAAATATTAAATTTTATGTGTGTGGATGTAAATTTTTCTAAATATTTTATTAAAATTATTTTTTATTTTTATTTTTATTTTTATTTTTTTCTTTTTTCTTCTTTTCTTTTTCTTTTTCTTTCTTTTTCTTTCTTTTTCTTTTCTTTCTTTTTCTTCTTCTTCTTCTTCTTCCCGTGCGCGCCCGACCACCACCCCTCACCACCGCCTGCAACTTCCGATTCCTGGCCTTCGGTGTGCCGCCAGGAGCTACACCTTCCTCAGCCAGCTGCTCCGCCGTCCCCAGCTCCTTCCCCGGCGCCGGTTAGCCCTTGTTTTCCCTTTTGGTCGAAACTTCTTCCTTTTGTCATCGATGACGATTTCGACCACCGTTTTCGACATCGCTAGTCTCTTTCTTCTCCTTAAGCTCCGGTGAGTGTGATTCTAGCTTTGGTTTGAGCTAAAATGGTTTAGATTTGCTTAGGTTTCGATTTTTTGAATTCGGCCACATTAGGGTTTTTGATTTTTTTGAGCTTCGAATTGATTGATTCATGGAAAATCCCTTCACAAATGTTGTTCCTAGTAGCTTAATCTACATGTATGAATTTTTGTGGAATTTTTGGGTATTTTTGAATATTTTAATATTATTTTCTAATTTTCGTAAATTAATTATTTAAATTATGAAATTGTGTTTTATGGTTAAATTAGGTGTTTAAATGAATTATAGGAATTTATTTGGAATTTTTATGAATTTCTAAGTATTTATTTTAAATTATTGAAGTTTATGTAATTTTGGGAAAATTAGGTTAAATGTGTTTTTAATTGAATTTAATTGGTTAAATGAGTTTAATTATTAATGTTATTGATAAATATGTTGAGAAAATTAATTTTGGATAATTGTATAATTTTTGGTGAATTTTTGAAGTAATTTAAGTATATTTATATATATAGGGGTATTTTGGTAATTTTACCCTAAATTGTCTAAAAATGTAATTTAATTGGTTTTAATAGTTATTTAAGGTATAAAAATGATTTCTACAAATTATTCGGTATTTTGAACTAATTAAAACTATTTTTTCGTGAATTATTTTCAATTATATATATAATATACGATTTTTCTAATAAAATGAGTTTTTACCGATTTTTACAGTGTTTTAAGGTTAATTATGTAATTTCTATGTATAAAATGTATTTCTATATTATAAGGATATTTTTGGTATTTCTGAAATTATTCTGTGTTTGTGAACCCCGGTCGGTGGACTGTAGTTTGGAGTCCGACCGTGGGATTTTGATGGTGCTTTGTGTAGTTTTTCGAAGTGTATTTCCTTGCAGGGTCGGCTCTACTCTTTTGAGTAGAGAGATGTCCGTTTTATAGGGGAGGTTCTGCCGAATTTTTGGTAGAATTCTCGTAAAACATGATATCCAGTCGAACCATAATTTTTGATTCTGTGTTTAATACTCTAGATCGAATTCTAGGATTTCTGTTAGGTTTATTCTAATGTCTGTCGTTATTTGTTTGTTTAGTTACGCCGAGACCGAGGGCTAGTGGACCAGGCCCTTCGGATCCATCTCGTGGAGCGCACTAGGTGAGTTACTATAATATATATATATGCTTTAGGATGCATGATTTTAGAAATATATGTTTTATTTTGATTAAATTGCATAAATAACATGATTTGTATTTAAGTATATTTTTGGTTTATTTTTGGTATATAATAAATTATATACATGTTTTGTTAATAAAATATATTTAAAATGTTTTTAAATATATTTTTAGTTTAATTTATGATTTGACTGGATTTATTTGACGTATATATACTCGAAGTATACCTGGTTTACTTTTGGTATATTTCTGGTATATATATGGGTTATATTGTTATTTCATTTACATTCATGCATCATTTATTTTTGTGAATGAATGTTTTATATTATTAATAATGAAGGATATGGATAGAACGTGCTACCTAGTGGGCAGCACTAGGACCGAGTACGTACCAGTATGCCTATAGTATTTAGGCTATATTACTAACTTATCTGTGGATATTGATTGAATGTGATTATTGATATGTGTGAGATATGGTTTGGGTGTGATTGCTGGAGCTCGGTTGACCAAGTGTCTCGGGGCCAATCACACTGGCAGTCAGACTGCTGGAGCTCGGTTGACTTAGTGTCTCGGGGCCAGTCTACTGTCTAAATGGATTAAGTGGATATATTTGGATTCAGTGAGCCTGTATGGCTAGAGTGTTGTCTAACACTATTTCTGAGGTTGCGATATTCTAGGGTTCTATGTGATCCTTCATAAAAGATGATTTTCAATAAAAATATATAAAAGGAATTTTCCTGCATCTGTGTGAATTTGTATGTATATATTTACATATTATGTATATACTGTTGATTGTATGCATTATCATTTAGTGTGTATGTATATATATTATAGTAATTCACTCAGTGAGGTCTGACTCCCCTCCGTTGACTATTTTTCAGGAGAGTCAACTTCTTCAGACCTCAGTAGCAGGTCGATACGCCGGATTTCTTCCGCCCCGGCTTCTTTTTGTAAACTATTTACTTGAGTCTTATTTTTATAATCTAGACACTGCAGTAGTTGTGAATTAAAGTGTGGGATTTCATGTATTTTATTTAAAAAGATGTATTATATTGAAACTAGATTTGTACTGAAAGATTATATATATATGAGATGAGACTTGATTTAAATCCAGTGATGAGAATGTTATTATTATATTTATGATTTTTATTTCCACTGCATATAATATTGTTATTGTTATTATTGCATGTTTTATTTTATTTTTAGTCTTGCTACGGGTTCCAGATTCAAAAGAATTCCCGTTCCCTAGCACCGGTTATGGCCCCTGTTTTGGGTCGTGACATTAAATTAAAGTCTTTTCCATAATTTATAGATTTAAGATCACCTTAAAATTAAAACATGTAGAATTAGGCCCACTAATTTAAATACTTCATAATTGTAGATTTAGGCCCATTTTTAGAATTAAAATAAATAGAATTATGTTCACTTAATTAAAATTGAATAGGAATTAGGCCCATTAGTCTTTAAGCTCACTTGTAAATTAAAACATATAGATTTAGCCCATTTAATTAAAATCAATGTAGATTACACTAACTTAGGAATTATGAATTTAATGAATACATTGTTTACATGTATTTTTTATGACTAGTTTGTCTGGAGTTAATTGTTTTAATAAGGGTTTATATGAAATTGCATGTAAATAGAGGGTAAGATAGTAATTCATAAAGTAATTCTAAATGAACACAAGACTGAAAGAAATTAGCATTCCGTACCTAGAATCTTTTAGTTATGGTGCTGGCTTTCTTTTAGAAAATCAAGTACCACCACTTTCAATTTGTCTCAATTATTACCCTGGGTGGCCACTCCTCATCTCCACGCCATGTCTTTGTGACAGTGGTTCATTTATTCTTTGGAGCCCTAATCTCAAACAGTGTAGTGGTTGCTAAAATCTTGGGCACGCGCTAAAACCCGTCATTTACACTCACACTAAAATAAAATTTCCAATTATTTTAATGGGTAAACACTTAAACCAATTTCTTTAGAATAGAATCTCACTTCTTATTTTTTCAATCCTAGAAAATAGAAAAACAAGAATTTCTATTCTAACACTCACCAACTCTCACAAGAGTTATTCAAAATATAAGATGAATTTAAAAGAGTTTAAATAGCTCAATTGAATGCGTGAAGATGTAAATTGAGTAAATAAATTTCTTAACCCCTAAATGATCTTCAGAGGTTGTATTTATACTTGAACAATTCAATTGTTGTTATTGGAAGCAATGACTTTATTTCTAATAAATCAAACACCATTTGAATGAAATTTAGACTTTTGAGTTATAAATTATCAGGTCCGGTCATGACATCAAAAGCTAGTCATTTGTAGCCATTGTATTTGAACTGTTGACTCAATCCCATGCATAGTCCTAGTTGAGGCTGACCTTGGGATTGATTTTGTAAAGAAATTGAAAGTTACAGAAAAATAGTTTTGATCCTGACCATTTGTCTCGGTTAGGACTGCCTGGTCTCAAGCACGGTCCTGATTGGGATCGAGCTCACGATCAGTACTGTCCAATTGCTCATTTTCCAGACTTTATCCCGGTTGTGACTATGCTTGTGACCAATGCCCTAAGTGATTTTTCTTTGGTATTTCTTCATAATTTTGACTTCCAAAAGAGTCTTAACTCATACACACATGAAACAAACACATTAGATACTCAAAATTAAGTTTATTAAGATCAAAATTGAGATTGATTATTGCTAAGGTCAACAATCTCCCCTTTTTTTATTTTGACAAACTTATTTTGAGTTTGAGAAAATAATATAAAATGAAGTGTGTGTTGATTTGAATTCCATTAAAGTACCTAAATTATAGTCCCCCCCCCCTTAATTTATGCATATTATAAAGATAATGAATTTAAGGAGTAAGGAATTCAAAAAGTAAAGAATATTAATGGAATGATAGTGATACCAATTTAAAAAAATGAAGTTTTAAGAATCTTCCTTTATATTTCTTTATTACTCCCCTTTTTGGACATGATAAGAAATATAAATTTATAAAATATTCCCCTTGATAAAAAATAGAAACAGCATAAAATATAACATAAGAGAAATAAAAACATGGCCTATCATGACAAATTGTCAAAAACATAATAACATGATCATTTAAATAAATGTTAGGCAATATAAAGGAAATAATTACAAATGTATTTAAATAAATAAAACTAGTAGCACTTACAATGCATATAGTACTACTTAACACATCACAAAAACAGTACATATAGCATTTATGCTGAAGCTTAACTATCACACGATCATGTAGAGCTTAGTTCTAAAGGAAATAAAAGACCAAGAACTAAAATAATGAAAACAAAGATAGACTTAATCTAAGAAAGTTTAAGTCCATCTTTCCAAGTATCACACATATACATATATAAACAAAGTAAGCAAAAGGCCCCTTTTTTAAAAAAATGACAAAACTAACCACACCTATAATGTTACTATGCATGCATAAACAAAATCATATAAAATAAGTTTCAAATATTAAAACTCAAATATTTCTACCCTTTTGTCAAAATGCAAAAGGAAATTATAAAAGAAAAAAAATTACATTAATGGAAAGGATTGAGTTAAAATGATATTAAAATAAAAATTGTAAACTAAAGAGAAACATAATATAAACAAGACATAAAACTAACAACTCAGGGCTTAAATCCATAAAATATCTAGAAAATAAACCAAACATAAATTGTCAAAAAATAATTGTAAAAATAAACAAATAGCTCAAAGCTTAGATGAAGAGAATGTGCTAAGAATAAACTAAACAGAAACTGGTGAAAACATATAAAATAAAATATAATAATCTAGTATTATTGAGGAGGAGGTGGAGTATGAGTGAAAGGCACATATGAGTAAGAATACCCTTATTGCTCATAGAGATAATAAACGTCATGTTGGATATGAGCAATGTGATCATCCACTTAGTCAAAGAAGGCATTGAAGTTTGATTCCATTAAACTCATCCTATCAAAGAGTTATCCAACCCATTGAGGATCATCTCCAAATGCTTGAGCACCTTTAGTTGAAGTTCCTTCACTTCTTATTCTTTTCCTTAAATGAGCATCATGAGTTAAAAGTTCTTCTTCTCTACCAATTTCTTGACCTTTTTGCTCTTTTAACTCTTGAAACATAGCATCAATATGCTCACTTCCTCCAAGATCTTGCTTCCAAACCTAAACATTATTAATAGAAGTGAATTGTTTGGAGTTTTTGATAAAAATATCTTTTCATCATGATAAATATAATAGAGATTGAAAAATGATTAAGAGAAAGGGTCTCATTTAAGAGACTTTATCATTGATAGAGTAAGTAAGAAAATGGTGCACATACCAAAGAGCTTTGGATTTAAGATGAGATGCTTTAGTGTGTCTAGTGGAGAATTTGGGAGCATTAGGAACCTTGATCTCATTCCAAAAAGAGGAAGCAATCCAATGATTTTTCATTTAAACATATCCCTTCAATGAAAAACCAAAAAGAATATCAAACTCTTGATGTGTCATTAAATGATTTCATCCTCCTAACTTGAATCTCATAAAGAAATAAGGGTTTGCATCATCATACTTGACGGAACGAAGAGTGTATGATGAAAGAAATTCAACAATAAGATATGGATAAAAGGTAAGAGGTTTAAAAGTTAAATTATATATCCCACCTCTTAAAATAAGTTCCTTGACTTCAACAATAAGATATGGATAAGGGGGAAGAGGTTTAAAAGCAAAATTATATATCCCACCTCTTAAAAGAAGTTCCTTGACTTTATCATAGTAGCCAATTGCTTTAAGAGTTGGTTCATCCATGAAGCGAGAAGGAATAAAAGATCTTCTTTAGAATTATGAAACTTTCTTCTTGAAATCTTGAGTGGAATAAGAAAAAGGAGAGTGTGTCCTCTTGGGTTGTCCTTCTTTGAATGAGGGTTTTGAGAAGAAGAAGGAACCTTGCTTGGTTTCTTGGGAGCCATGATAAGAGAAGGGAGAATAAAAAAAGAAAATTTAAGATAGGAGAGATGAAATAGTATAGTAACAAAAATTGAGTTAAAAATCAATTAAAAGAGGTAGAGTATTTATAGACATGGATGAGGAACAGAGGGAGGTTCGAATTTTCAATTTGAATAAAAATAACCTCAAAAACTATTCTAGGTAAGGATTAATGAATCAAATCAATGCTCAAAATTTGAAATCCTTATCCTGTCAGGCGCTCAGTTTCGGTCGAGACATAGTGTCCCGCGCTGAGTCCCAATCGGGACACCGATCAAGATCAATTCTGCCTGATTTTTCAAAAATGCAGACTGATGTCCCAGGTGGGACAGTCATGATCCTGGGTAGGACTAAGTCCCTGATAGCAAAATATTGCAAAATCTTTGCAATTAAGTCCAAAATCATTTACAATTAACTCCTTACGAATTAATTGTGTATTTATTTTGAATTAATTGAAGATTTTGAGGAATTTTAAATGTTAATTTGAAATAGACTCATTTAAAGACAAAATTATTTTGCTAATTTGAAATAATTTATTTATTTAATATAATTCAATAATTAATTATTAATTAAAAAATAGGAAAGCCTTACTTTGAAAATTAAAGGAAATAATTTTAAAAAAATTAAATCATAGATTAGCAGAGAAAAAAATTGAAATTATGAAATTAAAACCCTTAAAATAAATAATTTTAATAAAAAAATAAAAGTGAGATCAAAATCAAATAATTGAATTATCAAAACACTCAATATAATTTAACCAAATACGCACAACATGATACATATGATATATTTCCGCAACTGTACGGAATCATGCAAGTAGTAATTAAATATCGTTCCCACAGAAATTGCGAATTGACTACCGTAATACTAACTGTGTTTGTTTATTTAAACAACGAAAGAGAAAAAAATATAGTACTTCCAATTAAACTAAGACAAAACACAAAAATCACAATTAAATAATAATCAATTTAGAGAGCTGGGGTTCTTATTACCAATTCAACCTTTATTTAAGATTAATTAACTGCTAAACCATACCTAACCTTAATCTAATTTGAGGGTTTCTCAGGAATCATAGGCTTTCCTCCTAAGACAACCCTATGATTAACCAAGTAAATTAACGTTCTTAGATTTAAAGCTCTCGCCTATTAAGTGTTCGATTAACCCAGTTTAAGCACCAAGCCTTAATCAATATTAGTTGCTTAAGTGTTTCTCAACTAAGAAAGCATATAACAGGTTATTGTTTAAATCCAACACAACCCATCTCTTGATCAAGTTCTATTGTGTACATTCAATCAAAGGGTGATCAATCCTAAAAAGACATTAAGTTCAATAACAAGCAAAGGATTTAGATTAATGGCTTAGGTTTAATTATGATTAGCCCATGGTTGAATTGCAATAAGAACCCTAACTAAGAATTTAGCCACTCATGTTAATTATAAGAGAAAGATATGAAGAATAAAAAAAATAGACATCATCATTAAATCAAAATTAAGAAAAAAAAAAACAATAGCATCTATTAAGAGAAAAACCCCATGTTCAATGGAAGGCTTATTGTTCTTCAATCCTTATTCTCAATCTCTAACACCAACATAAACAAGAAAAATCCATGTTCTCTCTAAAACTGATCAAAGACAAGTATATAAAAAATGATGGAATCTCCCCCTTTTGTTTCTAATGGCTACTCTCTTATAAAACCCTAATTTCTAGCCCTAGGGTTACAGCCATGCGAAATCTCCATCTTGTTCCTCATGAGTCAACAATTAAAATTGACCTTAAATTTCCCAATCAACAGGTCACACGGCCGTCTGCATGTTATGCATGGTCGTGCACATCATTTTTTCAGCATTTTGGCATATCGGCTTTCATTACTTCTTGGACCCACCTTAAGTGCCCATGGCTCCCATGTAACCTTCCTCTACTATTCTTTGACTTCCCTAAATGTATAAAAATCAACAAAAAATAAACCAAATAATACTTAAAAAATAAATACACACAAAACATGTATTAAGTACTCAACTAAATAAAAACTGAATAAAAGAAACACAAACTTAACTGAAATTGCATTTAATCCTAACATAAAGACTACTTAAAATAATGCATTTCTCACACTCATATAAAAAATGTGAAATGAAAAAATGAATCAAACCATCAATTAAGCAATTAAACAATTAATAATGATAAACTAGAACCATCAATAATGTCAAGTTTATGTTTAATGAAGTTCAATCTCTCTTCATTAAGAGGTTTGGTGAAGATATCCGCAAGTTACTTGTTTATATCAATAAATTCAAGTGAGATATCACCATTTTGAACATGATCACGTGAGAAATTATGTCTAATGTATATATGCTTAGTTCTAGAATATTGAAGATTCTTGCTAAGGTTAATAGCACTTGTATTATCATATTAGATAGGAATATGATCAAGTTTAATACCATAGTCCATTAATTATTGTTTTTACCACAAGATTTGTAAATAACAAAGACTTGCTACAGTATATTCAGCTTTAATAGTGGAGAAGGCAATCGAAACTTATTTCTTGCTAAATTAAGAAACTAAACATTGTCCTAAAAATTGACAAGTTCCGAAAGTGCTCTTTCTATCTAGTAAGCTACTAGCAAAGTCCTAATTAAGTTAATGGATGAACTTTTAGAATACCAAAGTTCTAAATGCAAACTTTCATTTAAATATTTGAAAATTCTTTTAATTGCATTCAAATAAGACTCTTTAGGACTAAATTAAAACCTAGCACACAAGCAAGTAGCAAACATAATATCGGGTCTATTAGTAGTTAAAAAAAGAAGGGATTTGATCATACCTCTAAATCACTTTTCATCAACCGGTTTGCCATTCTCATCCTTGTTAAGTTTAATGGTGGTACTCATTGGAGTTTTGCTTGACTTAACTCCATCCATACTAAACTTCTTGAGAATATCTCTTACATATTTGGTTTGATTAATAAAAATTTCATCTTTACATTACTTGATTTAAAGTCTAAGAAAGAACTTGAGTTCTCCTATTATACTTTTTTCAAATTCTCCTTACATTAACTTATAGAATTCCTCACACAAGTAATGATTAGTAGCACCGAAAATAATATCATCTACATATATTTGAACAATAGGTAAATCATGCTTGGATTTCTTTATGAAAAGGGTTGCATTAAATTTTCCTTTAAAGAATCCTTTCTCGAATAAGAAGCTGCTCAATCTTTCATACTAAGCTCTTAGAGCTTATTTCAATCCATACAGGGCTTTTGACAATTTAAAAACATGATTTGGAGAATCAAAATTTTCAAAACCTGAATGTTGCTCAACATATACCTCCTCTTCAATAAAAACATTTAGAAATGCACTTTTAACATCCATATGAAAAAGTTTAAAATCCATGAAAGATGTAAATGCTAGTAGCATTCTAATTGCTTCTAACCTTGTAATGGGGGCAAAGGTTTCATCATAATTAATGTCTTTCCTTTAATTATAACTTTTAGTAACTAGTCTAGCTTTGTTCCTAGTTGTGACACCTTGTTCATTCATTTTATTTCTAAACACCCATTTGGTGCTTATAATAGGATGATGTTTCAGTTTAAGAACCAAAGTCTAAACTTTATTTCTCTTAAATTGATTTAACTCTTCTTGTATAGTAAGGACCTAAAATTCATCTCTCAATACATCATTAATATTTTTAGGTTCAATTTGAGAAATGAAGGCTAGATTAATAATAGACTTAAGTTCAAATATAGTAGTTACCCCTTTTGTAGTGTCACCTATGATGAGGTCTTGAGGATAGCTTTTTTGAATTGCTAGTCCTTTTTAAGATCATCATTTAAGATAGGTTGAGGTATCTCCTCATCTTCCTATTTTTTAGGACCTTCAACCTCCAAAGGTTTGCTAGTATTTTCTTCTTGAGTCTTTTCTTCCACAAGTTCACATACATTATCATCAACACTACAAACATTCTTTCTAAGATCAAGTGAGTTAGATTTATCAAATACAATATGCATTGATTCTTTAACTACTAGAGTTCTTTTATTAAACACTTTATATGCTTTACTAGAAGTAGAATAGCCTAGGAAAATTCCTTCAATGGCTTTGGAATCAAATTTTCCAGGATTATCTTTGGTGTTTAATATAAAGCACTTGCATCCAAATACTCTAAGATATGAGATTTTAGGCTTTCTATTGTTCCAAAGCTCATAAGAATTTTTTTTTTTAAAATCAATCTTTAGAAAACTCTATTTGAAATGCAGCAAGATGTGTTAATGGCTTCCGCCCAAAAGTATAATGATAAATTATACTTATGAAGCATTGTTCTAGCCATTTCTACTAGAGTTCTATTTTTTCTTTCAACTACCCCATTTTGTTAAGGAGTTCTAGGAAAGAATAACATAGGTGAAATGCCATTTTCATTGTAAAATGTTTTAAAGAATTTATTTTCAATTTCAATTCCATGATCACTTCTTACAAATGAAATACAAAAACCTTTTTCTTTTTTAACTCTTTTTGAAAAAATTTCAAAAGCTTTAAAAGCATCATTCTTATGAGTAGGAAAACACACCCAAATGTATCTAGAATAATTATTAACCAATACATATGCATAGTGTATTCCACTAAGACTAGTAACTCTAGTTGGTCCACACAAATCCATATGTATAAGTTTAAGTGGTTTAGAAGTTGACACTACATTCTTGAGTTTAAACAAAGACTTGGATTATTTCCCTTTTTAACAAGCATCATAAGGTTTATCCTTAGTGAATTCAAGTTTAGGTAAACCAATCATAAGTTCGTACTTATAAAGATCATTTAAAAACTCAAAGTTTGGATGTTCTAACCTTCTCTGTTATGTCTATAAGTCATGGGAAATGCACATTAAGCATTTAATGACTTTGTTATCAACCTTATTCAAGTCAATTACATAGACATTATCAACTCTTTCACCACCAAAATTACTTTGTCTTCATGAAGACTACTAATAAAGCAATTTTTAGGATAAAAAGTGACTTTATTTCCCATATCACATTATTGACTTATACTAGGCAAATTGTAATATCCCGAGTCTTTAAATATTTTTATACAGCATCGGGATATACAGTGTTAATAATTTTTGTACATATTTATGATATTTTTATGAGTTTGATATTTATTAAAGCTTATTTTAATTATTTTATATTATTTTAAGTACTTTACATAAAATTTTTCCGGGGATGTTATTTTCAAGAAAATTAACACGTAAATAATTTAATATTAATTATTTGAAATGGTTTTACGAATTTTCATGAACTCATACATAATTTTTAAGTGCTAAATAAAATTTATATATGTGTATTTATTTAAATTAAATTAGGGTTTGTTTTATAATTAAATTATATTATATAGTTTTTTTAATTTTAATTAATTAATTATATATGTGTATATATTATGTGTGTGGTGTATATTTAGTTTGTGTGAGATTATATATTATTATAATATATAGTATAGATATATATATATATATATATATATACATAATTATTTAACAAAAAACAAAAGTTCTCCATATTTACAAGTTTGCCCTCGTCTTCTTCCTCAAGCTCCCGATCGCCTCCCTCGCCATTCCGCCATCTGCCAAGCTCCACCCCTACTATCGGTGTGCCTCTTGGCTTGCCACCACCACCTCCAACCTTTCCCGACGCCTGAAGCCTCCTTCTCCGGCGTGTTTGGCCGGATTTTTCCAAGAGAAGCCAAAATCACTTCCACCGCCGATCAAGTCGATTCCGGTCACCAAACTCGACGCCACCGGTCTCTATCTTCTCCTTGAGCTCCGGTGAGTGTGATTCCAAGCTTTTTTTCATTTAACATGGTCTAGATTTTCCTAGGTTTCAATTTCTTCATTTCGGCCATTTAGGGTTTTCGAATTTTTTTAGCTTCAATTTGGTTGATTCATGAAAACTCCCTTCACAAAATTTGATCCTTGTACGTCAATATCCATGTGGGAATTTTTTTAGAATTTTTGGAAATTATTTTGATTTTTGGGTATTTTTGATTATTTTATTATTATTTTCTAATTTTCGAAAATTAATTAATTAAATTATTAAATTGTGTTTTATGGTAATTATAGGTGTTGAAATGAATTTTAGAAATTTATTTGTAATTTTTGTGAATTTTATATATTTATTTTGGAATTTATTAAGTTTATGTAATTTTGAAAAATAGGGTTAATTATGTGTTTAATTGAAATTAATTGTTAAATTAAGTATATTTATTGATATTATGGAATTATATGTTGAGAAAATTAATTTTTAGTACTTGTACTATTTTTGGTGAATTTTTTATTAATTTTAGTAAATTTATATATATAGGGGTATTTTGGTAATTTGACACTAAATTAGCTAAAAATATAATTAAATTGGTTTTAATAGTTATTTAAGGTATAAAAATGATTTCTATAAATTATTTAGTATTTTTAACTAATTAAAACTATTTTTCGTAAATTATTTTCAAATTATATATATAATATACGATTTTTCTAAATAAATGGGTTTTTATCGATTTTTAATATGTTTTAACGTTAATTATGTAATTTGGATTTATAAAATGTATTTTTATTATTTAAGGGCATTTTTAGTATTTCTGTAGTGTTCAGTGAATTGTGGACCTCGGTCAGTAAATTGTAGTTTAGAGTCCAACCAAGGGGTTTTGGTTATGAATTCTGTGTCTATGTTCAAAGTGTGTTTCTTTGCAGGGCCGGCTCTACTCTTTAAGTAGAGAGATGTCCATTTTACAGGGAAGGTTCTACCAAATTTTTGATAGAATTCTCATAAAACGTGATGTCCGGTCGAATTTCCATTCTAATTTTGTGTTTAGTATTCTAGATTGAGTTTCTAGGGATTTCTGTTAGATTTATTTTGATGTCTGTTGTCATTTGTTTGTTTAGTTGTGCTGAGACCGAGACCTAATAGGCCCACGCTCGTCGGACCTATCTTGTGCAGCGCAATAAACAGTGAGTTGTTATTTTATATATATATGTTTTAGGATGCATGTTTTAGAAATGTATGGTTTATTTTGATAAATATGCATAAATGATTTAATTAGTACTTAAGTTTATTTTTGGTTTATTTTCAGTATATTTTGGTATATTTTCAAACTATATGCATGTTTTATTAATAAATTATTCTTAAAATGTTTTTAAATATATTTCTAATTTATTTTGCAATTATATTGGATTTATTTGACGTATGTATACTCGAAATATACCTAGTTTACTTTTGGTATATTTCTAGTATATATATGGTTTATGTTGCTATTTTATTGAAATTCATGCATCATTTATTTTTATAAATGTATGTTTTATATTTAAAATGAAGGATATCAATAGAACGTGCTACCTAATGGGCAGCACCAGGACCGAGTACATATCGGTACGCCGATAGCATTTAGGCTATATTACTAACCATTTGTGGATTATGATTGGATTGATTGGATTTGATTTGATATGTGAGATATGATTTGGGAGTGTGATTGCTGGAGCTCGGTTGACCAAGTGTCTCGGGGCCAATCACACTGACAGTCAGACTGCTGAAGCTCGGATGACTTAATGTCTCGGGGCCAGTCTACTGTCCAAATGGAATAAGTGAATATATTTGGAATAAGTGAGCTTGTATGGCTAGAGTGTTGTCTAACACTGTTTTGAGGTTGTGATTTACTAGGGTTCTATTTGATCCTTCATAAACAGTGATTTTCAATATAAATGTATAAAATGATTTTATCACATCTGTGTGCATTTGCCTTTATATATTTATTATATATATTATTGACTGTGTGCATTGTCATTTAGTATGCATGTATATATATTATAACAATTCACTCAATGAGGTCTGGCTCCCCTCCGTTGATTATTTTTCAGGAGAGTCATCGCCTTCAGACCTCAGTAGCAGACCCTTATGCTAGATTTCTTCCGCCCTAGCTTCATTATGTAAACTGCTTACTTGAGTTTTATTTTATAATCTAGACACTGCAGTAGTTGTAAAATTGTTAAAGGGTGTTGTATTATATTTGTGTGAGTTATGTACTTTAAACATTTGAACTGGATTTGTATTAAAGGAATATTTATATATATGAGATGAGGATTTAAATCCATTGTTGTTTATTTACTTATCTTATTTGTGATTTTAATTTTCATTGTAAAATATTTTATTTAAGTTATTATTATTATTGCATGTTTTATTTTATTTTAAGGCTTGCTACAGGTTCCGGATTCGAAAGAATTCTCATTCCCTAGCGCTGGTCATGGCCCCTATTTTGGGGCCTGACATAAATTATGTTTAAGACCATCAACAAGCAACACATGATGAATAGATAAAGATTGAGAATTACCAATTTCTCCAATGCCTACTATCTTTCCTTTAGCATTATCCTTGAATGTGACATGTCCTTCATCCTTTGCATTAAGCTTGTTGAATTGCTCATTGTCTCCTATCATATGCCTTAAAAATCCACTATCGAGATACCACTCACTTTTTATTTTTATAAATTTCGAGCACACCTACACAAAATAATTTAAGTGTTCTTCTAAACCCAAACCTTTCTTGGTCTAGGTTAGTTAGTCTCAAGATAATCCAAAGGAAGCAAATTCATGTGTAGTCATTTATAGAAGAACACATTGTTGGTAGTCCTTTTAAAAGAGCCCTAGAGGGGTGGTGAATAGAGTTGATGAAAGATTAAAGACAATTAAAAGAAAATTTAAAGGATGATTAACAAAAGGAGAGGAACGCAATAATTTAAAGAGTTCAGATTCTCAACCAATCCTATGTCTACACCTAACTTATCCCCAAGTTTGGATTTTCAACACCTACTCTAATCTATTCCACTAGATGGAGTTTACATAAGAGTTTTTCTAACTTAACTTAAACCTTTACAACTTAAGTTTTTAAGGCTCACTCAAAACCTTTTTCCAAATGTTTTTAAAGCTCATACTTAAACCTTTACATAAAGATTTTTCTTGGCTCACTCTTAAAACCAAAAAAACCCAAGGGTTTTAATGGTAAACACTTAATCTAATTCTTCTACTTAGACCCTCACTTCCCTTTCTTAATCCCAAGAAATAAGAAGAAGAGAAATCCTAAGCTAGAGCACTCACCACACTCACTAGATGAGTAATTATAAACTCAATAAGAGTTTATTTACAAGAGATGAATATAAAAAAAGAAAAGTGAAAAAAATTAAAATTTGGCTCAATGAATTTGATAAATAAATTTGCTCCACCAACTCTCTCACTTTTTAAATGAAGTTCTAAGACTTTAATTTATAGTTGGAGAGTGAAAAAATAGTTGTTGGAAGCCATTAATCTCATCCCCAACCTCTTTCTTCTTCATTTAACGCAATTTTAATTTTTGCTGGATTTCAGACGCTCATGGTCGTAAGCGTAAGCTTGAGGTTATGAGCATTGAAAAATATGACTGTTACCTACAAAAGTGACCATTGGTGATGCTTATGGTCTAGCCATAGTCGTGAGTCCAGACCATGAGCGTATTAGCTACTTTTCTCACGAATGCTCATGGTCAAGTATGGGTCGTGAGTGTAGGCTGGACTATAAGCATAGGCTAACCTCACTAAACCTTATTCATTTTCCCTCTGAACGCATTCATTTACACCCAGTTGACTTTCTATGCCTTAGGTAACATATATATGGGCATTTGAAGGCTCCAAATATGATTAGAATACCCTTAAACCTTACTTAAAGCGCAGTTAATTAACAATGCTTTTGTTAAGCATAATTATATACTTAAGCTTATAAACATATTAGAATATAAAGCATTAGTGATTCAAATTTGATTATTAAAGTCAAAATAATAGTTGAATTGAGATTGATGACAACCTTGATCATGCAAAAGGTCAACACCCTTGATCATACAATATGAACATACAATATTTTCAAATTTATTTCTCTTAGGATGGTATAGTTTCCTAGTGTGTGAAAATGTCTTTTATGTTATGATAATGTGTTTCTCTTAAAATTATTTTTAAGTCATAATGACAGACATGCGTTGACAATGACAATATGTATTTTGATAGGTTTGTGCTACATTTTTATGAGAATTATGTTGTGTAGCATACTTAAGAGTGTTGTGTCTAGTGTACATGTAAGTATGTTTAGGTTGTGCTTTTTGAGCATGAGATTTACCTCTTTGTGTCATATAAGATTGAGTCTTAAGAGAGTTTTCTTTAATATTTAACACATAAGACTTATTGGCTTTGAAAGGTTAAGTCTCAATCAATTTAGAGGTAGAGGAAATAGAATTACATGAGGCTTTAACAAATTTAATAGAAGATGATGATGAGGACGAAGGCATTCCATTTTCATATCCAATTTCATAAGTTTTTCCATGGAGTTTTTGAGAGTCAAGTAGATTATTTAAACTCTCCTTTCCTTTTTTGAATTTTGAAATGAAATTTTTTAACTCTATTATCTTATTGGAAAGCTTATGATTTTCATCACTTGCTTTCTTGAGTTGCTCATCAAGGAATTAGAAGATTTCATGTCATGACCTGAACCGAAAGGTACATAATTAGCACTAGGGAATGGAAATAGATAAAGTACTCGAAAACCATAGTAAGCCTTAAAAAATTTTTGTGAAATAAATACAATACACGTAAAAATAAACTAATAATAATAGCACAATACCAAATACATATAATAATGTTCTTCAAACACAACAACATTTCAAGTTAGAATACAAACAACACAAGTTTCATAGATAACTATTGTGGTATCTAGAATTTAATTATACAATACATATATCAATTCAACATATATAGTGCAGCCATAACAAACTCAGCACAAGTGGGGAACACTAAGAAACTAACTGTGAGATCTTGAAAAAATTAAGTTGAGGGGAATAAGACCTCACTGAGTAAATTAATTCTATAAAATGCATGTTGATTTTAAAACAATTTGTTAAAACCCTTTTTAAAATAAATTAAATTAAAATAAAGTAATTTTATTATTAAAATCATTTATTTTCTTGATAACATTTAAATAAAATATATTTATAACTCTTAAATCAATTTAATATGAAATCCTGTAAGAAAATATATAAAATAAGTATTTTGACAGAAAGCCCGGTAGAACACCTAAACCATTAATCTAATAGCCTTTCGATTCTCTTTAATCCAAGTGATTGTCGTCCTGAAAGCAATCTCAACCGAGTTTGCCACAGTCATTTCACTTATTCCATATTGACGTCTTAAGAGCAAGCTCAACCGAGTTACATCACTTTTTCCAACCCAAGAGCATGAGCTCCACCGAACTCTAACCATTTACACTTACCTGTAGCCCACGCTCCACCAAACCTATTTTACATTTTACACATAAACTGAGATTTTACCCATATGCACATGGCCCTAGTGACACCCATTAGGTAGCACGTTGTACCATTATTTCCAAATCAATTTAAACTATAAATAATTAAATAAATAAAATAAATAAATCATTAAATAATGAATAATTAAACGATTAAATAATAATTAAATAAAACATAACCAAATAATTTTTCCTTTAAGCATGCTTTCAATTACTATTCATACATGTAGAAGAAATTATCATACACATGACAATATAAATATATTCATAAATCAATAATATAATCATTTATTTATTATATTTAATTATTTGAAAATATGATAAAAACATGCATAACACACATTTTAAAAAATTGACTCACAGGTTGAGCGTGCCAGGTAACGCATTCTCTGTTGCCCTGGTGTTATAACTTGAATCTCAGAGTTCTCTAAAATAAATAATATTTATTTAAAATATGTTTGTAAAATAAAATAAATAAATTCATGAAAATTCTAAGAATTATGGAAACTATAAAATTGACGAAACTGACTCAACCCAAGACATAAAGTCAACTAAAACTAGAAATTCGACACAAATTGATGTCACGTTTTACTAAAAATGTACCAAAATTTTGATAAAGTCTCATCTGTAAAACGAATATATCTCTATTAAAAGTAGAGTTGTTCCTACATAAAAACACACTTCGAATATTCTCACAGTCACCAAGTCTCAGATTAGGCCCCCAAACTACACTAAATGCCCAACCGATAACCACAATACACAGAAATAATAAAATAATATAATTTTCTTTAAAATCGCCAAAAATCATAAAATATCATTTAAATAGCACAATTTCATTTATTTCCATAATGAAACATAAAACATTTTTATTTTTCAATAAATACTAAAATTCTAGTTTATATTTAAATTTCCTTCAATAAACATATTTAATTCAAATTCTACAATTAAATTTACATTAATTGCAAATAACTATTTAACTTACTTAAATATATCACACAATTAACAAATAACTTATTTTAGCTTAAAAAAAATAAATAAATTTATTGTTCTTATTAAATTTATTGTTCTTAAAAGCAATAAACATATAACTATTGTTCTTATTTTAGCTTAATATAATTTAGTTAAAAATAGGAAATAAATTATAAAAATTATTTTAATACTATTATTATTAAAACTTACAAATATTTAATTATTTTTCTAAAAAATTAATTTTGGCATAAACATTCAAAAATTTATAATAAAAATTCAAGCATAATTTCAATAAATTTCCGTAACAAAGATTAATCTACATAATTAATAGAATTTAATAAAAATACAAAAATTATTTAAACCCGGGACTGCATGAACAGTATCCGAGACCCAAAAATTTGAATTTTTAAAAAAAATTCCAGAAAATTAAATAAAATATATACATAGATAGATTTCAAGCTCCACAACAATTAATCTAGATACAATCAACTCTATTTCCAACTAAATCAACATAAAATCTAAAAATAAAAATATCTCTAATTGAGGTTGATCCAATTGAAGATCGAAGCAATTAGCATAAAAGAATCAAAGCCCAAGCTGAGACGAGCCAAACAAAACCATCGGCATGTCCAATGGTCGTCAAAGTTGGCAACGGTTGCTTCAAGGAAAACCGGCAGCATTGAAGAACGACAGAGGAGGGGTTGCTATAGTCATCGGCGAGGCGGGGAGGGTCTGTAGGTGCTGGAAACACTGGCTATGGTGGTGCAACGTGGTGGCATCATGGTCTGTCCAGTAGCGGGAAGAAGAAGAAGGAGAAGAGGAAAGAAATAAAAGAAGAAAAAGAAAAAGAGAAGGAAAAGAAAAAGAAAAGGAGAAAGAAAAAAAAAGAAAAAAAAATGTTTTTGATATATATATATATATATATATATATATATATATATATTACAAAAGTTACACCAATATTTATATTATATTTAAAAAATAATCCATTCCAACAATCATAACACACACACTCAGAGATATATATATATACTAAAAAAATTAAATTAAAATTTTATTTACACTATAATTTTAACACTAATTTAATAAATTAATTAAATTTAATGATCTCCATTTAATATTTAATATTAATAAAATAAAATTCACATTTAAATTCCAATTAATTTCATAAAAATTATCAAAATTCGAGTGTTTATAATCTTCCCTCTTTATAAAAATTCGTCATTGAATTTAAATAAATAAAAAGAAGTACAAATATTTACTAATGACAAAGATAAGGGCACACTGCTTGCATTCCTGCCTTAGTCTCCCACATACTATCCTCCACCGCATGATTACTCCATAGCACTTTCACCATCGAAATTTCTTTAGTGTAGAGTTGACGAACTTGTTGATCCACTATCGCCACTAGGTACTCTTCATACGTCAAATCCTCGCTGAGCTCCACTGTTTGAGGCTGAAGGACGTGTGAAGGATTGGAAATATACTTCCTCAACATCGATATATGGAATACTAGGTGAATTCGAGACAATTCTGGTGGTAACACCAGTTTGTACGCCACTTCACCAACTCTCGATTGAATTTCAAAGGGTCCAATGTATCTTGGAGCTAACTTACCCTTCTTACCAAACCTCATCACTCCCTTTATTGGAGGCGCTTTAAAAAACACCAAGTCTCTAACAGAGAATGATACATCCTTCCTTTTAGGGTTTGCATAGCTCTTCTATCTACTAAAGGCCATCTTCAACCTTTGTTGAATGATAGGAACCTTTTAAAAAGTCACATGCACCAATTCCAATTCTGTTAACTTTCTTTTGCCAACTTTCCAACACAAAGGCGATCTGCATCTTCTTCCATGCAGTGCTTTATACAAAGCCATTTCAATACTACCATGATAACTGTTATTAAATGCAAATTCAATCAATGGCAAGTGTACATTCCCATGGCCACCAAAATCTGTCACACACATCTGAAGCATATCCTCTAAAGTTTGAGTGGTCCTTTATGACTGACCATCAGTTTGAGGATGAAAAACTGTGCTGAAGTCCAACCTTGTGCCTAAAGCCTTATATAATTCTTGCCAAAAGACTAAGATAAAAGTTGCTCCTCTGTCGAACACTATACTAACAGGTACTCTATGAAGACAAAAAAATCTAGTTAACATACAATCTTGCCAACCTGTTGGTAGAATACGTCTTCTTAATTAGTAAAAAGTGAGCTAACTTAGTCAGTCTGTCAATTATCACCCAAATAGCATCATAGCCAATTGATGTATAGGGTAACCCACCTACAAAATCCATAGTAATTATATCCTACTTCCACTCTGGGATGGGCAAGTGTTGCAATAATCTTAAAGGCCTCTGGTGTTCCAATTTCAATTGCTGACAAGACATTTGGACATAAATTCTGCAATGTCTCTCTTCATCCCATTCCACCAATATGTATCTTTTAAATCATGATACATTTTGGTAGAACTTAGAAGAATACTATAAGCAAAAAAATGGGCTTCCTCCATAATCTCCTTTCTCAAATCATCCATATTTGGTACACACAACCTTGTGGCTAAACACAAAGTGCCCTCATTGTCAATAACAAGGTCTCTAGATTGACCTTGTTGCACTTCAAACATAATCTTCAACAACTGTGGATCTTTTCTCTGAGTTGCTTTAACTCTATCCAAGTACACTAATCGTACTTTAAATTAAGCTAAAAGACACTTCGTGGTCACTTTCAGCTGTAACCCTTGATCAATCAGTCCATGCAGCTCTTTAATTATTGGTCTCCTTTCTGTGTTGATGTGTACAATACTGCCTGCTGACTTCTTACTCAGTGCATTAGCTACCACGTTCACTTTACCCGAATGGTAAAGAATAAAGCAATCATAATCTTTTAGAAGTTTCATCCATCTCCTCTGTCTCAAATTCAAGTCCATTTGCTGAAAGATATACTTTAAACTCTTATGGTCTGTGTATGTTTTATAAGTCACATCATATAAATAATGCCTCCATATCTTCAAAGCAAATACCATAGCTGCCATTTCTAAATCATGGGTAGGGTAGTTCTGCTCGTGCTTCTTTAACTATCGTAAAGCATAAGCAACCACTCTCCCATTCTGCATCAATACACACCCAAGTCCTACTTGGGAAGCATTACAGTACACTATATACCCTTTATTACCTGAAGGTAAAGTCAATACTGAAGCTAAAGTCAACAAGTCTTTAATCAACTGGAACTGTTCTTCACATCTATTAGTCCAAACAAACTTGATATTTTTTTTGAGTTAGCCTTGTTAGAGGTACTGCAATCTTGGAGAAATCCTTCATAAATCTCCTGTAATAGCCAACTAAACTTAGAAAAATCCTAACTTTTGTCACTGTCGTTGGCCTTGGCCATTCTGTAATGGCTTCTATTTTCTTAGGATCCACTTGTATGCTGTCTCTAGACACCACATAGCCTAAAAATGCCACTTGATCCAACTAAAACTCACATTTAGAGAATTTGGCATACAGTTGATGCTCTCTCAAAGTTTGAAGCACCATCCTCAAATGCATAACATTCTCAACTTCACTCCTCAAGTATACCAAGATATCTTTAATAAAGACTATCATAAATTGATCCAAGAATGGCCTAAACACCCGGTTCATCAAGTCCATAAAGGTTATTGGGGCATTAGTCAATCCAAAGGACATCACCAAAAATTCATAGTGGCTATATCTCGTTCGAAATGCAGTCTTAGGTACATCTTCACTTCTAATCCTCAACTAATGATACCCATATCTCAAGTCAATTATAGAAAAGCATTGAGCTCCCTAAAGCTAATAAAAAAAAGTGATTAATCCTTGGAAGAGGATACTTGTTCTTAATGGTGACTTTATTCAACTTTCTATAATCAATACATAGTCAAAGGCCACCATCCTTCTTCTTCACAAACAACACAGGAGCACCTTAAGGAGATGAACTAGGTTTGATAAAACCCTTATCAAATAATTCTTGTAACTACTCCTTAAGCTCTTTTAATTCTTTTGGTGCCATTCTATAAGGTGGCATCAAGATAGGATCTATACCCAGTATAACATCTATACAGAACTATATCTCTCTGTTTAGTGGCAATCCTGGTAATTCTTTAGGAAACACATCAAGAAACTCACATACTATAGGCACCTTCTCAACTACCCTCACATCCATCTTTGTATCTCTAACCACAACTAAATAGCCTATACATCCCCTTCTAGGCATTTTCCTAACTGTTATAACAGAAATAAAATTCTGAGGCATTAAACACTTATCACCTTTAAACTGAAACTATTCATTATTAGGAATTCTAAAAATCACCTCTTTCGCCTGACAATCCAGAGTGGCATACTGTTGGGCTAACCAGTCCATCCCCAATATCACATCAAAATTGATTACGTCCAATAATACCAAGTCTATAAGCAACTATTTACCCTCCACCAACACAAGACAATATGGAAAAAAAATGTTTGTCTCCAACTCATCACTAAATAGAGTCACTACAGACAAAGGAAACAACAATTTTGATGCTTGCCACCCCATCCTTGAAGTAAAGACAGGCAAAATAAAAGAGTGTGATGCACCAAGATTAAATAAAACTCTAGCTTCAAAAGAACACACTGAGAGAATATCTGCTACCACTGCATTGGATGCTTGAGCATCCTGAGGAGTCAGAGTGAACACCCTGGCCTGCCCATGGCCAGCCTGCTAGGAATTAAAAGGCTGTATGAATCCTCTACCACTTAGTCTACCCCTATGTCTGCCTCTTGAACCTCAGCCCTACTGGCCCATAAACTGAGTCGGCTTCTGCTGAGGGTACACAGGTGCCTGGTAAGGCTAATGCACCTGCTGAAATAGCTGAGCAACTAAAGATAGAGATCCCTAGGCATAAGAAGATTGATACCTAGTGTTAGGACAAACTCTAACAAGATGTCCAATCTGCCCATACCTAAAGCATACTCCGATCAGCAAATGACATGGCCCCTGATGTACATGGCCATAAGTAGGACATGCACTGGGCCCCAAGCCTGAACTACCATACCCAGAGCTCTGACTACTACTACCACTACTAGCTCCAAGTTTGAACCTCAGAGGTCTATTACTCTATCTACTATGTCTACCAGCCTATGCACCCAGCTACCTCGATGGCCCTACTATGAAGTACCCATAGTCTACATACTGACACTACCCATCTAAAACATAGGTTGTTAAATCCCCTATGTCCTCACTACTCTACTGCTACTACTCACATACGAGTCAAAAATGGTACCATGCATAGTATGGCATCTCTCTAGCTATCGAGCCTCCTCAATAAAATTGTCCAATCTCAGGTCTTTAGCCCAGAAGCTGATGTAGGCTGCACCTAAACTGGTTATAAATAACTCTACTACTCTCTTGTCATCCTACACCACATCTAGAGCATGATGACCCAATATGAGGAACTTATAAGTATACTTTGTAACTGACCAATCACCCTTACTTATATGCAGTAGCTGCCATCTGTAGTTATCCCTCATTGATGTTGGATAGAAGTACCTTAGAAACTGCTCCTTAAATTCTAACCAAGACATTAAAGTCATGCATGGTTGGATGGACTGCATGAAACAGTTCTGAGCTACTACCTGAATAGATAGCTCTACCACCATAATCCACTGATAGTTCGTATAACGTGTCTAAGTTCTGGCCTCAATAGTGTTAAGGAAATCCAATGCATCTCCCGTGCCCTCAAAAGAAGCTCTCCCTACTCTGGAATATAGTAATGTTGCATCTGCATTAGACATCCCCTGATTCCTTTACTGTAACATTTGCTGAACTAAAGGCATGACTTGATTCAGAGATGTCAAGCCTTGGTTGATGCCTACCATTCTAACTATAAAACCTGTAAGATCAACCTCAGGAACTCCTTGTCTTATATGCTGCTCTTATTCTTACATCTGAGTTATTTCTGCTCTAAGTCTACCCCTTCCTTTATGCTGAGGAGCATGGGGAGGAAATTCATCCTGAATGTACTGCTCATCCTCATCATATGCTACTACTACAGCAGGAGCATCCTGTGCTCTCCTTCTTATTTTAAAAGGACAAAAACAAATGAAAATTCAAAACACAATATGGAATTCTAGAAATAAGGACAACAATCGACATTATCAACCTAATTACAATAGTAGTTCACGAAAAGACATATCTCAAAGACCATTAAAGTTGAAATAAAACATGCGCTCTGATACCAACTTTGTCACAACCCGAACCGAAAGGTATGTGACCGACACTAGGGAATAAGAATACATAAAGTATCCATAACCTATAGTAACCTTAAAATTTTTTTCCTGAAATAAAAATAACACACTTAACAATTGTCACAACTCGAACCGAAAGGTATGTGACTGACACTAGGGAATAAGAATACATAAAGTATCCATAACCTATAGTAACCTTAAAATTTTTTTCCTGAAATAAAAATAACACACTTAACAATAAACTGATAATAATAGCAAAATACCAAATACATATAATAATGTTCTTTAAATACAATAACATTTCAAGTCAGAATACAAATAACACAAGTTTTATAGATAACTACTACGGTATCTAAAATTTAATTATACAATACATATAATAATCCAACATGCATAGTGCAACCAGTGAAGAACAAACTCAGCGTAAGTGGGGAACACTAAGAAGCTGACATAAGGTCCTAAAAAAAATTAAGTTGAGGGGAATTATACCTCATTGAGTGAATTAATTCTATAAAATGCATGCTGATTTTAAAACCATTTATTAAAACCCCTTTTTAAAATAAATTAAAATAAAGTAATTTTATTATTAAAATCATTTACTTTTCTTGATAATATTTAAATAAAATATATTTATAACTCTTAAATCAATTTAATATGAAATCCTCATAAAAATATATAAAATAATTATTTCGACAAAAAGCCCGGTAGAACACCCAAACCATTAATCTAATATCTTTCCAACTCTCTTTAATCCAAGTGACTGTCATCCTGAGAGCAAATTAAACTGAGTTATTTCCATAGTCATTTCACTTATTCCATATTGATGTCTTAAGAGCAAACTCAACCAAGTTACATCCCTTTTTTCAACCAAAGAGCACTAGCTCCACCGACCTCTAACCATTTACATTGCCCAAGAGCACACGCTCCACCGAGCCTATTTCACATTTTACATATAAATCAAGATTTTACTCGTGCGGATGTGGTCCTAATGACTCCCACTAGGTAGCACATTCCACCACTATTTCCAAATCAATTTCAATTATAAATAATCAAAAAAATAAAATAAATAAATCATTAAATAATGAATAATTAAACGATTAAATAATGAAATAATTTTTCCTTTAAGCATACTTTTAATTACTATTTATACATGTAGAAGAAATGGTCATACACATGACAATATAAATACATTCATAAATCAATCATATAATGTTTTCTTTATTATATTTAATTATTTGAAAATACAATGAAAACACACGCAACACAAATTTCATAAAATTAACTCACAAGTTAAGCGTGTCGAGCAACGCGTTCTTTGCTGCCCTGGTGCTACACCTTGAATCCCGAAGTTCTTTAAAATAAATAATATTTATTTAAAATATGCTCATAAAATAAAATAAATAAATTCATGAAAATTCTAGAAATTATGGAAACTATAAAATTGACGAAACTGACTCGACCCAAGTCACAAAGTTAACTAAAATTAGAAATTTGACATAGGTTGATGTCATGTTTTACGAGAAATCTATCAAAAATTGGACAAAACTTCCTTTATAAAACGGACATCTCTCTACTAAAAGTGGAGTCATTCCTGTACAAAAACACACTTCAAATATTCTCACAGTCACCAAGTCTCAGGTTGGGCTCCCGAACTACACTAAATGCCCAATCGAGAACCATAATTCACAAAAATAATAAAATAATATAATTTTCCTTAAAATCGCCAAAATCATAAAATCTCGTTTAAATAGCACAACTTCATTTATTTCCATAATGAAACATAAAACATATTTATTTTTCAATAAATACTAAAATTGTAGTTTATATTTAAATTTCCATCAATAAACATACTTAATTCAAATTTTACAATTAAATTTACATTAATTGAAAATAACTATTTAATTTACTTAAATATATCACAAAATTAACAAATAACTTATTTTATCTTAAAAACAGTAAATAAATTTATTGTTCCTATTATTTTCCGAAAATTAATATAATTTAGTTAAAAATAGGAAATAAATTATAAAAATTATTTTAATACTATTATTAATAAAAATTACAAATATTTAATTATTTTTCTAAAAATTTAAATTTAGCATAAACATTCAAAATTTTATAATAAAAATTTGATACATAATTTCAATAAATTTCCTTAATAAAGATTAATTTACATATTTAATAGAATTTAATAAAAATATAAAAATTATTTGAACTTATCACGACCCAAACTGGGGAGTCATGACCAACGCTAAGGAACAGGAATTCTTTTGAATTCATAACATGTAACAATCCTTAAAATAAAAACACATGCAATAATAATATAAAAATACACTAGAATTAAAAACTTTATATCATAACATAATAAAAATATCTTCATACATGATTCAAATACAGAATCTCTAACAAGTACAACACAATACTACCACAATAACACTACTACTGCAGTGATTACTAAGATACAAGAAAATGACCGTTCAGTATTTACACAAATCAACCAAAGAGAAAAGAGTTTGATGAATAGTACTACAGGGGAGGTCTAAAGTAAAAGATCCTAAAAAAAATATTGAGAGGAGTCAGACCTCACTAAGTGAATTATTATAATATATATACATACAACCTAAAGTCATATACAATCAAGCATCACTATAATATATATATATATATATATATATATATATATATACATGCATTTTCATACAGATGCTAAAATCCACTTTTATATAATAATAGATGCAGAAATATTTATTTTGGGTGAAGGATTATAGCAGAACCCTAAAATATTTTGCAACCTCGATCACTGAATCTTACTAGCCAACAGGCTCACTTAATTCCAAAATATTTCTCTTTTTCATTTTTGGACAGTAGACTAGTCCCAAGACAATAAGTCAACCAAGTTACCTCAATACCACTTTCTCACCACAAATCTCAATAATCAATTATTTAAATCTCACATCAAATATTTCATAATATCAACCCTAAAATCTAACACACTGATACGTACACAGTCATAGTGCAACCCACTAGGTAGTATGTTCTACTGTTATCCATCAAATATATTTATCAAAATCGAATAATGAAAATTCAATATAAAAATATAATAGCATATAATATCGAAAATGGATATCCTCAATATTTCTATATAAAATCATAAATATAATATTAACAAAAATAAATATAATTTAATGAAAAGAGTATAATTAAATTCATATTTCTTAACATATATGAATGCTCATAATATTAATCTACATGCAATGTATATATATAATAATAACTTACAGTACTATTGCGCTTTACTGTTTCAATTCGGCTAGCCCAATCCGGTCGGCCTAGTTTACGGCACAACTAAAAAAAATAATATTATTATTATTAGAATAAAATTCCTAATTTAATAATTCTAGAATTTCTAAGAATGACTAGATCTAAACACAATTCGGGTAAAATTTCAAAACTTCAAAACTAGACTTGGATTAGTTGTCACATATTACGAGAAATCTACCAAAAATTTGACAGAATTTCCTTGTAAAACGGACGTCTCCCGACTATAAGTATAACCGATCTATCACGCAAATGCACTTCAAATATTCATAAATACTCAACTTCGGTTGGACCCCCGAACTCCAATAATTACCCAACCGATAAGCAATATACTTAAAATCAATAATAAAATAATAAATATTAAAAAATCAATAAAATACCACACCTCAACTTATTTAAATAATAAAAACACCAAAGATATTTATTTTCAAAATAATTAATAAAATCTCAATATACCAAAATAATATTACTAAAAATCTATTTTTTAAATATTCAAAATTAAATATCATAAATTACTGATAATTATTTAAATTGCCCAATTATATAATAAAAAAAAAGCCTAAAAATTTATTTAAGCTTAAAAATAACAATTAAAATTATTATTTGAATATATTTTCAAAAATTACCATTAATTAGCTAAAAAATAGTAATTAATTTATAAAAATTATTTTAATGTCAATTATTACTCAAAAACTATCAATAATTATTTAAATTGCTCAAATATATAATAAAATAGCTAAAATTTCATTTAATCATAAAAATAATAAATAAAACTATTATTTGAATATATTTTCAGAAATTATTATTAATTAACTAAAAATAGTAAATAATTCACAAAAATTAATTTAATAATTTTTGTTATTTAAAAACTACATAGAACATAATAATTAACAACAATTTCAACAAAAATATAAAAATTACTAATTTTTCCAAAAAATCATTTTTCACATAAACATTAAAAAAATTCATAATAAATAATCGGAATACAATTTCAATAAACTTCCTTTATGAAACTTACTCTAAATAACATATAGAATTTAATAAAAATAATAAAATTTCCTGCCCCGGGACTTGAATAGTAACCAAACCCGAAAAATATGTTTATATATTTTTAATAATTTCAAAAAAATAAATAAAAATAATATTTAAGTGGATCTTAGCTCAAAAATCAATTAACTACCACATCTCCATATAAAATTAAATTCTATAAGAAAATCAAATTAAACATATTGACATAAATATAAAATCGAGTTTTTGGAGTTTTTACCGGCCGATTTACTCGAAACTAACTACGTGTTATTGAAGCTTGTAGTGTGAGCTTCAAAACGAGCCCAAACTCGACCAGTTTTCTCACCGGTGATCAAACTGCACTGTTTACAAAATGCTGTCATGCACTGCTGCCGGTGCTGCTTCTGCTGCTGCTGTTGTTGTTGTTGCTACTGTAGGTACTGCTGAGGTGGTGGCGCGTGGAGGTTTGGTTGGTGGTCCGATGTGAGGCAGTGACGTGAGAAGAAGAAGAAGAAGAAAAATGAGGGGAAGAAGAAGAAAAATGAGGGGAAGAAGAAAAAAAAAAGCTTTTTGTCCTTTTTTTAAAATAAATAAATAAATATATATATATATATATATATGTATGTATATACACATATGCACACACACATATATATATATATATAGTTATTAACTTACTATATATATACACATATATTTATACAACAATTAATTTAGATTTATTAAAAGTACACCACAAATAATAATAATAATCAAATAAATAATCAATTCTTAATTAACACTAATTAATCCCCAAATTAATATTAACAATATTAAATAATAAATAACAATAAAATTTAACTTAAATCTTTAATTTAACAATAATTATCAATTTATAATAAAATAAATAATAACTTTTGAAATAAAATTTAACCTCATCAATAACCAAATGCTATAGGTTACAAAAATAAATAATTAGAATAATAATAAAATTAAAATATTAAAATAATCATTAATAAAAATATTTATTAACACTGCATATCTCATAATTTAATTTAATAATTCATATAAAAAATTTGGATCATAACAGAACCCGGGACTGCGTGAACAATAACCGAGATCCAAAAAGTTGAATTTTTCAAAAAAATTCTAGAAAATTAAACAAAATATATACATAGATATATTTCAAGCTCCACAATAATTATTCTAACTATAATCGACTCTAATTCCAACTAAATCAACATAGAATCAACAAAAATCTAAAAATAGAAATACCTCCAATTGAGGTTGATCCGGTTGAATATCAAAGCAATCAGCTAAGGGGAATTGAAGCCCAAGCTGAGACGAGCCAAAAGAAACCGTCGACACGTTTAATGGTCGTTGGAGCCAGTGATGGTTGCTTCAAGGAAAATCGACAGCATTGAAGAATGAAGGAGGAGGAGTTACTGTGGTGGCCGGCAAGGAAGGGAGGGTCTGCAAGTGCTAGCAACGCCGATTGTGGTAGTGGCAACGGTGAGGGAGTGGTGGTGCAATCTGTCCAGTAATAGGAAGAAGAAGAATGAGAAGAGGAAAGAAAGAAAAAAAAAAGAAAAAGAGAAAGAAAGAAAAAAGAAAAAAAAGTTTTTGATATATATATATATAATATACTAAAAAATTAAATTAAAATTTTATTTACACTATAATTTTAACATTGGTTTAATAAAATTAATTAAATTTAATAATCCCCATTTAATAGTTAATATTAATAAAATAAAATTTACATTTAAATTCCCAATTAATTTCATAAAAATTATTGAAATTCGGGTGTTTACATTTCAAATCACTAGCAAGTTTATCATTTGATTTTGCAAGATTAGAAAATTCAATTTTAAAATTTTTGAATTTCTTAATTAAGCTAGTTAACTCATAATTATAATGTTTCTTCTTAGAAAGTAAATTTTTGCTCATAATAGAGCTCTCATCATCATCATCATCATATTTACAATAATCACCACAATAAGAGTTAGAAGTAAATGGTACCTTATTTTCATTTTCAAGAGCCATGAAGCAAAGGTTGGTCATTTCACGTTGTTCCTCTTTCTCTTTGGATTTAGAGGAGTTATCCCAAGTAGCTTTAAAGGTGTTTTTTTTTTTCACCTTTGTTCCTTTATTCTTGAATTTTAGTTTGGGGCACTCACTTCGAATGTGACTCGGTTTCTTGCATTTATAGCAAGTCACCTCTTTAGTTTTCTTCTTACCTTCTCCTTCATACTTCTTATTAAGTCTTTTAGTCTTGAGAAATTTTTCTTTCTCAAGAACTTCTTGAAGTTCCTAATGAGCATGGTAATGTCACCATCTTAATTACTAGAATCTCTAATGCTTTTCTCTTCTCTATCTTCTTGCAAAGGCTTCAAGGCAATGCTTTTTTCTTCTCTTCTTACTCTTCACCTCTTTACTTAATTATAAGCTTAAAGGTTAAAAGCTTTCCAATAAGAACATCAGTTAAAAGAGTAGAAAGATCTTGAGCTTCCTCAATTAAAGTAACTCGAGATTCCCAATTCTTCTTAGGTAGGATTCTAAGAATCTTATTATTTACTTCTTCCTTGGAGAAATGTTTTCCAAATTTCTTGAGGTTTGTGAGAAGAGCATTACGATGATTTGTCATCTCAGTGATTGATTCTTAAGGCTTTATTTTAAAGAGTTCATACTCATACATATGAAGTTGAACCTTCTTGCTTCTTACTTATAAATTGCCTTCATAATGGTTTTTCAAAGTCTCCCATATTGCCTTGGCCGAAATATAATATTGAAGCTTGCCTCCTTTTTCTCTTGTCATAAAAGAGAGTAGAGTGATCATGGCCTTTCTATTTTTATAGTTTTCTTCTTTTTATTCATTGCTGCATTCACTTCTTCAAAGAATTATTTGTACTCCATCAACAATAATTTAGGTTGGTTACCAACATTTGAGAACAACTTCCTAAAGTCTAATGGAATCACAATCTAGATATAACTCCATTTTGAACTTCCAATAAGGATAGTCATTACCATCAAAGAATGATCTAAGTCAAGAAACATTTTGAGATTCACTCCCTATGATCTTGTATTCTAGCAATGAAGTTCCTAGAATTCAAGTTCTAATACCGATTGAAAGTGCCCTAGGGGGTGAATAGGGCTATTAAACAAAAATAGAAAACTAAAAGAATTCTAACATGAATTAAAAAAATATTGAGAAGGAAGAATGATGAACATAAGTATTTAATGAGTTCGGATTCTTAATAATTCTATGCCCTCCACCTAACTTATCCCTAAGTTAGGATTTTAAATCACCACAATCTATTCCCCTAGATTGATTCTTACAACTAAGTTTTAAGCTCAACTTAAACCTTACAACTTGAGTTTCAAGGCTTACTTAAAAACTAATTCACAAGTGTTTTCAAGACTCACACTAAAACCAAATTTCTAAGTGTTTTAATGGCTAAACACTTAAACCAATTCCTTTAGAATAGAATCTCACTTCCTATTATCTCAATCCCAAAAAATAAAAGTACAAGAATTTTTATTCTAACACTCACCAACTGTCACAAGAGTTATACAAAATATAAGATGAATTTTAAAAGAGTTTAGAGAGCTTAATTGAATGATTGAAGATGTAAATTGAGTAAACAAATTTCTTAACCCCTTAAATGAACTTTAGAGGTTGTATTTATACTTGAACAATTCAATTGTAGCTATTAGAAGAAATTGTTTCTATCACGACCCAAACCGAGAGTTATGATCGACGCTAAAGAATGGGAATTCTTTCGAATCCAGAAATCATAGCAAGCCTTAGAAAATAAAAGCATGCAATAAGTAAATAAAAAAATCCACCATAATTAAAATCTTAAATCAATATATAAAAATAAATACTTATGTCATATCATAAAATAAAAATATTTAATACAATATTCAAAGAAAGATCTTTGACATTAAAAACCATTCATCAGATACAAAATACAACTACTGATACTACTGCAGTTTTCTATAGTACAATAGAAATTAGGTAAGTAATTTACATAGACTAGTCGGGGCTGAAGAAGTCCGATAGATGGGCCTACTACTGAGGTCTGAGGAAGAAGAATCTCCTGTAAAAATAACAATTGAGGGGAGTCAGACCTCACTAAGTGAATTATTTCCACTCAAGAATAGGAATTGGCTAAAGCTTCATAAAAGGTTCTGATGTTCAACTTTCATTTGCTGACACATCAAACACTTAGTAACAAAATCAGCTACATTCTTCTTCAGTCCATCCTACTAGTACAAATCTCTAATACTGTGGTACATCTTAGTAGCACCTTGATGTATGCTATAGGCTATAAAATGTGCTTCCTTAAGGATCTTTTCTCTCAAATTATCCACATCAAGAACACATAATCTACCACTGATCCACAAAACACCTTCATCATCGAGTGTGAAATCAGTGAACTTTCTTACACGAATATTCTCTAAAAGCTCTACTAGAATAGGATCTTAGCCCTGAGCTACCTTAATCCTATCTCTTAGCACAAATCGAACTCTAAAGTAAGCTAACAGTCCACTAGATCTATTCATCTTTATCATCAGACCTTGATCCACCAACTGATGCAACTCATGGATCAACGGTCTCCTCTCCATACTGATGTGAGCAAGACTACCTGAGGACTTCCTACTCAAGGCATCTGCTACATATTAGCCTTGCCTGGATGATATAGGATCTCATAATCATAGGTCCTTCAGGAGCTCTAACCATCTCCTCTGCCTTAGATTCAAATCTCTTTATTGAAAAATGTACTTCAAGCTTTTATGATCTGTAAAAATCTCACAAGTTACCCCATACATATAATGTCTCTAAATCTTGAGAGCAAAGATCACTGCAGCCATCTCTAGGTCGTGGGTAAGATAATTCTGTTCATGTTTCTTCAACTACCTCAAAGCATAAGCTATCATCCTACCATTCTACATCAACAGACAACCTAGGCCAACTCTAGAGGCATCACAATACACCGTGAACTTATTTACTCCATTAGGTAAAGCCAAAACTGGAGCTGTGGTCAATTTCTCCTTCAACAATCGAAAACTGTTCTCACAAGCATTTGACTATTCAAACTTCATATTCTTTTGAGTTAAGCAAGTCATAGGAGCTATAATCCTGGAAAAATCCTATACAAATCTCCTATAATACCCAACTAAACTTAAAAAATTATGAATCTCCATAACTGTCGTCAGTTTAGGCCACTTAGACACTGCCTCAATCTTTTGTGGATCAACTTAAATACCATCTTTCGACACCACACGTCCAAGGAATGCAACACTCTCCAACTAGAAATCACACTTTGAGAATTTAGCATAAAGCAGATATTCTCTCAGTGTTTGTAGTACAGTCCTTAAGTGATATACATGTTCCTCTATACTCTTCGAATACACCAGTATATCATCAATGAAGACTACCACAAACTAATCCATAAATGGTCTGAATACCCTGTTCATCAGATCCATGAAAGCTACTGGTGCATTAGTCAACCCAAATGACATCACCAGAAACTCATAGTGGCCATATCGAGTGTGGAATGCCGTTTTAGGAACATCGGCTTCACTAATCCGCAACTAACTGACCTCAAATCAATCTTAGAAAAGAACTATGCACCCCAAAACTGATCAAATAAATCATTTATCCTCAGGAGAGGATACTTGTTCTTCAGCTCTCTATAATCTATGCATAGTCTCAGGGTACCATCCTTCTTCCTCATAAATAGGACTGATGCACCCCAAGAAGAAACACTGGGTCTGATAAAACTCTTATCCAACAAATCCTGTAACTGCTCCTTCAACTCTTTCAACTCTACAAGAGACATTCTATAGGGTGGCATCGAAATAAGGGTAGTGCCTAGAACCACATCTGTACAGAACTTAATCTCTCTATAAGGTGGTAAACCTAGCAACTCTTCAGGAAAAACATCAGGAAACTCATAAGCAATAGGAACATCTATGAGTGACAACTTCTCTACTAAATTATCCCTGACTAATGCCAAAATATCCCTGACAACCCTTCCTCAGCATCTTCCTAGCCATAATAGCGGAGATGAGATTTTGAGGTGCAAAACTCTTATCACCCACAAACTTAAACTCTTCTTCATTTGAAATTCTGAAAATCACCTTTTTACTCCGATAATCCACAATGGCATAGTGCTAAGAGAACCAATCCATACCCAAAATCACATCAAACTCCATCACATCCAATAACACTAAATCTGTTGGCAGTTCTCTATCTCTGATGAAAACTAGATAACCAGAAAGAACAATGTCATTATTTAATAAATCGATTAGAGGAGTGGCGACAGATAAAGGAAAAGCCATCCTCGAAGCTTACCAACACAATTTTAAAGCAAATATAAGAGTTACAAAAGAATGTATGGCACCCAGATCAAACAAAACCTAAGCATCTAGATAATAAATAAGAATAATACCTGCCACAATGGCATTAGATGCCTGAGCATCCTGCTGAGTAAGGTAGAAAACTCTGGCCTGACCTCGACCTCCCTACTGATTGGTAGAAGCCTGGCCAAAACCTCTAGTACCTCCTCTAGTACCTCTACCACGTCCTTGTTGACCAACAATTTGAGTCAAACTCGGGTGCTGAGCTAGAGGCAATTGAAAAGGAACTGGTGCTGCACTAGCGATCGACTGTTGTAGAAACTGCAAAATCTGCTATGGCTGATAACTAGAATAGGGACATGATCTGGCAAAATGTCCTATCTGTTCGCATCAAAAATAAGTCAGTGACACCATATAACACGGGTCCCTGATGGACTCTACCACACGTCTGGCAAACGCTGGCTGCTGACCCTGAACTCCGACCACTACTGTTGCTAGAAGAACCTAACCTAAATTTGATTGATCTGCGTTGACCCCCAAGGCCATGTCTACTACTCCTGTGCACTCTTTGCTACTATCTTTGGCTCTGCTATACTGGCCTCTCAGCTGACTACTCGAACCAATCTGAAAGCTCAAATAAAGAGTAGTTTGAAATCCTCTTGACTGAGTACCCAACTGGTAGTAATCAAGCATAGCTCTTTACCAAACTAGCCTCAGCTCAATCTCCTTGGCCAACTCTATCACCGACTCCAAAGTAAGGCCCGCTGTAGGCATCCCAGCAAATGCAAAACCTAGACCAATGACATATGCAGTGACTGCGAAGTATTGATCTTCCTCTGCATATCTGCCAAGTCGAAGAAACTCTCTAGTGTAGTCCTCAACAGATCTGTCACCTCTGGTGATACTCGTCAATCTGAGTCTATAGCTCATATGGAGTGGCTCTAGGCCCAGGTCATGGTCATCATGTACAGTTGGATCATTTGAATAAACCATTCTAGGGCTGGTCCCTTTACTGATAACTCTATAATCATGATCCTCTAGTACTCAGTGTAAGTAGTCTGAGTCCTCATCTTAATCACATGCAGGAAATCTAACGGATCTGACATCCCATTAAAAGCTATCCAACCAACTCTGGCATAGAACAATGCTGCTTTAGGGTCAAACATACCCTGCTGATAGGTAGGCTAAATCGATGGTGCAACTGGAGATATAAGAGCATCCTTGTACTCAGGCTCTACAGGTTCCTCATCCTGTAGATCACGCTTTCTATGGCGACCTGTCGCTCTTTAAGGTCTACCTCTACCTCAACCTCTACGCCTTGCTGGCGGCTCAGGAGGTAAAACCTCAACTTGAAAGGACTCATCATCCTCAGCCTCAACGATCGGTGGAGCAACACGCGCTCACCTCCTTATTTTGCAAAGATAAACAGAAAGATTCAGACAAAATAAACAATCTAAGGATTATGCGGAATAGTAAATCAAGGAAAACTTATTGAAGACATACTCAAACCTAATTAACTGTAGTAGTTTCAAAGAAAACAAAACTCAGAAAACCTAGGCTCTAATACAAACATCGCTCTGATACCAACTTTATCACGACCCAAATCAGGAGTCATGACCGGCGTTAGGAAACAGGAATTCTTTCAAATCCAGAACTCGTAGCAAGCCTTAGAAAATAAAAGCATGCAATAAGTAAATAAATAAAATCCACCATAATTAAAATCTTAAATCAATATATAAAAAATAAATACTTATGTCATATCATAAAATAAAAATATTTGATACAATATTAAGAGAAAGGTCTCTGACACTAAAAACCATTCATTAGATACAAAATACAACTACTACTGATACTACTGCAGTTTTCTATAGTACAATAGAAATCAGGTAAATAATTTACATAGACTAGCCAGGACTGAAGAAGTCCAGTGGATGGGCCTACTACTGAGGTTTGAGGAAGAAGAATTTCCTGTAAAAATAATAACTGATAGGAGTCAGTCCTCACTAAGTGAATTTTTATATTATATATACATGCACCTCCTAGTATCATATGCAATCAATCATCCATATATATAATAAATATATACAGGCATTTCACACAAATGCTGAAATCACTTTATATAATTTAAATACTGGAAAAATATTTATTTATGAAGGATCAAATAGAACCCTATTTAATTCACAACCTCAATCAATAATACCGCTCTAGCCATACAGACTCACTTAATTCTAAATTAATTCTTTTATTCCATTTTGGACAATAGACTGCCCCGAGACACTAAGTCAAACAAGCTCCAGCAATCTCACTATCAGTGTAATTATCCTCAAGACACTAGGTCAACCGAGCTTAAGCAACCACACTATTCAATCACATCAAATCTCAAAAGAATCAATCAATCATATATCACCTCAAGTGATTCACAACTCAACTCTAAATCTATCACACCGATACGTACACGGTCCTAGTGCTGCCCACTAGGTAGCACGTTTTATTAACATCCCTCAAATAAAATTCAATATACATATGGAAAAATAAATAATGCATATTTAAACATAATAACATTCATAGCAGTGAAATAAACCATATATATACCAGAAATATACCTAAAATTTACCAAGTTATTTCAAATATATATATGCTAAATAAATTCAAAATCAACCATAAATACACTGAATGTAAACTATAAATATACCAAAAATATATTAATTGTATTTTGAAAATATATCATGCATTTATAGTGAAATATATTAAAAATACACTAAAAATATACCTAACATATACTAAACATTTAATAAAATAATTCATGAATAAATACATATTTAAACATGAATATTCTAAATCATACATCCTATATGCGATGTATATATAAAATAATAACTCATAATGCTACGTTCTACGAGACTAGCTCGATTGGTCCGGTCCAATAGACCTCAGTCTCGGTGCAACTAGAAAATAAAATAATAATAACAATCAAAATAAATCTAACTTATACTTCTAAAGAGACTCGATCTAAGAATACGAAACACAGACAAAACATGAAAACTCAAGATCGACCCGACGTCATGTTTTATGAGAATTCTACCAAAAATTCGACAGAACTTCCTTTGTAAAATGAACATCTCTTTACTAAAAAGTAGAGCCGATCCTGCAAAAAAAACACACTTCTAACACAGATAACTCAACACATTCGATTGGTATCCCGAACTACACAATTTTCCAAACTGAGATTCACAATTCAACAAAAATCAAATAATATAATAAATATACTAAAAATTAATAAATTTCATAAATATCATCAAAAGACCAAAATATAATATATTTAAACAATAAAAACCAAATAAAATTATTTTCACAATTATTAAATAAAAATCCCAAATAATAATATAATATTAATTAAAAATCCAATTTTTTGATAATTTAACTAAAAATAGTAAAAATTCACTTTTATATATTCAAATTGCTTAAATAGCTTAAATATATAATAAAAATAATTAAAAACTCATTTAATCGCCAAAATAGTAAATAATATATTATTTAAATATAATTTTTTGAAAATTAGTAATAATTAATTTAAAATAGTAAATAATTTATAAAAATCATTTTATGTCACGGCCCAAAATAGGGGCCATGACCGGTGCTAGGGAACGAGAATTCTTTCGAATCCGGAACCCGTAGCAAGCCTTAAAATAAATAAAAACATGCAATAATAATAACATAAATAAAGTATTCTATAGCGGAAATAAAATCATAAATATTAAAATAATAATCCACCAATGAAAATAAATTGAACAACTTATCTCATATATATAAATAATCCTTAATACAAATTCCAATTCAAATCTTTAAAATACATAACTCACACAAATATAATACATAAACTCCGTAACTATATACAACTACTGCAGTGTCTAGATTATAAAATAAAGCTCAGATGAGCAGTTTATATAATGAAGCCAGGGCGAAAGAAATCCAACGTATGAGTCTGCTACTGAGGTCTGAAAATGATGACTCTCCTGAAAAATAGTCAACGGAGGGGAGTCAGACCTCACTGAGTGAATTGTTATAATATATATACATGCATACTAAATGGCAATGCATACAGTCAATAACATAAATAATAAGTATATATACAAGCAAATACACACAGATGTAATAAAATCATTTTATATATATATTTTCTGAAAATCACTGTTTATGAAGGATCAAATAGAACCCTAGAAAATCGCAACCTCAAACAGTGTTAGACAACACTCTAGCCATACAAGCTCACTTATTCCAAATAAATTCACTTGTTCCATTTGGACAATAGACTGGCCCCGAGACACTAAGTCAACCGAGCTCCAACAATCACACTCTCAAATCATATCTCACATCACATAAATCAATCCAATCAATATCCACAAATAAGTTAGTAATATAGCCTAAATGCTATCGGTGTACTGGTACGTACTTGATCCTAGTGCTGCTCACTAGGTAGTACATTCTATTGATATCCTTCATTAATATATAAAACATACATTCATAAATAAATGATGCATGAATTTCAATAAAATAGCAACATAAATCATATATATACTAGAAATATACCAAAAGTAAACCAAATATATTTCGAGTATATATATATCAAATAAATCCAATATAATTGCAAAATAAACTAGAAATATATTTAAAAACATTTTAAGTATAAATGTTTAATAAAACATGCATATAATTTAAAATATATCAAAATATACCAAAAATAAACCTAAGTAATAATTAAATCATTTATCAAAATAAACCATACATTTCTAAAACATGCACCTTAAAACATATATATATAAAATAACAACTCATTGTTATTGCGCTCCTCGAGATGGGTTCGATGGGCCTGGTCTACTAGGCCTCGGTCTCGGTGCAACTAAACAAGCAAATGACAATAAAAAATCAGAATAAATCTAACGGAAATTCCTAGAAACTCGATCTAGAATACTAGATACAGAATTAGAATCAGAATTCGACTGGACATCACGTTTTTCGAGAATTCTATCGAAATTCCGACAGAACCTCCCTTGTAAAACGAATATCTCTCTACTCAAAGAGTAGAGCCGATCCTGCAAAGAAATACACTTCGAAATAACACAATATTCACAATCACAATCCCTTGGTCAGACTCCAAACTACAATTCACCGATCGAGGTTCACAATTCACAGAATAATTATAAAATACTGAAAATGCCCTTTTATAATAAAAATACATTTTATAAATCCAAATTACATAATTAACCCTAAAACACATTAAAAACTGATAAAAACTCATATATTTAGAAAAATCGTATATTATATATAATTTGAAAATAATTTATGAAAAATAGTTTTAATTAGTTAAAAATACTAAATAATTTGTAGAAATCATTTTTATACCTTAATTAACTAGTAAAACCAATTTAATTACATTTTTAACCAATTTAGTGTCAAATTACCAAAATACCCCTAGTTATGTAAATTCCCTAAAATTAATCAAAAATTCACCAAAAATAGTATAATTACTCAAAATTAATTTTCTCAACAAATAATTCAATAATATCAATAAATATACTCAATTAACCAATTAATTTCAATAAAACACATAATTAACCTAATTTTTCCCAAATTACATAAACTAAATAAATTCCAAATAAATATATATAATTCACAAAAATTACCAATAAATTTCTAAAATAAATTTCAACACCTATAATTACCATAAAACACAATTTTATAATTTAATTAATTAATTTTCAAAAATTAGAAAATAATAAAAAATTCCCAAAAATCAAAATAAATTCTAACAATTCCAAAAAAATTACAGCATGTATATCAAGCTACAAGGATCAAAGTTTGTGAAGAGAGTTTTCATGAATCAACCAAATTGAAGCTCAAAAAATTCAATAACCCTAAATGGCCGAAAATGAAAAATCAAAACCTAGGGAAATCTAGACCATTTTAAGTGAAACAAAGCTTGGAATCACACTCACCGGAGCTCAAGGAGAATATAGAGACCAATGGCGTGAAAAATGGTGGCCGAAATCACGTCAATTGGAGCTTGGGTCGATTTTCGGACTTCCGGCCAAAACAAGCTTCACAGACGCCGAAAACGGGTGCTGCTGGCGACGGAACTGGTTGGGGACGATGGTGGCACACCGACGATAGGGGTCGAGCTTGGCAGATGGCGGAGTGGTGAGGGAGGTGATCGGGAATTGAAAGGAAAGGGAATGGCACAATTTGTAAATTTAACAACTTCTAAATTTTTGTATATATATATATATATAACTTTAACTTTAATTATAATAATATATATTATTTTATTCAAAATAATTGTACACCACATGATTTAAAATAATTAATATATATACATATACACATACTAATTAAAATGACAACTATATAATATATATATACATAATTAAAAAATAATTAATAAACCCTAAAATTATTAAATATATGTATATATATATGCATGTATATGTATATATTTTAATAAGACAATTAAAATAATGCATGAAATCATGCAAATTCGTAAAACTATTTAAAATAATTAATATTAAATTATTTACGTATTAATTTCCCCGAAAATAACATTCCCGAAAAAATTTTACGTAAAAAACTTAAAATAATTAAGATTAATTAAAATAACTTAATAATTATCAAACTCATGAAAATAATCTTAAATATATACAAAAAATATTAATATTGCATATTCCGATGCAGTTTAAAAATATTTAAAAATCTGGGATATTACATTTTAATACCGTGAAAAATTCTAAAACCATTTAAAATATATTATTTAGCTATAATTATCACAAATTTACACAATTATCTCAATAAATTAAAATTTGCATAATATAATTAATATTCCTAAAAATTATATAAATTCACCAAAAATTATTTTAAATATTCTAAAGTTATTAACTCACATAATAAACACTAATTTAACTAAATTTGCAATAAAAATAATTAATTAACATAATTATCAATAATTCAATATTTAATATTAAAATAATAAAAAATTAACCAAAATTCAAATTAATTCAAAAAAAGCACAAAAAATATATTTAAGAAGCTTGAGCTACAACAAACAACATTTGTTAAGCAACTATTCATAAATCAACCTAAATCAAGTTCAAAAAAAATCAAAAACCCAAAATCACATAAACTAAAAATTGGAGATAACTCACAAACTAGGAGGATTGAGTTAGAAAGGAGCTTAGAATCATGATCACTGGAACTCAAGGAGTTGAAAGAGACTGGCGATGCAAGTTGAGGTGACCGGATTCGTCACCAATGACCAAGAGCTCAACTTTCGGTCTTCAAAGAAATCCGACAATGTAAGCGGCAACGGACTGTGCTGGTGGCGACAAGTGGCTGTTGGGGTGAGCCGGAGATGGTGGTGGTGCTCAATGGTGGCTGAGGAGGTCTGGCGGTGGCTGGTTGGTTGGTTGCCGAGAGGTGAGGAGAGGAAGAAGAAGAAGAAGAAGGAAAAAGAAGAGAAGGGAAATGATTTTTGTTGACCCTGATTTTTACACTATTTTTTACTTTTCTTGTACTTTTTTTTATATATTTGTAAAATTATCAAAATGCCCTCCAACCAAATTTAATAATAATAATAATAATAATAATGTAACAATAATAATATTAATAACAATAATAATAATGAAATAACAACAATAATAAATACAATAATATTAACAAAAATAATATTAATAATAATAATAATAAAAATCTCACATAAAATAATTATTTTTATGCAAATAATTCCCTTAAAACAAAATACGTAATTAATATTAGTAATTAACAATAATAATACACAATTAAAATTTAAAATTATTAATATTGTATATCCCAAAATAATATTATTTAATTTAAAATACAGGATCATTACAATTTCGTTCCCAACAAAATAAAACACCATTTGAATGAAATTTAGACTTTTGAGCTGTAAATTATCAAGTCTCGATCAGGATTACTTCGGTCTTGATCGGGACGCTCAAAGGATAGCCGTTTGTAGCCATTATTTTTGAACTTCTAACTCAGTCTCGATTAGGACTGAGCTCGGGATTAGTTCTACCAAGAAATTGAAAGTTGTAGAAAAATGGTCCCGATCCTGATCATTTGTTTCGTTCGGGATTGCCTGGTCCCGGACATAATCCCGGTCAAGATCGAGCTTGAGATTAGTACTTTCAATTGCTTATTTTGCACATTTTGAGCAATTTGGTCCCGGACTTGATCCCCGGTCATGACTATGCTCGTGACCAATGTCTTGAGTGATTTTTCTTTAATATTTCTTGATACGGAACCTCCAAGAATAAGTTTGAGAACCCCTTTATGTATTCGAACCCCCAAAGCATTAACTTGAAAACCCCAATAGTCAATTCAGCAACAACCCCTAAGAATGGTTAGAAATCAGATTACTTAGATGATCAAAGAATTAGAATAAAGAAAACTCGTTTCTAAATTCCAATTTCGAAACACTCCACAAGAAGATGATCAATCTACTTGAATGTTCCTTAAAGCATGTATTCTACACAAGAACACAAAGATAAAAGCAAAACAGCCTTTAGGTTTTGAAACTTTAATTCTGAATAATAAAATTCGTCCAAGGCATATATATATATATAGCCTTTACAAGGTTTTCCTTAGTGAGTAAGGAAAACTAATAACCCTAATCATAAAAAAAGGAAATTAATCTAATCAGACCTTAAATAGGAATTTTGACATACTTCCTATTTTAAGAATAATTAAACTAACTAAAACTAATGGGCTTTTAAAATAACAAATTCGTCCAGCCCTTATTTAACATATTTAAACCTAAATAACAATGCTTAAATAACTCTCCCATGTATATTCAGCCAGCCCATAACAAATGAGGCCCATTATATACTTAATTAAACCCATTAATAACTTGGACTTGAATTAAGTTGTATTGAACTTGAGCTGCACTTGACACAAAGCTTTGGTGTCCTTGTAAACTTTCACTAGCTAAGTTCACAAAGCCTTGTAGATGATGGATTAAGGCTTCTTGAAGCTTCTTAGATTGAGACCTTGTTATAGGTCTTTGAGGCATGCTGATTGGACTCAAAACCTCTTGAACTTGATCCTTGCCTTCTTGACCATGCTCATCTTCATCATGTTGAATTCTTTGAACTTGGTGTGTTGGCTACTCCATAACATTTCCCCTCTCCTCAAAAGGATTCGTCCTTGAATCTAAAGCATCACCTATATCAAAAGGACTCAAATCAGCCACATTGAATGAAGCACTAACATTATACTCACCAGGTAAGTCCACTTTGTATGCATTGTCATTAATCCTTTCAAGTATTTGAAAAGGACCATCTCCTCTTGGGTTTAGCTTAGACTTCCTTTGAAGTGGAAACCTTTCTTTACGAAAATGCACCCAAACCCAATCTCCAGGCTGAAAAATCATTGGCTTCCTTCCCTTGTTCACACGTGAAGCTACTTTAGCATTTTGCTTCTCAATCCTCTCCTTAACTTGCTTATGTAACTTCTTCACCAAATCAGCCTTAGAATTAGCATCAACACTCACAAAATTATTAGGTGGCAGTGGCAGTGGCAATAAATCAATAGGAGTAAGTGGATTAAATCCATAAACAATCTCAAATGGAGAGCAATTAGTTGTGCTATGAACAGCCCTATTGTAAGCAAACTCCACAAATGGTAAACAATCCTCCCACATCCTAATGTTCTTTTCTATGATTGCCCTAAGCAAAGTAATCAAAGTCCTATTAACTACTTCAGTTTGCCCATCGGTTTGAGGGTGACAAGTAGTTAAAAACAATAGCTTAGTTCCTAACTTTCCCCATAACACACGCCAAAAATGACTCAAAAACTTAACATCCCTATCACTAACAATGCTCCTAGGTATGCCATGTAAACGCACAACTTCTTTGAAAAAAAATCAGCAATCAACTTAGCATCATCAGTTTTATGACATGGTATAAAATGAGCCATTTTACTAAATCTATCAACCACAACAAAGATACTATCATGACCTTTCCTAGTTCTAGGCAATCCAAGCACAAAATCCATAGACAAATCAGTCCAAGGTTCACTAGGAACTGGTAATGGTGTGTATAACCCATGCGGTTTCAACCTAGACTTAGCCTCTCTACATGTAATGCAATGCTCACAAACTTTATACACATCATGTTTCATACCGGGCCAAAAGAAATATTCTAATAGCATATCATAGGTCTTATTTACCCCAAAATGCCCCATTAAGCCTCCTCCATGTGCCTCCTTAATTAATAATTCCCTTATAGAACACTTAGGAATGCACAATCTATTTCTCTTAAACAAGAAACCATCAAACAAGTAAAAATCATCCGAAACAACCCCATTGGCACAAGATGCATATATATCACCAAAATCATCATCATGTGGATACAACTCCTTTATAAACTCAAAACCTAATAATTTAGAGCAGTAAGAGAGTTAAGTAAGGTGTACCTTCTAGATAATGCATCAGCAACCACATTCTCTTTACCTTGCTTGTACTTAATCACATATGGAAATGTTCCTATGAACTCCACCCATTTGGCATGCCTACGGTTCAGCTTATCTTGACCCTTCAAATGCTTTAAACTTTCATGGTCAGTGTGTATCACAAACTCCCTAGGCCACAAATAATGTTGCCATGTTTGCAAAGCTCGAACCAATGCATATAATTCCTTGTCATAAGTTGGATATTTCAAGGTTTCCCCACTTAACTTTTCACTAAAATACATTAGTGGTCTTTGATCCTGCATCAAAACAGCTCCAATCCCTATGCCACTAGCATCACATTCAATCTCAAAAGTTTTATCAAAGTTAGGTAAAGCAAGTAAAGGTGCATTACACAATTTTGCCTTAAGTTCATTAAATGCATGTTCTTGTGCATCACCCCAAACAAATCCAACATTTTTCTTAACTAATTCATTCAGAGGTGCAGCTATAGTGCTGAAATCTTTAATGAATCTCCTATAGAAACTAGCAAGCCTATGAAAACTTCTCACCTCACTAGCATTTTTAGGTTTTGGCCACTCTTTAATAGCCCTAACCTTCTCCTCATCAACCTCTATGCCTTGACTAGATACAACAAAACCAAGAAAATTAACCTTATTCATGCAAAAACTACACTTTTTAAGGTTTGCATACAACTTTTCTTGTATAAGTGTTTCTAGTACAATTCGCACATGCATAACATGATCATCTAAACACTTAGAGTAAATCAGAATATCATCAAAGTAAACAACAACAAATTTACCTAAGTAATTTCGTAACACATGGTTCATCAATCGCATGAATGTGCTAGGTGCATTAGTAAGACCAAAAGGCATAACAAGCCACTCATACAACCCATACTTAGTCTTAAAAGTTGTTTTCCATTCATCACCAACATTCATTCGAATTTGATAATAACCAGATTTCAAGTCTATTTTAGTGAATAAACAAGAACCATATAACTCATCAAGCATATCATCTAATCTAGGAATAGGATGACGATACTTTACAGTGATTTTATTAATGGCTCTGCAATCCACACACATCCTCCATGTTCCATCCTTCTTTGGCACAAGAATGACAGGAACTGAACAAGGACTAAGACTTTCCCTCACATACCCTTTAGCTAGCAACTCCTCCACTTGTGTTTGGATCTCCTTTATTTCTCTTGGATTTGCTCTATATGCTGGTCGATTGGGTATGGCTACCCCAGGAATGAAGTCAATTTGATATTCTATGCCTCTAATTGGGGGTAATCCACTAGGCATCTCTTTGGGAAACACATCTTCAAATTCCTGCAAAAGATCAACAAACACACTAGGCAAAGATGGGTTAAGTTCATTAGTTGCCAAATAAGCCCCTTTGTACAAAAGTACAAATATAGGCCGATTAGCATACAAGGCCTGTCTAACCTCACTTGTCCTAGCTATTAAACTCAAATTCTTTTCTTTTTTCTCTCTAGGTTGAATCTCTTCTTTTGTTTTTCCCTCTTTCTTTTCACTCTCTAAAGAATTTTTCTTACTCTCTTTTTCTTTCTTTTCAGCCTCCACTCTCATTATTTCCATTTTACATTGGTCTTCAGACACCTCCTTTGAAGAAAGCGGTGTTAATATGATCTTGCGCCCATCCTTGGTAAAGTGATACCGATTGAGGTACCCATCATGCTTGGTCTTTCTATCAAATTGCCATGGTCTACCAAGCAAAATATCTCCAGCATGCATAGGAACTACATCACACAATTGCTCATCATGATATTTACCAATTGAAAAGGAAATAATAGATTGTCTATTTACCTTGACCTCTCCACAATCATTAAGCCATTGAAGTTTGTATGGTCGTGGGTGAGGTATAGTAGACAGCCCCAATCTACTAATTAAGAATGAGCTCACTGCATTGGTGCAACTCCCTCCATCAACAATCATAAGACATGTCTTGCCTTGCACATGACACCTTGTATGGAATAAGTTGTCTCGTTGCTCTTCAATGCAATCTTCCTTTATTTGAGTACTAAGAGCACGCCTTGTAACCAGCATGTCACCTTTGATTGGCTCCTCTATACTCCCATCACTACAACTTTCCAATTCAGGCATCTCATCCTCATCACTTTCATTATTGCCCTCTTCTTCATCAGTCATAATTTCCCCATTCCTTATGGTCATAGTTCTCTTATTAGGGCAATCTTTGCTCACATGACCTACTCCTTGACACTTCCAACACTTAATGTCTCTATTTCTCCCTTTAGGCTCATCGATTTTGATTTTGTCCTTAGAGACCGAATCTGCCTTCCCTTTAGCAACCTCATGAGTAACCTTATTCCCACCCCTATAATCACTCTTTCCATCCTTTTTCCAATTAAAATTAGAGCTAGAATAGGATTTGGAATTGTACCTTGTCGCCCCTCTTCCTTGGAGTTGCCTTTCTATCTTGACGGCCATGTGCACCATCTCTTCTAAATCTTCATATTTGTGTAAATCTACTCGATCAGATATGTCTTTGTTTAGACCAGCCAAGAAGCGTGCCATAGTGATCTCCACATCTTCATCTATATCAGCCCTAGTCATGAGCATCTCCATCTCTTTATGGTAATCATCCACACTCTTACTACCTTGTTTAAGAACTTGAAGTTTTTGTACAAGTTCCCTATGATAGTGTTTTGGCACAAATCACTTCCTCATTACAACCTTGAGCTCAGGCCAATTATCAATTGGGTACTCCAAATTCCTTCGCCTATTAATCACCAAATGGTCCCACTAAGCAATAGCATAATCAGAAAATTGAGTAACCGCCAATTTTACCTTCTTTTCCTCGCTAAATTGATGGCAATCAAATATAAGCTCCAATTGCTTCTCCCATTGTAAATAGGACTCCGGATCTGATTTACCTTAAAAGTTAGGTATCTTATGTTTGATGCTTCCCAAATTTCGATCTACATAATCTTCATTGCCTCGGTTTCTTCCATTGTATGGAATCGGTTGTAACCTTCCTCTTCCTCTACCTTGGCCTTGTCTACCTCCACCTCTTGGTACCCCTACTTCTGCATAGGCCTCATCTTCATCCTCATTGTCAACATTGCCTTCTACTTCCTCATTATGATTTGGTGTTGTTGCCCTTTCAACCACTCCTAGCCTTGTATCCATACGGTTTAATCTCTCCATTATAGTCTCAAAATTTATATTCATACGTTCAAATTGCCTTTGTTGAGCCTCACGGAGCAAAGTTTCATCAACTTTACCCTCACCTTTATTTTCACCTTGGTTTGACATTACCGTATAAGAATGTTAGAAACAATAAAAATAATAATAATAATAATAATTTAAAATCCTCACAAGCACTCCCTCACGTGTTTGCACTCAAATGATGCGGGTGGTCACTCATGTTTAACTCAATTTGATGTTTCACTCGGCTTCCTCTCACCACTCAAGCTAATTCTTTTATGTTCTTAGGTGAATCACACTTTTAGAACAAATCAATTAGATTGAAGCAATATTCAAGTAGAACTTTCAAAAGTGAAATTTTCAAAACAAGTTTAAGGTAATTCGGTTAAAAAAAAACAACAATTCAGAAGCAATAAAATAGGAAAACTCAAAAAGATGCAAAAGACATGTGAAAGAAATACAAAGATCTTCTAGAATAGAAAAGAAAACGAATTTAGAAGTTATTTTAAGGAGAAAAGTCAAATCTGCCTCAATAAGTAATATTCCTTAATGAGCAAGTATTGTAAAGATATGCAAAATCCTTAATAGACAAGTAATATAAGATATGACAAGATCTAGTTAGATATGTCAACTATAAACCAAATAAGATTAGGAAACCAAAATCAGACCTGATGAGGATATTAATCACTCAAACAATATTCCTTAATGAGCAAGGAATGGAAGGAAATGCAAATCAGACCTGATTAGGATATAAATCACTCAAGAATCTCAATTCTTCCTTTTCTAATAACTTTCTCTTTTTTTTTCACAAATTTTTTTTTTTTTTTTTGCTTCTTTTTTTTTTTCAAATTTCTTCTCTTTTTTTTTTTTTTTAAATTTCAACTATGAACACAAATCTAAATTTCAGAATGCAAAACAATTGACTGACCTAAAGGAAAAAAAAATCAAGACTAACAAATAAGAACAAAGAACAAAACACAAGAATGAAGAACAAAAATAAATAAAAACGATTTTAAAAGAATAAGAAAAACATAAGAAATCAGGATTAAGAATAAAAATTATAAAAGATAAAACCTGATCTAGAGCCAAAGCTCTGATACCAAATGATACGGAACCTCCAAGAATAAGTATTCGAGCCCCTTTATGTATTCGAACCCCCAAAGCATTAACTTGAAAACCCCAATAGTCAATTCAGCAACAACCCCTAAGAATGGTTAGAAATCAGATTACTTAAATGATCAAAGAATTAGAATAAAGAAAACTCGTTTCTAAATTCCAATTTCGAAACACTCCACAAGAAGATGATCAATCTACTTGAATGTTCCTTAAAGCATGTATTCTATACAAGAACACAAAGATAAAAGCAAAACAGCCTTTAGGTTTTGAAACTTTAATTCTGAATAATAAAATTCGTCCAAGGCATATATATATATAGCCTTTACAAGGTTTTCTTTAGTGAGTAAGGAAAACTAATAACCCTAATCACAAAAAAAGGAAATTAATCTAATCAGACCTTAAATAGGAATTTTGACATACTTCCTATTTTAAGAATAATTAAACTAACTAAAACTAATGGGCTTTTAAAATAACAAATTCGTCCAGCCCTTATTTAACATATTTAAACCTAAATAACAATGCTTAAATAACTCTCCCATGCATATTCAGCCAGCCCATAACAAATGAGGCCCATTATATACTTAATTAAACCCATTAATAACTTGGACTTGAATTAAGTTGTATTGAACTTGAGCTGCACTTGGCACAAAGCTTTGGTGTCCTTGTAAACTTTCACTAGCTAAGTTCACAAAGCCTTGTAGATGATGGATTAAGGCTTCTTGAAGCTTCTTAGATTGAGACCTTGTTATAGGTCTTTGAGGCATGCTGATTGGACTCAAAACCTCTTGAACTTGATCCTTGCCTTCTTGACCATGCTCATCTTCATCATGTTGAATTCTTTGAACTTGGTGTGTTGGTTGCTCCATAACATTTCTTCATGATTTTGATTTCCAAAAGAGTACTCACTGATACACACTTGAAATAAACACATTAAATGCTCAAAATTAAGTTTATTAAGATCAAAATTAAGATTGATTATTGCTAAGGTCAACACAAAGACATTGACACGTCAACAAATTCTGTTAAATTTGACAACTTAGGATTAACGATGAAATTTTTAAAAAGTTCGTGGACTCAATTGATAAACTTAAATCTTACAGGACTTAATTGAAAAGTCACTATAACTTTTAGGACTAATAAAGTTGGACTAATAAAGTTATTATCCCATTTTTATATGGTAACCCCTTTAAGTTTTTTTTTTTCTATTTATAAATCATATGAAAAATCTTTTTTATGTGTTTTTACATTGTTTTCCCTTTCACTTTTTAATATTTATTCATAATCACTGTTTTAGCCTGTTTTTTTTAAATTCTATATGTCCCACGTTTTAATTGTTTCAATAATTATTTATATTTTTTTTTACTTTCTTTATGTAAAAATATTTAGTATAATTTTTTAAAATTATCATTACATAAAATTTTCTTCCCTTAAGTTTATTCATAAAATTTTCTTCCCTTAAATTTATTTTTTGGCTTCCCCTTGCATGCTTCATATAGGTGGATTAGCATGTTTATGGGACATATATATTCTTATAAATTTCAATATTTTAATTCATATAAATCAAGTAAGTTTTTTTTTCAATTTTAATTCATATAAAAGTAATTTACTAGTAAACTACTAAAACTGTAACAAGATTTAACAAAGTGAAATTAAATTTTAAAAGTTAAAGATGATAAATTTAAAGATTTTTCACTCATAAAATCTGTTTATTTTTGAGATAATACTAAAAAAATTAGAATCGATCAACATTAAGACAAAATCAAAGTCTAAAATTCATGTTTTTTTTAATAACAAAGTATTACTTGATATTACACACTATATATATATTATCTATCTATTATCAATCTATCATAATAACTAATATATTATCTATATATATATATATATTATTATTATTATTATTATTATTATAGAGTATATATTTTTTTATCTAAGATACATTAAGGATCAAACGTTGATTTTAGTTATCTAAAATTTGAATCAATGACCTTATAGCTGTGGGTGCTTCTCCCTAACCAATAAGCTAGCGGTCATTGGCAAAATTCATATTTCATTCGTTATTCATTTACAATATTTTATTTGATGATTTTTTCAATAGTGCCATTTGATAAGTCGGGGTACTTTGGGGTGCCAGTGTCCTATTGCCATCATTAAGAGGAAGAAAAGCCTCTAATTAACTTTTGGCTCTTTAGAGAAGTGAAAGCCTATTTTCATTCAACTTTCAAAAAAAAATTAATTAATTCAAAAGAAATTTAGCTAAGGTTATAAAATATATACCGCACGTCTATTGTAGTTTGATATCTCACTCTTTTCTTAACCTTTCAATTGTTTAAATAAATAAATATATATACATCATACTTATTTTATTACAAACTAAGAATACTATTACAACTTGTCAAACTAACAAACTATAACAAATTAATTATAATATTATAAAAATGTAAAAGTTCCAGTGAAGAATAGGATAAGAATATAAAAACATTAACATTGCTCTCACCTAGAAGTGTAATTGAACACATTCGAATTCAACTCAATTTTCAAATTTGAACTCATTCAAGCTTTTTTTTGAAAATTCATACTCAACTCAATTAAATAATTAATATACACGAGTTCGACTTGGATCAATTCAATTATTTAAATTAAAATTTTAAATTTTAAAAAATATATGTTTTAAAATATTCAAACTCGACTTGAGTTCAAAATCAACTCGACTCCATAAGATATATTTATAAGTATATTAAAATAAAAGAGTAAATGATAAATATATACAAATTCAATTAGGATCAATTAAACTTATAAATCTATCGAATCATATATTTAAAATGTTGAATTTGACCTGATAACCTACTTGAGCTCAACTAAACAATAATTAAGTTAATTTTGAATTTGTCCCGAATCAATACTAAATAGTTTGAGAGTCAATTTAGTTTAGTTACATCTCTACTCTCACCAAAGATTGAGCCCATGAAGGGTCTCCACTTTTATCAACTAGGCTAAGCTTCATTGATTTTTTTTTTTTAACCGTTATGTACACTTTATTTTTCTAATATACATTGAATTGTACATAATTCTGTTTTTAAAAATATAAGATTAAATTTATCAGTGGATAGATAAATTGTAGATTACAATCTCAATAACACTCTCTTTTGAAAAGAGAATAACTAAACTATAAAAATTAAACACAAAATTGCAAGTAATATATAAATTCTTTCTGGTGAATATAAAAAAAAAAAAAATTTGGTCATATGTTTCTCGTATGCACTGAAAGAATAAAATTAAAGAAAATAACAGTCTCATATACTATTATTATGCTGCTGTAATAGATTGACCAACTATGTAGACAATGGACAAAATTCTACATTAAAACATCAACAACAAAAAGAAAATACAACTACAATATTACCAATAAAGATTTTAGATTAAACTCAAATCTAAAATATTTATGTATTAAACAAAAAAAATGTCATTTTTGCAATGACATGATAAAAAAAACCACCCAAAAACCAGTAGATGAAGAAGATGGAGAAGGAATAGGTAACAGTGCTGCAGAGAAAAGAAAGAGAGGAAGTGCACAATTTTTTTTTAATTTTTCAAATATACATTTAAATGTAAAAATATTTTTGAACAACCAGAACTAAGGCATATTATAATTAAATTACACATATATTTAGTATACCTCTTTTAGTTTATTAAATTATTTTTTAACTATATCCCTTACAAAAGTCGGTTGCTTAGGTTAGGCAAAATTCATGGTTTTCTTGTTCCCTTCTTTTTTTATATACATGAAGAAGACATAAAGATTATCATCTACGACTACGACTATGTAACATAACGTTTCAAGACTATAATATATAAAAAAATAATAATAAAAGTTTAATAAGATTAATTGAATGTGACGCTTGCCTAACAATGTTTTCTTTCTTTTTTTATTTTTTTATTCTAAAGAAAAAATATTCGAGTTTAATTTTTGTTGTGGAAATTGAATGGAGAACATTAATAATACGTCTCTAATGCTGACCTTTCCGCTTGGCTTTTTTCTTTTTTTGTGCTTGTTGACTAAATATTGCTCCAATGAAGTGGCTTCAATTTTCTAATTTTTTCACATGACATATACGGTAAATACCCGATATATATATATATATATATATATATATATATATATATATATATACGTGATGTTTCATGTATTTGATATATCATTTTGATGTTAACATATGAAAAAGAAGCAAAAAAAGCTTACTGAGTAATAAATTTTTGCGTGAAATATACATTGATATCGACCCTTTTTCATTTTTGACGACATCAAAAGAATTCTATGTCCAAATCGTAATACTAAATTAATTCATCTTTCTATGTTAATAATTGAAACAGTTTGAAGAGATAGCATATGATATTGGATGTTATTAACCTAAGTAAAAATAATAATAATAATAATAAAACCATTTCAATAGAATTTTAGCTATGTTTGTGGAAAGGGTATGTGAACCTTTTCTTTGGGAAGCAAATTAGGTTTTTTTTAGAATAAATGTATATATATCAACCATTTTTCTAAAGTAATTATATATTGATAAAACAAATTGCCAAAGTTGTTAATACAATAAGCAATAGAGAATATTGAAATTTATTAGATTTAGGTGCATTGGAAACCAACTTTTATAATGTTAGAACGGGCCCTTGCCAGATAAAACCCAAACTAACATGCAATCTATGTCATGTAAACTACCATACATGTCACATGGGTAGCCCCTCCAAAACAACACGCACCCACTTCTCTTATACTCCAAAACAAGTAACAATCCACCACCACCCTCATCAATCACAAAAAGATCAAATTAAAAGCTACTAAAAAAGAAAAATTAATTAAAAAGAAGACAAATTATAATACAATCCATAAATTCATTCAATTCAAATTATATAACATTTTACAAGAAATTCTCCATTCCATTGTTATATATCGTTTATTTTTTAAAATCAATAATTGGCTCAAGAATGTTGCCTTTGCGTCTCTTCCATTCAAAACCCAAATAACTGAAAAATGCACGTAGCTTATGACAAATAACTAACCCTTTTCATGACATGTCGCTACTGATGATAGCTACTTATTCCTTCCTTAGAGATAATAAAAACATTTTCATACAAACACTACGTGCTAATTTCCATCTTACAATGGGCTAAACATTGCGTGTTAAACTAGGTTGTGATACAGTGATATATAGGGCTCGATCTTTCTAAAAAATAACTTGTAATTACTTTATTTATGTTCACACAATCCCATAGAATCTTTTTTTTTTTTTTGACACAATCCCATAGAATCATATCTTATACACAACGACTACATGCATGTTAAAAATTGAAGTCAATGTAGGAGAGAATGAACTTGAATTGAATTGAGAAGCTATGTATATATATTTCTTTATTTTGATGTTTATCCATTATTGTGTTTTACTTTTGCATTATATATATTATTTATCTTCTTTATATATAAATAATATTATTTTTTAATCCATATCTCGAGTTTGGTGTAAATATATACAGTTATATTCAATTAATTATTGATAAATTTATTTACTGTCCTTCTAGTTATATTCAAGTTGAATTAAATTCATGTAGTTTAAAAAAATAAATAAATGATAGAAAAATTTTATGTTTTTATGAAGTTAGTAAAAATCTAAATTAATGAAACTAATTAAAAAAGGAAAAAATACAAATTAACTAGGGATTACATGGTTAATTTCATGTGTATCTTGCAAAGTGCGTTTATTTATTTAAATTAAAACAAAGTTAATTACACAGTGTAATTGCGTAGAGTGAGTATGCAATTAGTGACTAACACCTTTCTCACCGTCCAATAATGGTTCACATGACCACACGTCTTTACATAATGAATTAAACGTGGCAAAGAAGGATTGGAAGGAGATTTGCATCGGTCGATGAGGAGAGATTATTATAAGTGGTTAGTGCACGCCAGAATCTTTTTGTTTTTGTGGGTTGGAGATAGTGGAGTTGCTTGGTTTTTAAGTTTGTTTTATTATTGTGTGTTTGTACAATATAGTATATATTTCATTATTATTATTACTATAAATATTATTTTCTTCCTTTAACTCTATAAAAAGATGATGGTCGCACGTGGCATTGTTGTAGTTTATACTATTTCTAGATCTACTTTAATCCATTTTATATATTAAAAAAAAGGTTCTTTATGATGTAAATTGCAAAATACCCTTCTTTCTTTTTATGCCCATTTGCCAAAAATTCTTTTATATTTATTCTAGTTGTTTTAGAAAATTGGTTTTTGTATGTAGCATTAGTTATTTCACCTGTAAAGAGTCTTAATTTTTGCCTAAACATTCAAGTAAGGTTGGTTTGTTAAATCACTCGAACACATTAAAATATCTATGATTAGCTTTTTGTTTCTATTTTTGTAAAATTTTGCTAGTAAAAGGGTGCTTTGTATTATAATTTTATTTTTACTTTATGTAAATTACTATTAAATTCAATTCTTGCTGTTGTTAATTTAAAAGGAAATAATTGTTTATTATTATACAATTCATCCATGTTGAAATCATATGATCTCTCAATTAAAAAAAAATAGCTTTATATACTTGATGGTCATTATTTATAGAGTAAACTTGACTTTTGTGAAAAAAAAATTTGTTTTGTAGAATTCTCCTATTATAAAGAATGTAATTTTTAACGTTGATCAGACAAATGGCAAGAACTTCTTTTATGATATCAACGATTATGAGTTGGATACTAAATTATAAAAGTAAAAATCTCTCTTTTATTAAAAATAAATAATTTTTTCAATAATAAAAATAATCAAATAATAACTTCTCTTTAAAAATATTTTAAGCTATAGTATTCGATTCATGATGTTGTCAATTTTCTTTTATTGGAAGAAAGCATGGCAATGCCCATAGAATAAAAAAAAAAAGATGATTGTTCATTATTATACAATCTAGTTGTATTACATCCCTATTAACAAAAAAAAATTATTTTTGGTTTTTATATATTAAGTTTATTAGTTATAAAACTACAAAATAATATTGCGTCACTAATAATAGTTGATATACATTGAAAGTTAACAATTTGAAAAAGGAAATGCATGACATACAAATTGCTTAGCATCTTTATTTTATTTTTAGTCGTAGTTAACAACTAATTATATGCATGAATCGTCACTCAATAGAAATAGTTCTCATGATTGTTCTTTTGTTTTCTTTTTGTTATTTTTACCATGTTCAGCTGTTTTTAAAGAATGTATTCAAATTCCCTTTTCATTGAAATGAAAGTGATCTAACAATTCAATGAAAGTGATTTAACAATTTAGTAGTTATGTATGAAGGGGGAAAAAAGTGCATAGTAAGAACATAGAAATAAGTCACTTTTCATAGAATTTAGACAATGTAAAATTTATTAATGTCTAGAAAAATACATCCTCCCGGAAAAATAATATTCCAAATGTTCTTTCTTAAAAATTCCCACTTTGAATTATGTGCTTTTTTCTTTTTTTAGAATAGTATGTTATATATCATGAATTATAAATAACATCAAAATTAATAAATTGTCACACACACACATGTATCTTATAAAAAACAATAGAAAAATAATAATAAAAGGCAAATGTTATAATCTTTTTATGGGAAATATTCTCCTACCAAAATTAAAAAAATTCTCAAAAAGGCCGAAACTAAAAAAAAAAAATACCCTTAGCAAAATTAGTAAGCTACAATTGTAGAGCATAAATAATAACCATTTAGCTAACAATATTAATCTTAGGCCATTGGCAATTAGGGTATCAATCCCTTTCACCAAAGTATTTTTATTATCATCATCATCAGCCTTAATAGACTCATCTTATTTTATAGAATGGGTGGTGCAATACCAAAAAAATCAATACTTTAAAAAATTCAATAATTAATAAAAATACTTTGTAATTATTTATTTTTCCTTTTGATAACCATATGAATCATCATCATCATTATTATCTTCGCAATAGATTAAAGTCTACAATGGAAGCAAAAGCCGGCACAGACGGACATTCTCCCATGTGTATTGCTTAATTTTTCTAACTTTAATGTATTATTATAGATTAATTAATTCCTGATTGATGGATTAAAACCATTAATTAGTGCCAAAAAAAAAAGTATTGGAGCTTTTTCGAACATTACCAACCATTAAGAGCTGCCCACGTGCGCCGACACGTAGCTCGTGTATCTAGATCGGTGTCCTCTGCTCTCAATGGACGCGCGTTTACCCAAAAAAATTTAGTGCTGACACGTGTGAGTGCGTGTAGCTTTTTATTCATTTTGCATCGCCATCGATGCAGTATGTCACGTGCGCCGCACAAGTCCCTCTTGTGGGTCCTACTAAAACTAAATCCGGTCCTCGACGACGCCGTTATGCGAGCAGACACGCAAAGCAACTGCACACAACAATCCAAATTTTGCAAACTGTTAAACGCGCAGCGTACGTACCTTCCGAAATCACGAAATTACCCTTTCAGTGTTTTTGTTTTATTTGGGGAATATTGATACAGTGTAAAATAAAAGTTTCATACGGCTTGAAATCGTCAAATTTGGACGGTCAAAACGGCGAGATTTACACTAATTTGACTTGATTCCGAGCCGTATGATGATGTGAATTTTCAGGAGACGTACGTAGACAAAAGTCGGTAGGACCGCTACCCACTTGACGATTTTGGAATCGCATCTACTAAAGAGCTGACTACCAAAATTTTTTTGATGCTTTTATTTTTTAAAATTCTAACAAAATATTTTCGTTGTGTTTTTCTCTTTTTGTTAAAATCCAATCAATCTGTTATCGAACTTTGTTTTAAGGTTGAACTATAAATTTTTAGTTTATTCGTTCAACACTTAATGAGGTTTGAGAAGTACTGTTGCGAAATAAATCCATGAAATGTGCATGATTTTTATTGTTTTTCTTATGCGATAGATTTATAATTTAATTCAATCTTAACAACTATAGCCTTTAATTACTTAGGAGAGAATCAGTTTTATTTACTTTAGTAAAAGAGCCTTTTGTTCCTTCCTCTTTTCAATTTGTCAAAACTGGTTATTGGTATGTATATAATTATTTAATTTGGTATAAGAAATGATATAATGTAGATTTTTTTTGTATCTAATGTATTTGATATTCAGTATTTCGTAGTTTCTGATTAATTTATATTTGACTCGAATATAATTTTAAAGAGCAATAAAGATCTCTCTATAAGTATTTAATATTTTTAAAAACGCTAGATCTTGAACTTGATACCTAACTTAAGTGATATTAAATTTTAACTATATGATTCAACGCTTATGGGTATATAATTTTTTTTTAACAATTAACGTAGATGATTAAGTCTCATAGCTAGAAATGGAAAAATAAAAGGAATTGAAGGAATGAATTCTACTATTTCAATTAAATGTCTTGATTCTGTAACCATTAGACTAATAAAATATAAAATTAAATAAATATTACCTAAGATAATATACATATATTATCAATGTTATTATTAGTTTTATTGCCTAAATGATGTAGATATGTGGGTGAATTAGATTAGATGAAGACTAGATTGGATTGGATTCAACAGTCACTTTCGTTATCAAGATGAAAACCCCTTGAGAAAAATGTTATTATTAAAAAACTTAGATTAGACTAAACTAAACAAAAACATTATCATATGGGCTGAGCCTTTTGACATGGTCTAGCCAGCTGGACGGTCGCCGAGGTAGCCATGTCGAAATGACAACGCTATCCTTATTGAAAATTCCATATCTAAAAAGAGTGATATGCTTGGGGAGAGGAGGTCAATGCTAATTATGATCAGAACTTTGATTGTTTTTTTTACACCTTTTGTTTTTGACTCGTCTTCTCATTTGCTGACCCAATCCCAATCCCAAATCCCAAAGTTCTTTTGTGTGTTTTTTATTTTTCACATTTTTTTTAATTTGATACAATTTCCACAAATAATACCATGCATCAAATGTTTTTTTTTTTTTGAACAACAGATATCTCATTAAAAGAAGAAATAAGAGATTACACGAAATATGATAAATAATACAATAAAATCTATCTATTATAAATAAATTTTGAGACTAACAGTCTAAGAAATTTAATCTTATAACCACAGTAGCTCAAAACTCAAACTAAATACATCAAATGTTAATCTAGCTATTAACATATTATATTTTTTTCTTCTTTTTTTCAAATTTGAGGGAAGAGATAAAAATCAATCTTACGATGTATTAATATTTTAAAAAAAGTTATATTACTTGAGTATTCAATATTTGACAACATATTATAAATTAATATGTGGATTAATAAAATCAAAGATACATTTACTATTTAATGTTAATAATTTGAACTTTAAATGAATAATTTAAAATTTTCTCAAAAGAAAAAGAATAATTTATAAATTATTAAGTTAATGGGTAAAATGGAGTAATAATCAACTATATTCAGAATATTAATCACTACTAATATTTATTAGTTTAAATAGTAAAAAAAAATTATTTCATTCAATGAAATTTTGAATTGAATAAAATTGGAATTCTGATTAAAAAAGTTTTATTTTTTTTAGATTTACCCAATTTAAATTTCAAACTAATCAAAATTCATATCCTATTAGATATATAAATAACATATAAAAATTGCCAAAATTTAGATTTTTTTTTAATATTTAAAAATAATATTCTTTTCATATAAGAATTTCGAAAAGAATACCTAAATTGAGAAAATAGGGAGGTAAAAAATGATGAAGGGTGAATAATTTTTTTTTTTTTTCCAAGAGGTAAACAAAAGCTGACTGTCACTGTATATTATTGATTTGGCATTTGCATTTTGCAAAATTAAAAGTCTGAAAATAATTATTGAGAAGTTATTTTATTTAGTACAGCAATAAAGTTGGACCGAAGGCTATTTATTTATTAATGTTATATGGTCTGTCTCTTGAATTGGACAAAAGCCGTGTACCCGACGCAAAGTGCAGACAATGCTAAAAAGCGGTGCCTTTTGGCATTTTGTGTGCGCTTCTTAATTCTTTGTTGAAAAAGAAGAAGAAGAAGAAGATTATTATAAAAAAAGTGGACGTATCTGTAGTAAATATTAGGGTGGATACACCAATAACTGTTCCAATTAACTAGTAGAAAACTGCGTTTAAACTATATTTTGAATTCTAGACACACTATTTCAAAAATATGTATATATATATATTCTAGATGCACAATCCCATCAAATAAATTGTTAGAATTTTCATTGTGATATTGCCTAAATCGATTAGGAAAACTTTATTTGAATTCATTATTATGTTATTTGCACATTTTATTATAGCCGTCCCTAATAAAGATGCGAATAATTGAAATATAAATAAATAATAAATTTTATTCAATTTTATTAGTTTCCTAAAAAATTTAACTTTGAACTAAATGAAGTGAATTAATTAAATTTAACATATAACAAATTTTAATTCATTTTCGAAAAATAAAATCCAAGCAAAATTTAGAATTTAAATTCAACTACTAAACGCAGTTTAATCTTATAGCACTTTAAAGTATTTGTTTTAGTTGTTCGGTTTATTTAGTTCTTAATAAGAAGAAAAACTGTTAAATTAACTGTTTTTAAAAAGAAATTGGTAGCTATTAGACACCTAAACAATATCAATTCATATAAATTCTAATTTAAAACTTTTCACTAATAGCTTTTTTTTAAAAAAATATATATGTTTACTATCTTATCTTTACCTTTTTAATTTTAATTAATTATCATTATTTAATAAAATTATTATTTAGATAATTATTAAAAAATATTAATATTATAATTATTAAAAATATTAACCACACAAAGAAAAAATTAATAATTTTACTAATAAAAATTCTTTACTAACACATTCTTATTCTAATATTAATAATAGTAATAATAGCAGTATTTTATTTAAAATAGATTGTCTAATAAAAGTAGACATATTCATTTATTTAAATTATATAAATAAAACTATTTACAATATTTTTTATTACAAGTATTAAATAATTTTTTACAATACATATTATTATTAATATTTATATAATTAAATGTACAATCAACAACCGTTGCATTTATCCCAAATAAAGAATAAACATTCAAACACAATAATTAATTTATTCCAAATGATTTCGAGCTATTATGTAAACGAATTATAATTCAATATATAAGAATTTAAAATTTTACCTATTATACCATCCAATTTTATAATAATATAATCTTACCCCTAAATTAAGGTGCCAAATTAAAAATATTAAAAATTTAAATTATATATTCATATAAAATAAAATTATATAAAGAATTACTTATTTAACAATTTTTATTCGGACCGATCAACACCAGTAAATAAATGGCTAATTATAACCACATATTGCTAGAGATAATTATCTAACTATTTTTATATTAATTAGTATCTATTCATTATATTTTTTTTATAAATTTTTATATTACTATAAGTTTTTAAAGTATTTTCTTAAAATAAAATTTTATTAATTGAAATGATATTTTATCAATTAATTTTTTAAGTGCATCAAATTTTAAGAAATATTTTAAAAATATCTTCTAACAAAAGTGGAACATAATAAACTATTTTATTTTAAATCTATTCATTTGAAAATGGAAATTGATATGATATGTTATCAACTTTGAATCAATTTTTAATTTAATTATACTTTTAAAGTTGTTTCAATTTGACTCTCTAACTTTTAGATTTGTACCAATTTTATCCAAATGACAATGAACATGAGATAGAGTTGAAGTAATATTTTTACGTGGCTTAAGAGTGTCTGACATGATAAAAAGTGTTTTAGACAAATAAATTTTGAGATTTTTAAAAATTATATTTATAATTGTTTAATTATGCATATAAAGGCTATTTAATTAATATTTTTGTAAGGATTAAATATAAAAATAAATAAAGGAAGCTTTAATAATTAAAAAAAAAAGAAAAGAAAGAGAGGCCTCCCACCTTTTAGCTATTGAAAATGGTAATATGCCTATATGACAACTACTTTTTGCTTTTTTTCTTTTTTAATTTTTTAAGAGAAATGAGAGAAACAAAAGTTTGTCGTTTTTTATTTCACCGTTTAAAAGTCATAATTTTTTTGTTACTAAATCATCACAAATTGAATAATTTTGTTAAAATAACCACAACTTGAAAAGTAATTTATTTTTCACCTTAAAATGAAATAAATATACTAATACCTCTTAAATTATCTAAGAATAACATGTGTTTCTTGATATAATTTTTGATGTTTAAAGTGAAATTTAATTTTTTTTAAAAGAGAAGTTATATGATCTAAATATTAATGGATTGTATAATTAGGAGCAGTCATTTTTCTTTAAATTGATCATGATAGAATTCAAACTTTACATATCAAAATACCCTTTATTTTTTTATTTATTTATTTTTATATTTAATCCTTAAAAAATATTTACAATATTAAAATTCAAATTAAAAAATAATTTTATTTTATTTTTAAAACAAAATAATTTATTATCATAATTCAACACTAAAAACTAAATTGAGTCAATTAATTTTAATTTTTCAACTATAATTTTAAAAATTTATTTGTCATCTTAATAGATTTGATACAACTCGAAAAGTTAAGAATAAAATTGATTATATGAGATGGCTACGTAAGACGCTTTTTATTACGTCATATGCTCTTAAGCTACGTAAGAATGTCACCTCAGTTCTGTCTCGTACTATTGTCATTTGAATAAAATTGACATAAATTTAAAAGTTGAAAAGTCAAATTGAAACAATTTTAAAAGTATGATTGAATTAAAAATTTGTCCAAAGTTAATGACACCAGAATAAATGATCATAATACGAATAAAAAAGTCAACTGAATAGTCAAAATAAAAGTAACTCTAATAAAATAAGATTGTTTTGTTTTATTTTGTTCCATCTTAATTATTTAATTTTCCTAATATAATAAGTTGACTGGTAAAAGATGGTGCGTGTGTTTCGTTTTGCTAGCTAACTCATTAAACTTAGCACAAAATAAACAGTATTTTACACGAATTTCCTAACCTTTCTTGTTAAAAATTTGTTAGAGAAAAACAAATTTCGACAATAAAAATCAGAATTTAGTTTGAATTATTGAAAACTATTTGCAATAAATACTTTTCTTTTCACCTGATCTGGGTCCAATATTTTGATTCCCAAATATGAATCCATAAATTACATTTAGACCATTTGAAATTGTATTTACACAGTGAAAAAATTATTTGTTATTTGTTTCCTTTTCAAATAATATTTTTGAGTATTCACAATTATTACAAAAAATATTTTAAAATAAACGTCGAAATTTAGATTACCAATATTAATGTTTTTTAATTAGTGCTAATACTAAAAAATATTCTTTGACTCTAGCATGAAATTAAAAATTTTACAAAAAGTTAACTTTAATAAAATAATATTTAGGTTAACGGTTTGATTTTTTTTTTCAACTCAATAAAAATAATAAAATAATACTTTTTTTTTTATTAAAATTTTAAAGTATGAGTACTAAAACTATAGTTGAACATTGTTCTTATATATCTATTTAAATTAAATTAAATTGATTAGAATTTAATAGATTTTAAAAATTTGTAGCTGAAACCAATATAGTTAAAATATCATTTATAGTATTATTACTATTGTATTATAATTTGGAAATTATAGTTATTTGATTTCTAAATTTATTTGTTACAGCTTATGAAAAAATTAACTAATTAATTCATTATCATCATCATCATCATTATATATATATATATAAACCCAAAAAAATAAATAAAAACAGCTTAAATACAAATCCTTCTAACCCAAGGTATGCCCATTAAATGATTTATTTTGAACATGAGTATGCCCATTGAATGATTTAGTTAATGAAATTAAACTACAAATCTTTTATTTTGCATGGGAGAATAATCATTATGTATATATATATATATATATATATATGAAAATCGAAGCTTTGACGTGTGTGATTTATAATCACATATCAATTAATTGGATAACTTATCCAATTGGATTTAAAAAAAAAACAACAAGAAGAAGAAATAAAATGATGATTAAAAAGAAGGATAATAACGATTTGACTGGTCAAATTTGGAGGTTTAAAACATGCTTAAATCGTCCTCCAATAATCCTTTACCTAATGACCCCACCATTCGTGATTAGTCCATAAAGCACAACCAGCGTAGCTGACCTTTCGCTATGCGCGACACACTGCATCGCAACCCATAAAACGAGAAATTGACTCCAGCCGCGATAATTTGTTTCTCTTTTACAACGTTTACTTACACGCCTAAAACGACGTAGCGGTAACGGAATCACCATACAGAAAAGACAGTTTTACATTCTCCCTTAGCAGTAAACGATCCCCACTCACCACGTGTCCCAACCGGTAATTACCGGTTACTGGTTTTTTTTTAAATAACAGTGGTACTTTTTTGAACTGAACAGCAGTACTTTCGTAATTGTCTTTCCGTACCTTCTTCATTTTATTTTAATTTAAAATTTTTTTTAACAACTCATTTTATTTTAATTTTTATTTGATGTACTTTTATCATCCCAATTTCTTTTCTTACTAATTATTTTAACAAATTTTGAAAAATCAAATATTTTTTTTACAAGTAGTACTTAGTAAATATAGATTTGCAGTTTGCTTTTCTCATAGTAAAATATTTATAAACTATATTCATTATAGGTGAGTAAAATTATTTAAATTTAATTTTTTTTATGTTCGAAAAGAGAGAAGTAGAAAGATTTAACCCTTCATCTTTTATAAATATACGAAACCTTTTACTAGTGAGAAATTAGCTTTAAGTTTGATTTAGCTCTATTGTTTTTTAGTTTTTAAAATTAAAAATTCTTTCAATTTTTGTTATTAAAATATTGAGATAAGTAAAAAAAAAAAAGGTATTTTGTGGTTTAATACTTATACATTTATGAGTTGTGTTTTTTTTAATAAAAAACTTTTAGTAGCTTTGGATATTGATCATTAACAAATTTTAGACAAATTTACAAATAAATAGACAATGATTTTTTTTAATAACTGGAAGGTTAATAGCGGAGAGAGAATTGAACCTATAATCTTATATTATAATATTAATTACATGAGCTACTAGGTTATAAAAGAAAGATGATGTGATGATGATATTAGCATTCACATCAATATGTCAGTATCCATAATCATATCTACATCAATTCGTTGATATTTGTATCATGATAGTTAATAATATTAGTGAATTTGATCTAAATTTGTTGACAATATTAGTGAATTTGATCTAAATTTGTTGATGATAAATATCACAAGCTGCTAAAGTTTTACTAAAAAATCAGAAGTCTAAAAATGAAAAAACCCTAAACTACTAGGTTTTTTTTACTTATTTTAACATATTTTTAATAATATTATAAATATTAATAATTTGACTAAATAAAACAAACAAAAATCGATCAATTATATAGATAGATAAATAGATTTAGAATAATGAAATATAATTCAATTTTTTATGATATTTATTTTAAACATAAATAATAATATTTTTATTAAATGATACTAAATTAATTAATTCAAAAAATTAGTACGAAAATAATGGGCTAAATATTAACTTATGAGACGAAGGTTGACTAGTTTAATGTCACAATTGATATTGTCTTCCTCCTACTATTAGATTAAAGAAAAAACTTATGAAAATTTATACAATTTAAATTAATTAATTGAATTAAAATTTCAATATACCTTACTAATTCGCTGAAAACTCTTACCCTCCCTAAGTCAACACGTGTCACCACCATTGCTAACCGGTCACCCACAGTCACGTCACCACCACAATGAGAAGGCGGCGCCGGTGCGGCCACCGGCGTTCTCTCATTTTCCACTATCTTTCGGCTTTCGCTATCTTTAAACCACGTTAATTAAATAAGAAAAGACGACGACGAAGAAGAAGAAAAAGGATAAGTGGGCATAAGATAAAACATGTCTCACGCACAAACACGAATATAAAAAGCATTAAGGTTATAAAAACAGAACAGAGCGATGAACTGATGAGTATGGTAATAAATTTATATTAAACTCAACAAAAAAATTTAATAAAAGAGGATTACGATTTACGAGCGAAAGACAGAGGGAGAGAGAAAGAGAGAGAAGAGCAAGGGGACCTCTCAAAAAAACCGAAAAAAAAGGGGAAAAAAAAAAGAAAAGAAAAGAAACGATTTGAGCTTTGAAAGCCAATGCCGAAGCTGCGTCTGATTTGCAGAGAGAATCCAAAGGACGACGACTAATAGAGAAACAAAAGAAAAACAACGTCCAACAGCGGAATCAGAAAAAAGAGAGCGTTTAATTTCCAATCAACTCTTCCTCTTCTTCCTTTTCTTCTTCTTCTCCTCCTCTTCCTCTTCTCCTTCTTATCCAATCCGTAAGTCCCTGTCCTCCATCTCTTCCACTTTCTGCGTTTTTTATTTTTTTTGGGTTTCTTTTATTCCTATTCATTTCCTTTTCTTCTGTATTTGTTGCTATAGAACTGTAAACAGATCTAATTTCTCATTTTCTTTTTATCTTCTGGTTTCCCTGGTGCTTGTATTGGAGCATTTGGAGATCTGGGCACTTGGTGTTTAATCTGAATTATCGTTTTTTTACCTCAAAGTTTTAATCTTTGGTTGATTTTGTTAATTGGGTGGGTTCTTAATTTTACAGCTGAATTCTGACCATTTTCCGAATCGAGTAATTTTGATTTGGGAGATTGGTTTCTTACACTTTTTACTTGATCATTGTTTCATTGGATTCAGATCGGTTGCTAAAATTTTCTTTATATACAGATAAAGAAAGAAAGAAAGAAAAACTATAGGTTCTATCTAGATAAATAGAGATTCTTCATTTGGCGTTTCTGGGTTTCATTTCTATCATCGAAACCAAACACTGGCATAGCAAAAATTGTTAGATTTTTGGTTTTGTTCTCCTAAAAGAAGAAGAAATAAATGACCTTTACTTTCACCCTCTTGGTTTACACATCAAAAGCTTCGTAATTTCTTCTTTGGCGTTTCTGGTGTTTCACTTGGTCCACAAAATCAATCATAAACATACAACAATTTTTTTAGTTACTGTATTCTTTTGGAAGAGAACATTAACATAACATGAATTCTATTTGAATTGAATAGTAGAATAGAAAATCTCTTTTTTAATTCTCTCTGATTCTGAAATACTGACTGCTACTTTTGGGGGATTCAGGTGCCTGGATTTCTCTGGATTATTGTTGGTTCTTGTTACGGTGAATGCAAAAAGGAGGATTTGGACTAGTGTTGATATTGGGTTGATATTTTTATTGCTTCAACTGGCCAAATTACAGAGATATGTTGGAGCGTAGGTCCTGTCTGGCACCGAGGTTTTTTGGTAGCTCCTGCCAGCCAGAATCTCAGTGGTCTTTCATGTCTTTCCGGCCCAGCGACAAGCACCCTCTAGATTGCTCTGAGGATGATTATCGACCTATTAAGTACCGCAGGCTATCAGATTCCCGGGAAACCACCGGTCAACAATCTGATAATGATAGAGCAGGACAGTCTTCTGATTCTGATCCCCTTATTGATGCCATTGGCCGTGATATGTCTATCAACTGTCTCATTCGCTGCTCCAGGTCTGATTATGGTTCTATAGCTTCTCTAAATAAGAGCTTCAGGTCTTTAATTAGGAGCGGTGAGTTATATAAACTAAGGCGGCAAAAGGGTGTTGCTGAATATTGGGTGTATTTTTCTTGCCACTTGCTTGAATGGGAGGCATTTGATCCCATTCGCAACAGGTGGATGCATTTGCCTAGGATGCCTTCCAACGATTGTTTCATGTGTTCCGATAAGGAGTCCTTGGCTGTGGGCACTGAGCTTCTTGTATTTGGTAAGGAGGTGATGTCCCATGTTATATATAGGTATAGCATTTTGACTAATTCGTGGTCTACTGGGATGACTATGAATGCTCCCAGGTGCTTATTTGGCTCTGCTAGCCGCTGTGAGATTGCTATTTTGGCTGGTGGTTGTGACTCTCAGGGCAACATCTTGAGCTCTGCAGAGATGTATAATTCTGAGACTCAAACGTTTGAGACTCTCCCGAGCATGAATAAGCCAAGGAAGATGTGTTCAGCAGTGTTTATGGATGGAAAATTTTATGTTATTGGGGGAATTGGAGGAAGTGATTCAAAGCTTCTCACATGTGGAGAGGAGTATGATTTAGAAACAAGGAAATGGACTGAAATTCCTAACATGTCTCCTGGGCGGAGTGGGGCTGGCAGAGAGGTTGAGATGCCTGCAGCTACTGAAGCTCCACCTTTGGTAGCTGTAGTAAATGATGAGCTGTATGCTGCTGTTGACATGGAGGTCAGGAAATATGACAAGGAGAGAAAGTCATGGTTTAAGGTGGGAGCATTGCCTGAGCGTGCAGTCTCCATGAATGGCTGGGGTCTTGCATTTAGGGCATGTGGAGATCAGCTTATTGTTATTGGCGGACCTAGGACTCATGGTGAAGGTTTTATAGAGCTCAATTCCTGGGTTCCGGCTGAAGGCCCTCCAGAATGGAACATGCTTGCCCAAAAGCACTCAGTTAACTTTGTCTATAATTGTGCTGTGATGGGATGCTGAGGAGTTGGATTATGGGGGCACCCTGTCAGATTTAATGGTGCCTCTTGCTAATGGGATGTACAAGATTGGTTTGTCCTACAACACAGGTGTCTTGCTAATGGTAATTTCCCCCTTATTTTCTTTTTTTCATATCTTTACCCTTTTGGTTGGGGGATGGGGAAGAAGTTCTGATTTTTACTCAAGATTCAATAGGATGTTCTCTTGGAAGAAGTCTTGAGTTCTTTTTTTTTTTTTCAACAACTTTATTTACATTTACTTTCATTTGATTTGTGTCTTCCCCATTTTTAGTGACATTGAGAAAATTCAAACGTTGATGTCATGTAGCAGAGAAATAGGTTTAATAATGTGAAAGTACCAACACATTTGGTAGGTTGTCATTAGCATTTGCTTAAGTGATTTCTTTTACCTTTCCAAAGGACACAAAAGTAGCATATGGGTTTAATGATCCTTAATTTTCTTGGCATTACATTCAAGGGAGGAAATAAATTCTGGGAGGTTGTTATCTTGGATGATGGTATATGTACTAATTACTTTAGCATTCAAATGATGGGCTATATATCATAAGATTTCTTTTGTAATTTCCTGTGTATTCTTAGGGTGCCTTTTTGTGGATTCTTTAATCACGTGTTATCTATATTGATTTGCATGATGCAGCCTTTCTTTACTTGGGCTGAATAAGTTGCCAATCTGTTACCTTCATTCATTGTGATAAGTAGAAAAGTTTTCCATTTGATACTACTAATAACTTTCTAACATAATTTGTCTATGGTTTCATTGGCTATTGATCCTTGGCCTTTTGGTCAGCCAATCATCTAGCAAGTCACATTGTCCCCTCCCTCTTTCTCCTCCCCCTGCTTCTTCCTATTTTTTCTTTTCTCTTTTCTTTTCTTTTAGATGCGCACTAGGACAGAAGTTAAATGTTTATGTGGATATTACTTGTTCATATTCTATCCTTCCAACAAATGAGTTTGTTCACTCGCTTAATATTCATTAAGCTTGACAGTGTCTGCTCTGTCAAGTAGTTTATAGGTAAATGATTTCAGTGCATCAGTTTCACTCACTTATGCATGCAGTCAGAGAGGGACATACAAAACAAAATGCTGTGCGAATAGTTTTTTATTAAAGATATGGTTGCAAGCTTGTGGCTATCTTTTCCTTATTCTATGAAACATTCTGCTTTTTGTTAATGATTGAGTAGTGATTGGAGGATGATCTGTTTATGGAGTGAAATGTTTTATTGAGCATAAGATAACCCAACCATTCTTATTTATCTGAACATGCTGCTGAGGTACATACTGACTATTGAGGCTGAGACAATAACTACAGTAGAAACAAAACATTTCAGATCAATTATTTTAGCAATGGAGTTTGTCCTTCAGGAAATTTAGCATTGGTGTAAATGTTGTTACTAGTCTGGCCTTGATAGATTCTTGTTGTGGAAAATTAAGATTCATCATATAAGAAATTAAAATCTTAGGATATTCATCAACTAGCATTCACTCACTTGTAGTTAGGGGAGCTTGGGGGCCGTGGTGGTGGGAGAAGGGTGGTGTCGGTTAGCAGAGGAAACCCAAATGTACTTATCTAAGTTCTGAAATGTTCCTTTAAATACCCTTTTTAATTTCTCTCTATTTTTATTATTTTTCTGGATATTTATATCTTAGAAAATTTTGGTTCGTATGTTTCTATTTGGTTGCATGCAACTTCCTTTCATTTCCCCTTCACCAAATAAGTATTTATGGCTAATATCAACCTAGGTTATATGTTTCATTCATTCCCTTTCCTTACTGGTTGTTTTCTTGTGTGTCAATAGTCTTTATAATGTGTTGCATTTTTTTATGAACTTGGAGGAAATTCATTTGGGTGGTTCACACATTATATTGCGTTTGAGTATCATGTCTTTTCTAAAGCAGAAATCCTTCATGTATAGCTCGTTCTGTCTCCTGTTCTCTGACTGGGAAGTTATTGGACTATGCCCCTTGTTGGCTGCATCATTTCACATTTTATATGTAACCTTGCATGAACATGACAAAGTTTGCCTTTCTTATTCCTTCCTCTTTTTGTGAATTGGAAAACCAAAAAGATGAAGTGAAATATAAAAGATAATGAAAAAATTGTGATGGCATAGGTCTTTCTAACTTCCATGAAGAATTGCTTTTGTTGAAGTCATTAGCCTTAGCAATCAAATTTGGAAGATTTGTCTTCTCAATGCCATACGTTTTATCAGGTCTTTTCCCTTATATTATCTTGCTTTTTTTTTTTGCTCTTGCTCCTCTCTTTTTTTTTTTTTTAATGCATCATAGGTGGAATAGTCGTTGTATGCATTGCATGTATCTTTGTTTTGGGGCTTTCCTTGTAAAATGCAAAGAAATAGCAGCAACAAGGACAGCTTCAGTTATGGAAATGAAAAATTGTACAAACTAAGTTTACTTTCATTTACATTGCTGGGAATATTAGGGGTAAGTATTCGGTTAGTTCAGTTTGAACCTAACTGAAATTATGTGTATACGAACTGAATTGAACTGAAATTTTTAGCAAAAACAAATTAACGTAATTTCGTATGTATAAAAACTAAATGGACTGAATTTTATCAGTTTATTCAATTAATTCCATGTTATTTATATATTATATAACATATTTTAATAACAAAATAATTTTGTTTATTTGGTTAATGTGGGAAATCAAATTGTTTTTGCACATAAGTGAACTGATTTTTTTTTTTTTTTAATAATAATTCACTTTGTAACATTGATAGCTAAACTGGAAGAATTTTAAAGAAATAATAGAATCGAACTTGCAGAAGTTTTGGTCAGTTTGGTTTGGCTTTTGGTTTTGGTTCAGTTTTGCTGACTCGAATCTTGGATAATTTTACAGGCGCTTATGAAGCTAATGTAGATATTATGGGGACATCTTGAATTTGTGTCAACATTGGTGTCGTCTAAATAGTTTCGCATGATACAATGCTTGTTTTGGATAAAATAGCTGCTGTCCTTCTGCAAATCTTCTGCCGAATGGTTTTTTTAAGATCAATTATTGGTAATTTGTTTATCAGATTGCTTGGAAATTGTTTTGATGTCCCTTCTGTTTTGCATAAGTTGCATGGATGATACTCATTGTTTAATATTTTCTAATTTTTTTATTCCTTCTCACTTGTAAGTGCTGGCAACCCAATTCATCTCTATTTACAGTCTTTGAATTTTCCATTTATTGGTTGCTATATGTTCGAGTAGAAGTTTTATGCTTTTCTTTTTAGCAGTTTTAGACTTTAGTGCAGCAATTGGCAAATGTTTAAATTCTCTGGCCTATGGTGGGCTTGGAACTGTCACTGGAGATTGCTTTTGAACTTCACTTACAATTTGCCATTTTATGGATTGAAGTTAGCTAGACAGGCCCATGACCTTAAACCCTTTCATATTTTCTTGAATTTAACTGATCTTACAGACATGGGTAGTCTTGCAAATTATTGTAACTTTCCACTGAAAAATCCAGTGGGACTCAAAGCCTAATCACTAGGATGTTAGCTTCATATATGTTGTTGTGTATGCTGTTGTGCCATGGATTGTTATGGTAAAATAAGTGCTAATTGTTAGGGGAAAATTAGCACTGAAGTTAGGGGAAAATTAGCACTGAAGGTGTGCCTGCAAAAAATATGTTAAAAATGTCAAAAAAAGGTTACACCTTTGAATAATTTGTAAAATTTTTTATTCCTATTATGATTTCGGAGTGTATGAACTAAATTTCGCTTAATTCAGTGGTGCACTTGCTCGTGTTAGCATAGTGTAGATATTTAAAATTAAATGTTGGAACAAGTTCAAAATCAGGAATAGTTGACATCACCAATACACAGATATCACCAAATTACTGGGCTTATTATGTATATATATATATATATATTATTTGATATTTGACAACTAGCTCTCAAATGGATTCTCAACCGTTTGAAAGTGTGTTAGTTGTCGAACAGATAATGTGCAACTTGCTGAATTAGTAGAATCCTATTCTGATAACAAAAAAGGAAAAGTCTGATTGTGATGTTGAAACCTGTCAATTTTAGAAGAGGCATTATTCTTATTCCTTCTTTGAAATAAGTTATGGATAAATCAAGCACATGTGTTGGAAGTACAGCTGTATACTTTTATTGGTCTTTGGTATTGAAGCATTTAATTGTGCACTTATCCAGCCAATATCTAAGACAATGGCAACTGTGTCTGAATAGATTTAGAGTGTGACATGAACTTGAATCCTCAATGGCTTTTTTTCTATTTCTTCTCTAGTTGGATAAAGAAAATGATGGGTGACTTCTAAGCAATCTATACCCAAAAAAAGGGGAGGGAGATATGGCATATGTATTTGAAGGTGGTGGTCCTGTTTGATGCTCTTGAAGAAGCAGAAACTGATATTGACCAGGGCATGTTTTATTGTTCTTTTTTGGGAAAGAAGGAGAAAGTAACATCTTGCATCAGTTGTTTTCAGGCATTAGTATTGGATTCCAGTCTTATGTTGTATTGTTTGCTTTCTTACCAATTTGTAACAGGTTTTCACTTTAAGTTTACTGGTTCTGAGCCATTCTAGGTATCAAGTAGTTACATGCATCATGCATTTAAAAATTCTTCTTGTAGCAATATCAACTTGGGTTAAAAAAAACTCTTTTTGATCATTTTCCAAGGACCCAACTCAAGCTCATGATCTCCCAAAAAAATGACCAATGGGCCACTAGTGTTAAAAACCATGTTACTTGAAATGGAACTAAGCTTGTTACGTTATTTCAGGCTTCCAACGTCAAGGGGTGTTTGTTCTTCTTGACTCCTAGGCTTACATTTGTGGCTAGTTCCCTATGTCACAGGTAAGAGTTTAAGCACATGGACAATCTCCATGTGGCACTCTAGGTCTCCCACATACCTAAGGGTAAGTCTTTATCAATTTTCGATACTCACTGATTTCGTCCTTACATTAGCTCATCATGGAAACGAAGACAACTCCTGACTCATATGGTACCTAGGTAGCATGCCCATCCAAGATATAGACGACCATCAACAGCACGTACTCACCACCTTGCGCTGCCCCACACCCCACGTTAAGCTCAACCAGCAAGCATGCTAGAATTTGTGCACAATTCCTTGCCTACTCGCCCTCGTGTATTGAGATTGCAATCCACTTGCACCTACTCCCGCTGCTTAGGGTGTTCCAACACGGATATGAGCATTTGGCGAATTTTTACCACGGCTTCCTGCCTAGTCATCCTTGTCTCAATTTCTTTATAGAAAACCCACTTGCGAACACCCCTACTGCCTAAGGTACACCAATGTGGTAAAAGTGCTTGGCAAACTTGTAGCTAGCATATATCCGGCTTTGATATCATTTGTCATAGGACTATTACCCTTTCCCTAAAAGATTAACCTATTAGAGTGTGCAACGTTCACATTTATAAAGGCTCCCCCACAACTTTTCAATATGAAATTTGTAATATTTTATCTCATTTGATTGTGTAACGCCCTCATTGCACCGGTTCCTTACCCAAGGGAGGAGAAAGACTCACCCGGTCCAGACCTATCTTCATCCTGGTATCTCTGGTGAGGGTCTTACATTGAAGAAGAGTAGGGTCAGCTCTAGTACCACTTGTCACGAGACCATTTTTCTTTTCTAAAAAAACTAGCCTATTAGGGTGTACGATGTGTAGCGTCTATATTTATAAGTTTAAAATCTCCCCCACAACTTTTCAATGTAAGATTTTTGACCCCTATACCTGTAGAAAGTTTAGATGACTTAGGTCTGTTGGCTAGCTTAGCCTCTTTGAAAAGTTGAAAATCCTTGAGCAAAATGAAGGTGGGCTGAGCCTTAAACTCAGTCAGGTCTGTCCGGTATGCCCATTGGACTCACGCAACCTTCTGGACAACTTTTCAAAGGTTGAACCCATCATCATGCTTTATGGATAAGGGCATATTCACGCAGTTGTATTTTTGTGGAAACAATTTTATGTATTATGCGGAAAGGGGAAACAATCAACTTTGATTATCAGATAACTAATTGAAACCATTACTGGTTGCTGTGGTCTACATTACCAAAACATTATTAAACAACTAAACAACCTTTTTTTTTCCCAAAAAAAAAAACAGATTAATAAGACCCATGTTTCAAATTATGTTTCTGATGATATCTAATTAGGATCTCCATTTGCCCTATCAAGTCCTCCTCTTTTATGTTTGTTTTCAATACAATTCTCATTTCTGAATTGAAATGTTCTAAAGAAAATTCAACTTTAAAATATATATTGGAAGAAATCATTGTCCAAAATTATATATATTTACTGTCAAATTAGGCCTATGGATGAATAGAAAAGGCATCTTCTTAATCAAGAAGAATAAATGTTTAATATTTATATTATGATATAAAGAAGGTGACCCCATAAATTATAGCTCATCAAGAAAGTGCATTGCCAGCTAAAACTTTTAGTGGTGCTTAGTGGATACATTGATTTTTATGTTAATGTGCTCTATATAATGTCCATTTTGCACTAATTGCATTTTAAAGGAGATATTGAATGGTTCAATTCCTTTTTTCTTCTCATGTTATATTGTCTCCTCTATGACATTAAATAAATTGAAAGCATTCAAAAATAATAATAATAATATATTATAATATAAAATTTGGCACTTTTTTTCTTTTTTTAAAGAAAAAACAATGTTATTTTTAGTTTATGTTTTGACAAAGGGTGGGGATTTTTGCACTTCTCTTGTTAATAATTGCACTCTATTTTGATTTCATTTACAATTTAAATGATTTAGTTGCTCTTATTTCAAAATAATCGTGTTTTGTTATTTGATTAAGATATAAAAATGCACTTTTCACAGTAATCAACACTAATTTAAAAAAATTATTTAAATATTTATACATGACAAAAATTTAATAACTTGAATGCATATAATTTACTTTAATTGAATAGTTTTCATATTGTAATCACTGAGAACTATTTTAATTTTATTAACTTGTTATGTTAGTTTATATAATGCCTTCCACCTATATTACTAAAATTTTATTAAAAATAGTTTTTTTTCTTTATTAATATAGTTATGCAATAGTTTTTAAATTGTTTTAGTTGTATTAGCATTTTTACTTGTTTATACATGACAAACAAATTATGATGATAAGTTTAATTTTAATTTTTTATAAAAAATTTTAATAGAATTGTAGGATATAATTCTAAAAATATTACACATGTTGAAAAGTTAATATAAAATAAAATAATTGAAAGAAATATTTTATAAATATTAATTAAGTTAATGAAATAGAATTTTTTGATGGAAGGTACTGAAGTCATTATCTCTAATATAAATAGTGGAGTGCAATTTATAAATGGGGAAAGTACAATAAACTCTACTAAAGTTACAATAAAAGTAGATGTGAGAGATAGGATGTACGTGTCTTTTACAACTTTAAAAATATTAATAATGGAGTCAGAGTGCGAAAATCTAAGTATTTTTCATTACAATTTGAACCCCCACTTTGGAAACCACAAGATCTTTATTGAGAATTTGATTAAGCTCATAGTGTCACTAAGATGCTTATCTATATATATAATTATACACCACAAAAAGAGGAAGATGTCAAGAGAAGAGCATTATGGCACATATTATACCTTTTATGCTTTGCTTTATTTTCTTGTATAGCCTTTTTAAGATCTTGTGAAGATATGATTAGTTGACGAACCACTAGTTAGGTATTAATTAATTACTCTATCAAGTGTAGCTTGATTGGTTTGAAAATATAATTATTTTTATTTTATAAAGGAGCTTATCTTTCCGTATGGGTGGAAATTTTTATTTTTATTTCACCTCTATAGAAGCACCAAAACTAGAGTAGGTGCATACCGAGGAAGAAAAAATTTCGAATTCTGATTTTTTTTATTTATAAAATTTATTGAAATTATTGAGCGAATTGAAATTGAAAAAAAATTATCGGTAAAACAGATAAAAATAAGATATTTATTTTAAGAATAAATACAAAAAAATCATGTAATTTAATACTTTTTTATTTTGAATTCTACATTTTTTTATGACACTTTAATATTATGTGATATTTGTCGTTTATAAATATAAGATATAATCACTTATACCGTTAATTATGACATCAGCACATACCAACATCACATAAGTAAATCAATATCCACATCAGTATGTCAATATTAATATCCATATCGGCATAATTAATAATATTAATGAATTTGATCTAAATTTACTAGTGTAACAGTCCATAGGGTCTAAAATGTCCAAAAAAACAACATAGCTTGAAATGAACAAGTGTTAAAGCACGGGGAATTTTTCTTTTTTTAACTTATCCCTTTATTTTAATACAAATCTAATAGCCTAATCATAGAAAATATTATATGGTAAAGAAATGATGTTTGATGTGAAGGGCAGAGAAATAATGGAAGGGAAATTAAAAAGAAAATGGAATTTGGATGTATCATATGATTGAGAAATTATATGCACATTTCGTCCAATATATATATATATATATATATATATATATATATATATATATATATATATGCATATGCATATTTATATAAATTACCTTGAATTAAGCTTTGATTTTGATAAGAGACTTTTTTTATTAATTATTACATTATGTCGAGAAAAGAATAAATATTTTATTCATTGAAAATTAAAAATAAATTTTGATAAAAAATAATAAAAAATAACAATACAATTGAAAAATATTAAAATAAAATCTCATTAAAATTATAAAAATTTTTGTTCCTTAATTGCATTGATAAAACTCTTTTAATTTACAATTCAGCGATCCGTACACTTCATTCAACGGCTTTATTTAGCTATAAATCGATTCTCTCATCTTCAAATGAGTCTAATTATAGAAATATCAATAGAAAATTTATAATAACGAAATATTTAATTTTATAAAAAAAAACAATAAAAATTCCACTAGAGGCAAGAATTCCATGAAAAATATTTAAGATTTTAATTAAAAGACAAACAAATTAAATATATGTATTTATTCAATGAAAATAAAATAAAATAAAGGACTTCTGTTGATAAAAAAAGATGATCAGCTTAAGCAAAAAAAATTATTATGAAAACCAATGACTATTTTGTCCTTTTTTAAAAAAGCAAAAAATTAATGTAACAGAGTTGCAAATTATTATTATTTTTAGAATTTTCTTTTAATGATCATTTTTAAAGATGGAGGAGGGAGAAAGATTTGAATTTTCTATTTTTAAAGGGATCAATCCTGTAACTAAATCTAATTTTAGATAAGTGACTTGAAAATTTTTTTTTTGCTAACGGCGTCGTTATTAAAAATCAAACCTATAACCTAAAGTTATAAATTCACCCAAACGACCAAGCCAAGTGGTGTAGGGGGGAATTTTGAGAGCTGGTGGAGCTGCAAAATTGGTTCTCCAATTGTGTCACATATTCCGAATCTTATAAAAATCAAGAATCAATCAATTTAGTTTTCTAATGCAAAGTATCCTTTAAAAATGGTCAAATTTTAGCAACCAATTACATTTTGTAAATATTCCTCAAAATATTTGTGGCACATGGTGATCCAATGGTCCACCTCTTGCCAAGTTTATATCAAATGAAAAAAAAAATTCGCAAGAGATTTATACAATAAAAAATTATAAAAATTGTTTCATTTGTTGTTTTTAAATATATATATTTTACCTAGTTTTTATCCTCAATCCTCAATCATCCTTCTGTGTCAATTTTCTATTTTTTTTATTTGATACTTCTATTCATAAATTTTTTTATTATATTAAAATTTAAGCTAAACCAACTTGTAAACAAAGTAAAACTTTTTCAATACATATTTTATTCATATAAAAGATTTAAAAAAAATTTAAACTTCTTGTCAGTTTAATTAACATATATTAGTCAAATTTTTACTCTTTAATAAGTATTAATTAGATATAAATAAACTTATACTAAAATAAGATTATTTTTAGATATGGACACCAAAATTAAAATTTTACTGAAATTTATCTATAATATTAAAAAAATTAAAGTGTTATAAGCATTAGTGGTGTTGTATATGCCTTGCCAACTACAAATTTGGCACAAGAGTGTTATGCCTTTGTTCTGATTAAGTGGGGAATCAAGAAGAGAAGGAATTGAAAACTGGACATGGGTTTTTTTTTTTCTTTTTTTCTGACACTGAAGGGTGTTCGAACCGTTCCCTTTAGTTATCAACTTGTGAATGAGATAGTCTTTTGTCTATCTCTCCCTAGACGGATTGGCGGAATTTGATATACTTAATGCTATCAAAAAATGTGAAAACATATATAAATATATGTAGATGGTCACATCAAAAGATAATAATGTCAATAAATAATATCTAAAAACACTTTCTTTTGTTGGTTTACGTTAAGTAAAATGTTATTATCAAGTGATATCATATTGATTAGTGTTATTTATCTCTATCAACTCTCAAGAGATCTATATCAATATTTGCCTGCATTTTGAGATTATATGTATGAAACTTGAGGTAAATATTGGTAGGCCACAAGTAATCAATTGTAATTTGTCATCAACTGGTGGTTAAAAAAAAAAAATTGTTATCAACTGAGCAGTTGAAATAAATAATTAAGAGCCCCATTTTCTATAAATTAATTATACACTTGTTTAATATATCACTCAATCAAACAATTAAAAAATCTCTTATCAATTGTCAAAAAGCTTTGCGTAGAAGCTCCTAGCTATCCAACACAATTAAATTTTCATCATTCAATTATTTCAACAGAAAAGAAAAAAAGTAATTAATAAAAAGCCCAGTGCTCCCATGTTAATCTCAAATTGTCTTTAATTCTTAAGAAGAAAGCATACTTTTTTTTTTATTAATAATAAAGAAATTATATGATATGGATATTATTGAAGTAAAATTCCCAAGTTAAAACTTTTCTCTCCACCACAAGTTTCTTCTTCACTTGTCTCTTACTAGTTTTAAATAATTTTTTTGATGAAAAGATATTTAAATATCAGGTTTTCTTTTTATTTTTGTGTATAAATAAATATGATATGAGTTAAAATTCAAACTAGTGTAGATTTATCCCATTTTATTTTTTATTTTGATGATAATATGGTGGTTTTTATAGTTTAACATCCAAGGAGATAATTTAGAGATCTATATTTGCTCAATATTCAAGTTTGATGATCTGTTTTTTAACTTTAGATATATCTCTTTTCTCAATTATAGGAGCTGAACTGTGTATTTTTCTTACGAAATCGAGCACACTTAAAATTATGGATATAATACATCTAGTTTGTATTGTTAAGTTTTGTGTTTTCTTGTTTATCTTTTAGTCTTTAGATGGTGTGTATGAAATATTGTTGATGCTTAATAATATATTGTTGTATATCTCTTATGTTTTCCTTTTTTGATAAAATAATGTTGTTGTTCAAGAAAAAAGATATTAATAAAATATATAATAAAGAATAATTTTTTCCTTTTAAATTAGATTAAAATAAATTTTATAAATTAATAATGACATAATTTAAACTTTACATTTTAAGATATTTTTAAAAACAGTGAAAATTTTACTAATATTTTTTTGGTAGCAGAAACCAAAACTTGAATTGAAATATGTGGGTACTTGGAGAAATACATTAGATGTGCATTTGCTTAATCAAACCTAGTGAACCACAATCTTTTTGGCTTGCTTATGCACACCTAAACCTCATGAACAAAACAAGAAAGGTGTTTGTTTGCTTGTTGATTGCAGTTAATTAGGTAGCGATTAAAGTGAATTAATAAATGTGAACTATAATTCAGTACCTAACTAATATTATATACTAATTTATAAATCTTGCACATTGCAAAAGCTCCCAATTCAAGAACTAGAAGCAACAATCCAAGAAGACTTGTCAAAATGACCTGTGAATGTTCTTGATTATAAATCTAATTAAATATTTACATAATAAATACACAAAAAATGATTAACTATAGCAAATAAATTGTTGAAATAATTTGATAAACATAAAAAAGAATATATTAGAAATTGGAAGCAAATCCAAATCCAACTCCAAATCCAACCTTAGCAATCATCATATATAATTGAAATCAAAACAACCCTTTTAGGATACAAAGGCGACATGATAGAATGGTCCATATGCCAAGTGGTTGAGGCACCATCATAATGGAAACTTAAAACTAAAATTTTAATGTTCCTTGGCATATCAATTTCAGTTGAGCTTGTCGACATATAAAAGCAAAATAGGCATCAAATTGCAGCCAGCTAAGAAGAACAAAGCAAATAGGGTAAAGTGACAATTGCTAATTGTTTGGAAGCCTCTGTTCGAGCCAGTTAAAGATCCATATGTTGTAGTTGGAGGAAAGCACTTAAATAAAAATAAAAATTAGGTCCACTTACCACGTGCAAGGCACCATCGAACAGGCAGCAGCATCCCCACCTCCTCACATGCCTCCATCTCTTACCTCTTCTTCCATGATTTAGCACATGCAATGGCTTCTCATCTTACCAACTTTGGTTCCTAGCTTATAAGTATGTGTTTTGTCCTGTAAATTGTTTTTGAATTTTGACAAACAAAACCATACCTCTTTCTAGCTACTTGTAATCCTTGCATCAGAATAATATCCCACCTCTTCTCTTAAAGGCCTTCCTCACTAAATTCTTACAAATAAGTTGAGTCATTGCTGAAAATTGTTAATTATCAACCGATAGCTGATAACATTAGTTGATTAATATTAAGTATTTAATAAAATTATTTATATCTATTGATATTTATATGTTTAATACTTATTATAGATATTAATTAATATTTTAGAATTTTATATTTATTAAAATTTATTTAATTATATATTCAATTGTATTTCATTATATATATTAATTTTAATAAATATTTTATATTTATATTTTTCAATTGTTAAAAATAATATTTTTAGTATTTTTAAATATATTAAGGAGGAGCACTTATTTTTTTAAAAAAAAATACATACATTTCTAAGACTCTACACTAAAATAGAATTAAAATTGGAGCGGTTCGATACCTTTACCTCCTCTCCTCACATAACCAAAAAAAATTATTTACTTCTGGATTTTTAGTTGCCAACCAACCACCACCACCACACATATATATATATATAGAGCTAATAATCAAAACTGCCAACAGAAAAAGATGCTTAAGAAAAACAAGCTAAAAGACTTTAATCACGCACATGTAGTGGCGTGGCTAATTAACACTGCACAATGATGTTTCTGCAACCAATTCAAATCACATCAAAAATTTTCTTCAAAGAAAAAAATCACATAAAAAATATCTATCTTTTCTAGATCTTTCATTAAATTTTTTTTTTTAACAACTTCATTGAAAATTATTTAAAAAATAAAAATAATAACCAGAGTGATTCATACCTATCCATTTTAAAAAATTTTTACTATAACAATTTAGCGGTGGAAAAATTTAAACCTGAAATCTAAATAATACAATAGTAAAATCAAACTATTCGGTCAAATATCACTAGTATCTTCATTATGAGTTGATAATGTAAATTGTATGAACACATATATGGAGAGATTGAAAAATGGAAATATAAATACAGAAAAACAACTTTTAATTAAAATATTTATCTTTTAAATTGAAATATTTAGATAACACAGATACAAAAATAAACTGAAGTATAACTATAAAATAGTTGATGATAAGCCTGTAAATTACCATAATCAATTAATCTTTAAGACTGTTAAAATTAATATCCTAACATATCAATTTTTTCTTTAAAAAAAAAAAAATTTCTTCAATCTTGGTTTTATTATAGTTAAAGATAGCTTTAGCAACGTACAAGCGCAATGGTTTATTTAAGGACAAGAACCATATTCCTGTGATATATATAATATTTAAGGTAGGTACTCTCCTACACAATGAGTGTGGGACATATATACAGAGTTCTTAATTTGCACGATTTCTCAGCGATTTTAAAAAATCCAAAGTTGGTTTTAATGACAAACATTAAACTAATAATTGATCTAGATCCCTTCACAAACAAGAACATTTGGTGTTAATATATAATGTTAGTTTTTATTAAATTCAGACAGATTAGTATGTCTAATGTATCTTCGCTGTGCACGTGGTTTGGATCTTGATTTCAATGTAAGGTATTGTCAAAACCTTGAAATTAAAAATTTTAAATAACATAAAGAAAATTTAAAAAAAAAATTGTTTAACTATTTATTTTTCAAATATTTTGATTAATACAAATCATTCAAACTCGATTTGCTTGCTCTAATATAAAATATTATAATAAAGAAATATAATTCTTTATAATAATTTAAACTCTATATGATCATTGACCCGTCAAGCTATATATATATATATAGAGAATTCATTAAATATTTAGTAATTTAATTTGAATAAAATTATAAAGACAATTAAAATTTTTTAATAATTGATTTATCGTAATTATATATATGTTGGTTCGAATATAAAATATCACTTAAGCAAATATAGTCGTATTAACTAATCTAACGGTTATTAGTTAGTATATATATTTAAAAGATAAGTATATGACTTTTTTTTTCTTTACTTTTTGAATAATATTTTTTTTTATACAAATTCTCTGCTAACTTTTTGAATAATATTTGAATGAACTTTGATATGTAGGAGTCCTACCTTTAACTTTTGTATATAAAAAGGCTTACATGAATCCAACCCTTATTGTTTATTTATTTATTTATTTTTTCCCTTCCTTAATCTTCATGATTACGAGATTGAGTATTTTTAAAATTTAATATTCTTTAAAAATTTATCCAACAAATCATAGAGAATGCACATGTAGCCAAAAGTAAACAAGTATTAAAGAAAAATATAAACACCTTAAGACATGTAGAATTTAATAAAGTTAAAAAAGAAAAAAATTATAAGACACAAAACCATAAATTACGCAAGTGAAATTTATTTTAAATGGTTAAGGTGAAAGTAATCATAATATATATATATATATATAATAGTAATTTGATTGTATTGAAATTACTGTAATTTCCAATATCGGATAAAACCGACTAAAAAAGCCCTAAATTACACGTACACACAATTAATTAATCCAACGGCATGCGGGTTTGTCTTGTTAATTGGATCATAGAGAAGGGAACTTCATCAATACGGTCAAATGAACTCTTTAATGACAATTTATGTTAATTAATTTGTTTTTATAATATACTCCATATTAATTAATTAATCAAAGTCCTTTTGCTTTGTCTAGACTCATTGCCCTTTAATTTATTATAAAGCTTCTTCATGTTTTTTTTTTCCTTCTCTGTTGACCAGACTATATAATATAATCAAATATTCTTTAGTTTTATGTTTCAAAAGTAATTAAATGTGAATTTGTGATACTATAATTCTTGGTGGAAGTGTTCAAAGTTAAATGTTTAAGATTTTCAATGCTACATTAATTTAGTGATTTTGTCTTGTTGTTGAATGGAATTTATGATAACACTGATTTAATATTCAAAGCATTAGGCCACAGTATTCGATAGGCTAAGTGTTTGAATTTTTCTCCTCTTTGATTAACTATGTATATAGGATTAAATTAAGGATAATATTTTTCTTTTTTGTTTGTCAAAAGATTGATGGATTGTCGACAGTACTCATGATATTACATTTTTTTTATGCTTTGGATTTCAATTGTACAGAGATGAATTTTTTTTTAAAAAAAAAGGCATTAATTTTTATTTACCGCGAAATATATTATCTACACTTAAAACTGTTAATAATTCGGGCAGAAAGTAATTTAATAATTAATTCTAATTGTTGAAGTACAATTTTTAATATATTTTTTAATTAATATTAGATATTTTTTTTATAAATATACATATAAAAATAAAAATTGATTTACAAACTAGTAAATTATTATTTTTAACATAATTAAATGTTAGACAGATAAATAATTAAATTTATAATTATTTGAGAATAGAAAATTATTAATCTTACAGAATACAAGATATTCACTTCTTAAAAATGTCTATAATAAAAAATTAATTGGACCAACTGTTATTAGTTCATGCCTAACATCACATATTTTGGTAGTACGAGAGACTTTTTAGAAATGTGAAAGATATATAATACAAAGGAGAAAGAGATAGAGAAAATAATAATTGTATATATAATTATACTGTCTTGCATCAATTTTTCTCCAAAATTAAATGTTGAGCCCTAACCTTATTAAATAAAAAATTTGATAAATATTTATTTTTATATTTGAATATTTACATGAAAAATTAATGAGTTAAATTATTAAAATTTTTTATCTTTTTAAAAAATAAAATATTTTTAATAATTATTTAATATCATTTTTTAGCTAAAACACTGTTATATGTATTTTAATACTACTCAAATTTTAAATTTATTTATATATTACGTATTTTTTCACATCATTCAATTTTTTTTCTGAGCAATTTAAAAAATTAAATTAATTACTTAATATTATTTTTTAATAAAATTACTATTATATATACTTCAATACTAATATAATAATTTTAAAAACATATCTTATTATAACTACAAAAATTAAAAAAAATAAAATTAATGAAATTCATTTTATTTTTAATTTATTTAATTATTATTTCATTCAAATTATTTATATAATAATTTTATTTTACCATTCAAATATTACCCAAAACTATAACTAATTTTTATAAAATCATTTATATTTATTCCTTTTTAATTCTATTTTCTTTTAATTTTTAAGGGAAGGACACACATTATATACGTACAGGCAGCAACTTCATTAATGTACGTTGTTCGAAAAAAAAAGAAAAAAAAAAACTGAATTACTATACGAACGATTTTCCTCAACTTGTTCATTGCTTGTTACCTAATAGTTGCTGTATACAGTGCCCACCTCATTTATAAACAAAAAATAGTTAAATTCGAAGCTTTTGATCCAAACACGTACATCAAATATTTATGATCATCACCTAAAATCTCTTGGCTGATTTAAATTTGTCTTTTCGTGAAAATTTAGGCAATACTTGTTCGGAATATAATTTTTTTAAATCATCTGAATTTAGATTTCACTAAAATTTTAATTAATTTGATTTAAATTAGAAAAAACTCAAAAGTAATAAAGATTTTCTACCAATTAATTAATATGACTATATATATTATACCTCAAATTTAAAATATTACTCAAAGTAAAAAAAAAATATTTATCAATTGATTCAAATAATTATTAGTGTATATATTCTTATACCGCACGAGTATTATATGTATTATTAATATGAAATTTATATATGTGAGAGTTGAATGTAATGTATAAATGTTAATACTTCACCCATTTTAAATTAAGTGTTATTTTTTTAAATAAAAAAATTTCAATTATTTATCACCTTTATATATGCAATACTCCCTCAGTTTCTAAACATTCAATGTTTTAAGTATTTATTTTTTTCCTAATTATTTGATATTTTCAATTACCAATATATTTTAGCTATTTTTTTTCTTATTATATCTTTATTTAAATTTATTCCTTTTTTTTTAATCAAAGGGGAGGTAGGTCTGGACCTAAGACCCACACATACACCCCAACAAGCTTGGCCAACAGGTCAAATAATTAATATAAAAAATATAATTATTTTAGAAATATATAAAATTAATAATTAATTAAATAAATTAGTATAAGAGTAATATAATATTTTATACTTATATTAATTATATTCTGAGAAAGTATAATATTAAGTTTTTCTTTCTTACTTGATACTTATGTTAACTTTATCTACATTAATTGGTTTTGCAATAAGTAATAAATTTTGAATATATCAACTGTCTTTCTCTCTGAGTTGTCGGGATAAAACTTGATATGATTCCTTTTCCATGCAAGTGATTTTTGCTGCCCTGTAGCTATTTTCCTTTTAATGAAGGTTTTATTCTAAAAAAAATAAATTTTTAATATATCTAGAGAAGGACAATTTAATCTTATTAAATTATTATTTTTTTCTATAATTAAGCCTATTAAATATTTTTTTTAATCCAAGTGAAATACTTAAAAACACAAATGGAGGGAGTAATTTTTTTGTTCCAACTTAATTAATTAACCCTATATTTAGAAGGTGTTTTGTTTAGTTGATTGAAACTGTTGATAGAGATTTTTATTCAATTAATTAAAAGTTAAGTGTTTGGTAATTTTAAAATTATCAGCTGATAGTTGGCTTAAATCAAAATATTTATGAATTTCATCAGCTCTATTTTAAAACTTTTTTCTATTAATGTATAGTTAATTTGTATTTTTTTTATTTGGACTATTTTATTAATTTTTTACATATTACTGTAACAATCTCAAAATATATTTAGAAAGAGAGATAAAGCATGCGTGAACTATTATTATTGTTGTGTCAGGTCATTTCCAACTCATATCTTTAAAATGCAACAAATTTTACTTTAAAATACATTGTTATAGTAAATTTACTTCAACCAATTACTTCATTTTCAACTCAAAAAAAAATATTATTCACATATTCCTATTTAATACCAATATTATATTATTTATATATTTTACATATTACACCCATATACTTACCATATACACCCATATCTTTATTTATAATAAAATTTATTATTTGAATATGTTTTAAAAATAAATAATATATGAATAAAATAAATAATATATTTTAATAATAAATAATATAAATACATCCACATATTTTTTTAAATTAAATAATATAATATATTAAGAGTACTAAAAGCCATTAAAATAAATTTACTAAAAAAATATAAAATTACATTTTAAAATTAAAGTAGTATATTACAAGTGCTAATTAATTTGAAAAATACAAATCACAGTAGTAATAATTTAATCAGTTGAATTATAATATTTTGTCTACAAATGTTCAATTAATGCATTACGAAGTGCAATATAAACATTTTTATCCTTAATTTGTCCGTGACGAGCAAAAAATTATTCAAATTGAGTGTTATCATCAACCGTTATTTCAACATCTGCAGTTGAAGCTTTTATTGCATCAACAATTGGTGCATTTAAGTCACGTTCATCCTCAATAATTATATTGTGGAGAATACTGCACATTGTCATTATGTCATGCAAATGTTCTTTTCTCTAGAAACATGCTAGTCCTACTACAATTGCAAAACGTGATTGTAGAACTCCAAAAGCATGCTCAACATATTTTCTGCATGATTATTGTTTCATTGCAAAAAAAAAATTTTTTAGACCTCGAGGTTCATGAATAGTTTGAACAATATTACTTCATTTTAGGTATATGCTATCAGCTAAAATGTAACTCATATCATAATATTTTCCTTCTATGACATAATGTGCTAGAAGAGCAATACTTTGTGCAATATCAGAAATAAGATGAGATGATTCTAAAACATTAATATCATTATTAGTTTTAGGCATACCAAAATAAGCATGCATATCTAACGATCATAATCGGCAATAGCTTCTAAAATTATTGTTAATAATCCACTATGGCCTACATACTATCTAGCCCATGATGTTAGATAATTTTTTTACTTCCAATGCATACAATCCAAATTGCTCAACATTTCAGAAAAACTACATTCTTCACCAATATGGAGCAGCCTAACAATATCAGTACTGTTAGGTCTTATTAAATATTTATGTGAAAAAATTTCCACAATAATACAACAAAACTTTTTCAAGCTTTCAATCGCCGTAGACTCACTAATTTTTACATATTCATATATTGCATCCGCAGGTAAGGCATATGCCAATGTTTGAAATGCTACTTTTATTTTTTGTAGAGGCAATAAGCCAGCTCTACCAAGAGCATCAGTTCATTATTCAAAATATGGATTATGACTTTTGACTGCATCAACTATATAAAGAAATAAATTTCGTGGCATGGGAAATCGTTGGCAAAAAAAATCCTCATTGTATCATGGATTATCAAAAAAAATAATCATTGAATAAATTTTGGTGTGCAACTTCATGACCTCACCTTACAACAATATGACCTGGAATCGATTCACCATGTTGAGTGCTACAATTATGTTGTTGATTTTGATAATATTCGATCATCATATTATTAGTAGAGAGAATTTGCAATGTTGCTTAATATTCTTCATTTGATAACCCAAGTGGATTATCATCATTAGAAGATGAACTTCATGAGCTATAAACTGATGGACCACTAATGTCAAAATTTATTTTGTGAAAGATTTTTAAGTATTAAAAAAGAGTATTTGTAAACAGTTTTTCAAAGAGATTGTGATAAAATTTTCAAATAGTCTTTGAGTTTTTACATTCATTATGCATTACTTTTTATAAACTTAATTATTGTTTTGCCTTGGTATTTTTTAAAAAATATGATAAGATTTTCTATCTTTTTTATCCAATGGTGGAGATGATTTTGCATACCATCTAACTGTTCAAATTAAAAGCAGAAGATAATTATTGTCATGTCTTTGTATTTTTTCAAAAAGATGATAATATTTTCTATTTTTTTATCAAACGGTGGAAATGATTTTGCATATCATCTAACACTTCAAATTACAAACATAAGATAATTATTGTCTTGCCTTTGCATTTTTTCAAAAAGATGATAAAATTTTCTATCTTTTTTATCCAATGATGGAGATGATATTGCATACCATCAAATGGTTCAAATTAAAATCAGAAAATAATTATAGTCATACCTTTGTATTTTTTTAAAAAATATGATAAGATTTTCTATCTTTTTTATCCAGTGGTGGAGATGATCTTTCATACCATTCAACGGTTCAAATTGCAAGCAGAAGATAATTATTGTCCTACCTTTGTATTTTTTCAAAAAGATGATAAGATTTTTTATCTTTTTTATTCAATGGTGGAGATAATCTTGCATACCATCCAACGGTTCAAATTTTAACAAGAAGATAATTATTGTCATGTCTTTGTATTTTTTCAAAAAGATAATAAAAATTTATCTATTTTTTATCCAACGGTGGAAATGATCTTATATACCATTCAACAGTTCAAATTACAAGCAGAAGATAATTATTGTCCTGCCTTTGTATTATTTTAAAAAGATGATAAAATTTTTTTATCTTTTTTATCCAATGGTGGAGATGATCTTGATATCATCCAACGGTTCAAATTAAAAGTAGAAGATAACTATTGTCATGTCTTTGTATTTTTTTCAAAAAGATGATAAGATGTTTTGTCTTTTTTATCCAATGATTCAAATTAAAAGCATACAAATAATGCATAAGGGATTCCTTTTCTATACATAAGTGTCATATCCATAAAATTTTTTCACAACATATTACAACATATTCTGTAGAATTCCAAAAACCCATTTTAAGCACAAGTACTTCAACAATTTGAAAATGTCAATTTGATCATCTGGATACACTCATGAAGAAGATGTGCTTTTATGTGAAGTTTATATGAAAATTTCACAAGACTCAATTGTTGGAGTTTTTCAATCTTCAGATCGATTTTGGTCATGGGTAAAAGAAAAATATGATGTAGAGAAAGATGCAAATTGCGAGGAGCGTACCAAGCACTCATTACAATGTCGCTATTAAGCAATTGAGAAAGCTGTAAGGAAATTAACTGAGTGCATTAGACAAATAGAACATATGCATCCTAATGATGCTTCAAATGCAAATATTGTAAGTATTTCATTATAATAATTATATTTTAATGTCTATATTGGTAATGTCTTCTTCATTTGGATTATATTAATTCTAACAAGATTTTAATTAATTATTTTCAGTTAATTCAAGTAAAAACATTAATGCAGCAAGATGTGCATTACAAAAGAGGTTTTAAATTTAATCACTGTAACACATATTCAAAGATTTTGATAAATTTTAAGATTATAGCCGCACTCAAGTTAATATGATTGTGAATGAATCATCATTATCAGAGACTCCTACTCTTGATTCTGCAGTTCCAACATCTCCTAGGCTTTCGGGATTTTCAATCAATTTGGATACGTTTGATGTACGTGGTTCTTCAACTGGACGTCCCATTGAAGTGAAAAAAGTCAAATTGAAGAGAAGAAAGAAGGAACAATTAAACGAAGGAAAAATGGATATTCTTCTAAAAGAAAATCAACATGTTGTTGATTTGCTAAAAAAAGGCTAACACTAGATTAAAAAAAAAAGGTGGTTTTCCAGGAATTTAAAGATGAAAATAAGATTTTGTTTACAAAATTTAATTTTATTGAAAATTCTGAATTTAGTGTGTTTATGACAACTGAAAAGATGAAGATTATGCATAAAAGAACTCAACAACACCAACTACCACCTTCTACATATAATGCTTTTAATGAATGTTTTAATGATATTGGTGGATCTAACTCTAACTCACCAGATTATTAAATTATATGTTACTAAACATATGATTTCAGGTATTATTAATTTTAATATTTTTTATGACTACTTTTTTAAATTGATTGTTAAATTAATGCAAATTTATGGTTGTTAATTTTTTCTATCTAAATATTAATATTATTTAAGTAAAAAATATTAATATTTTTTAAGTAAAATAATAATAATTAAATCAAATTTATATGCATTTGATAATAATATGATAAATACATTATAAATTTAAACTAAATTGAACAAAGTTATTTGAACTACATTAAAATAAATGATAAAAAATGGTTGTTATTGAAATTTGAGTGCATATATGCGTCAAAACAGTAATCTTATGCATATTGCAACTGAAATTGATGCAGGATTGGAGAAAAATATGGCCGCATATATGCATCAAAACAGTATCTTATGCATATATCAACTGAAATTTATACAATTGTGCCTCAGGGTTGGAGAAGCCTAAGTAGATAAGCAAGAAGAAGAAATCCAAACCCTAGAAAGTAGAACCCTTATCCTGCTTTATTTTGGTGTTTGAAGCCGGACAGTTCCAAGATTCTGTCAAGTTACAACAATGTCCCTGTTTTTGTCAGCTTTAAATCACTTTTTATGTATTTATTTAAGTCTTTCCTCAAAATCTCTGCACCTTTACCTAGTGAACTGAAACTAAATAAATTCCAGAAACATTATTAGATGCCAGTGCCATGCTATGCATCACCTTCCACTGTATCCGTATCTGTCAGTCACTGGCGACTTAGATTGTATCTGTCCGTATGCAGTACACGAAAAATAAGAATACAAATATAAAATGATACAGGACACGACAATCAGAAATAGTATGTCAAAAAATAAAAAATACTGATATAAAAAGTAACTTTTAATTAAATTATTTATTTTTTAAATTGAAATATTGAAATAATATAAATATAAAAAATATCTATTAATTAAATTGCTCGTCTAATATATTTGGCATCTACGATGGTGTTGTGTCCCATCCCATGCTATTTTCTTTACCTGCCAAAGAAATTGCCCATTCTTCTTCTTTTGAGTTGAGCTCGTTCCTTTGCTTTTCCCTTGAATTTGATAAAAATCCTCATTTTTCTGTAGGATTTATGAAGAGAACAAAAATCCAATTGAAATTAACCTTATCAAATCTAAATTAAATGCAATTTAATGGGTTTTCATGTTTTGGAATTGTAAATTCAGAGTTTTCATCTCCAAAATATAAATTGGAAGCAAATGCCATTGCCAACTACTGAATCTGAACTGAAATTAGACTTATCTTTCCAATATTAAGCACTAATTTATTTTTTAAATTACACTAACATTAAAGCTTCCTTCAAAATTTTCTTAAAAAAATTCCCTTCTAATACAATAACAAATAAAAGGGTTCAATTTTTACATTTTTTTCCATTTTAAAAAAACTTTTAAAGATATTTGCTAATGTCAAAAACTAGCCAAAATTTTGAATTTATAACTAAAATTTAATTTTAGTTCCCAAAAAAACTAAAATTTAATTTTTACATTTTAAAAAATATATTTTTTAATATTATAAATTTATTTTTCACATGTTCAAAAATTTTTAAATATTGAAAATAAAAAAAGTAAAAGGGGCAAAAGAAAAATATAGGTAGAAAATTAATCTTGGAAAAGCAGGACCAGGAACCGGTAAAGTAAAGAAAAAGAAAAAGAATAGTAATTAAAAGAGTTAAGCCACTTGTACTTCCCGTCTCTCAGGCATGACTCTGCACCACCCCACTCTCCTCCTCCCCATCTTTTCTACAACCTCGCAAACTTGCTTTTTTTTTTTTTTTCCTTGGTAAGTGTATTTGTTATTTTATTCTTTCTATAATATTGAATATTTTTAATTGTTGTTTCTTTACATTATTTGAAAAATATATCTGACATATTAAATTTTTACTATAATTAAAATTTCAATATATGTAATTGATAAGTTTAACTCACACACACGATGTTGCATTAGTCACTATCAAGTCTTTAATTTACTGCCTTTTCCCTGCCATTTTGTCTACCCTACCTATCACTCGTCTTTTTTTTTTTTTTTAATAATTATGTTTGATGTCCTATATAGGTTGAGTTAGGGTCTAATAGAGTCGAATTAAATTCATGCATTATTAAATTCGATTTGGGTTCGGATTTTAAATTTGAAGTTCAAATTTTTGAGCTTTTTTAAAGTTTATAATTAATTTAATTAAATAATCCATATATTTAAACTCAATTTAAATTCACTAGATTAATTGTTTTAATAAAAATATAATTTTTTAATTTAAATTATTAGTATTTAAAATTCACTAAATTTGATTAATCTGTTTAGATTTTGATTTGACTATAAAAATAATAAAAGTTTTATAACAATGATTTTTTTTTACATGAATCATGGGTATTTAAAGTCTACTAATTCAGTTTCATTTGGGTAAGATTATAAAAATGAAAAAAAGTCTCTCAATAATTAAGTTTAACACAATTATATACATCAGAAAGATTGTTTAAGAGAAAATTAATTTCAACAATTATTATTTTATATTCTTTCGGTTTTATTTCAATTGTCTTTTAAGGTAATATCACAAAAATTAAAAAATTTATTTAATAGATATAATTATAGGTGCAAATGATTATATAACTCTCTTTTAAAAAGAATAAAAATTAGTGTTAATTATAATTCTTTGAATACAAAATTTATTCTAAAATTAAGATATGAATAAAAAATCTTGATGCACAATCTAACCCAACGGTAAGAATAAAAACGTGCACCAAACTTTTGAAGAAAAGGATAGGCATTTCCTCAGGTGTAAACTTTCTTTTTTTAATTGGTAAGAGTGTGAGAGGCATCTCTTTTTAAAATTCTCTCAAACAAACAATTTTTTTTTTATAAAAGAAAAATCAATAAACAAATATTTTTTTTGAAAAGAACAAACAAATATTTATAGATAACTTTCTTTTTCAAAAAAATAAAAAATAAAAACTTAACCCCATTTGACCAAATAACTCCAACTTTCATAATTTCATCCCCTTGTAGCCTTCTCTATATATACCCTTTCCACCCCACTTCTCTCTCCTCATCCTTCTCGTTTTCCTTTCTTGACATCTTATTCTCAGGCATCAAAGCTCAAGCTCAGGTCTCTCTGTGTTCTTCTCCTTCTTCTTTTATTTTATAATGGCAGAAACCCCATTAAAGCGCCAGAGAGGTGGTGAAAACCATGTAGAAGATATAGAAGAAACTAAGCGACATAAATCTAATTATACCCAGATACTATCTCTTCTTGAAGAAGAAGATGAGCCAACCCAAGATATCTCCTCCCTTATCACCTCCCTCCAACAAGAACTCGACCCTCTTTCTTGCCCTCCCACAGAAACTTACCAAGATAACACGAACCCATTTGCTGCAATAGCTCCTGCTGTTGAAGACTGCCCAACTTCGTCGTCTTCGTCTTCGTCTTCGTCTTCGTCTTCTTCTTCAGGATTCTTGAAGGAGGATGAGGAAGATGATAAGGACAGGGTCATAAGACATCTTCTCGAAGCATCTGATGATGAACTTGGGATCCCAAATAGAGAAATTGGCGGTGGTGTCAGTGATGGGTATGAAGAAGGATTTGTTAGTAGTGGAAATGGGTTTAATGGAGTAGATGATGGATTCTCTCTTTGTGATAGCTTATGGGAGATTGAAGATGCTAATGCTAACTACTATGCCTTGTTGCAATCTGAACTATTCATGTAGCGAAGCCCCAAATTGAAAAAAAAAAAAGGTTAGGGGTTGTAGATGGTAAAGAAAAGAAATTGTAGGGGTTCAAAAGATGAAAAATTTAAAAGAGTGAGTGGTGATTAAAATACAAAATGGAGACTTCTTTTTTTTCAGGTTTTTCATTTTGGTCCCCCTTCTTTTTGACTTTTCTTTTTTGTAAAAATAGTCCAGCCCTCCTTTTACCCTTTTTTTTAAAGATTAAAAATGTAGAACAAGAAAAAAATTCCTTACCAAATGTTCATTTTTTTTTTTACTTTTTTACTTTATTGGGTATTGATTTGACATGGACAGCAAGGTTATCTTCACAGTGAGGACAGATTCTATTGGACATACAATGGTCCCAATAGTTACAGGACAAGATTACCATATATGGTTAAAGAAATTTTTTTAACTTGCATAATTTACACAACATAGATTGTAAATTATTTTTTTAGCTTGCTTATTTTGTTTTGAATTAACTATAATTGTATTTAATTTTTCCATCTTAAAAGTATTTTTAAAAAGGAGTTAATATTTAGCTACTATTTAAGTCTCTCACTTACCCAAAGCAACTTGACAAAAATTTTAATTTTTTCAATAATGAACTAATAAACAATTAAATCACTAAGAGAAAAGTTAAGTGATAATTATTTTCTTACTAGATTTGATTTCTATTATCACTTATTTAAAAAGGAAAGATTATTTTTATTATATAGTCTATTGATACTAAGATACGTAACATTATAATTTTAAAAAAAATATAATGACTATTCTATCATGTTGAAATTTTGGAAAAGTTTATTGTTGAATTTTTTCAAGAGTTATATAATCTAAATTTTAATAGTGTAATAACTATTAATCATGCTTGTGAACCTTGTTGGGATCATAATATGAGATTATCATATGGCTATTATATTATGCTTGTGAGCCTTGGCTACTAAATTTTTTTAATATGGGATTATATGATCTCAAAATTCATAGATTATATAATTGGAAGTCTTTTTTTTTTAATGGTAAAATTTAAAGTCTATATTACATGATTTTTTGGAAAGAAATTGTCACTATTAAAGCTTAACTGAGGTGGCGTCAATATGGCTTTTTATTTAAATTTTGAAAAATATAAGTTTGATTTTTTATTATGATAAATAATTTAGAAATTACATGTATTCTAAGTATCAAAAGATGTGATGTAATAAATTATTTTTGTTAGAATTGACCCATATATTCAGAGTGACAATTTTTTCATACAACCCATGCAGAAGGAATTATTTATACTTCAAACTTTTTAAACTGCAACTAATGAAATAAAATAGTTTTAACCTTTTAAAACCTCTTCTAATTGCTAAAGGAAAATAAAAAAGACAATAGTTTAAATTTTATAATAATTTTGTCCTTAAATTAATAATATTAAGTCATCTAAGATTAAGCTATGTATTATTAAGTTTTAGTTAAAATCACTTTAATTAAATACTAAAATTTAATTGTTTGTTAGTATATAAGGGTATTGTTGTTTTTTTACCTTCCTATAGCACTTGAGATAGATTTTAGTAGATTAAAACTCTTGTATTTTGTTAATTGCTAATAGTTTAAGTTGAGGTAAGAACAATTCCTCCTACGCAGATTGTATTAAAAAAAATTGTCCTATTTTTATTATTATATGTAACATTTATGTTCAATATAGTCCTAACACTATAAGAAAATAACAATATTGAAAGGAAAAATAAAAATAAAAATTTTCTTTTTAAAATTTTAAAACGGAAAAGAATATTGCTACAAATTTTAAAATGGAAAAAAATCCCTTTGTGAGTTACACATAAAAAATAGTCAATTTTTATTTTTATTTTTTATCATTCATTGTAAAAATAATAAACTCTTATTAATATTGGTGAACAAAAATATGAAAATCTAAGGTAATTAATTTTTTAATATATTATAACTTGTTAATTTTATAATAAAATTAATTTTATATTAATTTTATATTAATTTAGCGTAATTTAAATTTTAAAAATTAAATAAAAGTGATATCTAAGTTAGCCTCTCTTTTTTTCCCCCTTTGTAGGCTGTGCTTGGCCAAAAGGAAAACTTAGTTTTCATCCCTTAAAGTCATGTAGTGGAGGCCGAAGCATCGAGTGTTCTCCTCCCTTTTCATTCCCAAGTTGTGATTGGCCAAAAGAAAAACTTAGGGAAGAAATAAAATAAAGGTCTCTACCCTGTCTTTGAAATGAGAAAAATAAAGGAATAAAGAAAATTTTAATGAAAAATAAGAAGAGAAAATAATTTTTTATGTTTGAAAAAGTGATTGAAATTAACAGAGAAAGAAAAAGGGTTATTTGTAAAAAAAATTCTGCGATTTTTATAATTTAATCATATTTTATAATTTTGACAAATTAAAATATCAACTTACAAATTTTTGTAATTTGAATCACTGATTCAAATTTCAAGGACCACCTGCTAATGTGGTAACCTGAGACTAATTAATTAATTAACGTTAGATGACACTTATTTACACCTCAAAACGCACTATTTAATAAAGTCAACTATTATGAGAGCATGAATTAATTATCAAATCTAAAATCTCTAAGCTACAAGTAAGAAAACAAAAATTCCAAATTTCTTCTTACAATTTTATCTTGTATAAGTGAAGCATCATATCTTTGCCTCTAGAAAAGTTGAAGATCGTTAATTCCTGAGCACAAAAAGTACAACATTATTCAACATCAATGCATTCAATCGAACACATAAATCAAGACATATATTCTATTCAACCTTTAGCGATTGTTGGAAACATCGAACTCAACAAAAATAGTAAGAAAGTGGGTTAATTTATTATTTGTTTGTCTTCAAAATGGGGTCAAGTGATTTGTTTAGTAAAATCAAACAAAAAATATAGACAATTTTAGTGGGGAGAAGTAAAATAATACAAAAATTCGTTGGGTGTTGTGGGGTTTATGAAAAATTTATGTTTAAAAATGTTTTTTGAAATAAAGAATGTAGTAATTTTTGTTGTATCGTGATATTGAATATGAGTTGGGTATATTAGGGTTTCCATTTTTTACTACTAAAAGTGAAGTTGGTGTTATGAAATTGTAATATGTTATTACATTATTCTCTTTTTATTCACTGTGGAGGAAGGTTTAGAAAGATGGGGGATGAAGTTGTGTACTTTGGTGGAGGAATAAAGCCAAAACAAAATATTGATCCGAACAGGTATAGATTCCTTAACTTAGTAGATGATGTTGAACATTTGGGTTAGAGGCGAGAAGTTATCATTTAGAGCACCTGGACTAAGTCTAAGGGATGGGTTGAAAGACGATAAGGAAGTCATGGAAATGATAGAGTTTGGAATAATAGAGGTGTATGTTAACACTGACTTGAACATTAAAGATACATATGATAAAACAAGGATAGAAACTGAAGCCGAAGTTGTTGACACAACTGATGGGCCTCAAGAAATGCCAGGTGGTGTTGATGGTAATGCAAATACTAATATGGTTGATATTGGTGTCCAAAATGCAAATGAAGTATTGTTGAGGAAAATTATGAGTCTTGTGAGGATCCTGATTATAATCTAATTGAAGAAAGTGATACAGACGATGGATTGGAGGATAATGAGTTGTCTGAGGATGAAGAGTATGTCCAGGCAAAAAAAAATATAACGAAATATAAAAAATATGTTGGTGTGGATGAAGTTCCTAATAAGTGTGCTATAAATAAAGGGTTTTAAAAATAAGTTCGCACTCAAATAAAAATTGATCAGGAGGCTAATGAGATATACCATAGTGAATATGAAGATTCAGATGGGGATGTCAATTTAATAGTAACTAGTGAGGAAGATGCAATGGATGAGGCTGCTATGAAATTAAGAAAGAAGAGGGTTGTATATGATCCAACATATGATCGTAAGAGTTTAAATTTTGTGACAGGGATGAGATTTGAGAGTATTAACCAATGCACAGATGTTGTTCAAAAGTGGGCAATTCTTAATGGACATAATTTACAGATGATGAGAAGCAACCAAAGGCAACTAAAAGTTAAGTGTGTAGAGAAATGCCCTTGGAGACTATATGGCAGTGTCATTAACAACAATAAGACATTTTCCATAAAGACATTGTATAAAGAACATAAATGCTCAAGGGAAATGAACAACAGACAAGCTACTGCGGCTTGGACTACTAAAGAGTACATTAATAGGTTTAAAAGAAATCCTAACTAGTCAATTTAGGATCTTTCAAATGACTAATTAGAAAAATTTTATGTCTAGGTTACAAACTGGAAATGCTATAGAGCAAAGTGAAAGTCACTTGAGATGCTTAGAGGTTTAATTGGAGATCATTATGCAAGACTTAGGTCATAAAAGGTTGCATTGATGAGGGTTAATCCTGTTGGTAGGTATGAATTTCTGCTTGAGGAGGATATGAGTTTGAAGGGCTTCTTCATTGGGTTTAGTGCTCTTAGAAATGGTTTTCAAAGTGGATGTAGAAAAATCATTAGCTTTAATGGATGCTTTCTGAAGACTTTCTTGGGTAGTGCTTTATTGGCTATAATTGCCAAAAACAGAAACAACTAGATGTTTCCAATATTCTAAGCTATGGTGCAGTTTGAAAATGAGTACTTATGGACTTGGTTTATGAAATTAGTTATAGAAGAGTTGAACATTATGGATGGAGTTTTAAAAGTGACCAGCAGAAGGTGCATACAATTGTCATGTTTATACTGATGTACATATTTATGTTTGTTGTTATTTAATCATTTAGTTATGTTTGTTTTGGTTTCTGAAAATGATAGGGTTTGTTAAATGCAATTTAGAAGATAACATTAAGAGCTGAGCATAAAAATTATTTTAGGCAAGTTCATTGTAATTGGAAGAAGGAGCATAAAGGACAGATTCTCAAAAACTGCTTCTAAAGGACTGCTAGGAGTACTTTTAAAGCTGCATTCACCACAAAGCTTAATGCTTTGAAAACTGAATCTGCACATTCAAATTTCTTAGAAAGGGATAAAAAAAATTATAAGTTATATATGAGTGAATTGCTAAGATTTGATATGATAGATAACAATGTTTGTGAGACCTTTAATGGTTACAATGTTAAAGCTAGAGTATGACCCATAATTGACATGCTTGAGGATATTAGGGAGTCAGTGATGTCTAGGATGCATAAGAAATTAACTGACATGAGCAGTGTCACAAATAAACTTTATCCTAAAATTAGAACCAAACTAGAGGGTATCAAGTATAATAATAGGTTATGTACTGTGAAACCTATAGTTAATGAGAAATTCCAAGTAGCAATAAAAGCAGAGCAATTTGTAGTTGATTTAAAGACAATGACATGTACATGGGCATGCAATCAAACCCACAGATTTTAAAAATTTACTTGGTCTACCCAAGGTGATGAGAAGAAGAGCAAATGATGAGAAGCCAAGTAACCCACATAAGCTTACAAAAGCAAGAATCCAAATGAGATGTCAAGTGTGTTTGCAAGTGGGCCATAATAAAAGAACATGTAATAATATCAACAACCCTTCATTTCAGAGACCTACACAACTAACTATGAGTATAATATGTTTCAAGCATTTTTGTTAACATTTCAACAATTCAGTATACTTAAACACCAAAAAAAATTTATGTTATGTAATTTGCAGTTGAAGAGAGGAAGGCCTCTAAAGAATAAGGATGGTCAAACAGGTATTTTAGAATAAGGCATATTAAGCAACAATCAAGGCAATAGGCCCAAAACAACTCATTTACAACATACTAGATCCACAATTCATGCTACCTCAATTGATGTTCGAACTAAACAAAAAGAGCTTAAAGAGCTAGTTGTTCAAATCATACAAGATCCAAGATTTTTTTTATATGTTTTGTTTTCCATCATTGATGTTTATTATATTGCATCATTCAGGTAAGACAAGGCCATAGCCTCAAAGTGTTTAATGGGACTGGAAACATATATCTAAAGGTATGTGTGAATTTCTGTTGATTCCATTATGATAGATAATATGTTAGTCTATGTGAGTTTTAAACAATTTTGTAACTGGAGCAGATGCCTAATCAAGTAAGAGTGTAGATTGTATTTGGAACAACTGCTACTTCAAAGGTTGCCAAATCAACTGGAAGAGGAAGAGGAAAATCTTCATTAGGAACTACATTTGCATCAATTACCACCTTATTAACTAGGCGAGGCAGAGGGGTTAGCACCAATACCACACCTATTAGTACTTAAGAGAGTACTACCAAACTAAAGTGAAGAATCACTACTTTGAATAATATCATCAATTATGTTGGACTACTATAATAGTTAAACCAATTTAAGTTATTTTGGACAGTTACTTTAGGAAGTTATTTTGGACAAGTTGAACTGAGGGTTCATATTTTATGATATTTGTATCTTGGTTACACAAGATGTTAGTTTAATAGCAATATCTGATTAATATGCAGTTTCATTCTAGTTATGGGTAGCTTTCTTCGTAGTTTGAATTATTATATTTTAAGTTCTATTTAGTTGCAAATCTTCTTCAAATAGTATATTCTTATTCCATAAAAGATGTTCACCAGATTAACAAAGCTAATTTACTATAACTACATACATCTATAAGAGCATTAACATGTTTCTATACAACATGTTTAGGCAGCCTAAAATTACGCTTATTACAATAACCAAAAATTGGCTCCTACTATGGACAAGTCAATAACTACTAAAAACTATAATGAGTTTGTCAAGTTAGACTTAGAAACCAGGCAACATTTTTTTATTTATCATTAAAGCCAGGGATTTCCCTTTATACAACATTACAAATACAACCATAAATAACACAATGATTAGCTTCAACCATGACCTCAGCCTGTTGACATCTTACTTAAGCTCTATGTTCTCATTTTTCAACACCATTACCTTTTTTGCATAAGCATCAATCTTCTTCTCCAGACTATTAAACATCACCTCGTACTCCTTCAATGCTTTTGCCATCTCTACATTATTTTCTTTCATGTTGCTCTCAGCAAACTTTATCATTTAGCTGTATCTCCACATCTCTTAATACTTTCATGATTTTTTTGTACCTCTCCTTTTCAAACTTCATTTTCATGAATAATTGTTTTTGCTAGGGTGGGATTTTAGGATCAAGCCATTCGAAATACCCACAATCATCATGCTATCAATTGTAAATTTATAAATATGTTAACTTTAATTGTAAAATTGAACTACCATTTATAGCCCTCCAATAATATATTTTAAAAATTTTCCTACCTTTCTAATGGGACATTGATAGAATTGTCTCCTAGGATTTTCCATTATCATCTAAGTAAACACATCGTCTGTGAAATCATGTCCACAATGTTTTTGAGGAATGGAGCTTGAAACTCATTCACTTGATGCTGATGAATTTCCATAGTTGTGTGATCTTGAGCTTCTTGACATTTTCTTCCAAAAATGGTTAGTGTTTAACTGTAATGAACACTACTGTGCAAAACCCTAATTTATCACTTTGAATAAGGAAGAAATAAGGAAGGAAGACAATGTGTTTGGGGATGGAGAATGGTGCCTTTATTTATTTATTTATTGAAGACATGTTTTATATTTACATTCTTTGTAAAATGGTGCATTTAAGGTGTAAATAAGTGCAATTTGATGTGAATTAATTAATTAGTCTCAGGCTACCACGTTAGCAATTGGTCCTCTGAATTCAAATCGGTGATTTGAATTGCAAAAATTTGTAAGTTGGTTTTTTAATTTGACAAATTTAAAAAGATGTGATTAAATTGCACAAATTACTAAAGGTCGGCATTTTTTTTGCAAATAACCCAAAGAAAAATAAGTGTTATTTTTATTCAAATATTTCTATCCAAATTTAAAAGAAAGTGGAAAGAAAGAGTAAATTTATTAATTATTTATTTTCCTTCTTTTTGATTTTACATTTCCTCAATCTAAACAATGTGGAGGAAAATAAAAAGAAGAAAGTCAATTCATTATATTTTCATATTTTCTTTCCTCTTATTCAAATATAGGGTTATAAATAAATGAAGTTTTATATTATAGGGTTATTTTTTTTTAGTTGTATTTTTCTTTCATTACAAAAGTCTTTGTTTTTTTAATGGAATAGGATATATATTTTTGAACAATTGGGAGGTCAAGGGGGAAGTAGGAGATTGAACTCATAACCTCACCTTACAATGTTCATCACCTGAGCTACTAGAATATATATTTTTAAAGTAGGATATATATTAAATTACAAATTTATTAGTAACTTTTTCCATGGAATTAAGAAAAACATATACGATATGTTTTTTTTCTTTTTTTGGTATTTTGTGAATCATTCAATTGCATGATCAATTAAAAAAAATAGTATGATATTATCTTTTAACTATAACAAAAGAAAAAAAACTCTACTGAATTTCGTAGTGTCCTTTTCAAGATGGCATAATATATTTTCATCTTCTTGTATTTAACGTAATTTGTCAGTTTGACATTTTAATTTATAATTTTTCTATTGCAACACTTAATCTTGTCTAAAATACACTAATTTGCACTAATCTGATGACATAATACATCTATCACCTCCTGTACTTGTAACTTTTTATTAGTTTAAGATTACTACTTGTAGTTTTTGGTTAGTCAAACACTTAATATGTGGCAATTCGCTATTTTCTGCCAGGTGTGTTAGTAAGAGTTTTAAAAATATATTTCTGGTAAGTTTAAGTATTAAAATGGTAAAAATATAAGTTGAAATGTAAAATTGACAAAAAGTGACAAGTACATGAGTTATGAATATATTATACATTTCAAAATTCAAACAAATTGCCATATATTCTATGACACATGTGCTGGCAGGGGGTTTTAAAATTGTATTTTAGGTGAGTTTATGTGTTAAAATGGTAAAAATATAAGTTGAAATGTCAAACTGACCAAAAGTGACAGATATAGGGGCCATGAATATATTATACCTTTCAAGATTCAAACAAATTGTCATCACCCCATATCTCATAGTTCATTATCTTTAATTTAATTAAGACTTAAGACTTAAGAAATTTCATAAAAATATCAAAAGTAAAAAATTCGAGTGATCAATTTGTAATATTTCCAAAAAATATTTTATATGGAAAAATACTTGAACACAAAATAAAAGAATTCATACAAATAGTATTTCTCCACAAACACACACACACACCATATATATATATTCAGTTGTAGAACTTACACAAACAAAAAGATCAAGGTGAATGAGTGGAGTTTTACCTACAAATACTCCAATGCTTAACTTACTATTTGTATGAGAAAACTAAAAAATAGATGTTGAATGTATGGAATGAATTGAAGATGAATAACTCTTGATACCCAAATAAGAAAAAGTCCAAATTCATAAGGAGAAAGGTAAACTATTTTATTCCTAATAATGGAGGTTATCCTATAAAGGAAATTTATTTCTCCACCATATATTTTAGTCCATTCGTTCTCTACCTTACATACTATTCTCAATATTCTTTATATAAGTGCTAACTTAAACATCAAAATATTTGTGGAGAAAACCTTACTCATTCACCATGATCTTCTCGTTTATGCAAGTTCTACAATTGAATTAAGTTTGGAGTTATCAAGTGGCGCGGTTTGTGAGAAAGTAAATTCCATAACTCACATTCTATGCATATATCAAGCACTATTATATTACTTTCTTGTCAAAACTGATAAGTTTTATTTCATGCATTTTACATCTAATTGAAGACATATGGCTATATAAGATGCATTACAATGTTTAACATTTAGTTTTATCCTATTATAAATAATATTTAAATATTAAATATTTATTTTCATTAGAAATAATATAGCAGTTATGTCTCGTTACACAAGCATATTCACACATTTACATATGGATGCATATTCATTAAAATAAACTTGAAAAAATATATAATTATAGCTCTATGCATGAAATTTGAAAAATATGCACCAGTATTAGTATATTTTTATGAACACATTAATGATTGACTATTAATTGCTATAAGAGATCGAACGATCTCAAAATTTTTATTTTTCTTTTATCTATTATTATAGTTAAAGAAAGTACATTTACTAGTCATAAGTACGGATGCTACTTTAAGCATCTTATTAAATAATCAAATACTTCAACCATCTTAATTGACATTAACAAAGCATTGATAATGCACAATTTCGACATTACACTGACCATGATAAGAACTCGTAAATGGCATTAGACACCACGCCGAACTACATTAACAGTTCCATCCTTTTGTTATTCATTACAATTCATTATACGGGATAAAACAAAGACTTGATATTCAAATGCACTCAAAATGTGCTCATACCAATACTCACACTCTACTTGTGCTCGGTCCAAAATGAACTAGTACTCTATGCGTACTCATTTAAAATATGCTAGCAGTACGCGTGCGTGGCAAGCCATCACTCTATGCATGTTCATCTTAAAAACCATCAATACTTTATGTGTGCTTGGTCATATCTTAACAATATTCATACATGGTTGAAGGTCAAGTATCAACAACACTCATATGTGCTCGAAGACAATCAAATCTTAATAGCACTTATTCATGCTCAAAGATCAAGTCTCAATACATGCTTGATATAAGAGGACACAACAGTTCAGTCAGACATAAATATTCGTAAAAGACTCAAGGGATGGGGGACTCTTGATACCCCAATATCAATAACAGGTGCAAAAGGTAGTCTAACAGTCCAAAACCCACATAAGGGGGTCATTTTATCCAAATCCTACAAGGAGACATGTAATCTATATTCAATACAAATATTAAAATACTAGTTCTATAATGATAGAGATTATCAACAATATAAGTCCATATCTAAAGATATTTGGTCTTTATATCTCTACATATACCTCATATATTCTCTTTTGGATCATTTAGACATAAATATCCGATCAAGCATTCAAGGAAGACTCTTGATACCTAGAGGAGAAAAGTCCAAATCCACAAGGAGAAAGGCAAACTGCTTTATTTCTAATAATGAAGATTATTCTATAAAGAAAATTAATTTCTTTTTCAGACTTCGTTTGTCTATCGAAAATATTTTCCTTTATTTGGCTACAACACTAGAAGATAATAAATAAGGAGATAATACATTAAAAAATAAAAGAGAAATATTTTATTTTCAAAAAATATTTTCCTTTATTTGCCTGCAGCACTAAAAGATAATAAATAAAAAGAGAATGCATTGAAAATGAAAAAGAAGACAACAAATGAGAAGAGAATTCATTAGAAAATAATTTCTCATTTTTATAATAGGAAATTATTTTTTTTTATTTTGAAGTTATTTTTCTTTAATTTATTTTTTTTTGGTAATCCAAACACTAAAAAGTAAAAAATAATATTTTCTATAAATAAACAAATCCTTAATCAGACGAACTAATCCTAAAAAGACAAAAATAAAGTCTAACTTCAATTAAGTTTAAGCTACACATCTCTTTAAATCCATTCAACATATTTTCTAGCATATATTCTATTTATTCGTTCTTTACCTTACATACTATTCTCTAGTATATCCATTCATTCAGTTATTCTCATCCGCACAATTCTGCATATCAATATTGAAGCTACATATATATATATATATATATTAAAAATTAAATAATGAAAATATGTACACATCATATATTTTAATAAAATGCCATGATTGATACATAAAAATCTTTAATATTTCCTTCAAAAAAAAAAATCTCTCATATTAAAACAGTGGGTGTTACGGACAGATGCGCTCGCACCACACATACACTTGGTCCTCGCAAGGTGGATCGCGACCCTCTCTCTTCGCGAGACTCGTGTTTTGTCTCTACATAATTGGATAGGTGAACCATTAGTAACTAATTCAATTTGCGCTGATGAAAATATTAATTTTTTAAATTTTAAAACTCATGTTGTTTCATTTATCACCATCTTCAGACAAAAAAAACTATCACCATCTACTTTTTTAACCCACCCATGTTCAGAATGTATTTAACTATAATTAATTATGTTTAATTTAAATAACAATAATAGTAAATATCTCAAACAAATAATTTAACATTATTATATAATCATAACTTGAATTTAACATGTTACTTAAATAAAAATTGCTATTAACATCTTATGTCAATAGTTATTAGTTGACAGCCTATTTTTTAATGTGCATATATAATGTCTGGTGTTGTATCTTCGAAATTTTGAATTTAATTTATCAAGAGAAGTTTTCTTTTTCATTAGCACGTAAAATAAGTGAAGTCCGGCCGAACTAAATCAAAATTAAAAATTAAATGAATGAAATTTGATTTAATCATGACATTTAAATTAAATTTATTTAACTAACATTCATCATTCTTAATAAGAATTGAAAATGTACAAAAATTAATTGTCTACATTTTAAAGTTTAAATAAAAAAAATAAAGTTAAAATCAAAAATCATTTTTTTCTCAAAATGTCTAATTAATTAATTTTTTCATTAAAACTACTTAATTAATCAATTTCAATTATTTTATATTATATTTAAATAATTAATAAAAATATATTAACTTATAGTTCATATATGGTTCGAATTTAATATAACTTAATTAAGTTATTTTATTTATATTTAAAAAAATCAAATAGCATATATATTATTTAGAGTTTATATAATGTTTAGCTTCAGGACAAGTTAACATTTAATTTTATGAAATTTACATAAAAATTAAAATTATTTATAAGGTAAGTATAAATAATATTCTCAAAATTTTAAAAATTAATTTTATTGTCTTAATAATTTAAAACAAAAACATGATGAGTTGGAACAATTTAGGCAAAACTCATCATGAGACTCTCAAACTTATCGGCTTTTTAATTTTAGGTTCATCAAGTTTTATTTTGTATATTTAAATCCTCAAATTTCACGGATTTAAAATTTTAAATTTTTCTATTAATTTTTTAATATAAATTATTTATTTTTGGTTCATGATGTTTTACATTTTTAACATGCATACCATTTTTTTATTTTTTAACACTTATATCGCTTTTAAAATTTTTTACTGGTAAAAAATAAATTTAATTATTTTAATTTCTAACATTTTAAATTAAAAACATAAATTTATTTAAATTTTTAAATAATTTTTAAATTTTAAAAATAAATAAATTAATTAATGTTAAGAAAAAAATTATAATAAAGCTACTATTTTTTTAACAATATTTTAAATTATACTAGGTTTATTTTCAAAATAAAATATTATGATGAAAAATAACACCATAATTAAAAGAAATTATAATAATAAATATTTTATAATTCTTTAAAATTTAAAATTTATATTTTTAATACATTTTTTAATTTTTTATAAAAAATTTTAATTAGATTATTGTGAATACTTTTTTATAATATAAATTTTATAAATAGTAGATATTAATACATGCAAGTAATTCAAATTTTTTATAACCGTTACTTTAACCTTCATTTTTTATCTTACTTTTTGTGCACATGAAAAAAATTTATTCACAATAATTTAAAATATTATGAAAAATAGTAGTATTATTGTTATTTTTTTTATCTTAATATTAACTTGTTTGTTTATTTTTAAAATATAAAATATGTATATAATAATTTAAAATATTTGAAATTAAAATAAGTAAATTTATTTATTTTTTATGAAAAGATTTTAAAAGTGATATAAATGTTAAAAAGTAAAAAATATTATAAAGGTTAGAAATATAAAATTTTAGAAATAAAAAAATAATTTATATTAAAAAATTAAAAAAAAAAGTTTAAAACCTTAAATTTGTAAAGTTTAAAAATTAAATATATAAAACGAAATTTAGGTACCTTCGATAACGAAATTTGACGTGTTTTGCCAACAATTTATGATTTTTTTTGTATAGAATCCACAAAAGAATGAAAAAGATAATTTGAGTAATAATTATAGAGATGTTGACATTGCGTGAGGGGTGGAACAGAAGCAAAGAAGGTTAGGACCCACTTGGGAAGGGGTAGTGCAGTGCTTTTGGCCGAAGGCAAATTAGTGATGGAGCTTTTTTTTTTTTTTTTCAAATTACAGATATTTAGTGCGTTTGCTATGAGTACAATTTATAAAATTTGTAAAATTTATTTATAAATTTAATTTAATAAGTAATTTATTTTTAATTTTACAAAATTAGCTATAAATAAAATTAATTTTATTAAAAAATTTTAAATTTATTTAAACTAAACGATGATATACTAATAAAATTTTATTTGTAAATAAAATAATAGTTATTTTTAGATATATATATTTATATGAATGAAATTAAAAATTTATAGATAAATTTTTGTTTAATTAAAACTATTAATTTATCAATGTGTATTAATTTATCAATCTAATAATTTTAATTATATATATATGTTTGTATGTATTGAAGAAACACTCATAAAAAATTAAAAATATTATTTAAAAATAAAATAAAATAATAAATTTTAAGTCAATTTAAATATAATTATAAAAATATTAAAAAGGTTTTTTAAAAGGTAACATCATATGAGTATATAGCGCAATTGGAATTTGAAAACTTGCCGAAAACTAACTCTTACAAGTTGATGCAATATTTGATAGAGGTGCTCCTTGGTTTGTAGCTAGAGACAGATGGGGCATTATTTTAGTGGGACCCAATGCAGTAAAGAATAAAAAAAGAAGGTTCCCCACCCCATGATAATAAGATGCTGACGAAGCAATGCGTTGTCTGCCATGCCACTTGTACATGTGCATTTATCCTTTTTCGATGATGCCAATTTCTTCTGATGTGATAATAACAACAGCAACTTTATTATAATAATAACAATAATAATAGGATGGATTTGAGCATCTTTCTTTTTATAATCTTGAAAAACAATATGGTGCATGTGTCACTATTTGCACCGGAATTTAAATAAAAAAAAAATATACATATATATATATATATATTTTTTTTATTAGCATTTACATAAAATCACTACTGTTAATTTATCAATTATTAACAGCGGAGGAGAGATTTTTTGTTTTAATTACTTTAAACCTAGCTTTCGATAAAATTCCAATTCTTTCCCCTAAGCCATAAGGGCATAAAATATCCTAATTTAATAATATAATATATTTATCACTTCTTATATTTATTATTTTTATTTAATTTAATATTTATATTTATAATTTTTAGTCAATTAAACTCTTAATATGTAATATATATTGACACGTGTATTAATAAAAATTTTAAAATTACATTTTAGATAAATTTAGATATTAAAATAATAAAATTATAACTCAACTAACAAAAAGTAACTAATTCAAACAACTACAAATTAGCTCAAATTCAGCTTTTTTTAATATATATATATATATATATATATAAAGCAAATTCTTTATGAACGTCTATTTTTTTTAAAAAAATGCATGTTTATATATTTATATGTTTTAGAAATAACTTCTATATATAAATAATTGCAAAAAATTTTTAAAAATTATAATTTAAAATTAAATTTAGTAATAACTTTGAAATATGTAATAAGTTTGGACGAATTTAAAGCTGATAATCAGTTGGACTAATAATTAAATTTATTTTGATAATTATGTTAAGCAAAATAAAACATGTAAAAGCTATATTTCATGTCGGCTGTACTAAGTTGCAAAATTTGATCTCTCAAATTCCTTACTCATTATTACCCCAAAAAAATGAGAAGATTTAGATTTTAATTTTAATTTTAGCTTACTATTAGATATTAAAATAATTTTTAATCGCAAATAACATTATTATGATTTAAATATGCATTTATTTTGAGAGTCATTATTTAAATTTTCATTTTTGTAAATTTTTTTGGATGTATATAAATTATTCTACCGTTAATTAAAATCAACTTGAATTTATTATTTGCTGAGGAAGTCTTGCGATGGAAATGGAATTCTCATGAGTAATGTCGTCAGTAGGTATTTTTTGTTTTAGGGGAATGCGCAATGCAGAAGCAGTTGGAGAAAATTATTGCGCGAACGTGGAAACAGTGTTTCCATTCTTTTTCTTTTTTTTTTTTTTAAATCCAAGACTTCATCTTCCAGTTCCGTATACTATACAATCACTTTATTTATTTTATAAAAAAATAAAAATCACTCTATAATTTTCTTAATTTACATATTTGAAATTAAAATAAATTACACATAATTTTGAGATTTAACTTTTTCTAAAGTCACATTTTAATTTAAAATATTATTTTTTACTATTTTTAAATTTTAAACATATATTTTATAAAATATAATATATATATATATATATAAAAGGTTGGCTATAAGCCGAACCGGATCCATAATAGGACCGAAACTGATCAAGTTGAAATTAGAATTATAATCGGTTAATTCGAAATAAATTCCAACCGGTATGAAATTAGAAATAATTGATTCAAAGTTAATTAATCTCCTTATAATTAAAACCATCGGTTCCAATTCTAAATTGGAAATTTCTAAAAAAAATAAAATTTATCAAACCAGTTAGCATAATTGAAACTAAATCCTACGATAAAAATTTTTTTTTTTTAAAAATAATTAATAGACCAACGGTGGGTGTTTGGTGTTGTGGGTGCGAGTCAATTAAAAGGAGGAATTTGCATCCCCACTAACTTAATTAATTGAAGACTTCTAGTTATCAGTGATGCACTCTTGAAGCAAGAAGAAGAAGAAAAAAAGGTGCATGCCAATTATACTGTTTCAAATATGGATGAATGCATTATTATGCAGATAAGAAAAAGAAAAAGAAAAATTCTCAAGTCAATCTTACTTTATGCTTTGAAATATATAATTTTACTTTTCCTCTTCCTCTCCACTTGTCTTCTTCTTTGGACAAAACAATGGGCTAATCTTTTGAAATGCGGCTGTTCTTGATAGCTAAAATGCATCTCAATAATACATATCACATCCCCTGGTGGGAAAAAAATTCAACTCTTAATCTATTAATACTTTATAAATATTATATTACTTTTATCCTTCACAAATAGTTCAAATGGTAAAATATATATTCAATTTGAAAAAAATAGAGTTTGAACTTTCACCCTCTCCCTCCTCTCTCCTCCTATAGTGTTGGATGTTGAAAATTAATCATTTGCACTAACTCAAAAAAATCTGTATTGCTCTTGCAACTGGAATAAAAATAAGAAAAAATTTTACAATAAATTTAATGTTTTATGAAAATCAAATTTATCAATTTTGTGTTATTTTTAATTAAGTTTACTAATTATAAATTCTAAATTTTACCATTCAACTATATTTTGGCGCATAATGTTCAAATTAATTTAATAATTTTATGTGTTTATTTCTAAAATTAATTTAATAATTTTATGTGTTTATTTCTAAAATGTTAAATATAAAGACAAATTTTAATTTCAACCATTGTATTTATTGAATGTTTTATACACATGTTTGAATGGTATATGTGTTATTTTTATAATAGCGTAACATGTAAATTTTTTTTTATTAAAGATTGAGTAATCTAGTGGTATACTTTTTTTTTTAAAAATGTTAAAAGTTAAAAATTAAATTTTTAGTTTTTTTAGTTAAAAAAATATCAACTTTTTAAATTGAATTTATGTGTTTGTAAGTATACATATAAATTGACACATCTTATTGAAATTATCATAATTTTAATAAAAAAAAATATGTACACTCATGCTTTATTTAAAAAAGAAATTATTCACTGTGAAACCCTGGCCGCTTCTTTATTTTTTTTCTTTAGGTATTTTTATCAAATTATTTTATTTTTATCACCATCGATCATGTTTTAGATTGGCGATAGTCTCTTATTTTCCTCTATTTTATTTTTTCATTTAATAAATACAAGTATTTAATTTGTTTGTTTGATTTTTTTGTTTTTTATTCATGAAATTATTAATCTCTTTATGGAATTTTGATAGTTATTGTCTATAAATTTTATAGTTCTTTCTATCATGAAACTTTTTTTCTAAAGTATTTTACAATCATACTCAATTAAAAAACTATAGAATCAATTTATAGCTAATGAATGCCATGAAGGAAGCATAAAAATCATTGAGTTACAAATCAAATTAGTTTTGTTAACGTAATTGAAGAATAACGATGAACGATTTCATATCTTTAATGAATAGTTTTTTGATATTTTTAATTGTACTTTATTTATATTATACATTCATTAAGATATGACCTACAATTAATGAAAGATTTATTTTGTCTAAAAAAAAATGTATTTTATAAATATCATATTTATCAAACATTTGAAACGATTGAAAGCTTCAAATTACTAACTCCCAACAATTAGTATATATTTGCCCCCCATCACTGGACTTGATGGCAATTGAGGGTAAACCCATGGCGTTAGTTCATGGATTCAAGTTAAAAAAGTTTAAAATCATTCATTTAAAATTGATTTTATTTAGTTATAAAATTGGCTCCTTTTAAAATAAAAAATTCAAAGTCTCCTCCATCTCAAAAAATAATCATTAAAAAAAAACTACTATACATATCTAGTAGTATTGCTTTACACGCCTTTTTCTGATGTTTCAAGTCATTCCATTTGAATAGCATATCTAATTACGCGGCTTTTTCTGATATTTCAAGTCACTCCATTTGAATAGTGTAGTTTTGAATTTTTCTTTTGCCTTTCATAGGTGTCAAATTAATTCAATAAATAGATCTATAAAATTTCCTCAGCATTTATAAAAGAATAAAATTTTCTCAATATTTATTTTTTTCTATATATCAAATTTAAATATAAATTTTTTAAAATTTTTTACTACTTGAACTTAATTTATAGTATTGAAATTTAAAAATAATTAAATATAGAAGAAAATAATTGCCAAGACTTGTTTGATAAAACTTGTTAAAAAAGAAAGTCTTGGCTGTTACGCAGCTGAAATGATCATAAATATATGGTAAAATTTACTTTCAACCTCTTAAACTGTTAAATTTTATTGCATTAATTTTTTGGATTTTAATTATATTGTATTAAGTTTTTGTACTTTTATTTTTTACATAAACAGGAATTTAATTTTAGTATTATTTTTAATTTATAAAATTTAATGTTTTAAATAAATTTTTAAACAAAAAGCGTACTTTTAACAAATTTTAATTATTATTAAAAATATTCTTAACATAAAAATAAATTTTAAAATTTTATTAATTGAAATAATTTTTTTACTTTAAATGCATTAAAAGAATAAAATATTAATTTTTAATTGATTGAACTATTTTAATAAAAATTATATAATGTCTTTTAAATTGGTATTTAATTGGACTACATTGAAAAAAAAATTAAAATGTAGCGATTTGATTTAACATAAGTTTGGGGAGAAAATTTTCAACGCAACTAAGGTTTAAGGGCATGATTTGAAAATGGATTTTGCCTATATTTATCAACGGCTTAGTCTAGTAGCTATATATTTAATTATAGAGATAATTACAATTACCTATATTACAACTACCTTTGATTATAGTTATATATTTAATTATAGGGATGATTACAATTGCCTATATTTATCAATGACTTAGTCTTGTAGCTATATATTTAATTAAGGGGATAATTACTCTTTTATTATGGAATTGGTAGTTCCTGAAATGACTAGGATAGAAAGAAAAAAACATAAAAGAGTATCAATATACAAATCAAATAGAACAGATATGAAATCGCTAATATCTAGACATTTATAAGCTTCCAAAATCATACACCATCTTAGTCAATAATCAATTGAAACCTAACTTGTTGCTTCTCGTCTTTAGCTGTGATTTCTCTAATTGAGTTCCTTGGCCCTGCTCGTCTTCGATGATCGACTTTGCCTAACAAAGAAACAATCAAAGCAGTGGCTTCTTTTTCTCCTTGCTTTTTCTGGAGCATATTTACCATTTCCAGAATCCTTAGTTGTTAATCCACCAAAATGGATCTAGATTTATGTAGAATAAAAAACACTTTACTTTCAATTAGGAGAAAACTTATAAGGATAATAGCACTCAATCTAAAATAACTTATTTATCTTTAATATTACACAAATAAAGAAAATCAAGGGAAAATAGAGGGTTAATTACACCTATAGTACTTAAAATTATTACAAATTTTCATTAAAAAGTCCGAATTTTATTTTGTCACTTAAAACCTTTCAAGTGTTTACCTAGGTCTTATAAAAGTGCCTCCTCATATAAAATATATTTGTAGATGAAACATATATTTTGATCTTATAAAATGCAAATGAAGTATATACATTTTATTTTTTAGTTAATAAATTTTGCAGATTCAATTAGAATGCATTTTTTATGAGAGGATACTTTTATGAGATCTAAATGAAGACTTGAGAGACTTTAAGTGATAAAATAAAATTTAAATATTTTAATAAAATTTTATGATATTTTTAAGTACTAACAATATATTTAACACAGAAAAATAGGTGGATTTTGGTCATTTAAAACCACCCTTAAAAACTACTATCTCTAGAAAAATCACTATTAAAAAAAGTGACTCTCTCACTAAAAACCACTACCTGTGATCACTATGATATTCAGGGAATAATTGTAATTATCCCTTAATTATAGATAATTCCTGATTTGATAATATATAATTAATTATTTATGAAATTTCAATTACTTGCAACACTTTGATTTTGTTTATAATTATGAGATTCCAATTAATGGTTACATACGTACACATCTTTCCCATCAAATCAAAATGGGTGTTTAATCAAATCTTCCATTTTGAAAGGGAAATTCTCCACTCCACTCAACCACAACCAGTCTACCGCTATGATTATGATTATGATACGCCTTTTTGCTTAGAATAGATATTAAACGACATATTTCAATGGTGGCTGTCGGAGTAGTTGTATCCATTAATTTTAGTATATGAATCTACTAGAACCAAAACCTAGCTGTACCAGGCAAATAATTTTATCAGCATCTCTTTCCACTTCATTGGTGGACATGCTTACATATAACATATCATCCATTATTATTATTATTATTATTATTATTAATAAAATGGAACCTTTGTTTACATATGTTTATCATTGGTTTAGTGGGTAACAATAGCTTTTCCACAGAATGAGAATGGTGGAACATGGTCTCCAAGCTCCTTAGGACCGATTCTCTCTCTCTATAGTTGGAGTTGAAAACAATATAAGAAAAGCAAAATTATATTCTCAATTCATAGAATATTTATGCAAGTAGAACGTTTGGTGTTGCTGTTAAAACTATAATAGAGGAAAATAGTACTATTAAAATACTTTTTTTTTTCCCAAAGAATTAAATTCATTCAAAAAGTAAGGTTAACAAATTAATTTTTCAATTAAAATATTAATTAGATACGATTAGGATATATTTTTAAAGAAAATTTTACTTATTAATTTGAGACTAACAATCTTAAATTACTTTTTTTTTAACAATATTTAAAAGAATATTTAAAAAAAAAAAGAAGAAAATAGCAAAGAAAAAAGGATGGCCTACAATATTCTGGAAACGCAATTATAGTTGGATATTTCAATCAAAGAAATGAAAAATATCATATAATTTGCTCTTGGCAACCACATGTTTTTTTTCTTTATACATTGAATGTACGTAAGTAGTTGATGAAGTCAAGTTATTAGAAAATTCCATCGCATGAAAATGATATTCATATGCCATAGAGTTCCCAATTGATGAAGGGTTTTGTATGTGAAAAAGAAATAAGAGAAATTGATAGATAAGTAATTGGTATATAGATTTCCAACTAATTACATAAGGTGTCGGGAGAATGGTCCAAATCCAATTACATGCAAATTCAATCATTAAATAGAGGTGAGAGTATTTTACTATGGAACAATAAATCTTGAAATTAAGTTTTATTTTTAATATTAAATTTCAAACTCGTTTTACAGTGGCTCGCAAAATAAATTTATAAAATACTAAATTTTAATAGTTAATAATTAATTTAACTATTTCATCCAATTTTAATGATACTGAATTTTATATTGCATGTAAAAATATTAAATAGAGATAAAAATAAATTTTTTGTTTTAAAAGGGATTTTGGAATTCTATAGCCACAAAAATAAAGTGAAAAGAACTAAAATACGTCATTTAAGGAGGAATTTTTTTTAAAAAAAATGATCTTTATAAACACAGCCTTACCAGGATGAATTGAACTCAAATGATAGCTATTTGTTTCTGCTTTTGTATAACATCACCATTTTTCTATTTTATTGGCTTTTTTTTTCTTCCCATGATTATTCAAAAAAAATATATATATATAGATATCTCCCACGTGAATACAAACCTCTTCTGCCACTATTAGTGGTCTTTCTATCTTTCTTGCAATTAGGTTTCTTTCTTTCTAATCACATCGTGTTCCTTGATTGAATTTTCATTTCTTTACTTTTGTTTTTTTTTTCAAAAAAAAAAAATTGCTTTAAATTGATGATATTTAAAGTCTATTGAATTCTGATCAATTTAATTTGATTCAGATATAATTATAAAAATGATCAAAATCTTTTATCAATTAATTTAATATGACTATATACATTAAAATTCGCACTTAATATTTAAGTGAGAATGACTCTAGTACTAGCTGATAATAATATCTAAATTATATAGTAATTGACTGCTCATAATAATTTCATCTTTCATTATAAAGAAGAAAGAACTATTTGTTTTCAATTTACACTAAGGAAAAGAGCTATAGTATTCATATTACAAAGTTCACAATAGTAATACATAAGTGGATTTACAAATAGAAAAGTGAAAATTTAGTAATTATTTTTTTGGTCTACTGCAATTTTGGGAGGAGAACTTCATTATGGACCCTTAACATGCCTATAATAGTTTTGGCCGTTAAGACAAAACAACAAGAGTATGTAATTATTTTTTAACCTTCTTGTTCATATATGAATTTATATTTCAAGTAGTAATGTTGTACTTTTTATTGTTAAAAAGTTTTATATTCATTTATCAGAAAGAGGAACTTTTTAAAATTTGAACCTTTTTTATATTAACAAGAAAAAATATATTTCTATTCTTCAAATTTATGATGATAAATATCGGATTGACTTTAAAATATTTTTTAAGTTCAAGTACATAAAAATATTTCAATACTCGTATAAACATTAAGCATAAATATGCATCAAGTCAAATACCATATAGAATAAAAATTATTAGTCACGAGTCATATTAACCTAAGAGATTCTTTTAGGAAAAAAATTGAAAGAAAAGAGTGGGAGATTGAGATTGAGATTGAGTTCGATTATGTAATAATTTGCTCCACTTATTTGATATGAAAACATTTGCTATCTCTGCTTTTATGGTGATGTGAAATAACATTTCGTTTCCATTGAAAATGAGGTACAACTCTGCCTAAGGATCTAGGTGAAAGGGCAGATAGAAATGGAGGCAAAGGCAAAGGCAGGCATTCCCTAATTGCTGATGAATTGCTTGTTTTGCTTAGGTGTAACTTGATGGGACACTCCGATATGATGTGGTGTGGGAACCTTATTGCTTTTCTAAGATTTGGTTGTCACTCATGTCATGTGTATGGGTCTATCCCTCCCTAATTTATGTTCAATGTTCAACATTAACATTTACACATATTTGGGTTTTAGCATGTGTTTTTACTACCTTTGGCGCAACCGCACTACCCCAGTTTCCTTTTTTCCTACCAATAGCATGCCTTTGCTTTTCACATGCATCTGGGGAGGGCTTAGGTTCTACTCCACTCATACTCTCGCTCAACTTTAATTCTCATCAGTCCACCATGGGCTTGGGCTCCTTCTTTCCATCACAAAGTTCTATTGTCTGATTGATGCATTGATACAAGCATGCATGTTTTGTTTCAACAGAGGTCCATACATACTTCACAGGAAATGCCAGATAACATGTTTTATTCAACTGAAGTTGGGGATCCAAACATGGAAACATTTCGTGAATGAACAATGCCATACCATCTCTAGACCAGCCTTATTATGGGATTCAAACTAGTCAGCACCCCCACAGTTTTAGCAACACGCTTTTGCAGGGTGTCGCAGCGGTTAGAAATGGCTGGCTATGAGTTGCCTTGCATGAGACGTGGCGCATAATTTCATCTCCTAGGAGCGAAACAGAGCAATGCACAATAGAAGAAAGGGCTGAATGACCAACCGTGCAGCACATAATGAACATTGGCAGCCACACAGAGCCACCTGGAACTCTCAAAACATGTTCTGGCACTAATTTTATAAGCAGAGGACTTGCCAATCAACTGGTTGAACAAGTGAAATATAGATTCCAACAACAAATGAACTTTTAGATGGTCAAAATAAACAAGAGAACGCAAAAGGGCACTAAAGTACTTTGTAGCACTAAATACTCTCGAAAAAATTCATCTGGATACGGAATAATGTAAAACATAAATAAGAAAAGCTCTATAAAGCAAACTTCCTAACAAAACCATTAGTCACTATCCCTCAACATAAGCTCACTCTTCATCTTCTTCATCCCCATCACCAGAATTCTTCTTACTAGCAGCCCTCTGATTCCTTCTCTTCACTCTGCCAGGGCGTCCACCACCAAAGGGACTTGTAAGTGAGAAATCAATGTGCTTTTGTGAGTCGACCCTCACCATGAAAGAGGGAATGTTGACCACTTGTCTCCCAACCCTAACAGTCCAAAACAAATATAGATAAAAACACAATAAAATTTAGCAAGCCAAGAGCAGCATTAAAAAGTGAGCATAAGATGAAGGAAAAAACTATTTTGCATGCAAAGGCTGCAGTTGAGCGATGAGTAGCTGCTCTCATAATAAGATGCAACCGGTGAATGCTGAAAAGTAATTTGACAGCTGAAGGAAGTGCCAACAATATTTTCTTTTTCTACATGTTCAAAGGGCAAAGATTATAAGACCAAAATGTAAAACATCATTGTAAATTAGACTGGCAATCAATTATATCAAAAGGGACCCAAGAGAACTTAAGTTAGAGACAGCCCAGCCAGACAGAAATTTAATCACCAAAAATGAAAATATTTGAATTGAATCCATGTCCACATACTTTACCAAACCTGGTTGGTATTTACTTCAGTGATGGTGATTATTGACAACCAAAAGAAAAATCAGCAATCAAGATCTTGGACAGAACCAATACTACAACTTATAAAGAAATAAGCACAAACTGCTACAGAAAAAAGGTCCTCTCAAAACACGTGATGATACACTTCACTGATAATACCACAACAATGCAATCAACAGAACAACAATCAATTGTTAGGGAATAGGGACAGTTCCAACACTGTGATTAGTAATAGTTCATGAACAAAGCCATATTGGAGCTTAATGAATTTTTGGTGAGCCTTGAAATACATCAATAAAAAAGCTTCATGAACTTCTTGTGAACCTCAAAAACCCATTGAATCCATCTACTGAAATACAACCCAGCTGATTACGAATGGCCCTCTAATTCCTTGCAACAACCTTCTTACGCATTCAGACACAGCCCAATTAACAACTAATTGAAAATATGCTCAAACTACTAATATTAAACTTATTATCAACATGATCATAAAGCACCTCACCAGACTCAAAATAGCTTAAGACAGACTAATTTCTATATCAAAAGTGCTCACACAATTTTCATAACCAACGACAGTAAACCTTCATTGCTTCTCCCGTCCTTTTTCTTATAATGAAAGGAGAGATAATAGTAACAAAAAACAACAGCAACCCAGCAAACTTTTATGATTTATTTGCGTGTCATATATGCATATATGTAGAGCAACCATAACATATTAATGATGAAAATCAAGCAACAAATAGAAAGTTATACCTAATGTGCCTCTGCCTGATGAGCACTCGAGCATGGTGAATGGACTTAGCCATACCAGACTTGAAGACAAGTGTTTGAAGGCGGCGCTCAAGGAAGTTCTCCACAGTCAAGGCCAAAACATAATCAAGTTTATTTTGGCTCTCATCCAAAAGACCATACCTATTCATTCTCCTCAAAAGAGCTTCACCTTCAAAAATTCGACGTGGGTTCTTCTCATCAAGGGTGAGAAGCATTCTTGCAGCATTACGAATGCGGCTCAATGCATACTGAACCCTCCAAAGCTCTCTCTTACAACGGAGTCCATACTCTCCAACAAGCTTTAGCTCAGCATCTAAACGCTCCTTCTCATAAGGACGTCTTGGTTTCTTAAAAGTCTTCCCATCTACATAAAAACATCAACTTTCTTTAATTTTTTGTAATTAAATTAAATATTTAAACACCCATAAACTACATTTTCTTGTTTTTTTTTCCCTTCTTTTTGGTGTAATGATTTAAATGCCTACTGGGTTTTGCAAGAAAATATGGAAAACTGAAAATTATAACCATTTTAGTGACAAGATGACGAATCAAATGCATAAATCCTAGTGCAGATCAAGAAATGCGAAAAAAAAGTAGCTGAACTCACAGTTGCGGTAAAAAGAAACATGCACCATGCTTGTTAGCTACCTGTTGTGTAATCCTCTCCGATCTGATCTTACTGTGGAGGTGATCGATGCACACGATCAACTAAAAAATGGAGAAAAGACGAAAGAAGGGAAGAAATCATTTCAGAGCTCAACGAAGCTTTTATAGGTCGTTTTTTTAAAGTAAAAAAAAAAAAAAGATAATTATCGGTATAAAACCCTAGCCCTACTTGGGTTCAGAGATTGATAAAAAAAAACCAGCCCATTTAGTTTATAGCTCAGACTAACTCTACGCCTACATTATTTCTTAAACTTGATGTATTCTAAAGACCGACTAATCCGCAATTCGACCCGGACGGACTTTGAAAGTTTTACATTAACTGTATACATAAATTTGAATCTGACACTTTAGTTAAATTGAAAGAATCCTTTATTAACTTATTCACACTCTAGTATGTTGTTAATTTTGATATATTATTATCACAATACTCATATTTATATAATTATTATATATATAATTTTTAACTTTTTTATTAAAAACCCTTAAATTTTAATTATTTTAAAATTAAATTCTCAACTTTTAACTGTATCATTTTAATTTTTTTTTAATAGAGGTCAGATCCAAAAAGTGTGAGGTGAAAAAAAAGAATATTGAAACGCAAAATATTAGTTAACAATATAAAAAATATTTAATTTCTTTGAAAATATAAAAAAACTAAATCTTATTATTATTTATAGTGATAGTTAAAAAGAACTTATTTTATTTTTTGTTTTTATTAATATTAATTATATAATAAATTGATTTACAAGTTATCATTTTTTCATATTATTTTTAATTGATACATAAAAAATTAAATTTTTATGTAAAATTTTAAAAATCAATTTTTGAATTTACTTCAAAAGTGGCAAAACTAAACCTTAAAAATATTTTTAAAATTTTATTTTTTCTTAAGAAAATAAGAAAATAATTTGAATAATCATTAAATTTATTCTATAGGAATCTAAAAGTAATTTTTAAAAAGTACAATTAGATAATTCAAAAAACATTTGATAAAATTAACACAATTTATAAAGTTAAAAAAATCAAATTAAAATAATTTTTAGAATATGATTTAATTAATAATTCATACAAAGTTGAAATTATTTTGCCAAAAACATATGATTTGATTCTAACCATCAATTAATGTCAGGGCCTTACACAAGCCCTGACGATTTGAGCTCTCCGAGAGCTCATTCGAAAATGCCGTTCCTTTATCATCTTTTTAATGGAGACTAAAAAGCCAACTAACTATTGTACTTGACTGGTTAAGAGCATGGGTTTTGAGAATTGTTTTTTGATTGACCCGAATGGTTTCTTTGGTGGATTGTGTCTTTGGTGGAAATGTGATATGCCTCTTACTATTCTAAACTCTAATAAACACTTTATTTTTGTTGAACTTGACTCTGTACAATACTTTTTTATCTCTTTTGTTTATGGACAAAACCATTCAATGTTGGTAAAAAGGATATCTCGAATCTTATCTCTTTACACAATCCAGGTGACTACCAACGTTGGCTTTGCTTTGGTGATTTTAATTGCATTCTCTGGCCTAAGGATAAGATTGGTGGACATAATATGGGAAGAAATAATGTGGATTTTAATTGCTTTATTCATGATAATGCACTAATTGATTTGGGATTCCAAGGCCCTCCGTTCACCTGGTCCAACAAATAAACACTTAGTCAAACATCCAATGCCGCTTAGACAAGGCATTTGCTAATGCCAATGGAAGATTTTTATTTCTAAAAGCTATTGTAATGCACGAATATCTGATAGGCTTGGATCACCGTCCCATATGTATATGGCTGAATGGTTTAGGGTAAAAACATCTACAACTCTTTCAATTTAAAACTAAGTGGTTAGAACAGACTAATTACGAAGAAGTTGTTAAACGATGCTGGATTTCCAATCAACCCAAAACTTTTTGTGAGCGGCTTAAAGATTGCAAACATTCCCTCCTCCGTTGGTTACATTCATCTGATCGACATAATACCAGGAATCTTTTAACTCGCCTTCATGCTGCATTACAATTTATGCAAGCTCAGCCTCACTCCACTTATGTTCTTAAGCAACAATGTGCTATTACAACACAGATTAATGATGTATAGAGACAAGTAAAGCTTTATTGGATGCAACGGTCTTATGTAAATTGGCTAATGGCAGGTGATCGAAATACCAAATACTTCCATATAGTCACAGTCCAACATCGCCAACACAATTCTAATTCCAGATTACTAAAATCTAATGGCTCAAGGCTTGAAGAAAATGAAAAAAAGCATCATTCCTTACCGAGTCATTTTCAGAAGCTATATCTCAAAGAACGAACCATTGGATTATTAAAAATTCTCAGGCTTCAATCGAAGGTGGTTACGTCGACCATGAACGCCCATCTTTTATATCCACTTTCCATGGATGAAGTTCAATAAGCGGTATTTGGACTCGATAAACTCAAGAGCCTTAAACTTGATGGTTATCAAGGTATTTTTTATTAATACTTTTAGGATTTCCTTAAGCATAATCTATTTACATTTATGAAATTGTTATGGGATATAGGGATGATGCCTCCTAACATTAATCAAATCTTTTTAGTCCTTATCCCAAAAATCAATAATCATGAAACCGCATTTAATTATCGCCCTATTAGTTTGTGTAACTTTAGCTATAAAATCATTTCCAAAGTGTTGGGTAATGCCTAAAACCCCTCTTCACAAGTCTTGTCTGTCCATTATAAAGTGCTTTTATTCTCGGCTGGCTGTATAATACATGATAATGTACTCATTTGTCATGAAATTTTTCACTTTTTAAAACTGTCAAACTTAATAAAAATGATTGGAATGACCCTTAAACTTGATATGGAAAAGGCTTATGATTGAGTCCATTGGGGCTTCTTGGGAAATTTTTTGTACAAAATGGGTTTTGCACCTAAATGGATTTCTCGTATCATGACTTGTGCTACCCCTGTTACTATGTCTATACTCATCAATGGTAAAACATTAGGATGGTTCACCCCTTCCTAAGGTCTTCGACAGTGCGATCCCCTGTCTCCCTATCTTTACTTATTTGTTGCCAATATCCTTCCTCATGCTTTAGATGCCTCTGTTAAAATGAGCAAATTAATAGGATTTTTTATAAAAAAGAATGCACCTATGATCACTTCTTCTTTATTTGCAGATGACACTTTTGTTTTCACAAAAGCATATGCTAATGAAGCAGAGTATTTAAATGCAATTCTTGATGATTGCATGAGAGCCATAGAACAAATAGTTAATAAATAAAAATCTAGTATTTGCTTTGGCAAACGGGTCCCTTTAGATACCAAATCCCAAATTTTACATACTTTACAAATGTAGGAATTGGATCAAGATAATCGATATTTGGGACTTCCCATCGAATGGAAAAAAACATAATCTCAGATTGCCAAAACTTTCATCCATAAAATTAGAGATAAATTTTAGGGTTGGAAACATAAAGCTTTATCTTTAGCCGGGGGGGAAATTATGCTCAAAGCTGTGTTACAGGCTATCCCCTTTTATGCTTTATCTTGCTTTAAATTTCTAAACTCCTTTTTTTTACAACAGTTCATCATATTTTCAACAAATTTTTATGGCACTAAAGTCTTGACAATTCAAGTATCCATTAGTGCAAATGAGAAAGCTTAACCATGTCCAAATTTTGTGGAGGATGTGGCTTTCACGATACGCATCTATTTAACATTGCTCTATTGGCTAAAAATGCTTGGAAAGTCATCAATCACCCTCATGGATTATTGGCCAAAATCTTGATTGCTAAATACGGCCATGATTCTTCTCTTTTAAATACTCATAGGGTGGCCAACTCCTCCTGGGGTTGGCAAAGCTTTCTTCAAGATCGTGACCTTTTTAAACTGGGTCTTTGTAAACAAATCATAGATGGTAGAGAAATAAGAATCTGGGAAGATCCCTGGATTCCATCCATCTCGGGCCTTAAAATCTTATCTCCAAAACTTGTTGGAGCTCAAGCTATCCTTGTATCTAATTTATTTTTAGTTGACCACTGGAGTTGGAATATGGGATTACTCAGTCACTTACTTAGTGCACAAGAGGTTCAAGAGATTTATAAAATTTTGATATATCACACTGGAAGTGTGGACAGATGGATTTGGCGCTTTGATCAATTTGGTAATTGTAATGTCAAATCTGGTTATCAGCTTTTGTGTTCTCGCCTCTTGTCCTATAATGCTTCATCTTCATCTAGTAGTGCAATTCTTGATAAAAAATTTTGGTTTTCAATTTGGAAATTTAAGGTTCCGCCTAAATTACATTTTTTCCTATGGGGTATCATGACTAAATTATATCTCACATTAAATCAAATCAATCCGATTAATATCCACAAATAGGTTAGTAATATAGCCTAAATGCCATCAGCGTACCGGTACATACTCGGTCCAAGTGCTGCTCACTAGGTAGTACGTTCTATTGATATCTTTCATTAATATACAAAACATACATTCATAAATAAATGATGCATGAATTTCAATAAAATAGCAACATAGACCATATATACACTAGAAATATACCAAAAATAAACCAGGTATATTTCGAGTATATATACGTCAAATAAATCCAATATAATTACAAAATAAACTAGAAATATACTTAAAAACATTTTAAGTGTAAACTATTAATAAGACATGCATATAATTTAAAATATAATATACCAAAAATAAACTTAAGTAATGCTTAAATCATTTATACATACTTTACTAAAATAAATCATACATTTCTAAAACATGCACCCTAAAACATATATATATAAAATAATAACTCACTGTTATTGCGCTCCTCGAGATGGGTCCGACGGGCCTAGTCCACTAGGCCTCGATTTTGGCATAACTAAACAAACAAACGATAACAGAAAATCAGAATAAATCTAACGAAAATTTCTAGAAACTTGATCTAAGAATACTAGACACAGAATTATAATGGAAATTCGACCAGATATCACGTTTTACGAGAATCCTATCGAAAATCTAGTAGAACCTTCCCTGTAAAACGGATATCTCTCTACTCAAAGAGTTGAATCGGTCCTGTAAAGAAATACACTTCAAAATAACACAATTCACAATCCCTCGGTCGGACTTCAAACTACAATTTTACCGACCGAGGTCAATAATACACCGAATAATTACAGAACACATGAAAAATTCTAAAAATGCCCTTCAATACTCAAAATATAACAATTTAAATATTCAAACGCTAAAAATATTTATTTGACCGATAAATACACAAAAACCCTATTTTTAATAAAATATTATTAAAAATCGATAATTCTCAATAAATTCATAAATATTGACCAAAATACATTTTATAAATCCAAATTACATAATTAACCCTAATACTTACTAGAAATCAATAAAAACTCATTTATTTAGAAAAATCATATATTATATATATAATTTGAAAATAATTTACGAAAAATAGTTTTAATTAGTTAAAAATAGTAAATCATTTATAGAAATCTTTTTTATACCTTAAATAACTAGTAAAACCAATTTAATTATATTTTTAGCCAATTTGGTGTCAAATTACCAAAATACCCCTATGTCACGACCCAAAACAGGGGCCATGACCGACGCTAGAGAACGGGAATTCTTTCGAATCCGGAACCAGTAGCAAGCCTAAAATCAAATAAAATATGCAATAGTAATAATAACAACACAATTAAGTAAAATATTATGCAGCGGAATAAAATCATAAATATCAAAATAATAATTCCACCAAATGAAATTAAATCAAATCCTCCTCTCATATATATAAATAAACTCTTTTAATACAAATCCAGTTCAAATATTTAAAGTACATATCTCATACAAATATAATACAATATCTTTTAACAATTTTATGACTACTGCAGTGTCTAGATTATAAAATAAAACTAAAGTGAGCAGTTTACATAGAGAAGCCGGAGCGGAAGAAATCCGGCGTACAGGCCTGCTACTGAGGTCTGAGGAAGATGACTCTCCTGAAAAATAGTCAACGGAGGGGAGTCAGACCTCACTGAGTGAATTACTATAATATATATACATGCATACTAAATGCCAATTCACACAGTCAAAAGTATATATAATATGTATGTATAAAAGCAAATACACACAAATGTAATAAAAATCATTTTATATATTTTTATTGAAAATCACAGTTTATGAAGGATCAAATAGAACCCTAGAAAATTGCAACCTCAAATAGTGTTAGACAACACTCTAGCCATACAGGCTCACTTATTCCAATATATTCACTTATTCCATTTGGACAGTAGACTGGCCCCGAGACACTAAGTCAACCGAGCTCCAGCAGTCTGACTGTCAGTGTGATTGGCCCTGAGACATTAGGTCAACCGAGCTCTAGCAATCACACTCAATAATCACATCACACATCAAATAATCATATCCAATCAATATCCACAAATGGTTAGTAATATAGCCTAAATGCTATAAGCATACCGGTACGTATTCGATCCTAGTGCTGCCCACTAGGTAGCACGTTCTATTAATATCCTTAATTAAAATATAAAGCATACATTCATAAAAGTAAATGATGCATGAATTGAATAAAATAGCAACATAAACCATATATATACTAAAAATATACCAAAAGTAAACCGGGTATATTTCGAGTATATATACGTCAAATAAATCCAATTAAATTACAAAATAAACTAGAAATATACTTAAAAACATTTTAAACATAATTCATTAATAAAACATGCATATAGTTTAAAATATATCAATAATAAACCAAAAATACCCTAAAAATAAACTTAAGTACTAATTAAATCATTATGCATATTTAATCAAAATAAAACATATATTTCTAAAATCATGCATCCTAAAACATATATATATAAAATAGTAACTCACAATTAGTGCGCTCCTCGAGATGGATCCGATGGACCTGATCCACTAGGCCTCGGTCTCGGCGCAACTAAACAAACAAATGATAACAGGAATCAGAACAAATCTAATGAAAACTCCTAAAAACTCGATCTAGATTACTAGACACAGAATTAAATCAGAATCCGATCGGACATCACATTTTACGAGAATTATATCAAAAATCCGGCAGAACCTCCCTTGTAAAACAGACATCTCTCTACTCAAAGAGTAGAGCTGGCCCTGCAAAGAAACACACTTCAAAAATAAACACAAAACACAATCAAAATCTCTCGGTCGGACTCCAAACTACAAATCACCGACCGAGGTCCACAATTCACAGAATAATACAGAAATATCAAAAATACCCTTATATCATAGAAATACATTTAATAAGTAGAAATTACGTAATTAACCCTAAAACACAGAAAAAATCAATTAAAACTCATTTTATTAGAAAAATCATATATTATATATATATATATATATATAATTGAAAATAATTTATGAAAAATAGTTTTAATTAGTTAAAAATATTAAATAATTTGTAGAAATCATTTTTATACCTTAAATAACTATTAAAACCAATTTAATTACATTTTTAGCCAATTTAGGGTAAAATTACCAAAATACCCCTATATATATAAATATACTAAAATAAATCCAAAAATTCACCAAAAATAATATAATTGCAAAAAATTAATTTTCTCAACATATATATCAATAATATCAATAAATAAACTCAATTAAATAATTAATTTCAATTAAACACATAATTAACCCTATTTTTCCAAAATTACATAAACTAAATAAATTCAAAATAAATACATAAAAATTCACAAAAATTCCAAATAAATTTCTATAATTCATTTAAACACCTATATTTATCATAAAACTCAATTTCATAATTTAATTAATTAATTTTCAAAAATTAGAAAATAATAATAAAATAATAAAAAATACCCAAAAATCAAAATAATTTCCAAAAATTCTAAAAAAATTCACACATTAAGATTAAGCTACTAGGATCAATATTTTTGAAGGAATTTTTCATGAATCAATCAATTAAATCTCAAAAAAATTCAAAAATCCTAATAGGCCAAAATTGCAAAATCGAAACCTAGGCAAATCTAGACCATTTTAAGTGAAACAAAGCTTGGAATCACACTTATCGGAGCTCAAGGAGAAGATAGAGACCGGTGGTGTTGAAAACGGTGGTCGAAAATGCTGTGAACGACGATGGCTTCAAGTTTCGGTCTTCAGGCCAAAATAGAGGGAAACGACGCCGGAGAAGAGGAGGAAAGGTGGCGGAGCTGCTGGCTGGGAAGGGCAGAGCTCAGGGTGGCACACCGATGACCTGAAAACAGGATGGCAGGCGGTGGTGATGGCGGAAATCGATCGGGATGCAGGGGAGAGGGAGAATGGCAAAACGATAATTTTTGTTAACTTTATATTTTTTGACAATTAATTAGGTATATATGTATATATATATTCAAACTATATATTATAATAATATAAATTACCACACATATTAAATATACACAACACACATAATTTAATATTTTAAATAATTTATACACTAAAAAAATAATTAAATAATGTTAAAACTAAATAATAAAAAATAAAAAAAATTAGGGCAATTAATTAAACCTTAGTTTAATTTAAATATATACACATATATACACTCTATTTAGCACTTTAAAAATATACATGAGTTCATGCAAGTCTGTAAATGTCACGACCCAAAACATGGGCCATGACCGGCGCTAGGGAACGGGAATTCTTTCGAATCCGGAACCCGTAGCAAGCCTAAAAATAAAATAAATCACGCCTTAACAACAATAATCATATAATAAATGCAGCGAAAAATAAAAATCATAATATCATCCATACCAACTGGATTTATTTCAAAACTCATCTCATCACATATATATAATATTTAATACAAATCCAGTTTCAACATAATACATCTCTTTAAAATAAAGTACATAAAATCCAATACTTTAATTTACAACTACTGCAGTGTCTAGATAAAATAAATAAGACTCAAGTAGACAATTTACATAAAGAAGCCGGGGCGGAAGAAATCCGGCGTATCGACCTGCTACTGAGGTCTGAGGAAGTTGACTCTCCTGAAAAATAGTCAACGGAGGGGAGTCAGACCTCACTGAGTGAATTACTATAATATATATACATACACTCTAAGTGATAATGCATACAGTCAACAGTATATATATATCTAATATATATACAGGCAAATACACACAAATGCAGAAAAATTATTTTTATATATTTTACTGAAAAATCCCAATTTATGAAGGATCACATAGAACCCTAGAATATCGCAACCTCAGAAAATAGTGTTAAACAACACTCTGGCCATACAGGCTCACTTATTCCAAATATATCCACTTAATCCATTTGGACAGTAGACTGGCCCCGAGACACTAAGTCAACCGAGCTCCAGCAGTCTGACTGCCAGTGTGATTGGCCCCGAGACACTTGGTCAACCGAGCTCCAGCAATCACACCCAAACCACATCTCACACATATCAATAATCATAATCAAATCAATATCCACAAATAGTTAGTAATATAGCCTAAAGCTATAGGCGTACCGGTACGTACTCGGTCCTAGTGCTGCCCACTAGGTAGCACGTTCTATTGATATCCTTCATCATTAATAATGTAAAACATTCATTCATAAAAATAAATGATGCATGAATGTAAATGAAATAACAATATAATCCATATATATACCGGAAATATACCAAAAGTAAACCAGGTATATTTTGAGTATATATACGTCAAATAAATTCAATCAAATTATAAATTAAGCTAAAAATATATTTAAAAACATTTTAAATATATTTTATTAACAAAACATGTATATAATTTATTATATACACCAAAAATATACTTGAATATAAATCACATTATTTATGCATATTCAGTCAAAATAAAACATGCATTTTCTAAATCATGCATCCTAAGCATATGTATATAATATAGTAACTCACCTAATGCGCTCCACGAGACAGGTCCGACGGGCCTGGTCCACTAGCCCTCGATCTCGGTGCAACTAAACAAGCAATAAATAACCGACATTAGAATAAACCTAACAGAAATCCTAGAATTCAATCTAGAGTATTAAAATATGGAATCGAAAATTAGGGTTCGACTGGATATCACGTTTTACGAGAATTCTACCGAAAATCCGGCAGAACCTCCCCTGTAAAACGGACATCTCTCTACTCAAAGAGTAGAGCCGACCTTGCAAAGAAACACACTTCGAAAAACGAGCTCAACACAATCAAAATCCCACGGTCGGACTCTAGACTACCGACCGGGATCCACAACACAGAACAATTCAGGAAATACCAAAAATATCCTTAAATCACAGAAATACATTTTATAAATAAAAATTACATAATTGACCTTGAAACACTATAAAAACCGATTAAAACTCATTTTATTAGAAAAACCGTATATTATATATATAATTGAAAATAATTCCCGAAAAATAGTTTTAATTAGTTAAAAATACTAAATAATTTGTAGAAATCATTTTTATACCTTAAATAAATATTAAAACCAATTAAATTACATTTTTAGACAATTTAGGGTAAAATTACCAAAATACCCCTATATATATAAATATACTTAAATTACTTCAAAAATTCACCAAAAATCATACAATTACCCAAAATTAATTGTCTCAACATATTTATCAATAATATTAATAATTAAACCCAATTAACCAATTAAATTCAAATAAAAACACAATTAACCTAATTTTCCAAAATCACCTAAACTTCAATAATTAAAAATAAATACTTAGAAATTCATAAAAATTCCAAATAAATTCCTATAATTCATTTCAACACCCAATTCAACCATAAACTCCAATTTCATAATTTAAATAATTAATTTCCGAAAATTAGAAAATAATATTAAAATATTCAAAAATACCCAAAAATCCAAACAATCTCCAAAAATTCTACAAAAATTCATACATGTAGATTAAGCTACTAGGAACAACATTTGTGAAGGAATTAAGCATGAATCAATCAAGAACAATTCGAAAAAAATCGAAAACCCTAATAGGCCGAATTTGACAAATCGAAAACTAAGCAATTCTAGACCATTTTAGCTCAAACCAAAGCTAGAATAACACTCACCGGAGCTCAAGGAGAAGAAAGAGACCGGCGGTGTCGAAAACGGTGGCCGAAGGAGGGAGAAACGGCGGTAGCTCGACTTTCGGCCTCTAAAGCTAATTCCGGCCAAAACTCGTCGGGAAAGGGGCTGCTGGCGGTGGGGAACGGCTGGAGGCGACGGTGGCAAGCCGAGAGGCACACCGATGGTGAAGGAACGGCAGTTGCAGCGGTGAGGGATGGTGGTCGGGCGTTGGGCGTGGGAAAGAAGAAGGAGAAGGAGTCGGGGGCAAATGTGTAATTTGGCAAATTTTTTTTGATTTTTGATGTATATATGTATATATATATATACTTTATACTTTATATTAAAATAATATTAAATCACACACATCAAATATACACCACACACATAAAAATATTAATATTTTAATAAGTTTTACTAAATAAAAATAATTAAATAACAATAGAACAAATAAATAATTAATAAATTATTAGGGTAATACTAAACCCTAATTAAATAAATATACACACACATAAGCTTTATTTAATAATTTAAAAATATGTATGAGTTCATGCAAACCCGTAAATACATTTAAAATAATTAATAATACATTGTTTACGTGAAAATTTCCCCGAAAATGAAAGTCCCGGGAAAATTTTACGTAAAACACTGTATATAAAACACAGTAATTAAAATAGGTTTAAAATACATATCAACTCATAAAAATATCGTATATATACATATTCAAAATTATTAATACTGCATATCCCGATACAGTATAAAAACATGTAAAAACACGGGATATTACAGTAAAATTGTTTAAAATAATGAATATTAAATTATTTACGTATTAATTTCTCTGAAAATAAAATTTTCGAAAATATTTTATGTAAAACACTTAAAATAATATAAACAATTAAAATAAAATTTAAATAAATATCAACTCGTAAAAACATCAAAGATATATATATATATATATACAAAAATTATTAATACTACATATCTCGATTCAGTATTAAAATATTTAAAAACACGGGATATTACACCCTGGTTTCGTAAATTCACTAAAATTAATAAAAAATTCACCAAAAATAGTATAATTACTCAAAATTAATTTTCTCAACATATAACTCAATAATATCAATAAATATACTCAATTAACCAATTAATTTCAATAAAACACATAATTAACCTAATTTTCCAAAAATTACATAAACTAAATAAATTCCAAATAATTATATAAAATTCACAAAAATTCTACAAAAATTTACAGAGGTAGATTAAGCTACAAGGATCAAAGTTTGTGAAGGGAGTTTTCTTGAATCATTCAAATCAAAGCTCAAAAAAATTCGCAACCCTAATAGGCCGAAAATGGAAAATCAAAACCTAGGAAAATCTAGACCATTTAAAGTGAAAAAAAGCTTGGAATCACACTCATTGGAGCTCAAGGAGAAGATAGAGACTGGTGGCGTCGAGTTTGGTGGCTGGAATTGGCTTGATCGACGGTGGAAGTGATTTCAACTTCTTAAGGATTTTTCGGCCAAAACACGTCGGAAATGGAGGTTTCAGGCATCGGGAAAGGCTGGAGGTGGTGGTGGCAAGCCAAGAGGCACACTGATAGTGAAGAAATAGCGTGACAGACTGCGAAACGACGAGGAGGACGATCGGGAAGAAGAAGATGAAAAAAATGGCAATTCTGTAAATATGTTAAACTTTTGTTTTTGATAATAAATTATGTATATATATGTATATATATAACTATACTATATATTATAATATTATATAATATCACACACACAATAAATACTCACCACACACATATTTTAATAATATATACACATATATACATATATATAATTAATTAATTAATATTAAAACTAAATAATAAAAATTAATTTAATTAATTAAACCCTAATTTAATTTAAATAAATGTACATATATGCATTTCATTTAACACTTTAAAATTATATATGAGTTCATGTAAATTCGTAAAACTATTTAAAATAATTAATGTTAAATTATTTACGTTTTAATTTCCTCGAAAATAATATTTCCTGAAAAATTTTACGTAAATCTTTTAAAATAATATAAAATAATTAAAATTAACTTTAATAAATAACAAATTCATAAAAATATCATAAATATGTATAAAAATTATTAACTCTGTATATCCCGATACAGTTTAAAATTATTTAAAAATTCGGGATATTACATGGAAAAGACTTATAATCAAGTCCATTGGGGCTTCATGCAAAAAATTTTGTACAAAATGGGTTTTGCGTCTAAATGGATTTCTCGTATCATGACTTATGCTACCTCTGTTACTATGTTTATACTCATCAATGGTGAAACATCAAGATGGTTCACCCCTTCCCAAGGTCTTCGACAGGGCGATCCCCTGTCTCCCTATCTTTACTTATTTGTAGCCAATATCCTTCCCCATGCTTTGGATGCCTATGTTAAAATGGGCAAATTAATGAGATTTTTTATGAAAAAGAATTCACCTATGATCACTTCTTCTTTATTTGCGGATGACACTCTTGTTTTCACAAAAGCATATGCTAATGAAGCAGAGTATTGAAATGCAATTCTTGATGATTGCATGAGAGCCACAAGACAAAACATTAATAAATAAAAATCTAGTATTTGCTTTGGTAAACAGGTCCCTTTAGATACCAAATCCCAAATTTTACATAGTTTACAAATGCAGGAATTGGATCGAGATAATCGGTATTTGGACTTCCCATCGAATGGGAAAAAACAAAATCTCGGATTGCCAAAACTTTCATCCATAAAATTAGAGTTAAAACTTAGGTTTGGAAACATAAAGCTTTATCTTTAGCCGGGAGGGAAATTATGCTCAAAGCCGTGTTACAGGCTATCCCCTCTTATGCCTTATCTTGCTTTAAATTTCTAAACTCCTTTTTTATAGAAGTTCATCATATTTTTAACAAATTTTTGTGGCAGTAAAATCTTGACAATTCAAGTATCCATTAGTGCAAATGAGAAAGCTTAACCATGTCCAAATTTTGTGGAGGATGTGGCTTTCACGATATGCATCTATTTAACATTGCTCTATTGGCTAAAAATGCTTGGAGAGTCATCAATCACCCTCATGGATTATTGGCCAAAATCCTGATTGCTAAATATGGCCATGATTCTTCTCTTTGAAATACTCATAGGGTGGCCAACTCCTCCTGGGGTTGGCAAAGCTTTCTTCAAGATCGTGATCTTTTTAAACTGGGTCTTTGTAAACAAATCCTAGATGGTGGAGAAATAAGAATCTGGGAAGATCCCTGGATTCCATCCATCTCGGGCCTTAAAATCTTATCTCCAAAACTTGTTGGAGCTCAAGCTATCTTGTATCTAATTTATTTTTAGCTGATCACTGGAGTTGGAATGTGGGATTACTCAGTCACTTGCTTAGTGCACAAGAGGTTCAAGAGATTTATAAAATTTTGATATGTCACGCTGGAAGCGTGGACAGATGGATTTGGCGCTTTGATCAATTTGGTAATTATAATGTCAAATCTGGTTATCAGCTTTTGTGTTCCCGCCTCTTGTCCTATAATGCTTCATCTTCATCTAGTAGTGCAATTCTCGACAAAAAATTTTGGTTTTCAATTTGGAAATTTAAGGTTCCGCCCAAATTACATTTTTTCCTATGGGGTATCATGACTAACTCGCTTAGTCCTATGGAAAATCTGCATAAGCAGAAGATTTTTCAGTCTCCTTTTTGTCGCCTCTGCCACAATACAATTGAATCCATTGAGCACTTGCTTTTTATTTTTGTCACAAGGCTACAAAAATTTAGTTCTTATAATCCTTTGGATATCAACTTGAACCTTAAGGCTTTGTTTCAGTTAACCGTTGGTGGATGGACATCTTTGCTATGCTTATAACTACTGGACAACAATCCATGCTCAATTATATTGTCTTTTTATGGTGGTATCTATGGAAAAGTCGTAATGGCATTTTGCTTTCTGGTTCTCCTATGAATGAAGTACAGGTTATTAAGTCAGCATCAGGTGCTTAGCGTGTTTATTGGAGTCTTCCTAATTCAGTCTGTCATAGTCCTCGCCTGCGTCATAGTGAGCCTCATCAGACTCGATGGTCTGCTCCTCCTCCAGGCTTCATGAAATTTAATATAGATGCTAGCTTTAATTCAGTCTCTGGTCAAGCTTCTATGGCTATTCTTGTATGTGATTGCAGCGGTATGCTCATTGATGGATACTAGTTCTCTCGTCCAACCTCCTCTGCACTAGCAACCGAAGCCACCGCTATTTTGGCTGCTATCACTTTGGCCAAACACAAAGGTATTCATCGAGCTTATTTTGAATTAGAAGCTTTGCTCGTTATTAATACACTTCATTATGGCACTGCTTGCTGCCTGTGGGAAATTTAGGCTACAGTATTTGATATTTAGGCCCTCGTCAACACTTCACATGATTTTGTTTTTTGCTATGTAAATAGGACTACCAATAAGGCAGCTGATTGGGTTGTTTAATCCTTCATGGGTTGTTTTTCCCCTATGGCGCTGCAACATTTATTGTATGCTGTTTGGTTTTTCAGTATAAAAGTCCTTTATGTTAAAAAAAATTAATTTTGAGTGATCTTACAAATATACATTAAAATGTTTTAAATGATAAATTTAGATTTAATTAGGTTTTTCTTTTTTATATTATAAAATGTTAAATGATATTGCCTCCAATATTATCAAGTATAACAAAAAAAAAAAAAAACTTACTAGATTGAATCTTAAATTTATCACTTTAATAAGAATTAGATCACAATACCCAGATTGCAATTTTTTTTTTTAATCAAAGCTCTTTGAAATGAGAGCAAATGATTATCACTCGGTTATAGGACAATAACAGCATGTCGTTTACTGCTCAAACGACATGTCATTTCAATCAGATTCAACTTAGAATTTGAAATCAATTTCCTAAATCCTAATAAAACCCTAACACAGTACATAACAAAACGAATCAGACCCAGGGAATGATCTCTGCAACTTCTTAAAAAATTTACAGACAGTGATTTGAAACCCACATTCTGCAACACTTTCTTCAATCTAAAATATTCAATTCCCACTTCAAAATCCAATTTCATCTCCAAAAATTACGATTTTTTAGAATATGCATTGTCTTCAACGATTCACTGCTATTACCGTAAGGAGCGCACCACCAATCTTTCGATTCACGCCGGCAATCCCAAAAAATCAATTAAATTCAAATACCCTTTTCAATTGTCTATCCACTAAACGCACAAAAAACGGCGACGATGAATGGAATGATGCCTGGGAAACCGCTTGGTTACCAGAAGATCTCACTGCTAAAAACAGAGCTCCATGGGAAACGGACGTTAATTTCCCAACCACGGCGGACTCAACGGTGGTTATGTCGCCGGAGGCAGACACTGAGACGAAGGCCTTTGTGGAGGAAATGAATGAGAATTGGGACGAGAGAAGGAAAAAAACAAATACCCATCAGCAGCAGGGTAAAGGGAAAGAAGAGAAAAATGAGGGCAGTGAAAATGGGAGTGAGCTTTATAGTTTGGAGAATTTAAAGAAGGATTATAGATTGAAGAAGCAGAGAATTCATGCTGGTTTATGGGTTAAAGAGATTGAGAAACAGCAAGAAGCTAAATTGGGGAATTCTGCTGATGATATTGATAGATTGCTGGATAGCTGCTCTGAGTATGTTTGATGAATTTGAGTTCCTTTTATGTTGATTGATCTTTTTGTGTCTTACTGATTCATGTGTTTCTTCAAAGTTGTAAACTTTGTGTCTCTAGTCTCTACCTTCAATTTTGAATCTTAAGCACTCAACATCTAGCAAGTAAAGAAAAATTAGAGGTTTTCAAGTTCTCGAATATGTAAAATCAAATGTTGATTATGACTTTTAAAATGCTGCTTGTTTAGCTATTAGTGGACTTGTTGTATTCAATAGTTGCTTTATTGCAGGATTTTTGATACTGCTAACAATGACTTGGACAACTCAAGAATGCCGAGCTCTTCTGGGTTTAAAAACAAGCCTGATGGTTGGGAAACAACATCCAAGGCGCAAGATGGGAATATATGGGAGATGTCGCAAAGGGAAGAAGATATTCTTCTTCAAGAATTTGATCGTCGAATTGCATACTCCAAATTCCAGGTGAGTCAACATCATCAAGCTTTTACATTTCCCGAGCATGGTTGTGGCAGTGAAATGCTTTTCTTGTCAGCTGTGTTATAGTTCTCTCCTATCAAAGACAATGGAAATGGCGGAGCTATAATCTAGGTTGATTACCTCAATGGAATAAGAAGGAAAATATTATTTAAGAACAGAAATTCAGAATTTTTATCTTTGTTTACATGTAGCTGATCAGATCCATTTACATTTTTTTCCATGTATAAGACTATAGTAGGCACATGAAGCACCAAATAGATTAACCACCTGATTTACTTTGGGCCTAAATGCAGAAAAAAGATATGTGATATAGAATGTAGGAAGTTTTAGATTTGTGTCATGATATTGTTTTTCTCCTTATTACGGGTGATTTTCTTAATTTTGCTGAAACTTTTCTTGTTTTGTTCTGTAACTGTATGCAGATAGCTAGTTTTATCAAGAGTCACATATTTAGCCGGAGGAGACCTATAGATGGGTGGAAATACATGATAGAGGAACTGGGACCTAATGCGAGGAAAAGAAAGGGCAGTGTTTCAAGGATACCAAGTCTTTCAGACCCAGCAACTCAACCATTCAAGGAGGAGAGAACAGCAGTTGCCAACGATTTCATGCCCTTCAAGGGGAAATAGTTTACTTCCAGACTGCCGAATTTTGTTACTTCCTTCCAAAAAAAAAAAAAAAGAAAAAGAAAAAGAAAAATCTACCTGTATTGCATAGCAAATCACTGCATCAGGAATCCCTCTTATTAGCAGTTGTGTGTTTTAGAGTTGGATCCACTCTTCAACCACACCTGTCAATCCCTCTTATTATGAGAATGTTCATATCACATTGAGAAGGGAATGGCTTTATGCATCTGTATATTGTCCTCTTAATATTTCAATTTTCATTGTATAATCTGCCTTTCTTTTTTTAATGCAATTATTGTATGATCTTCCTGGCATATGTTTAGGAAACCCTCTTATTCATATTCTTTCCTAATCGTGCTTCTAAAAGATAGATTTTAGCTTTCTCAGCCAGCTCTATTGTGCAGAGCTTCTCAGGAATATGCTGTATAATCTTTTGTAGGTAATAACCATCCATATCAGAATCTAATATCAAGCATCAACAGTTACCATGTCGCGCATAACACCGTATTCGAATGCTTAATAGGGAAAAAAAATCCAAGAATTTTAACAACTTTGCAACATTCATCACTTCCGGCATATTCCTACTTCCCAGCAATTGCACTACAATTATAGAAGACGACTTATTAAAAGAACAAAAAAGCAGGCAATTTTGTTGTAACTTGCAAAATCACTAGCATCATCCAGGGGCACAACATACAGTCAGCTTACTTGGTTCAGTATGCTATTTGGTCTATCATGTTAAAATTTGGGCATACAGCGAAGTTAATTTAACGCTCAGTTTCAGTGAAAGTCGGGACTGAAAATTTGACCGGTAGTCCCTGCCTAGCTCATGAACCTAGCCAATACGTCACGCTTGAGACAAAGTTTCGATTTTTGGTCCAGGCATCATGACCCAACTCGTAATTCTATCGTCTCGCAATGTCACAACCTCGTTTCCTTGTTGAAATCGTGCAAAAGTACCTCTGAAATATCTCAAGTCCATTGCTTCATGATCAAAACTGCTATAGACCATGACCCTTTTGCTACGAGCAAGCTTCTTGCATCTTCAATTCAGGACCTTAAATATGCAGCATCAATCTTTAACAGTATTCAGAATCGAAATATCTTTATGTTCAATACTATGCTTAGAGGCTATTCTATTGGCGATAAACCAAAACAAACTTTTGCTGTTTTCAAGAACTTGAGGGCTCAAATGATCGAACTTGATCAGTTCTCTTTTATTACAATTCTTAAAGCTTGTGCTCGCGAATTGGCTGTTGAGACTGGCCAAGGGATCCATGGAATTGCTGTGAGATCTGGGCATTTGATGTTTATCAATGTTAAAAATACCCTCTTGCATTTGTATAGTGTTTGTCGCCAGAATGTGGATGCACATAAGCTGTTTGATGAATTCTTTCAATTGAATGATTTGGTTTCCTGGAATGTTTTGATGGGTGCTTATTTACAAGCATCTCAGCCTGCTGTGACGATAGAATTGCTTATACAAATGTTTAGGTATGGTTTGAGAGTGAGCGCTGCCACATTGTTGAATGTTTTGTCTGCTTTTGCTAATTTAGGAGATTCAATTGGAGGAGAGTCAATTCATGGGCATTGCATCAAGATTGGCCTTTGCTCAAATATAAATGTGGTCACTGCCTTGATTGAAATGTATTCAAAAACAGGAAATATTGATTCAGGACGTAGAATTTTTGACGTGCTTGTTGAGAAGGATGTTGTTTTATGGAATTGCATGATTGACAAGTACGCAAAGGCTGGCCTGCTAGAACAAGCTGTAGCTCTACTGCAACTCATGAAACTTGAAGGAGTAAAACCAAATTCTTCTACACTAGCAGGGTTGCTTGCAGCTTGCTCTGCTTCTGGATCGATAAAACTGGGCAGGTTTCTCAGTGATCATGTAGAAGGGGAGGGATTGGAGTTGGATGCGGTTCTTGGAACAGCTTTGGTTGATATGTTTGCTAAGTGCGGGTTTTTGGACAAAGCTATTCAAGTTTTTGAGAGAATGGAGAGCAAGGATGTAAAATCTTGGACGGCAATGATTTTAGGCTATGGAGTCCATGGGCAAGCAAAAAATGCTGTTGCTCTCTTCTATAGGATGGAGGAGGAAGGATTTATACCCAATGAAGTTACTTTCTTGGGAGTTCTAAGTGCTTGTAGCCATGGTGGGTTGGTGGTAGAAGCAATGAAATGTTTTGAGAGGATGGTTAAGGTATATGGCATTTCACCAAAGGTTGAACACTATGGATGCATGATTGATCTTTTAGGTCGTGCAGGTTTGCTGGAGGAAGCACATGATCTAATCAAAAGATTGCCCATTAGGTGTGATGCTACTGCTTGGCGAGCATTGCTCGCAGCTTGCCGAGTCTATGGAAATGTTGAACTAGGGGAATGTGCAAAAACAATATTGGTTGAAATAGGTGATCATCACCCTACTGATTCAATTCTTCTTTCCAATACTTATGCCTTTGTTGGAAGGTTGCCGGATCATGTAAAATGGCAGGAAGGGGAAGGAGAAAGGATAAGTGCAAACAATGGACATAATTCTGCTGGAAAGAGAGAAAGGACTATGAAAGAAGCTGGATGCAGCTCAATTGAAATTTGATAATTTCTGACTGGAGCATAGCTGGGTTAAAGGGCATGATCACCAATGCAACATCCTTTGTCATAATTCTCTTCAGGTTGTCGATCTGACATCACACAATTGCAATGTCAATAAAATGATATAATTAAAGCAATAAAGCAAAATGATTCTTTCTTATTAAGCATCCCATCTAATACTTTAATCGTGCCACTCGAGAGATAGTGCCTTTGAAAGAATTTCATTCCAGAAAATGTATTTTCTTTTTACATCTCTGTTTTCTTTCTTTCATTTTCTTAACTACATTGAGGACAGCTATTGAATGAAAGAAAACAGGGAGAAGGAAGAAACATAAGGAAAGAAGAGGCTGCACAAACTCAATAATGAATGTCCCAGTACTCAAAAATGCAATGCACTTCATTGATCTTTTTTTTTTCATGATACCTATTGCCAAATGAAGACCCAAGACCCTCACTCAAAACTCCACCAGATGGTTCGGGGAAAAAAAGGGAATTTACATTTTCCAGTGGAGAGGACAAGGATTATGGAATGTAATGTCATTCTATCAGGGCAGCCCCCTTGAAAATTTGATGGAACAAAAGAAGGATGCATATTACTCTGTATTTTGTATGTTGTGCCACTCACATACCCTGTTCCCATTTTCTGCCCACCACTTCTCTGCTTGTTGCTCTGTGAATTGTTTCCGACTGTAGAAGATAATTTAATCAACACTTGAAAAGTAAAAAACACAGTACTAATGCATTGAGGCATGTGCAGAATCACCAAATGTTCAAAACTAAATACATTCTGAACTAATTTAGTCAAAAACTATTTGCTCGCTGATTCAAGTGGTTTATAAATTAACAATTATTAAAGTGGCCATAAGGCTGATTTTGCATGCATCTCATAAAGTAAAAACTGATTTCAACATGTTCCAGAAGATTTAGATTTTAAAGAACAAGGATTGACTTACATTTGATAAAACTAAATTTCAAAATAGTTCTCCGGTTCCATGAGCAAGACGATCAAAGTGTCACATGCAATAGTATTTCCAATTTTATTCATAGCTACTCTCCGAAGTTAGCAACCAAATAATTTGCATTTTTTTTTCAGTTCTACCATGTCATTTTCATATCAACAATTAAACACATAGTTTATCACATTGGCATCAATTGCATCCAAGATGTCAAATAGATGTGCCAAACAGCTTATCAATGTGCATCATCTGGCCACGACATAAGATCAGGGTAGGCTAATAAACTAGAACTATTTCAATAGACTCAACCATTCATATTTGTCAGTTGCATCTAGTTAAATTTCAATTGCATGCATTTACCGACTTATTTCCAATGCCAAATAAGTGACTGTATGTGAGAGAGAGAGGGAGAGAGAGAGAAAGATAACCAGAATAATAAAAGTACATGACCAAGAAATTCCAATGTCAACACCATTGATAAGCATTCAAGTTAAAACCAGTGAAATAATAATCAAAATCCAAAACAAAGATGTATTGAAGTCAATTTAAAAGTCACAGATCTAACAAAAGATATGACTGAGATTTACAGAAATTAAGTTGCAAATATTGATGATAATACAGTAGGTTGGTATCATTACCTGAAACGAATCCGCTTGAGTTCATTATCACCACTTGGCAAAGAAGACAAAGTGATGTACACGCCTTGTTCAGGTTGTATCACCCACTGCGGCCTATCATTTTGAGTTTTGGTTCTGTACAGCATTTGATGATCTACTGAATTGCCATTGGACTCAATTTCAGGGGAGGGTTCACTTGAAGAATGACTCTCATTGGATGATATGTTTTGAGCACCTGAGACATGTCTGGGGGTAGAACCTGAAATGGGGCTGGGACTCCGCTCAGCCATCTGCTTCAACTGCGAGACCATCAATCTTGACATGTTAAAACACACAATTCCTAGAACAAGTGCATAAATATAAATGAATAACCAACCAATAAGATTTCAAAATTTACTACAATGTTGGTCAGCAGGTTGAAAATTTTCCAGTTAAATCATTTTGAGTGTTTCTTTGCAAATAGGCTGCAGAAAATTTAAATTTGTTCGTATCCTAGAGCATAACATGCAGTTTTCCTTGTCCTTTAAACTGACAACTTAACTATGGAGTGATAGGAACTAATAAACTCAAGACTAATGTACTGTAACGCAAATTTAAGCTAATGATTAAATCTTAAGAAAGCACAGCATGGTTAACAATAGCTATATAGTTCACACAATTCAACTCAATCAAATGAATATCTCCCGTCCCCTCTATGTGCAGCACTATGTCTTTTAGCTAAAGTCAAATTAATTAGATGGGATAAGTACGAAAAAGTACCTTGTGGTTGGCGCTTTTTCACTTAGAGGGCTGTGGTATTTTACGTAACATTTAAGGGTTTGTGGTTTCATTCTAATTGCATTTTAGTACCCTACTCAATAATATTGGTAAAAATATATGAGTAATGTTAAAATAATATGAATTTTTAATAGAAGAATTATTTACTAAGTAATATAGCATTAAACTAACTAAAGTAAATTCACAATAAATAAAAATAAGATGTATTTTTAATTTTATTATGAATAAAAAGAAATAATTTTTAAAATAAATTTGTAATATTTTTAAAGTATCTAAATAGTTATATTATGATAAATCACATGTAAAACATTTATATTATTAAAAGGGAGTGTTATATTAAAGTTTTATTACAAAATAACGATAATATTGGTTGATAGGGTATTAAAGTGGTAGAAAATGAAACCACACACCTCTAAATGTCACAAAAAAAAGCCACAGGCCTTTAAGTGAAAATGCGTCTAACCACAATGTACTGTTTTGCATTTATCCCTAATTAGATTATAGTACATATGGCAACATTCTCTCCATTTCATATTTTGATGATAGAATCATGTAAATATGATGACTTTCTCATTCACTAAAATAATTATATTTCCATGTTATCCTTTTTGGACTTGCCACTTAGTGAGCTTCACTCAAGCAACTACAGACATCTGTTTCATATTCTGCAATGGCAAATGTTCAGCTCAATGACCAAACAAGTAATATCCTCCAGAACATGGCTGTGCAAATTGTATATTTTTCCCTGTTACTATTCTAGTACTCTGTTATGCATTATAAATAACAATGATGTATGAAGGTAAACAATGACTATATCTAGCCGTCAATTAATGATAATCACCCAGAGTCAGCATCCAACGATGCTGGAAACCTTGCACATTTAGGCACCACCCTTTAATCAAACAAATGCTGTTTCACAACCAAGATTCAGTACTTTGGCATTTGTTGATCATAGACAGGACAAGGTTTTCAACTGTCTCTAGTATGCATATAGGTGGCTGTTCATCATGATTTAAATAACGGATATTAGGTTACAAATCCACATTTTGAGTTAAAATTTAGGTCTCCTGATATGTTAATGATACCTTAAAGGATATTGGGAACAACTCAGTTTCTCTTTTGTTTTCCAAATTCTACCTACCTTTTCTATTTCTATTTGGTCTTTTTAGCCTCCCAAATTTATTGAGATTCTTTACAAAGAGTTTTGAGCTAGTATATTCTCAACTTACTGATTTATATCAGAATTGTTCTCAGAAATTCAAAGTGGCTGCTTATTTAAAACCCTGCCATGCTCATGCATTTACTTCATCAAATAATCAAGATATGGTTTATCAAAATTGAATATGCAATGTGCCATAAAACACACAGATGTACGTGCTCTTTAACAGATAGAAGGCAGGACTATATGAGCCTAAACTGTCCCTATGAGCCATTTCAGCATTAAATAATCTCTACTGAATTTTCAAAGATAAAAACATAAAATTGCAACATGTCCTTAACCATCCACATCAGAAGTTTATTCAGAATAAAAATTTTAATATGAAAAATCTACCACCAGCCTGCAAATTTGCTTCAAAAATAAATCAAAAAGCGTTGTTGTTTTTTTAATTATTATTTTTTTTTGTGAGAGCAAATGCATAAAAAATTTAACTAAGCAACTTCAACCCAACCTGAATAGTGAGAGACTTAATAACTTCTTTTGCGGATTTGCGTTTTTCAGCTTCATCGGCAGCTATTGCAGCAACCTCTTTAAGTTGCCTCGACTTTCTTTCAAGTTCAGCTTCAAGGCGACGCGATTTTGAACTAAGGTCTTCTACCTGCAAAGTATTTCGAATCAAATTCACTAGGCATGTCCTTGTTAAACACTTGGTAAGTCACACCATGGGAAAATATAATAATACTGCTACAAAAAAATCACAAATTTCAATCAAATTTGAAATATACGAGAATTGATATTCTTTCCCCATTATAAGTCATAATCTTTCTCAAACAAGCTAAGAGTCAGTGACCAAACTGATCATAAACTTTAATCAATTTTAAATTATGGCAAGTTCTTAAAAAAATACGATTATGGCCAACACAATATTTCACAATAATAATTGCAGCAAGGATTTTGGCAATATTGCAGCCATTAAAAATAAAACAATAAAAATGACAAATGTTATTAATCTAATGGAGTTTGACATTAAACCCGATGCGTTTCCCATCCATGTTCAAAGGGTAGCTGTTGCCTTTTTAAGATATGATTTTAATGACCATGCGATCGCTTAGAAAAAACATTTTAAGCTTTGGCTAAAATTGCAGCTAATCAATAAAATATAGGCCATAATAAACATTTCTTAAGAATCCACACAATTATAAAGATTTGTAATACAATTCACTCAAAGCCATACGTCATCCCTCAAGCACAGCCTTTACCTTACCCATTATCCTAGGCTTTAAGATACCACAATGCTTAATTAAGTGCACCTAGCATTTCCATATTCCAACTCCACTGAGAAAATTTCTAATGTAAGCTTCGATGTATTAGAGGAAAAGGAAAGAAGAAATAAAAGAGGACAAAGTCACTAATAAATTAATAAATGAGGTATTTACCTGTGTCCTTAAACTTGTAATTTCATCACTTAAACTGCCATTGTAGTGCTTTGAATCATCAAAAGAAGATCGAGGCGGAGTCGTCCTTCCTGGAAGTGGAAGTGATAGCAGAAAGGGTATTTTGGGACCAAAGGTTGGACTTGGAAAAAATTTCTTTGACGTCCCACCTAAATCATTTGATACTTTGGATGAATGAAAGTCCCCCAACTGCCAATTTCCATTTAGAACAGGGAACATCCGGTTAGTATCTGATTCAGACCTTCCGCCAGACCTTGAATGTCCGCTTTCTGATGCCTGATCGGTAGACTCCACAGAAGGAAGTCTAGAGAGTTGTCCCTGTAATTTGGAGCCCAGAGTCTCCTCCTTATCCAGTGCCTCATTAGTTTTTTGGTTCATTATTCCAGCTCTAGGTTTTGGAATTCGTGGAACTGAACCAGGTTCTGCAGCTTTCTTTAGTTTATTGAAACAGTCATCACAGACCCTATGTGGCTTGTTCATATTTGGAGCCAAGGAAGCTTTCAAAGATTTTCTACTGCTGCATGCTTTGCAGAATACTAGACCACAGTTGTAGCAATTGTGACGCTTTCTTCTGAAGCCAAAAGGATTACGGCAACCAGAGCATACTGAATGATCAGCATTAGAAATCCACCTATGAAGACATATGATTGCAGTAAAATTTGAACCACAGGCTACAGCTTTCACTTGCTTATCCTTTAGAAAATCAACAATTGTAGGTGTATTTCTGTCCTCATAATCCCCATGGCCTAGTTGCCCGTTTGTGCCCTTTCCCCACGTGTAAACCTCTGCTTTGGAAGTCAAAACTGCAACATGATAAGAACCACAGGCAATCTCTTCAATGATCTTACCTGCTATTTTACCATCAACAATAGTGGGAACCTTCCCAGTAGCTCTAGGACTTCCAAGTTGTCCATAAGAAGTACTCCCCATTGTATATACTCGCCCTGCTGCTGTAAGGGCAAGTGTGAGGTTATGTCCGCAAGCTACTTGACATATATTTTCATCACCTAGTGCAACTACACACTGAGGAAAAAGTCTAGACTCTTTATCACCATGACCAAGGCGGTATTTATCTCCATCCCCCCAGGTGAAGAGTTTTCCAGATGAAGAGCTACAAGAAGCTCCTGGACTAATTGATTCAGTTGTTACTTCAACGGCAGCAGCAGTGTGCCAAACACCACATGCAACCCTTATTGTTCTTAGTCCTCTCAAGTTTTCCACTTCTCGTGGAACACTTACACTACTGTGATCTCCATGTCCAAGGGCACCAAAAGTTCCATCTCCAAATGTAAACAACTGCCCAGCAGAAGTTACAGCAGCAGTATGCCAAGGTCCACATGATATATATGATACATGTATGCCCTCCATGTCACCACATATTTTTTTAGGTATCCAGTGACTAGCTTCACTGCCATGCCCCAGAGTACCACAGTTGTAAGCACCACCACCCCATGTGTACAAATCCCCAGAAAGTGTAACAGCACAGGTGTGATGCTCTCCACATGCTACGGACTCGATATTCATACCAGCCAGGTTATCTATAAGCTTTGGGTGGGGAACATCCAATTCTACTCCATGCCCAAGCCTGCCTCCTGACTCTTCCCCCCAGCTGAAGATCTCACCTTGCTTAGTGATCAACACAGCATGCCTACCACCACAAGCAATATTATGGACATCTAGAACAACTTTGGTCCCCAATGGCTTTGGCAGAAGTGCATCCACTTTGGAACTAGATGAATTCCCAATTATATGCACACCACCACCTACTATTCCATCTCCGACACCTTCCCCCCAAAAAAAAACATCACCCAGAGCATCGAAATCTTCATGACAAGAGCCCTGGCTAGATGAGCTTACTGCACTGGATAAACTGACTCTAACATTATCCGCCGCAGAAGTTCGACCATTTGTGTTATCAACACATGCAGCATTTAGTGAGCTAAAAGGACTAGCAAGTAATTCTTCTTGACTTGGACTCTTTTCTGCAGCAGTATATGATATTATATCACAGAATGCCTTTCCCAGTCTACTTGGCGGAACACTCTCAAAAGGAATCTGACTTCCTTGACCATTTCCTTGCCCCTGATCCTGCTGTGTTTTCTTTTTTTTTTTTAAAAAAAAAAAACAGAAAAAGAAGAACTAAGTTGTTGTAAATTCTTGCTGCACTCAAAGCTTTGATAGGAAAATTATTTTCAACTGCTCAAAAAATCCTCAAAATAAAATCAGAGACAAAGACTGCTACAGACAAAAGGTGAAACTGATGAAGAACGTCTCCGTGTACGAGTCTGCGGACTATCTGATGTTGCACTTTCACTTCTGGACTCAATTCTCCATTTGCGCTGATAGTTGCCACGAGTTATGAGTGCCTTAAGACCAACAAACCAAACTTCAGCCTCATCCTTGTCTTTACATATCTGTCCACAGATGGTGTCATACCAAGGCAAGTTATATGGTCATACAAATGTTCATCTCATTAATTTCTAGGGGCAACAAATGAAACATTTATACCTATACACCCTAAAAAAGTAGTTCTAGCATAAAAGAAACTGCAAAGGGATTAACTAACCAAGTCCAGTGACCTATCATTGTATAAAAGAGAAAATGATTGATACTCCTTCTCTGGCCGAGGATACCGCTGAAATATTGCCTGAAAGATAATGGACATTTTCATGATGGTTGAATAAGAAATAAGTAAACTTACAGATGATGGATGCAAATCCAGTAAAAGCAAAAATATCATGCAGCATGCTGAGCCATTATAGAAAAAATAGCTAAATAAGATATTAAAACTATCTGGTATAAACTTCCTTCATTATCTTCTTTTTCTTAAACAAACACATATAGGCACATGCTTTAGACATGTTATGTTTATGCCTTAAATTGGTGACTTGAGAGGCTATCATTCATAATTTTCTTACAAAAAAAAACTTAAAACTGTGCAAACATACAGTACGCTGTCCAGGGATAATCTTGGAAACTTGACTGAGTTTTAGCTGCTTCTCTTCTTTTCCAGAGTACCATATCAACAGAGACTCATCCTGAGAAACAACCACAGCTTATAAATAAACAGAACATAAAAGTAAAACTATGACAATTTCACAGTTACTTTTAACGACAAAAATTTAATACATTAGCAAATAAAGGCATTGGTTATCTGAAAGGAGAACTCTATCTTTAAAAAAAAAATCAACCAACAAACTACTTGGATTATTCTAATTGACTACAGTATAAGAAGTAAATATAGAGATATATGCAATTTTATTACTTACAATGCTGACAGTGACAATTATAAAAAATATCTTGGAGATGCACAAATCAGTAAAATGCAACAGAAAGATAAATGTGGCCACTGGCCACAATTGATAATTGGACTGAATCAAGAACCATACAAGACAACAGGAAATCTACCAATTATAACATGCACCTTCTTTTGCACCAACTATTGTTTTAACAGGCTAAAGAACTTACATTTGAAAGTTGAAACGGACAGAACTTCGGCTTTCCTCTGCGCCCATATTTAAGCAAATATGCACCTTTCTTTAGTGATGTAATGGCCTTAATTTAAAAAAGAGAAAAGCAATCAGTAATCAAATATATCAAGAGATGGTGACATTATATCAGAAAAATCAACAACAGATTTAATATATATATATATATATATATAAAAAGACCTGGTCGATATCCCTCTCGGCAAGACCAACTCTCTGAGTATCTCCCATTCAAGTAGCTGCTGCCTTTGTGATAAGCAACCAATGCCCATTTGATTTTGAACACCACCACCACTTTACATTAACCATTTACCTTATTACACCTATAATAATGACACATGAACCACTCTCAAACATTACACCATGCTACTAATTTCACCTCCAAAAACAACCTCAATTAACAGCCTTATTAGCTCCTGAACAGCTCAGTTAAGAACCGAAAACCCTAACAAATCCAATTTCAATAAAGCATTCAATCTTTTTTTTTTTAAAAAATTCCAAATTTCAACGTGGAACATAGCATCTAAATCAAAAAGCCAATTACAGCAACAGAGATACAATGCACCTACCTAAAATCGGAAGAAATGCAATTTATTGTTATGAAGGATAAATAAATCAGGAAAATAGCCAAACTTGGACGATTTTACACGAAAATGGAATCAAATTGATCAGGGAAGGGAGCTTTATAATCTGAAATGGATAAAAAAAAAAAAAAAGGATAACGTGAATGTGGATGTTTAATCTGGGAAAGAAAAAAGAAAGGAGAGAGAGAAGAATGGAGGAAGTTCTGTATGCAAGAGAAAGAAAATTGGTGATCGAAATCTATGGCGGTTACAAAAAAGGGCAAAAAAAATGTTGGTTTTTTTGGTTTTCCTCCTGAACTGAATCAACCAAAATCGAACGAAAACATTGTCGTTTTGCTGTGGGAATGCCACGTTTTTTGTCTTGAGGACAAATAAAAACAAAATTAAGATTGTGTTGTGCTGTGTAATAAATATTTGGTGTTTATCTCTATTTACATATGGATTGGGCCTATGGTGTGTAGTATGTATGGACTGGGTTTAGGCCCAGATTTATTTAATTGGAAAAAATAGATAGAAGCCGTGGAGATGCGGGGTATCGATCCCCGTACCTCTCGCATGCTAAGCGAGCGCTCTACCATCTGAGCTACATCCCCATGAACGTTTCGTCATGCTAATATATAATATCTATATTAACTGACTAACATCATTTTTTTTTAAATTTCATTTTCCAGCTAACTAATAAAAATTATTTGAGAATAGCGTACACTTAAAAAACAGAAAATTTTCTGTTTATGGCACCATATCTCTATCTTTTTAATGCTATTACAAAAACAATTAATAATTCAGTTGAATTTAGTGTTGCAATAGCTGATATTCATATCACTGCCAGTTTACATAATTAGCCATGCAAAATGTTGACTCGCTGATTTCATTTTCTTGATGACTTCGGATTTTTGTTTCATCCCATTCATTGTGTGGGATTCTTCTGAGGCTTTAATTAAGCTGATGATTTATGCTCATGATTTTTTATCCAGATGAAGCTTAGAGATGGTTGAATTGCTGTAGATTTAAGAATATTGAGTAAATATAGTAGCAATTTAAGACAAAATGTTTTCTTGAAATAGAGCTAGCTTCAGTTTTTGCATCATTGGTCACACAACACCAACACAGCACAACAACACAACATAGCACAACAAATGTTTCCAATTCCAAGCCACCAGACTAAGACAACACCAATACCATTTCTCTATTCTAAACATGTACTAATTAATTAACTTCAATAAATATAATCATCATCAAAGATCATGTAATTGCCACTCCTCCTAGCTCTTTCCTCTCTATCAGCCTGGAAAAATTAAACAAACAAATAATTAAGCAAAATTGCAGTACAAAAAATTAGCAACTTTTTATATAATTAGGCATGAATACACAATATACTTTAATGGGTACCTTGTTCATAAGCCTCTCAAAAGCTTCAGTGCCATGCTCTTCCATATATTTCTCAGCAGCTGTCAAAATGTCATCTTGTTTGGTAAACGGATCCTTCTTTCTTGGGACATACCATATTCTTTGAGCAGACTGGTGAGGGTTCAGGTAGAATGGTCTGATGAAATTCTTATAAACATATGCTGCTCCATTGAATTGTGGCAGCACTAACCAGCATGTCACCACCAGTTTAACAAATGGCCACACTGGGATACTGCATGCCCCATTAACACCAATTAAAAAAGTTCAGTTTTTTATTGCATCAAGAGTTAAAAAAAAAAAAAGAATGTTACCCATATCTCAAAACTGTCTGTAAAGAAATAAGCTTAATTACCCATTCCAGGATTTTTGAGAATGTGAGCTCAAATATGGTCATCATTGAATATAGAACCCAATAGGTTAGCCATTGTAGGTCATCAGTGCGAGATTTAGTCTCTATAGCCTTGATTGAAGCATATCTGTTAATTAACTCCATAACGATTAAGAAAACCAACATCTCTAAAAAAAAAATTAACCATACTGATCAGTGAGGAATGAACTTACAAGGGGTAAACAAGTGTCACAAGAGGCCTGCAAATAAGAAGCAGAGAATCTTACTTAGTTAGGCCAAAAGAATACCTTGTGATAAACTAAAACACAGAATAACTCAAACCCAAAATTTCAGTATTGAGTAACATTTGAAGGAGATGCATACAATGCAAGAACATCGAAGTTTTTTGCTACAACTTGGAGAAAATTCCCAGAACCTGAGCCACCCATTTTCTTGCGCTTGCAACTCAAAATCCCTTCTTTCTTTATCTGTTTAGTGGAGTAGGACAGTGACACTGAGAGGGAATGCACTACACAATTACTGAAAGGGAAAGGGAAATGAAAAAGGTCAAAAAAGAAAACAATGAATGGTGGGAAAAGAGGACTTTGGTAGGAGCTAAATTTTCGTTCTTTCCATAGAATCCTGTGATGCACAAGAAAAGAGGCACCGAAATTATGCGAGCGTTGCTCTATGCTCTCTACATTGAGCTGCTCGTAGATAGAGAGAGCATAAGGCCAATGTCTAGTTGCCAAATCATGAACTGATATCAATCCTTGACTTTCTGGTCCTTGTACAGTTTGTATCCATGATTTGTGGTGATGATAGTTTCTTTCTTGTTGGCAATAATTTCCATAACAGTGTCAGGGAGAAAATTAAAAAAAAAAAAAAAGGGTCTGCTGTCATAATGGTTGGCCCCTCCCAGAAACACAATAAAAGAGAACTTGGTTTGGTCCTTCATGTTCATGCATGTAAGGTTAATTATTTGTTAACTTTATTCCAAAGGGACATGTCCTGATTTTTTTCACCGTAATGAAGGTAAAATCTTCGACTTTTTTTTTTTTTTTTATTAATTCTCTATTTTTCAACTTTACTTTATATTATTTCTATATTTTTTTTATTAAATCTTTACATTTTTATTTTTTTATACATTAAATTTCTCTATTAAAATTTCAATTCTTATATTTAACATTATATCTAATTTAATTTTTATAAAATATATAATTGACTCCCTATATTATTACATTTTACTAAAAAGTTAAATCCTTATTTTTAACTTTTCCATCTTCATTATTAAAATCTTAAAAGAAATATTTTTTCATTAATTTTTTCCTCATATAGTTAAAATATAGGTAATTTATTTATAAAAAATTTCTATTAATAAAAGATATATATAATATTAAAAATAATTTTAAAATATGTATAATAGAAATCCAAATTAAATATATATGATAATTTTTTTTTATTTTGATAGAAAATATTTTAATTATTATCATCATTTATATACCTAATTAATATATTTGTAATTTCCTTAATTTTTTCACTCAAGTAACCTAATAAAACTATTAAGAATCTAAATCATTATTTTTTAATTATTATTTTTTATTTACTTCATCTTTTAAGTCATTTAACTATAATTTGAAACTTTTAATTTGGTGAGTTAAGACTTTCATATAAATCATTTACTAAATAATGTTATAAATAATTTCAAATTTTTTGCTAATTGATAGATAAATTTAACAATTAAAAGCCTTTGTATCTTAATTATATGTATGAATTATTGTAACTTTAAGGTCACATGAATTACAAAATATTTGATTAGTAAAAAAAATTTAGTTAATTTAATTTTTTATTTATTAAATTTTTATATTTTAATTAATGATGATCTAAAATTTAAATTTACCACGTGTTTAGAAGTTGTATTAGTTATATATTTAATTAGAATTTTTAAATTAATGAAATCATAAATTTATTAATTTTATTTTCAAATACTAATAACTAACTAAAATATTTTTGAATAAAAAATATAAATTTTTTGGTCATTTATATATTTTAATTAAATTTATATTATACATATTTTTAAAAATCATACACAATTTTATGAATAGAAATTTATTAGAAGTTGATAATCTGTATTTTTAGTTAGATAAAAAATAAAAGAATATCCATTTTAAGATTTTAACAATCAACTTACAAAATTTTAAAATAAAAATTTGATTGACTAAAAATAAAAATTGTAAGGATTTAAGTAGTATAATTTAAAAATATAGGGATTCAATTATATAGTTTGTAAGGACTAAATTGGATATAGTATAAAAAAATAGGAATTAAAATTTTAATAAAGGGATTCAATATATAAAAAAAATAAAACTATAAAAATGTAATGAAGAAAAAAAACATATAAGATTATTTAAAATGAAATTGAAAAATAATAACTTAATGAAATTAAAGTTGAGAGAAGTAAATTACAATTTTTCGTCGTAATGAACCATTCTTCCTCCATCACCATGATATATGTGAAATTGTCAATGGTAGTGCTTGTGCCACTAAATTATGAGCTTTTATTTATTTATTTACAAAAAAACTTACTAGAAGCAATTTTACAATAATTAGAAATTAAATTTATATCCGTTTAATATTATAATTTTTTTTATCTATGGATTTAACTTTTGATATTATTAAAAATATTATATTTCTAAGCTATTATTTTATGTAGAATTTTTCAGTTGGAAAAACCACCAATTTCAATTATGCCATATTATAAAATTAGAAAAAAAAATTTAATTTAGACATAAATTTATAATAAATCATACAAATATAACATAAGAAAAAATGTGAATTTGAAACTTAAAACCTTATCTCTCTCTTGTGTGTATATATATATATATATATATATATATATATATATATATATATATATTAGAATTGTTCAATTTAAACTATGTTTGGATAATATAATTTAGTGATTAATTAATTAATTATTGTAATTCCTTATTTGATGCAATGATATTATGCTTCGACGCGGATTTGAAAAATCAGGCATTAATCCTCTTTCCTTCTTCTTTTTTTTTTTTTTTTTGAGTTTGGTTGTTCTTATTTTTGAATTTGGTAGTCTTGAAGACAAATTAATTTACTACTACTATAACAACTATTATCAATATAATAATAACTATTATCAACTATTACAATTTTCAAAAACAACTATTACTATTATTAGTGGAAAGAGGATAATAAATCCTTGATAATGCACCACTTAGAATTTAAACTTGAGATTGCTACTTTCCAAAATCTCACTTACACCATTTAATTTAAGCCTTTTTTTTTTTAAATAAGATTTAAGCTTCATTTGCCCTTCCCTCCCCTTTTCTCAGCACTAACAGTTACAGAATTATTTGAAGAAAAAATTATTACTTTTTCGATGAAAGTGAATGACAACTGACAATTTTTCAAAAAAAAAAAAAATATGACAACTGACAAATATAGGATGGCCCATTAGAGTTTACATGTTAACTAGTCCAGATCAATTAGAAATGGGCCTCTAGCCCATTAAAAAACTGTTAACTCCGCTTGTCTAGTGAATAGCCTTCTGCAGTTTTGGTGAATATATATCATATATAAAACTTAAACATTTTATTTTATTATTTTTATTTATTTTTTTTAATTAAAAGGATATATGATTTTAACATTAATGGACTATACAATAAGAAGTAGCCCTCCCCTAATAAATCAACGATAGTAATAATCGAACTTTATACCTCATGATGTTTTTGGAAATAATTTTTTACTTGACTATTTTCTTACTAAATGACAACTTAAACATATAATTTAATAGGATCAACTTTGTGTTGAACTATGATGTGTTTGTTGTTTGCTGAAGTTTTTATTCCTATAGAAATGAAATTTATGAATTGCAGATTTTCTATGATTTAGCAGCTAAAAACACCATGAATTAAAACGTTTTGTATCACATAAATGTTCTTTGGATTTATTAGTGATAATATACTAGACTTTGGCCCTTTCAAAAAAATGAACAAATCAATTTCATTGTCAATAATTCCGGAAAAATGAGTGTTCTTCCTGATTTTCTTTTAATTACCTCTAGTATAATTACAAGGATTCTGACTTGATAACCGCAGGTCCATTTGCCTAGCTAGAAGAAGATTGCAAGACAGAACTAGTGAGTGGCACACTAGGAGATCCCGGCGAACTGGTTCCGACAATTAAGTTAGAATAGAGCACCGAAGAGAGATAAGAAAAATATAAGAGTTATTGGGCTAACTTAGTATATACTTGTTATACCTTCGTTTATATTTAGATTTTTTCGTGTTTTTTGTGGATTTACCTTTAGTTACCATTTGAATCTCTTTCATTGCTTGGAGATAGGTACTATCACGTAGATCTGTTCCCTAAATGGGGTCTAGTATTGTTCACATGAGCTTGTCCCTTTGGCATTTTTAGCTTGGTCTGTAAGATACTTTGCATTCGTCATTCATGTGTACTTTGTCGGGCATGTAAACGAATCATCAGGTTTGCAAGCAGTACGTATTGTCAGATTGTAGGGTTTGCTCATCTTTATTTTTGCTAGATTATCGAGTTGGTTCGCTTTACTCTGTTAAGTTGATTTATCTCTTGAGTCAAACCGATACATTTGGACCTCTATTAATTTTGGGCTTGAAATATTAATTTGGGCCTATTATCATGACTAATTTGCATCGAATTGAGGAGATCCGAAACAAATCTCTCCTTGCAATTTCTTTTTTCATAATTCCAATTGGAAAACTTTTATTTTTTGAAATTTAATTGACAGAATTTGAGAGTAAAACCATTGTAATTTCTTTGTAATTACTGCAGGGAGTTAAAAATATGAGAACTGTTTTACAAAATTAAGTACCACACACATAATAATCCAAAATATAGCTACTTATTGGAGAAAATGATTCCATCGGAGCACTATATTGTCTTTGTTTCTTAAATGCAACATAATGCTGAGAAAGAGTTAAATTCTTCTCAGTCTAGCAACAAAAACTGGTAAGCAGATATATATAGTACTGCCATTGATTTTTACAACATTACGTGTAATGTACCATCTCTTTACCTAATATAAGAAACAGCATGACTTGTTAGCCCTGTACTATGAACATCATCAATAATGTAACGAACAAATTAATGAGCTAGTAACACAGCAGTGTCGAGTGTCTGTTTCCTAATATATGTAGGAGTTAAATCCTAGTAGTCCCTTTTAAAAATTTTCTAAATACTAAATAAAATTGAAGCATTTAGTCTTATTATATGTCCTCTGCATGATTACTTTTACCTTACCAAGAAAATGCTAAGAATTGCCACATTCTTAGGCTTAGGATTGTGTAAGTAGACCCAAGAGCATCTTCTCATTGATGGTTATGGAAACCTATACATTGAAGGGTTTAGGATAGTTATAATCAAAATTAATTAATTGGGATGTAACCAATCAAGTTTTGCAAAAAAAGGTAGCAACTTGGAATTGGTTTCTATTCCAAGTATACAGTTATTGCATATATGTTGGTACTTTGTACTACCAGTTACGTGATTCTGGAGCCTACCTGCAAGATGATCTGCTTAGCGTAACCACCACTCAGTGTATATGTATATATGTATTTATACATGAACCGATCGATGACAGTGTACCAAATTTTGGCATTAATGCATGGAGATGGCAGTTCTGCCCTTATTTCATCGAAGCTTGGGTCACTGTTAGATCATGTCCTGCCTTTCTAGCCTCTATATATTATGTAGTCTGATTTACCTGTTACTGACCATAGTAGTCAACACTGTTCTATTTACACAGAAAGATGGATGCAGTGAAAGAAGAGGATAAGAGATATGCCCCAGGGTTAACATGACATTAGTTTACAGTAGTATACACACAGCAGGAGTATTACTAGTTTACGGTAATTGCAAAATAAATGGCATTGATATCAATTGTTATGAACTACTTTTAATTCATTGATTAAGACCCACTAAAACTTTTATGCTACTTAATTGAAAATTAATCTGCATTTGTAATTTTAAACTCGATTAAGAAGCTAAATTTGAAAAATATCTCTTGTTTATTAAGAAATTTGAGAATAATACATAATTTTTTTTAGGACACTAATATTTGTTTGTGGCTGGTGAAATATAAGGGATTATTTAAACATTTATCACCTAATTTTTTTGGGTGCCCCATAATATAAGAGCTATTTTTATAATTTGATATAGCCTATGATACATTGTCTGTGTCGCGGGTAACAACACAAAACATTTTCCTTTTCTTTTATTAATATGTAATTTTTAAAAAATTGAAAAAGAAACCACTCATGTGGAAATAGTTCTTGATGTGTGCATTAGTTATTGATTTACAACATTAATCTAAATAAATTCACATACTTTTTGAAATGTAGAGCGTTAACACCTAAATTATTACTCTGTGATTCATTGAATAATTAAAGAAAAAATGAGAAAAAAAAATCAGTTGAAATAAGGTACTGTTTGAGTTAGTTAATGTAAATTATAATTCTACTAGGACTACCTACTTACGAACTTGTTAGGTTAATAATTAACTAACCTGATCAACTTATTTTCTAAGAACATGCATATATAAAAGCTCCCAACAGAAATGTAATAGGTGCAAGCTAGATGAAGTTAATAATAATTTACAGTTGGTTAGAAGTTAGAACCACTATTGCAACTAGCTAGCAGGCAGCATACATATACAAAATCCCCTCAAACTTAATTATATGCATGGCTAAAATGCATGCATGTTCCATAACATTTACTTAAGCCATACCAAAAAAAAGCAAAGCTAACTAAATTCTCAATCTTGCATATGGTCCTAGCTTAATCAAACCCACATGATGCATTGCACAGGCAGGAAAAAATTGTTGGATTGATCAGGGTTAGAAATGATTCGAACAAAATGACTCTGCCCACCTGTGGGATTACAAGAGCTCATCAAGATTCATTATCAAGTAGTGCAAGAAGAAGTTTATGATCTCGAAATATTAGTGATCTCAGGGGATGATTTTTCGTTAAGGTAGCTAGCAAGGATTGAGCAGAGAGAGAGACCTTTGATCAGTTGCCCTCTGACACCATAATTGCAATTGCAGTATAGTGGAGGGTATAGCCAAAAACATAAAGATGATGCAGAAAAAAAATTAAAATGGGAGCAATACTAACGGCAATGCAATAAGAGGTATAGCAACGAACCAACTTCAACATTGTTTCTGTAGAAAAAGAGAGTGATTAAGATTATAATAAAGAGTTTCTTAAAACCTAACAAACTCAAGTGGAAGTTATTAAGTAATGGGGATTAATATCACAACAACAATATTGCATGCATAGTGCTCTTTTCTTGAACCAAAAGACATGTTCTAGTCTTTTAGGTAGTGAAAATTGCTAATAAACCAACAGTTACAATCATTAGAAAACAAAAGAAGAGAAAAAAATGAAGGTAAATTAATTACCCATCATGTTAATTAATTAATACTTCTTCCTTCATCAAACCCTAATTTTTTTTTTTGTGACTAATCACAACAAAATCGAATGCTAAAGTACTCAACCTTCAAAGCAATCAAACCTCGGCCTATATCTCAAAATGCATAGACACACATATATATATACTTATGCACTTAATATATATAAAGCACGTAACTGAAGAAAGAAAAGTAAAGCAATTGCTCAAACCATACGCTTGCAATTCATCTCTAGGCATGGTGACTTAGCTAGTTGCATCCTCTCCTACGTGGTGTGGATTTGACCCACTTGCCGGAGACTCCGAAGCACCACCACCACTGCCCATAATCGGTCTATATGCATTAAACGCAGCCAGCATACCTAAGTGACTATCATTAACAATACCACTGCCGCCAGCGCCACTGCCACCACTAATCGGTGAACCCAATTGTTGGCTAGGCAAAAGAGCCATTGGAGTAGGAAAATTCATAAAATGCAATCCACTAGACATAGAACCTCTATACATATTATTAGTACTAGCAACTAAAGATGGAAATGTCACCATAGGATCACCACTAATCACTTGATTACTATTTGGATTAGTCACCATCCAAAATGTTGCCGGAATCGGACTATGAGTTGCCGGAATGGTCCCGGAGCTTGTTGATTGCAACAAATAGCTTCCCATCTGGTGATGACTTTGCGATAATAATTCATGCTCAGGCCTCCGCTTTCTTCCTAGACTAGTCTCTCCATCGGACACTTCTAAACAAGCACTACTACTATCGCCTACTTGTTGCTTATTATTGGCAGCAGCAGCTCTTTGTAAAACATCAACACCACCGGTACTCAAAGTCCCACTTACATTATTATTAGTACTTGTACTAAGAGAACTGAAGTTTAAGGAGTCTTCAACAGGAAAAATAACCCTTCTTTGATGCTGGGATGTTTCGTCGAGGATTATGCTTCTTTCCCACTCGCTTCTATTGCGCAACTGTTGATGGGCACCGAAGTTTGGATTGAAATAAGTGTTCCTCAAATGATGAGAAGCTGAGATAGAAGAACCAGAGCTACGGAGTGAGATGTTAAGAGAAGTGAAATTGGCGGGAATAGTACCAGTACCGGTGGCAGCAATAACAGAAGGCTCAGCTTGTTGTAATAACCATTCAATGGTTTCACCGTCAGACTTGTGCCCCAGTTCACGCGTGAGTTGGAAAACCCTAGCAGCACAAGTTGCAGGCATACGGATCCGGCGACCGCGGCCTTCTACTTTGGTGTGACGGTCCTTGGTGGAGGCACGTTTGGGAGGAGTTTTCTTGGAAGAAGAAGAGGAGGAAGCAAGTTGCTGCTGCTGTTGTTGAAGAAGAAGATGATCAGGTAATTGGTGTTGTTGTTGTTGCTGCTGTTCCTGGTGCTGTTGCTCTTGCTTCTTTTCTAGTAATTGAAGAGGGAAATTAGGCCTGGTGCGGATCCCATTTTCAGGTTCCATGATCATGTGATGTGGGGAGAGCTGGATTATAATTAAAAAAAATCAAATTTTATGTTTTTTTTTTCCGGGATCAGGGGGTGTGGGTGTGTTTGCTTTTGAGTTGTGTGTGTGTGTGTTGTAATTGTGGTGCTGGCTTGTAGTATATCTGTATAAGGTGACCCTCTAATCACTGACTTTGGTGGCTAAGTGGGTCTGTTTTATTTCTTTTATTTTCCTGTATATGTGATGAGTGGTGTTGTTGTTAGGGTATAAAGAAAGATGAGCAATGGAATTTTCTTTCCTTTGAGATGGGAGCTGGCAAAATGAGTTGTTTTCTCACAAAGGGAGAGAGATAATAGGAGAAGAGGCCAAGAGTGCAAGCTTTAAGCAACATATACAATGAGTGAGAATTATGGAGTTGATGGTGGGCTAAAGTGAAGTATAAAATTCAACTTATTTATTTCTTTCTCAAATATATTGGCATTTAATAGAAATTTCAAATAATTTAAATAAATAACAATTAATTTTTTAAATTATAAATTACACAATAAAAATTTTTTTCTACCAATTAACAAAAATAAAATTCAAATTTTATATTTAATATTACTATCTCAATATTCGATAATTATAAAAATTTCAATTAATTTAAAATTTAAACAATATATATCATAAAAAAGAGTAAAATTCTTTTAATATTTATTTTTATGTATAAATCTGAAATTTAAGGCTTTATTTAAAAAAATTTAAACTTTTACCCTTTAATTAATATTTTGATCATGAATGATGAATTAATGAAAATTTATTATGTTGAATTTAGTTTAATAATATATATATATATATATATATATATATATATATATATATATATATATAATGTGGTCTATCAATGGCTTGGTTCAGACTCCACGTGCGGTGCTATTTATCATTCAATCCATAAAGAGAGAGTGGTGGCCTGAGGAGTTGGGGCCAAACTCTCAAGTCAAAAAAACTGAAAGAAAGAAAAAAGAGAATCAATTGTGGCTCCCATTCCATTCCGGTAATCATTGCTCCCCTCTGTCCCTTTTCCCTTTCCACATTTTTGCTTTTCTTTTCTTTTGCTCAATCCTCCTCCTTCATTTGCCACTTAATTTCCAACATTTCTTTTCTTTTCTTTCTCTTTTCATACATATGATAGATATATTATTATATATAAACATTTTTAGATTAATTTTTGGATTTAATTTCTTTATATAATTTTAAAGATTTTTTCTCCCACCAGAGTAATACATACGCCTGTAATGTATAATTTTTCTTTTTAACTTTTTAATCTATCATTTTTTTTAATCTTTTCTTCATCTTTTTAAAGTTTGGATGCATATTATTTTAGAACACCTATAAATACTAAAAAATTAACAATTCTAGTAAGTTCATGAAAAAGAGAGAGAAAGATTAAGTAAAGGGCATAATTATAACAAAGGATTAACGTGATAGTTGCATTTTTGTCTTAATCCTCCATACCTTGTTGGATTCAGGCAAAGTTTGTTTTGAATTTATAAGAGGTAGTTTGATTATCATCTACTAATCAGAAATAAATTCACAAATTTTTCAATAATATAGGGAAATTTTTTTTTATCTAAATCATCAATATTTAAAATTTATTAAACTCTAACTAATTTAATTTAATTTAAATAAAATTACATAAATGATAAATATTTTTCAAGAACTAATTTAAGGTGACTATATATATTATCATTTAAATTTGCGATGTTATTTAAATAAGAACAGTTCCTATCAACTAACTTTAAAAGTTATTGATATGAGATTTTTTAAAAAAAAAAAAAGTTACAAGGAAATATCTTACGTTAATGTAAAATATTTATAAATCTTCTCATATATTATTGTATATATATACTTTGATAAAAAGTTCTTTTAATTATATATGTATGTTTATTTATCTCCAAATTTCCAAGATTTTTTTTTGTGCTAATGGTTTGTTCATTCTTTTCATTGACGATTGATGCATAAAATCACCAAAAAATACAATGTGCCCCATAATATAAATTAGTCGTTTGCATTTTCCATATTTTTCTCTCCCTTCTATTATTCAAATGGATGTACATACACATATACATAACACAATTGTCAAGACAAATAGCAAAACAGATATGAAGATCCCAAAATCATGCAATGCTAACAACAATATATAATTATATATATTCTTATTTAAATATACACACAACCACAAAGAAAAAAAAAATTAATAGAGGAAATTGCTTGCAATTAATAAAAATTAATCCATAATGGGTGTAATTAATTAAGAAGATTATTGGGAAAATTACTCTTAGCAGGTGACTTAGGTAACTTATAAAGCCAAATTTTCAGGTCTCCATCATAGGAATTGTGAGATATCAAGAAAAAGGTCTTGTGGTCCTTGTGCCCAACCAAAAAAAAAAAAATTCAATTTCAATTGAAATTGAAATTGTACAGCCCTTGAATTGTAATTTTCATTTTCAGAATTTTTATAAGCTCAAACTTCAAAAATTACTATTTACATAGTCATAAAGATGTACAACTACATGTTAATGGATTTCGTTTTGCATACTCAACGCTCAACCTAGTGGATAAGTTGAATTCAGAAAGCTACAGACCTCAAAAAGAAAAATTCCATTCAATAAACTAAATTTTAGGACCATTTTTATGTCAGTTGTGACTAGAAATTTTCATGGAACCAAAGAACAATAGAAAACCTTATCTATATACTTCAATGAATATATAAAATGTATGATCATAGCATTATAAGTTATATAATAATATTACTAAGTTCAAAAAAACTAATCCATGAAATAGTTACTTTCTATGTTAAAACAAATGAAAGGGGGCTGTAATCCTACAGTGATATAAGGCCATAAATCTCATTCTCAGAACATTCAATATTAACTGTCCGATTGATACAATAATAGTGGAATCTAAAAGGGAAAAAAAATCACGGTGACAAAATTTATTATTGGACCTAGCTATAGAAGTACACCCTTCACCCCTATGTTGATCTTTCTTTTTCAATTGCCCATATTCTTCTTATAATTAGACTATCTATATGATCATATGCATCAATTTTCCCGCTTTTGTATGTTTATTAGATGAATTTTCAGAACATAAGTGAAAATTTTTTGTATATATACCTTAAAAGGTTAATTCAGTACAGGAAAAAATGAAATTATTAATATCTTATTTTATAGTGCAAAGTCCCCTTGTTAATTATCGCCAGGTCAATTTTTATTAGACTAACACTAACACAGTCATAAAGTGCAAATGAAAATTAGGTTCATATTTAATATGCCGTGAAATATTATTTTGTGATCATATATAGATATTTATGGCTGCATTCTACCACACAGCAAAGAAAGAGACGGATACAAGAGCATGTCATGTTTAAGCCATGTGCCTGAAGGTCTCAAATGTAGCTTCAAAGGGAACAAAAAAATGTTGATGGGCATAAAAAGCTAGCTAGCTAGCAGCTGGCTTCAAAAAACAAATTATTCAACAGCCAACATACCTAACCAATGATGAAAACCCATATCTCATTTCATTCACATCAAGTAAATTGTAATCATTCATTGGTTTCTGTTAAATGCATTAACCCATAATTATAGAACGTTTGCGATCACTTTGGATCATCAACTTAAATAAAACCTAAATAAGATATTATAGAATGTTTTGTTTTGATCATTTTTTGTACTAAATTTGATTTAGATGACACTTAGTCTTTTCAACCTTTCCTTATTTTGTCTCACTTACACACCACAACATGCATGTTTGCTAGCTCTTTCTTCAATTCCCCATACATATATATATACAGTCACATCTGAAATTTCAATTTTTTTGAAAAATAAAACTCAAATTTAAAGAAATATCAACTTTTTGTCATTTAAATTAATAGATATTGATATATTTTTTATTAAAATTTTTCATAATTCTAAATATGAAACGTAGTAATAATAATAATATTATTATGGAGGTTGTGTGTCATGGAAATGTCACCAAATCCAACGACATAATCACGTTTCCAGTCAATTTTCGTAACCAGAATTCACAATTATATATTTTCAGTGTAACCCTTTAAGTTATCAACTTTGTCAATTGGTACAATTCGTATAGGTCATAAGGTAGAAATCAAACCTATAATCATTGATGCTCTGACACTTACCATGTTATTCTTCATCTTATCACATTTCATCTTTCATTTCTTAAATTTTTCATTTTTAGCACATTAAATTCTCTTTTTCATTTATCTCAAAGCTCACATATCATTATATATCATGAATCCGTACTTAAACATAATACTAATTATTAAATAAAATTTATTAATAAATATGAAAAGGGATTAACTTTTACGATATGTCAAATGAAGAAGTTTCAAATTTAAATCGTTAAATTAATGTTGAGAAATTTTTATGTCCCTTATAATCATGTTTAAATCAAATTGAATGAATTACAAGTTAATAAATTTGAAATACCTATGAGGAAAAAAAAAAAAAAAGAAACAAGTGAAAGTTGAAGTGTGAGTCCATATTAGCATAAAAATGTGATATGTATGATTCCAAGCTGCGTAGCTATGGAGATATATAGTCAATCAGAATCATCAAAATATAGGGACCACCTGTATTAATTCTTCCATGTTAGTTGGTTGAAGTTTTTCATTGACAAGGAAATGTATCTGCAGGCTCTCTTCTGCTCATGAAATTACTAATATATACACGCCACTCACTAATCACATTAAATTTTTTCATTTCCATTTTCGATCTCAAATGGAGCACACAACCGCTGTTTCGTGCTCTCTAACTTACCATGAGCAACCTGTGCGATTGCTAATACATAAAAATTAGCGACGATCCAATTGAGCAATATGTATATAAGATTAAAATTTGAAATTTAATAGCTACATGAGTTTTAATTATTTTAAAATTTAAATTAAATAAATTTTTTTAATTTTTAATAGATTTTCATAAAAAAATTAAATCGCGGTGTAATTCTAACTAATCAATGAAGTCAATAGTTGGAATTTTTCATTTTTATAATTATAGACCAAGAAAAATGAAATAAATCTTATTGTATCTCTCTAGATCAAAATAGAATTTTAATTTAAAATTTGTACTTTTTAATCAATTAAAGTGATTTATCTATTTTTCTTTTTTTGAATTGAATTCAAAATTGTTCTAATTGTGTAATCGTATTAATTTGTTTCAATGCTAGCTCCATTCTATAAACTATAGCCATGAATTGGCTTGACTTATGTAGAAATTCTTAAGCGTTAGTGATACTATATACATTAGAATATGGTCCCAAAATGCCAAAATGATGCAGTACATGCACATCAACGTCCATCCATCAAAGCAATAAAAAGGTAGCCACTTTAAAGCAATTTAGATGTGTATAGTAATGGATGAAATTTAATTTTTGGGCAAATGAGTTGCTGAAAAATCACGTGCCTTGCCACCCATGCCGGTGATAAAGATGGCTCACCATCCACTTTCGCCAATCATACAAACAAATTTGTCGGAATGTTGGCCGTTCCTGGACTGCAATTAAGTCGTTTTCTCCACTATTTTTGGTCTAGCTAAAGCTAAGCTTAGCTAGCTGGTTTTAACACTTTCCTAAGTTTCAAACTCCATAACCCCAAATCTTATTTATTTTATGTATGCCTTATATATAATGTTTCATCATTTTGGAAACCTTAACATTCCAACATTTTACATTCCTTTGCATTTTTTTTTCATTCGTAAAAAGGATTAAAATATTAGTATTGGAATTGGAATTGAGAGGATAAATCTGTTTGAACTTGGCATAACAGCCGCCATGCTTGCTCCGAAATTAAAACATATAATCAGAAGTCCAACAAAGAATTTTTCCAAGTGAACTAGAAGATGTGGAAAAGTCAGATTTGATGACTCTAAATACACAAGGTCCTTTCTCTTTCTGTCCAAAGTCAATATGCATGGAATTTATTAATTATGAAAAAGCTTGCGTACAATATCAAATTCTGCCGACATTATGGTAAGAATTATATTATATTATATGATATAGTCAAATTATTAATTCTTTTTCAAATCAAAAGTGGCAGTGCTTACATTAGCATGCAAAACAAAACAACCCATTTGCCCTAGTAGCCAGGTCAAAGATCATAGGTATCGTACACACATCAAAATAAGATCGATCGATGCAAACTTCTTTTATTGTGGCCAACAAACCTAGCTCTACATATTTATGTATAGATAACATATCCATGACCATTACCATATGTGTTACTTTCTATTCCTTCTAGCTATGTTATATTATTTACTTGGTGTGCATGATCACTTAATTTTTTTTAAACTATTCTAATTGGATTTTATTAAAATTATAATAGCTACAAAAATATATCAATAACTAATTTAATATTACTGCATATATCAAAATTTGAATTCAAAACATGATTTAAGATAACATATATCTATCGATCTTGATCGATTTTTCTTAGGCAATATATTTTTTGATTGATTCATATTATATGTAATGACATTAAATTAATTATTATTGAAATATTTTTATAATTTTATCCAAACTAAAGTAAATTAATTAAAATTTAACAAGTTTTGAATATTTAAAGTTTAATTAAAAAAAATGAATTTCTTTTAACGATTCAAACTAAGTACTCTTGACATTTTTTTTTTTTTGATACAAAGAAGGGGATGACCCAAAAAAAAAAAACACAACTAAGGAACCAACCTCACTAGGGAACCTAGACACCCAAAAACTCCTCAATCAGCATCCTGTCCATCATCGGAGGGGGCTTATCCAATTCATACAGACCCAAATCATAAGCTTTAAATTGTGAAGCTAAGAAGTTTGCCAACCTATTCCCTTCCCTATAAACATGTTGCACTCTTACCATCAAAGGACCATGGAGCAACTAACAACACTTATGAAGAAAATTTGAAACCACTGGAATGGCAGTACTACCAAAGTGAGCCATATTAACAACCTTTTGGCAATCTAGCTCTATAATAAGCTGCCTAAAACCTTTCCTTTGAGCAATCCTGAGTCCATAAAGGACTACTCACAGCTCAGCAGTCAAGGCCGAGCTATGGCTTATGTTTGTAATAAAACCACCTTTCCAATTAGCAAAAGCATCTCTAAACACACCACCACAATCTGTCGAACTAAGATTACCTAGACTTGCACCATCCATATTCAACTTGATCTAACCACCAGAAGGTGACTCCTAAGCCATCCATAGGATCCAAATACCTCCATTAAATCCATAGGCCTCAACCCTTATCCAAAGATCAAAACCTAACGTACAATAAACACTATCAGCTTTATCATTACTGATTTTTGTTTCTAACAAAACAAGGACCTCAGGCTTTGTTAAAAGCAACAACAACTTTTTCAACACTAACATCGTCTTCTTGTTGCCAATGCCATGCAAGAACCTTAAACATTAAAAAAAAGTCTTAACTTAATTTTGGAGAAATAGGAACCTCTCCTAGCATATAATTAGCCTCAATAGGATCATCTTCACGGAAATTGATTACATCGTTATCCAAGGGATCCTGATCATGGTCATCATCTAAAGCAGCTATATATGGGAATAGAGGATCCTTATAATGATCAAGCCCACATCCCTCTTCCTAAGCCCAATCCATATTAGCAGAAGATTCACCTCTCTGGAAAACAATACTCCTCTTAATGAGCCTATCATTAGAGTTTCTTTAGACTAAAACATGGAGGTCCAATAAGGCAGTAATTTTAGGCTTATAAGCTCCACCTCTAGCTCCTCTATGAAAACTACCCCTACCTCTAGTAGAACAGTTACCATAGTTCACATAATCCCTACATAGCAAAAGATCCCCCAGATCCACCTCCTCTTCTGACCCTTTTGATTTTCCTTTACCACACTCTTTCACCGTATTTTTCCCCACACGAGGTCGTTCCTTTGGTAGATTTTCCTTATCCATGTGTCCATTATCTTCCTTATCCTTATCAAATCCCAAAGAATCCTTCAGAATATTGAATCTGGAACCTTGATTATACGAAGGAACTATAGTTCTTTCCATCTGTAAATTACCTTTCCTGCCATTCACAACAACATTACCATACTTCTTCCCTTGATCCTCATATCTTCTACTATTACGTTTGACCAGCATCCATTGACTGTAAGATTCTGTAATCTCCAGCTCAATCTCCACAGTCACTGGAGCGGAAGGAGCTGGCGGCTGAGCACTTTCTTCCTCTACCATTATCTTAATATCATGAACATTGGCAATACAGGCTTCCTTACGATGGCTATACTTATAGCATTGGAAATAAATAAGGTGCATGACTTCACATTCTATTCTTATAACCCTTCTTTATAATTTGAATTTGGACAACAGTGGTTTATTAAGATCCACTTCTATGAAAATTTTAGCATATTTTCCTCTTGATCCAAACAATGTAGTATCATTAATACGAAGCACCTTCCCTATTCTATTGCCAATTCTTATAAGGAAGGACTCATTAAAATACTCCATGGGAAGGTTGGGAATTCTAACCCATACAGCCAGTCTATTGATGGTGAAAGAGGCTAGATCAAAATTCGGATACCATTTACTTACTACCAAGTAATGATCCACAATAACCCATGGTCCCTCGAACAAGGCTCATTCATACTCCTCCTTATTTGCAAAACAAACTAAATAATAATCGTTGCCAACATCCACTATAGTTAGATGAGATTGAATTCTCCATAGAGTCGAAATTCTCCAAATTAGAAAGTTATAGTCAATGGAACGATTGACAAATTTTATAATTAGAGTTTGTTGCCATTTATTTCATATTCGAATCTTCTCCTCTTGGTGAACCTTGATAGTTGGACACTAAGGATCATCCTCATCCCCATCATCCGAGATTATATCCATCTATTCATTCTAGCCTACTCCATGCATACCCGAAGGCATAGTAGTGTCACTCATAATAATATCCTGGAATGATGTTTTCCTATTATGTGTTCTATCAGGAATCTCTTCCGCTCCTGCCGTCACTTGGACAACATGCTCCTCTTCCAATCTTGTTTTAACCTTTTTGTTACTCCAAGCGAATAAGTCTGTTTCTTCATCGGATTTGGCGGCGGCAGGATTTTCTGCCAAACTTGGAGAGTTTTCCATCTCCATTAGAATTACTACTAATATTTTTATAAATTTATTGGCTAATTTTTATTGATTAATAAGTACTCTTGACATTATATATGCTATTTGAAGTTTTTTTTTTTTTTTTGGAATTAAAGAGGCAGTCAAAATATATTGAGCCATGCATGATGAGGATTCTCTAATAATCTATGTCCTTGATCTGATAGCTAGCTAGCTAGAGCTGCTTTATTATTATACTCAGTATCTCTAAAACAACTGCAGACGCAGTGCAGCCATATATATATATATATCCCCACTTGTTAAGCTGTCACCATTTCATCTTTAAGGATATGTATATCTATATATAGATATGTGTGTATGTGAATTCCAACCTGTCATTCTTCATCGATCTCTTATTTTTGCCTTTTCTTGATGACCTAATCTAATAATCATATCAACTACTATACTTCAGCATATATATATATATATATATATATATATATATATATATATATAGTATAGGCTGTTCTTAATTAATTATAATCATATCTATTGACTTCTTCATTAGTACTACAAACTGCTAGTGAATGTGCTAATTATGCATCAATTAATTATCATCATATTATTATAGATTTTTTTAGGCTAAACTTATTATATTTTACAAGTTCTAAATCTGTTAATTGGCAAATATTTCGGGGGGTTATTTTTTAAATTTTTTTTGAAATACTATTGTAATATATAATTATATATACTAAAGGTGATTTTATCATACTTTTAAATATAGATATATATATATATTTGCTTATATAATTCAAATAATGAAATTTTTGTCAACAGTAAAGAAACGTGGAAATTTATTAATATTGTCTCGAAATTTCTATATATTTAATCTTACAAACTAATCGGTAAAACTCATTCAATTGTAATTATGAATTAATTGTAATTTTTCATCTCTAAATAAAATAATGAATAAGTAAACTCATCTTGTGACTTAATTAGTTAATTATGATTAGTGAGGTAAATAAGGTAGCAAACATAAGGAAAGGGACTAAGCAAATGGCTCCATCCAATATAATGGAAGTTGCAAAGTTAGATAACAGAAGAGAAGAGCATTCTGGTTTGGTTTGGTTTGGTTTGGTTTGATTTGATTTAGTTTGATTTGATTCGGTTTAATTTTGATTGAGGGGAGTAGGACCCTAAGGTCATAGTCCAGCTCAGGAATTGGAATGTCCTTCTCTACTCTCCCTAGCCCAGTTGGTTGTTTGCCTGACAATGCCACGTCACAGTCGACAGTTGGAATCTTCTTCCTAGGGCTTACATCATCCTCTCGTCCCCTCTCTCCTTTCGACACGCGTTCCTCACGCTCCCACCATTCCCTCCCGAAACTCGGGCCTTACCGTACCTTACCTCTTCAGCTCCTTTCTTTTTTTATATACAAAATTCGAATATATCTAAATTATCAGTAGACTATTAATAAAAAAATCTGATTAATTTATTTAAGAATTATTTCAAATATTAATTCTCCTTAATTTGTTTATTAATAATTTTATTTTTTTAATATTTTATTTTTTAAATAAGTAAAATGAAGATTACAAAACAAAAAAAAAAATATTTAATTATTAAATTATTATTTTTTTTATAAAGATTATTACTTGCCTTTTTTATTTTCTTAGCTCATATTTTGTTTAATATGAAGGATTATATTGAGAAATGCTACCAAAATTTTTTTAGGCTTGGAATAAACAATTTTAATTTTGATGAAATTTCAATTATAATACTTATTTCTAAAATGATTTTATTCTATCACCATATTAATTTATAATTAAAAACATTATATGTCTTTAATTGTTATTTATAAAATAATAATTATAAGATCATTTGTGAATATTCTATTTTGAATTTTTTTTTAAAAAAAGTAATTTTATTTAATTTAAGAATTTCGGTAATTTAATTAACCTAAATTATACTGAAAAATAATAGAAATAGGGAGTTGGGTCACATCATGCATGACTTTTAGCACACTGCCTGCTTTTTTGGACTCAAAGATGATAAAGTGAGGTGTCTGCGTCTAATCTGGGCCGGGCTACTATAGCCGCCCTGACCATATCAGCTCCTCTCCTCTAATTTTTTTTTAATAATAATTATTATTACTGCTGTCCTTTTCTTTATTTGTTGCTTTGTTGCTACTAATCATTTTTGCTTAAGAATAATTATTTTTTTTAGTTGTTGTTGTTTTTGTATGGTTGTGTTTATGTTTAGAGGTTAAGTAATGTGATTATCTTTGTTAATTACAACATTTAACCTAGTATTGACCTCGTAACTTTTAAGGACTTATCTTTCACCATTCAACTAATTACCAATGATTCAACATCAAAATTTTATGTACTGTAGCCATCTATGACATATATGCATATATCAAGTAATTCAAACCAAAGAAAAATAGATTAACTACTTAAATGATTTTTTTTTTTTATGATATTGAAATATTATAAGTTTGATTGCTGATCATTGTACCTGTATGTTGATCTTTTTTTTTTAAATAGTAGTTAACTAATTAACCAATAATTAATCATACAAACTAGTGAATTTTAGAATGAAGTTATAAAATAAAATGTTAAGAAAATTGTATAATAGATAGAGTTCAGTCAATTTTGCAAATAATAGAATTTTTGTTCAGTTAAAATAATTAAAATCATGTTAATGAGATACATATCAATTGACTATTGTTCTTAGCGTTTAAGGTGAAATTTGGATTAAAATTGAAATTATAAATGATATAATAATGTATATAACATTTTTTAAAAAAAATAAAGCCATTGAAAATTTTGAGCCATTATCCTCAATATGATTTAGATCATATCCATAATTGATTTGGTTTGAATTGGCCACCAAGAATTTAAAAAACATAAGTCTCCATCCCCATTTGAGGGAAAAAAATTTTCATATCTCCAATAATCGGACCCACTAAAATGCTTGATTTCAAAGTAGCTCCCTGCCACGTGATTGACCATAAATCAAACATTTCCAAGCACAAATTTGCATTATCTACCAGTCATCTTCAACCCTTTAACAAAAAGATCTTGAATTTTAGTACCAGCAAGCTAAGCTAGCTCAATTTTGCAAAAATTTATACAAATTAATGTTTCTATTAAACTTGCCATCGAAATTGCTAAACTAGTTTGGATTTTTTGTTATAGACAGACAATTCATCCTTAATTTTAACAATGCTAATGAAAATTTTAACCATTAAACTAAAGCGATACATAAATTATTTAGGGTACGAGTGGAAACATATATAATTTAATTTTGTGTAGCTTGTTATTGATTTTCTAAAGAGAAAAAAAAAAAAGGGTAGGGCAAGTGTAGCTTTCAAAGGTATAGAGATTTGTATTAATGGTTACCTCCATGATTGAAGCAGCCTCATCTAAAAGGAACACTTGCCACTGCCATATGATTTGATTTGATAAGTCTTCTTAGAATGTCCTTTTGTGAATCATATGAATTTGGAACAATTTTTGTCTAAATCACTGCGCCGACATATATTACTAAACATGTCTTGTAGGAAAACAAGGATTATTCAAAAGATAAGATCATGTTCATGTATATACTTCCTTTTCCCCCATAGTCGTATGACTGAGATATGCAACGTACATAACCATTCTTGTTCTTATTAATAGAATAAAAAAAAACAGTTGAATTAATCGAAAATCAAATTAACGGAATATTAAAAATTGAACTTATTCCACAAATTGAAATTTTTATTCTAATTTAATTCTTATATTTTTTGTTTAAAACATTATTTGAAATATTTTATTAAGAATATTCGGTATGTTTGATTTATTCAGTTAAATTTTTTATTACTTAAACTTAACTAAATTAATATTATTTTAGTTTTAAACTTCTAACATCGAATCGAATATGAAATAATTCATTATCAACTAAAAAAATAAATTTGATCAATCGCACTAAAGATTTATTTGTGATGGGGTCGAGGTCTTTTTCAGTCCAAAAAAAATTAATTAAACAAAATTGTATGGGCCTCATCCTAGAAATTTGTAGGGGATATATTTTAGAGAAAATGACATTAACCTCTCTGATATTAGACTTAATTTACATTTTAAAATCTCTTGTTTCAAAATCGAATATTAAACATCATATAATTTTAAAATCGAAAACTTAAGGACTTTTGAAAAAAAATGACCATTATACTCTTATCTTCTATAAGAGCAAATGACATTAACCTCCCTAAAATTAGACGTAATTGGCATTTCAAAATCTCTTATTTCAAAATCGAATATTAACCTTCATATAGTTTTAAAATCAAACACTTAATAACTCTTATTGATTTTTTTTTTACAAAAAATGACCATTATACTCTTGTTTTAACATATGTCTTCTCTAATCCCATTACATATAATCCATAGCATTTACCCCAAAGTTTATGTTTGAATAACAATGAGAATTGATGAAATTACTTTTAAAATATACATTTATAATTTTTTTAAAAAATTTTAGTTTATAAAAATTATTTATTAATATTTCTTAAATTTTTTTTAAAAAAGTTAAAAATAATTTTTATGGATCTAAAAATTTTGCAATCATTCTATATACATTTAATAAAAAAAAATAAAAACTTTCTATACAAAAAAAATTATTTTAAAAATTAAAATTTAAAAAATTTTTAGGTTTACAAAAATTAAAAGGAATTAATAATTAATAATTTTTAGATCTAAATGAAATTTTAACTTTTTTTAAATTTTTTAAAAAAATATAAAAATTAGAGAAAGGTAAATACTAGGGATTTTATGTAATAAGATTAGAGAAAACATGTTATGAATTATATATAATGGGAATAATGGTCATTTTTGGTAAAAAAAGTCAATAAGAATTTTTAAGTGTTTGATTTTAAAGTTATATGAAGGTTAATATTCGATTTTGAAATAAAAGGTTTTAAAATATCAATTAGACCTAATTTCAAGGAGGTTAATGTTATTTGTTTTTACAGAAAATAAAGGTATAATAGTTATTTTTTGCAAAAAAGTTAATAAAAGTCCTAAAGTGTTTAATTTTGAAACTGTATGAAAATTAATATTCAATTTTAAAACAGGAAATTTTAAAATATAAATTAGGTCTAATCTCAAAGAGGTTAATGTCATTTTCTCTTTATTTTATTTGGTCTTTTTGTTGTGAGTTTAGTTTTTATTGTTTTGTTATACTTTTTCTTTTCGGTCGTTTTATTATGGCATTTTATTTGTATTTGAGTAATTCAGACAAGTATATTTTATCAGACAGATACAAAAATAACAAATTAAATGATCATTATAAGTATTATAGTCACTATAGTATTATCAAATTTATAAGTTTTGAACTTATTTATTATGTTATAAACTTTTATGATTTTTAATAAATTTGTATTTGTGTTTCTATGGATTTATTGTTAATTTTAATTAATGAAATTATTTTTCTTTAAAAAAAAAAGAAATTTATTCTCACAAATACGAAGACAGCAGTGCTAATTTGATGAAGGTACAACTGAACCACTAGGCCAACCAGGAAGCTAATCGTGTCAGTGAGGTCCATGATTGCTGAAATTCAGTTGCCAAACGTGGGAGTCTATGGAGAAGAATCAAGATGTAAAACATCTCAATTCTCATGCCTTGAACGGATTATGCTCTACAAGAAAATGCCAACCTTGTCAATTTTGATAAGGAAATTCCTGTCTATTTCGGGTGCAATTGATCGAATGGTTGAATTTATAATATATAACTATGTGTTTTATTTTTATTTACCAAGTATAAAACGCTTGAATTATGTGTTATAACTCTAGTTGTAGGACATGTTATATTCAAAGCTGATAAAAGTCTCCCATTTTCATGATGCAAATATTTGGATTCCTAAATTAAGCTAAGCAGAATATGAAACATGAAACAAATGGTAATATTGTCATTTGTTATTAATAAAAAGATATATTGATAATTTGATTGATATTCTTATTTATGAGAATTATAGATATCTTAAATTCGAATTTATACAGCCACAATCTATCAATATTAATGAAAGTTATTACCATTACAAAAAAATGTTAAAAGAGATGACCATTCTGTTGTATGTTTCATGGTTGTTTAGCCTCCATCACATAGGAAAAACAAAGAGGATGCACTCATGAAGGCTACAAAAGAGGTATTCTTTTACAATAGCAAATTTTCATGATAGAGATTTTTGTGGGTGACCCTTTTAGGCTTTAGTAAAAGTGGGTGATGCACTTTCTTACTTTACATGCAAAAAGGAAAATTTACAGACTGCAACAAAGTAAAGAGAAATATGTGACCTAAAGTCTCACCTAGGTGACACTTTATATATATGGGTCAAAATTTTTCTTTGGATTCGAAAATGACATCCACTTTTATCTGTATTACATGAAAGTTATCAAATTTTACATTAAATTTTATTTTTAGTTTTATAATTTTAATTTATATTTTTTAAAATTATAAAATATTAATTTTAATTATATAAAAAATCACTCAAAATAATTCTACTTAATTCAAATTAAAAATAGTGATATGACAATGTAAGAAGATAAATTTTATTGAGTGAACTATGATTTGATAGTTTCGATATACATATCATTTAAATTAATCAAAACATTAAGTGATTTTATTGTGTAATTAAAATCAATATATTGTAGCTAAAAAATATAAATTAAGATTATGAAATCAAAATAAAATTTAAATATAAAGGTTGATTAACCTTTTAACAACAATTTACCTACTTTTCTTATATATATATATATATATATATACATACACTCACACGCGCACACTGCACGACTCATTCATGCTTTTCCTTTGAAGCCAATAGGTATGAAATGATTGTCTTAGTTATCCTTCTAAAAAGCCACCAGATTTACTTGGATTTGATTTGTTTGCTATTGTAGTTCAACTACCAAATCTCTTTCTATTGATTTCTAATTTTGATTCCCTTTTTTTAAAAAAATAAATATAATTACACAGCAAATAGAATCGACAAATATTTTCTACTGAGTGAAGGACTCGATTCATTAAGAACAACCTTAAAATAGAATTCTCATCAACAAAATTGTCTAACCATGAAATTTGTGTGAAAAACAAAGAGGAACTAAGGTATGAAAAACAATCAAGAAATATTTGAATCTTTGATCCAAAATAAGATCTTCACTATGCTTTCTCCACAGGAACATAGAACATATCTCAGACAGCACTACCACCACCAAATAGGTTCCAGTCATTCACCTTGAAGGTAGAAACTGCAAGTTTAAAGACTTCGGACATTGGCAGGAATCCAGATTGCACGGGGCAGGAGCCACCATACCGGCACCAACTGTTCTAGCACTTTCACTCAAAGGACTGCTAACACACATATTAGAGAAATAAGCAATTAGTAAACACTGCTCAGTCTTGCTACATAGCAAGGGATTCAATATGTCAATAGCCTACTGGAAACAAAAAATCTCTAGGCAGACAATTTTTTTCCTGGAGCAGAAGAAAACAATAAAAACAAATGATGCTTTTTCTTTTTCATTTTTTTGCTGCTAAAGCTCATGAAACCAGTGTATGATCAGAGCTAAGTTAATAGACAATGGCTTCTATATGATTTCACGTCATTCTAATTTCTAGCGGCTTAAAATTAGAATATCACCAGAATTAACTTTCAGAATTCTGAACCTAAACTACAGGCGCCATGTCTCTTTCACTTTCAAAAGCTCCACCTGAATCAAGATCCATAATAATTGAAGTTAGCTATGTAAATCCTCATTGTGGTTTCCTTTCATATTAATGTTATAACTGTCTCTAACTTTACAGCAATGGCATCCATTTGTTGAGCTTGGAGACCAGCTATGTACAATCCAAACACTGGGTCAAAATATGACAAATCTAATTCCCATTCATGTGTGCATATTTCATGGATAGAGTTCACTTTAAAGGAAAATCCCATATGCCTATAAAGTTAGAGAATTCCAATAATGTATGCACAAAGGTATAGAGAAAATTTTTCTTTTTTACATGTATTATTTGCACTTACTTTATTAGGACTGGTTCATATGCAGTAACCAGCACATCCGTGCCAATTCCCTTAAGACGTATATTGGCCAAATAAACCTGAATGTATACATCAATATGTGAGTTTAGCATTTTGAAACAGTTGGAGAATGGAAAGAGAACATGTACAGACTTACCCTTACAACATTTTGTGCTTCTCTTCCCTGTCGTCCCTTAGAAATATTCTGTGAACAAGTCATAATATAAATTAGAGCAAAAGATGAGCAGAAACAGATTACAAGGGTTTAGAGAATAAAGAAATGCAGGCCAAATCCCTTAAGACTATATACTAATGTAGGTAAGGCAGATACCAACTTAAATATACTACTAAATGCCCTGTGTCTTCACCATAGTTCTAAAACGACTTTATCAACACATATCTTTCAAGAAAGAAGTAAAATTTAGCTGCACATTGTTTCATCATTTGCATCCAGATTCCATATATGATTAAACAAAAAACCTTGTTTTTTGTTTAGTAAAAATGTCCATGGTTTGGTTGATTGAAATGCTTAATATGCAAAAATCCTAAAACCATTAAGGGGCAAAAGATTTGAAGCAGAACAGTAGGCATTTTCCACAGCCTAAGTTGCCATCACATCTCCAAATCATTAATGTTGTACCTACGGAAACTTGAACATGATTCAGCAGTTCAGCTATTGCACTTACAAACAGCAAGAAACCCTTCCACACACCATTCTGCTATTTTCAGCAATTTTTTTTTTAAAAAAAAAAAAATAGATATGTTCCTAGTCCCAATATTCCCCTTTCTTTAAAATAATTCCCTTCAGCTAACCTTTTTAACTATAGAAACATTGCATCACAAGAAGCCTAATAAAAAGTAAATGCCTGGACAAATTCATGCTGATAATTGAACATGAGACACATTTCAAAAGACTTGAGGCCTCTATTTAGATAAAGTTTAGATGACAACCAACCAAATGCATGTTGAAAGTATTGATTATAAAGATAAAGAGGGTAAGTGCATGAATATATGATGATAGCAGTAAATGTATGAAACACATAAATAACTATACAAAATAGCATAAGCAGATAGCAATTTATTAAGACAACAACACATTGAATTTAAATTTTAGCACAATTATGATGAAACTTATGGAAGCAAAGCAACAATCCAACCAGTGACAAAATAATTTCATGACATATAAAACATACCATTTGGCCAACAGCAGTAGAAACAACAGTTGGAATGTTTCTGTAAGTCAATCCAGGGACATCAACTACTCCTGACTGCTCAATCAGCTGCATATCATAGCAAAGAAAACAAAAGGGATTAAGTTTAGAAACCACAGACCCTAGAAATATTCAAATGAATATTGGCCAAAAATTACAAAACACCAACCAATATAATAAAAAACGACAGGTTAGCACGAAACAACATAACATTATAATTTGCAAGATTGAAGAAGAAAAACATGAGCTTAGCAAAAATCATTAGTATTTCCAAGGACACATAACCGCATTAATCAAAATCAAATGATGGGATTTAGTTAAATATTTATTACCGTGCATCCTTCAGCATCTTGCTCATTAGCAAGGTCTTGAAGAAACCAGGTGGCACTTCCATTATCTCCAACATCATGCTTAAAATCCAGAAGCTCAAAGATCAAGCTTTCATCACGTGCAGGGTCCACAAAAACCTCCTGCACGAACACCACAAGAACAAGTAAAATCAATAAGTTAATCAACCACGTTTTCAAAAAAAAAAAAAAAAAAAGAACATGTGAACAAACCTGGTGATCAGGAACTTGGCGAACATTGCTCACATCCTGCACATTTCCATAAACCATTCTAATCAAATTTAAAATGATCAAAGAGTGAAATGGTGAAACAAACAAATAGTTAACTGACCAACCTGAAATCTAAGAGGGAAGGTGCTGGTGATTGCGCCGCCAAACAAAGGCCGCTCTGAGTATAAATCTTCCGGCATTTTTACCAGGATTCAACACTACTAACAGTCAAAAAAAAAAACAAAAAAAAGCAAATTAGCAACAAAATGAACGGCAAAATTATCAAGAAGAAGAAGAAGAAGATTTTTTTTTCCCGGGAAAATCTGGAAGATTAGAGAGTAATGTTTTGGAAACGGACTTTTTGCTTTTAGGCCCAACTCACTGAGCTAACTAAATCCAGCCACGTTTCCTACTTCTACAGGATCTAAATTATAAAAAGCTTTGCAGTTCAGTAGGCTGAGCTACAAATAAGCGGATCTTACTGAGAAACAAGTAGAATGTGTCTACATTATAACATGCAAAAAAAATTCAAAATGAGAACGAAAATTGAAGCTTACGAACTGTGTTTGGAAGCTAAGAAAACCGGAAAGTAGAAGATTGAAATCAGCAAGAACTGATATCAACTAAATGAAGCAATTAAGTCAAAATCTACAGCATAGGTAGTAAATCTCAAACTTGTTAAGTTTTGATGCAATTTTTCTCGGAAAACAAACAGAAAAAGTAAGGAGGAAACAAAACTCAAACCTTGATTGAGGAGGAAGGACAGAAATAGAGTTGAGATCTCAGGCATTGTTGATCTTCAACCTCATTTCATATAGTATCAGTGATTTTGAATGCATATTAGAGGCAAGCGAAGTGACTGTAATTTGTAAAATGTAACCTGAAACCCTAGCCTAGATCAAGGGCCAGACAGGAACTTCCCCCCCTTCTTTTTTTTTTTTTTTGGAATTTGAAGATTTAGTCGTTTTGTATGCTTTGAAAAAGGAGGAGAAATAGAAACGATGAAAATGAATTCAGAGCTATAGAGTATCGTCTTCTGTTTAAAAGCAAAATTAGCAACAAAACGAATGGCAAATTTATCAAGAAGAAGAAGAATCGTACCTGTTGATTGAGAATTCTGCGCAAATACTCCTCGCTGTCGGAATTCTGAACTTGGCGGGCTTTAGCTTTTATCTCTGGTTTATCGTATATATAGGTTAGCAGGTGCGTATATCCAAGGCTGCTTCAAAATGAAGCTAAGCTACAGGGATAATTACTATTGATTACCCTGAGGTTAGACTATAATTACTACTTAATCCCTCTATTTTCAAAACTGAATGATAGTCCCCTTTAATTTAATTTTGTTAATTATTTACACCTTTTATTAAAACAAGGCGTTAACTAATATTTTTAAAATAAAAAAAAATAAAAGACACTTTTGCCGCCATAATATTGTTAAATTTATAATGTATGACATTCATTTTTTACTTTTCTTTTTTTTTTTTTAATCAAGAAAGCATTCTGGAATTAAATAAAAAATAATAAGTTTGCTTGTACATGGCTTTGAACGCGCTCATATCTGATTCCATAACTACTGAAGAACCATTATTAATAGCCCAACAAGCTAAAGAGTGAGAAACCCGATTACAAGACCGAAGACTAAACGTAAAGCTAATTTCAGCAAATGAAAATTTAAGTCTGGATAATTCTTCAAGAAAAATAGAGATATGAGACCAGCAAGAAGAAGCAAAATTGATCATATTAAAAATCACCATTGCATCGCCTTCAAGCACAGCGCGATGAAACCCAAAAGATTTAGCTGTTTGGAGACCAAAATAAACCGCCGTAGCTTCTACCAAATCATTCGCCCAGCAACCTGTGAGAACTTGAGTAGCAGATACTGGAACACCACCTGAAACCAGAAGCAAGAACATGTAATTCACTATAAACCCAAGCAATTAAATCAAATTGAATGCCTATGCAAATAAAATAAAAGGCTGAATAAATTATACAAATCATTTTAAAATACAAAAAATCCAAATAATAATTCATCTAGCATATGCCTCATCCAACTACTGAATTTTTGTGTGGATCTTCCTGGGGTTGCTGGCATTGTTATTGTTGTGGATTTTTTTTGAGAGCGGCCATGGCATTCTGTGGTAGCCACGGTGACGATAGTGATGATGTCAATGGCAGCGACAGTGACAGCGGTGGTAACAATGGTGGTGGTGTGAAGACGATAGTGGTGATACGAAAAGCTGTAGCTAGGGGTGTGCAAAATTCAGTTAAAACCGATTAAACGAACTAAATAGAGTCTAATCGATTGGTTCGGTTCGATTATATATATTATCGGTTCAGTTATGGTTATAAAATCTAGTAACATTGATTATTTGGTTCGGTTTCAATTTTGAAAATAAAAATTGAAAAATAACTTAACCGAACTTATATATTTAGTATTATATGTTTTATTACTTTATGGTGCCATTTTATTATTGGTAATATATATCAAAATCCTTTGACCTTAATTTTCAACCTGCCTAATACAAATGCCTTTCGCGTTCAAATCATCCATTCTCATAAAACCTAATTTCTCTACTTCCCATATGCTCGCTTTCGTTCAAATCACTGCACATTGTCAAACCCTCTCCCTCATTGTCAAACCCTCCACCATCAACAACACCTTCATATTCTTTGCTTATCCCCTCCATACCTAAAAACTGAAATTGATTGCACTATTTAGACATAAAGGCTCACTCTCTTTATGCTGAAATCAATTGCACAGTTTTTGTGAGTATCATCATGCTTTCTCTAATCTTTATTGCTCTCCCTCTCACTTTCTCTCTTTTTGTTTGTTGCACTGAAATCTTTTCTTTCCAAAGTTGTGTATCCTATATTTGCTTTCTTTCTTTTTTTTATTTTTACTTTGATCTAAATTATTTAAGGCATTGAAGTAAAACTTTTTGCTCACTTTAATACATCTAGAAAAGAACACTAGAATGTTTTGGGTCATTAATTTTGAAATTTTTTTGATAATTAATATTCTATTTTCATCTATTGCCTTTTATTCCATAAATAATATGTTAGGAATACTGAGTCGCATTATATCAAAATTTGTGCCTTTCATTTTCCCAATCTTCATGTTAGCAGCATGAATTTGTAATATTTTATATTTAATCAATTTAAAATATGTATTCTCTACTTTGTTCATAATGATCCATTGTTAGTCATAAATGGACTTTAGTTTATGTATTATACTTTATTATTTTGCTATATAAGATGGACTTACTAAGGATCCATTGCTGGTATAAATGGACTTTAGTTTACTTATTGAAAATGAAGTCCAATTTGAAAAGTGTCTTTTGAGGTGATATTTTATTTATATTGTTGCTTAAATATTAAAGTGTGGAAGACATACTACTGTTGTCAATATTAATTAATTTGACTCATTGCATCATTGTCATGACTCAAACCTGAGGGCACGTGACTGACACTAGAGAATGGAAAAACATAAAGTTACCGAAATCCGTAATAAACCTTAAAAGAAAAACGTGAAATATTTAAACTTTGAAACCTTACAATAAAATACTTAAATCATAATGCACATTATTAAATTATTTTTTCTCAATTTAATTAATCCACACTGTCATTATATATATAAAATAACATCATTTGTTATACAAAATAATATCTCTAATATCCAAAATAAAATATGTCATTATACAGTTTTCTCTACTGCGGTACGCGAATATAAATACAACATAACTAAATAGATCTACGCAGAATAGTCGGTGACGAAACTACACGATAAAGAGAAATATGCAATAGGAAACTCCTAAACTCCTAAAAAAATAAATTGAGGGAAGTCAGACTTTATTGAGTAAGTTAATAAAGAAATGAATGCAGTTTGAAAATCTCATTAAAAATAAATTTTTATTAAAATATAATATAATTATAATTTTATTCAAATCATTTGATATACATATAACAAATCCATTTTTCAAAGGAAAAAATTAAATATTTAAATGCTTTTTAAAACATTTCAGTACAAAAATTTGGTAGACCTCGATTTATCAATTTATATAACAGTCATACGACTTATTTATATCCAAGACTGCCGGATCATGAGAGCAAAACATTACCATGATACACAGTCGCAGTCATATTACTTAATCCAATATCACTGGCGGTGTTCAAGAGCAAAGCATCACCAGACCATCGATTCCAGTGATTTAATAAATAGTAATCCAAATTATACTGGTGGTGTCTGAGAGCAAAGCATCACTAGACATTCGGCTCCAATATTTATTAAATAAACAAATATTATACTATTGTCGGTGTCCGAGACCAAAGCAACACCAGACCATCGGCCCCAGTAATGTAATTAATAATCACATATTTTACCGGTGCGCACACGGTTATGATGAAACCCATCAGGTTGTTCGTTCTATCGTGGGTTATTTAAAATAATTGCAAATAAATAAAATAAGGAAAATTACAAAAAATAACAATAAAATAAATCAACTATAAATTAAGTCATGCAATATTATATAAAGAATGTTGACTAGAATCTCATAAAATTAAATTCATAAGAATTTAATATGATTTAAATTAAAAGACTCGACACTCAAATCAAATATTAACTTATTGGATAAAGGCGCTCCTCTAATACGTTGTGTCCGACCTCGATTGGTAAACGCGACCGGAGGGGCAGCTAAAAGACAGAAAAAGGAAAATAACACTAAGAAAATAGAAACCTAACTTCTAGAATTTCTAAGGAAGACTCGATTCGAACTCAGAATAACAAGTTTATGATTGACTCGGTATCATGTTTTACAAGAAATCTATCGAAAATTCAGCAAAGTTTTCTCTATAAAACGGACATCTCTCTACCGAAGTAGAGTCAATCTTGCAAGTAAACACACTTCAAAATTCCACGGTAGCTCAACACCTCGAGTTGGGACCCCAAACTACACAATTTCCAACCGAGGTTCACAAAAATACAAATAAACAAATCTTAAATATCAATATAATAAAATCACCAAAAACTATAAAAATTAATAATAAATCATAATATAATTTATTCAATTCTCAAAACACTAAAAACATTTATTTCACCATAATTTAATAAAATCCCAAATAATAATATAATATTAATAAAAATTCAACTTTTCAAATATTCAACATAATATAGACAAATTCAAACTTAATTGCCCAAATAGTTTAAATATACTATAATATTAATTAAAACTCATTTAAATCACAAAAACAATAAATAATTTAATATTGAAAATAATTTTCACAAATTAGAATTAATTAGTTAAAAATAGTAATTAATTTATAAAAATTATTCTAATACTCTATAAAATTCTAAAATCATTTAAAATGTAAATAACTATATTTTCAACCACATTACATAATTACTCCAAAAATTCCAATATTCACATAAACATAATAATTCCTAAAAAATAATATTAATTTACTAAAAATAATTTTATTAACATAGAAATTATTAACTTAATATACTAATCACTGATTACTCAAATTCCAACAAAAAATAATTAATTAACATAATTAACAAAAATTACAATTTATATTATTAAATATTCAAAAATACCCATAATTAAAATTAATTAAAATAATTTCAAATCAACTAAGTACATATAGATCAACTCAAAAATCAATCAAATATTAAGAAATAAGTTAAGCAAAAATTACATTAATTAACTAAAAATTAAAATAAACACAATAACTAATAAACAACTAACGAACAACTAATAATCTACTAATAAACAACTAACAGTCTACTAATAAACAACTAACAGTCTACTAGTAAACAACAAGGAAACAACCCATAAATCAACCTCACAAACTCAACTAATTCAGCCTAAAACTCACATAAAGTAGAAATCTAAGACAAGGAGGACTGCTGCTGTCTTTGATGTTGTTGTCCCTGCTATTGTTGATGTTGTTCTTACTGCTATTGTTGTTGTGGTTGCTGTCATTGATGTTTCTTGTTGTTGATGTTGTTGCAGTAAGAAGAAGAAGGAAGTAGGCTGTGGTGAGTTATTGGAAATGAAGGAAGAAGACAGCAAGAGAGGGCAGAATGGGACAACATGAAGAAGAGAAGAAAAAAAATAAAGGAGCGGCATAAAGGGATGGAGAAAAGAAAAGTTGGGTGGGTTAATCTATTATATATATATAGACACACATACACACACACACACACACACACATATATATACACTACTTTAATATAAGCCACACAACATATGTCTATATATATATATATATATATATATATATATATATATATATATATATATATATATATATATACATATAACAATAATAATAATAACTCTAGTAAAAAAAATAATGCTATGAAAATAATAATAATAATAATAATAATAATAAATAACAATAATGCTATGTAAATAAAATGATATAGAAATAATAAATACATTAATAGTTTCCAAATAGAATTTTAAATTTAGTAATTAAATATAACAATTTAATGTAATAATAACAACATAAGATAAAAATTATTAATAACTTTGCAAGCCTAAAAATTTAATTATACAAAATAATTTTTTTTAAAAATTCGGGTTATTACAGTCTTCCCATTTTAAAAAAATTCGTCCTTAAATTTCAAAGAAAAGCAAGGAAATACAAGGTCTATTAATGCAAAAGATCGGGATAGACGGCTTGCATCTTAGATTCTGTCTCCCACGTACAGTCTTTTACTGTGTGGTTACTCCAAAGCACTTTCACCATTAGAATCTCCCAGGAGCGAAGCTAACAAACCTAGTGATCCACAATCACCACTGGATACTCCTCAAAAGATAGATCTTCCCTAAGCTCCACTACTTGAGGCTGAAGTACGTGAGAAGGATCAGGAATATACTTCCTCAACATAGACACATGGAACACTGGGTGGATTCGAGATAATTCAGGTGGCAACACTAGTCTATAGGTCACCTCCCCAACTCGTGACTGTATCTCGAAAGGTCCAATGTATCTCAGAGCCAACTTACCCTTCTTACCGAACCTCATAACTCCCTTCATTGGAGATACTTTCAGAAACACCATATCTCCAACTAGAAAGGAAATATCCTTCCTTTTGGGATCAACATAACTCTTTTTCCTGCTAAATGCTGTCCTCAACCACTGCTGAATGATGAGGACTTTCTCGGAAGTAATCTGCACCAACTTTGGACCTGTCAGCTGTCTCTCACCAATTTCCCAAAACAGAGGTGATCTGCACTTCCTACTATATAGTGCTTCATATAGAACCATCTTAATACTTGCATGATAATTATTGTTATATGCAAATTCAATCAGTGGCGAATGATTATCCCATTGACCTCCAAAATCCATCATACACATTCTGAGCATATCCTCTAAAGTCTGAATGGTCCTCTCAGACTGACCATCAGGTTAAGGATGGAATATTATACTGAAGTCAAGTCTGGTACCCAATGCCTTATGCAACTCTTGTTAGAAAACTGATGTAAAAGTGGCTCTTCTATCAGATATTATGCTCACTGGAACTTCATGAAGATAAATAATTTTATTGACATACAACCATGCCAACCTATCAGTGGAGTATGTCTTCTTAACTAGCAGAAAGTGAGCTGACTTAGTTAACATGTCAATGATTACCTAAATTGCATCAAATCCACCTATCATCCGAGGCAAACCAGTCACAAAATCCATGGCAATCATATTCCACTTCCACTTTGGGATAGGCATGGGCTGTAACAACCCTGAGGGCCTCTGATGCTCTAGTTTCACCTGCTGACATGTGAGATACCTGGATACGAATTCTGCAACATCCTTTTTCATTCCATTCTACCAATATGTATCCTTTAAATTATGATACATCTTGGTAGAACCTGGATGAATACTGTAAGCAGAAAAATGTACCTCTTCTAAGATCTCTCTCCTCAAATCATCAACATCTGGCACACATAACCGAATACCCAAGTGTAGAACTCCTTCACTGTCAATCACGAACTCTCTGGATTGACCTTGTTGCACCTCAAACATAATTCTCTGTAGCTATGGGTCCCTTCTTTAAGCTGCCTTAACTCTATCCAAGTACACAGATCATACATTGAACTGAACTAAAAGGCACTTCCTAGTCACCTTCCACTGCAAACCCTGATCAATTAGCTCATGCAACTCTTGAATAATCGATCTCCTCTCAGTACTAATGTGGGTAAGACTACCTGCTGATTTTCTGCTCAACGCATCAGCTACCACATTCGCCTTGCCTAGATGGTAAATAATTGAATAATTATAGTCTTTTAGAAGTTTCATCCATCTTTTTTGCCTTATGTTCAAATCCCTCTGCTCAAAGATGTACTTCAAGCTCTTATGGTCGGTGTGTATCTCACAAGTGACACCGTACAGATAATGCCTCCAAATCTTCAGTGCGAACACTACTGTTGCCATCTCTAGATCATAAGTGGGATAATTCTGCTCGTGCTTCTTCAACTGCCTCAAAGCATAAATAACCACTCTGCCATTCTGCATTAGCACACATCCTAAACCTACACGGGAAGCGTCACAATACACCGTGTATCCATCATCACCAGAAGGTAATGTTAGTACTAGAGCTGAAGTCAATAAATCCTTAAAAAACTGGAAATGCTCCTCACATCTATCAGTCCTCACAAATCTAACATTCTTCTGGGTTAGTCTAGTCAAAGGCGTGGCAATCTTAGAGAAATCCTTCACAAATCTCCTGTAATAGCCCTCTAAACCCAAAAAACTTCTCACTTCAGTAACCATTGTAGGTCTTGGCCATTCAATGATCGCCTTTATCTTATTGGGATCCACCTGAATGCCATCTTTAGACACCATACAACCTAAAAATGCCACTTGGTCTAACCAGAACTCGCATTTTGGAAACTTAGCATACAACTAATGCTCTCTCAAAGTCTACAGCACCAGTCTCAGATGCATCACATGCTTCGCTTTATTCTTGGAATAGACTAGAATATCATCAATAAACACAATCATAAATCAGTCTAAGTATGGCCTAAATACCCTATTCATCAAGTCCATAAAGGCTGCTAGGGCATTAGTTAACCTAAAGGACATCACTAAGAAATCATAGTGGCCATATCTCACTTCTAATCCTTAGTTGATGATACCCAGATCTCAAGTCAATCTTAGAGAAATGCCGAACTCCTTGTAACTGATCGAACAAATCATTAATCCTGGGGAGTGGATACTTGTTCTTGATGGTAACCTTATTCAGTTGTTTGTAGTCAATACAAAGTTGAAGACTACCATCCTTCTTATTTACAAAGAGAATCAAAGCACCCCAAGGAGATGTACTAGGCCGAATAAACCCCTTATCTAACAATTCCTATAATTTCTCTTTTAACTCCTTCAGCTCTGTAGGTGCCATCCTATAAGGTGACATAGAGATAGGATCTATACCTAGCATAACATTAATATAGACTTTTATCTCTATTCGGTGGTAATCTACGTAACTCCTCTGAAAAAATATCTACGAATTCATGTATTACTGGTACCCTTTCCACTGATCCCATTTTTGCTTGAACATCTCTAACTGCAGCTAGATAGCCTTGACACCCTCTACTAAGCATCTTCCTAGCTGTAGTGTCAGAAATAAGGATACTAGACATGGAACTCTCAATACCTCTGAATCTGAATTCCTCATCACTAGGAATCCTAAAAATTACTTCCTTTGCTCGACAATTCATAAAAGCATAATACAGGGACAATCAATCCATTCCCAGAATCATATTAAACTCAATCACATCCAGAAGGACTAAGTCTGCCAATAATTCTCTACCCTCTACTAACACGGGACAAGATGGAAAGAAAATTTCTTTCTCTAACTCATCACTAAGTGGAGTTAAAATAAACAAAGGAAAACTCATCTTGAAAGGAAAACAAGCCACTTTCGAAGAAAATAAAGGAGATACAAATGAACATGTAGCACCCAGATTAAATAAGACTCTAGCCTTGGAGCAATAGATTGGAATAATACCTACTACCACAATGTTGGATGCCTGCGCATCCTAAAGAGTCAAAGTGAAGACCCTAGCCTGACCACGTCCTGGCTGTTGTAAGGGAATGGCTGAGTTTGTCCTCTACCTTGGCCCTACTGACTTGCATACTACATCGGTCGCTGCTGAGGGTAAATGGGTGCTTGATATTACTGAGGCACCTACTACAATGGTTGAACAACAGAAGGTGAAGATCCTTGAGCAAAGGATTCTTAAAATCCATATTTCAGACAAGCTTTAGTGAAATGTCCAAACTTAGTGAAATGTCCAAAGTAACCACATCTAAAACATGCTCCTGGCATCAAGTGACAAGGACCTTGATGCACTCGCCCCACATGTGTCACACACACTAGCTCCAAACCCAGAACTGTCATGCCTAGAGCTTTGTCCACTACTACTACTAGCATTACCACTAAATCTAGCAGCCCTACTGCTCCTGTGATCCTGAGTAAGGCGGTGCCTACCAGTCTGATGTGCCTAAACTGTCTGCTCTACTGAGAAGGGCCTGCTAACTAAGAACTCGAGCTGCCTATCTAAAATATTGGCTGCTTCACCCTCTGGATAGGTCTGATAATGCCACTATCATATGGGTCAGGTATGGTGCCATGTTGGATGTGTCTCCGCTCCAGCTATCTCGCCTCTTCCATAACACTCTCCAGACTATGACCCTTTAGTAGAATACCAATATAGGCTGGGCCTAATCCAGTCATATATGGCTCAACTGCTCTGGCGATATCCTGTCTCACATCCTCAGCATGTCTCATAAATCTATAGAACTCATGAGTATAGTCCTTCACCGATCGATCTCTCCTATCAATATTAAGCAGCTGCCATATGTAGTTCTCTCGCATAGATGAAGGACAGAAGAATCTTATAAACTGCTCCTTTAATCCCAACCATGTCATCATCGTCATAAAGGGCTGAATGGACTGTATAAACTAGTTTTGAGCTATTGTTGAGACGGATAGCTCCATAATCATAATCCTCTGATAATCAAAATACCCAGATCTGGTCCTGGACTCGATGGTATTAATGAAATCCAACTCATCCCCAGTACCATCAAAGTGAACTCGCCCTACTCTGGAGTATAATAAGGCTGCATCAGCATCTGACATCTCCTAAGTCTATTGCTGAAGCATCTGCTGCATAATGGGCATCGCCTGATTAAGAGCTGCCAAGCCCTAGTTAATACACACTATACCAACTGCAAAAGCTGTAGGATCCTCTGTTGGAATCTGAGGCTCTACGAGAGGCTGATCCTGCCTCTAAGCTGCTGCCACTCTAGCTCTGCCCCTACCTCTACCTCTACCCCTACCTTTAGGTCTAGGGGTAGGAGGGAGAATCTTATCCTGAAATGACTGCTCACCATCATCAGGTTTTGCATCTACAACAGGGGCATTCCGAGCGCGCCTCATTCTGAAAAGACAAGAAAACCAAGATTCAAAAAAAAAATAGTAATACAGACTTAAATGCTGAATCCTAAAGATAAAAAATCAAAAAACGAAGTTTAACAACCTAAGTACTACAGTATTATGAGAAAAAGACAGACATCGACAGTCAAAAGCATGAAAAATGAGCCAAAGCTCTCATACCAACTTTGTCATGACTCGAACGTAAGGGCAAGTGACCAACATTAGGGAATGAGAGAGCATAAAGCTACCGAAACCTTTAGTAAGCCTTAAAAGAAAAATGTGAAATATTTAAACTTTGAAACCTTACAATAAAATACTTAAATCATAATGCACATTATCAAACTGATTTTTCTAAATTTAAATAATCCACATTATCATCATATATATAAAATAACATCATCTGTTATATAAAATAATATCTCAGTGCATAGATTACAAATACATAATATCTAAAATAGAATATGCCATTATACAATTTTCTTTACTGCAATACACGAATATAAATACAATACAACTAAGTAGACCTATGTAGAATAGCCAGTGACGAAGCTACACGACGAAGAGAAGTAGGCCTAACAGGAAACTCCCAAACTCCTAAAAAAAATAAGTTAAGGGGAGTCAGACCTCACTAAGTAAGTTAATAAAGAAATGAATGTGGTTTGAAAATGTCATTAAAAATAAATTTTTATGAAAATATAATATAGTTATAATTTTATTCAAATAATTTAATATACATATAAGAAATCCATTTTTCAAAGGAAAGAATTAAATATTTAAATGCTTTTTAAAATATTTCAGTATAAAAATTTGATAGAACCCGATTTATCAATTTATATAATAGTCATACTGTAGATGGCGGGATTTAGCGTGCATCCAAAATTTTAGCAACCTCAACTATAGACGGTGGGGTTTAGTGCGCATCCAAGATTTTAGCAACCGCGACACTGTTTGAGCTCAGGGCTCTAGAGAACACACTAACCACTGTCACAAAGACATGGCGTGGAGATGAGGAGTCACCACCCAAGGTAATAACTGGGACAATTTGAAAAAGGTGGAACTCGATTCCCTAAAAGAAAGCTAACACCACAACCAAGATATTCTGGATACGGAATACCAACTTCTTTCAGTCTTGTGTTCATTTAGAATTACTTTATGAATTACTATCTTATCCTCTATTTACATGCAATTTCATATAAACCCAAAAACAATAAACTCCAAGGCAAACTAGTCATGAAATATACAAGTAAATAATGCATTCAATCATATAACCCTTAAGTTAGTCTAATCTACATGGATTTTAAATAAATGAGTTAAAGTGTACATGTTTTAATGTATAAGTGAACCTAAAGACCTAATTCATTTTGATTTTTTAATTAAATGAACCTAAGCCTACTAATTTTAAAAAAATGGGCCTAATTCTACAAATTATGGAATATTTAAATTAGTGGGTCTAATTCTACATGTTTTAATTAAATAGTGATCTTAAATCTATAAATTATGAAAGAAAGCTTAAATTAAGTGAGCTAAGTCTAAATTAATTAAATTAAATTAAGTGAGCCTATGTCTAATTAACTAAATGGGTCTAAGGATATTTCTAACCTAAAATCTAATTAATTATGGACCTAAAATATATTTTAATTAATTAAACCTAATGAATTATTAAATGATATGGGATAAAAGAATAATCTAAACTTAACTAAATAAATCAAGGCCTAAAGTGGGCCTAAGGCCCAAAACACACAAAAATAATAAATAAACCCAAAAACAAATAAAAAAACATATAAAAAAATTAAATAAGATTAAACAAATAATTAAATTTATTCCTTACTAAAACCCTAATTTTTATTAACATGCAACCTAAATTAATCTACTTCCTCCATTGATTTTAAATAATTACCTAATTGAAACCTAACTTTACTAAATAGCACTATTGGGGCTATTACATTAATTCCTAAAACAAGTAATAAAAAATATAAAAATAAAGAATAAAAATAGAGACAATAAAAAAAATAAAAAATAAAACCCTAGAAACTAAGTCTCTATGGGGCTTTATCCATAGTCTTTTGTGGATTTCCAATAAAATTCATCTTCCTCATATGATCACCATGTGTTTTCCTCCACAATCACCATAAAAAATAATAATAATTAATGAATAAATTATGAAAAAATAAATAGAATAATAAATATATAAATAAATAAATAAATAAATAAAAGAAGAAGAAGAATATTATATGCTTATGGATGATTAGGGTGCTCCTCAGATTTGTGATTCACCGTTCTTGATAAATCTTTGAATCTTTCCTTCAAAAAATCCTTCACGAGTCTTGAACTGATTGTTGAATAAAAAAAAGGATTTTTAGTAAAAAAATCCTAAAGAAATCACAATTTTTCTTCCTTCTCATCTTCCTTACGCCTTTCTTTCTATTTCTTTTCCTCCCTCTTCACGCTTTTTTTTTCTCCTTTTTTCCACTACTCCTCCCTTTCTTTTATAGTAGAACCAGGAGGTCTAACCCTAATCCTAATGTGATTCTAATTCCTAAAGTGTATTTAGGAATTTTAAACCAATTAGGAATGAATTAATTAGGAAGTTTAAACCAATTTGGATTGAATTAATTAGGAAGTTTAAACCAATTAAAACACTAAATTGAGAGTAGTTTATAAATAGGAAAACGGAAGAATTCAATTCCGACCAGGATTGTGTAATTACGATCGGAATTGTTGTAATTCTGATCGGAATTACATAATTCCAATCGAAATTATGTAATTCCAATCGGAATTACATAATTCCGGTCGGAATTACGAAATTCTGACGCACTTTTTTTTATTTTAACATATAATTATAAAAAGGCCCCCAAAAAAATTTAAATTTTATAATTAGGTCCTAAAAAGAACTTTGCGATTTAGTCCTTGAAAACATTAAATCCTTCCTTTAAAAGCCCTTAGAATTTTTTAAGGATTAAGTTTTGAAGATATTTTCATCATTGGAGTCCTTTGTTACATCTATAACATATCATCCCGAAATTGAGTGTCTACAGCGATACTATTTGAACTTAGGGCTCTAGAGAACACACTAACCACTGTCATAAAGATATGGCGTGGAGATGAGGAGTCGCCACCTAGGGTAATAACTGGGACAAATCAAAAAGGTGGTACTCGATTCCTTAAAAGAAAGCTAGCACCATAACCAGGAGATTCTGGATACGGAATACCAACTTCTTTCAGTCTTGTGTTCATTTAGGATTACTTTATGGATTATTATCTTATTCTCTATTTACATGCAATTTCATATAAACCCAAAATAATCAATTCCAAGGCAAACTAGTCATGAAATATACAAGTAAATAATGCATTCAATAAATCACATAATCCCTAAGTTAGTCTAATCTACATGGATTTTAAATAAATGAGTTAAATCTACATGTTTTAAATTATAAGTGAACCTAAAGACCTAATTCCTTTTGATTTTAATTAAATGAACCTAAGTCTACTAATTTTAATTCTAAATATGAGCTTAAATCTACAAATTATGGAATATTTAAATTAGTGGGCCTAATTCTACATGTTTTAATTAAATGGTGAGCTTAAATATACAAATTATGAAGAAAATGGCTTAAATTAAATGGGCTAAGTCTAAATTAATTAAACTAAATTAGGTGAGTCTATGTCTAATTAACTAAATGGGCCTAAGGATATTTCTAATCTAAAATATAATTAATTATGGACCTAAAAATATATTTTAATTAATTAAACCTAATTAATTATTAAGTGAGATGGACTAAAAGAATTACGTAAACTTAAATAAATCAATCAAAGCCTAAAATGGGCTTAAGGCCCCAAAAGCATATAATAAATAAGCCCAAAAACAAATAAAGACATAAAAAAACAATTAAATAAGATTAAACAAATAATTAAATTAATTCTTACTAAAACCCTAATTTTTATTAATATGCAACCTAAATTAATCTACTTCCTCCATTGATTTTAAATAATTACCTAATTAAAACCTAGTTTTACTAACCAAGTTAATCAAAATAAACATGCAACCACACATATAATTTTATTACTCCCACTATTAGGGCAATTACATTAATTCATAAAACAATTAATAAAATAAAAAATAAAGAATAAAATAAAGACAATAAAAATAAAACCCTAGAAACTAAGTCTCTACAAGACTTTATCCATAGTCTTTCACGGACTTCTTATGAATTCATCCCTCCCACATGATCACCATGCGTTTTCCTCCATAATCACTACAAAAAAAAAGATAAAATAATAATTAATGAATAAATTAAGATAATAACTTGAAAAAATAATAATATGAAAAAAAATAAAAAAATGAAAAAAATAAAAAAATAAAGAATAAGAAGAAGATGATATGATTATGAATGATTTATAGTACTCCTCAAATTGGTAGTTCACCGTTCTTGATAAATCTTCGAATCTTCTTCTTTAACAATTCTCCACGAATCTTGAATTAATTGTTCATAAAAGGAATTTTTGTAAAAAAAATTCAAAAGAAAATCACGTTTCCTTCTTCCTCCCTTTTTCTTCTCTTTTTCTTTGTTCTTTCTCACAGCCTATTTCTTTCCACTTCGTCCCCCCTCTCTATATATAGTGGAACTATGAAGTCTAGCCCTAATCTCAATGTGATTATAATTCCTAAAGTATAAGATTAATACTTAAAATTATATTTAGAAATTTTAAACTAGTTAGGACTGAATTAATTAGGAATTTTAAAGCAATTAAAACTGAATTAAAAATAGAAAACAGAGACGGAAGAATTCAATTCCAGCCGGGATTGTATAATTCCGATCGAAATTATACAATCCCGATCGGACTTGGTGTAATTCCGATCGGAATTACATGATTCCGATCATAATTATATAATTCCAATCGAAATTACATAATTCCGGTCAAAATTATGGAATTCTGACATATTTTTTTAACATTTAATTACAACAAGGCCTATGGAAGAATTCAAATTTTGTAATTAGGTCCTAAAAAAATCTTACAATTTAGTCCTTAAAAACGTTAAATCCTTCATTTAAAAACTGCATTTAAACCCTTAGAATTTTTAAAGATTAAGTATCAAAGACATTTTCATCACTGGAGTCCTTTGCTGCATCCATAACACGTCATCCCGAAATTGGGTATCTACACATACGACTCATTTATATCCAACACTGCTGGATCCCGAGAGCAAAGCATCACCAGGATACACAGCCGCAATCATATCACTTAATCCAATATTACTAACGGTGTCCGAGAGCAAAGCATCATCATACCATCGGCCCCAGTGATTTAATAAATAATAATCCAAATTATATTGACGATGTCTGAAAGCAAAGCATCACCAAACCTTCGCCCCAGTAATATAATTAATAATCATATATTTTATCGATGCACATACGGTCCTGATGAAACCCATCAGGTAGCCCGTTCTATCGTGGTTTATTTAAAATAATTGCAAATAAATAAAATAAGGAAAATTACAAAAAATAACAATAAAATAAATCAATTATAAATTAAGTCATGCAATATCATATGAAGAATGTTGACTAGAATCTCATAAAATTAAATTCATAAGAAGTTAATATGATTTAAATTAAAAGGCTTGACACTCAAATCAAATATTAACTTACTGGATAAAGGCACTCCTCTAATACGTTGTGTCCAACCTCGATTGGTAAATGCGACCGGAGGGGCAGCTAAAAGACAGAAAAAGGAAAATGACAATCAGAAAATAGAAACCTAACTTCTAGAATTTCTAAGGAAGACTTGATTCGAAGTCAGAATAATAAGTTTAGGATTGACCCGGTGTAGACACCCGATTCGGTCGGCCTGTGTTAGGGGACGAATTAGGGTTGCTCAGTTTGACCGGTCCGCTGTCAAGCCCAATGATGAGAATGTGAACTTGGACATGAGGATGAAGCCTGAATCTCTAACTGAAAAGTGGACTTAAAAATACAGAGCCTAGAAAACCCAAAATCGAGCCCAACTACCCAAGTTTGGCCCAAGTGCGCTCGGCCCAGCGCAGGCCCGGGCCAAAGGGGCACTGCCTCGGTGTAATGAGGTGATCGCCTCTTTGGTAGCTGCCAATGAGGCGATCGCCTCATCATAGAGGCAATCGCCTCACCGATGAGGCGCCGCCCCTCTGGCAGCCCACTTACAGCTGCAATCATGACAATCAAGTGGCACGGGCCCCACTCTCTAGACTTTTTTCTTGTATGAGGAAAAGACTTTTGGGAAAAGGAAAAAGGCTAGGAGAGCTCATGATGGGCTAGGAAGCTTAGGGACATGGGAAGCTAAGGGATAAAAGGAAAAAGAGAGAGAAAAAGGAGGGGGGTTGGGGGAGAAAAAAAGGGAGTTCTAAAAAGAAAGCTTTGAGAAAAAAGAAAAGAAAAAAGGAAGAAGAACGTCCTAAAGAAAAGAGGGAGGATTGAAGAGAGGAGGTCCACTTTCCTATAGGAGAGGAAGGAAGATACTTGTGTTAAGGAGAGATACCACATCCTAGCAAGGATCTCAATCAAAGTAGCTCTGAGGGCCTCTCATTTTGGTATGAAATCTGCACTTTGAACTTGATATGTTCATCATTTCATATGTCCTTGCTTGTGTGTATAACTGAGTCTTTAGCATATTCTAGGTTTGTCTCTAGTGCATGTGCTTGACATCTCATTTTATTGATGGATCTTTGAATATTTACGTATGTAGTTGTAGTATAATGAGTGTAGAGTGTGTATATACATGTTTTGGTTGCTTAGAGTAGAAGTTTGCACGTCTTGGAAGTCAGAGTCGGTCTGGTGGTCAGAGGCGTCACCCCATCTCAGTGAGACGATCGCCTCATCAATGAGGTGATCGCCCCACTGATAGGCCCTCAGGGAGCTTACCTTTTGTGTGCATGTTGCCAGTTTTGTCTCGAGATTGTAAGAGCTCTGTTGATAAGGCATCACCTCATCAGTGAGGCAACCGCCTCATTGGCAGGATTAATTTACTTTCTGCTTTGTTTTATTTTTTTCTCTGTTGTGGTGTCCACTTTAATGTGTCCTCTTTTGATCCTAAACATGTCTGTGTGATTGCATGGTGGTGATTATCTTGATTGTTCGATACTTTCTTTAACTTGTAATGTGACAACCTCTTTATAGGACCTCTTTGCAAATGTCGTTATACGTGATTCCTTTTTTTTGTAAAAAGAAAGGCTAACCGTGTGATGTTTGCAGGAATTAGTTGATAATTTCTGCCATCCAATAATCACTTTTGCTATTTATCATTTGTATATTGCCGTCTTTATGTTATTTTAATAGTTTACTTTCAGTATATATTTGATTTATTTTCTGTATATTATTTCGTTTATTTAGTTAAAAAGCGAATTATGTAACATAAACATGCATATACACACTCTACACTCATTATACTACAACTACATACGTAAATATTATTACTTCAAACAGAGGGACCTAGCCCTTACAGAAAATAACATAACATAAAAAGATATAGCCTTTGCAATAGTAAATACATGACTGAAATAACCATAATAAAAGGAAACTAACGAGTTTTTATAATCTTATCTTACTACTATCCCCAAAAGCATAACTTGACAGGGACATGCAATAGGTGATTGAGTATTGTTGCCTTGATAGGCAAAGCTAATGGCATAGAGATTTAAGATTGGTAGACCAACAGGTATTGTTGGATTATAGACCTAATTTGTAGTTGAGATAGTAGGCTCACATAGGTAGCCTAATTTGGATTTAGGTTTGAGTATTGTTGCCCATTTAACTATTAACTTTATAGCCCTGCTGTTGCATCTTAGAAATACCACTAGTTCCAAGCAATATGGTAGTCATTACCTAATAAGGAACATCATTAATTATGACAAAGTTTGTAATAGAGTCAATTTTGGACTCTACAATTAGACTAACTTCCCAGACACACTAAGAAATCATGTTGTAGTTGCCTAAGATAGGGCAACCGTTGCTTGCACAATGGAGGGAATGTGCCACCACTTGAAATAAGATTGTTACATCAAGAGATAATTCACTGATGCACTCTGTGAGAACAATAGTGCTTATACCAGCAACTGATGAATGAGGGAGATGAAACAAAGGCCTTTTATTAGCATCTTCATAATACCAAAGATTATTAGTGAAACTTGAGAACATAGCTATGGTTGATCCTATTTCCATGGACCTAGGAGGGAGAATCATTGCCTTTCATAGAGGCTTCATGATAAGATATTTGATAATCTTGCTAACAAAACATGCTTTATTCTTAGATTCTTTGTTGTAAGGAGCTATGTTAACAAATTTTGAGTTAACACCATAGCCATAACTAGAGAGTTTTCCACAACCACAGTGAGTAAAGTTGAGTTTTTGAGGGTTTGAAAGAAGTGCAAATGACAAAATGGGCATGAGATGAACTTTGTGATTATGGTTGAGTTGGTTAGGATGATGAGACTATGAATAAGCTAGGTTAAGCACCATACTATATAGTAGCATAAGCTGCAACACCCTTATGACTTAGAATCTCTATCAGTGGATTAGATGCTTCAGGTAATTCTTCAGATTCTTTGTAAATGGAGCATATGAGATGTTGAGCTCCAATGTACATACCACCTCAGTTTCTGCTGTGTTATGACTAGATGGCTTGATAATCAAATTTGCAAAGTTTGAGGATGCCATTGATGACTTTGGAAGAGAATGATTGGGATAGTTAATACTAGAAAGAAGAACAAAGATGAAGTTAACAGGAAAAAACATGATGTTCACTGAAAGCGTAGAGTTGTGAAGGGCCTGATTCAGAGCATTTTCTTTATCCATCTCTATCTATGCTATTGTAGGCGGCGAGTTTAGCACATGCCCAAGTGTTTGGCAACCATAGCACTGTGTGGGCTCGAAGCCCACTAGGAAATACAAAATAAGTCTTAAAGCCTAATCAGAGATGGAGTCACCACCCGGATAAAAGTCGGGACACACTTATAAGGCAACTGGATTCCACAAAGGTTCCCAGAAGCCATCATTATATAATGGATTAAAAAATTCGGTATAGGCTTTTAAATGTCCACACAACCTTGCGATTGGCCTCAGTTTGTATTTTGTAATTTATTACCTTTAATTATTCAATTATTTCTTTATTAACATGCAAATTACAATTATCTTCAAAAAATTTGTCAAATTTTATATTAAAGTCCGAATTTGCATATTAATTCCACTTCATGCATTTAGTCATGACATTCATCAAAAGCAATAATTAACAAAAATACACTTAAATCAAATGGGGGAAGAGATTAAGGATTACAACATTTTGTGCAAATAAAGGTAAAATAAGCAAAAAATAAACTGAAAATAAACTAACTATCAATATAAATAAACTTAAAAGAAACTTTAAAGGGGTGCTCAAGTGATGACTATGAGTCATTCCAAGATTTTCTACAATAAGGACTCATATTAATCTACAATATATATAAAAGTTCTACAAGATCAAACTATAAAATTAGTTAAATATAATACCAAACACACATGAATAAAGGAAAGGACAAACTCATGAATATTTTGGTCCAAGCATGATAACAAGGTAATTAATAAAAAAAGAACTATAAATAAAAACATGAAAGTAAGTAGAATAAATAAATCATATGAAATATAATTGAAATTAAGGACCTAAACATGTTGAATCATGTTAATGTGGCGAACACCTCATCAATGAGGCATCACCTATATGCATAGAGGCGATATGGTATCACCTCATCACAAAGAGGCAATGCCTTTTCACCCTTTTCACTGAGGCATTGCATGGTTACCAAATGCAAAAAATGTTTAATGAACTACTTGAGTCTTAAGCTAGTCTAAGATCATAGATATAAGTAACTCAACTTACATTAATACTTATGAACTCAAAATATCATGTTATGAATATAACATACATGAAATAAATTATAAATTTAAATAAGCAAGTAAATAAATAAGGATTCTATGTAATAATGAACACTTAAGAAGAAGATATGAGATTTTTATTGCTTTGTAGGCTTGTTTCCTAAAATGATTAGGCCTTATAAATTTGCTTTGATATTACTTTCTATTTGAATGCAAAAGATCACCCTCTTCTTTTTAAAGGATTGGACTTTTAAGTAAGTTTTCCCTTTTTTCTTTCCTCCTTCTTCAAGAACATTTTTTCTTTCTTTTTTAAAACTTTTTCACTTTTTTTTTCTTGTTAATGGTTTCTACGCCTTTTTTTATTCTTTATTCTCTCCCCCTTTTAGCAAGTCATGCTTAGATAAAACATTCTCTTTTTCATTCATATAATTAATTTTCTTTTTGCCTTACCTTTTTCACCTAAAAAGTCTCACTCTCACGCAAGTTTAGGTTTATAAGGTGTGGAGCCCATGCCACTTGACCATTATTGTCACCTCTGCATTTAATACAGAGACAAGTGGCAAGTGAAGAGGCGACGCCTTTTTGATGAGGTGTCTCCTCATCTTATAGAGGTGATGCCTTAATGATAAGGCGTTGGCTCATTAGCCTTGACCTAGAGCTGGGCCAATAGGTCATAATGGGATTGGACTCATTTTAATAGGTTCAAGTCTTGTCTTTCTCGGGTTTGGGCTTGGAATTGGGTTTCAACTTTTAAGTCTATTTTCAAAAATATTTTAGATTTTCTTGCATTCAAGCTTCACACATTTTCATCATCGAGTTTTGTTGCTGGTCAACCCAACCAAATATCCATAGTTTACCTCTTATCATGGACCAATCGAACCAGGTGTCTATAGCTATCATGTTGCTTTTATCTTTTGTTAGACTATGAAATGTACATCCAATCTATAACAAAATTGAATGAATCTATCACAACCCAAATTGAGGAGTCATGATCGGTGCTAGGGCATGGAAATTCTTTCGAATCCGGAACCCGTAGCAAGCCTTAAAATAAAAACACATGCAAATATAATACAAAAATACACTAGAATTAAAAAATTTAATTAATATAAAAATAAATCTTTATATTATAATATAATAAAGATATTTTCATACAAGATTCGAATACAAGATCTTTAACTAGTACAACACACTACTATCATAATAACACTACTACTGTAGTGATTACTAAAATACAAAAAAATGATAGTTGAATGTTTACATAAATCAGTTAGAGAGGAAAGAGTCTAGCAAAAAGTACTACGAGGAAGGTCTGAAGTAGAAAATCCTGAAAAAATATTGAGGGGAGTTAAATCTCAATGAGTGAATTATTATAATATATATACATGCAACCTAAAGTCATATACAATCAAGTATCAATATAATATATATATATATATATATATATATATATATATATATATATATATATATATATATATATATATATATATATGTAGTTCATACAGATGTTAAAATCCACTTTTATATAATATAATATGCAAAAGAAACTTTTTGGGTGAAGGGTCAAAGCAAAACTCTAAAATATTACGCAATCTCAATAATTGAATCTTACTAACCAACAAGCTCACTTAATTCCAAAATATTTTTCTTTTCCTTTTTTGGACAGTAGACTAGCCTCGAGACACTAAGTCAACTAAGCTCCAACAGTCTCACTGTCGGCGTGATTGGCCCTGAGACACTAGGTCAACCAAGCTTCCACAATCACACCACTCACTCAGAACAAACCTCGATAATAAATTAATCAAGTCTCACATTAATAATTTTTATAATATCAATCCTAAAAATCTAACGCACTGGTATGTATATAGTCCTAGTGTAGCCCACTAAGTAGTACGTTTTACTACTATCCTTTAAATATAAGTCTTGTAATGATTAAAAATAATGAAATGCATAATTTAAACATGATTGCATCCATTTTTAAAGAAATATACCAAACATAAACCAAAACATATATATAATCAATTAATAAAATAAATCATACTTAATCATATTACAAAATATGGATGCTCACAAATATGTATTTTACATGTAATGCATACATATGACAATAACTTATAATTGTGCGCTCATCTAAAAGAGATAAACTGGCCTGGTTCAGTAGGCCCCGGGCTTGGCGTAACTATAGAAAACAAATAATAATATTATTAGAATCGAAATCCTAAGTTTATACTTCTAGAAATTCTAAAGAATAACTCAATCTAGAACACGACTCGACCAAACATTAAAAATCCAGAATCGACCTGATGTCATATTTTACGAGAATTCTACTGAAAATTTGATAGAGTCTCCTCTATAAAACGGATGTCTCTCTACTAAAATTAGAGTCGATCCTACTCGCAAACACACTTAAATATTCACAAAAGCACAACTTCTCGGGTTGAGCCCCCGAACTACATAATTTGCCCAACTGAAAACCAAAATACAAAAAATCAATAATTTAATAATAAATATTGAAAATCTTTAAAATCCATAAAAATCAATAAAATACCTCAATACAATTTATTTAAATAACAAAAAAATTAAAGATAATTTATCTTTAAATTAATTTAATAAAATCTCAAATAGAGTTAAATAATATTAGTAAAAATTTCATTTTTCAAATATTCAAATTAAATAGCACAAAGTTTAATTAATTATTTAAATTACTCAATTATATAATAAAAATAGCTAAAAACCCATTTTAATCATAAAAGTAATAGATAAGCTATTATTTAAGTAAAATTTTGAAAATTATTATTAATTAGCTAAAAATAGTAAATAATTCGTAAAAATTATTTTAATACTATTTATTATTAAAAAGTTATCCAAAACACACTAATTAACAATAAATTCAATTAAAATATAAAATTTACTCATATTTCCAAAAATTACCATAATATTAAATATTTTCCGAAAGTTAACCAAAATTACTATAAATTCATAAAAATCTATTTTCTCATTTCTAAAACTTAATGTTTATATTAATATACTAATTAGCATTATTTTCAATAAAAATCATATAATTAATAAAATTTACCTTATTTTTCAAAAATACAATTTACACATAAACTAAATAAATTCATAACTAAAAATCTAAAATCAATTTCACCAAAGTTCCTTCACAAGCCATAATCTATATAACTTAAATAATTTTCTACAAATACAAAAAAATTTTGGATGGGTCACCAGAACAGTGACTCATCGAAAAACAAAAACACAAAAACTTCAAATAATTCAAAAAAATCAAACAAAAATATATTTAGGTAGCTCTTGATGCACACAACCACATTTCCAAATGAGTCTAGCATGAATCAAATTATATCAAGGTTAAAAAAATCAAAACCTAAATTGACATAAACCAAAACTTGAGTATAAAACAATCACTGGACGTTCTAAGCTCAAAACAACCGAAGATTCAGCTTGACCAGACCGAGAGGAGTCGAACAAGCTCAGAACCGCAAGTTGTTTCCACCGAAAATGTCGCTAGTGATGTTGCCGGTTGATGTTGCGTTCGACGGAATAGGAGAGGAAGAAGCTTGCTGATGACGGCAGAAGGAAAGGGAAGAGAAGAGGTGATGGTGGCAGAATGGTGGCTGGCGATGGCGCTGTGTAGACCGGGAAGGAAAAAAAAAGAAAAAAGAAAGAGAAGGAAAGAGAAGAAGACCGAAAAATAATATTTTTTTAATAATTAGGAAAAAGAAAATATTATCCATATATAAAATATAATAATAATGATAATAATATTTTGAATTATATAATTATTTTCAAATTAAATCCACCACTACATATTAAAATATTTACAATAAAATAAATTAATACTATTCACCAATAATAACAATAGTGTTATATTAATATCATAATAAAATAAAATAATTACCAACACTAGAATTTAATTAAATTACACAAAATAATCATAATATATAAAAATTTACAATATTTATTAACACTTCATATCTTATAATTTAATTTAATAATTTATAAAAATATCGGATTATAACATAATCGAATCAAGATATGCATTTGATTGCTTTGAATTGAAGACAACTCAAGGATAGTGAATTTAGAAAAACCATCATAGAATTATGAGAAGTTTACCCCGAAAAAAGAAAAAAAATATGAAATTTGGAGAAAAAAAGCAGAAAATGGCAGAAAGTAAGAAGAAGGCAGTAGAGGTCGTGGTATGAGACTGAAGATAAGTTTTGCATTGTTCTAAAGCTCATTGTAACAGTGCTGAAATTTTCTAAGGCCGTGACAATGGGACTGATCGATGTGAAACAAGAAGGGCTTCTGTTTTATTATTTTATTTCAAAATTTTCGTAGCATGGTTTTTAAAATAACAGAGTACTGCTTGGTTTTGCAATATCAAATTGATATAATTTGTTAGTTGAATTTATAAACATTTGTTGGTATTAAGTTCTTTTTTAGAGGTACTGTTCTGCTTAGAATTTGGTGGCGTAAAGGCTCCGTCTCATGAACAAGTGTATATTGATTTAGTTCTTTTTTTTTTTTTTTTTCACTTGGTTAAGATGTTTCAATTAATTTTTTTTGTTATTATTTTTGTGAACGACTTATTTATTTTCTTGTAAATTTTCATTTATTTTTATGAAAAGATTAATTTAAATTTTAGTTGTTTTCAGGATAGCAAACAAGGCACTGACATTTGGATTACTATATAATCATGCTTATTTAATTAATTATTGTTTTCATTTTTGTATTTTTTTGGTGCTTAATTGATAAAATTTAACAAGTTTTAGATGAAATCACAAATTTGTATGTTAATAAAAATTATAATTAAATAATTACTAATAACTATAGACACCCGATTCGGTCGGTCCATATTAGGGGACGAATTAGAGGCGCTCGATTTGATCGGTCCGTTGTCAAATCCAATGATGAGAATGTGAATCTTGGACATGAGAATGAAGCCTAAATCTCTAGTGGAAAGTGGACTTGAAAATCTAAAGCTTGAAAAATCCAAAACCAAACCCATCTATCCAAATTCGGCCTAAGCCCGCCTGGCCCAGCGCAGGCCCTGGCCAAAGGGGCATCGCCTCAGTGTAATGAGGCGATCGCCTCATCACAAAGGCGATCACCTCATCGATAAGGCGAAGCCTCTATGGCAGCCCACTTGCAGCTGCATTTAATGCAGCTGCAATCATGACGACTAAGTGGTGCGGACCCCACTCTTCAGACTTTTTTCTTTCGTGAGGAAAAGATTTTGAAGAAATAAAAGAGGCTATGAGAGCTCATGATGGGCTAGGAGGCTTAAGGGCATGGGAAAGCTAAGGAATAAAAGAAAAAAAAAAGAGAGAAGAAAAGGGGGTTTTTTTTTTGGAGAAAAAAAGGAGGGAGGAGCTATGAAAAAGGAAAAAACAGAGAGGGAAAAAGAAAGAAAAACGTCCTCAAGAAAGGGGAGGAAGGTTGAAGCAAAGAGGTCCACTTTCTCCATAAAAGAAGAAGGAAGAAACTTGTGTTAAAGGTAGATATCATATCCTAGCAAGGATCTCAATCAAAACAACTCTGAGGGCCTCTCATTTTGGTATAAAATCTGCACTTAAACTTGACATGTCCATCATTTTGTGTGTTCTCGTTTATGTGTAACTGAACCATTAGTACATTTTAGGTTTATCTCTAGTGTGTCATGTTTGATATCTCATTTTATTGATGGATCTTTGAATACTTTTGCATGTAGTCGTAGTATGATGAGTGTAGAGTGTGTATATGCATGTTTTGGTTACTTAGAGTAGAAGTTTGTACATCTTGGGAGTCAGAGCCAGCCTGGTGATCAAGCGACGCCTCTCGCCTCATCTCAATGAGGCGATCACCCCATTGACAGGCCTTTAGGGAGTCTATCTTTTGTGTGTGTGTTGCCTTTTTGCCTTGGAATTATAAGAGCCCCTGTTGATGAGGTGAACGCCTCATTGACAGGGTTAACCTGCGTCCTGCTTCGTCTTTTATTAATGTTTGTGTCACAACCCGAACCCAGGGGCACGTGACCGGCACTAGGGAATGGGAAAGCATAAAGCCACCGAAACCCATAGTAAGCCTTTAAGGAAAAATTCGCGGAAATTTTTTTTTTATTTATTTTTTGAATCCTTACAATAAATAATAAAATCTCAATGCATATTCTCAAACTGATTTTTCTTAATATAATTTAAATCATAATATCAGTGCATGGGATAAAATAAGCAAACATCAATTATACAAATAGTATCTCAATACATAAGTTATAAGTACATTAAATCTTGACTAAATATGCAGTTATACAATTTCCTCTACTGCGGTACACGAAAGTAAATACAATATAACTAGATAGACCTACGTAGAATAGTCGGTGACGAAACTACACGGCGAAGAGAAGTAGGCCTAATAGTAAACTCCCAAACTCTTGAAAAATAAATTGAGGGGAGTCAGACCTCACTGAGCAAGTTAATAAAGAAAATGAATGTGATTTGAAAACCTCATTAAAATAAATTTTATGGAAATATAATATAATATAATTTTATTTAACCATCGGTATACATATAATAAATCTTTTTTTTTTTAAAAAGGAGAAGAAATAAATATTTAAATATCTTTTAAAATCATTTTAGTGTAAAAATTTGGTAGAACCCAATTTATAAATAATTTTTTTTTAACAGTCATATGACTCACTTATATCCAAGACTGCCGGATCCTGAGAGCAAGGCATCACCAGGATACACAGCTACAGTCATATCTCTTAATCCAATATCACTGGCGGTGTCCGAGAGCAAAGCATCACCAGACCATCGGCCCCAGTGATTTAATAATATAAAATTAAAATTATACTGGCGGTGTCTGAGAGCAAAGCATCACCAGACCATCAGCCCCATTAATATAATTAAATAATCACATATTTTACCGGTGCGTACACGGTCCTGATGAAACCCATCAGGTAGCCCGTTCTACCGTGGTTTATTTAAAAGATAAAAGAAAATAAATAAAACCATAAAATTACAATAAATAAAATAGGTAAATAAATAAAATACAACAAATCAGCTATAAATTAAATCATGCAAGATCATGTGAATAATGTTGACTAGAATCTCATGAAATTAAATTCATAAAAATTTAATATAATTTAAATTAAAAATCCGACACTCAAATCAAATATTAACTTACAAGATAAAGGTGCCCCTCTGACACGTCGTGCCCGACCTCGATTGGTAGACGTGACTGGAGGGGCAGCTAAAAGATAGAAAAGGAAATGACAATCAGAAAATAGAAACCTAACTTCTAGCGTTTCTAAGGAAAACTCGATTCGTACTTAGAATAAAATTTTAAGAATTGACCCGGTGTCATATTTTACGAGAAATCTACCGAAAATTCGATAGAGTTTTCTCTGCAAAATGGACATCCCTCTATCGAATTAGAGTCAATCCTGCAAATAAACACACTTCAAAATTCACAGTGGCACAACACCTTGGGTTGGGACCCCAGACTATACAATTCCCAACCGAGGTTCACCAAAATACAATAAATTTCAAATAATAATATAATATTAATAACAATTTAACTTTCCAAAAATCCAATATAAAAATAGACAAATTCCAACTATAATTACCCATCTAGATTAAATATACCAAAATATTAATTAAAAACTCATTCAAACCACAAAACAATAAATAATTTAATTTTGAATAAATTTTCAAAAATGGTTAGTATTAATTAACTAAAATAATAAATAATTTATAAAAATTATTTTAATGCCTCATTTTGTCTCAAAACAATTAAAACATAGTATTTAATTATCATATCTACAAAACACACCATTTATTCATTATATCAAAATTTACATAATATAATACTTTTCTAAAAGAAATATTAGATAAATTAACAAAATTATTTTATAACTACTAAAATTACTAACAAAATATACTAACACTAATTAACTCCAATACTCAACCAAAAATAGTTAGTTAATCACATTAATAAAATATACATAACACTTAAAAATACTAATATATATATATATATATATATATATATATATATACTAAAATCCCATAATCTCAATCAACTAATCTAACTAATTTCTTATACACTCTTAACCAAATTTTACTTCAATAACTTAAACCAATTACTAAACATACATTAATCAACCAAAATTACCCTAAATAATTAAATTAAAATTTCTGCATAAACAACCAAACAATTCAGCATTAACAACATCAAAAATTAACCCAAAAATCCAAAACAACCTAAAATTAACCAAATCAATTAACAAACAACTAAAACTAACTAAATCTAACCTAAAGCTAACTAACTACTAATTCACTAACTTACTTCAAGCTCCAAAACAGAGCAAAGGAGAGTTGCCATAGCAAGTTTGAGCTGCAGAATTTTCAGGTGACAGTAGGTTGGGGCAGTAATTATGTTGGTTGTCACTGCAGAAGGAATGGAAGCTGCTGCCCTTGCTGCCGATCTGCCCTGCTGCTGCTTCTGTACGATGTTGGACCTGCTGTTGCTGCTTCCTCTGCTCGTTTTGCTGCCTCACGCAGTAGCTGTTGCTGCCTTCTTCGTGCTGCTGCCTCACAAAGCTGCTGCTGCTATTTTTTGGTCTTGTTGCTACCTCATGAAGCTACTATAGCTGCTGCCTCCTTCAAGCGTGCTGCAGGGACGACTCAGAAGGAAGAAGAAGCAGATGAAGAAGGGCAGGTAGCTGCTGGACATGCGCACGCAGATGGGAAGAAGAAGAAAAAAAATGGCATGAATGGTAAAGAAAGAAAAACAGAACGAGAGAAAAAAAGAAAGAAAGGGAAGGAGTTGACTGATTTTTCCCTTCTTACAAATCCTAAGCCACACATATGATTATGTATATATATATATAAAGTAGTTTAGATAGGATACAACCATGTGTATGTGAATATATATATATATATATATATATATATATATATATATATATATATATATATATATATATGTATGTATAGTAGATAATTTAAGTATATAATAATGTTAATAGTTTCCAATGGAATTCTTAAATATAATAATTTAATATATCAACTATAACAACATAAAATTAAAAAAAAATTATATTCTTAAAAGCCTTAATATTTATATAAATAATTTAAAATATTCAGGTTATTACAGTTTGTCGTGATGTCCGTTTTGGTATGTCCCCTTTTGACCTTAAATATGTCTATATGATTGCATGATGGTGATTATCTTTATTATTTGATGGTTTCTTTAGTCCATAATGTGAAAATCCCTTTTTATATATAGAGTCTCCTTGTAAGTATAGCTACATATGATTTCATTTTTTGTGGAAGGAAGGACTAACTGTGTGTTATTTACAGGAATTACTTGATGATTTCCATCATTGAGTAGTCACCTTTGTTAGTTATCCATTTTATATTACCGCATTAATGTTACTTTATCAGTTTATTTTCGGTATATGTTTAGTCTATTTTCTGTATATTATTCTTTTATTTAGCCTAAAAAGCGTTGTAATCCTTAATCCCTTTCCCATTTAATTTTGAATGTATGGTTGTAAATTATTATTTATTTTATTTACTGCGTTTTTTGAATGTTGGGACCTAAAGGCATGAAATTGGACTAATGTGCAAACTCAGACTTAATTATAAAATCTGGCAATTATCCGAAGGTAATTTCATTACGTGTGGTAAATGAGGAAATAATTAAATAATTAAACGGTAATAAAACACAAAACATAAACGGAGGCCAACCGTAAGGTTGGGTGAGCATTCAAACGCTCATACCCAGTTTCCAAATCCGATCTCTGATGATGGCTTCTGGGAACCTCCGTGGGATCCAGTTGCTGTACAGTGTGTCCCGGCTTTTATCCGGGTGGCGACTCCATCTCCGAATAGGCCCATGACCTATATCGTATTTCCTAGTGGGCCTCGAGCCCACACAGTGTCGTGGTCGCCAAACACTTAGGTGCACGCTAAACCCCACTGCCTACAATAATAAACATGAAATATAAAGAAAGTCAACTACAAAGTTGGATGAACATTTTAAAAATTTATACCCAGTTCAACCTAATATTTGAGGATGGTTGTTGGCCCTTATGTGAGATTAAGTTGCTATAAAATGTGCCTTAAGTTTTACCCGAGTGATGACTCATTCTTCAATTTAGGACTTATACTCCAAAATTATATTTTCTAGTGAATTTTAAATCCACATGGTATTATAATAGTCAAATATTTGAACACGTAACGAATACCACCACTTAGGGTGAGCAAGAACCGTTTGAACCCAAATTTTTAACCCGACCCAAGATTTGTGATCTGTTCAGCTGTCGAGTGGAGAGGTGATTCAGTTTGGGTTAGGATTGAGTGGATATTCGGATTTCTGGTAACGGGTTGGGGGAGGTATTTTATTTCCCGACCCGCCTGAATTTTCGATATTACCCTTTGTTAAAACGATGCCGTTTAGAACTAGGGTTAGTGTGTGTGTATATATATATAATATACAAAACCCTAGTTCCATTTATTTTAACACTTCTTACCTCTTTCACCGTTCTTCTGGAGCCTTCTTTCCTCTGTCCTCTCTCTTCCTAACAGATCGCCACTACACCTCTAAGCCTTCTATCTCTTTTGAACCTCAAAGAAACCCTAACAACTCTTGATTTTCATCTTTCTCTTATTTGTTCTCTCAATCTCGGTTCAGTCTCCTTTTATTTTTTTGAAATCGCAGTGATTTTTTTAATAGATCACCATCTCAAATGACGTTCTATTTATTGATGGTAAATAGAACGTAATACATTACAGATCTTGTCATTCCTGTGTTGGGTTTTTGATATTTTTACAATTTCTTATGGTTATTTGTATAAAAATATAGTTTATATTTTTAAAAGTATAGTATATGAGTATATTTATATTTATATGTGTAAAATATATTCTTTGATCTATGTTATATACTTATATTTATAGATCTATGGTCGATGATAAATTTTTTTAAAAATTTTTTATTTTTTTTAATTTATTATTGATATGTGTAAAGTTTTTGTTGTATATATGTTATAATGTTTAGATTTATGGTTGATGATAGTTTTTTGTATTTATTTGTGAAAAAATTTGATTTTTTGAAATTGTATGTGTAAATTTTTTTGTTATATATATGTTGTATGTTTAGATCTGTGGTCGATGATAATTGTTTTATATTTCTTTGTAATAAATTTTTATTTTTTGGGAATTTTGTTTAATCTGTGTAAAATTTTTTTTTTATGTTATATATGTTATATTGTGTAGATTTATGCTGGATGATACTTTTTGGTAATTATTTGTGAAAAATTATCAATTTTTCATCATTTTTTTTATCTTTGCAACATGCATCTAAACAAGAAACGTATTGTTTATAGATCTATAATTATTTTAATTAAAAGTTGTAAAAGTATTTTATTTCATTTGATAAAAAATATTTTTTATTTTTTTTATCATTTTTTATCTGTCATATGTGTATTGTAAAATAATTTTTATTTTTAATGTATTTAATGTTTCAAGAGATTATTGGATTTTGTATGTTTGTGTTACTATTGAGTTATTTAAATAACGTTCAAATAATTTTTTTATTGTTGTTCTGTCCTGCGTATGTTTCTAAAGTTCTAAAGTTACTAAATGGTGGAAGCTTAATGTTATAACAAAAAGAAAGGGGTGGAAGCATAAGCTTTTACAAATTCAATTATAACTTTGTAAATTTCCAAATAAAAGGGGTGGAAGCAGTCACTACCTCATTGTGATCTCAAATTCTAAATATTGCTTTAGCATTAATATAATGGTATTGAGAAATCACTTCAATTTTTTTTTTATGTGAGATTGTGATGTGCAAAATTATTTTGTTTCAACCTGTGAACTAACTCAGTGACTCTTTATTTTGTTTTATGTCATTAATGGAGATGGCCAATACCAGTGGCAATACTAATGCCACTGGTTCGAACCCTAAAGTGGTGGTGGAAGCCCCAAGTGTTCCTGCTGCTGAGCAGACACAGATTGAGCGTCAGCCTCAAGTTACTGCTAAAAAACAAAAGGAGATTGAACCAAAATCTAAAGTTTGGCAGTACTTTGAGAGAATTAAGGACGAGAATGGTGTTGTCATCAAGGGTAAATGTATCTAATGTGCTGCTTCCTATAATGCTCACTCTAAAAAACATGGCACTTCATCTTTAAAAAACCATGTCATGAGTTGTTTGAAATTTCCACATTCTTTAGATGCTAGGTTGTAATAACCCTAGTTTTTAAATTATTTTATTTTAAAACAAGATATGCAGTGTTAATAAAATTCAAAGTTATATTTGATTATTCTATTATCTTATGATAAATATTTATTATTTCATGTTTAATCAAAATTTTCTACGTAAATACTTATTTTAAAACTTATTATTTTAGAGATTTATTTACGTAAATTTATTACTTTAAGAATTATTTTAATAATCCTATTTAAATACTAAGGTTATTTTTAACAATGATATTGTTTTTTATTATACTACTACTATAATGCATTATTGCATGATTATAATATGTGTTATTATATATATATATATACACATGCATTAGGGTTAATGTTATTATTTTATTTGTGTGTGAATGCATGTATGTGTGTATATATATATTGATATACATGTGTGGAGATTAGTGTATACATATATATATATATACACACATTAAAAAATAAATAAAGTCTTCTTCTTCTTCCCCCGAACCGACCCGAGCCACCCCCTCCCTGTCGCTGTCACGCCGTTCATCCACCATCGGAGTGCCTCACCACCGTCCAACCACCTCTTATCGTCCTCCCTGTCTCCTCCTTCCTCTTCGACAAGCAACAGATTGGCGGTAACTATTAGAAACCGAGATTTGAGCTTTCCGACGTCCCTCCTTCGTCCGACCACCATTCTTCGTGATTCTGGTGTCTCTGAGCTCCTCAAGCTCCAATGAACTCGATTCTAGCTTCGGTTTGAGCTTTAATCCCTCCATTTTTATTGTTTCCTGAATTTTTAGTTTCGGTCACTTAGGGTTTTTGAATTTTTTTGGGGTGTTAATGGTTGATTCAAGAAAAAATCCTTTACAAATGTTGATTCTACTAGCTTAAGCTACTCCCATGAATTTTTGTGTGATTTTTGGAAATTATTTTGATTTTTGTGAATTTTTGAATATTTTATTAATTTTCGTAAATTAATTATATAAATTATAAAATTGTGATTTTTGGTGTTATTAGTAGTTATTATTAATTTTAGAGTTGAGTTTATAATTTTTGTGATTTTTGTGTAATTTTTGTAATTTTTTTGTTTATGTCAATTTTAGAAATTAGGTTAAATATATATTTTGTTAGAAATAATTGGTTAATTATATGTTTTTGTTGATATTATTGAGATATATGTTCAGAAAATAATTTTTGTGTATTTATATATTTTTTTATTGAATTTTTGAGTATTATTAGTATATTATGTGAATTTTTGAATATTAGGGTTAATTGTGTAATTTGGTGATAATTTTAGTTAAACACTATGTTTAATTGGTTTTAATATTATTTGAGGTATAAAAATGATTTTTATAAATTATTTACTAATTTTAACTAATTAATACTAATTTTTGAAAATTATTTTCAAATAATTTATAATATAATATTTTTGTAATAAAATGGATTTTTAGTAATTTTTAATATGTATTTGGACTAATTAAGTTATTTGGATTTATAAAATGAATTTTTAAAAATATGTGTAATTATTGGAAAAAGGGATTTTTAATAATATTATATTATTAGTTAGGGTTTTTAAGTAATTATTGGAAAAATAATTATTTTTTTGTTTTAATGTTAAATATACTATATTTTGATATTTTGAGGGTATTTATGGTATTTATTGATTTTTAATATATTTTATTGTATTATTTGAATTGTGGTGAATTGTGGACCTCGGTTGAGAAACTTTATAGTTCGGGATCTCAATCGAGGATTTGTGTGAATTCTGGAATAGAAGTATATTTTTCTCACAGGACCAGCTCTACTTTTTAGTAGATGTTTGTTTTACAGAGGAGGTTTTACCGAATTTTCAATAGAATTCTCGTAAAATGTGACATCGGGTCTAATTTTAATTCTGTGTTTGTTTGTATTTTATAATTCTAGATCGAGTCTCTAGAAGTATGAGTTATATTTATTCTGATTTCGTAATTATTTTTATTGTTTAGTTGTGCCGAAACCAAGGACTAGCAGACCAGGCCAGTCGGACCAGTCTCGTGGAGCGCATCCCTATGAGTTGTTATTTTATATATACATTGCTTTAGGTTGCATGTTTTAGAATTGTATATTTTAAATGTAAAATTTTGCATAATTGTTTTATTAAATACTTGAGTATATTTTAGGTATATTTTTAGTATATTCTAGGTATATTTTGAAATAAATGCATGTTTTACTTTTGATTTATATTTAAATTATTTTCAAGAATATTATTGGTTTACTTTGAGTATATTTCATGATTTATTTGAGTTTGTTTTACATATATATATTTGAAATATACTTAGTTTATTCTAGGTATATTTTCGGTATATATATGGTTTATTTGACTATTATGAACGACTTTATACATTATTTGTTACTTGAATGTATGATTTATTGTAAATGAAGGATATCGATAGAACGTGCTTCCTAGTGGGCAGCACTAGGACCGAGTACGTACCGGTTTGATAGATTGTAGGTTGAATTACTAACTTATTTGTGGAAATTATGTAATGACCCTAGTTTTTAAATTATTTTAATAAATATCAGGATATGCAGTGTTAATAAATTTTAAAACTATACTTGATTATTTTACTATTTTGTGAATAATTATTATTATTATTATTTTTACGTTTAATTATAATTTTCTACGTAAATATGTATATATGGACGTGTATTATTTCGGACGATATTATTTTAATAATGTTTAATCTAGTGCATTAATATTTTAAAATTTTTAAATTAATAAACTGTCATGACCCGAACCTGAGGGCACGTGACCGGTACTAGGGAATGGGAAGGCATAAGGCCCTCGAAACCCGTAGTAAGCCTTAAAGAAAAGATAAACAAAACCTTACAATTTAAAACCTTATTTTAAAATAGATCACATTATCAAACTGATTTTTCTCATAAATAACTAAATCAGATGCTCAAATAAAATATGCTTCGACGTTACATATTATAAATCAAACTTAAATCCTTATACATAAGCGTGGTTCATACAAATAGATTATACAAATATACTTAAACCATACAATTATTAATACATATACTACTGCAGCATCCTAGAATAATACAATAGTACAGCTTACAATGACCTACATAAAATAGCCGGTGATGAAGAAATCCGGCGTGGAGGTAGTCTGAGGTCGAACTCCCAAGCTCCTGAAAAAAATAAATTGAGGGGAATCAGACCTCACTGAGTAAGTCAATAAAAGAGCTGTACGGTTTGAAAACCTTTTTAAAATCTATATATTTATAGTGAAAATAATTTATAGTGTATAAGTATAGCTTTTGAAAAATCTCGGTAGAACCCTAAACCTAAAAATCTAAATGGCCAACTGGACCCACTTGTTCCAATCAGACTGCCGGTCCTCGAGAGCAAAGGCATCAACCAAGGCACCAAGTCGCAGTCGTTCACTTAATCCAAATATATGGTACTGGCGGTCCCCGAGAGCATAGGCTTCCACTGAGGTACCCGTCTCAGTTTAACATCCACCAGTCATATATGTATCGGATCCATCTCTCAATCTCTACCTTGTGCACATAGTCCTGGTGAAGCCCACTAGATAGCCCGTTCTACCAAAATTTCTCAACTTCGACTTTTAAATAAATACATTAAATAATAGCATTAAATTAAATAAATCATATAATCAATATTAAAAATATGAGTGCATCCATTCTTTAAATAAACACATGCATAGATCGTTCTATTGACTTACAAGATGAATGCGAAGGCTGACGACCACACGTCTGCCTCGGTCTCACGGCTTCTGCTCCGATATGCTCTAGAAAGAAAATAACAAATCGATTTTAAAACATGACTATGAAATAAATTCGAAAATCAATAAAACAATGAATTTCCATGTTGACTCGAGGAAGACTGGACAAGACTCGATAGACAGGATAAAACCTAACTAACGGTCAATAGTATATATCTAATATATATATACAGGCAATTACACACGGATGCAATAAAATCATTTTTATATATTTTATCTGAAAATCATCTTTTATGAAGGATCAAATAGAACTCTAAGATATCGCAACCTCGAAAATAGTGTTAGACAACACTCTAGCCATATAGGCTCACTGAATCCAAATATATCCACTTAATCCATTTAGATAGTAGACTGGCCCCGAGACACTAAGTCAATCGAGCTCCAGCAGTCTGACTGCGAGTGTGATTGGCCCCGAGACACTTGATCAACCGAGCTCCAGAAATCACACCTAAATCACATCACACACATCAAATAATCATAATCAATCAATATCCATAAATAAGTTAGTAATATAGCCTAAATACTATAGGTGTACCGGTACATACTCGGTCCTAGTGCTGCCCACTAGGTAGCACGTTCTATCGATATCCTTCATTAATAATATAAAACATTCATTCACAAATAAATGATGCATGAATTTAAATAACACAACAATATAAATCATATATATACTGGAAATATACCAAAAGTAAACCAGGTATATTTCGAGTATATATATGTCAAATGAATTCAATCAAATTATAACTTAAGCTAGAAATATATTTAAAAACATTTTAAATATATTTTATCTACAAAACATGTATATAATTTAATATATACCAAAAATAAACCAAAAATATACTTAAATACAAATCACATTATTTATGCATTTTAATCGAAATAAAATATATATTTCCAAATCATGCATCCTAAACATATATATATAGTATAGTAACTCACCTAGTGCGCTCCACGAGACGAGTCTGACGGGCCTGGTCCACTAGCCCTCGGTCTCGGCGTAACTAAACAAGCAATAATAACCGACATCATAATAAACCTAACAGAAATCCTAGAATTCGATCTAGAGTATAAAACACAGAGTCGATATCAGGGTTCGACCGAATATCACGTTTTACGAGAATTCTACCAAAAATCTGGCAGAACCTCCCCTGTAAAATGGACATCTCTCTACTCAAAAGAGTAGAGCCAACCCTGCAAAGAAACACACTTCAAAAAACAAGCTCAACACTCAACCACAACCCCTCGGTCGGACTCCAAACTACAGTCTACCGACTGGGGTTCACAACACAGAATAATTCCAGAAATACCAAAAATACCCTTATATCACAGAAATACATTTTGTAAGTAGAAATTACATAATTAACCTTTAAACACATTAAAAATCGATAATAAAAACTCATTTTGTTAGAAACAATCGTATATTATATATATAATTGAAAATAATTCACGAAAAATAGTTTTAATTAGTTAAAAATACTAAATAATTTGTAGAAATCATTTTTATACTTTAAATAACTATTAAAACCAATTAAATTACATTTTTAGCCAATTTAGGGTAAAATTACCAAAATACCCCTATATATATAAAATATACTTAAATTACTTCAAAAATTCACCAAAAATAGTATAATTATCCAAAATTAATTTTCTCAACATATTTATCAATAATATAAATAATTAAACTCAATTAACCAATTAATTTCAATTTAAAACACAATTAACCCTAATTTCCCAAAATTACATAAACTTCAATAAATTCAAAATAATACATAAAAATTCATAAAAATTCCAAATAAATTCCTATAATTCATTTCAACACCTAATTTAGCCATAAAACACAATTTCATAATTTAAATAATTAATTTCCGAAAATTAGAAAATAATATTAAAATATTCAAAAATACCCAAAAATCCAAATAATCTCCAAAAAATTCCACAAAAATTCATACATGTAGATTAAGCTACTAAGGATCAACATTTGTGAAGGGATTTTTCATGAATCAATCAATTTGAAGCTCAAAAAAATCAAAAACCCTAATGTGACCGAATTAGAAAATTCAAAACCTAAGCAATTCTAGACCATTTAAGCTCAAACCAAAGCTAGAATCACACTCACCAGAGGCTCAAGGAGAAGAAAGAGACCGGCGGGTGTCAAAAATGGTGGCCGGAATCGACGTCGACGGCGAGGAGAGGAAGTTTTGGCCAAAAATGGAAAAATAGCTCACCGGCGTCGGGGAAGGAAGCTGCTAGCGGCAGGGGGACGGCTGGGAACTACGGTGGCAAGCTGGGAGGCACACCGACGGCAAGGGAATGGGAGTTGCATCGGTGAGGGATGGGTGGTCGGGCGCGGGGAGAAGGCAGAAGAAAAAGAAAAAGAAAAAAGAAAGAAAAGAAAAAGAAAAGAAAAAGAAAAAGAAAAAGAAAAAGAAAAAGAAAAGAAAAGAAAAAATAATAATAATAAAATAATATGTATATATTAAAATATAGTGTATAAATAAAATATGTGGGAAAAATACACACCACATATTATTATATAATTTAAATAAACAATTAATAATAAAATGATAAAATATTAGGGTAATATATTAAACCCTAATTAAATAAATATATACACACATAGGCCTTATTTAGTATTTTAAAAATACGTATGAGTTCATGCAAGTCCGAAAATATATTTAAAATAATTAATAATAAATTATTTACGTGAAAATTTTCCCCGAAAATGCAAGTCCCGGGAAAATTTTATGTAAAGCACTGTAAATAAAACACAGTATTTAAAATAGGTTTTAAATACACATCAACTCGTAAAAATATCATAAGATATATACAAAAATTATTAACACTGCATATCCCGGTACAGTGTAAAAATATTTAAAAACACGGGATATTACAACATAGTAGCACATAAAAATAACTATAAAGTTAATGTAGTTTAAAATAATAATAATAATAATAATAATAAAAATAAACAATGAAATTTTAAACAATAAATAAATAATACTCACATATAATCATTTCATAAATTAATAACCCTAAAAATAATATTAACAATTGTATAATATAATTCAAAAGTAATTATTAGTAACACAGTTTGGAAATTACTTTATTTAAATAAAAATATAGGGTATTACATAAACTATATTATTTTATTGTATTTTATGTGTTAATATATATATATATGCACATAAAAATTAGGGTTAATATTATTTTATTGTGTGTGTTATTATGTGTGTGTATATATGTAATACATATTGAAATATATGTGTGTGGTTTATATATATATATACACATTATTTTATTACATAAATTCTATAAACTATATTATATTATAATATATACATATAATATATATATAATATACATATATACAACATACAAAAGCTTCCCCTTATTTTCTTCTTCTCCCTCCCCGATCCTTATTATCACCACCTGTCATCCCATTTTTTGACCATCAGAGTGCCTCCTCACTCTTCCCCATCAACCACCCCTTCTTTTACCAGCTCCGCTACCTTTCCTTTCTTCCCCGGCGCCGATAGCCAGCTTCAATTGTCGTGAGAAGCCGAAACTTGCTTCTCCTCCATTCAAGGCGATTCCGGCCACTAAATCGAGTGTTTTCTAGGTGTCGTTGGACTCCTGGAGCTTTGAGGAGGTTGAATCCAAGCTCCATTTAGCTTGAAAAATGTGATCTTGTGAGGTGTTTTGCTTGTTTTTGAATTCGGCCATTTTAGGGTTTTGATTTTTTTTCCGGGAATTTTGAATGATTCATGGAAAATCCCTTTACAAAAGTCGATCCCTCTAGATCAAGCTACATCCCTTTATTTTTGTGTGATTTTTGAGAATTATTTTGATTTTTGTGAATTTTTGAATATTTTTATTAGTTTCGTAAATTAATTATATAAATTATGAAATTGTGATTTTTGGTGTTATTGGTAGTTATTATTAATTTTAGAATTTAGTTTATAATTTTTGTGAATTTTGTGTAATTTTTATAATTATTTTTAGTTTATGTCAATTTTGAAAATATAGGTTAAATATATATTTTGTTAGAAATAATTGGTTAATTATATGGTTTTATTGATATTATGGAGATATATGTTGAGAAAACAATTTTTGTGTATTTATATAATTTTTATTGAATTTTTGAGTATTATTAGTACCTTATGTGTATTTTTAAATATTAGGGGTTAATTTGGTAGTAATTTTTAGTTAAATATTAAGTTTAATTGGTTTTAATATTAATTGAGATATAAAAATGATTTTTTACAAATTATTTACTAATTTTCGAAAATTATTTTCAAATAATATAAAATATACTATTTTTGTAAATAAATGGATTTTTAGTAAATTTTAATATGTGTTTTGGACTAATTAAGTAATTTGGATTTATAAAATGAATTTTTATAAAATATTTGTGGAATTATTGAGAAAACGGATTTTTAAATATATTATATTATTATTTTAGAGTTTTTAAGTAATTATTGGGAAATAATTATTTTTGGTGTTTTAATGTAAAATATGTTATATTTTAATATTTTGGAGGGCATTTATGGTATTTATTGAATTTTAATAGATTTTATTGTAGTATTTGAATTTTTGGTGAATTGTGGACCTCGGTTGGGGAATTTTAGTAGTTCGGGATCCCAACCGAGGGGTTATGAGAATTTTTATACTCGAAGTGTATTTTCCTTGCAGGACCAACTCTACTTTTTAGTAAAGAGATGTCTGTTTTACTGTAATATCCCGTGTTTTTTTAAAATATTTTTACACTGTACCGGGATATACAGTGTCAATAATTTTTATGCATTGTACGATATTTTTATGAGTTGATATGTATTTTAAACCTATTTTAATTACTGTCTATTATTTTCAGTATTTTACGTAAAATTTTCCCGGGACTTTCATTTTCGGGGAAATTTTCACGTAAACAATTTATTATTAATTATGTTAAATGTATTTACGGGTTTGCATGAACTCATACATATTTTTAAATTATTAAATAAAGCCTGTGTGTGTATATTTATTTAATTAGGGTTTATTATTACCCTAATATTTTATTATTTATTTATTATTATTTGATTATTTTATTTATTATTAAATTATTAAAATTTATTATTTTTTTCTTTTTTCTTTTTTTTTTCTTTTTCTTTTCCTTTTTCTTTCTTTTTCTTTTCCTTTCTCTTTCCTTTTTCTTTCTTTTTCTTTTTCTTCTTCTTCTTCTTCTTCTTCCGTGGGTGCCCGACGGCCACCAATCTTCTCACCGTCGTTTCTCCCTCCTCCGGCCACCGTTTTCGACACCACCGGTCTCTATCTTCTCCTTGAGCTCTGGGTGAGTGTTACTCTAGCTTTGGTTTGAGCTAAAACGGTCTAGAATTGCTTAGGTTTTGAGTTGAATATTTCGGCCACTTTTGGTTTTCGATTTTTTTGAGCTTCAATTTGGATGATTCATGGAAACTTCCTTCACAAATGTTGTTCCTGGTAGCTTAATCTTCATGTATGAATTTTTGTAGAATTTTTGGAGATTTTTTGGATTTTTGGGTATTTTTTGAATATTTTAATATTATTTTCGAATTTTCGGAAATTAATTATTTAAATTATGAAATTGGAGTTTATGGTTGAATTAGGTGTTGAAATGAATTATAGGAATTTATTTGGAATTTTTATGAATTTCTAAGTATTTATTTTTAATTATTGAAGTTTAGGTGATTTTGTAAAATTAAGTTAATTGTGTTTTTAAATTGAATTTAATTGGTTAATTGAGTTTAATTATTGATATTATTGATAAATATGTTGAGAAAATTAATTTTGGATAATTGTATGATTTTTGGTGAATTTTTGAAGTAATTTAGGTATATATATATATATAGGGGGTATTTTGGTAATTTTACCCTAAATTGTCTAAAAATGTAATTTAATTGGTTTTAATATTTATTTAAGGTATAAAAATGATTTCTACAAAACATTTAGTATTTTTAACTAATTAAAACTATTTTCCGGGAATTATTTTCAATTATATATATAATATACGGTTTTTCTAATAAAATGAGTTTTAATCGATTTTTTACAGTGTTTCAAGATTTATTATGTAATTTCTACGTATGAAATGTATTTTTATGATTTAAAGGATATTTTTGGTATATTTGAATATATATTCTGTGTTTATGGACCCCGGTCGACAGATTGTAGTCTGGAGTCCGACCGAGGGGTTGTGATCGATTGTGGTGTTATTTTTGAAGTGTATTTTCTTTGCAGGGTCGGCTCTACTCTTTTGAGTAGAGAGATGTCCGTTTTACAGGGGAGATTCTGCCGGATTTACCGGTTAGAATTCTCGTAAAACGTGATATCCAGTCGAACCCTAATTTCCGATTCTGTGTTGAATACTCTAGATTTAATTCTAGGATTTCTGTTAGGGTTATTCTGATGTCGATTAATTATTTCTTGTTTAGTTGCGTCGAGACCGAGGGTTAGTGGACCAGGCCCCGTCGGACCTGTCTCGTGGGAGCGCATTAGGTGAGTTACTATATTATATATATATGCTTAGGATGCATGATTTAGAAAATGCATGTTTTATTTTGACTAAATATGCATAAATAACATGATTTATATTCAAGTATATTTTTGGTATATTTTTCGTAATATAATAAATTATATACATGTTTTATTAATAAAATATATTTAAAATGTTTTTAAATATATTTTTAGTTTAATTCATGATTTGATTGAATTTATTTGACGTATATATACTCAAAATATACCTGGTTTATGTTTGGTATATTTTCGGTATATATATGGTTTATATTGTTGATTTATTTAAATTCATGCATCATGTATTTGTGAATGAAATGTTTTATTATTTATTACTGAAGGATATCAATAGAACGTGCTACCTAGTGGGCAGCACTAGGACCGAGTACGTATCGGTACGCCTATAGTTTTAGGCTTTATTACTAACTTATTTGTGGATATCGATTTGATTATGATTATTGATATATGTGAGATGTGGTTTGGGTGTGATTGCTGGAGCTCGGTTGACCAAGTGTCTCGGGGCCAATCACACTGGCAGTCAGACTGCTGGAGCTCGGTTGACCTTAGTGTCTCGGGGCCAGTCTACTGTCCATATGGATTAAGTGGATATATTTTGAATCAGTGAGCCTGTATGGCTAGAGTGTTGTTTAACACTATTTTTTCTGAGGTTGCGATATTCTAGGGTTCTATGTGATCCTTCATAAAAGTTGATTTTCAGACAAAATATATAAAATGATTTTTCTGCATCTGTATGAACTTGCCTGTATATATACATATTATATATATACTGTTGACTGTATGCATTATCACTTAGAGTGTATGTATATATACTATAGTAATTCACTCTGTGAGGTCTGACTCCCCTCCGTTGACTATTTTTCAGGAGAGTCAACTTCCTCAGACCTCAGTAGCAGGTCGATACGCCGGATTTCTTCCGCCCCGACTTCTTTATGTAAATTGTATACTTGAGTCTTATTTATTTTATCTAGACACTGCAGTAGTTGTGATTTTCAGTAGTTGGGATTTTCAGTAGTTGTAAATTAAAGTATTTGTTTTAAAGAGATGTATTATGTTAAAACTGGATTTGTATAAAGATTATACATTTATGAGATTATATATGCGATGTGATGAGTTTTGAATTATATCCAGTTGTTATGGATGATATTGTAATATTTATGATTTTATTTTCCGCTGCATATTATATTTTTATTGTTGTTATTGCATATTTATTTTTATTTTTTAGGCTTGCTACGGGTTCCGGATTCGAAAGAATTCCCGTTCCCTAGCGCCGGTCATGGCCCCTGTTTTGGGTCGTGACATTTACAGAGGCGGTTCTGCTGAATTTTTGATAGAATTCTCGTAAAACGTGACATCGGGTCTAATTGTGATTCAGTGTCTGATGTGTAATTCTAGATCAAGTCTTTAGAAGTCTAAGTTAGATTTATTCTAATGTCATGATCGCTTTTATTATTTAGTTACGCTAAGACCGAGGCCTAGCGCACCAGGCCCGTCGGATCAGTCTCGAGGAGCACATCTCTGTGAGTTATTATTATATATATACATTACTTTAGGTTGCATGTTTTAGAATTATATGTTTTAAATGTAAGATTTTGCTTAATTGTTTATGTAAATGCTTAAGTATATTTTAGGTATATTTCTAGTATATTATTGGTATATTTTAAAATACATGCATGTTTTTCTTTTTATTTATATTTATGTTTAAGTTATATTATGATTGATCTTAAGTATATTTCATGATTTAATTAAATTTATTTTACGTATATATACCTGAAATATACTTAGTTTTATTTTAGGTATAATTCTGGTATATATATGATTTACTTGATCATTTTGAATGTCATTGTATATATTATTCATTCTTGAATTTTATGTTTTATTTTTTTTAAATGAAGGATATAGATAAAACGTGCTTCCTAGTAGGCAGCACTAGGACCGAGTACGTACCGGGTGTGATAGATTGTAGGTTGAATTACTAACATATTTGTGAAAATTATGACTTGATCAATTTGATTGATATGAGATGTGATAGATGGTGTGATTGCTGGAGCTCGGTTAACCAAGTGTCTTGAGACCAATCACACTGACAGTTAGATTGCTGGAGGTTCGGTTGTCTTAATGTCTCGGGGCCAGTCTACTATCTAGTTGGATTAAATGAATTTATTTGGAATTAAGTGAGCCAGTATGGCTAGAGCGCTTTATAATGATAGTTAAGGTTACGATAAACTTAGGGTTCTATTTGATCCTTTTATAAACTGATGTTTTTTTCAAAATTAATTATAAAGTGATTTTTAGTATCTGTGTGTACCTGCCTGTATATGTAATTATTATATATACTTATGAGTGTTTGCATTTGTCATTTAGTAATGCGTGTATATATATTATAATAATTCACTTAGTGAGGTCTAACTCCCCTTAGTTGATGTTTTTACAGGACAGTCCTCTTCTTCAGACTTTAGCAGTAGGCCTATCCGCTGAATTTCTTCCACCCCGGCTTTATTATATAAATTACCTACTTAATTATTTATTATTGTTTTCTAGAAAACTGCAGTAGTTGTATCTTTATTAGTCGGAAATAGTATTATGTATTATATATGTTGATTTTAAATTCAGAGAGGCATATCTCTGAATGTTGTATTAAAATATTTTATTTTATGATATGCAGAGATTATTTTATCATAATTATTAAGTTTTAAATTCTGATGTATTTTTAATTATTTTAATTCATTTATTGTATGTTTTTATTATTTTAAGGCTTGCTACGGGTTCCGGATTTGAAAGAATTCCAGTTCCTTAGTGCCGGTCATGGCTCTTGGTTTTGGATCGTGATAAATTATGACTTGATTGATTTGATTAATGTGTGATGTGACTGATGGTGTGATTACTGGAGCTTAATTGACCAATTGTCTCGGGGCCAATCACATTGACAGTTAGACTGCTGGAGCTCGGTCGACTTAGTGTCTCGGGGTCAATCTACTGTCTAGTTGGATTAAGTGAATTTACTTGGAATTAAGTGAGCCAGTATGGGTAGAGTGTTTTCTACTGATAATTGAGGTTACGATCATTAGGGTTCTATTTGATCCTTTATAAATTGATATTTTTCATTATTATATATATAAGTGATTTTCAGCATTTATGTGTACATGCCTGTATATATATTTATTAAATACATATGATTGTTTGCATTTGCCATTCAGTAATGCGTGGATATATATTATAAAAATTCACTCAGTGAGGTCTAACTCCCCTCAGTTGATATTTTTACAAGAGAGTCATCTTCTTCAAACCTCAGCAGTAGGTCATTCCACCGGATTTCTTCTGCCCCGGCTCTATTATGTAAAACTTTTACCTAGTTTTATTATTGTACTCTAGAAAACTACAGTAGTTGTATTTATATTAGTCAGAAGTTGTACTCTGTATTATGTATGTTGATTTTAATTCAGAGAGGCTTGTCTCTGAATGTTGTATTAAGATATTTTATTTTATGATATGAGGAGATTATTTAGTACATAAATTATTAAGATTTAAATTTTGATGTATTTTTAGTTATTTTATTTTATTTATTGTTTTTTTTTATTCTTGTAAGGCTTGCTTCGGGTTCCGGATTAGAAAGAATTCTCATTCCCTAGTACCGGTCATGGGCCCCTGGTTTGGGTCGTGACATAGGTAGTCATTGTTAACTTTGCAACCTGCTGGGGTGGGAGCATATGAAAATACTAAGTCTACTGTCTTAAGGTCTTAGAAATTTAAGCAAGACACTATTAGAAATTCACTTGCACAAATGGTAATTACAAATGAATTGCCATTAAATTTATAGAAGGGGGTGGTTTTAAGAAGTTTATGTCTGATGCTTGTCCTCGCTTTAAGATACCATCTAAATGGACTATAAATAAGGACTGTTACACTATATTTGCTAATAAAAGGCTTAAGTTTAAAAATTTCTTTAAGTCACACTGTCAAAGAATCAGTATCACTACTGATTCTTGGACATCAATTCAAAGAATCAATTATATATGTGTGATTACTCACTATATTAATGATGGGTGGTGTAATATCTTGTGTTTTTAAAATATTTTTACACTGTACCGGGATATGTAGTGTTAATAATTTCTATATATTATATGATATTTCACAAGTTGATATGTATTTAAAACCTATTTTAATTACTGTGTATTATTTTCAGTGTTTTACGTAAAATTTTCCCGGGACTTGCATTTTCGGGGAAATTTTCACATAAATATTTTAATATTAATTATTTTAAATGTATTTTCTGTCACGACCCAAAACAGGGGTCATGACCGGCACTAGGGAACGAGAATTCTTTCGAATCCGGAACCCGTAGCAAGCCTAAAAATAAAATAAATTATGCAATAATAATAATAACAATATAATATACAGCGGAAATGAAAATCATAAATATCATAATATTATTCACATCAATTTGATTTAAATCAAATCTCATCTCATAAATATATAATCTTTTAATACAAATCCAGTTTCAATATAATACATCTCTTTAAAATAAATACATGAAATCCAATACTTTAATTCACAACTACTGCAGTGTCTAGATAAAATAAATAAGACTCAAGTAGACAATCTACATAAAGAAGCCGGGGCGGAAGAAATCCGGCGTATCGACCTGCTACTGAGGTCTGAAGAAGTTGACTCTCCTGAAAAATAGTCAACGGAGGGGAGTCAGACCTCACTGAGTGAATTACTATAATATATATACATACACACTAAATGATAATGCATACAGTCAATAATACATATCTAATATGTATACATATACAGGCAAATTCACACAGATGCAGTAAAATCATTTTTATATATTTTATCTGAAAATCACAGTTTATGAAGGATCACATAGAACCCTAGAATATCGCAACCTCAAAAATAGTGTTAAACAACACTCTAGCCATACAGGCTCACTTATTCCAAATATATCCACTTAATCCATTTGGACAGTAGACTGGCCCCGAGACACTAAGTCAACCGAGCTCCAGCAGTCTGACTGCCAGTGTGATTGGCCACGAGACACTTGGTCAACCGAGCTCCAGCAATCACACCCAAAAACCACATCTCACATATATCAATAATCATAATCAATCAATATCCACAATAATTTAGTAATATAGCCTAAATACTATAGGCGTACCGATACGTACTCGGTCCTAGTGCTGCCCACTAGGTAGCACGTTCTATTGATATCCTTCATTAATAAATAATATAAAACATTCATTCACAATAAATGATGCATGAATTTAAATGAAATAGCAATATAATCCATATATATACCGAAAATATACCAAAAGTAAACCAGGTATATTTCGAGTATATATATATCAAATACATTCAATCAAATTATAAATTAAGCTGGAAATATATTTAAAAACATTTTAAATATATTTTATTCATAAAATATGCATATAATTTAGTATATATCAAAAATAAACCAAAAGTATACTTAATGAAAACTTAAGAAATAATCAAATTATTTATGCATATTTAATCAACATAAAACATGCATTTCTAAATCATGCATCCTAAGTATATATATATAGTATAGTAACTCACCTAGTGCGCTCCACAAGACAGGTCCGACAGGCCTGGTCCACTAGCCCTCGGTCTCGGCGCAACTAAACAAGAAATAAATAACCGATATCAGAGTAACCCTAATAGAAATCCTAGAATTCAATCTAGAGTATTAAACACAGAATCGGAATTTAGGGTTCGACTGGATATCACGTTTTACGAGAATTCTACCGAAAATCCAACAGAACCTCCCCTGTAAAACGGACATCTCTCTACTCAAAAGAGTAGAGCCGACCCTGCAAAGAAATACACTTCGAAAAAAAACACCACAACTCATTCACAACCCCTCGGTCGGACTCCAGACTACAATCTACCGACCGGGGTCCACAAATACAGAATAATTCCGAAAATACCAAAAATATCCTTATAACATAGAAATACATTTTATACGTAGAAATTACATAATTAGCCTTAAAACACTGTAAAAACCGATAAAAATTCATTTTATTAGAAAAACCGTATATTATATGTATAATTGAAAATAATTCACGAAAAATAGTTTTAATTAGTTAAAAATACCAAATAATTTGTAGAAATAATTTTTATACCTTAAATAACTATTAAAACCAATTAAATTACATTTTTAGACAATTTAGGGTAAAATTACCAAAATACCCCTATATATATAAATATACCTAAATTACTTCAAAAATTCACCAAAAATCATACAATTATCTAAAATTAATTTTCTCAACATATTTATCCATAATATTAACAATTAAACCCAATTAACCAATTAAATTCAAATAAAAACACATTTAACCTAATTTTCTCAAATTCACATAAACTCAAATAATTAAAAATAAATACTTAGAAATTCATAAAAATTCTAAATAATTTCCTATAATTCATTTCAACACCTAATTTAACCATAAATCCCAATTTCATAATTTAAATAATTAATTTCCGAAAATTAGAAAATAATATTAAAATATTCAAAAATACCCAAAAATCCAAACAATCTCCAAAAATTCTACAAAAATTCATACATGTAGATTAAGCTACTAGGATCAACATTTGTGAAGGAAGTTTCCATGAATCAATCAATTCGAAGCTCAAAAAAATCAAAAACCCTAATAGGCCGAAATAGAAAAATCAAAACCTAAGCAAATCTAGACCAATTCAGCTCAAACCAAAGCTAGAATCACACTCACCGGAGCTCAAGGAGAAGAAAGAGACTGGCGGTGTCGAAAATGGTGGCCGGAATCGGCGTGATCGACGGTGGATCGATTTTCGGCTTCTCCGGCCAAAATCGATCTCCAGACGCCGGAAACGGCCTCCTCAGGCGGCGAAATTGGTCGGGGAAGACGGTGGCACACCGGACGGCACACCCACGGTGAAGAAACGACGTGACAGATGCCCAGACGGCAAGGGGAAGGATCGGGAAGAAGAAGAAGAAGTCGGGGGCAAATGTGTAATTTTCCAAACTTTTTGATTTTTGACAAATATATGTATATATATATACTTTATACTATATATTAAAATAATATTAAATTACACACATCAAATATACACCACACACATAAAAATATTAATATTTTAATAATTTATACTAAATAAAATTAATTAAATAACAATAAAACAATTAAATACTTAATAAAATATTAGGGAAATAATAAACCCTAATTAAATAAATATACACACACCGGCTTTATTTAATAGTTTAAAAATATGTATGAGTTCATGCAAGTCCGTAAATACATTTAAAATAATTAATAATACATTGTTTACGTGAAACCCGGGAAAATTTTACGTAAAACACTGAAAATAATACACAATAATTAAAATAGGTCTAAAATACATATCAACTCGTAAAAATATCATATAAAATACAGAAATCATTAACACTGCATATCCCGGTACTGTGTAAAAATATTTTAAAAACACGGGATATTACAGTCTCCCCCCCTTACAAGAATTGGTCCCCGAATTCCAGAAAACAAGATCAAGAAGGGAAGAGATACGGGTAAGAAGCTCGCATCTCAGCTTCAGTCTCCCACGTATGCTCTTCAACTCTGTCGCTACGCCACAGAACTTTGACCATCGGAATCTGCTTCGATCGCAACTGTCGAACTTGATAATCAACGATCGCCACAGGTTCTTCCACAAACGTCAAATCTTCACTCACTTCCACACTATCAGGTTGCAACACGTGCGAAGGATCTGAGATATACTTCCTCAACATCGAGATATGAAATACTGGATGCACTTGTGACATACTCGGAGGCAAATCCAACCGATATGCAACAGTGCCAATTCTCTCCAGAATCTCAAACGGTCCAATGTATCTCGGTGCTAACTTACCCTTCCTGCCAAATCTCATCACACCCTTCATCGGAGATACTTTTAGAAAAACAAAATCTCCAACCTGAAACTCCACATCTCTACGCCTAGGATCCGCATAACTCTTCTGTCTGCTTACTGCGGTCTCTAATCTGCGCTTGATCACGTCGACTTTCTCTGCAGCATCCTGAACCATCTCTGGTCTAGTCAAAGCTCTCTCACCAATCTCATCCCAACTCAACGGGGATCTACACTTCCTTCCATACAACGCCTCATATGGTGCCATACCAATGCTGCTATGGTAGCTGTTATTATATGCAAACTCAACAAGCGACAAATGATCATCCCAGCTACCTCCCAAATCCAAGACACACATCCTCAACATATCTTCTAGTGTCTGGATCGTCCTCTCAGACTGGCCATCTGTCTGAGGATGAAAAGCAGTACTGAAATCCAACCTAGTGCCCATCGCTTCCTGTAACTTCTGCCAAAAATGAGAAGTAAACACCGAACCTCTATCTGACACAATGGACACAGGTACTCCATGAAGGCACACAATATGCTTCACATATAACTTCGCCAATCTAGCAACTGAATATGTGGCTTTCACAGGCAAGAAATGTGCAGACTTCGTCAACCTGTCTACGATCACCCAGATGGAATCATATCCATCCTTCGAACGAGGTAAACCGACCACAAAATCCATAGCTATCCTTTCCCACTTCCACTCGGGAATAGGAAGAGGCTGAAGCTTTCCAGAAGGCTTCTGATGTTCGGCTTTCACTTGCTGACACGTCAAACACTTAGCAACATAATCAGCCACATCTTTCTTCAATCCGTCCCACCAGTATAGATCTTTGATACTGTGGTACATCTTAGTAACACCTGGATGAACGCTGTAGGCTGTAGAATATGCTTCCTCTAAAATCTCTTCTCTCAAATCATCCACATCAGGAACACACAATCTACCACTGATCCACAACATACCATCATCATCAAGTGTGAAATCAGTGAACTTCCCTGCTCTGACATTCTCTGCAAGCTCTTCCAGAATAGGATCTCGGCTCTGAGCTGCTTTAATCCTATCCCTCAGTACATATCGTACTTTAAACTGAGCTAGCAATCCACCTAATCTACTAATCTTCATCATCAGACCTTGATCCACCAACAAATGCAACTCCTTGATCAATGGTCTCCACTCAACACCGATGTAAGCAAGACTACCTAAGGACTTCCTACTCAAGGCATCTGCTACCACATTAGCTTTACCCGGATGATATAGAATCTCATAATCATAATCCTTCAATAATTCCAACCATCTTCTCTGCCTCAAATTCAGATCTCGTTGCTAAAAAATGTACTTAAGGCTCTTGTGATCAGTAAATATCTCACAAGTCACCCCGTACAAATAATGTCTCCAAATCTTCAAAGCAAAGATCACTGCAGCCATCTCAAGATCATGTGTAGGATAGTTCTGCTCATGCTTCTTCAACTGCCTCGAAGCATAGGCTATCACCCTTCCATTCTGCATCAACACACAACCAAGACCAATTCTAGAGGCATCACAGTAAACTGTGAACTTATCCACACTATTAGGCAAAGCTAATACTGGCGCTGTGGTCAACTTCTCCTTCAACAACTGAAAACTGTTCTCACAAGCTTCTGACCACTCGAATCTAACATTCTTCTGAGTCAAGCGAGTCATAGGGGCTGCAATCCTGGAAAAATCCTGCACAAACCGCCTATAATACCCGGCTAAACCCAGAAAACTCCAAATCTCTGTAACAGAAGTAGGTCTAGGCCATTCAGACACTGCCTCAACCTTCTGTGGATCAACCTGAATACCTTCTTTAGACACTACGTGTCCAAGAAAAAAAACACTCTCCATCCAGAAATCACACTTCAAGAATTTAGCATAAAGCTGATGATCTCTCAATGTCTGTAGTACAATCCTCAAATGATATACATGCTCTTCCATACTCCTTGAATATACCAGTATATCATCAATGAAGACTACTATAAACTGATCCACATACGGTCTAAATACCCTATTCATCATATCCATAAAAGCTGCTGGTGCATTAGTCAAACCAAAAGACATCACCAGAAACTCATAATGGCCATATCGAGTGCAAAACGCTGTCTTAGGAATATCAGCTTCACTAATCCGCAGCTGATGATAACCCGACCTCAAGTCAACCTTAGAAAAGAACTGTGCACCCTGTAGCTGATCAAACAAATCATCTATCCTCGGGAGAGGATACTTGTTCTTCACTGTCACCTTATTCAGCTCTCTATAGTCAATGCACAGTCTCAGGGTACCATCCTTCTTCTTCACAAACAAGACTGGTGCACCCCAAGGAGAAACACTAGGTCTAATAAAACCCTTATCCAACAACTCTTGCAACTGCTCCTTCAACTCTCTCAACTCTGCAGGAGCCATACGATAGGGTGGCATAGATATAGGAGTAGTACCTGAAACCACATCAATACAGAATTCAATCTCTCTATGAGGTGGTAAACCTGGCAACTCCTCGGGAAAAACATCAGGAAACTCACAAGCAACAGGAACATCTGTGAGTGACAACTTCTCCACTGATGTATCCCTGACCAATGACAAATATCCCTGACAACCCTTCTTCAACAACTTCCTAGCCGTAATAACAGAAATAAGATTCTGAGGTACTGAACTCTTATTACCAACAAACTTAAAATCTTCTTCACCAGGAATTCTAAAAGTCACCTCCTTATTCCTGCAATCTACCACGGCGAAGTGCTGAGACAACCAATCCATTCCCAAAATAACATCAAACTCCATCACATCCAACAAAATCAAATCAGCGGGTAATTCTCTATCTCCCACGAGAACTGGACAACCAGAAAGAACAATATCGATGTCCAAGGAATCGCTCAGAGGAGTGGCAACGGACAAAGGAAAAGCCATCCTCGAAGCTTGCCAACAAGATTTAGAAGCAAAAATGGGAGAAACAAAGGAATGCGTGGCACCCGGATCAAACAAAACCCATGCATCCAGGTAACAAATAGAAACAATACCTGCCACGACTGCATTAGATGCTTGAGCATCCTGCTGAGTCAGATGGAAGACTCTAGCCTGACCTCGACCTCCCTGCTGACTGGTAAAAGCCTGGCCAACACCTCTGGCACCTCCTCTAGTACCTCTACCACGACTCTGCTGTGGAACAAACTGAGTGGAACTCTGATGCTGGGCTGGTGGTAACTGAAATGGCACGGGTGCAGCACTAGCAATCGACTGCTGTGGGAATAGCGGAATCTGCTGCTGCTGATACCCGGAATAAGGACATGATCTGGCAAAATGTTTTGTCTATCCGCATTTGAAACATGTCAGTGGTGTCAGATAACACGGTCCCTGATGGACTCTACCACAAGTCTGGCAAACGCTGACAGCTGATCCAGAACTACGACCACTGCTGCTGCTCGAAGCACCTGACCCAAATCTAAACGATCTACGCTGACCTCCACGGCCATGTCTACTGCTCCGATGCACTCGCTGCTGCTGTCTCTGACTCTGCTGAGTCGGACCTCGCTGCTGACTACTCGATCCAACATGAAAACTCGAATATGAAGTAGCCTGCAATCCACTCGACTGAACTCCTAACTGGTAGTAATCAGGCATCGCTCCCTGCCTAACTAGCCTCAGCTCAATCTCCTTAGCCAACTCGATCACAGACTCCAGAGTAAGACCTGCTGTAGGCATACCAGCAAAAGCTGAACCCAAACCAGTAACGTAGGTAGTAACAGCGAACTACTGATCTCGCATCAGATCCTCAGCATATCTACCCAGACGAAGAAACTCTCGGGTATACTCCTCTACAGATCGATCTCCACGAGAAATACTGGTCAAATGGAGACGATAACTCAAACGAAGAGGCTCTGGACAAAATCTCCTCATGAATCGCTCTCGAAACTGAGCCCATGTCATCGTCATCATAAAGGGCTGGATCATCTGAATAAACCAATCCAAGGCTGGTCCCTCAACAGACAACTCAACGATCATGATCCGCTGGTACTCGGTATGAGCAGTCCGAGTCCTCGTCTCAATCGCATGCAGAAAATCTAAAGGATCAGAAGTACCATCAAAAGCAATCCTGCCAACTCGGGCATAGAACAAGGCTGCCTCAGGGTCAGACATACCCTGCTGATAGGTAGGCTGAACAGGCTGAACAACAAGAGGAACAGGAACATCAAATTCAGGCTCAACAGGCTCCTCGTCCTGTAACTCTCTCTGCCTACGGTGACCTACCGCTCCTCGAGGTCTACCTCTGCCACGACCTCTACGTCTAACTGGCGGCTCAGGAGGTAAAACCTCATCCTGAAAAGACTCATCATCCTCGGCCTCAGCGACCGGTGGAGCGACACGCGCTCGCCTCCTCATACTGAAAAGACAAATGGAAAAATTCAGACAAAACAGACAACGGAGGAATAACGCTGAAAACTACAACAAGGAATACTTATCAAGACATACTCGAACCTAATACACTGCAGTAGTTCAACAGAAAACACAACTCAAAAACTAGGGCCACAACTCACACAACTAAGCCCTGACACAGAACTCCGCTCTGATACCAACTTTGTCACGACCCAAAACAGGGGTCATGACCGGCGCTAGGGAACGGGAATTCTTTCGAATCCGAAACCCGTAGCCAACCTAAAAATAAAATAAATTATGCAATAATAATAATAACAATATAATATACAGCGGAAATGAAAATCATAAATGTCATAATATTATTCACATCAACTGGATTTAAATCAAATCTCATCTCATAGATATATAATCTTTTAATACAAATCCAGTTTCAATATAATACATCTCTTTAAAATAAATACATGAAATCCAATACTTTAATTCACAACTACTGCAGTGTCTAGATAAAATAAATAAGACTCAAGTAGACAATTTACATAAAGAAGCCGGGGCGGAAGAAATCCGGCGTATCGACCTGCTAATGAGGTCTGAAGAAGTTGACTCTCCTGAAAAATAGTCAACGGAGGGGAGTCAGACCTCACTGAGTGAATTACTATAATATATATACATACACACTAAATGATAATGCATACAGTCAATAATACATATCTAATATGTATACATATACAGGCAAATTCACACAGATGCAGTAAAATCATTTTTATATACTTTATCTGAAAATCACAGTTTATGAAGGATCACATAGAACCCTAGAATATCGCAACCTCAAAAATAGTGTTAAACAACACTCTGGCCATACAGGCTCACTTATTCCAAATATATCCACTTAATCCATTTGGACAGTAGACTGGCCCCGAGACACTAAGTCAATCGAGCTCCAGCAGTCTGACTGCCAGTGTGATTGGCCCCGAGACACTTGGTCAACCGAGCTCCAACAATCACACCCAAAAACCACATCTCACATATATCAATAATCATAATCAATCAATATCCACAATAATTTAGTAATATAGCCTAAATACTATAGGCGTACCGGTACGTACTCGGTCCTAGTGCTGCCCACTAGGTAGCACGTTCTATTGATATCCTTCATTAATAAATAATATAAAACATTCATTCACAATAAATGATGCATGAATTTAAATGAAATAGCAATATAATCCATATATATACCGGAAATATACCAAAAGTAAACCAGGTATATTTCGAGTATATATATATCAAATACATTCAATCAAATTATAAATTAAGCTGGAAATATATTTAAAAACATTTTAAATATATTTTATTCATAAAATATGCATATAATTTAGTATATATCAAAAATAAACCAAAAGTATACTTAATGTAAACTTAAGAAATAATCAAATTATTTATGCATATTTAATCAACATAAAACATGCATTTCTAAATCATGCATCCTAAGTATATATATATAGTATAGTATAGTAACTCACCTAGTGCGCTCCACGAGATAGGTCCGATAGGCCTGGTCCACTAGCCCTCGGTCTCGGCGCAACTAAACAAGAAATAAATAACCGATATCAGAGTAACCCTAATAGAAATCCTAGAATTCAATCTAGAGTATTAAACACAGAATCGGAATTTAGGGTTTGACTGGATATCATGTTTTACGAGAATTCTATCGAAAATCCGACAGAACCTCCCCTGTAAAACGGACATCTCTCTACTCAAAAGAGTAGAGCCGACCCTGCAAAGAAATACACTTTGAAAAAAAACACCACAACTCATTCACAACCCCTCGGTCGGACTCCAGACTACAATCTACCGACCGGGATCCACAAACACAGAATAATTCCGAAAATACCAAAAATATCCTTATAACATAGAAATATATTTTATACGTAGAAATTACATAATTAGCCTTAAAACACTGTAAAAACCGATAAAAATTCATTTTATTAGAAAAACCGTATATTATATGTATAATTGAAAATAATTCACGAAAAATAGTTTTAATTAGTTAAAAATACCAAATAATTTGTAGAAATAATTTTTATACCTTAAATAACTATTAAAACCAATTAAATTACATTTTTAGACAATTTAGGGTAAAATTACCAAAATACCCCTATATATATAAATATACCTAAATTACTTCAAAAATTCACCAAAAATCATACAATTATCAAAAATTAATTTTCTCAACATATTTATCCATAATATTAACAATTAAACCCAATTAACCAATTAAATTCAAATAAAAACACATTTAACCTAATTTTCTCAAATTCACATAAACTCAAATAATTAAAAATAAATACTTAGAAATTCATAAAAATTCTAAATAATTTCCTATAATTCATTTCAACACCTAATTTAACCATAAATCCCAATTTCATAATTTAAATAATTAATTTCCGAAAATTAGAAAATAATATTAAAATATTCAAAAATACCCAAAAATCCAAAAAATCTCCAAAAATTCTACAAAAATTTATACATGTAGATTAAGCTACTAGGATCAACATTTGTGAAGGAAGTTTCCATGAATCAATCAATTCGAAGCTCAAAAAAATCAAAAACCCTAATAGGCCGAAATAGAAAAATCAAAACCTAAGCAAATCTAGACCAATTCAGCTCAAACCAAAGCTAGAATCACACTCATCAGAGCTCAAGGAGAAGAAAGAGATCGGCGGTGTCGAAAACGGTGGCCGGAATCGACGTGATCGACGGTGGATCGATTTTCGGCTTCTCCGGCCAAAATCGATCTCCAGACGCCGGAAACGGCCTCCTCAGGCGGCGAAATTGGTCGGGGAAGACGGTGGCACACCCACGGTGAAGAAACGGCGTGACAGACGCCCGGACGGCAAGGGGAAGGATCGGGAGGAAGAAGAAGAAGTCGGGGGCAAATGTGTAATTTTCCAAACTTTTTGATTGTTGACAAATATATGTATATATATATACTTTATACTATATATTAAAATAATATTAAATTACACACATCAAATATACACCACACACATAAAAATATTAATATTTTAATAATTTATACTAAATAAAATTAATTAAATAACAATAAAACAATTAAATACTTAATAAAATATTAGGGAAATAATAAACCCTAATTAAATAAATATACACACACCGGCTTTATTTAATAGTTTAAAAATATGTATGAGTTCATGCAAGTCCGTAAATACATTTAAAATAATTAATAATACATTGTTTACGTGAAAATTTCCCCGGAAATGCAAGTCCCGGGAAAATTTTACGTAAAGCACTAAAAATAATACACAATAATTAAAATAGGTCTAAAATACATATCAACTCATAAAAATATCATATAAAATACAGAAATCATTAACACTGCATATCCCGGTACTGTGTAAAAATATTTTAAAAACACGGGATATTACATTTTCGGACTTGCATGAACTCATACGTATTTTTAAAATACTAAATAAAGCCTATGTGTGTGTATATTTATTTAATTAGGGTTTAGTATTACCCTAATATTTTATTTATTATTTATTAGTTTTATTGATATTTAATTATTTTTATTTAGTATAAATTATTAAAATATTAAATTTTATGTGTGTGGTGTATATTTAAAGTGTGTAATTTAATATTATTTTATTATATAGTGTAAAGTATATATATATACATATATACATTAAAAATTGTCAAAATTAAAAAAGTTTGGAAAATTACAAAACTGCCCCTGTGAGCTTCTTCTTCCTCCCAACCGTTTCCTTCACCGTCCGGTCGCTGCTACTGCCGTTTCTTCACCGTGGGTGTGCCATCCAGTGTGCCACCACCTTCCCCAGCCTTCCTCGCCGCCTATGATAGCCATTTCCGGCGTCGGGGAAGCTTGATATCGCCGAAAGCCGAGAGTTGCATCTTCTTCTTCCCTCGCCGATTCCGGCCACCGTTTTTGACACCGCCAGTCTTCATCGACTCCTTGAGCTCCGGTGAGTGTGATTCTAGCTTTGGTTTGAGCTTAAATGGTCTAGAATTGCTTAGGTTTCGAATTTTCAATTTCGGTCACATTAGGGTTTTTAATTTTTTTGAGCTTCGAATTGGATGATTCATGAAAAATGACTTCACAAATATTGTTACTAGTAGCTCAATCTACAAGTATGAATTTTTATAGAATTTTTGGAGATTTTTTGGATTTTTGGGTATTTTTGAATATTTTAATATTATTTTCTAATTTTTGGAAATTAATTATTTACATTATGAAATTGTGTTTTATGGTTAAATTAGGTGTTGAAATGAATTATAGGAATTTATTTTGAATTTTTATGAATTTCTAAGTATTTATTTTGAATTATTTGAGTTTATGTAATTTTGGGAAAATTAGGTTAAATGTGTTTTTATTTGAAATTAATTGAATAATTGAGTTTAATTACTGATATTATTGATAAATATGTTGAGAAAATTAATTTTGGATAATTGTATAATTTTTGGTGAATTTTTGAAGTAATTTAAGTATATTTATATATATAGGGGTATTTTGGTAATTTTACACAAAATTGGCTAAAAATGTAATTTAATTGGTTTTAATAGTTATTTAAGGTATAAAAATGATTTCTATAAATTATTTAGTATTTTTAACTAATTAAAACTATTTTTCGTAAATTATTTTCAATTATATATATAATATACGGTTTTTATAATAAAATGAGTTTTTATCGGTTTTTACTGTGTTTAAAGGTTAATTATGCAATTTTTACCTATAAAATGAATTTCTATGTTATAAGGATATTTTTGGTATTTCTGGAATTGTTCTATGTTTGTGGACCCCGGTCGGTAGACTGTAGTCTGGAGTCCGACCGAGGGGTTGTGGTTTGTGTTGAGCCTATTTTTCAAAGTGTATTTCTTTGCAGGGTCGGCTCTACTCTTTTGAGTAGAGAGATGTCCGTTTTACAGGGGAGGTTCTGTCGGATTTTTGGTAGAATTCTCGTAAAACGTGATATCCAGTCGAATCCTAATTTCTGATTCTGTGTTAAATACTATAGATCGAATTCTAGGATTTCTATTAGGGTTATTCTGATATCGGTTATTTATTTCTTATTTAGTTGCGCCGAGACCGAGGGCTAATGGACCAGGCCCGTCGGACCCGTCTCGTGGAGCGCACTAGGTGAGTTACTATACTATATATATATGCTTAGGATGCATGATTTAGAAATGCATGTTTTATGTTGATTAAATATGCATAAATAATTTGATTATTTCTTAAGTTTATATTAAGTATATTTTTGGTTTATTTTTGGTATATAATAAATTATATACATGTTTTATTAATAAAATATATTTAAAATGTTTTTAAATATATTTTTAGTTTAATTTATGATTTGATTGGATTTATTTGACATATATATACTCGAAATATACATGGTTTACGTTTGGTATATTTCCGGTATATATATGGTTTATATTGTTATTTCATTTAAATTCATGCATCATTTATTTTTGTGAATGAATGTATGTTTTATTATTTATTAATGAAGGATATCAATAGAACGTGCTACTTAGTGGGCAGCACTAGGACCGAGTACGTACCGGTACGCCTATAGTATTTAGGCTATAATACTTACTTAATTGTGGATATTGATTTGATGTGATTATTGATATATGTGAGATGTGATTTGTGGGTGTGATTGTTGGAGCTCGGTTGACCAAGTGTCTCAGGGCCAATCACACTGGCAGTTAGACTGCTGGAGCTCGGTTGACTTAGTGTCTCGGGGCCAGTCTACTGTCCAAATGGATTAAGTGGATATATTTGGAATTAGTGAGCCTGTATGGCTAGAGTGTTGTCTAACACTATTTCCGAGGTTGCGATATCATAGGGTTCTATATGATCCTTCATAAAAGATGATTTTCAGATAAAATATATAAAAATGATTTTATTGCATCCATGTGTAATTGCCTGTATATATATATTAGATATATACTGTTGACTGTATGCATTATCATTTAGTGTGTATGTATATATATTATAGTAATTCACTCAGTGAGGTCTGACTCCCCTCCGTTGACTATTTTTCAGGAGAGTCAACATCCTCAGACCTCAGTAGCAGGTCGATACGCTGGATTTCTTCCGTCCCGACTTCTTTATGTAAATTATATACTTGAGTCTTATTTATTTTATCTAGACACTGCAGTAGTTGTGAATTAAAGTATTGGATTTCATGTATTTATTTTAAAGAGATGTATTATATTGAAACTGGATTTGTACTAAAAGATTATATATCTATGAGATGAGATTTGATTTAAATCCAGTTGATGTGAATAATATTATGATATTATGATTTTTATTTCCGCTACATTTAATATTGTTATTGTTATTGCATGATTTATTTTATTTTTAGGCTTGCTACGGGTTCCGGATTCGAAAGAATTCCCGTTCCCTAGCGCCGGTCATGACCCCTGTTTTGGGTCGTGACAGGTGGAATTTGCACAAATAGATAATATCTTTTGTCCTTGTTACCTCTCATGAGGGGGAATAAATCTGTACAACATTAGAGAATTTTTTGATTGAGTGGGGAATTAGAAATGTATTCTTAGTCACAATGGATAATGCATCCTCTAATGACACTGCTATGGGGTATTTTAGAAAGAAAATGTTAAATTGGGGTGCCTCTGCTGTTAGACTGAAATTTCTCCATATAAGATGTATAGCTCACATCTTGAATCTAATTATGAATGATGGCTTAAAAGAAGTTAATTCTTCTGTTAAAAAAGTAAGGGAGTCGGTTATATACATTAGAAACTCACTATCTAGGTTGAGTAAATTTAGAGAGTTTTCTGAACTGTTAGGGATTGAGTCCAAATGCTCATTGTCTTTTGATGTCCATACAAGGTGGAATTCCACTTACTTAATGCTTAAAACTGCTTGTTTATTTCATAAGACTTTTGATAAATATAAAGAAACTAAATCTTCTTACAGACATGATTTAGGGGATGATATTCCAGATTTTCTTGATTGGCTGTGTGTTAAACAAATGGTTGACATGTTAAAGCTTTTCTATAATATGACACTAAGAATATCTAGTTCAAATTATATAACTGTAAATAGCTTCTTTTCTGCTATTTATTATTTGAATTGCAATATTGTTAAGATGCAATCATCTTCTTATATATTTGTTAAGAACATGGGCAACAACATAAAGCAGAAATTTGATAAATATTGGGGAGATCTAGAGAAAATGAACATCGTGATTTTTTTTGCTACAATCCTTAATCCTCGGTATAAACTTGAATTTTTTGAATTCTCTATGAATCAAATGTATGGTCCAATGCTGGGAAGCACACTATATTTGAAAATGAACTCTGATCTCTATCTATTATTTGATGATTATTTGTCAACTTATGACTCTTCTTTTACCTCTGAGTCTGGTGTTGGTACACAATCTAGCCAAACAATTTCTGAACCTTAATTGCCTCTTTCTGAAAACACTATGTCTTTAATAAAAGAAAAATTCAAAAAACATAAGTTTGATTCTGGTTTGGGTGGAAGTAAACAATCTGAACTCGAAATATATCTTAGTGAGGCTATTGTGGATGATGAGGGAACTTTTGATATCCTCAGATGGTGGAAGTTGAATTATGAGAGGTTCCCAATTCTATTTTGCATGGCTAGAGATGTTCTAGCTATTCCTATTTCTACTATTGCTTATGAGTCTGCATTCAATACTAGAGGCAAAGTTCTTGATTATTTCCAGAGTTCTTTGACTCCAAAAGTAGTGGAAGCTTTGATATATACATAAGATTGACTTAGAATGCCAAACCAGACTGTTGGGGTGGAAGAATCTTTAGAGGATTTGGAGTCATTTGAAAAAGGTCCTATTTTTAAAATGAGTTCAATTACTTGCATTTGTTTATTAAATTAATGCAATGCTTGTTTAAATTCTAATTCTTTTATTTTCTTTTTTTTGCAGATCTTAATCCAGTGGGCAGTGGCCCTTCTTTTGCTCAGTTAAATTGTTCACTAATGATAATTACTCTGAAATTATTATCCATTATTGATTCTATTAATATGTGGCTATTTAATTGCTAAAGTTACATGCCTGCCTCCTTTTTAAAATGTTGTTGCTGTGTGTACTGTCTGTGACCAACTTGACTTGTAGTGCCTCTTTTTAATGGTTGAGGTGTCTGTGTCTGTGTTGCTGTTGTAGTAATTGTGTGTGTATGTGTGCATAGAACATAGGCAATGATGATGCTTCCACCCTTAGGATTATATGATCTTTAATGAATGCGTGCTTAAGTTTCTTTGGTGGCTTTTTTTTTAGCTATCGGAAATGTGGTTACATTCTTAATTTGAATTGTAAATGCTCAATTCTGAGCCTCTTGTTCTATGTTTTTTGGCAGTGATGATGCTTCCACCCTGCATTTTTTAAATATTGAACCATTTGACTAAGTGGTTATTTCTCTGTTACCAACAATTGGGGTTGTATTCTAAATGCTTTATGAAAATAGCATCCTAAGCCTCCTCTGCCTGCTTTTTTTTTTTCTTTAATAACCTTGTTCTATATTAGAACAATGATTTTGTTCTAATTGAAATTGTGTATTGTTGTTCCTTTAATATGCAGGTGAATTACAACTTTTTTTATCAACCTGCTATAGTTGTATTTTTTGGGAGTTCTGCAGTCTAATTTCTGGGGTTTTTGCACATATGAAAGCTTTTTATATATTGTTAGTTATAGGGGTGGAAAGCAATTGTTAATCCTAAGTCTGCAAATTATCTCTGCTTTATTTTTTGTATATAGAAATACAGTGCAGTTGCTTAAATATTCTTTTGTATTAAGATTAGATATTATTTTTTGTATCTAAATTAGTATTAGTCAAACAAGTGTATTTTGAAGTGAAAAAAAAACAAGTGTATTTTGAACAATGTAACTATTTGGGCTTGGCTTAAAATGATTAATGAAATGAATATATATAGTTTATTTATTTTTTAATTAGAGCCTAAAAAAGAGCCCAACTCAACCGAGCCCAATCCGATTTTTTATCCAATCGGATCCAATCAATTTAAGCTTCCAAACTATTGATTTTTTTTATTAAATCAGTTCGGGTCAATCATATTTTTCCTCTCATTAAAACCGATCAATTTCTACCACTATTTCACCTGACCCGACTGTCGCACACCCCTCCACCACATACATATTGTAAAAGTAGTTGGTGGCTTTTTTATTTAATTAATTATTTTTTAAAATGAGAGTAGAAATGCACCATAATACTTTAGGTATGGAATATAATTATCTTTTTTTTTAATTAATATAATTACCTTATTTATGCTTAAGCAAGTTAAGAATATCTATACACCAAAGAAATAGTAAGGTATAAGTGAATTAAATCTAGTCGAATCAAACACCAAAAAAACTCAACCTGAACCCTACCTCTAATTAAAAAACTCATAGGTCCATGGGTCATGGCCCTCGTCGGTCTATAGAGGCGCTCAATGCATTCAACTGCGAAACGTATCTACTAAATCTCAAAATAGTAATAAAAAAAGAAACGTTTCTAATGTTAAAGGACAAAAAAATAACCCATAATTTGCTCCTTATACTTTTATTATTTTCTTAATTTATCCCTCCACTTTTATTTTTATTTACATTAAACCCTTTTACTTTTATTAACCTAATTATGAAAATTTTGATAAATATATTAAAATTTAATTATTTATATTTTATTTTTAATATAAAGATTATAAAAATACTATTAAATGGCAAATACTCTTATGAAAATTAGATGTAAATTATATAATTATAATTAATTGGTTAACAAAAATTGTATCTAATATTATAAAAATAAAAACTTAAATAAAATTTTACAAAATTTTTATTTTAGTATACAATTTTTGTTAACCAATTAATTACAATTATATAATTTACATTTAATTAAAATAATATTTTTATAATTTTTATATTAAAAATAAAATATAAGTAATTATAACATAGTTGATGAAAATTTTTATAATTATATTTATTGAAGGGGTTAATTTTGTTAAAATAAAAGTAAAAAAACTTAATGTTCATAAAAATAAAAGTATAAGGGGTTAATGTGAACAAAAACAAAAATAGAGAGAATAAATCAAGAAAAAAATAAAAATGTAAGAGCTCAATTTATATAAATAAAAATTGAGAAAGTAAATCAGGTAAATAATAAAAGTGCAGGAATAAAATATGAATTATTTTGAAAAAAAAAAAAGAAATTGGTAGCTTGGGATAGTAAGTAACAAAAGGCATAAAAAAAAAAAGCCATATTTTTTTAACATTAAAATGAAGGGTGGCAATTAACTTCTGAAGAGTTCATCATCTTAATACTATTTTCACCTTTTTTTTTGGTACACTAAATCATAATAAAAGAAATTTATTTATAAAATTATGTCAATAAATAATTATATATATTCACAATTAATATGAAACTAGTTGTGAATTTGTGTATAAACGTCAAATATAAATAATATATATTTTTAAAATAATTAATTAATTATTTCAAGTAAATTAAAATTATAATTTAATTAAATACAAAAATAGAATTTAAAAAATTATTATAATTATTTTTTTATTATTTTTTTATTAATAATATGTATATAGTAATAACAATAATTAAATAAATTATTATTATTATTATTATTTAAAAGTATATAATAATAATAATAATAATTATTATTATTATTATTATTATTATTATTATTAAATAAATATTAAATTATAAAAAATAATATTTATCAAATTTTAGACTTAATAATTTTAAAACTAAACATTTAACAATATATTCTAAAATACCTTTCTGCACACACTAGAGTCTTTTTTTTTTAAAGGCCAAATCTATTTCTCCACCTCCTCCCCAAATTTCCACCTCCCAAAATACATACATACAAATCCATATATATATATATATAATAAATAATAATTTTTAATAATAATAATAATAATAATAATAATTTATTTCTTTGGTGAAAAATTTAAATTTATTTAGTAATAGATATATATTTTTTAAAAAATTGGTTAATATTGGATTTTGTCGCCTCTATTTCCTTCTGCTTCTTCTTCTTCATCCTCTAAAACCTTATTTGTGTTATTTCAAACCCTAATTTTACCCGTCCGTCTTTCTCCTCAGGCAAATCAACCGGTCTCCGGTTTCCCAAATTAACCTTTTCGTTTTTCTCTCAACTTCAATCGATCCCTCGTTCTTCATTATTACTCTCATACAAGCAAAGAACAATTTCTCTCTTTTTGTTGTCCCTTTTTTTTTTCTTCTGGAGCGCAAGATCGGGAGTTGAAAAGGGTTTGGGATTCGGATCCGAGAGAATTCAGAGAGGAAAATGAGTAATCAGAAGAAAAGGAATTTTCAGATAGAGGCGTTTAAGCATAGGGTTGTGGTGGATCCCAAATATGCTGATAAGACTTGGAAGATTCTCGAACATGCTATTCATGAGATTTACAATCATAACGCTAGTGGTCTTAGCTTCGAAGAGCTTTATAGGTATCATTTGCTTCTTTTTCTTCTTCTTTTCTTTTCTTGTTTTACCCCAATTTCTTGTTTCATTTCAGAATTTGTGATTCCTTTCTCTTCATTTTGATTCAATTTCATTAATTTAATTTCCTTCTTTTTTTCTTTTTCTGTTTCTTTGATTGTTATTGTGTTTTGGTGATTACTCTCAATTTTTTTTTTTTTACTAATTGATGATTGCAGAGGTGTTTGGTTGAATCGAAGAAGTATGTGCATGTTTTAGATGAAACCTTTTTTTAATGGTTTTAACTATTTCTGCTTCTGTGTTTTACGTGTTTGATATGGTACAGCTTTATTATTTTTTTTAACTGATTTTTTTTTTGTTCTTCATCCTATTTTAGTGATGTTTACTCATTTTTTGTCATTAAAATGCTATTCACTGTGTAAAATTTTTTCTCATCACTTGCTTATCTAGATACAATAATAGGGATGATAAACTAGAGAAGTTTTGTTGTCGACCTTGTTTGATCCGTTTATTATATTCAATAGCCAAGTTTAAAGTAGCAAACAAAGAGCTGACACCCAATTGGGGAATTTTGTGTCAGGTTTACTATGTTTTGACATTGAGCCTTATCCCATATATAATCTGCTTCTTGACTTTATATTTCATTGTTTTATATTTATTGTTTGCTATTTGTATAAATGTATTATTGTGATGTTATTGCTTTTGCAAAGCTATAGATCTTCTTCTCAACAAATAATCAAGAAAAAGAGGGAATGAAGATGCAAAAGTGCACAGACTTTGAGTGGCTGTGTTTGTAATTTAAAATAGTTTTGGCATGGTTTCAGGAATGCCTATAATATGGTGCTGCATAAATTTGGTGAAAAGTTGTATTCTGGTCTTGTTTCAACAATGACGTCACATCTTAAAGAAATATCAAAGTCCATTGAGGCTGCTCAAGGGGATTCTTTTTTGGAGGAGCTGAACAGGAAATGGAATGATCATAACAAAGCACTGCAAATGATTAGGGATATATTGATGTACATGGACAGGACATACATCCCAAGCACTCATAAAACCCCTGTCCACGAGCTTGGACTGAATTTGTGGAGGGATAATATCATACACTCCAACAAAATTCAGACAAGGCTTCTAAATACGCTTCTTGAGCTACTACATAGAGAACGGACTGGTGAAGTTATAGACCGAGGATTAATGAGGAACATTATCAAGATGCTTATGGATTTAGGTTCTGTGGTTTACCAAGAAGATTTTGAGAAGCCATTCCTTGAGGTTTCGGCTGAGTTCTACAAAGTTGAATCTCAGAAGTTCATTGAATGCTGTGATTGCGGGGAGTATTTGAAGAAAGCTGAGAAACGTTTGAATGAAGAGATAGAAAGAGTGACCCACTACTTGGATGCAAAGAGTGAAGTCAAGATAACTAATGTGGTGGAGAAGGAAATGATTGCTAACCACATGCTGAGACTTGTCCACATGGAGAATTCAGGTCTTGTGAATATGCTTCTTGATGATAAATATGAAGACCTGGGAAGAATGTATAACTTGTTCCGTCGGGTACCCAATGGTCTTCAGACAATACGAGAAGTGATGACTTCTCACCTCAGGGAGACTGGTAAGCAACTAGTTACTGATCCAGAAAGGTTGAAGGATCCAGTGGAATTTGTGCAGCGTTTATTGGATGAAAGAGACAAGTATGATAGTATCATAAGCTTGGCATTCACCAATGACAAAACATTCCAGAATGCTTTAAATTCTTCTTTTGAATATTTTATTAATTTGAATGCTCGCTCTCCTGAATTCATCTCATTGTTTGTGGATGACAAACTCCGAAAAGGTCTAAAGGGTGTGAGTGAGGAGGATGTGGAGATTATTCTGGACAAGGTGATGATGCTGTTCCGTTACTTGCAGGAGAAAGATGTGTTTGAAAAGTATTATAAACAGCATTTGGCTAAGCGGCTGTTATCAGGAAAAACTGTCTCTGATGATGCGGAGAGAAGTTTGATTGTCAAACTTAAGACTGAATGTGGATATCAGTTCACTTCAAAATTAGAAGGCATGTTTACTGACATGAAGACCTCCCAGGATACAATTCAAGGGTTTTATGCAAGCCACCCTGAGCTAGGCGATGGACCTACACTGGTTGTCCAGGTCTTGACAACAGGATCTTGGCCAACTCAGCCTAGTGTCACTTGCAACTTGCCCACTGAGATGTCAGCACTATGTGAAAAGTTCAGGTCATATTACCTTGGGACCCACACTGGTCGTAGACTGTCCTGGCAAACTAACATGGGCACAGCAGATATAAAAGCAACATTCGGAAAGGGTCAGAAACATGAGCTGAATGTATCAACTTATCAAATGTGTGTTCTCATGCTATTCAACAATTCTGATCGCCTCACCTACAAGGAGATTGAGCAGGCAACAGAAATTCCTGCTTCAGACTTGAAGAGATGCCTGCAGTCCATGGCTTGTGTGAAAGGAAAGAATGTTCTTCGGAAAGAACCCATGAGTAAAGACATTGGTGAGGAAGATGCATTTTTTGTCAATGACAAGTTCACAACCAAATTCTACAAGGTGAAGATAGGAACTGTAGTTGCACAGAAGGAATCAGAGCCTGAAAAGCAGGAGACTCGGCAAAGAGTGGAGGAGGACAGGAAACCTCAGATTGAAGCAGCAGTAGTTAGGATCATGAAATCAAGGAGAGTGTTGGATCATAACAATATTATTACTGAGGTCACAAAGCAGTTGCAGTCACGGTTTCTGGCCAATCCAACAGAGATTAAGAAACGTATTGAGTCTCTTATTGAACGAGATTTCTTGGAGAGAGATAGTGTTGACAGAAAATTGTATCGGTATCTTGCTTAAAGGGATGGCTTGAGCAAGTTGCCTTTTTTTCTTGTGGGATGGTTTAAGCTGCCAATTGGACTTGTACCTTGGTAAATGGAAATTATTTTAGTTCTGCAAGTTTATTGGATTTTAATGAATACCATTTATTTCTGCCTTCATTACTGACTGCACTACTGTTACTGGTCTGAAATTATTGGCCAAATTTAGCGGTTTCTTTTTTGTCCTTTCAACTTCAAAAAGGCTGTCAATAATTGGGGATTACTGCATCGATCATAATTTTTGTCTAGTTCTGCAGATAGCAGGAAGCGTGTCAGTGCATTTTTGGTTCAGTTAAATATTTTATGGCAGTAATTTTTCTTGTTCCTCATCATTTAGAATTATCATTCTTGAAAGAGCTTCTGTTAAATTTCCTGCTACTTCATAGTGAGAGCACGATTGGTGCATGTGAATGTTATCAACCTGCACATCTGTGCTTGTTGCAGGGTCGCATCATGCATGAAGTGCAACTGCTGAGGAATTTGTTTGATTCCGTTAAAGTTGCATCTTGATTTTTATATTTGATCACAAAGAGGCTGAGTCTGATTCTGACTACAATGGAATGGATATTGTCCACTGAAGTAGAGTTATCTTTTAAGGCGATACGAAGGCCTAATCCTTTGCACAAGCAGGAGTAACTTCTTGAACTTACGTAAAACATTGTACAGATGTTATTTGTGGCCGGAAGATGAGGTTGGTTTTTTTTTATTTTTTATTTTTTGTATATTTCTCCAATTACTGAACTAAAAGAATGCTGTGCCGTCATTTTGACCTGTCCTTAATGACGTGAAATAGTTGATGTTCGCAGTGAATTGTTTACACTGATGTTATTTCTAACGATATGCACATGAAACTTCAAACTTCAATACGACGAACAACCATGATATGGATCCGCATTTTTAACAATAAATCAAGAAAAAGGAGATTGAAGAGCTTCCTCTGCATCCTATAACCAGCTGAATAGGATGCTTGAAAAGGCATTAACCTCCAAATGAGAAAATCTTGGAATTAACCTCCAAATGGCCAACACGTGAGCAATCGTCATAACTATGCTGTTAACTGACCATATCAGAGGTCAGATCGTCGTTGTTTTATCAATGGTAAGATAAATTCAAAGGCTTTTAACCCTTTTAAGGTGCAGGTGACATGCTATCCTAAACATCTCCGACTAGCTCAACACAGAAGAATTGTAATTGACAATGCTCTTTTGGGCCCTCATTCAGAAATGAGTATACGGTTTTGTATATCACTGAATGTCCTGACATCAGCTCCCCACAGCCTGCTCGTTTGGAATAATAAAAATTATCAGATATTGTTTGTCAACCCAAACCATACGGTAAAATATTTACCGCATTGAGTCGCTTCAATTAATATGAATTGAAAAAAAAACATTGATCCTATTAGAAAAGAGGGTTCAACTACATTAAGTGCACTCACCAGCAATCAACCCCAATTGCATTAGCCCCACCTTTATCTGCTTGAAGATCATCACCAATATGTACTGCCTTGCTTGACTCCACATCTAGTTGATCTGCAAGAATGACAAACATAAGAAAAATATTTCATTAGGCTTTGCATACTATAGAAGAATGGATAATTGTCGATAGACTCAATAACCTAGTCAGTATTAAACCAAAGACAGAATCTTTCAGCAAAACAGAGTTGAGCATCAGAAATACAGCTATGTCATTAATAAGTACACCGTTCAATTTGTGGTAATAGGAACCGGTAGTGTCACATACCTAAAGCAGCTTTAAATATGTTTGGATCTGGTTTTTCATATCCAACCTCTGAAGATATGACTAGAGCATCAAACCTGCAAAAGAGACAATATTTATAATCTTCAAATATTACAGAAAGAAACACATCTGGCTGCCCAATGACCATAGATAATTTCTCAAATGTGTTGACTCCAAATTCCCCCGTAATTAGATTCCTAGAAGCAAAGTCTGTGCTCTCAATGGAAAAAAGCAAACTCTGCATTCTCAATGGAAAAGAAAGACAATATTTTTGAGTTTCTTTTTTGTGGATTAAGCTCATCTACAGCATGATGCCATGGGCCATTACCTTCTCCCCAAAAGACTAGCCTATTAAGGTCCCAAAACCTCCCCCACAACTTTCCAATGTGGGATTTGTGACATTCTACCCCACTCAATTATGCAACGCCCTCGTTGCACATTGCACCGACTCCATACGTGTCGGAGGAGAGGTACCCGGGTACCTAAGGACTGACCCGTTGCTCTAATACTCCGGCGGTCCGAGCCTACCTTGCCCTAGTATCTCTCATGAGAGCCCCACAGGGGAGAAGAGTAGGGTCGGCTCTAATACCACTTGTCATAGAGCCATTACCTTCTCCCCAAAAGACTAGCCTATTAGGATGTACAGTGTCCATGCTTATAAGCCGAAGACCTCCTCCACAACTTTCCAATGTGGGATTCGTGACAATGAGCCTCCATAAAGCTAAGGATAACATTCAAATCTCAAAGTACTCCTTAAGGATAAGAGAATTAGTATTACTAAGGTACCATAGCTATAGTCACAAAAGTAAAGAAAGAACAACAGTGGATCTTATGAAGTGCAGAAGTCTTGAGTGACAACTTATACATAGAGCAGCTTAATCAAGAAAGCCAGAGAGGAAGAAAAAAGAGGAATAGGACTGATGCTTACAGATCTATAACATTTAGGTCCTTTAATAACTTCCTTAAGCGGGTGTCAAAATTGGACACAACAGCCAGCTTAACTGTGACATTACTCATTAAGTTAGGAAGAGCAAGAAACAGTTAATCCAGAGACATTGGCTGTTTCAAAAGTTAGTGTATGAAAAAAGAGAGTACTTTATGAATATAACCTCCAGCATCTTTGATAAAGAGTAATGTTTCATAAGCCCCATCTGGAAGACACCATGCATCACCATTTGCAAAGTACTGTAAAAAGCAATCATTGGGACTTGAGAAAAAAGGCTCCTTATGAAATGATTCATTTGTTTTTTGTTTTTTGTTGATAATAAGGAACAGCTACATATGCATTCAGTAAATTTGTTTCAATATAACAGAAACACTGCAAAGAAATGCTGATACGAGAATTACCTTATAAAGTTCTTCAAAATAAGCATCATTATCACAACCAGTGGCTTCAGAAACAAGAAATTTCCAAAATGGCCTTGCATCTCCCTATCAATGGCAGAATAAATTAGGGATAGACTGGCCTTCAGTCAGAGATTTCAATGTACAAAAGAAATTGTTTTAATGGAAAACATCTAGTGGGAGAGCATCAAAGAAGAAAAAGTGCAATTATCTAATCAAAGTGATGTGGAAATGCATATAGTAATGTAAGCATGAGTTCAGAAAAAAAATGATAGAGCACAAAATTATAAGTTCCCAGAAGCAGGATGCATGTTACTCGCCTGACACATTCACCAATCCTGGTTAAGAATCTTATCTATATTGCTACAAAATCATTGCATTGAGGAAGAATATATTGAAAAAGAGTTTAGCTTCTAATAGTCAGAAAAGGAGCCTTTAGACGGCTGATTTTGAAGAAACGGGTTTGGCAATCCATTTAAATCGTAAACATAATGTAACTACCCACGAAGCAAATCATTATCACAGGCATAATACTAACTACGCCTCATAAAAATTCAGTAAAGTCTCCCCCTTCAATCTCCTATAGACATTAGCAGCAAAGAAACACAGTGAAAGCATCCACCAGTCTAATAAAAAATAGCAAAAATTGTGCCATCTGTGTAGATTCCTACATGTTTTAAGTATGCAAAAATAGACAGCACGATAACCTACTTAGCATTTACTTCTTCAAGTAACATGAGTTTCACAGGTCGACAGAATTTAGTGACAAACTCCTTAACCCAATTATCCACATAAGATTGGAAAACCACAAAAGAAACTAGCAGAAAATAATGTGGAAATGTAATATATCCTAAGAAGAACAATAATTCTCCATCAGAACTGAAATAAACAATGCAAAGTTTCTCTAATTGAGGATAAACAATGAATCACACACACAATTCAATAACAACAATGACCTGGTAACGAAGTTTTTGAGGCCATGGAGCAGAAAAAGCTCTCTTAAATCCCTTCTTAATTTCAGCTGAGCTTCTAGTCAGACCTGGAATCAGGATCATCAGAACTTAGTGGCAATTCAAATAGGAAAAAATAACCCAGAATAGTAGAGAGTAAAAAAGTTATTTAAACAACCCAGAACATAAATTTAATTCTGCAACCTAGTTGACAAAATTTTTTAAGACCCAGAATAGTAGAAAGGAAAAAAAAAAACCATATTTTCTGCCAATAGAAGCATAAGTTTCTTCAACAGGATGAGGCAATTGCAAAAGGGTTCCACCAGCATCCAATAGTAATCCATCATATGCCTTTTTAAAGGACCTTGTGCCTCCTAAAATGGGGGGAAAAAAGATTAGATATTTGGTCAGACGTTAAAAAAACCCACTTACTATATCATGTGGAAGAAGGAAAGGAGGAGAAAAAGGAACTAGCCAGAATAAATGGACATTGAAGAGCTGTGAGAAGAAGAGTTAGAGAATTTTTTAAAATTGAGAGGCTTTAAAGCTCTAAAGAAAGCATTTTTATGATAGCATCTCGTCAAGCAAGCTTCCATCTTTTTACCAGTCGGACAACCTTTCTTGGTTTGGACGATCAGTATTCACTACCACTAGGCTCGCCTAACCCTATGCGAGGGAAGGGAAGGGAAAAATTTTTTAAAGGGCAGAGAAGGGGAGAGAATTATGTTTGTTGCCCTAAAATTAATTAATAATAGAAAAAGAAAGAAAAATGTTTAAACAGAAAATAAAATTTTAAATTACAATATATTTTAAAATTGGAATATTTACAATGTAATTAATTTTTATTTTGCCAATAAAGTTTAGTTCAATTGGTAAAGTGGAAATATTTAATTCTTGATTGGGGGACATGATAAAGATTGTATATTCTTTGCCCACACTCTATTAGAGTATATATATATATATATATCATAGTTTGAAAAAAAAAATTGTAATAGTTTGTAATTTGTAATAGTTTTGGTGTACAAGAGTGATGAGTTTCAGAGTTGAGAGTTTAGACATGTCATATCTTGCTTGGCCTCAACTCTGATCTTAAGCACAATGAATCAAGCATCATAAATGAAAAGGCCGGATATAAGATATTGGAGGAAATTAAACAAACTGCACTTAAAACAATGTTAATTTATTTAATTTCCTCCAACTCTTACATACGACTTGGACATTTTCCGCGAAACTAAAGCTTTTGGCTAGATATCAACATAAGTTGGATATGAGATATTGGAGGAAATTAAACAAAAATGCACAAAGTAAAGCTCTTTTATTTAATTTCCTCCAATCCTCACATACAACTTAGACGTGCAATGGGAAAGTTGGACATGAAATATTGGAGGAAACTAAACAGACAGCAAAGTAAAATGCCAATTGTTTAGTTCCCTTCAATTTTCACATACAACATCTACAGTGGAGTCTCGTATTCATTGTGCATCAAGCAAAGCAATGAGGTGGGTATTTATAGGCAGTTTCAGAACAAAACTGAACAAGGAGTGCAGTATCTCAAGGAAAGCATGAGTAGCATTTTTATCTGATAGCTACAAGTGTCAAAAACCTGACAGCAGGAAGTATAAGGGCACAATTAGCATGTTCATGCACTTTCAAAGAGATTCTTCTTCGGCTTCAGTCAATTAGGCCCCCATTGAATTTACTAATGCTTTGGTTAAGTTTATTAATTTTGGAAGCTATTTAACTACTAAGATGCTCCTGTCGTCTTAATTAGCACCATGCTTAATGTGGAGGTGAGTTGATCTTGAGCATGGCACGCTGTGTAAAAGAGCAGCTGCTGCAGCAGCAGCATGAGCTTAACAGCTACTGCATTTGGTAGATATGTTAAGATGTTGCATTTACCATTTTCCCTCTGTTTTCTGAAGAACAAATTAAGCCAAGTGCCTCCAATAAAATGGAGAAACTTAATTTAAGAAGGCTAATATAGGATCAAATGGATTCAGGAAATTGATGATTGAGTTGGTGATGGAGAACAAATTACGCATGGTGTTCATGATAAATAGTGGAATTAGTACTTAAGTTCACCGTGTCCTCATATACATATGTAGCATTAAATTTCATCAACCATAGCATGCTAAAATTAAATTAATGAAATGAATTACAATTGATAAAGGTATAGCTTCAGCACAAGTCCGTTTGCAGTTTATCAGCAACAGAAACAGCACCAAAGAGGACAGCACAAAAAAACTAGTTGACACCACTGCAAACTCTTCCTAACCTCAGTGGCAGTTGCATTGAGAATATTTCCTATTTTGATCGTTGCAGATACAAAATCAGAACTGAAAGTTGCAGGACTCCTACAATATTCTAAGCCATTGCTGTTTGTTGAGCATTCACTACAAAATTTTTTATCAGATTCAAGACATCTTTTCCTTTGTATCATTTTCTTGAAGTAATATTGTCAAAATAATTGATTGTCACTAAATCAAGAGCATATCCGAATTTGCATCGCCAAACAAAGCAGGACGGCTGCAGCCAGGAGTGCTAGCCAATCCAAAATCAATATCAGTTCCATTTGCTGTAAATCCTATTGCGGAACAAAAATTATTGAGCTTGGCCTAGAGTATATGAACCATCTCTCTCCATTTCATGGAACAGATCTGTGTAAATAAAGTATACACAAGTAATAACAAATCCTGAACCGTCACAATAATACAACGCCAGCATCTTGACCAGCAAGATTGTATGAGCTCCAACATCCCTATCTCTCAACAAAAATGTCCTAGTCTGCAACCAGAAAAGATAAAATGTATGAAAATGAAAAAAAAGTTCAAAAATTCAGCTTCTCCAACAATTTGTTGGTAAAATCATTATTAAAAAAAATGTTGTATAGAAAAATGACTGTCAGTCATCAGTCTCTATACAAGCACAAGGTTCCATATTGTATTTGGTATGTTAGTTTAAGTTTGGAATTTGAATGAATAATAACAATGTGGGAATTTAGCCCACAAATCCTTTCCCAAATGCTGTTATCATAAGCCATCTATGCGATGTCATCACCAAATCCTTTAGTCCAAGAAAGCCCCAAGCTAAAATTTTGATATACAGAATTATTGTAATCTCTCCATTCATTTACCAAGGAAATGAGAGCCATCACCTAATCAATCACATCCTGAGGCACAAGGCAGCCAATTGCTGAGACCTGATTCGTGCCAAGCTGCAAAGATTTGTCAAAGTAGATTGTTGATGGGGCAATCAGGAATTTTATATTCTCCCATTCAATATGAATTCCTGTAGACAATATAAGATCCTCCTTAGAGACGTGCAAATGTTCTTAAGTAGAACTGAGGATATGAGGATATTTAGAATTATCATGTACCTATCTGAAAATAATTTGTAAGTAAGAGAGTAATTCTCATTAAAACATGTGGACTTAGTAATCAACTTTAGTATATTGTAATAAATCATTTGTGCAATCAGATGCTCCTTAGATGAGCACATGCCTGAAACCAGAAGAATTTTCATGTTACATCACATAGTTATTGGTAAAATTGTCGACTTTTATCCATGGCATAAAGGGATGTAGAATGTCGACAACAACATCCATGCCGAGCAAAACTGTTTTGCTTAGGATAATGATAGGTAATATTTTTATTACATGTAATTCCAGTTATAAGCATCATTATTAAGCATGTAATTCCAAAATTGCATAGGTAAAAAACCACACCCTTACATTAGAGATTAGCATCTCAGACACTCAGCAATTACAGTAATACAGATATTTACAAGTTGAACTTCATGAAAAACTTTTGCCACTTGGATTTGCTAAGAAGTTTTGTTGACAACCATAGTTAAACAAAAATTTAACAGACTTAGTTGAACCTGGAGCCTTGTTAGAAAATGCTGCTTCATCATCAATGCATTCAAACAATTAAAGGAAGAAGGACTGACAAAATGAAAAAAAAAAAAAGATAGCAGTACAATTAAAAAAAAAAAAAAAAAGGAAAACAAGTTGCTGGTTGGCAATAAAATGATCTATTTGATAAATCTAACTGGGAAATAACTTGCAGATAAAAGTGAGTAAAAAATGCTGATTTCATGATTGATTATTGAATTCTGGTGGTCTACTTAATTACATTGTGTGCATTATACTCAAACCATCAGACTACCACATATGTACAGAAGCAATCCTGCAACAAAGAGAATCAAGATTAAACAAATCTAAAATTTAGATGCTCATGTAAGGGGGTGTTTTAGACATTAGGAGTAAAGTTATTAGCAGACTGATCTATATGGATAAAACTATGAGCAAATTACATTTTCCTCTCTGAAATTGGACCTAATTAACACTTACCTCCCTCTTGTTTAAAAGTCAAAACTTGTACCTCCTTCAACTTTTATTTCGTTAACAAATAAATATTTCTGTTAGAGTTATGCCTTTTTTCAGTTAAGTACTATATAAAAAGACTAAAAAAAAAAACCCTCTTAAACAATAAAAAACTATAATTTACTATAAAGCATTAGCAATATGGTTCAATTTATTTTATGAACCATGTCACTAGTAAGTGAAGAATATATGTATTTAATATTATTAAATATAAAGGACTAAAATATCATTAGTGTTTTATAGTTAATTATAGTTTTTTACTTTTTCAAAGAGCATTTTGATCTTTTTATATAGCAATTAACAGGAAAAATGGCCTAACCGTAATGGAAGTCCTTAAAAATTGAACAAAATCTGAGGGAGGCAAGAAGCGGTAGCTTTCACGCCTTCCCTGCTTGCTGAAATTGATTGAATGATTGTTTGAAACAAAAGGGAGGTATGTATAAATTAGGTCAAACCTCAGGAAGAAAAATGTTATTTGCTATAAAAGTATTTGCAGACTGACATCTATGTCATTTAAGGCAATGAAAAGTAGAAAAAGAATGGGGAAAAGTACAGTGGCCTGTGGTGCAAAAGGGTAAGAAATTAATTAATCTTACCATGCTATACGTAACTGCCAGAAAGAAATTCAACAACTAAGGGCCAGCTGGAGGTGATGGCGATACCCTATGACGAAATAGCTTTGCTAGTGCTCTGCGTTCACAGTCCTGCAGAAAGTAACATCAAGTGATTTAGTAAACCAAATTGTTCACAAGTTTTCCTCAAGACAACCTTCAAACAAGATAGACTGTAGAGAATGTTAAACAACAGCAAAAACTTTAAATGTTTCAAGTGCCACGATGGAAAATGATATCAATTGTTTCCTCATTGTTGAACAAAGAAAAAGATTCCAATCATTCCCATTTGAAGCTGCATCAGTGAAATCCTCCACAGATAGCTGAGAAACAACTTTCTGGAGTTTTTTGTGACAATTAGGAACATATCTGGTCCAAAAGAATTTTGCAATATTTATCCACATGGACAACCTCCAAACAAGATAGACTGTAGAGAATGTTAAACAACAGCAAAAACCTAAAATGTTTCAAGTGCCACGATGGAAAATGATATCAATTGTTTCCTCATTGTTAAACAAAGAAAGAATCCAATTATTCCCATTTGAAGCTGCATTAGTGAAATCCTCCATAGATAGCTGAGAAACATCTTTCTGCAGATTTTTGTGACCAGATTTATAGCCACAATATTAAACCCTTTGGAAGTAATTAGGAACATATCTGGTCCAAAAGAGTTTTGCAATATTTATCTACAAATTTAACTTTCAGAGACAGCATGACCTGATTTACAGTCTAATCAGTTACATGCATTCACAGATTGATTAAGCAATATTTAATACCTTGAACATGTTTAGGTAGAATGGCCGACCTGGATTCAATCTCCTCAGTTTCAAGTAAGTATATGCAAAGCTAAGTTGATCACGTGAGGTAAATCGATCAACTTCATTAAACCAGAGGCAAGAAAATAAATTTGACATTGGTGTATGAGCCCGTACGATAAACGAACCTTCTGGCACATCTGCAGGGAAAGATAGACAATATTAGCATGTAATAAAAAGGAACTAAGAAGGAAATATTAAAAAGAAAACCAATCTTCCCAAACCCAAATAGGACTGAAACACATACAACTTGAAAGAAGAGTATTTGGGTCTGCCGGGTCAAACTTCGTAAGGCCATCAGATAGGTAAAAATTAAACTGCTCATCAATGGCTGTGTGATTGTACTTGTTTAAACGCTTATTTTGGAGCACCTCCTCCCAGACACAGTGACGGTCATAATGGTTTGAAATGGCATATTCTGATTTCGTTCGCCACAAGAAGTATTCAAGTATCAACAATGGATCAGTGTTGAGTCGCATCTTACTATCAAGCCAAATTGAATAGCTGGAGAACAAGTGTAAAAATAAATAAAAAATGTATGATCAAGTTACAAAATACATTTCAGGCAGCTTCAAACGAAATAACCAAATAATGGTGCAACCATCACCTAGAAGAAGGGAAGAGGCGATGCGATAAAAATTTTGGCACCTTTCCAGTTCTCCGCATGTCCTCATATGGTAAATTCCTAACAACAACTATTCTCCATAGGCCAACATTTCTTCTATCATCAGGTATATGACCATCAGAAGACAGTTTAGACTGTGTTTTTTCATCCACAAACATAACAAAACAAACATTTTGCTTGGAAAATTCACTGATCTGGAACAAGCAAGAATATAAAACATCATTAAGGAACAGAGAACATTAAACATATAATGAAAGCATTCACAATCCAGATATTTTAAGAAAAAATTTATATAGGACTAAACGAGATGAAATTTCTTGCAAACCTGATGTGCAGATAAAATTTTGAGGAAGCAACATACCTTTCTACTTGTAGGCCTTCGCAGAAAGTCAGAGCTTCCAAAAATGCAAGAAGAGACCACCAGCCGACAGGTACTCAATGCAAGAAGAGACCACCAGCCGACAGGCACTCATGTATGCCCTGTCCATTTCATCCAAATCAAATCCAGTGCTTGGAAAGCCAGGGGGTCCTTTAACAAAACCACAATGAAGTGTTTGATTTCTAGCATAGAAAGATTTTTCTCTTTCCTCGAGTGTTTGATGTCCTCCAAAACTATATTTAAATAAATTGGCACCCAAAACTTTCTCCTCTGTGGCCACATATTGAAGTGAAAATTGTGTGAAGTTTCTTACATCTTGGGGCTCAATGAGATAATTAACTGATTCGGAAAAATCAACTTCGCAAGGAAAATCTGAAAAATCAAACACATAAGGGAATTAAAAAACATAAACATCACATTAAGAAGAAGAAACAATGAGAAAAGAAAAATCATAGACTTCAAGAAATTAAGCTCTTCTTCATGAACAACATGACATTTATGATAGACAGGTAAAACATAAAATCTAAGGTAAAGGGAAGCAATGATCTACCGCAAATTCAATAATGAACCCAACAATACCTAAAAATGAATTTACATATGCTTATGAATTTACTTTAAACCAATTCAACTCTTCTTTGGTACCACAGAATTCTGGGTACACAGGCCATGTAATTATACAGTCAAGCATTGTAAATAGAACTCAAAATCCAAGAACACAGGGCTAATATATTTTAACAACAATTATAAGATTTTAAAAAGAAAAAGATCAAAGCAGAAAGAAACTAAAGGAAAACAAGCGAATTCCTCTTACGCTGTTTCCGGTGCTTGGGCTTTGGTGGATTCAAAGCATAATTAGATCCAGAAAATTCTTGCTTTACTTCATTTGGAGGAGAAACACTAATCATTTCAGTACTTTCTTTATTATTAATATTATTATCAACAGCATTATCAAATTTCTCCAAACTTTCAAAATTACCTGCAAAAAGAAGAAGAAAGCAAAAGAATCAGTACTATAATCAACAGATAATACACAATCTAATTGCAAAAAAAAAAAAATTAGCTATAATGAAGTAGGAAGGTGGCTGACCAGGAAGCTGAAATCTGAGGCCTAGAACGGAAAGAGAAATCAAGAAAAGAGCAAAAAGCAACAAAATCCAAATCAAGGAGCTTGATTTACTAAAACGACCGAGCTTCCTTCGCCGAACCACACCACGAGAAGGAGAAGAATCTCCGATTACGCCTCTTCTTTCCGGCAACAAGTCTCCTCCTCCTCCATTGCATTTAATTAAACCCATTCTTGAACAAGAATAAGCAAAATTACATCAAAAATGAACACGCCATTGCTTCACTTTCATTCTCTGTATCCATTGCAATTCAAATCAAAATTCAATAATTGATAGTAACGCACACATTATTGATCTAAGTAGAGCAAATTAAGGGGTAACCATCTCATGGCTTCATTTCTTTTTTCAAGTTGGCCAAACGCTCAAATTGGAACCAACGTTTTGGACTAATTGCATATTGGACCGCTGTAAATTATTTCCATCTTGGACTTTTTATTAAGTATAATTAGGTTGTACAACTTTTTTTATACAATTAAATTTTATAGATTAATAAAAAAATAATTTTAAGAGTTACTAAAAAAAATTAATAAATGTTTTTAAAATATATATATAATATCATTATAAAGTTTTTAAAAATATAAAAATATATATGTTTTAATTTTTCTTAAATTTTAAAAATTTTACAATTAAGTGATATATATTTTAAATAATTGACCAATTTTATTCATTAATATAAATAGTAAATTGATAATTCACCCAAAAATTTAATTTTAATAGTTGAATAAAAAAATTTAAAATTTCATTAATTAGTTTAAATTTTTAAATCTACACAATAATTGATAAATAAATTTTTTATTAAATTATTAAAATTAAATTTTAAATCAATTATCAACTTACTATTTATGTTAACGAATAAAATTGATCATTTATTTGAATTATATATCACTTAATTGTAAAGTTTTTAAAATTTAAGAAAAAATTAAAAATATATATATTTTATAGGTCTAAAAACTTTATAATTATGTTATATGCATATTTTAAAAAATAATCAATCTTGTTTGTTAGTAACCCTTAAAATTAATTTTTTATTAATCTATAGGATTTAATTGTACTAAAAAAAGTTACAAGACTTAATTGTACTTAATAAAATCCAATATAAAAATAATTTACTAAGGTGAAGCTAATTTGACTCAAAAAAAATTTGAGGGTTCAATCTGCAACTAGGTTAAAACATTTGGTTCCAATTTGAGTGTTTGGCCTTTCAAGTTTCATAATATATATATCCTTTTTTATGTATTTATTCAGATTTATTGTATTTTTTGCCCAATAATTACATTACATTCATTTCCAAAAAAAAAAAAAATGTAACACATATATGACCCCTATACTTATAATTTTTTATCAGTTTGACACTTTAACTTATAGTTTTGTCATTTTGACACTTGAACTTGACTAAAATATATTAATTTGTACTAATATGATGACATAATATATCTATCACCCGTCGTGTTTGTCACTTTTTGTTAGTTTAACATCTTTACTTATAATTTTTTATCAATTAAACTTTTATAATGTGACATATGTTGATTTGTTATTTTGTGTCACGTGTTAATAGCGGTTTCAAAATTACATTTTAGACAAATTTAGGTGTCAAAATGACAAAACTATAAATTAAGATGTTAAACTGACAAAATATGACCAGTATAGAGAGTCATGTATGTATTACACAAAAAAAATAAAATAATCACATTACATTGTATTTCTTTTGTCCGAATTACCAATAGAACAAATGACAAATGGTGTATACATACTATTGAGAAGAGTATATTCGAATCTCTCATCCTCTCTCTCTTATTTTATAGTGTTGAAAATTAATCATTTTTTTCAAAAACCATAGCACCACAAAAACCATAAAAGCTTAGCAACTATTCAAAAAATTAGTAAAAATCTAATAACTAATAGGGCTCAATGCATAGTTTCGCCCCTAAACTTTACACAATAACTTCTAATAATTTTTAATTTTTTATTATTTTTTATTCAATTTTAAACTTTTTTAGTATTTCAATTTACACTTTTATTTCTATTTAACTTATACACTATCAAAATTAATAAAAATTTACTTTTAAATAATTTTAAACATATAAAATAGAATTAAATACTAACTAGTCATGAATAATTAATTACATAATTTTAATAAATTATAATTAAATTAAATATGAAAATGAGAATTTAAAAAGTTATTGCAATAATTTTATTTTATTATTTTTTGTTAACAATAATAATAATAATAATTGAATAAAGAAAAGAAAAGAAAAAATAGACAATAATTGAAAAAAAAAAGATGTTTTAGTTAGAATAAAATATATAACTTTTCATGGAAAGAAAAAGTAATATTTTAGATATAATAAAATTATAGTGTTTTGTGGTATAGTATATGGTTATTTTATTTTTTACAAAATAAATCTTACTTTATTATTAATCACCATTAGATTGGATGATTCAATACACTATCATTCAATGGTGATATGAATAAAGTAAATAAAAATCAAAGTCACCCTAAAATTTTCTGTGTTTTATATAGAATAGAATATGTGTATTCAAAAATAATTTTTTTTATATTTATTATTAAAAAATAATGTTAATTTTAATAACTCAACATATAAGCTATTAAAAGTGAATATTTAATTGTGCATAGAGACAATTATTAAATTTTGAATTCAATGACTTTGAAGCTTAGCATTATATATATACACACATACACATTAAAAGGTTAGATTTTTTTTTATTATATTCTCTCTTTTATTAAATATTATTTTAGTTTGTACATATTTCTTTTGTACCTATATTAACATTAACTTAAAAAATACTTCAATTTTATGTATTATAAGATTAGGTTCAAAGTTGAAGTTTAAACATTGCATAAAATATAATAAAAAATATAATAAAAGTTGAGAAATGCTAGAAATTAATTAAGTAAAGTTGAAGATTAAAACTAGTCCTTAGTAGCCGATCTTAATAAATTTTTTTTATATACTGAGGCAAAATTTTGGCACTCCTGACATTAATTTTTGATACATCTTTAAAAAATTATTTTATTTGAGTAATGATTAAAAAAATTAAATATAAATGGTCGAAAACTTACATTTTTTAATCATTTTAATGATCTTTAAAGTTATTATACCTTTCTTAATTTAAATAGTTCATGATGGAAAATGGATATATAGCACGAACAAATGCATCCTATCTACCTACACCTAAAAAAAATTTGCTTAAAAGATAGTAAAATTCGAACTTAAATTTTTTTTGCATTAGGGCTACACCTTATTATCCAAATATACAAGTGCCATCAAAATAAATAATTTAATTACTATAGTAACTCCGTGACAATAGTAGCCAATTAACAATTTTTGAAGAATCATATTAAAATATAATAATATTTATATTAAAGACTAATAAATATACAAAGCAAAATATAAAGGCTTGGGGGGCCAAAGTCCCCTTCGCCCCCTATTTCTGCCCTACGCAACAAGGAACACAACCTGCGGTGCACATGCACCTGCAACCTAATGTTGAATTGCAACTAAAATGAGGGCGGTAAATGAGTCGAGCCACCCTCGCAAGCAATTCAATATTTAATTTGATAAAAACTCATTCAAACTTATATATTAACGCTTGTTTAATAAACGAACCAAGTTTAAATTATATAAAATTCGCCTTATAAATCTCATAAATAAATTCAAATAGAAATTAGTAAGTCAATTTGTAATTTTAATATTTAGTAATTTCATTTTATATGTATATTAAATAAATAGGTATTCCAACAAAATATATTATTAAAATTGTAATAAATTATAAGTTTAATTGGATTGTAATATTTAAATTGTTGTATAAAGAAAATATAACTTTTATTATTTTTAAAATTTTTATTAAAAAATAACTAATGTTTTTTTATTATCTTATGATTAATTATTATCATAATATTTTTTTATATAAAATTAGTTATAGACTAGAGAAAAATTAATTATAAAAAATATTGCAGGAATATTATATAATTATTTAAATAAAAGATTTATAAAAATTGTAATGAATTATAACTATATTAAATTAATATCAAATTTTTATATAAATAAAAAATATTCTTATTATTTTTATTATTATAATAATAATATATTTAATTGTTTATTGACTATATATCATGAGTTTAATAAATATTTTATTCACGTGTGAAGCACATGATTGTTTACTAATATATAATAACCTTTATTTTTAAATTATTTTAATATAAATTAAGATATACAGTGTTAATAAATTTAAAAGTCATATTATTTATTTTATTATTTGTGATTAATAATTACTATTTTTATGTTAAATTATATTTTCTACGTAAATATTTTATTTTAGAAACTTATTATTTTAAACATTTAATTTAAATTTTTGATTGTTAATTTTTTGGATATTATTATTTTAATAATATTAATTTTAGTGCATTATTATTTCTATTATTGTTTTTATTAATTTACATTATTTGTATTATTATTAAACCATTTCATTAGTATTATTATTATTATTATTATTATTATTATTATTATTATTATTATCATTGTTAATTGTCACGACCCAAAACAGGAGTCATGACTGGCGCTAGGGAACGGGAATCCTTTCGAATCCGGAACCCGTAGTAAGCCTAAAAAAAAAAAAAACATGCAATACTAATAACAACCACAAAATTAAATAAAATATTATGCAACAGAATAAAATCATAAATATCAAAATAATATTTCCACCAAATGAAATTAAATCAAATCCCCATCTCATATATAAATAACTTTTAATACAAGTCCAGTTCAAATATAATACAACACCTTTTTAACGATTTTACAACTACTGCAGTGTCTAGATTAACAAAAATAAAACTCAAGTGAGCAGTTTACATAATGAAGCCGGGGCGAAAGAAATCCGACGTACAGGCCTGCTACTGAAGTCTGATGAAGATGACCCTCCTAAAAAAAATAGTTAACGGAGGGGAGTCAGACCTCATTGAGTGAATTACTATAATATATATACATGCATACTGAATGTCGATGCACACAGTCAAAAGTATATATAATATGCATGTATACAAGCAAATACACACACAGATGTAATAAAAATCATTTTATATATTTTTATTTAAAATCACAGTTTATGAAGGATCGAATAGAACCCTAGAAAATCGCAACCTCAAAACAGTGTTAGACAACACTCTAGCCATACAGGCTCACTTATTCCAAATAAGTTCACTTGTTCCATTTGGACAGTAGACTGACCCCGAGACACTAAGTCAACCGAGCTCCAGCAGTCTGACTGTCAGTGTGATTGGCCCCGAGACACTTGGTCAACCGAGCTCCAACAATCACACTCCCAAATCCTTCCTCACACATCAAATAATCAAATCCAATCAATATCCTCAAATAGGTTAGTAATATAGCCTAAATACTATCGGCGTACCGGTACGCACTCGGTCCTAGTGCTGCCCACTAGGTAGCACGTTCTATCGATATCCTCCATTGAAATATAAAACATACATTCATAAAAATATATGATGCATGAATTTAAATATAATAACAACAATAACCATATATATACTAGAAATATATCAAAAGTAAACCAGGTATATTTCGAGCATATATACGTCAAATAAAACCAACTAAATTACAAAATAAACTAGAAATATATTCAAAAACATTTTAAACATAATTCATTAATAAAACATGCATATAGTTTAAAATATACCAAAAATAAACCAAAAATAAACCAAAAGTAAACTAAAATAAACTCAAATACTAATTAAACTATTATGCATATTTAATCAAAACAAAACATATATTTCTAAAATCATGCACCCTAGAGCATATATATATAGAATAGTAACTCACAATTATTGCGCTCCTCGAGATGGGTTCGATGGGCCTGGTCCACTAGGCCTCGGTCTCAGTGCAACTAAACAAACAGATAACGACAGCAATTAGAATAAATCTAACAGAAGTTCTAAATACTCGATCTAGATTACTAGAGATAAAATTAAAATGGGAATTCGACCGGATATCATGTTTTACGAGAATTCTATCAAAAATTCGGTAGAACCTCCCCTATAAAACGGACATCTCTCTACTCAAAGAGTAGAGTCGGCCCTGCAAAGAAACACACTTCAAAAATAACATAGAATTCTCAATAAAAATCCCTCGGTCGGACTCCAAACTACAAATCACCGACCGAGGTCCACAATTCACAGAATATATACAAAATACCAAAAATTCCCTCATATAATAAAAATACATTTTATCTGTAGAAATTACGTAATTAACCCTAAAACACAGTAAAAACTGATAAAAACTCATTTTATTAGAAAAATCGTATATTATATATATAATTGAAAATAATTTATGAAAAATAGTTTTAATTAGTTAAAAATACTAAATAATTTGTAGAAATCATTTTTATACCCTAAATAACTATCAAAACAAATTTATTTACATTTTTAGCCAATTTAGGATAAAATTACCAAAATACCCCTATATATATAAATATACTAAAATTAATCCAAAAATTCACCAAAAATAATATAATTGCACAAAATTAATTTTCTCAACATATATTTCAATAATATCAATAAATAAACTCAATTAACTAATTAATTTCAATTAAACACATAATTAACCCTATTTTCTCAAAATTACATAAACTAAATAAATTCAAAATAAATACATAAAAATTCACAAAAATTCCAAATAAATTTCTATAATTCATTTCAACACCTATATTTACCATAAAACACAATTTCATAATTTAATTAATTAATTTTTGAAAATTAGAAAATAATAATAAAATAATAAAAAATACCCAAAAATCAAAATAAATTCCAAAAAATTCTACAAAGATTCACACATGAAGATTAAGCTAAGGGGAGCAACATTTCTTAAGGAATTTTTCATGAATCACAAAGAAAAGCTTAAAAAAATTCAAAAATTCAATATGGCCGAAATTGAAAAATCGAGAAACAGAAAAATTGAGGAAGTTAGAGCTCAAACCGAAGCCTGAATCAAGATCACTGAAGCTTGAGGAGCTCAAGGACACCAGAAACGTGAAGAATGATGGCTGAAGGAGGAAGAACAGCGGGAAGCTTGAGTTTCAGTAACTCAAGTTATTTCCGGCCAAACTCGACGGGAAAGGGAGCTGCTGGCAGCAGGGAATGGCTGAGGACGAAGGTGGAACGCCGAGAGGCACTCTGAACAGCGACGAACGGAAGTTATAGGCGGTGAAGGTGAGGATCGCGTCCGGAGAAGAAGAAGAGGAGGGAGGGGCACGGGTGTAAATAAGGTAAAGGTTAATAATTTTGTATATATATATATATATATATATATATATATACACACACATATAACATACATTTAATTATCATTAAACTATATAATATAGTATAATTTAATGAAAATAAACCCTAATTTAATTTAAATACGTATACATGCATGTATATGTATATATATCAATACGACCCTTAAAAATCATGCATGAACTCATGAAATTTCGTAAATCTATTTAAAATAATTAATATTAAATAATTTACGTGTCAATTTCCCCGAAAATAAAATTCTCGGGAAAATTTTACGTAAAGTACTTAAAATAATATAAACAATAAAAATTAGTTTTAATTAAATAACAAACTCATAAAATATCAAAGATATATATATACAAAAATTATTAACACTGTATATCCCGATGCAGTATAAAAATATTTAAAAACACGGGATATTACAATCTTCCCCCCTTACAAGAATTCGTCCCCGAATTCTAGAAAAGAAAAATTTACAAGATCAAAAAGGAAAGAGATACGGGTAAGAAGCTCGCATCTCAACTTCAGTCTCCCGCATATGCTCCTCAACTCTGTTGCTACGCCACAGAACCTTGACCATCGGAATCTACTTCGATCGCAACTGTTGAACTTGATAATCAATGATCGCCACAGGTTCTTCCACACACATCAGATCTTCACTCCCTTCTACACTGCCAGGCTGTAACACGTGTGAAGGGTCTGAGATATACTTCCTTAGCATCGAGATATGAAACACCGGATGCACCTATGACATACTCAAAGGCAAATCCAACCGATATGCAATAGTGCCAACTCTCTCTAAAATCTCGAACGGTTCGATATATCTCGATGCTAACTTACCCTTCCTGCCAAATCTCATCACACCCTTCATCGGAGACACCTTCAGAAAAATAAAATCTCCGACCTGAAACTCCATATCTCTGTGTCTAAGATCCGCATAGCTCTTCTGTCTGCTAACTACGGTCTCTAATATGCGCTTAATCACAGTGACTTTCTCTACAACATCCTGAACCATCTCAGGTCCAGTCAAAACTCTCTCACCAATCTCATCCCAACTCAGAGGGGATCTACACTTCCTTCCATACAACGCCTCATACGATGCCATGTTAATACTGCTATGGTAGCTGTTATTATATGCAAACTCTACAAGTGGAAAATGATCATCCTAGCTACCTCCCAAATCCAGGACACACATCCTCAACATATCTTCCAATGTCTGGATCATCCTCTCAGACTGGCCATCTGTCTGAGGATGAAAAGTAGTACTGAAATCTAATCTAGTGCTCATCGCTTCCTGCAACTTCTGCCAAAAATAAGAGGTAAACACTGAACCTCCGTTTGACACAATGGACACAGGTACTCCATGAAGGCACACAATATGCTTCACATATAGCTTCGCCAATCTAGCTACCGAATATGTGGCTTTCACGGGCAAGAAATGTGCAGACTTCATCAACCTGTCTACAATCACCTAGATGGAATCATATCCATCCTTAGAACGAGGTAAACCAACCATAAAATCCATAGCTATCCTTTCCCACTTCCACTCAGGAATAGGAAGAGGTTGAAGCTTCCCAGAAGGCTTCTGATGTTCAGCTTTCACTTACTGACACGTCAGGCACTTAGCAACATAATCAGCAACATCCTTTTTCAGTCCGTCCCACTAGTATAAATCTCTGATACTGTGGTACATCTTGGTGACACCCGGATGTACGCTATAGGCTGTAGAATGTGCTTCCTCTAGAATCTCCTCTCTCAAGTTATCCACGATGGGAACATATAACCTACCACTGATCCACAACACACCATCACCATTAAGTGTGAAATCAGTGAACTTTCCTGCTCTGACATTCTCTGCAAGCTCCTCTAGAATAGGATCTTGGCTCTGAGCTACTTTAATCCTATCCCTCAGTATAGATCGCACCTTAAATTGAGCTAGCAGTCCACCTGATCTACTAAGCTTCATCATCAGACCTTGATCCACCATCAGATGCAACTCCTGGATCAACGGTCTCCTCTCAACACTGATATGAGCAAGACTGCCTAAGGACTTTCTACTTAAGGCATCTGCTACTACATTAGTCTTGCCCGGATGATATAATATCTCACAGTCATAATCCTTTAATAATTCCAACCATCTCCTCTGCCTCAGATTCAGATCTCTCTACTGGAAAATGTACTTAAGGCTCTTGTGATCAGTAAAAATCTCACAAGTCACCCCGTACAAATAATGTTTCCAGATCTTCAAAGCAAAGATCACTGCAACCATCTCAAGGTCATATGTGGGATAGTTCTACTCATGCTTCTTCAACTGCCTCGAAGCATAGGCTATCACCCTACCATTCTGCATCAACACACAACCAAGGCCAACTCTAGAGGCATCACAATAATCTGTGAACTTGTCCACACTATTAGGCAAAGCTAACATTGGGGTTGTGGTCAATTTCTCCTTCAATAACTGGAAACTGTTCTCACAAGCTTTTGACCACTCGAATCTAGCATTCTTCTAAGTCAAGTGAGTCATAGGGGCTATAATTCTAGAAAAATCCTGCATAAACTGCCTATAATACCCAGCTAAACCCAGAAAACTTCGAATCTCAGTAATAGAAGTCGGTCTAGGCCACTCAGACACTGCTTCAATCTTTTATGGATTAACCTGGACACCTTCTTTAGACACCACGTGTCCAAGAAAAGAAATATTCTCCATCCAAAAATCACACTTTGAGAATTTAGCATAAAGTTGGTGATCTCTTAGTGTTTGCAGTACAATCCTCAAGTGATATTCATGCTCCTCCATACTCCTTGAATAAATCAGTATATCATCAATGAAGACTACCACAAACTGATCCACATACGGTCTGAATACCCTGTTCATCAGGTCCATAAAAGCTGTTGGTGCATTAGTCAAACCAAAAGACATCACCAGAAACTCATAATGGCCATATTGAGTGTGGAATGCCGTTTTAGGAATATCAGCGTCATTAATCCGTAACTGATGATAACCTGACCTCATATCAATCTTAAAAAAGAATTGTGCACCCTGTAACTGATCAAACAAGTCATCTATCCTCGGGAAAGGATACTTATTCTTCACGGTCACCTTATTCAGCTCTCTGTAGTCAATGTACAATCTCAGGATACCATCCTTCTTCTTCACAAACAGGACTGGTGCACCCCAAGGAGAAACACTGGGTCTAATAAAACCCTTATCCAATAACTCTTGCAACTGCTCCTTTAATTTTTTAAACTTTGCAGGAGCCATTCTGTAGGGTGGCATAGATATAGGAGTAGTACCTAGAACCACATCTATACATAACTCAATCTCTCTATGAGGTGGTAAACCTGGCAACTCCTCAGGAAAAACATCAGGAAACTCATAGGCAACAGGAACATCTCTGAGTGATAACTTCTCCACTGAAGTATCCCTGACTAATGCCAAATATCCTTGACATCCTTTCCTCAATAATTTCCTAGCTGTAATAATAGAAATAAGATTCTGAGGTACTGAACTCTTATCACCCACAAACTTAAATTCTTCTTCATCAGGAATTCTGAAAATCACCTCTGTATTCCGATAATCTACCATGACATAATGCTGAGATAACCAATCCATACCCAGAATAACATCAAACTCCATCACATCCAACAGAATCAAATCAGCGGGTAATTCTCTACCTCCCATGAGAACTGGACAACCAGAAAGAACAATATCGGTGTCCAAAGAATCACTTAGAGGAGTGGCAACGGACAAAGGAAAAGCCATCCTCGAAGCTTGTCAACAAGACTTAAAAGCAAAAATAGAAGAAACAAATGAATGTGTGGCACCCGGATCAAACAAAACCCATGCATCTAGGTAACAGACAGAAACAATACCTACCACGACTGCATTAGATGCCTGAGCATCCTACTGAGTAAGGTGGAAGACTCTGGCCTGTCCTCGACCTCCCTGCTGACTGGTAGAAGCCTGGCTAACACCTTTGGCACCTCCTCTAGTACCTCTACCATGACCCTGTTGTGGAACAAGCTGAGTGGAACTCTGATGCTGGGCTTGAGGTAACTAAAATGGCACGGGTGCAGCACTAGCAATCGACTGCTGTGGAAATCATGGAATCTGTGGTTATTGATACCCGAAATAAGGACACGATATGGAATAATGTCCTATCTGCCCACATATGAAACATGTCAGTAATGTCAGGTAACACGGTCCCTGATGGACTCTACCGCAGGTCTGGCATACACTGGCAGCTGATCCAGAACTACGACCACTACTGCTGCTTGAAGCACCTAACCCAAATCTGAATGACCTGCGTTGACCTCCACGACCATGTCTACTGCTCCAATGCACTCGCTGTTGTTGCCATTGGCTCTGCTGAGTCAGACCTCACTGCTGACTACTCGAACCAACATGAAAACTCAAATACAGAGTAGTCTGCAATCCACTCAACTGAACTCCCAGCTGGTAATAATCAGGCATCGCTCCTTGACTAACTAGCCTCAGCTTAATCTCTTTGGCCATCTTTATCACAGACTCCAGAGTAAGGCTTGCTGTAGACATACCAGCAAATGTTGAATCCAATCCGATGACGTATGTAGTGACTGTGAAGTATTGGTCTCACATCAGATCCTCTACATATCTACCCAATTGGAGAAACTCTCCGGTGTACTCCTCTATAGATCGATCACCACGAGAAATGCTGGTCAAACGGAGATGATAGCTCATACGAAGAGGCTCTGGATAGAATCTCCTCATAAACCATTCTCGAAACTGAGCCCAGGTCATCATCATCATGTAGGGTTGGATCATCTGAATAAACCAGTCCAAAGCTGGTCCCTCAACAGACAACTCAACGATCATAATTCGCTGATACTCATTGTGAGCAGTCCGAGTTCGAGTCTCGATCGCATGCAAAAAATCCAACAGATCAGAAGTCCCATCGAAGGCAATCTTGCCAACTCTGGCATAAAATAGAGCTACCTCAGGGTCAGACATACCCTGCTGATAGGCAAGCTGAACAACTGCAGGTACAGGAATATCCTCAAACTCAGGCTCTACAGGCTCCTCGTCCTATAACTCTCTCTACCTATGGTGACCTATCGCTCCTCAAGGTCTACCTCTACCATGACCTCTGCTTCTAATTTACTACTCAGGAGGTAAAACCTGATCCTGAAAAGACTCATCATCCTCGGCCTCAAAGACCAATGGAGCGACACACACTCGCCTCCTCATTCTAAAAAAATAACAGAACGATTTAGATAAAACAGATAATGGAAGAATAACGCAAAAAAGACTAAAGCAAGGAATACTTATCAAGACATACTCGAACCTAATTCACTGCAGTATTTACCAAAAGAAAACACAACTTGAAAACTAGGGCCACGACTCACACAACTAAGCCCTGACACAGAACTCCACTCTGATACCAACTTTGTCATGACCCAAAATAGGGACCATGACCGGCGCTAGGGAACGGGAATCCTTTCGAATCTGGATCCCGTAGCAAGCCTAAAAATAAATAAATAAAACATGCAATACTAATAACAACCACATAATTAAATAAAATATTATACAGCGGAATAAAATCATAAATATCAAAATAATATTTCCACTAAATGAAATTAAATCAAATCCCCATCTTATATATAAATAACTTTTAATACAAGTCCAGTTTAAATATAATACAACACCTTTTTAATGATTTTACAACTATTACAGTGTCTAGATTAATAAAAATAAAACTCAAGTGAGCAGTTTACATAATGAAGCCGGGGTGAAAGAAATCCGGTGTATAGGCCTGCTACTGAGGTCTGATGAAGATGACGCTCCTAAAAAAAATAGTTAACGGAGGGGAGTCAGACCTCACTGAGTGAATTACTATAATATATATACATGCATACTAAATGTCGATGCACACAGTCAAAAGTATATATAATATGCATGTATACAAGCAAATACATACACAGATGCAATAAAAATCATTTTATATATTTTTATTTAAAATCATAGTTTATGAAGGATCGAATAGAACCCTAGAAAATCACAACCTGAAAATAGTGTTAGACAACACTCTAGCCATACTGGCTCACTTATTCTAAATAAGTTCACTTGTTCCATTTGGACAGTAGACTGGTCCCGAGACACTAAGTCAACCGAGCTCCAGCAGTCTGACTGTCAGTGTGATTGGCCCCGAGACACTTGGTCAACCGAGCTCCAACAATCACACACCCAAATATTTCCTCACATATCAAATAATCAAATCCAATCAATATCCTCAAACAGGTTAGTAATATAGCCTAAATACTATCGGTGTACCGGTATGTACTCGGTCCTAGTGCTGCCCACTAGGTAGCACGTTCTATCGATATCCTCCATTGAAATATAAAACATACATTCATAAAAATATATGATGCATGAATTTAAATATAATAGCAACAATAACCATATATATACTAGAAATATACCAAAAGTAAACCAGGTATATTTCGAGCATATATACGTCAAATAAAGCCAACTAAATTACAAAATAAACTAAAAATATATTAAAAAATATTTTAAACATAATTCATTAATAAAACATGCATATAGTTTAAAATATACCAAAAATAAACCAAAAGTAAACTAAAATAAACTCAAGTACTAATTAAACTATTATGCATATTTAATCAAAACAAAAAATATATTTCTAAAATTTTGCATCCTAGAGCATATATATATAGAATAGTAACTCACAATTATTGCGCTCCTCGAGATGGGTCCGATGGGCCTGGTCCACTAGACCTCGGTCTCGGTACAACTAAACAAACAGATAACGACAGCAATCAGAATAAATCTAACAGAAGTTCTAAAGACTCGATCTAGATTACTAGAGATAAAATTAAAATGGGAATTCGACCGGACATCACGTTTAACGAGAATTCTATAAAAAATTTAGCAAAACCTCTCATGTGAAATGGACATCTCTCTACTTAAAGAGTAGAGCCAGCCCTGCAAAGAAACACACTTCAAAAATAACATAGAATTCTCAATAAAAATCCCTCGATCGGACTCCAAACTTTAAATCATCGGTCGAGGTCCACAATTCACAGAATATATACAAAATACCAAAAATGCCCTCATATAATAAAAATACATTTTATCTATAGAAATTATGTAATTAACCCTAAAACACAGTAAAAACCGATAAAAACTCATTTTATTAAAAAAATCGTATATTATATATATAATTAAAAATAATTTACGAAAAATAGTTTTAATTAGTTAAAAATACTAAATAATTTGTAAAAAATCATTTTTATACCCTAAATAACTATCAAAACCAATTTATTTATATTTTTAGCCAATTTAGGGTAAAATTACCAAAATACCCCTATATATATAAATATACTAAAATTAATCCAAAAATTCACCAAAAATAATATAATTGCACAAAATTAATTTTCTCAACATATATTTCAATAATATCAATAAATAAACTCAATTAACTAATCAATTTCAATTAAACACATAATTAACCTTATTTTCTCAAAATTACATAAACTAAATAAATTCAAAATAAATACATAAAAATTCACAAAAATTCCAAATAAATTTCTATAATTCATTTCAACACCTATATTTACCATAAAACACAATTTCATAATTTAATTAATTAATTTTTGAAAATTAAAAAATAATAATAAAATAATCAAAAATACCCAAAAATCAAAATAAATTCCAAAAAATTCTACAAAGATTCACACATGAAGATTAAGCTAAGGGAAGCAACATTTATTAATGAATTTTTCATGAATCACAAATAAAAGCTTAAAAAAAATTCAAAAATTCAATATGGACGAAATTGAAAAATCGAGAAACAGAAAAATTGAGGGAGTTAGAGCTCAAACCGAAGCTTGAATCAAGATCACTGAAGCTTGAGGAGCTCAAGGACACCGAAAACATGAAGAATGATGGCCAGAGGAGGAAGAACGGCGGGAAGCTTGAGTTTCGGCAACTCAAGCTATTTTCGGCCAAACTCGACAGGAAAGGGAGCTGCTGGCGGCGGGGAATGGTTGAGGACGAAGGTGGCACGCCGAGAGGCACTCTTAACGGCGGCGAACGAAAGTTACAGGCGGTGAAGGTGAGGTTCGCGTCCGAAGAAGAAGAAGAGGAGGGAGGGGCATGAGTGTAAATAAGGTAAAGTTTAATAATTTTGTATATATATATATATATATATATATATATATATATATATATTAATAACTTTAATAATTTATATTAAAATATATTAATACAATATTTAGAAAAATCACACACCACATATTTAAAATAATAATTAATATATATATATATATATATATATACACATATAATTCACATTTAATTATCATTAAACTATATAATATAGTATAATTTAATGAAAATAAACCCTAATTTAATTTAAATACGTATACATGCATGTATATGTATATATATCAATACGACCCTTAAAAATCATTCATGAACTCATGAAATTTCGTAAATCTATTTAAAATAATTAATATTGAATAATTTACGTGTCAATTTTCCCGAAAATAAAATTCTTAGAAAAATTTTACGTATGCGTGTTTTAGTTGATATTAAAATAATGTATGTTGATAAAATAATTTTAATGATTTTATATAATTTTTGAGGAAATTATTTAGTATTATGTGTATTTTGAAATTATTGGGTAAATATGAGTTTTTGTTAAAATTATAGTAAAATATTATGTTTTAATTGGTTTTAGAATTATATAAGGTATTAAAATTGTTTTTATAAATTATTTACTATTTTTAACTAATTAATACTAATTTTTGAAAATTATTTTCAAATAATATATTATTTACTAAATTTGTAATTAAATGGGTTTTTAATTACTTTTAATATATATTTAGGCTATTTAAGCTATTTTAATATATAAAAGTGAATTTTTACTATTTTATATTGAATTATTGAGAAACTTGATTTTTAATAATATTATAATATTATATTAGGATTTTTATTTAATTATTGTGAAAATAATTATATTTAGTGTTTTGATGTTTAAATATGCTATATTTTGAGGATATTTATGAAATTTATTGATTTTTAATATATTGATTGTATTATTTGATTTTTGGTGGAATTGTGAACTTCGGTTGAAAAAATTGTGTAGTTCAGAGTCCCAACCGAAGATGTTGTGTATTATGTGATTAGAAGTGCGTTTTCTTGCAGGATCGACTCTACTTTTTAGTAGAAAGATGTTCATTTTACAGAGGAAGTTCTGTCAAATTTTTGGTAGAAACATCACGTTGATCCTGAGTTTTTGGATTTTGTTTGAGTTCCGTATTCCTAGATCAAGTCTCTTTAGAAGTATAAGTTAGATTTATTCTGATTGTTATTATTATTTTATTTGTCTAGTTGCGCTAAGATCGAGACCTAGTGGACCGAGTCCGTCGAACCAATCTCGTGGAGCGTAAACTTGTGAGTTGTTATTTTATATATACATTGCATTTAGGATGCATATTTTAGAACGTACATGTTTTGATTTGTATTTATTCATAAATTGTTTCATTAAAATGTTTAATATATGTTAGATATATTTTTAGTATATTTTTTATATACTTCAAAATAAATGCATGTTTTATTTTTGATATATACTTAGAATGTTTTTAATATATTATTGGTTTTTATTTGGCATATTTTATGATTGATATTGAATTTATTTAACATATATATACTTGAAATATACTTAGTTTATTTTAGGTATATTTCTAGTATATATATGGTTTATTTTATTATTATGAATGTAATTATGCATTATTTATTTTCCCGTATGAATGTTTTATTTAAATAAAGGATATCGATAAAACGTGCTACCTAGTGGGCAGAACTAGGATCGTGTACGTACCGGTGCGATAGATGTAGGGTTGAGTGAGAATCACTTGTGGTGAAATATGATTTGATTTGATTGATTGATTGATTGATTGAAATTTGATGTGATTGAATAGTGTGGTTACTAGAGCTCGATTGACCTAGTATCTTGGGGCCAATTACACTGACAGTCAAACTACTGGAGCTCGGATGACTTAGTGTTTCGGGGCCAGTCTACTGTCCATAGTAGAATAAATGAATTAATTTGGAATTAAGTGAGCATGTATGGCTAGAGAGTTATTGTTGATTGAGGTTGCGATTAAATAGGGTTCTATTTTATCCTTCACTAAAATAACATTTTTCAGCATTTATTATATAAAGTGTTTTCAGCATCTGTGTGAAATGCTTGTATAAATATTTATTATATACGGATGATTGATTGCATATGATATTAGGAGATTCATCTATATATAATATAACAATTCATTCAATGAGGTCTGACTCCCATCAATTGTAATTTTTACAGGAGATTTTTCTTCCTCAGACCTTAGTAGTAGGCCCATCCGCCAAACTTCTTCAGCCCTGACTATTTTGTGTAAATTACTTATCTGATTTTATTGTACTCTAGAAAATTGTAGTAATAGTTGTATTTTGTATTTACTGTATGTTGGTTGTAATTGCAGAGGTCTTTCTCTGAATATTGTATTATTATATTTTTATTTTATAATATGACAGAAGTTTATTTTAATTATGGTACATATTTTATTTTAATTATTGCATGCTTTTATTTTTAAAGTTTGTTACGGGTTTCGGATTTGAAAAAATTCTTATTCCTTAGCGCTAGTTATGACTTCCGATTTGGGTCGTGACATAATATATATATATATATATATACTAGTAAACAGTCACATGCTTCGCACGTGAACAAAATAATTATTAAACTCGTAATAATAAATAAATTATTAAATAGACACTTTGATATTATTATTATAAAATTTTAAAAGTAATAGATATTAATTTATATCACAATTTGATATTAAATTAATATAGTTATAATTCATTGAAATTTTGATAAATGTTTTCTTTAAATAATTATATGATACTCCAATATTTTTTATAATTAATATTTTTCTCAATTCTACAACTAATTTTATATAAAAGGCCATAATTAATCATATAATAACAAAATATTATTAGTTATTTCTTAATAATTTTTTTAAAAAATAATAAAAATTTATATTTTCTTTATAGAACAATTTATAGTCTCATTAAACTTATAATTAATTAGAACTTTAATAAAAAAATTTATTTAAACTATGATACTTTATTTCTTTAATATCGTTAATATTAATACTTTTATTCACTCAAAAAGTAATTTAATGTAATTTTTAATTTCAACTGATAAATATTAATTAATTTAATTTTAACTATTTTTACTAATTTTATAAAAATATCTAAAATGATAGTTATATTACTTTTTTTTTTACATAAATACTATTGTTAAACAAATTATTTGTTTTATTTTTAAAAATATGATTACAAATAAAAAATGAATAAAAATTTTAATTAATTTAATTTTAATTATTTACTTAATAAAATTTAATTAATTATTTTGTAAAATGTATTTTATTTTAATTTTACCAAATATGATTACAAATACAAAATGTATTTTAATTTAATTTCAATTTTATTTTGTAAAATGTATTTATTTTAAATTGTTTAAAAAAATGTATTTTAATTTTAATTTACTTATTCAACATAGTTTAATAGACTTATAAAATTATGTTATCCAATTTGGTTTATATTAGATTAAATATAAGTAGAACTAATTAAAATAGAATATATATATATTTTTGATAAAATTACTACTAAAATTTTAATTGATTTAATTTTTATTAGAGATAAAATAGAAGTTAACCTAATTAAAATAGGAAACATATTTTGAATTAAATTAGAATCATATTTAATTTAATTTAATTTTTATTAAAGATAAAATATAACTTAACCTAATTAGAATATAAAATTTACTTTCAATTAAATGTGAATCACATTTTAATTAATTTAATTTAATTTTTATTAGTATATGACTAAAGTATCCAATTTTTAAATAATAATGAGCAAATTTCTTTTTGTAATTTTGTTTGTCTACCCTTTTTTCATATATTTATATATACTAGTAAACAACCATGTGTTTCATATGTGTAAAAAATTTATTTGACTTGTGATATATATTAAATAAATAATTAAACATATTATTATTAAATAAAAGTTTTTAAAAATAATAACAATGTTATTTATTTATATAGTAATTTGATATTAACTTAATAGAGTTATAATTTATTACAATTGTTATAAATTTTTTATTTAAATAATTATATGATATTACTTCAATATTTTTTATAATGAATTTTTCTTAACTTTAGAATTGATTTCATATAAAAAAAAAAATACTATGGTCAAAATTAATCATAAAATAATAAAAAATTATTAGTTATTTTCTTAATAAAAAGTTATATTGTCTTTATATAACAATTTAAATAACCCATTAAACTTATAATTTATAACAATTTTAGTAAATTTTTTATTTGAGCTATGACACTTTATTTTTTAATATTAATACTTTTATTTACATAAAAAAATTAATTTAATTAAATAATAAATATTAATTAATTTAATTTTAACTCTTTTTGTTAAATTTTATAAAAATATCTAAAAATAATAATTATACTACTTTTCTTACATAAAATATATTTTTAAACAATTTATATGTTCTATTTTCTATGTAGTAATCCAAATTTGTATGGTTATTAATATTATTAATATTGTTATTCTAGCTCTTATTATTATTTTATTTTTTTATTATTTTCTTTACTATTCTATTTATTATTATCATTATTATTATTAGTATATATATATATATATAAAACTATTGGTTGATGGACATTTGGATGTCCATCATTTTAAAAGGAGGAAGGGACCTTGAGATCAAGAAAAACAGCGGAAGAGAATCAATTTGGGTGGTAAATTTTTTTTAATACCAATACTTTTCTTTTCCTCCATTATATAGCCAAACAATCTCTGATTAACCTCAAATTTGAGCCATAGACTTGTTTCATCCTCCTCCTTACTCTAATGGTGTTCGTTTTGCAAGAGGTGACTCTAAATAATGCATATTTGGCTTAGATCAGTTGGCATTCCACCTCAATTCTGCATTACTGCGACGAGTTTCAAGTGACATGGTTGGTTCCATTGTGTTCCCCATGTTGTTAAGAGCCTATAGGCTCTGACCATATGTCCGATCTCCACCTCTAGAATATTTGGTGAATTTTTATAGGTAATTTCAGTTTGTTTTTAGATTTCATTATTTAGTGTCTATTTTTGATCGTTTAAGGCTTTATGTGTGTCTTATTAATTATTTGAAATGTTTTCGTATAATTTTTTTGTTCGGATGTTATGTTTTCTAGTAAGAATCAAGTGGGTCCCAATTGAACTCCATTGAATGAACAGTACCGACCCGAGATATGTATGAAACTATTTTTAATAAATGATATAAATTATAATATTGATCAATTTCTATGAACGGAGTTTAGTCTAATTATTTATGGATTTTGAGAAATAAATCTCGGAAAAGTTGTGGTGGAAATTAGTTAAATTTCATTTAAGTTAGTTAAATTGTCGGAGATAATTCTTAAGACTCAAATTAATCATTTAGCATGTTCCTAAGTTAATTTCCATGATTCCATCATTTTTATAAATTTTTAGAATTTTTGGGAATTATTAGGAATTTATTTGATAATTATTTATATATATTATTTATAGAGTATAAAGGAATGGAGACATTGAGTAACAAGCAGACAAAGATACATCATCTTGCTTGCTCACCTTATAAATTAATATATTAAAATGTGTGTTAGATTTGCGTATCAAATATAGATTGGTTAAATATATTTAAAGAGTATGTTTAGTTAAAGAATTTATATTTTATTATTTAAAATATCCATATTGTTGATTGGACATACTGAAGATGTTACTTTTATAATTGATTATTACTATTGACGTTATTTTGCCATAATTCTTATTAATAAGATTATTAATGTTATTGATATTGTGGATTATAAAGCTAAAAGTATTTTATTTCCAGTATTGATTTTTCTGAGAATTTATTATGCTTTTACATATTATAAATAATTTTTGAAAAAAATTGGTAGAATGGATTACCTGATGGGTGTCATTAGAACCGTATGCACACAGGTAATGATTTAGAGTTGGCCCGTGATTGAGAATCTAATTGTGAGGCTTAGTTCGGACGAGATGTAGGAATTATGAATATTTATTACTAGAACTAGTGATTCAATTGATGCTTAGCCCTCGGGAATCATCAGTAATTATTGAAATAAAAGACGGACTGTGGTTGGTAACTCGATGATAGCTTAGCTCTCAGGAATCAACAGTCATTGGATAAATAAGTGTAATAACTCTAGTTTTTAAATTAATTTATTTTAAAATGATATATGCAGTATTAATAAATTCAAAAGTTATGTTTGAGTATTTTATTATTTTGTGGTTAATATTTATTATTTTATGTTTAATTATAATTTTCTATGTAAATATTTATTTCGGAACTTATTATTTTGAAAATTAATTTTGGTTATATTTACTACTTTGAAAAGAATTTTTTTAATAATATTATTTAAGTACTAATGTTATTTTATTGATTGACTTAAATTTGAGTATTATTTTATTATTCAATTATCGTATAATATTGTTTATTTTTATCATTATTGTTATTATTATTATTTTTATTAAGCTACATTATTTGCATGGTCATTTTATGTCTTGTTATGTATATATACACACACACATATAATTAGGGTTTATTATTTTATGTGTGTGTTATTTATTATTATGTGTTATATATGTACATGTGTGTGTATATATATATATGTGTGTGTGTGTGTGTGTGTGTGTGTGTGTGTGTGTGTATATATATATAAATGTCTTTATTTATGGTGGAGGATAATTTAACTTAAGTTTTATTATAATATAAAGTATGTATATATATATATATATATATATATATATATATATATATATATATATATATATATATATATATATATATATATATATATATATAGACAAGAAAATCAATGTGTAAAACACATAACCAAAACGCAAGAAACCAAGCTTCCTCTCCCCGTGCAAGCTCGTACCCCTCCATTTAAGGCTTACTATGGGATTTAGTAGCTTTATGCTTTCCCATTCTCTAGTGCCGGTCACATGCCTTGGGTTCAGGTCGTGACAAAGTTGGTATCAGAGCGTGGTTCGATTAATTTTCTATGTCTGTCTTTCTGTGTAACTACTACAGTACATTAGGTTGATAATTGTCTTTATGATATCCTTGTTTCTAAATTTTGTGTATGTGTTAAATACTCTTGTCTTATTTTGAATTCAATTTTCTCTGTCTTTTTCAGAATGAGACGTGTGCGAATAGACCCCGCTGTCGATGTGACATTTGGGCTTAATGAGCAGTTCGTACATGATAAGGCTCTTCCTTTTGCTCCACGTCGTAGGGGCAGAGGTAGAGGTAGAGTTAGGGCAGCTACAACTGAGGTTCATGATCAGTCACCAGTAGAGCCTGAAGCTCCAGCCGTAGACCCGACGACTTTTACAGCTAGTCTAGCAGGAATTAATCAGGGTCTTGCAGCTTTGAATCAAGCAATGCCCTTAGTGCAACAGATGTTACAACAAAGAAATCAGGAGATGTCAGACACTGATGCAACACTTCTCTACTCTCGGATTGATAGAGTTTCTTTTGATGGTACTAATGACGCCTTAAACTTCATTAATGCTATTAAGGCACGTACCAGGACAGGACATACAGACTACCAGTGAATCATGATTGTTGAGCTGTCAGTCCAAGCAGCAGCCCAAGACTAGTTTATGCAGTCGATTCAACTATTCATGCATGAGTTGACTTGGCTAGAGTTTAAGGACCGCTTTTTGAGATTTTTCTATCCTTCAGCCACCAGGGATGTTTGTAGGTGGCAGTTGCTTCATATTACCAGAGGGGATAGGTCTATTGAGGACTACACTAGGGAGTTTAACTGGTTGTCCCGACACGCAGAGGATATCAGGAGAGATCCCTATAGAGCAGTAGAGTTATATGTTACTAGTTTGGGGCCAGCTTTTATTGGTATGCGTACAGAGGATTGCACCTTGAAGAGTATAATAGAAGAGGCCCGTTTAATTGAGAGGTGACACATTCGTCAGGGTACCATAATAGATCCTCACATGGTTGGTGGTAGTGGATAGGTGTAGCTCCTGGGTACCAGTAGCCAGTATTTCAGGTTGATAGCACGAGTCAGCAGGCTGAGGGTAGTTCACAGCATGGTGGTAGAAGGTCCAGAACACACAGAGTGGGTCGACATGGTTATGCCATGAATAGAATAAGTGGTAGAGGTCACAAATTTGGAACTAGAGTTAGTAACAGTAGTAGTGGGTAGAGCTTCGGATAGGGTAGTTTTGCGTCTGAAGCCAGTGCATGTGCTAGTTGTGGCTGATTTCATTAAGGCCCATGTCATCTGTTATTGGGTGCTTGCTTTAGATGTGGGCAGGTTGGTCATCTTGCCAGAGCTTGTCCTCACTCTAGATATCAACCACAATATGCCCAGGGTTCATTTTCATCAGTGGCTTAGCCTTTCTATTCGTTGCCATAGCAGTATAGAGCACCAGTACAACCACAACAGAGACTGCCACAGTTTATGGGCCAGCAGGGCCGAGGTTCAATTGGTAGACCTAGTGGTTGTGGTTTTATATAGCCTTCGACATCTCAATGGGCAGGTTGTGGCCAGGCATGAGTTTTCACTTTGACACCACAGGATGCTCAGACTTCTAATGCAGTAGTCGCAGGTATTCTCTCAGTTTGTTCTTGTGATGCTAAAGTATTGTTTGACCTTGGCACTTCGCATTCTTTTATATCCCTTATGTTTGCTTTGAGAATCGAGTGGCAGCCTTCTAGGTTGTCCTTTCCTCTATCTGTATTGACTCCTTTTAGTGATGAGTTGGAGACAGATATTTTCTTTCCCTCTTGTCCGGTGTTAGTTGAAGACAGAGTATTATTGGTGAATTTGGTGTTGCTTGATGTATTGGAATTTGATGTCATCTTGGGTATGGATTGGTTGTCGTGATATTATGCTTCTATGAATTATAAAAAAAAAGAAGTGGTGTTCAGAATTTTGAATGAAGAAGAGTTCTGTTTTAAAAGTGAAAAGAGCTTCATGCCTCGTAATCTCATTTCTACCATTACAGCCCAAAAGATGCTTAGAAGGGGTTATCAAGGCTACTTGGCAGTAGTAAGAGATGTTAAGACAGAGAAAGGGGTAATTGAACAAGTGCTAATGGTGCATGAATTTCTGGATGTCTTCCTTGAAGAATTACCGAGATTACTACCAAATAGGGAGATAGAGTTCTGTATCAATGTTATACCTTGTACAGATCCTATTTCTATGCCACCCTACAGAATGGCACCAGCTGAATTGCAGGAACTGAAGGAGCAGTTGCAGGAGATGCTTGATAAATGTATCATAAGGCCCAATACATCGCCTTAGGGTGCTCCGGTGTTGTTTATGAAGAAGAAGGATGGTAGCCTTCAACTATGTATTGATTACAGGTAGTTGAACAAGGTCACCATTAAGAACAAGTATCCGCTTCCAAGGATCGATGACTTGTTCGATCAGCTTCAGGGTGCTATTGTCACGACCCAAACTAGGAGTCATGACCGGCGCTAGAGAATGAGAATTCTTTCAAATCCGGAACCCGTAGCAAGCCTTAGAAAATGAAATCATGCAATAATAATTAGAAAGTATAATAGAATTAAATATTTTCAAATTAATATATAAAATAAATACTCCAAATCCTTTCATAAATGAATACATATTTGTACAGTTTCAAATATAATTTCTTAGAGTATTTAATATGAAAATAAAAAAATACTCTTATGATACAATAACACTACTACTGCAGTTTCTAGAATACAAATTAGAGTTTAAAATATACATTTACATAAAATAGCCGGGACTAAAGAACACCGGCGAGGAACTCTACAACTAAGGTCTGACGATATGAGATCTCCTGAAAAAATAATTGAGGGGGATCAGACCTCACTGAGTGAATTATTATACTATATATACATGCAATCTAAAACATATCCACTCATGCATTCACATATATGTATATATATTTACGCATTCAACACATATGCCGATTTTGCTTGTATAAATATACTAAATGCATAAAACGCTTAATTTAATTCATGAAGGATTCATAGAACCCTAATAATAGCAACCTCAATCAATCCCAATATCGCTCTAGCCATACAGGCTCACTTAATTCCAAATAGAACACTTATTCTAATATGGACAGCAGACTGGCCCCGAGACACTGAGTCCACCGAGCTCCAGCAGTCAAGCTGTCAGTGTGATTGGCCCCGTGACACTTAGTCAACCGAGCTCCAACAATCACACTATTTATTACCTCACATCTCAATCAACCCAATAGATCATTCATTCCACTATGGACAATAGACTGACCCCGAGACACTAAGTCAACCGAGGTCTAGTAGTCTAACTGTCAGTGTGATTGGCCTTGCAATCACACTATCTATCATACCATTAATCTTAGTCAAATCAATCTAATCAATTGTAATCATCTAAAATTAACTCTCACTCAACCCTTATCTATCGCACCGGTACGTACACAGTCCTAGTGCTGCCCACTAGGAAGCACGTTCTATTGATATCCTTCATTTAAAATAAATATTCATTCAGAAAGTAATTAATGTAGAACAATATTCATAATAATAAAATCAACCATAAATATATATATATATGCGAAAAATATACCTAAAATATACCCAGTATATTTCAGGTATATATATAGATCAAATAAAATATGAAATATACTAAAGATAAACCATTAATATAATTAAAAACAATTAAATGTGTATCAATAATACAATATGCATTTACTTAAAATATACTTAAATATACAAAAAAATATATCCTAAGTACACAAATTACTTAATAAAACAATTATGCATAATTATTCATTTAAATATGTGTCTAGGTTTAACATATATTCACAATATACCAAAGTGACCTAATTTTCTAACATGCATATATTCCAATTAAACCCTAAGTATACCACTAATGTTTTAGGTTTAAATTAATAATAAAACATGTATTTACTTGGAAATATATTAAAAATATACCAAAAATAAACTTTAAAACAATTTAAGTGTAGATTTATAATATAGCATGCAATTATTTAAGAGTAAACCTAAAATATACTGAAACTATACCTAAAGTATTCTAATCATTTAATAAAATAATTATAACTAAATGTACATTTAAAACATGTATATATTACTAAATTGTATTAAACCTAAACCTAATTGTTTAATGTGCATATATCAGATTAACATGCATAATTATTTAATATGCATATATACCAAAAATACAACCCTAGGTATACCAAAAATATTATATTTAAAATCACTTTAAAAAAAAACATATAATGAAAATGAAGAACCCTAAGTGATGCATCCTATATGCAATATATATATATATATATATATATATATATACAATATAATAACTCACTAGTGCACGCTCCTCGAGACAGACTTAGCGGGTCTAGTTCGTTAGACCTCGGTTTCGGCGCAGCTAGAAAAAGAAAAATAAAATAATAATAACCGTCAGAATAAACTTCTAACTCTATACTTCTAAGATTACTATAGACAGATTCAATCAAGAATTCAGAATTAGACTCGGACTGGTTGTCACATTTTATGAAAAATCTATCAAAATTTCGATAGAGTCTCCTATGTAAAATGGACATCTCCCTACAAAAATAGGGCCGATCCTGCACAGAAAACACACTTTGGAAATATACAAACACAATCCCTCGGTCGGACTCCCAAACTACAATTTCACCGACTGAGGTTCACAATTCACGAGATAATTACATAATACATTAAAATGCCAAACATACCAAAAATACCCTTAAGTAATCAAAACATAACAAATCAGGTATTTAAAACACTGAAAATAATTATTTTACCGATAAATACATAAAAACCCAAATTTTAAATAACATATTATTAAAAATCGATAATTCTTTATAAATTCATAAATATTAACCAAAATACATTTTATAAATCCAAATTACACAATTAACCCTAAAACATATTAAAAACCAATAAAAACTCATTTATTTAGAAAAAATTGTATATTATATATAATTTAAAAATATTTTACGAAAAATAGTTTTAATTAGTTAAAAATACTAAATAATTTTTAGAAATCATTTTTATACCTTAAATAACTAGTAAAACCAATTTAATTACACTTTTAATCAATTTAGTGTCAAATTACCAAAATACCCCTAGTTACATAAATTCCCTAAAATTAATCAAAAAATCACCAAAAATAGTATAATTACTCAAAATTAATTTTCTCAACATATAACTCAATAATATCAATAAATATACTTGATTAACCAATTAATTTAAATAAAACACATAATTAACCTAATTTTTCAAAAATTACATAAACTTAATAAATTCAAAATAAATTTATAAAATTCTCAAAAATTACAAATAAATTTCTAAAATGCATTTCAACACCTATAATCACCATAAAACATAATTTTATAATTTATTTAATTAATTTTCAAAAATTAGAAAATATTAATAAAATAATAAAAAATTCACAAAAAATCAAAATAATTCCCAAAAATTCCAAAAAAATTCACAGAGGTAGATTAAGCTACAAGGATCAATGTTTGTGAAGGAAGTTTGCTTGAATCATTCAAATCAAAGCTTAAAAAAATTCAAAAACCCTAATAGGCCGAAAATGGAAAATCAAAACCTAGGAAAATCTAGACCGTTTTAAGTGAAACAAAGCTTGGAATCACACTCATCGAAGCTCAAGGAGAAGATAGAGACTAGTGGCATCGATTTTGGTGGCCGAAATCAGCTTGATCGACGGTGGAAGTGATTTCGACTTCTTTTGGAAAATTCCGGCCAAACATGCCAGAGAAGGAGGCTTCAGGCATTGGGAAAGGCTGGAGGTGGTGGTGGCAAGCCAAGAGGCACACCGACGGTAAGGGTGGAGCTTGGCAGCGGCGGTGATGGTGAGGGAGGCGATCGGGAACTTGAGGAAGAAGACGAGGGTAAACTTGTAAATAATGTGAACTTTTGTTTTGATAATAAATTATGTATATATATGTATATATATAACTATACTATATATTATAATATTATATAATATCACACACACAAATAATACTCACCACACATATATTTTAATAATATATACACATATATACACATATATAATTAATTAATTAATGTTAAAACTAAAAAATAAAAATTAATTTAATTAATTAAACCCTAATTTAATTTAAATAAATGTACATATATGTATTTTATTTAACACTTTAAAATTATATATGAGTTCATGAAAATTTGTAAAACTATTTAGAATAATTAATATTAAATTATTTACGTTTCAATTTCCCCGAAAATAATTTTTTTGGGAAAATTTTATGTAAATCTCTTAAAATAATATAAAATAATTAAAATTAGCTTTAATAAATAACAAACTCATAAAAATATCATAAATATATATAAAAATTATTAACACTGCATATTCCAATGCAATTTAAAATTATTTAAAAACTCAAGATATTATAGCTACATGCTTCTTCAAGATAGACTTGAGGTCTGGGTATCACCAGTTGAGGCTCAAAAGTGGTGATGAGCCTAAGATAGCATTTTCAGATGAGATATGACCACTATGAGTTCCTGGTAATGTCCTTTGGGTTGACCAATGCTCCAGCAGCCTTTATGGACTTAATGAATCGGGTGTTCAGGCCATATTTGGATCGGTTTGTAATAGTCTTCATTGATGACATCTTGGTTTATTCCAAGAGTAAAGTTGAGCATGTTATACATATGATAAGGGTGCTTTAGACTTTAAGGGAGCATAGTGTAATATCCCGTGTTTTTTTTAAAATATTTTTACACTGTACCGGGATATACAGTGTCAATAATTTTGACTGTATATACGATATTTTTATGAGTTGATATGTATTTTAAACCTATTTTAATTACTGTCTATTATTTTCAGTATTTTACGTAAAATTTTCCCGGGACTTTCATTTTCGGGGAAATTTTCACGTAAACAATTTATTATTAATTATGTTAAATGTATTTACGGGTTTGCATGAACTCATACATATTTTTAAATTATTAAATAAAGCTTGTGTGTGTATATTTATTTAATTAGGGTTTATTATTACCCTAATATTTTATTATTTATTTATTATTATTTGATTATTTTATTTATTATTAAATTATTTTATTTTATTTTATTTTTTTCTTTTTTTTTTTTCTTTTTTTTTTTTCTTTTTTTTTTTCTTCTTTTCCTTTTTCTTTCTTTTTCTTTTTCTTTTTCCTTCCTTTTCTTTCTTTTTCTTTTTCTTCTTCTTCTTCTTCTTCTTCCCGTGGGTGCCGCCGGACCGCCATTTCTTCCCATCGTCGTTTCTCCCTCATCCGGCCACCGTTTTCGACACCGCCGGTCTCTATCTTCTCCTTGAGCTCCGGTGAGTGTTATTCTAGCTTTTTTTTGAGCTAAAATGGTCTAGAATTGCTTAGGTTTTGAGTTGAATATTTCGGCCACTTTTGGTTTTCGATTTTTTTGAGCTTCAATTTGGATGATTCATGGAAACTTCCTTCACAAATGTTGTTCCTGGTAGCTTAATATTCATGTATGAATTTTTGTAGAATTTTTGGAGGTTGTTTGGATTTTTGGGTATTTTTGAATATTTTAATATTATTTTCGAATTTTCGGAAATTAATTATTTAAATTATGAAATTGGAGTTTATGGTTGAATTAGGTGTTGAAATGAATTATAGGAATTTATTTGGAATTTTTATGAATTTCTAAGTATTTATTTTTAATTATTGAAGTTTAGGTGATTTTGTAAAATTAAGTTAATTGTGTTTTAAATTGAATTTAATTGGTTAATTGAGTTTAATTATTGATATTATTGATAAATATGTTGAGAAAATTAATTTTGGATAATTGTATGATTTTTGGTGAATTTTTGAAGTAATTTAGGTATATATATATATATAGGGGTATTTTGGTAATTTTACCCTAAATTGTCTAAAAATGTAATTTAATTGGTTTTAATATTTATTTAAGGTATAAAAATGATTTCTACAAATTATTTGGTATTTTTTAACTAATTAAAACTATTTTTCGGGAATTATTTTCAATTATATATATAATATACGGTTTTTCTAATAAAATGAATTTTAATCGATTTTTTACAGTGTTTCAAGATTTATTATGTAATTTCTACGTATGAAATGTATTTTTATGATTTAAGGATATTTTTGGTATATTTGAATATATATTCTGTGTTTGTGGACCCCGGTCGACAGATTGTAGTCTGGAGTCCGACCGAGGGGTTGTGATTGATTGTGGTGTTTATTTTTGAAGTGTATTTTCTTTGCAGGGTCGGCTCTACTCTTTTGAGTAGAGAGATGTCCGTTTTACAGGGGAGGTTCTGCCGGATTTTCGGTAGAATTCTCGTAAAACGTGATATCCAGTCGAACCCTAATTTCCGATTCTGTGTTGAATACTCTAGATTGAATTCTAGGATTTCTATTAGGGTTATTCTGATGTCGATTAATTATTTCTTGTTTAGTTGCGCCGAGACCGAGGGTTAGTGGACCAGGCCTGTCGGACCCGTCTCGTGGAGCGCATTAGGTGAGTTACTATATTATATATATATGCTTAGGATGCATGATTTAGAAAATGCATGTTTTATTTTGACTGAATATGCATAAATAATGTGATTTATATTCAAGTATATTTTTGGTATATAATAAATTATATACATGTTTTATTAATAAAATATATTTAAAATGTTTTTAAATATATTTTTAGTTTAATTCATGATTTGATTGGATTTATTTGACATATATATACTCAAAATATACCTGGTTTATGTTTGGTATATTTCCAGTATATATATGGTTTATATTGTTGATTTATTTAAATTCATGCATCATGTATTTGTGAATGAATGTTTTATTATTTATTAATGAAGGATATCAATAGAACGTGCTACCTAGTGGGCAGCACTAGGACCGAGTACGTACCGGTACGCCTATAGCTTTAGGCTATGTTACTAACTATTTGTGGATATTGGTTTGATATGATTATTGATATGTGAGATGTGGTTTGTGGGTGTGATTGCTGGAGCTCGGTTGACCAAGTGTCTCGGGGCCAATCACACTGGCAGTCAGACTGCTGGAGCTCGGTTGACTTAGTGTCTCGGGGCCAGTCTACTGTCCATATGGATTAAGTGGATATATTTGGAATCAGTGAGCCTGTATGGCTAGAGTGTTGTTTAACACTATTTTTCTGAGGTTGCGATATTCTAGGGTTCTATGTGATCCTTCATAAAAGTTGATTTTCAGACAAAATATATAAAATGATTTTTCTGCATCTGTATGAACTTGCCTGTATATATACATATTACTCATATACTGATGACTGTATGCATTATCACTTAGAGTGTATGTATATATACTATAGTAATTCACTCAGTGAGGTCTGACTCCCCTCCGTTGACTATTTTTCAGGAGAGTCAACTTCCTCAGACCTCAGTAGCAGGTCGATACGCCGGATTTCTTCCGCCCCGGCTTCTTTATGTAAATTATATACTTGAGTCTTATTTATTTTATCTAGACACTGCAGTAGTTGTGATTTTCAGTAGTTGTGATTTTCAGTAGTTGTGATTTTCAGCAGTAGTTGTAAATTAAAGTATTGGATTTTATGTATTTGTTTTAAAGAGATGTATTATGTTAAAACTGGATTTGTATAAAGATTATACATTTATGAGATTTTATATGCGATGTGATGAGTTTTGAATTATATCCAGTTGTTATGGATGATATTGTAATATTTATGATTTTATTTTCCGCTGCATATTATATTTTTATGGTTATTATTGCATTTTTATTTTATTTTTAGGCTTGCTACGGGTTCCGGATTCGAAAGAATTCCCGTTCCCTAGCGCCGGTCATGGCCCCTGTTTTGGGTCTTGACAAAGTTGGTATCAGAGCGAAGTTCGTATCAGAGTGGAGTTCTGTGTCAGGGCTTAGTTATGTGAGTTGTGGCCCTAGTTTTAAAGTTGTGTTTTCTGTTGGACTACTGCAGTGTATTAGGTTCGAGTATGTCTTGATAAGTATTCCTTGCTGTAGTTTTCAGCGTTATTCCTCCGTTGTCTGTTTTGTCTGAATCTTTCCGTTTGTCTTTTCAGAATGAGGAGGCGAGCGCGTGTCGCTCCACCGGTCGTTGAGGTCGAGGATGATGAGTCTTTTCAGGACGAGGTTTTACCTCCTGAGCAGCCAGTTAGACGTAGAGGTCGTGGCAGAGGTAGACCTCGAGGAGCGGCAGGTCGCCGTAGGCAGAGAGAGTTACAGGACGAGGAGCCTGTTGAGCCTGAGTTTGATGTTCCTGTTCCTCCAGTTGTTCAGCCTGCCTATCAGCAGGGTATGTCTGACCCTGAGGCAGCTTTATTCTATGCCAGAGTTGGCAGGATTGCGTTTGATGGTACTTCTGATCCTTTAGATTTTCTGCATGCGATTGAGACTAGGACTCGGACTGCTCATACCGAGTACCAGAGGATCATGATCATTGAGTTGTCTGTCGAGGGACCAGCCTTGGATTGGTTTATTCAGATGATCCAGCCCTTTATGATGACGATGTCATGGGCTCAGTTTCGAGAGCGATTCATGAGGAGATTTTGTCCAGAGCCTCTTCGTTTGAGCTATCATCTTCGTCTGACCAGTATTTCTCGTGGAGATCGATCTGTAGAGGAGTATACCCGAGAGTTTCTTCGTCTGGGTAGATATGCTGAGGATCTGATGCGAGATCAGTATTTTGCTATTACTACGTATGTTACTGGTTTGGGTTCAGCTTTTGCTGGTATGCCTACAGCAGGTCTTACTCTCGAGTCGGTGATTGAGCTAGCTAAGGAGATTGAGCGGAGATTAGTTAGGCAGGGAGCGATGCCTGATTATTACCAGTTGGGAGTTCAGTCGAGTGGATTGCAGGCTACTCCGTATTCGAGTTTTCATGTTGGTTCGAGTAGTCAGCAGCGAGGTTCGACTCAGCAGAGTCAGAGACAGCAGCAGCGAGTGCATCGGAGCAGTAGACATGGTCGTGGAGGTCAGCGTAGATCATTCAGATTTGGGTCAGGTGCTTCGAGCAGTAGCAGTGGTCGTAGTTCTGGATCAGCGGCCAGTGTTTGTCAGACTTGTGGTAGAGTCCATCAGGGACCGTGTTATCTGACACCGTTGACATGCTTCAGATGCGGGCAGACAGGACATTTTGCCAAATTGTGTCCTTATCCCGGATATCAGCAGCAGCAGATTCCGCGATTCCCACAGCAGTCGATTGCTAGTGCAGCACCCGTGCCATTTCAGTTACCCCCAGCTCAGCATCAGAGTTCTACTCAGTTTGTTCCACAGCAGAGTCGTGGTAGAGGTACTAGAGGAGGTGCTAGAGGTGTTGGCCAGGCTTCTACCAGTCAGCAGGGAGGTCGAGGCCAGGCCAGAGTTTTTCATCTGACTCAGCAGGATGCTCAGGCATCTAATGCAGTTGTGGTAGGTATTCTTTCTGTTTGTTACCTGGATGCTTTGGTTTTGTTTGATCCGGGTGCCACGCATTCGTTTGTTTCTCCTATTTTTGCTTCTAAATCTTGTTGGCAAGCTTCGAGGATGGCTTTTCCTTTGTCTGTTGCCACTCCTCTGAGTGATTCTTTGGACGCCGATATTGTTCTTTCTGGTTGTCCAGTTCTCGTGGGAGATAGAGAATTATCCGCCGATTTGATTTTGTTGGATGTGATGGAGTTGATGTTATTTTGGGAATGGATTGGTTGTCTCAGCACTTTGCCGTGGTTGATTGCAGGAATAAGGAGGTGATTTTCAGAATTCCTGGTGAAGTAGAATTTAAGTTTGTTGGTGACAGGAGTTCAGCACCTCAGAATCTTATTTCTGTTATTGCAGCTAGGAAGTTGTTGAGGAAAGGTTGTCAGGGGTTTTTGGCATTGGTCAGGGATACGTCAGTGGAGAAGTTGTCACTCACAGATGTTCCTGTTGCTTGTGAGTTTCCTGATGTTTTTCCCGAGGAGTTTCCAGGTTTACCACCTCATAGAGAGATTGAGTTCTGTATTGATGTGATTCCAGGTATTACTCCTATATCTATGCCACCCTATCGTATGGCTCCTGCAGAGTTGAGAGAGTTGAAGGAGCAGTTGCAAGAGTTGTTGGAGAAAGGTTTTATCAGACCTAGTGTTTCTCCTTGGGGTGCACCAGTCTTGTTTGTGAAGAAGAAGGATGGTACCCTGAGACTGTGCATTGACTACAGAGAGCTTAATAAGGTGACAGTGAAGAACAAGTATCCTCTCCCGAGGATAGATGATTTATTTGATCAGCTCCAGGGTGCACAATTTTTTTCTAAGGTTGACTTGAGGTCAGGTTATCATCAGCTGCGGATCAGTGAAGCTGATATTCCTAAGACAGCGTTCCGCACTCGATATGGTCATTATGAGTTTCTGGTGATGTCTTTTGGTTTGACTAATGCACCAGCAGCTTTTATGGACCTGATGAACAGAGTATTCCGACCGTATGTGGATCAGTTTGTGGTAGTCTTCATTGATGATATACTGGTATATTCGAGGAGTATGGAAGAGCATGTATATCATTTGAGGATTGTACTGCAGACACTGAGAGATCATCAGCTTTATGCTAAATTCTCGAAGTGTGATTTCTGGATGGAGAGTGTTTCTTTTCTTGGACACGTAGTGTCTCAAGAAGGTATTCAGGTTGATCCACAGAAGGTTGAAGCAGTATCTGAGTGGCCTAGACCTACTTCAGTTACTGAGATTCGGAGTTTTCTGGGTTTAGCCGGGTATTATAGGCGGTTTGTGCAGGATTTTTCCAGGATAGCAGCCCCTATGACTCGCTTGACTCAGAAGAATGTTAGATTCGAGTGGTCAGAAGCTTGTGAGAATAGTTTTCAGTTGTTGAAGGAGAAGTTGACCACAGCGCCAGTATTAGCTTTGCCTAATAGTGTGGATAAGTTCACAGTTTACTGTGATGCCTCTAGAATTGGTCTTGGTTGTGTGTTGATGCAGAATGGAAGGGTGATAGCCTATGCTTCGAGGCAGTTGAAGAAGCATGAGCAGAACTATCCTACACATGATCTGGAGATGGCTGCAGTGATCTTTGCTTTGAAGATTTGGAGACATTATCTGTACGGGGTGACTTGTGAGATATTTACTGATCACAAGAGCCTTAAGTACATTTTCCAGCAGCGAGATTTGAATTTGAGGCAGAGAAGATGGTTGGAACTGTTGAAGGATTATGATTGCGAGATTCTTTACCATCCGGGTAAAGCTAATGTGGTAGCAGATGCCTTGAGTAGGAAGTCCTCAGGTAGTCTTGCTCACATAAGTGTTGAGAGGAGACCATTGATCCAGGAATTGCATTTGATGGTGGATCAAGGTCTGATGATGAAGATCAGTAGATCAGGTGGACTGTTAGCTCAGTTTAAAGTACGATCTGTACTAAGGGATAGGATTAAAGCAGCTCAGAGCCGAGATCCTATTCTAGAAGAGCTTGCAGAGAATGTCAGAGCAGGGAAGTTCACTGATTTCACACTCGATGACGATGGTGTGTTGTGGATCAGTGGTAGATTGTGTGTTCCTGATGTGGATGATTTGAGAGAAGAGATCCTAGAGGAAGCACATTCTACAGCCTACAGCGTTCATCCTGGTGTTACTAAGATGTACCACAGTATCAGAGATCTATACTGGTGGGATGGATTGAAGAAGGATGTTGCTGATTATGTTGCCAAGTGCTTGACGTGTCAGCAAGTGAAAGCCGAACATCAGAAGCCTTCTGGGAAGCTTCAGCCTCTTCCTATTCCCGAGTGGAAGTGGGAAAGGATAGCTATGGATTTTGTGATCGGTTTACCTCGTTCGAAGGATGGATACGATTCCATCTGGGTGATTGTAGACAGATTGACGAAGTCTGCACATTTCTTGCCTGTGAAAGCCACATATTCAGTTGCTAGATTGGCGAAGTTGTACGTGAAGCATATTGTGTGCCTTCATGGAGTACCTGTGTCCATTGTGTCAGATAGAGGTTCGGTGTTTACTTCTCGTTTTTGGCAGAAGTTGCAGGAAGCGATGGGCACTAGGTTGGATTTCAGTACTGCTTTTCATCCTCAGACAGACGGTCAGTCTGAGAGGACGATCCAGACACTAGAAGATATGTTGAGGATGTGTGTCATGGATTTGGGAGGTAGCTGGGATGATCATTTGTCGCTTGTTGAGTTTGCATATAATAACAGCTACCATAGCAGTATTGGCATGGCACCATATGAGGCGTTGTATGGAAGGAAGTGTAGATCCCCGTTGAGTTGGGATGAGATTGGTGAGAGAGCTTTGACTGGACCAGAGATGGTTCAGGATGCTGCAGAGAAAGTCGCCGTGATCAAGCGCAGGTTAGAGATTGCAGTTAGCAGACAGAAGAGTTATGCGGATCCTAGGCGCAGAGATGTGGAGTTTCAGGTTGGAGATTTCGTTTTTCTGAAAGTATCTCCGATGAAGGGTGTGATGAGATTTGGCAGGAAGGGTAAATTAGCACCGAGATATATTGGACCGTTTGAGATTCTGGAGAGAATTGGCACTGTTGCATATCGGTTGGATTTGCCTCCGAGTATGTCACAGGTGCATCCAGTATTTCATATCTCGATGTTGAGGAAGTATATCTCAGATCCTTCACACGTGTTGCAACCTGACAGTGTGGAAGTGAGTGAAGATTTGACGTTTGTGGAAGAACCTGTGGCGATCGTAGATTTTCAAGTTCGACAGTTGCGATCGAAGCAGATTCCGATGGTCAAGGTTTTGTGGCGTAGCGACAGAGTTGAAGAGCATACGTGGGAGACTGAAGCTGAGATGCGAGCTTCTTACCCGTATCTCTTTCCTTCCTGATTCTGTAATCTTGTTTTTAGAATTCGGGGACGAATTCTTGTAAGGGGGGAAGACTGTAATATCCCGTGTTTTTTTTAAAATATTTTTACACTGTACCGGGATATACAGTGTCAATAATTTTGACTGTATATACGATATTTTTATGAGTTGATATGTATTTTAAACCTATTTTAATTACTGTCTATTATTTTCAGTATTTTACGTAAAATTTTCCCGGGACTTTCATTTTCGGGGAAATTTTCACGTAAACAATTTATTATTAATTATGTTAAATGTATTTACGGGTTTGCATGAACTCATACATATTTTTAAATTATTAAATAAAGCTTGTGTGTGTATATTTATTTAATTAGGGTTTATTATTACCCTAATATTTTATTATTTATTTATTATTATTTGATTATTTTATTTATTATTAAATTATTTTATTTTATTTTATTTTATTTTATTTTTTTCTTTTTTTATTTTTTTATTTTTTTTTTCTTTTTTTTTTTCTTCTTTTCCTTTTTCTTTCTTTTTCTTTTTCTTTTTCCTTCCTTTTCTTTCTTTTTCTTTTTCTTCTTCTTCTTCTTCTTCTTCTTCCCGTGGGTGCCGCCGGACCGCCATTTCTTCCCACCGTCGTTTCTCCCTCATCCGGTCACCGTTTTCGACACCGCCGGTCTCTATCTTCTCCTTGAGCTCCGGTGAGTGTTATTCTAGCTTTTTTTTGAACTAAAATGGTCTAGAATTGCTTAGGTTTTGAGTTGAATATTTCGGCCACTTTTGGTTTTCGATTTTTTTGAGCTTCAATTTGGATGATTCATGGAAACTTCCTTCACAAATGTTGTTCCTGGTAGCTTAATCTTCATGTATGAATTTTTGTAGAATTTTTGGAGGTTGTTTGGATTTTTGGGTATTTTTGAATATTTTAATATTATTTTCGAATTTTCGGAAATTAATTATTTAAATTATGAAATTGGAGTTTATGGTTGAATTAGGTGTTGAAATGAATTATAGGAATTTATTTGGAATTTTTATGAATTTCTAAGTATTTATTTTTAATTATTGAAGTTTAGGTGATTTTGTAAAATTAAGTTAATTGTGTTTTAAATTGAATTTAATTGGTTAATTGAGTTTAATTATTGATATTATTGATAAATATGTTGAGAAAATTAATTTTGGATAATTGTATGATTTTTGGTGAATTTTTGAAGTAATTTAGGTATATATATATATATAGGGGTATTTTGGTAATTTTACCCTAAATTGTCTAAAAATGTAATTTAATTGGTTTTAATATTTATTTAAGGTATAAAAATGATTTCTACAAATTATTTGGTATTTTTTAACTAATTAAAACTATTTTTCGGGAATTATTTTCAATTATATATATAATATACGGTTTTTCTAATAAAATGAATTTTAATCGATTTTTTACAGTGTTTCAAGATTTATTATGTAATTTCTACGTATGAAATGTATTTTTATGATTTAAGGATATTTTTGGTATATTTGAATATATATTCTGTGTTTGTGGACCCCGGTCGACAGATTGTAGTCTGGAGTCCGACCGAGGGGTTGTGATTGATTGTGGTGTTTATTTTTGAAGTGTATTTTCTTTGCAGGGTCGGCTCTACTCTTTTGAGTAGAGAGATGTCCGTTTTACAGGGGAGGTTCTGCCGGATTTTCGGTAGAATTCTCGTAAAACGTGATATCCAGTCGAACCCTAATTTCCGATTCTGTGTTGAATACTCTAGATTGAATTCTAGGATTTCTATTAGGGTTATTCTGATGTCGATTAATTATTTCTTGTTTAGTTGCGCCGAGACCGAGGGTTAGTGGACCAGGCCCGTCGGACCCGTCTCGTGGAGCGCATTAGGTGAGTTACTATATTATATATATATGCTTAGGATGCATGATTTAGAAAATGCATGTTTTATTTTGACTGAATATGCATAAATAATGTGATTTATATTCAAGTATATTTTTGGTATATAATAAATTATATACATGTTTTATTAATAAAATATATTTAAAATGTTTTTAAATATATTTTTAGTTTAATTCATGATTTGATTGGATTTATTTGACATATATATACTCAAAATATACCTGGTTTATGTTTGGTATATTTCCAGTATATATATGGTTTATATTGTTGATTTATTTAAATTCATGCATCATGTATTTGTGAATGAATGTTTTATTATTTATTAATGAAGGATATCAATAGAACGTGCTACCTAGTGGGCAGCACTAGGACCGAGTACGTACCGGTACGCCTATAGCTTTAGGCTATGTTACTAACTATTTGTGGATATTGGTTTGATATGATTATTGATATGTGAGATGTGGTTTGTGGGTGTGATTGCTGGAGCTCGGTTGACCAAGTGTCTCGGGGCCAATCACACTGGCAGTCAGACTGCTGGAGCTCGGTTGACTTAGTGTCTCGGGGCCAGTCTACTGTCCATATGGATTAAGTGGATATATTTGGAATCAGTGAGCCTGTATGGCTAGAGTGTTGTTTAACACTATTTTTCTGAGGTTGCGATATTCTAGGGTTCTATGTGATCCTTCATAAAAGTTGATTTTCAGACAAAATATATAAAATGATTTTTCTGCATCTGTATGAACTTGCCTGTATATATACATATTACTCATATACTGATGACTGTATGCATTATCACTTAGAGTGTATGTATATATACTATAGTAATTCACTCAGTGAGGTCTGACTCCCCTCCGTTGACTATTTTTCAGGAGAGTCAACTTCCTCAGACCTCAGTAGCAGGTCGATACGCCGGATTTCTTCCGCCCCGGCTTCTTTATGTAAATTATATACTTGAGTCTTATTTATTTTATCTAGACACTGCAGTAGTTGTGATTTTCAGTAGTTGTGATTTTCAGCAGTAGTTGTAAATTAAAGTATTGGATTTTATGTATTTGTTTTAAAGAGATGTATTATGTTAAAACTGGATTTGTATAAAGATTATACATTTATGAGATTTTATATGCGATGTGATGAGTTTTGAATTATATCCAGTTGTTATGGATGATATTGTAATATTTATGATTTTATTTTCCGCTGCATATTATATTTTTATGGTTATTATTGCATTTTTATTTTATTTTTAGGCTTGCTACGGGTTCCGGATTCGAAAGAATTCCCGTTCCCTAGCGCCGGTCATGGCCCCTGTTTTGGGTCGTGACACACAGGTTGTATGCCAAGTTTTTTAAGTGCGAGTTCTAGTTGAGTCAAGTGGCATTTTTAGGCCACGTGGTTTCTAAGGATGGCATATAAGTCGACCCCAAGAAAATAAAAACTATTACATAATGGTTGAGGCCGACTACAGTCAGAGAAGTATAGAGTTTCATGGGTCTAGTGGGCTACTATAGGAGATTTATAAAGGACTTCTCCAAAATTGCTGCACCTTTGACAAGGTTGACCCAGAAGAGTGCTAAGTTTGTGTGGACAGATAGATGCGAAGAGCACTTCCAGTTATTGAAGGATTTGTTAATGTCAACTCCAATTCTGACTTTGCCCTCTGGAAATGAAGGGTATATAATGTATTGTGATGCTTCCAGAGTAGGATTGGGTAGTGAATTAATGCAAAATGGCCAAGTAATTGCTTATGTTTTAAGGCAACTAAAGAAACATGAGTAAAACTATCCTACTCATGACTTAGAGATGGCAGCTATTGTGTTTGCTTTGAAGATATGGAGGCATCACTTATATAGGGTTATTTGTGAGATTTACACTAATCACAAGAGCTTGAAGTATATCTTCCAGCAAAGGGACTTGAACTTGAGGCAGAGAAGATGGATGGAACTCTTTAAGGACTATGATTATTTCATTTTGTACCATCCTGGAAAGGTGAATGTTGTTGCCGATGCCTTAAATAGGAAGTCATCGGGTAGTCTTGCCCATATCAGCTCAAATAGGAGGCCCATTATTAAGGAGATGAATGAATTGATTAATCAAGGGTTGTAGTTGAAAGTTACTAAAAAGTGCCTTTTAGCTTAATTTAGGGTACGATCAATATACTTGGATCGAGTTAAGGCAACTCAGAATAGAGACCTACAGTTACAGAGGATTACATATGAAGTGCAACAAGGGCATTTAAGAGATTTTGTGGTTGATAGAGAAGGTGTGTTGCACTTAGGTACTAGGATTTGTGTGCTGGATGTTGATGACTTCAGGAAAGAAATTATGAAAGAGGTATATTTTTTTGCTTATAATATCCATCCAGGTTCTACCAAGATGTATCATGACTTGAAAGATACTTATTGGTGGAATGGAATGAAGAAGGATATTGCAAAGTTTGAATCTAGATGCCTGACTTGTCAGCAAGTGAAGCTTGAACATCAGAGACCTTTGGGATTGTTGCAACCTATACCAATTCCCGAATGGAAATTGGACATGATAGCTATGGACTTTGTGATTGGATTACCTTAGACTACAGGAGGCTATGATGCTATTTGGGTGATTGTTGATAGGCTAACTAAGTCAGTACACTTTTTACCAATGAAGAAGATGTACTCTACTGATAGACTGGCAAAACTTTATGTCAACAGGATTATTTGTTTACATGGGATACCGGTAAGTATAGTGTCAGATAGAGGAGCCACATTCACCTCAGTCTTTTGGTAAGAATTACACAAAGCTTTGGGCACCAGACTGGATTTCAGTACAGCCTTCCATCCTCAAACAGATGGTCAGTTAGAAAGGACCATCTGGACATTAGAAGACATGCTAATTTATTTTGAAGGACAGTGGGATTCGCACTTGCCATTGATTGAGTTTGCCTACAATAATAGCTATCATGCTAGTATTGAAATGGCTTCGTATGAGGCACTATACGGTAGACAGTGCAGATCACCATTATATTGGGAGATTGGTGAGAGGCAGCTGACAGGTCTGAAGTTGGTACAGGTGACTTCAGAAAAAGTTTCCATAATACAGCAGAGATTGAAGACAGCCTTCAGCAGACAGAAGAGCTATGCTGACCCTACGATGTATCCTTTATGGTTGGAGATATGGTTTCCTAAAAGTGTCTCAAATGAAAGGAGTCATGAGATTTGGCAAGAAGGGTAAGCTAGCTCCTAAATACATTGGACTGTTTGCGATTCGGTCAAGAGTGGGTGAAGTGGCGTATAGGTTGGTGTTGCCACCAGAATTGTCAAGAATCCACCCTGTATTTCATGTATCTATGCTGAGGAAATACATTCCTGACCCATCTCATATTTTGCAACCTCAAGCCATAGAGCTTAGTGAAGATCTTACCTACGAAGAGTATCCGGTGGCGATTGTGGATCACCAAAATCAACAGTTGTGAACCAAGGAGATACCGATGGTGAAAGTGTTGTAGAGTAACCATACTGTTGAGGACTGTACCTAGGAGACTGAAGCTAAGATGTGAGCTTCTTACTCGTATCTCTTTCCTCCTTGAGCTTTGTAATTATTCTTTCTTTAAATTCAGGGACGAATTCTTATAAAGAGGGGAGACTGTAATAACCTTAGTTTTTAAATTAATTTATTTTAAAATGAGATATGCAGTATTAATAAATTCAAAAGTTATATTTAAGTATTTTATTATTTTGTGGTTAATATTTATTATTTTATGTTTAATTATAATTTTCTAAGTAAATATTTATTTCGGAACTTATTATTTTGGAAATTAATTTTCATTTTATTTACTACTTTGAAAAGAATTTTTTTTAATAATATTATTTAAGTACTAATGTTATTTTATTGATTGACTTAAATTTGAGTATTATTTCATTATTGAATTATCGTATAATATTGTTTATTTTTATCATTATTGTTATTATTATTATTATTATTATTATTATTATTATTATTATTATTATTATTAAGCTACATTATTTGCATGATCATTTTATGTGTTGTTATGTATATATATACACACATATGATTAGGGTTTATTATTTTATGTGTGTGTTATTTATTATTATGTGTTATATATGTACATGTGTGTGTATTTATATATATATGTGTGTGTGTATATATATATGTCTTTATTTGTGATGGAGAATAATTTAACTTAAGTTTTATTATAATATAAAGTATAGTATAACATAATATATATATATATATATATACAAAAACAAGAAAATTAATGTGTAAAACATAGAACCAAAATGCAAGAAACCACTATGCAAGCTTCCTCTCCTTGCACAAGCTCGTACCCCTCCATTCACTGTGCCTCTCAGCCATCTGCCAGACCGCCACCCTCTACGTCGTCATCTCTTCCATCTTCCTCATCTCTGACCACTAGCAGCTTGCCGGCAGCATGCAGAACTGGAGGAAGCCAAAACCTCCAATTTTTTCGATCACCTCCATTTTCAGCTGAATTCAAGCTTAGTTTGAGCTTTGATTTCCATTTTCATGAGTTTTTGTTGATTTTTAGTTTTTGAGTTCTAGGATTTTGATTTTTTTTTAAATTGAATCTTGTAAACTCCCTTTACAAATGTGATCCTTAGTAGCTTAATCTATCTCTATGAATTTTTGTGTGATTTTTGAAATTTATTTTTATTTTTTGTGAATTTTTGAATATTTTATTATTATTTTATTTATTTTCGTAAAATAATTTATTAAATTATAAAATTGGTTGTTTTAGTGATATTATATATTGTTATTAATTTTAGAGTTTAGAAATTAAATTTTGAGAATATTATATAATTTTTATGAATTTTTATAGTTTATGTCAAAATTGAATAATTAGGTTAGAGTTGGATTTTTGTTGAAATAATGGTTTAAATATGTGTTTTGATTAATATTAGAAATATATATGATGAGAAAATAATTTTTATAGAATTTTTGAGTAATTATAGTATATTATGTATATTTTTGTATTATAGGAGTAAATATGTAATTTTGTGTTAATTATAGCTAAATAATATATTTTAGTTGGTTTTAATGTTATTTAAGGAATTAAAATGATTTTTTAAAATTTTTTTACTATTTTTAACTAATTAATACTAATTTTTGAAAATTATTTTCAAATAATATATTATATATTATTTTGGTAATAAAATGAGTTTTTGTCACGATCCAAAACAGGGGATCATGACCGGCGCCAGGGAACGAGAATTCTTTCAAATCCAGAATCCATTGCAAGCCTTAAAAATAAAAGCATACAATATAATAAAATAAATAAAATATTTATGTAGCGGAAATTAAATCCCAATTATAAAAATAATAATTCCTCAACTCATTTTAAATAATATAAAATTCATCTCATATATATAACAAAATCTTTCAGTACAAATTTTTAGTTTAACATTCTGAAATTTAAATCTCATACATGCATAAATATAAATACAGTTCACGATAGATCAAAGTACAACTACTACTGCAGTGTCTAAAATACAAAATAAACTCAAGTAAGCAGTTTACATAATAAAATCGGAGCGGAAGAAATCCGGCGTACGGGTCTATTGCTGAGGTCTGAAGATGAAGACTCTCCTGAAAAATATCAACAGAGGAGAGTTAGACCTCACTGAGTGAATTGTTATAATATATATACATGCATAACTAAATGTCAAATGTAGACGCTCAATAAAATATATATAATAAAAATATATACAGACAAATACACACAGATGCTTAAATCACTTTATATATAATATTGAAAAAATCAGTTTATGAAGGATCAAATAGAATCCTAAATGATCGCAACCTCAAATAATAATAGTCAACATTCTAGTCATACAGGCTCACTTATTCTAAATAAATTCACTTATTCCATTTGGACAGTAGACTGGTCTTGAGACACTTGGTCAACCGAGTTCCAGCAGTCTAACTGTCAGTGTGATTGGCCCCGAGACACTTGGTCAACCGAGCTCCAGTAATCACAGTCTCAAATCACATCTCACATCAATCAAATCAATCCATTCATAATCCACAAATAGGTTAGTAATTTAACCTACAATTTATCGTCGTACCAGTACATACTCGGTCCTAATGACGTTCTATCGATATCCTTCATTAAAATAAACTCATACATTCGGAAAATAAATAATGCATGATATTAATCTAAATGGTAATATAAACCATATATATACTAGAAATATATCTAAAATAAACTAAGTATATTTTGAGTATATATATGTCAGATAAATTCAATTCAATTATAAAATAAACCAAAAATAAACCATATATATACTTAAAAACAATTTAAATATAAATCAAAAATAAAACATGCATTTATTTCAAAGTATACCAAAAATATACTAAAAATAAACCTAAAATATACTAATTATTTATTGAAACAATTTATGCATAAATCATGCAATCAAACATATATTTCTAAAATATGCAACCTAAATACATGTATATATAAAATAACATCTCATAATTGTGCGCTCCACGAGACGGGTCTGACGGGCTTGATCCACTAGACCTCGGTCTCGGCGCAACTAACAAATAATTAAATAACACGAAATTAGAACAAATCTAACTTAACTTCTAGAGATTCGATTTAGAATTTTAGACACATACAGAGAATAAGAATTTGACCGAATGTCACGTTATACGAGAATTCTATCGAAAATTCGACAGAACCTCTTCTGTAAAATGGACATCTCTCTACTTAAAAAGTAGAGCTGGTCCTATAAGAAAACACACTTCGAATAGATTTCACAAAACATTCACACAACCCTTGGTCGGAATCCCAAATTGCAAATTCCACCGACCGAGGTCCACAATTCACAAGAAAATACCATAAAGTACATTAAAATTCCATAAATACCAAAAATACCTTTTATATACCAAAATATAGAAATTTACATATTTAAACATTAAAAATAATTATTTCATCGATATTTACTAAAAAAAACCTAATATTAATATAATATTATTAAAAATCGATAATTCTCGATAAATTCACAAATATTAATGAAAATTCATTTTATAAATCCAAATTACTTAATTAGCCCAAAAACATATTAAAAAATACTAAAAACCCATTTATTTACAAAATAGTATATTATATATAATTTGAAAACAATTTTTGAAAAATAGTTCTAATTAGCTAAAATAGTAAATAATTTGTAAAAATCATTTTTATACCTCAAAAAATTATTAAAACCAATTTAACTTAATATTCAACTAAAATCACTACCAAATTACCAAAATATCCCTAATATATAAAAATTCACATAATATACTATAATTACTCAAAAATTCAATAAAAATTATATAATTACTCTAAAATTATTTTCTCAACATATAATTCAATAAAATCAATAATTATATTCAATTAACCAATTAATTTTAACAAAATACATATTTAACCTAAATTTCCAAAATTCACATAAACTAAATAAAATTATATTAATTACACAAAAATCACAAAAATTATAAATTAAATTCTATAATTATTTTCAACCACCATAAACCCTAAAAATCACAAAAATTATAAATTAAATTCTATAATTATTTTCAACCACCATAAACCCTAAAAATCACAATTTCACAATTTATTTATTTAATTTACGAAAATTAGAAAATCATAATAAAATAATAAAAAATTCATAAAAATCAAAATAAATTCCAAAAATTCCACAAAAATTTCAGAGTGTAGATTGAGCTAGTAGAATCAACTTTTGTGAAGGAATCAAGCTTGAATATCAAAAATCGAAGTTCAAAGAAATCAAGAAACAAAAATGGTTGAAATTGAAATCAAGCTCAAATCCTTACCAAATTTAGTTTTCAAGCTAAAAGAAGTTTGGAATTGGCTTCTATGGAGTTCTAGGAACTTAACGGCATTGGAATCACCAGATTTGGTGACCAAAAAGTGGATGAACGAAGGAAGGATGAATTCTGTAAAATTCAGCTTCCATAGGTGCAAACGGCGCCGGAAAGGACGGTGGGAGGTGGCGAAGCTACTGGAGAAGATGGTGGCACGCGGTGGAAGGGGGTGAGGGGGGCATCGGGGGTGGGGGGGAGGGGTGAGGGAGATAAGTGTTTTATTTATTTATTTATTTTATATATATATATATATATATATATATATATATATATATATATTAAAACTTTAACTTTAATAATATAATAATTTAATCAAATAATAATATACATATACACATTAATTGTAATATCCTGAGTTTTTAAATATTTTAATACTGCATCGGGATATGCAGTGTTAATAATTTTGTATATAAATATGATATTTTTATATTATTTTAAGTATTTTACGTAAGATTTTCCTGAAAATTATATTTTCGGGGAAATTGACACGTAAATAATTTAATATTAATTATTTTAAATAGATTTACGCATTTGAATGAGTTCATGCATTATTTTAATTGTTGTATTGAAACATATACATATACATGCAAATATACGCATTTAAATTAAATTAGGGTTATTTTTATTAAATTATATTATATTATATAGTTTAATGATAATTAAATGTGTATTATATGTGTATATGTATATATTAATTATTATTTTTAAATTATGTGGTGTGAGATTAATTTGAGTATAATATTATAGTATTATAATATAAATTATTAAAGTTACTATTATTATTATAATATATATATATGTATATATATAACTTTGCCAAATTACCACCCGTGCCCCTCCTCCTCCTCCTTCTTCTTCTTCTTCTTGACGCCCTACCACCATTACCACCATCTGTCACGCCGTTTTCTTCTCGTCGGTGTGCCTCTCGGCGTGCCACCTTCGTCCCTAGCCAGCTCCGTCGCCTTCTCTTCCTTCTCCAGCGCCGTTCAAAGCTTGTTTTGGCCGGAAGACCGAAACTTGAAGCCACCGTCGATCAACGTGATTTCGGCCACCGTTTTCGACACCGCCAGTCTCTATCTTCTCCTTGAGCTCTGATGAGTATGATTCCAAGTTTTGTTTCACTTAAAATGGTCTAGATTTTCCTAGGTTTCAATTTCTCAATTTCGGCCTATTAGGGTTCTTGATTTTTTTAAGCTTCAATTTGATTGATTCATGAAAAATTCCTTCATAAAATTTGATCCTTGTAGCTCAATCTTCATGCTGGAATTTTTGGAATTTATTTTGATTTTTGGGTATTTTTTATTATTTTATTAATATTTTCTAATTTTTGAAAATTAATTAATTAAATTATGAAATTGTGCTTTATGGTAAATATAGGTGTTGAAATGAATTATAGAAATTTATTTGTAATTTTTGTGAATTTTTATGTATTTATTTTGAATTTATTTAGGTTATGTAATTTTGAAAAATAGGGTTAATTATGTGTTTAATTGAAATAAATTCGTTAATTAAGTATATTTATTGATATTATTGAAATATATGTTGAGAAAATTAATTTTGTGCAATTATATTATTTTTAGTGAATTTTTGGATTAATTTTAGTAAATTGGCTAAAAATGTAATTAAAAAAGTTTTAATAGTTATTTAGGGCATAAAAATGATTTCTACAAATTATTTAGTATTTTTAACAAATTAAAACTATTTTTCGTAAATTATTTTCAAATTATATATAATATACAATTTTTCTAATAAAATGAGTTTTTATCGGTTTTTAATGTGTTTTAGGGTTGATTATGTAATTTGGATTTATAAACTATATTTTTATTATATAAGGATATTTTTTGTATTTCTGTAGCATTATGTGAATTGTGGACCTTGGTCGGTGATTTGTAGTTTGGAGTCCAATCAAGGGATTTTGGTTGTGAATACTGTGTTTATTCTTGAAGTGTATTTCTTTGCAGGGCCAGCTCTACTCTTTGAGTAGAGAGATGTCCATTTTACAGGGGAGGTTTTGCCGAATTTTTGATAGAATTCTCGTAAAATGTGATATCCGATCAAATTCTGATTTAATTCTGTGTCTAGTATCTAAATCGAGTCTTTAGAAATTCTATTAGATTTATTCTGATTCCTGTCGTTATTTGTTTGTCTAGTTGTGCCGAGACCGAGGCTTAGTGGACCAGGCCTGTCGGACCCATCTCGAGGAGTGCAATTATAATGAGTTGCTATTTTATATATATATGCTTTAGGGTGCATGATTTTAGAAATATATATGTTATTTTGATTAAATATGCATAATGATTTAATTAGTACTTAAGTTTATTTTTAGTTTATTTTTGATTTATTTTTGGTATATTTTAAACTACATGCATGTTTTATTAATGAATTATGTTTAAAATGTTTTTGAATATATTTCTAGTTTATTTTGTAATTTAATTGGACTTATTTGACGAACATATACTCGAAATATACTTGGTTTACTTTTGGTATATTTCTAGTATATATATGGTATATGTTGTTGTTTATCTCAAATTCATACATCATTTATTTTTATGAATGTATGTTTTATATTTTAATGAAGGATATCAATAGAACGTGCTACCTAGTGGGTAGCACTAGGACCGAGTACATACCGGTTCGCTGATAGCATTTAGGCTATATTACATTTGTGGATATTGATTTGGATTTGATTATTTATCGTGTGAGATATGATTTGGGAGTGTGATTGTTGGAGCTCGATTGACTAAGTGTCTCGGAGCCAATCACACTGACAGTCAGACTGTTGGAGCTCGGTTGACTTAGTATCTCGGGGCCAGTCTACTGTCTAAATGGAACAAGTGAATATATTTGGAATAAGTGAGCCTGTATGGCTAGAGTGTTGTCTAACACTATTTTGAGGTTGCGATTTTCTAGGGTTCTATTTGATCCTTCATAAATTGTGATTTTCAGTAAAAATATATAAAATGATTTTGTTGCATCTGTGTGTATTTAATTGTATATATATTTATTATATACACTATTGACTGTGTGCATTGCCATTTAGTTATGCATGTATATATATTATATTAATTCACTCAGTGAGGTCTGACTCCCTCCGTTGATTATTTTTCAGGAGAGTCATCATCTTCAGACCTCAGTAGCTGACCCATACGCCAGATTTCTTCTGCCTCGGCTTTATTTTGTAAACTGCTCACCTGAGTTTATTTTTAAAATCTAGACACTGCAATAGTTGTAAAATTGAATAAGGATGTTGTAATATATTTGTATGAGTTATATACTTTAAATATTTGAACTGGATTTGTATTAAAAGTTTATTTATATATATGAGATGAGTTGTTGATTTAAATCCCGTGGTGGACTATTATTTAATTATTTATGATTTATTTTCGCTGCAGATTATTTTAACTATGTTATTATTATTATTACATGTTTTTATTTATTTTTAGGCTTGCTACGGGTTCCGGATTAGAAAGAATTCTCGTTCCCTAGCGCCGGTCATAGCCCCTGTTTTGGGTCGTGACATTAACACACACCACACAATATATATATATATACACACACACACACACACATATATAAAATAACCCTAATAATTATAATAATATATATATGCATGTATATGTATATATATTAATATACAAAATATTAATCATGCATGGAACCATATAATTTAATAAAATAAAATAACATTAATTAATAAAATATTATTTCCCAAAATAATAAGTTTTGGAAAAAATTTTACATAGAAAACTTTAAATAAACATAAATAACATTAATTATTAACAAGATAATTAAATAATCAAATATATATTACAAATTTATTAACACTGCATATCTCGATAAAATATAAAATTATTTAAAAACTCGGGTTATTACAGTTTTAAACTAATTTTATTATATAATTAAACTATTTAAGCTATTAAATATGAATTTTATTAATTAGAATTAAGTTGTGTTGTTTACTTGGGTTGTGAACTTGATCGGGCTAAATGCAATATTGGAGAGCCAACCCGAGTATGGTTGAGTGTGAATGCTAAAAGTGCATTTTTTCTATGCAAGAATGACTCTACCTACGGTAGAGAGATGTCCATTTTACAGGGGAGACTCTACCAAAATTTCAGTAGTTTTTCTCGTAAAATGTGACATCTTCCGTAATTTTCTAGCATAAATTAGGGTATTCCAATCTATCAAGTCTTATCTGGTTTTTCCCAAGTCATTCTAAAGTCTCGTAAATTTTATTTATTTCCCTTCTTATTCCATAAGTATGATTTTAAAAATGAATATGTTATTTTTAGAGAGTACCGGAGTAGGAGCTTCTGGATCGAGGCAGACGCACGTTCGTCGGCAGTCTTGCTCATCCTGTAAGTTAATAAACTGATATGTGCGTGTTTTTTCTTTAAAATTGTGTGCGCTCATATTTTTAATATTATTTGCATTATCGATTTGAAATAAATACTGTTATCGAGAATTTCATTGCAATTTATTTATGTATTTAAAAACTAGTTTTGAGAAATTTTGATAGAACGGGCTACCTAGTGGGTTTCACCAGGACCGTGTGCACATGGTGGAAATTGAGAGATGGATCCAAAATATGTATGACTTGTGGTTATAAACTGGGACGAGTGTCTCGGTGGAAGCCTCTGCTCTCGGGGATCGCCAGTGATGTGGAAAGTTAAGAATGGACTAGGATGGGTGCCTTGGTGGATGCTTTAGCTCTTGGGGACCGCCAGTGCCATATGCTTGGATTAAGTAGATGATTGCAGCTTGGTGCCTCTGCTCTCGGGGACCGATAGTCCATTTGGATTAAGTGAGCCCAGTTGGCTATTTAGAATTGGGTTTAGGGTTCTACTGAGATTTTTTAAAAGCTATATATATATATATATATATATATATGTTATAAATTATTTTCATCATATCTGTACAGTTTTGAAAAAGGTTTTCAAACCGTACAACTCTTTTATTAACTTACTCAATGAGGTTTGACTCCCTTCAATTTATTTTTTTCAGGAGTTTGGGATTTTTCTGTTACGCCTACTTCTTTTTGCCATGTAGTTTCATCACTGGCTATTCTACATAGGTCTATTTAGTTGTATTGTATTTATTTTCATGTACAACAGTAGAGAAAATTGTATAACGGCATATTTCATTTGGGATATCATGTATTTATAATATTGTGTACTGAGATATTATTTGTTTAACTGAAATTTATATATTTTATGCACTATGATTTTATGGTTTAAATTATATTGAGAAAAATCAATTTGATAATGTGCATTATGATTTAATTATTTATTTTAAGGTTTCAAAGTTTAAATATTCCGTGTTTTTCTTTTAAGGCTTACTACAGGTGTCACGACCCAAAATAGGGGCTATGATCGGCGCTAGGGAACGGGAATTCTTTCGAATCCGGAACTCGTAGCAAGCCTAAAAATAAAATAAAACATGCAATAGTAACAACAATATATATTGCAGCGGAAATAAAAATCATAAATATAATAACAACATATACACCAACTGGATTTAAATCAAATCCCCATCATTACATATTTATAAATCTTTTAATACAAATTCAGTTCAAATATATGATACAACATCTCTTTAAATATTTAATGACTACTGCAGTGTCTAGATAAAATAAAACTCAAGACTCAGATAAGCAGTTTACACAAAGAAGCCGGGGCGGAAGAAATCCGGCGTACAGGCCTGCTACTGAGGTCTGAAGACGATGACTCTCCTGAAAAATAGTCAACGAAGGGGAGTCAGACCTCACTGAATGAATTACTATAATATATATACATGCATACTACATGACAATGCATACAGTCAATAGTATATATCTAATACGTATATATACAGGCAAATACATACAGATGCAATAAAATCATTTTATATATTTTTTTACTAAAAATCATCGTTTATGAAGGATCAAATAGAATCCTAGAATATCGTAACCTCAAAAACAATGTTAGACAACACTCTAGCCATACAGGCTCACTTATTCCAAATGTATCCACTTAGTCCATTTAGACAGTAGATTGGCCCCGAGACACTAAGTCAATCGAGCTCCAGCAGTCTGACTGTCAGTGTGATTGGCCCCGAGACACTTGGTCAACCGAGCTCCAGCAATCACACCCAAATCACATCTCACACATCAAATAATCATATTCCATCAATATCCACAAATGGTTTGTAATATAGCCTATCTGCTATAAGCGTACCGGTACATACTCGGTCTTAGTGCTGCCCACTAGGTAGCACGTTCTATTGATATCCTTCATTAATAAATGTAAAACATCCATTCACAAATAAATGATGCATGAATTAAGTAAAATAACAATATAAACCATATATATACTAGAAATATACCAAAAATAAACCAGGTATATTTCGAGTATATAAACGTCACATAAATCTAATTAAATTACAAAATAAACTATAGATATTTTTGAAAACATTTTAAACACAGTTCATTAATAAAACATGCATATAATTTAATATATACCAAAAATAAACCAAAAATAAACTAAATATAAACTTAAGTAATAATCAAATTATTTATGCATATTTAATCAAAATGAAACATGTATTTCTAAAATCATGCATCCTATAGCACATATATATAAAATAGTAACTCACACTTAGTGCGCTCCACGAGATGGATCCGACGGGCCTGGTCCACTAGGCCTCGGTCTCGGCGCAACTAAACAAACAATAACGATAGAATCAGAATAAACCTAACAGAAAATCCTAGAATTCAATCTAGAATATTAAACATAGAAACAAGATTAGGGATCGACCGGACATCACGTTTTACGAGAATTCTACCAAAAATTTGACAGAACCTCCCCTGTAAAACGGACATCTCTCTACTCAAAGAGTAGAGCCGACCCTGCAAAGAAACACACTTCAAAAAACAGGCTCAACCACTCATCCACAACTCCTCGGTCAGACTCCAAACTACAGTCTACCGACCGGGGTCCACAAACACAGAATAATTTCAGAAATACCAAAAATACCCTTATAACATAGAAATTCATTTTATACGTAGAAATTACATAATTAACCTTAAAACATAGTAAAAACCGATAAAAACTCATTTTATTAGTAAAACCATATATTATATATATAATTGAAAATAATTCACGAAAAATAGTTTTAGTTAGTTAAAAATACTAAATAATTTGTGGAAATCATTTTTATACCTTAAATAACTATTAAAACCAATTAAATTACATTTTTAGCCAATTTTTTATAAAATTACCAAAATGCCCTTATATATATAAATATACTATAATTACTTCAAAAATTCACCAAAAATAGTATAATTATCCAAAAATTAATTTTCTCAACATATTTATCAATAATATCAATAATTAAACTCAATTAAAAACACAATTAACCCTATTTTTCAAAAATTCCATAAACTAATTAAATTCAAAATAAATACATAGAAATTCATAAAAATTCAAAATAAATTCTTATAATTCATTTCAACACCTATAATTACCATAAAACACAATTTCATAATTTATTTAATTAATTTTCGAAAATTAGAAAATAATATTAAAATATTCAAAAATACCCAAAAATCAAAATAATTCCCAAAAATTCCAAAAAAATTCATACATGTATATTAAGCTACTAGGATCAACATTTGTGAAGGGAGTTTTCATGAATCAAATAATTCAAAGTTCAAAAAAATCAAAAATCCTAATATGGCGGAAATTGAAAATTCGAAACCTAAGAAAATCAAGACCAATTCAGCTCAAACCAAAGCTAGAATCACACTCACCAGAGCTCAAGGATAAGAAAGAGACTGGCGGTGTCAAAAACGATGGCTGGAATCGCGAGGTGTGAAGAAATGAAGCTTTCGGTCGGAAATGGAGGAATTGGAGCTAGCCGGCGCCGGGGAAGGAAGCTAGGGGCGGCAGAGCAGCTGGAGAAGATGGCGACATGCAGGGGAGGCACTCTGATGGCCAGTGATCGGAGTAGTAGCGGGGAGAGGAAGATGGAGGAGGGTCGGGCTTGGGAAGAAAGAAGAAGAAGAAGAAAAGGAAAGAAAAAGAAAAAAAAGAAAAAAGAAAAATAAATAAAAAATAATAATTTTAATAAAATATTTGGGAAAAATCACACACCACACACTTAATATTTAATATTTTAAAATTTAATAATAAATAAAAATAATTAAATAACAATAAAACTAATAAATAAATAATAAAATATTAGGGTAATAAATTAAACCCTAATTAAATAAATATATACACACATAAGCTTTATTTAGTAATTTAAAAATACGTATGCGTTCATGCAAGTCCGTAAATATATTTAAAATAATTATTAGTAAATTATTTACGTGAAAATTTTTCCGAAAATGCAAGTCCCGGGAAAATTTTACGTAAGGTACTCGAAATAATACACAATAATTAAAATAGGTTTTAAATACATATCAACTCGTAAAAATATCGTAATATATATACAAAAATTATTAACACTGTATATCCCGGTACAGTGTAAAAATATTTAAAAATACGAGATATTACAATGGGATTTGGTAGCTTTATGCTTTTTCATTCCCTAGTGCCGGTCACGTGCCCTGGGTTCAGGTCGTGTCAATAAGTGAGCCAAATGACTTTATAGAATTGTGTTTTAGGGTTGTACCACTAATTTCCACCAAAAATATTTATTGATATTATTTTATTATTTTTATCTTTTTATCATATATTTGTTTAAGTAATGATATTTGGAAGTCATGTTTTTAAGAAAGTTACCAAATGATCATTTGGTGTATTTATATATATATCCCTGTATTTAAAAGACTTATTTTTGGATATATATATACATATAGTATTTGATAAGTTAATGATTTTCTTTTGATAAGTATTTGATATTTGTAATAAATGTTTTAATAAAAGAAGATTTTAGAACTAATATACATTTCTTTATATCAGCTTACTCAGTTTGACTCCCCTTAACTATTATTTTAGGAACTTGAGAGTCTTCAGTTAGGTCACCACCTCTACGCCGGACTTATTCTTCACCGGTGGCATTATGTAGGTTAAATTAATGTTATTATTATTCATGTGTAAAAGATTTAGTATTTTAGACACCACAATAAATTTGAATATTTGTTGTTGTTGTTGCTATATTTGTATTGAATTCAGGATTGAAATATTGGAGTAGTGTTGGTGATTTGATACACATGTATATTGGGAGTGTATTTGCACTTTTGCAAATTTTTGCTTTGCCCCGATATAAGAAAAATTCTATCAATTTTTCCTTAAAATTTTAAAGTTAGTTTTATTTTTGTAATAAAATTAGGCTTAGTACAGGTTTCAGAAGTTTATTACTTTCCCATTCTTTAGTACCGGTTATATGCCCTTGGGGGTTCAGGTCATGACATTTTATTTATTAATTTTTAATTTATAAAATTATCTATTTTAAAAATAAATTATATACTTTTCCTATTTTCATTAAATTTATTAATTTTGATTTTAATTAATTATTTATTAAATTTAATATAATACAACTTATAAAATTATGTTATCTAATTTGATTTATATTAGATAAAATATAAGTAGATCTACTTAAAATAGGAAAATATATATTTTGAACAAAATTATCATTAAAATTTTAATTAATTTAATTTTGTTATAGATAAAATATATATTAACGTAATTAAAATAGGAAACATACTTTTAATTAAATTAGAATTATATGTTAATTAATTTCATTTTTATTAGAGATAAAATAAAATTTAACCTAATTAGAATGGAAAATATACTTTCAATTAAATTATAATTACATTTTAATTAATTTAATTTTGTTAGATATAAAATAGAAGTTAATCTAATTAAAATAGAAAACATACTTTCAGTTATATTAGAACTATATTTTAATTAAATTAATTTTTATTACAGATAGAATAGAAATTAACTTAATTAGAATAGAAAATATTTTTTCAATTAAATTAGAATTTTTGTTAAAAATAAAATAGAAGTTAACTTAACTAAAATAGGAAACATACCTTCAATTAAATCAGGATTATATTTAGTCAATTTCATTTTATTAGATATAAAAAAAAGTTAACCTAATTAAAATAAAAAATAGACTTTCAATCAAATTAAAATTATATTTTAATTAACTTAATTTTATTTTTATTAGTAAATGACTAAATTATCCAATTTTTATATAAAAATGATTAAAGATTTTTTTTGTAATTTTATTTGTTCCCCCTTTGTACACACATATATATTGCAAAACCTATTGTGAAGCCCCTAAACTTATTGGCATTTTAGTTTTAAATCATTAAAGTTTCATTTTATATATTTAGACCCTTAAACTTCACGGATTTAAAGTTTTAAACTCTTTTGTCAAATTTTTAACACAAATTATTTGTTATAACCCAAATTTTATAAATTATTAAATTAATTTTTTGGGATATGCAATGTTAATAAATATTTTATTAATTTGCTATATTATGGTTATTTTGTGAAATTTAATTAAATTCAAGTGTTATTATTTATTTTATTGTATTATGGTTTTAATATTAAATTGAATTTTAAAACTTAAATTTGTGGTTATATAACGATAATAATAATAATAATAATAATAATAATAATAATAATAATAATAATAATAATAATAATAATAATAATAATATTATTATTATTATTATTTATGAATAGTGTTAATTTAGTTTATTTAATATATTTTAATATTTTGGGTGAATTTAATTAGAAAAGTAAATATTTAAATTAAAAATATTATGTTTATATTATTTTGTTCTTTTCTAATTTTTAATAAAAAAAATATATAAAAAACCCAAATTTCCCCCTTCCCTCCTATCTTTTCTTTCCTCTCTCTCCCTTTTCCTCTCCTTTCCCTTCTTTTTCTTCTTTTCTGCGTTTTTACAGAACCACTTGTGCCTGCCACCAGCGCTGCCACTTGCTGTTATTCCCTCTGCTCGTCATCACCACCATCCTCTCTTCCTTTCCTCTTCCTCCCGCCGGTGTCAACACCTCTCATCCCTTTTTCTCTCTTGGCACCATCACTTTTGGAGCCACACCGACAACGATTCCGGCAATGTCAGTGGTCGTGGTTGGTCTCGTTTGAAAGCTTGTTCCTTGGGCTTCATTTCCCCAAGGTAATTTGTCCGATTATTAAATTTTGAGTAATTTAATCTAGGGTTCATAATTTAATTTGTTGATTTTGTGTTCAATTGGTTTGATTTATGTTAAATTGACTTTAGATTAGTTAAATTGAAGTTGTAAGCTTTCCAAAAATGTATTTAAATTTAATTTTAGAGATAGTTGAATTTTGAGCACTATTCCGAGCTCAGGTATTATTCACAAGGACTGTTCCGATTCGAAAATGTGTTTTATTTTTAATAAATTTTGTAGACTATTTTAAGCATGTTTTGTTAAGAAAGTTTATTGAAATTATGTTCCGATTATTTATTATGAATTTTTGAATGTTTATGTAAAAATTGAATTTTTGGAAAAGTTAGTATAAATTAGTAAATTTTGTATTTTAATTAAAATTATTGTTAATCATTATGTTTTGGATAATTTTTGAGTAATAAATAGTGTTAAAATAATTTTTATGAATTATTTACTATTTTTAGTTAATTAATAATAATTTCTGGAAATATATTCAAATAATAGTTTTATTTATTATTTTTATGATTAAATGAAATTTAGCTATTTTTATTATATATTTGAGCAATTTAAATAATTATTGGTAATTTATGCTATTTAATTTCAAATATTTGAAAAATGAATTTTTATTAATATTATTAAATTATATTGGGATTTTATTATTTATTTTGAAAATAAGTATCTTTAATGTTTTTATTATTTAAATAAGTTGACTGGTGGTATTTTATTGATTTTTATGAGTTTTGGTGAATTATTAATATTTATTATTATATTATTGATTTTTATGTATTGGTTCTCGGTTTGGCAATAATTATAGTTCGGAGGTCCAACCCGAAAAGTTGAGCTTTGTGTATATTTGAAGTGTATTTGCGTGCAAGATCGACTCTATTTTTAATAGAGAGACGTCTGTTTTACTGAGGAGATACCAAAATTTTGATAGAATTCTCATAAAACGTGACCTCAGATTGGTCCTGAGTTTTGAATTATTGTCGAGTTGTGTCCTAAATTGAGTCATTATTTAGAATTTCAAGAAGTATAAAATTAGGTTTTTGATTCTAAGAGTATTATTATTATTTATTTTTCTATAATTGCACTAAGACCAAGGCTTACAGGACCAGGCTAGTCGAGTCATTTTAGAGGAGCGCATAACTGTGAGTTATTATTATATATATGCATTGCATTTAGAGAAATTATTGGAATCTATATTTTAAATAAAATATGAATTTTATTAGGCCATGTTGCATCAAATATTAATTGTTATTATTAAATAATATGTATGTTTATTTGCATATATATATATATATATATAAAATTAAATATCTACTTGTATAAATTGAATGCTTTACATATTTAATATGATTTCATTTATTTAATTATTTTTGATAAAATATTTTGAAGAATAGCAATAAAACGTGATATCTAGTGGGGTACACTATAATTGTGTGTACACTAGTACGTTAAATGTTAGGGTTTATTTTATGGAGTTTATTGATGTAAAATATGAATAGTTGATTATTGAGATTTGTGGTGATAAAGTAGTGTGATTGTGGAAGCTCAGTTAACTTAATATCTCGAGACCAGTCTACTGTCCAAAAATTGAGAAGAGAAGTATTTTAGAAGTAAGTGAGTCTATTGGCTTGTGAGGTTCAGAAATTGAGATTACGGAATATTTTAGGGTTTTGCTCCAATTCTTCACCTAAAATTTTTCTACATTTATTATTATATAAAAGTGAATTTTTAACATCTGTATGAAATGCATGTATATATAAATAAATAAATATATTATTATATTGATGCTTGTGTATCTATGTATTTAGGTTACGTGCATATATAAAATAGTAATTCACTTAGTGAGGTCTAACCTTCCTTTAATAATTTTTTCAGGATCTTCTATTTCAGATCTCCCTAGTAGAACTCTTTGCCATACTCTTTTCTCTCTGGCTGATTTATATAAATACTGAATCGTATATTTTCTTGTATTTTAGTAATCGTTGTAGTAGTAGTATTTATTGTTGTAGTATTGTGTTGTATTAGTTTGAGACCTTGCATTTGAATATTATATGGAGATATTTTATTATGTTATGATATAAAGATTTATTTTTATATTAATTAAAGTTTTAATTGTGGTGTATTTTTGTGTTATAATTGCATGTATTTTTATTTTAAGGTTTGCTACAGGTTTCAGATTCGAAAGAATTCTCATTCCCTAGCGCCGGTCATAACTCCCCGGTTTGGGTCATAACATTATTTCCTTTTAGTCCCTGAAATTTTATATTTCTAACATTTATACCATTTTTTACTTTTTAGCACTTATATTATTTTAAAATTTTTTTCACTGGTAAAAAATAAATTTACTTATTTTAATTTCTAATATTTTGAATTATTATATATATATATATATATATTTAAATAATTTTAAATTTTAAAAATAAACAAATAAGTTAATGGTAAGATCAAAAAATTATAATAATGCTACTGTTTTTCACAATATGTTTATTTATTGTGAATAAATTTTTTGATGTACCCAAAATGTGTGATAAAAAAAATGAAGGTTAAGATAACGGTTATAAAAAATTTGAGTTGGTTGGAAAATTTATTACCGTTTATTGGTGATGAAGGTTAAGATAACTGTTATAAAAAATTTGAGTTGGTTGAAAAATTTATTACCGTTTATTGGCGATGTACAAATGTGCATTAATATCCATTATTTATAAAAGTTACATTATAAAAAAAATTATTCATAATAATTTAATTAAAATTTTGCAAAAAAACTAAAAAATGTATTAAAAATATAAAATTTAAATTTTGAAGAATTATAAAATATTTTTTTATCATAATCTCTTTTAATTATGGTGTTCTTTTTATCATAATATTTTATTTTGAAAATATGATATTTTATTTTTAAAAAATAGTTGTTTTATTATAATTTTTTTTATCTTAATATTAACTTGTTTATTTATTTTTAAAATTTAAAATTATATATAAATTTAGGTTTTTAATTTAAAATATAGAAATTAAAATAAGTAAATTTATTTTTTACCAATGAAAAAATTTTAAAAGTGATATAAGTGTTAAAAGGTAAAAAAAATAGTATGAATATTAGAAATATAAAACTTTAGAGAGCAAAAGAAAATATTTTTTATTAAAAAATTAACAGAAAGGTTATAAACTTTAAGCTCGTGAAGTTTGAGGGTCTAAATATATAAAATGAAATTTTAGAGATCTAAAATTTAAAAACCGATAAATTTAGGGCCTACATTTAATATTCCTAGCTCCTCCCCCATTCTTATAAGTTGTTTCCTGTTACCATGCAAATTTTACGTAGAGAATGATAATTTAAGCAGGATCAAAAATGAAATTTTCATTTAATAACTGAATAAATTTTTGGATTAATGACATATCTCTAATGTATGGTATTGTCAAAACTGTGGCAAATATATATAACGTATAATGTAATCAAGTTATTTATTATTGTTTAATTATAATAAATATGTGTCGATCCCTATTAACAGTGGGGACCTTCGTGGTTAGACTATAATTTCTTGTTGCTACATGCTACAAATGTCACTAAAATATGCCAAAATTGTTGAAAGAAGTGGTACATACATCAATTCATTGTCATATCAAAGCTACATCCTTACAGAAAACCTGTGGACGATATCTCTCTGCACCGTCCTTGTATGGCTTCTCTCGTAGCATTGGTATTTCTCTTCTTTACCTTCATCGTCCCTTGCTCTAAAGCCTCACAGTTCCCTGCTCTCCTCTCTCTTGCCTGCACACCAGCATCCAATCTATCCTTCATGAACAACAAATCCATCAATATTCTTCTTGATAATCTTGCCTCCAGATTAACAAGAACCAAACTCATAACCTCTACCGTCAATCTTGAAACAAAACAGTATACAGGAGTCATGCAGTGCCTGCCTGATCTCTCCTCAGATCTATGCGCACTATGCGCCAAGATTGCTAAACAAACCATTCAGAAACTCTGCCCAAGTGCTACCGGTGTAACAGCTTGGTTTGATGGTTGTTACCTTCAATACAACTCTCTTGCATATACTTATCATTATGAAGTTACCAGTACTTGTTCCCTCTCAAACCAAACCAGTGTCCAAAACCCTCTTCATTTTGAGCTAAATCTTGAAGCATTGCTTCTAAGGCTAAGAGCTGAAATTTTCTTGACTACCCATCATAGGTTTTCAACTGGGCATATTGAATATAGCAACGGTCGCAGAATTTATGCACTTATGAAATGCATTCAATCTTTATCGCCTGAAGAGTGTGGAATTTGTGTTGCAAAAGGCACTGAAAGGGTGTATGAGCATTGTGGTGGTAAAGAAGGAGGCACTTTAGCTAGTAGCAGTTGCATTGTGAAGTACGAGAGCTACAGGTTCTTCTCCTACTTTCATACCCATTTAATTAATGAAGGATCCACTGAAGCTGGTAGTGGTGGAACAAAGGATCGGGACAAAGAGAAAAGAGGAGAAGATGATGATGATGATGATAATTTTAAGGTGAAAGTAGGGACGTTGTTGTTATGGGGAATTGGAGTTGTTTGTTTTGTGGTGATTGTTTTTTCTATTTGGCTACTGAAAGGATCAATTATCAATAAAGCCAAAGTTGCTGCATTTAGTGATATTTAGATCACGGGAAATCTTGATTGATAAACAAGTAGTAATTGTCTAATTAATATGAAATCTAGCTGGCTAATCGTTGTATTTGGTTGCTCTTATGCCGTATATGTTAGGTTGTAGTTGCAATGGGCCAAAAATTAATTGATTACTATAAGGTTTTGGAAAAAGACTACTTAAATATCTAGCAACTAATAATTCTTGCGTGGCCAATTATCTTTTGTGAATAATTACTTTGTGCAACCAAACCGCATTATATGGGTGGTTTTTTAATGTCTAAAATCAAAACCAAACTAATTATATTAGTTATCCAATTAATTGGCTAACTATTGAAATTAGTTTAATCATACTAATTTTTGAATTTTTATTTTTAACAAACTACACTTTTTAAAAAAAAAAAATTATAAAGAAAAAAGTATTGACCTGTAATATCCCGTGTTTTTTTAAAAATATTTTTACACTGTATCGGGATATACAGTGTCAATAATTTTTATGCATTATATGATATTTTTATGAGTTGATATGTATTTTAAACCTATTTTAATTACTGTCTATTATTTTCAGTATTTTACGTAAAATTTTTCCGGGACTTTCATTTTCGGGGAAATTTCCACGTAAACAATGTATTATTAATTATTTTAAATGTATTTACGGGTTTGCATGAACTCATACATATTTTTAAATTGTTAAATAAAGCATGTGTGTATATTTATTTAATTAGGGTTTATTATTACCCTAATATTTTATTATTTATTTATTATTATTTGATTATTTTATTTATTATTAAATTATTAAAATTTATTATTTTATTATTAATTATTTATTAATATTTAATTATTTTAATTTATTTTATTTATTTTTTTTTCTTTTTCTTTTTTTTTTCTTTTCCTTTTTCTTTCTTTTTCTTTTTCTTTTTCTTTCCTTTTCTTTCTTTTTCTTTTTCTTCTTCTTCTTCCTTTCTCTCCCGCGCCCGACGCCGACCACCATTTCCTCACCGCCGTTTCTCCCTCCTCCGGCCACCGTTTTCGACACCGCCGGTCTCTATCTTCTCCTTGAGCTCCGGTGAGTGTTATTATAGCTTTGGTTTGAGCTAAAATGGTCTAGAATTGCTTAGGTTTTGATTTGAAAATTTCGGCCTCTTTGGGTTTTCGATTTTTTTGAGCTTCGATTTGGTTGATTCATGGAAACTTCCTTCACAAATGTTGTTCCTAGTAGCTTAATCTTCATGTATGAATTTTTACAGAATTTTTGGAGGTTGTTTGGATTTTTGGGTATTTTTGAATATTTTAATATTATTTTCTAATTTTCGGAAATTAATTATTTAAATTATGAAATTGGAGTTTATGGTTAAATTAGGTGTTGAAATGAATTATAGGAATTTATTTGGAATTTTTATGAATTTCTAAGTATTTATTTTTAATTATTGAAGTTTATGTGATTTTGTAAAATTAAGTTAATTGTGTTTTAAATTGAATTTAATTGGTTAATTGAGTTTAATTATTGATATTATTGATAAATATGTTGAGAAAATTAATTTTGGATAATTGTATGATTTTTGGTGAATTTTTGAAGTAATTTAGGTATATATATATATATAGGGGTATTTTGGTAATTTTACCCTAAATTGTCTAAAAATGTAATTTAATTGGTTTTAATAGTTATTTAAGGTATAAAAATGATTTCTACAAAATATTTAGTATTTTTAATGTAATATCCCGTGTTTTTTTTTTTTAAAAATATTTTTACACTGTACCGGGATATACAGTGTCAATAATTTTTATGCATTATATAATATTTTTATGAGTTGATATGTATTTTAAACCTATTTTAATTACTGTCTATTATTTTCAGTATTTTACGTAAAATTTTCCCGGGACTTTCATTTTCGGGGAAATTTCCACGTAAACAATGTATTATTAATTATTTTAAATGTATTTACGGGTTTGCATGAACTCATACATATTTTTAAATTATTAAATAAAGCCTGTGTGTGTATATTTATTTAATTAGGGTTTATTATTACCCTAATATTTTATTATTTATTTGTTATTATTTGATTATTTTATTTATTATTAAATTATTAAAATTTATTATTTTATTATTATTTATTTATTCATATTTAATTATTTTAATTTATTTTATTTTTTTTCTTTTCCTTTTTCTTTCTTTTTCTTTTTCTTTTTCTTTCCTTTTCTTTCTTTTTCTTTTTCTTCTTCTTCTTCTTTCTCTCCCGCGCCCGACGCCGACCACCATTTCCTCACCGTCGTTTCTCCCTCCTCCGGCCACCGTTTTCGACACCGCCGGTCTCTATCTTCTCCTTGAGCTCCGGTGAGTGTTATTCTAGCTTTGGTTTGAGCTAAAATGGTCTAGAATTGCTTAGGTTTCGATTTGAAAATTTCGGCCTCTTTGGGTTTTCGATTTTTTTGAGCTTCGATTTGGATGATTTATGGAAACTTCCTTCACAAATGTTGTTCCTGGTAGCTTAATCTTCATGTATGAATTTTTACAGAATTTTTGGAGGTTGTTTGGATTTTTGGGTATTTTTGAATATTTTAATATTATTTTCTAATTTTCGGAAATTAATTATTTAAATTATGAAATTGGAGTTTATGGTTGAATTAGGTGTTGAAATGAATTATAGAAATTTATTTGGAATTTTTATGAATTTCTAAGTATTTATTTTTAATTATTGAAGTTTATGTGATTTTGTAAAATTAAGTTAATTGTGTTTTAAATTGAATTTAATTGGTTAATTGAGTTTAATTATTGATATTATTGATAAATATGTTGAGAAAATTAATTTTGGATAATTGTATGATTTTTGGTGAATTTTTGAAGTAATTTAGGTATATATATATATATAGGGGTATTTTGGTAATTTTACCCTAAATTGTCTAAAAATGTAATTTAATTGGTTTTAATAATTATTTAAGGTATAAAAATGATTTCTATAAAATATCTAGTATTTTTAACTAATTAAAACTATTTTCTGGGAATTATTTTCAATTATATATATAATATACGGTTTTTCTAATAAAATGAGTTTTAATCGATTTTTACAGTGTTTCAAGATTTATTATGTAATTTCTACGTATGAAATGTATTTTTATGATTTAAGGATATTTTTGGTATATTTGAATATATATTCTGTGTTTGTGGACCCCGGTCGACAGATTGTAGTCTGGAGTCCGACCGAGGGGTTGTGATTGATTGTGGTGTTTATTTTTGAAGTGTATTTTCTTTGCAGGGTCGGCTCTACTCTTTTGAGTAGAGAGATGTCCGTTTTACAGGGGAGGTTCTGCCGGATTTCCGGTAGAATTCTCGTAAAACATGATATCCAGTCGAACCCTAATTCTGTTTCTGTATTTGAATACTCTAGATTGAATTCTAGGATTTCTGTTAGGGTTATTCTGATGTCGATTAATTATTTCTTGTTTAGTTGCGCCGAGACCGAGGGTTAATGGACCAGGCCCGTCGGACCCGTCTCGTGGAGCGCATTAGGTGAGTTACTATATTATATATATATGCTTAGGATGCATGATTTAGAAAATGCATGTTTTATTTTGACTGAATAATGCATAAATAATGTGATTATATTCAAGTATATTTTTGGTATATAATAAATTATATACATGTTTTGTTAATAAAATATATTTAAAATGTTTTTAAATATATTTTTAGTTTAATTCATGATTTGATTGGATTTATTTGACATATATATACTCAAAATATACCTGGTTTATGTTTGGTATATTTTCGGTATATATATGGTTTATATTGTTGTTTCATTTACATTCATGCATCATTTATTGTGAATGAATGTTTTATTATTTATTAATGAAGGATATCAATAGAACGTGCTACCTAGTGGGCAGCACTAGGACCGAGTACGTACCGGTACGCCTATAGTATTTAGGCTATATTACTAACTTATTTGTGGATATTGATTTGATTATGATTATTGATATGTGTGAGATGTGGTTTGGGTGTGATTGCTGGAGCTCGGTTGACCAAGTGTCTCGGGGCCAATCACACTGGCAGTCAGACTGCTGGAGCTCGGTTGACTTAGTGTCTCGGGGCCAGTCTACTGTCCAAATGGATTAAGTGGATATATTTGGAATAAGTGAGCCTGTATGGCTTGAGTGTTGTTTAACACTATTTTCTGAGGTTGCGATATTCTAGGGTTCTATGTGATCCTTCATAAAAGTTGATTTTCAGACAAAATATATAAAATGATTTTTCTGCATCTGTATGAACTTGCCTGTATATATACATATTACTCATATACTGTTGACTGTATGCATTATCACTTAGAGTGTATGTATATATATTATAGTAATTCACTCAGTGAGGTCTGACTCCCCTCCGTTGACTATTTTTCAGGAGAGTCAACTTCCTCAGACCTCAGTAGCAGGTCAATACGCCGGATTTCTTCCGCCCCGGCTTCTTTATGTAAATTGTATACTTGAGTCTTATTTATTTTATCTAGACACTGCAGTAGTTGTGAATTAAAGTATTTGTTTTAAAGAGATGTATTATAGTAAAACTGGATTTGTATTAAAGATTATACATTTATGAGATTATATATGTGGTGTGATGAGTTTTGAATTGAATCCAGTTGATATGGATGATATTGTAATATTTATGATTTTTATTTTCCGCTGCATATTATATTTTATTGTTATTATTGCATATTTATTTTATTTTTAGGCTTGCTACGGGTTCCGGATTCGAAAGAATTCCCGTTCCCTAGCGCCGGTCATGGCCCCTGTTTTGGGTCGTGACATTTAACTAATTAAAACTATTTTCCGGGAATTATTTTCAATTATATATATAATATACAGTTTTTCTAATAAAATGAGTTTTAATCGATTTTTACAGTGTTTCAAGATTTATTATGTAATTTCTACGTATGAAATGTATTTTTATGATTTAAGGATATTTTTGGTATATTTGAATATATATTCTGTGTTTGTGGACCTCGGTCGACAGATTGTAGTCTGGAGTCCGACCGAGGGGTTGTGATTGATTGTGGTGTTTATTTTCGAAGTGTATTTTCTTTGCAGGGTCGGCTCTACTCTTTTGAGTAGAGAGATGTCCGTTTTACAGGGGAGGTTCTGCCGGATTTCCGGTAGAATTCTCGTAAAACGTGATGTCCAGTCGAACCCTAATTCTGTTTCCGTATTTTAATACTCTAGATTGAATTCTAGGATTTCTGTTAGGGTTATTCTGATGTCGATTAATTATTTCTTGTTTAGTTGCGCCGAGACCGAGGGTTAGTGGACCAGGCCCGTCGGACCTGTCTCGTGGAGCGCATTAGGTGAGTTACTATATTATATATATATGCTTAGGATGCATGATTTAGAAAATGCATGTTTTATTTTGACTGAATATGCATAAATAATATGATTTATATTCAAGTATATTTTTGGTATATTTTTGGTATATAATAAATTATATACATGTTTTATTAATAAAACATATTTAAAATGTTTTTAAATATATTTTTAGTTTAATTCATGATTTGATTGGATTTATTTGACATATATATACTCAAAATATACCTGGTTTATGTTTGGTATATTTTCGGTATATATATGGTTTATATTGCTATTTCATTTATATCCATGCATCATTTATTTTTGTGAATGAATGTTTTATATTTAAGAATGAAGGATATCAATAGAACGTGCTACCTAGTGGGCAGCACTAGGACCGAGTACGTACCGGTACGCCTATAGTATTTAGGCTATATTACTAACTTATTTGTGGATATTGATTTGATTATGATTATTGATATGTGAGATGTGGTTTGGAGGTGTGATTGCTGGAGCTCGGTTGACCAAGTGTCTCGGGGCCAATCACACTGGCAGTTAGACTGCTGGAGCTCGTTTGACTTAGTGTCTCGGGGCCAGTCTACTGTCCATATGGATTAAGTGGATATATTTGGAATCAGTGAGCCTGTATGGCTAGAGTGTTGTTTAACACTATTTTCTGAGGTTGCGATATTCTAGGGTTCTATGTGATCCTTCATAAAAGTTGATTTTCAGACAAAATATATAAAATGATTTTTCTGCATCTGTATGAACTTGCCTGTATATATACATATTACTCATATACTGTTGACTGTATGCATTATCACTTAGAGTGTATGTATATATATTATAGTAATTCACTCAGTGAGGTCTGACTCCCCTCCGTTGACTATTTTTCAGGAGAGTCAACTTCCTCAGACCTCAGTAGCAGGTCGATACGCCGGATTTCTTCCGCCCCGGCTTCTTTATGTAAATTGTATACTTGAGTCTTATTTATTTTATCTAGACACTCCAGTAGTTGTGAATTAAAGTATTTGTTTTAAAGAGATGTATTATAGTAAAACTGGATTTGTATTAAAGATTATACATTTATGAGATTATATATGTGGTGTGATGAGTTTTGAATTGAATCCAGTTGATATGAATGATATTGTAATATTTATGATTTTTATTTTCCGCTGCATATTATATTTTTATTGTTATTATTGCATATTTATTTTATTTTTTAGGCTTGCTACGGGTTCCGGATTCGAAAGAATTCCCGTTCCCTAGCGCCGGTCATGGCCCCTGTTTTGGGTCGTGACATGACCATAAACTCTTATATTATAATAAGAAAAAATTTATATTCATAAAAGTAAAATCATTTTAATTAATTTTTTCCCTAATTAACGTGTGTGTCTATATATATATAGGAATGCATACTTTAAAATCATATTTTATATATTCTTTTATATATGTAGTGACATCAGTTAACCACGATTTTCTGAAATTAAAAATCTAAGTCAAACCAATATTTATGATAAAAAAATCGAACCACTTTTAAAGTTATTGGTTTAATTAATCTATTTTTTGGATTAATTTTTAATCTATAAATCGATTTTTCAATCTTACGTACACATTCCCAAATATAAATACTATACGTAATTAAGTTAATAATAAAATGTTGAATCATCCTTAAAGTGATTGGACCATATATATATGTAGAGTGACTGGACCAGACCTATGTATAAGATAATAACAATGGGACCGAAAGAACAACGTGATATAGCTGCCATTAATTCTGAAACTCAAGCTCTATAGGTGTACTGCTGATAATAGATCCAGATGGTGGTGATGATAATGATAAAAGTCCTTTTTTTTTTTTTATACAATTGCAACTACGCATAAAATCATTATTTGCAGTCTTATTATGTTCCACATAGTTAATTTTTAATAGTAGTGGGCTGAGGTAAGAAATGCAGACCATATTATAAAATTTAATCTAATACCCGTACCAACTTATCAACAATAAAAGTGAAAGCCAACTCGGGGAATTCGGCAAGGGGATCTGATATCCCCTTATCTGTTTCTGCTCTATATTGAACGTTTGTCGCAGCTAATTAGTCAATTGGTTTTATAGGTCATTGGAATCCTATTCGGTTGTCCAGGCACGGTCCTGCTTTGTCTCATTTAATGTTTGCCGATGATATCGTTCTGTTTGCTGAGGCTTCTGAAGGTCAGATGAGGGTTATCTTGGATGTTCTTAACAAATTTTGCATGGCTTCGAGGTAGAAAATTAATTTTTCTAAGTCTAGCCTTTTTTTTCTCCAAAAATGTCACTCCGGATTTAGCTAGAGAATTGTCTACACTGTCTGGGATTCCTGTAGTTCAGGATATGGGGAAATATTTGGGAATAAATGCTGTCCATGGAAGATTGTCTAGAGACCATTTTAAGCATATTCTTGATAGAATTTCAACAAGGCTTGCAGGTTGAAAATCGAAGAGGTTGTCTTTTGCGGGTTGGGCAGTCCTTGTCCAATTGGTTTTGATGAGCATCCCGAGTTTTTCAATGCAGACTTGTTTCCTCCCTGTTGCTATCATTCAGGAAATTGATCGGGTTGCTCGTCAGTTCTTATGGGGTGGTGCTTCTAATAGATTGCGTCCCATAAGTTTTATCTCTATGAATCAAATTTGGAAGTCATGAATGACCCTAAAAAATAGAAACTCACGAAAATTTCAAATTTGTAGCAAATTTTAAATAAAATTTTATAAAATATAACTATAAATATGCTTGAAATTAAAATTTTTAATAATAAAAAAAATCTCTTATAAATAATCTCTTAATAAAATATTTTCTAATATTTAAAATACATAACCACCATTAATAACAACCAGATAATATAACAAATATACAATACTATTGCAATGTTTATCAATATAAGGAAAAGAGAATTTAAAGTTTACATAGATCAGCCAGAGAGAAAAAGATCTGGCTAAAGGAACTACAATGAGAGGTGTGACGAGAAGGATATTGAAAAATAATTGAGAAGGTCAAACCTCACTGAGTGAATTATTATTATATATATGCATGCAATCTAAAAATACAAACATTCAAGCATCAGTATAATAATATTTATATATTTATATTTATTTATTTTGTACATGCATTTCATATAAATGCTTGAAATCACATTTCATAACAAACAATTAAATGTAGTAAGATTTAGGTGAAGGACTGGAGCAAAACCTTAAAATATTCTACAACCTCAATTACTGAATCTCACTAGCCAATAAGCTCATTTAATTTTAAAAATATTTCTCTTCTCAAATTTTGATAGTAGACTAGCCGTGAGACACTAAGTCAATTGAACTCTCGCAGTCTCACTACCGGCATGATTGACCACCAGACATTAGGTCAACCGAGCTTCCATAATCACACCACTCTCTCACCACAAATCTTAATAATCAATATAATAATATCTCGTATCAATAAAATTTCATAGCCTAGTATCTAGCGTATTACTGCACAACAACCTTACTGTAACCCACTAGGTGACATGTTTTACAACTATCATCTAAAATAATATTTCATAAATAAAATAATAAAATCATATATTAAATATGAAGAGCATCCAATTTTATACAAATAAATATTCACTTATATATATATATATATATAGAGCATAATAAAATTCATATTTATTAAAATTGTGGATGCCAATAATATTTCTATATGCAATGCATACATATAATAATAACTCACAGGTGGAGTGTGCTCCTCGAAAATGACTCGATTGGCCCAGTCCACTAGGCTTCGGTCTCGTCACATCTATAGAAAAATAATAATAAAATAATTAGGATAAAATCCTAATCTTATATATTATAGATTTCTAGAGAAAACTCGATTTAAAACTCGACTCAAATGACACTCAAAACCAACACAGATCCGATGTCACATTTTATGAAAAATTTACCGAAAATTTGGCAGAGTTTCTTTTGTAAAATAGACATCTCTCTATTAAAAAAAGAGTTATTCATACACGAAAACACACTTCAAATATACTCAAAAGGTCAACATCTCGGGTTGGACCCTTGAACTAAAATTCACGCCTAACATAAAACCAATATCACAAATATACAATAAAATAATATAATATCTCAAATTATCAAAATATATTAGAAAAATATTAAAGAAATTTATTTTCCAAATAAATAATAAAATTCTAATTATTAAAAAATATTTTGCTAATAAAATCCATTAATAGCATAAAATTCCCATTTTACAATTAAATTAGCATAAATTACAAATAATTAATAAAATCACTTATTATTATCATAAAAATAATAAAATGCTCATTTAGGCTAAAAAATAATAAATAAATAAATAAATTTTATTTTATTTCATAAAATAACTACTAAATAATTAAAAATTGGAAAATAATTATAAAAATTATTTTTACACTTTTATTAATAAAAAATAGTCTAAAATAGCATAATTAACAAAAATTTCAATTAAAATAAAATAATTCACCATTTTCTAATATTTTTCCAAAAATACATAATTATATATAATCTTTAAAAAATCATATTTAAAATTCTATACATAATTTCACAAAGCTTCCTTAACAAAGTTTACTCTACATAATTAATAGAATTTAATAAAAATATAATTTTTTTTTGGACCAAAACAGTTACGTGAATAGTAATTCCAAACCTGAAAAATTTGAAAAATCACAAAAATAATTAAAAATCACCATTAGCTAGATCTCAACCTCAATTACATATAATATCAAAGCAACTATGTCTAATTAAATCAAATTCAAACTCAATTTCATAAAATAATCAAAACAACATAAAAACAAAATCACAAAATTGGAGTTGTTACTAGAATTATCTCTATCAATTGGTTAAGGGGAAATGAAGCTTGGAGGATAAGCTTCCTATCAAAACTGACGGTACGCCCAAAGGTTGTCGGAATCGTCGCTAGCAAGTCCAAGAGCAATCTGGCAACCAAGAGAAAAACTAAAAAGGAAGAGAAAGAGGGAAGGAGGTGGTGTCGCCGGGGAGAGGAAGAGTAGCTGCTGGCGGCGGTGCTAACAGGTGGAGGTGGCGGCGTGGTGGTGGTTCTGTTGGTGGGTGTGCAGGTGAGAAGAGAAAGGAAGAAAAGAAAGGAAGAAAGAAAAGAAAATGAGGGGAAGAAGAAAAAAATGATTTTGTACTTTTTTTTATTTAAATAATAATAACTTAAATTAAAAAAAATAATATTCTAATATTTTTAAAATATAAATCTCCTTTAAAAATGTATACACTTAACAATTAATCAACAATTAAATAAAACTACACAAAATATAATAATCTCATAAAAAATTAAATACTAATTAACATTAAATAATATAACACTTAAATTAATAATTAACAAAAATTCATATTATAACAATTTTTTCCCTTTATAAAAATTCGTTCTCGAATTTTAATAAATAAAAAGGAGTACAAAAACTATCGAGGAAATAAATAAGGATATGCCATCCGTATCTCAGCCTTAGTCTTGCACGTATATTCTTTCACATTATTGCTCCTCTATAAGTCTTTGACCATCGGCATCTGCTTAAAACGCAACTGTTGAACTTAATAGTCAATAATAGCCATAGGTTCTTCCTCGTACATTAGACCTTCATTCACTTCCACACTTTGAGATTGCAAAACATGCGAAGGATCTGAAATATACTTTCTAAGCATCGACATATGGAACATTGGATGCACCTAGGATAAATTCAAAGGCAAAGCCAACCGAAATGCAGTCAGGCCAACTCTTTCCAATATCTCAAAAGGTTCTATGTATCTCGGTGCCAACTTTCCCTTCTTACCAAATCTCATAACACCTTTCATTGGTAACACCTTCAGGAATACATAGTCTCTAACATGAAATTCCATATCCTTGCACTTCGGATCTACATAACTCTTCTATTTGCTAGCTATTATTTCTAATCTCTTTTTAATCAAAATGACTTTCTCGGATGCATCCTAGATAATTTTTGGTCCAGTTAATTCTCTTTCCCTAACTTCATTCTAATACAGAGGAGATCTACACTTCCGTCCATACAAAGCTTCATATGGTGCCATCTCAATACTGCTATAGTGGCTGTTATTATAAGCAAACTCTACTAATGGCAGATGATCATCCTAAATACCTCTAAGATCCATTACACACATTCTCAATATATCTTTAAGTGTTTGAATTGTTCTCTCATACTGACCATCTATTTAAGGATGAGAAGCAGTATTATAATCAAGTTTGGTACCCATCACTTTTGTAACTTCTACTAAAATCAAGAGGTAAACATCGAACCTTTATAAGAAATAATGGAAACAGGCACCCCATGAAGACACGCAATATTCTTAATGTATAGCCTAGCCAACTTGGCCACTGAAAAAGTAGATTTAACTAGCAGAAAGTGAGTTGACTTGGTTAACCTGTCCATTATCACCTAAATGGAATCATATCCATCCTTTAAGCAAGGCAATCCTGTCGTAAAATCTATAGTGACTCTCTCCCATTTCCACTCAGGGATCGGAAGAGATTGAAGCTTCCCAGAAGGCTTCTGATGCTCTGCTTTCACTTACTGACAGGTTAACACTTAGAAACAAATTTAGCTATATCTTTTTTCATTCCATCCTACTAGTAAAGATCCTTAATATTATGGTACATCTTAGTAGAACCAAGATGTACACTTCTTCTCTCAAATTATTCACTTCCGGAACACACAACCTCTCATTGATCCATAACACAACTTCATCATCGAGGCTAAAATTAGTAAACTTCCTTTTGTGAACTTTCTCCACAAGCACAACCAAATCAGGATCTCAACTCTAAATTGCTTTGATCTTATCCTTTAATACTATTCTTAATATGAACTGAGCTAACAATCCTCTTAACCTGGTTATCTTTATCATAAACCCTTGATCCACCAACTTGTACATCTCTTTGATCAACAGTCTCCTCTCTACATTGATGTAAGTAAGACTACCTGAGGACTTCTTACTCAAGACATCTACTACTACATTATCATTGCCTAAATGGTATAAGATATCACAGTCATAATCTTTCAGAAGTTCTAGCCATCTCATCTGCCTAAGATTCAAATCTCTTTACTGAAAGATATACTTTAAAATCTTATGATCAGTGTAGATTTCACATGGTACACTATACAGATAATGTCTCTAGATCGTAAGAGAAATTATTACAGTAACTATCTATAGGTCATGAGTAGGATAGTTTTGCTCGTGCTTCTTTAACTACCTAGAAGCATAAGCCACTACCGTTCCATTCTGCATCAACACATAACCTAGGCTAACTCTGGAAACATCACAGTATATAGTGAACTTATCTACTCCATTAGGCAAAGTCAATACTAGAGCTGTAGTTAACTTCTCCTTCAACAGTTAGAAGTTATTCTCATATGCATCTGACCATATAAACTTCACATTCTTCTGAGTCTGACGGGTTATAAGTGCTGTAATCTTTGAAAAATCTTGAACAAACCTCCTATAATACCTAGCCAAACCTAAAAAACTCTGAATCTTAGTAACTGTTGTCGGTTTAGGCCACTCAGACACTATTTTAATCTTCTGTGGATCAAACTGAATGGCATCCTTAGATACTACATGCCCAAGGAATGCTATACTTTCTAGCCAAAAATCACACTTTGAGAACTTAACATAAAGTTGTTGCTCCTTTAGTGTTTGTAGCACTGTCCTTAAATGATATACATGCTTTTTCATACTCCTTGAATGCACTAATATTTAAACTGATCCATAAATGGTTTGAACACCTTATTCATAAGATCTATAAAGGTTGCTGGTGCATTGGTTAATTTGAAAGACATCACTATAAACTTATAGTGGCCATATCTAGCATGGAATGCTATTTTAAGAATATCAGCCTCACTAATCTGTAAGTGATGATAGCTCGACCTTAAGTTGATCTTAGAAAAGAACTGTACACCTTGAAGCTGATTGAACAAATTATCTATCCTTGAAAGAGGATACGTGTTCTTAATAGTCACTTTGTTCAGTTATCTATAATTAATGCACAATCTTAAAGTACCATCCTTCTTCTTCATTAATAAGATTGGTGCACCCCAAGGAGAAGTACTCGGTCTTATGAAACCTTTGTCCAGTAAATCTTGCAACTGCTCATTTAACTCTTTCAACTTCGTAGGAGCCATCCTATAAAGTGGCATAGAGATAAGAACTGTGCTTGGAACCATACCAATATAGAATTCAATTTCCTTATAAGTTGGTAAACCAGGTAATTCATTAGGGAAGACATTTAAAAACTTAAATGCTACAGGAACATCTAAGATGAATGTCGATTCTGTTGAAGTATCCCTGACCAATGCCAAGTATCCATAACACCCTTTTTTTAGTATTTTCTTTACCGTAATAGCATAAATAAGATTATGAGGTGCATAACTCTTATCACCCATAAACTTGAATTCCTTCACATCTAGAATTCTAAAAATCACCTGCTTACTATGGCAATCCATAATAGTATGATGCTGAGACAACCAGTCCATACCCAGATTTACATCAAAATCTATTACATATAGCAACACTAAGTCTATAGAGAGCGCTCCCCCCTTCCACTAACACAGAACACCTAAGAAGAATCACGTCGGTGTCTAATGAATCACTTAGAGGCATGGCAACTGATAAGGGAATTACCATCTTTACAGTTTGTCAACCTGATTTTAAAGTAAAAATAGGGGACACAAAAGAATATGTAGCACTTGAATCAATCAAAACTCTAGCATCAATAAAACATACTGGGAGTGTACCTGCTACCATTGTATTGGATGCCTGAGCATCTTGCTGAGTAAGAGTGAAGACTCTGGCCTGTCTTTTGCCTCCATGTTGGTTGGTAGAAGCCTATCCAAATCCTTTGACACTTCTTTTACCCCCTCTGCCTTACCCTTGTTGGTCAATAAATTGAGAAGTGCCCGAGTACTGAAATGGCAGCAGCTGAAACTGAGCTGGAGCTATACTAGCTGAAGATGATAGTGGGAACTATTGCTGAAAACCAGAATAAGGGCAAGATCTGGCAACATGTTATGTTTGTTCACATTGGAAACATGCCCTCAGAGCCATGTAACACGATACCTGATGGACTCTCTCATACATCTGGTAAATACTAGCTGTAGATCTCATGTTATTGTATCTAGAACTTTATCCACTACTACTACTTGTAGCACCTGAACTGAATCTGATAGGTCCATGTCATTCACTATTGCCATGCTTGCTGCTCCTGTAAACTCTCTACTAAGGTCTCTGCATTGTTGATAAGATCCCTTGGGCTGATTATTGGAGCCAATCTAAAATATTGAGTACAGAGCATCCTGATATCCTCCTACTCTGGTATCACCCATATGTGATAGTAGTTAGACATAACTCCTTGCCTAATAAGCCTAAGCTTGATCTCCTTAGCTAGCTCAATCATTGACTTGAGAGTCAAGCTTATAATAGGCATCCCAGCAAATGTAGAACTTAATATAGTCATGTAGGTGGTGACAACAAAATACTAATCCCTCATCATATCCTTGACATATCTGGACAATCAAAGAAACTCTCTGGTGTACTCCTCTACCGATCTGTCACCTTTAAAAATACCTGTCAATCGGAGCATGTAACTCATTCGCATCGGCTCTGAGCATAATCATCTCATGAATCACTCTCTGAACTAAGCTTAAGTTAATGTAGTCATGTGGGACCAATCTAACATTGGCCTTCAACAAATAACTCAATGATTAGAATCCACTGATACGTGATGTAAGCAGTCAGAGTCCTTGACTCAATCACGTGAAGAAAATAGAGTAGGTATGAAATTTTATTAAATGAAATCTTACCAACTCTGGTGTAGAACAAGATTGCTTCTAGGTTTGACATACCCTAAACTCCCTGTTGATAAAGAGGTTGCAAAGGTGGTACGATATGGGGTATAGCTGTTGCACCCTATTGAAATCTTGGTACAAAAGCATCTCCTTTAAAATCCTAGCCTGCAAGTTCCTTATCTTATAACTCTCTCTATCTATAATGACCTGCCGCTCTTTTGAGTCTACCTTTACCCCTACCCCTACGCCTAATCGGTGACTCAAGAGGTAGAATCTTGTCCTGGGAGGACTCCTCATCCTTGGCCTCAATGACTGGTGGAATGACTCGTGCTCTCCTCCTTATTTTAAAAAGAATATAAGCACAATTCAAACAAAAATAGATACCCTAATGATTATGCAGAATTCTAAAGTAAGGAAGACTTTTAGAGATATAATCGAACCTAATTGCTACAGTAGTTTCAAAGAAAACTCAAATTCTAGCAACCTAAGTCCAACCATACTAAACCAGGCTTTGATACTAACTTTGTCATGATCTAAATTCAGGAGTCATGACTAGTGCTAGGGTACAAAAATTCACGAGAATTCAGAACTTGTTGCAAGTTTTAAAATAAAACTCTATAAAATATAACTATAAATATGTTCAGAATTAAAAATTTTAATAATCGAAAAGAATCTTTTATAAATAATATCTTAATAAAATATTTTACAATATTTAAAATACATAACCACCATTAATAACAACTAGAGAATTCAACAAGTATGCAATATTAATGCAACGTTTATCAATACAAGGGAAGGATAATTTAAAGTTTACATAGATTAGCCGGAGAGGAAAGGGTCCAGTAAAAGGAATTAATATGAGAGGTCTAATGAGAAGGATCTTGAAAAATAATTAAGGTAGGGTCAAACCTCATTGAGTGAATCATTATTATATATATGCATGCAACCTAAGGACACAAACATTCAAGCATCGGTATAATAATATTTATTTTTATTTATTTATTTTATATATGCATTTCATACAGATACTCGAAATCACATTTCACAATAAACAATTAAATGCAATAAGATTTATGTGGAGGACCAGAGCAAAACCCTAAAATATTTCGCAATCTCGATCATTGAACCTCATTAGTCAATAGGCTCATTTAATTTCAAAAATATTTCTCTCCTCAAATTTTGATAGTAGACTGGTCCCAAGACACTAAGTCAACTAATCTCTCGCAGTCTCACTACTGGCATGATTGGCCTTGAGACACTAGATCAACCAAGCTTCTGCAATCACACTACTCTCTCACCACAAATCTCAATAATCAATTTAATTATATCTCATATCAATAAAATTTCATAGCCTAATATCTAGCATACTATTGCGCAACAGCTCTAGTGTAACCCACTAGGTGCCACGTTCTACAACTATCCTCCAAAATAATATTTCATAAATAAAATAATAAAATCATATATTAAATATGAACAACATCTAATTTTGTACAAATAAATATTCACGTTTATATATATGCAAACATAGCTTAATAAAATTCATATTTATTAAAAATTGTGGATGTCAATAATAATTTTTACATATAATGCATACATATAATAATAATTCAAAGGTGGAGTGCACTTCTCTAAAAGGACTTGACTGACCCGGTTCTGTAGGCTTTGGTCTTGACACAGCTATAGAAAAATAATAATAAAATAATTAGGAGAAAATTCTAATCTTATATATTATAGATTTCTAGAGAAAACTCGATCTAAAACTCAACTAAAATAACACTCAAAACCAACACAGACCCATGTCATGTTTTACGAGAAATCTATCAAAAATTCGGCAGAGTCTCATTTGTAGAACAAACATTTCTCTACTAAAAGTAGAGTCATTCCTACTTGAAAATACACTTCAAATATATTTAAAAGCTCAACATCTCGGGTTGGGCTCCGAACTACAATTTACGCCCAATCGAGAACCAATATTACAAATTTACAATAAGATAATATAATTTCTCAAATTACCAAAAATATCATAAAAATATTAAAGAAATTTATTTTCCAAATAAAAAATAAAATTCTAATTATTAAATAATATTTTACTAATAAAATCCACTAACAGCATAAAATTCACATTTCACAATTAAATTAGCATAAATTGCAAATAATTAATAAAATCACTTATTTATTATCATAAAAATAATAAAATGCTCATTTAGGCTCAAAAATAATAAATAAATTTATTTTTTTATTTAATTTTCCAAAATAATTACTAAATAATTAAAAATTGGGAAATAATTTGTAATATCCCGAGTTTTTAAAATATTTTTATACTGCATCGAGATATGCAATGTTAATAATTTATATATATATATTATTTAATTAGCTTGTTATTTATTAAAATCATTTTTATTTGTTTTAAGTATTTTAAGGGATTTACGTAAAATTTTCCTACGATTTACATTTTTGGGAAAATAAGACCTAAATAATTAATTACTCACTTACGTTAGCTTGTTTTATTAAATTGCATGCTATCATGCATGATTATATTTTTGCATATTAACATATATACATATACATGCATATATATTTTTATTTAACCTTTGGGGTTTATTTTTTATTTAAAAATATATTATATAGTTTTATTAAGTTAATGTGTGTTATATATATATATATATATATATATATATATATATATATATATATGTATATGTATATAATATTAAGTTGATTTTTATATATGTGGTGTGTGATTTTTCTAAGTATTATATTAATATTTTATGTTATAAAGTATTAAAGTTATTATTATTATTATAATATATATATACAAAAAACACAAATTTCCCTATTTTCTTCTTCTCCTTTCCCAACCCTTCTCCATCAACCCTCGCCCTCACCGTCTGTAACTTCCATTCGCCGTTGTTTAGAGTGCCTCTTGGTGTGCCGCCTTCTTCTCTAGCAGCTCCACTGTCCCTGTCATCTTCCCCGATGCCGACCAAGTCCATTTCCACCATTTTTGGCCGAAATTCAAGCTTTTCACCGTTCTTCCTCCTCTGGCCATTATTCTTCACGATTCCAGTGTCCTTCAACTCCTCAAGTTTTGGTGAACTTGATTCAAGCTTCGGTTTGAGCTCTAACTTCCTCAATTTTTCTATTTCGGCCATATTGAATTTTTGAATTTTTTTGAGCTTTTCCCTTGTGATTCATGAAAATTACCTTAACAAATTTTGCTCCTCTTAGCTCAATCTACCTATGTGAATTTTTGTGGAATTTTTGGAATTTATTTTGATTTTTGGGTATTTTTGATTATTTTTTGATTATTTTCTAATTTTTGAAAATTAATTAATTAAATTATGAAATTATGTTTTATGGTAATTATAGGTGTTGAAATTAATTATAGGAATTTATTTGTAATTTTTATGTATTTATTTTGAATTTATTTAGTTTATGTAATTTTGAGAAAATAGGGTTAATTATGTGTTTAATTGAAATTTATTGGTTAATTAGGTATATTTATTGATATTATTGAAATATATATTGAGAAAATTAATTTTTTTGCAATTATATTATTTTTGGTGAATTTTTGGATTAATTTTAGTATATTTATATATATATGGGTATTTTGGTAATTTTACCCTAAATTGGCTAAAAATGTAATTAAATCGGTTTTAATATTTATTTAGGGTATAAAATTGATTTCCAAAAATTATTTAGTATTTTTAACTAATTAAAAATATTTTTCGTAAATTATTTTCAATTATATATATAATATACGATTTTTCTAATAAAATGAGTTTTTATCTATTTTTACTGTGTTTTAGGGTTAATTATGTAATTTTTACTTATAAAATGTATTTTTAGTATATAAGGGTATTTTTAGTATTTTGTAAATATTTCGTGAATTGTGAACCTCGGTCGGTAATTTGTAGTTTGGGGCCTGACCGAGGGATTGTGGTTATGTTCTGTGTTTATTTTTGAAGTGTATTTCTTTGCAGGGCCGGCTTTACTCTTTGAGTAGAGAGATGTCCATTTTACGGGGGAGATTTTATCAAAATTTTGGTAGAATTCTCGTAAAACGTGACATCCGGTCGAATTCTGATTTAATTATGTGTCTAGTAATCTAGATTGAGTCTTTAGAACTTCTGTTAGATTTATTCTGATTCCTGCCATTATTTGTTTGTTTAGTTGCACCGAGACCGAGGCCTAGTGGACCAGGCCCATCGGACCCATCTCGTGGAGCGCAATAAATAGTGAGTTGCTATTTTATATATATATGCTCTAGGGTGCATGAATTTAGAAATCTATGTTTTATTTTGATTAAATATGCATAATGGTTTAATTAGTACTTGAGTTTATTTTAGTTTACTTTCGATTTACTTTTGGTTTATTTTTGGTGTATTTTAAACTATATGCATGTTTTATTAATGAATTATGTTTAAAATGTTTTTGAATATATTTCTAGTTTATTTTGTAATTTAGTTGGATTTATTTGACGTATATATACTCGAAATATACCTGGTTTACTTTTGGTATATTTCTAGTATATATATGGTTTATGTTGCTATTTTATTCAATTTCATGCATCATTTATTTATAAATGTATGTTTTATATAATAAATGAAGGATATCAATAGAACATGCTACCTAATGGGCAGCACTAGGACCGAGTACGTACCGATACGCTGATAGCATTTAGGCTATATTACTAACCATTTAAGGATATTCTTTGGATTGATTATTTGATGTGTGATATGATTTAGGAATGTGATTGCTGGAGCTCGGTTGACCAAGTGTCTCGGGGCTAATCACACTGACAGTCAGACTGCTGGAGCTCGGTCGACTTAGTGTCTCGGGGCTAGTCTACTATTTAAATAGAATAAGTGAATATATTTAGAATAAGTGAGCCTGTGTGGCTAGAGTGTTGTCTAATACTATTTGAGGTTGTGATTTTCTAGGGTTCTATTTGATCCTTCATAAACTGTGATTTTCAATAAAAATATATAAAATGATTTTGTTGTATCTGTGTGTATTTGCTTGTATACATACATATTATATATACTTTTGACTGTGTGTATTGGCATTTTGTATGCATGTATATATATTATAGTAATTCACTCAGTGAGGTCTGACTCCCCTCCGTTGACTATTTTTCAGGAGAGTCATCATCATCAGACCTCAATAGCAGACCCATACGCCGGATTTCTTCTGCCCCAGCTTTATTATATAAACTGCTCACTTGAGTTTTATTTTTATTGATCTAGACACTGTAGTAGTTGTAAAATTGAAAAAGGATATTGTATTATATTCGTATGAGTTATGTACTTTAAATATTTGAATTGGATTTGTATTAAAAGTTTATTTATATATACAAGATGAGTTGTTGATTTAAATCCCGTGGTGGATTATTATTTAATTATTTAAAATTTTATTTTCGCTGTAAATTATATTATTATTATTATTGCATGTTTTATTTTATCTTCAGGCTTGCTACGGGTTTCAGATTTGAAAGAATTCCCGTTCCCTATCGCCGGTCATGGCCCCTGTTTTGGGTCGTGACAAAGTTGGTATCAGAGCGGAGTTTTGTGTCAGGGCTTAGTTGTGTGAGTCATGACCCTAGTTTTCAAGTTGTGTTTTCTTTTGAAACTACTGCAGTAAATTAGGTTCGAGTATGTCTTGATAAGTATTCCTTGCTTTAGTTTTCTGCATTATTCTTTCGTTGTCTATTTTGTCTGAATCATTCTATTGTCTTTTATAATGAGGATGCGAGCGTGTGTCGCTCCACTGGTCATTGAGGCTAAGGATGATGAGTCTTTTTAGGATGAGGCTTTACCTCTTGAGCAGCCAGTTAGACATAGAGGTCATGGCAGAGGTAGACCTCGAGGAGCGACAGGTCACCGTAGGCAGAGAGAGATTCAGGACGAGGAGCCTATTGAGCCTAAGTTTGAGGACCCTGTACCTCCAGTTGTTCAGCCTGCCTATCAGCAGGGTATGTCTGACCCTGAGGTAGCTCTGTTCTATGCCAGAGTTGGTAGGATTGCATTTGATGGGACTTCTGATCCGTTAGACTTTCTGTATGCGATTGAGACTCAGACTCGGACTGCTCATATTGAGTATTAGCGGATTATAATCATCGAGTTGTTTATCGAGGGACCAGCTCTAGATTGGTTTATTCAGATGATTCAACCCTATATGATGGCGATAACCTGGGCTCAGTTTTGAGAGTGGTTTATGAGGAGATTCTGCCTAGAGCCTCTCTGTATGAGTTATCATCTCCAGTTGACCAGTATTTCTCATGGTGATCGATCTGTAGAGGAGTACACTCGAGAGTTTCTTCGGCTGGATAGATATGCAGAGGATCTGATGCGAGATCAGTATTTTGCAGTCACTACCTATGTCATCGGTTTGGGTTCAACATTAACTGGTATGCCTACAGCGGGCCTTACTCTGGAGTCTGTGATTGAGTTGGACAAGGAGATTGAGCTGAGGCTATTTAGGCAGGGAGCGATGCCTGATTATTACCAGTTGGGAGTTCAGTCAAGTGGATTGCAGACTACTCCGTATTTGAGTTTTCATGTTGGTTCGAGTAGTTAGCAGAGAGGTCCGACTCAGCAGAGTTAGAGGCAGCAGTAGTGAGTGCATCGAAGCAGTAGACATGGCCGTGGGGGTCAGCGTAGACCATTCAGATTTGGGTCAGGTGCTTTGAGCAGCAGCAGTGGTCGCAGTTCTGGATCAGCTGCCAGTGTTTGCCAGACCTACGGTAGAGTTCATCAGGGACAGTATTACCTGACACCACTGACATGTTTCAGATGCGGGCAGACAGGACATTATGCCAGATCGTGTCCTTACTCCGGGTATCAGCAGCCGCAGATTCCACGATTTCCACAGCAGTTGATTGCTAGTGCTGTACCCATACCATTTCAGTTGCCTCCAGCCCAGCATCAGAGTTTCACTCAGTTTGTTCCACAGTAGGGTCGTGGTAGAGGTACTAGAGGTGTTGGCCAGGATTCTACCAGCCAGCAGGGAGGTCGAGGTCAGGCCAGAGTCTTCCACCTTACTCAGCAGGATGCTCAGGCATCTAATACAGTCGTGGCAGGTATTGTTTCTGTCTGTTACCTGGATGCATGGGTTTTGTTTGATCTGGGTGACACGCATTCGTTTGTTTCTCTCGTTTTTGCTTCTAAGTCTTGTTGCCAAGCTTCGAGGATGGCTTTTCCTTTGTCTGTTTCCACTCCTCTAAGTAATTCCTTGGACACCAACATTGTTCTTTCTGGTTGTCCAGTTCTTATGGGAGGTAGAGAATTGTCTGCTGATTTGATTCTGTTGGATGTGATGGAGTTTGATGTTATTCTGGGTATGGATTGGTTATCTCAGCACCATGCCGTGGTAGATTGTCGGAATAAAGAGGTGACTTTCAAAATTCCTGATGAAGAAGAATTTAAGTTTGTGGGTGATAGGAGTTCCGCACCTCAGAATCTTATTTCTGCTATTACGGCTAGGAAGTTGCTGAGGAAAGGATATCAGGGGTATTTGGCATTAGTCAGGGATACTTCAGTGGAGAAGTTGTCACTCACAAATGTTCCTGTTGCCTGTGAGTTTCCTGATGTTTTTCTTGAGGAGTTGCTAGGTTTACCACCTCATAGAGAGATTGAGTTCTGTATAGATATGGTTTCAGGTACTACTCCTATATCTATGCCACCCTACAGAATGGCTCCTGCAGAGTTGAAAGAGTTGAAGGAGTAGTTGCAAGAGTTGTTGGATAAGGGTTTTATCAAACCCAGTGTTTCTCCTTGGGGTGCACCAGTCCTGTTTGTAAAGAACAAGGATGGTACCCTGAGATTGTGCATTGATTACAGAGAGCTGAACAAGATGATAGTAAAGAACAAGTATCCTCTCTCGAGGATAGATGATTTTTTTGATCAGCTACAGGGTGCACAGTTCTTTTTCAAGATTGATTTGAGGTCGGGTTATCATCAGCTGTGGATTAGTGAAGCCGATGTTCCTAAAATGGCATTTCGCACTCGATATGACCACTATGAGTTTTTGGTGATGTCTTTTGGTTTGACTAATGCACCAACAACTTTTATGGACCTGATGAATAGGGTATTCAGACCATATGTGGATCAGTTTGTGGTAGTCTTCATTGATGATATATTGGTATATTCGAGGAGTATGGAGGAGCATGTATATCACTTGAGGACTATACTGCAGACACTGAGAGATCATCAGCTTTATGCTAAATTCTCAAAGTGTGATTTCTGGATGGAGAGTGTTTCTTTTTTTGGACACGTGGTGTCTAAAGAAGGTATCCAGGTTGATCCACAGAAGATTGAGGCAGTGTCTGAGTGGCCTAGACTGATATCTGTTACTGAGATTCAGATTTTTCTGGGTTTAGTCGGGTATTATAGGCGGTTTGTGCAGGATTTTTCTAGAATTACAGCCCCTATGACTCACTTGACTCAGAAGAACATTAGATTTGAGTGGTCAGAAGTTTGTGAGAATAGCTTCCAATTATTGAAGGAGAAATTGACCACAGCCCCAGTGTTATCTTTGCCTAATAGTGTGGACAAGTTCACAGTTTATTGTGATGCCTCTAGAGTTGGCCTTGGTTGTATGTTAATGCAGAATGGTAGGGTGATAACCTATGCTTCGAGGTAGTTGAAGAAGCATGAGCAGAACTATCCTACACATGACCTTGAAATGGCTGTAGTGTTCTTTGCTCTGACAATTTAGAGACATTATCTGTACGAGGTGACTTGTGAGATTTTTACTAATCACAAGAGCCTTAAGTACATTTTCCAGCAGAAAGATCTGAATATAAGGCAAAGGAGATGGTTGGAACTGTTGAAGGATTATGACTGTGAGATATTATATCATCCGGGCAAGGCTAATATGGTAGCAGATACCTTGAGTAGAAAGTCCTTAGGTAGTCTTGCTCATATCAGTGTTGAGAGGAGACCGTTGATCCAGGAGTTGCATCTGTTGGTGGATCAAGGTTTGATGATGAAGATCAGTAGGTCAGGTGGACTGCTAGCTCAATTTAAGGTGCGATATGTACTGAGGGATAGGATTAAAGCAGCTCAGAGCTGAGATCCTATTCTAGAAGAGCTTGCAGAGAATGTTCGAGCAAGGAAGTTCACTGATTTCACACTCGATGATGATGGTGTGTTGTGGATCAGTAGTAGATTGTGTGTTCCTGATGTGGATGATTTGAGAGAAGAGATCCTAGACCATAGTATCAGAGATTTATACTGGTGGGATGGATTAAAGAAGGATGTCGTTGATTATGTTGCTAAGTGCCTAACGTGTCAACAAGTGAAAGTTGAACATCAGAAGCCTTCTTGGAAGCTTTAGCCTCTTCCTATTCCCGAGTGGAAGTGGAAAAGGATAGCTATGGATTTTGTGGTAGGTTTACCTCATTCTAAGGATGGATACGATTCCATCTGGGTGATTGTAGACAGGTTGATAAAGTGTGCACATTTCTTGCCTGTGAAAGCCACCTACTCTATAGCTAGATTGGCGAAGTTGTATGTGAAGCATATTGTGTGCCTTCATGGAGTACCTGTGTCCATTGTGTCAGATAGAGGTTAAGTGTTTACCTCTCTTTTTTGGCAGAAGTTGTAGGAAGTGATGGGCACTAGGTTAGATTTCAGTACTACTTTTCATCCTCAGACAGATGGTCAGTCTGAGAGGATGATCCAGACACTGAAAGATCATTTGAGGATGTGTGTCCTGGATTTAGGAGGTAGTTGGGATGATCATTTGCCTATTGTTGAGTTTGCATATAATAACAGCTACTATAGCAGTATTGGTATGGCACCGTATGAGGCGTTGTATGGGAGGAAGTGTAGATCCCCTCTGAGTTGGGATGAGATTGGTGAGAGAGCTTTGACTGGACCTGAGATGGTTCAGGATGCTACAGAGAAATTTACCGTGATTAAGCACAGATTAGAGACTACAGTTAGCAGGAAGAAGAGCTATGCGGATCCTAGGCGCAGAGATGTGGAGTTTCAGGTTAGGGATTATGTTTTTCTGAAGGTGTCTCTGATGAAGGGTGTGATGAGATTTAGCAAGAAGGGTAAGTTAGCACCGAGTTATATCGAACCGTTTAAGATTCTGGAGAGAGTTGGAACTGTTGCATATCGGTTGGCTTTGCCTCTGAGTATGTCACAGGTGCATCCGGTGTTCCATATCTTGATGCTGAGGAAGTATATTTCAGACCCTTCACACGTGTTGCAGCCCGATAGTGTAGAAGTGAGTGAAGATTTGACGTTTGTGGAAGAACTTGTGGCGATCGTTGATTATCAAATTCGACAGTTGCGGTCGAAGCAGATTCCGATGGTCAAGGTTCTGTGGCGTAGCAACAGAGTTGAGGAGCATACGTGGAAGACTGAAGCTGAGATACGAGCTTCTTACCCGTATCTGTTCCCTTCTTGATCTTGTAATTATTCTTTTCTAGAATTCGAGGACGAATTCTTGTAAGGGGGGGAGACTGTAATATCCCGAGTTTTTAAAATATTTTTATATTGCATCGGGATATACAATGTTAATAATTTTTATATATATATATTTTATTATTTAATTAACTTGTTATTTATTAAAGTCATTTTTATTTGTTTTAAGTATTTTAAGGGATTTACGTAAAATTTTTCTGCGATTTACATTTTTGGGAAAATAAGACCTAAATAATTAATTACTTACTTACGTTAGCTTGTTTTATTAAATTGCATGCTATCATGCATGATTATATTTTTTCATATTAACATATATACATATACATGCATAGATATTTTTATTTAACCTTTGGGGTTTATTTTTAATTAAAAATATATTATATAGTTGTATTAAGTTAATGTGTGTTATATATATATGTATATGTATATAACATTAAGTTGATTTTTATATATGTGGTGTGTGATTTTTCTAAGTATTATATTAATATTTTATGTTATAAAGTATTAAAGTTATTATTATTATTATTATTATTATTATTATTATTATATATATATATATATATATATATATATATATATATACAAAAAACACAAATTTCCCTATTTTCTTCTTCTCCTTTCCCGACCCTTCTCCATCAACCCTCGCCCTCACCGTATGTAACTTATGTTCGCCGCCGTTCAGAGTGCCTCCTGGTGTGCCGCTATCTTCTCTAGCAGCTCTGTCGTCCCTGTCATCTTCCCCGACGCCGGCCAAGTCCATTTCCACCATTTTTGGCCGAAATTTAAGCTTTTCACCGGTCTTCCTCCTCCGGCCATTATTCTTCGCGATTCTGGTGTCCTTCAGCTCCTCAAGCTTCGGTGAACTTGATTCAAGCTTCGGTTTGAGCTCTAACTTCCTCAATTTTTCTGTTTTTCAATTTTTCTATTTCGGCCATATTCACTTTTTGAATTTTTTTGAGCTTTTTCCTTATGATTCATGAAAAGTACCTTAACAAATGTTGCTCCAATTAGCTCAATCTACCTATGTGAATTTTTGTGGAATTTTTGGAATTTATTTTGATTTTTGGGTATTTTTGATTATTTTATTATTATTTTCTAATTTTTGAAAATTAATTAATTAAATTATGAAAATGTGTTTTATGGTAATTATAGGTGTTGAAATGAATTATAGGAATTTATTTGTAATTTTTATGAATTTTTATGTATTTATTTTGAATTTATTTAGTTTATGTAATTTTGAGAAAATAGGGTTAATTATGTGTTTAATTGAAATTTATTGGTTACTTAGGTATATTTATTGATATTATTGAAATATATATTGAGAAAATTAATTTTTGTGCAATTATATTATTTTTGGTGAATTTTTGGATTAATTTTAGTATATTTATATATATAGGGGTATTTTGGTAATTTTACCCTAAATTGGCTAAAAATGTAATTAAATCGATTTTAATAGTTAGTTAGGGTGTAAAAATGATTTCCACAAATTATTTAGTATTTTTAACTAATTAAAACTATTTTTCGTAAATTATTTTTAATTATATATATAATATACGATTTTTCTGATAAAATGAGTTCTTATCGATTTTTACTGTGTTTTAGGGTTAATTACGTAATTTCTACTTATAAAATGTATTTTTAGTATATAAGGGTATTTTTGGTATTTTGTAAATATTTCGTGAATTGTGAACCTCGATCGGTGATTTGTAGTTTGGGGCCCGACCGAGGGATTATGATTGTGTTCTGTGTTTATTTTTGAAGTGTATTTCTTTGCAGGGTTGGCTCTACTCTTTGAGTAGAGAGATGTCCATTTTACGGGGGAGATTTTATCGAATTTTTGATAGAATTCTCGTAAAACGTGATGTCCGGTCGAATTCTGATTTAATTATGTGTCTAGTAATCTAAATCGAGTCTTTAGAACTTCTGTTAGATTTATTATGATTCCTGTCATTATTTGTTTGTTTAGTTCCACCGAGACCGAGGCCTAGTGGACCAGGCCCATCGGACCCATCTCGTGAAGCGCAATAAATAGTGAGTTGTTATTTTATATATATATGCTCTAGGGTGCATAATTTTAGAAATCTATGTTTTATTTTGATTAATATGTATAATGGTTTAATTAGTACTTGAGTTTATTTTAGTTTACTTTCGATTTATTTTTGGTGTATTTTAAACTATATGCATGTTTTATTAATGAATTATGTTTAAAATGTTTTTGAATATATTTCTAGTTTTTTTTGTAATTTAGTTGGATTTATTTGACATTTATATACTCTAAATATACCTGGTTTACTTTTGGTATATTTCTAGTATATATATGGTTTATGTTTCTATTTTATTCAATTTCATGCATCATTTATTTATAAATGTATGTTTTATATAATAAATGAAGGGTATCAATAAAACGTGCTACCTAGTGGATAGCACTAGGACCGAGTACGTACCGGTACGTTGATAGCATTTAAGCTATATTACTAACCATTTGAGGATATTGATTGGATTGATTATTTGATGTGTGATATGATTTGGGAGTGTGATTGCTGGAGCTCGGTTGACCAAGTGTCTCGGGGTCAATCACACTGACAGTCAGACTGCTGGAGTTCGGTTGACTTAGTGTCTCGGGGCCAGTCTACTGTCCAAATGGAATAAGTGAATATATTTGGAATAAGTGAGCCTGTGTGGCCAGAGTGTTGTCTAACACTGTTTGAGGTTGCAATTTTCTAGGGTTCTATTTGATCCTTCATAAACTGTGATTTTCAATAAAAATATATAAAATGATTTTATTGCATTTGTGTGTATTTGCTTGTATACATACATATTATATATACTTTTGACTGTGTGCATTGGCATTTTGTATGCATGTATATATATTATAGTAATTCACTCAGTGAGGTCTGACTCCTCTCCGTTGACTATTTTTCAGGAGAGTCATCGTCATTAGACCTCAGTAGCAGACCCGTACGTCGGATTTCTTCTGCCCCGACTTTATTATGTAAACTGCTCACTTGAGTTTTATTTTTATTGATTTAGACACTGCAGTAGTTGTAAAATTGAAAAAGGATATTGTATTATATTCGTATGAGTTATGTACTTTAAATATTTGAACTGGATTTGTATTAAAAGTTTATTTATATATACAAGATGAGTTGTTGATTTAAATCCTATGGTGGATTATTATTTAATTATTTATAATTTTATTTCCGCTGCAAATTATATTATTATTATTATTGCATGTTTTATTTTATCTTCAGGCTTGCTAGGGGTTCCGGATTCGAAAGAATTCCTGTTTCCTAGCGCCGGTCATAACCCCTGTTTTGGGTCGTGACATAATTATAAAAATTATTTTTACACTTTTATTAATAAAAAAATTCTAAAATAGCATAATTAACAACAATTTCAATTAAAATCAAATAATTCACCATTTTCTAATATTTTTCCAAAAATAAATAATTCATACAAAACTTCCTCAACAAAGTTTACTCTACATAATTAATAGAATTTAATAAAAATATAAAATTTTTTGGGCCGGAATAGTTATGTGAAAAATAACCCTAACCTGAAAAATTTGAAAAATCACAAAAATAATTAATAATCACCTTTAGCTAGATTTCAACCTCAGTTACATTAATCTCGAAGCAACTATATCTAATTAACTCAAATTCAAACTCTATTTCACAAAATAATCAAAATAACCTAAAAAAAAATCATAAAATTGGAGTCATTATTGAAATTACCCAGACGAAGTGGTTGAGGGGAATGAAGCCCGGAGGATGTGCTTCCGATCAAGACCATCAGCATGCCCAGATGTTGCTGGAATCATCGCTGGCAAGCCCAAGAGCAATTTGGCAACCAAGAGAAAAACTAAAAAGGAAAAGAAAGAGGGAAGAAGGTGGTGTCACCGGGGAGAGGAAGAGCAGCTATTGGTAGCAGTGCTGATTGGTGGAGGTGGTGGTACTATTGGTGGGTGTGCAGGGGAGAAGAAAAAGGAAGTGTAATATCCTGAGTTTTTAAATAATTTTAAACTGTAATGGGATATGCAGTGTTAATAATGTTTATATATATTTATGATTATTTGATGAGTTTGTTATTTATTACAGTTATTTTTAATTATTTTTAAGTCCTTTACGTAAAATTTTTTCGAAAATTTTACTTTCGGGAAAATTAAGACGTAAATAATTAAATATTAATTATTTTAAACGGTTTATGAATTTGTATGAGTTCATGCGTGATTTTAAAGGGGTAAATAAAATACATATACGTACATGCATTTAAGTTAAATTAGGGTTATTTAATTAAATTAAATTATATTATATAGTTTTAATATTAATTAATTAAATGTGTGTATATATGTATATGTGTATATATTATTATTAAAGTGTGTGGTGGACATTTATTGTGTTTATTAATTTATATATTAAAATAATATAAAGTAGGATATATATATACATATAATATCATTATCAAAAATAAAGTTTGAATTAATTACCATTTTGCCATCGCCTTCTTCTCCTTCCTCCCGATCAATTTCTTCCCCATTTTCGGCGCTTATCACGTCGTTCCTTCACCGTCACTGTGCCCTTCGGTGTGCCACCTCCTTTGCCAGCCATTTCCACCATCTAGAGCCTTCTTCTCCGGCGTGGTTTGGCCGGAATCACAGTGAGTTGCCGAAAATCACACTCAACGTCGATCAAGCACTTTTCGGCCACCATTTCAAGCCCCACTGGTCTCTATCTCTTCCTTGAGTTCCGGTGAGTGCATTTCCAAACTTTGTTTCACTTAAAATGGTCTAGATTTCCCTAGGTTTTGATTTTACAATTTCGGCCTATTAGGGTTTTCAATTTTTTTTGAGCTTTGATTTGGTTGATTCATGCAAAATTTCTTCACAAACATTAATCCTAGTAGCTTAATCTACCTCTGTGAATTTTTGGGAATTATTTTGATTTTTGTGAATTTTTGATTATTTTATTAATATTTTCTAATTTTCAAAAATTAATTAATTAAATTATGAAATTGTGTTTTATGGTGTTTATAGGTGTTGAAATGAATTTTAGAAATTTATTTATAATTTTTGTGATTTTTATATAATTATTTTGAATTTATTTACTTTATGTAATTTTGGGAAAATTAGGTTAATTATGTGTTTTAGTGAAATTAATTGGTTAATTGAGTATATTTATTGATATTATTGAATTATATGTTGAGAAATTAATTTTTGAATAATTATATTATTTTTGGTGAGTTTTTGAGTAATTATAGTGAATTTGTATATAGTAGGGGTATTTTGGTAAATTGGCACTAAATTGGCTAAAAATATAATTAAATTGGTTTTACTAGTTATTTTAGATATAAAAATGGTTTCTACAAATTATTTAGTATTTTTAACTAATTAAAACTATTTTTTTGTAAATTATTTTCAAATTATATATAATATACGATTTTTCTAAATAAATGAGTTTTTATTGATTTTTAGTAAGTTTTAGGGTTAATTATGTAATTTAAATTTATAAAATTTATTTTGGTTATTGAAGGGCATTTTTGGTATTTTCTGGAATTTTCATGCGTTTTATATTATTTCGTGAATTGTGGACCTCGGTCGATGAATTGTAGTTTGGAGTCCGATTGAGGGATTGTGAATTGTGTTTATTCTTAAAGTGTGTTTCTTTGTAGGACCGGCTCTACTCTTTAAGTAGGGAGATGTTCATTTTACAGGGGAAATTCTGCTGAATTTTTGGTAGAATTCTCGTAAAACGTGATATTCGGTTGAATTCCTATTCTAATTCTATGTCTAAGATTCTAGATCGAGTCTTTAGAATTCCGATAAATTTATTCTAATGTCGTGTTGTTATTTGTTTGTTTAGTTGTGCCGAGACCGAGGCTTAGTGGACCAGGTCCGTCAGATCCGTCTCGTGGAGCGCAATAACAGTGAGTTATTATTTTATATATATATGTTTTAAGATGCATGTTTTTTAGAAATGTATGATTTATTTTAATAAAGTATGCATAAATGATTTAATTATTACTTATGTTTACTTTTGGTATATTATTGGTATATTTTAAACTATATGCATGTTTTATAAATAAATTATTCTTAAAATGTTTTTAGGTATATTCATGGTTTATTTCTAGTTTATTTTGTAAATAAATTGAATTTATTTGACGTATATATACTCAAAATATACCTGGTTTATTTTAGTATATTTCTTGTATATATATGGTTTATGTTGCTATTTTATTTAATATTATGCATCATTTATTTTATGAATGTATGTTTTATATAATAATGAAGGATATCAATAGAACGTGCTACCTAGTGGGCAGTACTAGGACCGAGTACGTATCGGTACGACGATAGTATTTAGGCTATATTACTAACCTATTTGTGAATATTGATCAGATTGATTTGATTTGATGTGTGATGTAATTTGAGAGTGTGACTGCTAGAGCTCGTTTGACCAGGGGTCTCGGGGCTAATCACACTGACAGTCAGACTGCTGGAGTTCAGTTGACTTAGTGTCTCGAGGCCAGTCTACTGTCCAAATGGAACAAATGAAATTATTTGGAATAAGTGAGCCTGTATGGCTAGAGTGTTGTCTAACACTGTTTGAGGTTGCGATTCTTTAGGGTTCTATTTGATCCTTCATATACGAATGTATTTCTTAGTATTTATATAAAATGGTTTTGCTGCATCTATGTGATTTTGCCTGTATATATATTTATTATATATACTATTGAATGTGTGCATTGTCATTTAGTTATGCATGTATATATATTATAACAATTCACTCAGTGAGGTCTGACTCTCCTCCGTTGATTATTTTTCAGGAGAGTCTACGTCTTCAGACCTCAGTAGTAGACCTTTATGCTGGATTTCTTCCGTCCCGGCTTCACTATGTAAACTGTTTACCTAATTTTATTTTATAATCTAAACACTGTAGTAGTTATAGTCATTTGTGAAATTTATGTATCATGTTTAAATGAGATTGTATTTTAAAGATATGAACTGAGATTTGTATCAAAAGACTATTTATATATGAGAATGAGCTTGTTTATTTAAATGAGTTTGATGGAGCATTACTTTATTTTATTTATGAAAATTTTTTCCGCTATGAGATATTTTATGTTATTATTGTTATTGCATGTTTTTATTTATTTTAAAGGTTTGCTACGGGTTCCGGATTCGAAAGAATTCTGGTTCCCTAGCGTCGGTCATGGCCCCCTGTTTTGGGTTGTGACAGAAAGAAAGAAAATAAAAGGAGGGGAAGGAAAAAAAAAAGATTTTGTACTTTTTTATTTAAATAATAATAACTTCAATTAAAAAAATAATATTTTAATAATTTTAAAATCTAAATCTCCCTAAAAATATATACACTTAACAATTAACAAATAATTAAATAAAACTACATCAAATATAATAATCTCATAAATAATTAAATAATAATTAATATTCAATAATCTCACACTTAAATTAATAATTAATAAAATTCGGATTATAACACTCGTTACCTGAGATGTTACTTCACCTAAGGTGTCCGGAGGCTTGGGAGTAAGAAACCTTCAGTTCACTAACAATGCATTCCTTGCAAAATTGTGTTAGCTTTTGATTGTTGATAAAGGTAGCTTATGGTTTGATGTTATATGTCACAAGTACTGTCGTTCAAATGTGTCTGTTACGGATTTGGTAAAAAAGAATAATGCCTCGATGGTATGGAAAGGTATGGTTAAAGCCTCCTCCCTTCTTACTGTTAGTATTCAAATAAGAGTGGGGAATGGGAAGAAAATGTTGTTCTGGCTTGATAAGTGGTTACTTGATGTTCCCCTAATTTCTATGGCGTTGGTTAATCAATACAAGTCAGTTAAGAGCTATTGGATCCAAGGTCAAGGCTGGAATTGGGAGGTTCTTAATAGTGTTTTCCCTGATAGTATCTCATCTTGCCTTTCCGCTTACTTGGTTCGAGTGAATCATGATGTTGAGGATAAGCTTTGTTGGGCATTTTCTCCTAATGGTTGTTTTTTGGTGAAATCTGCCTATGACATGTAGCAAATGGATGAAAAGGAGACAATCGAGTCTAGAAGGTTATCTGGCTTCTAAAGGTTCTTGCTCGTATTCGTTCTTTTATTTGGCTGGTACGACATGGTAGGGTCATGACTAATGTTGAGCGTATGCGTAGAGGTTTCACTTCTGATGTGAGCTGTCCCCATTGTCGTGGTAGAGACGAGACGTTGATGCATATCTTTCAAGATTTTCCTCTTGCTTTTGAAATTTTGAAGATTTTCTTGCATTTAGTGAATATCCTGGAATTCTGGACTCTTCCCTTTGATAAGTGGCGTTGGGTTAATTTATCAGCTAGAAGTTATAATGTTCACTTCTCTAACTGGATTGATAAATTTGCAATGATTCTATGGTGGCTTTGGAAATTCGGTTCAATCTAGTTTTTAAAGGACTCAGAGCTCCTACTCATATTCGAATTAAATGGTTAATTGACTATTTTGAAGAGGTCAACAGTGCTATGCAGGCTCATAGGGGCAGTCAGCTTTTTAAGTGGATGTTTGTGGACAAGTTGGTTCACTGGAAGCCTCCTCTTCAGGGCTGGATTAAACTAAATACTGATGGGTGTAGCAAGGGACTGTGTAGAAGAGCTAGTGGTGGTGGTGTAATCCGTGACTCGTAAAGGCAATGGATTGTTGGATTCATGATGCATATTGGAGCATGTAATGCCCTTAGTGCAGAGTTATGGTTAGTGCTACAAGGGTTAGAGATTGCTTGGAGTCAACGATTTCCTCGAAATAATTGTGGAGGTGGATTCTGCAGCAGTGGTTCAGTGGCTTATGCAGAAATCCATCTATGAAGAGGTTCATGCCAATCTGGTGTTTGCATGTTTGGATTATATAAAGAGAGATTGTGAAGTGGAGATTGTTCATACCTTGCCAGAAGGTAATCTTGTTGTTGATAAGTTAGCTAATAAGGCTCTTCTTCAGCCCATTGGTGTTCATGTCATTCATGCTCCTCTGGGTGAGGTGGCTAGGCTGATGGAAGGTGAGAGATATTGTGTCTCATGGCCAAGGAGAGTGAGAGTTGCTTGAGGAGTTGTTTTGTGTCTGGCCTTAGTGCCCTCCTTTGTATAAAAAAAAAAAGTGAAATTGAATCATTGATCATTAATCGATCAATTATATTATATACGTATTTAAAATTTTTCTTAAATTTTAATTAATTAATTTAATTTAATTTAAATAAAATTATAAAAATAATAATAATTTCTTAACAACTAATTTAATATTTTTAATCAAACTCGAAATATCACTTCACCAATTTGTCGTTGATAAGATGCTATATACTTCTGTCACTAGCTCAAAATTATACTTTTCATTCTTCCTTAGTTCCCTTTCCAACCTTAGTTGATCTTTTTGTATTTCTCTTCCATACTCTCCATTTTATTCTCGATTTCTTCTTTATGGAACCTTACCCGACAATACCTTCTTCATCATCATCATGCACCTCCAATTTGTCATCATCATAATCTTCTTCTTCTTCTTCTATTTCACCATAATCATCATCACTACCTCCTTTATCTTCATGCACAATTTTCGCAGCTACAACTTCCGCTAATTATTTATAGCTGGTGCTGCTGGTGGGCTCTTTGGATTGCACACTGGGCAATAGCTGAATGGTTTTTGAGCAAATCTAAGTTGCTGTAATGTCCTTTCGGCTGAGAGTTGGGGCATTATTCATGGGCTAATATTAGCTTGGGAAGTAGGCTTCCGTCAGATTATCCTGGAAGTGGATAACAAAGTGCTGGTAGATATCATCAGTGGTACATGTAAGAGTGCAGGAGATCAGATGTCTCCTTAGCAGGCCTTGGGATGTCCGGGCACAGCATGTGTTAAGGGAAGGGAATAAATGTGCTGACATTCTGTCAAAAATGGGGATTCAAATGAACCTTGGTTACACTATCTTCCATCAGGCTCCTGATGAGATGCTGGATCAACTTAGACAGGATGTGTGAGATGTCTCTACGCCTAGATTCTGGGCTTTGTAATTGTTTAGGATTTTGCCTCCTTTTCCTGAAAAAAAAAAAAAAATAATAATAAATAGCGTAGCATGCAACATATGCTATAGTAGAAGCCGCAAGAAGAACAACCATGAAAACACCTATTACTATAGCAGAGATACTATTCTCCCAACTAAAGAAATTTATAAATAATTGGAACATCACGATTCGTTCGATAAAGATGAAGGAAATTTTTTATCTCTTTCTGTTATTGTTTTTACCTGCAACAGTCACTGCAAGAGTTCTTTACTATAGAGGCTACGAATATTGTCTCTATATGTTCTAAAAGTTATCTCTATAAGTTATGGAGACAACATTATGTTAGTCTCCATTTTTGTCACATCATCTTTCGTCTCTGTAAGTTGTAGAGACAAAATATTTAGTGTCGTTCGTCGTTACCTTTATTAGTAACGCTATAGAGATGACTATCATTACTTTTAGAAACAATATTTATATTTGTCTCTAAATGTAAGTTATGTATTCTTGTCTTCTTTAATCATCAGTTTATTGAGACAATTAATTATTTATATTATAAGTGATAATTGGATTTGAAAATTTTCTTCGAACCTGCACATTTATTTACGAAAATAAGGTTATATGCTCTAGAAATTCCTATAAATATTTTGATGTCTAAGTTAACAGAAATCTAGAAGTATATATAGAGGTATAAATCAAGGGTAGAATTCCCTACTTAGGAATTCGTATTCCTAATACGGACATCAATAAATAATATCACATTGGAGAGAAAATTTAGTTCATCTTCTTAACTAAGATTGTAAAATTATGAAGGCAACAAATTCTATATTCCTTTAGTAAATATGGAATAGAGATGTTTATTTATGTTTTGTCCTCTTAAATTGAATACATAAAGAGATAATTTTTTTGGTCTCTTGAAAGTGACAATTAATTTATCTTTAATAATCACTGAAAATTAAAAATTATTTAGCAATTATATTTTCTTTATTATTACTTTTATAAATATATAAAATTAACATACAATTAATATAAAAAATAAAAAATGAAAAAATAAGAAATTTTATTAAAAATTTATTTAGTACGAACTTATTTACAAAGTATTATCCAACTAAACAAATAAAACATAATTATGGAATCATAAAGAACATTCAAAATCCTAAATTTCAACAAAATAAAATATTCCATGCTAAATTCAAAAGCATCACTTCTTCCAAAAGCACACAATTGTTCTTTGATAAAATGATTTATCATTAATTTTTTAATCATGCTCTTCAACCTGTAAATTAAATTAAATAGAATGTTAGAATATAATATGAAATATAATTTATTTATTCACAACCATTCTTTGATCAATAATATAAATAAATAAATAATTTAATATGATGCTGTTCAAGCAAAAGGTATAAATTCATGAGGGTTAGAAAGATGGTTAGGTTGCATTTGTAATCCAAACATATTGAATGATAAGGGAGAAGAAAGGAATCAGGTTGGACCTGTAAAATAAAATCAATAATGCTATTATTATTTATAACCTAAGAGCATAAATTAAGATTAACATGATCAGTAATTGAGTGGAAAAGGAGAAATTAATAAAGTGGAAAGAGAGCATTAGAAAAAAGAGATAAAGTCTTCTTATCTTCAAATTTAATTAAAATAGAGTTTCTTAAAAAATAAAATAAATATTCAAAGAAAATAAAGAAATTGAGTTAAAAAATCTTAAAATACAAAAGAAAAATATATCTTAAAATGACTATTCTGATTGTTTTATAATGAGAATGACTTTGTAAAAAAATATTAACTTTTTAAGTGGGAGATTTTTAGGTGAGAGATTTTAGGAATAGAGCGATAAGTTCTATCACGTTAACATAGCATGCTCTAAAGTTATAGTAATTGCCCAATTTATATATATATATTAAATGCTAAATTATAAAGTTATTACATAAAAAATCTGATAAATATTTATTCTAAAATTTAATATGTTAAATCATTAAAAATTTTATTTTTTATTAAAAATAAAATATTTATTATATATTTATTTAGTTTTTTCTTTTAACAAAAATACTATTATATATATTTCAATACTATTTAAAATCTAAAAATAGTTATGTACTACATCTTTTTTACCTTAAATTACTCAAATGTTTATTTAGTATTATTTGTCAACTAAAACACTAGCTACTATATATACTATAATGCTAATATAATAATTTTAACAACTAATTTTATTATAACTAAAAAATTATGATAATAAAAATTAAAGAAAATAAAATTAATATGATATATTTTATTTTTAATTTATTAAATCAAAAATTTGAGAAGTGTCGCTTTTTATAATTCATAATCTTGTGCGTTGAATTATTATAATTCACAATGTTTTTCTATAAAAAAGAAATTAAAGCATTCATTTTTTATTAAAATACACATGTTTTATTTAATATAAAATACTTGAATTTAATTACATTTAAAACATTACTTTTCATTTCCATAAAAAATAATGTCTTTTATTTTAATTAAAACATTCTATTATAGTCAAATAAAAACACTTTTCCTTTTTAACCTAAAAATAAAAAATAGTAATTTTTCACTCATTTCTATATTTTTTTATTTTATTTATTCAATAATTATTATTAATATGTATATTAAAAATGATATGTACACTTAATAAAAAAAATAAATTCTAACTTTTGTATTTGATTTATTTTTAGTTTTTATTTTATTATAATTATTTATTTTTTAAATTGTAAACAACATTTTGAAAACGCTACTTCACCCTATGTTTAAAAATAAAAAAATATTGTGTACAAACTTTATTCAACTTCAACTACTTAACTAAATAATACCCATAACAAAGAAGACTTCTATTAATACGATCTATTGCAACATCCTTCATGATAATTTTTTCCAAATAAAAATAAATATTCAAGTTCAAATAATTTTATTTAAAAATTTCAACATGATAAAATAAAATTTATTTATATTTTAAATACAAATAAATTTATTGATACCCCATAAGTATATTTCTATTTAATTAAAATCTTTATTTTCCTATACAAAATTGCTTGCAGGAGAAGGACATCCAAGATAAATAGGAAAAAATTCCCAATTAGAAGACTTCCAGATAGGAAAAAACACTCTTCTAGTGGATATAGGACTTTCATCAAAGAGAAATCCTATTCCTCTTAGGTTTGAGCATCATTATCCCTATAAATAGAACCTCATATCGCTCATTCTCGTTCATTATATTCTCTTATATTCTCATTGCTCTCTTTCTCTCTCTAAAATCTCTCTCTATATTTTTATCTTAAATAACGAAGGGTTTGTGGGAATCCTCCCCACCTCTCACCTTACCCTTTGTTGATTACTTGTAGGGTTCCAGCTCAAAAGTTTTAGAAACAAGTTATTAAGTGGCGTTGTCTATGAGGAATTCTTGAGTTAGAAGCCATTCAAGCATTTACCAATTGAGACCTTGGCATTATGAATTCCAGTCCACCATCTATTTCGAGTCCTGACATGCACCTCAACCCATATACTCCCATTCCTCCAATCAACTTGCCATCACCTACTTAAACGATAATCCTATCAGCCCCCTTTTAGGATGTTAGACCTCAATCTCAAGCTCTAACTAGTATATATGTTCCACTTAGTAACACTCAAGGGTGGCCAGCTCTTGACACCGATCTCCCTTTCTATGCTCCTCTTTAACACCATAACAGCCCTATACCTTCTATACCTTTTCCAAACCTATTAGAAAAACCTACCATAACCACACCTAACATAAACACAGTAGCCCAAACACTTAACCTATCCCTAATGAGTAAAGAAGTAATGATACAAAACATTCAAACTCAGATGACCCTGATGCAACAATAGTTGAATGTCTTGATTCAAAGCGGTAACCCCAGAGCAACTTATATAGGAAATAATATTACACTGTCGGCAATAGCTTTAGAGTTATCTAGAGGAAATGGAGAAAAGTATAAAGCTCCAGAAGGAAAATCAAACTCGATAATCTCAGCCCTTGATGATTTAAAGTTAGCTGCAAAGGTTGAAAAGGTCATGCATAAAGCTCATACTAGGTTGAGGAAAGAAGATGAATGTGTTATGGAAGGCAAGACCCCTTTTGTAAGCAAAATAATCAGGACAAAAATCCTAACCAAATTCAGAATGCTGCAGTTAGATCAATTTGATGGAACTATAGATCCAATTAACCATATATACTCGTTTAGAACCATAATGTTACTCTAGAATGTGAATGACATAATTATGTGCAGAGTCTTTCCAAGCACACTTACCAAGAATGCTTAAAAGTAGTTTCACCGACTCCTTGAGAATTCTATCTCCTCATTTAAAGAGTTAGTTAAGAAATTCTGGACTCAGTTCATCACCAACATCCCCGAGCCAAGAATATCAATGATCTCAGGATGTATCAATAGGAGGTCATTAAATCACTATGAAGTTATTTAGATCGATTCAATAAAGTAGCTATGCAAATGGATAAAACCCAGAAGGTCGAGCTTCCAGCGGTCAAACTTTAAAAACTTGGTAGAGGGGTTTGAGAAGGAAGTTGAGAAATATACACCACTAAATACCTTAAGATCTAGGATCCTCATATAGGTCAGGCAAAATGGTATGGGCATTACTCCAACTAGAAGACTGAGCTAGATCAGGGGAGTCGTGTAGGATAGAAGGTGCTACTGTCAATATCACCAGGATTACGGGCATGAAATTGATGCATGCCGAGAATTGAAAAATGCCATAAGAAGATTGATACAGAATGGTAAACTCGACAACTTTACTGGCACATCTAAAGGAACTAGAAATATAGATGGTTAAGACAGAGATAGATTGAAACCAAGGAAAGCCCAGAATGAACCAGCCGACGTTATTAACATGATTATCAGAGGAGAAGTCATAGAGAAAAGGCCTAAGAGAATCCGTAAAGAAGAAGGGCTTGCCTTTGAGAAAAGGCAGACTATCATATTTGCTGTTCAGCACCCCTACAATGATGCACTAGTAATGAGCACTTACATCAACAACTTGGTAAAAATATTACTGATCGATGATAGGAGCACCATTAATGCACTATCTTGAAATGCCTACAAAATAATAGGAGACTCCGTTAATGATTTAAAAGCTATTCAAAATCCCATTACAAGCTTCTATGGAGGAACTACGCAACCAATGAGATTAGTAGAGCTGAGTCTAGAATTCAGAGATCGAGATACTAGAGAAGTGAAAGTTATTAAGGCTCAGTTCCTTGTGGCGGATCTCCCACTAGCATACAATGGCATCATAGGCCGACCAGTACTTTACGAGATTGATGTAGTTACAAGTATTCGACATCTAACCATGAAGATTCCTATCGAAGGCTGAGTCTTAACAATTCATAGGGACCACCACATGGCAAGGCAATGCTACTAGAAGACAGTCAAACCTTAGATGGAGGCATTCCTCTTGGAGTCTTAGGAAACGGAGAAATAAAGAGCCAACCTTAAGCTAGTCGATGAGGTTCAGACATTACAGATCGCCAATGGAAAGATAGTAAGAATCGACAATGAGCTCAATAGCAAAGTTAAGCACAGAATAAGTGAGGTCCTCATTAAACACTCAGGCGACTTTGCCTCTCAAGCATCTAAAATCACTGGTAGACCCCCAAATTTCCTTACATAGTTTGAAAATTAAACTAAGGTAAAACCAATTGTTTAGAAAAAAGGACCTTAATGTATGAAAGATAAAAGATAATCGTTAAAGAAATAAAGAAGTTTATGGAAGCCAGATTTATCAAAGAAGTCACACACCTAGAATGGGTAGCCAATGTGGTGCTAGTAAAAAAGTCCAATGGCAAATACATAATGTGTGTAGATTATACCAACCTTAACAAGGCATGCTCCAAAGATAGTTATCCATTGCCAAAAATATACCAACTGGTAGACTCCACTGCCTATCACATTTTGTATAGTTTTATGGATGCTGCACAGGGGTATCATTAGATACTAATGAAGAAAGAAGAATAACAAAAAACATCCTTCATCACCCACAAAGGTCTTTATTATTACAAAGTTATGCCCTTTGGGCTGAAGAATGCTAGAGTAACCTATCAAAGGCTGATGAATCATATACTCTAAGATCAGATTAGAAAGAATACGGAAGTGTACATAGATGACATCATCGTCAAGAGCCAGCATGCAAAGAAACATTCCACTGACCTTGACCAAATTCTTTAATTACTGAACTAGTACCAGATCAAGCTGAACCTAGAGAAGTGCATTTTTAGGGTAAAGGCAGGCAAATTCCTGGGATTTATGATATCAAACAAAGGAATTAAAGCTAACCTGGAGAAGATGGAGGCCATTCTTAATATGAAAGCTCCGATAATGATCAATGAGTTATAGAAGCTAAATGGTAGAGTAACAGCTTTAAGGCATTTTATCTCTTATTCAGTCAAGCGGTGTCTACCACTGTTCTGAGCCTTAAAGAATTCTGAGAACTTTATATGGAATGAAGACTACTAGGCAACCTTTGAAGATATTAAAAAATGCCTATCCTTGCCACCTCTACTAAACAAGCCAATGCTTGGAGAAATATTGTACTTATACCTCTTAATTGTCCAAGAGTAATAGCCTTGGTATTGGTGAAAGAGGAAGGAAGTCAACAAAATTTGGTATACTATGTCAGTAAAATACTTCGCAGTTCAAAGATTCAGTACCCTAAGCTAGATAAATTAGTCATGGTCATCGTCCATACATCCCAGAAGCTTTGGCACTATTTTTAGGCTCATTCCATCATTGTAAGATCTAACGTCCCCCTGAGGAAAATCTTATAAAGACTTGAAACATCTGGCAGGCTAGTTCAATGGTCAATATTACTCAAAGAATTTGACATCAATTATGAACCCCGACATCAAATAAAAGCTCAGGCCTTGGCATCCTTTATACAAGAAATGATAGTAGAAGATCTCACTCCTTTTAAAAGTCTAGAATAAAAGCTCTATGTTGATGGGGCTTCATCCACCTAAGGATCAAATGTTGGAATCATTCTTAAAGGGTCACATAAAGTCACTATTAGATATGTTGTCTAGATAAAGTATAACACCGCTAATAATACAGTCAAGTATAAAGCACTCACCGCGGGGTTAAAGTTGGTTATAGAGGTCAAGATCGAGCATTTCAAGATACACTTTGACTCCTAACTAGTGGTAAATCAAGTTAAAAGGACATTCCAAATTAAAGACTCGTGTATCACTAAGTATGTTGAGAAGGTCAGACAGCTCCTAAAGAAGCTTCAGCAGGTGAGGGAACAATGAGCGATCATCTAAATCCTTAGGAGCAAAAATTCTGAAGCTGATCTACTGACCAAATTAGTAGCTGAGGATAATTAGACATTTAAAGGACTTGAGGTTATTGAAGCACTAACAAAACCAAGCACCAAGGACCTAGAGATTATGGATATACAAGAAGTATCATAATGGATGAAACCGATCATTCAGTATCTTGAACATGGGGTACTTTCATAAGCTAAGTAGAAAGCTTTGAAGACAAAGAATGCAAGTGAGCAAACTGGGAAAGGGAAGAAGATAGCAAGAAAGTGAAAGTGCAACAAACTAATGGGTCTGATATATTTATAGCACAACAGAAGGATATGGAACAACCATGATTGCCCTTATGGACATTTTCATCTCTCTCACATCATCAAGGGCAACTTGGGAAATGAAAAAAACCTACTAATCGAGCATTTATTATTATGGTAGTAGAAATGTCTCATCTTCTAACACACGAACTGACATGATGGTTATATAATTCAAAATTTAGAGGAAAATGAAAAGACATGGTGATTGCTAATCCTGCTCCTCTCCCTGCCAGTTATCTCATCCATCGGCACTCAGGCTGCGCTTCTAATGCACTGAGATTCTAAGTCTAGTGATTGAAGTTGGCACCCTCATATTGCTTCCATAGTACTAAGGTTTCGAGCATATAAGCTTTGAGTCCTTACACTGAGCATTTAAGCCTTGATCATCTAAGTCTAGTGACAGAAGCTAGCATCCTCAGGTCGCTTCTATAGTACTGAGGTTTTGAGTATATAAACCTTGAGTCCTTGCACTGAGCATTTAAGCCTTGATCATCTAAAGTCTAGTGACTGAAGTTGGCACCCTTATGTCACTCCAAAAGTACTGAGGTTTAGTACTCGGGCCACACTTTTAATGCATTGAGCATAAAAAAACTCTAGTGACAACTGGTTTTTCCACGTTGTCCCTATATGAGTAGGTTAATCCCTTACATTTTCATTGTAGGTCACTCAAAGTCCAGTTAGGACTTTAATGATGCTCTTACACGATGATCTTAAAACTTGGTACCGAGCTTCATTTTTTTCTTATGACTAGGGTTGGCCACCTCAGTTCACCTTTCTATGTTAAATGCAGTGAATGATCATCCTTACCTTACATACCAAGACATATTAAACATAAATATCCAAACATACTTTCAGAGGGACTCTTGATACCCCATATGCATATTACTATTTAATTAAGATCTTTATTTTTTTATATAGGGTTGCTTACAGGGGAAAGACATCCAAGAAAAATAGGAAAAGATTCCCAATTAGAAGATCCTAGATAGGAAGAAACACTCTCCTAGTGGGCATAGGACTTTCATCAAAGAGGAAACCTATTCCTCTCAGGTTTGAGCATCACTATCCATATAAATAGGATCCCATATCCCTCATTCTCATTTATTCTATTCTCTCATATTCTCATTGCTCTCTTTCTCTCTCTAAACTCTCTCTCTATATCTTCTTACTTAAGCATAAGAGGATTTATGGGGATCCTCCCCACCTCTCACCTTACCCTTTGTTGATCACTTGTAGAGTTCTAGTTCAAGAGTTCCGGAAAAAAATTATCATTTATTAAATCTTATATAAATTTTTATATGGGCTAAAGTTTTGTTTTTGTTTTTTTTTAACGACCATTTTCAGAGGTAGAAAGGGGAGGAAATTTGAATCCTCCACCTTTAAAGGGGGCCAACCCTGTGGCTGGATCAAGTTAGCCCTAGAAGGATAGTTTTAAAACCTTTTTTTTTTTCTAAGGGCGTCACCCCTTGGAATTAAACCCATGACCTAAGGTTATGGGTTCACCCCATTACCATTAAGCCAAGTGGTAAGAGGGTATGAGGTAAAGTTTATATGGAGTATCCTTCTATGATTAATTAAAAGCAATACTTTTTTCTTCATTAGATGGCATATCTGTATATAATCATAACAATAATACTTAAATCTCCTTTATTTTTAATTTTAATTAGTTGCTAAATTAAAATAATTGCAGTCATTATCATTTTAAATTTAAAATTTGCATAATAACTAAAAAAATATAAAGAAATTTATTTTATTAATATACTTATATATTATTTATATAAATATTTTCAATTCAATTTATTTAATTTTAATTAATTCTTGTAAATAACTAATTTACTATTATTATTATTTTATTTCAATGAATCATATATAAAATAATTAACTGTGCATATTTTAATTTTTGAAATTAAATATCATTTTTCTTTATTGACATTAAATTTTATAATAATTTCTTAAAACATAAATTATGAAGAGAAAATACCAATGTAATTACTTTAATTTACTTTATAGTGGCTAAAAAGACAATAATAGGAAGTTGTTACTTTAGGTTGTCCCTTTTTATTGTACTAGTAAACAGCACGTTAACAATTTTTTTTTTTCAACTTATAATAGTAAATAAACTATTAAATATATACTTTTATTATTATTATTATTATTATTATTATTAAATAAAAATTTTAAAAATAATAAGTGTTATTTATTTCTATAAAAATTTTATATTAACTTTATATAATTATAATTTATTGTAATTTTGATAATTCTTTTATTTGAATAATTATATAATATTTGTATAAATTTTTTATAATTAATATCTTTCTCAACTCTAAAACTAATTTTATATAAAAAATATTATGGTCATAATTAACCATAAAATAATAAAAAATTATTTATTATTTTCTTGATAAAAAATTTAAAAATAATAAAAATTTATATTTTCTACTTATTAAAAAGTATTATGATTATGTTGAAGGATACTTAATTTTATACTTTTTAAAAATATTATAACTTCATTAAACTTATAATTTATTACAATTTTAGTAAATTTTTTATTTGAGTAGCGACACCTTATTTCTTTAATATTTTTATATTAATATTTTTATTTACTTAAAAAATAATTTAATCTAATTTTTTAATTTCAACTAATAATTAAATGATAATGATTAATTAATTTAGTGTTATTTTTTATTAAATTTTATACAATATTTAAAAATAATAATTATATTAGTTTTCTTACAGAAATACTATTGTCAAATAAATTATATGCTCTATTTTTTAAAATGTGATTATAGATACAAGACATATACACGATTTTAATTAATTTAATTATAATAATTTACTTTATAAACTTTAATTTAATAAGTATCGAAAAATAATAAGAATATTGTTTTATTTATATGTCAATCTAATTTTTCAATCTTGATAATGTACATTATAACAAAGTAATTTATTACAATTTTAATAAATTTTCTTTTTGAACAATTATACAACATTCTTTCAATATTTTTATCTAAATAATAATTTAATTTTACAAACTTGATAGAGTTATAATATCATAATTTATTATATTCTTTATGAATTTTCTATTTACACACAACAATCTTTCAACATTTTTGACATTAATATTTTCATAATTAATTATTTATAAAATTTATTAATTTTAATTTTAATTATTTACTTATTAAATTTAATATAATAAGACTTATAAAGTTATGTTATCTAATTTGATTTATATTAGATAAAATATAAGTAGACCTAACTAAAATAGAAAAATATATATTTTAAACAAAATTACTACTAAAATTTAAATTAATTTAATTTTATTAGAGATAAGATAGAAATTAGCCAATGTAGAATAGGAAATAAGCTTTCAATAAAATTAGAATTACATTTCAAATTAAATTAAATTAATTTTGTTAGAGGTATAATAGAAGTTAACCTTATTAAAATAGGAAACATACTTTCAATTAAATTAGAATAATATTTTAATTAATTTAATTTTTATTAGAGATAAAATAGTAGTTAACCTAATTAGAATATGAAATATAGTTTCACTTAAATTAAATACATTTTAATTAATTTAATTTTTATTAGTAAAAGACTAAATTATCCAATTTTCATATAATGATGAGTGAAGTAACAATTTATTTATGGGTTTATCATGTGATTGAGGTTGTTTTTTGGTTTATTTTGTATTGCTTTTGTGTTGCTACTCCTTGCATTACTATTATATGCTTATAAGGTGGTTGTTGTATCAGTTGTTTATGGTTGATTTAGATATCACTTATAAGGCAATTTACATACCACATGTATTATAGCAATTCTTGTGTCCATAACTTGATTTTGGTGCCCTATACTGTTTGCATGTACTATTGACAAGGCGAAAAAATGTTATTAGTGTTGCGTTAGCTTGCACACCAAGTATTTCTTTTAAAATTGCCTAATGTGATTGTATACGTGTAGGCGGTGAGGTTTAGCGCATGCCCAAGTGTTTGACGACCACGGCATTGTGTGGGCTCGAGGCCCATTAGGAAATACGATATAGGTCTTAAGCCTATTCGGAGATGGAGTCGCCACCCGGATAAAAGCCAGGACACACTGTACAACAACTGGATCCCATGGAGGTTCCCAAAAGTCGTCATCAGAGATCGGGTTCGGAAACTGGGTATGAGCGTTTGAATGCTCACCCAACCTTGCGATTGACCTCCGTTTGTGTTTTGCATTTTATTACCATTTAATTATTTCCTTATTTACCACAGTAATGAAATTGCCTTTGGATAATTGCCATATTTCATAATTAAGTCCGAGTTTGCACATTAGTCCAATTTCATGCCTTTAAGTCCCAGCATTCAAAAAATGTAGTAAATAAAATAAATAATAATTTACAACCATACATTCAAAATTAAATGGGAAAGGGATTAAGGAATACAATGCTTTTTAGGCTAAATAAAAGAATAATATATAGAAAATAGACTAAACATATATCGAAAATAAATCGATAAAGTAATACAAATACGGTAATATAAAATGGGTAACTAACAAAGGTGACTACTCAATTATAGAAATCATCAAGTAATTCCTGCAAATAACACACAGTTAGTCCTTCCTTTGAAAAAATGAAATCACATGTAACGATACTTACAAGGAGACTCTCTATATATAAAAAGGGGGTTTTCACATTACGGACTAAAAAAAAAAATCAAGTAATCAAGATAATCACCATCACGTAATCATGTAGACATATTTAAGGTCAAAAGGGGACATATTAAAGCAGACGTCACAGTAAACAAATAAAAAAAATGAAGCAAGAAACGGTTTAACCCTGTCAATGAGGCGATCACCTCATTGATGAGGCGACGACTCATCAACAGGGGAACCTGCCTCATTGCCAAAAGCACGTGAGTCACATACAAAAAAAAAGGCCTCTTGGAGGCCTATCAATGGGGCGATCACCTCATTGAAGAGGCGTCACTTGATCACCAAGCCGACTTTGACTACCAAGATGTACAAACTTCTACTCTAAGTAACCAAAACATACAAATACACACTCTACACTCATCATACTACGACTACATGCAAAAGTATTCTAAGATCCATCAATAAAATGAGATATCAAGCATGACACACTAGAGATAAACCTAAAATTTACTAATAGCTCAGTTACACATAAACAAGAACACACAAAATGATGAACATGTCAAGTTTAAGTGCAGATTTTATACCAAAATGAGAGGCCCTCAGAGCTGTTTTAATTGAGATCCTTGCTAGGATGTGGTATCTACCTTTGACACAAGTTTCTTCCTTCTTCCCTTATAGAGAAAGTGGACTCATTTGCTTTAACCTTCCTCCCCTTTCTTGTGGACATTTTTCCTTTTCTTTTCCCCTTTGTGTTTTTCTTTTTTCTTCAGAGCTCTCTCCCTCCTCTTTTTTTTTTTTTTTTAAAAAAACCCTTTTTTTCTCTCTTTTTTTTCTCTTTTATTTCTTAGCTTTCCCATGCCCCTAGGCCTCCTAGCCCATCATAAGTTCTCATAGCCTTTTTTCTTTCCCCAAAAATCTTTTCCTCATGCAAGAAAGAGGTATGGAGAGTAGGGCCCGCACCATTTGGCCGTCATGATTACAGCTACATTAAATGCAGTTGTAAGTGGGTTGCCATAGAGGCGGCGCCTCATCGGTGAAGCGATCGCCTCTATGATAAGACGATCACCTCATTGGCATTACACTGAGGCGATGCCCCTTTGGCCCGGGCCTACGCTGGGCTGACCGAGCTTGGGCCTAATTTGGATAGTTGGGCTTGGTTTTGGGTTTTCTAGGCTTTGGGTTTTCAAGTCCACTTTCCACTTAGAGATTCAGGCTTTATCCTCATGTCTAAGTTTCACATTCTCATCATCAGGCTTGACAACGGGCCGATCAAACTGAGTAACCCTAATTCGTCCCCTAACATTGGCCGATCGAATCTGATGTCTACAGTTTGCCCCCTGATTTTTAGAAAAAGCAAATGCATGCAATGATAATTTTTTGAAAAATCATATGCACAACATCAAACAAACAATAAGATAAGAAACATACCTGACTCTCGGGTCTCACCCGAGAGATAAATTCTTCAATTCTGAAACGTGACCATAATCCTCGGGTTTTCTTGGCCCAATCAGCCACTCATTAATATTTGATAAAGGTATTTGAAGACTGTTAACCTCGAGTTTTCCTGGCTCGATCCCCACAATACTGTAACTTGATTCTCGGGTTTTCCTGGCCCGATCACCATTGTGGATGTGGTTTTTGAATTTTCCTGGTTTGATCCTCATTCCTCCGGGGATATAGACTTCCGGGTTTTCTTGGCCCAGTTGTCCTTCTCTTTTGACTTTAGGGATACTACCCGAACAGTCATCTCGATCCTTTCAGCTTCAGGGATTCAAACTCGAATAGCCCTTTCTTTGAGCTTCGAGGATTCAAACCCGAACAGCCTTGTCTTTGAGCTTTGGGGATTCAAACCCGAACAATCCTTTCTTTGAGCTTTGGGGATTCAAACCCGAATAACCCTTTCTTTAAGCTTCGGGGATTCAAACCTGAACAGCCCTATCTTTAAGCTTTGGGGATTCAAACCCAAACAACCCTTTCTTTGAGCTTCGGGGATTTAAATTCGAACAACCCTGTCTTTGCGATGTGGGTTTTCCTGGCCCTCTTTTTTTTGCAACCTTGTCTCAAAAATTCATACTCTGAATTCTGCCTCCCTGGTATGCAGAACTAATTTCCAATTATCATCATCTTTTTTTTTTTAGGGAAAACCCTACGCTCTTACTTGCTATAAAAATAACTTTTCTTTCTCTTTTGTCCTTGCTCTTCTTTTTTTATCCTTTTGTCACTTTTTCTTTTTCTCTCTTTTCTTCTCCTTACACTCCTTGTATTCCTTGCACCTTCCCCCTTTTATAGTCAATGGAGGATGAGAGAACACCCCCTGTGCCTGAGTGGGATCACATCCCGCCTTTTGTTAGCGCTTCTAGGAGCTTGGGATTGACCCGCAAAGACTTGATTCCTCTTTTGGTAGACTTAGGGTCCCATATTTGCTCGTCTGCATCTGGAGAGGTTAGTACTTTATAATTTCTTGCAAAATTATGTTGGGTCAGTGATTAATCAAATATAATTACCAACTTAGGACATTAATTTATTAAGTAGATGAGAAATCCATGTTTTAATAGCCAAAAATTGGGAACTGTACCCATCTCGCCTTATAGAGGTGATCGCCTCATTGTAGAGGCAATCGTCTCATTGATGGGGCGATCGCCTCTTCGATGAGACGATCAACTTCTGTGAAGAGGCGATAAATTATCGCCCTTTCACAAAGCTGATCGCCTCTGTGATGAGGCGATCGCCCTTGCGATTACTTCATCAATAGGGTAGACTGCGTAGTCCAAGAGTGCATTCATTCTGAGTTCCTTTTCTGAAACCATAACATGCATAAATTTCACTTCCTTATTTATTTATTGTTTGTAGGATGATGCCTAGACATTCAAGGGTGCCAGGAATTTTCATGGAGCCCGGGTCTTCTTTAGTGACTTGACTGACGAGCAGAGGGATCGGATTTAGGCGAGGACTTTGTACTCTCACTTCCATCCGAGCAGGGGCACACAGATTACCAACCACTGCATGCCTTGATGGAGAGGTGGTTTGATACGACCCACACCTTCCACCTCCCATTCGGTGAGCTTACTCTAGACCCGGTATCATTTGCTACCATCACGGGGATTGCCTGTGTCGGGGATCCCATTCCTTTTGATGCGAGTCTACATCAACTGTCTCTAGATAAGGCTGCATATATCGATCGACTTTTGGGGATGACTCCTGACATGAAGGGGACTCATACCCTTAAATTGGACTCGATCAGGAGCTACTATACTCGGGATCAGGCCATAGCGATGGTCTCTCCCCTTGAGATTGACCAGGTGGTGAGGGCTTTTTTGCTCTACCTGCTTGGTACCACCCTCTTTGCTGATACCGCCAGCTCCATCGATCTAATATTCTTACCGGCCCTTTGGGATCTTGATCAGGTGCCCACATTCGACTGGGGTAGATGCGCCTTGGCATACCTATACCGGAGCATGGATGAGGTGGTCCGAGGGGCTAGGAGGTTTTGCGGCTTTTGGCATACTGTTCTGGTACGTCACGACTTCCCCTTTTCTTTGTCTTGCTTTGACCCCCATTACTTACATCAGTCTTCTTAACTTCTCAGATTTCATTTTTCAGGTCTGGCCTCTAGAGTTAAAGTTGCTTATAGGAGTTACCTGAGTAGGAGACCATTTCCTGATCCTCGATAAGTGAGGCACCAATCGCGTCATGAAGAGGCACCTAGCGCGAGTTCATATCCACAGACAACACTTGAACTCTTTGACACAGGATGCGGTACCTACAAAGCATAAACCTTCTTATTAGTACAATATTCACATTCAATTTACTTACATATTGACATCTTTTCTTTCTTTTTGCAGATCTGGAGGGACTTGTGGGGGTTCGAGGACTCTTGGACCATTGAGATGACTCGCTCCAGGCCTTTGGCCCGAAAGAGGGCACTCCTTTGTGGCCCTGGGTATCGAGCTTGGTACTTGGGAGAGCGGGTCTTGAATTGGAGGGTAGGTGTTAGGGCTAGGTGGGTCCCCAGGTCTCCTCCTAAAAGTATACTTTGGGCTCATGAGCTAGAGGGTGATGATCTCGTTTAGGCCATTGCGGGCTCACCAGCTGTGGATCACACAGTTCATGTGAAGAGTCGATATGCAGAGTTCATTTGTACCCACCTTCTACTGACAGTCCCCTTCCAGGCTGCTTCTACCTCTCAGGTAAATCCTCATCGGTTCCCCTTTTTTTGCAAATTCATTGCATCCTTAACATGTTCCTCCTATTTTGAATTTTTAGGTTCCGCTTGCTAGGCTCATGGCTTCAGCTAGGTCCCTGGTGCAGGAGAGAGAGCCCTTGAGGTGTCAACTAGATCCGGGCAGGGAGGAGACTTATGTAGTTGGCGAGGAAGCCAGGCCGACTACTGCCCCCTGTTCTGAGTTTGTCCCAGGCAGCTTCATCCATGTCCCCGACCCTTTAGCTTGATGTTGGGTTCCCCCTAGAGAGTTATCGTGCCAGTTCTTAACCTTGGACAAGGACCTGACCCCTGCATACACCCCTGGTAGTGTTACTCACATATATTCTTTTTCATGACTTGCTTTCACTATAATTCTCAAACCAAATGTTAGTTCCAACATTTATTTTGATAATGCAAATTTCGCTAGAGTAGGGCCTATAAATGTATCGCATGATAAAGGCCCAGAGAGACTACATGCTGGAGGTCACCCAACAGTGGAGGGTAAGAACCTCTTTATTTTCTACATGTATGCATGCTTGCATGGTTTACTAACCTGTGATTTGTCTGAATAGGATTGAGATGAGGCTAGCAAGGCAAGGATCGCCACTCTTGAGCATCAGATTGACATGTTTCAGATTGATGAGGATGATGAGGATGAAGACAGGAGTGGCAGCGGTGCGGGAGGAGAGACTGACCCCGAGGATACTAGACCAAATGCTTGATGTACCGGGGTTAAAACTTGTGTAGTCTTTGAATAGTGAACACAAAATTTTAGTTTTTGATTTTATGAACAGAATGTTTGTAGAACCTGACACTTTCCTTGATTAAATTCATTTGTTTTGCTTTTCTCATTTCTTCACATGTGAGTTGATTTCACTGTTTGCATGTGTAACTGTCCCACCTATTTAGATTGTGTGATTCGAAGAAACGTAATCGGCCTGTTCTGCTGATGAGGCAATCGCCTCATCGAACCCTGGTGAAGAGGTGATCACCTCTTGCTGTTGAGGTGACGCCTTATTGATGAGGTGACCACCTCAGCAGCAGGCAGTCCTGCCCCTATAAAACCCACATTCCTGTGTTTGACCTAATTCTTGAATCCCCTTCATCCTTCCCTCTCTGTTTCTCCCTCTAAGTGTCTCTGAAAAGCCACAAACATGATAGAACAAAGTCTGAGGTCCCTACAGTCTATTTTGAAAGTTTTGGACAATAAATCTTGGGCCAGATTAGAGCCGTTTCATCTCGCGGTCTTCAAATGACTCCATACTAGGAGAATTAATTACCCTTTTCTCCATGCCATGGTTCAATTTTGGGATCCCCAAAAACATGTTTTTTGGCTTAACACGATAGAAATATGTCCCCTACCAAAGGAATTCGAGGCAATTCTTGGTCATCATACAGATTCCACTTGCCAATTTACAATTCCTACTCTTGAAAACCCGGATTCTTGCTCCATTCAGCAACAAATGGCACGTATGTTCAATCTTCCACCTCGGTCTTCCTTCCACTGTATCTTCAACTCAGAAATCAAATTGGAGTCCCTCCTTGAAGTCATCATGATTGTGGACAAAGAAGAAACTTACTGGCCCCATATGTTAGCCCTCTATTTGTATGCTCAATTTCTGCTGGTTTCCCCCTCAAGGGACTGCGATACGAAGATCCTCTCCATCCTCGATCAAGTGGAGTCAGGGCTAAATCCTTTCCCTCTCATCTTAGTAGAAACCATCATTGGATTGGATGACTTCACAAGGACGTGACGATTCTCCTGAAGCCCCTTTTTGCTGGAGGTAAGTTTCCTGTTACCCCTCCTTTACTTTCAACTGCCAATACTGCCTGTACCTAAACATTTGCAATCCCGTAGATGTGGTTTTAAAAAAAGCTGGGCTTGATCGAACCTCCTCAAGACATTAGGCATTATCAGGCCAAACATTATCGAACAAGGAAACTACATCCCATCCCTACAGACATTCATGGCTGGCTATCAACATTCCCTGATACATTGATTCGCTGGATGTGTCCCTGCTGGGGGTTGCAGCATGTGACCCTTCGGTCTTATATATATTGTGTCCTGACTGTCGGTCTCTATTTTGCCACTTTTTATAATCCAGCCTACCTTTGTCACCAATACGGTCATAAACAATTGATTATGGAGCATGTTCACGAGTTTGAGCCAGGGCCGCTTTCTCAGAATTTCCTAGACCACCTAGTGGTGACTTGGCCTCAAAGAGTCATCGAGAGAAACTTAAGCTACGACGGTGATCAAACCACCGATGATCATTACAAAGTGTGGGTTTGCTTGCAACAGACAAAAAGAGATGAATTTATTAAATATAAAAAGACAAGAGAATTACAAATGTTAAGTTCACAGGGTAGGCAACAAAAGAAGAGAGAAAAAAAATAGCTCATGGAATGAAGTCGTCGTTTTCCCTTTTATTAGAAGTAGTTTCCCTTTTGTACTAGTTAAACGGCTTGTAATGGACACATTATGCAATGTTTAATGACAATTGAAGCAATCCATTTCATTTCATTTAAGCACAAAACATATATACATTTTGCTTCTGGTAAATCTCATGTTATTAGTTGGCTTGCTCTTGCAAGTTTTCCAACTAACCATTTTGTGCCTCTCCTTCCCCATTTTACATGTCCTTAACTTTTACCTGGACCACCTCTTTCAAGGTTTTTAGTCCAGCAGGACCCCTCTTTTTTTCTTTTTTTTTTCTTTTTGGTCTCTAACTTTTGCCTAGATAGCCTCTTTTCAAGGTTTTCTCCCTAGCGAGACTTTTCATAGAAAGTATTTCTTGAGCTTGTCCAGGTTGATGGGTTCTTTGAACTCATTTCCCTCAATGTCAAATAAAATGGCAGCGCTTTTTGAAAACAACTTCTTTACTAGATACGGTCCTTCCCAGTTAGGCTTAAACTTTCCTCGACGATCGGTCATGACTGATCTTATGAGTTTCAACACCAGATCCCCCTCTCGAATCTTGCCTAGCTTGATCTCCTTATTGTAAGCACGGGCTATTCTTCTCTGATACAACTAAGAATGATACATAGCCTTTATCCTCCTTTCGTCCAGTAGTGCCAACTGAGCCAATCGACTTTCAACCCACTGATACTCGGGGAGTTTAGATTCCAGAAGGACTCTCAATGACCTTATCTCAACCTCCACTGGTAAAACAACCTCACACCCATAGACTAAAGAGTACGGAGTGGCTCCTGTCGTAGTCCTAGTAGTAGTTCGATACCCCCACAATGCGAACTGTAAGTATTCTACCCAATCTTGGTAATTTTCTAGCATCTTAGCCAAGATCTTTTTTACATTCTTATTTGCTGCTTCTACTACTCCATTTGCCTGTGGCCTATATGGAGATGGTCTGTGGTGCTCAATCTTATAGTCCTTTAGTAGTGTGGCCATCTCTACTTGAAACTGAACACCATTGTCTGTGACTATGTGGTGTGGCAGACCATACCTACAGATTATGTTCTTTTCGATGAACCTCGACATCTACCTCGCCTCCACAGTAGCATAAGATTCAGCCTCAACCCACTTAGAGAAGTAGTCGATGGCCATAATGATGTACCAGTGACCATTAATTGCTTTCAGCTTTACCTCCCTTATGATGTCAATCCCCCATACAACAAATGGCCAAGGAGACGTCATTCCTTGAAGCTCCATAGACGGTAAGTGGCTAACATCACCATATGTTTGTCAATTGTGACATTTCTTCACAAATCCAACACTATCCGCTTCCATGGTGAGCCAAAAGTACCCCTGGTAGGCTATCTTCTTTACCAAGATAGTCCCATTCATGTGTGGTCTACACACCCCTTCATGAATTGCTTCTATAAGCTTCCAACCTTCTTCCTTGTCGACACATCTGAGATGTACCCCAACTGGCATTCTTTTGTAGAACATCCCCTCATGGCTTATGAACTATCGAGACAACATTTGTAGGGATATCCTTTCTTTCTTATTAGCATCATCCAGAAATTGCCCAGTTTCCAGATACCTTTGTAAAACATAGAACCAAGGTTTCTCAGTGACATCAACTGGCGTTACTCTCACCTCTTCATAACAGGGGGCTCGAGACTTTATGAGAATTAAGGGTCTGGCCTCTGGTTGTTTTCCACTTTCCCATATGGAGGCCAGTGTGGCTAGGGCGTCTGCTACTTGGTTTCCTTCCCTTGGCAAATAAACAAATTTACATTGTGTGAAAGAGCACAGGATGGTGGTCAAGTATTCCCAGTACAACCATAATTTGTCTTTTTTTATCTCCCATTCTTTGGTGGCTTATTTTATAACTAGCATGGAATCCTCGTAGACAGTGACATTTTCCGCCCCTGCACTACGCAATGCTTCTAAGCCAAAGATGCAGACTTCATTTTCTACTTAGTTATTGGTTACTTAAAATTTGAGCCTTTTTGCTATCGGGATCATTTCTCCTTCTGGCGTAACCAAAATTACTCCTATCCCAACTCCCTTATTGTTGACAGCTCCATCAAAGTACATTTCCTAATCTTGCATCTTTATCGCCCCTAAATGCTCGTCAGGGAACTCCAGCTTCCACTCTTGGGTATCCCCCATCAGGCTTTGTGCCAAGAAGTCTGCTATTGTCTTTTTGGGTACATATTCTATATCAAATTTTGTAAGCAAAATGAGCCACCTAGTCAATTTTCCCGTAAGAGACGGGGTCTGTTGGAGGTACCTGAGGGGATCATGTTTGGAAACTGCTTGCACTTTATAAGACTGGAAGTAGTGTCAGAGTTTCCTTATTGCCCAAATCATTGCCAGACAAGTTTTCTCTACTAAACTATAAGTAGCTTCGTAGGGAAGAAGCCTTTTAGTTAGGTAATATACAACATGCTCTGTCTTCCTTTCACCTTCCTGTGCTAGCATCGCCCCTAGTGCATCCTTTTCAATTGCCAGATACAAGATCAAGACTTTACCTGGTCTCGATGTTTGTAAGATAGGGGGATTCATCAGACAATCCTTGATAGTTTCAAAAGCCTGTTGACACTTCTCGTTCCACACAATAGGTTGGTCTTTCTTCAGAAGCTTAAAGATAAGGTCGCAGATGGCTGTTAGTTTGGCTATGAATCTGCTGATATACTGTAAGCGCCCCAGAAACCCTCAGACCTTTTTTTCATTTTTTGGTGTGGGTATATCCTTGATTGCTCTGATTTTATCTGGATCCATCTCTATCCCTTTCTGACTGACAATGTGTCCCAATAGTTTCCTAGATGTGACCCCAAAAAACACACTTCTTCGAGTTTAGTCTAAGATTATACTTTTCTGCTCTAGCTAGAAACTTATCTAGTACTTTAAAATGCCCTTCCCTGGTTGCAGATTTCACCATCATATCATCCACATACACTTTGACCTCTTTATGGATCATGTCATGCAGTAAGGCAATTGCCATCCTCTGATAAGTGGCCCTTGCATTCTTCAACCTGAAAGGCATCACTTGGTAACAGTACACGCCCCATTCGGTGATGAAAGATGTCTTCAATCTATCCATTACTACCATCATAATCTGATTGTATCCCAAAAATCCATCCATAAAAGAGTACATTGCATTGGAAGTCGCACTATCAATCAATGTGTCAATATGTGGTAGGGGAAAGTCATCCTTAGGGCAGGCTTTATTCAAATCTCAGTAGTCCACACACACTCTGACCCTTCCATCCTTCTTGGGAACTGGAACTATATTTACCAACCACTGAGTGTCCTCTACCACTTCTAAAACTTTGCCTTCAGCTGCTTTTCGAATTCTTCCTTAACCAAGAGAGCCCATTTTAGCCTTAGCCTCCTTTGCTTCTGCTTTATTGGCACTATGTGAGGGTATGTGGGGATTCTATGTTCTGAGATCTCCCTGTCGATTCCGGGCATGTCTTCATAACCCCAAGCAAATACTTTCTGTCTCTTTTTTAAGATTTCTTCCATTTTTTCTCTCTTATCGTGAGTTAAACTAGAAGCAAGCAGTATATTTTTAGGATTATCATCTGTGCCTAAATTAAATGATTCGGTTTTCATGGAGTTAATGTCAAACATATGCATGAAATTATCATCACAAATAGAATAACCATTAGGGAACACATCACACAAATAAGCAAATTCAGATTTCATTGCATTTACTTTTGAAAAGAAAAGATTGTCAGTCTCAAACAGAGAAGCAAGAGAAACATCATAGTCATTATAAAAGGTATCTATAATGGAATTGAGGATGTAGGTCTCAAAGTCTAGGTCTTTGTTTTGATCATCAACGCCCTTCTACTCTGAAGTAGCTTCATCCTTTTTAGACTCCTCTTTAACAAGCAACAACTCCTCAGTAGGGGCCTTTTCGATAGCAGCTTCCCTAGTTTTGTTCACAAATTGAGCAAAAATCTCAAACCTTGGGATGACTTCCCCAGCCACCAGGAGAGGTTCTGGAGTCCCGCTATATGAATGCCCGATGCCTTCCTTTACAAAGATTTCCCACAAAGTCTTCTTTTTAGCTACAGTTTCCTCCTCCTTTTCCTCAGACTGGTCTGACATACCCAATTCCTTCCCAGCTTTGTCAACCTCTTTGAATCCTAACCCATGCTTTAGAATAGGTACCTTGCTTCTTACAAACTCTGAATGTCTGCTCTGATCTTTCCCTAACCCCATGCCAGGCAAAAATTTCATATTGCACATCATTCTCAGAACCCTTTCATCCATCTCATCTTCATAGATCACACAGACTTCAAAACTAGGGCTAGGGGAAATCTCCTTAGGGATAAACTTCAGTGCAGCTATGGCGACTTCAATTTTGGCTGAGATGGTGACAACTCTTCCTTCATGTGGAAACTTAACCTTCTGATGGACAATGGATAAAACGCTGCCCAGGGGGTGAAACCATGGCCTTCCTAATAAAATGGCAAAGGTTACCGGGATATCAATCACATGCAGGTCAACCCAGACTTCTATAGGCTCTATTCTGACTAACGCCTTGAAAGTTCCCTCCACAGATCTTTTGGTGTCATCGTAAGCCTTGATAACTACTTCAAAAGGCTTTAAGTCAGCTACCGTCAGCCCTAGCTTTGGTAGAATCTTTAATGGACACATATTGATGGCAGAACCATTATCAACCATCATACAACAGGTCATCTTCCATTTTACCTCAGCTTTGATAAACAGGGCTTTGTGGTGATCCCTCCCTTCTAGAGGCATATCGTCATTGGAAAATGTTATAATTCCTTGAGGAGTTTCCGTTACTGACTGGACCATCTGTTCTGGAGTGGAATTAGTGGAAATCTTTCTTTGGTCTAGTGCCAGGACCAAGGCTTCCCTGTGATCCCTAGAATGCATGAGTAACTCCTAAACACTGGCATGGTCTCTCTACTTTGTTCTACCTCCTTTCCCTTCTCTACACATTCTGCCTTTTCAGGCCCAACCTTGGTAACCTCAGCTTCTTTTTTCTTTTCTTCGACCTTTCCCATAGATTGACTTGGCTCACACCCCTTGTTGTCCCATAGGTCATCTCGTTCTTTGCTTTCGTCATTAGAACTCCATATGTCTAAGACTTGTACCTATAACTCCGTGGGTCGTTTACTTGTTCTTAAGTTTTCAGGCTCAGTTTGTTGGGAATTATGAGAGACATTAATGAATGAGTTTAGGACTTGTTCTTTTGTTAGGCCAGAGTTGACCATCAGAATGGATGGGTTAGGAGGTGGTACATTTCGGTAATTGCGTAATGGGTTGGTTTGAGTGTTTGGTTTTCTATTTTTTGGGTTGGTGATTTTACCTGAGTCTATCAAATCTTGGATTTCATGCTTTAATCAGGCACAGTTGTCTGTGTCATGCCTGATGGTCTGATGAAATTTACAAAAAAGTTTTGGGTTGGCTCCAGGCAAGGGTTGTTGCGAAGGCAAAGGTCGTAGCAAGTTCTTCTCAATGAGCTTATCAAGAACTTTAGACATAGGACGTCCCAGATTAGAAAATCTCTGGGGCTGTCTAACTGCACCGACTTGTACATTACTGCTCAGTAGTTGAATAGCATGAATCTGAATGTTACTGCTTGAGCTGGCCCCCTCTTTGCCCCCAGAACCTCTTCCGAAGAATTTCTTCTCTTGAGCCAAATCTGATTCTTTTTGGACCCTAAATCTGTATAACTTTTCAAAATTTCTGATCTCCAGATCCCTTAATTTCCTAGACAATGTGGGAACACACCCTTCTATTGTCAAGACCAACTGGTCAGACTCAACTAGCCTATGCCTCATCAAGGACAATTTTCCCCTCCAACGAGTCAAGTAATCAGCAAAAGGCTCGCTAAAGTTCTGCTTGGTATTCTGCAAATCTCTCAGGGACACTTCTAGTTAGATGTTGAGACCATATTGCTTGACAAAAGCAGTGCACAATTCTTTCCAATTCGACTGAACATGCAGTTCCAAGGTGTAATACCAATGAATCAATGCTCCTTCTAGTGAAATAGGGAACTGCTTAACAATTTGGCTCTCAGTTAGCTTAGTAGCCTTCATGTATGTCACATATTGCTTCAAATGCAAATGCGGATCCTCAGCATCGGTATACTTCTTCATGTTTGGGAATTTAAACTTACGAGGTAGCGGTTCATCATCCTTTTCTAGATTCAAGTCATAATTTAGAGGAGCGACTATACCCTTCTCCTTCATCATCACCTGCATATGATTTATCACTCTAGTCATATTCTTAGCCCACTCAGTTTGACCCACATCTTCGGCTTGGATAACATTTCTTGGATTCACCGGATTGGCTAATACTGTCACATCATCTTCTTCCCTTCCTTTAATTGGTATTTCCTTATCAAGATTGACCGGATCGATTGGCGGTGCATTGGGTGGCTGTGTTGGCTGACTTTCTTTGATAAGTTTAGTAATCTTCCCCATCATTTCCCTCATCATAGCCCGAGTTTCTGTTATTACTTCTTCTTTCCACCATGCCCCAAATGCTTTTGGATCAAACCCTCCTACCATTCCTAATTTTGAATTTCTGATCAAACGACCTGAACTAGTTCAGACCCACCCTGCTGAGCTTGATGGATCTATAGCACTGCAAAAAAGTTGGTTAGAATGATGCATGACATGTATGCATGATATGCAAGTTCATTTTATTTAGAAACAAAAGGTCACACACAAAAAGGTATACAAAATCAAAACATGGAACTTAAACGTGCAAACTCCCGCCCTTATTTCTCCCACACACGTATTCAATGGCGAGTATCTTGTCCTAGGATTTTTGGCTTGGGTTTTAATTATCAGCGGGGGATAATAAAACTGACGTATGCAAGAAAACTCTTAAAATGATTCAAACAAGTAATGGTTCCTTTAAATAAAGCCCGAGTCCACTTCCTATGAGCCAAGATCCATAACACTATAAACTTGCTTGTCAAGGCCTATTTAAAATGGGTTATGAGCGGCCTTTGTTGACTAGCTTATTTATGATGGGCTTTGGTTGGATACGAGGGCCCATTTTATTTTAGACTACTTGTCAATAGGCTCGAGATTTATTTTAAGGGTCCATTATATGGCATAATACACATGCAAATGGGAAAATTCCTAAGGATTATTGCTAGGTCATTACATGGGCTTGAGTCTTGGGTAAAAAGGCTTCGGCTCCCACAACGATATACATCCATATACGTCTCCCCACTCAAGGGTCAAATAAGATGCATTAGTACGTGTCATGAGTGACAATAATCAAATCTTCCACCACCAAGTTTGAGTGAAACGTAGGTAGCAAAGTACTGATTATTGTCGGGTTTATTCGGGACTGAAGTGTTCGTTGTGTGAAAAATGTGTAGTGAATACCTAAATGCAGGAAGAAATAAAAAAATAATTAAAGATGATAAAATGCAAAACATTGAAATCAGTTTCTCTATCCCCAGTGGAGTTGCCACTGTAGGCGGTGGGGTTTAGCGCACGCCCAAGTGTTTGGCGACCACGGCACTTTGTGGGCTCGAGGCCCACTAGGAAATACAATATAGGTCTTAAGCCTATTCAGAGATGGAGTCGCCACCCGAATAAAAGCCGAGACACATTGTACATCAATTGGATCCCACAGAGGTTCCTAGAAGCCGTCATCAGAGATCGGGTTCAGAAACTGGGTATGAGCATTTGAATGCTCACCCAACCTTACGGTTGGCCTCCGTTTATGTTTTGTGTTTTATTACCATTTAATTATTTAATTATTTCCTCATTTACCACACATAATGAAATTGCCTTCGGATAATTGCCAGATTTCATAATTAAGTCCGAGTTTGCACATTAGTCCAATTTCATGCCTTTAAGTCCTAACATTCAAAAAATGCAGTAAATAAAATAAATAATAATTTACAACCATACATTCAAAATTAAATGGGAAAGGGATTAAGGAATACAATGCTTTTTAGGCTAAATAAAAGAATAATATACAGAAAATAGACTAAACATATACCGAAAATAAACTGATAAAGTAACACAATTGTGGGAATATAAAATGGGTAACTAACAAAGGTGACTACTCAATGATGAAAATCATCAAGTAATTCCTGCAAATAACACACTATTAGTCCTTCTTTTGAGAAAATGAAATCACATGTAACGATACTTACAAGGAGACTCTCTACATATAAAAAGGGAGTTTTCACATTACGGACTAAACAAAAATCAAGTAATTAAGATAATCACCATCATGCAATCATGCAGACATATTTAAGGTCAAAAGGGGACATATTAAAGTAGACGTCATAGTAAAAAAACAAAAAAAATAAAGCAGAAAATGGGTTAACCTTGTCAATGAGGCGGTCGCCTCATTGCCAAAAGCACGTGAGTCACATACAAAAAAAGGCCTCTTGGAGGCCTATCAATGGGGCGATCACCTCAGTGAGATGAGGTGATGCCTCTGTGAGGGGCGATCGCCTCAGTGAGATGAGGCGATGCCTCTGTGAAGAGTCATCGCCTGATCACCAGGCCGGCTCTAACTCCCAAGACGTACAAACTTCTACTCTAAGTAACCAAAACATGCATATACACACTCTACACTCATCATACTATGACTACATGCAAAAGTATTCAAAGATCCATCAATAAAATGAGATATCAAGCATGACACACTAGAGAAAAACCTAAAATGTACTAATAGCTCAGTTACACATAAGCAAGAACACACAAAATGATGAACATGTCAAGTTTAAGTGTAGATTTTATACCAAAATGAGAGGCCCTTAGAGCTATTTTGATTGAGATCCTTGCTAGGATGTGGTATCTACCTTTGAAACAAGTTTCATCCTTTTTCCCTTATGGAGAAAGTGGACTCCTTTGCTTCAACCTTCCTCCCCTTTCTTGAGGACGTTTTTCCTTTTCTTTTCCCCTATGTGTTTTTCTTTTTTCTTTAGAGCTCTCTCCCTCCTCTCTTTTTTTTCAAAAAAAACCCTCTTTTTCTCTCTCTTTTTTCTTTTTTATTCCTTAGCTTTCCCATGCCCCTAAGCCTCCTAGCCCATCATGAGCTCTCATAGCCTTTTTTCTTTCCCCAAAAATCTTTCCCTCACGTAAGAAAGAGGTATGGAGAGTGGGGCCCGCACCACTTGGCCGTCATGATTGCAGTTGCAAGTGGGTTGCCATAGAGGCAGTGCCTCATCGGTGAGGTGATCGCCTCTGTGATGAGGTGATCACCTCATTACATTGAGGCAATGCCTCTTTGGCCCGGGCTTGTGTTGGGCTGAGCGGGCTTGGGCTTAATTTGGATAGTTGGGCTTAGTTTTGGGTTTTCCAGGCTTTGGGTTTTCAAGTCCACTTTCCATTTAGAGATTCAGGCTTCATCCTCATGTCCAAGTTTCACATTCTCAGCATTGGGCTTGAAAACGGGCTGATCAAACTGAGTAACCCTAATTCATCCCCTAACACGGGTCGACCGAATCGGGTGTTTGCAATACGACAGATATACTATATTAAATTTAAATTGTTTTGATTAGGGTGAAGATTAATTTTATATTTATAAATAAATAAACAATTAGTTTCATTTTAGTTATGTTTGGGAACCCAAGTTTCTATTCTAACACATAACTGATAACATTTAAATTAATATTATCATGAAATATTAATCAGTTACACATTTTGAAGTTAACATTCAACTTTTTAAATTATAAACTAACATATTACCCATTTGCACTGTCAATTAGGGGTTTGCATAGTCTGGTTTAGTTTGGAGAATGAAATTCTCTAAAATTGCACCAAAATTGGAGATTTAAAATTAAAGCTCTAAAATTGCTCCAGATTTTTGGGAGCAAATGAGTTCAGATATTAAAATTTTTGGTTTGATTTGCTTTGGAATTGTGGAAAGAACTGATTCTGCCTATATATGAATTGTGGACCACGAATTCCGATTTCAAATTGACAAGTTAAAAAAAAAGAAAAATTTTCTTACCATTAGGGCCTGGGGAGCTACATGAGATTGGCCTCCCATACACCACCCTAAAGTACTCGTTACTTTGGGGTGGGGAGCAAAGACATTTCAGACTTGAACTTTGATATTGCTGACAATGTGAAAATTTTTTTATTAGTGCATCATTAATTTGCACACCAAGTATTTTTCTCAAAATTACCTTATGTGATTATATATGCCAAATACATCATGTCATAGTTAACTTATTTTAATTAGGGTGAAGTTTAATTATATATTTATAAATAAACAAATAATTAGTTTCATTTTAGTCAAGTTTAGGAACCAAGTTTCTATTCTAACACATAACTAATAATATTTATAATTAATATTATTGTGAAATATTAATTAGTTGCACATTTTGAAGTTAACATTCAACTTTTTAAAATTGTGAACATGTTACTTGTTTGCACTGTCAATTAGGGGTGTGCACGATCCAGTTTGGTTTGAAAAATGAAATTCTCTATAATTGCATCAAAATATAAAAGAATTAAAAATTAAAGCTCCAAAATTACTCCACAAATTTAGAGCAATTTAGTTCTTAGATTAAAATTTTTAGTTCAATTTGGCTGGAAATCATGGGGAGAATCAATTTAAGGCTTCCACCAAATATGAATTATTAACCACCAGTTCCAATTTTGAACCAGCAAGTTAAACAAAAATAAAATTTTTTTTTTCCCATTGGGGCTTGGGGGGCTACATGACTTTTTCTCCTAATGCCACCTTATTGTAATTGTAACTTTGGGGCGAGGCAAAGGCATTTCAAACTTAAGACTTTGAAAAGTGCATTTCTTGACGCATTTTATTGTATAAACTAATAATAACATCCATATAATTAAAATAGATACTAGTACTGAAGCTTTTATTGTTAAAATTCCCAAAATATGTTATGATTCTGGAGATTTTAAATCCTCTTATTTTCCCAAGACATCACCCCTATCAATAATTTTATGAGTTTATTATGTAGTTGTGGGTGTTTTGTTTTATTTTGGATTGTTTTTAGGTTGTCATGACAATTAATATATGGGTTTATTATATGGTTGAGGTTGTTTTTAGTTTATTTTGGATTTCTTTTATGTTGCTCCTTCGTGCATTACTATTATATGCATATGATGCGGTTATTGAATTAGGTGTTTGTGGTTGATTTGGATATCACCTATATGGCGATTTACATACCACATATATTATAAGACAATTTTCATGTCCATAACTTGATTTTGGCACCTTATGCTATTTGCATATACTGTTAATAAGGCGGGAAAAATGTTATAAATGCTGCATTAGCTTACACACTAAGTATTTATTCCAAAAGTACCCAATGAGATTGTATACACTAGATGCATCATGTTAAAGTTAAATTGTTTTGATTAGGGTGAAGTTTAATTTTATATTTATAAATAAACAAATAATAAGTTTCATTTCAATTACATTTAGGAACTAAGTTTCTATTTTAATAGATGATTGATAATATATTACAATTAATATTATTGTGAAATATTAATCAATTGTACATTTTGAAGTTAACATTCAACTTTTTTAAATTATGAACTAAAATATTACCCGTTTGCACTATCAATTAGCGGTGTGCACGATCTGTTTTGGTTTGGCAAATGTTATTCTATGGAATTGCACCAAAATATTGGAGATTTAAAAATTAAAGCTCCAAAATTACTCCACATTTCTTAGAGTGATTAAGTTCAAAGATTAAATTTTTTAGTTCAATTCAGCCTGAAACCATTGGGAGAACCAATTTAGGGCCAGTTCCACCCAGATATGAACTGTTAACCACTAATTTTGATTTCAAAATGAAAAGTTAATGAGATATAAAGAATTTTTTTTACCATTGGGGTTTAGGGAGCTACATGACTTTACCCTCCCAACACCACCCTAAAGTAATCGTTACTTTAGGGTGGGGGTAAAGACATTTCAGACTTGAACTTTAAAATGTGCATTTCTTGATGCATTTCACTTTATAAATTATAATAACATTCAAGTATTTATATTAGGTACTGGTACTAAAAATTTATTTTTAAATCCTCAAATTATGCTATGATTCCGGGATTTTAAATCCTCATATTTTTTTCAACCCATACTCACCCCTAATAATGTTTTTATGGATTTATTATGTGGTTATGAGTGTTTTGGTTTATTTTGGATTATTTTTAGGTTGTTGTGACAATTTATTTATGGGTTTATTAGTGGTTGAGGTTGTTTTGAGTTTAATTTGGATTGCTTTTATGTTGTTCCTTCTTGCATTACTATTATATGTTTATGGTTTGGTTGTTGCATTATGTGTTTTTCATTGATTTGGATATCACCTATATGGTGATTTATATACCACTTATACTATAAGACAACTGTTTTGTCCATAACTTGATTTTGGTTCCTTATACTATTTGCATGTATTATTGACAAGGCGAAAAAAATGTTATAAATGCTGCATTAGCTTACACACCAAGTATTTATTCCAAAATTACCCGATGTGATTGTATGCGCTAAATGCATCATGTTAAAGTTAAATTTTTTCAATTAGGGTGAAGTTTAATTTTATATTTAAAAATAAATAAACAATTAGCTTCAGTTCAGTTATGTTTAGGAACCAAATTTCTATTTTAATAGATGACTGATAATAATTACAATTAATATTATCATAAAATATTAATTAGTTGCACATTTTGAAGATAACATTCAATTTTTTTAAATTATGAACTAACATATTTCTCATTTGCACTATCAATTAGGGGTGTGCATGATCTTGTTTGGTTCGTAGAATGATATTCTACAGAATTGCACTATAATATCGGAGATTTAATAATTAAAGCTCCAAAATTGCTCCATATTTCTTGGGGTGATTAAGTTTGGAAATTAAATTTTTTGGTTTAATTCGCCCAAAACCATTGGGAGAACTGATTTAGTGCTGGTTCCACCCAGATATGAATTGTTAACTGCCGGTTCCAATTTCAAACTGGCAAGTTATAGAGAAATAAAGAAAATTTTTTTACCATTGGGGCTTAGGGGGCTACATGACTTTACCCTCCTAACACTACCCTAGAGTAATTATTACTTTAGGGTGGGGGCAAGGCATGAATATTTCTTGGCACCTAATACTGTTTCCATGTATTATTGACAAGGTGTGAAAAATGTTATTAATGTTGCATTAGTTTAGACACCAAGTATTTCTTCCATAATTACCAGATGTTATTTTACACACCATATGCACCTTGTCAAAGTTAAATTATTTTGATTAGGGTGAATTTTAATTTTATATTTAAAAATAATTGAGCAATTATTTTCATTTCAGTTATATTTAGGAACTGAGTTTCTACTCTAACAGATGATTGGTAATATTTACAATTACTATTATCATGAAATATTAATCAGTTGTACATTTTGAAGTTAACATTCAACTTTTTAAAATTGTGAACTAGCATATTACCCGTTTGCACTATCAATTAGGGTTATGCACGGTCTGGTTTGATTCGGAGAATGTAATTCTACAAAATTGCATGAAATTATTAAAGATTTAAAAATTAAAGCTTTGAAATTGCTCCACATTTCTTGGAGCAATTAAGTTTGAAGATTAAAATTTTCAGTTCAATTCAGCCCGAAACCGTTGGGAGAACAAATTTAGAGCCAGTTCCACCCATATATGAATCGTTAACTGTTGGTTCCATTTTCAAAATGGCAACTTAAAGAAAAATAAAGAATTTTTTTTTTACTATTAAGGGTTGGGGGCTACATGACTTTGCCTCCCAACACCACCTTAAAGTAATTATTATTTTAGGGTGGAGGCAAAGGCATTTCAGACTTGAACTTTGAAATGTGCATTTCTTGACACATTTCACTTTATAAATTAATAATAACATGCAGATATTTAAATTAGGTACTGGCACTAAAATTTTATTTTTAAAATCTCTAAATTATGGTATGATTCCAAAGATTTTAAATCCTGCTATTTTTCCAACCTATATTCACCTCTAGCAATGTTTTTATGGGTTTATCATGTGGTTGTGGGTGTTTTGGTTTATTTTGGATTATTTTTAGGTTGTTGTGACAATTTATTTATGGGTTTATTATGTCACTGAGGTTGTTTTTAGTTTATTTTGGATTTCTTTTATGTTGTTCCTTCTTGCATTACTATTATATTTTTGTTATGTAGTTATTGCATTAGGTGTTTGTAGTTGATTTGGATATCACTTTTATTATGATTTACATACCATATATATTATCGACAACTGTTGTGTCCATAACTTGATTTTGGCGCCTTATATTATTTGCATGTATTGTTGATAAGGTGTGAAAAATGTTATTAATGTTGCATTAGCTTACACACCAAGTATTTCTTCAAAAATTACTCGATGTTATGCCAGATGCATCATGTCAAAGTTAAATTATTTTGATTAGGGTGAAGTTTAATTTTATATTTATAAATAAACAAACAATTATTTTCATTTCAGTTATGTTTAGGAACCAAGTTTCTATTCTAACAGATGACTAATAATATTTATAATTCATATTGTCATGAAATATTAATTAGTTGCACATTTTGAAGTTAACATTCAACTTTTTAAAATTGTGAACTAACATATAACCCATTTGCATTGTCAATTAGGGTTGTGCACGACTTAGTTTATTCCGGAGAATGTAATTCTATAAAATTCTGCCAAAATATCAAAGATTTAAAAATTAAAGCTTTGAAATTGCTCCACATTTTTTGGAACGATTAAGTTTGGAGATTAAAATTTTTGGTTCAATTCTGCCTGAAACCGTTGAGAGAACTGATTTACGGCTGGTTCTACCCATATATGAACCATTAACTGCTAGTTCTAATTTCAATCCGGGAAGTTAAAGAAAAATGAAGAATTTTTGTTACTATTAAGGCTTGGGGGGCTATATGACTTTGCCCCCCAGCACCACCCTAAAGTAATCGTTACTTTGAGATGGGGGCAAAGGCATTTCATACTTGAACTTTGAAATGTGCATTTCTTAATGCATTCCAAAGATTTTAAATCCTAATTTTTTTCTCATCCATACTGACCCCTAATGTTTTTATGGGTTTATTATTTCAATCAAGTGTTTTGGTTTATTTTGGATTATTTTTAGGTTGTTGTGACAATTTATTTATGGTTTATTATATGGTTGAGGTTGTTTTAGTTTATTTTGGATTGCTTTTATATTTCTCCTTCTGCATTACTATTATATGCTTATGATGTGGTTGCTGCATCAGGTGTTTATGGTTGATTTGGGTATCACCTATATGGCAATTTACATACCACTTATATTATAAGACAACCATTGTGTACATAACTTGACTTTGGCACCTTATATTGTTTGCATGTACTATTGACAAGGCAGGAAAAATGTTATAAATGTTGTATTAGCTTACACACCAAGTATTTATTCCAAAATTACTCAATGTGATTGTTTATGCCAGATGCATGATGTCAAAGTTAAATTGTTTCGATTAGGGTGAATTTTAAATTTATATTTATAAATAAACAAATAATTAGTTTCATTTTAATTATGTTTAGGAACCAAGTTTCTATTTTAACAGATGACTGATAATATTTACAATTAATATTATCGTGAAATATTTATCACTTGCACATTTTGAAGTTAATATTCAAATTTTTAAAATTATGAACTTACATATTGTAAACACCCAATTTCGGGATGAAGTGTGGATGCAACAAATGACTCCAATGATGAAAATATTATAAATAGGTCTTAAATACATGAAGTTTGAAACCTCAAAAGTTTGAATGCATTTCCAAAAGGGGTTTAATTGATTTTTTTAAGGACTTAATTGTAATGTTTTTCAGGACCTAATTGAAAAGTTTAAATTCTTTCAGGGGTCTTTTTGTAATTAAAAGTAAAAAAAAGATCGGAATTATATAATTCCAATTGGAATTACACAATACCGGCCAGAATTAGGCATGTTTTGTGTATTTTTTATTTTATTTTATTTTATTTCAGTAAATAAAATTTGGTTTTCTGAATTTTGATTGATCAAATAGTATATATCTGAACTTTTAGGAAATTAAAGTTCTTTTAAAATCAAAACTCTGAGAAAGGAAAATCACAGTAAGATACGTTTTTAGCTAGGGTTTTTTCCTATAAAAGCCTAGCTTGAGCTATCCTGAGGGGGGACCTCTCGAAGACTTTTCTTTTTTTTCCCTAGGTAGTACATAAAAAAAATTTTCTTTGATTTATTTGTTTTTAAAGCAAGGAGCAATAGACATTTGAGAAGAAGAATAATAATTTTTTAAATATCTACTTAACCAACAATAGTGATTAATACTAGTCTGAGGGGCAACTCATATTGCATCTATAATCATCATCTTCTTTCCTCCCTTCTTTTATTTTTATTTTATTTTTTTATTTTGATTTTATAAAAATTTTTGTTGTTATTTTATTCACTAATCATTGTTTATTCTTTTGTGTTGGTGATTATGAAGGAGATTACATGATGATCTTATTAGGTGAACAAAATTCATGAAGGTCCATGGAATGCCATGATTGAACTTTGTAGCTAAATATAGTTTCTAGGTTTTTTTTTTTAATTTAGTTGTTTATTATTGTTTTGATTTTGTTTTTTTTAATTATTTTTGGGATTGTATTAATTTTTCTTTTCTTATTATTTTCAATAGCTCATTGTAATAGCCTTAATAATGGGAATAATGAAGTAATGTGTGTGTGATTGTGTGTTTTATTTTAATTAATTGGTTAGTAAAATTAGGATTTTAATAAGGTAATTAATTAAAATTAATGGCTACAGAAATCATTAGGTTGTTTAATTAAAATTGAATTAGATTCAAGTGGATAGAATTAGGGTTGCTTATTGATTATTTTATTTTATTTGTTTGTTTTGAGTCACTTTAATTAAATTATGGTTTTAAAAATAGATTTAATTGATTGTTTGATCCTTTATTTAATTGTTTTGATATTTGTTTCTTATTATTTTTTTGGGCTTGTTTGTTTATGTTTATATGTTTTAGGCCCTAAGCTCATGTTAGACTTTAACCCATTTAAATAAATTTAGGTTTTTTTTAAGTTTATTTAATAAAATTGCATCTTTAGGTCCATAATTAATTAGACTTAGGATAGAGATAACTTAGGCCCATTTAGCTAATTTAGACATAGGCCCACCTAATTTAATTAATTTAGACTTAGCCCATTGAATTTAAGCCTTTTCCATAATTTGTAAATTTAAGATCACTTTAGAAATAAAATATGTAAAACTAGGCTCACTAATTTAAATATTTTATAAATTATAGATTTGGGCTCATTTTAGAATTAAAATAAATAGACTTAGGTTTATTTAATTAAAATTGAATAAGAATTAGGCCCATTAGTCTTTAGGCTCACTTGTAAATTAAAACATGTAGATTTAGGCCATTTAATTAAAATCAATGTAGATTAAACTAACTTAGGGATTGTGATTTATATGAATGCATTGTTTATGTGTATTTTTCATGACTATTTTGCTTGGAGTTAATTGTTTAAATAAGGGTTTATATGAAATTTCATGTAAATAGAGGGTAAGATAGTAATTCACAAAGTAATTCTAAAGGAACACAAGACTGAAAAAAGTTGGTATTCCATAGACAGAATCTCTTGGTTATGGTGCTGACTTTCTTTTAGAGAATCGAGTACCACCATTTTTTGATTTGTCCTAGTTATTACCCTGGGTTGCGACTCCTCATCTCCATGCCATGTCTTTATGATAGTGGCTAGTGTGTTTTTTAGAGCCCCGAGCTCAAATAGTATTGCGATTGCTAAAATCTTGGGTGTGCGCTAAACCCCACCATCTACAATGGCAACTCTATTAGGGATAAAAGATGCTGATTCTACTTGTATTCTTTAGAATTATTTTATTCTTGCATTCATTTTGCATGTCCCTATTAACCGATGGCATTGGTTTATGGTTCCATGATTCCACTAGCTTTATGGGATTATAAATTGGCTAACCATTACTCTTATCCTTAACTTGGTTCAAGAGAGATTACCAGGCTCATCTGACCAGAGTTTGTAAACCAAGTCCTAAAGGGGGGTAGTCTTCTCTCAAGTTTGCAAAGGATGTTGGGCCCCTCTGACCTTGGCTTGTGACTTAAGTCTTAATGGAGGGCATCTTGCTAAGGGAACCTCGACCTTTTTCACCAGACTCAACTCATGTAGTGGCCTAATAACTTTCCCTAATATTATACAAGTTGCTTGTGAATGTTGCCATGAGGTATTTCTATCTATAAAAGCCCAAGCCTATACTTTAGAAGCCCATTTGGGCTAATAAAGATTGGGCTGATCTTTATACCTAAAAATGCTATTTTTATGCTTTTATTGTTTTAAGAGATTTGGCACGGGCATCGGTTCTTGATATCACCTATTGATATTAAGGCTAAGATAAAAAATCCTAGGAAAAGAGACTTGCCATTGAATATGTGTGTGGGAGGAATAAGGTTAGAAGGATGTATATACACTTAACTTGTTTGACTTGCTACTTATTGCATGGCATGTGCATCATACATACAAGCATCATACTAACACTTTATTTTTCAACCATCATAGATTCATCTGGGTCTTCTTATGTTTGGAGTAAAAAAGGTGGCAGACTAGTGAGAACTAATTCAAGCCTGTAATTAATTATAAAAGAGATCCTCAGTAGACTGGAAAGGAGTCCTATCAATCCACTATACCTAGAAGCTGCACAGGCTAAACAAGTAAAAGAAATAGAATAACAAGAGGAAGGAAACTGGACTCTAGAGGAAGTCAAAGGAGCATTGATGGGTGACATGAGAGCAATGATGCAAGATGAACTAAGACAAGCTCTAGCTGGATTAATGCCACCACCTGCTGCTGTTGCACCTCCCGTTATGGCCAATCCACTTGTTGTGGGCGCACCACCTACTAACAATGACAATGCTCTAGGAATATACCTATTGTGGACATAAAATTGGAGGATGTTGAGAGTTACATGGTTGAAAAGGCAAAAAGGGAATCACTTGAGCAAGTTCAAGAGTTGGAAAAGGCAGATGAAGGCATTGACTCAGAAGATGTCTAAAATGGATGAATTAATGAGAGCACAAGGCATCAAATACTCGTTTGACTTTGATGATGTGATGTAATTTGAGGAGGATAAGCTACCTGATAAGTTCAGGATGCCACTACTATAGAAGTTTGATGGTACTAGAGACCCAAAGATCCAGCTTAGTCAATACATAATTACTATGAGCACAACTAAGGCTCCTTTGTCTGTAGTTACCAAGTTATTTATACTATCCTTAGAGGGTATAACTGTCAATTGGTATCATGGGTTGTAGAAGTCTATCCAAGTGGATTGGAGGGAATTGTATATCACTTTTCTAAAATAATATGACTATAATACTAGGCTTGAAGTGTCCATCAAGGATTTAGAATTGACCAAGCAGAAGCCTAATGAGTCATTTTCAAATTTGCTGATTAGATTCATGAATAAGGCATAATTGATGAAGGATCAGGTGTTAGGATGATTGTTCGAAATGTGTCACCTAATATGGTTGAGAAGTTATAGATGATAAACCCTAAGATGTTTATAGACCTTTATAATGAAGGGTTGTAAGCTAAGGAGATCGAAAGCAAGAAAAAGAAGATAGCTAGAAGCACCAAAGCAAGAAACTACCCAACTGGGGGGCACACAATAAGAAAATGCTAATCGGGTTGTGGGAGTCCATGCTATTCAACAACCCAGGAGATTCTTGAATTTTAACTAGCCCTTATCTAAAGTCTTAGACCATTTAATCCAAAAAGGGCTCCTTAGACCCTTAACCCCTTTTAGACCACCAAATCTAAATCTCCCTGCCTTTGACCCAAACAGTTACTGTAAATTTCATTAAGTTGCTGGCCACTCCATTGACTCTTGCATGCACTTTAAACATGAAATTTAAAACCTTATAGACTCAAGAAAAAGGCATAGACTTTGAGAAATCAAATCCAAACCTAACACTAAAAACAACCGTTTCCCTAATTACCGAAACATGCCACCCTCAACCACCATGATGATAAACTCAGGAGTAAGTGTGGAGAAAGTGCTAAACTCCTTTGAGGATCTAGACCTTAAAACTAATGAGAAATCTCCTAATTCCCTTAAAGATGAGGAAAGAGTAAAAGACTTATTAGGACAACCTTCAGGAAAATTCGACTATAAGGTGTTTTATTCCAAACCACCTTCTTTCAATATATCCATTGAGTCAATCATGCCCACAGGATGGGGTGATGAATCTGATGATGAGACGATGCCAGATAAGAAAGAAAAATGCATGGTTGAGGTATGGAAAAATGGAAAGAAGGATCGGATTATTGAGGTTATTGACATTTGGTACAATTATGATGAAAAAGGCATAAAACGCTATAATGTATGGGTTAATAATCCAGAAGTCTATCATGTTACTAGAAGTGGTAATGGTTATAAACTATTGACCATTTGCATGAACAAACTCCTAATTTTGGACTTTGATAAAAAAAATTTATACTAATAATTTCAATTAAGTGTGTAGGGAATTATATAGTAAACATATACCAAGCATATACACTCTGGATGAATAGTGAATTTTTGGGCTGATTGAACCTCTAATATTAAAGAAGGCTTTTGACATATTTAGAGCTCTTAAATGAGAAAATGAGCTTCTTAACATTTTAAGTAGACATCTTGAGATTTCTGAATTGGGCTTTTTTGTGAAAATCCAAGTTCATTTGGTTATGAAAATTTTGAGTTGAAATTCACGTATACTTCTGCCATCTCAGACTGTACATCTCTTAGTCTTTTGGACATATCTTGAGTTACAGAAATCCAATTAAGGTGATTAAAAATGATATGAAAATATAAGTCAAATATCTAAAACTTTTATGAAGAAAATATAGGCAAATTCGAATTTCTTCAGGAGAAGATCACGGCTTCAACTTATGTATAGTTGTCTGATAATATTCTGCATTTCAGATTGCAAAATCCTCAGTAATTTGGACATATCCTGAGCTAAAGAAGTAAAATTTAGGTGATTCAAAATTTCATGGAAATATAATTTAAATATCTACAACTTTCATGAAGAAAGTATGAGCAAATTCAAATTTTTTCATGAACAAATCATGGCTCCAATTTGGGTATAGCTGTCTGACCATAGTCTGCATTGCGGATTGCACAATCCTTAGTATTTTGGACATATATTAAGCTAAAGAAGTCTAATTTAGGTGATTCAAGTTGATATAGAAAGATAATTCAAATATCTACAGTTTTGTGAAGAAAGTGTGGGAAAATTCAAACGTCCTAAGAAGCCAATTACGGTTTCAATCCATGAATAGCTGTCTGATAGCATCAGTCTCAATAATTCAAAATATACACGTTGGACACATCATTTTCACCTCCAAAAACTATATTTTTTAGTATAAATACCTCTAGAGCTGAATGGAAGTAAAACAACTTGTTTCATCATTTATTATCTCTTAAGCTTTCATTGAGCTCTCAAATTCTCTTAAATAATTCTTTGTTTGTATAACTCTTGTGAGAGTTGGGTGTGTTTTAGAAATAGAATTTCTCTTCATCTTAAATCTTAGGTTAGATTAGAAGGGAAGTGAGATTTATTTCTAAAGGAGTTGGTTTAAGTGTTGTCCATTAAAACACTTGGGTTTTGGTTCTTTGAGTGAGCCTTGAAAACTCATGTTGTAAGGTTATAAGAGTGAGCCATAAAACTCTTGTATAATCTTAATCCTGTGAATAAGATTGTGGATGATTGAAAATCCTAACTTGGGGATAAGTTAGGTAGAGACGTAGGATTGTTATTGAATCCGAACTCCTTAAATCTTTGTGTTCTTCATTCTTCCTTCTCAACTTCTATTTAATTCATGCAAATAATTCTTTTAATTTCTAATTTTTATTGATAGTCCTATTCACCCCCCCCTCTAGGACTCTTCATAAAATAATGGAGAAAACTATAGAGAGAGAAGAGGTTACTGAAAGAGAAGAATCAAATGAACATGGTGATGAATTGATCCTTGAACTTAAGAAGGCAAAAGCAAATGTGTGCATTTGGAAGCTCTTGATGCACTCAAGTAGCCATAGAAAGGCTCTGGTTAAGGCTCTAGCTAAGATGAACATTGAAACAACTACTACCCCTGAGGCAATGGTGGCTAAGGTTATTGAGAAGAAGCATGGTGTTATTACCTTCTTTGATGAGGATTTACTTGTGGAAGGGAGGAATCATAATAAAGCCTTGTTAATTCCAATCGAAGTAAGAGGGAAAAGGGCCAATTATATGATGGTGGATAATGGGTCTGCAATTAATGTTTACACGCTACAGATCTTACCTAATCTAGGAGTGAAGGTGGAGGATTTAACAAAATCTGACCTTGTAATAAGAGCTTATGATGATACCATAAGGAATGTAGAGGGAACATTTATAGCTTTTATAAAAATTGGACCTATAGAGGCAATTGTGGAATTCACTATGCTAGATATCCCTGTTACCTATGCCTTGCTTTTGGGAAGGCCTTGGTATCACACTCTAGGAGGAGTGCCTTTAACTATGCAATAAAAGGTGAAATTTCTATTACATAGAGAGGTTGTGACTTTAAATACTAGTATGGACAAAACTATATTTATAGTTATGGATAGTCATAAGTAGGTAGTTACCTCATTTGGTCTCCAAATAGCTATGATTTATGATGGAATTAAGATGGATCCAAGGGTTATGAGTATGATCAAGAAGATGAATTATCAACTCGGACAAGGACTGGGAAATAATGAGCAAGGAAGCCTAGAGCTCCCAAATTTCAAAGGCCAAAATAATACCAAAGGATTAGGCTATATAGGAGTTGGGCTTGGCAGTGAAGGAACTAGAAGAAGGTTTTTCGACGAGAATAACTTCTTAAAGAATGTGGGACCGCTGAAGGATAGCTTTGTCAAAGAAAGAAAAGTGAAGCTCTACCTAGGTGAGAAAAAGCTTGTCTAAGTAGTTAGTGTGAATATTCCTGGATTTGAGATCTTCAATAAGCAGATAATTAAGAGTCTAGTATAAGATAACAAAGTCAAGGTGATGAAGAAAGTTATTGAGAAGATGGGAACTAAGGCCATTGAAGAGTTGCTTTGTTTGTCACTTAACGAAGAACCACCATAGGATTTAGCTAACATTATTAATAATAGTTTTTATGATTTTTTTAATGAAAAAAATGATGTAATAACATCCGGTCTATTTGAGGACAAAAACTTTATTTTTTCATTGATAAATGATATGAGCTCTGGTTTTGCTACTTATGTGATGTTGATTTGATGGTCTTGTGCATTTTAATAAGGATCATTCATGCATGTTTAACATTAGTTCTATTAAATTAGATTCATTAAATATGGGCATAAATGAACAACATGGGGGACATATTGCTACAAAGTGATGCCATTCAGATTGAAGAATGTAGAAGAAACCTATAAAAGAGCAACAACCGCTCTATTCCATGATATAATGCACAAAGAAGTAGAAGTGTATGTTGATGATATGATGGTTATGTCAAAAATAAAGGAAGGACATTTTGAGGCTTTAGATAAGTTTCTGGCAAGAATAGAAAGATACAATCTAAGGCTTAATCTGAAGAAATGTATGATTAGGGTCACTTCTAGAAAGTTATTAGGGCACATAGTCAGCAATAGGGGAATCAAAGTCGATCCAGACATTTAGGAGATGCCAGTGCCAATAACAAAGAAGGAAGTATAAGGATTTATTAGAAAGCTGCAGTACATTAGCAGGTTTATTACGAAACTCACCATGGTTTATGATCCAATTCTCAAGCTCTTAAGGAAGAATTAGCTGGTGGAATGGAATGAAATAAAAACAAAAAGCCTTCGATAAGATTAAAGAATACCTTACTAATCCACCTATGTTAGGACCACCAAGACAAGGTAAACCCTTAATCTTATATTTGGCTTTAGAGGAGAAGGCAATGGAGGCAATGTTAGCGCAAAAAGGACGAGAAGGGGTAGAGTATGCAGTATACTATCTTAGTAAAAAGTTCCTACCATATGAAGAGAAATATGATCTTATGGAGAAGACATGTTTGATTATGATATGGGCTACAAAGAAGTTAAGGCATTATTTCTAGTCTTACAAGGTACAAGTTATTTCAAAGATAGATCCTTTAAAGTACCTATTTCAAGCACTAGCTTTAATTGGAAAGATGTCTCGATGGTTGGTGCTTCTGATTGAGTTTGATATTGAGTACGTCACTACTAAGGTCAACAAAGGAAGAGTAGTAGTAGAATTCCTGGCACAAAATGCATTCGAAGGAAATGAACAATGGAATTTAGAGTTTCCAGATGAGAACTTAGCAGTAATAAAAAGATGCAAATGGAAGCTTTATTTTGATAGGGCTGTGAATAATAGAGGAGCAAGGCTAGGAGTAATTCTTATCACACTAGGAGGAGAAACCATACTAATGGCTAAGAAATTGGACTTCAAAGTTATAAATAACATGGCCGAGTATGAGGCATGCATATATGGGGTAGAAGCAACACTAGCAGTTGGTGCTAAACCTATTGGTTTATAGAGATTCCCTGTTAGTCATTAGTCAGGCTAATGAGGAGTGGAAAGTGAAAAAAGAGAAGTTAAAACCTTACATTTGCTATTTGAAGAAATGAATGAGGAATTTTACTAAATGTCTCTTTATACATTTACCAAAAGATGAGAATCAAATGGCAGATGCCTTGGCAATGCTGTAGACACCTAATTTTGGGATGATGAATTATGGATGTGATAAAAGACTCCAATGATGAAAATGTCATGAATAGGTCTTCAATATTTGAACTTTGAAACTTCAATGATCTAATTGCATTTTTCAAAGAAAGGATTTAATGTTTTCATGGATCTAATTGTAATGCTTTTTAAGGATCTAATTGCAAAACTTAAATTCTTTCAAGGACCTTTCTATAATTAAAAGTTATAAAAAAGTGATCGGAATTACGTACTTCTGATCAGAATTATATAATTTCGATCGAAATTACACAATTCTGGTCAGAATTAGACTCCTTCTGTTAATTCTTGAATTTTCAAGATAAATGGAGTCCTAATTGGTATGAAATTCTCCTAAAATTATTTTGATAATGTTTTTAAGGAAATAGAAGTCTTTTAGGAATCAATTTATAACTAGGGTTTCAAGATGTATCCCTATATATAGGAGGACTTTGGCTTTGAAGAAGGGGGAAGAGAAATAATAAAAAAGAGAAAAGAGAAAAAGGAAAGGAGAGAAGGCAGAAGAGGAAGAGCAAAAAATAAAAAAATGGAAGAAAAGAAAAAAATGAAAGAAAAAAAAAGAGAAAAAAGAAAGAAGAAAAGAGAGAAAAAAATCTTATTCTTTACAAAATTTCTTTTGCTTAATTGCTTGATTAAAAGATCTTTGAAGAATTTTTGAAGAATAATATTCGAAGTTCTATCAAGAACGGTGATTCTACAAATATAAGGAGCACTTCATTAAAAAACATCCTTAAGCATCACTTTCTCTTTGTTCTCTTTTATTTGATTTATTTATTTTTTTTAATTTTATTGATTTCTATTTTCTTTTATTATATATTCACTAATCATACTTTTTATTCTTTTTTTATGGTGATTATGGAAGAAAACACATGATGATCATACTTGGAGAATCAAATTCATAAGAGATCCATGAAATGTCATGGATAAGATCTTGTGAATTTAGTTTTTTAGGTCTTTTTATTTTTATTTAATTATTTTATTTTATTTATATTTGGGGTTGTATTAATTGTTTTATTATTATTTTTTGTAGATTATTGTAATAGCCCCAATAATGGGAATAGTGAAATTATGTGTGTGATTGCTTGTTTATTTTAATTAATTGGTTGGTAAAATTAGGGTTTTAATTAGGTAATTGATTAAAATCAATGATGGGAACAGATTAATTTAGGATTGCATGTTAATGAAAATTAGGGTTTTTATAAGGAATTAATTTAATTAGTTGTTTGATCTTTTATTTAATTATTTTAATATGTTTTTTTTGTTGTTGGGCTTATCTATTTAGTTTTATATGTTTTGTGCTTATTTGTTTACTCTTATGTGTTTTGGGCCTTAAGCCCATATTAGATTCTAATTCACTTGGATAAATTTAGGATTTTTAGGTTTAATTAATTAAAAAGCATTTTAGGCCCATAATTAATTAAATTTTAGGTTAGAAATAACTTAGGCCCATTTAGTAAATTAGACATAGGCCCACTTAATTTAATTTAATTAATTTAGATTTAGCCCACTTAATTTAAGCTTTTTCATAATTTGTAGATTTAAAATCATTTTAGAATTAAAACATGTAGAATTAGGCCCACTAATTTGAATACCTCCATAAATTGTAGATTTAGACCCATATTTAGAATTAAAATAAATAGGCTTAGGTTCATTTAATTAAAATTAAAAGAAATTAGTCTTTAGCTCACTTGTAAATTAAAATATGTAGATTTAGCTTATTTAATTAAAATCCATGTACATTATAGTTCTATTGAATGCATTTACTTGTATTTTTATGACTAGTTTGCCTTTGAGTTAATTGCTAAAATAAGAGTTTATATGAAATTGCATTAAATAGAGAATAATATAGTAATTTTAAAAGTAATTCTAAATAAACATGAGATTGAAAGAAGTTGGTATTTCGTACCCAGAATCTCCTGGTTGTAGTGCTAACTTTCTTTTAGGGAATCTAGTACCACCTTTTTAATTTATCCCAGTTATTACCCTGGGTGGCGACTCCTCATCTCCATGCCATGTCTTTATGACAGTGGTTAGTGTGTTCTCTGGAGCCCTGAGCTCAAATAGTGTCGCAGTTGCTAAAATCTTGGACGCACGCTAAACCTCGCCATCTACAAATGCTTTCTTCAATATGGGATAAATTGACGGGGCTAATAATGAGGCCTTTGGTAATAATGAAAATGAAAGCTCCATATTATAGTGAAGAACCAGTTATGAGCATTTAGATAAGGCCAGAAGAAAAGCCATGGTTTTATGACATCCAGAGATTCATTGAGAAAAGGAACTAAACGAAATGACTTTAAAAGAAAAATATGCTCTTTGTGTTCTTGCACACTATTATGCAAGTCATGATAGAGTATTATACAAAAAAATGCCAAATGGAATATAGTAGAGATGTCTTAAGAAGGATGAAGCAGAACAGGTGATGAGAGAGATTCATGCAGGGGTTTATGGATCTCATATGAATACGATGATTTTGGTGAAGAAAATAATTTGACAAGGGTACTATTGGATGAGCATGGAAAGAGATTGTATCTAGATAGTGAGACAATGTCATTAATGCTAGATACATGGGAACCTCAACCATCTTCCTTTTATAATGCTAAATAGTTTAACAACTCCATGGCCATTTGCAAGATGGGAGATAAATATAATAGGGAAGATAAGACCAACTGCCTCAAATGAGTATAAATATATAGTGGTGGTGATTGACTATTAATCTAGATGGATAAAAGTAGAATCCTTCAGTACCTTGAAGGCTAGACAGATGGCAGGATTCATCAAGGAGAATCTTATTTGTAGATATGGGATCCTACATCATGTTATGATAGACAATGGTGTTCAATTTCAGGTAGAGGCAACTGAGTTATTGCAGAGATACAAGATTGAGCATCATAAATCCTCACCTTATCGACCTCAGGCTAATGGAACGGTTGAAGCGGCTAATAAGAATATAAAGAGAATCCTATCTAAGATGGTGAAAACACCTAAAGATTAGTTTGAGTATCTTCCTTTTGCCTTGTGGGGATATAGAACTACAACGTGCACTGCTATAGGACAAACACCATTCTCATTAGTATATGATTATGAAGTGATTTTTCCTATAGGGATAGAAATTAAATCTTTGAGGGTTATTATGGAAGCAAAAGAGATATGAACACCTCATGTCTTTAGATGAGAAAAGGATGGATGCTTTATTTCACACTTAGATTTATCAGAGAAGAATAGTGAGAGCCTTTAACAAGAAAGTCAAACCCGGAAAGATAAAGGCTGGGGATATAGTGCTAAACTAGTAAAGGGCAATGGTGTTTGATCCAAGAGGAAAATTCAGACCAAATTGGGAAGGATAGTATTTAGTCAAGATGATTCTACTTAAGGGAGTTACAAAGATATCAAATCTCAAAGGGAACCAGTTCACTGAGCCAATCAACTTGGATTGCTTTAAGAAATACTACCTTAAAAAAAGGGGTCCACTAGCTAGAAAACCTAAAAAGGCTAGTCAGGTAAAAATTAAGACATTCCTGCTGTTTAGAAAACCCATAAAGGGTTGGTCAGGAAAAAGTTAAGGAAATAAAAGTGAGAGAAAAATTTTCAGTTAGAAAATCTAAAAGGACTAGCTGATAACAAGAGTTATGTCATGTGATATAATAAATGTACTCATTTTAACCCTAATCAATGAATCAAATTGAAATGGAGTTTTGTTGGATATTGTATATTCTATCTTTATTATAAAGCATAAAGCCTTAAAGAAAAAACAAAACATGAGAAGTCTAAAAACTAGACTTATGAGATCACTATTTTTGTCTTTATTTCTTTGTTTATGACTTATCTAGTAATACTTGGGTCCTCTTGTACTTAGCAAATCCTGGTGGTTGTGTAGCTTGCATGGTAACCTAGGCCTTATAGTTGTCATCAATAGTCATATCAACATCCAAGTGCATGTTCCGCTTTAGTGCTCTACGAGGCCATAGGTTCTTCACTTTGCCCAAGAAATCTTGTCTCAGAGGGAAGCCCTCAAAGTTAGGTATAACAACTACAATGAATTGTGATTGACCATACTGACAATAAAGACGTAAAGGGGAAATAAAGGTCAAAAAATGCAACCCAAGAATAAGAACTCAATGGTCATACATGTTAATGGTTACAAACTTCAATTTCCACCAAGGATAGACCCATGTAATCTTAGTATCAACAATGCCTTTCATCTAATCAATCCATTGATCTATAGTGTGCTTGTCCTTTATCTTTAATGGGTGAGACTGTAGATGATGAGGTTGATAAATCAAAGCTGGGGGCATTAAGTAGACTCAATTTCTCCTGTAGCAAAAAAAAAAGCTAAGTTGAAAACCTAAAAAGGTAGTGTAAACGGTGGGGTTTAGCACGCGTTCAAGATTTTAGTAACTGCAACACTGTTTGGGCTTAGGGTCATAGGGAACACACTAACCATTATCATAAAGACATAGTGTGGAGATTAGGAGTCACCACCTAGGGTAATAAATAGAACAAATCATTTTGGTGGTACTCGATTCTCTAAAAGAAAGCTAGTACCACAACCAGGAGATTCTGGGAATAGAATACTAACTTCTTTTAGTCTTGTGTTCATTTATAATTCCTTTATGAATTACTATCTTATTCTCGAATTACATGCAATTTTATTTAAACCCTAATTAAACATCCATTTAACCCAAAGGCAACAAGTCATAAAATTGCATGTAAAAAATGCATACAAAAGGCAGCGTCCTTATGTCTAATCTAGATTAATTTTATCAATTAAAGTTAGCTAATTCTACATAGTTTATTTACAAGTAAAATGGATTAGAGATGGGCCTACATTTTAATTGAATTAGTGAACCTAAATCTATTTATTTTAATTAATTGAGGAAATGAGCCTATTATCTACAAATTTTAAAGAAGAAATTAGTTTATTAAGTGGGCTTAAGTCTAATTTAATTTTAACTCAAAAAATGGAGCCTAAGTCTATTCATTTTAAAAGAAATAAAATTGATGGGTGGAGCTAAATCTAACTTAATTTTATTAACTAAAAATGGGCCTAAATCTAAATTAACCTAAATGGGCCTAAATTGATTTTAAAATTAATTAAACTTAAAAATTCAATTAAAAATCCTATTTATTAAATGGGTTGACCCTACAGTGGGCTTGGAGCCCAAAGAGAATAAAAACATAAAAACAAGCCCAATTCAATAAACAACCCAAAAATAAATCAAAATAATAATTTTTACGTGATTTTTGTAAAAATCCCTAATTCAATTTCATGCAACCCTAAAATTAATCTACTGCCATAATTGATTTTAATTTAATTTTACCAAATTGAGCCTAGATTACTAATTAATTTTTAGTGCATAGAATTAAAATTCCACTAATTTCCCTTTATTGGAGCTATTACAAACTACAGTGCAGGAAATTAAAGCAAGTTAATTATAACCCAATAAAAGCCATGAACAAAATACTGCAAAAAATAATAAATCCTAAATTCTATGGGGATTTCATAAAACTTAATCCATGGCATCCCATGGATTCTTCAATACTGTCAAAATCTCACATCACTAACCTCATATCTAGAGCACCATAGGACACTAATAAAAAAAATTAATTAGTTACAAATTAATCAAGAAATAAAACAAAGAAATCAAATCAAAATAAAAAAGAAAAAAATAGAAGGTGTTATGCAAATGCTCTTTGAATGCCCCTCAAATTGGGATTGTCACCGTTTTGAGATTGACTCTATTTTTTTTCCTTGACTTTCTGGACTTTTAAAAAACAAAGAACGTATTTTTATTGATTTAAAACTTGAAGTAGAAGGTCTGTGTTTTTCAATCCACACTTTTTCTTTGTAGTAGCTAATTAGGGTTTTTGCCTCTCTTTGGTTTTTTCGCAGGCCTTTTTCTTCTCTAGATTTTTTTTACAGACTTTGCCTCTCTAGCTCTAGCTCTTTCTCTCTCTCCCCCCTCTCTCTCTAGGGTTTTCGTAGCTTCCCCCTTCTGGCTTTTAAAGCTAGACCTAGCAACCTTTAACCCTGCGATCACTCGACATTGGATTTTTAATTTTTGAACTTTCAAAATCAAGAGATAGAGTTTAAAAAAAATCAAAGACTTGCACAGGTAGGGACACGTGGTGTATTGGACTAATGAAAAAAATTAAGAAATGATGAAAAAATCAATTTCAGTGTAAAAAATAAGTTTTTAGTAAAAATCGGCACTTTGGAATGCTGATTTCTATCTTGTAATGCCGATCGACATTACATAATGCCGATCAACATTAAAAGCCAACTGACCACATTTATTTATTTTTAATTAAATTACAAAAAAGGTCCTTAAAATTTTCTAATTTTTCTAATTAAATCCTTAAAAAAACAATTTTGCAATTAAATCCACAAAATGTAGCAATTTAGTCCTTTAAATTATGAAACTCGACATTAGAGATCATTCTCAATTAGATTTTCATCATAGGGGCTTTCGTTGTACGCGTGCACAATTGCATCCCGAAATTGGATGCTTATAGTTGCCCCCTTTTGTCACTATTTGCTTGACAAAATGTGGCAAAGAAATAATAGTACACAACCCGTAATGCCGATTGACATTACGTGCATTACGTAATGCTGATCGGCATTACGTGCATTATGTAATGCTGCTTGGCATTACATAATGTTGGTCGACATTAAATGCCGGCCAACCACAATTATTTATTTATTTTTTTAATTAAATTATAAAAAAAGGTCCTTGAAAGTTTTTAATTTTTCCAATCAAATCCCTAGAAAAACAATTTTGCAATTAAATCCACAAAATGTAGCAATTTAGTCTTTTAAATCATGAAACTCGACATTAGAGATCAATTCTCGATTAGATTTTCATCATAGGGGCTTTCATTGTATGAGTACATAATTGTACCCCGAAATTGGGTGCTTGCAGTTGCCCCCCTTTGTCGTTGTTTGCTTGATAAATTATGGTAAAGTAATAGTAGTACACAATTTTGAAAGAAAGAATTAGGGTATTGTATTATATCCTAATTGACAAGCTGATGCTTAAATTGCTGAGCAATTTTAAGCAAAATGCTTTGTTTAATATGTTTCACTATATTTCCTATGGAACATCTAGTGAAACTTATGCATTTTGCTATATTCCTTATGGTACGTCTAGCGACTTGTGATTTAAAAACAAGTTATGTGTAGTGTCTGGTGAACTACACTATATTCCTTTTGGGACATCTAGTGACAGTGAATTTCGTTATATTCCTTGTGGGACTTTTAATAAAATAAATGCAATGATTCTCACTATATTCCCTGTGGGACGTTTAGCAATTTTTGAAAAACATGCTATAGTTCTTATGGAATGTCTAGCAATCTGTAATTTAAAATTTTGCTATATTCCTTATGGGACATTTAGAGATTCGTGATTTGAAAAATGTGCTATAGTTTATATGGAACATCTAGCAATGATACCATAACTATTGTATAGTGTCTAGAAGATCAAGAGATTTGAAAATTCATGTTATAACTACTATTAAAGCACATAACATGCTGAATTTGAAATTCATGTTACGACTACTGTGCAGCACATAACATGATAATTTTGAAATTTATGTTTCAACTACTGTGTAGCACAAAACAAATTTTGAAAATTTTTGATTTAAAATGATGCATGTAAAAGTGTAAAATAGAATTCTATAATTATATTATGTGTTATGCACTTGACAAAAAATTTAGAATTTAAATACAGACGCAATTAATAATTCATTAATTGATGACATGAGTTGAATAAATTAATTAGGAATCAAATCCAAATCAAGATGCAATTATGAATGAAATTGCAAAAAGAAACTTGATTTTGAATGCAGGCATAATCAAGGGACCAAAATGGATATTTTTTATTTATAAGAAGCTTCCCTCTTTATTTTTCAATGTTATTCTTTCATTTCCCTCTCCATTTCTTCTTTTTTGCTTTGATTTTCTTTTTTTAATTTCTTACTTAATATGAAGTCCGATTCACAATCCATCAGATCCCATGGCTGACTCATAACACAAGCTATACAAAGAAGCAGAGATTCTAGTTGACCTAGCTATTATGCCTCTCTATTTTCCTTAGAACAACCTTGGACTTCGAGAGGGTTCTACTATGCTTCCTTTGACTCATCTTCACGTTCATAGGTGCATAGATGTGGGTAATAAGGTAACACTTCCTCATTTTTGTTTATTTCTGCAAAAATTTATTCATACAGTTAGTAATTAGAATGCAAATTAATTGATTTTAGAATGCAAATTAGTGTTTTTATTGTTGAAATTAGATTAGAAATCACTCAAAAAATGCATGAAAATTTTAAATTTAACTTGGGAATATTGGATTTTAGTTGAATATTGAAAGTTTAAAAATTTGAGTTCGGAAGTCCAGAAATCAGTCGGCATTTGTGCAATGCCGATCTAAAAAAATATATTTTTAATAATTTTTAATCAATTAATTATTATTTTGCCCTCGAAATTCTCCTAGTGACTGATGAAATTCACGGGCTATTTTCACATAGCTCGTGAATTATTTCACACGCTATTGAAGAATGCGGCACAACTGGTATGGGCCTCCAGGTTTAAATGATTTATTGTTGGGCTTCCAACAACTTGAGGGAGGTCTGATTCCCATTCTTTATTCACACTTATTAAGTGGTGGATGGACACCACCCATATGTTCCATACTCGTGTAGGTGAGTTAACTATTTCACTTATGAGTTTTTCTATGATCACCGGGATTGCCTTTAGAGGGACTCCTATTTTGTTCGATATCAACTACTGTAGTCTCCCTGAGCATGCGTGGAGTCAATATGTGTTAGATTTGATCAAGTTCGCTCTGACATGGGAGAATTGGAAGAATGTTCTTCTTCATTATTAATCGAGGGATTCAGACGTCTTCCTACCACCACTCCTCATTAAATTACCCATAAGGTGAGGTGTCTCCTTCTGATATTGCTTGGAACAACCCTTTTTTGTAAGACTGGTCATGAGGTCAGCATTGCCCTTCTCAATCCTCTTTGAGACTTAGACTGAGTTATCACCCTTGACTGGGGATCTGTTGTGTTGGCTTATCTATATTATAGACTAGACACTGTTTGTAGAGGTGTTGTCATCATGTGCAACTTTTGGCACTCCTTGCATATACGTCATCCTTTTTTTTTGACTTATTTCCTCTTTCTAGATCTAGAGTCTAGAGATTGGGCTAATTTATGCCTTCGATGCTATTAGTTTCGATAAAAGGCTCCATTTAATGCAGAGATATGGCTCTTCCCATCTAGTGAGCGTTAGAAACACTTTGCAGACTTTTCATGATTAGCTGAACATTATCAAGTGGCACCTGGTAGGAAAAAAATCATTAGTATTTCATTATTTAATGCAAGTTAAACTTAATAATATGATTTTAGAGATTAAATCTAATTGGTTGGAGGGAGCGGATGATGTCCAGAGGTATGATTTCATGGTTGCTGCAGTACGATTCGAGGACATGAGGATTCTGCTCCTTGGTTATGGTTGCCAGATGTGGTATTTGGGAGAGCGGGTGTATCGGTGGTATTCTGGACCTTCCTGATGCCATATTCCCTTTAATGTTCCTCTCTCGATGTTATATAGTTCTCATATGATGGGTTGAGAGAGGCATTGTAGGGATATGATGCCATGATTTTTGTTGAGCGATCTTGCCATTATCGGTAGTTCATCCATGAGAACCTATTAGAGCAGGTTCCTACTAACTAGGTTGCGGTAACTTCTGATAATTTCTCTTCCAGAATGTTCAAATCACTTATTTTCTTTTCTCACAGTTTAAGGAGATTGGCTCCCCTGTCAACGAGGTGATGGAGGAGGCAGCTGGGACTACTCAGGGGTTAACACTACTCCTAAGCTTGAGATTGCGCCTGAGGTATCTAGGCCTAGACCTAGTCATGCACAACATACTCAGCACATTAGGACCAGTTATGAGGGAACCTTTGCTGGTGCTATTTTTGGTGATGTCCCCCTTCCTGCCAGATCTATGCTTAATTGGACTCCTGCTGTTTAGGCTCCGGTTAAGCAGCAGATGCATTTCGGTGATGTTTAGCTCCCCAACTTTTCTCCAGTAGATACTTCTCATGTGAGTTTATCTGACTTTTTTCTTATATTACTTGTACACTTGGTATTGATGTTAGTACAACTTTACAAAACAAGTCCCCCAGACACAAGTAAAGTGTTTGCACGGACTCACCTTGTCTCATAGGTTATTTACCTTGCAGGTCACATATAGTTGGCAGGTAAGCATATACACTTATTATGCAAATGTATGCATGGAATGCATATGATATGATGTTTCCTATATTGTAGAGTTATGATCTAGAGCAGGAGAACAAGATGCTTTGTCAGCGGCTTGTGGACTTGAGCATGGGCCCCTACAGTGTTGGTACTTCATCTGTCAGACCTCCAGATACTTATCATCATAACGATCCTAGTAGAGGATGGAGCCCATGGCTTGATAGTAAAGCCTAGGTTGACTGATTCCAAGCTATCTTCATTTCTGATTTGTAGTTATGTCAGACTGCCTTCTTGTATTGATCTATTTCAAATTTCCCTTTCTTGAAATTAGACTTGGATGAATAGATGGTCCTAAGTGAATTTTATTATTATTATTATTATTTTTAACTTTAAATTTTGCCTAAGCCACCCTTTTGGGTTTTTGGCTTAGCAAAAATGCCTTAACTTTGCCTAAGCCACCCTTTGGGTTTTCAACTTAGCAGGTTTTTTATTTTTACTTTTCAAATATGGTTACAAGAGAAATTGAGTTTTGCTTGCTGCTCCTACTAACCCTTTATCCTATCAGCCTCATCAATTACAGTCTTAATGCTTGAAGATGAAAGACGAGCACACTATAGACCATTGGATTGATTGGATGAAGGGTATCACGGACATTGAGATTATATGGGTTTGCCATTGGTGGAGACTAAAGTTCATGACTCTTGAATTATATGATTACTGTGTTCCCATCTCGGGGTTGTGCTTTTCGACTTTCATTTTCCCTTTACGCCTTTGTCATTAGTATGGCCGCCCATAATTCATTATTACTGTTCCAACTAATTTCGAGGGCTTCCCTTACTTAGGCAAGATGTTTTTTGGATAAGGTCAGAGACTTATAGCCTCGCATAACCCTTAAGTGCAACATATCTTTGAATGTTGATAAAGCTACTGATGATAATTATAAGACTTGGGTCGTGATACAAGCTATAGAGCCACTTGGATTTTCTAAATACAAGAGGACTCAAGCTTTACATAATGAATATCAAAAGAAGAATAAATAGAGGCACCACTAAAGCAAAATGGTCTCATAGAGCTAATTTTAAGCTTTTATGTTATGTTTTCCTTTCCAGTACTTATGCATTATAAATCAGATAGAACATGCAATGTTATAACAAAATTCAATATTAATAAGATTCATTAATTAAGGCCAAAATGAGTACATTTACTACATCATATGACATAACTCATGTTATCAGCTAGTCATTTTGGATTTTTTAACTGAATATTTTTTGTTCACATTTTATTTCCCTAACTTTTGCCTGATTAGCCCTTTGTGGGTTTTCTAATTAGCAAGACCTTTTTCTTTTATTTATTTCCTAATTTTTGCCTACCAGCCCTTTACGGGTTTTCTGAACAGTGGTAATGTTCTAGTTTTTGCCTGACTAGCCTTTTCAGGTTTTCTAGTCAGTAGACTTTATTTTCTTTATACTAAATTTATTTATTTTTATAGGTAGTATTTCTTGAGGTGATCCATATTAACAAGCTCTATGCACTCATTCCCTTTAAGATTAGATATCTTGGCAGCTCCCTTTAGCAGAACTGACTAGACTAAGTACGGTCCTTCCCAATTCGATTTGAATTTTCCTCTAAGATCGAACACCATTCCTCTAGACTATTTTAACACCAAGTCCCCAGCTCTTATTTTCCCTGGCCTTACTTTCTTATTGAACGACCTTGCTATCCTCCTCTGATATATTTGAGAATGAAATAAAGCATTCATCCTCTTCTCATCTAAGGATACCAGATGATCATATCTCTTTTGTGCCCAGGCATTTTGGCCTTCATAACCACTCTTAGAGACTTGATCTCAATTTCTATAGGCAAAACTGCTTCACAACCATACGCCAAGGAGAATGGAGTTTGGCATGTGGCAGTTCTAGCTATAGTTTTGTATCCCCATAAGGCAAAGGGAAGGTACCCATACCAGTCTTTGTAAGTTTTGACCATCTTAGAGAGGATTTTCTTAATATTCTTATTCACTGCTTCCATTGCTCCATTAGCCTAAGGTTGATACAATAAAGACTTATGATGCTCGATCCCATATTTCTATAACAACTCTATCGTCTCTGCTTGAAATTGAACCCCATTGTCCATTACAACATAATATGGAATCCAACATCTATAAATAAAATTCTTCTCAATGAACCGGGCCATCTACTTCACCTTTAGAGTATTAAAAGATTAAGCCTTTACCCATCTAGAGAAGTAATCAATTGCCATAACTTTATACTTATGTCCATTCGATGCTGTCAGCCTTATTTCTCCTATGATATCAATCCCTACACTATAAAAGGCCAAGGAGATGATAAACTATTTAGCGCCATTGGAGGAAGGTGGTTGAGATTCCCATAGATCTGATATTGATGGCATTGCTTTACTGTCATAATGCAATCTCTTTCCATGCTCATCTAGTAGTACCTTTATCTGATTATCTTCTTTGTTAGGATTATTCCATTCATGTGAGAACCGCAAGTTCCCATGTGAATCTCCTTTATTACCTCTTCTGCTTCTTCTTTCTTGAGACATATGAGTTGTGTCCTATTTAGCATTCTCTTATACAACACCCCATCATGACTTATAAAATTACGTGCAAGAACACACAGGGCATATCTCTCTTTTAAAGTGGCTTCATATGTATATTTTCCTTCCTCAATAAACCTTTGAACATCATAAAACTAGGGCTTCTCTTTAGGCCCTACTTGAATTCCCATAATCTTCTTACCCTTATAACATGGAGCTCTTGATTTCATGATCACTAACGGCTTCATTGTCAATCCAGTTACACTGTCCCACATTGAAGAGAGCATTGCTGGAGCATTTGCCATTTGATTGTCATCTCTTGATAGATGGATAAAAAGACATTTGGTGAAGTTCTTTATTAAAGTCCTAAAATCGCAGACGTAGGGTTTTAGCTTTTCCTCCTTTACTTCCCATTCTTCGTTAGCCTGACTAATAGCCATCGAATCCCTATATACTAACAACTCGTTTGCTCCAGCTGCCATTATTGCTTCCACTCCATGAATGCATGCCTCGTACTCAGCCATATTATTGGTTACTTTAAAATCTAGTTTCTTGGCCATCGGTATGGTTTCTCCTTTTGGCGTAATAAGGATCACACCTAATCCAGCTCCTTTGTTGTTTATAGCCCCATCAACTACAGTTGCTAGATTCTCATATGGAAATTCTAGGTTCCATGGTTCATCACCCTCTATTGCTTTCTATGCTAGGAATTTCGTTACTGCCCTCCCTTTGATAACCTTTATGGTAATGTACTCTATATTGAATTCAGCTAGGAGTATAAGTCATCAAGACATCCTTCCAATCAAAGCAGGTGCTTACAGTAAGTATCTTAAGGGATCTATCTTTAAAATAGTCTGAACCCTAAAAGACTAAAAGTAATGCCTTAATTTTCTTATTGCCCAAATCATTTTCAAACATGTCTTTTCCATAAAATCGTACTTTTCTTCATATGGCATGAACTTTTTACTAAGGTAATACACTGCATGATCTATCCCATCCAGTTCTTCTTAAGCTAACATTGCCCCCATTGCCTTTTCCTCTAGAGTAAAATACAGAATTAACAGTTTACCTTGCCATGATCGTCTCAGTACAGGTGGATTAGTGAGATATTCTTTTATCTTATCAAAGGCCTTTTGACTATCATCGTTCCACTCTACAGGTTGCTCTTTTCTCAACAGCTTAAAGATTGGGTCATAAATATTAGTAAGCTTTGCAATGAACCTGCTAATATATTAGAAACTGCCAATAAACCCTCTCACTTTATTCTTTATCTTTGGTGCTGGCATTTCTTGAATAGCTTTCACTTTATCCAAATCCACTTTGATTCCTCCGTTACTAACTATATGCCCCAACAGCTTCCCTGAAGTAACTCTAAAAATGCATTTCTTTAGGTTGAGTCTTAGATTATACCTCTTAATGCATGCCAAGAACTTGTCCAGTGCTTCAAAGTGTCCCTCTCTAATTTTTGACTTGACCATCATGTCATCTACATACACCTCAACTTCCTTATGCTAATGTCATGGAAAAGAGTAGTAGCTGCCTTTTGGTATGTTGCACCCACATTTTTCAACCTAAAAGGCATAACCTTATAACAATAGGTCCCCCCATTTTGTAATGAAAGCTATCTTGATATTATCCATTGCTACCATCATTATTTGAAAGAATACATTGCACTTAATGCCACACTATTTACTATGACATCGATGTGGGGTAAAGGAAAATCATCTTTCGAACATGGTTTATTTAAATCTCTGAAATTGACACACATATGCACCTTACCATCTTTCTTGGGTACCGGGACTATGTTTGCTAGCCATTGGGGGTAATCTACTACTTTTAAGATGTTAGCCTAAATTTGTTTAGCAATCTCCTCTCTTATTTTCTCATTCCACTCTAGTCTTAGCCTGTGCAATTTTTGTTTAACTGTTTTTATCTCAGAATGAGTTGGAATCTGAGGCTTTGCAATTTCCTTGTCTAAACCTGGCATATCTTCATAAGTCCAAGAAAATACTACCTTTCTTTTATTAATATTCTCTTAAAATTTTCCCTCTCTTTAGGAGTTACATCATGTGATATATAAATATTCTTTGGATTATCATTCGTGCCCATGTTAAATGAATCAAATTGAATTGAATTAATGTCAAACATGCATGAACGATCAAAATTATAATGCATAGATCTATTAGGATGTACATCACACAAGTAAGCAAAACTAGCATTCATATCATTGACCATGGAAGAAACACAATTTTCGTCATCATATAGACTAGACGTTATTACATCAGTTTCTTTATAAAAAAACATCACTAAAACTATTACTAATGATAGTAGCTAAATCCTGGGTTGGCTCCTCTTCAGGTGGCAGACACAATAACTCTTCAATAACAATATCACCTATCCTCTCAGCTAGTTGCTTCATCACTTCCTTTTTGTTATCCTCTACCAGGTTCTCCACAATCTACACTTTGAAGATCTCGAACCTAGGAATGCCTTTTCCAGCAACATTGACATATTCCTTAGCACCCAGATAGTACTTGCCTTCCCCTGGCTTGATAAAATTCTCACTCATCGGCCTGATTCTCCTAAGGGCTTATTTATTTTAGCCTTTCCCTTCTTCCTTCCTCTTTTGCTACCAGGTTTTTTTTCAGTGCACCCTAATCCTTTGGTGTCGCCTTAACTTCTGAATTCTGGGGGTTTAAGGCTTCCTGCTCATTTTTTCCTAGCCATTATCCATGTTCATAATTCATGCTCTTCATCATCTTTACAACTCTTAGGTCCATTTTAGTTCCATCAAATATCCTAGTAACTTGGAAACCAGGAGGAATGCACACTTGCTTCTATTTCTGTATGGCTGCCACAACTACACTAGTTCTAGCTTTTATAGTCATAACTTCTCCTTCATGAGGGGATTTTATCTTCTGGTGCATAGTTGAGGGTACCCCTCCTAGAGCATGGAACCATGGCCTTCCTAAAAGTAAGGCTTATGTGACAGGGATGTCTAATATAGTGAGCTCAACAGTGGATTCCACAGGTCCTATTTTAACCAAAGCTTGGAATGTCCCCTCCACATTCCTAGTGTAGGCTCTAATTATTAGATTTAAACCTATTAAGTCATTAGCTTTTAAACCCAAATTAGGTAGGATCTTCAACAGACACACATTAATAGCAGAACCATCATCAACCATTTCAAAGTTGGTTCACCTCCCTTTCACTTCAGCTAGGATAAACAATGCTTTGTTATGATTTCTTCCTTCCAATGAAAAATCATCATATGAGAACATTATTAGCCTATGTTTCTTTTTTGTAACCCTTGCTACCATAGCCTCAGGTGTAGCTACTGTTTCAATGTACATGTTTGATAGAGCTTTAATGAGAGCTCTTCTATGATTGCCTAAATGCATTAGTAGCTCCTAAATGCTGACATTTGCCTTAGCCTTCTTAGCTATTCCAAAATCAGGTCTTTTTTTTCTCCTCCTTCTGTTTCTGCATCCTTTACTTCTTCTATTTTTGCAACTCTCTTAATTTTCTTTTCTCCTACATTATAATTCCTCCCACATCTAGTGACATGATTTACATTGGGGTTATCACTCCATACATCAAGACTAGCGGGACTTTCCTCATTAGAGTCATAAGATGTCTACAACCTCAATAATCTAGTCCCTTTTTCCACACTTCCACTGTGTACATTTCTTTTGTCTCCATGTCAAGCATTTTTAGATGCTTACTTAGTAGTTCCTCGATCCCTTATTTAGGAGTTAAGGACCATTTACTCTCCTCTTCGAACTCATCACCCCATCCTGTAGGCACAGTCTTCTCAAGAGGTATGTCAACAGAAGCTGGTTTTGAATAAAATACTCTATAATCAAATTTGCTTGAGGGCTGCCTTAACAAATCCTCAACTCCTCTTTCTGACTATTCTAGAGTGTTAGATTATTTTTCTTCTTCTGCTAGCTCATTATCAAACTCATCACCCAATCCTAAAGGAACTATTAATTTAACCGGGATATCAGCAGAGGGTGGTTTGGAGTAAAACAATTTGTAATTGAATTTATTTGAGGGTTGTCCTAACAAATCCTCAACTCCATTAGAGGCATAAGAAGATTCCTTACTATTTATATGGTTTAGGTTTTTAAAGGAGTATAACACTTCCTCCTCGCTAACTCCCGAGTTGATTATCATGGTGGCTAGTGGTGGGACATTTTGGTAGTCTGGGAAATGATTGTTTCTAGTGTTTGGGTTAGGATTTGATTTTTTGAGGTCTGTAATTTTTTCAGAGTTTATCAAGTTTTAGAGTTCATGTTTAAGGCAAATATAGGTATTTGTGGAATGACCAGCTACTTGGTGAAACTTATAATAGCTGTTAAGGTTATAGACTGGGACATTTAGGTTAGGTGGTTTGGAAAAGGTTAAAGGTTAGAGTAGGCCTTTCTGAATTAATTGGTCTAGGACTTTTGAGAGTGGTTGATTGAAGTTGGAGAATCTCTTATGCGACTGAACTATGTGCACCTCCATAGCTAGGCTAGTACTTCCTTGTTGTGTGCCCCCAATTGAGTAATTTCGGGTTTCGGTGCCTCTAGAGCTTTTGTTCTTTTCATTATCTATTTTTTTAGCTTGTAGACCATCATCATATAGGTCTATGAATGTTTTAGGGTTCATCATCTATAATCTCTCAACTAGATTAGGTGATACATTACGAACTATCATCCTAACTTGATCTTTCTCAGCCAACCTATTCTTTATCAGTCTTGCTTTGTTCATGAACTTGATTATGAAATCAGAAAAGGATTCATTTGATTTTTGCTTAGTCAGTTCCAAATCTCTGATGGACACTTCCAATCTAGTGTTATAATCATACTGTTTCAAAAAAGTAGTACAAAATTCTTTCTAGTTAGCCCTGATAGATTTTTCCAGCCCATGATACCAGTTATAACCATCCCCTCTAAAGATAACACAAACAACCTAGTGATTACTACTAATAGGGCTTTAGTAGTACTTATAATGGTTATGTATTGACTGAGATGAATCCTTAGGTCTCCTTTTCCATTAAATTTCTACTGCTGTGACATTTTGAACTTATCAGGTAGCCTATCATCTTCTATTTATAGCATCTCATTGAAGTCAAATGAATATCCCATGCCTTGTCTCCTAATAAGCTCCTCAATCCTAGAAATCTTCTGGTTTAGTGCTCATATATGCTTGGACTCATGGTCTTGTACCAATTCAAGTGATTCTTTCCTTACTTTCTCTACCATGTAGTCTTCAACATTCTTAATCTTCACATCAACATATGGCTTTCTAGCAATAGGTGAGCATCTATAGCAAGGGGGATAGTTGTAGCAGCAAGTGGTTAATCAATTATGGGTAGTGGTATGATAGCAGTAACAGGTTGCATCAGTCTAGATAATGCTTGTCTCAGTTCATCTTGCATCATAGCCCTCATGTCATCCATCAAAGCTCCCTTGATATCTTCTAAGGTCTAGTTCCCTCCTTGTTGTTGTTCCATCTCTATAGGTTTAGCTTCTAAGTAAAGTAGATTAATAGGACTCTTCTCTAGTATGTACAGGATCTCTTCTGCTATAGCTTTAGGACTCAAATTTGTCCTTCATAGTCTACCACCTTTCTATCCCTAAATACGAGGAGACCTAGGTGAATCTATAATGGCTGCAAAATAAGGTGTCAATATGATGTGTCTAATGCATGTATGCATGATGCACGTGCTATGCAACAAGTAATAAGTAACAAGTGTCAATCAAATATACAATATGCATCCTTCTAACCTTATTCCTCCCACACACGTATTCGATGGAAAGTTTCTTTTCTTAGGATTTTTAGTCTTGAACTTAATATCAATAGGGGATATCAAGAACTGACGTGCATGCCAAATCTCTCTTAAAGTAATAAAAGCATGGAAATAATATTTCTAGGTATAAAGGTCTAGCCCAATCTTTATTAGCCCAAACAAGCTAATTAAAGTATGGGCTTGGGCTTTTATAGATAGAAATACATCATGACAACATACATAAGCAATTTGGGTAAATCTTAGGGGAAGTGACTAAGCCATTATATGTGGTTAAAGTCCGATGAAAATTTAAGGTTCCTTTAGCAATATGCTCTCCTTTAAAACTTAAGTTATAGGCCAAGGTCAAAGGGGCCCAACATCCTTTGCAAACTCAAGAGAAGATTACCCCCTTTTAGGACTTGGGTTACAGACTCTGGTCAAATGAGCCCGGTAATCTCTTTTGAATTGAGTTAAGGCTAAGAGTGATGGTTAGCCAATTTACAACTCCATAAAGCTAGTGGAATCATAGACTCATAAACCAACGCCATTAGTTTAATAGGCACATGTAGAATGAATGCAAGAATAAAATAATAATGAATAAAATAAATTTAAAGAATACAAGTAGAATCAATATCTCTTATTTATAGTGGAGTCACCATTGCAATGGCAGGCTTTAGCACACATCTAAGATTTTAACAACTGCGACACTATTTGGGCTTAGGACCATAGGGAACACACTAACCATTGTCACAAAGACATGATGTGGAAATGAGGAGTCGCCACCTAGGGTAATAACTGGGACAAATCATTTTGGTGGTACTCGATTCTCTAAAAGAAAGCTGACACTACAACTAGGAGATTCTAGGAACGGAATACCAACTTCTTTCAGTCTTGTATTCATTTAGAATTACTTTATGAATTACTATCTTATTCTCTAATTACATGCAATTTTATTTAAACCCTAATTAAACATCCATTTAACCCAAAGGCAACAAGTCATAAAATTACATGTAAAAAATGCATACAAAAGGCAACGTCCCTATGTCTAAACTAGATTAATTTTATCAATTAAAGTTAGCTAATTCTACATAGTTTATTTAGAAGTAAAATGGACTAGAGATGGGCCTACATTTTAATTGAATTAGTGAACCTAAATCTACTTGTTTTAATTAACTAAGGAAATGAGCCTATTATTTACAAATTTTAAAGAAAAAATTAGTTTATTAAGTGGGTCTAAGTCTAATTTAATTTTAACTCAAAAAATGAAGCCTAAGTCTATTCATTTTAAAAGAAATGAAATTGATAGGTGGAGCTAAATCTAAGTTAATTTTATTAACTAAAAATGGGCCCAAATCTAAATTAACCTAAATGGGCCTAAATTGATTTTAAAATTAATTAAACCTAAAAATCCAATTAAAAATCCTATTTATTAAATGGGTTGACACTACCGTGGGCTTGGAGCCCAAAGAGAATAAAAACATAAAAACATGCCCAATTCAACAAACATCCCAAAAATAAATTAAAATAATAATTTTTACATGATTTTTCTAAGAATCCCTAATTCAATTTCATGCAACCCTAAAATTAATCGACTGCCATCATTGATTTTAATTGAATTTTACCAAATTGAGCCTAGATTACTAATCAATTTTTAGTGCAGAGAATTAAAATTCCATTAATTTCCCTCTACTAGGGTTATTACAAACAACAGTGTAGGAAATTAAAGCAAATTAATTACAACCCAATAAAATCCATGAACAAAACACTACAAAAATAATAAATCCTAAATTCTATAGGGATTTCACAAAACTTAATCCATGGCATCCCATGGATTCTTCAATACTATCAAAATCTCACAATACCAACCTTACATCTAGAGCACCACAGGACATCAATAAAAAAAATAAAAAAATTAATCAATAAAGAATCAATCAAGAAATAAAACAAAGAAATCAAATCAAAATAAAAAAGAAAAAGAATAAAAGGTGTTGTGCAAATGATCTTTAAATGCCCCTTAGATTGGGATTGTCGCCATTTTGAGATTGACTCTGTTGTTTTTCCTTGACTTTATGGACTTTTAAAAGCCAAATAACGTATTTTAGTTGATTTAAAACTTGCAGTAGAAGCTCTATGTTTTTCAATCCACACTTTTTCTTTGCAGTAGCTAATTAGGGTTTCTTTTTGCCTCTCTTTGGTTTTTTCGTAGCCCCTTTGCTTCTCTAGATTTTTTTATAGACTTTGCCTCTTTAGCTTTAGCTCTTTCTCTCTTTCCCTCTCTCTTTCTCTAGGTTTTGCACAACATCCCCCTTTTGGCTTTCAAAGTTAGACCTAGCAACCTCCAACCCGGTGATCATGTAGGCTCTGGATTTTTAATTTTTGAACTTTTAAAATCAAGAGATAGAGTTTTGAAAAAATCAAAGACTCACACATGCAGAGACACGTGGTGTCCTGGACCAATGAAAAAATTAAGAAATGATTAAAAAATCAATTTTCATAATAAAAAACTAGTTTTTAGCGAAAATCGGCACTATAGAATGTTGATTTCCATCCCATAATGCTGATTGGCATTACTTAATGCTAGTAGGCATTACATAATGACAGTCGACATTAAATGTCAGCCGACCACATTTATTTTTTTAATTAAATTACAAAAAAGGTCCTCCAAAGTTTCTACTTTTTATAATTAAATCCATAAAAAAATAATTTTATAATTAAATCCATAAAACATAGCAATTTAGTCCTTTAAATTGTAAAACTAGACATTAAAGATCAATTCTTAGTTAGATTTTCATCATAGGGGCTTCCGTCGAATGCGTGCATAATTGCATCCTGAAATTGGGTGCATACAAGTGGCTTAGGCAAAACAAAGGCTACATACTTGAAGGAGAAGTAAATTGCATGAGAATCAATTCTGAATCTTGAAATTATCTAATCCAATGATAGTTTCAACAAGTATGACATGCATAGAGGTTAGCTCTAGCTTCCATTTGTTCTAGGACACTGACAATCCTTGTGTCAGCACCTCCATGAGAATTCACTAGCAGAAATTGGGTGTACAAGAAAAAAAAGATAGTTGTAATCCAAGTAGCATTATTCTTATCCCTGGTCTCATAAGAAGTAATCAGGGAAGAAAGACTGATAGTCCTAGAGTTATATATGTACATATAGATGTTACCTGGGGGCATATTAAAGAATGCCATTAGTCTGTCGGGGAATTGCATCTCAAGAATAGGAAGAGCAATCACAATAGTTGAGTCCAAAGAACAACCAAGAATAGTAGTAAACTATTTGATTAATGGACACAGTTCTTGTCCATTAAATCTAAATACATGGTCCTTGACATCCCAGAAGGCAGCAACAACATGAAGAAAATTGGGGTCTATTTTTAGATGTTGAAGGGACTTTAAGGGTTTGACATGAAAGGGTAGTAGTCTGTTATAATCATCTCCACTAAAGGTGGCTTGTGTCATGATGAAAACCAATAAAAAGAAGGATAGGAGACAATCCTTTTAGGCAAGCCCCTTATATAAATTGAAAGGCTAATATGGATGGGATTAGGATTTTATGTTTTCAGATCGAAGTCAAGTTAGGAATTAGGATGGAAAAGAGCAAAGAACTAGAGTTGGACTTCCGATTGAAAATTCAGAATTTCGATCAAAATTATAGAAATCCAATTGAAAATCCAGAATTTTGATCAAAATTCTAGAAATTTGATAAAAAATCTATAATTTTGATTGAATTTCCCAGATTTATGACAAGAAAAGACTTTAAAGTTAGATCCAAAACTAAAAGTCCATAATTCATTCATAAGAGGTGAAACAGTTTTGAAATTTTCAAAGTATAGTCATGCAAATAAAAAATAAAAAGATAAATCATCCCGAGCCTTAGTGTTTGGCTAAGGACTCCAGCCTCTAGCTGGATAGTTGTTCTGATCTAGGGGCATAGAAGTCCTAACATCATGATTATCAAAGCTGAGACTAGCAAGCTGTCTGTGAAGCCTCTTGTTCTTATGCTCTAGATTGTATCAAGAATAGTTAGAATCATGCACATAATGCATAACATGCATACATTTACATACTTGTTGTAAATACTAACCCTCCAACTATCTATGATATGCATAGTAAACAATCTCTAGGATGAGGTGAGTCCATATAGATACTTCACCTATGCCTGAGGGATCTGTAAAATAATATGTACTAATTCAACAACAAGTGTCAGTTTGTGCATGATTGGAAATGCAAAATGCACTTACATGTGAAGCATCAGGAGGAGAAAAGCTAGGAATCTAAGCTATATCAAAATACATGTGCTGCTCAATAGGGGTCTGTACCACAGGAGCCTAGTAGTACATAGACCTATCAAGTGGGGGAACATCACCCATAATGGTACTTGAGGAAGTATCACCTCGAGCAGCTCTACTATTCTGAGTATACTCAATCTCATGCTCAGTCCTCTCAGCATCACCTCCATAGCAACATCAATAGCTTCTTTGTAATATCTCGTGATTTTAAATATTTTTATACTGCATCGGGATATGCAACGTTAATAATTTTTATATATATTTATGATATTTTATGAGTTTGTTATTTAATTAAACCTAATTTTAATTGTTTTATATTATTTTAAGTACTTTACGTAAATTTTTCCCGGGACTTACATTTTCGGGAAAATTGATACGTAAATTATTTATTATTAAATATTTTAAATAATTTTACGGACTTGCATGAACTCATATATATTTTTAAAGTACTAAATAACTTATATATGTGTATTTATTTATTTAACTAAGGTTTAATTAATTACCCTAATATTTTATTATTTATTAATTAGTTTTAATATTATTTAATTATTTTTAGTGTATAAATTATTAAAAATATTAAATTATATGTGTGTGGTGTATATTTAATGTGTGTGAGTTTATATTATTTTAATATATAGTGTAAAAGTATATATATATATATACATATATACATTTAATATTAAACAAAAATATAAAGTTTGATTAATTTACGGTTTTGCCATTCTCCCCTCTTCTCCCTCCTGATCGCTTCCATCGCCGTTCCGCCGCCTGCCATCCCATTTTCTCACCGTCGGTGTGCCTCCCAGTGTGCCACCTCCTTCCTCCAGCTATTCCGCCACCAGCAGAGTCCATTTCCGGTGTCGGAGGAGCTTAATATCGTCGGAAAGCCGAATTCATTCTCACCGTCGTTCACAGCGTTTTCAGCCACCATTTTTGACACCGCTGGTCTTTTTCTTCTCCTTGAGCTCCGGTGAGTGTGATTCCAAGCTTTGTTTCACTTAAAATGGTCTTGATTTGCTTAGGTTTCGATTTTGGTAATTCAACCATTTTAGGGTTCTTGATTTTTTGAACTTCTAATTGATTGATTCATGAAAAATTCCTTCACAAATTTTGATCCTAGTAGCTTAATCTTCATGTGTGAATTTTTGTAGAATTTTTGGAGATTATTTTGATTTTTGGGTATTTTTGAATATTTTATTACTATTTTCTAATTTTAAAAAATTAATTAATTAAATTATTAAATTGTGTTTTATGATAAATATAGGTGTTGAAATGAATTATAAAAATTTATTTGGAATTTTTATGAATTTCTATGTATTTATTTTGAATTTGTTTAGGTTTATGTAATTTTGGAAAATTAGGTTAATTGTGTTTTTAATTGAAATTAATTAGCTAATTGAGTTTAATTATTGATATTATTGATAAATATGTTGATAAAATTAATTTTGTGCAATTATATTATTTTTGGTGAATTTTTGGAGTAATTTTAGTATATTTATATATATAGGGCCATTTTGGTAATTTTACCCTAAATTGACTAAAAATGTAATTAAATTGGTTTTAATAGTTATTTAAGGTATAAAAATGATTTCTACAAATTATTTAGTATTTTTAATTAATTAAAACTATTTTTCGTGAATTATTTTCAATTATATATATATTATACGATTTTTCTAAATAAATGAGTTTTTATCAGTTTTTAATGTGCTTTAGGGTTAATTATGTAATTTCTACTTATAAAATGTATTTATATGATATAAGGGTATTTTTGGTATTTCTATATTATTTTGTGAATTATGGACCCCGGTCGGTAAACTGTAGTTTGGAGTCCGACCGAGGGGTTGTGGATGTGTTTCTGTGTCTATTTTTCGAAGTGTGTTTCTTTGTAGGGCCAGCTCTACTCTTTGAGTAGAGAGATGTCCATTTTACTGGGGAGGTTCTGTCGGATTTTCGGTAGAATTATCGTAAAACGTGATGTCCGGTCAAACCCTAATTCTGATTCTGTGTCCAATATTCTAGATCGAGTTTTTAGGATTTTCTGTTAGGTTTATTCTAATTTTTGTTATTATTGTTTGTTTAGTTGCGCCGAGACCGAGGCCTAGTGGACCAGGCCCATCGGACCCATCTCGAGGAGCGCACTAAGTGTGAGTTGCTATTTTATATATATGTGCTTTAGGATGCATGATTTTAGAAATATATGTTTTATTTTGATTAAATATGCATAATGATTTAATTAATACTTAAGTTTATTTTTAGTTTATTTTCGGTATATTTTGGTATATTTTCAAATTATATGCATGTTTTATTAATAATTATTCTTAAAATGTTTTTATCTATATCCTTGGTATATTCTTATTTTATTTTGTAATTATATTGGATTTATTTGATGTATATATACTCGAAATATACCTGGTTTACTTTTGGTATATTTCTAGTATATATATATATAGTTTATGTGGTTATTTTATTCAAATTCATGCATCATTTATTTATGAATGTATGTTTTATATTTTAATGAAGGATATCAATAAAACGTGCTACCTAGTGGGCAACACTAGGACCGAGTACGTACTGGTACGCTTATAGCATTTAGGCTATATTACTAACCATTTGTGGATATTGATTGAATTTGATTATTTGATGTGTGAGATATGATTTGGGAGTATGATTGCTGGAGCTAGGTTGACCAAGTGTCTCGGGGCCAATCACACTGACAGTCAGACTGCTGGAGCTTGGTTGACTTAGTGTCTCGGGGCCAGTCTACTGTCCAAATGGATCAAGTGATTATATATTGGAATAAGTGAGCCTGTATGGCTAGAGTGTTGTCTAACACTGTTTGAGGTTGCGATATTCTAGGGTTCTATTTGATCCTTCATAAACAATGATTTTCAATAAATATATATAAAATGATTTTATTGCATCTGTGTGTATTTGCTTGTATATATATACATATTATATATATACTTTTGATTGTGTGCATTGGCATTTAGTATACATGTATATATATTATAGTAATTCACTCAGTGAGGTCTGACTCCCCTCTGTTGACCATTTTTCAGGAGAGTCTTCTTCCTCAGACCTCAGTAGCAGGCCTGTATGCCAGATTTCTTCCGCCCCAGCTTCTTTATGTAAACTGCTTATCTGAGTCTTGAGTTTTATTTTATAATCTAGACACTGCAATAGCTATAGATAAATTATGGGTTTTATGTATTATATTTGTGTGAGTTATGTACTTTGAATATTTGAACTGAAACTTGTATTAAAGGATTTATTTATATATATGAGATATGGATTTGATTTAAATCCTGTGGTGGATTATTATTTTGATATTTATGATTTTATTTCCGCTGCATTAAGTGTTATTATTATTGTATGTTTTATTTTATTTTTAGGCTTGCTACGGGTTCTGGATTCGAAAGAATTCCCATTCCCTAGCGCCGGTCATGGCCCCTGTTTTGGGTCGTGACAAAGTTGGTATCAGAGCGGAGTTCTGTGTCAGGGCTTAGTTGTGTGAGTCGTGACCCTAGTTTTCAAGTTGTGTTTTTTTGGTAACTACTGCAGTGAATTAGGTTCAAGTATGTCTTGATAAGTATTCCTTGTTTTAGTTTTCTGTGATATTCTTTCATTGTCTGTTTTGTCTGAATCTTTCTGTTTGTCTTTTCAGAATGAGGAGGCGAGCGCGTGTCGCTCCACCGGTCGTTGAGGCTGAGGATGATGAGTCTTTTCAGGATGAGGTTTTACCTCTTGAGCAGCCAGTTAGACATAGAGGTCGTGGTAGAGGTAGACCTCGAGGAGCGACAGGTCGCCATAGGCAGAGAGAGTTACAGGACGAGGAGCCTGTTGAGCCTGAGTTTGAGGATCCTGTACCTCCAGTTGTTCAGCCTATTTAGCCTGCCTATCAATAGGGTATGTTTGACCCTGAGGCAGCTTTGTTCTATGCCAGAGTTGGCAGGATTGCATTTGATGGGACTTTCGATCCGTTAGACTTTCTGCACATGATTGAGACTCGGACTCGGACTGTTCACACCGAGTATCAGCGGATTATGATCGTCGAGCTGTCTGTCGAGGGACCAGCCCTAGACTGGTTTATTCAGATGATTTAGCCCTATATGATGACGATGACCTGGGCTCAGTTCAGAGAGCGATTTATGAGGAGATTTTGTCCAGAGCCTCTCCATATGAGCTATCGTCTCTGATTAACCAGCATTTCTTGCGGTGATCGATCAGTAGAGGAGTACACCCGAGAGTTTCTCTGGCTGGGTAGATATGTAGAGCATCTAATACGAGACTAGTATTTCGCAGTCACCACCTATGTCACCAGATTGGGTTCAGCATTTGCTGGTATGCCTACAGCAGGGTCGTGGTAGAGGTACTAGAGGAGGTGCCAGAGGTGTTGGCTAGGCTTCTACCAGTCAGTATGGAGGTCAAGGACAGGCCAGAGTCTTCCACCTTACTCAACAGGATGCTCAGGCATCCACTGCAGTCATGGTAGGTATTGTTTCTGTTTATTACCTGGATGCATGGGTTCTGTATAATCCGGGTGTCATGCATTCGTTTGTTTCTCCTGTTTTTGCTTCTAAGTCTTATTGGCAAGCTTCGAGGATGGCTTTTCCTTTGTCTGTTATGACTCCTCTGAGCGATTCCTTGGACACTGATATTGTTCTTTCTGGTTGTCCAGTTCTTGTAGGAGGTAGAGAATTACCCGCCGATTTGATTCTGTTGGATGTGATGGAGTTTGATGTTATTTTGGGAATGGATTGCTTATCTCAGCACTATGCCGTGGTAGATTGTTGGAATAAAGAGGTGACGTTCAGAATTCCTGATGAAGAAGATTTTAAGTTTATGGGTGATAGGAGTTCGACACCTCAGAATCTTATTTCTGCTATTACGGCTAAGAAGTTGTTGAGGAAAGATTGTTAGGGATATTTGGCATTGGTCAGGGATACTTCAGTGGAGAAGTTGTCACTTACAGAAGTTCCTGTTGCCTATGAGTTTCCTGATGTTTTTCCCGAGGAGTTGCCAGGTTTACCACCTCACAAAGAGATTAAGTTTTGTATAGATGTGGTTCCAGGTACTACTCCTATATCTATGCCACCCTATAGAATGGCTCCTACAGAGTTGAAAGAGTTGAAGGAGCAGTTGCAAGAGTTATTGGATAAAGGTTTTATCAGACCCAGTGTTTCTCCTTGGGGTGCACCAGTCCTATTTATGAAGAAGAAGGATGGTACCCTGAGACTGTGCATTAACTACAGAGAGCTGAACAAGGTGACAGTGAAGAACAAGTATCCTCTCCCGAGGATAGATGACTTGTTTGATCAGCTATAGGGTGCATAGTTCTTTTCTAAGATTGACTTGAGGTGGGGTTATCATCAGCTGCGGATTAGTGAAGTTGATGTTCTTAAAACGGCATTCCGCACTCGATATGGCCATTATGAGTTTCTGGTGATGTCTTTTGGCTTGACTAATGCACTAGCAGCTTTTATAAATCTGATGAACAGGGTATTCAGACCATATGTGGATCAGTTTATGGTAGTCTTCATCGATGATATACTAGTATATTCAAGGAGTATGGAGGAGCATGTATATCACTTGAGGATTGTACTACAGACACTGAGAGATCATCAGCTTTATGCTAAATTCTCGAATTGTGATTTCTAGATGGAGAGTGTTTCTTTTCTTGGACACGTGGTGTCTAAAAAAGGTATCCAGGTTGATCCATAAAAGATTGGAGCAGTGTCTGAGTGGCCTAGACCGACTTCTATTACTGAGATTCAGAGTTTTCTAGGTTTAGCTGGGTATTATAGGCGGTTTGTGCAGGATTTTTCCAGAATTGCAGCCCTTATGACTCGCTTAACTTAGAAGAATGTTAGATTTGAGTGGTCAGAAGCTTGTGAGAATAGCTTCCAGTTGTTGAAGGAGAAGTTGACCACAGCCCCAGTGTTAGATTTGCCTAATAGTGTGGACAAGTTCACAGTTTATTGTGATGCCTCTAGAGTTGGCCTTGGTTGTGTGTTGATGCAGAATGGTAGGGTGATAGCCTATGCTTCAAGGTAGTTGAAGAAGCATGAGCAGAACTATCCCACACATGACCTTGAAATGGCTGCAATGATCTTTGCTCTTAAGATTTGGAGACATTATCTGTACGGGGTGACTTGTGAGATTTTTACTAATCACAAAAGCCTTAAGTACATTTTACAGTAGAGAGATCTGAATCTGAGGCAGAGGAGATGGTTGGAATTATTAAAGGATTATGACTGTGAGATATTATATCATCCGGGCAACGCTAATGTGGTAGCATATGCCTTAAGTAGAAAGTCCTCAGGCAGTCTTGCTCACATCAGTGTTGAGAGGAGACCGTTGATCCAGGAGTTACAGCTATTGGTGGATCAAGGTCTGATGATGAAGATAAGTAGATCAAGTGGACTGCTAGCTCAATTTAAGGTGCGATCTGTACTGAGGGATAGGATTAAAGCAGCTCAGAGCCGAGATCCTATTCTAAAAGAGCTTGCAGAGAATGTCAGAGTAGGGAGGTTCACTGATTTCACACTTGATGATGATGGTGTGTTGTGGATCAATGGTAGATTGTGTGTTCCTGATGTGGATGATTTGAGAGAAGAGATCCTAGAGGAAGCACATTCTACAACCTATAGCGTACATCCATGTGTCACTAAGATGTACCATAGTATCAGAGACTTTTACTAGTGGGATGGAATGAAGAAGGATGTCACTGATTATATTGCTAAGTGCTTGGCGTGTCAGCAAGTGAAAGCTGAGCATCAGAAGCCTTCTGGGAAGCTTCAGCCTCTTCCTATTCCCGAGTGGAAATGGGGAAGGATAGCTATGGATTTTATGGTCGGTTTGCCTCGTTCTAAGGATGGATACGATTCCATCTGGGTGATTATAGATAGGTTGATGAAGTCTACACATTTCTTGCCTGTGAAAGCCACCTATTCTGTAGCTAGATTGGTGAAGCTATATGTGAAGCATATCATGTGCCTTCATGGAGTACCTGTGTCCATTGTCTCAGATAGAGGTTCAGTGTTTACCTCTCATTTTTGGCAGAAGTTGCAGGAAGCGATGGGCACTAGGTTAGATTTCAGTATTGCTTTTCATCCTCAGACAGATGGTCAGTCTGAGAGGATGATCCAGACACTGGAAGATATGTTAAGGATGTGTGCCTTGGATTTGAGAGGTAGCTGGGATGATCATTTGCCACTCGTAGAGTTTGCATATAATAACAGCTACCATAGCAGTATTAGTATGGCACCGTATGAGGCGTTATATGGAAGGAAGTGTAGATCCCCTCTGAGTTGGATGAGATTGGTGAGAGAGCTTTGACTGGACCTGAGATGGTTTAGGATGATGCAGAGAAAGTCACCGTGATTAAGCGCAGATTAGAGACTGCAGTTAGTAGGCAGAAGAGCTATGCGGATCCTAGGCACAGAGATGTGGAGTTTCAGGTTGGAGATTTTATTTTTCTGAAGGTATCTCCGATGAAGGGTGTGATGAGATTTGGCAGGAAGGGTAAGTTAGCACCGAGATATATCAGACCGTTTGAGATTCTGGAGAGAGTTGGCACTATTGCATATCGGTTGGCTTTACCTCTAAGTATGTCACAAGTGCATCCAGTATTTCATATCTCGATGCTGAGGAAGTATATCTCAGACCCTTCACACGTGTTGCAGCCCGACAGTGTAGAAGTAAGTGAAGATTTGATGTTTGTGGAAGAACCTGTGGCGATCATTGATTATTAAGTTCGACAGTTGCGGTCGAAGCAGATTCCGATGGTCAAGGTTCTGTGGCGTAGCAACAGAGTTGAGGAGCATAAGTGGGAGACTGAAGCTGAGATACGAGCTTTTTACCCATATCTCTTCCCTTCTTGATCTTGTGATCATTTTCTTTCTGGAATTCGGGGATGAATTCTTGTAAAGGGGGAAGACTGTAATATCCCATGATTTTAAATATTTTTATACTGTATCGGGATATACAGCGTTAATAATTTTTATATATATTTATGATATTTTATGAGTTTGTTATTTAATTAAACCTAATTTTAATTTTTTTATATTATTTTAAGTACTTTACGTAAATTTTTCCCGAAACTTGCATTTTTGCGAAAATTTATACATAAATTATTTATTATTAAATATTTTAAATAATTTTACAGACTTGCATGAACTCATATATATTTCTAAAGTACTAAATAACGTATATATGTGTATTTATTTATTTAACTAGGGTTTAATTAATTACCCTAATATTTTATTATTTATTAATTAGTTTTAATATTATTTAATTATTTTTAGTGTATAAATTATTAAAAATATTAAATTATATGTGTGTGGTGTATATTTAATGTGTGTGAGTTTATATTATTTTAATATATAGTGTAAAAGTATATATATATATATATATATATATATATATATATATATATACATATATACATTTAATATTAAAGAAAAATAAAAAGTTTGATTAATTTACGGTTTTGCCATTCTCCCCTCTTCTCCCTCCCGATCGCTTCCATCGCCATTCCGCTGCCTGCCATCCCGTTTTCTTACCATCGGTGTGCCTCCCGGCATGCCACCTCCTTCCTCCAGCTGTTCTGCCACCACCAGAGTCCATTTTCGGCGTCGGAGGAGCTTAATATCGCCGGAAAGCCGAATTCATTCTCATCGTCGTTCACCGGCGTTTTCAGCCACCATTTTCGACACTGCCAATCTCTTTCTTCTCCTTGAGCTATGGTGAGTGTGATTCCAAGCTTTGTTTCACTTAAAATGGTCTTGATTTGCTTAGGTTTCGATTTTGGTAATTCGGCCATTTTAGGGTTCTTGATTTTTTGAACTTCTAATTGATTGATTCATGAAAAATTCCTTCACAAATGTTGATTCTAGTAGCTTAATCTTCATGTGTGAATTTTTGTAGAATTTTTGGAGATTATTTTGATTTTTGGGTATTTTTGAATATTTTATTATTATTTTCTAATTTTCGAAAATTAATTAATTAAATTATGAAATTGTGTTTTATGATAAATATAGGTGTTGAAGTGAATTATAGAAATTTATTTGGAATTTTTATGAATTTCTATGTATTTATTTTGAATTTGTTTAGGTTTATGTAATTTTGGAAAATTAGGTTAATTGTGTTTTTAATTGAAATTAATTAGCTAATTGAGTTTAATTATTGATATTATTGATAAATATGTTGAGAAAATTAATTTTGTGCAATTATATTATTTTTGGTGAATTTTTGGAGTAATTTTAGTATATTTATATATATAGGGGCATTTTGGTAATTTTACCTTAAATTGACTAAAAATGTAATTAAATTGGTTTTAATAGTTATTTAAGGTATAAAAATGATTTCTACAAATTATTTAGTATTTTTAATTAATTAAAACTATTTTTCGTGAATTATTTTTAATTATATATATATTATACGATTTTTCTAAATAAATGAGTTTTTATTGGTTTTTAATGTGTTTTAGGGTTAATTATGTAATTTCTACTTATAAAATTTATTTCTATGATATAAGGGTATTTTTGGTATTTCTATATTGTTTTGTGAATTATGGACCTCGGTCGGTAAACTGTAGTTTGGAGTCCGACCGAGGGGTTGTGGATGTGTTTCTGTGTCTATTTTTTGAAGTGTGTTTCTTTGTAGGGTTGGCTCTACTCTTTTAAGTAGAGAGATGTATGTTTTACTGGGGAGGTTCTGCCGAATTTTCGATAGAATTCTTGTAAAATGTGATGTCCGATCAAACCCTAATTCTGATTCTGTGTGGAATATTCTAGATCGAGTTTTTAGGATTTTCGGTTAGGTTTATTCTGATTTCTGTTATTATTGTTTGTTTAGTTACGTCGAGACCGAGGCCTAGTGGACCAGTCCCGTCAGACCCATCTCGAGGAGCGCACTAAGTGTGAGTTGCTATTTTATATATATGTGCTATAGGATGCATGATTTTAGAAATATATGTTTTATTTTGATTAAATATGCATAATGATTTAATTAATACTTAAGTTTATTTTTAGTTTATTTTCGGTATATTTTGGTATATTTTCAAATTATATGCATGTTTTATTAATAATTATTCTTAAAATGTTTTTATCTATATCCTTGGTATATTCTTATTTTATTTTGTAATTATATTGGATTTATTTGACGTATATATACTCGAAATATACCTGGTTTACTTTTGGTATATTTCTAGTATATATATATATAGTTTATGTGGTTATTTTATTCAAATTCATGCATCATTTATTTATGAATGTATGTTTTATATTTTAATGAAGGATATCAATAGAACGTGCTACCTAGTGGGCAACACTAGGACCGAGTATGTACCGGTATGCTTATAGCATTTAGGCTATATTACTAACCATTTGTGGATATTGATTGGATTTGATTATTTGATGTGTGAGATATGATTTGGGAGTGTGATTGCTGGAGCTCGGTTGACCAAGTGTCTCGGGGCCAACCACACTGACAGTCAGACTGTTGGAGCTCGGTTGACTTAGTGTCTCGGGGCCAGTCTACTGTCCAAATGGATCAAGTGATTATATATTGGAATAAGTGAGCCTGTATGGCTAGAGTGTTGTCTAACACTGTTTGAGGTTGCGATATTTTAGGATTCTATTTGATCCTTCATAAACAATGATTTTCAATAAATATATATAAAATGATTTTATTGCATTTGTGTGTATTTGCTTGTATATATATACATATTATATATACACTTTTGACTGTGTGCATTGGCATTTAGTATGCATGTATATATATTATAGTAATTCACTCAGTGAGGTCTGACTCCCCTCTGTTGACCATTTTTTAGGAGAGTCTTCTTCCTCAGACCTCAGTAGCAGGCCTGTATGCCGGATTTCTTCCGCCCCAGCTTCTTTATGTAAACTGCTTATCTGAGTCTTGAGTTTTATTTTATAATCTAGACACTGCAGTAGTTGTAGATAAATTATGGGTTTTATGTATTATATTTGTGTGAGTTATGTACTTTGAATATTTGAACTGAAACTTGTATTAAAGGATTTATTTATATATATGAGATATGGATTTGATTTAAATCCCATGGTGGATTATTATTTTGATATTTATTATTTGATTTCCGTTGCATTAAGTGTTATTATTATTGTATGTTTTATTTTATTTTTAGGCTTGCTACGGGTTCCGGATTCGAAAGAATTCCTGTTCCCTAGCGCCGGTCATGGCCCCTGTTTTGGGTCGTGACATTCTTCAACCTGTAAAAAAAAGGGTAAATGTCATTTGCAGTGATGGAAGAGACAAAGTAAAATGGTGATAGTGAGGAACGATGACAAAAAGCATACCTTATCTGGATCTATAGGAACCTGCTGTAGGAGATTCTCCTAAATGTACTCCGAATAGTAATGAGGACACTCGAGCAGAGTCAAAGTGTCATATTCCTCAAGAGCTACTCTAAGCTTAGGACTAGTTATATTGTAGCTCCTCAACATTGAGGAGGGAATAGAAGAAGGAACATACCTCCTGGAAGGTCCCATATGCCAATGATAAACCTGCTCACTAAGATACCACATCTAGCAACCTTAACCAGGAAGCAAAATCCTCATAGTCTTAAGCCTCACAGCTATAGTCATGAAATCATATCACTGGATGTCCTTGGCATCAACCTGCCAATCTGATCTACCGTGCAAATTCATTTAGATAAATTTTAACTTTCATGATTGATTAAATGCTAAAAATTAGATTTATCTTACTAGGTCCCACGGTTGATCCCGATAAGTCTATAGATTATACTTGATGTTAGCTAGATGACAATAACCCCATCTCTACATCAAAGGAAGATCCCTGTCCAAGCTAATAGCGCTAAGCCTTGAATCACCATGATCTCAATGCCCTAGATCTAAAAAATGAAAAATAGTCAAAATGAAAAGAAAGGGTTGTAAAAGAGCAAAAGGAGGTAGAAGACACATGGAAGATGTACATATAAGATGTGCCAAATGTTGCACATCATCACGATGCCTCTATAGATAGTATCCAGTCTATAGTAGAGATAAGTAAGAGTTGCTGATCCCTAATCGAAAGTAGTGACTCTAGTAAGATCCTAAAAGGGACCAAGAAGAGTGATGCTAACCTCGTGACCAGTCTCTTAGAAGAAGGTAGTGACTACCAGTATCAATAAGAAACATCTCACCTTTTGAAGGATTTGAAAAGGTGTAGTGGTAGGTAATCTCCTGAAACCCTGAACAAGAGAAGAAAGAAGCACGTTCTTTTGATTCTTCCATGTCGAAATGAACCCGATCAAGTCGAGAACATAATGACTCCTAGCATCCTCTAGAAGAGTGCAACAATGGATATTAAAGGGAATTAAGGCACCCCTGAAGGTGATCAAAGTAATAACAAAGAAGCTTATGGGGGAAATAGTAAGCTCACCCACTCGTGTATGGAAGGTGCGAGTGGTATCCATCCACCTCTCGATAAGAGTAAAAAGTGAGTAATGGTTTGACCTACCTTAAGCATTCGGTAGAGTGGCAATGAAGCGTCGGAAGCTAGATGCCCAGATATGTTGTACTGCCTCTCCAAATAAATCATGAAAGAGTTCCCGAGCCAAATGAAAGCAACCTAAGAACTTTAATGGTTTCTAAACAAAATTTAGAAAATAACAGGATTAATTTCTTCATAAACTCTTAATTTTTATCTTTAGAAAAAAGGATCAGAAGACTGGATTTTAGATTGGAAATCTAGAATTTTGATCGGATTTCTAGATTTTTGATAGAAAATCCAGATTTTCAACCAGATTTCGAAATTTCTAATCAAAAATCTAAAATTCCAATATAGAATTCATATTTTTTATTGAAAATCCAAAAATCTAACTACAGTTTTGTTAGTCCTCTGTAACATACAAATGCTAGTTTTACAAAATTTTATTTTTAGATTGACAATTTTATGCAATTTTATTTTGTATAGCAGAGATTCTATAATTACATGCATGAATATGTTAATTATATATTAACAGGAATTTATCTTTTTGCAGAATCAAAGACACAAGAAAAATTTACCTCATCTCTAGCCTTTGAGCATCAGTGAAGGTGCAAGCAAGTCAAAGGGAGCACCTCTTCCCCTTCATTGAGCCCCAAATTAATTTGAAGAAAATGTAGTTAACATATGACCAGATATGATAGCCTGGAGTTGCTTCCATGTAGTTTGTGTCCTGGGTGAGCCATAGGATCAGACATATTTCAAATTGGAGATCAGATGAAAGAATAATTGAAGAAATAAAATTTGGAAATTAAGAGAAAAAAAGGAATGAAAAGGATGGGAATGAATAAATGAATCGGCAAAATGCAAAATTTATATTAAAGTGGAACACATCCACTTTAGTCCCCTTAACTTTATTTGCATTTCAATTTAATACTTTTCTTGCAATTTAGTCCTAAATTACAAAGCTACATGATTTGATAATTCATTGAATTATTAAATTGTTAGCATAAAAGAAACCAACATCATACAACCGAGTATAATGTATCCCTTTCAATCCATACTATACGTTTGAATATAGTCGACATTGTACGACTGAGTACAATGTACCTTTTCAATCCAAACTACATAACTGAGTATAGTCAACATTATACGACCGAGTACAATATACCTCTCCAATCAGCACTATACGACTGAGTATGGTCAACATCATGTAATCGAGTATGATGTATCCTTTTAATCCAGACTATACGATCAAGTATAGTTAACATTGTATAATTGAGTACAATGTACCTCTTCAATTAGCATTATACGATCGAGTATAGTCAACATCATACGACCGAGTATAATATATCCTTTCAATCTGAACTATATGATCAATTATAGTCAACATTATACGACCGAATGCAATTTATCTCTTCAATTAGCACTATACATCTGAGAATAGTCAACATCATACGATTGAGTATGATATATCCCTTTCAATCCATACTATACGTCTGAGTATAGTCAACATTGTACGACTGAGTACAACTTTTCAATCTATACCATATGACTAAGTATAGTTAACATCATACGACCGAGTATGATGTATCCCTATCAATTAGCACTATATGTCTGAGTATAGTCAACATCATACGACCTAGTATGATGTATCCCTTTCAATCCGTATTAGACGTCCGAGTATAGTTGACATTGTACGACCTAGTACAGTGTACCTTTTCAATCTATACTATACGACCGAGTATAGTCAACATCATATGATCGAGTATGATGTATCCATATCAATTAGCACTATATGTCTGAGTATAGTCAACATTATACGACTGAATATGATGGATCCCTTTTATTCGTACTATACAACAGAGTATAGTCAACATCATACGATTAAGTATGATGTATCTTTTTAATCTGCACTATATGTCTGAGTATAGTCAACATTGTACGATCGAGTACAATGTATCCTTGTAATCCATACTACACGTCTGAGTATAGTCAACATTGTACGACTGAGTACAATGTACTTTCTTAATTTGTATTATACAATCGAGTATAGTCAATATTGTATAACCGAGTACAATGTATCTTTGCAATTAGTACTATACAACCAAGTATAGTCAACATTATAATACTGAGTGTGATGTATCCTTTTAAATCAGTGCTATACGTCCGAGTATAGTGTTTCCTTAGATGTTTTAGGATTATGACTAGTGTTGTATGACAACACAAGCATTCATCGTGAATTGACGATCGCTTGCAAGCAAAATCCTCAAGGAGCACAAGTATGTATCTATAATTTTGTTCCTAAGAAATTATGTGTTTATTTGCTTTGCTGTAATTTGTTAAACAAATAGCAACAAAGCGAGCAATTGTAAACACCCAAATTTACGATGATGAAGTGTAGATATGACAGAGGCTCTGATGATGAAAATGTTATAAATAGGTCTTTAATACATGAAGTTTGAAACCTCAAAATTTTGAATGCATTTCCAAAAGGGGTTTAATTGGTTTTTTAAGGACTTAATTGTAATGTTTTTCAGGACCTAATTGAAAAGTCTAACTTCTTTCAGGGGTTATTTTGTAATTAAAAATTAAAAAAAAGAAAGAAAGATTGGAATTATGTAATTTCAATTGGAATTACATAATTTTGGTCAGAATTAGGCATGTTCCGTCTATTATTTTATTTTAGTAAATAAAATTTGGTTTCCTTAATTTTGATTGGTCAAATAGTATGTATCTAAACTTTCAGGAAATTAAAGTCCTTTTAAAATCAAAACTTTGAGAAAGGTAAGTCATAATAGGATACGTTTTTTGTTACGGTTTTTTTCTTATAAAAGCCCAGCTTGAGCTATCTTGAGGGGGACCTCTCGGAGACTTTTCCTTTTTTTTTCCCTAAGCAGTACACAAAAAATATTCTCTATGATTTATTTATTTCTGAAGCAAGGAGCAATAGACTTTTGAGAAAAAGAATAACAAGTTTTTGAAGATCTACTAAACAAACAATAGTGATTTATACTTGTCTGAGGGGCAACTCATATTGGATCCATAATCATCATCTTCTTTCCTCCTTTCTTTTATTTTATTATTTTGATTTTATTAAATTTCAATTTTATTAAATTTTTGTTATTATTTTATTCACTAATCATTGTTTATTCTTTTGTGTTAGTGATTATAGAGAAAATTACATGATGATCTTACTAGGTGAACAAAATCTATAAAGGTCCATGAAGTGTCATGGATTGAACTTTGTAGCTAAATATAATTTCTAGGTTTTTTTTTTATTTAGTTGTTTATTTTTGTTTTGATTTTGTTTTGTTTTTATTATTTTTGGGATTTTATTAATTTTTCTTTTCTTATTATTTTCAATAGCTCATTGTAATGGCCCCAATAGTGGAAATAATGAAGTCATGTGTATGATTGTGTGTTTTATTTTAATTAATTGGTTAGTAAAATTAGGGTTTTAATTAGGTAATTAATTAAAATTAATGGCTATAGAAACCATTATGTTGTTTAATTAAAATTGAATTAGATTTAAGTGGATAGAATTAGGGTTGTTTGTTGTTTATTTTATTGTATTTTATTTGTTTGTTTTGAGTCTGTAAGCACTCAATTTTGGAATGATTTGAGTTTGGATGCGACAGAGGATCCAATGATGAAAATTGACTATGAAATTATATTTATTGGGTCTAATTTATTGGTTTTAAAATAAATTATAAATTATAAATTATTTTATTTATTTATTTTTTAGGACTTATATTCAAATTTCATTTTTAATTATTTCTTAAAAAAAGTTAAAAAAAAAAAAAAGGAATTCGGTCAAAAGGCCAAATTAACCTAAAGAAAATGAAAAAAAAATTAAAGAGAGGATGGGCCAATGTTGGCCCAAATGGATCAAAACAAATTATAGTGAGAATGGTAGCAAGGCCATTGAATTCGCGAACTGAACATTTTTTTAAGATGAGATTGAATTGTATTTGGATTTTGATTTTGATTATCTTTTTTTTTCTTTTTTCTTTTTTCTTTTTAAATAAACAAGATTTCACATAGAAAGGGGAGGCTCCTAGGATTATTATAATTTTTTCATCTACTTTCTTTGATTCATAGGGAAGCTACAATACACCTACTTAGATTTTTTATGTATTTTTTTTAGTTCTTTGCCAAAGATCATATAAAATAAACTAAAAATCACAGACAAACATAACAAAAGCCATAGGTTTTCGTCAACGATGATCATCCTTCTAAGGAAATCAATACTGCATCTCATTCTCAAATTTTCTTCTCCTTTTTCTTTTATTTTGATTTTATTTTTATATTTAATTTTGTTTATTATTATTATTTTTATTTTTAATCATTCATTGATTAATTTTTTTTATTCTCTTGATGGATAGAGTGACATGAATTCACTATGGAGAACCCATGCAGATCCATGGAATGCCATGAATTAAATTTTTTATTTGAACATTATTTTTAGGGTTTCTAGGTATTTTATTTATTTCTATTTTATTGAATTTTTATTTTGCATTTTTATTTATTTGGCTTTTTGGGTTGTATTTAATTTTATTTTTAATTTGTAGTAGATCATTGTAATAGCCCCAGTAGTAGGAATAGTGGAATCCTATGTGTGTGGTTGTGTGTTTATTGTTATTAATTGAGTAGTAAGATTAAGGTTTCAATTGGGTGATTAATTAAAATTAATGGCTATAGAGATAATTAAGGTTTTTTTAATTAAAATTGAATTAGATTTAAGTGGATAGAATTAGTGTTGCTTGTTATTATTTTAATTTGTTGTTTAAGGTCACTTTAACTAAAATAGGTTTTTAGAAGAGATAGATTAATTGATTGTCTGATCTTTTATCTGATTGTTTTGATGCATTTTTATTGTTTTAGGCTTATTTACTTTTTGTGTTTTGGGCCTTAAGCCCATCATAGGCTCTAACCCATTTAAATAAATTTAGGTTTTTAGGTTTAATTAATGAAAATACATCTTTAGGCCCATAATTAATTAGATTTAGGGTAGAGATAACTTAGGCCCATTTAGTTAAATTAGACATAGGCCCACTTAATTTAATTAATTTAGACTTAACCCATTTAATTTAAGCCTTTTCCATAATTTGTAGATTTAAGATCACTTTAGAAATTAAATACATAGAATTAGGCCCATTAATTTAAATACTTCATAATTTGTAGATTTAGACTCATTTTTAGAACTAAAATAAATAAACTTAGGATAATTTAATTAAAATTAAATAAGAATTTGGCCCATTAGTCTTTAGGTTCACTTATAAATTAAAACATGTAGATTTAGCTCATTTAATTAAAATTAATATAGATTAGACTAACATATGGATTGTGATGAATGCATTGTTTTCTTGTATATTTCATGATTAGTTTGCCTAGAGTTGATTGTTTTAATACGGGTTTATATGAAATTGCATATAAATAGAGAGTAAGATAGTAATTCATAAAGTAATTCTAAAAGAACAAAAGATTGAAAGAAGTTGGTATTCTATACCCAAAATCTCCTAGTTGTGGTAGTAGCTTTCTTTTAGAGAATTGAGTACCACCTTTTTCAATTTGTCCCATTTATTATCTTGGGTGGCGACTCCTCATGTCCACGCCATGTCTTTGTGACAGTGGTTAGTGTGTTCTTTAAAGCCCTAAGCTCAAATAGTGTCACAGTTGCTAAAATCTTGGGTGTGCGCTAAACCCCGTTGTCTACTGTGGCTACTCCACTGGGGATAAGAGATACTAATTCTACTTGTGTTCTTTAGAATTATTTTATTCTTGCATTCATTTTGCATGTCCCTATTAATCGATGGTGTTGGTTTATGGTTCCATGATTCCACTAGCTTCATGGGATTTTAAATTGGCTAATCATCACTCTTAGCCTTAACTCGGTTCAAAAGAGATTACTAGTCTCATCTGACCAGAGTTTGTAACCCAAGTCTTAAAGGGGGGGCAGTCTTCTCTCGAGTTTGCGAAGGATGTCGAGCCCCTCTAACCTTAGGTTGTAACTTAAGTCTTAAAGGAGGACATCTTATTAACGGAACCTTGAACTTTTTCATTGGACTCAACTAATGTAATGGCCTAGTAACTTCCCTTAGGATTTACCCAAATTGCTTGTGAATGTTGCCATAAGGTAATTTTATCTATAAAAGCCCAAGCCTATACTTTAGAAGCCCATTTGGGCTAATAAAGATTGGGCTAATCTTTTATACTTAGAAATGTTATTTCTATGTTTTTACTACTTTGAGAGACTTGGCATGTGCATCGATTCTTAATATCCCCTATTGATATTTACGCCAAGACTAAAAATCATAGGACAAGAGACTTGCCATTGAATATGTATGTGGGAGGAATAAGGTTGGAAGGATGTATATACACTTGACTTGTTGCATAGCACATGCATCATGCATACATGCATCATACTAACATTTTATTTTTCAGCCATCATAGATTCATCCGGGTCTTTTTGTGTTTGGAGTCAAAAAGGTGGCAAACTAGTAAGAATTGATTCAAGCCCACAATCAGTTATAAAAGAGATCCTTAATAGACTTGAAAGGAGTCCCATCAATCCACTATACCTAGAAGTTGTATAGGTTAAACAAGCAAAAGAAATGGAATAACAAGAGGGAGGAAACTGGACTCTAGAGGATGTCAAAGGAGCTTTGATGGATGACATAAGGGCTATGATGCAAGATGAACTGAGATAGGCTTTATCTGGATTGATGCAACCTGCTGCTGCTATCATACCACCACCTATAATTGAGCAACTACCTACTGCTGCAACTATGCCACTTATTACAGATGCTCCACTTGCTACCAATAATGCTAGGGGGCAACTTGTTGTTAGAAACCCACCTGTTGTTAATGTGAAGCTTGAGGATGTTGAGAACTACATGATAGAAAAGGCAAAGAGAGAATCACTTGAACTATTACAAGACCATAAGTCCAAGCAGATGAAAGCACTAACTCAAAAGATGTCCAAAATGGAAGAATTGATGAGAGGACAGGGCATTGGATATTCGTTTGACTTTGATGATGTGATGCAATTTAAGGAAGATAAGCTACCTGATAAGTTCAAGATGCCACAACTGCAGAAGTTTAATGGTACTGGAGACCCAATGATCCACCTTAGTCAATACACAACTACTATGAGCACCACTAAGGCTCCTCTATCTGTAGTTACCAAATTATTTGTACTATCCTTGGAGGGCATGGCTATCAATTGGTATTATGGGTTAGAGAAGTCTATCTAAGCGGACTAGAAGGAACTGTGTACCACTTTTTTGAAGCAATATGACTATAATACCAGGCTTAAAGTGTCCATTAGGAATCTAGAACTGACCAAGTAGAAGCCTAATGAATCATTTTTAGATTTTCTAACTAGATTCATTAATACGGCAGGATTATTGAAAAATAAGCTATCTAAAAAGGATCATGTTAGGATGATAGTCCATAATGTATCACCTAATCTAGTTGAGAGGTTACAGATGATGAACCCTAAGACATTTATAGACCTTTATGATGATAGGTTGCAAGCTGAAGAGATTGAAAGTGAGAAACAAAAGATTGCTAAAAGCACCTGAGTAAGAAACTACCCAACTAGGGGCATACAACAAGGAAGCATTAGTCAGATTGTGGAAGTGCATGTTGTTCAATAATTAAAGAGGTTCTTCAATTTTAACTAACCTTTGTCAAAAGTCCTAGAATGCCTAATGCAAAAAGCCTTACTTAAACCTTTACCTAATCCAAACCCACTAAACCCAAATATCCCAGGCTATAACTTAAACAAGCACTACAAATTCCATCAAAACCTTTAACACTCCACAGATAACTACATTTGCCTCAAACATGAAATCTAAAACCTTATAGACTCTGGAAAGATCACAGACCCTGAAAACCCAAGCATAAAAAATAATCCTTTCCCAAACTACCAAAATGTACCACCCCAGCTACCATGATGATCAATTCAGGAGTTAGTGAGGAAGAAGTGTTAAGTTCCTTTGAGGACATAGACCTTAAAACTAATGAGATATCTCCTAATTCCCTTAAGGATATGGAAAGAGCATAAGACTTATTAGGTCAGCCTTCAGGCAAGTTCAACTATAAGGTATTTTATACTAAACCACCTTCTTTTAACATACCCTTTGAGTCAATTGTGCCTACAAGATGGGGTGATGAGTTGATGATGAGAAGCTGCTAGACAAGAAAGAAAAATACACATTTAAGGAATAAAAAGATGAAGTCATAGAGAAAGTCAGTAAGAACATGCAAGAATAATTGTTATGTCAATCACCTGAAGGACAAACACTATAAGACTCAACATCCTTAGCATTTATAATAGGAAATAATTTTTTTATTGTCTTTTTTGAATAAAATTTTAGTTTCTTTAAAACTTATTTTGTTTTAGTGATCAATGACATGAATTCTGATCATGCTTACTTATGTATTGTCATCCTAATGGTACTGTACATTATGATATTAATAGTATCTGCATGTTTGACATAAATTTAATTCAATTAGATTCATTTAGCATGGGCACAATGCAAATTCAAAGAACATTCATATATCACATATGTAACTTCTGAGGATAGGAAATTTGAGAGAAAGGAAAAGTGAAAACAAAAGGAGAAAAAAAGGAAAGAAAAAAGGACAATCAGGTAAAAATAAAAGAAAAATATTATGTTAGGAAATCTAAAAAGACTAATTGGTAATAGGAGTTGTATCATGTGGTATAATGAATGTTCTCATTTTTGCCCTAATGAATGAGTAAAATTGAATTTGAATTTTTTGTTCAAATATCATATATTCGTCTTTATCATACTGCATAAGTATTTGAAAGGAAAGACAATACATAATGAAAACTAAAATTAGAGCTATAAGATCACTATTTTTATCTTCTTATCACGCCTCTGTGATTCTGCTTGTAAGTCTAATGTCCCCTTATTCCTTGGGAATTCAGGTGGCTTAAATAACTTACATCACAACCTATACCTTATAACTATCATCAATCATTGCATCAACATCAAGCCTCATATTCTACTCAAGAGTCCTTCGAAGTGCAAGTTTATTTGATTTCATCATCAAGAACTCGCTTCAGTCAGTTCGCCCACTCCTCTACATTTTTAATGCATGAGATTGCAATTAATGGGTTTAGTAAGTTAAAGGATCAACAACAATAATGAAAAAACTGGGTCTTTTGCATATGAAAATGAAAAAAAAAACTATTAGAATAGTGTGAATGACTCTAGAATGAAGTTGGGGGCAAAATGTAATTTTGAGGGCAAATTACATAACAGTAAGTATGCATTCAAACAGAAAAGATGGAACACTGAAGTATAACAGCTAGTATAAGAGATCTTAAGGTAGAAAGAAGCATACAAATACATTGGTTATTATACAGCAAAAGCAATAGTAAAAAGAAAAGTTCAACAGTGCATCAGTTAATCATAAGCTCTAATGTCGAGCCATGGACCCCATTTGCTAGTATAGTCATCTATCTAAAAAATTGTATCAGAGGCTTTGGCATCAGAAGTACTAACAGTAAGGCATTTAATGCTCAAATGTATAGGTAGTTGATGAGGTACGTTATTCTCACACTCCAAGTTGTAAACATAGGTTTGTTCCAAATAAGAGATCCATTAGGATCATGCATGTCATACATAACATGCATACACTTGCATACATTTATTATGAAATACTTGCTTTGCATAATAAAGTCTTTGAGCCTAGATAGGATTATGCAAACACTTTACTACTAACATCTAAAATTAGTATTGTAAAAGTGCAGAAAGGTAGTCCGGATGTTCACATATAAGGGAAAAGGGTAACACTATTAAGGTGAACTTGATACTTAATGGTACTTTATACCTCAGGAGCTTAATAAATCATGAGCCCATCTAGTAAGGGAATATCACCGACAGTGACACTTATAAAAGCATCATCATGGCAACCTCAAGAGGCTGCATAGGACATTCAAGCTCCTCAACTTCAACATCCATCTCCATAGCTTATCTAGAGCATCATTTGGAATATCTCTGCATAATAGTTAGACTAGTGTAGGGTAAGGAATATAGTGAGGAGAAGGTCCAACATGTCAACAATACATTTGTTAGCCCTATAAAAGGGAAGGATGCACTCAAAACCTAAAATGAATGCACTCTGAAAAATTATTTAATTATGAAATAAGATTTCTAACTCCTGAACTTTTTTGCAGGACATATCAAGAAGAGAAATGAAGCCCTTTACCATAACATTTATGGAATGGAAGAAATATAAACGTAGCCTAGAGCTACAACTTCAATGGTGGAGTATTATGACTTTTGTGATCAAAGGCATCATCACCATAATTATAAGGGAAGAATGCAAAAGAATAATACTGCATTTTGATAAAATCTCTTCACTTGCAAATAGACCATACTAATTTATGGTATTTTATGTAGGGAAAAATAAAAGAGAAGGAAGAAGGGAAAGGAACTGATACATTAGTAAGATCGAGAAAGATTGCAAATCCTAATCATTCATCAGAGTATCACCTTGTATGGCAAATAACTTGCCAAACACTCATCAAAATAATAAAAAGAAGTAACAGAACTCTATTTCCTTAGATTCTATAATAAAGTTCCATCTCAATCATAAAATTCACAAATTTAAAGTAAATTCATCCACTTTATGAGATCATGTGCGAAAAGCCTATCTTATGACCTTTAATTATAATGGCTTTTTTTATTAGCCTTATAGAATTCAAATGTTTAGTTAACAGCTTTGTGTTGAGAGTTTATAAACTTTAATCAATCTAATGCTTAGTTTGCACCCAAATAAGGGGAAGAATATACAAAAATAAAATATGTGGACTTGTAGTATAAATTGCTTGAATTTCAAATATCATTTTAGTCTTTTGAAAAATAAATATGCATATAATCTACTCCAATGCTAAAAAATGAGTATGAGTACAAAATCCCTTGACAGTATCCACGTTGAGTAATACGAGAAAGGCAGGGGAATACTAAGAGGTGACTCAAAAAAAGAGCAAGCATAATTTACTCCAATGCTTAAAAATGAGTAAGAGTATCAACATGAAACTTCTGGCGGTATCCACATTGAGTAATACAAGAAAGGCGGGGGAATACTAAAAGAGGATCATGCCAAAAACTACTCTATTTCCTCCAATACTCTGTAAGAGTATGAGTATCCAAAGGACCTTTCTAACGATATCCACACTGAGTAATATGAGAAAGGTGGGGGAATACTCGGATAAGGAAGAAAAGCATAAAAATAATTCAAAGGCTATTTTGATACTCAGAATTCAATATATTTATACTTAAATTCCATGAGTTTTGTTTAGAAAATTCTCTCTAAAATTAGGTATGGAAGTAAGCTCTTCACTTAAAAAAAAGATATGCTCTCAGCATAAGATGGTTAACAATGCCTTTGACCTTTGCAAATGGCAAATAAATGATAGTCATGAAAATAAAAAAAATAGTGAGATTCATTGAGTGCACGCTATATCATGAAAAGTGATGGTTTTTCTCATAAATTTTCAATATTATAATGTACTTTTGTAAATTCATCATGATTGAAACTAACTTTAACAAGTTTGTTGGAATTGCAAATCCAAAAGGAAGTGCACCCAACTTATAAAGTTGGTTAACACAACAAAATTCAAAGTCACTCGGCAGAGAAATTCTAATCAGTCAACATAACAAAATTCAAAGTCAGTTAACAAAAATGCTAATAAGTCAGCACAAAGAATTTAAAGTAATCAACTCAAACAACCAAAGATAAAAATTATGAGCAGTTATGGACTACAGTAGCAAAGGTGAGCAATAAAAGGATTGTGGTCAATTTATAAGCAATTATGGATTGTAATATCATCGGTGAACAATGGAAGGGTTGCAACTAATTACAAGCAGTTATGGATTGTAGCATTATCAAAGGCAAGCAATGAAAAGAATGCAGTCAATTTACAAGCAATTATGGATTATAACATCATTAGTGAGCAATGGAAAGGTTGTAACTAATCATGAGCAATTATTAACTGTAGCATCAAAGGCGAGCAATGTAAGGGTTACAGCTAATTGTAAGCAATTATTGACTGTTGCATCAAAGGCAAACAATGAAGGGATTATAGTTACTTTACGAGCAATTATGGATTACAGCATCATCAATGAGTGATGGAAGGGTTATAGCTAATCGCAATCAGTTATGGATTGTAGCATCAAAGGTGAGCAATAAAAGGATTGCAATCAATTTACAAGAAATTATGGATTACATCATCATCGATGAGCAATGAAAGGATTGCATCTAATTGTGAGCAGTTATAGACTGTAGCGTCATCAACGAGCAATGAAAGGGTTACAGCTAATCGCGAGCAGTTATAGACTGTAGCATCATCAGTGAGCAATAAAAGGGTTGTAACTAATCATGAGAAATTATAGATTGCAGCATCATCAATGAAAAATAATAGGGTTATAGCCAATTGTGAGCAATTATGGATTGTAGCATCATCAATGGGTAATGAAAGAGCTGCAGCTAATCACGAGCGATTATGGATTACAGCATCATTGGTGAGCAATGTAAAGGTTGTAGCTAATCGCAAGCAGTTATGGATTGTAGCATCAAAGGCATGCAATGAAAGGATTGCAGTCAATTTGCAAGCAATTATGATTACAACATCATAGGCAAGAAACGAAAGGGTTATGATTAATTAAAAATCAGCCAACAATTCCATACTATAGTATTAAAGGTGAGCAATGAAAGGGGGTTGCAGCTAATTGTGAGCAATTATGGATTGCAGCATCAAGAGCAAGTAATGAAAGGGTTGCAGTTAATTAAAATCATAAGTGAGCAAGGAACATATTGCAGCTGATTGAAAGCCTTAAGTAGTTACAGACTATAAAATCAAAAGGTGAGCAACAAAAGGGTTATAGCCGATTAAAGCCAACAAGCAATGAAAGGTTGTAGCTAATCAAAATCATTAATAAACAATGAAAGGATTGCAACAGAATCAAAATTCATGAGTAATTATGGACTACAACATTAAAGGTAGACAATAAAAGAGTTACAGTTGTTCAAAACTTGCCAATAATTATAGATTACAGCAGCATCAAGCCTACATTGAGGAATGACAAAAGCAACATCGCACAATTTAGTGTTATAGACAAAAGCTATGTAATATGACGAGTACAATGTATCCTTCAAATCAATGTTATACATTCAAGTATAGTGTTTCCTCAAGTGTTTTAAGATTTTGCCTAGTGTTGCATGGCAACATAAGCATTCATTGTGAACTGACGATTACTTACAAGCAAAATCTTCAAAGTGCAAAGGTAAGTATCCTAACTCTTTACTTAGAAATTGTGTGCTTATTTGATTTGCTACAATTTGTAAAGAAAATAACGACAAAAGGGGGCAACTGTAACCACCCAATTTTGGTATGATTTGAATTTGGATGTGACAGAGGACCCAATGATGAAAATTGACTGTGAAATTATATTTATTGGGTCTGATTTATTGGTTTTGAAGTAATTTATAAATTATTTTCATTTTTTATTTTATTTTATTTATTTATTATTTTTAATTATTTCTTAAAAAAAGTTTTTTTAAAAAAATGGAATTCGACCAAAAGGCCAAATTAACCTAAAGAAAATGAAAAAAAATATTAAAAAGAGAATGGGCCAATATTGGCCCAAATGGACCAAAACAAATTATGGTGAGAATGGCAGCAAGGTCATTGAATTTGTGAACTGAACTTTTTTTTAAGATGAGACTGAGTTGTATTTGGATTTTTATTTTTATTATCTTATATTTTTCTTTTTTAAATAAACAAGATTTCACATAGAAAAGGGAGGCTCCTAGGATTATTATGATTTTTTCATCTACTTTCTTTGATTCTTAGGGGAGCCACAATACACCTACTTAGATTTTTTATGTGTTTTGCTTTACTTTTTTGCCAAAGATCAGATGAAATAAACTAACAATCATAGACAAATGCAACAAAAGCCACAGGTTTTCATCAACGGTGATCATCCTTCTGAGAGAAATCAATACTGCATCTTATTCTCAAATCTTCTTCTCCTTCTTCTTTTATTTTGATTTTGATTTTATTTTTATATTTTATTTTTTTTATTATTATTATTTTTATTATTATTAATCATTCATTGATTAATTTTTTTATTTTTTATTTTTATTCTCTTAATGGATAGGGTGACATGAATTCACTATGGAGAACATAACCTATAGAGAACCTATGAAGATCCATGGAATGCCATGGATTAAATTTTGTATTTGAACATAGTTTTTAAGGTTTTTGGGTATTTTATTTATTTATTATTTTATTTTTCATTTTTATTTATTTGGCTTTTTGGATTGTATTTAATTTTATTGTTAATTTGCAGTAGATTATTATAATAGCCCCAATAGTGGGAATAGTGGAATCCTGTGTGTGTGGTTGTATGTTTATTTTTATTAATTGAGTAGTAAGATTAGAGTTTTAATTGGGTGATTAATTAAAATTAATGGCTATAGAGATAATTAAGGTTTTTTTTAATTAAAATTGAATTAGATTTAAGTGGATAGAATTAGTGTTGCTTGTTATTATTTTAATTTGTTGTTTAAGGTCACTTTAACTAAATTAGGTTTTTAGAAGAGATAAATTAATTGATTGTTTGATATTTTATTTGAGTGTTTTGACGTATTTTTATTGTTGTTGGGCTTGTGTACTTTTTTTGTGTTTTGGGCCTTAAGCCCATGATAGGCTCTAACTCATTTAAATGAATTTAGGTTTTTAGGTTTAATTAATGAAAATACATCTTTAGGCCTATAATTAATTAGATTTAGGGTAGAGATAGCTTAGGCTCATTTTAGTTAAATTAGACATAAACCCACTTAATTTAATTAATTTAGACTTAGCCTATTTAATTTAAGTCTTTTCCATAATTTGTAGATTTAATATCACTTTAGAAATAAAATATGTAGAATTAGGCCCATTAATTTAAATACTTCATAATTTGTAGATTTAGGCCCATTTTTAGAATTAAAATAAATAAACTTAGGATCATTTAATTAAAATTAAATAAGAATTTGGCCCATCAGTCTTTAGGCTCACTTATAAATTAAAACATGTAGATTTAGCTCATTTAATTAAAATTAATGTAGATTAGACTAACCTAGGGATTATGATGAATGCATTCTTTACTTGTATATTTCATGACTAGTTTGCCTGGAGTTGATTGTTTTAATAAGGGTTTATATAAAATTGCATGTAAATAGAGAGTAAGATAGTAATTCATAAAGTACTCTAAAAGAACACGAGACTGAAGAAAGTTGGTATTCCATACCTAGAATCTCCTGATTGTGGTGCTAGCTTTCTTTTAGAGAATCGAATACCACCTTTTTCGAATTATCCCATTTATTACCTTGGGTGGCGGCTCCTCATCTCCATGCTATGTCTTTATGACAGTGGTTAGTGTGTTCTCTAGAGCCCTAAGCTCAAACAGTGTCCAAGTTGCTAAAATCTTGGGCGCGCGCTAAACCCCGCCGTCTACAGAGTCACTTTAATTAAATTAGGGTTTTTAGAATAGATTTAATTGATTGTTTGATCCTTTATTTGATTGTTTTGATATTTATTTCTTATTGTTTTTTTTTTTGGCTTGTTTGTTTATGTTTATGTGTTTTGGGCCCTACGCTCATGTTAGACTTTAACCCATTTAAATAAATTTAGGTTTTTTTTATGTTTAATTAATAAAAATGCATCTTTAGGCCCATAATTAATTAGACTTAAGGTAAAGATACCTTAGACCCATTTAGCTAATTTAGACATAGGCCCACCTAATTTAATTAATTTAGACTTAACCCATTTAATTAAGCCTTTTTCATAATTTGTAGATTTAAGATCACTTTAGAAATAAAATATGTAGAACTAGGCTCAATAATTTAAGTGCTTCATAATCTATAGATTTAGGCTCATTTTAGAATTAAAATAAATAGACTTAGGTTCACTTAATTAAAATTGAATAGGAATTAGGCCCATTAGTATTTAGGCTCATTTGCAAACTAAAACATGTAGATTTAGGTCATTTAATTAAAATCAATGTAGATTAGACTAACTTAGAGATTGTGATTTATATGAATGCATTGCTTTTGTGTATTTTCCATGACTAGTTTTCCTGGAGTTAATTGTTTAAATAAGAGTTTATATGAAATTGCATGTAAATAGAGGTAATATATAAATTCATAAAGTAATTCTAAATGAACCCAAAACTGAAAGAAGTTGGTATTCCATATCCAGAATATCCTAGTTGTGGTGCTGACCATTTTTTGATTTGTCTCAGTTATTACCCTAAGTGGCAACTCCTTATCTCCACGCCATGTCTTTATGATAGTGATTAGTGTGTTCTCTAGAGCCTTGAGCTTAAATAATGTTGCGGTTGCTAAAATCTTAGGTTCATGCTAAACCCCACCATCTACAGTGGCAACTCCACTAGGGATAAAAGATACTGATTCTACTTGTGTTCTTTAGAATTATTTTATTAATTATTATTTTATTCTTGCATTTATTCTACATGTCTCTATTAACCGATGGCATTGGTTTATGGTTCCATGATTCCACTAGCTTCATGGGATTATAAATTGGCTAACCATCACTCTTAGCCTTAACTCAGTTCAAGAGAGATTACTGGGCTCATCTAACCAAAGTTTGTAACCCAAGTCCTAAAAGGGAGTAGTCTTCTCTCGACTTTGCAAAGGATGTCGGGCCCCTATGACTCAAGTCTTAAAGGAGGGCATTTTGTTAAGGGAACCTTGACCTTTTTCATCGAAATCAGCTTATGTAGTGGCCTAGTAATTTCCCCTAGGATTATGCAAGTTGCTTGTGAATGTTGCATGAGGTATTTCTATCTATAAAAGCCCAAGCCCATACTTTAAAAGCCCATTTAGGGTAATAAAGATTGGACTAATCTTTTATACCTATAAATATTATTTTTATGCTTTTATTGCTTTAAGAGATTTGGCATTCATGTCAGTTCTTAATATCCCTTATTGATATTAAGGACAAGACAAAAAATCCTAGGAAGAGAGATAAGGACTGGGAAAGAATGAGCAAGGAAGCCCAAAGCTCCCAAATTTCAAAGGCCAAAATGATACCAAAGGATTAGGCTATACAAGAGTTAGGCTTGGTAGTAAAGGAACTAGAAGAAGGTTTTTTGACATGAACAACTTCTTAAAGAATGTGGGACCGCTGAAGGATAGCTTTGTCAAAGAAAGAAAAAAGAACCTCTACCTATGTAAGAAAGAGCCTATCCAAGTAGCTGGTGTGAATATTCCTAGGTTTAAAATCTTTAAAATTAGATAATTGAGAGTTTATTACAAGATAACAAAGTCAAGGTGATGAAGAAAGTTGTTGAGAAGATGGGGACTAAGGCCATTGAAGAGCTATTTCATCTACCACCTAACCAAGAAACACCACAGGATTTAGCTAACATTATTAATAATAGTTTTGTGATGTTTTTCATGAAGAAACTAATGTAATAACATTTTGTCTATTTGAGGAAAAAAACTCTATTTTTTCTATAATCAATGATATGAACTTTAGTTTTGCTTACTTGTGTGATGTTGATTCTGATGGTCTTATGCATTTTAATAAGGATTGTTCATGCATGTTTGAAATTAATTCTATTCAATTAGATTCATTAAATATGGTCACAAATGAACAACCAAAGCACATTTTTATATCACATGATTTAACTCCTGAAGAGAGAGAAAAATTAAAGAGAATATTAACAAAAAGAAAGGTAGTGTTTGCTTGATCCTATAAGGACACGCTAGGTGATAGAGAAATTATAGAGCATTGCATTCCGATATATCCAGAGGCTAAACCTATTAAGCAGAAACTTTTTAGGTTAAGGCCAGAGTGGGCAGAAAAGATATAGGAAGAAATTACTAAGCAAATCCAGGTCAATTTTCTAAAAGTGGTAGAATATCCTCAATGGTTGGCAAACATAGTACTAGTTCCCAAAAAAATGGAAAAGTTTGAATGTGTACAGATTTTAGAGATCTAAATAAAGCATGCCCGAAGGATGAATTTCCTTTACCCTATATTGATGTGATTATTAATAGGACAACATCTAGTGCAATGTACTCTTTTATGGATGGGTTCTCAAGTTATAATCAGATAATAATGGCAGTCATGGACAAGATCAATACTACTTTTATCACAGAATGGGGGACATATTGCTACAAAGTGATGCCATTCAGATTGAAGAATGCAGGGGCAACCTATCAAAGAGCAGCAACCACTCTATTCCATGATATGATGCACAAAGAAGTGGAAGTGTACATTGATGATATGATGGTTAAGTCAGAAACAAGGGAAGGATGTTTTGAGGCTTTAGATAAGTTTCTGGAAAGAATAAAAAGATACAATCTAAGGCTTAATCTGAAGAAATGTATCTTTAGGGTTACTTTTGAAAAGCTATTAGGACACAAAGTCAGCAACAGGGGAATTGAAGTCGATCCAAACAAGATACAAGCCATTCAGGAGATGTCAGTGCAAAGAACAGAGAAGGAAGTATGAGGATTTATTGGAAAGTATAGTACATTAACAGGTTTATTGTGAAACTCACCATGGTTTGTGATCTAATTCTCAAGCTCTTAAGGAAGAATCAACCAGTGGAATGGAATGAAGAATGTTAAAAAGCCTTCAATAAGATTAAAGAATACCTTACTAATCTGCCTATGTTAAGACCACTAAGACAAGGTAAACCCTTAATCTTATATTTGGCTTAAGAGGAAAAGGCAATGGGGGCAATGCTAGCACAAGAAGGACCAGAAACGGTAAAGTGTGCAGTATACTATCTTAGAAAAAAGTTCCTACCATATGAAGAGAAATATGATCTTGTGGAGAAGACATGTTTAATTATGATATGGGCTACAAAGAAGTTAAGGCAGTATTTCCAGTGTTACGAGGTACAAGTTATTTTAAAGATAGATCCTTTAAAGTACCTGTTTCAAGCACCAACTTTAATTGGAAAGATGTCTTGATGGTTGGTACTTCTAACTGAGTTTGATATTGAGTACATCACTACCAAGGTCATTAAGGAAGAGCAGTAGTAGAATTCCTGGCACAGAATGTAGTAAAAATAAATGAATAGTGGAATTTAGAGTTTTCATATAAGAACTTAGCAGTAATAGAAAGACACGAATGGAAGCTTTATTTTGATAGGGCTGTGAATAATAGAGGAGTAGGGCTAAGAGTAATTCTTATCATACTAAGAGGAGAAACCATCCTAATGGCTAAGAAATTAGACTTCAAAGTTACAAACAACATGGACGATTATAAGGCATGTAACTATAGGGTAGAAGTAGCACTAACAATTAGCGCTAAAGACCTGCTAGTTTATAGAGATTCCTTGTTAGTCATTAGTCAGGCTAACGAGGAGTGGGAAGTGAAAGAAGAGAGGTTAAAACCTTACATCTACTATTTAAAGAAGTTAATGAGGAATTTTACTAAATGTCTCTTCATGCATTTACCAAGAGACGAGAATCAAATGGCAGATGCCTCGGCAATGCTTTCTTCAATGTGGGATAAACTGATGGGGTCGATGATGAAGCCTTTGGTAATAATGAAAATGAAAGCCCCATATTATTGTGAAGAACTAGTTATGAGCATTCGGATAAGGCTAGAAGAAAAGCTATGGTTTTATGACATTTAGAGATTCATCAAGAAAAGGAACTAGATGAAATGACTTCAAAAGAAAAATATGCTCTTCGTGTTCTTGCATGCCATTATGCAAGTCATGATGGGGTATTATACAGAAGAATGTCAAATGAAATACAGAAGAGATGTCTCAAGAAGGATGAAGCAGAATATGTGATGAGAGAGATTCATGTATAGGTTTATGGATCTCATATGAATGGGATGATTCTGGTGAAGAAAATAATTCAACAAGGGTACTATTGGATGAGCATGGAAAGAGACTGTATCTAGATAGTGAGATAATGTCATTAATACCATATATATAGGAACCTTAAACCATCTTCCCCTTACAGTGCTAAACAGTTTAACATCTCCATGGCCCTTTGCAGCATGGGGGATAGATATAATAGGGGAGATAAGACCAATTACCTCAAACAGGCATAAATATATAGTGGTGGCGATTGACTATTTCTCTAAATGGATAGAAGTAGAATCCTTTAGTACCTTAAAGGCTAGACAAATGGTAAGATTCATTAAGGAGAATCTCATTTGCAGATATGGGATCCCACATCATGTTATGATAGATACTAGTGTTCAGTTTCAAGTAGAGACAACTAAGTTGTTGCAAAGATACATGATTGAGCATCATAAATCCTTACATTATCAACCTCAGGTTAATGGAGCGTTGAAGCTGCTAATAAGAATATAAAGTGAATCCTCTCTAAAATAGTGAAAATGCATAAAGATTGGTATGAGTAGCTTCCTTTTGCCTTGTGGGGATATAGAACTACAAGACGCACTGCTACAGGACAAACACCATTCTCATTAGTATATGGTTATGAAGCAGTTTGCCTATAGAGACAGAAATCAAATCTTTGAGGGTTATTATGGAAGCAAAAATCCTTAAGAGTGAATGGATGCAAAAAAGATACGAACACCTCATATCTCTAGATGAGAAAAGGATGGATGCTTTATTTCACTCTCAGATTTATCAGAGAAGAATAGTGAGAGCCTTTAATAAAAAAAGTCAAACCTGGAAAGATAAGGCTGGGGATATGGTGCTAAAGTAGTCAAGGGCAATGGTGTTTGATCCAAGAGGAAAATTCAGACCAAATTAGGAAGGGCTGTATTTAGTCAAGATGATTCTACCCAAGGGAGCTATAAAGATATCATATCGAAATGGGTTCACTGAGCCAATCAACTTGAATTGCCTTAAGAAATACTACCTTTAAAAAAAAGGGGGGTCCACTAGCTAGAAAATCTGAAAAGGCTAGTCAGGCAAAAATTAGGACATTCCTATTGTTCAAAAATCCTGAAAAGGGCTGGTCAGGCAAAATTTAGGGAAATAAAAGTAAGAAAATTATTCAGTTAGAAAATCTGAAAGGACTAGCTTATAACAGGAGTTATGTCATGTGATGTAATAAATGTACTCATTTTGGCCCTAATCAATGAATCAAATTGAAATGGAATTTTGTTGGATATTGCATATTCTATCTTTATTATAAAGCATAAAGACTTAAAAAAAACAAAACATGAGAAGTCTAAAAACCAGACTTATGAGATCACTATTTTTATCTTTATTTCTTCTTTTATGACTCATCTAGTAATTCTTGGGTCCTTTTATACTTAGCAAATCCTGGTGGTTCTGTAGCTTGCATGGTAACTCAGGCTTTATAGTTATCATCAGTAGTCATATCAGCATCTAAGTGCATGTTTTGCTCTAATGCTATGTGAGGCCACAAGTTCTTCACTATGTCTAAGAAATCTTATCTTAAAGGGAAGCCCTCAAAGTTGGGTATAACAGCCACAATGAATTGTGATCGACCATACTGACAATAAAGGGGTAAAGGGTAAATGAAGGTCAAAAAGTGCAACCCAGGAACAGGAACGCAGTGGTTATACAAGTTGATGGTTACAAACTTCAATTTCCACCAAGGACAGACCCATGTAATCTCAGCATCAGTAATGTTATTCATCCAATCAATCCATTGATCTATATTATGCTTATCCTTCATCTTCAATGGGTGAGACTGTAGATTATGAGGTTGATAAATCAAAGCATTGTTGGGGGCATTAAGTAGACTCAATTTCTCCTATAACTAAAAAAAAGCTAAGTTAAAAACTCAAAAGGGTAGCTTGGGAAAAAAAAGGCTACATACCTGAAGGAGAAGTAAATTGCCTAAGAATCAATTCTGAATCTTGAAACTATCTAATCCAATGATAGATTTAGCAAGTATGACAAGCACAGGGTTAGCTCTAGCTTCCACTTGTTCTAGGACACTAACAATCCTTATGTCAGCATCACCATGAGGAGCCACCAGCATAAATTGGGCATACAAGCAAAAAGAGACAGTCATAATCTAGGTAGCATTGTTCTTGTCCCTGGTCTCACAAGAAGTAATCAGGGAAGAAAGACTGATAGTCCCAAAGTTATGTGTGTACATATAGATGTCACCTGGGGGCATATTAAAGAATGCCATTAGTTTGTTGGGGAATTGCATCTCTAGATTGGGAAGAGCAATCACAGCAATTAAGTCCAAAGAACAGCCAAGAATAGTAGCAAAATATTTGATTAACGGACATAGTTCTTGTCCATTAAATCTAAATACATGGTCCTTGACATCCCAGAAGGTGGCAATAACATAAAGAAAATTGGGGTCTATTTTTAAATGTTGAAGGGACTTTAAGGGTTTGACATGAAAGGGTAGCAGTCTATTCCAATCATCTCCACCAAGGCCTTTAAGGAATTTCTTCATCAAATTAAGGGTGGCTTGTGTCATGATGAAAACTAATAAAAAGAAGGATAGGAGACAGTCCTTTTAGGCAAGCCCCTTATATAGAAGCAAAGGCTAATATGGATGGAATTAAGATTTTATATTTTTGGATCGAAGTCAAGTCAGGAATCAGGATGGAAAAGAGCAAAGAACTAGAGCTGGACTTCTAATAAAAAATTCATAATTCCAATCGAAATTCTAAAAATCCGATCAAAAAACTAGATTTTGATCAGAATTCTAGAAATCCGATTATAAATCTATAATTTCGATCGGATTTCCCAGATTTTCAATAAAAAAAAGACTTCAAAGTTTGATCCAAAATAAAAAGTCCATAATTCATTCATAAGAGGTGAAATAATTCTAAAACATTTGAAGTACAATCATACAAGCATAAAATAAAAAGATCAGTCATCCTGAGCTCCAATGTCTGGCTAAGGACTCCACCCTCTAGCTGGATCGTCATTTGAATCTAGGGGCATAAAAGTCCCAATGTCATGGTCATCAAAGCCAAGACTAGTAAACTATCTGTGAAGCCTCTCATTCTCACACTCCAGATCCCCAGCATAACTCTATTGTATCAAGAATAGTTAGAATCATGCACATCATGCATACATTTGCATACTTGTTGTAAATACTAACCCTCCAACTATTTATGATCTATATAGTAAACAATCTCTAGGATGAGGTGAGTCTATATAGATACTCCGCTTGCATCTAAAGGATCTGTAAAATAACACGTACTAATTCAGAAACAAGTGTCAGTTTGTGTAGGATTGGAAATGCAAAATGCACTTACATGTGAAGCATCAGGAGGAGAAAAGCTAAGAATCTGAGCTATATCAAAATACATGTGCTGCTCAATAGGGGTCTGCACCATAAGAGCCTAGTAGTACATAGACCTATCAACTGGGGGAACATCGCCCAAAATGGTACTCTATGAAGTATCACCTCGAGCAACTCCACAATGCTGAGTATGCTCAACCTCCTGCTCAGTCCTCTCAGCATCACCGTCAATCTCCTCCTTCAAAGCAACACCAATAGCTTCTTTAACTTATACAAAAAAGGGTAAATGATGAAAATGTTATAAATAGGTTGTCAATACATGAAGTTTGAAACCTCAAAAGTTTGAATGCATTTCCAAAAGGGGTTTAATTGGTTTTTTTAAGGACTTAATTGTAATGTTTTTCAAGACCTAATTAAAAAGTCTAAATTCTTTCATAGGTCTTTTTATAATTAAAAGTTAAAAAAAAGAAAGATCAGAATTACACAATTTCGATCGGAATTAGGCATGTTCCGTCTATTTTTTATTTTATTTTATTTTATTTCAGTAAGTAAAATTTGGTTTCCTGAATTTCAATTGGTAAAATAGTATTTATCTGAACTTTTATGAAATTAAAGTCCTTTTAAAATCAAAACTCAAAGAAAGGCAAGTCACATTAGGATACATTTTTAACTAGGGTTTTTTACTATAAAAGCCCAGCTTGAGCTATCCTGAAGGGGGACCTCTTAGAGACTTTTCTTTTTTTTCCCAGGCAGTACACAAAAAATATTCTCTATGATTTATTTATTTTTAAAGTAAGGAGCAATAGACTTTTAAGAAGAACAATAACAAGTTTTTGAAGATCTACTTAATAAATAATAGTAATTTAGACTAGTTGAGGGGCAACTCATACTGTATCCATAATCATCATCTTCTTTTCTCCCTTCTTTTATTTTTATGTTATTTTATTATTTTAATTTTTTAAAATTTCAAATTTTTTTAATTTTTGTTGTTATTTCATTCACTAATCATTGTTTACTTTTTTGTGTTAGTGATTATGGAGGAGATTACATGATGATCTTACTAGGTGAACAAAATTCATGAGGGTCTATAGAATGTAATGGATTGAACTTTGTAGCTAAATATAGTTTTTAAGTTTTTTTTTATTTAGTTGTTTATTATTGTTTTGATTTTGTTTTGTTTTTATTATTTTTGGGATTTTATTAATTTTTAATTTCTTATTATTTTCAATAGCTCATTGTAAAAGCCCAAATAATGGGAATAATGAAGTAATGTGTGTAATTGTGTGTTTTATTTTAATTAATTTGTTAGTAAAATTAGGGTTTTAATTAGGTAATTAATTAAAATTAATGGCTATAAACCATTAGGTTGTTTAATTAAAATTGAATTAGATTTAAGTTGATAGAATTAGGGTTGCTTGTTGATTATTTTATTTTATTTGTTTGTTTTGAGTCACTTTAATTAAATTAGGGCTTTTAGAATAAATTTAATTGATTGTTTGATCCTTTTTTTGATTTTTTTTAATTATTATTTTTTTTGGCTTGTTTGCTTATGTTTATATGTCTTGGGCCCTAAGCTCATGTCAGACTTTAACCCATTTAAATATATTTAGATTTTTTTTAAGTTTAATTAAAAAAAATGCATCTTTAAGCCAATAATTAATTAGAATTAGGGTAGAGATGTCTACCTAATTTAATTAATCTAGACTTAGCCCATTTAATTTAAGTCTTTTCCATAATTTGTAGATTTAAGATCACTTTAGAAAACTATGTAGAACTAGGCTCACTAATTTCAATACTTCATAATTGTAGATTTAGGCTCATTTTGGAATTAAAATAAATAGACTTAGATTCACTTAATTAAAATTGAATAGGAATTAGGCCCAATGGTTTTTAGGCTCACTTATAAATTAAAACATGCAGATTTAGGCCATTTATTTAAAATCAATGTGATTAGACTAACTTAGGGATTGTGATTTATATGAATGCATTGTTTATGTGTATTTTTCATAGCTAGTTTGCCTGGAGTTAATTGTTTAAATAAGGGTTTATATGAAATTGCATGTAAATAAAGGGTAAAATAGTAATTCATAAAGTACTTCTAAATGAACACAAGACTAAAAGAAGTTGGTATTCTGTATCAAGAATCTTCTAGTTATGGTGCTGGCTTTCTTTTAGAGAATTAAGTACCATCATTTTTCAATTTATCCTAGTTATTACCCTAGGTGGCAACTTCTCATCTCCAAGCCATGTCTTCATGATACTGGTTAGTTGTTTTCTAGATCCTTGAGCTCAAACAGTGTCGCAATTGCTAAAATCTTGGGCACATACTAAACCCCGCCGTCTATAATGGCAACAAAGGCGTAAAGGGGAAATGAAGGTCAAAAAATGCAACCTAGGTACAAAAACGTAATGGTCATATAGGTTAATGGTTACAAACTTCAATTTCCACCAAAGACAGACCCATGTAATCTCAGTATTAGTAATGCCTTTCATATAATCAATCCATTGAACTATAGTGCGCTTGTCCTTTATCTTCAATGGGTGAGATTGTATATGATGAGGTTGATAAATCAAAGTATTATTGGGGGCATTAAGTAGACTCAATTTCTCTTGTAGCAAAAAAAAAAAGCTAATTTAAAAACCTAAAAGGGTAGCTTAGGCAAAATAAAAAAAAAAGGCTACATACCTGAAGGAGAAGTAAATTGCCTGAGAATCGATTCTGAATCTAGAAATTATGCAAGCACAAAATAAAAAGATTAGTCATCCTGAACTCTAGTGTCTAGCCAAGGACTCCATCCTCTAGCTAGATTGTTGTTCTGATCCGAGGGCATAGAAGTCCCAGTGTCATGATCATCAAAGTTGAGGCTAACAAGCTGTTTGCGAAGCCTCTCATTTTCACACTCCAGATCACTAGCATAACTCTGTTGCATCAAGAATAGTTAGCATCATGCACATCATGCATACATTTGCATACTTATTTTAAATACTAACCCTCCAACTATCTATGATTTGCATAGTAAATAATCTTTAGGATGATGCGAGTCCATATAGATACTCTGCAGGTGTCTGAGGGATTTATAAAATAACATGTACTAATTCAGCAACAAGTGTCAGTTTGTGTAGGATTGGAAATCCAAAATGCACTTACATATGAATCATCAGGAGGAGAAAAGCTAAAAATCTGAGCTATATCAAAATATATATGTTACTCAATAGGGGTCTGCACCACAGGAGCCTAGTAGTACATAAACCTATTAAGTGGGGGAACATCGCCAAGAATGGTACTCAAGGAAGTATTACCTCGAGCAGCTCCACTATGCTGAGTATGCTCAACTACCTACTCAGTCCTCTCAACATCACCCTCAGTCTCCTCCTTCATAGCAACATTAGTAGCTTCTTCAACTTGTACAAAAAAGGGTAAATGTCATCTATAGAGATGAAAGAGACAAAGTAAAATAATGATGGTGAGGAACGATGACAGAAAGCATACCTCAGCTAGATCTATAGGAACCTACTCTAGCAGATTCTCCCGAATATACTCCTGATAGTGATGAGAATGATAGAGCAGAGTTAAAGCATTATATCCCTCAAGAGCTACTTTAAGCTCAAAACTAGTCATACTATAACTCCTCAACATCGAAGAGGGAATAGAAGAAAGAACACGCCTCCTGGAATGTCCTATATGCCAATGATAAACCCGCTCACCAAGATACCATATATGGCAACCAAAACCAAGAAGCAAAATCCTTATAGTCTCAAGCCTCACAGCTACAGTCATGAAATTGTATTGTTGGATGTCCTCAGCACCGACCAACCAATCTAATTTGACCTGCAAATTCATTCAGATAAATTTTAACTTTCACGATTGATTAAATACTAAAAATTAGATTTATCTTACTAGGTCCCACTCTAAGGATTTCAGCTGATCCCAATAAGTCTGTAGATCATACTTGATGCTAGTTAGATGAGAATAACCCTATCTCTGTATCAAAGGAAGATCCCTGTCAAAGCTAATAGTGTTGAAGCCTCAAATCACCTCGATCTCAATGCCCCAGATCTAAAAAATGAAAAATAGTTGAAATGAAAAGAAGGGGTTGTAAAAGAGAAAAAGGTGGTAGAAGACACATGGAAGACGTACATGTAAGATGTGCCAAAAGTTGCACATCATCATAAACCTCTATAAACAGTATCCAGTCTATAGTAGAGATAAGCAAGAGCTATAGATCCCCAGTTAAAAGTAGAGACTCTAGCAAGATCCTGAAGGGGACCAAAAAGAGCGATGCCAACCTCATGGCCAGTCTCGCAAAAAAGGGTAGTGCCTAGTAGTATCAATAAAAAACATCTCACCTTCTGAAGGATCTGATAAGGTGTGGTGGTAAGTAATCTCCTGAAACCCCTGAACAAGAGAAGAAAGAAGCAAATTCTTCATATTCTTCTATATCAAAATGAACCCAAGCAAGTCACGAATATAGCAACTCCTAGCATCCTCTGGAAGAGTGTAGTAATGGATATTAAAGGGAATTAAGGCACCCCCGAAGCTGATCCCAATAATAATAGAGAAGCTTATAGGGAAAACAGTCAGCTCAGCCACTCATGGGTGGAAGGTGTGAGTGGTATCCATCCACCTCTCGATAAGAGAAACAAGTGAGTAATGGTCTAACCTACCTTGAGAAGTCGGTAGAGCAACAATGAAGCATCAGAAGCCAGATGCCAAAATATGTTGTACTACATCTCTAGATAAATCAAGAAAGAGTTCTTGAGCTAAGTGAAAGCAACTCGATTACTTCAGTGGTTTCTGAATAAAATTTAGAAAACAAAAGGATTACTTTCTTTATCAACTCTTGATTTTTATCTATTTTTATTTTTATCTTTAAAAAAAGGATTAGAAGACTAGATTTCCAATTGAAAATCCAAAATTCTGATCGTATTTCTAGATTTTTGGTCAAAAATCCAAAATTCCGATTGGATTTCCAAATTTTTAATTGAAAATCTAAAATTCTGATCCAAAATTTAGATTTCCTACCAAAAATCTAGAAATCTGACTGTAATTCTATCAATCCTCGATAACATGCAAATGCTAGGTTTATAAAATTTTGTTTTCAAATTGATAATTTCATGCAATTTTATTTTGTAAAGTAGAGATTCTATAATTGCATGCATGAATATGTTAATTTATATATTGATAGGAATATATCTTTATGTAGAATCAAAGACAAAAGAAAAATTTACGTCATCTCCAACTTGTGAGCATCTGTGGAGGTGCAAGCAAGTCAAAGGGAGCACCTCTTCCCCTTCATTGAGCCCCAGATTGTTTTGAGGAAAATGTAGTTGAGATATGATCGAATTTGATTGCCTGGAGCTGCTTCCACATAGTCTGTGTACTGGGTGAGCCATAGTATTAGATAGCACTATACATCCAAGAATAGTCAATATCATATGATCGAGTATGATGTAGCCCTTTTATCCATACTATACATCCGAGTATAGTCAACATTATACGACCAAGTACAATGTCTCCTTTCAATTTGTATTATACGTCTGAGTATAATCAACTTTGTACGATAGAGAATAATGTACTTTCTCAATATGTACTATACAACTAAATATAGTCAACATTGTATGACCAAGTAAAATGTATCTTTTCAATTGGTACTATATGACCGAATATACTCAACATCATATGACCGAGTGTGATGTATCCTTTCAAATCAACGTTATACGTTCGAGTATAGTGTTTCCTCAGATGTTTTAGGATTGTGCCTAGTGTTGTACGACAATATAAGCATTCATAGTGAACTAATGATCACTTGCAAACAAAAGCCTCTAAGAGCACAAGTAAGTATCTAAACTTTTATTCTTAAGCAATTGTGCATTTATTTGCTTTGCTGTAATTTTTTAAGCAAATAGCGACAAAGGGGGGCAATTGTAAACACCCAATTTCGGGATGATGAAGTGTGGATGCGACAGAGGACTTCGATGATGAAAATGTTAAAAAAAGGTCTTCAATACTAAAAGTTTAAAACCTCAAAAGCCTGAATGCATTTCTATGAGGGGTTTAATTGGTTTTTTAAGGACTTAATTGTAATGTTTTTCAGGACCTAATTGAAAATTCTAAATTCTTTTAGGGGTCTTTATATAATTAAAAGTTAAAAAAAGATCAAAATTATGTAATTCTGATCTAAATTACACAATTCCAGTGGGAATTAGGCATGTTTTGTCTGTTATTTTATTTTATTTTAGTAAATAAAATTTGGTTTCCTGAATTTTGATTGGTCAAATAGTATTTATCTAAACTTTCAAGAAATTAAAATCCTTTTAAAATCAAAACCCTGAGAAAGGAAAGTCATAGTAGGATACGTTTTTAGCTAGGGTTTTTTCCTATAAAAGCCTAGCTTGAGCTATCTTGAGGGAGGACCTCTCAGAGACTTTTCTTTTTTTCCCTAGGCAGTACACAAAAAATATTCTCTGTGATTTATTTGTTTTTGAAGCAAGGAGCAATAGACTTTTGAGAAGAAGAATAATAAGTTTTTAAAGATCTACTTAACAAACAGCGGTGATTTATACTAATCTAAGTGGCAACTCATACAGCATCCATAATCATCATCTTCTTTCCTCCCTTCTTTTATTTTTATTTTATTTTATTATTTTGATTTTATTAAATTTCAATTTTATTAAATTTTTATTGTTATTTTATTCACTAATCATTGTTTATTCTTTTGTGTTGGTGATTATGAAGGAGATTACATGATGATCTTACTAGGTGAACAAAATCCATGAAGGTCCATGGAATGCCATGGATTAAACTTTGTAGCTAAGTATAGTTTCTAGGTTTTTTTTTATTTAGTTGTTTATTATTTTTTTATTTTGTTTTGTTTTTATTATTTTTAGGATTGTATTAATTTTTATTTTCTTATTATTTTCAATAGCTTATTGTAATAGCCCCAATTGTGGGAATAATGAAGCCATGTGTGTGTGATTGTGTGTTTTATTTTAACTAATTGGTTATTAAAATTAGGGTTTTAATTAGGTAATTAATTAAAATTAATGGCTATAGAAATCATTAGGTTGTTTAATTAAAATTGAATTAGATTTAAGTGGATAGAATTAGGGTTGCTTGTTGATTATTTTATTTTATTTTATTTGTTTATTTTGAGTCACTTTAATTAAATTAGGGTTTTTAGAATAGATGTAATTGATTGTTTGATCCTTATTTGATTGTTTTGATATTTGTTTCTTTTTCTTTGGCTTGTTTGTTTATGTTTACATGTTTTAGGCCCTAAGCTCATGTTAGGTTTTAACTCATTTAAATAAATTAGGTTTTTTTTAGGTTTAATTAATAAAAATGCATCTTTAGGCCCATAATTAATTAGACTTAGGGTAGAGATAAATTGGGCCCATTTAGCTAATTTAGACATAGGCCCACCTAATTTAATTAATTTAGGCTTAGCCCATTTAATTTAATTCTTTTCCATAATTTGTAGATTTAAGATCACTTTAGAAATAATATATGTAGAACTATGCTCATTAATTTAAATACTTCATAATTGGTAGATTTAGGCTCATTTTAGAATTAAAATAAATAGACTTAGGTTCACTTAAGGAATTAGGCCCAGTAGTCTTTAGGCTCACTTGTAAATTAAAACATGTAGATTTAGGCCATTTAAATAAAATCAATGTAAATTAGACTAATATAGGGATTCTGATTTATAAGAATGCATTGTTTATGTGTACTTTTCATGACTAGTTTGCATGGAGTTAATTGTCTAAATAAGGGTTTATATGAAATTACTTGTAAATAGAGGCTAAAATTGTAATTCTAAATGAACACAAGACTGAAAGAAGTTGGTATTTTGTATCCAGAATCTCCTGGTTATAGTGCTGGCTTTCTTTTAGAGAATCGAGTACCACCATTTTTCAATTTGTCCCAATTATTACCCTGGGTGACGACTCCTCATCTTCATACCATGTCTTTGTGACAATGGTTAATGTGTTTCTCTAGAGCCCTGAGTTTAAAAATATCGAGGTTGCTAAAATCTTGGGCACATGCTAAACCCCACTGTCTACACATATCACTTGTTTGCAATGTTAATTAAGGGTGTGCACGATCACATTTGGTTTAGAGAATGTAATTCTTTAGAATTGCACCAAAATATTCAAGATTTAAAAATTAAAGATCAAAAATTATTCCACATTTTTTGGAACGCTTAAGTTCGAAGATAAAAATTTTTTGTTCAATTTAGCTCAAGCCGTAGGGAGAACCAATTTAGGGCTGGTTCCACCCAAATATGAACCGTTAACTTCCGATTCCAATTTCGAACCGACAAGCAAAAAATTACTATTATGGCCTGGGGGCTACATTACTTTGCCCCCCTTTAAAGTAATTGTTACTTTGGGGTAGGGGGCAAAGACCTTTCAGATGTGAACTTTGAAATGTGCATTTTTTTTTATGCCTTTCACTTTATAAACGATTAAAAAAAGGGAGATATTTCAATTAGATATTGATATTAATGATTTTTTTTTTCAAATCCCCAAAATATGTATAATTCTAGAGATTAAAAAAATATTTAAAATAAATACACAATTAAGAGACAATGAAAACCATATCTACATATTGTAAATAAACAATTAAACTTATTATTATTATTATTATTATTATTATTATTATTAAATAAAATTTTTAAAAATATCAACAGTGTTATTTATTTATATAGCAATTTGATATTAACGTAATATAGTTATAATTCATTACAATTTTTATAAATATTTTATTTAAATAATTATATGATATTGCTTTAATATTTCTTATAATTATTTTTTCTCAACTGTAGAACTAATTTCGTATAATTAAAAAATATATTAAAGAGTCCTACGGCGGTGAGTAGGACTATCGAGTAAAAATAAGAAATTAGAAAGATTTGAACAAGAATTTAAAAGAAAGTTGAGAAGGAAGAATGATGAAGACAAGAATTTAAGGAGTTCGGATTCTTGACAATCTTATGTCTCCACCTAACTTATCCCCAAGTTAGGATTTTGAATCACCACAATCTATTTGCCTAAATTGAATTTTACAAATTGAGTTTTAGGCTCAACTCAAACCTTACAACTTGAGTTTTCAATGCTAACTCAAAAACCAATTTACAAGTATTTTCAAGGCTCACACTAAAACTAAATTTCCAAGTGTTTTAATCATTAAACACTTAAACCAATTCCTTTAGAATAGAATCTCACTTCCTGTTTTCTTAACCCCAGAAAATAAAAGAGTAAGAATTTCTATTCTAACACTCATTGACTCTCATAAGAGTATATAACAATAAAATGAATTTTGAAAGAGTTTAGAGAGCTTAATTGAATGCTTGAAAGTATATAATGAATAAACAAGTTTTTTGTCACGACCCAAAACAGGGGTCATGACCGGCGCTAGGGAACAGGAATTCTTTCGAATCCAGAACCCGTAGCAAGCCTAAAAATGAAACATGCAATAGTAATAATGACAACACAATTAAGTAAATATTATGCAGCGGAATAAAATCATAAATATCAAAATAATATTTTCACCAAATGAAATTAAATCAAAACCTCATCTCATATATAAACAAACTTTTAATACAAGTTTATTTTCAAATATTTAAAGTACATTTCTCACACAAATATAATACAATATCTTTTTTCAATTTTTACGACTATTGTAGTGTCTGTATTAATAAAATAAAACTCAAGTGAGCAGTTTACATAATAAAGCCGGGGCGAAAGAAATCCAACGTACAGGTCTGCTACTGAGGTTTGATGAAGATGACTCTCCTGAAAAATAGTCAACAGAGGGGAGTCAGACCTCACTGAGTGAATTACTATAATATATATACATGCATACTAAATGCCAATGCACACAGTCAAAAGTATATATAATATGTATACATACAAGCAAATACACACAGATGCAATAAAATCATTTTATATATTTATTGAAAATCACTGTTTATGAAGGATCAAATAGAACCCTAGAATATTGCAACCTCAAAATAGTGTTAGACAACACTCTAGCCATACAGGCTCACTTATTCCAAATATATTCACTTGTTCCATTTGGACAATAGACTGGCCCCGAGACACTAAGTCAACCGAGCTCCAGCAGTCTGATTGTCAATGTGATTAGCCCCGAGACAATTGGTCAACCGAGCTCCAGCAATCACACTCATAAATCATATCTCACACATCAATTAATCAAATCCAATCAATATCCATAAATGGTAGTAATATAGCATAAATGCTATCAGCGTACCGGTACGTACTCTGTCCTAGTGCTACCCACTAGGTAGCACGTTCTATTAATGTCCTTCATTAAAATATAAAATATATATTCACAAAAATAAATGATGCACGAATTTAAATAAAATAGCAACATAAACCATATATATATACTGGAAATATACCAAAAGTAAACCAGGTATATTTCGAGTATATATACGTCAAATAATTCCAATTAAATTACAAAATAAACTAGAAATATATTCAAAAACATTTTAAACATAATTCATTAATAAAACATGCATATAGTTTAAAATATGCCAAAAATAAACCAAAAGTAAACTAAAATAAAATTAAGTACTAATTAATACCATTATGCATTTTTAGTCAAAATAAAACATAGATTTCTAAAATCATGCACCCTAGAGCATATATATATATATATATATATATATATATATATATATATATATATATATAATAGTAACTCACAATTATTGTGCTCCATGAGATAGGTCCGATGGGCCTAGTCCACTAGGTCTCGGTCTCGGCGCAACTAAACAAACAGATAACGACAAGAATCAGAATAAATCCAATAGGAGTTCTAAAGACTTGATCTAGATTACTAGAGACAGAATTAAATCAAAATTTGACCGGACATCATGATTTACGAGAATTCTACCAAAAATTCGGCAGAACGTCCCTTGTAAAATGGACATCTCTCTACTCAAAGAGTAGAGCCGGCCTTGTAAAGAAACGCACTTCAAAAATAAACACAGAACACAACCACAATCCCTCGGTCGGACTCCAAACTACAATTTACCGACCGAGGTCCAAAATTCACAAAATAATACATAATTACCGAAAATACCCTTGTATCATAAAAATACATTTTACAAGTCAAAATTACGTAATTAACCCTAAAACATAGTAAAAACCGATAAAAATTCATTTTATTAGAAAAATCGTATATTATATATATAATTGAAAATAATTTATGAAAAATAGTTTTAATTAGTTAAAAATACTAAATAATTTGTAGAAATCATTTTTATACCCTAAATAACTATCAAAACCAATTTAATTACGTTTTTAGCCAATTTAGGGTAAAATTGCCAAAATACCCCTATATATATAAATATACTAAAATTAATTCAAAAATTCACCAAAAATAATATAATTACTCAAAATTAATTTCTCAACATATATTTCAATAATATCAATAAATATACTCAATTAACCAATTAATTTCAATTAAACACATAATTAACTCTATTTCTCAAAATTACATAAACTATATAAATTCAAAATAAATACATAAAAATCCACAAAATTCCAAATAAATTTCTATAATTCATTTCAACAACTATATTTACCATAAAACACAATTTTATAATTTAATTAATTAATTTTCAAAAATTAGAAAATAATAATAAAATAATCAAAAATACCCAAAAATCAAAATAATTTCCAAAAATTCTAAAAAAATTCCCACATGAAGATTAAGCTAAGGGGAGCAACATTTGTGAAGGAATTTTTCATGAATCAATCAAATTGAAGCTCAAAAAAATCAAGAACCCTAATAGGCCGAAATTGCAAAATCGAAACCTAGGCAAATCTAGACCATTTTAAGTGAAACAAAGCTTGGAATCACACTCATCGGAGCTCAAAGAGAAGATAGAGACTGGCGATGTCAAAAACGGTGGCCGAAAACGCTGTGAACGATGGTGAGAAGAGTTTCGGGTTTCTAGTGGTTTCGAGCTCCTCCGACATCGGAAATGGTTGCAGCTAGTGGCGGGGAAGGCTGAGGAAGAAGGTGGCATGCCGGGAGGCACACCGATGGGAAGAAAATGGCATGACTGTGACCGGAGGGTGGATGGGAACGATCGGGAAAAAGGAGAGGGAGGAGTGGCAAATTCGTAATTTTGGCAAACTTTATATTTTTGACAATATATTATGTGTATATGTATATATATATACCCACACTATATATTAAAATAATATAAAATTTCACACACATAATTTAATATATTAAATAATTTATACACTAAAAAAATAATTAAATAATATTAAAACTAAATAATAAATAATAAAAATTAGGGAAATTAATTAAACCCTAGTTTAATTTAAATATATACACATATATACACTTTATTTTAGCACTTTAAAAATATATATGAGTTCATGAAAATTCATGAAATTATTTAAAATAATTAATATTAAATTATTTATATGTTAATTTCCTTGAAAATAAAATTATCGAGAAAATTTTACGTAAGATACTTAAAATAATATAAAACAATTAAAATAAACTTTAAATAAATATCAACTTGTAAAAATATCATAATTATATATGAATTTATTAACACTGCATATCTCGATGCAGTATAAAAATATTTAAAAACATGAGATATTACATTTCTTAATGCCAAAATAATCTTTAGAGGTTATGTTTATACTTGAGCAATTCAATTATAGTTGTTGGAAGCACTAATTTCATTCCTAACAAAATCAAAGTCCATTTAAATGAAATTTGGACTTTTAAGTTGCAATTTACTAAGTCCTGGTCAAGATATCATCAGTCCCAATCATGACAAGCATTAAATAGCTGTTACGAGTCATTGTATTTGAATTTCTACGTTATTCCCGATCGGGATATCATTGTCCTGGGCAGTGTCCCGATTGGGACATTGGATCGGGATGGGTTCTGTCAAAAATTGAGTTTTTTTTTATAGAAATTGGTCTTCCTTAGTCCTGGTCGGGACTATGACAAGATTTTCATTTTTTTATGCAATTTAGTCCCTATGTTGTGTTCAATCAAGATAGTGCTTGTGATGTCTTTCTAGAATGATTTTTCTTTGATAGTTCATCAATATTTTGATTTTCAAATTATTCTTAACCTATACACACTTGAAGCAAATACATTAGTTGCTCAAAATCAAGTTTGTTAATATTAAAATCAAGATTAATAACTTGCTAAGGTCAACAATCTCCCCTTTTTTGATTTTGATAAAATTATTTTAAGTTTGATTAAAATAATACAAGATAAAGTGTATGATAAATAAAAATTGTGATAATAATGATGATATCAATTAAAATCAAATATATTTCTTCATTTCTCCCCCTATGAATATGGACATGATAAGAAATATAAATTGATAATTTATTCTCCATAAAAAAAATAAAATATATTATGAGAGAATTATGGCCTAATATAACAAATATGTTGAGAACATAATCAAAATATTTTGTGATATAAAGGAAATAATTTCAAACATATATGCATATAATGCATCACAAAAATAATATATATAGCACAACCTCATATGATCATATAGAGTTTAGCTAGCTAATCATACATGATCATGTGGCACTTAGCATATTACAAACACAAACGCTAAGCACAATTTTCCCTTTTGTCAAAGATGAAAAGAAAAGAGAGATGTATAAAAGGAAAATGAACCTAAAGGAATAAAAAAATACTAGAAGTATTAAAAGATCATGAACTAAAACAATAAAAAAAATTAATATTAACAACACACTAACATATAGGTGTATTTCAAAAAAATATTTTTCCCTTATCCCCTTTTGAATTAACTAAATACACATACAAACTCAAATATTTCTCCCCCTTTGTCAATAATAAAAAAAGAATGAATACTAGAGAAATTTATATTTTTAAAGAAAATATATTCATACAGTACAAAGATAAAATACTAAAAATAAATTCAAAATAAACTAAACATAAATAAGCATAAAATGAGCCTAAAAATAAACTAACAGCTAAAGGCTCATATACGAAAAATAAATAAAAAAAATACTAAAAATAAAACAAAAATGAAAAGTATATATAATATATATTCTAGAGGAGGAGATGAAGGAGGATGAGCATAGGTGCAAGTATAGCCTTGTTACTTATAAATATAATGGACATCATGTTGAAGATGAGCAATATTGTCATCAATTTGATTGAAACACACATTGAAATTGAATTCAACTTCATCAAAGCGAGAATTGAAGTTAGATTCCATCAAGGACATTTGTTCAAAGCTTTGTCCAACCCAAAGAGGTTCATCATATTGAGCTTGAGCACCTTGAGTAGATGTACATTCACTTTTTGTCCTTTTTCTTAGAGGAGCATCATGAGTTTAAGGTATTTGTTCTTCTTCCCTAAGGTCTTAACCTTCTTGCTCTTCCAATTCTTGAAAAATACCTTTAATATTTTCACTTGCTCTAAGGTCATGTTTCCAAATCCAAACTCCATTAATAGAGGTGAATTATTTGAAATTTCTAATAGAGGACTCATCAAGAAGTTTGGGTTTACTAAAAGGTAGAGGATTAAGATTAATATTGTAGAATTTAGCCAACTTTGTAACAATTCCTCCAATACAAATTGCATCGGTGTTACTATCACTAATTAGCCAAATTCTCTATTATAAAAATCTTCTTAAAGAAATCTTTTCATTATGACAAAGGCAATAAAGAATGAAAAGATCATCAAAAGAAAAAGCTTCATTGGAAAGAGATCTACCATTTATAGAGTAGGTAATGAAGTGATGAACATACCAAAGTGCTTTGGATTTGATGTGAGAGGCTTTAGTATGTCCAGCAGAGAATTGAGGAGCATTAGGAGCATTAATTTCATCCTAAAAAGAAGCAAGCCAATAAGGGTTAACTTGAATGTGTCCCTCATGGGAAAAACCAAAAAGAGTATCAAACTCTTGATAACTCATGAAGTGATCTCTTCCTCATAATTTAAATCTCATGGAGAAGTAGGGATTTGCATAATTAAATTTAATGGAATGAAGAGTGTGCGATGAAAGAAATTTAGTAATGAGAGAAAGATAAGATGGAAAAGGTGAGAAAGCAAAATCATATATCCTACCTTTAAGAAGAAGATCCTTGACTTTATTATAGTAACCAATTACTTTGAGAGTAGGTTCATCCATGAATCTTGAGGGAATGAAAGCTCTCTTTTGGAATTGAGACACTCTTCTCTTGAGATCTTGAGTTAAATAAGAGAATGGAGAGTGTGTTCTCTTGGGTTTATCCTTCGTAGAAGGAGGATCTTAAAAGGAGGAATGAACCTTGCTTGGTTTCTTAGGAGCTATGAGGAGAGAAAAGAAGAATATATAAAGAATTTGTTGACAAAGGAAATTTTTGATTGAGATGAAAAATCTAATAAGAATAGAATGGAATTTACAAGCAAGAGATTAAGGTTAAAAATAGTTCAAAATTAGAATTTGAATTAAATAAGAACCACAAAAATCATGATTGATTTTGACTGGGGAGTTAAAGGGTTGATAGGATTTGAAATCCTAATGCTGTCAAGATTAATGTCCTAGTCAGGACATGCTTCCATCTCTACCGAGACATGCTTCCATCTTTGTCGAGACATTCTTCTACCCCGGTCGGGACATGATGTCTCGAGTGATATCCCGATTAGGATATATGCTTAAGATCAGTTCGTGTAAAAACACATAATTGACAGATGATGTCCCGATCGAGACATGATCTAATCTCGGAAGGGACCAAGTTCCTAACAGTGAAAGTTTGCAAATTTTTTTGCAATTAAGTCCTTATGAATTTCATTGTATTTATTTTGAATTAATTGAAGATTTTTAGAAGAATTAAATGAGTATATGAAATGAACTCATTTAAGGAAGGATATATTTTGTTAAAAATTAAAATAATTAATTTAATGTAAGTTTCATTAATTAATTATAAATTTTGCAAAATAGGAAGAATTAAAATATATTTCACAAAAAAAATAAAGAATATCAACGTAATTCAAATAAACATCACTATTTTTTTAAAGAAATGAAGATTCCAAAAATATATCTAGTGAACAAGTATTATAGACCAAAAATAAATATAAAGAAAACCTAAAGAAATCCAAATATTAATATAGTAAAATTAACATAAAATCAAGACGGACTAGAACCATCAATCATACTGAGTTCATGTTTAACGAAATTCAATCTCTCTTCATTAAGAGGTTTGGTGAAGATATCAGTAAGTTGATTATTTGGATCAACAAAATCAAGTAAGATATCACCAATTTGAACATGATCACATAAAAAATGATCTTAAATGTTTATATGCTTAGTTCTAGAGTGTTGAATGGGATTCTTGCTAAAGTTTATAGCACTTGTATTGTCACATTTGACAGGAATGTGATCAATTTTTATACCATAGTCCAATAATTATTGTTTTTTACCATAAGACCTGTAAACAACAAAGACTTGTTGTAACATATTCAGCTTCAGCAATGGATAAGGCACCCAAAACTTGTTTCTTGCTAAACTAAAAAACTAAACATTGTCCTAAAAATTAATGAGTTCTGAAAGTGCTCTTTCTATCTAGTAAACTATCGATAAAGTTTACATCTGAATAACTAATTAAGAAAAAGGCGGAACTTCTAAGATACCAAAGTCCTAAATGCATTGTTTCACAAAGATATTTGAAAATCCTTTTGATTTCATTCAAATGAGACTCTTTAGGACTTGAATGAAATCTAGCATATAATCAAGTAGCAAACATAATATTGGGTTTACTAGAAGTTAAGTAAAGAAGGGATCCGATCATACCTCTAAATTACTTTTCAATAACCAATTTGTCATTCTCATCCTTGTTGAGTTTGGTTGTAGTGCTTATTGGAGTTTTGCTTGTCTTAACTCCATCCATGTTAAACTTCCTAAGAATGTCTCTTGTATATTTAGTTTGATTGATGAAAATCTCATCTTTGCATTACTTGATTTGTAATCCAAGAAAGAATTTTAGTTCTCCCATCATACTTATCTCGAATTCTCCTTGCATTAGCTTAGAAAATTCCTTACACAAGCAATTGTTAGTAGCATCGAAAATAATATCATCAACATATATTTGAACAATTAATATATCATGCTTAGATTTCTTTATAAAAAGAGTTATGTCAATTTTATATTTATGATGTATCCCTTTTATTCATTCTATATGAATGAGTATAGTCAACATCATACGATCGAGTATGATACACCTTTTCAATCTGCAGTATACGTCTGAGTATAGTCAACATTGTACGATCAAGTACAATGTATCCTTTCAATCCGTACTATATGTCCAGGTATATTTAACATTGTATGACTGAGTATAATGTACTTTCTCAATCTATACTATACGATCGAGTATAGTCAATATTGTACGATCGAGTACAATGTATCTTTTCAACTGATACTATACAACCGAGAATAGTCAACATCATATGACCAAGGGTGATGTATCCTTTCAAATCAATGCTATACATCCAAGTTTAGTGTTTTCTCAGATGTTTTAGGATTATGCCTAATGTTGTACGGCAACACAAGCATTCATCGTGAACCAATGATCGCTTGCAAGCAAAAGCCTCAAGGAGCACAAGTAAGTATCTAAACTTTTATTCCTAAGAAATTATGTGTTTATTTGATTTGCTATAATTTTTCAAGTAAATAGCGACAAAGGGGGGCAACTGTAAACACCTAATTTTGGGATGATGAAGTGTGGATGTGACAGAGGACTCCAATGATGAAAATGTTATAAATAGGTCTTCAATACTTGAATTTTGAAACCTCAAAAGTTTGAATGCATTTCCAAAAGAGGTTTAATTGTAATATTTTTCAGGACCTAATTAAAAATTCTAAATTCTTTCAAGGGTATTTTTGTAATTAAAAGTTAAAAAAAGATCAAAATTATGTAATTTCGATCTGAATTACACAATTCTGGTCAGAATTAGGCATCTTCCGTCTATTATTTTATTTTATTTTATTTGAGTAAATAAAATTTGGTTTCCTAAATTTTGATTGGTAAAATAGTATTTATCTGAACTTTCATGAAATTAAATTCCTTTTAAAATCAAAACTTTAAGAAAGGCAATCCACAGTAGGTTACTTTTTTAGCTAGGGTTTTTTCCTATAAAAGCCCAGCTTGAGCTATCTTAAAGGGGGACCTCTCAGAGACTTTTTGTTGAACTTAGCAACAATCAATCTTAATTTTGATCTTAAAAAACTTAATTTTAAGCATTTAATTTATTTATTTAAGTATGTATAAGTTAGGACTCTATTGGAAGTTAAAATGAAGTATAATTATTTTGGGCTGATTGGACCTTTAAGATTCAATGAGGCTTTTGACATCCTTAGAGCTTTATAATGAGAAAGTTATCTTCTTCACATTTTAATTAGACATCTTGAGCTTTCTTAATTAGGCTTATTTTTAAAAATTCAAGTTCATTTGGTTATGCAAATTTTGAGTCAAAATCCACATATATGTCTGCCATCTCAGACTGCACATCTCTTAGCATTTTGGGCATATCTTGAGTTAAAGAAGTCCAATTAAGGTAATTCAAAATTATATAGAAAGATAAGTCAAATATATAAAACTTTAATGAAGAAATTATTTGAAAATTCAAATTTATTCAGGAGTAAATCACTACTTTAACTTGTGTATAGCTGTTTGACAGTATTCTACATTTCAGATTGCATAGCTCTTAGTATTTTGGACATATCCTAAGCTACAGAAGTCCAATTTAGGTGATTAAAAATGATATAAAAATAAAAGTTAAATATATACAACTTTCATGAAGAAAATATGGACAAATTCAAATTTATTCGGGAGAAAATCATGGATTCAACTTGGGTATAGCTGTCTAATAGTATTCTGCATTTCAAATTGCGTAGCTCTTAGTATTTTGGACATATCTTGAGATATAGACATCCAATTTAGCTGATTCAAAATGATATGGAAATCTAATTTAAATATATATATCTTTTATGAAGAAAGTGTGGGCAAATGTAAACATCTTAAGTAGCCAATCATGGTTTCAATCCATGAATAGTTGTCTGACAGTATCACTTTTAATGATTCAAAATATAGATGTTGGACACATCATTTCCACCTCTAACAACTATATTTAAAAGTATAAATACCTCTATAGCTGAATAGAAGTTAAGAAACTTGTTATTATTCATTCTTTCTTAAGCATTCATGGAGCTATCAAATTCTCTTAAACAATTCTTTGTTTGTATAACTCTTGTGAGAGTTGCATATGTGTTAGAAATAAAATTTCTCTTCATCTTAAATCTTGGGTTAGATTAGAAGGGAAGTGAGAATTATTTCCAAAGGAATTGGTTTAAGTGTTGTCCATTGAAACACTTGGGTTTTGATTTTTTGAGTGAGCCTTGAAAACTCATGTTGTAAGGTTATAAGAGTGAGCCATAAAACTCTTATGTAATTTCAATCTTGTGAATAAGATTATGGGTGATTGAAAATCCTAACTTAGGGGTAAGTTAGGTGGAGACATAGGATTTTTATTGAATCCAAACTCCTTAAATCTTTGTGTTCTTCATTCTTCCTTCTCAACTTCCATTCAATTCTTGCAAAGAATTCTTTTAATTTCTCATTTTTATTTGATAGTCCTATTCACCCCCCCCCCCCCCTTTAGGACTCTTTTCATTTGGTATCAGAGCTAGTTGTCCCTTACCATTAATGAGGGCAGAGCACCATTAAGACTCTCACTTGTGAACTATATCACCAAAGTAAGGCTCTCTCTCTGCTCATTAGTGTTGGCACATTGGTGGAGATGATAACTAACTAGTCTAATAGGTACCATTAAAAGGTGATATAGGTTAGGTATGACCTATTTGGTATCAGAGCTTGAATTCTAGGTACTTCATTGCTAGAATACAAGATCATGGGGAGTGAATCACAAAACATCTCTTCTCTTAGACCATTCTTTGATGGTAGTGACTATCCATATTGGAAATTTAAAATGGAATTATATATTGATTATGATTCCATCAAACTTTGGGACATTATCCTTAAAGGTTAGAAACCACCTACAACTATCATTGATGGTGTGATAACTACTCTTGCAAGATGCCAATGGAGTATTGATTAAAAGGAAGAAAATCACAAAAATAAAAAAGCTATGATTATTCTAGCCTCTTCAATGATAAAAGAAGGAGGAGGCAAGCTTTAACATTGTATATCGGCCAAAGAAATGTGGGAGACCTTAGAAAACCATTACGAAGGCAACATTTAAGTAAGAAGCAAGAAGGTTTAACTTCATATGTATGAATATGAACTTTTCAAAATGAAGCCTCATGAATCAATCACGAAGATGAAAAATCGTCTCAATGCTCTCCTCACAACCCTCAAGAAACTTGGAAGACATTTCTCCAAGGAAGAAGTAACAATAAGATTTTAAGAATCCTACCTAAGAAGGATTGGGAATCTCGTGGTACTTCAATTGAGGAAGCTCAAGACCTCTCCACCTTATCGACCGATGTGCTCATTGGTAAGCTCTTAACACACGAGCTCACTATCAATTAAAGAGGTGAAGAACAAGAAGAGAAAGAAGAAAAGAAAAAGAGCATTGCTCTAAAAGCTCTTCAAGAAGATAGTGAAGAGGAAAGCATCAAAGATTCTAGTGATGAAGATGGTGACATTTCCATACTCACTAGGAACTTCAAGAAGTTTTTGAGAAAGAAAAGCTTCTCAAGAACAAGGGACTTCAATAAGAAGTTCAAAGGAGATGGGAAGAAGAAAACTAAGGAGGTTACTTGCTATGAATGTAAGAAACCGGGACATATTAGAAGTGAGTGTCCCAAACTCAAATTCAAGAACAAGGCAGCAAAAGATAAGAAGAAGGCGATCAAAGCTACTTGGGATGATTCCTTCGAATCCGAAGAGGAAGAGGAACAACAAAAGGTGGCCAATCTTTGCTTCATGGCCCTTGAAAATGAAAATAAGGTACCATCTACTTCTTATTCTTCCTTTAATGATTGTGATAATTATTGTAATGATGATGATGATGATGAGAGCTCTATTGTAAGAAAATTACTTGTTAAATGCAAAAGTTTATTATCTAAGAAGGAATATTATAAGCATGAATTAGGTAGCATAAATAGAGAATTAGAAATTTTAAAAATTAATTTTGCTAAACTTCTTGAATCAAATGAAAAACTTATTAATGATGCAAAATCTTCTAATTCTTTGGAAGATCAACTTAAAAAAGCAAATGATGAAAATTATAAGCTTTCTAAAAAGGTCTTAGAATTAAAAAATTCCATTGCTAAATTTAAGAGAGGAAAAGAAACTTTAGATAGTCTTCTTAACTCTCAAAAATTTCATGGAGATACCTATGGAATTGGATATAAGAATGGAATGTCTTCATCATCTTCATCACATATTAATTTTGTAAAAGCTTCATATGATTCCACTCCTTTAACCTCCAAATCAAATAAGACTCAAACTTTCAAAGCTAAAAGATCTCATGTGTTAAATAGCAAAGGAAAGTCTCATAAGATTCATCCTTCATTAACACAAAGAGGTCAGGCTCAAACTAGAGCACCTAAACCCAAGCATGCTTATATGTACATTAGACACAACTATAATAGGCATGTTACACAATACAATGCACATAACATGTTGCACAAAATTATCGAAATTCACATCACCATTGCCAATGCATGTCTCACTTGATGAAATAAAACAATAAAGGATACACACAACACCAAAGGCATGTTGTACACACTAGGAAATCATTTCATTCTAAGAGGAATAAATTCAAAAATATTGTATATTCTTATCACATGATCAAAGGACATACTAACAATGTGTGCTTCTATAGAAGACTACATATGAATTTACTTCTTACGGATTATCTTGAAACTAACCAACCTAGACCAGGAAAGGTTTGGGTCCAAAAGAACACTTAAATTGTATTGTGTAGATGTACTTGAAATTCACAAGAATAAAAAGCAAGTGGTATCTCGATAGTGGATGTTCAAGGCACATGACAGGAGATAAAGAGCAATTCAATAAACCTGATGCTATGGATGGAGGACACGTTACTTTTGGAGATAATTCAAAAGGAAAAATTATTGGCATTGGAGAAATAGGTAGTCCTCAATCCTTATCTAGACATCATGTGTTGTTTGTTGATGGTCTGAAACATAATCTGCTTAGTATAAGTCAATTATGTGACATGGGAAATAAAGTAACTTTTTATCCTAAAAATTGCTTTGTTAGTAGTCTTGATGAAAACAAAGTTATTTTTAGTGGTGAAAGAGTAAACAATCTTTATGTTATTGATCTGAATAAAATTGATAACAAAGACATAAAATGTTTAGTGTCTATCTCCCATGACACATAGACATGTCATAGAAGATAAAGACATGCAAATTTTGAGCTTTTGAATGATCTTTGTAAACATGAACTTGTAATTGGTTTACCTAAGCTTGAATTCACTAAGGATAAACCTTGTGACACTTTTCAAAAGTGAAAATAATCCAAGTCCTCATTTAAGCTAAAAAAATGTAGTGTCCACCTCTAGGTCACTTGAACTTATACATATGGATTTATTTGGACCAACTAGAGTTGCTAGTCTCAGTGGAATGCACTATGCATATGTATTGGTTGATGATTACTCTAGATTTACATGGGTATGTTTCCTTGCTCATAAGAATGATGCATTTAAAGCTTTTGAAAAGTTTGCAAAAAGAGTTCCAAAAGAAAAAAGCTTTTATATTTCTTCTATTAGAAATGATCATAGAACCAAATTTGAAAATGAATTTTTGAAAAACTATTGTAATGAAAATGGTATTTCTCATACATTTTCATCACCTAGGACTCCTCAACAAAATGGGGTAGTTGAAAGGAAAAATAAAACTCTTATGGAAATGGCTAGGATAATGCTTCATGAATATAATTTGCCTCTATACTTTTAGGCAGAAGCCATTAACACATCTTGTTATATTTCAAATTGAGTTTTCAAAAGACTAATTTTAAATAAAACATCTTATAAGCTATGGAACAATAGAAACCCTAAAATCTCATATCTAAGAGTATTTTGATGCAAGTATTTTATATTGAACACCAAGGACAATCTTAGGAAATTTGAATCTAAAGCCGATGAAGGAATTTTCCTAAGCTATTCTATTTGTAGTAAAGCATATAGGATCTTTAATAAGAGAACTCTAGTATTTGAAGAGTCAATGCATGTGGTATTTGATGAATTACACTTACTTGATCCTAGAAAGCATGTTTGTAGTGTTAATGATCTTGTAGGTGATAATGAGTTATGGAAACATAAGAAGAAAATGCTAGTAAGCCTTTGAAACTTGAACATCCAAGCAAGAAGGAAAATGACGAGACATCTCAACCTACCTTAAAGGATGAACTTCCAAAGGATTAGCAATTCAAGAAAGCTCACCCTCAAGACCTCATTATAGGTGACACTACAAAAGGGGTAACTACTAGATCTCAATTAAAGTCTATTGTTAATTTAGCCTTCATTTCTCAAATTAAATCCAAAAATATTAATGATGCTTTATATGATGAATTTTAGGTCCTTACTATACAAGAAGAGTTAAATCAATTTGAGAGAAATAAGGTTTGGACCTTGGTTCCTCGACCTAAACATCATCCTATTATAGGCACCAAATGGGTGTTTAGAAATAAGATAAATGAATAAGGTGTCATAACTAGGAACAAAGCTTGACTAGTAGCTAAAAGTTATAATCAAAAGGAAGGCATTGATTATGATGAAACCTTTGCCCCCGTTGTAAGGTTAGAAGCTATTAGGATACTACTTGCATTTTCATCATACATGAATTTTAAACATTATCAAATGGATGTTAAAAGTACTTTTTTTAAATGGTTTTATTGAAGAGGAGGTATATGTTGAACAACCTCCAGGTTTTGAAAATTTTCACTCTCCAAATCATGTGTTTAAACTTTCAAAAGCATTATATGGATTGAAACAAGCTCCAAGAGCTTGGTATGAAAGATTGACTAACTTTTTACTAAAGAAAGGTTTCTCTAAAGGAAAGGTTGACGCAACTCGTTTTATAAAAAAATCCAAACATGATTTATTAATTGTTCAAATATATGTTAATGACATTATATTCGATGCTACTAACCATTGCTTATGTGAGGAATTCTTTAATTTAATGTAAGGAGAATTTGAGACGAGTATAATGGGTGAACTCAAATTCTTTCTTGGACTACAAATCAAGCAATGCAAAATTGGGATTTTCATCAATCAAACCAAGTATGTAAGAGATGTTCTTAAGAATTTTGGCATAGATGGAGCTAAGATAAATAAAACTCTAATGAGCACCACAACTAAACTTAACAAAGATGAGAATGGCAAACTAGTTAATAAAAAGTGATTTAGAGGTATGATCGAATCTCTTCTTTATTTAACTACTAGTAGACCCGATATTATGTTTGCTACTTGCTTGTGTGCTAGATTTCAATCAAGTCCTAAAGAGTCTCATTTGAATACTATTAAAAGAATTTTTAAATATCTTTATGGTATAATGCATTTAGGACTTTAGTATCTTAAGAGTTCATCCTTTGACTTGATTAGTTATTATGATGCAAACTTTGCTGGTAGTTTAATAAATAGAAAAAGCACTTCTGGAACTTGTCAAGTTTTAGGACAATGTTTGGTTTCTTGGTTTAGCAAGAAACAAGTTTCGGCTGCCTTGTCCACTGCTGAATCAAAATATATTGCAGCTAGTCTTTGTTGTTCATAAGTTTATGGCAAAAATAACAGTTGTTAGAATATGGTGTAAAACTTAATCATATTCCAATCAAATGTGATAATACAAGTTCTATCAACCTTAGCAAAAATCCCATTCAGCATTCTAGAACTAAGCATATAGACATTAGACATCATTTCTTGCGTGATCATGTTGAAATTGGTGATATCTCACTTGAATTTGTTGATACAAATAATCAACTTACAGATATCTTCACCAAACCTCTAAATGAAGAGTGATTAAATTTCATTAAGCATGAACTTGGCATGATTGATGGTTCTAGTTTATATTGATTTTATGTTTAATTAATGGTTGAACTGTTTTTATGTAAAATCATGTTGTGATTATTGATTACTTTGATTAATAAATATTTTGATTTTGATCTTAAAATTTTTTTTATCATCAGTTTATATTTGGTTTATCTTTTTAAATTTCCTTTTGCATTTTGTCAAAGGAGGAGAAATAATTTGAGTTTGCATGTGTACCTAGTTAATTTTCTTTTTAACATGTGTACTTAATTTGTTTTTAATTTTAAAACTCCCTTAAAAATTGTGCTTATGTTAGTGACATATTATATTTTTTAGTTGATATAGGGGGAGAAATTTTGTTTAAATTTTTGCATGCATATTAACATTATGATTAATTTTGTCATATGTTACAAAAGGTCTTATTTTTCTTACTTTATGTATGACATAGATTTCATAAAGATTTTGAGTATCTTTATTTTTCATTTTCCCTTTATATCTCTCTCTTTTCTTTTTGCTTTTGACAAAGGGGGAGAAATATATTTGAGTTTGTTATTCATTACTATACATGTGTATAATATTTTATTATTGTGTTTATATATGCATAATTCATGTATAATTTCTTCTTATGAATGGTTTTTATCTTTGATAAGGCATAAATATCTTCTTAGGAATGGTTTTTATCCTTGATAAGGCATGAATATCATCTTAGGAATGGTTTTTATTTTTGATAAGGCATGAATATCTTCTTAGGATTTGTTTTGATCTTTGATAAGGCATGAATATTTTTACAAAGATTTAGTGTATCTTTGCTTTGTTCCTATAGGAAGTGATGCATTTTAGTAGGACTATATGCATATATGTTTGAAATTATTTCCTCACATTGCCTAACATTTATTTAAATGATCATGATATCATATTTTATGTTTTTAATACATTTGTCATAAGAATCCCATGTTTTTATCCCTCTTGCTATATTTTATGTTGTTTATTTTTTTTTATTTTTTTTTTGTATAAATTTATATTTTTTATCATGTCCATATTCGTAGTAGGAGAAATAAAGAAATATATTTTATTACATTTGGTATCATTATTATCACAAATATTATCACACACTTTACTTTGTATTATTTTTTAATCAAATTCAAAATAAGTTTGTCAAAATCAAAAAGGGGGAGATTGTTGACCTTATCAATAATCAATCTTAATTTTGATCTTAAAAAACTTAATTTTGAGCATTTAATTTGTTTATTTAAGTGTGTATAAGTTAGGACTCAATTGGAAGTTAAAATGAAGTATAATTATCTTGGGCTTATTAGACCTTTGAGATTCAATGAGGCTTTCGATATCCTTAGAGCTTTATAATGAGAAAGTTATCTCCTTTACATTTGAAGTAGAAATTTTTAACTTTCTTAATTAGGCTTATTTTTATAAATACAAGTTCATTTGGTTATGCAAATTTTGAGTCAAAATCCATATATACGTATGTTATCTCAAACTGCACATCTTTTAGTATTTTGGACATATCTTGAGTTACAGAAGTCCAATTAAGGTGATTCAAAATGATATGGAAAGATAAGTCAAATATATAAAACTTTTATGAAGAAATTATAGGCAAATTAAAGTTTCATCAAGAGAAAATCACGGCTTCAGCTTGTGTATAGATGTTTGACAGTATTCTGCATTTTAGATTGCACAGCTCTTAGTATTTTGGACATATTATGATCTAAAGAAGTCCAATTTAGGTGATTAAAAATGATATGGAAAAAAAATTCAAATATCTACAACTTTTATGAAGAAATGATGGATAAATTCAAATTTCTTCAGGAGAAAATCACGGCTTTAACTTAGGTATAGCTATCTGATAGTATTCTGCATTTCAAATTGCATAATTCTTAGTATTTTGGACATATCCTGAGCTACAGATGTCCAATTTAGGTGATTCAAAATGATATGGAAATATAATTTAAATATATACATCTTCTATGAGGAAAGTATGGGCAAATTCAAACATCTTGAGCAACCAATCATGATTTCGATCCATAAATAGTTGTCTAACAACATCACTTTCAATGATTCAAAATATACATTGGACACATCATTTTTACCTACAATAGCTATATTTTTATATTTTTAAGTATAAATAACTCTAGAGCTAAATGGAAGTTAAGAAACTTATTTATTATTCATCATTTCTTAAGCATTCATTGAGCTCTCAAATTTTCTAAAAAAATTCTTTGTTTGTATAACTCTTGTGACAGTTGGATGTGTGTTAGAAATAAAATTTCTCTTCATCTTAAATCTTGGGTTAGATTATAAGGGAAGTGAGATTTATTTCCAAATGAATTGGTTTAAGTGTTGTCTATTGAAACACTTGGGTTTTGGTTTTTTGAGTGAGCCTTGAAAACTCATGTTGTAAGGTTAAAAGAGTGAGTCATAAAACTCTTGTGTAATCTCAATCTTGTGAATAAGATTGTGAGTAATTGAAAATCCTAATTTGGGGATAAGTTAGGTGGAGACGTAGGATTGTTGTTAAATCTAAACTCCTTAAATCTTTATGTTCTTCATTCTTCCTTCTCAACTTCCATTCAATTCTTGCAAAGAATTCTTTTAATTTCTCATTTTTATTTGATAGTCCTATTCACCTCCCCCCCCCCCTTTAGGACTCGTTTCACTTTTCTTTTTTTTTCCTAAGCAGTACACAAAAAATATTCGTTGTTATTTTTTTGTTTTTGAAACAAGGATTAATAGACTTTTAAGAAGAAAAATAACAAGTTTTTAAAGATCTACTTAACAAACAATGGTGATTTATACTAGTCTGAGGGGCAACTCATACTGCATCCATAATCATCATCTTCTTTCCTCCTTTCTTTTATTTTTATTTTATTATTTTGATTTTATTAAATTTCAATTTTATTAACTTTTTATTATTAATTTATTCATTAATCATTGTTTATTCTTTTATGTTGGTGATTATGGAGGAGATTACATGATGATCTTACTAGGTGAACAAAATTCATGAAGGTCCATGGAACGCCATGTATTGAACTCTGTAGCTAAATATAGTTCTAGGTTTTTTTATTTAGTTGTTTATTATTATTATTTTGATTTTGTTTTGTTTTTATTATTTTTGGGATTGTATTCATTTTTATTTTCTTATTATTTTCTATAGCTCATTGTAATAGCCCTAATAGTAGGAATAATGAATTCATGTGTGTGTGACTGTGTGTTTTATTTTAATTAATTGATTAGAAAAATTAGGGTTTTAATTAGGTAATTAATTAAAATTAATGGCTATAGAAACTATTAGGTTGTTTAATTAAAATTAGATAGAATTAGGGTTGCTTGTTAATTATTTTATTTTATTTTATTTGTTTATTTTGAATCACTTTAATTAAATTAGGGATTTTAGAATAGATTTAATTGATTGTTTGATCTTTTATTTGATTGTTTTGATATTTGTTTTTTATTGTTTTTTTTTTTGGGCTTGTTTGTTTGTAAATATGTTTTTCAGGCCCTAAGCTCATGTTAGGCTTTAACCCATTTAAATAAATTTAGGTTTTTTTTATGTTTAATTAATAAAAATACATCTTTAGGCCCATAATTAATTAGACTTAGGGTAGAGATAACTTAGGCCCATTTAGCTAATTCAGACATAGGCCTACCTAATTTAATTAATTTAGACTTAACCCATTTAATTTAAGCTTTTTCTATAATTTGTAGATTTAATATCACTTTAGAAATAAAATATATAGAACTACGCTCACTAATTTAAATGCTTCATAATTTTTAGATTTAGACTCATTTTAGAATTAAAATAAATAGACTTAGGTTCATTTAATTAAAATTGAATAGGAATTAGGCTCATTAGTCTTTAAGCTCACTTGTAAATTAAAACATGTAGATTTAGGCTATTTAATTAAAATCAATGTAAATTAGACTAACTTAGGGATTGTGATTTATATGAATGCAATGTTTATGTGTATTTTTCATGACTAGTTTGCCTGGAGTTAATTGTTTAAATAAGGGTTTATATGAAATTGCATGTAAATAAAGGGTAAGATAGTTATTCATAAAGTAATTTTAAATGAACACAAAATTGAAAGAAGTTGGTATTCCATATCCAGAATCTCCTGGTTGTGGTACTGGCTTTCTTTTAGAGAATTGAGTACCACCATTTTTCAATTTTTCCCAGTTATTATCTTGGGTGATGACGCCTCATCTCCACGCCATGTCTTTGTGACAATGGTTAGTGTGTTCTCTAAAGCCCTAAGCTAAAAAATGGCGCGGTTGCTAAAATCTTGGGTGCGCGCTAAACCCTGCCGTCTACACATATCACCTGTTTGCAATGTCAATTAGGGGTATGCACGGTCTGATTTGGTTTAGGGAATGTAATTCTTTGGAATTGCACCAAAATATTAGAGATTTAAAAATTAAAGCTCAGAAATTGTTCCATATTTTTTGGAGTGATTAAGTTCAAAAATTAAAATTTTGGGTTCAATTTGGCCCAAGCCGTGAGCAGAACTGATTTAGGGCTGGTTCTACCCAGATATGAACCGTTAACTTCCGGTTCCGATTTTGAATCGACAAGCTAAAAAAAATTTTACCGTTGTGGCCTAAGGGCTACATTACTTTACCCCCCTTTAAAGTAATTATTACTTTGGGGTGAGGGGCAAAGACATTTCAGACTTGAACTTTCAAATGTGCATTTTTTTTAAGCCTTTCACTTTATAAACTGTTAAAAATAGGGAGATATTTCAATTAGATATTGATATTTAAGATTTTGTTTTTAAAATCCCCGAAATATGTATGATTCCAGAGATTAAAAAATTATTTAAAATAAAGATACAATTAAGAGACAATGAAAAACATATCTACATATAGTAAATAAACAATTAAACATATAATTAAATAAAAGTTTTAAAAATATCAATAGTGTTATTTATTTATATAGCAATTTGATATTAACTTAATATAGTTATAATTCATTACAATTTTTATAATTTTATTTAAATAATTATATGATATTACTTCAATATTTCTTATAATTATTTTTTTTCAATTGTAAAACTAATTTTGTATAATTAAAAAAATATATGAAAGAGTCCTAGGGGGTGAATAGGACTATCGAACAAAAATAAGAAATTAGAAAGATTTAAACAAGAATTTAAAAGAAAGTTGAGAAAGAAGAATGATGAACACAAGAATTTAAGGAGTTCGGATTTTCAACAATCCTACGTCTCCACCTAACTTATCCCCAAGTTAGGATTTTGAATCACCACAATCTATTTCCCTAGATTTATTTTTACAACTTGAGTTTTAAGCTCAACTTAAACCTTATAACTTGAGTTTTCAAGGCTCACTCAAAAACTAATTTACAAGTGTTTTCAAGGCTCATACTAAAACTGAATTCCTAAGTGTATTAATGGCTAAACACTTAAACCAATTCCTTTAAAATAGAATCTCACTTCCTGTTTTCTTAACCCTAAAAAATAGAAGAGTAAGAATTTCTATTCTAACACTCACCGACTCTCATAAGAATATATAACAATAAAATGAATTTTGAAAGAGTTTAGAGAGAGCTTAATTGAATGCTTGAAAGTATATAATGAATAAACAATTTTCTTAACCCCAAATAATCTTCAAAGGTTATATTTATACTTGAGCAATTCAATTATAGTTGTTGGAAGCAATCATTTCATTCCCAACAAAATCAAAGTCTATTTGAATGAAATTTTGACTTTTGAGCTGTAATTTGTCAAGTCCCCATCAAGATATCATCAATCCTAATCAGGACAAGCATTAAATAGTTGTTACAAGCTATTGTATTTGAATTTCTGCATTATTCCCAGTCAAGATATCATTGTCCCGGGTAGTGTCCCGATTGGGACTTTGGATCAGGATGGGTTTGCCAAAAATTAAGTTTTTTTTTTTTTGCAAAAATTGGTCTTCATTAGTCCCGATCGGGACTTTGACAAGATTTGCATTTTTTTGTGCAATTTAGTCCCTAAGTTATATCCGATCGAGATAGTGCTTGTGATGTCTTTCTGGAATGATTTTTCTTTGATAGTTCATCAATATTTTGATTTCCAAATTACTCCTAACTTATACACACTTGAAGCAAATACATTAGTTGCTCAAAATCAAGTTTGTTAAGATTAAAATCAAGATTGATTACTTGCTAAGGTCAACAATCTCCCCCTTTTTGATTTTGACAAACTTACTTTGAGTTTGATAAAAATATACAAGGTAAAGTATATGATAAATAACAATTGTGATAATAATGATGATATCAATTAAAATCAAATATGTTTCTTTATTTCTCCTCCTATGAATATGGACATGATAAGAAATATAAATTGATAATTTATTCTTCATAAAAAAATAATATAATATGAGAGAATTATGGCCTAATATAACAAATATGTTAAGAACATAATCAAAATATTTTGTGATATAAAGGAAATAATTTCAAACATATATGCATATAATGCATCATAAAAATAGTATATATAGCACAACCTCATATGATCAAATAGAGCTTTGCTAGCTAATTATACATTATCATATGGCACTTAGCATATTACAAACTCAAACACTAAGCACAATTTCCCCTTTTGTCAAAGATGAAAAGAAAAGAGATAAATATAAAAGGAAAATGAACCTAAAGGAATAAAAAATCCTAGAGGTATTAAAAGATCATGTACCAAAATAATAAAAAAATTAGATATTAAGGACACACTATCATATAGGTGTATTTCCAAAAAAATATTTTTCCCTTATCCCCTTTTGAATTAACTAAATACACAATCAAACTCAAATATTTCTCCCCCTTTGTCAAAAATAAAAAAGAATGAATACTAGAGAAATTTATATTTTTGAAGAAAAAAATTCATACATTACAAAGATAGAATACTGAAAATAAATTCAAAATAAAATAAACATAAGCAAGCATTAAATGAGCCTAAAAAAAACTAACAGCTAGAGGCTCTTATACGAAAAATAAACAAAACAGATACTGAAAATAAAACAAAAATGAAAAGTGCATATAATATATATTCTAGAGGAGGAGATGAAGGAGGATGAGCATAGGTGCAAGTATAGCTTTGTTGCTTATAAACATAACGGACATCATGTTGAAGATGAGCAATATTGTCATCAATTTGATTGAAACGCACATTGAAATTAAATTCAACTTCATCAAAGTGAGAATTGAAGTTAGATTCCATTAAGGACATGCGTTCAAAGATTTGTTCTATCCAAAGAGGTTCATCATCTTAAGCTTGAGCACCTTGAGTAGATGTACCTTTACTTGTTGTCCTTTTTCTTAAAGGAGAATCATGAGTTTGAGGTTTTTGTTCTTCTTCACTAAGGTTTTAACCTTTTTACTCTTCTAATTCTTGAAAAATACCTTTAATATTTTCACTTGCTCTAAGGTTATGTTTCCAAATCCAAACTCTATTAATAGAGGTGAATTATTTGAAATTTCTAATGAAGGACTCATCAAGAAGTTTGGGTTTAGTAGAAGGTAGAGGATCAAGATTAATATTGTAGAATTTAGTCAACTTTATAACAATTCCTCCAATATAAATTGCACTAATGTTACTATCACTAACTAGCTAAATTCTCCATTGTAAAAATCTTCCTAAAGAAATCTTTTCATCATGATAAAGGCAATAAAGAATGAAAAGATCATCAAAAGAAAGAGCTTGATTAGAAAGAGCTCTACCATTTATAGAGTAGGTAATGAAGCGATGAACATACCAAAGTGCTTTTGATTTTATGTGAGAGGCTTCAGTATGTCTAAAGGAGAATTGAGGAGCATTAGGAGCTTTAATTTCATCCCAAAAAGAAGTAAGCCAATGAGGGTTAACTTGAATGTGTCCCTCTTGGGAAAAACCAAAAAGAGTATCAAACTCTTGATAACTCATGAAGTGATCTCATCCTCTTAATTTGTATCTCATGGAGAAGTAGGGATTAGCATCATTAAATTTGATGGAATAAAGAGTGTGTGATGAAAGAAATTTAATAAAAAGAGAAGGATAAAATGGAAAAGGTGAGAAAGCAAAATCATATATCCCACCTTTGAGAAGAAGATCCTTGACTTCATTATAGCAACCAATTGCTTTGAGAGTAGGTACATTCATGAATCTTGAGGGAATGAAAGCTCTCTTTTGGAATTAAGGACATTCTTTTCTTGAGATCTTAAGTAAAATAAAAGAATGGAAAGTGTGTTCTCTTGGGTTTATCCTTCTTAAAAGGAGGATTTTGAGAGGAGGAATGAACCTTGCTTGGTTTCTTAGGAGCTATGAGGAGAGAAAAGAAGAATTTATGAAGAATTTATAGAGAAAGGAAAATTTTGATTATGATGAAAAATCTAGTAGGAATAGAATGGTAATTATAAGAAAGAGATTAAGGTTGTAAATAGTTCAAATTTTGAATTTGAATTAAATAAAACCCTCAAAAATCATTACTAACTTTGATTGGGGAGTCAAAGGGTTAATAGGATTTAAAATCCTAATGCTGTTAGGATTAATGTCTCGATCGGGACATGCTTCCATCTCTGTCTTGACATGTTTCTACCCTAATCGGGACAAGATGTCCCAAGTGATATCCCGATCGAGACATGATCTGATCTCGGGAGGGACCAAGTTCCTGACATTAAAAGTTTGTAAATTTTTTTGCAATTAAGTCCTTACGAATTTAATTGCATTTATTTTGAATTAATTGAAGATTTTTAGAAGAATTAAATGAGTATATGAAATGAACTCATTTAAAGAAGGATATATTTTGTTAAAAATTAAAATAATTAATTTAATGAAAGTTTCATTAATTAATTATTAATTTTGAAAAATAGGAAGAATTAAAAAATATTTCACAAAAAAATAAAGAAGATCAAATTCATGAAGATCAATGTAATTCAAATAAACATCACTTTTTTTTAAAGAAATGAAGATTCCAAAAATATATCTAGTGGGCAAGTATTATTGTAGACGGCGGGGTTTAGCGCGCATCCAAGATTTTAGCAACCACGACACTGTTTAGGCTCAAGGCCTTAGAGAACACACTAACCACTATCATAAAGACATGGCGTGGAGATGAGGAGTTGCCACCCAGGGTAATAACTGGGACAATTTGATTGGTGGTACTTGATTCTCTAAAAGAAAATTAGCACCACAACCAGGAGATTCTGGATACAGAATACTAACTTCTCTTAGTCTCATGTTCATTTAGAATAATTTTATAAATAATTATTTCACCCTCTAATTACATGCAATTTTATTAAACCCTAATTAACATCCATTTACCTAAAAAGGCAACAAGTCAATAAAATTACAAGAAAAAATGCACTAAAGATCACGTTGTCCCTAAGTCTAAAGTATGTTAATTTTATTTAAATAAGTTAGCTAAATCTACATTTTATTTACAGGTGAAATATAATAAAGGTGGGCCTATATTTTATTCATTAATGAGCCTAAATCTATTTTTTTTTAGTCTTTCTAAGATATAGGCTTAAGTCTATTCAATTTTAAAGAAGAAATTAAATTAGTGGGCTTAATCTTAATCTGGTTTTATTTTAAATGAAATGTGGGCTTAGGTCTATTTATTTTAAAAGAAATGCAATTAAATGGGATGAGCTAAGTCTAAACAAGTTTTAATTAACTCAGTGGGCCTAAAATATAATTAATCTAATGGGCCTAAGTTGATTTTAATTATTTAAAGTCCTAAACCATTTTTAAACCTATTTATTTAGTGGGTTAGACCTAAATGAGGGCTTAGGGCCCAAAAAAACATAAAAAACATAAAAAAACATAAAAACATAACAAAATCAAATCAAACACACATTCACATATGATTTCTAAAAAAACCTAATTTAATTACATACAAACCCTAATTAACTAAAGCCACCATTAATTTTAATTAATTTTTATCCAATTGAACCTAATTACTAATTAATTTTAAAGTGCAGAAATTTAAATCTTTTACTATTCCCACTACTGGGGCTATTACAAACTACGTACAGAATTAAAATTAAATAATTATACACCCAAAAATTAAAATAAATTACACAGGATACAAAAATACAAAACAAAAATTACAATCCTAAGAACTATTATTAAAACAGTACAGGTTCCATGGATCTTCTGTTCAATTAAACACAGTCAATTTCCCCTTCCTCAATCCACATATGGACATCAAAATAAAAAAAATAAATTAGCAATGAAATCAAATAATCAAAACAATAACAAAAATAAAAGAAAAAACATAAATAGAAAATGATTAAAAAAAAGTAATAAAAAAATAGAAAAATAATACTGGAGATGCTGTGCAAATGCCCCTTTTTGAGCCCCTCAGATTGGATTATCACCGTTAAAATTAAGATATTGTTGATTCTAGACTATTGCCTTCGGAAATTTCAGTGTTGAAAATTAGGGTTTTATGCTCGCAGTCTCTCTTTTTTTTTCTCACTGTGTCTTCTTTCTCTAAGTCTCTTCCTGTAAAAAATCCTTTTGAAAACCAGAAGAAAAAGAAGTCCCCCCCCCAGCCAAAAAACTCTCCCTCATGCACGCATGCAGACTCTGCTTTTAAATACAGAGTCTGCGCGTACTGAACTTCCTCCAAAAGAGGAATAGACCTATCTGATCAGATAGCGTTTGTTTTTCTTTGATTTCAAAAACCTTCTGCATTTAAACAACCTTATCAGATAATTGTAAAGATAAAATTTGAATTTTCAACCAATCAAAACAATGAAAAATCAATAAAAAATACGTAAAAAAATCAAAAAAACTGTATTTTAACGTGTCGGCATTGTGCAATGTTTGTCGGCATTGTGCAATGTCGGTCGGCATTAAATGCTGACTTTTTTTAACTTTTAATTACCAAAAGACCCTTAAAATGACTTATTTGCAATCAAATCCTAAAAAAATGTTGCAATTTAGTCCCTAAAGTCCAAAAAATCAACAACCAAGTTCAATTTTTGAATAAATTTCATCATAGGGGCTTACGTCGCAATTGTGCACAATTGCATCCTGAAATTGGGTGCTTACAATTATATACCAAAAATAAACTTAAAGAAAACTTAAAGAAATCCAAATATTAATATTGTAAAATTAACACCAAATCAAGACAGACTAGAAACATCAATCATACCGAGTTCATATTTAATGAAATTCAATCTCTCTTCATTAAGAGGTTTGGTGAAGATATCAACAAGTTGATTATTTGTATCAACAAAATCAAGTGAGATATCACCAATTTGAACATTATCACGCAAAAATGATCTCGAATGTCTATATACTTAGTTCTAGAGTATTAAATGGGATTCTTGTTAAGGTTTATAGCACTTAAATTGTCACATTTGATAGGAATGTAATCAATTTTTATACCATAGTCCAACAATTGTTGTTTTTTCCATAAGACCTATAAACAACAAGGACTTGCTATAATATATTCAGCTTCAACAGTGGATAAGGCAACCGAAACTTGTTTATTACTAAACTAAGAAACTAAACACTGTCCTAAAAATTGACAAGTTCTGGAAGTGCTCTTTCTATCTAGTAAACTATCGACAAAGTCTGCAACCAAATAACTAATTAAGTCAAAGGAGGAACTTCTAGGATACCAAAGTCTTAAATGGATTATTTCATAAAGATATTTGAAAATCCTTTTGATTGCATTCAAATGAGTCTCTCTAGGACTTGATTGAAATCTATCATATAATCAAGTAGCAAACATAATATTGGGTCTACTAGCAGTTAAGTAAAGAAGGGATCTAATCATACCTCTAAATTTCTTTTTAGCAACCAGTTTGCCATTCTCATCCTTATTAAGTTTGGTTGTGGTGCTCATTAGAGTTTTGCTTGTCTTAACTCCATTCATGTCAAAGAACGTCTATTGCATATTTGGTTTGATTGATGAAAATCTCATCTTTGCATTGGTTGATTTATAATCCAAAAAAGAATTTGAGTTCTCCCATTACTCATCTCGAATTCTCTTTGCATTAGCTTAGAAAATTCCTTACACAAGCAATGGTTAGTAGCACCAAAACTAATATCATCAACATATATTTGAATAATTAATAAATCACGCTTGGATTTCTTTATGAAAAGAGTTATGTCAACTTTTTCTTTATGATGTATCCCTTTTATCCATACCATATGACTGAGTATAGTCAACATCATACGATTGAGTATGATGCATCTTTTCAATCTACACTATACATTTGAGTATAGTCAACATTTTATGATCGAGTACAATATATCATTTCAATCTGTACTATATGTCTGAGTACAGTCAATATTGTGTGACTGAATATAATGTACGTTCTCAATCTGTACTATACAACTGCGTATAGTCAACATTGTACGATCGAGTATAATGTATCTTTTCAACTAGTACTATAGTCAACATCATACGACTGAGTGTGATGTGTCCTTTTAAATCAATGCTACGCATTTGAGTATAGTGTTTCCTCAAATGTTTTAGGATTATGCCTCGTGTTGTACGGCAACACAAGCATTCATCATGAACTGACAATCGCCTGCAGACAAAAGCCTTAAAGAGCACAAGTATCTAAACTTTTATTCTTAAGAAATTGTGTATTTATTTCCTTTACCATAATTTGTCAAGCAAATAGCAATAAAAGGGGGCAACTGTAAACACCTAATTTAGGGATGATGAAGTGTGGATGCGACAGAGGACTCTGATGATGAAAATGTTAAAAATAGGTCTTCAATACTTGAAGTTTGAAACCTCAAAAGTTTGAATGCATTTCCAAAAAAGGTTTAATTGTAATGTTTTTCAGGACCTAATTAAAAAGTCTAAATTCTTTTAGGGGTCTTTTTGTAATTAAATGTTAAAAAAAAATCAAAATTATGTAATTTCGATTGGAATTACACAATTCTGGTTGGAATTACACATGTTCCGCCTATTTTTTATTTTATTTGAATAAATAAAATTTGCTTTCTTGAATTTTGATTGTTCAAATAGTATTTATCTGAACTTTCATGAAATTAAAGTCCTCTTAAAATCAAAACTCTGAGAAAGGCAATCCACAGTAAAATATGGTTTTAGCTAGGGTTTTTTCCTATAAAAGTCTAGCTTGAGCTATCTTGAGGGGGGGACCTCTCGAAGACTTTTCTTTTTTTTCCCTAAGCAATACACAACAAATATTCTCTATCATGTATTTGTTTTTAAAGCAAGGAGAAATAGACTTTTGAGAAGAAAAATAACAAGTTTTTGAAGATCTACTTAGCAAACAATGGTGATTTATACTAGTCTGAAGGGCAACTCATACTACATCCATAATCATCATCTTCTTTCCTCCCTTCTTTTATTTTTATTTTATTTTATTATTTTGATTTTATTAAATTTCAATTTTATGAAATTTTTATTATTATTTTATTCACTAATCATTGTTTCTTCTTTTGTGTTGGTGATTATGGAGGATATTACATGATGATCTTACTAGTGAACAAAATCCATGAAGGTCCATGAAATGCCATAGATTGAACTTTGTAGCTAAATATAGTTTCTAGGTTTTTTTTATTTAATTGTTTATTATTGTTTTGATTTTGTTTTGTTTTTATTATTTTTGGGATTGTATTAATTTTTATATTCTTATTATTTTCAATAGCTCATTGTAATAGCCCCAATAGTAGGAATAATGAAGTCATGTGTGTGTGATTATGTGTTTTATTTTAATTAATTGGTTAGTAAAATTAGGGTTTTAATTAGGTAATTAATTAAAATTAATGGCTATAGAAATCATTAGGTTATTTAATTAAAACTAAATTAGATTTAAGTGGATAGAATTAGCGTTGCTTGTTGATTATTTTATTTTATTTGTTTGTTTTGAGTCACTTTAATTAAATTAGGGTTTTTAGAATAGATTTAATTGATTGTTTGATCCTTTATTTGATTATTTTGATATTTGTTTCTTATTGTTTTTTATTTGGGGTTAATTTGTTTGTGTTTATTTTTTTGGGCTTGTTTGTTTATGTTTATTTTTTTGGGCCCTAAGCTCATGTTAGGCTTTAACCCATTTAAATAAATTTAGGCTTTTTTTTTTGTTTAATTAATAAAAATGCATCTTTAGGCCCATTGTTAATTAGATTTAAGGTAGAGATAACATAGGTCCATTTAGTTAATTTAAACATAGGCCCACCTAATTTAATTAATTTAGACTTAGCCCATTTAATTTAAGACTTTTCTATAATTTGTAGATTTAAGATCACTCTAGAAATAAAATATGTAAAACTACGCTCACAAATTTAAATACTTTATAATTTGTAGATTTAGGCTCATTTTAGAATTAAAATAAAAAGACTTAGGTTCACTTAATTAAAATTCAATAGGAATTAGGCCCATTAGTCTTTAGCCTCACTTGTAAATTAAAATATGTAGATTTAGGTCATTTAATTAAAATCAATGTAAATTACACTAACTTAGGGATTGTGATTTATATGAATGCATTGTTTATGTGTGTTTTTCATGACTAGTTTTCTTAAAGTTAATTGATAAAGTGTTCTCTTGGGTTTATCCTTCTTAGAAGGAGGATTTTAAGAGGAGGAATGAACCTTGCTTGGTTACTTAGGAGCTATGAGGAGAGAAAAGAAGAATATATGAAGAATTTATAAAGAAAGGAAAATTTTGATTGAGATAAAAAAAATCTAGTAAGAATAGAATGGTATTTATACGCAAGAGATTAAGGTTGGAAATAGTTCAAAATTTGAATTTGAATTACATAAGAACCTCAAAAATCATTACTAATTTTGATTAGGGAGTCAAAGGGTTGATAGGATTTAAAATCCTAATGCTGTTAGGATCATTGTCTCGGTTGGGACATGCTTCCATCTCTGACGAGACATGCTTTTACCCCAGTCGAGACATGATGTCTCCCGATTGGGATATACGTTCGGGAAAGCTTCCGATTAAAAACACATACTTGACAGATGATGTCCCGATTAGGGCATGATCTGATCTTGGGAGGGACCAAGTTCCTGACATTAAAAGTTTGCAAATTTTTTTGCAATTAAGTCCTTACGAATTTAATTGCATTTATTTTGAATTAATTGAAGATTTTTACAAGAATTAAATGAGTATATGAAATGAACTCATTTAATGAAGGATATATTTTTCTAAAAATTAAAATAAATAATTTATTGAAATTTTCATTAATTAATTATTAATTTTGCAAAATAGGAAGACTTAAAAAATATTTCACAAAAAAAAATAGAGAAGGTCAAATTCAAGAAGATCAATGTAATTCAAACAAATGTCACTTTTTTTTTAAAGAAATGAAGATTCCAAAAATATATCTAGTGAGCAAGTATTATATACCAAAAATAAACATAAAGAAAACTTAAAGAAATCTAAATATTAATATAGTAAAATTAACACAAAATCAAGACAGACTAGAACCATCAATCATATTGAGTTCATGTTTAATGAAATTCAATCTCTCTTCATTGAGAGGTTTGGTAAAGATATTAGTAAGTTGATTATTTGTATCAATAAAATCAAGTGAAATATCACCAATTTGAACATGATCACGCAAAAAATGATCTCGAATGTCTATATACTTAGTTCTAGAGTGTTAAATGGGATTCTTGCTAAGATATATAGCACTTGTATTGTCACATTTGATAGAAATGTGATCAATTTTTATACCATAGTCCAATAATTGTTGTTTTTTCCATAAGACCTATGAACAACAAGGACTTGCTATAATATATTCAGCTTCAGCAGTGGATAAGGCAACCGAAACTTTTTTCTTGCTAAACCAAGAAACTAAACAGTGTACTAAAAATTGACAAGTTTTGAAAGTGCTCTTTTTATCTAGTAAACTACCAAAAAAGTCTGCATCCGAATAACTAATTAAGTCAAAGGAGGAACTTCTAGGATACCAAAGTTCTAAATGCATTATTTTACAAAGATATTTGAACATCCTTTTGATTGCATTCAAATGAGACTTTCTAGGACTTAATTGAAATCTAACATAGAATCAAATAGCAAACGTAATGTTGGGTCTACTAGTAGTTAAGTAAAGAAGGAATCTGATCATACCTCAAATTTGCTTTTCATCAACCAGTTTGCATTCTCATCCTTGTTGAGTTTGGTTATGGTGCTCATTGGAGTTTTACTTGTCTTAACTCCATCAATGTCAAACTTCCTCAGAACATCTCTTACATATTTGGTTTGATTGATGAAAATGTCATTTTTGCATTACTTGATTTATAATCCAAGAAAGAATTTTAGTTCTCCCATTATACTCACCTCGAATTCTCCTTACATTAGCTTAGAAAATTCCTTACACAAGCAATGGTTAGTAGCATAAAAAATAATATCATCAAATATATTTAAATAATTAATAAATCATGCTTGGATTTCTTTATGAAAAGAGTTGTGTCAACTTTTTCTTTAAAGAAACCTTTTTCTAATAGGAAGTTACTTAATCTTTCATACCAAGCTATTGGAGTTTGTTTCAATCCATACAATGATTTTGACAATTTAAAAACATGATTTAGAGAATCAAAATTTTCAAAACTCAAAGGTTACTCAACATATACCTCCTCTTCATTGAAACTATTTAGAAATGCACTTTTAACATCCATTTGATAAAGTTTAAAATCCATGAATGATACAAATGCAAGTAGCATTCTAATAACTTCTAACCTTACAACAGGGGCAAAGGTTTCATTATAATCACTACCTTCTTCTTGATTATAACTTTTAGTTACTAGTCTAGCTTTATTCAAAGTTATGACACCTTGTTCATTCATCTTATTTCTAAACACCCATTTGGTGCCTATAGTAGGATGATGTTTTGGTCTAGGAACCAAGGTCCAAACCTTATTTCTCTCAAACTAATTTAGCGCTTCTTGCATAGCAAGGACCAAAATTCATCACTCAATGCATCATTAACATTTTTTAGCTTAATTTGAGAAATAAAGGCTAAATTTACAATATACTTTAATTTAGATATAATAGTTACCCCTTTTATAGTGTCACCTATGTTGAGTTCTTGAGGATAAGCTTTCTTGAATTATCAATCCCTTGGAAGTTCATCCTTTAAGGTAGGTTAAGAGGTCTCCTCATTATCCTCCTTACTTGGACCTTCAAGTTCCAAAGGCTTACTAGCATTTTTTTTAGAATCCACAATCTCATTTTCACCTACAAGATCATCAATACTACAAACATCCTTTATAGGATTAAGTGAGTTTGATTCATCGAATACAACAGCATTAACTTTTTAACTACTACAGTTCTCTTATTAAAAACTTTATATGCTTTACTAGAAATAGAATAGCCTAGGAAAATTCCTTCATCAGCTTTGGAATCAAATTTCCCAAGATTATCTTTGGTGTTTAATATAAAGCACTTGCATCCAAATACTCTTAGATATGAGATTTGGGTTTTCTATTATTCCATAGCTCATAAGATGTTTTGTTTATATTTTTTTAAAGAGAATTGAATAAGAATTAAAAGAAATGTTGAGAAGAAAGAATTATGAACAAAAAAATTTAAGGAGTTCAGATTCTCAACAATCCTACATCTTCACCTAACTTATCCCTAAATTAGGATTTTGAATCAACATAATCTATTTCCCTATATTGATTTTTATAACTTAAGTTTTAGGCTCAACTCAAACCTTACAACTTAAGTTTTCAAGGCTCACTTAAAAACCAAATCATAAGTGTTTTCAAGGCTCACACCAAAAACTAAATTCCCAAGTGTTTAAATGGCTAAACACTTAAGCCAATTCCTTTAGAATAGAATCTCACTTCCCATTTTCTAATCCTAAAAAATAGAAGAACAATAATATCTATTCTAATAGTCATCAACTCTCATAAGAGTATACAATAATAAAATGAATTTCGAAAGAGTTTAAAAAGATTAATTGAATGTTTGAAAGTATAGAATGAATAAATAAGTTTCTTAACCTCAAAATAAAGGTTTAATATATACTTGAGAAATTCAATTATAGTTGTTGGAAGTAATAATTTCATTCCAAATAAAAGCAAAGTTCATTTGAATGAAATTTAGACTTTTGAGCTATAATTTGTCAGGTTCCGATCAAGATGAGCATTGAATAGTCATTATAAGACGTTGTATTTAAATTTTTGCATTAGTCTCTGTTAGGATATCAATGTCCTGGTTAGGATATTAGATCGAGATCTATTCTGCGAAAAAGTAAAGTTTTGTAGAAATTGGTCTACCTTGGACCTGGTAAGGACCATGATAGGATTTGCACTTTTTATGTAATTTAGTCCTTGTGTTGTATCCGATCAAGATAGTGTTTTATGATTTCTTTCCAAGATTGAAGATGATCAAATTAGCCTTAGCTATCTTCATAAAAGTTATAGTAGATAATTGTTTTATCTTTCAATATCACTTTGAATCACCTCAATTAAACCTCTGTAGCTCAAGATATTACTAAAATACTAAGAGTTGTGCAACCTAAAATGAAAGCTATATATGTTGACTTTGACTCAAGATTTGCATACCTAAATGAGCTCAGATTTTGATAGGTAAGCTTAATTTAGAAAGCTTAAGATGTCTACTTCAAAAGTGATAAAGATCATTTTCTCATTATAAAGCTCTAAGGATGTCAAATAGCTTTATTGAATCTCAGAGAATGAATTAGCCCAAAAGCATACTTATTAATCCAAGTCATAAGGCAGCTCGTGAGTAGACCACTGTATATCCAAAAATATATATTTTTTTATATAATTGTTTCTCAAAGATTGTGGATTTGCATAGATTGTGATATTTCATCGAAATGCATATTTGTACTCTTTTAAGGAGTATTTCATTATCTTCAATCATTTAACAATTAAATTCCATGATAGCTCAACTTCCTACAAACTTATTTTAAATAATTAGAATCAAAATTGTTTGTCAAATTCCAAAATTAGGAGTTTGATCATGCAAATAGTCAACAATCTCCCCTTTTTAGCTTTGACAACCAATTTGAAAAGATAATAAATAATGTGTGTGTCAAAAATAAATAACATGTATAAGAATATTAAATTAAAATAGCTCACCCTTTCAAAATAAATAGATGTAATAAACTGCTCCTCCTTAATATATGCATAAAATCAATATCATGTACCAAAGCATGGAAGAATTAACATAGCATATATAAGGATTTAAAGAAATTGAAAAAATATTAATTAATTATAAAGGAGATGGTTTTAAGAAATAATACCAATTTGAAAGATAGTCAAAAAAATTTTCTCCTTTATATTAAAATATATTTTTTATTTCTCCCCTTTTTAGACATGATAAGAAATATAAATTTAATTATTTATTCCCATTTTTTGTCAAAAATAAAAACAACATAAAATTTAACATGAGGAATAAAAAGAAACATGGCCTAACAAAACAAATGTGTTAGAAAACATATAAAAAAAACATGACAATATGATCATTTTGTTAGGTAATATGAAGGAAATAATTTCAAACATATATGCATGTAATGCTACTAAAATGCATCACAAAAATAGTACATATAGCACTCACTATCACATGATCATATAGAGCTTAGCTAGTTAACATACATGATCATGTAGCACTTAGCATATCATAAACACAAACAATAAGCATAATTTATCACATAGCTTTTTCTCCCCCTTTGTCAATGACAAAAGAAAAGAGAGAGATATAAAGGGAAATGAACCTAAAGGGACCAAAAGAAATATATATAGGGAATAAAAGATCAAGAACCAAAATAATAGAAACAAATATACACAAAATCTTTATAAAATATATGCCACACTTTAACAAAGTAAGCAAAACAAGGCCTTTTATCACATATGATATATAACAAAACTAGTCACACTTACAATATTACTATGCATGCATAAACAAAATTATGTAAAATAAATTCAAACCATTTTCTCCCCCTATTTGAAATTTAAAAAAATTGATATTAAGGACACACTATCACATAGTTATGTCACTAACATAAACATATCTTTGTAAAAAATAATTTCTCTCCCTTAAAAAAAATTAACTAAATACTTATACAAACTCAATTATTTCTTCCCCTTTGTCAAAAGCAAAGAGAAACCAAATCAAAAAAAATATTCATGCCTTATCAAAGATTAAAACAATTCCTAAGAAGAATTTATACATGAATAAATTAAACATGAATTTGGAGAAACAAAATTTTCATAACTTGAAGGTTGCTCAATATATACCTCCTCTTCAATGAAACCATTTAGAAATGCATTTTTAACATTCATTTAATAAATTTTAAAATCCATGAATGATGCAAATGCAAGTAGCATTCTAATAGCTTTTAACCTTACAACGAGGGCAAAAGTTTCATCATAATCAATGTCTTCTTCTTGATTATAACCTTTAACTACTAGTCTAGCTTTATTCCTGGTTATGACACATTGTTCGTTCATCTTATTTCTAAACACCCATTTAGTGCCTATGATAGGATGATGTTTTAGTCTAGGAACCAAAGTCCAAACCTTGTTTCTCTTAAATTGATTTAACTCTTCTTGCATAGCAAGGACCCAAAATTCATCACTCAATGCATCATCAATATTTTTAGGCTCAATTTGAGAAATAAAGACTAAATTTACAATAGACTTTAATTTAAATCTAGTATTACCCCTTTTGTAGTGTCACCTATGATGAGATCTTAAGGAAGAGATTTCTTAAACTACTAATCCTTTAGAAGTTCATCCTTCAAGATAGGTTGAGATATATCTTAATTGTCCTCCTTACTCGGACCTTTAAGTTCCAAAGGCTTACTAGTATTTTCTTTTTGAGTGATCATATCCACATGATATCTATAAAAGAATCAATACTACAAACATCCTTTATAGGACCAAGTGAGTTTGATTCATCAAATACAACATGCATTGACACTTTAACTACTAGAGTTCTCTTATTAAAAACTCTATATGCTTTACTAGAAATAAAATAGCCTAGGAAAATTCCTTCATCAGCTTTGGAATCAAATTTCCTAATATTATCATTGGTGTTTAATATAAAGCACTTGCATCTAATTACTCTTAGATATGAAATTTTGGGTTTTCTATTGTTCCATAGCTCATAAGATGTTCTGTTTAAAATTGGTCTTTTGAAAACTCGGTTTGAAATGTAACAAGATATATTAATGGCTTCTACTCAAAAGTATAGAGGTAAATTATACTCATGAAGCATTATCCTAACCATTTCCATAAGAGTTCTATTTTTCCTTTTCACTACCCCATTTTGTTGAGTTTTAAGAGATGAAAATGTATATGAAATGTCATTTTCATTACAAAAGGTTTTGAAGAATTCATTTTCAAATTCGATTCCACGATCACTTCTAATGGATGAAATACAAAATCCTTTTTCTTTTTGAATTCTTTTAGTAAAATTTTAAAAGCTTTAAAAGCATCATTCTTATAAACAAAAAAACACACCCAAGAAAATCTAGAGTAGTCATCAACCAATGCGTATGCTTAGTGCATTCCACCAAGACTAGCAACTCTAGTTGGTCCAAATAAGTCCATATGTATAAGTTTAAGTGGTCTATAAGTAGACACAACATTTTTTAGCTTAAATGAGGACTTGGATTATTTTCCCTTTTAACAAGCATTATAAGGTTTATCCTTAGTAAATTCAAGCTTAGGTAAACCAATTACAAGTTCATGTTTACAAAGATCATTCAAAAGCTCAAAATTTGCATGTCCTGACCTTCTATGCCTTATCCATGTGTCATGGGAAATAAAACTTATGCATTTGATGTCTTTATTATCAATTTTATTCAAATCAATAACATAAATATTATCTACCCTTTCACCACTAAAAATTACTCTGTTTTCATTAAGACTACTAATAAAGCAATTTCTAAGATAGAAAGTCACCTTATTTCTCATGTCATATAATTGACTTATACTAAGCAAATTATGTTCAAGACCATTAACAAATAACACATGATGCATAAATAAGGATTAAGGATTATCTATTTTTCCAATGTTAATATTCTTTCCTTTTGCATTATCTCTAAATGTGACATGTCCTCCATCATTAGCATTAATCTTATTGAATTGCTCGTTGTCTCTCGTTATGTGCTTTGAACATCTACTATCAAGATACCACTTGCTTTTCATTCTTGTGGATTTCAAGCACACCTATACAAAATAATTTAAGTGTTCTTTTAAACCCAAACCTTTCTTAGTCTAGCTTAGTTAGTCTCAAGATAATCCAAAGGAAGTAAATTCATGTGTAGTCTTTTATAGAAGCATACATTATTGGTATGTCTTTTGATCATGCAATATGAATATATGAAATTTTCAAATTTATTTCTCCTAGGATGATATGCTTTCCTAATATGAGAAGCATGCCTTTCATGTTATGTTGGTGTGTGCTTCCAATAACTCTTTTGAGTCATAGTATGAGACATACATTGATAATGACAATGTGCATTGTAATGGGTTTATGTAACATGTTTATGTGTATTATATTATATAGCATGCCTAATATGATTGTGTCTATTGTACACATAAGCATGCTTAGGTTGAGGTGCTCTAGTTTGAGCCTTACCTCTTTATATTTATAAAGGATAAGTCTTATGAGACTTTCCCTTGTTATTTAACACATGAGATCTTTTACCTTTGAAAGCCTGAACCTCAATCGGTTTAGAGGTAGAAGGAGTATGTGTGATGATGCTTTAACAAATTTAATATATGATGATGATGATGATGATGAGGCCATTCCATTAGCATATCCAATTCCATGAAATTTTTGAGAGTCAAGTAAATTATCTAAACTCTCTTTTCCTCTTTGAAATTTTAATATGAAATTTTTTATCTCAACTATCTTATTTGAAAGTTTATAATTTTCATCACTTGCTTTCTTGAGTTGCTCCTCCAAGGAATTAAAAGATTTTAAATCACTAACAAGTTATCATTTGATTTAACAAGACTAGAAAATTCAATTTTTAACTTCTCAAATTCCTTGGTTAAGCTATTTAACTCATGCTTATAATGCTTCTTTTTAGAAAGTAAGCTTTTGCACTTAATCAAAGTTTGATCACAATAAAGCTCTCAACATCATCATCATATTCATTATAAGCACAACAATCATCACAAGAGGAGTTAGAAGTAGATGGTACCACATTTTCATCTTCAAAAGCCATGAAGTAAAGATTGGCCACTTCTAGTTGTTCCTCTTCCTTTTTAGATTTGAAGGAGTCATCCTAAGTAGCTTTGAAGGCCTTTTTCTTATCCTTTGCTCCCTTGTTCTTGAATTTGAGTTTGGGGCACTCACTTTGGATGTGTTCTATTTTCTTGCATTCATAATAAGTAATTTCTTTAGTTCTCTTCTTACTATCTCTTTTAAACTTCTTGTTAAAGTCCCTTGTTCTTAAGAAATTTTTCTTTCTCAAAAACTTCTTAAAGTTTTTATTAAGCATGGTAATATCACCATCTTTATCACTAGAATATTTAATGATTTCCTCTTCACTGTCTTCTTAAAGAGCTTTTAGTGTTATGCACTTTTTCTTCTCTTCCTTCTCTTCTTGCTCTTCACCTTTGTAATTAATTATAAGCTCATGTGTTAGGAGCTTTCCAATAAGTACATCGGTTGAGAGAGTAGAGAGGTCTTGAGCTTCCTGAATTGAAGTGACTCGAGATTCCCAATCCTTTTTAGGTAGGATTCTTAGAATCTTATTGTTCACCTCTTCCTTGGAGAAATGTTTTCTAAGTTTCTTGAGGGTTATAAGGAGAGCATTGAGATGGTTTGTCATCTCCGTGATTGATTCTTGAGGCTTCATTTTAAAGAGTTCATATTTATACATATAAGTTAAACCTTTTTGCTTCTTTCTTATACAATGCCTTCATAATGATTCTCCAAGGTCTCCTATATTTCCTTAGTTAAAATGCAATGTTGAAGCTTGCCTCCTTCTTCTCTTGTCAAAAAATAAAGTAGAATGATCATAGTCTTTTTGTTTTTATAGTTGGCTTTCTTTTGATCATTACTCCAATCACTTCTTGAAAGAGTAGTTTATACACCATCAATGATAGTTTTTGGTGGTTGCCAACCTTTGAGAATAACTTTCCAAAGTCTAATGGAATCACAATCTATGTATAGTTCCATTTTAAACTTCTAATGAGGATAATCACTACCATCAAAGAATGGTCTAAGTAAAGACATATTTTAAGATTTACTCCCCATTATCTTGTATTCTAGTAATGAAATTCCTAGAATTCAAGCTTTGCTACTAATTGAAAAAGTCCTAGTGGGGGGGTGAATAGGACTATCGAACAAAAATAAAAAAATTAGAAAGATTTGAACAAGAATTTAAAAGAAAGTTGAGAAGGAAGAATGATGAACATAAGAATTTAAGGAGTTTGGATTCTCAACAATCCTACATCTCCACCTAACTTATCCTTAAATTAGGATTTTGAATCACCACAATCTATTTCCTATATTGATTTTTACAACTTGAGTTTTAGGCTCAACTTAAACTTTACAACTTGAGTTTTCAAGGATCACTCAAAAATCAATTTACAAGTGTTTTCAACACTCACACTAAAATTGAATTCCCAAGTGTTTTAATGGCTAAACACTTAAACCAATTCCTTTAGAATAAAATCCCACTTCCTGTTTTCTTAACCCTAGAAAATAGAAGAGTAAGAATTTCTATTTTAACACTCACCAACTCTTACAAGAGTATATAATAATAAAATGAATTTTAAAAAAGTTTAGAGAACTTAATTGAATAATTGAAAGTATATAATGAATAAACAAGTTTCTTAACCCCAAAACAATCTTCAGGGGTTATATTTATACTTGAGCAATTCAATTATAGTTGTTGAAGCAATAATTTCATTCCCAACAAAATCAAAGTCCATTTGAATGAAATTTGGACTTTTGAGCTACAATTTGTTAGGTCTCAGTCGAGATATTATTAGTCTCGGTCAGGATGAGCATTGAATAGTTGTTATGAACCATTGTATTTGAATTTTTGCATTGGTCATGGTCGAGATATCATTGTCTCAGTCGAGATATCATTGTCCAGAGCAATGTCCCAATCGAGACATTAGGTCGAGATGGGTTTTGCCATAAATTGAGTTTTTTTGCAAAAACTGGTCTTCTTTGGTCCGATCAAGACTATGACAAGATTTGAACTTTTTTGTGCAATTTAGTCCTTGTGTTGTGTCTGATTGAGATAATGTTTATGATGTCTTTCTAGAATGATTTTTCTTTGATAGTTCATCAATATTTTAACTTCCAAATTACTCCTAACTTATACACACTTGAAGCAAACACATTAGTTGCTCAAAATCCAGTTTATTAAGATTAAAATCAAAATTGATAACTTGCTAAGATCAACAAAATATTATAACCATAATTAATGATAAGATAATAAAAAATCATTAGTTATTTGCTAATAAAAAATTTTAAAATAATAAAAGTTATATTTTATTTATATAACAATTTAAATTTACAATCCTGTTGAACTTATGATTTATTGCTATTTTAGTAAATTTTTTTATTTGAGATATGCCACTTTATTTCTTCAATATTTTTAATGTTAAAACTTTAATTTTCACAATAATTAAATTGATGTAATTTTTTAAGTTCAACTAATAATTAAATTATAAATATTAATTTAAGTTTAACTATTTTTTGTTCAGTTTTATAAAAATATCCAAAAATGATAATTATACTACTTTTCTTATAGAAAATATACTTTCAAACAAATTATATGTTCTATTTTTATTTATTAATTTTAAATTTATAAAAATATCTGCATTTAAAAAAATTATATACTTTTTCTATTTTCATAAAATTTATTAATTTTGATTTTAATTATTTACTTATTAAATTTAATATAATAAGACTTATAAAATTATGTCATCTAATTTGATTTCTATTAGATAAAATATAAGTATACCTAATTAAAATAGAAAAATATATATTTTTAACAAAATTATCACAAAAATTTTAATTAATTTAATTTTGTTAGAAATAAAGTAGAAATTAACATAATTAACATAGGAAACTTACATTCAATTAAATTAGAATTATATGTTAATTAATTTTATTGTTATTAGAGATAAAATAGAAGTTAACTTAATTAGAATATGAAATATAATTTCAATTAAATTAGAATTATATTTTAATTAATTTAATTAAATTAAATTTTGTTAGAGATACAATAAAAATTCATCTAATTAGAATAGAAAATATACTGTCAATTAAATTAAAAAAAAATTTAGAGATAAAATAAAAGTTAACCTAAATAAAAGATGAAATAATATACTTTCAATTAAATTAGAATTATATTCAATAGCATATATTATATATCCTGAGTTAACAAATTAATTATTTTCAAAAATATTTTAGTATTATTATTATATATTTGTAGAGATATTTTTAAAAATATATTTTCAAATAATAATTATATTTTCTTTCTTTAAGCCGACCCATATTTCATAATTTAATTTATTATATTAATTCTTTACACGGTACACCTAAACGAGTGAAAATTAAATCATTATGGCGATATATGTTGAAAATATCATTGCAAAGTATAATAATTTAGGGGGGAAATCTACTTTTTTTTATAAATCCCTTGAATATTCCTACGTTGTGCATATATATACATGTATCGAAAGTATCAGAAGAGTGGGTTTGGAGCTTGGTCTCATGAGTAATAGGGCTAAGCACAGGACGGAAGGACGGAAAAAATATCGAATTAAACTAAAATTTTGAATCGAAAGATAATAAAATCGTATTAAACTGAATAAATTTAATTTTGAACCAAACCGTATTGAACTTTATGATTAATTTATTATGGTATTGGATATTTACAAAAAACCAAACCGAAAATCATACCGAAACTATACCGAATATAGTACCAAATATTAATTCAATAAATAATAAATAGATATTATAAATAGTAGTGAACTTAAATATATACTTTTAATTATACTATTAAGTAATGTATATCTGTATAATAATATATTATAAAAATTAATAGTTTTGTTGTATTTAAAATATAATAAATAAATTATTAACAAAATATTTTTATTAATTTTATTATTATTAATATTATTATCATTGCTACTACTGCTACTATTATTATTCAATTAACAAGTAAAAATTTGAAATATCTATTACAATTTGAACTTAAAATATAAAAATAAAAAATTCACAGTGTATAGTTTCAAAGTATTCAATTAACAAATAAAAATATGAAATATTCATTACAACATACTTTAAACTTAAAATATGAGAAATAAGAATATTATTATTATTATTATTATTATTATTATTATTATTATCAACAACAAATAAAAATATAGATAGCATATTATATTTTGATTTAAAATAAAAAATATGAAATAAGAATATATTTTTAAATTAATAATTATATTTTCTTTCTTGAAGCCGACCCATATTTCATAATTTAATTTATTATATTAATTCTTTACACGGTACACCTAAACGAATGAAAATTAAATCATTATGGCGATATATGTTGAAAATATCATTGCAAAGTATAATAATTTAGGGGGGAAATCTACTTTTTTTTATAAATCCCTTGAATATTCCTACGTTGTGCATATATATACATGTATCGAAAGTATCAGAAGAGTGGGTTTGGAGCTTGGTCTCATGAGTAATAGGGGTGAGCACAGGACGAAAGGACGAAAAAAATATCAAACTAAACTAAAATTTTGAACCGAAAGATAATAAAACCGTATTAAACTGAATAAATTTAATCTTGAACTAAACTGTACTGAACTTTATGATTAATTTATTATGGTATTGGATATTTACAAAAAATTAAACTGAAAACCGTACCAAAATCATACCGAATATAGTACCAAATATTAATTTAATAAATAATACATAGATATTATAAATAGTAGTGAACTTAAATATATACTTTTAATTATACTATTAAGTAATGTACATCTATATAATAATATATGATAAAAATTAATAGTTTTGTTGTATTTAAAATAAAATAAATAAATTATTAACAAAATATTTTTATTAATTTTATTATTATTAATATTATTATCATTGTTACTACTACTACTATTATTATTCAATTAACAAGTAAAAATTTGAAATATCTATTACAATTTGAACTTAAAATATAAAAATAAAAAATTTACAGTGCATAGTTTCAAATTATTCAATTAACAAATAAGAATGTGAAATATCCATTACAACATACTTTAAACTTAAAATAAGAGAAATAAAAATATTATTATTATTATTATTATTATTATTATTATTATTATTATTATTATTATTAACAAGAAGTAAAAATGTAGATAGCACATTATATTTCGATTTAAAATAAAAAATATGAAATAAGAAAATTAACATTGCATGATTTCAAATATTATAATTTTTAACTAAAATATGTTGTTATATTATATTTGATAATTTATTAACAAATAATATTATTAGAATTATTATTATGATTATTATTATTGATGCCTCATATGCATATTCCTATTTAATTAAGGTTTTTATTTTCCTATACAAAATTGTTTGCAGGAGAATGACATCTAAGACAAATAGGAAAAGATTCTCAATTAGAAGACTTTCAGATAGGAAGAAACACTATCCTAATATGCATAGGACTCTCATTAAAAAGAAATCTTATTCCTCTCAAGTTTGAGCATCACTATAAATAGGACTTCATACTCCTCATTTTCATTCATTATATTCTCTCATACTTGTTACTCTCTTTATCTCTCTAAAATCTATCTCTCTATATTTTCTAACTTAGGCATCAGAGAGTTTGTGGGAATCCTTCTCACCTCTCACCTTGCCCCTCATTGATTACTTAAAGGGTTCTAGCCCAAAAGTCCTAGAAATAATTTATCAATTATTATTATTATTATTGTATATTAATACATATACACATATAATAACCAAAACTATATATTTTTACCCAAAACTATATTTGTTTGATTAGTGATGTAAACGAGTCGAGGGATATTAAGTGAATAAAATTTAAATTACTAAGCATAGTAAAAAAATAACATATTCATAATAAAAACTATATAGTAAATTTGTTATAATGATAATAAAACTATGTAATTTTAACAACAATACATAATTTTAATATTAATTAGTATTAATACTAAGTAAAAATAATTTAAATTAATAATATAAATTTATTTATTATATAATTGTCTAAAAATTTATTTTAAACCATATCATACCAATTCATTCTAATAAAATCGAATTCTTATATCGAACTGTTCAAAAAATAGTATACTACTAGTACATAGATTTTTAAATTAGGAATTGTACTGAAGATTTAATTTTTAAAATTTTCAAAATATAATACGATTTCAGAAATTTTAAATCCTTAAATTTTCTCGACCCATGCTCACCGCTAATGAGAAGTGGCAATAGGAGTATGTTTATGGCTCCTACGTTTCCTACCTACTATAAAATTGTATGTAATATAAGTACGTATTTTCTAATCAAAATGGTTTTGTTATATTTATTTTTTTTAATGATTAATAGATTGAGGGTTGGGTTTGGATTTGAATTTCTATTTCTATTTCTATTAAAAAAATATTTTTTATTTTTAACGATTTCTTTAGTTTTTAAAATTTATATTAGTAACTAAGATGGTTATTTTTAAAATAAAATTAAGTATCTTCTAAGATTTTAAAGTATTTTAAAAATAATAAAAAATGAAACAATATTTTAAAAAATTGTTAATGAAATGACAAGTGATCATATAGTTATAAAAGTGTTTATAATGATAAATATTTGAATATTTTCCTTGTTTTCAGTTTGAATAAAATTATACTAAATTTATTAAAATAAAAATTTATTATTATTATTGTTACTAAAAAAGTTATCTGCGCTTCGTAGTGGGATATAACTTAAAAGAAATTTATAATTATAAAACAAATAGCAACAACACAATAGGGGAGAGCATCGGTTGGTTTCTGTTCAGTTCAATTTTTAAAATTTTCAAAAAATTAAAACAGAACCAAAACCGACCTATTAAGTGGGTCGGTTAATTCGATTAACCGATTAATATAAATAAATTCTAAGAAAATTATTTATATTAATAAATAAAATTATTAATATAAATAATTTTCTCCCTCAAGACCTTGGTTTAAGATAAGGCATTTTTGCCTTTCTTTTGTTTTTTAAAAATTGTGTCCCACAACCTTATGAAAGGTATATAAACAACTCACCACTTGGCTACATGTGTTCTAATGAGATATTTTAGTTATAAAAATATATATATTATTAACAAATTTTGGTTTTCGGTCGGTTCGGTTAACTGACTAAAATTTACAAATTATCAAAAATAAAAATTGATCTGACTCAATTCAATTTGATTCCGATTCAATTTTTCAATTTGATCAGTTTTTGCTCACCCGTGCAATGCAATCCTTCTAAAGCCATGGGAAAGGAAAATCTATTTATATATATATAGGAAAACCCTTCATTATTCCCATCATGTGACGTCATTTTCAATGAGAGCTAAGGGCATGAATGGAAATGTGATGGGCAAACAATGCCCTTTTCATCATAAAGAGCTCTTTTTATTAAGACAAAATGTGTTGGCTCTTTTGTAATTAAAGATGAAATCATTGTAGATGAACAGTACAATTTGAGTTTCATCTTTATATATATAAGATTATTATTATTACTACTAATACTATTATGGACACCATTAGTTTGATCGGCCCACAAGAAAAGCCCGATGATGAGAAAGTTCGAGTTTTGAATGCAAAGGGAGCCCGAAACTTCTCTAAAATCTACTTGGAAAGCCCAAAACATTGATCCAAGCCCAAAAATACTATATCCAAACCCAAAATCGAAATAAAGCCCAAGCCCATCACCTCATGGCCTAAAGGCCCTGGGTGAAGAGGTGATTGCCTCAACAAAGAGGCGTTGCCTCTTCACCTCACCGACACCTCATCAAATAGGCGTCGCCTCTTCACACCCACCCTCTACAACATTAAATACCATTAATGACAATGGTTGGAGGCTCACCTACTGAAGAGTTGGTCATTTTTTGATGTAAAAAGAAAGGAAAAATCAGGGGAAGGAGCCTAAGGAATGAAAAAAAAAAGCCAAAAGGAGAGGATGAGAATGAGTTTTTGGAAAATTGAAAAAGGGAGAGGGTGAGAGGCTTTAAAGAATGATATGGGGGCATAAGGGAGGGGGTTAGTAACCTGGAAAAAAGGTCTGGACAAAAAAGAAAAAATAGAGAGAAAAAAAAGGTCTAGAAAAAAAACAGAGAGAAAAAGAAAAGGAAAGAAAAAGAAAAAAAAGGGAAGAAAGGAAGAAAAAGAAGAAGGAAGAGACTTGGCAGCTTAAAAAACTTGACTCCCTTGATAATAGAAAGGAATCTTCTTGCATTTAAGGCCATTAACCCATCAATCAATCTCTGAGGGCTTAGTTAAGAGCATCAACTCGTCCAAGTCAATGAGTCTCCCTACTTTTAAGCTTTAAGTTCTTTATCTTCATTAAAAGCTTTGATTTGTTGCTATTTTATGTGTTATCTTAAGCTATATTACTTATTTAAGGTCATAAATAGGCATGATTGCATGAGATATTGAATATTAATTGTTGATATTTGTACATTTGTGTCTGTTTTTTATTTATTTGCACGATCATTGAGTTTTTTAGGATTTAAGAAATGTAGCCTGTCTTTATCCCTGTTGAAGAGACGTCGCCCCTTCATGATAAGGCAATAAGGACATTACCTCCTGGTCAGGAGGTGATGCCTCTTTGAAGAGGCTTCGCCCCCTTGACCAAAATTTTGTACATTTCTTCCTCTATTTTCAATTATTATCTTGTATTTTGGCATGATTTCCTTGTTTAATTTGTTATATCTCCTTATTTTATGCATGATTGTTGTGTTGCTTGGTATTATTTATAATGTTACATTATTATGTTACTTTGTGGACTATTTTATGAATTTATTTCTATTTGTTTTATTAATATTATTTGTTAATGATTTGTAGATATTGTTGTTGTTTGTAAAATATAACTAACTTGTATTTGTTGTATTAGTTATTTGGTGATTTTTAATCGCTAGATGATTACTCATTTATCAGTCCCTGAGGGTTTTGATTTGTATAATTTAATTAGTTTATTTTTAGTTTTTTTGTTTATGTATAGTTTATTTTCAGTATCATTTACATTTATTTGCATCAAAAGTTGTAGTCCTTAATCTCTCTCCCCTTTTATTTAGAATGAATGGTTATAAATTATTTTTTTTTATGTTATTACCTTATTTATGATTAAATGTTGGGACATAAGCATGCAATGGGACTAATGTGCAAACCTGGAATAAAATCTAAAATTGGAAACCAATTGTGATTAGCATGTTAATAAGGAAATAATTTAATAATAAAAGGTAATAAAATACGAAACACACATAGAGGCCAACCGCAAGGTTGGGTGGGCATTCTAAAGCCTATACCTAGTTTATAAACTCAATCTCTAATGACAGCTTCTAGGAACCTTCATGGAATCCAATTGTTGTACAATGTGTCCCAACTTTTTTCTAGGTGGCAACTCCATCTCCATTTTAGACCCCAAGCCCATTATGTATTTCCTAGTGAGCCCTGAGCTCATACAGTGTCATGGTTGCCAATACTTGGGTGCACGATTAACCCCGTTGCCTATAGTGGCGACTCCACTGGAGACTAGAGAAACTAATTTCAAGTGTTTTGTAATTTATCATCTTTGATTATTTCTTTATTTCCTTCATAAATTTTTCTTTCACTACACGTTTCCACACAATGCACTCTAAGTCCCAAATAAACTGACAATAATCTCTGCTTTGTTGCATGTGTTTCATTCAAACCTAGTGGTGAAGTAATTGATTATTGTCACTCATAGCACGTACCTATCTACATCGCATGGACCCTTGAGTGGGGAGACGTAATGGATGTATATAACTGTGGGAGCCAAAGCTTATTATCCAAGACTCAGCTCATGTAATGACCTAGCAATCTCCACTAGAATTTTTCCCAAATGCATGTGTTTTATGTCATATGGTAATCCTTTAAATAAGGCCCAAGTCCATTATAAATAAATTTTGACAAGATGGGCCTCTCATGCCTATTGTTAGCTTGGTTCAAATAGATCTTGACAAGGTGGGCCTTTAATATCATTCTTTGCTTGTTAAAATAGACTTTGGAATTATTTGGAGAAATTACCATGTGTTTGTATTGTCTTGAGAGTTGTCTTGCATCCGTCGATTTTATTATCCCCCTTTAATAATCAAAACCTGGAATAAAAATCCTAAGATAAGAAACTCACCATTGAACACGTGTGTGGGAGAAATAAGGGTGGAGATACTATTTGAGAGCCATTTTTGTCCTTTGATACTTGCATATATGTTGCTTTTCCTTTTTACTAATAGGCTTACATCTCATGCATACACATCGTGCGTGTTTTTAACCCTTAATAGTTGTAGATATAGATCCACAACAGTCTACCAATTAGAAGCGATATGACACTGGCCGTCTGGTTAGAATCCTTAAAGAGACCAGAATGGTAGAATTTGATACTGAAGCCTTCAAGGAACAGTTGAAAGTTAAAATGGCTGAACAAACCAAGATAATTATAAGAGAAATTATAGGGGAAATGATGGGTATAGCTAGAAGGGAACCAGCAGCACCTCAGCCACCAGCACCCCAACCATCGGCACCTCAACCTGAACCATTTGATTTAGATGTTGAGGATCATAAAAGGCAAGAGGTAAAGGATGATCAACTGACAGTATTGGCTGAACCTGATATCCGTCAGAAAGAGGATGCCTTGGGAAATGCAGAGAAGCCAGACTAGGCTAAAGACCTTGTCAAGTCTATGACTCAAATGCAATTGATGATAAAGGAAAAAGGGATTGACACCCCAATAAGCTATTCCAAGCTAAGCCTAGAAAAGGATGATGATCCCTTACCACGAAAGTTCAAATTCCCTAACATAAATAAGTTCATTGGCATAGAGGACCCCCACCTCCATTTAAAGTAGTTTGTGACCCATATGAAGACAACTGAACTGACTAAAGCACAAATTGTGAAAATAATTCCCTCTATCTCTAGAAGGAGTAACTATCATATGGTATTATGCTTTAAAATCCCATGTTCAAGCTGATTAGGAGGAATTATGCATTGCATTCATCAAGCAGTATAGTCTCAACATTCAAATGGAGGCTTTTTAAAGAGACTTATAGAATATGAAGCAGAAGTTCAATAAATCCTTTGTGGATTATTTGATCATGTTGAAAGCAAAATTAGCACAAATGAAGCAATGGCCCACAGAATCTTATCAGCTGGTAATATCCAGGAAGGATGTATGCTCGCTCTCTCCAAGAAGTTGAGGGATTTAGGGATTCAAAACTTTGAGGAGTTGTATAGGTTTGAGTACAGAAAGAATCAGACCTTGCACAAGAAAAGAAGTTCTTCAGTGGAAGATCAATGAACAGAGAAGGGTTTGGATCTGGCAGCGAAGTCGAGCCAAGCAGTAACATACTGATCAATATAGTCAGACAACCCTAAAGGTTTTCTAATTTGAGAAGACCCCTCTCTAAATTCTTGGAAAAACTGATTGAGAATAACCTTTTATAACCCATACCTAAATGACCTTTTTTCCCAAATGCCGACCTAAAGTTATACTGCAAGTACTACCAAAACATTAGGTATAATACAGAAGGCTGCACTCACCTAAAATATAAGATTCAAGATTTAATTGATTTTGGCAAAATAATCGACCCAAAAACCAAAAAATTGAACACCTAAAATAACCCTTTACCTAACTATTGAAATGTACCACCGCCAAATCCCCATATCTTGATAATCGAGAAGAGTCTAACAAAAGAACAAGTCATTGATTCCTTTGTTGATGTCATACTTACACTACTAAAACCACAACCAAAAGACATGAATCTAAGACAACAGTCCATTGAGTCTCATGTAAATGTGCTTGATATTTGGAGTTCTAATGATGAAGAAAGAGGAGCAATTGATCTATGGAAAAACAATGAGATGAAAGTAACACAATCTATTAAGAAATCAGAGAAGGGGAAGGAAGAGGTGAAAAATGCTAAGGTAAAGAAAGAGGGAAATGGTTCAAGAGAAGGATTAGAGAAAGATAAAAAACTTAGGAGATTATTGAGGCCAAAAGAGATAAGAAAACTCTTACTAGTATTTAGGAGCTACTTATGAACTCCCGAGCCCATCGGGAAGCACTAGTTATGGCTCTTGATCATAAGAAGATACCTTCTACGTACACTCAAGAGCAAACGGTGGACTCGCTAACTAAAAACCCTCAGGGGGCAATTGTTTTCATAGATAATGACATGCCCTTAGAAGGAAGGGATCACAATAAAGCCTTATTCATTAAGGCCAAGGTGAAAGGCAAATTAATGTGTTGTGTTATGGTCGATAATGGGTCAACCATTAATGTATACCCTCTGAAGATCCTACCAAAGTTGGGCCTAATAGTAGCTTATTTGAAGCCCTCCGACATAGTCATCAAGGCTTATGATGATACGAAAAGGCCAGTTGAGGGAACTTTCTAAGCTTTAGTTAAGACTAAACCCATTGAAGTTTGGGTTAACCTCTATATGATAGATATTCCAGTCACCTTTACTATTCTTCTGGGAAGACCATGGTTCCATCCTTTGGGGGAGTGTCATCTACTGTTCATCAAAAGATTAAATTTCCACATAAGGGAAGGGTGGTTACTATAATTGCTAAAACGGAAGTTGCAGTTGTCGCATTAAAATTAGCTCCCACTGAGATCCTAAGCAGCCCAAGTTTTGAAGTTTGCATGATTTATGAAGATGAGCTAAACCCAAAAATTATCAGTATGATGAAAGCATGCAGTTCATGCCTGGGATGGGATTAGGGAGTAATTAGTAGGGCCTACCAAAATTAATTAAACCTAAGGTACCGATCTTGAAGCACAGGGTAGGATATCCAGGGGAAGATGAGTCTAATGGAAAGGAAGAGGCTAAGGGTAAGTCTAAGAAGAACAGAATTAGGGCTAAGCTAAAGAAGAAGATGCTCTGGGAAACATTTATAGAAGAAGGTGCCAATTACCCTACTAAGGAGCTCTTGAGCCTTTGATGATTGCTGAAAAGCTAGTCCCCAGGTTTGAAATCTTTACTAAATATGTGGATGGAATCAGAGAATATGTTATTGAAGAGCCTATAGTAGAAGAGCTGGTACTGACTTTAAAATCATGAGGGAACATTCATGCAATGGAGCTAAAGGACGCTGCTGACCAGAAAGAGGAATTCAACTTCGAAGCCTTTGTCCTTGATTCTATTATGGATGTTTTCTATGATGACATTTACTTTTATTTTTCTAATTTATTTGAGACTGATGACATTTTTCTTTCTAAAGTTAATGTAATGAAGTCTGATTATGCTTACTTGTTCAATGTGTTTCCTAATGGTTATGCTATGTGTGATTATCATTTCATGTATATGTTTGATATTAATTTTATACAAACTGAATCATTTAATCTAGGCACAAGTGATAACCCTAGAAATATACTTATTGCTTTTGACTTAACTCCATATGAGAGAGAAAAAAATGAAAGAAACTGTAAAAAGAAGACAGAAAGTATTTGTTTGGGGCTATAAGGATATGCCTGGGATCAATAGAGAGATTACGGAACACAGGATTCCCACATATTCTCACATCACATCGATAAAGCAAAAGAAGAGAAGATTAAGGCCAGAATGGGCTCTCCTAGTCAAAGAAGAAGTAGAAAAATAGCTAAAAGCAAAGTTCTTAGAAGTGGTAGATGACACCAAGTGGCTAGCTAATATAGTCCAAGTTCCCAAAAAAGATGATAAAGTCAGGATGTGTGTGGACTATAGGGACTTGAACAAGGCTTATCCAAAGGATGATTTTCCTCTTCCATATATTGATACCTTAGTTGATAATGCAACTTCCAACACCATGTACTCCTTTATGGATGACTTCTCAAGATACAATCAGTTCATGATGGCAGTAATTGACAAGTTGAAGACTACTTTCACTACAAAGTGGGGTGTTTATTGTTACACGGTTATGCTATTTGGGTTGAAAAATGCAAGGACTACTTACTAAAGAATGGCTACTACATTATTACATGACCTGATCCATAAAAAGATAGAAGTGTATGTAGATGACATGATGGTGAAATCCCTAGATAGAGAAGGGCATTTTGAAGCCTTAGATAAATTCTTGGCAAGAGCTGAAAAGTACAACCTCATACTAAATCCAAAGAAATGTGTTTTCAAGAAGATGTCTGGGAAACTATTAGGACACATTGTCATTCAAAAAGGCATAAAGGTGGATCTAAATAAAGTTAGAGTGATTAGAGAGATTCCTGCACTAAAGAAAGAGATAGAGGTTAGAGGGTTTATAGGAAGGCTACAGCACATCAGTAGGTTCATAGCCAAGCTGACTACTATTTGTGAGCCGATCTTCAAGATCTTAAAGAAGAATCAGCTAATCATCTGGGATGACAAGTGTTAGCGAGGCTTCAAAAATATTAAGTAGTATTTGATGAATCCTCCAGTTTTGCAACCACCAAGACCAGGGAAGCCTATAATTCTTTACTTGGTAATAGAGAAAGATGCAATTAGTGCAATGTTGGCTCAAGAAGGAGAAGGAAGAGTCAAGCATGTTGTATATTATCTGAGTAAGAAGCTTCTACCCTATGAAGCCAATTATAGTCTAATAGAAAGAACCTGTTTGGTTATAATCTAGGCAATAAAGAAGCTATGGCATTACTTCTAGTCCTACAGGATTCAAGCAGTTTCTAAGCTTGATCCTCTTATATATCTCCAGCAAACTCCATCATTAACAGGGAAATTAGCCAGATGGTTAGTTTTGCTTATTGAATTTGACATAGATTATATGGTTAAAAAGGTGATAAAAGGAAGAGTTATGGCAGACTTCTTGGCCCAGAATCTAGTAGATGATGGACAAGAATGGGAGTTAGAATTCTCATATGAACATCTGGGGGCAATAGAGATCCAGACATGGAAAATGTACTTTGACAAGGTAGTGAATAGCAAAGGGGCAGGCATTAGTGCAATTTTAGTCTCGCTAGAAGGATAAGTAATTTCGATAGTGAAGAGGCTAGAATTTAAGGTCACTAATAATCAAGCTGAATATAAAGCCTACATTTTTTATTTGGAAGCACTTAGGAATGCAAGAGCAAAAAAGGTGACAGTGTATGGGGATTCAATGCTGGTAGTGAAATAGATCTCCAAGGAGTGGGAAGTAAAGGAAGATAAGCTAAGGTCGTATTTGGATTATTTAGCCACAATTATATTGTCTTTCGTGCAATACAAATTTATACACTTGCCCTAGGAAGAGAATCAAATAGCAAATGCATTGGCTACTCTAGTTTTGATATAGGAAGGAGACAGACGAGCAAAAATGAAGCCTCTTATCCTAGTAAGGTCTCGAATTCCTTACTATAAAGAAATCAGAATAATGTTGATCAACCCAATAAAGAAGCCTTCATTTTATGATCTATAGTAGTATTTTGAGATAGGAAAAGTCCCTGAGGAAGCTGATAGAATAAAAAAGAATGTCAATGAGAATGTTATCTCGACAGTTCATTAGATGTTATACAAAAGGATGCTAGTTGGAGTGCACCTAAGATGCGTTGATAAAGGTGAAGCGCAGAAAATCATGGAAGCAATTCACGAGGATGTGTGTGGGCCAAATATGAATGGGACAGTCCTTACTAAAAAGATAACCCATCAAGGGTACTTCTGGCAAACTATGGAGACAAATTATGTGAAGTATGTAAAGAAATGCCACAACTACCAAGTGTATAGTGATGTAAACCACCTGCGTTCTATGGAACTATAAGGACTGACCTCTCCTTGGCTATTTGTAGTCTAGAGAATCGACTTTGTTAAAGAGATAACGTCGAAGGCATCTAACGATCATCATTACATTATAGTGGCAATCAACTATTTCTCTAAATGGGTAGAAGCTGAATCATTCATAACTGTAGGGTAAAATAGATGGCCAGGTTCATAGAGAAGAATATAATTTACCGGTATGGGTTGCCTCATCATTCCATCACTAATAATGGTGTTCAGTTTAGGGCAAAAATGACCAGTCTATTGGAAAAATATAAAATTAAGCATCATAGAACATCCCCTTATAAACCACAGGCGAACAGAGCCGTAAAAGTAGCAAACAAGAATGTGAAAAGAATCTTGGCCAAGATACTAGAAAATTACAAAGACTGGGCAAGTTACCTATAATTTGCATTATGGGGATATAGAACCACTGCCAAAATGTCAATAGGAGCCACTTCGTATTCTCTAATATATAGGCATGAAGCTGTGTTACCAATTGAGGTCAAAATTTAGTCATTAAGGGTTCTAGTAGAGTCTAAAATCCCTGAGTATCAGTGGGAAGAAAGACGATTGGCAAAACTGACTTTGTTGGATGAAAAGAGGATGAAGGCCATGTATCACTCTCAGTTGTACCAGAAAAGGATAGCCCGAGATTATAATAAGAAGATCAAGCCAGGCAAGATCAAAGAGGTTGACTTAGTCTTAAAGCTCACTAGGCCAATCATGATTGATCCACAAGGGAAGTTCAAACTGAACTGGGAAGGTCCCTACCAAGTGAAGAAGTTGTTTTCCAAAGGGCCTGCTATTCTATCTAACTTAGAGGGAAATGAATTCAAAGAGCCTATCAACATGGACAAGCTTAAGAAATACTTTATGTAAAGTCTCGCTATTCAAAAGAGGCTACCTAGTCAAAAGTTAGAGACAGAAGAAGAAAAAAAAAGTAAAAAGTCCTACTAGGTTGAAAACTTGAAAAGCTGGTCCAGGCAAAAGTAAAGGACATATAAAAGGAGAGAGAAATAAAAAGAAAATAATTAGTTGGAAAACTTACAAGGGCAAGCCAATTAATGACAGAAGATATGTAAGAAGCAAAATTGTATAGTCGTGTTATGCTTAAATTAAATGGAATGGATTGCCTTTATTATTGTAAACATTGCATTAACTGCTTATTACACATTTCTAACTAAAAAGGAAATTCAATCCAACAAGAAAGTAAATAAAAAGACTAAATTTTATAAACTAATCTAATATTATTTGTTTCTCTTTTGACTCTCCTGGGCACTCAATGCATGTAATGCCATTGTCCTTCTATTTCTTATAAATTCATCATTTTCTATCTGTTGTAGTTGAATCCATGCCTTGTACTGGTCATCAGTAGACTGATCTCCATTGTAGTTAATGAACCTCTAGATGATTCTATGAGGCCAAGTAGTAACTAGGTTGTCCAGAAAGTTTTGAGAAAGAGCCCCTAGTTCAAACTCATGCACTAGTTCCATAATTAGCTGTTTCTGCCCATATTATCTACAAAGCCAAGGTGATTGTAGAGGGTATCAAAATGGAGGTTAGCCAAGGGAACATAGTAGATGTAAGACCAAAGGGTCACACACTATAGTCTCCCCCATGGGCATATCCACTAAATTAGAGTATCAAGGAAGTGGATAACTAGCTGTGAGTATCTTTTAGGATAGGCTGAAGTCTTTTAGTACGATAATGTTTAGCCTTATAGTGAGTAATGTCTCTAGGTGGTTCAAGCAACCTCAGCTTCTCTTATAACTAAGCCTGCAGAAATGATGAATGGGTAAGAATGATAGAAAAAAAAGATGATAAGAGGAAGAAGAGACTCACCTCCAGTAGAAAAGGACTCCTAGAGAATTGCCTGGTCTTAAAGAAGTTGTCAAGCTCGATAATAGTCTTAGCCAGAATAAGAGAGAAAAGGTTTAGTCCACTCTCCACTTGGTCCAGAACATGAAGGATCTTTAGGTCACAATGGCCAAAAGGGGAGACTAATAAGAACTAAGCATACAAGCAAAGTGCTATCATCCGAGGCCAAGGAACTTCATTGCTATTGACAGCCACTACAGTTTTAATAAAAGGGCACATCAAGATTTCATTGCCGAAAATATGGCAAAGAGAAGACTGAGGAGGCATATTGAACAACCTTGCCATTTGATATTGAATGGTATGCAAATTTAGGATTGTGATTGAAGGAATGTCAATCTGTTGAGTGTAGTCTATTTGGAAGCCTAAGATAGCTTCAAATTCCTCTGGTAAGGAGCAAATCTCCACTGTATTGAACTAAAAAATGTGTTTTTGAGGATCCCAAAACTGAGCAAGAATATGGAGAAGTGAGAAATTGATCTTCCTAACATACAAAGACCAAAAAGCGGATATATAAAATGACTTTATGCTAGCCCATGATCCACCATCTAGACTTTTTAGAATGGATTATAACTATTTCAAGCTTCTCTCAGTCATGATTGGGGGTTAGAAAGAGAAGTGATGAAATGAAGAAATTAGGGATTTTGAAGAAGATTTAAGGGTTTTTATAGCTACAAGAGGGACCTATAGAGGCGGTTGCCTCTACGTTCAGGTGGCGCCTCTATGAGAAGAGGCAAATTACTCATTGCCTCTTCATATAGAGGTGACGCCCCTTTAAAGAGGTGACGCTTTTACAATAGGCATGTATAGATCTCCATACCACCGAAAATTATTTAGGTTGTACATGTAAAGTTAGAACGGAACATTTCAAAAATAAGAATGCCTCCATTCATTCAAAATTTCACCAAAAATTTAAGTTTAAAAGTCATAATTCCATCCATATAGCGCAAAATATAAAGGCATAAAAGTAAAAAAAATTAACCTAGATAATAAAAGGGTAACAATGCAAAGCATCAAATATTTCTAAATAGAACACCCCTATATTAGCAAAAATCTCTAAAGGGTCCTCTTTACTCATCGCTCTCGAACTCATTGGCCTCCTCATTAGTTGGTTCATCTGCAAAAGCATCAGTAGGGTCAGTCCCATCATTGTCGTTGTTATCCCCAGACTCCTCATCAGCTGCCTCCTCCTCCTCATCACCCTCGACTTGAAAAGCAGTGAGCTGGCACTCAAGGGCAATGATCCTAGCCTAACTAGCCTCATCTCGATCCTGTCAAAGCATAATAAAAGGTAAGAAATCATGAAAGCATGCATACATTTAGAAATAAAGCATATTTTATGTTTACCTTCCATTGTTACGTCATATGCATCAGCAAGTCCCTGTGGGCCTCGATCACCCGATACATATACTCCCCTTGATCTTGAGGTATCTGTTCCATTGATAATTTTAGAACTAACCATATGTTAAGTAAGACTTAAGAACACGATTTTGGAAGAAGGAAACTTACATGAGTAGTAGCCTCTAAGAAGAATGTTGACTTTAAGGTTATATCCAATGTCTAATGAGAGAGCTCACCAGAGGGCACCCAATAATGAGTCAGCAGATTAGGAGTAGTAGTGAGTCTGCCAGCCATTACCTGGGATTAAGAACTAGAAGGATCTACAGAGGAGGGCACCCTAGAAGAAGAACCCTCACCGCTAAGAATGATGCAGGGGCACTGATGAGGCCTCTCCTGTGTAGAGGGCCTAAGGGGAGGAGCAGGTGCCCTTGTACCTGCCCAAAAGATGAAAGATAAGTTAGAGAACAACATGCTCACCTGAAGTGCAGGTATAGGAAGAGGCACCGACTGTAAAAGATGAGCCTGTACAAAGTCCACATAGCGGGACTTTCTCCGCTCATAATAGGTTATAGCATCCTCTCCCTACAGAGTGTTATCAAGCTCATCTCCTTTTAAATCATGTGCCCAGAAGATATTTTAGAAAGGAGAAAGAGGTGGACCCTTTACTCGAGCGCTTGTCCGCCACTGATGTATCCTCTCCCCAAGAAACCAAACCTTGCAGTCAAGGCCTCTAAGTAAAACCCTCTTCCTAGATAGAGCGAATCACAGCCTGCGTCCACCCTACCTGAGGGCCCACAAGTCCGAACTTAGCTGTAAGAATAAACAAGTGGATGAATTTGATTAATAAATTTATTACTAATTCTAGTTACATTTGCAAGTACTTATCTTATCATAACTGAGCGTGTTTAGTTGCTTGCAATGGACATGAACATGAGCCACAGGCCTCCTCTAAGCTCGGTTAGGACCCACCTCACCATCGTAGGGAAGGGGGCATCATGGACCCTAGTAATCCCCACTATCAACTCCAGCTCTAGAGCCCAATCCTGCCAAAGAAGCAAAAGGTTGTTAGTAAAATCAAATAGTAACAGTTGAGATGGAATATAAAGGCAAAAAAGAAAGGAAAATACCAGTATGGCATGCTAGAAACCATAGAGTCGCCTAGCTCCATGTACTAGCTCATCCATGCTCCTATAAAAATAAGCTAAGGCACGGCTGCCCCAGTCATAGGTCACCACCAAATCTAGGTCCCTCAAAGGCATCAGGAAGCTCAAATCCACAGAGTTGGCAGTATCTGCGAAAAGCGTAGTGCCCGACAAGTAGACAAGGAAGGCACGCACCACCTAATCAATTTGTAGGGGTGTAGTGGCTGCCTCCACCCTAGTGCGAGAATAGAAGCTCTTGATCGAATCGAGCTTCATTGTGTGGGTCCCCTTCATATCTAGGACCATACCAAGCAAACGCTTGATGAAAGCAATACGGTCAAGAGATAACTAGTGGAGACTGGCGTTGAAAGGAATAGAATCCCCAGCACAAGTAATGCCAATGACTGCAAAAAAGGCCATTGGATCAAGGTGAACTCCCCAAAGGGAAAATGAAATGTATGGGTAGTGTTAGACCACCTCTCCATCAGGGCATGTAAGGGCTAGTAGTTTGTATGCCCCTATTGTGTTGGGAGTGCCAGGATAAAATCAAAAAACCCAGTGTCATGAATCTAAGTTTGCATTGCATTAGTAAGCTCATCATACCAAATGTGTGCACAAATAAAGTTCCTAGCACCTTTAAGGGTGTGGGCATGGAGGTAAGGGAGTAAAATAGGGAGTAGAATTATCATTTTATGTAAAAATTTTCAAACTTTTATTGAATCTTGTCGCTGAGGTGAATGCCTCTATCAAAGAGGTGATTGCCTCAGTGATAAGGTGTCACCTCCCAATATGGAGGTAATCACCTCATTAAGACTCAAACTAGCAAATGCCTTTTTATGAAGAGGCGATCACCTCATTAAAGAGGCAAAACCTCTTTAAGTCGACCATCTGATAGTATGATTTAAAGTTTCAATTTTCAATTAATAAATTCAATTTCTTTTGGTTAAATTGATAAATGTGCATCTATAAATAGTAACTCAATGTTGTATGATGATATTCGTAAGAAAAAATTAAGAAAATTAGGTACTAACCTCTCTGGTGGCTAAGCCACAAATATAAGATCACACATCTGTAAATAGAGGGATCCCATCTCTTATATTAAGCTTAAAAATTTGAGAGGGATGTACCATAGGTGCCACTGGGTCTTATATTAGCAAATCTAGGGTTCATATGGCATCCATGATAGAAAATATGTAGAGTGAAAGAGAAAGAGAAAGAAAAGAAAAAAGGAAAAAAGAAAAGAGAATGTAAGAAGTGAAAGTGACCCTTAGAAAGGAAAAAAGAGAATTTATATAATTAGGGTTGCAGAGGAAGATTGAAAGAAAAGAAAATAAAGAGTAGAGGGTGAGGCCCACTTAGTGAAATAGAGCATAAAATGGCCCATGGCTCCCCCAAAAAAAAAATCCCGAATCGATCTTTGGATGAGAATTTTTGCACCACTGCTCAGGTATATCCTAGAATCAATTTTTAGATAAGAATATTCTAATCGAAGCATCAGGAAAAATAAGCATCTAATTGGGTTTGAATCCCTAAAGTGCGCAGAAGAACAAATGTCTAGTTAGGTTTAAATCCCCGAAGTGCACAGAAGAACAAGCATCTGGTCGGGTTTGAATCCCTGAAGTGCGCAGAAGAATAAGCATCTGGTTGGGTTTAAATCCCTAAAGTGCATAAAAGAACAAGCGTCTAGTTGGGTTTGAATCCTTAAAGTGCACAGAAGAACAAGCGTCTGGTTGGGTTTCAATCCTCGAAGTGCATTCTTCTTTTAGTGAGTAATTCTCGAGCTAGGAAAACCCAGGTTTTAAGCTAAGCTATAATGAGTAACTGATCAGGCCAGGAAAACCCAAGGAACACGATTATGTTTTAACACTTTTTATTGAGTAAAGATTAGGCCATGCTCAAGATTCATGCCAAACTATAATGAGTAACTAATCGGGCCAGGAAAACTTGAGGAACATGGTTACGTTTCATCTCTTCTACTAAGTGACTTCTCGAGCCAGGAAAACTTAGGAATCACACCAAATTTATAATGAGTAGTTGATCGAGTTAGCTTAACTTGAGGATCACAGCTACGTTTCTCTTTTGTCTCTACTGAATGAAGATTAGGCCATGCTTAAGATTCATAACAAAAGTATTAATGAGTGGCTGATTAGGCTAGGAAAATCCAAGGATCACAGTCACATTTTAAAGATGAAGTTCGACCTCTTAGGTTTGAATTCCTAAGGCTGACGACCCGAGTGAAGCTTACAGGTCGGGTATGTCATTTTTACTTTTTATTATTTGATATACATGTTGCTTTTTTTAAAAATTATTTTTAAAAAATTTGATTTTTTGAAAAACCAAGGGGGCAAACTGTGGACACCATTAGTTTGATCGGCCTGCAACAAAAGCCTGACAATGAGAAAGTTCGAGTTTTGAATGCAAGGTGTAGACACCCAATTTTGAGATGATATGTTATGGATGCAACAAAGGACTCCAGTGATGAAAAATTCTTCGATACTTAATCTTTAAAAAATTCTAAGGGCTTTTAAAGGAAGGATTTAATGTTTTTAGGGACTAAATCACAAAGTTCTTTTTAGGACCTAATTGTAAAATTTAAATTTTTTTGGGGGCCTTTTTGTAATTAAATGTTAAAAAAAAGTGTGTCGGAATTCCATAATTCCGATTGGAATTACAATAATTCTGATCGGGATTGTATAATTTCGATCGGAATTATAATAATTCCGATCGGGATTGTATAATTCCGATCGGAATTACACAATCCCGGTCGGAATTGAATTCTTCCATTTTTTCCTATTTCTATTTATTTCCAATTCAGTATTTTAATTGGTTTAAACTTTCTAATTAACTCAATCCTACCCGGTTTAAAATTCCTAAATACACTTTAGGAATTAGAATCACATTAGGATTAGGGTTAGGGTTAGGCTTCTTGGTTCTATTATAAAAAGAAAGGAAGGGAAGCAGTAAGGGGGAGGAAAAAAAGAAGAGAAAAAGTAGAAAAAGGGCGTAGAAAAGGAGGAAGGAGAAGGATAAAAGGGTGTGGAAAAGAAAATAAAAGAAGAAGAAGAAACAGGAGAACAAGAAGAAAAATCGTGATTTTCTTTTGAATTTTTTTACAAAAATTCCTTTTGATTCAACAATTAATTCAAGACTCGTAAAGATTTTTTAAGGAGAAAGATTCGAAGATTTGTAAGAATGGTGAACTATCAATCTGAGGAGCACCCTAAATCATCCATAAGCATATCATCTTCTTCTATGATTTATTTATTTAATTATTTTACATTATTATTTTTTTAAGTTATTATCATAATTTATTCATTAATCATTGTTTTATCTTATTTTTGTGGTGCTTATAGAGGAAACGCATGATGATCATATGGGAGGGATGAATTTCATGAGAAGTCTGTGGAAGATTATGGATAAAGTCTTATAGAGACTTAGTTTCTAAGGTTTTGTTTTATTTTATTTTTATCTTTATTTTTATTTATTATTTTATTTTTATTTTATTAATTATTTTATGAATTAATGTAATAGCCCCAATAGTGAGAGTAATAAAACTATATGTGTGGTTGCATGATTTTTTTTTTTTATTAACTTGGTTAGTAAAATTAGGTTTCAATTAGATAATTATTTAAAATTAATGGAGGAAGTAGATTAATTTAGGTTGCATGTTAATAAAAATTAGGGTTTTAGTAAGGAATAAATTTAATTATTTGTTTGATTTTATTTAATTGTTTCTTTTATGTTATTATTTGTTTTTGGGTTTTGTTCATTATTTTTGTGTGTTTTGGGCCTTAAGCCCATTTTAGGCTTTGATTTATTTATTTAAGTTTAGGTAATTCTTTTAGCCCATATCATTTAATAATTAATTAGGTTTAATTAATTAAAATATACTTTTAGGTCCATAATTAATTAGATTTTAGATTAGAAATATCCCTAGGCCCATTTAGTTAATTAGACATAGGCCCACCTAATTTAGTTTAATTAATTTAGACTTAGCTCACTTAATTTAAGCCCTTTTTCATAATTTTTAAATTTAAGATCATTATTTAATTAAAACATGTAGAATTAAGCCCACTAATTTAAATACTTTCATAACATGTAGAATTAGGCCATTTTTAGAATTAAAATACATAGACGTAAGTTCATTTAATTAAAATCAAAAGGAATTAGGTCTATAGGTTCATTTATACATTAAAATATGTAGACTTTAGTCCATTTATTTAAAATCCATGTAGATTAGACTAACTTAGGGAGTATGTAATTTATTTAATGCATTATTTACTTGTATATTTCATTACTAATTTGCCTTGGAGTTGATTGTTTTGGGTTTATATGAAATTGCATGTAAATAGAGAATAAGATAATAATTCATAAAGTAATTTTAAATGAACACAAGATTGAAAGAAGTTGGTATTCTGTATCCAGAATCTCCTGGTTATGGTGCTAGCTTTCTTTTAGGGAATTGAGTACCACCTTTTCAAATTTGTCCCAGTTATTACCCTAGGTGATGACTCCTCATCTCCACGCCATGTCTTTGTGACAGTGGTTAGTGTGTTCTCTAGAGCCTTGAGCTCAAACAGTGTCGCGGTTGCTAAAATCTTGAACGCATGCTAAATCCCGCCGTCTACACAAGGGGAGCCTGAGACTTCTCTAAAATTAACTCGAAAAGTCCAAAACACTGAGCCAAGCTCAAAAATACCATATCCAAACCCAAAATTGAAATAAAGCCTAAGCTCATCGCCTCTTAGTCCAAAGGCCCTAGGTGAAGAGGTGTCGCCTCTTCACCCTGGGCGTCAATGATGAGGCGTCGCCTCTTTACACCCACCCTCTGCAGCATTAAATTCCATTAATGACAATGGTTGGAGGCTCACCTATGGAAGAGTTGGTCATTTTTTGATGTAAAAAGAAAGGAAAAAGTAGGGGCAAGAGCCTAGGGAATGAAAAAAAGCAAAGGGAGAGGGTAAGAATGAGTTTTTGGGAAATCAAAAAAAAAAGGAGAGGGTGAGAGGCTTTAAAAAAGGATGTGGGGGCATGAGGGAGGGGGTTGGCAACATGAAAAAAAGGTCTAGGAAAAAAAAGAAAAAATAAAGAGAAAAAAAAAGGTCTAGAAAAAAAATAAAGAGAAAATAAAAGGAAAGAGAAAGAAAAAAAGGGAAGAAAGGAAGAAGAAGAAGGAAAAAGAGACTTGGAAGCTTAGAAAACTTGACTCCCTTGAGAAGAGGAAGGAATCTTCTTGCATTCAAGGCCATTAACCTATCAACCAAGCTTTGAGGGCTTAGTTAGGAGCATCAGCTCATCCAAGTTAGTGAGTCTCCCTACTTTTGAGCTTTAAGTTCTTTATCTTCATTAAAAGCTTTGATTTGTTATTATTTTATGTGTTATCCTGAGTTATATTACTTATTTAAGGTCATAGGGAGACATGATTGCATGCGATACTGAATATTGATTGTTGATATTTGTATATTTTTGTATGTTTCTTATTTATTTGCATGATCATTGAGTTTTTTAGGATTTAAGAAATCTAGTCTGTTTTTGTCCCTGTTGAAGAGGTGACGTCTCTTCATAGAGACATTGCCCTTCATGATGAGGTGACAAGGACATCGCCTCTTAGTCAGGAGGCGTTTAAGAGGTGATGCCTCTTTGAAAAGGCATCACCCCCTTGACTAGAATTCTGTATATTTTTGCCTCTATTTTCAATTCTTATCTCATATATTTGGCATTATTTCCTTATTTAATTTGTTGTATCTTCTAATTTTATGCATGATTGTTATGTTGTTTGATATTATTTATAATGTTACATTATTGTGTTACTTTATAAACTATTTTATGAATTTATTTCTATTTATTTTGTTAATATTATTTATTAATGATTTGTAGATATTGTTGTTGTTTGTAAAATATAACTAACCTGTATTTGTTGCAGGAGTTATTTGGTGATTTTTAATCGCTAGATGATGACTCATTTATCAGTCCCTGAGAGTTTTGATTTGTATAATTTAATTAGTTTATTTTTGATTTTTTTTGTTTATATATAGTTTATATTTAGTATCTTTTATGTTTATTTGCATCAAAAGTTGTAATCCTTAATCCCTCTCCCCTTTTATTTGGAATGAATGGTTGTAAATTGTTATTATTTGTTTTTTTATGTTATTACCTTATTTATGATTGAATGTTGGGACATAAGCACGAAATAGGACTAATGTGCAAACTTGAAATAAAATCTAAAATTGAAAACCAATCGCAATTAGCATGTTAATAAGGAAATAATTTAATAATCAAAGGTAATAAAATATGAAACACACACGGAGGCCAACCGCAAGGTTTGATGGGCATTCTAAAAGCCCATTCGAACCCAATCTCTGATGACGGCTTCTGAAAACCTCCGTGGAATCTAGTTGTTGTACAATGTGTCCTGGCTTTTATCCAAGTGGTGACTCCATCTCCATTTTGGGCCCTAAACTCATTACGTATTTCTTAGTAAGCCCTGAGCTCGCACAGTGCCGTGATTGCCAACATTTGGATGCACGATTAACCCCACCACCTACAACTACGTTTTGACAAAAAGATAATAAAATAAAAGTAGAATATATTGAGGCCCATTCTTTGTAATCCTCTATAAATAACTATATCTATATTCTAAAATTTTAAAATTATTTAAATTTACAAGTAAATAGAAAATTTTATATATCAAGGAAGGGATTAATTACATCCAAGGTACCTAATAATATCATCATTTTCCATTAAACTACTAAAATTTCATTTCATTCCACAAAACCCGTCAAGTGTTCAAATGGATCTCATAAAAGTGTCTCGTCATGCAATCCAGTCACTGGTGATTATGTGTCTGGCACACAGCAAAAAAAATAAATTTAAAAAATTATGTAAATTAGATATATTCATCTCTCTCATCTTTAAATTTCTTAAAATTAAATATTTTTATTTATTTTCTTTTTTATTTATTTTCTACATCTTTCTTTTATTTTCCAAATTTTCTCTTTAACTAAATACTTTTCTTTCTTTACTTTCCCAAATTTTCTCATTAACCAAAAATTCAATTCACAAATAATTAGCATTAACCAAATAATCCATGACACAAAATCATTTAAAATCATCATTATCAACATTATTATTATCAAAACTCACGATAAACACAGAAAAAAAATCATTACATAAACAAGAATCATCACTTTTTCACAAAATCAAGGAAAAGAAAATCTTTTTTTTTCCTCTTTAGCAACCCAATTCTCTCATTTTTTTCCCCTTTAAAAATCATCACTTCATCTTAAAATCAATAAAAATAAAAAATCATGGCAGAGTAAGAAAGGAAAATCAAGAAAAGATGAATGATTTGTTTTTTTGGGTCCTTTTCTCACTTTCACAGCAAGTAAGGCTCACCTGATTACCATGTGATCTTGATTGGCTCACTCTCCACCTAACCCCTTAATGGTTCTTATCCCACCTTTATAACCTATCTCCTTATACCCCTTGGCCCCTAGTTGCTCCTTTTCTACCCTCCTTGGCTCTTTCTTATATATCATAAAAAAAACACAACCCATTGACAAATATCCAAAGATTTGTTATAAATCAAAATCATTAAGCTAATAGGATAGTGATTTCTTTTCATTACGTTTAACAAGGTGTTCTTGTGCTTCAAGGCTCTTGCCACTAGGGACAACAGTCTCACCCTGCTTTGTCTTGGTATCAAGGTCTTTCCTTAAAGGAGGAGGAGGTGCTTGTACTGCCAACCGCTTTAAAGAGTCCAGTTTACCTACTAAAACATTTGACACAGTGAGATTTAAGGTTCGTTTGCTGTGTTGCTTCTCCTTTGGTGGTTAATGTGTTGTTTATGGAATGATTTTTTTTTATATATTTGTTATGAGTTTTGATAATGATAATGTTAATGATGATGGTTTTAAGTGATTTTATGCCATGAATTTTTTGGCTAATGTTGATTTTTTGTGAATTGGATTATTTGGTTAATGAGAAAATTTAGGAAAGTAAAGAAAGAAAAGAGTTTGGTTAAAGAGAAAATCTGGAAAATAAAAGAAAGATGTAGGAAATAAATAAAAAAGATTTAATTTTAAGAAATTTAAAGATGAGAGAGAGAAAAAATGGCATGTCTTGTCTCTTGACAGCTTGTTTTACTGCTTTTTCTTGGTTGGTTGTTTGTTCATTGTATTTATTCTTTTCCATGCTTATAATCCAATCTTTAGAAAATCAATGTGTTTTTTTAACTTTAGCAAATGAAGAAATAAGCATATTGGAATTTGATGAGGTTAGAGATAGCACTAGTACTGATGAGTCCTTTCAATTGGCGAGGTGGGGGGATTCCTAACAAACAAACCAGTTGATTTTGAGTCAATGAAAAACATGATGGTTGCCTTATGGCAACTGGTTAAAGGGATTTTTGTGAAAGAATTCTTATTTCAGTTTTTTCATTTTTTAGATTTAAAGAGGGCTATGGAGCACAACCCTTAGACTTTTGATGGTAATCTCCTTATTGTTAAATGTTTGGAGGGAGGTGAGGTTCCTTTAGAAGTCAAACTCTTCCATATTAAAATATGGGTTTAGGTGCATGATCTTCTTTGTGGTCTTATGTTTGAGAGGGTGAGTAGGGATATTGGAAATTTTATGGGCTCTTTTATTGAATTTGATCTGAATAACTTTGGTTCTATCTGGTGGAGCTATATGAGGATTAGAGTTTTATTTCATATTCGTATGTCATTGAAAAGGAAAATGCAAATTAAGAAAAAATGAGGTTCTTGGGGCTGGGTCACTTTTCAATATGAATGCTTGCCAAAATTTTATTTCTTCTATGGTATTCTAAGTCGTATTGATCAGCTTTGTGAATAATATTATGACTGTCCTAATAAAAGTACTTCCTTTCCTTATAGGACATGGCTGCATGCAGGGAAAAAGAAGGGTGGTGGTGGTATTGGTAAGCAGTGGCTTTAACGTAGTAGTAATCTCCTTGTTGCTAAACATTTGGAGGGAGGTGAGGTTCCTTCAAAAGTCAAACTCTTCCATATCAAAATGTGGGTTCAGGTACATGATCTTCCTTATGGTCTTATGTTTGAGAGGGTGAGTATGGATATTAGAAATTATATGGGCTCTTTTATTGAATCTGATATGAATAACTTTGGTTCTGTTTGGCAGAATGATATGAGGATTAGAGTCTTATTTGACATTCGTATGCCATTGAAGAGGAAAATGCGAATTAAGAAAACATGAGGTTCTTGGGGCTGGGTCACCTTTTAATATGAACACTTGCTAAAGTTTTGTTTCTCTGTGGTATTTTAGGTCATATTGATCAGCTTTGTGAAAAATATTATGATTGTCCTGATAAAAGTGCTCCTTTTCCTTATAGGACATGGCTGCATGCAGGGAAAAAGAAGGGTGGTGGTGGTATTGGTGAGCGGTGGCTCCGACATAGCGCTTCTAGTGGTAGTAGGGTAGGTGGTAGTAGAATTACTGGATGTGATAATATGGATATAGAAGGTTATTAGATTGGTTTGATAGGAGATCATAGGAAAGGTGTTGATGATGGATTGGGTAAGGTAAATGCCAAGATTTAAAGTATTTCAAAGGAAGGAAGTTCAAATTCTGAGTGTGAAGGAGTGGTCATTACTAATCCAAAATGAAGATGTATTGATAAAGAGGAAAGGAATGTTGATATGGGTGATCATGGACTTAATAATCAGGCTATGGCAGTAGCCCATATTAATCCAAAAAAATGATTTATAAGCGGGTCTTACTCAGTAAGCCTGCCTAGTCCAATGATGACTTTAAGCTAGAACTATCGAGGTTTGGGCAGCCCTCGGATAGTTTAAATTCTTGTAGGCCTGGTTACTAAGCTCAAGCCTAATTCCATCATTTTAATAGAGGTGAAGGTAGGCCGCACAAAGGTAGAAAAGGTCAAGTATAAAATTGGGTATGAAGGTTTATTTATTATAGAAAATGATAGAGGTGTTGAGGTGTTGTTTGTTTGGCTTTTCTGTGGCGTGAGTACTTAATGGTGCAGCTCCTTAGTTTCTCTTCTCATCATGTTGATGTCATTATAAATGTTAAAAATATACTATCACGACGCTTAACTTACTTTTATGGGTGTCCAAAGAGAACTCGAAGGCAAGAATCTTGGGATAGGTTGTGTGGGTTGAAGGATAAATCCTCTTTATTTTGGTATTACATTGGATATTTCAATGTTCTTCTCTCTCAATCCAAAAAGAAAGGTCATTTTAATCACCCTCATGCTCTCATTAAAGGGTTTAACTCGGTGGTTGCGGAGTGTGGTTTGGAGGATATGGGTATGATTGAGTATTTTTTACATGGGAAAAGAGTAGAGGTTTTGAGCATTGGGTTGAAGAGCAATTAGATCAGTGCCTTGCTTCTACTGATTAGAGGTGTTATTTTTCTCATGCCTATGTTAAAAATATTAAGGCTCATTCATCTGATCACTTTATTATTTATTTAGGTTTTCGCTCTGTTACTACCCAAGTGCCAAAGAAGAAATTCCAATTTAAAAATGCTTGGGTGAAGGAAGCTTAGTGTTGTAATATTATTCAAGATAGTTAGAGAAAGAGAACTCATTATGATTTTCTAAGAAGATTGATTCAGTGTGGATCTACTCTTCAAGTTTGGGGTTTAGAGTTTTTCTATGGCCTCATGTGTCACATTGATCAATTGTGCAAACTTCTTAATAGGTTAAGGCCAAAGCGTGATAGTGCTTCTCTTTGGAGATTTCAGGAGACTCAATTATAATTGAATCTATTACTTAATTAGAATGAAGTTTTTTAGCGTCAAAGTGCTAAGCAGCATTGGCTTGCTTTTGGTGATTAGAACTAATATTTTTTTCATTGCTATGCCACTGCTCGCAAGAAGGAGAACTACATTCACGAGCTTAGAGGTGACAATGGGGCTTAGCTTTCTAAGAATGATGGTTTGCAGAATCATGTCTTCATTTATTTCCCCTCGTTGTTTAAATTTAATGGTTGTTGTGGAGATTCTATTCTTAATTTTGTTAATAACAGTATGACTGAGGTTCAAGATGACTTCCTCATCCAGCCTTTTTCTGCTTCAGAGATTAAAGATGCTATTATGGGTATACATCCTCATAAAATGCCAAGGTGAGATGGCATGAACCCGAGCTTTTACCAATCATTTTGGGATGTTATAGGATCTGATGTGGTGGATGTTTCTTTAAAGTGCTTGAATGAAGGGATTATTCCAACTGAGTTCAATGCAACTTCTATTATTCTTATCCCAAAGAAGAAGAATCTAGACCGTATTACAGATTTAAGACCTATCACACTTTGCAATGTCATTTACAAGATCATATCTAAAGCTCTTAGACTAGGTTGAAATGTATCTTACCTTCTTTTATTTTTAAGAGTTAAAGTGCATTTGTCCCCGGGAGGTTGATTTCTGATAATATCTTAGTTGCCTTTGAAATAGGACACTATTTAAAGAGGAATACTAAAGGCAAAGATGGTTGGGCTGCACTTAAAATTGATATGTCTAAGGCGTATAACTGCCTAGAATAGGATTTCCTTTATGGTATAATCATTAAAATGGGTTTTCACATGAAGTGGATTGCTCTTATTATGTCATGTATTTCTTTTGTGACTTATTAGATTAATCTTAAAGGGTTTGATGTTGGTCCTATCACTCTTGAGAGGGGCTTGAGACAACGGGATCCCCTTTCCCTTTATCTTTATCTTATGTGCAGAAAGGTTATCTTCTCTCATAAGAGATTTTGAAAGGAGGGGTGAGCTTCATGGTTGTAAAGTGGCTAATAATGCCCCTGTTGTGACCCATTTATTTTTTGCAAACGATAGCTATTTGTTCTATAAAGCTAATGTGAATAAATGCTCCTATATTAAATGTATTTTTAGTGACTATGAGAAGGCTTCGGGGCAGATGGTCAATTTCTAAAAATCATCTATCTTATTTAGCAAAAATACAAAGGATGTGGTTAGGATGAATGTCTACCAGATTCTTCAAATTCCTATTTCTGTTAGTCAAGATAAGTATTTAGGCCTCCCTTCTTTGATTGGCAAAAGCAAGAAGGTTGTTTTTGCTTTTATTTGTGATAAAGTGCATCAAAGGTTAGGTAGTTGGACTAAAAAGTACTTATCTCATTCGAGGAAGGAGATTCTGTTGAAAACAATGGCTCAAGTTATTCCTTCACATGCTATAAGGATTTTTCTTCTCCCTAAATCTCTATATAATGATATCGAAAGAGATATAAATGGGTTTTGGTGGGGGGGAGGGCATAATGGTGGTAAGAGTATAGGGATTTAGTGGTTGTCCTAGGCTAAGCTTTATACCCATAAGTTTGGTAGTGGTTTAGGCTTTTGTAAGTTGCAGGAGTAATATTGCCATGCTGGGCAAAAAGGGGTGGCAGCTTCTCACCTTACCTAATTCCTTGGTGGCACGAGTTCGCAAGGCTAGGTACTATCCAAATAAATCTTTTCTTGATGCCTCTATAGGTTATAATCCCAACTACTTTTAGCGTAGTATCATGGCCTCTTTGTTTCTTATAAAACGTGGTATGAAGTAGAGAGTAGGTGATGGTTGTAAAGTTAGAGTGTTTTCTGATCCATGGCTCCCTGATGAAGATAATCCTTATATGGTCTCGCAAGCCCCTGAAGGTTTAGGTTCTATTATAGTGAATTCGTTATTTTATGTCGATCATATGGGTTGGGATATGGATACTGTTAAAGATCTTATTGAAAAGAGAGATGTTAATCTGATCCAAAGTATTCCTTTAAGTATTAGGCACCCTAAAGATGTTCACTCTTAGAAGTGGGATCCAAAAGGTATCTATACAATCAAAAGCGCCTATCGTTTTCTAATTACTCAAAATTTTGATGTGCCTTCCTTTTCCCCTATTCTAAATTGGCAGAAATTTTGGAGTTTGAATATCCCACCTAAGATAAAAATAAATAAAAGTTATTTAACGATCATGTAAAGGGTGTCTTCCTGTTCTTTTTATTTTGCAAAGTTGGAATTTTGATGTCTATCCTATTTGTCCTCGATGTCATGGTGATGTTGAAACTATTTTTCATGCTTTAGTGGCTTGTCTAACTGTTAAAGAGGTATGGCAAACCTCAGAGGTAGGTTGTCTAGATGGTTTTTATGTTGATTTTATGAGTTGGTGGAATAATGTTATGGATAATTTTTCCTTGGATATTAGTTGCAATTATGCTATGTTGGTTTGGATGATTTGGTTTAGTCAAAATAATTTGGTGTGGAATCAGGTTCAGCATTCTTGTGTCTAGATTGTTACAACTGCTTATGTTTGCTCGACTCAATGGCATAATGCTTATGTCTAACTCAATTGGCAGTAACATTTCTAAATGGAAAGGCCTTTGGTTAGTGTCTACAAGTGTAACGTGGATGTTGCATTGTTTCCTAGTCAAAATCGAGTTTGTGGGGATAGTGTAATTTGAGATTGTGATGGCAGATTTGTTACAGCGCTTCAATGTTCCTTTGCTAGCAATCTTTCTCCTTCGATTGCAGAGGCTATTAGTTATAGGGAAGCATTAAGCTGGTTAAAGGGTAGAGGATTACAGAGGGTGGAGCTAGAGTTTGATTGCCTTTAACTAGTCAAAGCTTTAAACAATGATGTTTTTTACTCATCAGTGTTTGATTTAATTGTTTCAAATTGTAAAACTTTAATCAAAGATATTGCTAGTTGCAATATTGGTTTTGTTTAGCGATCAGTGAATCTGGTAGCCCATGTTCTAGCATGGTCTTTCGATTCCATGTCTGATTGTCGCTTAATTTTTTAGGACTGCCCTCGTTTTATTGCTAATGTTCTTTTTAGCATATTTGATTTAATGAAGTTTTCTCTTTATTTCAAAAAAAAAAAAAGAGATGAATATATTTAATTTATATAAATTTTTTCAATTGTAAATTTTTTTGGCTATATGTAATGCCACATCAGCTGACAGTTTATTAATATGGCCATTACTTTTTAGTTGCCATTTCAGCTTTTAAAACAAATTGACACGTCATTTTCTATGTCATCACTAATAATCATATTGCGTGAAGAGACACTTTTGTGATATCCATTCAAACACTTGGCGAATTTTGTAGGATGAAAAGAAATTTGGAAAGTTTAATGGGAAATGGTTATATTGTTGGATACTCGGGATGTAATTAGCCCATCAAGGAACAAGGGTCAATACGACGACGTGATTAAGTTTTTTATCCAATTGCTTTTAACGACTTGTCGTTGGGGGGTTAAGAGCACGTATAGTTACTATAGTATATCGCTTCCGCGACACAGCTGCGAAGAACCAGCAGCAATGGCCACAGAGCTTGAAGAGCTAGTTGGCTTCCTATCTTCTCCTTCTCTGCCAGTAAGTAGTTTCCCCTTTTTTAACCCCTTGCTTTTGAACACAGTTTTTAAAAACCCTTTGAAGCTACCAAAATTTCGAATTTCTTCTATGGTCTATTTTGATTCCTGGCTGTAAAAACTTCGATTTTTATCCTTTTATATATCTATATCATATAGCACCCATTTGGTTTTATTGCGTAAAGTTCATGTCTTTCTGCAAAACCTCATAAGCTTCTGGTGGTTATGATTTATTATTGTGTTTTTTCTTTTGTTAACTTTGATTTATTGGTGATGCCAATTTTAATGGATTCAGGTGCTGAAGGCAGCTGTCCTTATTGCTAGGGACTTAACTGGTTCTGAAGATGGGTTGCTGTCCCTTTCCAAGTATTCCAATAATGTGATTTCTTCGTTATCTCGACTTTTAAGCCAGAACAAGGTACTATATGCTGCTCCATTGTGCTACTTATTATTAGGGAATTCCAAATGTTTCAGTCTATTCTTTTTACTGCAATTGTAAATTATGTTTTGGGGGGGGGGGGGGGAGGTGGTTTGTTTAGATTTCATGTTATTTTGGTTGGAGTTAGTAACTACTGACCGTATTGATAAAACATTTTAGGAGGTCTCTGAGCCTGCAGCGGCAGCTCTAGTGAATCTGTCGCAGAACTCAAATTTAGCTGCAAAAATGGTTGAGATAGGAATGGTTAAATTGGCCATGGATTTATTGTATAAGCCAGACTCTAGCATTACTCGATTGCTGGTAATGCTTCTAGTAAATCTCACTCAGCTTGATGCTGGTATTTCGTCCTTGCTTCAGGTGGTTTCTTCTGTTTCATTTTATTGTTATCATCGTTGTTTATGAAATCATTTTTTTCGTCCCTTTTCCCTTCTATGATATTATGAGTATTTTCCCTGATTGGTAGACTGATGATGAGAAGATGCAAGGACTGTTTGTCATGAAGCTTGTGAGATCATTCTGTAGATCCTCAGGTGAAACTAGAGGTATGTTTTGCCTCTTTTGTACATGATATCACTTCTGCATGCAAGCTATCTGGATTCTGGCCTAAGAATTTGAGTTCTAGCAGTAAATGATTGCAACAAACCATTGAAGAGTAAATTTAGTTGTTTTTTAATGTCTTACATGTTTTCTTCTTGAGAATAACTTACTTGTCCTTGATACCACCATCACCATTCCATGGTGATGTAGGCTGTGTTCCCATTGATGCACTGTGTGTGAAATCCTTGAAAAAAGGAAAACTGTTTTCAGGAGAAACTCATAAACTTGATTGCCTGAGACTCCCTGTTCATAATAGTGGAAGGGCACTTCATTCTCAAGGTTTCATCACCTTGTCGCTCATGAATATGATTGGCTGAAGAGTAGCCATCGGTGTTGCTCCTTTTTTTTTTTTCAGTTTGTCCTTATTGTATATGGTTGTTATGGCCTTTCTTGCTTGTCTAGTGTTCTATGTTGTATATGGCTGTTACGGCCTTTCTTGCTTGTTTAGTGTTCTATGTTTCATGATCTATGTCTGACTTTTTGATGTTGATTTTCCAGATGATCTGTTTGACCATGTTGGCTCCATTCTTGTAAATATATCACAGAAAGAAGCCGGTAGGAAAATGTTACTGGAGCCTAAGAGAGGGTTGATAAAGCAAATTCTCAGACAGTTTGACTCAACTAGTCCAGTGCGGAAAAAAGGGGTATGCATAAATTAGTAACTCACAATTTAAATTTGTTTTGAACCTCCAGAAATAATTTAGTGCTTGTATCTGTTTCTTTGAACAGATAGCAAGTTTTAGACTTCCATAAGCAAAGGTTGTTTTGGTGAGAAAAAGGATTTAGGTCATGAAGTTCACAAGCATTTTTTTAGAGTTGCATGCATTCCTCTATTCTAGCTGCACTTTGAGTTGTTATGACATGTACCATAGTGGATTCTGTTTGGCCAAGCCGTCCTGTGAATGCCTAGTGAAAGTTTAATTACATCCTTTGAACACTGAAGAGGTTTATGCTTTCAATAAGAAGATAAACATTGTAGCACGTAGGAGGTTTTATGAGTGGGTTGTTCTAATTTTTTTTTCCCCCAGTGAGTTTGGCTCTTTGACAAGTTAGTTTACCCATTCTACAATTCTAATTGCAAATTTACTTTGGAGTCAGATCTTCTTCCTGAAGTAAGAAAAAAAAAAGTATGTGTAGCATTAGGTAGGTAGGTAGCTATTCTATAATGTGTAGAATATAAGCTTTCAGAGACTCCTTAAAAGGACATATCCAATAGAATGAAATTTTGAATTGACTAGTATGTCTGTACAATTAGAATTGGTGACTGTCTGATGGTTGCTGATAGCTGTCAAAAAATTAAAATAATTATAGCTTGACCAGTTAATCCATCGTGCCGAAGATAAGAAATTCTTCTTTCAGGCCAACCCTTAGTGGGCAGGCTCAATGCAACTCTTGAATAAACCTACAGAATAAGCAAGAAAAGAAATAAGCAAAGTTAATCAGAGGCTTGGACATTATCTGCAAGGAAAGTTTGCTACCAAGCCTAGTGAAAATGAAGAAAGTGAATCTTAAACAATTCATTGCTTAGCTTGCAGATATTCACTGGGATTATATCATTTCAGGTTTCTGGAACAATTCGCAACTGCTGTTTTGAAGCCGAGAATCAGCTACAAGATTTGCTTTTGGCATCAGAGTTTCTTTGGCCAGCTCTACTTTTGCCTGTTGCTGGCAATAAGGTAAATCTTTGAATTTTTTCTTTATCATTTTCTTTTTATTTGTCCAGTGTCATTTATTTTAAGATTAATGTCATTTTATAAATGTTTGATGAGTAATGACTAGATTTTATTCCAGTTCATTGTTGTAGGGGGAGTATAATTGGGTAGAAAAATTACGGAGGATCAATTGGTGAAAAATTAACCATCAAAGAAATAAATTAATGCTGATAGCGGCTGCCAGAAACTAACACCTTAGCTCAAGCTGAATATTTGTCAGCAGAGGACAGAACAATATTCATTCACCCTAACCATAAATCCCATATGTGAGGATCCAACTTTTTGTACTCAAAAAACAGTTGCATTTAAAGGCAGTATCAAGAAGAATATTAAAGTACAGCTAAAACAATGCTTGTAATTCCCCCATCTTTAGGACAATGTAACAGCAGTGTCTCTGTGATTTCTGTACTTTACCTCCACATACATTGTTGACAGGAAAAACAAGTGAATGAGAGATCCCACTGAATTAAATGGGTCTGTGAATCCAAGAAATAGTAAAGAACTCTTAATTTCTATTGTCAATTAATCATCACAAATTCTTTCACTTGAAAGGTTTTTCCCATGAGGTAGTCTGAATCCACTAAAGCCATCTTTATGAAGGCATCTGCAGTCATCTGACTTCGAGGATATGTGCTAGGAATTCTTAGCCATTATTGTGCGCATTTCTATATTCTCTTCCTTGCTACACCTTTTGAAAGTTTTTCACCCTGCCATCTGCCTTCTGTATCGTGGAAATTTATGAACCTTGTTTTTATCTTCCCAGGTATACAGTGAACAAGATACATCAAAGATGCCTCCTGAACTTGGAAGTGCACTCTCAATTGAGCGTGAACCATGTGATGACTCTGAGATTCGTGTTCAAGCACTGGAGTCTATTTACTTGATCACGTTGCAGGTATAATTACTAACCTTTCTGTCGCTTCTGTATTTGAGTTTTTTACTAAGGTCGTGTAGAAATGTGCTGTTGTTATCCGATGAACTGAAAGACTCCAATAAAATAGCTGTACATCAGGTCTATTTTTTTCATTCAAGTAGGTCTGGGAATTGGTTATCTAGGAATGTTTGTGCAGTTGCATGCCTATAAAAATCACTAATGTGGCTGGATGGTTCTCCTTGACTTTTTAGGCTAAGATGCTCCTGAATTTTATAATTAAAATTTATATTGAAGTGGATTGCAGAACAGAATCAATAAAAGCTTGGATTGTGAGCAAAAAAAAAAAAATGAAACTATGGGCACTCTGCAGCATACTTGTAGCAAGTTTTTCCTCAACAGAAATCAGTTATTTTTTCCTTTATCATGGCTGACATACTAATGCAGTTACTGGTGTTCAATCTCAGGAGGCCGGTCTGAGAGCATTTTGGTCTGTTAATGGACCTCGTATACTACAAGTCGGGTATGAAGATGAGCAGGATGTTAAAGTCATGGAAGCATTTGAGCAAGTTGGCTCCTTGGTATGTTAATGCCGGCCAGATTACAGAACAATTCCATTTTCACCAAGTTACTGCCTTTCGTTTTCTTATTATTTTTTTCACACATCTGAGTATAAATTTGATTTCTTTTGCAGCTTGTTAATGAAAGTGAGAACACAACATCCTCAGATTAATTCCATCTATGGTCACCATGCTAGTATGAAGAGTTTTTATCAGCAAAATCATTTAAGATCATCATTACTGGATTTTGATAGAAGTTAAGCAAATACATCCCAATTCAATAGTGAGTTCAGCGACCATGACCATTCTTAAAAGTAACACCGACACCCACCACTGAAACCTCACAGTAGCAACTGGTTCGCGTGCATGGAAGATATTATGATTCATGCTATGCGTTAGCCATTATTCTGCAATAGGTCGCAATTTGACAGAAGAGTTTCTGCGTTTTTGGAGCATATGATTTTAGTTAGAAGTAATCTGGATTATCAAGGAGGGACAATAGGTTGAATAGGAATGAACTATCTGGATTATCATGGTATTTGTATTTTTGTCAGGTTCACATATTGTTATCATGGTGTGTGTGTGTGCATGTTAAACCTCCCTTAAAAATATTTTATTTGGTTTTAGACATTGGCACAAAAGAGCATTTTTAAGTGAAGGCCACTTTATATTGACCAATCATGTCCATTTGCCAGCATCTATCCTAAACAGCCATTAAAATTCTCGTCCACGCAGTCCAAAAGTACATGATGGTAAAATTTATGTAATAATCAACTTCATAATAATCAGAAAAAAAAAATGCCTCACAATAAACCTTTTTTTTAACATTACAAACGGGGGAGATGGGAGGATTTGAACCGGTAATGAACAATTAATGGATAAATAATTAAAATTTTTACAACTGAATATTTTAAACTTGGCGCCTAAAACACTATTCCCGCTAAAAATTCCACTCTAACACAGCGCGCGCCAAACGTTCAAGTAGAAAAAAATTTGCTTTGCCTGCAAAATCCTCTTTCCCGCCCCCGCCATTTCCGTCGGTTTTTATTTTCTTGATGCATTTCTCAAATCTCTGCTTCAAATGCCCAAAAGAGCGAAACCCAGCTGATCTCTAATCTTCTCTCAAACAAATCCTTTACTCAAAAATGGATCTCTCAGAAATTGCTAAAAAGCTTGGTCTCTCGGAATCCAAGCACATTGTCCGAAAAGCCGCCGAGCTCCGCCGCCTCTGTGATGTCCATTTCGACTCATCCGTCATCGGAGTTGTAAGCATTAGCCTTTTCATCTTTTGATTAATTTATTTTATCAGATTTTTTCTTCTGTATGTATAAAAAAAGAATTCAACACTTTTATGTTTCTTAATTGTAGGGAGAAGTCTGTAAGGCTATAATTTGCCTGGAAATTGCTGCCACAAGGTACTCATCTCGCCAATTAGTATCAGTTTTGGGTAAATTCTTACATACAAAGCTAATGTTTGAAAAACGTGCAGGTTTCAAGTGATTTTTGATAGACAAGCTGCTATTAGATTGAGTGGCATGTCAGAGAAGGCTTATAATAGATCTTTCAATTCCATTCAAAACAGCCTCGGCGTCAAGTGGGTTTTGCTTCTTTTCTTCGTTTTGGGTCTTTATTTAGTTCTTTTTTTTGTTTAATTATTTGACTGGCTTTTTTTTTTTTTTTTTTTTGAAATGTAGGACAAAACTGGATATTAGAGAACTAGGGATTCAATTTGGATGCGTCAGGCTCATTCCTTTTGTTAAAAATGGCTTGTCATTGTAAGATTTCTCTTTCCCTTTTCCTTTAGTCTGGCAATTTTACATGAGTTTGTTTTTAATATTCTTGGGTTTGGCGTGTGGTACTTGCTACGTGTTTGTTAAAATGCCTATGAGGCCTCTAATTGTGCCTTGCCATCACTTTTTTGACAGGTACAAGCAGCGGTTTATTGCATCATTGCCAGCTTCAAGACGAGCCACAGCTGACTTTACCCGGCCTGTCTTCACTGCAGTTGCATTCTACTTGTGTGCAAAGAAGCACAAGGTGAGTTAGTTTAGTACTCTCATGACCAGCAGTTGATTTCTGAACTATGTTATCCATATGTTTTAGCTTATGTCATTAACGTTTCTCACTTCGCAGCTCAAGGTAGATAAACTTAAGTTGATTGAAGTTTGTGGAACATCTGAATCTGAATTCAAAAGTGTAAGAAGACTCTTCTTGGTCCACAAATATATTTTTGATGCACATTTTGATGTGCTTTTGCTAATTTAGAAGTAAACATACAGGTCTCCACCACTATGAAGGACCTCTGTCATGATGTTTTTGGGATCTCCAAGGAGAAGAAGGATCCTAGAGAGGTGAAATGTAACCGGGGTAAGAGCTGATTGAGCTTTTAATGATTATTCCTTGGTTTTGTTTGCTTTACTTATTTTATCACTTAACAAAAATTGATGATCAATATTGTTCATTCGAATAGATATATGTTGATTTTTTGGATTAGACAATTGATTAATCTGTTTGCCTAATTTTCTCATTGCAGAACTGCTGGATGTCTTGCCAGAGAAAAGAAAATTTGAGGATGGGGGCTATTTATCAGATGATGGACCAGAGGTACTACTGCAGCACCTCTTTTCTCTGACTTTCCATCTACTTGGTCAATACAAATGACTCCTCGATGTGAATCTGCAAATAGCAAATGTTGATGTAATTGTTTCAATTTAGACAATTCAAACAAAGATTTTATCGACCAGGGTTGTGCAAGTAACATGAAAATGAGTAAGCTCAGCAGCTCAATTGGCAACAGTTTCTAGTATGGTTTTTGAATATCGAGGTGTTTCTTAGTTTCTAGTATGGTTATTTGATAGAAATTAATCAAACAGGGGCAATGGTGGGCTCTGACTTGAATGTAGCGTGTCCCTGTCATCTATTGAATGGAGGTCCTTTAGGCCTATATTTTTTATTGCCTAGGATTTAGCAGGGATCAAGATGTTCATATGGATTGAAATGCATTCACCAAACCTATTAAATTTCTGGTCTGGTGATATAAATTAGTGCTAGTGTCTTGAAAGTGACGATAGGGTATGCTTCATTGTGAAGAGAATACTTGACTGCGATTTACATATTATGCTAATCCTAAATTGCTTAGCTACCACTCATATCTCTAGAACAAGCCCACTGAAAGTTAAAGTTGTGACTGACATGAGATTTCTGCAGCACTCAAGTTACAAGAAGCGGAAAAGAGAGGAGAAAGTTGCTTATGAGGAATGGAAATCCTCTGTCGTGTCATCAAATGAGAAGAGCAAGGCAAAAGGTATTGCAGGAATTCAACCTTTATTGGTATGCCATGCATTAAAAATTCAGATCAAATGAGGTCGATTTTTTCTTTTACTTTAATGATTTTTTTACTTGCATCTCTTCAGGTCCTTGCAAGCGAGCCAAGCAAACTCGCCTCAACTTTCTCAAAGAAGTTCCTGAGACTACAGGATTGGAAGCTTTGTGAAAGACATGTAGGGCCATTTTCTTTTATACTGTTGTCTTTTCTTTTTTTTTTTTTTTTTGAGTTTTCTTGGTAGAAAAATGGCAAAAAAAAAAAAATTATTCTCAGAAAATGAATCACAGCTTTTGGCCAATTTTTATTTATTTGCTTCCAATACAAGGACATTGTAACAACAGATAATGTACATATATTCATGAAAAGCATTATTAGTCATTCAACTGCTGCAATACATCTTCATTAAAACAGTCCAATCCACTTTTAATATGTTTCTTATATCGTTATAATAATTTTTCTTTTTAAGACTAGGGTTGTTTCTATCGTGGCAATTTTTTTTTTTTTTTTTCCTATATACAAGAATTAGAGTTATTCTTTGTTCTATTGACAGGTTGGCCAATAAATATCAAGCAAATCTGACGCGCCAAGAATTTTTTTTCTTGCTTTCTCTACAGCTTCCAGATTTCACAAAATAGCATATAAGATAATGATTTATTATTGTGAATTTTTCTGTGATATCGCTACTTATAATAATTATTATTTTTTAAAATTTTTTATAAGTTCTATTATTAAAAAAATTGTTTATAAATGCTTAAATTAGTATACTATTTATTTATTTAAATGCATCTTAGATTTTAATTTTTAAAAATAGAATTTAAAAAATTAAATTATAAAAAATATATTAATTAAAATTAAGGATAATATTGTAATTAAAATTGAAAATAATATTGAAATTGTTTTCAATTTTTTTGTTTACATAAACTATGATATTTATCATTTTTTCTCAAGTGTAATAATAGATGTGGCAGACTGCTAAAAACAGCTAAAAATATATATATATATTTTTAGCTTTATACATTTTTTGGTGCCTTCATAAAATAGAAAGTGAAAAAACATCTTCAATGGATCGTGGCACATTGTTTGTGTCATGGATATATATTTCTTTAAGATAAAGTACTAGCATTGTCGTGCTTTGACTGGTTCATGATTAGGTTAGACATAATAATAATAATAATAATAATAATGAAAATAACAATAATAATAATGAAAATAACAATAATAATAATAATAATTTTTTTTTTCTAATACTATTGGCTGCTAAAAATAATAATAAAACCGCTTTATTGGCCGTCGGAATATGATTCTGATTCCTGGCTGGAAAAGGATAATAGTCTCAAAATGCACTTTTTTTTTTTTTAAGAAGTCTCAAAACATGCTGTTGATTTTGGTCTTTCAATCAGAATGAAATATTGAAATTAATTCTTTTCCTTTAAAAACTTTTTTTTAGAGGCTTTTTCTTTAAAAACTTGATATGTATTTTTCACTGATTTATTGTTTTTTAAAATTTAAATATATAATTTATATTGTGTATAAATAATTTTTTTTTATTTTTAAAGATTTTTAGTGATTTAAATTCAAAATATTTTAAATTTCAAACTCATTATCCAACTCTACCATCATTGCTTTTTATTTCATTGTTTCACTATTTTTAAATTTAGTAAATGATAATTTATTTTTTTGCTTAGTTTTAAATACTTTAATAAAAATGTATATCATTTTAAATTTGGTGAAGTAAAATGTCATCTATTAAGATTTACTAAAAGAAAATTATTTTTTCTTAAATTTTTTTAATATTATTATTATTGCTTATTTAATTAGCTATAAAGTTAAATTCAAATTTAATATTATCATTATTGCTTATTATATATGAACTATATAGGAGATTAATCAAACATCAATAAAATTATATAACATAAACTGTAACCATTCACCGGAGATACATATCAAAAAAAAAAAAATTAATATTTTATTTAAATTTAAATAGTTTATAAGCAGAATCATTTTATATTTTTATGAAAAATATTTTTAAAATTTTTTTAATAATAATAAAAATTTGATGATGTGTAATAATCAGAAAGGCAAAAGTCCAGTGTCAAAAAAAATAATTAAAAGTCAAGAATGCACACGGTGACACGTTCGACGCGAACTTTCCTTTTATTATTATTATTATTACATGAACAATAAGAATAACGTAGTTCGGTCAAACTCGGTGTCGTTTTGAGGTTTTGACCGAACAATAACTTAACAGAAAATCAAGCTCTTGTTTACTTGATTTTATTTTGTTTATTTATTTGAAAAAAAAGGTTGGTGCTTTGGTCTCTTTCAAAATTAACAATTTCCCTGTACCTTCTCCTTCTCCTTCTTGGTCTTTGATTCCAACGACTCTTTTTATGGATTGTCTTCCTTCTTCTTTTTCTCATCATTATTATTATTAAAACCCTAATTTCAATTATACAACCCCAGCCATCCCAAAAAAAATATATATATATTCAAAATTTCGGCTGCAAATCTGAGAAAGAAAGACTCCAACTTTAAGCTAGAAATTTGATAAAAACAAAAGAAGATTCAAACTTTATTTATGTTTTGATTGGTAATTAATAATTTTAGAGATGGGTTTTCAAATTTCAGATGAATTGTTGGGTACTTTCGTTCCAATTCTAATTTATTGGGTTTATTCGGGGTTGTATATTGTTTTAGGAGATTTTGATAATTATAGGTTGCATACTAAGCAAGATGAAGATGAGAAAAATTTGGTATCTAAATCTACTGTTGTTAAAGGGGTTGTTCTTCAACAATCTATTCAAGCTGTTGTTGCGATCATCTTGTTTACGGTATTGTTTTCTTTTCTTTCAATTTTCTTGATGTTTTTATTATGTTAGATTAGGTTAATTTTAGTTTGACCTTTTTTATAATCTGTTATGAAAGTTTGATTTAGAGATTAAAATAAGCAGCTTTTTATTTTTATTGCGAAGTGTCAGGGTGGGGCAGACAGGGGAAAATCTGATGATCCTGTGCTTTTTCCAGTTTTGACGTTTGTTTTGACTTTGAGCTTGTTCCATGGTTATTTATATATTCGGAAATCAAGAAATTCGATTTTTTTTTTCTGTAATTAAAATTTAATTTTTTTAATAACTTTTGCTCATCTAATTTTCCTTCTGTAATACTAGGTTTTAATATCGTCCCTCAATTTTAACAGGAAATTTCTGAACATTGTTAAATTCAGTTAGTTGCATATCATGGTAGATTGTTGAAGGAATTTCTGTCTTTTGGAAACCTTTCCAAGAATTGGAGACGTATGTGAACTGGACAAATTGTTATGTTTTTCCTGCTCTAGTAAATAATTAGATTATATAAAGAAGCGATTCATGTGTTTTCCTCAGATTCAAAGATTAGTTATGTGGCTATATCAGTTAAGAGTTGTGGCTTTTTTGACATGATTTAAAAGTACATAGGAGTAAAGTCAGATCAAATGGAAATAAATATGCAGAGAAAGGGAAAAGTTTGCAAGACTTAATAGGGGGATGGCGCACTTACGGGGAATGGTTTAGTTATCTACTTTGTTAAAATTGTTTCTTAGTTATGTTTTTTATATTTTGGTGGCAGTGATATAATTGTTTAATTAATGGGTTTGGCTTTTAAGTCTCATGTTATTTCTGTTTTCAGTAATATTTTGTGAACTTCTACTGAATTGGAATTTGTTGGTTGTAATGCCTGCAGCCAGCTGTGTTACCTTTTTATTTCTGATCTTATGTGCCCTCAGCTTCATTGTTTTTCCCTTGTTGCTGTTTCATTGATCTTTATCAGCCTTAATTTAATAGACACTATGCTTGATGTGGATTATACTAACTACAGCAGGATCATTTTTTTTTTTGGCTAGATAACTGGAGATGATTCTCAGGCTGCCCTAGATCAACATACTTCTCTAGTGGTTCTAGCTAGACAGTTTGTTACTGCTATGTTGGTTTTGGATACTTGGCAGTATTTTATGCATAGATACATGCATCACAATAAGTTCCTATACAAGCATATACATTCACAACATCATCGGCTTGTTGTCCCCTATGCATTTGGAGCTCTATACAATCATCCACTGGAGGGTCTTCTGCTTGACACAATTGGTGGGGCTTTATCTTTTCTGCTGTCAGGCATGTCTCCTCGTGCCTCGGTTTTTTTCTTCTCCTTTGCTACCATCAAAACAGTGGATGACCATTGTGGGTTATGGCTTCCTGGGAACCTCTTCCACGTCTTCTTTAAAAACAATACAGCTTACCATGACGTCCATCATCAGCTTTACGGAAGCAAATACAACTTTTCACAGCCGTTCTTTGTTATGTGGGACAGAATTCTTGGAACTTATATGCCTTACTCGCTGGAGAAGAGAGAAGGAGGCGGCTTTGAAGCACGGCCTGCTAAAGAGTGCAAAGATGACTAAATAATTCCTGATTTAAGGGCACTGTCTGTTGCAACGATGTATTACTATCATTTTTCCCTTCTTAATTAGCTACATCGGTTTTGTGATCTGTATATACATATATTGTTGTGCTTTATTTGTTTTGATTTATATAGTTAACATCAAAGAGGATATGTCTCCATATAAAGGCACAATGGATTATGTATCTACGTTTTCGCAGTCTGTATTTATTATGGCTTTTGGTGGATGGTTTGATCAGAAGTTATTTTTTTTGTTGATCATCCTTGCCTAGTTATCAAATAAGGGCATGTTAAGTGCATAGAGTAGGTTATCCATCTGAAGCACAAGCTTAAACTTTCATACGAGGCTTCAAAAATGGTTTTAATATCTAACCAACCCACCACCTTTCGTATCAACAGTTTTAGCCTTACTGCTAACAGATTCATTGGGCTATTAATTTGAATCATCTAGAAGTTAGAGAATGCCAAGTCATGGTTCAGGTGATCTTTCACCATATGCATGACTTTTCTTGTAAGTGTTATCAGTCTAGATAACCCATTCATTCAAATGGCTTTTACAGCTTTCAGGTTGGATCAGCATCTCAACAGTAACATTCCAGCAGACAAATTGTTGAAAGTGCAGGGAATTTCAAAAAAAAAAAACACGTAGAATGTCCCATCAGGTCGATTATTAGCAACAAACATACTAATAAACCTATGGATAATGAGATGATGGACCTGCAGGCTTATCAGACCTTTTTACTTCCCCTAAACTTCAGCAACCTAACCTGAAAAGGCGTTTCTTTTAATGCATGTCTCTCTCGTCTGGTCCATGACAGAAGGCATTACACTTATCCTTGTTCTTGAGCCTTTTACACTATGCAAATGTGTACTCAGCTTGTTGGTATATCAACAAAAATTCCACACTGGAAGTACATGAGGAGCGTAAGGGAAGTATAAATGAGAAGGACCTATGCTTTAAAAGTTTTGGGTCAAGACTGTAAGGTTAAGCAGGCAAATGGTAAAAATTCCCTTGGTTTCATAAAAGGTTATGGTTTCCATTCCAGACCAGTGAGACCACCGCATGAGTTAGATTCTAGACCACCTATAAAAGGTGATGTTGCTGGCTGCCACAAGTGAGCTTCTTCCAGCTAAGATATTCTGCATGATTTTCTTCACGCTCATTATTGTCCATCTACCTTTGGACTTAAGTATCAATCTGAACCTATCATGCACATGACATGGCAAATTATTCATATATCAGTAATTGTAATCTTCTGATTAGGAAAATGAGAATGTCTTCGAAAAGCATCTCATTAATTTTATGATTGTTTCTTCATCTTCTCAAACAATACAGACCACTCAAACTTTGTTGCTACCAGATTCTGAAAAGGAAGAAAAGGAAAATAAAAGGAATAAAGCTGTAGTCTATATATTGTGTCAATATGATATTAATTAGTATTATCTACAATGGACCAATCTGAATAGAATGTCTGTATAAATATTAGCAACTTCTGAGTTGACAAATATACATGAAAGGAATGGTATGAAACCATGGACCAACCTCATTAATATGGTAGTTGCAGAATTGATGATGAAAGCTCACATTTCCTTATAATAGGCTGTCACAAAACTAGTAATGTGTCATTTTAAAGGACATTCTCGATGAAAATCCATCAATATTCACCTTACCCAGTTCTAAATTCACCTTTTATAATTATTTCAGCAAGAAAAAAAAAACTCATAAGTTTTCAGGAACAGATAGCATCTTTGCCCCTTTCTGGGTCCATGAGCTTTTAATGTTACTTACAGGTACTCTACAGCAACTTGGTGTTAAAATTGAGACAACCAGAGAAAGCTTCAAAGAGGAATTCAAGCGTTCTTTTTTTCCTTTTCCCCTCTTTTCTTTTGCTATATTCCTCTTTCCACTTTTCTATAATGGTCCTGACATAAATATCTTCTAATATTAATTCTCAGATTACAGGACTCAACACCCATGTTAAACAAAATTAATATGATAGTTCTTCAGAATAAGCATACTTAATCAATGAGATTAACTTTACATGTAAAGACACTAAATATATAGATTCTGAAACACACTTACATTACTGTAAATGCCTTTTAATGCAATCTTAACTGTCAAATAGAATGGAGAAACAAGAAACTTATGCCAGGTAACCAGTTATTCTTGATAAGATAAAGAACTTAACACACAATTTACAGCTACTTATAGCTAAGAAATTTTTGACCTATTGAATGTACAAAAAATGAGATCTTTGAGGTGGGTGTAACCGAGGGAGTGAATGGGTAGTGCCAAGTGCCTGTTGATTTTTTCTGGAATCAAAATCCATCAGCTTAGTCTCAGCTGGGAACCTTGTGACTGGCATGTAAGAATCTGACACACGATGCATTCGTGGTTCAAATTTGGCCTTATAATTTTCATTTGCTCTGTATGCATCTCCTGCAACTTTTACAGCTTTTTGACTATTGCATCCCAACAAAATGCTTGGACGGAGTCTTGGAGTATCTTTGCCAGTTAGAATAGTCTTCGAATTTGCAGTTACAGGAAAAATCTTTATTGGACTTGGTGCTGTTGTGGATGGCCTTAGCTCTTCATATTCAGACAGTACAGAGAATTCAGCAGCGCTAGCGGTGACTACACTCCACTCTATGCTGGCTTCACTAGGTGCATAGCAAGTTGTTGGAGTGACACAGCCAGAAGTAGCATCTGATCCTTGTCTTGCTAGAAATGGAGTGACTCTTCCTGTCAGACTCTCAATCTCAAATAAATCTGAACTTGCATCACTCTCGTTATCGTTGTAAACTACTCCAGATGATGGGGCAGAATAGGCAATCTCATCCATTCTTGGAGTTGTGTCCCATGACAACATTGATAGCCTCCTCTCAATTCTGAAAGACTTGCTTTTCTTGTCATGAATTGGGGAGCCAAACACTTCCAGTGATTTTCGTGGAATAAGCTCTTCCTCTTCTCTAAATTTTAGTTTATTAGGAAGATCTCCTACTGCAGGATTTGAAATAGGGAAGCTAAAACAATTCTCCTTGTTAATTCCAACTCCCACCTGATCCAAATTCTTACATTGAATCTCTTCAGATATCAAAGATCCTGAGCGTGATTTATTATCAAGATCAAGTTTAGTCTTGATGAGTTCTTCTGCAGTTAGCTTCTTTTGAAGCATACCTGAAGCATTGGGACTTTTCTTGAAACTGATCTCGCCAACATGTTCATCATCGACATCAACTGAATCTTTATCAGTACAGGAACACCCGCAGCCAAGACCAGCAAGAAAATTCAACCCACTGCTTCTTCCGTTGCTTGTTTTTCTCTGCAGAACAGCTTTTCTTTGAACGTTCTGCAGCAACGCAGTTTGGCTGTTCGAACTCGACTCAGAAACAATACTTGGAGTTCCAGGAACAACTTTTGGTTTCACCTGAGGGATCAAATCATTGTGTTCATGATCTTTCTTGGGCTGGTTGTACTTTCTTGGAATTATATTGGTAAGTCTTGGAGTGCTGCTATCTTCATCTATTCCTCCATTGAAGTACTTCTCAGCGCTGAATACTCCGATTTCTCCATCTTCCATTTTCTTTCTTCCCAAGAAATGAAGCTCCTCTAGATCTTGATGAGCAGCAAGTTTATGAACTAAGCTCTCCTCATTGTTGCTCAAGTAGGAAGAGAAGGAAACATCGCGAAGATTGTTACCATTACTACTGCTGCTGTTCTCCAAAGGCAATGGTTGAGGAGGGCTATTGACTGAAGTTAAGGTAGCCATATCTTGTAATAAGAAAACACTACACAGGTTTTGCTTTCTCTTTACACACAAACAAGAAGAAGAAAAGAAAATGACACTAAGCTGGAAAAAAGCTCATAAGATGCAGGGGGCACAAAGCTACAAAAGGAAAAGGAAAAGGACCCAACAAAAGAAAAATATTGGAATTAGAGACAAACAGGAAGAATTTGGAATTCTTGCATGCAAGAATTTGAAGAAAGCAAGGCTTTTATTGAGGTCCCCTTATATAAATGTGTGTATGTCTCTACCAAACTGAAAGAAACTAAACAAGGGGCAGAAACTATAGCTGATCAGCAGCAAGAAATGAATAATGGAAGAAAAATAGTGATTGAAGTTGGAGAAGATTTTGTTTAATGTTTGGTTGGTTCATTGAGAAATGAGGTAGCCCTATAAGTAGGCAAGTGGAGAAGAAAATGTTAGAAAGAGTAGGGCCATATGATATGCTTATAAGGTAAACCAATTTAACCAATTTCAATTTCTTTTCTTTTAAGAATGTTACTTCTTCTCGTAAAAATTCAAATTTTTTTCTTATAACAATGTTACTTCATATATAAATTCTTAACTGCTAACTCATGTGGCAAGAGCTTACTTTTAAATGGAAAAATATACATATCTAAATATATGAGATCTCAATTTATAACTGTAATTTATAAAATAATTATTTTCCTCTCCATTCTAAAGATACTAAAATCTGTATCACAAGTGAATATCTATATATTCTTATTCTTGAAATCATATCTAATTCAGAGGTACATAATATTTTTTTTTCTTTTTTTTTTCAAAAGAAATTGTGTCTTAATTATGCAATTTTTTTTTTTGACCAAATAATTAGGCAATATTTTGTGGATAGCATAGTTTCTTGATCAAATAAAATCTGGGTCACTTTTAAATTTATGTGGAAGCCTTCTTGAAAATATTGTCGATCGATCTTGTGTAGATGTTGGCTTTTGCCAAGGATCTTGACAAGTTTTGAGTAGCATCTTGATCGGGTGATCTGACACAACATGTCAAGAATGGAATCTCACAATAGTCAATTGCTGCATAATTTTTTTTTCCTTTCAAATAATGGGAATGAGAAGCATATAAACCTTTAGCCCTTAGAAGAAAATTATATAAAACATTAGTTTCATAAATATTATTATTATTATTATTATTATTATTATTATTATTATTATTATTTTGTAATATAATTTTTTATTTTACAATATTTAAGTGAATATAATTCAAGTGAATTTGAATTCCACCGGTTAATGATTAATTTTAAGTTTTATATAATTCAACCTTCACCAGTTGATGATTGATTTTAAGTTTTATATAATTCAACCTTCAACTTCCATTATTAGCTTGACTGATTTTAAGTTTTATATAATTCAACCTTCAACTTACATTATTAGCTTGACTGCACATTTAATATTTCAAAATATATAATTGTGCATCAATTATCTATAAACAATTTCATCTGAGATTAGTAGTTAATTTAATACATTTGACCCTGAACTTATTACCTTTTGATAGTTTATTCCTTTAATTTATAAATTTATCATTTAAATACCTGAACTTATTATTATAAATAAGACCTAACAACATTTTTAACACTGTTTGAAATGTGGAAATAGTATTTTCATGAATTGAAAGAAAATTATTTAGACATCTTTAATAGCTAAAAAGGGTTTATAAATAATGTTTTGAGCAAGTTAGAGATTTAAATAGTCAATTTGTAAGTCGAGAGGTTAAATTGATAAAAATGCTAAATTTAAGAGGTCACGAATATATTGCACCTAATTTTAATGATTGATCAAGGCTCTAATCAGTTGATTATATACCTTGATATACAATTAGTGTTCAATGTATCATGTTATCAATAATACCTTAGGAAGAACAATGAAAAGATTGCAAACCAATTGTCAGCAGCAGCTTGATATTTACTGAATACTGATTGCATGTGCGAATGGATAAGCCGAATGTAGCAAGTAAGCTCATGGATAATAACAACAATTAGAAAAACCACAAAGTAGCCATCGTCTTATATCATAAATTGGCATTAATGACATCAATTAAACTGCAAGTGAAGTAGGGAGGACAGCACACAAGAAGAGGCTATAAGCCCACCCAGTCTACAGCATGCTGGAGTTTGTAGCAGACAGGCACAAATGCAAGTGTTATCATTTTGCATTTTTGTGTGTTTTGAGTATTTCTAGTCCACACAAAATTTACCTTCTTCAGGAACCAAGCCGTACTATGGCCATAAGGGATTGGCTCGCTCCGTTTCATGTCAAGATTTTGTAGCAGAATAAGGCCAAACCCCTCGTGAAAATGGGACAAAATTGCAGGAGTACATACACAAAGCACATGACCAACAATTCAAAATCAATGTATTCAACCGAATTTATATTAAAAATTTGAATTTTTATTTAAATTTCATTCTAATTTTTTTATAAAAAAATCTAGGGAGTTCTTTTTTCTTTTATTCCTTTTACAAGGCAGCAAAAATCAAAAACAAAACTGTTAAAACAAGCCAGCCTGCCAATGCCAATAACTTGGGCTTTAGTGCCTCTGAAACTTTAGGCCTTCAGCTCTCTTTTAATGCAAATTACTTCGGGTGTGGTCATGAAAGACCCAATCATGCAGACTGAATGTTGTAAAACAAAGCCATAAGTGGCGATTGTGTTGAGAGGATAGATGGAACCAAAAAATTAATTGATGATTGATGTCATAAACGGGCATCAGTCTATTGATAAATTACCGCTACAAAACATGGCCAATTAATAGTTAAAACTACAAAATAACATGGCCAATTAATAGGTTTATAACTTATATATCGTGTGGACCTTCATCCCCATGCTTTAAGGGAACTCACTCTGCAGAAAGATGCTTATGCTTAAACTACATCCGTTCATTTGAGACCCTGTAAGCTCTTCCTGCAGCGTAACAGCCATTCTTAAAGGTTTCACACATCTCACCATTCAGCATTCACTGTGCGGATGTGGAGTTTCCACCTGTAACCCAATACTGCTTGACAGCAACTAGTATCTTCTCAGGAACTAGAGGACCATCTTCATGGTCCACCATTTTGGAATCCCACCGCATTCCTGATACTATTTTCCTCACCTTAATTAGTACATCAACCTCATCACGGAATATAACTGCACCTTCTGGTCGCAATATTCGGTCCATCTCTAGCAGAATGTCCTCAAAGTTACATCTGTATTCATTTGTTTACAACATTAGTCACAATGGCATGAGAAATAAAACTGGTGTTGATAAAAACTACTAACTGGTTCAGCCACCAGCAAGCATATAAACCAAAAAGGTGAAGAAACTCATTCAGGCATATTATCTGATAATCTAAAGATACTTGCACATTAGGCCTAGAGAAAAAGTTTGCCATGTCAAGGGAACAGTGTTAATCTTGTCTATTATAGATTTCTGGCAAAAAACTAGCCTGCCATCTATGATGAGCTGATTGTTCAGGATCCAGCAAACAAATGGAAGGAAATTATTTAAAAAAAAAAAAGCCTTGTAATTAGACAAAAAACTAAACTCAACGCTTACTTGTCCTTGTACAAACTGAAGACACCATTGGCATGAATAAGGTCATATGTCCTTGGGTAAGTGGAGAAAGCTTCACACCTAAACCAACAGAGAAAATTATAAGATAATCACATACTTAACTATATATGTTAAAAAAAAAGGACAAGAAACAATTTAACAGATGATTTTGGGTGTGTTGGACAATGATGATCAGAAACAACATAGGAATAAAGACCATATGAGACAACTATAGATACCATATAGTGCAGCATGACAATGGTATTTTAAGAACAAAACACTAGTGCAGCATGACAATGCTAAACCATGGTAAGGACCTGAGGTACTCTAAAGAACACTAGAAGTTCTACATGCTTTAGAACATCTTACCAATCATGATAAATTCCAATCAACCCTCTCTCATATATGACACCCAATGTGCTTTTCTCAGCTATCGTGGGCACAACATTCATAACCCACAATTTGGGAGACTGGAGTGCAGCAGCAAATCCTCCCAACCCAGCATTCATATCCATAATGTTGCGGTACCTTCCAGAGTCAACTAGCCTATTGATTTTCTTATAAGCACTTAAATGCTTTTTCCAATTTTTGTTGTCCTCCTGGTATGTCTCAACAGAAACTCCAGAAACAGAACCACTGGCAACTCTGGGAGGAACAGCATAAAGCCTCTCTGGAAATGCCTTTAATTCCCCACCAGCAACTTCATCCTGACTATTGACATCAGGATATGGAGTAATGCATGGCTCCATTTTCTTATACCTATCAGCCACAACAACCGCAAACAAATTCATAACAAATTAACTAATGTACCAGTTGATGATGTTAGATTAAAGAATATGTAGCAATGACTGGAAGAAATGGAATCATCGAATATTGCTGCACATCACACGTACATACATGGTTTGGTGTGAGCAAAAAATTCAAATTAAAATTATTACAGGCTCATACCACACATCATCTGGGTCTGCAGATTTGCAAAACGTAGCTTGGGAATTATCTTGTCTACCAGAACAGGATTCAGCATTCACTCTCTTTTGCCAAATGGCCATTTCACCCTGTTCATACTTCTTCTCCCAGCAAAGAAGTTTAGCAAACTCTTCAATCTTTCTTTGTTCCTCCTCAAGTTCTGCCTTGGGACGCTGCCATGCCTTGTAATTATTCTTCCAATTGATTGGAGGTCCAGAAAGAATCCAATAACCACCAGGTCTAAGAACTCGGTCAACTTCCATCATGTATATTCCCTCTACAAGGACAAGAAAAACAAAAAAAAAATCACCCAAATTGCAAGCATCACAACTTAAGACAATAAAATCACAAAGAAGAACAAAAAGATGGAAGTCACAAAAGCAATTTCTTTATACGAAGAAGTTCTCACCATTTGACCACCATTGAATTAAACAACGAGAGCAGTGAGCCATGTCAAAGGCTCTAGATGGATATGGCATCTTAATGGTACCAAGAACACCAATCACAGCAGGTACACCTCTTTCAAGAGCAAATTGAACCTGTGCTTCATGGGAATCTCTTGGTGCAAATGACATGGCAATAACATTTCTGCTCCAAAGGTATGCACCCCAACTGGCAACCTAAGTGAAACAAATGGAAAAGGAATATAAATAAATTAATGTTATAAAACAGAAACTATGTGAAACAAGAGAAAAAAAAAGGTGACATCGAGGAACATAGCATACCCCACAACCAGTGTCTAGTGCAGTTCTTACTGTCCCATTAGAAATTGGTATCAATGAAGCTAGCTGATCAATATACTTATCTGCCCCTTGTGGAAACTGTGTTCCTCCACCTGGAAACCTAAATACATTGCCCTCATATTGGACCCAATTCTGAATAGCCTTCTCAACAGTCAAGCTCTTATAAGGTGCATTAGCATATGGTACATAATCACGACTCTTAGGCCAAGGAAATGGAGTCACATAACCTTCAGGGGCCGGAATCAGACAATGCAGCTTCTGTTCCTCAGGAGGACAATGCCTCTCTCTATAAAACATGTTTTCTCTAGGGAAAGTCATAGCACGCCTCTGATCTTGGCAAGGCGTGTAGTCAATGTAACGGGCTTTACAAGTTTCAAACACTTTGGGTTTTGATTCAGAATCCTTGATGGTACCTAATTCACCACCATGATGCGTCTCGAAATTTAGACTTGGGACCAAATTGCAGTCTCCTGTATTTTTGGTGATCTCCATGGCAAGATTGTCTGCCTTCCCAAATCCACTCCTCTGCCATGCTCCCAGTATATAGAAGAAGCAGCACAGTCCAACAACTATAAAAATTTGCACAGAGCTCCTAGTTCTACTATCAGCTGAATTAGTTTTCAATGCCATTTGAAACACTGAAAATGATTGGCAGATCGAATCAGTTTCTGTATAAAATGCACTCGAAAATAAGAATACAAACACAAGGGCCAAGGCTAGCTAGATCCACACAAAATACAGCTAAATTGACAACCCACTTAAAAAAAAAAAAAAAAAAAAAAAAAACTTGAGTCTTTATAAATCTTGATACATATACTAGAACTGTTATGGACAGAAAAAATCTGCAACCATCTTCTAGAATAACTAAATGGGAATGAGGTGAACTAAATTGATCAAGCCTCAGCTAAAACGTTATGTTTTGTTCTGTTTCTGGAGCAACCCAGTAGTTCTTTTTAAAGAAAGATGTGAATTTTAAACAGCTAAACTGAGCTCGTAATGGATCCAAATCTGATCTCAAACCCACCTCAAATAACCCCCTCCAAAAAAAGGGACCAATTTTTACTTTTAGAAAAGATCAAACAGACCCGACAAATTATAAAAAAGAAATTACAGCAGCGAAAGAAAAGAAGAACTCGATAATACAAAAAAGATAAAACTCACCAGTCGCATCTGCTAAAAAGATCCAAAACTCCAATAAAAGAGAAGACCCACTTGAGCTAAGGCTCAGGGCTTTTCTGGGTTCCTAAGCAGTGACCAGAAAATGATGATGAAGAAGAAAAAAAAAATGTGTTCAGTTTAGTTGAGTTGAGTTGAGTTTTGGCAGTGGAGAGATCTCCCTCGATTCCCTAACGATCTAAATGCCGAATGAGCCGTGCCCGTCCCTCAATTACATTGAATCCCTGTAAACCTGGCCTCACCCAAAGCTCCGATTTTTCATGAAATTAAAAAAATAAAAATAAACACAAATCTATAAAAGGAAACTGAGCGAGAGAGAGAGGGTATATATATGGTGTTGTCGTAGCTGTTTCTTCCACTACGTCATGTCATGTATTTCAACAACTCCAATATTATTATAAACAATCACACGCCACACGTCGTCTCCTCTACCCTCCTGTCCTACACCTATTTTTCACTATTTTTTTTCTGCTTGTTACTATATTTTTTTAAAAATCCGACCCGACGTCGTTTCGTTTAAATCTTACTGAATCTGAGTTAAATTTATATTAGATATGCCTTTAGTTTTCGTATATTTCAAGAAAATTATTTGTAAATTTAAATGATAAATTTATACAATTATTTATTATTAAATTATATTCTAAAAAGTTATTAAAATTTTTAAATAAATTTATTTTATAAAATATTTATTTAAACCGAATACACTTTATAATTATAATTTATATATAAATGAATTTTATTTTGAGTGAAATAAATATTGTAGTTGAAATAAAATAATATTTTTATTTACATAATAATTTAGTTAAATCCAAATATGGCTCAATAGGATTAAAAAAATAAAATATATTGATTAGAACTTGTATTAATTTATTATATATTTTAAATAATATCCAACAAATTTTTTTTTTTATATATAAAATACATTTCACTTTATTTATAAATGATGTTTGAAATATTACGAGCAAATACATGAAATATCATATTGTTTTAATGTTGTGAAAAAACATTGGGCAACATTTTCCGTAATTTATGTTCCGCGTTGGCTAAAATGCGCACCGATGGGCTATCTATGCACACTGTTATGTGTAACCAGCTTTTCTAGATGCTTGAGACAGGACCCACGCGGTGCCATTTTTTAATCATTTGAAATGGGCACGCAGATGTAAAGAGGAAATGGATCCATGTTAGGAAATGGCGGGTGCGGGTTCTACTGCAAACCACCCGTACCCACATGATAGTAAAAGTGTCAAAAAGCGCACCATAATAGTTTATAAAAGGAAAATGAAATGATTTGATTCCTCAACAATGCAACATGTTGACAATATACTTCGTGCACCGACCTATTTGATTTGGTCATCTCATGTGTGTAGGTACTAGGTAGTGTAAAACAAGAGACTTTGAGATAAATAATTTTATTTATTTCAAAAAAAAAGATAAATACTTTTATTTATTAGTGTTTATAATAATTAATTAAATACAATTCTACGTATCGGGAATGAATATTTTTATTTATGAGTATTTGTAAGTAATGTCTACTACATTTACTTCTCATGTGTATAGACAAAGTGGAACAAGTTTTTTTTAATCTATGTTCCCTCGTCAAATTGCAATTTTCTATTAAACTAATGATATTCATTTTAGAAACTTTTGAATTCTACGAGCCATGAATAGACTTAAAATGCAATTTGAATTGAATCACTCAAACATAGATAATTAATTTTCAAAAATTGTTTGGATAAAATTTTTGAAAACTCCTTTTTAAAAACTAATCACTCAAATAAATATATATCACATATATATAATTAAATTAATTGAATTACAAATAGTTCTAATACCATTATTGGGTTTTGAAATTCTATATACAGCGAAAAAATAAAATTTAAATCACAAACCTAAATTTAAATTCAAGTAATTTGATTAATTGATTAAATTTAGAGTTTTCGTTTTCTTACTACAAACGCATAAAGGATAAAAAATTTGAAGGGAAGAGAGGAGGTTTACTCTAATAACACCTTACCTGAAGCTTTTAATTTAGTAGTTCGAATTTAAAAGGTCTCCAAAATAATTCATCTTCCATAAGTGTCTATACAAATAACCCTTAATTTAAAAATGAATATTTGTGTGCTAACAACTTCTCTTGATTTCTCACAAATCAATAATAAAAAGAATTTTGTATTTTGTTTTCTAAAAGAGAGAAAACAAATTTAGTAACAGAATAATGAGAGTGTATAAAATCCTAAAGAATATAACATATTTATGACATTTAAATTAGAGTTTCACTTACCAAACAACTTTTTGATAATTTCTCATTTATTTTTATTTTGATTTTATTTAAAATTAAATCAGAAATAATATTCTATTTATTTAAAATAACCTTTATCTTAAATAAATAAATATTTTATTTATTTATTTCCACAAAACTTATTTAGACTTGTTAAACCCATATTTATTTTGGATTTATTCAAAGTGTATGACCTTATAGATTTACATGACATTAGTAGTGAGTTTTAAATCTCTATTCAGACCTACAAGTCATAAGTGGCATCTAGTAAGACATTATAACTACCTAAGTCATGTGAAGTTAATAATCCGACATAACCTAATATACAGTGAATATTCTAGTCTTTTTACCACATGATATTTTAATTGAATATAAGACATAAATTATGTCATCCTTATAGAATTCAATCATATAATTTCTTGATTCCAAGTAAACTGAGAATAATAACTCTTTATCAATTTACTTTAGCATGACTATGCATTTTCCTCAATCTATCTTATTAAGAGACTCATAAATATTTCACTCATATTAAATGAGGGACAAATTCCTTTTCAATTACTCATATTTCTCACATAACTCATGTTATACTTAACAACAACATATTTTATCATCCGGTTAAAGATAATGTAAGATTATGTCAAAATACAAAATAGTTATATAGAAATCCATGGTAATTTTAAGGTCAGAGGATTAAGTCAATATTACTGTGATGAAAATTACTTATGACAATTACCTATGTGGTATTCGCATAATGGGTCAATCTAACACTTTATTTCTCAAATAAGTACCTATGGGTTGACGTAATATCTCATATTCATTATTAGTAAAACATAATCATCAATTAACATCATACTAGCCAAAATACATTATTATGAGTATGGATAATTTGAATAGAATTCATATTTAATCTAAGGGTTTTACTATTAAATCACATACTTGATGACTTTAATAAAAATTAACTATTCAAGTAATTATCATAATACAAAATGATAATAAAAAATATATCTTTATTAAATAAAATGATAAAATTAAAACATAGTTATACATGATTGACCTAGTGCATATTACTAACAATGTCTACTACATTTACTTTTCATATGTATAGGCAAAGTGGAACAAGTTTTTTTTAATTTATGTTCCTTCATCAAATTGCAATTTTCTATTATACTAATGATATTGATTTTAGAAACTTTTGAATTCTACGAGCCATGAATAGACTCGTTCATTTTTACATCAAGTTTAATTATATTAAAATTTTAAAATTCAAATTTATATCCAGTCCATTTTTATAACTAAATCTAAATTTTTAATTAAGTTAAACTCTAAATTTTTTTAACCGGTTATAATTATTTAACTCTTCATATAGAAAAGTAAAAAAAAAAAGGATAAAAGTTTAAATTATTTCCTTCACATCTGAATATTGATACTTTTTACTATTTAAAATACTTATGGAGGGTGACTTTTAGTTAAAATAATAAATTTTTGTTATGAAAATTTTTATGTTATATATTAAATAGATCTCAAAAATGTGTTATAGGTTGGATCCCACTCTTTTTTACCTCCTCAGTTGTTAAAAGAAAATTATTGTATTCAACGAAAACTCATGTCTAGTCCATATGGAGAATTGTTGATCAGGATAAAATAACTCTCAAAGATGCTAACATGCAGGCCACCATTACTTCTGTTCAGCTGCCCATTCCTCGTGTGTGGGTATATATATATATATATATATATCAAATAAACAAATAAAAAAATAATAACAATAATAACATGCAGACCGCCATTACTTTGTTTATACGCTATCGATGCTTTTCCCAAAAAAAATTGTGAATCTTTATATTGTAAAGTATAAAATGTTAATTTAATCATGAATCTTTATTCATCTAATTTATTTCCACATCTATTATCAAGTTAACTCAGTTTTCGACCTTTTCTTCTCTCTTCCTTAGCTACTGTTTATTATCTTGCTCTTATTGATTTCCAGTTCAATTTCTCACCTTTTTTGCCAGAAATCGATATTTTCATTTGCTCTGCAATGTTACTTTTTTAGCTCTAGGGCTTAATCCTTTTTTGCTCTCTTTGTCTCTTGCTCAGAGAATTTTAGGTTTGAAAGGCATGAAGAAATTTTGGCCAAGTTGGCTGCCATTTTATACTCTGCCTTTGTTGATTTAAGTTCAATGAAACATGATGTTCCAAAAAAAAAAAAAAATTAAGTCGGTTCTTATATTTTTCAGATAAAAATATAAATTTTCCGTTTATAAATTTAAACGATATATTACATTTAAAATATTCAAAAAATAAATATAAAAATTATTTTAAATATTTTTTGTCGTAATAAAGACGTATAGCTCTGTTTAATTGATTTCTTCCTTTTTGTTTTTTTGTTTTGACGAGAATCGACTTTTTCATATTTAAAGAAGCTTGATATTATGAACATTTCTGATGAATTATATCACAATTTTTCATGAGAAAAAATTGAAAATGCACACATATAATATAATGGGATCAATGCCACTTCCATGAATAGTAATTCATAAATCTTTTATCCAGACAAGAATATTAATCTAATAATTAAATTAAATATACAATAAACTTATATAAAACATATTTTGTAATATGTTTTTACTATATAAAAATTTTTAAAAAAAGGTAAAAAATAACAATAGATGGTTACCATTTGATGACACTAAATAAATAATGTAAAAATTGAGAAAAATAAAGAATTACAATATGATATTACAATCCGTAGTAGGGGTATAACAAAAATCATGTGTGTCTTTCATCCACTAGGATATATACATATATATATAGATTTTTTTTTTCAAACAATATACATATATATGGATTGTAATAGATAATATATGATAAATAAATATTTGATAGAGATGATAATATATATAGATTGTAATATCCATTTGATTAAAAAAAAAAAAAGCTTTTAACAACCCAATATCTAGTGACATTTTTTTATGTAATAGATTTTTTATTTAAACCACTTAAATTTAAAATTTATTAAACTTTAATTAATTTAATTTAATTTGAATAAAATTACGAAATTAATAATAACTTTTTAAAAATGAAATTTTAATATAATAAATTAAGAAGTAAATCAATCTGCTCTACAATTGACTCCACTTGCTGTTTCTATTCATTGAATATATCCTGGAATAAGGATGGTGAATTGAATGAATAAGTGGGAGCACTAATTATAATGAAAAGGATCAGATCTCACACTAAAAATAAAAAGGAACATCTTGGTGAAAGTAGTACCACCATCATTATCTCACTGGGTAGGTCTCATGTTTTTTTAGGAAAAAGGTTCATTTTAAGCCCCTAAAGTTTATACTGAGACTCACATATGCCCTCTATGTAATTTTTGGTCAAATAAACTCAAAATTGTTGAAAAGCTACTATCTAGGCCCCTCATCCTAATTGACTTCTTAACAGACGTTTTGTTTGCTGGTGTAGCATTCAATGGGTCCCACAATTAGAGACAAAGTTTTTATTTATTTATTGCTTTATCTGAAATTAATAAAACTAAGCCTTCTTCTACCATGAACAAATATCTTATTTTGGCAAATAATAATAATAATAATAATAATAACTCTATCAATTGAAAAAAAAATCAATCTTTTTTATTCAATCTATATTATATGCACCATCTAATTAATTTGAAATTTTATTTTCATAGAAAAATTAAAATTCTCATGCCAAACTAAATTTTAAAGGAATTTAATTTCTACATGCCAAAATTCTAATTCTGCCAATTTCTTTGGAACTTCCATCAATTATAAATCGAAAGAAGTTTTTGATGATAAAACAGGACCTGAAATCCTTGTCCATATTTTCAATGTAATTTTTGACGGTGGTTTGGAAGTCAAATCGAATTTCTGGGTTGAAAGCATTATGATATTAATTAGTGTTGATAGAGATATGATACCGTTGTTTTATCTTTGATTTTGAAGACATGTTTAAGAAAATTTTGAAATCTTAAGTTTGGGTATTAGGAATTTTTTATTTCTAAACAATTTATTAAGAATATTATATGGACTTATTATAATAAATGAAAGTTCTTTGCATTTTTTTTCTACTAGCAGGTTCTGTAATTATATGAATTTTTTTTTTATTTTGAAGAAAATTAATTGTTTTCAAACTATTTATAATGGGTAGCTCACTAATTGAATTATAATTTGGAATTTGTCTATTTCAATGTCTCATGCGTAGAGAATTAGGTTCCTAATCTGTTTTCTTCAGTTTGAGCATTAGGGTGGAGCTGTTGATCAACACATGCCTTCAACAATCCTACCTTCTTGCAATTACTATAAACATTGTAGAACAAATAAGTCTTGCATGTTTACTTAGCAACATGTGTAACAATTATTCCTTGTTAACTATTATTATGATTGGTATGTGCTGATTTTTGTTTTTTGTTTGAAAAATTGTTTCCCTTATTAAGCGTTGATAGGAATTTTTGTGCTAGAACAGTATAGCCTATTTTCAATGTTCCATAAATTAATTGAATTTTTTTTCCACTCTAAAAAATTTAGATATGCAGCTCAAAATAATTTTAAACTATGCTGTCATTCATAATATTAATAATTTTTATTGGCTACTTTCTCTCTGTCATACACAATGGTGAAGAAGGCTTAGTGGAAAAATATTAAGAAAAAGGAGTTACTCTGAAATTTTGTGTGATGTTTTGTATTAATTTTACATGAAAATAATAAAAAGGAAAAGTTGTCTCTGACTATAGGACCCACTGAACGCTAATCAGCAGACTAAATGGCTGACTTTTTTTTGGACAATTAAGACTAAACGTCTGACTTGAAAATCATAGATAGTGGCTTTTCAACAATTTTGAATTTATTTGTCCCAAAAATTACAAAGAGGGCATATCTACACATCAGTGTAAACCTTAGGGGCAAAAATGAACCTTTTCCCGTTATTTATTAGTGATTGTATTTAGCGACCCAATATCAATCAATAGCCACACCGACAGGATCGGATGCCAGGACCAAAAAGAGATCCCATAGAATAAAAAATATATATTATATATTAGCGAAGAAATAATTAAACGATAGTTATTTTTAAAAAATATTTTAAAATATAAAATTTAATTTATATTAATAAAAAAATTTTATTATATAATTTATTAAAATTTAAATCATATAATTTTATTATTAAAAAAATATTTCATTCCTTTTATATATATATATATATATATTTTGCCAAACAGTGTGTAATACTAAATATTAAAAACTTGGGACCAAAAAATAAATTCAAACAGTCATCACAAAGATTGGATCAAGTTTCGTTTTCATAAGGATTTAGATGGGCATGCAATTATTTAATATAGTGACAACGTTTTAGCTGTATCGTACAAGTTTCAACTCATTACATGTTGGGTTTTTCTATTGATTTTGTAATTGACAAACCATTTTCAATTTTTGTATTTAATAGTCAAACTTGTGATGTATACATATAAATATATTTTATTTTTTAAATGATTAAATATAAAATATTTTAAAAATATGTATTAAAAATTTGTTTTTTGGGTTTATTGCATTTTTAGTAAATTAGAACTTTTTTTTTTATATTATTCATGTCTTATTTTTTAAATATATGTTTTAATCATATAAAAATAATTTTATTTCAAAAAATTAAATATACAATATAACAAAAGAACTTTAAATCTATAAATTTGTTTCTAATTATAAAAATAAATTTATGATATTGCAGTATAATTCTTGAGGTTTGCTTCTGATTAAAAATACTTAAATATCCAATGAAATTGTTGCATTGCTTGTAATATACTAATGGTAACAATTGGCCAATTGCCAATTGGCTCAAGTTATTGAGTTCAGTATTTAAAAGTCAACTTGCAATACTTCAAAACAAAAATGGAGAAATCAAAGGAAATTTAACAGAAAAGGACAAATGTAGAAAAAATCATAGAAAAGGACAACAAGATTTATAATATATTTTCTGCCGGCGGAATTTAATTTGTCTGTAATTTTTTTGAAGGTAATATCAAGTCATGCTTTATTAAAGAAAAAAATTATATTGTAATTGGTAAAAATTGAAATTGCTAAATCCAATTGTGTTATAGTATTAGCTCTTATGTTTCTATTTCAAACTTTCTTTGAAAATAACACCAAAAAGAAACCCATTCTTGAGATATGCCGAAAGCAAAGACCATACCATTTCAGAGGCAGTAAAGTCGCGGGTTCTGACTATCAAGGGCCAAATAACAATTGCATAAAACACAAAATATATACAATTTTCTTAAATATGATTTCGATTGTTGTTTGAAAAAAAAAAAAAGAAATAAAGAAAATGACATAAAGAATCATACTTTATTTCTTCTTTCTTCACCTTATCCTTGCAATTTTTTTTTTTTAAAAAAAGAAAATTATTAACATTACGTATGGTCAATAATTAATGGTTAAATTTCCAACATGTCAAAGGGAAGAAAAGGGTATATGGATTCGAACTAAATTTTTTTAAACTAGATATTCATATATTTTATAATTTAAACTACTCGTGGTGGATAATATATTTTAATATTAAATGATTAATATAATATCATAATTATCTAGTAATGTAATGTGTATCATGTAAATGTGCTACATTATGAATATAATGCATACATAAAATAGGTATTCTATTTGGTGTAATACATTTCCAAAACGATCATTTAATCATTTAAGTATTTCAATTTGTTAACAATAAAATTTATTAACCCCGTTTTAATACTATTAAAAAAATGTTTAAATAACATTTTTATAAAATAAAATAAAATAATGTAAATATTTAAATTAATTATTATTTTTATTTTAGTAAGTTAAAATGTTAAAATAGTCAATTTAAATTGTGAGAATAAGAAATTAAATTGAATCAAATAGTATGTTATAAATCAAACCAAATTAATTTTTTGATAACTTTTGAGTATCTTGACGGTGGCAATGGCAAGCCTTCTTTTGTAGCAGTACATTACTTGCTAAGGATTTTAAATTTTATAAGGTCAAATACCACTTTCTGTTTTTAAATTTTTATTTCTTTATTAAAAATAAAATTATAAAACTATGAGTTAAAGCAAATAATACCTTAGACATAAATCATAGAGTTATTCCATAAGATTAATCCATCATTATCAATACCATATTCTACATTAATAAAGAATCAAAAGAACTTGGACATTATCAATCTATGTACCATATATATACATATGTCTCAAATAATAATAATAATGACAACAGAACTAATGAGACCATTTCTATGAAATTTTTTTGTTTATTAATATAATGAAGCTGAATTTTTTTTTTCATATTATTTTGAGAAAATGACATTAATCTCCATGAGATTAGACCTAATTTACATTTTAAAACCTCATGTTTTAAAATTGAATATTAATCTTCCTACAATTTCAAAATCAAACACTTAAAGACTTTTGTTGATTTTTTTACAAAAAATGATCATTATACCTTTGTCTTATGTAAGAGCAAATGACATTAACCTCCCTAAAATTAGATATAATTGACATTTCAAAACCTCTTATTTCAAAATCGAATATTAACCTCCGTATAATTTTAAAATCAAACACTTAAGTACTTTTATTGACTTTTTTTATAAAAAATGACCATTATACTCTTATTTTAACATATGACTTTTCTAATCTCATTATATATAATCTATAACATTTACTTCAAAGTTTATGTTTGAATAATAATGAGAATTGATCAAATTACTTTTAAAATATACATTTATAATTTTTTTAAAATTTTTTAGTTTATAAAAATCATTTATTAATATTTCTTAAAATTTTTTAAAAAAAGTTAAAAATAATTTTTATGGATCTAAAAATTTTACAATCAATCCATATATATTTAATAAAAAAAATAAAAAACTTTCAATACAAAAAAAATTATTTTAAAAATTAAAAGTTAAAAAATTTTTAGGTTTACAAAAATTAAAAGGAATTAATAATTAATAATTTTTAGATATATAAATAAAATTTTAACTTTTTAAATTTGTTTTAAAAAATATAAAAATTAGAGAAAAGTAAATGCTATGGATTTTATATAATAAGGTTAGAGAAAAAATGCTATTGATTATATGTAATGAAATTAGAGAAGACAATAAGGGTATAATGATCATTTTTTGTAAAAAAAAGTCAATAAAATTCCTTAAGTATTTAATTTTGAAATTATATGGAGGTTAATATTCGATTTTGAAATAAGAGGTTTTGAAATGTCAATTAGGCCTAATTTCAGGGAGGTTAATGTCATTTACTTTTATAGAAGACAAAAATATAATGGTCATTTTTTATAAAAAAGTCAACAAAAATCCTTAAATGTTCGATTTTGAAATTGTAGGGAGGTTAATATTAAATTTTGAAACATGAAATTTTAAAATGTAAATTAGATATAATCTCAGAAAAATTAATGTCATTTTCTCTATTATTTTTGATGAATGCATTAACAGGATTAATGTCTGTGTAGTTTAAGGAGAATAATAAGAGTGAAATTTTTTTGTGCATTGTGATAATTTGGAATTTTTTTGGTTAGATTTAGATGTGAAGTCGGTATAAATTAAGATTAAAAACGTCTTTAGATCTGTAAACCATGTACCAAAAGAAAGACGGGGAAAAAATCAAGGTTCGCCACATTAAAAGAGGCCAATCTTGAGTTGAGTCTTGAGATGCCATAAAAAGGCAAAGACCATGGCGATGGCCTTGCACCGTGCGGCTTGATTAATTCCAGGGGCAACAAGTCGTGGATTTTTGACTAAGCACAGCTTCTACATCAGTTGAGTTGAGCAATCTCATTCAATCAACACATGACATAACACACATCATTTTCTTAAAATAAATACATTGATGCCTATTGTCTAACAATACTCTCTTAGTTATTGTTGAAAACAAAGAATCAAGAAAATTTAGGGAAATACTGTTAATTATATAAATTTGACATAACTTACACTCGGTAATTATTGATATTTCATAAAATTAGATTAAGAATGTGTTTAGTTCAAATAAATTCTATAAAAATTTATGAAATTTATTTGTAAATCCGAATATATTTGGTTAAAATAAAAACTTTATAAAATTTATGTTCAATTATAAGTTATTAATTTTATGAAATTGCTTAATACCAAATTCATTTTTATTGATGAAATGTGTTTAGTTCAAATGAATCTAGAATTTATTCATAAATAAATTAAATTTAAAAAATTTTTGTGCCTAGTTTGGGTATGCATATAAAATATATATATATATATATATATATTTTTTTTTTTTTTGTGGGATGAGTTTGGGACATTTTTTAAAAACCTTCATTTTCAATGGTTTTAGAGTAATCCCTTGGGCCAATTTAAAACCCTAAACAATATTTTTAGATAGGCCATGATATTAGATTTTGGAAGACCCAGTTCAAGACGGCCTGCCCATCAAATAATAACTGAAAATAGTGGTCAACATTGAAAGGGTCGGGTCGGTGTGGGTCAATTGGAGCTGAAATTGATCCGCAGGTTCGGTTGTATAATTTTGGACACCAAACTGATTCGATAACGATATGAAAACTGACGGTTCAGATGTCCAAAAATATCAGGTTAAAATCGGATCGCTTATCGGATTGGCCAATTAGTTTGGGCCTTAGTCCAATAAACATAAAACTAATTTAAAACTTCAAATTTACTTACATAATACTGTTATGGGCTCAAACCCAGTGTTTTAATTACAATATAACTAGAGACCCAATATATATTACACTTTAATCGTTATAAGCCCTAAAGCTCAATACAAAAATATATCAAAAAAAAAAAAAACAATATACATTTAATTATGGCTTGAAGTTCATACCGTGAACTATGAATCACTTGAGTATACTCATTTGTCTTAGGACCAAATAACCAAAAATTTATGCTAAGTCCTAAAAAAAGGCCAAAAAAAAAAAAAAAGGTCCTACAAAAAAAAGATTAACATAGCATAAGTTACAACTTACAAAGAAGAAGAAGACATTGTTAACAAAACAGAAACAAAGAATATATAAAAGATAAGAGTGCTTGAAAAAGTCATATAAAGAATATGGCCACAAATTTTTGATTGTAAAAAGAATTTGCCCTCCAAAACAAATTTGCAGTAACCACATTCTCAAAGACTCTAAATACATGTTGGAAGCATCATTGCAACCTCAAGAAAATAATCATATAACAAAGAAATCAATAGAATGCAAAATTTATAATGTTTTGTAATAAATGCAATTTATGTTGCATTGCACTAATAGGAAACACATGTAGCAGCATTAAAGCATATCTCTTCAATGTTATTATGCCAATTTTGACAATAGATCAAGCGAACGACAACAGAGAAACATAATGACAACAAATCAAATAAATGACAACAAATAATGCATAATAAAAAATAGCAAGTATAATTAGAAGCAGAGCAATGAGCATAATTAGTTACAAGTAGCAAGTATGCATGCATTTTAAAAAAACTCAAAAAGCAAGCAAGCAATGCACAAATTCAATCATAGATAAGCAGTGAGCATAAAATAAAAGCAAAGTAGTAGTGGCTCAGAAGAATTTTTCAAGTCATATCAAAGTATGCAACAGCTTTCCTGACTGCATTTCAGTCAATGCCACCTAAAGGAATGCAACTAGGTAGCCTTTGAATTTGAATGTTTGGAAGCTTCATTACTACCTGAAACAATAAACACCTTGGAATTAATAATGCACCAAAGGAATCCAAAATATAAGGATAAGAGTTAGCTAAAATTAATGATAAATATTATTGAATAAACAATAAGTCCTCTAGAGTCTAGATGGGACTACTTAGAGAAGGGCCCACTCCAATATGGGGTAGATATGAAATAGAAAACAAGATAAAAAAATCAAATAAAAATAAAAATATTTGCAATATCTCTTTTAAAATAGTACAACTAAACACGTGCCTTTTTCAAAGTCCTTTAAATCATTTACTGCCTCCTCAACAAATTGGAGTCCGCCTAATTTCAACTAATCTTATGAACATATTAGAGCTTCAATAATTTTATGAGTTAGAGAACTGCTAAATACATCCAAAATTCATCCTCCGGTGTTGAAAGCAAACTTATAGGCTATTATGGAAATGGGAACAACTAGAATATCTCTAGCCATTTGAGATAGTAGAGGAAATTTTTTGAATTTAGCTTCCACCACCTCAAGATATCAAATTATATCTACTCTTCTATAACTAACTCACCCAAATATAAATCCACATCAGATTTCTTGCTTCCACCTAAGCCAATATCTAACTTATATTTTTTGAATCTTTCTTTCAATACCAATGAATAATTTTTAGTCTTAGTTGAAGTAAAAAATATTAAGGTTGGATAAAATTGGTAGAAGGGATTATTTTATACTGAGTAGCAGACTAATCACAAGTTTAAACATAATTAAGAAATAACTTAACCATATTCCCTCTGACAAAATCACACAAGGTGGAACTAAAATCTCCATATATTTGACATAATGAGAAAGAGATATACTCAAATTTATATCTTGGATCAAGTACATTAGCAAAGAAGATAAGACTATTCATCTTATGAACATCCCCCCAGTATTTGTCAAATTTTGATTTCATAGAAACAACCATTGAATTCAGAGAAACATCAATAGATTTAATCCAATAAGTTAGGCGGTAGTATACTTTAGATATTTTAGAAAAGAATGTGTTTGATATCATATATAGAGAACTAGAGATTCTTACAATCGTTTAATATAAATGTTGTAAAAAATAACCAACTTTGAAATAAAAAGCCAATCAAAATAGTCAGATATATTATCACCCAAATCAGAATGAAAAGAAGAATATGATTCATCATATTTCTCAAAAGCCTTTTTAAAGATGCAATCAATTTTAAGCATGATATACGTGGAATTCCATCTTGAAGGAACATCGAGGAACAAACATGCTTTGTAATCAATTCCAACAAGTTTATATATTTCTTTGAATTTTCTTAACCTATATGGTGAGTTTTGAATGAATCTTACTAATTCTCTAACTTTTTTCATAGAATTATTAATATCTTTCTAACCATCTTGAACAATTAGATTCAAAACATGTACAAGTATTTACATATAATAGTAGAAGCACCCCAACTCAACAATTTCTTTTTGAAATAACTTATTGTTGTGTCATTTGATGATGTATTGTCAACAGTCACACAAAAAACATATTTTAATCCCCACTTAAGAATGTAATTTTCAAGTGCTTTAGCTATGTATTTGCTTTTGTGAGAAGTGACAGGTGCAAAAGAAATTATTTTCTTACAGAGCTTCCGCTGATAATCAATAAAGTGTGCTGTGATGCATATGTAATTAATGCGCTGAATTGAAGTCCAGGCATCAGTGGTTAAACAAACATGTTAACAATGATTTCTAAAAAAGGTCTTAAGAGACAGTCTCTCACTTAAATACATAGAGAAGCAGTCTCTACATAATGTCCATCTAGAAGACAACTTAAACCTACGACATGCATCATTTAAAAACTTTTTAAATCCCTCACCCTTCACAATTTTGAAAGGGAGTTTATCAACAATAAACATATTATCAAGTGCACTTCTAATAGATTCTTGATCAAACTTCCATGTTCCTAAAGTGTTAACATTTTCATTTTTATTATCAGTTTCCACATTAGGTGCAAGTTGTAGTGTCAAGAGTGATTGTCTATTGTCTTTAGAATGAGGGATTTTAGAACAAGTAAGCACATGACTTCTAAGTGTTGAAGTACCTTGACATTTAGAATGGCATCCATAAGATTTAAAATAATCCTTTTACCACAACACCATTCTCATTTTTAATTTTCTTGAAATGTTCCCACACTTTCGATCTGGACTCTATCTCCTTTTGTTTTTTCTAGTGTTAGTATTTTGAGGTTGCTTAGATTCATTAACAATATGAGCTTCCACCACATTTTTATTTAATGTATGTTCTACTCCAATAGGAGTAGAGTTTGTGTCTATATACAACAAGTGCATAAAGAAAAAATACATAGAAGAATGTTATCCTTTAAAATAGTTTTAAATGACAGACTTTAAAAATCACAAAAGATAACAAGAAATGAAGAATGTATACCTTTAAAGAAAAAAAACCACAAGAGCATGTTCGAGTGACAGATTAAATAGATAAAACTATAAACCACACCATAGAGTAACAAAGATCATAAAGTTTATTTCTTTTTTTGCTTCCACCATTAGCTTTATATCATTTATTCAAGAAAACACCATATACACATCATTAATCACCATATTGAACCACAAGTAGCTAAAAAGAGTGAAAATAATAGATTTAAAATGATTAGATAATATTTTCTTAATTTATATAAAAAAAAATGCAAACTAAGATATAAAAAAATGATCATTTTTGACTCATATTATCATGAATCAACCATGCATGTTGATTTTATAGCCAAAACATGTTGAAAATCTTCTAATGTCATCATTGCTCTATAGATCTAGTCATATGCACCTTTTCTATCACGACCTGAACCTAAAGGGGTATATGACCGACACAAGAAAATGAGAATACATAAAGTACTCGAAACTCATAGTAAGCCTTAAGGAGAATTTCAATAAAATAAGGACAATAATGAAATGAAAAAATTAAATAAGAATAAATAACACAAATAGTCTGATATCCAAAAACAATCTTGATAAAATGTAATAATTATCTTTAGTACAAATTCTTAATACATATGACAATCCATAAAATACAACATAACAGTTAACCATTTCTATTACTGTGGTGTTTCAAATTTAAAATACATATATAATAATAATACATCTCATATAAACCAATATAAAATAGCTGAAAAAGAAGGAACCCGACGTAAAGTAGGCTAACTGATAGGTGACTCTCGAGATCCTAAAAAAATAATTGAAAGGAGTTAGACCTCACTAAGTAAGTTAATAAAAGAAATGTATATAATATAAAAATTTCATTTTTTTAAAAAAAATATATATTTATGAAAATATAAAATTTATAATTTATAATTTAAACCATTTAATTTTATTGAAATCCTCTTTTACCAAAATAAGTTATTTAAAGCTCATTAAATAGTATATAAAATATAATGAGCTTCCTTAAATCATTTTAAAAGATAACTAGGTAGAACTCTAGTCCACAATTCTAATAGTCTTTAAGCTCTCTTGTAGTCCAAAGACTGACAGTTCCCCGAGAGCAAAACATCAATCAAGCTACTAGCGATAGTCAATTACTTAAACCGATATTTTTTGGCGGTTCTAGAGAGCAAAGCATCACCGAGCTACCAACTCCAGTAATATACAAATCATGCCCGAGAGCAAAGCATCACCGAACCATATAACTTTCGACACTCACTCTCAATCCTATCGATGTGCATACAGTCCTGATGAAACTCATAAGGTAATCCATTTTACCATAGCTTATTTTGAAATAAATAAATATAAATAAAATAAGGAAGATTACAATAAAATAAAATAAAAATAAAATTAACTAATCATGTGAAAATTTAATATAAACATGTTAATATAACTATAGCAATAATAAGATAATTTAATTCAAATATATATTTTTATAATAATATAATTCCTTTAATAAATTTTTTATTTATCAAATCAATAAATTTATATTTAATATAAGTATCCTATACACAGTTTAGTTATTAACTTACAGGTTGAATGCGCTCCTTTGCGTAGTCGCGTTCAACCCCGACCTGTCGACTCGACTAGAGGCACGATTAAAGAAAAGAAACAAAATAAAAATGGAATTAAAAACGGAATTCCTACAAATTCTGGATTTCTAAGGAAAGACTCAATTAAATACAACTCTATTAAAATCGACATGATGTCACGTTTTACAAGAAATCTACTGAAAATTCAGTAAAGTTTCCTTTATAAAATGGACATTTCTCTACAAAAGTGGAGCCAACTCTGTGCAGAAAAACACTTCAAATACTAGCAACAACTCTAAATCTCATGTTGGGTCCCCGAACTACACTTTATGCCCAACCAAGAACCAATTTGACAAATCACAATTTATAGCAATAAAATTCCATTTAAATACTAAAATTAATTTATTTATACAATAAAAGCATAAAAGACATTTATTTACAAAATAATTAATAATATCCACATTTAAAATCAAATTATGCTATAAAGAACCTAATTCTAATTTTTGAAATTAAATAGCATTGAATTGCTGATAATCATTTAAATTATTCAATTATATAATTAAGCAATAAAAAACTCATTTAAATTTTAAAAATTATAAATACAATTTTGTTCGGATATTATTCCGATAATTACTAATAATTAGCTAAAAATTGAAATTAATTCATAAAAATTATTTTAATATTATTTATTATTCAAAAATTATCCAAAAACATCATAATTCACCATAATTTCAATTGAAACCTAAAATTTACTAATTTATACTAATTTTCTCAAAAATTCATTTTTGACATAAACATTCAGAAATTTGTAATAAAAATTTGGTACATAATTTTAATAAACTTCATAATGAAATTTACTTAAAATAACTAGTAGAATTTATTAAAAATATAAAAATTTTCCGGCTCAGGAACAATGTCATGAATAATAACCCGAGATCCGAAATTTAAAAAATTTCTAAAAATTCACAAAAATAAGTTTTGGAAACCTTACAGTACATAAAATAATTAGTCCTTAATAACTAACATCAAATAAAATCAAATTGACCTTCAATTTAACAATTTAATAAAAATACCCAAATTTAAATTTAATAAAATTGGAGTTGTTACTGGTGTTAGAATCCAAAATTGAGTTAGGGAAAAAAGAGCCTAGAGGATGAAGATTGATTTAAGACTGGCGGCGTGCCTTAGGGTGGCCAAAATTGGCTTCGGTGACCACCCTCTCCAAATGGCACCTAGGAAGAAAGAGTGGGAGAGGGAGTGGCGACGACCAGAAGAGGAGGAGGTGGAGGTGGCATTGTCAGTGTTGGCATGTGGTGGAGCGATAGTGGCAGGCAGTGGTGCAGCAAGTGGCTGTCGGTGGAAGTGGAAGAGGAAAAAAGAAGAAAAGAAAAGAAAAGAAAGAAGAAAGAGAAGAAAGAAGAAGAAGAAGAAGAAAAACATTTTTTGTTATATTTTTTTTTGTAAAAAGCACAAAAGATAAAAATAAAAATAGTATATTAAATTAAAATATTATCTCCAATTATTCTAATAAGAAAAACACATTAAAGTGTATTCAAATACTCTAAATAAATACTAAAAATTAGGTTAATAATATTCAACCCTAAAATTAAATTTAACTTCACTAAAAATCAAATTTCATAATTTAATATAATAATAAAAATAAAAATAATTATTAACACTGTAAATCTCATAATTTAATTTATAAAAATTTAGGTTTTTACATTTTCAAAGTCACTCAAAACATTAAATTAAATGAACATAACCTGAGCACCTTTAATAACAACAACTCTTTGAAAAAGAAGAGATAAAGTCATAGAGATGTTCAAGGCTTACAGAGACTTAAGAAAGCACTTATGTTTCAAGGATTTATGGAAAAAAGAGTGCAAAAGCTTTTCTTAAGTCTTTGATTTATGGTAAATAACTAAATATTTAAGATTTAAGAGATAGAACAGAAGAGGGCAAGAGGAGGCGAGGAAGAGGGAAAGGAGAGTCAGGGTTAGTGGGTTTAAGGTTAAGTTAAGAGAAAATCAAGAGACAGGCGGTGGTGAAAGAAAAGAAAAATGAGAGAATTAGGGTTAGAGAATTCGGTTTAGAGAATCAGGTTTAGGAACATTACGTTTCTATACTACTAGGGTTTAGGGTTAAAAAATGCATTGTTTTAGTATGTATTTATATAATCGGGTTTTCAGACATTTCGGTTTATCAAAACCACAAACCTAATTGTCCATTGAAAACTAATTTATCCAAGTCGATCTAGCCGATCTGAGCTACAACACACTTTGAAAGCCAAATTGCTTCATCTTCTTTGATTGGGTCGATTTGATTTTTTTGGTACGGGCGGTTTTTGCTCACTTCTAACTAAAAATATACAAACTCAAGCTACAACAGTGGATGCTTTGAGGGGGTTTGGATTAGCTTCTTGAGGTAGCTGATAGTGGATTTTCTTCAATCGATTGCAATTTAAGTGTTTGGTAAAATTCTAAAATCAACAGTTGATAGCTGATTTCATTCAAAACAGTTGTTGATTTGATAAACTCTATTTTAGAGATTTTCCCATCAGTTGATAGCTAATTTGTATTTATTTTTTATTTGGACTATTTTACCCTTATTAAAAAATAACTAATAAAAAATAATTTCATTTAAATTTAAATTAAAAGTATGTAATCAATTTTTTATAGTTCATAATTAAATAAATATTATTGTAAATTATAATTAAATAATTATTATATTTATACCTATAATTATTTTAAAAAAAGTATACAATAATATTTATATTTTAAATTTATTTTTTAAATAATTTGTATCAATTATTTTAATAATATATAAATTAAAAATAATAAATTATTATTTATTCTATATATATATATATATATATATATATATATATATATATATATATATATATATATTTAAATAATTTGCATAACTAAAAAATATTATAAAAAGGATATCCTTAATGATAATTTGAAATACAAACAGTAACAACTAACAAAATGTTATCAAACACTTTATGTTTATTCACTATCAGCTATTCAATGCAGTAAACATCTAAACCAAACACGTTAGCTTGAACAAACTTATCCTTCACTTAATGAGGGGCCAACTAGCCTCTGCCCCAAAAAAGATTCTGCATTGCTGCTTCCAACACTTGTGATAAACAAAACCCATATAATGGTTTCAACTATCTTTACCTCTGTAGCTTAATCTTCACTATACTGTATCTCTAGTTCTTTAAAACTATCTTTACCTAGTTCATTACTTAAACACAATGACCTTCTTCTTTGCATTAAAAGACTAATCTTGTTATCAAGCTTTAATGCTTTGAGTTCACGAGTAATTCCTCAGAGAAAGTTAACTTCAGTTTGCTTCTTTAGTGTTGGTGAAAATTCTAATGGCAATTTTGATGGGGAGGTTTGGTTTTTTGCTTTAAATTTTGACTTTATTAAAATATTTGAGTTTTTACTTCTGTTACGAAATTGATAAATTTATTTTATTGTAGGAAGGTGGACTGGATTGTCCGATACTAAAAAGATGGGATGCGCCTTGGTAATGGCAAACTGCTATCTTAACCTCACTCACTTGTGGATTAAGGTTTTTTTTCCCTTTAATTGGCAAATGCTACCCAATCTTAATGGCTAATATGTATATTTTTAGCTCTTTCTTTTTTGTGTGTGTGTGTGTGGGGGGGGGGGGGGGGGGGGAGGTGTCATTTTTAAGGACACTAGGAAGTACCCATTAATGGTTTGATTTGGATTGTATTTTATTTTCTTCTTCTCGGTACTAGTTTTACAAGGATGTTAATTTTTTTTGCTAGGTAGTGTTTTGATAGGATTGGCATAATTAGTTGCTATACTAATTCTAAGGATTAAAATTACAGAATTAAGTTTAGACAAGAAAGTGGAGTTGCTACTTTCAGACCAAAGGAATTTGGATTACCTCTTTTCAATCTTTGCATTTGCAGATAAAAACTTTTATATCATGAGTTTGTTAAGAAAATTTTAATAGAAAGTGAGTGTAGACGACATATACTAATTATAATTAGCATAAGTTCAAAGCTAATAAGTCTGATTAGCATAATGGCAAAGTGTAAATGGTGCTTAGTTTTATGCTCCTGAGTCCTAAATGGGCTGATAATATTGTACCATTTTTTGTAGAATTACCATTGTAGTTGTACTTTAAGTTATTTTTAGCATCATTAACACCTTCCAATAACTTCTTGAAGATGTGTTTCGCTATGGCATGATCTTTTAAATGCTATGCACTATGTGATCCTGTAAACTTTATTATTTGGAAGTTATGCTAGTTTCTTTAGAAAATTGGATGAAATAACTGCCTTAATTTATATATATGAAGAGAGACATCATTTTTTATACCTTGTTAAGAAATCGGGCTCCATGGATTCGGATATGCTTAGGCTTCAAACTGAGCTTGAAGTGTTGGGCCTTGCACTATTTGGGCTTGAACTTGTAATCTTTAATTGGACCTTTAAAATGTTGAATTGGGCCTTCATCATAGGCTTGACTACCACCAAAATGGCGTTAGCCATTTGGATAGTGGCTCCCCCTCAATTATAAGCCTCTTCTTTTTTTCATTTCTTTCCAATATGGGATTGTTCCTACTTCTATTCTCCAACACTCCCTTTTAAGTGCAACTAGGCTTCACTCTCTTTGGGTCTAGTTGTCATTTGCATTATTAGGACTGATCCAAACTTGGCCTCCTTCTTTAGGCTTTGTGGCTCCTTTCAGTCTCTTTTAGCTCTGTGGTCTCCTCCAGTCTTCAAATGGTCCATGGGCCTCTCAAATCTCCAAGTCCAACCTCCTTTCTTTATGTTGATCACTTGGGCTTCTAACATCAACTTAGGCCTTAACATCCACATGAGCTTTTAGGATCTTCTGGCCTGTTAGGGCACTCATGGGCTCTAATACCATGTTAAGAAATTGGGCTCAATGGACTCATACATGATTAGGCTTTAAACCGAGCTTAGAGTGCTAGGCCTTGCATCAATTGGGCTTGAACTTGTAATTTCCAATTGGACCTCCAAAATATTGAATTAGGTTGTTGACCATTTGCATGATCAAACTCTTAATTTTGGACTTTGAAAAACAATTTAGGCTCTAATAATTTCATTTAAGTGTGTAAAAATTTATTTGTATCAAAATTATCAGCTCAAGTCCAGAAATATGAAATATTGTCATTATACTATATTTCGATGAAGTATAATATCCCAATCTTATACCTAAAGTATCTGGAGCTTTTATGTGTCAAAAAGAGACATTTTTGGACTTACAGGTGTCTTCTCACGAGTTGATCATGAGTAGAAGCCTTGTAAGAGAAAAATTGAGCAAAGGGACAGTGCCGCTCACGAGCACTATTTATCTCTTAAGCAGCTCGTGAGGGCTGTCCTAATAGCTCTAAATAGTCATTTTTAATGCAACAAGTAGTATTTCACTCTTCATGAGTCAGAACTTGCTCCTCATAATCGTGAGCGGCGTTCTGACAAAAATAAGTCCAAGATGATTTAAAATTAATAAGAGACGTTGGAGACATATTTGATACATCCAATAGCCATATTTTTTAGTGTTTATCTATATAAGCACTCTATAGAGTTCAATTGAAGTTTTAAAAAACTTGTTTACTCATTATACTATTTTAAACATTCAATTAAGCTCTTAAAACTCTCTTCAATTTCATTTCATAGTTGTATAACTCTTATGAGAGTTGGTGAGTGTTAGAATAGATATTCTTATTCTTTGTATTATGGGATTAATAGGAAGTGAGATTCTATTTTGGTGGAATTGGTTTAAATGTTTACCATTAAATCACTTGAGATTTGGTTTTTGAGTGAGCCTTGTAAAACTCAAGTTATAAGGTTAAAAGAGTGAGCTTCAAACTCTTGTGTAATCTCAAATCTTGTGAATAAGATTATAGGAATTGAAAATCCTGACTTGGAGATAAGTTAGGTAGAGATATAGGATTGTTGAGAATCTGAACTCCTTAAATTCTTGTATTCTTCATTCTTCCTTCTTAACATTCCTTTAATTCTTGCAAAGAATCCTTTTAATTTCCTATTTTTATTTAATAGCATTATTCACCCCCTCTTTAAGGCATTTTCATGGGCTTGCCTACCACCAAAATGGTCTTAGCCATTTGGATAGTGGCTCCCCCTCAATTATAAGCCTTTTCTCTTTTTCGTTTCTTTCCAATATGGGATTGTTCCTACTTATATTCTCCAATACTCTCCTATAAGTGCAACTGGGCTTCACTCTCTTTGGGCTTAGTTATCACTTACATTATCAAGACTGATCCATACCTGGCCTCTTTCTTTGGGCTCTGTGGCTCCTTTCAGTCTCTTTAACCTGGCCCTCTTTTGGCTCTATGGTCTCCTCTAGTCTTCAAATGGTCCATGGCCTCTCAAATCTCTAAGTCCAACCTCTTTTCTTTGGGTTGATCACTTAGGCTTTTAACATTAACTTAGGCCTCAACATCCATATAGGCCTTCAGGATCTTCTAGCCTGTTAGGGCACTCATGAGCTATGATACCATGTTAATAAATTGAGCTTTATGGACTCAGACATGCTTGGGCTTCAAACCGGGCTTGGAGTGCTGGGTATTGCACCAATTGGGCTTGAACTTTTAATCTCTAATTGGATCTCCAAAATGTTGAATTGAGTCTTCATCATAGGCTTGCCTACCACCAAAATGGCTCTACCACCAAACTGGCCTTAGCCATTTGGATGGTGGCTCCCCCTCAATTATAAGCCTCTTCTCTTTTTCATTTCTTTCCAATGTGGGATTGTTTCCACTTCTATTCTCCAACATTCCCCCTCAAGTGCAATTGGGCTTCACTCTCTTTGGGCTTAGTTGTCTCTTGCATCATCGGGACTGATCTGAACTTGGCTTCCTTTTTTAGGCTCTATGCTCCTTTCAGTCTCTTCAACCTGACCCTCTTTTGGCTTTATGGTCTCTTTGAATCTTCAAATTGTCCATGGGCCTCTCAAATCTCCATGTCCAACCTCTTTCTTTTGGGTTAATCACTTGGGCTTCTAACATTAACTTGGGCCTCAACTTCTACATGGGCTTTCAAGATCTTCTGGCTTGTTTGGGTACTTGTGAGTTTTGATACCATGTTAAGAAATTGGACTCTATGGACTCAAACATGTTTGGTCTTCAAATCGGGTTTAGAGTGCTGGGCCTTACACCAATTGGGCTTGAACTTCTAATCTCTAATTGGAGATCCAAAATATTGAATTGAGCCTTCATCATGGGCTTGCCTACAACCAAAATGGCCTTAGGCATTTGGATGGTGGCTCCCCCTCAATTATAAGCCTCTTCTCTTTTTCATTTCTTTCCAATGTGGGATTGTTCCCACTTATATTCTCCAACATGCCCTCATAATAGATAACATAGTTTCAAATCTTGTTCTTTTAGTTTGTTATATGCTTATAGGGAAAATCTATAATTACTTGGTTTTTTAGATACTTTAGTTTTACTTCATCTTCATTATCATTGGATAAAAATATATTTTATAATCTAACGGTAGTGATTGATAAAATATATTTTACTTTGTTTAGAATGGACCTATGCTTATATGCGGTTTATTGCTTCATTTTTCTCAGTGCTTTAATAATATAGAATTACATCGTTTTAGATTTGAGGGAACCTTTCAATCAATAAAGGGGTGGGCTTTATGGGCAGTTATTGGACTTGTGGCTGCTCTGCTTGCCATTGCATTGCTAGGGGCTGCAATATCCATATTTAATGGTGAGCCTCCACAAAGAGAGGTTAGGAATTTGCTGTCAAGTTAAATTTTTTTCTTCTGTTCTTTCCTATGCAAAAATGTAACCTTTCAGTATTTCAAAGACTTTAGATGAACTTTATACTTCAGGGTCTTAAGCTGCAATGTCCCTTTTGTTACTTCACCATATCTGATGAACTTTATATTGCTTTATATTATTTTAATAATTATTCTGCTTGCCATATAAAATGAAGTTAGCAAAGTTTCTATTTCTTAAATTCTTTTTAGGCAATAGAATTTTTTTTTTGGGTACACATGCTTTTCTTGAATAAAGGCTGCAGTTTAGTTGAATGTTCTGCATGGCATCTGCTTGTAAATATCAAACTCAAATCGATTCATATATGTAACATGATTGCAGACTGATGCGCTCATTTGCTTTCTTTCTTCAATTGGATCTTCAAGTATCAGGTACTCAAAAGAGCATGTTTTCCATTTGTCCTATATGTTGTGACTATCAACATGCCCGAGCAATGTTCCTTGCTCAGAGTCTTGCTACCTTTTGATTTAATTATTGAACAAGTAAACTAATCATATGGATTGCCACTGTAGCACTGCATGCTTGGTGGTTATCACTGTGTCCTTGCTCCAATTCTAGAGGAGACTGTATTTTGAGGATTTTTTATGGTGTCTTTGACAAAGTGGTATGATTCTGTTCGATCTTTAGAACAAGACATTATTTCATGGTCTTGTCATTTATATAATGAACTTAAAATATATCTTCAGCAGTTCCCAATCATTCCTATAAATATGCAAATAAATATATCTTTATTTGTTTTTGTATGTGTATGGGGAGAGAGATGGAGAGGAATTTGTGCTTTTGCTTTATTTTACTACACATCAATGAGTAAGCTAAATTTAATATCCGTAACATGATTTTATGACTTTTGGTTAGAATTTTAAACCGAATTGCTAAAGCTTTTTCGTTAGACTGACATTCATGGAGATCAAAGTTTGTTGTACTGTAAAATTTTGCGAAAATACTATTTTGTAACTCACAACAAATGAGAAACTATGCATTTGAAGTTCTAATTGGAAAAGGATAGGTAAAGTGAGTTTAATTTTCCATTTAGGGGATAGTGAGTCCTGACACATGGATCGGAGCAATATGTGTGAAATTTGTCAAATTTCATAGGTAATGTTAGAAATTGTTAGTATACCCTACTTAAGGCTTAACCCGCATACCTTGCAATAGAGCCTTAGGCCATGCTTCGTAGACAAGAAGGCTAACATTGCAGTTCCTTGGGTCTTGAGGGAAGTGTATCGCCTCTTCTTGGGTGGAGAGAAGCCACTGACTTGATACCGTTTCAGGGGAATATAGATAGGAGGGTGAATACAATGATGAAATATTTTATGTTAAAGAACTTGGATGGGGGTTCCATAACTTATCTACACTATATATATAAAAAAGTATGAATAGAGGAAAATTTTTTTTGGAAAAAAATAGATATGTACTTTTTATATATTTATAAAAATAGTTTTAATTTTAATTTGATTTTCAAAAGTTTTTAGAATTAATAAGAATAGTTTTAGTTTGTAATTTAAAATTTAAAATTTAAAATTTTATATTTAAAAATGGTATAGATTTAATTTATACTATATATAAAAGTATGAATAGATGGAAAAAAATTTTGGACGAATATAGATATGTACTTTTTATATATTTTCAAAAATAGTCTTAATTTTAATTTGATTTTCAAAAGTTTTTAGAATTGATAAGAATAGTTTTAGTTTGTATTTTTAAATTTAAAATTTTATAGTTAAAAATGGTATACATTTAAAGAAAAATAGAAAAATTATATTGTATTTATTATCAAATTTAAATAAATACATAAATTATTAAATTAGTATAAGCTTTATATTTATTTTAATTATATCATAGATAAAAACAATATTACTCTTCCATTTTGATTTTTATATTCTATAATTATATTATGTTTTTTTTTATTTTTCATGCATAATGTTTAAAACTATCACTATATTAACATTTTTAAACAATTATTTTTAATGCTAGTATTATTTTTTATAATAACTCTTAAAATGGAATATACATTTTATATGAATTATTATCAATAATATATATTATTTATTAATATTATAATAACCTTTTATTTTAATAAAAAATTAACATAAATTATATATGTAATAACTATTTTAACTACGTGTATTGTACGTAAGAAAAAAACTCATGTGGTCTAAAAGACACTGAAATGACCTTTCTACTTTTTATCCATGTTGAATTTTCTTCATTCTATAGAAAATGATTCCATAATATCATCAAACTAGATGTACCATTAATCATCATTTATTTGATTTGATTATCGATAATGGTAACTGTGAGAACATAATTGAAAGAGATGTTGTGGAGTCCTTACAACTACCTATAGAGAAGCATCCTAATCCATACTCAACTGGATGGATTAAATCTACTAAGAAGATTCAAGTGACAAAACGATGCAAAGTACCTTTCTTTATTGGAAGATACAAGGATGAAGTGTATTGTGATGTGGTAGACATGGATGCCTATCACTTGCTATTTGGGAGACCTTGGAAATATGACATCAATGCACAATATGCAGGGAGGGAGAATGTCTACAAACTTAAAAAAAGAGGCACAAAGTTCACCTTTTTGCCTATAAAGGGAAGTTCTCATCCCAAGACTTTAAAAGTGGAGGGGCGAACTTTCTTTACTCTCACCCACTTAGAACGTGAGATGGAGCATGCATGCAAGGAGGCTAAGGAAGTTCATGCCTTGATTGTGAAACAAGTCATCACTGCTAATGAGGAGCAGAAAGTAGTAGAACATCCAGATGCAGTCAAATAACTATTGAAGGAATTTAGTGAAATCATACTAAGGGAGTTGCTAGATGGTTTGCCTTCAATGAGGGATATCCAACACCACATTGATTTAATTCCTAGAGCTAGTCTACCAAACTTACCTTATTATAGGATTAGCCCTCAAAAGAGTGAGATATTGAAAGAGAAAGTGGAGGATTTATTACGAAAGGGACATATCTTGGAAAGTATGAATCCATGTGCAGTTCCAGCCTTATTGACACTAAAGAAAAATGGAAGTTAGTGCATGTATGCGGATAGCAGGCTATTAATAAAATCACGATTGGGTACAAGTTTCCAATACCTCGACTAGAAGATATATTAGATCATTTAAGTGGAGCAATTATCTTTTCAAAGATCGATTTAAGAAGTGGGTACCATCATATTTGAATCAGGCTAGGAGATGAATGGAAGACAACCTTCAAAATCAAAGAAAGGTTATATGAGTGGTTGGTGATGCCTTTTAGGCTAACCAATACTGATACTGAACCTCCAAGAATAAGCTTGAGAACCCCTTTATGTATTAGGAAAACCTTGTAAAGGCTATATATATATGCCTTGGATGAATTTTATTATTCAGAATTGAAGTTTTAAAACCTAAAGGCTGTTTTGCTTTTATCTTTGTGTTCTTGTGTAGAATACATGCTTTAAGGAACATTCAAGTAGATTGATCATCTTCTTGTGGAGTGTTTCAAAATTGGAATTTAGAAACGAGTTTTCTTTATTCTAATTCTTTGATCATCTAAGTAATCTGATTTCTAACCATTCTTAGGGGTTGTTGCTGAATTGACTATTGGGGTTTTCAAGTTAATGCTTTGGGGGTTTGAATACATAAAGGGGTTCTCAAGCTTATTCTTGGAGGTTCCGTATCATTTGGTATCAGAGGTTTGGCTCTAGATCAGGTTTTATCTTTTATAATTTTTATTCTTAATCCTGATTTCTTATGTTTTTCTTATTCTTTTAAAATCATTCTTATTTATTTTTGTTCTTCATTCTTGTGTTTTGTTCTTTGTTCTTATTTGTTAGTCTTGATCTTTTTTTTTCCTTTAGGCCAGTCAATTGTTTTGCATTCTGAAATTTAGATTTGTGTTCATAGTTGAAATTTAAAAAAAAAAAAAATTCGTGCAAAAAAAAAAAAAGAAGAAATTTGAAAAAAAAAGAAGAAGCAAAAAAAAAAAAAAATCGTGAAAAAAAAAGAGAAAGTTATTAGAAAAGGAAGAATTGAGATTCTTGAGTGATTTATATCCTAATCAGGTCTGATTTGCATTTCCTTCCATTCCTTGCTCATTAAGGAATATTGTTTGAGTGATTAATATCCTCATCAGGTCTGATTTTGGTTTCCTAATCCTATTTGGTTTATAATTGACATATCTAACTAGATCTTGTCATATCTTGTATTACTTGTCTATTAAGGATTTTGCATATCTTTACAATACTTGCTCATTAAGGAATATTACTTATTGAGGCAGATTTGACTTTTCTCCTTAAAATAACTTCTAAATTCATTTTCTTTTCTATTCTAGAAGATCTTTGTATTTCTTTCACATGTCTTTTGCATCTTTTTGAGTTTTCCTATTTTATTGCTTCTGAATTGTTGTTTTTTTTTTAACCGAATTGCCTCAAACTTGTTTTGAAAATTTCACTTTTGAAAGTTCTACTTGAATATTGCTTCAATCTAATTGATTTGTTCTAAAAGTGTGATTCACCTAAGAATATAAAAGAATTAGCTTGAGTGGTGAGAGGAAGCCGAGTGAAACATCAAATTGAGTTAAACACGAGTGACCACCCGCATCATTTAAGTGCAAACACGTGAGGGAGTGCTTGTGAGGATTTTAAATTATTATTATTATTATTATTATTATTTTTATTATTTCTAACATTCTTTTACAGCAATGTCAAACCAAGGTGAAAATAAAGGTGAGGGTAAAGTTGATGAAACTTTGCTCCGTGAGGCTCAACAAAGGCAATTTGAACGTATGAATACAAATTTTGAGACTATAATGGAGAGGTTAAACCGCATGGATACAAGGCTAGGAGCGGTTGAAAGGGCAACAACACCAAATCATAATGAGGAAGTAGAAGGCAATGTTGACAATGAGGATGAAGATGAGGCCTATGCAGAAGTAGGAGTACCAAGAGGTGGAGGTAGATAAGGCCGAGGTAGAGGAAGAGGAAGGTTACAACCGGTTCCATACAATGGAAGAAACCGAGGCAATGAAGATTATGTAGATCGAAATTTGGGAAGCATCAAACATAAGATACCTAACTTTCAAGGTAAATCAGATCCGGAGTCCTATTTACAATGGGAGAAGCAATTGGAGCTTATATTTGATTGCCATCAATTTAGCGAGGAAAAGAAGGTAAAATTGGCGGTTACTCAATTTTCTGATTATGCTATTGCTTGGTGGGACCATTTGGTGATTAATAGGCGAAGGAATTTGGAGTACCCAATTGATAATTGGCCTGAGCTCAAGGTTGTAATGAGGAAGCGATTTGTGCCAAAACACTATCATAGGGAACTTGTACAAAAACTTCAAGTTCTTAAACAAGGTAGTAAGAGTGTGGATGATTACCATAAAGAGATGGAGATGCTCATGACTAGGGCTGATATAGATGAAGATGTGGAGATCACTATGGCACGCTTCTTGGCTGGTCTAAACAAAGACATATATGATCGAGTAGATTTACACAAATATGAAGATTTAGAAAAGATGGTGCACATGGCCGTCAAGATAGAAAGGCAACTCCAAGGAAGAAGGGAAACAAGGTACAATTCCAAATCCTGTTCTAGTCCTAATTTTAATTGGAAAAAGGATGGAAAGAGTGATTATAAGGGTGGGAATAAGGCTGCTCATGAGGTTGCTAAAGGAAAGGCAGATTCGGTCTCTAAGGACAAAATCAAAACCGATGAGCCTAAAGGGAGAAATAGAGACATTAAGTGTTGGAAGTGTTAAGGAGTAGGTCATGTGAGCAAAGATTACCCTAATAAGAGAACTATAACCATAAGGAATAGGGAAATTGTGACTGATGAAGAAGAGGGCAATAATGAAAGTGATGAGGATGAGATGCCTGAATTGGAAAGTTGTAGTGATGGGAGTATAGAGGAGCCAATCAAAGGTGACATGCTGGTTACAAGGCGTGCTCTTAGTACTCAAATAAAGGAAGATTGCATTGAAGAGCAACGAGACAACTTATTCCATACAAGGTGTCATGTGCAAGGCAAGGCATGTCTTTTGATTATTGATGGAGGGAGTTGCACCAATGCAGTGAGCTCATTCTTAATTAGTAGATTGGGGCTGTCTACTATACCACACCCATGACCATACAAACTTCAATGGCTTAATGATTGTGGAGAGGTCAAGGTAAATAGACAATCTATTATTTCCTTTTTAATTGGTAAATACCATGATGAGGAATTGTGATATGTAGTTCCTATGCATGCTGGAGATATTTTGCTTGGTAGACCATGTCAATTTGATAGAAAGACCAAGCATGATGGGTACCTCAATCGGTATCACTTTACCAAGGATGGGCGCAAGATCATATTAACACCACTTTCTTCAAAGGAGGTGTATGAAGACCAATGTAAAATGGAAAGAATGAGAGTGGAGGCTGAAAAGAAAGAAAAAGAGAGTAAGAAAAATTCTTTAGAGAGTGAAAAGAAAGAGGGAAAAACAAAAGAAGAGATTCAGCCTAGAGAGAAAAAAGAAAAGAATTTGAGTTTAATAGCTAGGACAAGTGAGGTTAGACAAGCCTTGTATGCTAATCGGCCTATATTTGTACTTTTGTACAAAGGGGCTTATTTGGCAACTAATGAACTTAACCCATCTTTGCCTAGTGTGTTTGTTGATCTTTTATAGGAATTTGAAGATGTGTTTCCCAAAGAGATGCCTAGTGGATTACCCCCAATTAGAGGCATAGAACATCAAATTGACTTCATTCCTGGGGCAGCCATACCCAATCGACCAGCATATAGAGCAAATCTAAGAGAAACAAAGGAGATCCAAACTCAAGTGGAGGAGTTGCTAGCTAAAGGATATGTGAGGTAAAGTCTTAGTCCTTGTTCGGTTCCTGTCATTCTTGTGCCAAAAAAGGATGGAACATGGAGGATGTGTGTGGATTGCAGAGCCATCAATAAAATCACTGTAAAGTATCATCGTCCTATTCCTAGATTAGATGATATGCTTAATGATTTATATGGTTCTTATTTGTTCACTAAAATAGACTTGAAATCTGGTTATTATCAAATTCGAATGAATGTTGGTGATGAATGGAAAACAGCTTTTAAGACTAAGTATGGGTTGTATGAGTGGCTTGTTATGCCCTTTGGTCTTACTAATGCACCTAGCACATTCATGCGATTGATGAACCATGTGTTACGAAATTACTTAGGTAAATTTGTTGTTGTTTACTTTGATGATATTCTGATTTACTCTAAGTGTTTAGATGATCATGTTATGCATGTGCGAATTGTACTAGAAACACTTAGACAAGAAAAGTTGTATGCAAACCTTAAAAAGTGTAGTTTTTGCATGAATAAGGTTAATTTTCTTGGTTTTGTTGTATATAGTCAAGGCATAGAGGTTGATGAGGAGAAGGTTAGGGCTATTAAAGAGTGGCCAAAACCTAAAAATGCTAGTGAGGTGAGAAGTTTTCATGGGCTTGCTAGTTTCTATAGGAGATTCATTAAAGATTTCAACACTATAGCCGCACCTTTGAATGAATTAGTTAAGAAAAACGTTGGATTTGTTTGGGGTGATGCACAAGAACATGCATTTAATGAACTTAAGGAAAAATTGTGTAATGCACCTTTACTTGCTTTACCTAACTTTGATAAAACTTTTGAGATTGAATGTGATGCTAGTGGCATAGGGATTGGAGCTGTTTTGATGCAGGATCAAAGACCACTAATGTATTTTAGTGAAAAGTTAAGTGGGGCAACCTTGAAATATCCAACTTATGACAAGGAATTATATGTATTGGTTCGAGCTTTGCAAACATGGCAACATTATTTGTGGCCTAGGGAGTTTGTGATACACACTGACCATGAAAGTTTAAAGCATTTGAAGGGTCAAGATAAGCTGAACCGTAGGCATGCCAAATGGGTGGAGTTCATAGAAACATTTCCATATGTGATTAAGTACAAGCAAGGTAAAGAGAATGTGGTTGCTGATGCATTATCTAGAAGGTACACCTTACTTAACTCTCTTACTGCTAAATTATTAGGTTTTGAGTTTATAAAGGAGTTGTATCCACATGATGATGATTTTGGTGATATATATGCATCTTGTGCCAATGGGGTTGTTTCAGATGATTTTTACTTGTTTGATGGTTTCTTGTTTAAGAGAAATAGATTGTGCATTCCTAAGTGTTCTATAAAGGAATTATTAATTAAGGAGGCACATGGAGGAGGCTTAATGGGGCATTTTGGGGTAAATAAGACCTATGATATGCTATTAGAACATTTCTTTTGGCCCGGTATGAAACATGATGTGTATAAAGTTTGTGAGCATTGCATTACATGTAGAGAGGCTAAGTCTAGGTTGAAACCGCATGGGTTATACCCACCATTACCCGTTCCTAGTGAACCTTGGACTGATTTGTCTATGGATTTTGTGCTTGGATTGCCTAGAACTAGGAAAGGTCATGATAGTATCTTTGTTGTGGTTGATAGATTTAGTAAAATGGCTCATTTTATACCATGTCATAAAACTGATGATGCTAAGTTGATTGTTGATTTGTTTTTCAAAGAAGTTGTGCGTTTACATGGCATACCTAGGAGCATTGTTAGTGATAGGGATGTTAAGTTTTTGAGTCATTTTTGGCGTGTGTTATGGGGAAAGTTAGGAACTAAGCTATTGTTTTCAACTACTTGTCACCCTCAAACCGATGGGCAAACTGAAGTAGCTAATAGGACTTTGATTACTTTGCTTAGGGCAATCATAGAAAAGAACATTAGGATGTGGGAGGATTGTTTAGTATTTGTGGAGTTTGCTTACAATAGGGTTGTTCATAGCACAACTAATTGCTCTCCATTTGAGATTGTTTATGGATTTAATCCACTTACTCCTATTGATTTATTACCACTGCCACCTAACAATTTTGTGAGTGTTGATGCTAATTCTAAGGCTGATTTGGTGAAGAAGTTACATAAGCAAGTTAAGGAGAGGATTGAGAAGCAAAATGCTAAAGTAGCTTCACGTGTGAACAAGGGAAGGAAGCCAATGATTTTTCAGCCTGGAGATTGGGTTTGGGTGCATTTTCGTAAAGAAAGGTTTCCACTTCCAAGGAAGTCTAAGCTAAACCCAAGAGGAGATGGTCCTTTTCAAATACTTGAAAGGATTAATGACAATGCATACAAAGTGGACTTACCTGGTGAGTATAATGTTAGTGCTTCATTCAATGTGGCTGATTTGAGTCCTTTTGATATAGGTGATGCTTTAGATTCGAGGACGAATCCTTTTGAGGAGAGGGGAAATGTTATGGAGCAGCCAACACACCAAGTTCAAAGAATTCAACATGATGAAGATGAGCATGGTCAAGAAGGCAAGGATCAAGTTCAAGAGGTTTTGAGTCCAATTAGCATGCCTCAAGACCTATAACAAGGTCTCAATCTAAAAAGCTTCAAGAAGCCTTAATCCATCATCTACAAGGCTTTATGAACTTAGCTAGTGAAAGTTTACAAGGACACCAAAGCTTTGTGCTAAGTGCAGCTCAAGTTCAATACAACTTAATTCAAGTCCAAGTTATTAATGGGTTTAATTAAGTATATAATGGGCCTCATTTGTTATGGGCTGGCCGAATATGCATGGGAGAGTTATTTAAGCATTGTTATTTAGGTTTAAATATGTTAAATAAGGGCTACATGAATTTGTTATTTTAAAAGCCCATTAGTTTTAGTTGGTTTAATTATTCTTAAAATAGGAAGTATGTCAAAATTCCTATTTAAGGTCTGATTAGATTAATTTCCTTTTTTTGTGATTAGGATTATTAGTTTTCCTTACTTACTAAGGAAAACCTTGTAAAGGCTATATATATATGCCTTGGACGAATTTTATTATTCAGAATTGAAGTTTTAAAACCTAAAAGCTGTTTTGCTTTTATCTTTGTGTTCTTATGTAGAATACATGCTTTAAGGAACATTCAAGTAGATTGATCATCTTCTTGTGGAGTGTTTCGAAATTGGAATTTAGAAACGAGTTTTCTTTATTTTAATTCTTTGATCATCTAAGTAATCTGATTTCTAACCATTCTTAGGGGTTGTTGCTGAATTGACTATTGGGGTTTTCAAGTTAATGCTTTGGGGGTTCAAATACATAAAGGGGAGAATAAGCTTGAGAACCCCTTTATGTATTCGAACCCCCAAAGCATTAACTTGAAAACCCCAATAGTCAATTCAGCAACAACCCCTAAGAATGGTTAGAAATCAGATTACTTAGATGATCAAAGAATTAGAATAAAGAAAACTCATTTCTAAATTCCAATTTCGAAACACTCCACAAGAAGATGATCAATCTACTTGAATGTTCCTTAAAGCATGTATTCTACACAAGAACACAAAGATAAAAGCAAAATAGCCTTTAGGTTTTAAAACTTCAATTCTGAATAATAAAATTCATCCAAGGCATATATATATAGCCTTTACAAGGTTTTCCTTAGTGAGTAAGGAAAACTAATAACCCTAATCACAAAAAAAGGAAATTAATCTAATCAGACCTTAAATAGGAATTTTGACATACTTCCTATTTTAAGAATAATTAAACTAACTAAAACTAATGGGCTTTTAAAATAACAAATTCATCTAGCCCTTATTTAACATATTTAAACCTAAATAACAATGCTTAAATAACTCTCCCATGCATATTCGGCCAACCCATAATAAATGAGGCCCATTATATACTTAATTAAACCCATTAATAACTTGGACTTGAATTAAGTTGTATTGAACTTGAGCTACACTTGGCACAAAGCTTTGGTGTCCTTGTAAACTTTCACTAGCTAAGTTCACAAAGCCTTGTAGATGATGGATTAAGGCTTCTTGAAGCTTTTTAGATTGAGACCTTGTTATAGGTCTTTGAGGCATGCTGATTGGACTCAAAACCTCTTGAACTTGATCCTTGCCTTCTTGACCATGCTCATCTTCATCATGTTGAATTCTTTGAACTTGGTGTGTTGGCTGCTCCATAACAAATACTCCAAGAACTTTTATGTGACTAATGAATAAGGTATTCAAACCTTTCATTAAAAAGTTTATTATTGTTTGTTTTGATGATATCATGATTTATAGTCAATCTAAGAAAGAACATCTCTTACATTTGCATAAAGTACTGACCACTATATGAGAGAATAAATTATTTGTGAATATAAAGAAGTGCAGTTTCATAACCAATAAAAGGTTATTCTTGGGATTTATAATTAGTTTAAAGAGCATTCAAGTTGAAGAGAAAGTTAGAGCTATTAGAGAGTGGCCCACTTTAAAGACTTTGACAGAAGTATGAAGTTTTCATTAATTGATAACTTTTTATAGGTACTTCATAAAAAACTTTAATAATATATCATCTCCAATTACCAAATGCTTGAAGAAAGGAAAGTTTCAATAGGGGGAAGAAATTGAGGCTATCTTTGTAATCCTAAAAGAGAAGTTATGCACTACTCCAGTACTAGTGCTATTGGATTTTGATATGTTATTTGAAGTAGATTATGATACAAGTGGTATAGGGATATGAGCTGTTCTTTCCCAAGAAAAGAAACTAGTAGCATTCTTTAGTGAGAAGTTGAGTAATGCCAAACGCAAGTGGACCATTTATGATAAAGTTCTACTTTATAGTGCATGCTTTGAGGACAGAGGAGCATTGTCTAGTTAGGCGAGAATTTGTTTTGTACTTAGATCATAATGCATTGAAGTATCTGAATAGCCAAAAGTGAATTAGTAAAGATATGTATGCTAGGTGGTCATAATCCTTACATAAGTTTCCTTTTAAATTAAAACATAAGTCAGGAGTACAAAATAAGGTATGATGCATTGAGCCCCCATGTAGATATGCTTATCACTTTAAGTCATGAGATTATGGGTTTTGAACATTTGAAAATAGAATATGGAACTGATGAGAATTTTTAGTTGATGTGGGAGAAATGTATTATGAATTAACCTTATAAAGATTTTCACGTTCATGATGGTTACTTGATATGAGGAAACCAACTCTGCATTCCTAAATCATCTTTGAGAGATAAGGTTATTCGTGATTTACATGGAGGAGGACTAGCTGAACATTTGGGAAGAGATAAAACTATTGCTACAGTTGGAAATAGATACTATTAGCCTCACTTAAGAAGGGATATGATGAGATTTTTATAGTGTTGTTATGTGTGCCAAACTGCAAAAGGGAAATCATAGAATGCATGTTTGTATATGCCTTTACCTATTCCTAAAAATATTTAGGAGGATTTGTCTATGGATTTTATGTTTGGCTTATCTCGTACCCAACGACGAGTAGATTCTGTTTTTGTTATTATTGACAGATTTTCCAAGATGGCACATTTTATCTTATGTAAAAAGACATCAGATGCTAATGGAGTTGCCAAACTATTATTTAAAGAAGTTGTTCACCTAAATGGTGTGCCTAAGACTATAACTTTAGATCAAGACAACACGTTTATAGGCCATTTTTGGAGGACCCTATAGAAGATGTTTGACTCTTCTTTAAACTATAGTAGTACAACCCATCCTTAATCAGATGGTTAAACAAAAGTTGTCAATAGAAATTTAGGCAATCTAATACATAGCATATATGGAGATAAGCCTAAGCAATGGGATTTAGCATTGGCACAAGTTGAATTTGCTTACAATAGTGTTGTTTATAGGACTACAGGAAAGTCACCATTTTAGGTTGGCTATATGAAAGCACCTCAACATGCTTTTGATTTGATCAATTTACCAAAAGTGCTAGGTTTAAGTACAACAGTAGAAAATATGGTCGATAGTGAAAGCAGAGGTCGAACAGAAGATCAAACAAGCAAATGCAGCATATAAACAAGCAGCTGACAAACATCACAGAGTTCAAGTGTTTGAGGTGGATGATATGGAAATGGTTTTTCAGTAAAAGAACAGATCCTAGTGGGTAATTATAGTAAACTGCAGCCTAAGAAGTATGGTCCTTATAAGATTTTGAAGAAGATCAATGACAATGCATATGTTGTTGATTTGCCAGATAATATAGGAATTTTGCATGACATTTAATGTTGCTAATATTTATCCCTTCTATTCATCTGATGAACCTCTATATCTAGATATTTTGAACAACTTGAGGTTGAGTTTTTCCCAAGTAGAGGGGATTGATCTAGAATGTCTAGCTGACTCATTTATGGATGAGATAGAGAAACAAAAGACAAAACATATAACCTGTAAGACCTAAAATTTTTCATTGCTAGACTTTTATTTACTTCCTATTTTCTTTGGGATTTTATTTACTTTATGTTTTGTTTGAGAATTTTATTTTATTCCTTTTTATTTTTCTACCTTGGCTAGGATTTGACTTTCCTATCTTAGTTAGGATTTTATTTTTATTTCATATTAAAATCTAGGGTTAGTGGGTTGTACCACTCTATTAATATATGGCTTATTCTCTCATTTATAACTATTGAATAATACAATAATTTTCTTTCATTTTTTTCATAAGTTTCTATGTTAAAACTTATTTTTTTAAGGCTTAGTTATGCACTAGCCCTAGTTATTTTCATGTTCGTGTGATATGTCAACGATGCAATAATATATAGTTCCCCCATATGGTGCACCACATCATAAACTGTAATTAGGTAATACATATATCAAAGCACTTTAATTTGAATCTTGTTTTTGGATTACAGAATCTTGATAATTACTTGATTATCTGGGATTATAATTCAATTAATTAAATTATGAAACACTAACTAACTTTGAGTTAGTTTAAATTGGATATAAATAATTTATATTACAAAGTTAAAATACTAATTGTTTCTCCAATTTTTGGGTTTTTGAGTGCATGCTAAATGATTGTTTATAAGTGTGTCAAATGATTAATTCCTCAAATAAAATTTTAACTTCTTTTAGACAATTGTAAATTCCCAAACTCTTTTACCACAATTCATTTGGATTTCAAGTAGATGAAATAAAATTTAATGAAAAATTATGCTTCTTGAATAGTGAAATGAAATTGTATTAATATGAAATTTAATACAAGTTAAATGATAATCTTTTCTTTTAAATTAATAAGCAAAGTGCTGTAAACAAGAATTCAAAATTTTCTAAAGATAAAATTTGCTAATAATGATTATTTTCTGTGTTTTATTGATTGATTGTTGGTTGATTGTAGATTATTGGCGATGTCGATAAATGTTGGATATTATTGATCTATGTTCTTCTTGCTTTTATAGGCATTCTTCCTTGTAGCATACTTTTTCCCAATTTAATTCTCCAATAGTTCAAGAGTCTTTGCCTTTCCTGGGGAAATAAATCCACGTAACCGATAATAGGGAATGCAAAAGCATAAAGCCTCTGAAACATGTAGTAAGCCTAAAAAAATTTTCAACATAAAATTAAATTAATACTATATCTCTAATGAAAATCCAGCAAAGTTTCCTTTGTACCAGAACAAAACCACAACCTATAGAATAAAAATTAACACTTCCAAATATTTTCCCATTAATATTACATCACAATAACTCTAATAATCCATCACAAATATCAATCTCCCACACAATAAAAATCCATTACACAAATTATATGCTTAGCACATATATCATCATAATAATACATAAACCCAATTTAAACTAATCAAATTATAAATACATTTATCAAATATTTGACTACTACTACAGTGTCTAGAACATGAATATAAGACAATAAACATTAACATGACCTACAAAAAATAGCCGGAGAAGAATGAGTCTGACATAAGGGAGGTAAACTAACTGAAAACTCCTAGATTCCTAGAAAAATAATTGAGAGGAGTCAGACCTCATTGAGTAAGTTAATATAGATAAATGTATATCGGATTAAAAACCTCTTTTATTTAAAACATTTATTTTAAATATTTATTATGAAATTTATATTTTAAGAAAAGCATTAATTTATCAAATACCTTATATATATATATATATATACCCAAATATAAATCTTCTAAAAATGTGAACATATATAATTACACCAAACATTCATTTAGTAACCTTCTTAAAAACATGATTTCCAAATGCCTTTTACTTAAACAAATATATAATAAAAAGATAAAATAATATCCGTAAATAATTTAGGTGGAAATTAGTGGTTGAACCCTAAACCATAATCTAAAAGCCATTCGGCTCTCTTATTTAACCAATGACTATTGGTTTCCAACAGGTAGGCTTCTATTGAGCTACCAGCCACAATCAGTTACTTATTCCAATACATACTAGCGATTCTTGAGAGCTATGCATCAATTGAGCTACTAGCCCCAATAAATAATCAATCATAATATGTCGGAGAGTGAAGCATCAATCGAGCTTTACAAATAAATTTCTTAATAAAGGCCCGACTCAAAATCATTACCAGTGCACACACGATCCTAATGATACCCATCAGGTAGTTCGTTCTACTAGTCTTTTTCAAAAATATTTTTTTATATATAAAATATAAAAGAAAGTATGGTAATTGAAAATGAAGTACTCTTAATTTCTCATCATATTCTTAGAATAAAATCATAATAACAATAACCAAACTAAAGCATCAATAATCACCATAATTAAATAATAATGACAAAATAACATTCAATATAATTAAAACGTAATCAAAATATTAAAATATCAAAATCAACCTTTTTAATATTCAAATATTGGAAATATAAATTCTTAAATTGAATCCTCTTCTTAAATATAATAATTCAAAAGTATAAATATTTCAGTATTAAAATATAAATTCTTTAATTAAATTTTCATTTTTAAATATATTAAGTCAATTTATACTTTATGAGTAAATTCAACACACATTTCAAATATTAACTTACAAGTGGAGTGAGCAAACTAATGTGTCCTTGTCTGCCTATTACCCGATGTCTCTGCTTTGGTATACTCTAAAAATAATATATATATATATATATATATATATATATATATATATATATATATATATATATATATATATGAACAATTATTAAATAAATTCCTAAGAACTCCTTAAAATTTAAAAAATTTATAAAAATAATGGAATTATAGAAATTGACTTAGGAAACCCTAAATGATTAATTGGAGGCTTAAGAATTATCTCTGGTGGTTAAGCTAATTTCCATTGCAAATATTTCGAGATTGTTTACTCAAAATCCTTAAAGAATTAAATTAAACTCTATTCACAGAAATTTATTGCTATATTTATACTATCTATTAAAAATAGTTTTATATATTTATCTCGGGGTTGACATTGTTCATTCACAGGAGTTTTGGTGGGACCCACTGAATTTTTCACCTGAAAAGTGTCATTTGACAAAATTGAATATATCAAAATGGTCCTAATAATTACTAGAACACAAAAATAGCCTCAAACAACCTAAAATATATACTGAATAATAAAATTGGAATAAAAATTGAATATACCTAAAAATATTCGCCAAATATTCTACTGACGTAGATCAGATGTATGGTTGGTACCTATAGACTTTTGACAATGAGAGGGCTGTAATGGGCAATCCTGTCACCTGAGACCTACTGAAACAGTGTCAAAATGTCAAAAGAAGGCTGACTGTTATTTGAATTTATAGGAATTTTTTGGACATTTTCTCAAAAAGCTAGAATTATTGAAATGAAGAGGAGGACGAGATGAGTCTATGGTTCGAATTTGAGGTCGATTAGAGTTCATTTTGGGGGTTAAATGAAGAAAAAGAAAAGTATTAGTATTAAAAGGTAATTTTACCACCAAAACCTCATTAAACTAGTTGTTCCTCTCCTTCCCTCCCGTTGTAGACTTCTTTCCCCTTTTTAATGGGGATGCACACCCATGTGTCCATCTCCCCATAGTCCTTTTCTTTCTTTTTTTTTTTTAAAAAAAATATACATATATGTATATATATACAAACATATATTATAACACCAATAATAATATTAACAAAAATAATAATAATAATAAAATAATAATAACAATAATGGTGATTATAAGATAATAATAATATTAATAACAAAAAATTTAAGTTATTAGATTCTTCCCCTTTTAAGAAAATTCATCCTTGAATTTATATCAAAATAAAAATAGGCAGTATTATCAGTTTAGCATATCAAATTCCATTTCACAAGTACAATCTTCCACTACATGGTTGCTTCACAGTATCTCCACCATAGGAATTACGTTGGCGAACTTGTCGATCCACAATCACCACGAAATATTTTTTTCTTATAACAAATCTTCACTAAGCTTCACCGTTTGAAGCTGAAGAACATATGAAGGATCAAAGATGTACTTCCTCAATATGGAGACATGAAATACTGAATGAATCCATGACAGTTCTATTAGTAACACCAGTCTATAAGCCGCATCAACTACCTTTGAATAAATCTAAAAGTGTTTGATATACCTTAGAGCTAGCTTACCCTTCTTACCAAACCTCATTACTCCCTTCATTGGAGACACCTTGAGAAATACCATGTCTTTAACATAAAATGATATATCCTTTCTCTTAGGATCAACATAGCTAATCTGTCGACTAAAAGTTGTCATCGCTTATTATTGGATGATAAGAATCTTCTTTGAAGTCACTTGCACCAATTCTGGGCCTGTTAACTATCTCTCGCCAACTTCCCAATATAAGGGTAATCTACACTTCCTTCCATACAACGCTTCATATGGAGCCATTTTAATACTCACATGATAACTATTGTTATGTACAAATTCAATCAGTGGTAAATGCAAATCTCATTAACCACCAAAGTCTATCACACATATTTATAGTATATCTTCTAATGTCTGGATGGTCCTTTTTGACTAACCATCAATTTAAAAAGATGAAAAGCTATATTGAAATCAAGTCTCATACCCAAAGCCTTATGCAACTCTCTCTAAAAGATTAAAGTAAAAGTAGCTCCCCTATCAGACACTATACTTTCTGGTACCCCATGGAGGCAAACAATTCGATTAATGTATAACTTTGCTAACCTGTCAATAGAGTATGTCTTCTTAATTGGCAAAAAGTGAGCTGACTAGGTTAACCTTTCAATTATCACCCAAATAGCATTATAACCTCAAGTTGTACGAGGTAATCCAGTCACGAATTCCATAGCAGTCATATCCCACTTTCATTCTGGGATAGACAATTATTGTAACAATCCTGAGGGCCTTTGATACTTCAATGTCACTTGCTAATAAGTGAGACAATTGGATAAAAATTCTACAATATCTCTTTTCATCCTATTCCACTAATATGTATCCTTTATATCATGATACATCTTGGTAGAACTTGGATGAACACTGTAAGCAGAAAAGTGAGCTTTTTCTATAATCTCCTTTCTTAGCTCATCTACATTTGGCACATACAACCTAGTCCCCAAACGTAGAACACCCTCATGGTTAACAACTCTCTAGATTGACCTTGTTGCACCTTTGACATTATTCTCTACAACTATGGGTGTAGACGGTGGGGTTTAGTGTGCGTCCAAGATTTTAGCAACCGCGACATTGTTTGAGCTTAGGGCTATAAAGAACACACTAACCATTGTCACAAAGACATGGTATGGAGATTAGGAGTCGCCACCCAGGGTAATAACTGGGACAAATTGAAAAGGTGGTACTTGATTCCCTAAAAGAAAGCTAGCACCACATACAGGAGATTCTGGATACGAAATACCAACTTCTTTCAGTCTCATATAGGTGGACCTATATTTAATTTAATAAATGGGCCTAAGTTATCTTTACCCTAAAAATCTAATTAATTATGGACCTAAAGATATATTTTAATTAAAACCTTGACCTAATTAATTTAAATAAAATAGGCTAATTAAAGGGTGAGCTAAAAAAGAATTATTTAGACCTAAACTTAAATAAATGAGTTAAAGCCTAACATGGGCTTAAGGCCCAAAATACATAAAAATGAATAAATAAGCCAAAAAAAACATCAAAATAATCAAATAAGAGATGAAACAATCAATTAATTTATTCCTTCTAAAAAACCCTAATTTTCATTAACATGCAACCTAAATTAATCTACTTCCTCCATTGATTTTAATAAGTTACCCAATAGAGTTATGCACTATTTTTCTAAAGCAATATGACTATAGTGTCAGGCTTGAAATATCCATTAGGGACCTAGAATTGACCAAGTAGAAGCTTAATGAGTCTTTCTTAGTTTTTCTGACTAAGTTCATGAGTAAAGAAAGATTAATGAAGAATAAGCTGGCTGAGAAGGATCAGATTAGGATGATAGTCTGAAATGTGTCTCATAATCTGGTAGAAAGGTTGCAGATGATAAACCCTAAAACATTTGTAGACCTTTATGATGATGGGTTGCAAGCTGAAGAGATAAAAAATGAGAAGAAGAAGGTCACTAGAAATACTGGAGTGAGAAATTACCTAATTAGGGGCACACAATAAGGAAATACTAACTGGGTTGTAGGAGTTCATACTATTCAACAACCTAGGAGATTCTCAAATTTCATCCAACCCTTATCCAAAGTCCTAAACTGTCTGATCCAAAAAGGTCTCCTGAGATCCTTAACTCCCTTTAGACCATCAAACCCAAATCTCCCTAGCTTTGAGCAAAAAAGTTATTGCAAGTTTCATCAAGTTGTTGGCCAGTCTATTGACTATTGCATGCACCTTAAACATGAAATTCAAAACCTCATAAACTTTGGAAAAATCACAGACCTTGAGAAATCCAATCCAAACCCAAACACCCAAAATAATCCTTTCCTAAATTATTAAAACATGCTACCTCCAACAACCATGATGATTATCTCAGGAGTAAGTGAGGAAGAAGTGCTAAACTCTTTTAAGTATCTAAACCTTAAAACTAATGAGAAATCTCCTAGTGCCCCTAAAGATGTGGAAAGAGTAAAAGACTTGTTCGGCATCCCTTAGGCAAGTTTGATTACAAGGTGATTTACTCTAAACCACCTTCTTTTGATATACCCTTTGATTCAATCGAGCCTACAGGATGGGATGATGAGTTCAATGATGAGAAGTTGCTAGTTAAGAAAGAAAAATGCATGGAAGGATGGAAAGAAGGATCAAACTATTGGGGTCATTGATATTTGGTACAATTCTGATGAAGAAGGCATTAAAGGTTATAATGTATGGGTTGATAATCCAGAAGTCAGTCATGTTACTAGAAGTAGGAAGGGTTATAAACTAGCAGAGAAGACTATAGAGAGAGGAAGTTACTGAAGGAGAAGACTTAGATGAATATGGCGATGACCTGATTCTCGAACAACTCAAGAAAGCAAAAGCAAATGTAAGTATTTTGGAGCTCTTAATGCACTCAAGTAGCCATAGGAAGGCTTTGGTTAAGGCTTTAGCTAAGATGAACATTGAAACTACTATAACCCCTGAGGCGATGGTGGCCAAGGTTACTGAGAAAAAGCATGGAGTTATTACTTTCTCTGATGAGGATCTACTTATAGAAGGAAGGAATCATTATAAAGCCTTATTCATTTCAGCTAAAGTAAGAGGGAAATGGACCAATTATGTGATGGTGGATGATGGGTCCACAAATAATGTTTGCTCGCTACAGATCCTACCAAATCTAAGAGTAAAGGTGGAGGATTTGGCAAAATCAGACCTCACAATCAAAGCTTATGATGATAGTACAGGGAATGTAGAGGGAACATTTGTGGCTTCTATGAAGACTAGGCCTATAGAGGCAATGGTGGAATTCACTCTGCTAAATATCCATATCACTGATGCCTTTCTTTTGGGTAGGCTTGGTATTATATTTTGGGAGGAGTGCCTTCAATTGTGCATCAAAAGGTGAAATTCTTACTTGATGGGGAAGTGGTGACTTTAGATGCTAGTATGGGCAAAACTGTGTCTGCAGTTGTAGATAGTTAGAAGCAGGTAGTTACTCCTCCTGGTTTCCAAATAACCATGATTTTAGATGGAATTGTGATGGATCCAAGGGTTATGAGCATGATAAAAAAGATGAACTATCGACCTGGACAAGGACTAGGAAAGAATGAGTAAGGAAGCCCAGAACTCCCAAATTTCAAAACCCAAGATGATATAAAAGGATTGGGCTATGTAAGAGTTGGATTTGGCAGTAAAAGGGCTAAAAGAAGGCTTTTTAATAGGAATAACCTCCTAAGGAATGTGGGACTGCTGAAGGATAACTTTGTAAAATAAAGGAAGGAGAAGTTCTATCTGGGTAAAAAGGAGCCTGTAAAAGTAGTTGGTATGGATATCCCTGGGTTTAAGATCTTCAAGAAGTTGATAGTTGAGAGGCTGGTGTAAGAGAACAAAGACAATATGATGAAGACAGTAGCTGAAAAGATGAAAGTTGAGGATATTGAAGAGCTACTTTGTTTGCCACCTAATGAAAAACCACCATAGGAGTTAGCTAGTATTATTAATAATAGTTTTAGTGATGTTTTTTTTTATGAAAAAACTAATGTAATAACATCCAATTTTTTTGAGGACAAAAACTCTGTTTTTCTTGTGGTCAATAATATGAATTTTGGTTTAGCTTACTTGTGTAATGTTGATTCTGATGGTTTTGTGCATTTTAATAATGATTGTTCGTGCATGTTTGACATTAATTCTATTCAATTAGATTCATTAAACATAGGCACAAATGAACAAACAAAACACATTTCTATATCACATGATTTAACTCCTAAAGAGAGAGAAAAATTTGAGAGAATATTAACAAAAAGAAAAGTAGTATTTTCCTGGTCCTATGAGGATATGCCAGGGTTAGATAGAGGAATCATAGAGCATCACATTCTAATATATCTAGAAGCTAAACCTGTAAAGCAAAAACTTCATAGGTTAAGGCTAGAGTGGACATAAAAGATAAGGGAAGAAATTGCTAAGCAGATCTAGGCTAATTTTTTGGAAGTAGTGGAATACCCTCAATGGTTAGCAAATATAGTACCAATTCCCAACAAAGATGGAAAAGTTTGAATGTGTATAGATTTTAGGGATCTGAATAAAGCATGTCCAAAGGATGACTTTCCTTTACCCCATATTGATGTGATTGTTGATAGTGCAGCATCTAGTGTAATGTACTCCTTCATGGATGGGTTCTCATGTTATAATTAGATAATGATGGCAGTTATAGAAAAGATCAAAACTGCTTTTATCACAGAATGGGGGACATATTGCTACAAAGTGATGTTCTTCGAGTTGAAGAATGTAAGAGCAACTTATCAAAGAGCAGCCACTGCCTTATTTCATGATATGATGTATAAGGAAGTGGAAGTGTATGTCGATGATATGATGGTTAAGTCAGAAATAAGACAGGGACACTTTGAGGCTTTGGATAAGTTCCTAGCAAGAATAAAAAGATATAACCTAAAGCTTAATCCAAAGAAATGCATCTTTGGGGTGACTTTTGGAAAGTTATATTGGGGCATATAGTCAGTAACAAAGGATTAGAAGTCAATCCAGACAAGATTAAAGCCATCCAGGAGATGCCAACACCAAGAATGGAGAAAGAAGTATGAGGGTTTATTGGGAAACTATAGTACATCAGTAGGTTTATTGTGAGACTTACCATGGTCTGTGATCCAATCTTCAAGCTTTTAAGGAAGAACCAACTAGTGGAATGGAATGAAGAATGTTAAAAAGCTTTTGATAAAATTAAGGAATACCTTACTAATCCACCTGTGTTGAGACCACTAAGGCAAGGTAAGCCCTTAATCTTATATTTAGCTTTAGAAGAAAAAGCAATAAGGGTAATGCTAGCACAAGAAGGACTAGAAGGGATAGAGTACGCAATATATTATCTCAGTAAAAAGTTCCTACCATATGAAGAAAAGTATGGTCTTGTAGAGAAGATGTGTTTGATAATGATTTGGGCTACAAAGAAGTTAAGGCATTATTTCTAGTCTTACAAAGTACAAGCTATTTCAAAGATAGATCCTTTGAGGAACTTGTTTCAAGCACTAGCTTCAACTGGAAGATGTCTTGATGGTTGCTATTTTTGACTAAGTTTAATATAGAGTATGTCACTATGAAGGTCATCAAAGGAAGAGCAGTAGCAGAATTCCTGGCCTAGAATGTAGTCGAAGGAAATGAGTTATGGAATCTAGAGTTTCTAGTTAAGAACTTAGCAGTAATAGAACAACGTGAATGGGAGATTTATTTTGATGGAGTTGTGAATAATAAAGGAGTAGGGCTAGGAGTAATTCTTGTCACACTGGGAGGAGAAACCATCCCAATGGCTAAAAAATTAGATTTCAGGGTCATAAACAACATGGTTGAGTACAAGGCATGTATCTACGGCATGGAAGCAGTAGTAGCATTTGGAGCTAAAGACTTACTAGTTTATGGAGATTCCATGTTAGTCATTGGTCAAGCTAATGAGGAGTGGGAAGTGAAAGAAGAGAGGTTGAAACCTTACATTCACCATTTGAAGAAGTTAATGAGAAATTTCACTAAATGTCTCTTCATACATTTACCAAGAGACGAGAATCAAATGGCGGATGCCTTAGCAATGCTTTCTTCAATGTGGGATGAATCAACAGGATCAATAATGAAGCCTTTATAAATAATTAAAATGAAATCTTCATGTTATGGCAAGGAATAAGTCATAAGTACTCAGATAGGGTCAGAAGAAAAGCCATGGTTTTACGATGTCTAGAGATTTATTGAGGAAAGGAAATACCTAGATGAAGCAATTTCTAAAGAAAGATATGCTCTTCATGTTCTAGTACGCCATTATTCAAGTCATGATGGGGTATTATATTGAAGGATGTCAAATGAAATATAGCTGAGATGTCTTAAGAAGGATAAAGCATATCTCCCTTTTACCTTGTGGGGATACAAAACTATAACACGCACTGCTACGGGACAAACACCATTCTTGCTAGTATATATTTGTGAAGTGGTTTTACCCATAGAGACAATAATTAAATCCTTGAGGTTGTTATGGGAGAAAAAATCCCTAAGAGTGAATAAATACAAAAGAGATTCGATCACCTCGTATAACTAGATGAGAAAAGGATGGATGCTTTATTTTTATCAAAGGAGAATAGCGAGAGCTTTCAATAAAAAGGTTAAGCTAGGAAAGATAAAATCTGGAGATATGGTACTAAAGTAGGCAAGGGCGATGATGTTTGACCTAAGAGGGAAATTCAGACAAAATTAAGAAGGATCGTATTTTGTCAAGACAATCCTTCTCAAAGGAGTTGTAAAGATATTAGTTCTAGAAGGGAATGAGTTCACTGAGCCAATCAACTTGGATCACCTCAGGAAATACTACCTTTAAAAAAAAAGGTTTGCTAGTTAGAAAACCTGAAAAGGCTAGTCAGGCAAAAGTTAGGACATTCGTATTATTTAGAAAACCCACAAAGGGTTGGCAGACAAAAATTAGGGAATAAAATAAAAGAGATGATCTCATTGATCAAAAAACTTGCAAAGGGCTGATCAGGCAGAAATTAGGGAAATAAAAGTAAGAGAAAAATGTTTAGTTAGAAAATCCGAAAGGACTAGTTGATAACAGGAGTTATTTCATATGATGTAATAAATGTACTCATTTTTTCCCTAATTAAAGAAATGATATTTCTGTTAAATATTGCATGTTCTATCTTTATTATAAAGCATAAAGACTTGAAGGAAAAATAAAACATAAGAAGCTAGACTTATGAGACCACTATTTTTATTTTTATTTTTTCTTTTATGACTCATCTAATAGTACTTGAGTCCTTTTTTAGTTAGTAAATTCTGGTGGTTTTGTAGATTGCATGACAACCTAATCTTTGTAGTCGTCATCAGTAGTCATGTCAGCATTCAGGTGCATGTTCCGCTTTAAAGCTCTACGGGGCCACAAGTTCTTTAGTTTGTCGAGAAAGTCTTATCTTAGGGGAAAGCCTTCAAAGTTAGTTATAACAACCACAATGAACTTGGGGTGACTATATTGACAGTAAAGGCGTGAGCGAGAAAGGAAGGTCGAAAAGCACAATCTAAGAATAGGGATCCAATAGTCATATAGGTTGACGATCATGAATTTCAATCTCCACTAGGACAGATCTAAGTAATCTCATAGCAATGCCTTTCATCCAATCAATCCATTGATTTATAATGTGCTTGTCTTTTATCTTCAATGAACGAGATTGTAGATGGTTGGGTTGATAAATTAAAGCATTAGTGGGAGCACTAAGTAGACTCAATTTCTTCTGTAACCAGATCTAAAAAAAAAATTACATACCTAAAGGAGAAGTAAATTGCCTGAGAGTTGTTTTTGAACCTTGAAATTATCTAACCCAATGATAGTTTCAACAAGTATGACAGGCATGAAATTAGCTTCAGTTTCTACTTATTATAGGATACTGATAATCGTTGCATTAACATCTCCATAAGAAGATAGTATAAGAAATTGGGCAAACAAGCAGAAGGTGACAGTTCTGATCCAAGCAACATTTTTCTTGTCTTTAGTTCCATAAGAAGTAATCAGAAAAGGAAGAATGATGGTCCTAGAATTATATGTGTGCATCTTGATGACATCTGGGGGCATATAAAAGAATGCCACTAGTTTACTAGGAAATTCCATTTCAAGATCAGGGAGAGCAATTGTAGCAGTTGAATCTAATGAACATCTAAGAATAGTAGCAAACTCCACAATCAATGGACACAACTCTTATCCATTGAATCTAAATACATGATCCTTGGCATCCTAGAATGTGGTAGCAGCATGTAAGAAATTATTGCCTATTTTTAGGTGTTGAAGAGACTTCATGGATTTGGCATAGAAGGGTAGCACTCTGTTCCAATCATCTCCATTGATAGTCTTGAGGACTTTCTTCATCAAATTAAGGGTAGCTTGTGTCATAATAAAAATAGGTGGAGGAAAAGGATGCAGAATGATTATTTTTATGACTCTCATATAGGCTGAAAAATTAGTACATAAGGGATTAGGATTTGTCTTAGTTATTTTCAGACCAAATTCGAGTCAAAATAGGAAATATGAAGAATCAAAGTCAAATTTCTGATAAAAAATTCACATTTTGAATCAGAATTCTAGAAATCCAATTGAAAATTGAGAATTTTAATCAAATTTCCAACATTTTTGACAAAAAAAAAATTTAGGGTTTGGTCCAAAATAAAAGTCCTTGATCCATTCATAAAAAAGAAACAATTTTGAAGTATCCAAGGTATAGTCATGCTAACACAAGTCCTAAAGATAGGGAAATTAGTCATCCTAAGCTCTAGTGTCCAGCCAGGGTCTCCATCCTCTAGTTGGATCATCGATCTGATCTGGGGGTATAGAAGTCTTGACATTGTGATTATCAAAACCAAGGCTAGCAAGCTATCATCGTAGCCTCTCGTTCTCGCTCTCCAAATACCCAACATAACTTTATTGCATTAAGGATAGTTAGAATCATGCATATCATACATAACATGGATACATTTGAATATTTGTTGTAAATACTAACCCTCTAAGTATTTGTGATCTGTATAGTAAATAATCTCTGGGAAGAGGTGAGTCAATACAAATACTCTACCTGTGTTCGAGGGACCTATAAAATAAAGTTTACTAATTCAGTAACAAGTACTAGTTTGTACATGGTTGGAAAGGAAAATTGCACTTACATGTGAAGCATCAAGAGGAGAGAAGCTAGGAATCTGAGCTATGTCAAAGTACATGTGTCTCTTAATAAGAGTTTATACCATAAGAGCCTAATAATACATAGACCTATCAAATGGGGGAACATCACCTAAAATAGTACTTGAGGAAGCATCACCACGAGCAGCCTCACTGTGATGAGTAGGCTCAACCTTCTGCTTAGTCTCCTCAGTGTCATCCTTAGTCTACTCCATTGCAACATTCGGGACTTCTTTAACCTGTGCAAAAAGTGAATATCATATGTAGTGATGAATGAGTTAAAGTAAAATAGTGACAGAAAACATACTATAGACGGTGGGGTTTAGCGTGCATCCAAGATTTTAGCAACCGTAACACTATTTGAGCTCAGGGCTCTAGAGAACATACTAACCACTATCACAAAGACATGGCGTGGAGATGAGGAGTCACCACCTAGGGTAATAATTGGGAAAAATAAAAAAGGTGGTACTCGATTCCTTAAAAGAAAGCTAGCACCACAACCAAGAGATTCTGGGTACGGAATACCAACTTCTTTTAGTCTTGTGTTCATTTAGAATTACTTTATGAATTACTATATTATCCTTTATTTACATGCAATTTCATATAAACCCTTATTCTAGCAATTGACTCCAAGGCAAACTAGTCATGAAAATACAAGTAAATAATGCATTCAATTAAATACATAATCCCTAAGTTAGTATAATATATATGGATTTTAATTAAATGAGCTAAATCTACATGTTTTAATTTACAAGTGAGCTAAAGACTAATTCCTTTTAATTTTAATTAGATGAACCTAAATCTATTTATTTTAATTCTAAAAATAAGTCTAAATCTACAAATTATGGAGGTATTTAAATTAGTGGGCCTAATTCTACATATTCTATTCTAAGGTGACCTTAAATCTACAAATTATGAAAAGGCTTAAATTAAGTGGGCTAAATGTAATAAATTAAATTAAATTAAGTGGGTCCATTTCTAATTTACTAAATAGGCCTAAATTATCTCAAACCTAAAAATCTAATTAATTATGGGCCTAAAATGTAATTTAATTAATTAAACCTAAAAACCTAAATTTATATAAGTGGATTAGCTTCTAATATGGGCTTAAGGCTCAAAACACATAAGAATAAACAAGCAAGCACAAAACACATAAAAATAAATAAACAAGCCCAAAAATAAAAATAAACAAGCCCAAAAATAAATATAACATATTAAAACAATTAAATTAAAGATCAAATAACTAATTAAATTATTTCCTTCTAAACCCTAATTTTCATTAACATGCAACCTAAATTAATCTATTTCCTCCATTGATTTTAATTACTTACCCAATTAAAATCCTAATTTTACTAATCAATTAATCAAAATAAACAAGCAATCACACATAACTCTACTATTCCCACTATTGGGGCTATTACAATAATCTATTGAAAATAATAATAAAAATAATTAATACAACCCCATAAATAAATAAATAAATAAATAAAATAAAGCAATAATAAAAAAAACCCTAGAAATTGTATCTCTACAAGATCTTTTCCATGGCATCGTATGGACCTCTTATGGATTTGATTCTCCAAGTACGATCATCATGTGTTTTCCTCCATAATCACCATAAAAAAAATAAAAATTATGATTAGTAAATAAAACAAAATAAAAATCAATAAAATAAAAAAATAAAAATATCAAATAAAAGAGAACAAAGAGAAAGTGATGCTTATGGATGTTTCTTAATGAAGTGCTCCTCAGATTTGTAGAATCACCATTCTTAATAGGACTTCGAATATTATTCTTAAAGAAATCTTCAAAGATCTTTTAATCAAATAATTAAGCAAAAGAAATTTTGTAGAGAATAATTTTCTTTTTTTTCTCTCTTTTTTCCATTTCTTCATTCCTTTTTTTCTTTCCTTCGTTTTTTCTATTTCCCCCCATCTTTTCAGAGCCAAAACCCTCTTTATATAAGGATACATCTTGAAATCGTAGTTATAAATTGATTCCTAAAAGACTTCTATTTCCTTAAGAATATTATCAAAATAATTTTAGGAGAATTTCAAACAAATTAGGACCCAATTTATCTAGAAAATTCAAGAATTTGTGGAAGGAGTCTAATTCCGACCAAAATTGTGTTCGATCAAAATTACATAATTCCAGTCAGAATTAGCATAATTTTGATCACTTTTTTTAAACTTTTAATTACAGAAAGGTCCTTAAAAGAATTTAAGTTTTGAAATTAGATCCCTAAAAAGCATTACAATTTAATCCACAGAAACAATAAATTCTTTCTTTGAAAAAATGTAATTAGACCCTTGAAGTTTCAAATATTGAAGACCTTTAATGACATTTTCATCATTGGAGTCTTTTGTCGCATCCATAACTCATCATCCCAAAATTGGGTGTCTACAGTTGCCCCCCTTTGTTGCTGTTTGCTTGACAAATTGTGACAAAGTAAACTAGCACTCAATTTCCTAATTAAAAGTTAAGATACTTACCTGTGGTTAATGAAGCTTTTGCTTATAAACTTGCTATACTTGGACGTACAACATTGATTTGAAATGACATATCTTGGCTATACTCAGTCGTATAATCTTGGGTGAAAGGAATTTATTGCACTCGGTCATACAATGTCAACTACACTTGGAGGTATAGTCTGAATTGAAAAGGAACATCACACTCGATTGTATTATGCCGATTATACTCGGTCATATAATCTTGATTGAAAATACATTATACTTGGTCGTACAATGTTGACTACACTCGGTCATATAGTCTGCTTTGAAAAGAAACATCACACTCGGTTGTATGATGCTGATTATACTTGGTTGTATAATCTTGATTGAAGAAACATTTCACTTGGTCATACAATGTCGATGACACTCGGTTGTATAGTATGATTTAATAGAAACATCACACTCAGTAGTATGATTCTGATTATACTCGATTGTATAATCTTGGTTGGAAATACATTGTACTCGATCGTACAATGTCAACTACACTCAGTCGTATTGTCTGAATTATCTTATATGATTATGCTGTAATCCATAATTGCTCAGGATTAGTTGCAACCCTTTCATTGCTCACTGATGATACTGTAATCCATAATTTCTCGTGATTAGCTATAACCATTTCATTGCTCACTGATGATACTGTAATCCATAATTGCTTACAATTAGTTGTAATTGTTTCATTGCTCATTGATGCTGCTACAATCCATAATTGCTCGTAATTAGTTGCAACCCTTTCATTGCTCACTAATGATGCTGCAGTCCATAACTGCTCACGATTAGCTGCAACCCTTTTGCTGATCACTGATGATGTTATAATCCATAATTGCTCATGATTAGCTGCAACCCTTTTATTGCTCACTGATGATGCTACAATCCATAATTGCTCATGATTAGCTGCAACCCTTTCGTTGCTCACGATTAGCTGTAACCCTTTCGTTGCTCACTGATGATGCTGCAGTCCATAACTGCTTAGGATTAGCTGCAACCCTTTCATTGCTCACCGATGATGCTGCAATCCATAATTGCTCATGATTAGCTGCAACCCTTTCGTTGCTCACTGATGATGCTGCAATCCGTAATTGCTCACAAATTAATTACAATCCTTTCATTGCTTGCCTTTGATAATGCTACAGTCCATAACTGCTTGCTAATTTTAATTAACTGTAACCCTCTCGTTGCTCACCTTAAATATTGTAATCTATAATTGGTCTCGATTAGTTGTAACCCTTTCGTTGCTTACAATTTGATTGTAATCCTTTCATTACTCACCTTTGATGATGTTGCAGTCCATAATTGCTCACAAATTTGGTTGTTTGAGTTGAATTTTTTGAATTCTTAGTGCTGATTGACTTTGAATTTTGCTATGCTGACTGATTAGAATTTCTGTGCTGACTGATTTCAATTTTGATGTGTTAACCATCTCTACCAGTTGGGTGCACTTTCTTATGGATTTACAATTCCTGAAAAATTTTTGAAGTTAGTTTCAATCATGATAAATGCATAAAAGCACATTATAATATTGAAAATTTATGAGAAAATTCATAAATTTTTCATGAGATAGTGTGCACTCAACGAATCTCACTATTTTTAATTTTCATGACTATCATTTATTTGCCATTTGTAGAGGTCAGAGGCATCGTTAACCACCTTATGCTGAGAGCATATCTTTTACCAAGTGAAGAACTTACTTCCACACCTAATTTTAGGGAGAATTTGCTAAACAAAAATCATGGAAATTGAGCATAAAAAGATCAAATTCTGAGTATCAAAATAGCCTTTGAGTTATTTTTGTGCTTTCCTTCCTTATTTGAGTATTCCCCCACCTTTCTCATATTACTCAACATGGATACCATGGGAAAGGTCCTTTGGATACTTATACTCTTAAGAGCATTGGAGTAAATAGAGCAATTTTTAGTATGGTCCTCTTTTAGTATTCCTTTGCCTTTCTTGTATTACTCAGCATGGATATCGCTGAAGGTTTTATATTGATACTCTTACTCATTTCTAAGCATTAGAGTAAATTATGCTTGCTCTTATTTCAATTTTCGTCTTAGTATTCCCCCACCTTTCTTATATTACTCAGCGTGGATACCATCAAGGAATTTGTACTCATACTCATTTCTGAGCATTGGAGTAGATTATATCCACATTTATTATTCAAGAGAATGAAATGATACTTTGAAATTCAAGCAATTTATGCTTCATGTCCATAGATTTTATTTTTGCATTTTCTTCCCCTCATTTAGGTGCAAAGTAAGCATTAGATTGATTAGAGTTTATAAACTCTCAACATAAAACTATTAACTACTCATTTGAATTCTGTGAGGCTAATAAAAGAAAGCCACTATGATCAAAAGTCATGAGATAGGCTTTTTGCACATGATCTCATGAAGTGGATGAATTTACTTTCAATTTGTGAATTTTATGATTGAGATGGTACTTTATTATAAGGAAACAGAGTTCTGTTACTTCCCTTTATTATCTTGATGAGTGTTTGCCATGCAAGATGATACTTCTGATGAATGCTTAACATTTGCAACCTTTACCATTCTTGTTGATGTATCGGTTCCTTTCCCCTTCTTTATTCTCTTTTATTTTTTCTTGCACAAAATACCATAAGTTAGTATGGTCTATTTGCAAGTGAATAAATTTTTTCAAAATGTAGTGTTATTCTTTTTTTGCATTCTTCCCTTTAAATTTGTCTCTGATTGCAGGGTCATGATACTCCACCATTAAAGTTGTGGCTTTGGGCTGTGTTTGTGTTTCTACCATTCTATTAATGCCATGGTAGAGGACTTCATTCCTCTTCTTGTTATTTCTTGAAAAAAAGGTTCAGGAGTTAGAGATCTTATTTCTTGATCAAATAATTTTTTAGAGTGCATTCATTATAAGTTTTGAGTGCATTCTTCCCTTTTATAGGGTCATCAAATGTATTGCTGACATGTTGGACCTTCTCATCACCATATTCCATACCCTACATTGGTCTTACTGGTATGGAGAGATATTCCAAATGATGCACTCGATGAGACTATAGAGATGGATACTAAGTATGAGAAGCTTAAACGTCCTATCTAACCTCCTAAGATTGCCAAGATGAGGTTTTTTAATAATGTTTCTCTTCCTATTTTACTCTTTCAGATGCTTTATATGTAAATACTATAACTACTTTCCTGTACTTTCACAATACTAATTTCAAATGTTAGTAGCAGAGTATTTGCACAATCTTAACTAGGCTTAAAGACTTTATTATGCAAAGCAAGTATATAACAATAAATGTATGCAAGTGTATAAATGCCATGTATGACATGCATGATCCTAATAGGCCTCCTATTTGGAATAAAGCTATGTTGTAGCTTGGAGTATGAGAACGAGGTGAATCATTAATAGCCTATAGGCTTGAGTATTGAATGCTTCGCTGTTGGTGCTTCTGATGTTATAGCTTCAGATACATTTCATTGGACTGATGACTAGGCCAGTAAGTAGGGTCCATGGCTTGACACTGGAGCTTGTGATTGATCAATTCGCTGTTGAACTTTTCTTTTTGCCATTACTTTTGCTGCATGATACCCGATGTACTTGTATGCTTCTTTCTACCCTGAGATCTCTTGTAATGACTCTTATACTTTAGTGTTCCATCTTTACTCTTTGAATGCAAACTCAATTTGTCCCTAGAGATACATTTTGCCCCCAGTTCCGTTCTTGGTTCATTCATGTTATTCTAGCAGTTTTTTTTTTCATTTTCATATGTAAGATACCCTGTTCATTCACTGCTATTGTTGATCCTTTAACTTGCTATCCTTATTAGTTGTAATCTCATGTATTGGAGATGTAGAGAAATGGACAATCTAACTAAAGCGAGTTCTTGATGATGAAATCAATTGGACTTGCACTTTGAAGAACTCTTGAGCAGAATATGAAGCTTGATATTGATGCAATGATTGATGATAGTTATAGGACAAGACTTGTAATGCAAGTTATTGAGCCACTTGAATTCTCAATGTATAAGGGGACACTAGGCTTACAAGGAAAATTACAAAGGGGTGGCAAAAAAGAAAACATAACTAAAATAGTGATCTTATAGCTCTGATTTTAGCTTTCATTATATAATGTATTTCTATTCAAATACTTACACAGTATGATAAAAACAAATATGCAATATTTGAACAAAAATTTCAAATTCAATTTTAATCATTCATTAGGGCAAAAATAAGAACATTCATCACGTGATACAACTCTTGTTATCAACCAGTCCAAAATTTTCTCTCACTGTTCTTTTTTCTTTCTTTTTTTCTTTCTGTTTTTTCTCTTTTTTTTTTTCATTTTTTCTTTAATTTCCTATCTTTAGAAGTTATATCATGTGATATATAAATATTCTTTGAATTTGCATTTGTTTCCATGTTGAATGAATATAATTGAATTGAATTTATGTTAAACACGTAGATGCGATCAATGTCATAATGCACAACACCATTAGGATGTACATTACACAAGTAAGCATGATTAGAATTTATATCATCGATCACTAAAATAAAACAAGTTCTAAAGAAACTAAAATTTTATTCAAAAAAGATAATAAGAAAATTTATTTCCTATTCTAGATGCTAGGGATCTTGGATCTTATAGTGGTTGCCCTTGAGGCGGCTGACATAACAATTATTCTGGCATCTTCTTGTTGATTGTCTCCATGACTTCATCTTTCTATACCTCCACTATGTATATTTCTTCCTTGTCTGGTAGCTTCTCAGTATAAAACTCATCACCCTATCCTGTAGGCACAATCGACTTGAAGGGTATGTCAAAAGAAGGTGGTTTAGTGTAAAACACTTTGTAGTCAAACTTGCCTAAAGGTTGACTTAATAAGTCTTCTATTCTTTCCACATCTTTAGGGGCATTAGGATATTTCTTATTGGTTTTGAGGTCTAAGTCCTCAAAGGAGCTTAGCACTTCTTCCTCACTTACTCCTGAGTTGATCATTATAGTAGTTGGGGGTGGTGCATTTTGGTAGTTTGGGAAAGGATTGTTTCTAGTGCTTGGGTTTTCTGGATCTGTGATCTTTTTAGAGTCTATAAGGTTTTAGATTTCATGTTTGAGGCGGATGCAGTTATCCATGGAGTGTTGGAGGTTTTGATGGAATTTGTAGTGCTTTTTTGGGTTGTAGCCTGGGATATTTGGGTTTGGATTAGGTAAAGGTTGAAGTAAGCCCTTTTATGTTAGGCACTCTAGGACTTTTGAAAGTGGTTGGTTAAAGTTTGAGAATCTCCTTGGTTGTTGAACAACATGCACTTTAACAATCCGGCTAGTGCTCCTTTGTTGTATGCCCCCAATTGTGTAGTTACTTATGCTGGTGCCTTTAGCAATCCTCTTCTTCTCATTCTCAATCTCCTCAGCTTGCAACCCATTATCATAAAGGTCTACAAATGTGTTCATCATTTATAGCCTCTCAACTAGATTAGTTAGCAAATTTTGGACTATCATCCTAACCTAATCCTTCTTAACCAATTTGTTCTTCATTAGTCCCGCCTTATTCATGAACCTAGTTAGAAAATCCAAGAATGACTCATTGGGCTTCTGCTTGGTCAATTCTAGATCCCTGATAGACACCTCGAGCCTAGTTTTATAGTCATATTGCTTTAGGAAAGTAGTGCACAGCTCTCTCCGATTTGCACGAATAGACTTTTCTAACCATGATACCAATTGATAGGCATGCCCTCCAATGATAGTACAAATAGCTTGGTAGCCACGGACAAAGGAGCCTTAATGGTGCTCATAGTAATTGTGTATTGACTAAGGTGAATTCTTGTGTCCCCAGTACCATCAAACTTCTACAGCTGTGGCATCTTGAATTTGTTAGGCAATTTGTCCTCCCCGAATTGCAACATATCATCAAAATTAAATGAGCATCCGATGCCTTGTCCTCTAATCAATTCCTCCATCTTGGATATTTTCTGGGTCAGTGCTTTCCTCTGCTTGGATTCCAACACTTAAACTTGCTCTAATGATTCCCTTTTCACTTTTTTAACCATATAACTCTTGACATCCTTGAGTTTCATTTCCCTAGCATTATCATTATTAGCAGGTGGTGTACCCACATCAAGTAGATTAGTCACAATAGGTGGATAGGCCGCAGGAGGTGAGAAATAGCAGGTGGTGGCATCAATCCGGCCAAAGCCTATCTTAACTCATCTTGCATCATCACTCTCATGTCATCCATCAGTGCTCCTTTGACATCCTCTAGGGTCTAGTTTCCTCCTTCATGTTGTTCCATTTCTTCAGCTTGTTTCAATTGTGTAGATTCTAGGTATAGTGGATTAATGGTACTCTTTTCCAGTTTTCTAAGGATCTCTTTTGCAATCGATTGTGGACTCAAATCAGTTCTCACTAGTTTGCCACCCTTTTGACTCTAAACATAATAAGACCCTGATGAATCTATGATGGTTGAAAGACAAATGTTAGTATGATGCATGAGGTGCATGTATGCATAATGCATGATATAGCGTAAATATGCATACTTATTTAGGAGTATTTTAGTAATTATGTTGTTTATTTTGCTTATGATTTTGTGTTTTTATGTTCTTATTATATGATTTCTATCTTCCAAATGCATTTTAGGTTTTTTTGTATGTTTTGATGTCTTTTTAGGTCTAATAATCATTGGAAAAGGCTTAGATTTGGTTAAAATAAGTTGGAAGGCAAAAAGATTTACTCTTAAAGGATTAAAAACTATCATGAGTCATTACACATGGGATGGCTCATTATAGAAACCTTCCGTAACGAGTCGGCATCCTGGAATGACTCGGCACAGGGATAAAAGGCCTAGAAGATTATGGATTAAGCATTTTTTGTATTTTAGTTATAACTTTCTCTAAAGACATCCAAATGAGGTGATTAAAGTTGAGTTGGAAAGATGACTCGAAGATTTAGAACTTTAATGAAGGGATTTTCTAGAGATAGAGTCATTTAGATTGACAAAAATGCCCTGGAAGTTATGTATTCTGCATAGGGTTGTAACCCTTCATGTCAAATGGTACCTTTCTTTTTTGTAACCTCTTGTAACCACTTCTAAGGCCTATATATATAGGTCATTAGTGCCTTGTACATAGATATAGAACAGAGATAGAATTCATATAGAATTGAGATAGAATTGAATTGGAATTCATATAGAATTGAGACAGAATTCATATAGAATTCAGATAGTATTCAAGATAGTTCATTCAGGAGAGTTCATTCTTCTTTTCTATTATCTTGTCTATTATTCAAAAAGAAGGAAGCAGATCATTTATGCAAGCGAGATCATTTTTGACTAGAAGACAAATTAAAAGGGTTGTATAAACTCAATCTCTTCTCTTCTATATTATTATTTTTTATTGTCTCTTGATTTAATTAACCATGCATAATAGCTAAGTATTTGAAGGAATTGTAATGTTGATTGAATAAGGATTACATACTCATACTTGTTTGTTTGATTTGAATTCAATTAGTACATAATTATGTTATGTATGCTTGATCACCATATGTAACTTGTAAATCGGTTTATTTACAACTGAAGTTGGAATAATTCGGTGGAACTTTAATTGGATTCACTTAAGTAATGAATTCACTTGGAGACAAGAAATTCATATTAAGGGATATTTAGTAGTTTTACTTGTGTTTCCTTATCTATCTCTATAATGAACCAAGAGGACTTGTAGACTCTAGAAGGGAGTATCCTAATCTGACAACGAGAGTTGCTTTTTAGGATTTGTTTGGTATAATGTCATTTATGGTTTCTTCTTATCTTTACAATGAACCGAGAGGACTTGTAGACTCTAGGAGGGAACACTTCTAATTGACAATGAGAGTTGCTTTTAGGAACTTTACTTTAATCTGATAACGAGAGTTGCTTTTAAAGATTATACGCACTAATTTCCAGTCATTAAGTCAAGAATAATTAATTTACATATCCTTATTGATTATCATTATAATTCTTCCATGTGTTTTGATAAGAACTTATAGTAATTGTAGTTTTAGTATTAGAGTAGTTGTTTTGATTATAATTTGTTTGCTTGATTATTATTGTGATTTTATTTTCCTATCCATCTTAGTACTTATTCGATTAATACAATATTTACCCCGAATTCCCTATGGATAGACACCCTACTTGCTCTATACTAAGTCCTAGAGACGAGGGTATTATAATTTGACCCTCAATCAATGCACGTGTTATGCAGCAGGTAGCAAGTAACAAGTTGGGTATACATACATCCTTCCAACCTTATTCCTCCCACACATGTATTCAATGGCGAGTCTCTTTTCCTAGGATTTTTGGTTTTGGTCTTAATATCAATAGGGGATATCAAGGATTGACGTGCATGCTAAATCTCTTTTAAAGCATTAAAACATAAAAATAATATTTTTAGGTATAAAAGATTAGCCCAATCTTTATTAGTCCAAATGAGTTTTTAAAGTATGGGCTTGGGCCTTTATAGATAGAAATACCTTATGGAAACATCACAAGCAATTTGGGTAGATCCTAGTGGAAATATCTAAGCCATTATTTATGGTTAGGATCCAGTAAAAAGGTCAAGGTTCCCTTAGCAAGATGCCCTCCTTTAAGACTTGAGTCACATGCCAAGGTTAGAGGGGCCCGACATCCTTTGCAAACTCAAGAGAAGACTACCCCCCTTAAGGACTTGGATTACAGACTCTAGTCAGATGAGCCTGGTAATCTCTCTTGAACCAAGTTAAGGCTAAGAGTGATGGTTGAATGATTTATAATCCTATGAAGCTAATTGAATCATGGAATTATAAACCAACGCCATCAGTTAATAGGGACATGCAGAATGAATGCAAGAATAAGATAATAATTAATAAAATAATTCTAAAAAACATAAGTAGAATTAGTATCTCTTATCCCCAGTGGAGTCACCACTGTAGACAGTGGGGTTTAACGCATGTCCAAGATTTTAGCAACCGCGACATTGTTTGAGCTCAGGACTCTAGAGAACACACTAACCATTTTCACAAAGACATGGTGTGGAGATGACACATAACTCCACTATTCCCTCAAAAATAGTGGAGCTACCCAATTCATTACTTACCCAATTAAAATCTATTTCCTCCATTGATTTTAATTAGTTACCCAATTAAAATCCTAATTTTACTAACCAATTAATCAAAATGAACAAGCAATCACATATAACTCCACTATTCCCATTATTGGGGCCATTACAATAATCTATTGAAAATAATAATAATAAAAATAATTAATACAATCCTAAAAATAAATAAATAAATAAAATAAAGTAATAATAATAAAAAACCCTAGAAACTATATCTTTACAATATCTTATCTATGGCATCGCATGGACCTCGTATGGATTTGATTCTCCAAGTATGATCATCAAGTGTTTTCCTCCATAATCACCATAAAAAAATAAAATTATGATTAGTAAATAAAACAAAATAAAAATCAATAAAATAAAAAAGAAATAAATAAATCAAATAAAAGAGAACAAAGAGAAAGTGATGCTTATGGATTTTTCTTAATGAAGTGCTCCTCAGATTTGTAGAATCACCATTCTTGATAGGACTTTAAATATTATTCTTCAAAAATTCTTCAAAGATCTTTTAATCAAGCAATTAAGCAAAAGAAATTTTGTAGAGAATAATTTTCTTTTTTTTTCCTCTCGCTTTTTCTCTCGTTTTTTCTCTCTTTTTTCCGTTTCTTCATTCCTTTTTTTTCTATTCCCCCCCCCCCCCCTCTTTTTAGAGCCAAAACCCTCCTTATATAAGGATACGTCTTGAAACCCTAGTTATAAATTAATTCCTAAAAGACTTCTATTTCCTTAAAAACATTATCAAAATAATTTTAGGAGAATTTTAGACCAATTAGGACTCAATTTATCAAGAAAATTCAAGATTTATATAAAAAATTCAAGAATTTGTGGAAGGAGTCTAATTCCGACCATAATTGTGTAATTCTGATTGAAATTTCATAATTTCGATCAGAATTAGCGTAATTCCAATCACTTTTTTTTAACTTTTAATTATAGAAAGGTCCTTGAAAGAATTTAAGTTTTGCAATTAGATCCCTAAAATGCATTGCAATTTAATCCACAAAAACATTAAATCCTTTCTTTAAAAAAATGCAATTAGACCTTTAAAGTTTTAATGGTTCCAATATTAAAGACCTATTTATGACATTTTCATCATTGGAGTTTTTTGTCACATCCATAACTCATCATCCCAAAATTGGGTGTCTACATATACCTCAGTGGGATCTATAGGAACTTGCTTTAGGAGATTCTCCTAAATATACTCCTGATAATGACGAGAATGCTCGAGCAGAGTCGAAACATCATATCCCTCAAGAGCTACTCTAAGCTTGGGACCAATCATGCTACTGCTCCATAATGTCGAGGAGGGAATAGAAGAGGGAACGTGCCTCTTAAAAGGTCCTATGTGCCAATGATAAACATGCTCACCGAGATACCACATCTGATAACCGTAACCAGAGAGCAAAACTCTTATAATCTCATGCCTCACAGCTGTAGTCATGAAATCATATCACTGAATGTCTTCAGTACCAACCAACCAATCTGATATGACCTATAAACTCATTCATTTAAATTTGTTAAACTTTTACAATTGGTGAAATACTAAAAAAATCAAATTTGTCTTACCAAGTCCCACTCTAAGGAGTTTAGCTGGTCCTGATAAGTTTGCAAGTCATGATTGATGCTAGTAAGATGAGAAGAACCCTATCTCTACATCAGGGGAAGACTCTTGTCAAAGCTAATGGCACTGAAGCCTCGGATCACTCCAATCACAATGCCCAAGATCTAAAAGAGAGGAAATAAAAGAAATAAGGAAGAAAATATGAAAAATAAGCAAAGTTGGAAAGGGTAGGAGACATACATGCAAAACATGCTAGAAATCGCACATCATCACAGTGCCTCTGCAAAAAGTATCTAGTATGTAGTAGAGATAAGCAAGCGTTGTAGATCCCTAATCTAAAGTGGCGACCCTAGCAAGATCTTGAAGGGGATTGAGAAGGGTGATGCTAACCTCATGACCAATCTCACAAAAGAGAGTAGTGCCAAGTAATATTAATAAGAAGTATCTTGCCTTCTGTAGAATCTTGCGAGGTGTGGTGGTAGGTAACCTCCTAAAACCTTGAACAATAGAAGAAAGAAGCACATTCTTTCAATTCTTCCATGTTGAAACGAACTCAAACAAGTCACGAATATAGTAACTCCTAGCATCCTATGGGAGAGTGCAATAATGGATATTAAAGGGAATCGGGGTGCCCCCGAATGCTATCCCGGTAATTGCAGAGAAGCTCATAGGGGAAATAGTCAACTCACCCACCCATGTGTGAAAAGTATGAGTGGTGTCCATCCAACTCTCAATAAGAGCAAAAAGTGAGTAGTGGTCTGACCTACCTTGAGCAGTCAGTAAAGTAGCAATAAAGCATTAGAAGCCAGATGCCTAGATATGTTGTACTAAATCTCTAGAAAAGTCATGAAATAATTCTTGAGCCAAGTGAAAGCAACCCGAGAATTTTAGTGGTTTATAAATACAATTTAGAAAATTACAGGATTATTTTTCTTTTTTCTTTTACAAATGCTTGTGTTTTATTTGTTTAAGAAGTTAAAAAAAATCAAGCTAAGGCTCAATCAAAAGACTAGATTTTTTATTGAAAATCTAGAATTCTTATCGGATTTCCAGATTTCCAATCGAAAATCTGAGAATTTTGGTTGAAAATCTGAGAATTCTGACCCATAATTTAGACTCTCAATGAGAAATTCAGAAAATTTAAACATATTTCTATTAGTCCTATGACATGTTGAGACTAATTTTATAAAATTTTGGTTCTAAAATGTCAATTTTTTATAAGTTTTATTTAATCTATATAGCAAATATCTTAATATTGCATGCATGAACATATTAATTTTTAGATACTAAAGGAATATATTTATTACAAAATTAAAGAAAGAGGAAGAAAATTTACCTCATCTCCAGCCTGTGAACATATGTGGAGGTGTAAATGAGTCAAAGGAAGCACATCTTCACCTTCACAGAGTCCTAAATCATTTTAAGGAAAATATAGATGTGAGGTGATTGGATTTGATTGTCTAGAGCTGCTCCCATATAGTCTGCATTATGGGTAAGCCATAGGATCAGATAGATTTAAAATCGGATGTCAGATGAAAGAATAATTGAAGAAAGAAACTTTGAAAATCAAGAGAAAATGAAAAGAAGAGAAAAGCAAAGAAATGAAATAGATTGGAAAAAGAAGAAATGAATCGGCAAAAGAGGAAAAATGCTTATATTGAAGTGAAAAATTTCCACTTTAATCCTTTAGCTTTATTTGCATGTAAGTCTAAAATTTTCTTTGTAATTTAGTCTTAAATTGCATAGAAGATTGAATTTTCATGTAAAAAAGAAAGTCACACTATACGACCAAATGTAGTGTATTTTCAATTCAGATTATATGATCGAGTGTAGTCAACATCACATGACCGAGTGTGATGTATCTTTTCAATCAAGACTATACGACCGAGTGTAGTCGATATTATACGATCGAGTATAATCTATTTTCAATTAAGATTGTACAACTGAGCATAATCGGCATCATATAATTGAGTGTGATTTATCTTTTCAATCAAGACTATACGATCGAGTGTAGTCGGCATTATAAGACTGAGTACAATGTATTTTCAATCAAGATTATACAACCGAGTATAATCGGCATCATATGACTGAGTTTGATGTATCTTTTCAATTCAGACTATATGTCCGAGTATAGTCAACATTACACAACCGAGTATAATGTATTCTTTTAATTTTCACTATACGACTAAGTGTAGTGTATTTTTCAATTTAGACTATACGACCGAGTGTAGTCAGCATCACATGACCGAGTGTGATATATCTTTTTGATCAAGACTATATGACTGAGTGTAGTCGGCATTGTACGATCGAGTATAATGTATTTTCAATCAAGATTATACGATCGAGTATAACCAGTATCATACGACCGAGTGTGATGTATCTTTTTAATCAAGACTATACAACCGAGTGTAGTCAGCATTGTATGATTGAGTACAATGTATTTTCAATCAAGATTATACGATCGAGTATAATCGGCATCATACGATCGAGTGTGATGTATCTTTTCAATTTAGACTATACGTCCGAGTATAGTCAACATTGTATGACCGAGTACAATGTATTTTTAATCAAGATTATACGATCGAGTATAATCGACATCATACGACTGAGTATGATGTATCCTTTTCAAATCAAACTATACGATTGAGTATAGTCAGCATTGTACAATTGAGTACAATGTATTTTCAATCAACATCATATGATCGAGTATGGTGTATCCTTTCCTTTAGTACTATACGTCTGAGTATAGTCCATATTGTACGACTGAGTGCAATGTATCCCTTTTATCTAAGACTATACGATTGAGTATAATCAACATCATACGACTGATTATGATATGTCCTTATAAATCAATATTGTACGTCCGAGTATAGCAAGTTCATAAGCAAAAGCTTCACGGAACACATGTAAGTAGCCTAACTTTCAATTTAGAAATTGAATGCTAGTTTGCTTTATTGTAATTTGTGAAACAAACAGCGACAAAGGGAGGCAACTGTAAGCACCCAATTTTAGGAAAATGAGTTATGGATGTGGCAAAGGACTCCAATGATGAAAATGTTAAGTAGGTCTTCAATGCTTGAGTTTAGAAACTTCAGAGGTCTAATTGTATTTTGTAAAGAAAGAATTTAATATTTTCATGGACTAAATTGCAATGCTTTTTTAAGGACATAATTAAAAAGTTTACATTCTTTCTTTGAAAAATACAATCAGACCTCTGAAGTTTCAAAACTCAAGCATTAAAAACCTATTTAACATTTTCATCATTGGAGTCCTTTGTCGCATCTATAACTCATTATCCCAAAACTGGGTGCTTATAGTGGGTCCCTTCTTTAAGATGCTTTGACTCTATCTAAGTACGTTGATCATACTTTGAATTGAGCTAAAAGAAATTTCTTGGTTACCTTCTACTGCAAACCCTGGTTAATTAACTCATATAATTCTTTTATTATTGGCCTCCTTTTTTATGCTAATGTGAGTAAGACTTCCTACTGACTTTCTCCTCAAAGCGTTAGCTACCACATTAGTTTTACCTAGATGGTAAATAATAAAGAAATCATAGTCTTTTAGGAGTTACATCCATTTTCTCTGCCTTAAGTTAAGGTCTATTTGTTAAAAGATATATTTTAAAATCTTATGATCAGTGTATATTTCATAAGTTATACCATACAAGTAATGTCTCTAAATATTCAATGTAAAGACCATTGCTACCATCTCTAAATCATGAGTAGGATAGTTATGCTTGTGCTTTTTTAACTGGCATGAAGCATAAGCAACCACTCTCCCATTTTGCATTAATACACACCTTAATCCTACTCAGGAAGCATCACAGTATAATGTATACTCTTCATTCCCTAAAGGTAAGGTTAACATTGGAGCTGAAGTCAACATATCCTTAAGAATCTGAAAGTGCTCCTCACATTTATCAATCCACACAAACTTAGCATTCTTTTAAGTTAATCTTGTTAAAGGTGTGATAGGGAAATCCTTCATAAATCTCCTATAGTAGCTAGCTAAACCTAGAAAACTCCTTATTTTAGTGACCATCATAGGTCTCGGCCACTCTGTAATAGCTTTAATCTTTTTAAAATCTACTTCTATACCATCTTTAAATACCACATGGCCTAAGAATGCCACTTGATCCAACCAAAACTCACACTTAGAGAATTTAGCATATAATTGGTGATTTCTTAAAGTCTGAAGCACCATTCTTAATTGCATAGCATGTTCTTCCTCACTCTTTGAATACACCAAGATATCATCATTGAACACTATCACAAATCGGCCCAATAATGTCCTAAACACTCTATTCATCAAATCGATAGAGGCTGCTGGGGCATTAGTTAACATAAAGGAGACTAAGAATTTATAATGGTCATATCTTGTCCGAAACGTAGTCTTAGGTACATCTCCACTTCTAATTCTCAATTAATGATACCTTAACCTCAAGTCAATCTTGGAAAAATACTGAGCTCCTTAAAGCTAATCAAACAAACCATTAATTCTTGGAAGAGGATACTTGTTCTTGATAGTGACTTCGTTTAACTGCCTATAGTTGATATAAAGTTGGAGACTACCATATTTCTTCTTTACAAATAACATTGGTGCACCTCAAAGAGATGTTCTAGGTCTAAGGAAACCCTTATCAAGCAATTCTTGTAATTGGTCTTTAAGTTCTTTTAACTCTATAAGTGTCATTCTATAAGGTGGCATAGAGATAGGATTTGTACTAGGTACAACATCAATATAGAATTCTATCTCTCCACCTAGTAGCAATCTTGATAACTCTTTAGGAAAAACATCCAGAAATTTGTGCATAACTGGTACATTCTCAACTACCCCCTTATCTGCCTTTGTATCTTTAACCACATCCAAATAACTTTGACATCTCCTTCTAATCATCTTTCTAGCTATAATAGCAAATATAAGATTTTGAGGCATTGGACTCTTATTACTTCTGAATCAAAACTCCACGTCAATTGGAATTATAAAAATCACTTCCTTCTTTGACAATCCAATGTGGCATAATGTTAAGCTAAATAGTCCATTCCCAAAATCACATCAAAATCAATTACATCCAAAAGGACTAAATCCAAAAATAACTCTTTAATCTCTGGTTTTTAGCTTAGATGCTATTATACGTTAGAACCAATCTTGTAACATACAGTTCTACTACTCTTCCCTCATCTTGCACCACATTTATAACATAACATGATGGCCTGAAGAACTCGCAGGTCTACTCCTATACTAATCGCTATCCTCTAGCTATATGCATAAGCTTCTATATATAATTATCCCTTATTGAAGGTGAATAGAAGTATCTTAGCAATCACTCTTTAAACTTCGAGCAAGTTATGATAATCAAATCATATATGACTGAATCGACTGTATAAACCAGTCTTGAGCTACGACTTGAAATGATAGCTCTACAATCAAAATCCTCTGATTTCTCTATTGTAGCATCTATTATACTAGGGGCATGGCTTGATTAAATGCTAATAGTCCTTGATTAATCCCTACTACATTGATTACAAAAGCTACAGGATCTATATCTGGAGTAGTACTTCTGTTGGCAACTATTTTTTTCTTGTCTCTGAGTTGTTATTGCTCTAGTTCTGCCCCTCCTTCTAATTTGTAGGGCAAGTGGACGAGCTTTATCTTGAAATGAATGCTTATTATCATATATACTGCTTTTGGAATAAGAGCAGTGCTCGCTCAACTCATTCAGAAAAGACACACAAATAAGTTTTAAGACATAGCAAGGAAACTAATATATATGTAGAATTCTAGAAACAACAATGATAGTGAATGACATTTATAAACCTAATCACCATAGTATTTCCTAGAAAAGACAAACACTAATGACTTAAAGAATAAGAAATTAACCATAAGCTTTTATACTAACTTTGTCATGACCCGAACTCCTATGGGCACGTGACTGGCACTAGGGAATGGAAAACTATAAAGCTTCTAAAACTCATAGTAAGCTTAAAAAAATTTTTCAACATAAAATTAAATTAATACTATATCTCTAACAAAAGTCTAGTAGAGTTTCCTCTATACTAGGAAAAAACTACAACCTGTATAATAGAAATTAACACTTCCAAATATTTTACCATCAATACTACATCACAATAACTCCAATAATCCATCACAAATATCAATCTCTAACATAATAAAAATCCACCACACAAATTATATGCTCAACACATATATCATCATAATAATATATAAACCCAATTTAAACTAATCAAATTATAAAATACACTTTTCAAGATATTTGACTACTACTGCAGCATCTAAAGCACGAATATAAGTTAATAAACATTAACATGACCTATAGAAAATAGTCGGAGAAGAATGAGTCCAGCGTAGGGGAGGTGAACTAAAGATTCCTAAATACCTAGAAAAATAATTGAGGGGAGTCAGACCTCACTGAATAAGTTAATATAGAGAAATATATATCAGTTTAAAAACCTCCTTTATTTAAAACATTTATTACAAATATTTATTATGAAATTTTTATTTTAAGAAAAGCATTAATTTATCAAATTCCATATATATATATATACCCAAATATAAATCTTTTGAAAATGTGAACATATATAATTACACCAAACATTCATTTGGTAATCTTTTTGAAAACATGATTTCCAAATGCCTTTTACTTAAACAAATATATAATAAAAAGATAAAATAATATTTGTAAATAAATTATGTAGAAATCAGTGGTAGAACCCTAAACCATAAGCTAAAAGCCATTTGACTCTTTTATTTATCCAATAATTACCAGTTCCCGATAGGTAAGCTTCCACTGAGCTACCAACTGTAGTCAGTCACTTATTCCAATACTTGCTAGTAGTTCCCGAGAGCTATGCATCAATCGAGCTACTAGCCCTAGTAAGTCATCTATCCCAATATTTACCGGTGGTTCCTAACTGCTATGCATCAACCGTGCTAACAGCCCTAGTAAATAATCAATCATAATACGTTGGAGAGCTAAGCATCAACTGAACATCACAAATAAATTTCTCAATAAGGGCTTGACTCAAAATCATTACCTGTATGCACATAGTCCTGATGATACCCATCAGGTAGTCCGTTTTACTAGTCTTTTCCAAAAATAATTTTTGATATATAAAATGCATAAGAAAATACAGTAATTGAAAATGGAGTACTCTTAATTTCTCACCATATCCTTATAATAAAATCATAATAACAATAACCAAATTAAAGTATCAATAATCATCATAATAAAATAATAATGGCAAAATAACATTCAATATAATCAAAATGTAATCAACACATTAAAATATCAAAATCAACCTTTTCAACATTCAAATATTGGAAATATAAATTCTTAAATTGAATCCTCTTCTTAAATATAATAAATCAATATTAAAATATAATTCTTTAATTAAATTTTCCTTTTAAATATATTCAGTCAATTTATACTTTAAACATAAATCCATCACACATTTCAAATGTTAACTTACAAGTGATGCGAGTAGACTAATGTGTCCTTATCTGCCTATTACTTGATGTCTCTGCTCCAATATACTTTAAAAGCAATATATATATAATGAATAATTATTAAATAAATTCCTAATAACTTCCAAAAATTTATAAAAATTATGGAATCATGGAAATTGACTTAGGAACACCCTAAATGATTAATTTGAGGCTCAAAAATTATCTCCCACGATTAAACTAATTTAAATGGAAATTAACTAATTTCCACCGCAAACGTTCCAATATTTTTTACTCAAAATCGGTAAAAAATTAAATTAAACTCCATTCACAGAAATTTATCGCTATAATTTATACTATTTATTAAAAATAGTTTCATACATTTATCTTAGGCTCAACACAGTTCATTCATTGGAGTTCGGGTGGGACCCACCAAATTTTTCATAGGAAAAGTGTCATCCAACAAAACCGCATATACCAAAATATTCCTAATAATTACTAGAACACAAAAATAGCCTCAAGAAACCTAAAATATATAATATTATACCGACATAGATCGGATGCATGGTTGGTACCTATAGACTCTTAATGACGAGGGGGACATGATAGAGACAATCTTGTCACTTGAAACCTATCGAAACAATGCGAAAATGTCATAAGAAGGCCGATTGTTCTTTGAATTTCTGGACGTTTTCTGGGCATTTTTTCATGAAGCCAAAGCTACTAGAATGAAGAGAAGAACGTGACGAGTCTATGGTTTAAATTTGAGGTCGATCGGAGTTCGTTTGGGGGTTAAATGAAGAAAAAGAAAGATATTAGTATTAAAAGATAATTGTAACACCCAAAACTCATTAAATAATTTGTTCCTCTCCTTCCCTCTCGTTGTAGACTTCTTTCCCCTTTTTAATGGGGGTGTCCATCTCCCCATGGTCCTTTTCTTTTTCTTTTTAAACAAACAAACAAATATATATATATATATATATATATATATATATATATATACACTTATGTTTATAACACCAATAATAATAATAATAATAATGGTGATTATAATATAATAATAATAATAATATTAATAACCAAAAATTTAGATTATTACACTTCATCCCAAGCTGATATTTTTCCCTAAGTCTTCCAAAGTTTTAGAATTTTCTTGCTTTATCACCAAGCTACTCCCTTTTTCATAATCTTTTTGTGCTGATTAAGTTGCATTAGTTGTGGGCTGAGTTTTCACTTGTTTTGGGCTTAAGAAATTTAATTAAATCAAATGGATTGATGACTTTAATACATCTCAACCAAAAATTTTAAATATGGCACAAACAATGCCCCCTGCATGTAATTATCTTAGGTATACCAAAATTAATTTACATGTAAAATAAAAGCTAGTAAAAATTAAACTCTCGAATTTAGAAATCAACAATTTCTATAGAAAAAATACACTACAAAATGTTATGATATTTTCATTTCCCCAAGCTCTCATGATCAATCCAATTCTTCTTCTTCCTCAAAAATTCAAATTCAAATTTTGCAAAAAATTAATGAGAAAAATCAATTAATTTCTCCAACTTCCCCAAGAAAAACCCAATGTTCTTTCATCAAGAAAAACCCAAAAATTTTATGAATGGGTCTCAACAAAAAATCCATTTTGGTCAAGCTCCTAAAATATTTTGGGTCAGGTTATAATTTGGGTTACATGCAAATTTTGTTGGTGAACTTGAAGTAAATGGCCAATTTTACTTTAACCGAAAATTAAAATTTTTGATTCACCATTAGCTATTTTTAGATTTTGTCTTTTTGAATATATTTTAGCAATTTACGCTAAAATAAAATCACAAATGTACTCTAGAAAATATATACCTTGGCTATTCTTGATCTTATAACTCACTTGCACTTGCTTATTTGGCCAAATTAATGCTATATTGCTTAGACATTTAGGCTAGCCAAATTTACTTTAACCAAAATTATTAAAATTTTGGTTTGCCATTAGCTATCTTCAAAGAAAATTTAAAATTTGGCTTTAAAATATTTGACCAGTTTTTTTTTATTAAATTTTATGCATTAGATTTTTTGCTTTTATTTCGTTAGCTTTGCCAAAATTTGTATTTCTAGTATGGCCATATTTGTGCTTAGTTTAAAGTCAAAAACTTAATGCCAATTATTTAAACCAAAGAGCAACTGTCTTTTTAGCCTTAAGTCCCCTTGGCACTTGGATTGACATCTACATATTTGTTCTCTCTTTAGCTAAAATTTACTTGTTTGGTTATAAGAAATAAGAATTTTGGCTTAAATTTTGGTAATTTATTTTTGAACATAGAGCATCTCTTTATTTTGCCAAATTTTGTTTTCTTTGATCACTCATAGGTATCTTTAGAGCAAATAGTCATATTTTGCCTTTAGCCAACAATTTAATTATCCTAGCTTTGGCCAATTATTATTTTAAGAATTTTGTTGGCCCTTTATAAAGATGGCCAAGCTTTCTTACCTTAACCAAGTTATTCAATAATGTCAGTCAACTCAAACTTGGTTCTATTGAAAGCCATTCTAAATTTTAGTTAAAATATAAAGGAATTTTCTGACTTCCAAACTAATTTTGCAAGATTTTTGTGCATATATTGGGTAGATTTAGTTCTCTTTGAATTTAATTTTAAAAAGAAATGCCAAAATAACAATATGGAATGCAAATATTATTTTTGGCTTAATAAACCAAAAATTCTCTAGTCTTGATGCAATTTTGGCCTCTTTAGCAAAAAAAAAAAATGCACATTAATTCTTACTTCTATTTTTGGCAAAAATTTATTCCCACCTTGATTATCTTTTGGTGAACTTCTACAATGCCTCATTTCTTTATGCTAAGTTTTAGCTATTATTTCCATGGCTCATAATTCTACTTTGTTGCCAAAAATATTTCCAGCCAAATTTTAATGAACTTAAATTGAGTGTTATTTTCTAGGCCAATTTTGTGAATCATGGTCACATTGTTGCAATTCCTTTCATGTTTTTAGTTCAAAGTTTGGCATAATTATTTATTTTGCAAGGCCTTAAGGCCTTTATAATGCATTTCACCAAGTTAAATATTTTGCACAATATTCTGTCAAAATTTACTTTTATTTTTCAAATTTGTATTCTCAACAGGGTTTGGCTAAGACAAAAATGAGCTTACTCTTGGCCTAAAATTTAATTAAAGCTCTTAGGTAAATTATAGAACTTTAACATGAATTCCCTTGCAATTTTAAGTTTCAGGCAAGAACTATTTTAGCCATTTAGGCGAAAATAACAGCCTATACCTTTATTTGAGAAAATTGACCTTTCTTGCTTTAGGGAAATGAACTAGAGCACATCATTGTTTCTCTCTAAAACAATTTGACATTTTTTTTAGTAAAATTTTGCCAAAATTTCTTCTCTTGTGGAATTTATTTATTTAATTAGGCTTTTATTAAATTGAGTACAATGTTTCTTTAGATGGTCATATTTATTCATATCTACAAATTAATTACCTTAGGGAAAAAGGTGTTTTGCTTATTTTTTATGCATATTCTACATATTTCAACATTTATGACTTGGTGAAACTTGGTACAATATTCTAGCATAAGCTGTTAAGTAGAACATTTTAAAATAACATGTGGCTTATGAAAACCACAAACACTTTATGCCTCAAACCACTATTTCTATCCACGCTTGTCTATATATCACCATAAGAAAAATTTATGTTTTTAGCAATAAATCGCTAAAATACTATATGTGTTCATGGAAAATTATATTTCCAAGGCATTTATTTTATGGCCAAATTTATTATTTATTTAGCTTTTGTTTTCTTATTTCTTTGCCTAGGAATCTGGCAATTATGCACTTTGTCTGCCATTAATTGCTCCATGAACTTGCAAATTCTCCTCCACTTGTTATGTACCTTGGGGATTTCAATTTGCATTAAGCTCTAATAGTCGTTCTGCATCATTTCTTGATATTTCTCTAGTTTTTTCTTCATAGTGAAGATGAATCCATAGTTTTTTCTTCTAGGGATTTGCTTTGTATTTGCCTATCTATTTTCAATTCAACCTTTGCCTCACTGATTATACCGCACACATACACCACAACCATGCATTACCTCATAAAACGAAAACCTCTAATTTTTAGCCATTATGCTGCTAAAATTTTGTCAACACCTCACCATTCACATCACTTATTCACATACTAAGGAGACACATCAAAATTTAAACTTGTAATAGTAAGTAGAAACAAACTAAAAACATGCAAAATTCAAACTTTTTTTTAATAATATAATGGTTATCAAGCGAATTTCTAAATAACCAAAAAATAAAATATTGCCAATAAATGGAAAATTCCTAGCCAAGAGCTAGTTATTATTATTATTATTTTATTTGGCTTTTAATTTTCCACATAGTGGGATATATTCTCAGCTCCACCTTCTTTGACATCCTTTTTTGGCTTAATAGGGATGTAATATTCAACCACTTGATATACAAAATAATCCCTTTTAAAGCTCAAAATTTCAATTGGATTTTCCATAAAAAAGACATTAAGGGACTTTTTGTTATTAATAATAATTGAAAAAACCATTATTGCATTGATTACCTTTCTTAATGATTTTTTTAAGATGACCTTTCTATTTCTCCTTGGAAAGTTGCCTAACGAGTATGGAACCTGATAACATTTTCCTCAGCCTTTTGCATCAAGGACTCCTTTTTGTTAAAAAGTTGATCCTCTATAGCTTTGGGCCTAAATTTAGGCATAGTATGAGGTTGGACCTGTTATTCCTTTTGTATTCTCTCAATTGCTTTTTGTAATTTTTCTTCTATGTGTATGAGTCAATGGCTGAGAATACTTCATATAATCCATCTTATGCCATTGCTTGTCTGGTGGAACTAATTGTGGCACCACAAATTCATTGTTGAATTTTGGTATAAGCCTTTCATCCTTTCTTAGTATGAATCTGTGGTTATTTTTGAAGAAATTTGGAGCAGGTGGCCTTTTGTTTGGAGTTAAGAATTTATTGTGAGGGACTGACTTCTAATAATTTTCAAACCTATTTGGATTCATCTTGGAATGCTAAACCACCTCCTTTTCTTTGATTTTATTTTTTTAGATCTACCAGTGTTTTTGAATCCATATTAATAAAGTTAGTTAATGCCATTGAGGAAAATGAATTTTTCTATATCAGCTCTATCTCATTTTCTATATTTAGGTTTATTTCCACCCTTGGGGATTGAGGATAAGACACATGGTCTTGACATATCATCATTTGACCTTAAGGAACTAGTGTTTGGCCTTGAAAAATTAATTGTTCCTTAGGTAAAAAGTCACCCTCTATGTTTTGTCCTAATCCTTAGGAAGTAGTGTCTGACCTTAAGGAATTGTTTGTTCCTCGTGTGTACTCCCTATGCTTTTGTCCTTAGGGAAAAGACAATTAAGTCTGGGGATTTGGCATGTAATCCTGGGAAATTAATCCTTTCTCATGAGAAATATTTCCCCCAAAACATTTTTCTTCTTGTTCATACAATTCCAACTGTAAGGTTGGGTTAGCCCTTTTGTAATAACCAAAATGTTTTTGGTTATTAATATTATAATTATCTTTAGTCACCATTATTATTGTTATTATTATTGTTGTTATTGTTGTTGTTATTATTATTATTATTAGTATTATTGGTGTTATAACTATATATGTATATATGTTTGTGTATATATATATATGTGTGTGTGTGTGTGTTATTAAAAAAAAAAGAACCACATAATTATGGACACATGGTGCCCATTATTTTTAAAAATGGGATGAGTGGTTTGCAGGGAGAAGAGCAATGGGAGGGGTATAGTTTTAGGTGAAATTATTCTTTTAGTATCGAAACTTTTCTTTTCTTTCATTTAACACCTAAACAACCTTCGATCGACCTCAAATTTGAACTATAGTTTCGTTTCATCCTCTTCTACATTTTCATACCTTTTATTTTACAAAAATTTATCCAGAAACACCTAAAAATAAGATAGAATAGTTGGCCTTCTTTTGTCATTTTGGTATTGTTCCAACTGGTTTCAAATGACGTGTTCAATTCCATTTTGATCCTCTCATCATCGTGAGTCTATAGGTACTAACCACATGTTGAGTACTTATTTTGGTACTTATTTTGGATGGTTTGAGGCTTTAGATGTTTTCTCCTAATTATTTTAAACATTTTGGTATGCTTTTATTTGTTCAAGTGTTTAATTTATCAAGTGAGATTCATGTGGGTCCCATCCGAATTTCGATAGGTAAATATTACCGACCTGGAAATAATTGTGATACTATTTTAATAAATAGTATAAATTGTGATGATCAATTTCTATATAAAGAGTTTAGTTTAATTCTTTACAGATTTTGAGAAATAAATTTTGAAAAGGTTTTAGTGGAAATTTCTTAATTTCCAATTAAATTGTTTTAGTTCGCTAAAATAAATTCCATTAACTTGAAAGATCATCTTTGGGTGTTTTCAAGTTAGTTTTAATGATGAATTGATTTAAATAATTTTTCTAGAATTTTTGGAAATTATTTAATAAATATTATTATTTTAGAAACTACTGGAGTGGGAACATTGGAGACTAGGCGGATGAGGATATGTCAACCGGCTTGTTCCACTAGTAAGTTAATATTTGAAACGTGTGTTGGATTCACACATAAAGTATAAATTGATTGAATATATTTAAAAAATAAAATTTAATTAAAGAATTTATATTTTAATATTGAAATATTCATACTGCTAAATTATTATATTTAAGAAGAGGATTCAATTTAAGAATTTATATTTTCAATATCTGAATATTGATAATGTTAATTTTGATATTTTAATATGTTTAATATGTTTTGATTGTATTCAATGTTATTCTACCATCATTATTTTATTATGATGATTATTGATGCTTTAATTCGGTTATTGTTATTATGATTTTTATTATAAGGATCTTATGAGAAATTAAGAGTATTTTCATTTCCAATTATAGTATTTCTTATGCATTTCATACATAAAAATATATATTTTTTGAAAATACTGGTAGAACAGGCTACCTAATGAGTGTCATCAGGACCGTGTGCACACTGATATTTATTGTGAGTTGGGCCTTGATTAGTTATGGTAGTGAAAGCTCAGTTGATGCATAGCTCTTGGGCATGTGTTAGTGAAAGCTCGGTTAATGCATAGCTCTCAGGTGTGTGGTATTGAAAGGCTTGGTTGATGCATAGCTCTTGGGCATATTATGTTGATTATTTACTAGGACTAGTAGCTTGATTATTGCTTAGCTCTCAGGAACCACCAATAAATATTAGAATAAGTGACTGACTGTGACTAGTATCTCGATGAATGTTTAGCTCTCAAGAACTGACGGTCATTTGGAATAAGAGAGCCAAGTGGCTATTAAAATTGTGGTTTAGGGTTCTACCACAATTTTCCACTTAAAAACATTTTAAGTAAAGGTTATTTATTTCTGAAGATGTTTATGAGATTTATGAAATCCTTTTATATTTCTAAGTAAGATTATGATGAACTAATGATTTTAAATTTAATATATAAATGTTATATTTCTATAAAAAAAATTATTGTAATAAATGAGATTTTAAAAAATGACATGCATTTTCTTATATTAGCTTACTTAGTGAGGTCTAACTCCACTCAACTATTTTTCCAAGATCTTTAGAGTCTTTTATTATTTCTCCTTATTTGTGTCGGATTCATTCTTCACCAGCTATTTTAAGTAGGTTCTTATGATGTCACTAGCATTTATTAATATAATTTATAGTAAATCTAGACATCATAGTAGTATTGGAGGATTTTTTTATTGTGATTGTATTGGTATGTGTACTATATTATAACATGTATTTGGATATGTTTGTGTTGAGATATTGGTGATATTGGAGTAGTTATGGTTAGAATATATATATTTGGAGTGTTAATTGCATTTTACAGGTTTTGGATTATTCCCTGTACAGAGGAAACTCTGCCAGATTTTCATAAAATATAAAAGTGGTTAATTTTGATTGTGATAAATTCCTTAAGCTTACTACGGGTTTTGGAAGCTTATTGCTTTCCCATTCCTTAGTGCCATTTACGTGCACCTGAGGGTTCGAGTCGTGACACCTTTCATTAGTGACCAACTGAATTCCTAGAGCAATTTTGGCAGAATTGCTAGACTCCTCCTAGGCCACCATTGGTTTGGATATAGTATCTTGTTTAAATGCTTGCTCATTTATCTTGAAAAATGATTACACAACATCCTATAACATTTTCTCAAAATTTTCAATACCAGTGTTGATATAATTATTAGATTAATGCAGAGAATGAATCAATTGAGGCATTGCATCCTGTAGAGCCTTCATTCCTTTTGTTAAAATAGTCTAGGCATTAGTGCCCTTACAACTAGTAGTAGTATCAATGATATTCAAATTTTGGCTTAAATAGCTAAAAGGTACCTCGATCCAAGAGTGATCCTAAGGCACCAAGCCTTTATTCATTTGTTTCCGTAAACCACCTATTTTTACATGTCAATTGTTGGTTTAGTAACCAACTTCAAAAATTTCTTCTTCAAATCTATTCATTTTATTGAAACGAGTCCCATTGAGGTGCCAAAAATTGTTTCTCCAATATTTGGGTTTTTGAGTGCATACTAAAATATTATTTGCGAGTGTGCCAGAGAATTAATTTCACTCACAGATGACTTTTTTTATTCTATTTCACACATCATTTGACAATGTGGACAAGCACGTGAGTCCAATGAATGTGAGGCATGTGGTTCGTGAAAAAAGAACTGATGTGTCAATGGGTGAAAGTGGTCCAGAATAAGAGGTCTATATGTTCAATTGATTAATTTTTGAAGTTGATATGTGAAATGGACTAAAAGGGTGAAAAGAGGTATTCGACTTTTTTTTTTATAGGAACATTATATAATTGGACATCAAAAATTAAAATAAATTATAATATATTTAATAAAAATTATAATTTTATTCTAATAATATATTTTTTAAAATATTTTTACAATAAGAATTTATATATTATAGAACTAAAATTAAATTATTAAACATAAAAATTACAAGTTAACTTGCAAACTTATATTCGAATTTGTTTGCGAACTTCATGGTTCATTTAAATTTTTTTAGTTTAGTTAATATTCAATAATTTTAGCCAATCTTAATATTAAAATTCTAATAAATTATTTTAATTTAGCCAAGTTAATCAATTTTAATAAAAATATTTATCTAATTAAAATTAAATGAAAATTATTAGCATAACAATAAAAAAGTTAAATTTATCACTGATATTTTATTAAATTTATAATAGAATTTCATATGTGCAATTGGTTAATTTTGAAAGTTTATGGGTGAAATGGACCAAAAGTGTAAAGTTAAGAGGTGAAATGTTTGATATGGATATCCACCTATGTCATGTTATCGCGCGTTCTTCACACGTGTTTGGTTATGTTTAACAATGGGTGAAATCAATCTAAAATAAAAGTTCATATGTGTTATTGATTAAAAAAAATTGATGTGTGAAATGGACGAAAAGAGTAAAGTTTAGGGGTGAAAACGGGTATTCAGCCATAAAAAAATTCATAATTTGAATATGATTTTATTTTGATATTTCTTAATATTACTATTAATTGTTATTGTTTTTTCATTACTCTTAATTAATGTAAGATTCATTTTTTTACTTAAAAAAAAAAACCAAAATCAAATTTTAATTCATCATATACTTATCATTTTAATAACAGAATTATCTAACTTTACTTTTTCCTGAAAAAGAGAAAGAAAACTATAATTTTCTTCAATTTGTTTTATAACCTTACCTAATTTCAATTCAAGTGGAAGTTAATTAATTGTATGAATATATCTTTTCAAAACCAACAGCTAGAGGCACTGTGTATCAAATATGATTAGGTCAATTGTGCGTGCAAGATTAATTAAGCTAAAACAACCACTAGCAAAATTATTAAAAGTATATTAGAAATATATATGTGTGTGTATATATATATATATATATATATGTACTTTATTTTGTTTGAGATTTGCTCTCAATTTTCTATAACTTGCATTTCTGGATTTCTATTGCAGATTGTCATCAACCACAAGCTGACAATTTGCATGAATATAATGTAAAGAATCTGTACCTGGTATGTGTTAATTTGATTCAACTGATGTTCGCTTTAGGTGTTTGGCCTGTATGTGGGACTGATAATGTCAAAATTGTGACAGCAGGCCTTGAAGTTCAGGACGAGATGATTTCACAGAAGGAAGGATGCAATTAAGTCAATCAGGATGTGAAGCTTGTTTGGGAAATGCTATCATATTGGATGGAGGTGAAATATCCATTTTCTATCAATGCATCTGTGCATTTATAGTAATTACTTGGACATGTAAATGTCAAGCTTTCTCTGAATCCTTGTTCTGCTGTTTCTCAATTATTGGAAAACGTGGATTATATCTTGGGAAGAACACAAAATTCTGGCCTTACCAATTAAAGGAGTTCAACACTTATGAATATCAGGAATGAGAGTTGAACTTTCGTCTTGGAACAGGAAAATATTCCAAAAGCCTGTTCCGAGATTCCATAGTATATAATATGATTGTTTGATTGGGCAAAGCGAGTATGATTGTTTGCTTGTAAGAGTAGGTCTTGTTGCGGCTAGAGCAAATTGAATTCCTTGGCTTTTGGCTAGGCGGAATAAGCTGTACATTTGATTGTTCAGGGAGAAAAAAAAGGGAAGCATAAGGTCTTCTAAATCTACTAAATTTTGTCTGTATTGTCACCGAATCAATGTTTAATTAGTTTCTACGGTTCTTTTGCTGCAAAACTATCACCAAATATTTGCAAAATGAAATCATCATAATGGGAGGACCTATTTTGCCTAAAATATCTGAAATATTCAGACTTGAGTAATGGTTTTCATTGGATCTTGTGTATAGTATCTGTGGTTTGCGAACTGTATAATTTGCCCTGGATAGGAATTTGAATTGAAGTGTTTTTGCAGCTCTTATATGGACATACTATGATGTTCTTGAATGTATCTGAATTCTAATGATGTTCTTGAATGTATCTGAATTCTAACTTGACTTAGCTCGTACTGAACTGGACTTGGTAGTAACACAACTGAAAAAGCTTCAAGTCGAAGTCACTGTCGTATGTTGCAAACTCAAGCAATGGAAAACGAAGCAAAAAATGGCAACATTTTCAACTCCCATTAGTAGATTTTCAGAGTTTACATGATAAGTTTGGAATGGCAACACATTAGTAGGAATTTCTTTGTTATACAAATGTGACAGGACAAAGAGTCAGGTGTCTCATACTTGTTGAATTATCGATGTAAATATGGCAGTATATATCTACTACGCGACTTTGATATCCATAGGCTTTCTCCTCTACCTTCTGTTTTTGGCTTGGAAACTTTTTGCTGTTACGAGAACCATATGCTGTCAAGACTTACAGCTTACCTCACGAGTCATGTCGACCTAATGTTGATCTTGTCGAGCACAACAGAGTCTTTGAGACATGGTAACTTCCCAGAGGATGTCAAATGAACCTTGAGTCGGCCTAGCTGAACCTGATTCTGCAGAATCATGGTTGGAGTAGTGTCAATATTGTCTTTGATTTGCTCCAGCAAATTTTCTTCAAGCCATGTCAAGTTCATTTATCTTTACTGGAAATTTGTTTTGGATGGTCTTTGTATTATGCTAATGAAAGTAGCAGAACCTGTGTCATTTTGCCAATACTTTTTTGTTACAGCTTAGTGCTCTTTCAGGCATTCTTCAAGTTCCATGTCTAGATTGAGGTTATTTCTGCTACCTCCACAATTTTTGTATAGTTAGCTGTACAGAGACTTGTGCACACAATTGCTCTATCATGGAAATCAGAAGCGATAATGGATAAACTTTATTCCACTTCATACAAATTTGATCAGTATTTTAAGCAAAAACTTCAACTCGCACAAACTTTCTGCAATATTCTTAGTTATTGCCAAAAAAATACATTAGCATAGCTAGTTTAAGAGTCAGCTTAGTACCATCTTTAGCTTCAGAGATGGGTTATTATTTGTTTTAGAGAAACGTATGTACCTACTACAGCAACCAAAAACCCAGAGAGCAATATCCCCACTATTACCACCAGCTCAAACCCGAAAGTCCGAGCAGCTTTGTTAATCCTTAAGTAGCATAGACATGGTAAAAGCATTGAAACACTGACACTCAAAAAAGCACCAATGAAAGCCATTACATAACCAAAGAATGGAATGGTTAATGCCACCACTAATGTGCTGATCATGATCGCAGTTCGTACGAGAATGCAGAGACATCTGCTCTTGCCAAGTCCAAATTTGTCCTCAATAGCTTTAACAATTGGAGCAGTGGCAACTGCATACTTGGTCAGGGGATTCACTAGAGTAGTATATATAGCTATTTTTGCACTAATTTTCCTTATGGGAAGGTTCAGTGTCACTTGAGACGTCAAGTATTCTCCATACATAAGGTAGCCTAGAACAGCCATCGATCCATAGGTGAAGGTACTTGTAACAAAGCAGACAAGTAGAACCTGCAATGATATAGAGAAATATAAAAGTTCAACGATGTTTTTCTTTTTTTAATGTGGGTGCGGGGTGACAAATGCTCTGAGTATATTGCGTTGATCCAATGGTTGATTGCCAAGTACCCGTAAGCCGTGTAGCGAGTGGCATTCAACCATTGGCTGGATGTAATTTTTCCGGTGTGCAGGCAAGTGTTTTCCAAATCATACCTTAGAGAATTGGCTTCGATCTTTCATGGAACCACACAATGTTGGGAAAACAGCATGGCCACAATAACAAAAAGTGAACAGGCTTATAGCAGTAGGCAAGCCACCCCAATTCCAGAGCACATCTCCTTCATGAAACCCAACACCATCAACGGCACCAACCCAAAAAACGCAAACCAGCAACACAACAGAAGCCAAAACACCTCCAGCAGAAACATAAGCCAACATCCCTAAACTCCTTAACCATGTTGTTGGCAGGATTACAAGGGCACTTAGCAGAACAAACCCTTGTCTACCTCCAAGTTCTATTCCACCAACTCTGAAACTCATATCAGGAAACAGCTTGTTCAGGTTGTCACCTTCAAGTATCAAGAACTCAACTGCAACTAAATATAGTTCAAGATACATGAAGAAGGACACTAGAGCTCTTCCTTTGTATCCAAAGGCTCTTTCTCCTATGTCTGGATAGGTTCTGATAACTGTATCTGCATCCATGCATCGTCCAAGGAGCAATCCTGTATACCACATTGAAATTGCTAGCAGAAAAAGAAGTATTAAGCTCAACCACCCTCCTTGTGAAAGTGCATATGGGATTGATAGGATACCAACTCCTGCAAAACAGAGCAAACATTTTGGTTAATTGGCAAAATATTACCCCATGACCCTTAAAGTATTATGCACGCAATATTGGAATTCGGCATAGTTCTTGATGGGTATATACAAAATATATATATATATTTAATATAGATACATGTTTGTGAGGGAAATAGAAGAGACCAGATAACATATTGATTCCATTAAAACAAGTTCTAAGGAAGGTGGTGCCTTTGCCAGCAGGTTCCTGAACTTGTGGAAGCTGGTTTTGGCTCTCCATTTCTTCTGCTGGCTAGCTTGTACAAATACAAAATTTATTGGTTGCTCACCATCAGCTATTTTGCTACTTATTTAAGCGTTTTGAGCAAAATTTTGCCACTTCAAAAGTTTCTGCTCCAATAATTCTTGAAAGAATGCATCCTTTTAGCCCCCTAAATTTTTTATTTTTTTGTTTATTGAGTCCTAACTTTAATTTTATATAATTAGGCTCACAAACTTTTTTTTTTTTTTTGAAATTCACAACTTTTGACTATGAACTAAAATATTGTCCATAAAATGATGGGATTAATTAAAAAAAAAAAAACATTTGAGCCTTGAAGTTGGAGAGTCTAATTGTACTACATATTACCATGGGACTCAATTCACAAAAGATACAAAATTAAATGACTAAATCGAGATATATATATTTTCTCCATAACCATTAGCTTTGGTTTTAAAATAGGAGGTAGTAAGGATGAGTAGATAGCCATTTTCAAATTCAAATGGCACTTGGCATCGCCTGCAACATTTTATTTGTGACAAGTGCTGTTAAATTAAAAGGGTACCTACCCACATGCAGCCACCACCGCCAATCTTAAGTACTGTGCCTTCTCATTCAGGGTTCTTCCGTGTATGGCTTTTCTGTTTCCACTCATTCATTTTGCATGCACAACCCACCTATACATAATAAGATTATATGATTCTGTGTTATATATATATTTTGAGTTTCACTTGAAACTAAATTGCTCTTAAAAACCATGATTTTCAAAGTAAATAGCTCTATAAGATTGGCAATGTTTCAAAAAGATTCAAATTCAGTAGCCTCAACTTAAAGATTCATATAGAATTTTGCTCCAACAAATCACTAAGTTTATGTTTGATTTACGTAACAGATAAAAAATAGAATAACTATTCCACAAAAAATATTTATTTTTTAATTTGATTCAAATTTTATTATAAAATATCACTTTTATATAATAACAATTATATAATTTTTGAAAAATAGTTATTTTTCCAAAACTAAAGAATAGAAAAAATATTCTTTATCATTAAAATAGAGAATTTTTACTTTTACCTCTTTTTTTTTTATGTTTTTGCTTTCTCTTTTTTTTTTAAAAGAATAATTTAGTTAATTTTTTCAATTTTAATTTAATTTAACTCAAGTTTAGCAACTATAAATTATATGGAATTTATTTATCTTATATGTTTACAATTTATGATTAAAAAATTTTAAAATATTATTTATTTGTTTATTATACATTTATATTATTTTAGAGAAATAAAATATACATGCTATATATATATATATTAGTAAATAACCATGTGTTTCACACGTGAACGAAAAATTCATTTGACTCATGATATATAGTAAATAAATAATTAAACATATTATTATTATTATTATTATTATTATTATTATTATTATTATTATTATTATTATTATTATTATTATTATTATTATTAAATAAAAGTAATTTTATAATCTTAATTTTTTTATTATTAAAAAATACATCTCTAAATAAAATGATTAATTTAATTTTTTTAAATATTGAAATAATTTAAGCATTTTTATTATTATGAACTCTATTTATACATAAAAATAAATCTCAAATTAAAAAAAACTATAAAATAAACCTAGAATTAGTGGCTAGTGTGTTTCTTATAATAAAAAATTATGAAATAAACATATGTTTATAGCTATAGTTAGAGATATATCATGAGAAGAAATTAAACAACATGTAGCAATTAGAATTTGTAAGCTCAATGAGAAAAAAAGATATGAATTAATATTGGAGGGACCACAACATGAAGTTATAATAAAAATAATACATACAAATTACAAATAAAAATTAGTAAAATTCATCACGTAATTTTTTTTTCAGTTTTGTTATCATTGAAACATATATACAATCACGATTAATCAAAAAATGCATTAAGTAGATTCCGTTAAATATAAAAACTATAAATTCTTTTTGAAATATATTGAAGTGATGCAATTATGAAACAAAGTATTTGCATTTTATAAATTTAATTTAACTGTTAATCCTAATTCAAATAGGAATCTATAATCTAAATACAATTGTATTTAATATATCTAAACATTAATCTTAATTTAAATAGAAATCTTATAAAATAGAAGTTAACCTAATTAAAATAAAAAATAGATTTTCAATAAAATTAAATTATATTTTAATTAATTATATTTTATTTTTATTAGTAAATAACTAAATTATTCAATTTTTATATAATAATGACTGAAGACTTTTTCGTAGTTTTGTCTATCCCTCTCTTTGTGTGTATATATATAAAGCTACTTAAAAAGACATGAGATGGTGCATCAAAAAATTCTAACTAAGCTGGCATCTCTGAAGCACCTACTTCATGCGCTAAGAAATTTATTAATAAGAAAAAGAATAAAGTGTAATACAACCTCAAAAGGCATTAACAAAACCAAAAGCTAAACAAAAGCTCAAAAGCAATAACTAATGCATCCCATAGCATTATTAAAAACTAAATCGTTACAATGAACTGGGTAAGTAAGCCACCACTACTCATTAAATAAAGGAACCGCCATATTAGCAAGCTGATCAGTAACTTGGTTCCCCTTCCGAAAAATATGGTTGATGTAAAGTGCAAGGTTCTAATGGAGACTAAGAAAGAATGCCAATCTTTGAGCATCTCCCATGGCACTTGAAGGCAACAGTCTCGGACTAACTGGACAACAAAAGTTGAATCAGATTCTATCCAAAAAGGAAAGAAATTATGTTGGATAGCTAAATGAACTGTTGTTATAACAACTATCATTTTTACTGCAAAAGTGAAGCGCACACCCAATGGAACAGAAAATGACCTAATAGTAGAACCTTGAGAATTACGGAAGATTCCACTCGCACCAGCAGGCCCCGGACATCCTTTAGCTTCCCCATATAAATTTACTTTGAACCAACCAATTAATGAAGGAGTTCACGAGATCACGCACAAAGGGACAACAAGCTTAGCTATTTTAGAAATGCGAAGCCAATAAAGGGAAACCAAATCAGATTGAGTATCAGGCATGTGCCCAACCTTAAACAAAGTTGACTCCTTAAAGCATCGACATAAGTTCCAGATGGCAACATTTAAAGGAATAAATAAATTGTTGAATGTAGCCTGATTACGGGCATACCAGAGAAGCCAAAAAACTGAGATGACACCCACTCTCCAAAGAGCGGATAGTTGACTTGAAAAAGAAATTGAGGCCACAGCTGAGTATACATTAATAGTAGAGCCAAAAATAGAAAATTTAACCTAGAAAAGGTCCTAAAAAGCAATCCATAGAGCTTTGGCATATAGACAAGAAACTAAAACATGATCCGTAGATTGAAAATCCTTCAGGCATAAGCAACATTGAGTACCTTTCCGTTGAAGAACCTCATCTGAAGGTAACCCTTGCAACAATGCCCTCCAACATAACATAAAACGCTTTGGGGGAAGATAGTGTCTCCAAAGATCTCGACCCCAAGCAAACTTAGTGTAATAACTTTAGTTTTAAAATTATTTTAATATTTAACAGGATATGCAGTATTAATAAAGTTTAAAAATAAAATTATTTATGTATTATTTGATGATTATTACTATCATTATTTTATGTCAAATTAGGGTTTCTTGTGAACATTTATTTTGAGACTTAGTGTTTCGAGTAATTTATTTATGTTATTCATATATATTACTTGAACAACATTATTTTAACAGTATTTAACTTAGTGTAATTTATTTTTATATTGTTATTATTTTATTAAGTGCATTACTTGCATGGATATAGATTGTATATATATATATATATATATATATATACAAATACTAGGGTTTAGTATAATTTTAAAGTATGTTATTATTATGTGTGTGTATATATATATATATATATATTGAAATATATGTGTGGTTTATATTTAAGCTAAATATTATTTTATTATTAAATAAAGTTTACTTTATTTTATTATTAAATAAAGTTTACTAACTATATAATATAATATTATAGACATATAATATATACATATTATACATTATATACAAAAAAAAAATCAAAACAACTTACCCATTTATCTCTTCTCCTTCCCGAAACTCACCTCCCTCCCGTTGCCATCCCATTTTTTCCCTGTCGGTGTGCCTCCATTGCTTCCAGCCATCGATCCTTCCTCCCTCTACCATCTCTGCTACCTTCTTCTTCCTCTCCAGTCGCCGTTTCTAGCTCCGGCAGTAGCAGCGGTAGTAAGTTGGTTCCTCGCCGTTCTTCCACCTCCGGCCACCAAATTGAGCTTTGCTAGTGCCATTGGACTCCTGGAGCTTTGAGGAGGTTGAATCCAAGCTCCTTTTAGCTTGAAAACGTGATTTGGTAAGGCATTTTTCTTATTTTTGAATTCGGTCATTTTAGGGTTTTGATTTTTTTTGGGAGTTTTTGATTGATTCATGGAAAATCGCTTCACAAAAGTTGATCCCCCTAGCTCAAGCTACATCCCTGAATTTTTGTGTGATTTTTGGAAATTATTTTGATTTTTGTGAATTTTTGAATATTTTATTAATTTCGTAAATAAATTATATAAATTATGAAATTGTGATTTTTGGTGTTATTGATGGTTATTGTTAATTTTAGACTTGATTTTATAATTTTTGTGAATTTTGTGTAATTTTTATAATTATTTTTAGTTTATGTCAATTTTGAAAATATAGGTTAAATATACATTTTGTTAGTAATAATTGGTTAATTATATGTTTTTGTTGATATTATTGAGAAATATGTTGAGAAAATAATATTTTTGTATTTATATGATTTTTATTGAGTTTTTGAGTATTATTAGTATTTTATGTGTATTTTTAAATATTAGGGTTAATTTGGTAATTTGGTGGTAATTTTAGTTAAATATTATGTTTAATTGGTTTTATGAATATTTGAGTTATAAAAATGATTTTTATAAATTATTTACTAATTTTAACTAATTAATACTAATTTTCAAAAATTATTTTCAAATAATATATAATATACTATTTTTTGTAAATAAATGGATTTTTAGTAAATTTTAATGTATGTTTGGACTAATTAATTAATTTGGATTAGTAAAATGACTTTTTATTAAATTATATTAAATTATCGAGAAAAAATGGATTTTTAATAATATTTTATTATTACTTAGGGTTTTTAAGTAATTATTAGGAAAATAATTATTTTTGGTGTTTTAATGCTAAATATGCTATATTTTGATATTTGGAGGGCATTTATGGTATTTATTAAATTTTAATATATTTCATTGTAATATTTGAATTTGTGGTGAATTGTGAACCTCGGTTGGGGAATTTTTGTAGTTCAGGATCCTAACCGAGAGTTGTTTGAATTCTGAAATTTGAAGTGTATTTTTCTTACAGGACCGGCTCTACTTTTTAGTAGAGAGATGTCTGTTTTACAGAGGAGGTTTTACCGAATTTTCGGTAAAATTCTCATAAAACATGACATCGGGTCTAATTTTTATTCTATGTCTGTTTGTGTTTAGAATTCTAGATCGAGTCTCTAGAAGTCTAAGTTAGATTTATTCTAATTTCGTGATCGCTTTTATTGTTTAGTTGTATTGAGATCAAGGCCTAGCAAACCAGACCCGTCGAATCAGTCTCATGGAGCGCATCCCTGTGAGTTATTATTATATATATACATTGCTTTAGGTTACATGTTTTAGAATTATATGTTTTAAATGTAAAGTTTTGTACAGTTGCTTTATTAGATGCTTAAGTATATTTTAGGTATATTATTGGTATATTTTAAAATAAATGCGTGTTTTCCTTTTAATTTAGATTCAAATCATGTTTAAGTATATTATTGGTTGATTTTGAGTATATTTCATGATTTAATTGAATTTATTTTACGTATATATACTTGAAATATACTTAGTTTATTTTAGATATCTATCTAGTATATATATGGTTTACTTGATCATTTTGAATGTCATTTTATATTATTTATTCTCAAATGTATGTTTTATTTTTAAATGAAGGATATCGATAGAACGTGCTACCTAGTGGGCAGCACTAGGACTGAATACATACCGGTGCGATAGATGATAGGTTGAATTACTAACTTATTTGTAGAAATTATGACTTGATTGATTTGATTGATGTGAGATGTGATTGATGGTGTGATTGTTGGAGCTCAATTGATCAAGTGTCTTAGGACTAATCACACTGATAGTCAGACTGCTGGAGCTCGGTCGACTTAGTGTCTCGTGGCCAGTCGTTGGATTAAGTGAATTTACTTGGAATTAAGTGAGCCAATATGGTTAGAGTGCTTTCTATTGATATTTGAGGTTGCGATAACTTAGGATTCTATTTGATCCTTTATAAAATGATGTTTTTCAGTATTAATTATAAAGTGATTTTTAGCATATGTGTGTACCTGCCTATATATATATTTATTATATATATATATACTTATGAGTGTTTACATTTGTCATTTAGTAATGCGTGTATATATATTATAATAATTCACTCAATGAGGTTTGACTCCCCTCCGTTGATGTTTTTATAAGAGAGTCTTTTTCATTAAACCTCAGTAGTAGATCCATTCGCTGGACTTCTTCCGCCTTGACTCTTTTATGTAAATTATCTACTTAATTATTTTTTATTGTACTTTAGAAAACTACAGTAGTTATAATTTAGTATCAGTAGTGTGTTGTATTTTTATATTCGCTGTAAATGACTTTAATTTAGAGGCTTTTCTCTGAGGTTATATTAAAATATTTTATAATATGATATAAAAGAGTTTTAATTTATTATATTGATTTGAGATTTGAATATTGGTGCGTATATTATTATTATTATTGCTAGTTCTATTTTTTTTAAAGGCTTACTACGGGTTCTGAATTTAAAAGAATTCTCATTCCCTAGCACCGATCATGGTCCCTGATTTTGGATTGTAACATTTAGGGAAAGGAGATTGATAAAAGTCATTCACCTATTTAGATGCAAAGTTGCCATTTAGAGAAAAACACCAAACGAAAACATCTTTATTCGAAGTAGAAAAAATCACATTATTTAAATCTGAGACAACCTCCAAATATGCGTTGGAAAAGTCATTCGAAAAATGCCAAGACCCATCCTAAAAGAAGTCATTAATGCAAGCATGAAGGCATTTGCGAAAATGAAGAGGAACACCAATACGGTCAACAATAGAATAATCCATCAAATTAGAAGATTAGAAATTAAGCCTAGACTTATCCCCAGGAAACCATTGAGAATTATTCTGAAAATCTTAGTAAATAGCATGAATGGATGGCCAAAAAGAGGAAAAATGAATAAACAAAATTATCACTGCAACATACTTTCCAAGCCACTCTACCTAGAAAAGCCTTGTTAAAACAAAATAATCTTTTCAAACCAAGTCCACCTTATCAACTGGAGCACAACACTTGTCCCATCCCATTGCAACTAATTTCTTGGAAGCATTAGATCCTATCCATAAAAAATTTTGATTAGCCTTTTTTATAAATTTAAGCAAAGAAGCATGCCATTTAAAAATCATGAAACTATGCAATAAAGAACCATAAATAGTTGATTTAATCAAGGCAAGTCTATCAGCCATGGAAAGAGTGTGACCCTTATAGGCTTTTCATCTTTCCTCGCAATAACACTGTCAACAATAGATTTAAGCCATATGGATTTAGGAGCACCAATGAACATAGGGATATCCAAATAAGTAAAAGGAAAACAACCTGCACGCATACCAACAAAAGTGTGTAATGATTGGGTATGAATGGAATGACTACTGCTGCTCAAGAACATTTTCAATTTCTCCTCAACAAATTCCCAATACTGCTGCTCAAGAACATTCCCAATTAACCTTCTGACCTGAAAGAAAGCCATACTCCTAAAAAATAGAAGCCAAAAGATTAACATTTCCACAAGTGGCTTTACCAAAAATAAGAATGTCATCTACATAGAGTAAGTGAGAAGGACAAGTGACATTACTGCCACACACCATTGGCACTAACTTTCTAGACTCCGCATGTTTTATTTTTTGTATATAAAATATATTAAAATTACATAACTATTTAATTTCGATACTAATAATAAAATTTAATAATAAAGATATTAATATCATTTATACTTAAATTTATTTATCTTTCAAAGTAATTTTAGAGAATAAACCAAAATATGAAATAATAATTATTTAGGAATAATTATCTTAGAAATAACTATTGTATTCCTCAAAAATTATAATTTTATTTCATGAACCAAACATAGTAAGTGAGAGTAATAATAATAATAATAATAATAATAATAATAATAAAAAGATCAGATCTCACACTAAAAATGAAAGGGAAAATGTTGGTGAAAGTAGTACCACCATCAATATATCTCGCTTGGTGGTTCTCATGTTTTTTAGGGAAAGGTTCATTTCATGCCCCTAAAGTTTACAATGAGGCTCAGGTATGCCCTATATGTAATTTTGGGACAAAAAGCTACCATCTGGACCCCCCATTCTAATTGACTTTTTAACAGACCTTTTGTTTGCTCATGATGTAGATGGAGCATTCAATGGGTTCCATAATTAGAGACAGCATTTTTTTTTTTAATTTTTTTTTATCTAAAATTAATAAAAATAACAAACCAAAGTTCAAAATTACTTATTTTCTTTTCATGTTTTTTCAACTTTCTTCTGCCTTGAACAAATATCTTATTTAGCAATGATAACAATAATAATAATAATAACTCTATCAATTGAAAAAAAAAATCAATCTTTTTTATTCAATCAATGTTATATGCATCATCTAATTAAATTAAAATTTTATTTTCATAAAAAATTTAAAATTTTCATACTGAGCTAAATTTTAAAGAAATTTCAAAACTCTAACTCTACCACTTCACTTAAAACTACCATCAATTATGAATCGGAAGAAGGTTTTAACGATGAATCTAGATTTGAATCCTTACCCATATCTTTGGTGGTGGTTTGAAAATCAGATTGAGTTTTTACGAACATGTTGAATGAAATAATAATGATATTAGTTAGTGTTGATAGAGATAGAATACTGTTGTTTTATATTTAATTTTAAAGACACGTTTAAGAAAATTTTGAGATCTTATATTTGGGTATTATGATTTTTTTTTTATTTCTAAATAATTTATTAAGAATATTATATGCACTAATTATGTCAAAGGGAAGTTTTTTTGCATCTTTTCCTGCTTAGTAGGTTCTGCAATTATATATGGTAAAACTTTTTTATTTTGAAGTAAATTGTTCGTTTTAAACTATTTATAATGGGTAGCTCATTAATTGAATTATACTGTGGAATTTGTCTATTTCAATGTCTCATGCGTAGAGAATTAGGCTCTTAAAATCTGTTTGCTCCAGTTTGAGCATTAGGGTGGAGCTGTTGACACATGCACTTAATAACCCTTCCTTCTTGTAGGACAAATAAGTCTTGCATGTTACTTAGCAACAGGTGTAACAATTGTTTCTTGTTAACTATTGTTATGATTTTTATAAGCTGATTTTTATTTTTTGTTTGAAAAATTGTTTCCCTTATTAAGCATTGATGGGTATTTTTGTGCTAGAACAGTATAATCCATTTTCAATGTTCCATAAATTAATTGAATTTTTTTTCCACTCTCAAAAATTTAGATATGCACCTCAAAATAATTTTAATCTAGGCTATCATTGATAATATTAATAATTTTTACTGGCTACTTCTTCTCTCTCTCTTTCACATACAAAATGGTGAAGAAGGCTTAGTTGAAGAATATTAAAAAAAAGGAGTTACTCTGAAATTTTATGTGATGTTTTGTATTAATTTTACATGAAAATAATAAAAAGGAAAAAGTTGTCTCTGACTATAAGACCCACTGAACGCTATGTCAGCAGGCTAAACGTCTGTTAGAAAGTCAGCCAGATGAGAGGCATGGATAGTAGCTTTTCAACAATTTTGAGTTTATTTGTCCCAAAAATTACACAGAGGGCATATTTGCACATCATTGTAAACCTTAGGGGCAAAAATGAACCTTTTCCCTGTTATTTATTAGTGAATGTATTTAGCTACCCAACACAAGTCAATAGCCACAGCGACAGGATAGGATGCCAAGACCAAAAAGAGATCATATAGACTATCAGCACTGGATCAGACGATTGGGTTTGATGTGTTTAAGTTGAAACTTGAAATTTATAAAATGTTAAATACTTATTGAAAAATCTTAATCGCTCTTTAAAATCTTATTCGAGTTAAATTTAGATTAATCGAATCTTTTGAGACATCAGATAAATCAAATGAAAAAATATATATATATATAATAAAAAAATATATTATATATTAACGAGTAAGTAGATAAATAGGAACTACTCTTTAAAAAGTTTTTAAAGTGTAACATTTGATTTTTATTATTATCAATTTAAAGTGAAGAATCATTATTATACGGCCTATTAAAATTTACATTATATAATTTTTCTATTAAAAAAAATATCTTATCTATTTTATAAATTCATTTGGTTCAAATTCTAAATTAATTGGAGTTTTGAAAATTTTAAAGGTATATGATGAAAAGAAATATATATATATGTATATTATGTATATTGCCAAATAATGTGTACTACTAAATATTAAAAACTCTTTTGGTCCAAAAATAAATTCAAATAGTGATTACAAAGATTGGATCAAGTTTCGTTTTCACAAGGATTTAGATGGGCATACAATTATTTAATTTAGTGACAACATTTTAGCTGTAAGGTACAAGTTTCAACTCATTACATGTGTTTTTCTATTGATTTGGAAATTGGCATGCTATTTTCAATTTTTCTATGTAATAGTCAAATTTGTGTTCTATATATATAAATATATTTTATTTTTAGTTGATTAAATATAATATATTTAAAATATATATTATAAATATGTTTGTTGGGTTTATTGCATTTTTAGTAAATAAGAACATTTATTTTTTATATTATTCATGTCTTATTTTTTTAATTTTTAAATATATGTTTTAATCATATAAAGATAATTTAAATATACAATATACTAAAATCTATAAATTTGTTTCTAATTATAAAAGTAAATTAATAATATTATAGTATAGTTCATGAGGTTTGCTTCTGATAAAAATACTTCAGATCTAATGAAATTCTTGCATTGCTTGTAATATACTAATGTTAGCAATTGCCTTCTTGAGTTAAGTCAACTTCAAACAATACTTCAAAACAGAAATGGAGAAATGGACAAGGTTCAATTCAAAGGAAATTTAACAGAAAAGGACAAATGTTGAAAAAAAAATCATAGAAAAGGACAAGATATGTAATATATTTCCGGCTGGTGGAATTTAATTTGACTGTAATTTTTTAAATATTTATATTCTTTTCCAAACAATAATAAAAGTTGCGTATCATCGATAATAGATTTGCCGATGTACTTTAATTTGACTGTAATTTTTTAAATATTTATATTCTTTTTCGAACAACAATAAAAGTTGCATAACATTGATCACCTGATCTACACATCAAAATAACAAGTAATTTATTACTCATTTAAACACAAATACAACATATAGTAAACCATCTATAAGAGTTTAAATTGTTGAGAGTTTCATATGATAATGATTAAAACACATGACTTGCTTTTGGTGAAATCCATAATTATAAAGATTAGATGATTAAGATATTATAAGGGATTATATGAAAAAATTACCACTATCAAATTGAGATCAGATTAATTTTTATTGAAACAAATGATTCCATCTGATCTTAAAATAGACCTAATAGCTTCAGCATTCAGATCTTCAAGCTCTAACAATCCGAGATTTTAACATCTGTTGCAAAAAAAAATTGGAATGGGAGATATTAAATTTAAAATAGAATAAATCTGAAGATCTTAAATCAAAATATCACTAACCTATTAGCAACATGTAACCAAAAGGTAACATATAAATTCATATAAGATTTATTTATAAACAAAATACTAAAATAAAATTGGTATTTAAATGGTTTTTATGGCTAAAATGGCCAAAAAGCCATTCAAAACTAGGTTATGAAACTATGACGGAGAATATGAACAATTATAAGAAGAGAGAAAAAAGAAAGGGTCGAGGATAACTAGGTGAAATGGACAAATATTTATAGGGAAAAGGTTCATTTTTGCCCTTAATATTTTCAGCAGGGCTCTGATAAGCCCTCTTCATTTTTTTTTTGCTCAAAGAAGCACAACTTTTTGAAAAACTAACTATTTAAGCCCCTTTTTTTTAACAGAGCCGTTAATGTTGATGACATGGCTAATGGTGGACCTTACTAAACAAAACTAACCCTAATGGTAGACCCACTAACACCAACTTCCCTTCCCAGCTTCTTCAAAACCACCAAGAAAAAACCCATCACCGCAACCACTACCTTACTCTTCCCATCGCCACTTTTAGTGCCTTTATTATCCTCATAAATTCTACACTTTTTCAAGCTCTCAGTGACCACCAGAATGCTCACATGCTTGAACCAGCTGCTTAGCTTCAATACCAATGCAAACGCTAATTAGCAAGATATTCGTAAGCATCACAAAAAATTTTACAAGCATTGCAAAATGTTTCTTCTACTCATTCCCAAGATGGGATTTCTTGTATGCTTTGTTAGCCCACTTCTGTCTCCCACGGTACGATTTGAGCTTACGAGCAGCTCCCATTCCACATGTCCTCTTGCATTAGATTCAAAATTCATAAAAACATATCCACAAATAGAGGCAAAGCAAATCTCACGAAACAACATTAAACAAACACACCCACTTATGAATGGTTAACATAAAGTGTAGCGTTCATGTTAATTTCAATAATTATACAACAATGTTGAATTCCTAAAGTAAATGCCATAGCATTTAGCTGCAACCCAAATTTAACTAATTGAAACAACTAATAATGACTCATTTTACACTGCTAATAGAATATGATTTCAATTTACTACAATCAAATAGAGATGGTATAGAAATCTCAACCCTTTTCAAATCAATTAACATAAAAAATCTACAAAAACCATTCAAAATCTATCATCAAAGATTGCTACATTTGAATGGGTGGTCGATGGGGGCTGTAGTAATGCCGAAGTAGGCTGGTGCTCATCTTCAGCAAGTAGTATTATTGGTTGCGTCCGACGTTGATTCGTGGTGGCAACTAGTGGCGACAACATCAGTAGCAGCTTCGGCTGCTTGCTGATTCGCGGGGGCATCTAGTTGCTGGGTGTTGGCAGCGGCTTGCGGAGGGGGCTGGTAGGTAGAAGATTGCTACTTGGTGAGGATGGAGGCAACAAATGGTTAGCCGGAAGGAGAAAAGGCAAAGGGAAAAGAAGAAGGAGAAAATAAAGAAAAAAGAAAGAAGGGAAGAATTATTTTGAAATGTCAATTGTTGATTGAGAAAAAAAAATGTCAATTGTTTTAATTTTTTATTAATTTAACTGAAATTAGTGGGGTTCACCGTTAACCATGTCAGCAACATTAATGACTTTGTTAAAAGAATGGGCTTAAGTAGTTAGTTTTTCAAAAAGTTGTGCTTGTTTGAGCCAAAAAAAAATGAAGAGGGCTTATCAGAGCCTTGCTGAAAACGTTTGGGGAAAAAATGAACCTTTTCCCATATTTATATTCACTATGAATAAAAACAGAATACTATTATGAATGTGAATGAACAATATATTGCTTGTGAATGAACAATATATTGTTTGTGAGAGAATAGTACTCAAATAGTGAAAATAAAATCTCTATATAAAGGGATTGAAATTCATTAATGAGAAGATTAAGAAGAAGAAAAGATAGATTACTCTCCAAATTTTTTCAATATTATAGTTCTCTAAATTCTCTCCAAACTCTTTCTAAATTCTCTCAAAATCATTCTACTATAAAATATTTTTCTTCTAGTTAAATACTACTAAATTCAAGTTTAGTTCTATAACAAAATAAGTAATTCAATCTTTATTTCACAACACGTTATCAGCACGAGAAGCTCTTGATCAAAATAATAAGGTACATATTTCTTAATATTTAATATTTATGAATATATTAGTTGATTATATATTATCATGGATGGCTATGCCTCCTACTAATTTATATATTTATATTTATTTCTTCAATCTAACTTTATATTAATTGTTATTTTTATTTTGTTTTACTAACTACACCATTAATGCAAATATTGCTAGAAATGGTTCTAACCTTATGGATGGCTATGCCTCCTACCAATTTATATTTATGCACATTTATTTTTTTTATTATTTATGTTAATGGAAGGCTATACCCCATTTTATATTAATGGACGGTTTTGCCCCATATTTATACATATCGTTATGTTAATTCACTTGCTATAAATAATCATATCAACATTATTTATTGATTTTACTTTATACAATTTATTTCTCAATATATTATATTAAAAAAAAAAAAAAAAAATTTCTAACGGTTATATTTTTATTACCAACGGTAATATAACGGTAATAAACGGCTATATTTTTCATTATAAATAGATGAGCTATAAATGTTATTCATTCACACAAATTCATACATTTTCTCTTTCTCTCTTTACTCTAAATTGTAAACATGATTTGGTATATTTATATTTGTGTTTTGATCATGACTATTATAATTGTTTTAGGAATAATTAATATGGAAGATGATTTTCTATTTGATATAATTTCAAGTATTATTGTATCATTTTTTGTACCACTATTATTTCTTGCAATATTCATTCATGATATAATTAATTAGTAAATTCTGATCATGTTTGATTTTTTTTAGTAGTCATCAAATTTATGAATTCTAATTAAGTTATATTTTTTTATTAGTTATCATAATGACAAATCTAGCAAAGCTTGAGTTCGTTGCTCTTGACATCACGGGAAAAAATTATATGTCTTGGATTCTAGATGTAGAAATGCATCTTCAATCAATGGGGTTAATTGATACCATAAAAGAAAATAATAACACCTCATTGCAAGATAAGGCCAAGTCTATAATTTTTCTCCGTCGTCATCTTGATGAAGGATTAAAATGTGAATATTTGACTGTCAAAGATCCAAGTGTTCTTTGGAAGGATCTAAAAGACAGATATGATCATCAAAGAGATGTAATACTACCAGTAGTCACTGATGAATGGAGAGCTTTACGCTTTCAAGATTTCAAAAAAAGTGAGTGACTATAATTCTGCAATGTTCAGAATAGTATCACAATTAAAATTTTGTGGACAAACAGTCACAGATGAGGATATGCTGGAGAAAACTTACTCCACATTTCATGCATCAAATGTTACACTGCAACAACAATACAGGATGCAGAGATTTAAAAAATATTCTGAACTAATTTCATGCCTACTGGTAGCTGAGAAAAATAATGAACTCTTGATGAAAAATCATCAGTCCCGTCCCACTGGCTCAATAGCATTTCCAGAAGCAAATGCTACAAATTATTCCAGATATAAAAATTATAATAGCCGTGGACGTGGGAGAGGTAGAGGTCGTGGACGTGGAAGAGGTCAATTCTTTGGCCATGGTCATGGAAATAAATATAGTAATACTCCACAACAAACTCAGACTCAACCTCAAAAGAAGTTAAAATCAGTCATCAGTGGTGTTCAAGAAAGGCCTCAATATAAGTCTGAAACTGTGTGTTTCAGATGTGGTAGTAAAGGACACTGGTCACGAATTTGTCGAACACCACCACATCTTTGCCAACTTTATAAGGCATCATTGAAAGGCAAAGAAAAGGAAATAAACTTCAATGAGCATCATACTCATGTTAATGATACAACTCATTTAGATGTTTCTGATTTTACTGATGATTTTACTGACAATGGAAATTGAGACATCTATAATTTTAAGTATATTGTTATTACTTATTTGATTCTGAAGAATATGTTATTGTTATGTATGTTATTTTTAAATTAAATAAAATGTCCTACTTTATAATTATTTTATGTTTTTACCTTAATTGATTAATTTTGTGTTTATCTATTTTGAAGTTTAATATGGATTGTACTCAACATAAAGACAATATTGGAGATCTCTGCATACCAGATAGTGGTACTACACATACTATCTTGAAAAATAGAGATTATTTCTCTGAAATAAAGCCCACAAAGGCAGTTGTAAAAACAATATCAGGTCCTGTAGATCTGATTGAAGGAATTGGCAAAGCTAAATTTATGTTACCAAATGGAACAAAGTTTATAATTGATGAAGCTTTGTTTTCATCAAAATCAACAAGAAATTTGTTGAGTTTTGATGACATATATCGAAATGGGTGTGATACCCAATCTATTACTATAAATGGTAACAAATATTTAAATATAGTTTCCTATGAATCAGGAAAAATGCAAGTATTGGAAAGACTGCCAAAACTCCCTACTGGATTGCATTACATGCATATACATGTAATTGAATCAAATATGGCAGTAAAAGAAAAATCTTATGATCCTTCAATAATAAATTTATGGCATGACAGATTAGGTCATCCTGGATCAGTAATGATGCGAAGGATAATTGAGAATTCACATGGGCATCCCTTGAAGGGGCAAAGAATTCCTCAATCAAATGAAATGCCATGTACAGCTTGTTCTCTTGGAAAATTAATCTTGAGACCTTCACCATCTAAAATTCAAAATGAATCACCTATGTTTCTTGAAAGAATTCAAGGTGATATATGTGGGCCAATTCACCCACCATGTGGACCATTCAGATATTTTATGGTATTAATTGATGCATCTAGTAGATGGTCACATGTTTGTCTATTGTCAACTCGTAATGTTGCATTTGCAAGGTTGCTTGCTGAAATTATTAAATTACGAGCACAATTCCCTGATTATACAATCAAGAGGGTAAGACTTGATAATGCTGGTGAATTTACATCTCAAGCATTCAATGATTATTGTATGTCTACTGGGATCATTGTTGAGCATCCCGTTGCCCATGTACATACTCAAAATGGTTTAGCTGAATCATTGATTAAACGACTTCAGTTTATTGCTAGACCATTAATAATGAGAACAAAGCTTCCCATTTCAGTTTGGGGTCATGCAATCCTACATGCTGCTTCATTAATTCGCATCAGACCTAGTGCATATCATAAATACTCCCCACTACAATTGGCATTTGGTCAAGAGCCAAATATTTCCCATCTCAAAATTTTTGGTTGTGCAGTATATGTACCCATTGCGCCACCTCAGCGCACAAAAATGGGTCCTCAACGAAGATTGGGAATTTATGTTGGGTTTGAAACACCCTCGATTATTAGATATCTTGAACCTCTAACTGGTGATGTTTTTACAGCACGTTTTGCTGATTGCCAATTTAATGAGGTTGTTTTCCCAACATTAGGAAAAGGGAAGAAAGAAGTGAAAAGGGATATTTCATGGAATGAACCATCATTATTGCATCTGGATCCTCACACAAAACAATGTGAATTAGAAGTGCAAAAGATTGTGCACTTACAAGCAATTGCAAATCAATTGCCAGATGCATTTACTGATACAAAAAGAGTGACTAAATCATATATACCAGCAGCCAATGCTCCTGCTCGTATTGAAATTCCAGAAATAAAATCTGAGAATAAAGACACTCATGAGTCTAAAACACGCCAGAAGCGTGGAAGACCAATTGGTTCTAAGGATAAAAATCCTCGAAAGAGAAAGGGAGTAGATAATCATATTGATAGCGAGGAAAATATCCCTGAAGAAATAGAAAATAAAGAAAGTCATGAAACATTGTCATATACTGTTGCATGTGAAATCATAAATGACAAAGATGATCCTGAACCAAAATCAGTCATGGAATGTCAAAATAGGCATGATTGGATAAAATGGAAAGATGCTATGCAGGCTGAATTGGACTCACTAAACAAACGAAATGTTTTTGGGCCAATTATTCCTATGCCTAAAAATGTGAAACCTGTAGGATACAAGTGGGTCTTTGTACGAAAGAGAAATGAGAAAAATGAAATAATAAGGTACAAAGCTAGACTTGTAGCTCAAGGTTTTTCACAAAGGCCAGGAATTGATTATGATGAAACGTATTCTCCTGTTATGGATGCAATTACGTTCAGGTATCTGATTAGCCTAGTAGTTTCTAAGAAATTAGAAATGCGTCTTATGGATGTTGTGACTGCTTATTTGTATGGATCACTTGATAGTGACATTTATATGAAAATCCCTGAAGGATTTAAAATGCCTGAAGCATTAAGTACAAAACCCAAAGAAATGTATTCGATCAAGCTCCAGAGATCTTTATATGGGTTAAAACAGTCTGGGCGCATGTGGTATAATCGTTTAAGCGATTATTTGATTAATAAAGGATATGTGAGTAATATTATTTGCCCATGCATTTTTATTAAGAAAACAATATCCGGATTTGTGATTATAGCTGTATATGTTGATGATTTGAATATCATTGGAACAGAAAATGAGATCCATGAAGCAACAGTATACTTAAAGGAAGAATTTGAAATGAAAGATCTTGGAAAAACCAAGTATTGCCTTGGTTTACAAATTGAGCAAATGCACAATGGGATATTTGTGCATCAATCAAATTACACAGAAAAGATCTTGAAACGCTTTAATATGGATAAAGCAAATCCTTTAAGTACTCCAATGGTCGTTAGAACACTCAATATTGAAACTGATCCATTTCGACCCTGTGAAGAAAATGAAGAAATTCTTGGTCCTGAATTTCCATATCTCAGTGCCATTGGAGCTCTAATGTATCTTGCTAATTTTACTAGACCTGACATTTCTTTTGCAGTTAATTTATTAGCGAGGTTCAGTTCAGCTCCAACAAAAAGGCATTGGAAAGGGGTCAAACATATACTTCGATACCTTCGAGGAAATGTTGATTTGGGTTTATTTTATTCTAACAATTCAAAACAAGAATTGATTGGTTATGCAGATGCAGGACATTTATCTGATCCTCATAAAGCGAAATCTCAAATAGGCTATGTGTTCACAAATAATGGAACTGCAATTTCTTGGCGTTCCCAGAAACAAACGCTTGTCACTACTTCCTCAAATCATTCTGAAATTATTGCACTACATGAAGCAAGTAGAGAGTGTGTGTGGCTTAGATCAATGACACATCATATTGAAGAATCTTGTGGTTTTCCAGTCAACAAAAGTCCAACAATTTTATATGAAGATAATGCAGCATGCATTGCACAGTTAAGGGAAGGATATATCAAAAGTGATAGAACCAAACATATACCTCCAAGATTCTTTTCATACACTCAAGAGCTAATAAAAGACAATTATATAGATATCAAGTATATTCAGTCTAGCCAGAATTCAGCTGATCTTTTCACAAAGGCACTTCCAACTGCAATCTTTAAAAAGCACGTTCACGATATTGGAATGCGACATCTACATACTATGTGAAGGAAGATTATACATATCAACTTGAGGGGGAGAATATCATGCACTGTACTCTTTTTCCTTAAGCTAAAGTTTTTCCCACTGGGTTTTATTTAGCAAGATTTTAACGAGGCAGTTGCAAAATATTGTTATTCAAGGGGGAGTATTATGAATGTGAATGAACAATATATTGCTTGTGAATGAACAATATATTGCTTGTGAGAGAATAGTACTCAAATAGTGAAAATAAAATCTCTATATAAAGGGATTGAAATTCATTAATGAGAAGATTAAGAAGAAGAAAAGATAGATTACTCTCCAAATTTTTTCAATATTATAGTTCTCTAAATTCTCTCCAAACTCTTTCTAAATTCTCTCAAAATCATTCTACTATAAAATATTTTTCTTCTAGTTAAATACTACTAAATTCAAGTTTAGTTCTATAACAAAATAAGTAATTCAATCTTTATTTCACAACAAATACAAATAAATATTTTGTGATTTGACCTATTTTTAAGTAGAGAATTATAATTTATTTTGTAATAAAGAGCTATTCTATAATACAAGTCGTTAACAAATAACAACATTTGTCAACAACTCCGTTATATTTGCTGATGTAGGAGTAAAATTGAACTTTCACCTTTAATAGTCAAGTGAATTGTCTACTTCTACTTTTGACCTGAGCCCACCTTTCCCCACTACCCACCGTCTTATTCTTCTTACTTTGACACCTCCTCCTCTTCACCATTTCCATATTATAAAACTGCCAACAATTAGCCTATTTTTATTTGGTGCCTCTTCCCTTTGCTCTTCGCCTACGTCACCGCCATCAAATCATCATTACGGCTTAGGAGAGGAAGCTATCGAACCCTATAAAGGAGATTAAGGTTCAGAAACTCATCCCCAACATCTCCGTTGGCAAAAGCAGAGATCGTCTCACTCGTGTATAGTTCAGCTATCGCATCAAGTATGATTATGGCTTGTTGCGGTAGATGCAAGACTCGTGTTGGAATTCATCAGAGAGTTACTAAAGAAGATGTCATGAAATGGTTTCAGGTGAAATATGAAGGTGTCATCCTTAACAAAGCCCAAACAATTGGAAATTAAAGTTTGCTGGTTTAGTGTAAGTTTTGGCGAGTTATATTTTTCAGGACCCTTTTCTTCCTATTTTTTAATGTTCTTTTGGGTTGTAAAGTTTGAAGAGAATTCTAAATTGGTACAATTTGGAATGCTATTTCTGGCCATTTTCAACTGTTAAAACCTATATATCCTTTAGAAGATTCACCTATTTTTAAATAATTATGTAGAAGATTAATCCATTTTCATTTCTTCTTTGCTTATTATAAAGTTGAATGTTCAAAACATGTGTTTTATAAGAACCTATATAGTTGTGACATTGTTACTTGGAATGCTATGTTGGAAGGTTTTGTAAGAGATGGGCAAGTAGTTGTTGTGGAGAGGATGTTTGAAGAAATGCCTCAAAGAGATGTTGAAGCATTTTCCGTTTTTCCTCTAGAGAATTATCATTTTGAGACAACCATTAAGAATGCTAAGGGAACTACCTTCAACATTCAGTACATATACCCAACAGCTAATCTCACAACTGATTGGATAACAAAACATAATTATCTGTTTAATGTAGAAAAATGGTGGTGTGATGTTCGCAGCCAGCTTAAGCATATACTGGACAATGATATTTTGTATTCTGTAGTTCAGTTTTAATGCAATCCAACTTTTATTTGACAAAAAAAAAAACTGGACCCTAAAATCTAGTGACACTACTGCACATGCTAACCATAAAACTAAGAAATGCTGCCTACTTGTAACTCCTACTATTGCTATTGCATCTTCTAATCCAATTCATTAGTTCTCCTTTTTTTTATTCCTCAACTCCATTCCACAGTTCATTTATCCTCGAATGCATTACTCTGAGCTTATCACTTTCATTTATGTCCACGCATGATTCTATCAAGTCTTTTACCCCAAATTCTGTCGTCTTCATTGCTTCTTTACATTCTTTTTGCTTAGCTAATGGCGATGAAACTGCATCCTTGACTGACAACTTCAAATCAAGCAATCCTCGATGCATCTAGAAACACTCCAAGTGACAAGTTTCTTTTAGCAGTTCAATAGTATATATATATCAGTGTCATCTTCATCTAAGGGTCTTCTTGATCTATGCTTTGGAACCATGATTCCTCTATCTCCACTCCCATTACTCTGTTTCGTTTTTTCTTGGACTCCAGCTTCTTCCTCATTTCTGTATTAGCCATGTCAAGCAAATAAATGATCCTTCGAATTACACATAATTATTGTCATCTCTACATACCTATTTGAGTGAAGTCGTTATCACTTTAATTTCTCCGCCTATTTGTTACCATTTGGCATTAAAAATATGAGATCAACAAATTAACAAGAGAGAGTAGTGCCTTGATCCACTGCTGTAATCTTGAATGCTTTCAAAGTCTCCTAATTATAATCAGATTCATCCCATTCTTTTAGCAACTCCAAGAAACTCTTCTTGCCGTTCCCTTCAGCATTCTTGAAGTCACCTCACCTTCTCTCAACAGAGCATGCATCCTCCATTCCATTCCCTAAATTTTTTTTGGTGATGCTATTTAGTGAAGACCGTGGATTATGAACACTGCCATACACAAACAACTTTGGTTTTTCTATTTGTTTGAAATGCGGTTGTCGTCGGAGTCAGGAGGTATGCTGAGGAAGGCATTGATGTCTAGATGGGTAGTGGTGAGTTTTTTAGTCATTTTATCAAAAGAGAATAATATTTGCTAATTCATCTTTTCCTTAAAAATCCACCTGGCTATTAAAGGTGAATGTCTAATTTTGCCCTTGCCACGTCAGTAAAAGTAACGGAGTTACTGAGAAATGCCATTAAATGTTAATGGCGTATACTACATAGTAGCTATTTGTCACGAAACAAACCACATCACTCTATCTAAAAATGAGTTAAATCACTAGGTATTTATTTGTAATTTTTCTAATAAAAAAGGAATTATATTTATTTAGTAATTTTTTATAATGTGTGCCCTTATGTTGTAAAAGGTAAACAAATATTTTTTTTTTAACAACTAAGATTTTATTAAAAAAATGAGACATATAAGAACATATAAAAAATGTAACATTTGATGCAATTAAATCTATCAATTAAAAAGAGGGGCTTTAGCATTAAAGTATGTTTCCTCCAAAATTTTCTAGTGATAGTTAAGACTTTTTCTCCTAGTCTAGTTGATAGTAGCTCCATGATCTTCTTTTCTTTTGCTTTAGTTTAGATATAAGTTTATATATGTGATGTGAATGTTTAAAGTTTTATGTTTTTATTTTTTGTGTCCCTTGTCAGATGGGATTTTTTTTGTGTCTAATCTATGTAAAATTTTCAATCTTGAAGATATATCTGAAAGAATCCCTTCATGGTTCAAAGAACAGTATCCAATCCTAATCCATTAAAAGGTTTAGACACAAAACATCTGATTAAGTGCTTTAAAGAAATTGTTCTTCAAGTCTTCCACTTTCATTACTTTCTTAGGTTAGTTGAAGGGAAGAAGAGTTTAGAGAAGCTTGCACCTGGACATTTCTCCACCTATTCACAATTATGGAACTAGAACTTTCAGAAGCTGTTGTGTTAGCAAAATTATGATTTCTTTGGTAAAGTATAAGAGAATTATTTGTAATAAGTTTTGTAGACAACGAGGTTTAGCGTGCGTCCAAGATTTTAGCAACCGCAACATTATTTGAGCTCAGGGCTCTAAAGAACACATTAACCACTATCACAAAAACATGACATGTAGATGAGGAGCCGCCACCCAGGGTAATAACTGGGACAAATCGAAAAGGTGGTACTCGATTCCCTAAAAGAAAGCTAGCACCACAACCAGGATATTCTGGATACGGAATACTAACTTCTTTCAATCTTGTGTTCATCTAGAATTACTTTATGAATTATTATCTTATTCTCTATTTACATGCAATTTCATATAAACCCTAAAAATAATCAACTCTAAGGCGAACTAGTTATGAAATATACAAGTAAATAATACATTCAATAAATCACATAATCACTAAGTTAGTCTAATCTACATGGATTTTAATGAAATGAGCTAAATCTACATGTTTTAATTTATAAATGAACCTAAAAATTAATTTCTTTTAATTTTAATTAAATGAACCTAAGTCTACTAATTTTAATTCTAAATATGAGCTTAAATCTATAAATTATGGAATATTTAAATTAGTGGGCCTAATTCTACATATTTTAATTCTAAGGTGATATTAAATCTATAAGTTATGAAAAAAAGCTTTAATTAAGTGGGCTAAGTCTAAATTAATTAAATTAAATTAGGTGGACATATGTCTAATTAATTAAATAGGCCTAAGGATATTTCTAACCTAAAATCTAATTAATTATGGACCTAAAAATATTTTTTAATTAATTAAGTCTAATTAATTATTAACTGAGATGGGCTAAAAGAAATAACTTAAACTTAAATAAATAAATTAAAACCTAAAATTGGCTTAAGGCCCAAAACACATGAAAATAATAGATAAGCCCAAAAACAAATAAAAACATAAAAAGCAATTAAGTAAGATCAAACAAATAATTCAATTGATCCTTACTAAAACTCTAATTTTATTAATATGCAACATAAATTAATCTACTTCCTCCATTGATTTTAAGTAATTACCTAATTAAAAACCTAATTTTACTAACCAATTTAATCAAAATAAACATGCAACCACACACATAATTTCATTACTCACACTATTGGGGCTATTACATTAATTCATAAAACAGTTAATAAAATAAAAAATAAAGTAATAAATAAAATAAAATAAAATAAAATAAAAACCCTAGAAACTAAGTCTTTACAAGGCATTATCCATAGTTTTCCACGGACTTCTCATGAATTTATCCCTCCCACATGATCACTATGCGTTTTCCTCCATAATCACCACAAAAAAATAAAATAAAATTATGATTAATGAATAAATTATAATAATAACTCGAAAGAATAAAAATAATCAATAATATCAAAAACAAATAAAAAAAATAGAATAAAAAGAAGATGATGATGCTTATGAGTGATTTGGGGTACTCCTCAGATTTGTAATTTATCGTTCTTGATAAGTCTTGGAATCTTTTTCTTCAAAATTCTTCAAGGATCTTGAATTAATTGATGAATTAAAAGGAATTTTTGTAAAAAAATAACTCAAAAAAAGAAAAAAGAATTAAAAAAACCCTCTTCAAAAACACGTTTCTCTTTTTTCTTTCTTCTCCCACCTCCTTCTTTTCTTCTCTTTTTTTTTTCTCCTGCTCTTCATCCTCTTTATATAGTGGAAAAAGAACTAAAAAACCTAGTCCAATCCTAACGTGACTCTAATTCCTAAAAATATAAGATTAATACTTAAAATTATATTTAGGAATTTTAGATCAATTAGGATTGAGTTAAAAGCCAATTAGGAGTTTTAAACCAATTAAGATTGAATTTAAAAAATAAAAAAATAGACGGAAGAATTCAATTCCGACCGGGATTATGCAATTCTGATTGGAATTACACAATTCCGATCGGAATTGGTGTAATTCCGATCAGAATTATGGAATTCCGACAGGTTTTTTTAACATTTAATTGTAAAAAGACCTTTGGAAGAATTTAAGTTTTGTAATTAGGTCCTAAAAAAATATTGCAATTTAGTCCTTAAAAATACTAAATCCTTCATTTAAAAGATGCATTTAAACCCTTAGAATTTTAAAGATTAAGTTTCGAAGACCTATTCATGATATTTTCATCATTGGAATCCTTTGGCACATCCATAACACATCATCCCGAAATTGGGTGTCAATAAACTTTACGTGGAAGTTGGGCTAATAATCATATATATTCATGGGCCTCTTATGTATTATCTTTTTTCTATTCAATGAAAATACTCATTGTTGTTATTCAAAATCAACTAAAATATTTTCAAAGACTAACAAAATAAATAGTATATAGAAATTATAACTTATTAAGCTTATAAGCTCAAAATTCAAACCAAAAGCAGGTACCATACATGAACATAGAGCTTGCTCAGCTCCAAACAACAAAAGTATACACACAGTTCTACTCCTACTTTTTTTAGGAGGGAGAGATACGTAAAACTAAAGTTGAACAACATATCTAGCTTGAGGATTGAACAAATCTGGATCTTTAAAGTTTCTCCTTGAAGATTAATAGTGAAGATCTGAAGAATAAACCATAATTCTTTAGAAAATTATCAAACCCCAACTATTATTTTCATGATCTTTTAATATACTGCTCGTTCAAATAGATTGGATGAACTAAAATAACAACAATATATCAAAACACTAAATCTAAATCTAGCACTTAGATTGGACAAATACTAGATTTTCAGGATTGTAGACTAAGAAAATAAACCATCAAAATACTAGATTATTATAAGAAAATAATAAAGGGTGAAAGAAAAGAGGTGGGAGGATGGTTTTTGGCCAAAAATGGCTAGAAACCACCATTTATAAAATGGATAAATAAAATGAAGATGAGGCTACAAAAAGAAAAGGAAAAAGTTAAGAAAGGGAGGGTTGTAAAGACATAATTAATAAATTATACTAAATAAATAAGAAATTTTAAACATTTCATTTTAATTAATGAATTATATTGGTCGATAAGACCTACATCATATGATTTAAATTGAGGAGGTTTCAGATTCGATATGAAAAAGCCCTAGGAGGGTGAATAGGGCTATTAAATAAAAATAAAAATTTAAAATAATTTTTTACAAGAATTGAAAGAATGTTGAGAAGGAAGAATGAAAAATACAATGATTTAAGGAGTTCATATTCAACAACGATCCTACATCTCCACCTAACTTATCCCCAAGTTAGGATTTTCAATCACACACAATCTTATTCACAAGATTGAGATTACACAAGAGTTTTATGGCTCACTTTTACAACCTTATAACATGAATTTTCAAGGCTCACTCAAAAAATCAAATCTCAAGTGTTTCAATGGAAAACACTTAAACCAATTTCTTTAGAAATAAATCTCACTTTCCTACTAATCTATCCTAAGATTTAAGATGAAAAGAAATTCTATTTCTAATACATAACTAACTCTCACAAGAGTTATAAATAAAGAGTGAATATTTAAGAATTTGAGAGCTTTAATGAATGTTATGATAAAAAATTATGATAAGCAAAAATGTCTTAACTTCCATTCAGCTCTAGAGGTGTTTATATAGATAAACACTAAAAAATAAAGCTGTTAGAGGTGTAAATAATTTTTCCAACTGTAAGCACCCAATTTCGGGTTGTAATTGTGCACGTGTGCGATGAAAGCCCCTATGATGAAAATCTAATTGAGAATTGATCTCTGGTGTTGAGTTTCGTAATTTAAAGGACTAAATTGCAACGTTTTATAGATTTAATTACAAAATTGGTTTTTTTAAGGATTTGATTGCAGAAATTAGAAACTTTCATGAACCTTTTTGTAATTTAAAAAAATAAATAAATTTTTGGTCGGCCAGCATTTAATGCTGATTGACATTACATAATGCTGACCGATAATAGGAAATGCCAATCATCATTACAGGTTAAAATTGGTATTCTGTAATGCAGATTTTCGCTAAAAAGTGATTTTTACGTGATTTTTTACTTTGATTTTGTCATTTTTCATTTTTTTCTTTAGTCCAGGACACCACATGTCTGCGTATGAGTCTTTAATTTTTTAAAATCCTATCACTTATCATCTAATTATCCTGATTTTGAATATTTAAAAAATAAAATGTAGACTGAGAGACTCCTGATCTCTCTCCCAACTATCACGCAACTTCCTTGCGTGATCACAGGAGTTGAGGTGGTTGGGTCTAGCTTTAAAAGCCAGAAGGGGAGGTTATGAGGACTGGAGAGCTAGAGAAAGGGAGGTGGAGAGAGTCTGTGAAAAAAAAAACATAGATGGGAGAAAACGCTAGAGAAGAAAAGCTATGAAAAAACTAGAGAGAAAAAAACCCTAATTAGCTACCGAAAAAAAAAGTTTTTTACTTTTAAAGTCCAGAGAATCAAGAAAAAACTACAGAGTCAATCTCAAAATGGTGACAATCTCAATCCGAGTTCAAACAACATTTGCACAACATCTTTTATTCTTCTTTTTTACCTCTTTTATTTTGATTTGATCTCTTTTTTTATTTTTATTTAATTCATTACTAATTAATTTTTTTGTGTTTTTTTTGTTTTGATTGATATCCTGTGGTATTCTAAAGGTGAAAGTGGTGATATGAAATTTCGGCAGTGACTATTAAAAGAATCCATGGAATGCCATTGATTAAAATCTGTAAAACCCCCATAGGATTTAGGATTAATGATTTCTGCGTTCTTTTAATTTGCTTTTGTTTTAGGTTGTAATTAATTTGATTTTCAATTTTTGCATAGTAGTTTGTAATAGCCCTAATAGTGGGAAATAATAGAATTTTATATTCTCTGCACTAAAATTAGTTAGTAATTTAGGTTCAATTAGGTAACATTCAATTAAAATTAATGATGACAGTAGATTAATTTAGGGTTGCATGTAAATTGATTTTGGATTTTTTTAGAGAATCACATAAATCCTGTGTTTGATATGACTTTATTATGATTTTTGTTTGGGTTTTTGGGCCCCAAGCCCAAGTGAGGATCAAAACCACTTAATAAATAAGCTTAAAAATGGTTAAGGTTAATTAATTAAAATCAATTTAGGCCTATTAAATTAATTTAGACTTAGACCCATTTTTAGGTTAACTAAATTAATTTAGACTTAGCTCAGCCCATTAATTTCATTTCTTCTAAAATAAATAGATTTAGGATCACATCACTTAATTTAAAATAAAGTTAGTCTTAGGCCCACTTATTAATTTAATTTTTCCTTTAAAATTTGGTAGACTTAGGACTATTCCCTTAGTTAAATCAAATAGACTTAAGTTTACTAAAGTTAATTAAAAATGTAGGTCTTTTCTTTAGTCTAATTCACTTATAAATAAAAATATGTAGAAATAGCTAACTTTTAAAATTTAACCTAGTTTAAACTTAGGGACGTTGCCTTTAGTATGCATTTTTGCTTGTAATTTTATGACATGTTGCCTTTTTTGGGTTAGATGGATGTTTAATTAGGTTTAAATAAAATTGCATGTAATTAGAGAATAAAATAGCAATTTATAAAATAAATCTAAATGAACACAGGATTGAAAGAAGTTAGTATTCCGTTCCAAAAATCTCTTAGTTGTGGTCCTAGCTTTCTTTTAGAGAATCGAGCACCACTTTTCAATTTGTCCCAGTTATTACCTTAGGTGGTAACTCCTCATCTCCATGCCATATCTTTGTGATAATGGTTAGTGTGTTCTCTAGGCCCTGAGCCCAAACAGTGTCGTGATTGCTAAAATCTTGGATGCACACTAATCCCCATTGTCTACAGTGGTGACTCCACTGGGGATAAGAGATATTGATTCTACTTGTGTTCTTTAGAGTTATTTTATTAATTATTATTTTATTCTTGCATTCATTCTACATGTCCCTATTAAACTGATGGCGTTGGTTTATGATTCTATGATTTCACTAGGTTCATGGAGTTATAAATTGGCTAACCATCACTCTTAGCCCTAACTTAGTTCAAGAGAGATTACTGGGCTCATTTGACCAGAGTCTGTAACCCAAGTCCTAAAGGGGGGTAGTATTCTCTCAAGTTTGCAAAGGATGTTAGGCCCCTCTAACCTTGGCCTATAACTTAAGTCTTAAAGGAGGACATATTGCTAAGGGAATCTTGACCTTTTTACCAAACCCTAACCACATATAATGGCTTAGTTACTTCCTTTAGGATATACGATTGTATGATTTTTTATTATGACGTATTTCTATCTATAAAAGCCTAGGCCCATACTTTTGAAGCCCACTTGGGCCAATAAAGATTGGGCTAGACCTTTATACTTAGAAATGTTGTTTCTATGCTTATTACCATGAGGTATTTCTATCTATAAAAGCCCATGCCTATACTTTTGAAGCCCTTTGGGGTAATGAAGATTGGGCTATACCTTTATACTTAGAAATATTATTTTTAAGCTTTACTGCTTTAAGAGATATTTGGCATGCATGTCAGTCCTGATATCCTCCATTGATTTTAAGACCAAGACTAAAAATCCTAGGATAAGAGACTCACCATTGAACACGTGTGTGGGAGGAATAAGGTTGGAAGGATGTATACTTGCTACTTATTGCATACCACGTTCATCACGCATACATGCATCTTATTTATTATACTAACAGCCTGTTTTATAGCCATCATAAATACATTGGGGTCTTCTTGCATTTAGGGACACGAGGTGGTAGACTAAGAAGAATGAGTCAGAGTCCTAAAGCCTTAGTAAAGGAAATCCTGGATAGACTGGAAAGAAGCCCTATCAACCCACTTTACTTGGAAGCTGAACCAACTTCACTTGAATTTGAACAAATGGAACAACAATAAGGGAACTGGACCTTAGAAGACATCAAGGGAGCTCTGATGGATGACATGAGGGCTATGATGCAAGATGAGTTGAGACAAGCACTATCTAGACTGATGTAACCTGTTGCTGTCATCCTACCACCTGCAATTAAACAACCATATACTGCTTGTAATATCCCGTATTTTTTTTAAATATTTTTACACTGTACCGGGATATGCAGTGTTAATAATTTTTGTATATATTACGATATTTTCATGAGTTGATATGTATTTAAAATCTATTTTAATTATTGTGCATTGTTTACAGTGCTTTACGTAAAATTTTCTCAGGATTTACATTTTCGGGAAAATTTTCACGTAAATAATTTATTATTAATTATTTTAAATATATTTTCGGACTTGCATGAACTCATACGTATTTTTAAATTACTAAACACCGTGTATGTGTGCAATATTTATTTAATTAGGGTTTAATATATATTACCCTAATATTTTATTATTTGTTTATTTATTTATTGTTATTTAATTATTCTTATTTATTATTAAATTATTAAAATATTAAATTATATGTGTGGATGTGATTTTTTTTCAAATATTTTATTTATATTATTTTATTTATTTATTTATTTATTTTCTTTTTTTTCTTTTTCTTTTTCTTTTCTTTTTTTTCTTTTCTTTTCTTTTTTTTTTTTCTTCTTCTTCTTCTTCCCGTGCACAACCACCTTCCCCTCCCGCTGCAACTTTCGATCCCCGGCCGTCGGTGTGCCTCCCGGCTTGCCACCGTCATCCTCAGCCGTTCCTCGCCGCCAGCAGCCTCCTTTCCCGGCGCCGGCAGCCCCTTTTCTTCCATTTTGGCCGAAATTCCTCTCCTCACCGTTCACCAACTTTTCGGCCACCATTTTTGACACCACCGGTCTCTTTCTTCTCCTTGAGCTCCGGTGAGTGTGATTCTAGCTTTGGTTTGAGCTTAAATGGTCTTGATTTGCTTACGTTTCGAATTTTCTAATTCAGCCATATTAGGGTTTTCAATTTTTTTGAGCTTCGAATTGATTGATTCATGAAAAATACCTTCACAAATGTTGTTCCTAGTAGCTTAATCTACATGTATAAATTTTTTTGGAATTTTTGGAGATTTTTTGGATTTTTGGGTATTTTTGAATATTTTAATATTATTTTCTAATTTTCGGAAATTAATTATTTAAATTATGAAATTTTGTTTTATGGTTAAATTAGGTGTTGAAATGAATTATAGGAATTTATTTGGAATTTTTATGAATTTCTATGTATTTATTTTGAATTATTGAAATTTATGTAATTTTGGGAAAATTAGGTTAAATGTGTTTTTATTTGAAAGTAATTAGTTAATTGAGTTTAATTATTGATATTATTGATAAATATGTTGAGAAAATTAATTTTGGATAATTATACTATTTTTGGTGAATTTTTGAAGTAATTTTAGTATATTTATATATATAGGGGTATTTTGGTAATTTTACCCTAAATTGGCTAAAAATGTAATTTAATTAGTTTTAATAGTTATTTAAGGTGTAAAAATGATTTCTACAAATTATTTGGTATTTTTAACTAATTAAAACTATTTTTCGTGAATTATTTTCAATTATATATATAATATACGGTTTTACTAATAAAATGAGTTTTTATCGGTTTTTACTGTGTTTAAAGGTTAATTATGTAATTTCTATGTATAAAATGTATTTCTATGTTATAAGGATATTTTTGGTATTTCTAAATTATTCTGTGATTGTGGACCCCGGTCGGTGGACTGTAGTTTGGAGTCCGACCATGGGATTTTGATTGTGCTCTGTGTAGTTTTACGAAGTGTATTTCTTTGCAGGGTCGGCTCTACTCTTTGAGTAGAGAGATGTCCATTTTACAAGGGAGGTTCTGCCGAATTTTCGATAGAATTCTCGTAAAACGTGATGTCCGGTCGAACCCTAATTCTGATTTTGTCTAATATTCTAGATCGAGTTTCTAGGATTTTCTGTTAGGTTTATTCTGATGTTTGTTATTTATTATTTGTTTAGTTGCGCCGAGACCGAGGGCTAGTGGACCAGACCCGTCGGATCCATCTCGTGGAGTGCACTAATTTGTGAGTTACTATACTATATATATATGCCTTAGGATGCATGATTTTAGAAATATATGTTTTATTTTGATTAAATTGCATAAATAATGTGATTTATATTTAAGTATATTTTTGGTTTATTTTTGGTATATATTAAATTATATGCATGTTTTATTAATGAACTGTGTTTAAAATGTTTTTAAATGTATCTTTAGTTTATTTTGTAATTTAACTGGATTTATTTGACGTATATATACTCGAAATATACCTGGTTTACTTTTGGTATATTTTCGGTATATATATGGTTTATGTTGTTATTTTATTTAAATTCATGCATCATTTATTTGTGAATGAATGTTTTATATTCATTAATGAAGGATATCAATAGAACGTGCTACCTAGTGGGCAGCACTAGGACCGAGTACGTATCGGTACGCTTATAGCAGATAGGCTATATTACTAACCATTTGTGGATATTGATGGAATATGATTATTTGATGTGTGAGATATGGTTTGGAGGTGTGATTGCTGGAGCTTGGTTGACCAAGTGTCTCGGGGCCAATCACACTGGCAGTCAGACTGCTGGAGCTCGGTTGACTTAGTGTCTCGGGGCCAGTCTACTGTCTAAATGGATTAAGTGGATATATTTGGATTAAGTGAGCCTGTGTGGCTAGAGTGTTGTCTAACACTGTTTTCGAGGTTGCGATATTCTAGGGTTCTATGTGATCCTTCATAAAAGATGATTTTCAATGAAATATATATATATATAATGATTTTATTGCATCTGTGTGTATTTGCCTGTATATATACATATTAGATATATACTGTTGACTGTATGCATTGTCATTTAGTGTGTATGTATATATTATAGTAATTCACTCAGTGAGGTCTGACTCCCCTCCATTGACAATTTTTCAGCAGAGTCAACATCTTCAGACCTCAGTAGCAGGCCGATACGTCGGATTTCTTCCGCCCCGGCTTCTTTGTGTAAACTGCTTACTTGAGTCTTATTTTTATAATCTAGACACTACAGTAGTTGTAAATTAATTGGGGGATTTTATGTATTATATTTATGTGAGATATTATATTATGTGAACTGGATTTGTATTTAAAGATTTACATATATGAGATGAGATTTGATTTAAATCCAGTTGATGAAAATAATATTATGATATTTATGATTTTTATTTCCGCTACATTATATATTTTTATTACTATTGCATGTTTTATTTTATTTTTAGGCTTGCTACGGGTTCCGGATTCGAAAGAATTCCCATTTCCTAGCGCCGGTCATGGCCCCTGTTTTGGGTCATGACACTGTTGTTGCTGTCCCACCTATTGTAGATGCTCCACCTACTGCCAACAATGTTGAGGGGGCAACCTGTTGCTAGAAACCCACTTGCTATCGATGCAAAGCTGGAGGATGTGGAGAATTAAATGGTAGAGAAGGCAAAGAAAGAATCCCTTGAACTGGTACATGACCACGAGTTCAAGTAGATGCGAGCACTGATATAGAAAATGTCCTAGATGGAAGAGCTGATTAGAGGATAAGGCATGGGATATTCATTTAACTTTGATGATATGTTGCTAATTGAGGGTAATAAGCTACTTGAGAAGTACAAAATGCCTCAGTTGCAGAAGTTTGATGGAACTAGAGATCCTAGGATTCATCTTAGTTAATACATAATAACTATGAGCACTACTAAGGCCCCATTAGAAGTGATCACTAGGTTATTTATACTATCTTTAGAGGGAATGGCTGTAAACTGGTATCATGGGCTGGAAAAATTTATGAGAGCTGATTGTAAAGAACTATGTACTGCCATTTTAAGACAATATGATTATAACACCCAGTTGGAAGTGTTCATTAGAGATCTAGAATTGATAAAGTAGAAACCCAATGAATATTTCTCTAATTTGCTTACCAGATTGATGAATAAAGCAGGGCTAATGAAGAATAAGCTTGTCGAGAAGGATTAGGCTAGGATGATAGTTCAGAATGTGTCACCTAATCCGGTCGAAAGGTTGCAGATGATGAACCCCAAAACTTTCATAGACCTGTATGATGATGGTCTACAAGCAGAAAAGATTGAGAATGACAAGAAAAGAAGCTCTAGAGGCACTATAACTTGAAACTACCCAACCGGGGGCACACAATAGGGAAGTACTAGCCGGGCTGTGGAGGTGCGCATAGTTTAGCAACCCCGGAGATTCTCCAACTTCAACCAACCACTCTCCAAATCCTAGACTGATTAATCCAGAGAGGCTTACTCCGACCCTTAATATTCGCCAAACCACCTAACCCGAATGTCCCAAACTACGACCCTAATAGCTACTGAAAGTTTCACTAAGTAGCTGGCCACTCCACAGACACATGTATTTGCCTTAAACATAAGATCCAAAACCTAATAGCCTCCAAAAAAATCACAGACCCTGAAAAATCCAAATCCAACCAAACAATAGAAACAATCTTTTCCTTGACTATCGAAATGTCCCACCACCGACCACCATGATGATTAATTTAGGAGTGAGTAAAGAAGAAGTGCTAAACTCCTTTGAAAACCTAAACCCTACAGCTAATGGAAAATCTCCTGATACCTCTAGAGGAGTTAAGGATTTATTGGGGTAGCCCTAAGGGAAATTTGACTATAAGGTGTTCTATTCCAAACCACCCTTTGCAGATATCCTAATTGAATCAATTATGTCCTTAGAATGGGGTGATGAGTTTAATGATAAGACAGAATCCAAAACCCTAGAATAACTAAGAGTTAAGGATTTATTAGGGCAAACCTTAGGCAAATTTGATTATAGGGTGTTCTATTCAAAGCCTGATTCCAGTGATATACCTTTAGAGGGGATTGTGCCCTCAGGATGGGGTGATGAATTTGGTGATGGGCTATCAAAAGAAGAAAATAAGAAGTCTCTCACTTTTGAATAGGGGATTAAGGAATTACTAAGAGCACATCTGGGAAATCTTAGCATGGAAGGAAAGGAAATGTGCATAATAGAAGTATGGAAGGATGGAAAGAGGGACATAATCATCGGAGTTATAGACATCTGGTATGACTCTGATGAAGAGAGTCCTACTGGTTTGGATATGTGGAGTGATGACCCCAAAGTGAATCATGTCACTAGAAGTGGGAGGAATTACAAGGCAATAGAAAAGAAGATTGAGAGAGTTATAGAAGGAGAAAAGACAGATGATGCAAAAATAAAAAAAGGGGAAAAGGAAGACCTGATTTTGGAACAACTGAAGAAGGCTAAGGCAAATGTCAGTATTTGGGAACTACTGATACACTCAAGTAGCCATAGAAGAGCTATGGTGAAAGCTCTATCGAACATGAACATTGAAACAGTCGCCACACCTGAGGCTATGGTAGAAAAGGTTACAGAAAAGAAATATGGGCTGATAACCTTCTCAGATGATACCTGCCTTTGGAAGGAAGGAATCATAACAAGACACTGTTTATCCCAGCTAAAGTAAAAGGGAAAAGAACTAACTTTGCAATGGTTGATGATGGTTTTGCCATTAATGTATGCCCATTGAAGATCTTGCCTAACTTAGGTTTGAAAGTTGAAGACTTGAAAGATTCAAACCTCATAATTAGAGCTTATAATGATAGCACTAGGAATGTGGAGGGGAAATTCTAAGCTCTGGTTAAAACAGGACCTTTGGAATCAACCATTGAGTTCACCATGCTAGATATACCAGTTACTTATGCCTTATTGTTGGGAAGGCCATGGTTCCATGCTTTGGGAGGGGTGCCCTCAACTGTGCACTAAAAGATAAAATTCTCTCATTAAGTAGATGTAGTGACAATCAATGCAGGAACCAATGCAACTGTGGCCACCATACTGGAAAAATAGAAATAAGTGTGTGTTCCTCCCAGTTTTCAAATTTTTGGCATATTTGACGGGATTGAGATGGACCTAAGTTGCAAAAATGATGGAGAGCATGAATTACCAACTTGGATGGGGGCTAGGCAAGAATGGGCAAGGAAGTCCTAAGCTACCAGAATTCAAGAGTCAAAATGACATTAAAGGATTAGGGTGTGTTGAGATAGGATCTACTAGTAGAAGGGCAAGAAAGAAGGAGAAGGCTGAGAGAAATAAGCCCCTGGGAAGATTTGAGCTGTTAAGTGAGAATTTCATCAAGCTAGGAGAGGGTAAGTATTATCTGGGTGTAAAAGAGTCTGTTAATGGCGCTGGAAAAAATGTTCCTAGGTTTGAGATTTTTAAGGACCAGATTATGGAAAACTTAGTCAAGAGCAACAAAGAAGAAGTGATGAAGCAAGTAGCTGGAAGAATGGGGGATGCTGCTATCGAAGAGCTACTGTGTCTGCCACCTAAAGAGAAGCCACCCTCGGATTTAACTACTCTTATTAGTGATAGCTTTATTAATTTTTTTTATAAAGAAACTGATGTAATAACGTTCGGTCTCTATGAGGACAAAAACTGTGTTTTTTCCATGGTTAATGATATTAACGCTGGTTTTGGTTACTTGTGTGATGTGCATCCTGATAGTTCTGTGCATTATAATTTTGATTGTTCATATATGTTTGACATTAATTCAATTCAATTTGATTCATTTAACATAGGCACGAATGATAATCCAAAGAACATTTTTATATTACATTATGTAACTCCTGAAGAGAGAGAAAATTTTGAGAGAATATTAATAAAAAGAAAGGTAATAATTTCTTGGACCTACGAAGAAATACCAGGTTTAGACCAAGACATTGCAAAGCATCACATTCCAACTCATTCAAAAATAAAACCAGTTAAACAAAAATTGCACAGGCTGAGACCAAAATGGACTGAAAAGATAAAAGAAGAAATTGCTAAACAAATTCAGGCCAACTTTTTAGAGGTAGTAGATTATCCCCAATGGCTAGCAAACATAGTCTCAATACCCAAGACAGATGGTAAGGTGCAAATGTGTGTTGATTTTAGGGATTTAAATAAAGCATGTCCGACGGATGACTTCCCTTTACCTCACATTGATGTGATAGTGGATAGTGCGACGTTAAGTGTGATGTACTCCTTCATGGATAGGTTCTCTAGGTATAATAAGATAATGATGGCAGTTATGGATAAGATCAAGACAACTTTCATTATGGAATAAGGGACATATTGCTACAAGGTTATGCCTTTCAGGTTGAAAAATATAGGTGTAACATATCAAAGGGCTGCCACTGCTCTTTTCCATGACATGATGTATAAGGAAGTGAAGGTATATGTAGATGGTATGATGGTCAATTCAGAAATAAGAGAGGGGAATTTTAAAGCATTGGACAAATTCTTGGAACACATTAAGAGGTATAATTTAAGACTCAACCCAAAGAAATGTGTCTTTGGAGTTACTTCAGGGAAGTTGCTGGGGCATATAGTCAGTAGCAGAGGAATCAAAGTGGATCCATATAAAGTGAAAGCCATTCAAGAAATGCCAGCATTAAGGATAGAGAAAGATGTGAGAGGGTTCATAGGCAGGTTACAGTATATTAGTAGGTTCATTGTAAGGCTTACTAATATTTGTGACCTAATCTTCAAGCTTTTGAGAAAAGATCAACTTGTAGAGTGGAATGATGACTGTCAAAGGGACTTTAATAAGATAAAGGAGTTTCTCACTCATCTACCTGTACTTAAACCACCGAGGCTAGGTAAACCCTTGATCCTATGTTTGGCTCTAGAAGAAAAGGAAATGAGGGCAATATTAGCACAAGAAGGGTTGGATAGGATAGAGCATATAGTGTATTACCTCAGTAAGAAGTTCCTGTCGTATGAAGAAAAATATGATTTAGTGGAGAAGACATGTTTGATAATGATCTGGGCAATAAGGAAATTAAGGCATTACTTTCAATTTTATAGGGTTCAGGCCATTTCAAAAATAGACCCCTTAAGATACTTACTGTAGGCACTTGCTCTGATTGGAAGGATGTCTTGATGGCTCATTCTCCTAACTAAATTTGATATAGAGTACATTACCATAAAGGTTATTAGGGGAAGGGTAGCAGCAAAATTCCTAGCTCAAAATGCAATAAAAGGGCAATGAATAGTAGAGCCTAGAATTCCTAGATGAGAATCTAGCAGTTGTAAAGCATTGAGAATGGAAGCTTCATTTTAATGGTGTAGTAAACAACAAAGGAGCCAGGTTAGGAGTGATCCTTATCATGCTAGAGGGAGAAACCATACCAATGGCCAAGAAGCTGGATTTCAAAGTAACCAATAATATGGCTGTGTATGAAGTGTGCATTCATGGAGTAGAAGTGGCGATGGTAGCTGGAGCAAAAGAGTTGTTAGTATATAGGGATTCTATGTTGGTTATCAACTGGGCTAATAAGGAATGGGAAGTGAAAGAGGAAAAGCTGAAACCCTACATCTGCTATTTGAAAGCTTTAATAAAGAATTTCACCAAGTGTCTCATTATCCATCTATCAAGAGATGACAATCAGATGGCAGATGCACTAGCAACCCTCTCTTCAATGTGGGATAGTGTAATCGGGTTGACTATAAGGTCGTTAGTGATCATGAAATCAAAGGCTCCATATTATAGGGGTGAGCAGATTATGGGAATTCAGATAGGGCCTCAAGAGAAGCCATGGTTTTATGATGTTCAGAGGTTCATTGAGGAAGGAAAATACCCAGATGAGGCCACTTCAAAAGAAAGATATGCCCTGTGTGTTCTTGCACATAATTTTGCAAGTCACGATGGGGTGTTATATAAGAGAATGCTGAATGGAATGCAACTTAGATGTCTCAAGAAAGATGAAGGGGAAGAGGTGATGAAAGAGGTTCATGCAGGAGCTTGCAGTTCTCACATGAATGGGATAATCCTAGTAAAAAAGATAATCAGACAGGGGTACTACTGGATGAGCATAGTAAAGGATTGTATTAGAATCATGAGGCAATGCCATCAATGTCAGATTTATGGGAACCTCAACCACCTTCCTCTAATGGTGTTGAATAATTTATCATCTCCTTGGCCTTTTGAGGCATGGGGGGTTGATATCATAGGAGAAATAAGGCCAATAACATCAAATGGGCATAAGTACATAGTTGTGGCCATTGATTACTTCTCTAGATGGGTAGAGGCTGGGTCTTTTAATGCTCTAAAGGCAAAATAGATGGCCCAATTTATCAAAAAGAATCTCATTTGCAGATTTGGAGTTCCACATTATATAGTGACAGACAATGGGGTTTAATTTTAAGTAGAAACGACATAGTTATTGCAAAAGTATAGGATCAAACATCATAAGTCTTCACCATATCGACCTCAGGCTTATGGAGCAGTGGAAGTAGCAAATAAAAATATTAAGAAAATCTTCTTTAAGATGGTCAAAACTTACAAGGATTGGTCTAAGTTTCTTCCCTTTGCCTTGTGGGATATAAAACTACAACTAAAATTGCCATTGGCCAAACTCCGTTGTCCCTAGTGTACAGTTGTGAAGCAGTTTGCTAATAAAAAATGATATCAAATCTCTAAAAGTAGTTATGGAAGCCAAAACGCTTGAGAGTGAATGAGCACAAAAAAATATAATCATCTGGTGTCTCTAAATGAGAAGAGGATGAATGCTTTGTTTTATACCCAGATATACCAGAAGAGGATAGCAAGGGCATTTAACAAGAAGGTACAGCTAGGGAAAATAAAAGCTGGGGATACGGTACTAAAATAATCCAGAGCAGTGGTGTTTAATCCAAGAGGAAAGTTTAGACCAAACTGGGAAGGATCATATTTAGTCAAGTCAGTTCTACCAAAAGGAGCCTCCAAAATATCTAATCTTGAAGGGAATGATTTCATGGAGCTTGTTAACTAGGATCAATTCAAGAAATACTATCTATTAAAATAAATAAAAGTAGTATAAAGAAAATAAAAGTTCGCTGACTAGAAAACCTGAAAAGGATAGTCAAGAAAAAATTAGGTCATTCCTGCTGTTCAAAAAGCCTGCAAAGGGCTGGCAAGCAAGAATTAGGGAATAAAATAAAAGAAAAAAGGTCCCGCTGATTAGAAAACCTATAAAGGGCTAGTCAGGAAAAAGTTAGGAAAATAAAATATGAGCGAAAAATATTCAGTTAGAAAATTCAAAAGCACTAGCTAGTAACAGAAGTTATGTCATGTGATGTAGCAAATGTACTCATTTTTTCCCTAATTAATGAATCTTATTAAAGTTGAAATTTTGTTATGACATTGCATGTTCTATTTTATTTATAATGCATAAGTACCAGAAAGAAAAACAAAACATAAAAGCTTAAAATCAGCTCTATGAGACCATTTTGCTTCAGTTGTGCCTCCGTTTCTTCTTCCTCTAAGATTTATCATGTAAAGCCTGAATCCTCTTGTATTTAGAGAATTTGGGTGGCTCTATAGCTTGTATCAAGACCTAGATGTAAAAGTAAAAAAAAGAAGCCCACTAAGTTGAAAACCCAAAAGGGTGGCTTAGGCAAAAGTTAGGGCATGCCTGCTAAATTAAAAACCCGAATGGGTGGCTTAGGCAAAAGTTAAGTCACAAATAATAATAATAATAATAATAATAATAATAATAATAATAAAAAATTCACTTAGGATCATCTGTTCATCCAAGTCTAATTTCAGAAAAGGGAAGTTTGAAATAGAGCAGTACAAAAGATAGCTTGTCCTAACTACAAAACAGAAAATAGCCTGGAATCAGTCATCCCGAGCTCCAGAATTAGGCCATGGGCTCCATCCTCTACTAGGGTCATCACGATGATAGGTATCTGGAGGTCTAGTAGATGAAGTACTAACACTTTAGGGATCAAGGCCAGAGTCAGCAAGCCGCCGACGAAGCATCTCAATCTCCCACTCCAAATCCTTATAATAACTCTGCATATATAAGAAACATCATATCATATGCATTCCATGCATCATGCCTACATTTTCATAATAAGTGTATATGTTTACCCGCTAACTATTTATGACCTGCATGGTAAATAACCTCTGAGACTAGGCGAGTCCGTGTAAATACTCTGCTTATGTCTGGGGGACCTATTTTATAAAGTTATACTAACATCAATACCCAGTGTACAGGTAATATAAGAAATAAGTCAGACAAACTCATATGAGAAGTATTTACTGGAGAAAAGCTGGGGAGCTGAACATCACTGAAATGTATCTGCTGCTCAATTGAAGCCTGAATAGCAGGCGCCTAACAGAGCAGAAATTTATCAGGAAGGGGAACATTGCCCAAAATAGCACCGGTAAAAGATCCCTCATGGCTAGTACCAACATGCTGAGTGCACTGTGCATGGCCAGGTCTGGGCCAGGGACCTCAGGTGCAATCTCAGTCTTAAGCCATTGATCAGTCCCAGTCGCCTCCTTCATCACTTCATCAGCAGGGGAGTGAACCTCCTCAATTTGTGAAAAGTAAACTATGAGAAAAGAAAATAAATGATTTGAAAAACTCTAGAAAAGAAATGATTAGAAGTTACCTCAGCCTGATCAATAGGAACCTGCTCCAAGAGGTTCTCACGGATGAACTGTCGATAATAATGAGATCGCTCAAGAAAAATAGTGGCATCATATCCCTGTAACGCTTGTCTTAACTCTGAACCCATCAGGTGAGAATTATAAAGCATCGAGTAGGGGACAATAATAGGAATATGGTGTCAGGAAGGTTCAGAGCACCACCGATATACCTGCTCTCCTAAATACCACATCTAACAGCCATAACCAGGGAGCATAACCCTTATCTCTTTAAGTCATATTATAGCATCCATGAAATCATATCGCTAGATGTCATCAGCTCCCTCCATCCAATCAAAATAGGTCTAAAAAATCAAAATTAATTAAGTTTAACTTGTATTAAGTCATGAAGTACTAATGATTTTATTTTCTTACTAGGTCCTACTCGATGGTGTTCAGCTAATCGTGGTAGGTTTGTAGAGTATTCCTGACACTAGCTAGATGGGAAGAACCCTATCTCTGCATCAGGGGAAGACTCCTATTAGAGCTAATAGCCTCAAAGCCATAAATCAGCCCAATCCCTATGCTCCATATATAAAAGAGAGAATAATTTAATAAAAAGAAAGAAAAAGAAAAGAGAAGAAGAGAAATGAAAAGGGGACAGACTCATATGCAGGACATGCTAAAAGCCGCACATGGTGACAATGCCTTTATAGAGAGTGTCCAATCTGTAATACAAATAAGCTAACACCACAGATCCCCAGTCGAGGGTGATAACTCGATTTAAGTCTCGAAGAGGGCTGAGAAGGGCAATGCTAACCTCGTGACCGGTCTCGCAGAAGAGGGTCGTGCCAAGCAAGATCAGGAGGAAGCACCTCACCTTATGAGCAATTTGATGAGGTGTGGTGGTGGGAAGATGTATGAATCCCTTGACCAATTATGAAAGAACAACATTCTTCTGGTTCTTCCATACCAGGACAAATCCAATCAAGTCTCGCACATACTGACTCCGTGCATGCTTAAGAAGGCTGCAGTAACTGATATCAAAGGAAATGGGAGTCCCTCCGAAGGCGATCCCAGTGATCATAGAAAAACCCATAGGCGAAATAGTCAACTCACCTACACGAGTATGGAATGTATGGATGGTGTCCATCCACCGCTTAATTAAGGCGATCATACCTCCCTCAAGCAGTTGAAAGCCCAGTAATAAATCATTTGAACCCGGAGGCCCAGACCAATTGTGCAACATCCCCTAGTAGCTTGTGGAATAATTCACAAACTATGAAAAAATAGCCCATGAACTTCATCAACCGCTGGAATAAATAAAAGTGAGGAAGTGTTACCTTATTGCCCACATCTGTGCACCTATAAAGCATAATAGAACCTTCTCAGAGTCCAAGATTCTAGGGAAAATAGAGAGGTACAATGGCAAGTTCAGCTAAAATCTCTGCTTCTCTATAAAGCCTGCTTTATGGGTTGGCCATAGGATCCGATAAATTGTGAATCAGACTTCGAATGAACAAGAAATCAAAAGAAGAAAATCAAAGAAAAAAAGAAAGAAATGGAGAGGGAAATGAAAAAATAACATAAAAAATAAGGAGGAAAGCTTCTTATAAATGGAAAATATCCATTTTAGTCCCTTGACTATGCATGCATTCAAAATTAAGTTTTTTTTTGCAATTTCATTCATAAGTGCATTTTAATTAGGATTTAATTCCTAAGTAATTCATTCAACTCATGTAATCAATCAATTAATTGTGTCTATATTTATTTTGAATTATCTATCAAGTACATAATATAAAATATTATAGAATTCAACTTTGCATTTCTATATGCATCATTTCAATCAAATGTCAAAATTTGTTTCATGTTACATAGTAGCTTAAATACAAATTTTCAAAATTATCATGTTATGTGCTGCACAATAGTCATAACATGAATTTTAAATTCCATATGTTATATGCTTTAATAGCGGTTATAACATGACCTTTTTCATACTTTTTACCACCAGATACTACACGATAGTTATGTTGATGTAGCTAAACATCCCATAGGGAATATAGCGGATCTTAAATCGCTAGACGTTCCACAAGAACTAAAACACCATTTTTAAAGCTCACTAGATGTCCCACAATGAATATAGCGAGGGTCATCGCATTCATTTCATTGAACGTCCCACAAGGAATACAACAAAATTCATTATCACTAGATGTCTCAAAGGGAATTTAGTGCAGTTTGCTAGACACTACACAGTAGTTATAGTATCATTACTAGATGTTCCATAGGAACTATAGTACATTTTTTAAATCATGAATTGCTAAACGTCCTGTAGGGAATATAGCAAAATTTTAAATCATCGAATTACTAGACGTTCCACGAGAACTATAGCACTTCTTTCAAATCAAGGCTCACTAGATGTCTCACAAGGAATATAGCAAGAATCATTGCATTCATTTCATTAAAAAATCCCATGGGGAATATAACAAAATGCATTATCATTAGATGTCCTAAAGGGAATATAGTGTAGTCCACCAAACACTACATAATAGTTATGGTATTATTACTAGACGTTTCATAGGAACTATAGCATGTTTTCAAATCACGAGTGGAATATAGCAAAATGCATAAATTTCATTACATGTTCCATAAGAAATATAATGAAACACATTAAACATAGCATCTTGCCTAAAATTGCTCAGCAATTTAAGCATCAGCAGGTCAATTAGGATACAATGAAGTACCTTAATTCTTTCTTTTAAAATTATGTGCTACTATTGCTTTTCCGCAATTTGTCAAGCAAACAACGACAAAGGGGGGCAACTGTAAGCACCCAATTTTGGGATGCGATTGTGCATGTGTGTGACGAAAGCCCTTATGATGAAAATCTAATTGAGAATTGATCTTTAGTGTCGAGTTTCACAATTTAAAGGACTAAATTGCAATATTTTATGGATTTAATTGCAAAATTGGTTTTTTTTAAGGATTAGATTGCAAAAATTAGAAACTTTTAGGAACTTTTTTTTAATTTAAATAAATAAATTTTTAAATGCCAACCGGCATTGTGTAATGCATTTTTAGGAACACTGCCTTTGGTATGCATTTTTACATGTAATTTTATGACTTGTTGCCTTTTTTGGGTTAGATGGATGTTTAATTAGGTTTTAAATAAAATTGCATGTAATTAGAGAATAAAATAGCAATTCATAAAATAAATCTAAATGAACAAAAGATTGAAAGAAGTTAATATTCTATTCCTAGAATCTCCTGGTTATGGTGCTAGCTTTCTTTTAGGGAATCGAGTATCACCTTTCGATTTGTCCCAGTTATTACCCTGGGTGGCGACTCCTCATCTCCACACCATGTCTTTGTGATAATTGTTAGTGTATTCTTTAGGGACATGAGCCCAAACAGTGTCATGGTTACTAAAATCTTGGATGCATGCTAAACCCTACCATCTACACCAACATCTATATTTTGAATCCAACATTTATAATTTTGAATTATTGAAAGTAATATTGTCAAGTTGTTGTGCATGGGTTGAAACTGTGATTGGATACTAGAGACATTTGAATTTGTCTACACTTTCTTTATAAAAGTTATATATATTTGACTTAGCTTTCTATATCATTTTAAATCACTTCAATTGGACTTCAGTAGCTTAAGATATTTTTGAAATACTAAGAGCTACGCAATCTAAAATGGCAGACTACTATCAGACAGCTGTGCACAAGTTGAAACCGTGATTTTCTATTGGAGACATTCAAATTTTCCTATAATTTTTCATAAAATTTTTAGATATTTGACTTAGCTTTCCATATTATTTTAATTCACCTCAATTGGACTTTTGTAGCTCAAGATATTGCTGAAATACTAAGAGCTATGCAATCTGCATATGTTGACTTTGACTCAATATTTGTATACCAAAATGAACTTAGATTTTGAAAAGAAATCTCAATTTAGAAAGCTCAAGATATCTAATTCAAATGTGAAGAAGATAACTTTCTCATTATAAAGCTATAAAAATGTTAAAAGTCTCCTTGAATCTTAGATGTCGAATCAGCCTAAGATATTCATATTTCATTTTAACTTCCAATAGAGTCCTAACTTATACACACTTAAACAAACAAATTAAATGCTCAAAATTGAGTTTGTTAAGATCAAAATTAAGATTGATTATTACTAAGGTCAACATGATCCTTGTGATCCATTAAATTTAATTATTTGATGTTGTAAGAGAATTGTGAAATTTATTATTATGGTGTCTGCTAATTTTTTTTTGAAAATGCTAATATTAATAACTAACAATTGTATACTTATGAGGTACTAACAAGTCAAGCTGTATTGAAGAAAAAATTATATTGAAATTGGTAAAAAGTTAAAATTGCTAAATCCAATTGGGTCCTGGTCTTAGCTCTTAAGTTTCTATTTTAAACTTTCTATGAAAATAATACCAAAAAGAAACCTATTCTTGAGATATGTCAAAAGCGAAGACCCTACCACTTATATAATTTTGGAGGCAATCAAGTCGTGGGTTTTGATTATCAAGGGCCAATTAACAATTTTATAAATCAAAAGATATATACCATTTTCTTAAATATGATTTTGCTTGTTGTTTGAAAATCATAGAAAGAAAAGGAAAATGACATTAAGAATCATACTTGATTTCTTCTTTCTTCACATTATGTTTGCAAATTGCAATGTTCACTTTTCTAAAAAAAATTATTTACATTACATATTATCGATAATTAATTGATATATCTTGATATTAAATGATTAATATGATTTTATAATTATCTAGTAATGTAATATGTACATGTACTATATTATGAATATAATGCATACAAAAAATGGGTATTCTATTTAGTGTGATACATTCATAAATGATCATTTAATCATTTAAGTAATTTAGTTTGACAAAAATAAAAATTATCAACATTTTGTAGCACTATTAAAAATATCTTAAATAGTATTTTAAACCTCACCCTAGAGACACACACATATATATATATATATTTATACAACCTATGTTTTACTCAAATAATGATAATAATAATGACAACAAAACTAATGAAACTATTGTTGAATAGTATGAATAGAATAATTACAAAATTAGGAAGTGGGAAGATTGAGAGAGGAAATCAAGGAATTGATTTATGTAAATTAGGAATGATTGATACAAATTAGTGATTATATTACCAAAGATAAATGTATGTAAATACTATATATATGTTTGTATTATGAAGGAAGAAATAAGAAGAAAATATTCCCTTAATTCTACTCTCAAATTCTTATTGTTAACATGGTATCAAAGCATACGATCCTAAGGCTCTCTAAAACTAGAACAATGGCAGAATTGACAGTGATAAAAGAGAATCCTTCTACTGCTATTCTAGACAGACTGTTGATGAAGATACAACAAGCATTGACCCAGAGCCAAACCCTACCAGCTTCAAATCATGATAACTTTAGTACTTAGATGGGTATCAAACTTGATGAAAAAACTATGCCCTTTGGTCTCAAGTAATGGAGATGTACATAGCAGACAAAAATAAACTCAAATATATCCTTGGTAACACTGCTCAGCTCGAGTTAACATATCCAACTTTTTGAAAGTGGAGGACGGAGAATGCCATTGTAAAAGGATGGCTGATAAATTCAATGGAACCATCTCTGAATGGCAACTTCATTCGATATCCAACTGCCAAATAGGTATGGGACTCTATTGCTATCGCTTGTTTTGATAGATAAGACACTTCCTAAGTGTACGAGCTAAAAAGGCAAGTAGTTCGGGTGAGGCAGGAAGGAGGACCTATTGAATCATTCTACAACAATCTCCAAGGATTATGGAGGGAGATAGACTTTTGGAGACCAAACCCAATGAAGTGTGTTGAGGATATCCAGATCTATAATGCCAATATCTAAGAAGATAGATTCTGTACCTTTCTAGACTAGTTGGATGACCACTTAAACAACGTTTATAGTAACATAATGTAGATTCAACCATTCCCTATGGTTGAACAAGCTTATGCTCAAGTCCAGAGGGAGGATATTTAGCAAGTTGTCATGCTAAGTGGTATAGAGACAATACTACCAAGTGCTGTCATGATCTCTAAAGGGTATAAGACTTATCCACCGAATCTCTAGATGTCCAAGGTTGGATCGTCACCGATTATCAGTGCAAAAAAGAAGTTAAAGGGAGCTGAAGAAGGGTGCACCCACTATGGGAACCATAAACATACCCGAGAAACCTACTTCAAACTATATAGGTATTGTAGACAGTGGGGTTTAGCGCACGCCTAAGATTTTAGTAATCGTGACACTATTTGAGCTCAGGGCTCTAGAGAACACACTAACTATTGTCATAAAGAAATGGCATGGAGATGAGGAGTAGCCACCCAGGGTAATAACTAGGACAAATAGAAAAATGGTGGTGCTCAATTCCCTAAAAGAAAGCTAGCACCACAACTAAGAGATTCTAGGTACGGAATAGTAACTTCTTTCAGTCTCATGTTCTTTTAGAATTACTTTATGAATTACTAACTCAATCTCTATTTACATGCAATTTCATTTAAACCCTTATTAAAACGATCAACTCTAGGTAAACTAGTATGAAATATATAAGTAAACAATGCATTCCTCACAATCACTAGGTTAATTTAGTCTACATTGATTTTAATTAAATAGGCTTAATCTACATGTTTTAATTTACAAGTGAGTCTAAAGACTAATGGGCCTAATTCCTTTTAATTAAATGATCCTAAGTCTATTTATTTTAATTCTAAACATGGGCCTAGATCTACAAATTATAAAGTACCTAATTTAGTGGGCCTAATTCTACATGTTTTAATTCTAGAATGATCATAAATCTACAAATTATGAAAAAGGTTTAAATTAAATGGGCTAAGTCTAAATTAATTAAATTAAATTAGGTGGGTCTATGTTTAATTAACTAAATGGGCCTAAGTTATCTCTACCCTAAATCTAATTAATTATAGGCTTAAAATACATCTCAATTAATTAAACAAAAAAAAAACCTAAATTTAAATAGGTTAAAGCCTAATGTAGGCCTAGGGCCAAAAGCACATAAACATAAGCAAACAAGCCCAAAAAAAATAAAAATATCAAAACAAGTAAATAAACGATCGAACAATTAATTTAACTTTTCTAAAAAACCCTAATTTAATTAAAGTGACCATAAACAAATAAAATAAAACAATTAATAAGCAACCCTAATCCTATCCATTTAAATTTAATTCAATTTTAATTAAACAACCAAATGATTTCTATAGCCATTAATTTTAATTAATTTCCAAATGAAAACCCCAATTTTACTAAATTACTTAAAATAAAACACACAAGCACACACACAAAATTCCATTATTACCACTATTGGGGCTATTACAATAAACTATTGAGAATAATAAAAACGAAGAATTAATACAATTTCAAAAATAAATAAAAATAAGACAATTAAATAAAAAAAAACCTAGAAACTATAATTAGCTACTAAGTTCCATCCATGGCATTTCATGGAACTCTATGGATTTGGTTCTCCAAGTATGATCATCATGTAATCTCCTCCATAATCACCATCACAAAAGGATAAAACAATGATTAGCAAATAAAACTATAACAAAAATTAAATTAAATTAAAATTTGATAGGCCTTCAAAACTTGTTATTCTTCTTCTCAAAAATCTCCAACGAATAAATCACAAAGAATTTTGTGTAATGCCTGAAGAAAAGTCTAGAGATCCTTAGGAAGAAGAGAGCCAAAATTGCAGAAAAGAATGCTGAGGATTGAGAGTTTTCTCCTCCTCTTCTAGGAGCCTAAACTCTCTTTTTATAGGAAAAAAACCAAAAAATCCTAAGTCTTACGCACTGAAGAGTTCCAATTTTAAAAGGATTTTATTTCTTGAAAAATTAGATAAATTCCAGAAATAAATTTAAGAAAATTTTTTAGCTAATCAAAATTTAGGAAAAATATTTTTATTTTATGTAAAAATACAAAAAATAGACGGAAAACACGTAATTTTGATCAGAATTATAGAATTCCGATCAAAATTGTATAATTCCAATTTTTTAAAAACTTTAATTACAAAAAAGACCCCCGAAAGAAATTAAATTTTTCAGTTAGGTATTAAAAATTATTATAATTAAGTCTTTAAAAAACTAATGAAACTCTTTTTGAAAATGTATTCAAACTTTTGAGGTTTCAAACTTCAAGTGTTGAAAACCTACTTATAATATTTTCATCATTGGAGTCCTTTGTTGCATCCATATTTTATTATCCTGAAATTGGGTGTTTACAGGTATCTTGAGTGGTGGCAAGATCTAGAAAAGAAACGTACAACAAATACGGGTAAAAGTACTAAACAAGCAGCACATACCATAGGCTAAGCATTACTTATCGAGTCTTTAATGTTGAACAAAGAGTCTCTCACTATCACAATCGAGCTTCCTAATGGTTCAGGTAACACTGATTGTGGCTTATATTTTTTTGAACAGTGGTCTTCAACCAATTAAATTATTGATCCGGGACAACTGACCATATGACCTTTGATAAAAAGGACTTGGTGTTATTTACCCAGCCAAAATGAATGTGTATTGTAAATGCCAATGGAGTGACATATCTGGTTACTAGAGTTGACAAAGTTGCACTATCCCTATCATTTTCCTTGCCCAACACACTATTAGTTCCTTCGTTATTAAACAAATTTTTCTCTATAAGACAACCCACTTAGGAATTAAATTATTATGCACCAATGGATCCTACTTTCTATTTGTTTTGAGATATTCTCACAAAGGAGATTATTGGTCATGGTAGTAAGAGGGGGGGGGGGGGGGGTTAAACTATATGGATGATTTCAGCTTAAGCAATGCTAATAATGTGTACTAGTTGAACAAAAATGACAAGTAGACATGTTGTGGCATCACCGGTTGAGACATATATCCTTGAGTTATATGAAGCATTTATTTTTGAGTTTGTTCTCTAGCTCAATTGAGTCCAAGTTTAAGTGTCACACTTGTACTCTAACCAAAATTCATCGTGTACCATACCCAGTTAGCTAAAATAAAAATAACGTACCTTTCCCATTAATTCACTCCGATGTTTGGAGACCATCTTGTTGCTTGGATGCTTCAGGTTCTAAATGGTTTATCACTCTTATTGATGACTGTACACATATGACTTCGTTATATATGATGAAATAGAAAAGTGAGGTATTTAACATATTCACATCCTTTCATAGCATGATTAAGACCTAATACTCGACCAAATTACAAATCCTTCACTTGGATAATGGAGGGGAGTATGTTAACTACAACTTTCAATAGTATTTTTAGACTCATGGCTTATACCACAAAACCTCATGCTATCACACACCACAACAAAATGGTGTTATGAAATAGAAGAACAAACATATATTCGAGAAAGCTCAAGCTCTCTTACTTGCTGCTCAAGCTCTAAAGAGGTACTAAATAAATGCGATTTCTACTATGGTCTATCTTCTCAATAGACTACCATCTCGGGTTCTAGACTTTCAGAATCCTACTTGGCATGTAACCTACCTTCAATTTTAATGCCTCTGCCTCGAGTATTTAGCTTAGTAGCCTATGTTCACATCCCTAAAACCTAGCAAACCAAACTTGATCCTTGTGTGGTTTGGTGTGTTTTCTTGGGCTATGGAGGTCATAAAAAGGGATATCGCTGTTATAATCCTACTACTCAGTGCCTACACACTACTTTGGATGTCACGATATAGGAATCTGACATGTTCTTTATACACCAGGATTCTCATTCTTTTCTTCAAGGGGATAATACAAGTGAAGAAAAGAACTAAGTATTAGAAAATTGACTAAGCTAGGAATTAGTAAGCTTTGAGCATGATGAGGGGATGAGTAGAAACTCAAAATTTGAGCATGATGAGGGGATGAGTAGAAACTCAAAATCCAAGCATAATGAGGGATGGGTGGAAACTTGAAATTCGAGCATAATGAGGGGACAGGTGAAAACTCATAATCTAAGCATAATGAGGGGATAGGTGAAAACTCAGAATCCGAGCATAATAAGGGGATAGGTTGAAACTCGAAATCCAAGCATAATGAGGGGATGGGAGGAAACTCAAAACATGATGAAGGAAATAGAGACTCGGTGTATAAGGATGCTAGTAAAGACCAAACCGAGCTTAGAAACTCAGAAACCCTTCCCTCAGCTATCCAAAGTGATCTATCTCTTAAGAATATTCTTGAGGTACAGTATGTAAACTCTCCTTTAAATTTAAATTCCTTTATTCACAAATTACCTTTTAGATATAACTGGGGAAAGCCACCAAACTGATACTCACCTGACTGAGAAAATAAGGAAGGAAGATACTCTATTGCTTAATATGTATTCACTAAGAGTCTTTTAAATCCTTTAAAAGCCTTTGCGCATAAGCTCTCAACTAAGTGTGTTCTTTGTAATATGCAAGAGGTATTAATAGAACCTCGATGGACTTAAGCCATAAAGGATGAGATGACTACTCTCTAAAAGAACAGCACTTGGACTCTTATTCCACTACAAAAGGGAAAAAGAACTATAGGATGAAATTGGGTATTCTTTATCAAACATAAAGTAGACGGATCAATAGAAAGATACAAAGCAAGACTTATAGCAAAGGGGTATACTCAAACTCATGGAATTGACTACCAAGAGACATTCTCCCCAATTGCAAAGCTAAACACAGTAAGGGTGTTGATGTCTCTTGTTGCAAATTTAGATTGGCCCCTTCATTAATTTAATGTAAAAAATGCATTTTTACACGAAGATTTGGAGGAATAGGTGTACATGGATATTCTGCCGGGCTTTACTACCTCATAAGCTGGATATGTGTGTAAACTATAAAAGGCACTATATGGTCTAAAGCAATCCCTATGAGCATGGTTTAGTCGGTTCAACTCTGTAATGAAGAAACATGGGTTTAAGCAGAGTAACTTGGATTATACACTATTTTTAAAGCATCAGATGGGAGAACAACCTTGATTATATATATGGATGATATGATCATCATAGGGAATAATAAGGAAGAAATCTCAAATCTCCAATGACACTTGGCATATGAGTTTGAAATGAAGAACCTTATGGATTTGAAATACTTCTTGGGCATTGAAGTAGCTCAGTCAAAATGAGGCATATTAATTTCCTAAAGGAAATATACATTTGACTTACTAGTAGAGACTGGAATGCTAGATTGTAAACTGGTAGACATTCATATTGCTCAGAATGACAAATTAATGGATCAAACGCTAATAGATAAAGACCAGTACCAATGATTGGTAGAAAAGCTTATCGATCTATCTCATACTATATTGGACATTACATATGGAGTAAATCTAGTAAATCAATTTATGCATAATTCAAGTAAATATCACTTGAGACCAGTATTCTGGATTTTGAGGTACCTTAAATCATTACCTGAAAGAGGACTTATGTTCAGAAAGCACAAACACTTGAATATTGATGGATATACATATGCTGACTGGGCAGGAAGCTTAGATAAAAATTCAACACCAGGATACTTTACCTTTGTTGGTAGTAATCTCATCATATGGAGAAGTAAGAAAGATAAAGTGGTTGCCTTGTCAAGCGCAAAAGCTGAGTTTAGAGGTATATCAAAAGGATTATATGAGCTCCTTTGGTTAAAAAGCTTACTGAGTGAGATTGGCTATCCTCCAGAAGTAGAGATGAACTTATATTGTAATAATCAGGCAGCTATTTAGATTGCTCATAATCTGATTCAACATGATCAAACTAAACATGTGGAAGTGGATAAACACTTTATCAAAGAGAAACTTGAAGCCAGGATAGTCAAATTTCCTTTTGTAAAATCTAAAGACTAGTTAGTAGATGTACTAACAAAAGCTGTCACAAGCTGAGTGTTCTATAATTCATTAAGCAAGTTGGGCATTGATGATATCTATGCACCAACTTGAGGGGGAGTGTTGAATATTATGAATAGAATAATTACAAAATTAGGAAGTGAGAAGATTGAAGGAGAAAATCAAGGAATTAATTAATGTAAATTAGGAATGACTAATACAAATTAGTGATTATACTACCAAAGGTAGATGTATATGTAGACACTCAATTTTATTGGCTTATGATAGGGAGCAAATTGTGAATGCTTAATTTGGTCATCTCACGACAAAGCCTAATGATGAGAAATGCAAAGCTTAAATGCAAGAAAGAAACCCAAAATCTTCTCAGAAATGAGCCTGAAACCCAAAAGCTTTAAACCAATAAATCTGAGCCTAAAACCCTTATAAAGTATGTTCAATTCACCTTGGCCTACCAGGCCCAATGCAAGTCAAGCCAGAGAGATGATGCCTTTATGAAGAGGTGATCGCCTCTATATAACAGATGATAAGGCGATCGCCTTATTGTAGAGGTGCCACCTCTACACATTGCCACTTGCCTCTACATTAAATGCAAAGGTGACAATAGTGGTTAAGGGTGGGCCCACCTCGATTGCAACTTACTCTCTGGGATGAAAAAGAAAATTTTAAGGAAAGGAAAAAGGCTAAAAATTGTAATGATGAAAGAGAGTAGTAAGGGCATAGGCTAAGGATGTGATCAAAAAAGGAGAAAGAGAGAGGAAAAAGGGAGGAGCAATAAGAATTAAAAAAAGAAGAAAAGGTTAGCAAGAATTAAAAAGAAAGCTAAAAAAGAAAGGACAAAAATGTTCTTGAGAAAAGAGGAAGGGAAGTGAAGCTCAAGGGTGATTTTCTTAAAGAAGGAGGGTAAACAAACTTGCATTCAAAGGAAGCATAACACCCATATCTATTTCTAAGGGCCAACTACATTAGAAAAGCTCATCTTTTAGTAATTATCTTGATCCTTTTTAAAGATTGAGTTATAGATTTGTATAACCCCTTACTTGCTTATATGATCTCTAGCTTAATTGTTCATTAACTTGTTTATCCACTCTCTTATGTTCATTGCTTATGATATGCCATGTCATTAGCATGATTTCTTGAGTTTCAAGTGTAGGTGTGAGTCTAGCTCATCTATATTAATTGATCTTTGTTTGAAAGAGACATTTACTAGTTTGAGAGTCATTCGAGCCTATATGTCAGGTGATCCCCTCTTTAAAAAGGTGTCGCCTCATTGTCATGAGGCGATCACCCCTTCATAGAAGCGATCACCACTTTGATAGTCTTTCATGTATTTGAGGCGATCGCCACTTTGATAGGCTTTCATGTATTTTCTGTTTCGATATTCTGTATAAATCATGCATGGTTTGGATCTTCATGAATCCCTTCTTACTTCTTAGTCTATTTTACATGGTCATTTTTGTTATTTTATTTTGGATTAATGTTTAAATATCCATAATCCCCATTTTTATAAATTTGATTTTTCAAATTAACTTGCTATTTCTCCTTGCATGATTTTATATATCTCAAAGGTTAACATCTTGCATTTTGTAGGGAATCAGGACAATCTTGATAATTTGATTTAGTACCCAACCCCTCTCCCCTTTTATTTATATCTTTATGTAGATTAATGCTTGTTTATTTTGGTTTATTATACTTTCATTTAAATAAAGTATTATAATCCCTAATCCTTTCCCCCATTATATTTGAATGTATGGTTGTAAATTATTATTATTTGCTTTGTTTATAGTGAATGCTGGGACCAAATACATAAAAGAAATTAATGTGCAAACTCTAGTTTAATTATAAAATATGAAAATTATTCAATGGAAATTGCAATTCATGTGGTAATAAAGGAATAATTAAATAATTAAAGGTAATAAAACATAAAACACAAACGGAGGCCAACCGCGAGGTTGGGTGGGCATTCTAAAAGGCCATACCTAGTTTCCAAACTCAATCTCTGATGAAGGCTTATAGGAACCTTCTTGGAATCTAGTTGGTGTATAAGTGTATCCCAGCTTTCATCTGGGTTCTGACTCTATCTCCGATTAGGCTTTAAGACCTATTTCGTATTTTCTAGTGGGCCTTGAGCCCACACAATGTCGTGGTTGCCAAACAATTGGGTGCATGCTAAACCCCATCGCCCACAGTGGTAACTCCACTAAGGATAAAGAAATAGATTCTAGTGTTTTGTTTTTTTATCATTTTTAATTATTTTCTTATTTCTTTTTGCAGTTTTTGCATTCATTACACTTTTTGCACACAATGAGCACTTCAGTCCCAATTAACTCAATAATAATCATTATTTTGCTACCTACATTTCACTTAAATCTAGTGGTGAAATATTTGATTATTGTCACTCATGACACATACTTATCCACGTCACATGGGCCCTTGAGTGAGGAGACATATATGGATGTATATCGTTGTGGGAGCCGAAGCCTTTTTCACCTGGGACTCAGCTCATGTAGTGACCTAGCCATTTCCTTTAGGAATTTTCTAATGGCATGTGTTTTATACCCTTTAATGGATCTTTAAAATAAAACTCAAGCTCGTTGAAAATAGACCTTGTCAAAATGGGCCTTTTATGCTTATTCTCAGCCTATTTTAAAATAAGTGTTATCAAAACAGGCCTTTTATGCCCATTTTGGTCCATTGAAATGGATCTTAACAAGGTAACGCTTGGATGTTATTATTGGCCCATTAAAGGTGGAATTTGGATTTATTTAGAGGATCCATTACTTGTTTGCTCTATTTTGAGAGTTATCTTACATACATCAGTTTTGTTATCCCCTGTTGATAACTAAAACCATGCCAAAAATCCTAGGACAAGATATTCACCATTGAACACATGTGTGGGAGAAATAAGGGTGGAGGTCATCATTTTTAAAGTTTTTTATTTTATCTTTGTGTTATGTATATATTGAGTATGCTTGTTTATTTTCTTATTTTCTTTGAATAATAAAACGAACTTGCATATCATGCATACACGTCATGCATAATTATGACATGTGGTCCTACAGCAATATAGATCCTTTGAGCTCATCTGGGTGGGTCCAATCTGGGTTAGGGTGCTTTGTTAAAAATTCAAAGATATGAATGGCAGGAGATTTTGATCCTGAGGTTTTTAAAGCACAGTTAAAAGAGGAAGTATTCACTGAGATTGGGTCTATGATGAGAGAGATGATGGGAGAGATAACCAAGCTAACAGAGAAAATCAATCAGCATAACTAACCAACCTGATTGATATTAATGTTGAAATCCTAGTGGGAGAAAGGGAAAAAAATGATGTGATAGTATTGGTTGATCCACCAAACCAAAAGAATGTGAATTCAGTTGAGAATATGGAGTAGTTTGATTAGGCCAAGAATATAACCAAGGCTATGACTTAAATGCAAATGATGATGAAGGAGAAGGGCATGAATGCTCCACTAGACTATACTGATTTGAATATGGATGGGGAGGATGACATGTTACCCCAAAAATTCAAATTCCCTAACATAAAAAAGTATTTTGGAACTGAGGACCCCTATTTGCACTTAAAGTAGTACATGACTTACATGAAAGCCCTAGAATTAACTAAAGCCTAGATGGTCAAATAGTTACCCTTGTCATTAGAGGGTGCACCAATCCATTGGTATTACATTTCAGAACCACACATCCAGTTTGATTGGAAAGAATTGTGCACTACATTCGTGAAGTAGTATGTGTAAGCACCCAATTTCGGGATGCAATTGTGCACAATAGCGACTTAAGCCCCTATGATGAAATTTATTCAAAAATTGAACTTCGTTGTTGATTTTCTGGACTTTAAGGACTAAATTGCAATATTTTTTAGGGTTTGATTACAAATAAGTCAAATTTTCAAGGGTCTTTTGGTAATTAAAAGTTAAAAAAAAGAGTTTAAGGATCGACATTTAAAATGCCGACCAACATTACACAATGCTGATCGGCATTGTACAATGCCGATTGGCATTGCATAGTGCCAATGCGCAATAATTTCTTTTTTTAATTTTTTCGCGTATTTTTCCTTATTTTTATCAATTTTTTAGTGTTTTGATTGGTTGAAAATTAAATTTTTATTTGATAAGGTTTTTTTTAAAAAAATGCAGAAGATATTTTTGAAATCAAAACAAACACTATCTGATTTGATCAGATAGGTCTGTTCCTCCTTTGGAGGAAGTTTAGTACGCACAGACTCTGCATTTAAAAGCAGAGTCTGCATGCGTGCGAGAAAAGGAGGCTGGGTTGGAGGACCTTTTTTTCTTTTGGTTTTCGAGAGGATTTTTAAGAGGCACACGAAGACACAGTGAAAAAAGAGAGACTGCGAGCATAAAACCCTAATTTTTGAGACTGAAATTTTCGAAGGCAATAGTCCAGAATCAACAATATCTTAATTTTAATGGTGATAATTCAATCTGAGGGGCTCAAAAAGGGGCATTTGCATAGCATCTCCAGTGTTATTTTTCTATTTCTTTTATTTCTCTTTTTTATTATTTTTTATTTTTGTTTTTTCTTTTATTTTTGTTATTATTTTAATTATTTGATTTCATTGCTAATTTTCTTTTTTTTTTGTTTTGATGTCTGTATGTGGATTGAGGAGGAGGATATTGCCTGTGGTTAATTGAATAGAAGATCCATGGAATACCATGGATGAACCTGTACTATTTTAATAATAGTTCTTAGGATTTTAATTTTTGTTCTACATTTTGGTATCCTATGTAGTTTATTTTAATTTCTGGGTATATAATTATTTAATTTTAATTATGTACATAGTTTGTAATAGCACCAGTAGTGAGAATAGTGAAAGATTTAAATTTTTGTATTTTAAAATTGATTAGTAATTCGGTTCAATTGGGTAAAAGAAATCAATTAAAATCAATGGTGGAAGTAGCATAAATTAGGGTTTGCATGTAATTAATTTAAGTCTTTTTTTAGAAAATCACTATAATGTTTGTTTGATCTATTTTTTGTGTTTTATTTATTTTGGGCTTATTTTTTTTTTATGTTTTTATGTTTTTGGGTCCTAAGCCCACATTTAGGTCTAACCCACTTAATAAATAAGCTTAAAAATGATTTAGGTTTTAAATAATTAAAATCAACTTAGGGCCATTAGGTTAATTAGATTTTAGTCCCGCTTAGTTAATTAAAATTATTTAGACTTAGCTCAGCCAACTTAATTATATTTCTTTTAAAATAAATAGACTTAGGTCCACACTCCACTTAAAATAAAACCAAGTTAGACTTAGGCCCACTAGTTTAATTTTCCTTTAAAAATTGAATAGACTTAAGCTCATATCTTAGAAAGACTAAAAAATAGATTTAGGCTCATTAATTAATAAAATGTAGGCCCACTTTTTCTATTTCACTTGTAAATAAAATGTAGATTTAGATAACTTATTTAATAAAATTAACATAGTTTAGACTTAGGGACAATGCGATCTTGAGTGCATTTTTTAGTTGTAATTTTATTGACTTGTTGCCTTTTTGGATAGATGGATGTTAATTAGGGTTTAATAATATTGCATGTAATTAGAGGATGAAATAATTATTTATAAAATTATTCTAAATGAACACGAAACTAAGAGAAGTTAGTATTTCGTATCCAAAATCTCCTGGTTATGGTGCTGATTTTCTTTTAGAGAATCGAGTACTACCAATCAAATTGTCAAATGAGGCATAGGCCTACTGAGTTAGACTAACTAATGCTGGCAATAGAGGGGTGTGTTATGATACTGTCTAAGAAACTGAGGGATTTGGGAATTTGAAACTTTAAAGAACTATACAGATTTAGGGTCAAGAAGGAGTCGGATTTGGCCTAGGAAAAAGGGTTCTTTAGGGGAAGATTTGGGGGCAAAGATGGAGTCGACTCAAGTAGTAATGTGCAAATCAATACTATCAGGCAACCAAGCAGTAGTTTGCAGATTAATGCTGTTAGGCAACCTTAAAGATTCTCAAATTTGGGGTGGCCTCTATCCAAAGTCTTTGAGAAGTTAATTGAAAAGAACCTATTATAACCCTTACCTTCATAACAACCTTTGCCAAGTGCCAACCCGAAGTTTTTTTACAAATTCCACTAAGCCATTGGGTATGTCACCGACAGTTATGCTTGATTGAAACATGAAATCGAAGACTTGATCAATGTAAGTAAAATCACTAATCCTGAGACAAGAAAGTTGAACACCTAGAATAACCCTCTGCCCAATTACCCATTTTAATGATCAACACTTGTTTAACAGAAGAACAAGTCTTGAAATCTTTTATTAATATAGCCTCTAGCTCACTAAAGTTTGAACCTAAACCAAAAGACCTAAACTAAAATATATAATCCATAGAGTTTACTGTGCATGTATTAGATATCTAGAGCTCTGATGATGAAGAAAAAGGGTGGGTTGATTTATGGGATGACAAGAAAAGTATATTAGGCCAGTCTATGAAAAGGTCAAGGAGAAAAAATAAGAAGTTGAAACTACTGAGCCTAAATTAGAAAAGATAGAGAAGTCAGAAAAAGGGAAAGAAGTGAAGGGAGATAGGGAAACCATTGCCAACATTTAAGAGCTACTTATGCATTATAGAGACCACCAGGAAGCATTAGTTCTAGCTTTGGGCTAAAAAAAGATCTTCACAAGCTGTACTCCTGAGTAAATGGTTAATTCATTAATAGAAAACTCCCAAGGCACCATAATGTTTTTTTAATGATGATTTACCCTTAGAAGGGAGGGACCACCATAAAGCCTTATTCATCAAGGCTAAAGTGAAGGGAAAGATGACTGGCTATGTTATAGTAGATAATAGTTCTGCCATTGATGTGTGTCCATTAAAGATTCTATCGAAGTTAGGGTTGACTATGGTAGACTTAAAACCTTTTAAGGTAGTCATTAAGGCCTATAATGATACAAAAAGGCCTGTCGAGGGAATGTTCAATGCTTTGGTTAGGACAAGACCTATCGAGACTCGGGTCAACTTGTATATAATTAATATTCCCATGACCTTTTCTATTCTATTAGGAAGGCCATGGTTTCATCCTTTGGGTGGCGTGCCCTCCACTATCCATCAGAAAATCAAGTTTCCGCATTAAGGCAAGGTTGTCACCATCTCTGCTGAAACTGAAGCCGATGTGGCTGCCCTGAAGTTAGATCCCAAAGAGATACCTATAAGTCCGAGCTTTGTGGTTTGTATAATTTATGAAGATGAGATAGAAAATAAGGTTTTGAATACGATGCAAAACATGAAATTCATGCTTGGCATAAGACTAGGAAAAAACCAAAATGGACCCTCGGGATTTGTGGAGTGTAAAGTACCCATTCTAAAGCACGGGGTAGGATTTAAGGGGACTAATGGTTCTGAAGAAGAAATTGACATTTGGGATTAGTATGAGAAAGAAGAGGAAGAAATTATGTGTAATATCCCGGGTTTTTAAATATTTTAATACTGTATCGGGATATGCAGTGTTAATAATTTTATATATAATTATGATATTTTTACGAGTTGATATGTATTTAAAACTTATTTTAATCACTGTATATTATTTTAAGTGCTTTACGTAAAATTTTCTCGAGAATACTATTTTTGGGAAAATTTTCACGTAAATAAATTATTATTAATTATTTTAAATAGATTTTCATATTTGCATGAACTCATATATATTTTTGAAGTACTAAATAACATATATATGTGTATTTATTTATTTAATTAGGGTTTAATTAATTACCCTAATATTTTATTATTTATTAATTAGTTTTATTGTTATTTAATTATTTTTATTTAGTATTAAATTTTAAAATATTAAATTATATGTGTGTGGTGTATATTTAATGTGTGTGATTTTATATTTTTTTAATATATAGTGTAAAGTATATATATATATACATATTATAGTGTTAAAAATCAAAATTTTTGGCAAATTACCAATCTACCCCCGACTCCTCTTCACCATCTCCGATCGCCCTTCTCACCAAACCACCATTTGTCACGCCATTCTCTTGCTTTCGGTGTGCCTCCCGGTGTGCCACCTCCTTCCCTAGCTTTCCCCGCCACCTGCTGCAGCTGTTTCCGGCGTCGGGAAGCCCGTTTTTGGCCGAAAAGTCGAAAGTGGAAGCTAACGTCGATCGACGTGATTCCGGCCACCATTTTCGACACCACCAGTCTCTTTGTTCTCCTTGAGCTCCGGTGAGTGTGATTCCAAGCTTTGTTTCACTTAAAATGATCTTGATTTGCTTAGGTTTCGATTTTGGTAATTCGGCCATTTTAGGGTTCTTGATTTTTTTGAACTTCGAATTGATTGATTCATGAAAAATTCCTTCACAAATGTTGATCCTAGTAGCTTAATATTCATGTGTGAATTTTTGTAGAATTTTTGGAGATTATTTTGATTTTTTGGTATTTTCATAAATATTCTATGATTGTGGACCCCGGTCGGTAGACTGTAGTTTGGAGTCTGACTGAGGGGTTGTGATTGTAATTCTACATTTATTTTTGAAGTGTGTTTCTTTACAGGGCCAGCTCTACTCTTTGAGTAGAGAGATGTCCATTTTACAGGGGAGGTTCTGTCGAATTTTCGGTAGAATTCTCGTAAAACGTGATGTCCGATCGAACCCTATTTTTGATTCTGTGTCCAATATTCTAGATCAAGTTTCTAGGATTTTCTGTTAGGTTTATTCTGATGTCTGTTATTTTTGTATGTTTAGTTGCGCCGAGACCGAGGCCTAGTGGACCAGGCCCGTCAGACCCATCTCGAGGAGCACACTAAGTGTGAGTTACTATTTTATATATATGTGCTCTAGGGTGCATGATTTTAGAAATATATGTTTTATTTTGATAAAATATGCATTCATGGTTTAATAATTACTTAGGTTTATTTTGGTATATTTTCGATATATTTTGGTATATTTTAAACTATATGCATGTTTAATTAATAAATTATTCTTAAAATGTTTTTAGGTATGTTCATGGTTTATTTCTAGTTTATTTTGTAAATAAATTGAATTTATTTGACGTGTATATACCTAGTTTATTTTTGATATATTTCTAGTATATATATGGTTATTATTGCTATTATATTTAAATCCATGCATCATTTATTTTTATGAATGAATGTTTTATATTTCAATGAAGGATATCAATAGAACGTGCTACCTAGTGGACAACACTAGGACCGAGTACGTATCGGTACGCTTATAGCATTTAGGCTATATTACTAACCAGATTGAGGATATTGATTGGATATGATTATTTGATGTGTGATATGATTTGGGAGTGTGATTACTGGAGCTCGATTGACCAAGTGTCTCGGGGCCAATCACACTGATAGTCAGACTGCTGGAGCTCGGTTGACTTAGTGTCTCGGGGCCAGTTTACTATCTAAATGGAACAAGTGAATATATTGGAATAAGTGAGCCTGTATGGCTAGAGTGTTGTCTAACACTGCTTTAAGGTTGCGATTTTCTAGGGTTTTATTCGATCCTTCATAAACAGTGATTTTCAATAAAAATATATAAAATGATTTTATTGCATCTGTGTGTAATTGCTTGTATATATATACATATTATATATATACTTTTGATTGTGTGCATTGTCATTTAGTATGCATGTATATTTATTATAGTAATTCACTCAGTGAGGTCTGACTCCCCTCCGTTGACTATTTTTCAGGAGAGTCATCATCTTCAGACCTCAGTAGCAGGCCTGTATACCGGATTTCTTCCGCCCCAGCTTCTTTATGTAAACTGCTTATCTGAGTCTTGAGTTTTATTTTTATAATCTAGACACTGCAGTAGTTGTATAAAGTCATGAGATATGTACTTTAAATATTTGAACTGAAACTTGTATTAACGGATCTATTTATATATATGAGATATGGATTTATTTTATTTTATTTTGATAATTATGATTTTATTTCCACTGCATTAAGAGTTATTGTTATTATTATTGCATGTTTATTTTATTTTTAGGCTTGCTACGGGTTCCGGATTTGAAAGAATTCCCATTCCCTAGCGCTGGTCATGGCCCTTGTTTTGGGTCATGACATTATGGTCGAGAAAGGCCTTATGGGAGACTTTCATGGGGGAAGGCACCGGATATCCATACAATGGGGCTCTGGAACCTCTGTTAATGGCTGGAGAAGTAATCCTAGGATTTGAAATCTTTTTTGAGTTTATGAATTGCATAAAGAAAACTGTTACTGAAGAGGTTCCTGTGAAAGAGCTGATACTAGCTAAGGAAGAGTTTGAGGAGAGCATAGCCACTCTAGAGCTAAAAGATGCTAATGATCAAAACAGGGACCAAGATTTCAAAGCCTACATCCTTAGTTCCATTATGGATGTTTTTTTTATGACAATTTTGATGTTTCCTTCACTTCTTTATTTAAAACTGATGATTTGTTCTTAAAAGTGAATGCAATGAAGTCTGAATTTGCTTATTTTTAGGATGTGTTTCCTAATGGTTATTCTGTTTGTGATGATCATTTCATATATATGCTTGACATTAATTCCACATAGACTAAATCATTTAATTTAAGCACAAATGATAAACCTAAAAATATGTTGCTTAATTCTAACTTAACTTATTATGAGAGAGAAAAAATGAAAGAAACACTAATAAAAAGACAAAAAGTATTTGCTTGGGGCTATAAAGACATGCCTGGGATCAACAGGGAGATCTTCGAACACAGAATCCCTACATATCCTCATATATCACTAGTGAAACAGAAGAGGAGGAGGCTGAGGCCAAAATGGGCTCTTTTGGTTAAAAAAGAGGTCGAGAAGTAGCTAAAGGAAAAGTTCTTGGAGGTAGTGGAGGACACCTAATGGTTATCAAACATAGTTCTAGTCCCCAAGAAAGATGGAAGGTCAGAATGTATATGGACTATCGAGACCTTAACAAGGTTTGCCCAAAGGATGATTTCCTACTACTACACATTGACACATGGGTTAATAGTGTGGCTTCCAGTGCAATGTACTCTTTCATGGATGGGTTCTGAGGGTACAACCAAATCATGATGGCAATAATAAACAAGTTGAAGACATCTTTCACTATTAAGTAGAGCATCTATTATTATCTGGTGATGCCATTCGGATTAAAAAATGTAAGGGCTATTTATCAGAGAATGGTGACCACTTTGTTGCATGATATGATCCACAAAGAGATAGAAGTGTACATAGACAATATGATAGTGAAGTCTACAACCAGAGAAGGGCACTTCGAGGCTCTAGATAAGTTCTTGGTAAGGGCAAAAAAGTACAACCTCAGACTGAATCCAAAGAAGTATTTTTTTAGGGTAACATCTAATAAACTATTAGGACACATTATTAGTAAAAAAATAATAGAAGTGGACCCCAATAAGGTTAAAGTGATTAGAGAAATGCCCTTACCAAAGAATGAAAAAGAAGTCAAAGGGTTCATAGGGCATTTGCAGTATATTAGTAGGTTCATAGCTAAGTTGACTACTATTTTTAAGCCAATCTTTAAACTTCTAAAGAAGAATCAACCTGTGATATAGGATGATGAATATCAATAAACTTTTAAAACTATTAAGAACTATTTGATAAATCCTCCGATTTTACAGCCGCCAAAGCCGAGTTAGCCCTTAATCCTATATCTGGCAATTGAGAAGGATGCAATAGGGGCAATGCTAGCTCAAGAAAATAAAAAGAGAAAGTTGAACATGTAGTGTATTACTTGAGTAAAAAGCTCATATAGTATGAAGCCAACTATAGTCTTATAGTGAAAATATGTCTGGCTTAATTTGGGTGACGAAGAAGCTCCGACATTACTTTTAGTCCTACAGGGTACAGGAAGTTTCTAAACATGATCCCTACAGGTACCTTCAATAAACTCCCTCGCTCATGGGAAAGCTAGCCAAATGGTTAGTGCTTCTTACCAAATTTGACATAGATTATGTGGCGAAGAAAGTAGTAAAAGGGAGAGTGGTAGCAGACTTTTTAGCTTAGAATCTAGTAGTTGATGAATAAGAAAAATTTGCTTATGAAAATTTAGGGGCCACAGAGGTACAAGGATGAAAAATGTACTTTGACAGAGTCATCAATAATAAAGGGGCTGGTATTGGTATAATCCTTATCACGCCAGAAGCAGAAATGATCCTGATGGCAAAAAAACTCAAATTTGAGGTAACTAACAATCCAAAAAAGTATGAGGCTTGCATCTTTAGTTTAGAAGCATTGCACAGTATGGGGGCAAAGGATGTTACTGTGTACGGGGATTCTTTGTTGGTGGTAAAATAGGCTTCTAAGAAGTGGGAAGTAAAGAAAGATAGGCTACATCCGTATTGGGATTATTTTGATGCTATTTCGTTATCCTTTACTTAATGAAAATTTATTTATCTATAAGAGAAGAGAACTAGATAGCTAATGCTCTGGCTACTCTACTTTCTATGTGGGAAAGTGGTAAACAAATAGAGGTTAGGCCTCTAATATTAGTGAAGTCATAAAACCCTTGCTATGAAGAAGTAAGGGTAATGTTAGTGGACGCCATTGAGAGGCCTTGGTTTTATGACTTATAATGATACTTAGAGACAGGAAAGTTCCCTAGGGATGATGATAAGAAAGAAAGGATGTCTCTACAAATGCTATCTCAATAGTTTATTTGCCATAATGGAATGTTGTATAAAAGGATGGCTAAGGGTGTCCACTTGAGATGTATCGATAAAGAGGAAGCTTAAAAACTTATGGAAGTAATCCATGAGGGAGTGTGTGGGCCACATATGAATGGGATAGTCCCAGTAAAGAAAATAGCTTAGCAAGGTTATTTTTGGATTACATTGGAAATAGATTGTGTTAAGTTTGTAAAGAGGTGCCATAACCACTAAGCATATGGGGATGTGAGCCATTTTTCATCTATGGAGCTCCAAGGAATGGCTTCCCCTTGGCCATTTATAGTTTGGGGAATTGATATTATAGGAGAGATAAGGCTGAGGGCATCAAACTGTCATCAATACATCATCGTGGCAATAGACTATTTCTCTAAATGGGTTGAGACCAAATCCCATACCACTGTCAACTCGAGGAAAATGTCAAGGTTTATCAAGAATAATATAATATGCAAGTATGGACTACTGCACCATATTGTTACTGATAATGGCATTCAATTTTGTGTAGAGATGGCTACACTATTAAGGGACTACAAAATTGAGCATCATAAATTGTCTCTGTATATGCCATAGGCAAATAGAGCAATTGAGGCTGCAAATAAAAATGTGAAGAAAATCTTGGCCAAAATGATGGAGAATTACTAAAACTGGGTGGATTACTTATAGTTTGCATTATGGGGGTATCCAACGACTGCTAAAACTTCAATAGGGGTCACTTCATATTCCTTAGTGTATAGGTATGAAGTCATGTTACCCATAGAAGTGAAGGTTTAATCACTAAGGGTTCTCTTAGAGTCCAAGATCCCTGAGTACCAATGGGTGGAAAGTCAATTAGCACAGTTGACATTGTTGGATAAGAAGAGAATGAGGGTTATTTATCATTCTTAGCTATATCAAAAGAGGATAGCCTGGGCTTATAATAAGAATATCAAGCTTGGACAGATCAAAGAGGGAGACCTAGTGATAAAGCTTACAAAGTCGATTATGACTAACCCACGAGGGAACTTCAAGCTGAATTGGGAAGGTCCATATGTGGGGAAAAGTTTGTTCTCCAAGAGTGTTGTTATCCTATCTGACATCGAAGGGAATGAATTTCGAGAGCCTATTAACCTGGACAAGCTCAAGAAGTATTTTCTGTAAAATTCTTGCTAGGGAGAAAACCTCAAAAAAGGCTATTTAGGCAAAAGTTAGAAATAAAAATGAAAAAAAAATAAAGAGTCCCGTTGGATTGAAAATCTTGAAAGAGGTTGTCCAGGAAAAAGTTAAGGACATGTAAAATGAAAGGGAGAGATAAAAATGGTTGGTTAGGAAACTTGCAAGGGCAAGCCAACTAACAACATAAGTTGTGTCAAAAGTAAAATATATTCTCAAATTATGCTTAAATTAAATGAAATAAATTTTTTTAATTACTGTTTACATTACGTTAAGTGTATATTGTAAATTGTTTAATTAAAGGGAAACTCTATCTAACAAAAAAAGAAATAATGACTTAATTCATAAATTAATTTTATTTTCTTCTCTTTTATTGAGCACCCCAAGCACTCGATGCTTGCAATTCTCTTGTCCTTTTATTTCTAATAAACTCATCTTTCTCTAATTATTATAATTGAATCCATGCTTTATAATGATCATTGATAGTCTAATCTTTGTTGTAGTCTATATTTGTTTTAATGATTCTATGAGGCCAAGTAGTGACTAAGCTCTCCAAGAAATTTTGAGAGAGGGTCCCTAGCTTGAACTCATGAACTAACCCCATAATCATTTGATTGTGCCCATATTGATGACATAGACGAGTTGGGTTGTAAAAAGTAGCAGAATGGAGACCAACAACTGGAATGCAATAAGTGTAAGATGGAATAGTCATATGTTCAACCTCTACCATGGGTACATCCACCAAATTAGAGTATCAGGGAATGTTGATAGCCAGCTCTGAATGTTCTCTAGAATGGGATGTAGCTTTCTAGTTCAATAATGCTTAGCTCTATACCGTGCTATATCTTGGGGAGGTTTAAGTAGTATCAGTTTCTCATGGACCACATCTATAAGAGTGATGGGTAAGTAAAAATGCCAATAAATCATAAAATAGAAGTTGGAGAATAAGAACAAGCCTCCAACAAGAACGGACTTCCAAAAAATCACTTAGTCTCTGCAAAGTTGTCTAGTTCGATGATGGTTTCTGGTAGAATGAGAGGGAAAGGGTTGAGTCTTACTTCCACTTGGTCTAGAATGTGGAGGAGTTTTGAATCGCAATTTCCAAAAAGTGAAACAAGCAAGAATTGAGCGTACAAACAAAGGGTTATCATTCGAGCCAATAGACCTCTCTTTTGTCAATGTCTATAACAACCTTAAGGAAGGGTTCTAATGCAATCTCTGAATAAAAAAGGTAATGAGATGAAGACTAGGGTGGAAGATTGAATAGTCGAGCAATCTAGTATTGGATAGAATATGAGTTTAGAATTCCCAATGTAGGGGACTACGAGTTGGCAAGAGGAATCTATTTAACAACCTAGAAGGGATTCAAACTCCTTTGGTAGGAGGCATAACTTAACTATATTGAACTAGAAAATGTGTTTTTAAGGATCCCAGAACTGAGCTACTGCAATGGAGAAAGGGGAAGTTAATTCTTTTAGCATATAGTGATATGAAGACTGATAAGTGAAACGGCTCCAATCTAGCCCATAATCCGTTATATAAGCTTTTCAATATTGGTTGTATTGCATGGAGAAAGGGGAAGTTAATTCTTTTATCATGTAGTGGTCTAAAGACTAACAAGTGAAACGACTCTAATTTAGTCCATGATCCATTATATAAGCTTTTCAATATTGGTTATAGTAGTTTAAGGCTTCTTTCAGTTATAATTCAAGCTTTTAGAGGTATCTAGAGAGAGAAAATAGAGGTTTGGGGTGAAAATGTTTGAAAATGGGGTTAAAGGTGAGGAATTAGGAGTTTAAAGGGGAGAAATTAACCTGGCACTGAGGCAATCACCTCATCGAAAAGGCGCCACCTCAGCATGAAAAGGCCATCGCCTCTTCAGCAGAAGGTCATGAAGTGATTGCCTCTTCAGCAGAAGGCCATGAAGCGATTGCCTCTCCAATAGTGCCAATCAAAAAGTCTCTGATGGATGATACAATCTCAGCTTTGCAAATCAAAATTTAGCAGCTTAAAAAGGGCATCCAGACAATTATTGATGCTAAAATTGTATGTGAAAATTAAAATTCATTAAGACAAAAAAATTAAATTTTGTAAGCATCCAGCTAACAAGAGTTAAAAATATGCAAGTATTAAAAGTAAACAAATAAAAAAAAGTAGTAAGTAAAAAGGAAATAGTTCATGGGCCCTAATATATTAAGCATCTAATTTGGTGCCCTTAGGGTCATCCCTTCCTTCGATGTTGTCATTGTCCCCATCCTCATCGTCGTTGTCCTCGTTAATCTAAAGGACTTTAATTTAGTGCTCGAGGGTACTAATTCTCGCTTGGTTAGCCTCTTCATGATCCTGTTTAAGCAGACCCCAACTTAGTAAACCATACAAGCATGCATACATATAAATGTAAGAGAGATTATTACCCTCCACTACTGGGTGATGTCCAGCATGTAATCCCTCTGAGCCTCGATCATCTGATACATGTATAGGCCTTACTCTAAAGGAATCTGCATTATTAAAAGAATATTAAGCCTAACAAAAAGAATGATTTAGGAGATAGGTTATAAGCAAACCCATGTGAGTAGCGCCCCCAGGAGTACATACGGGCATGAGATCCTCGTCCAAGGTTAGGAATTGGCAAGATAACTCCCCAGGAGGAACCCAGTAACAAGCCAAGGGATTAGGGGTGTGAATGAAACTGCCAACGATGAACTGAGAGCTAGAGGTAGTAGAGGGTCTCATATGATTAGCCACAGCTAAAGTCCCTTTCTACTTGGATAGAGACAACATCTTTGAGGCTCTCTCTCTCACGCTTAGGGTCTGGCCTGGGGTACAGGTCTAGTCACTACAACCTAAAAACAAAAGAAAACCATGTCGGGACATGATAATTTTGAATGAAAAGGGAGTATCAAATAATTACTTAAGAAGTGGAGGCAACAACAAAGGGAATTGTCAATAAGAGGTGAGTCTAGACAAACTCTATGTATCAGCTCTTGATCCAAAAAGTGTGGTCCACGGTTGGCTCTCCAGCGACACCCTGATCAAGCTCAACGCCCTCTAGCTTGTGAGTTTATAGTATGCTCCTTTGAGGGGATTTGGGCATGCAACTCATGCCAACTCCCTAGTTTTAGTTCAAGATCCGCTCACTAAGGTACCAGACTCGATAGGCTGGCCCATAAAGGAGGACCCTCCTCTGAGCTAATGATCTACAATGAGTCATCTATATATTCCATCCATTCTTAGGACCCCACAAGTCATTTTGGATCTGCAATCAAAGCACTAACAAGTAAGTGATTCAAATTTTTAAAATTACTAACATGGGTATGATTATTATAGGTACCGCATCCTGCATTAGAGAGTTCAAGTGCTGCCGATGGATGTGTACTCGAACTAAATGCCTCTTCAGAACACGGCTGCCACCCCACCTACTGATGGCAGGGAAATTATCCCCTATTTGCAGCATGCTAATAAGTAACTTTAACTTGAGGGCCCAGACCTGTGAAAGAAAGAGGGATAATAGGTGTTAGTGAACATATATTGAAATAAATTAAGAAAAAGGGAAAGTAGGGCTTACTAAGATGGTGTGCCAAAAGCTTCATAACCTTATGGCCTTACAGACCACTTTATTTATGCTTCGGTACAAGTAGGCCAAAGCACAGCTACCCCAATCGCATGTAGACACCTGATCCAAGTCCTGCAGAGGCAGCAAGAACATCAAGTCCATTGAGTTGGCAGTGTCAAAAAAGAAGGTGGTGCTAAGGAGATAAATCAAAAAAGCTCGCACCACCTGGTCTACCTTAAGAAGAGTGACCATCATCGCAACTTTGTCCCAGGTATAAAAGCTCCAGATCGAGTCAAGCTTGAGGGTATGGGTCCCCTTCATATCTAGAATCATACCTAAAAGACACTCGATGTAAGTGGCCTTCTCTAGAGTCAGCTGGTATAGGCTCACATCAAGGGGAATGAGTTCTCCGGCATATACGATCTTAGTGATAGTAGTAAAAGAGATGGGATCTAGAGTGAGCTCCCCGAAAGGGAAGTGAAAAGTGTGCATTATGTTAAACCATCTCTCTATTAGCTTATGGAGTGGGTAGTAGTCTGTCCGACCCTACTTTGAGGGAAGCGAGAGTTTAAAGTCCTCGAACCTAGTGTCTTGAATTCGATCCTTTTGATCCTCAGTTAGGTCATCGTAGAAAACTTGAGCCCCATGGAAGTTGTTGGCATCCTTAATCATCTGTGCATTATGCTATAAAATGGATCAAGGAAGTTGAATTAATGTAGTACAATTTTATTACTTTTTCAAAGTGAAAAATGGTCAAGTAATTATAAACAGTCTGGTTCGCCCTATTATAGAGGCACAATGCCTTATGGATGAGATGATCACCTCATCACAATGGTGATCGCCTTTGTGTATAAGGTGATGCCCCTGTGCACTGACATAGAGGTGATTGTCCCTTATCATAAGGCGATCGCCTTAACGAAGAGGCAATCATCTTTGCGTAGTGGAGGACTGCGAACCGTTTTTAATTTTTTCACTAAAGTCACGAAATGCATGTTTAATCAATCTAGTTTTCAATCATAAATGATAAATGAACATAAATATAAGCTAACCTGATGTGATTTATAGGAAAATAATAAGAATTTAGATACTAACCTCACCGAACACCGATGAGTTGATATGACTTCTTAAATTTTCCAAGAGAGGAATTATATCTCCTTTCGACAATCCAAGACTACGTGGGACATTTGTAGAAGGAGGAATGCGATCCCACTCTAGCATGGGTATTATTCTATCATTGTCCATTTTTAAAAGAGTACAAGTGCAAGAAAGAAGGAGAAAAGGGAAGTAGAAGAGGAGAAGAGAAAAAAAAGAAGGGAAGAAAAGAAAGTGAGTTTTTATAGTGAAAGAGGGTTAAGTTAGGTCTCTTAGGAAAGAAGGAAAAAATAAAAGAAGGGAGAATGGAGGGGTTAATCTCAGGAAAGAAGAATTCAAAAAAGGAGAATTCAAAAAAAATAATGATAATGATGACGACGATGATGAATGAAATTTCCTTAGGTGTATCTCGAGAATCAAAGTTATAGGATGAAAGTTTTCTAATTAACTTTATTAAGCAATGTAATGGGCCAAGAAAAGCCAAGGATCATGTTTCAAAAGAAAGGGCTATTCGGGTTATATCCCTAAAGCTTGTGATCAAGACAAGGATGTTCGGGTGGTATCCCCGGAGCTCATGATCAAAAGAGGGTTATTTGGGTTATATCCCCAAAGCTCATGATTAAGAGAGGGTTCTATCCCTGGAGCTCATAATGAAGAAACGGCTACTCAAGTTGTATCCCCGAAGCTCGTGATCAGGAAAGGATTGTTCAGGTTGTATCCCTGAAGTCTATACCTCAGTTGAGTGGTGATCGGGCTAGAAAAACTTAAGAGTCTGCATTTTAGTTGAGTGATTTTTTAGGCTAGGAAAACCTGAGAGTCTGCATTTCAATTAAGTGGCGATCGGGCCAGAAAAACTCGAGAGTCTTTATTCCAGTTGAGTGGTGATCGGGCAAAGAAAAACTAAGAGTCTTTATTCCAATTGAGTGGCTATTAGGCCAAGAAAACCCAAGATTCTTCATTTCAGTTAAGTGGTGATAGGGCTAGGAAAACTCGAGGATCATTGTCATGTTTCAAAGTTGAAGAATTCATCTCTTAAGTGAAACTTGGGAGTCAGGTATACTGTTTGTTATTTTCTTGTATTGTGCATGTGATTTTTTGAAAAATTATCATTGTATGCATTTGATTTTTAAAAAAATTAGGGGGCAAACTATAGACACCCAGTTCGATAGGCCTATGATAGGGGTGAACTGTGGATGCTTAGTTTGGTCGGCCCCCAACAAAGCCTAATAATGAGAAATGTGAAGCTTGAATGCAAGAAAGAAACTTGAAATCTTCTTTAAAATGAGCTCAAGGGCTTAAATCCCATAAATTTGAGCCTAAAACCCTTATAAGGTAGGTCCAATTCACCTTGACCCACTAGGCCTAGTGTAGGTCGAGCTAGAGAAGCGACGCCTCTGTAAAGAAGCAATCGTCTCATCATAGAGGTGCCGCCTCTGCACATTACCACTTGCCTTTACATTAAATGCAGAGGAAATAATAGTGGTTAAGGGTAGGCCCACCTCGATCGCAACTCAATCTCTAGAATGAAAAAAAAATTAGGAAAGGAAAAAGGCTAAAAAATGCATTGATGAAAGAGAGTAGTAGGGGTATGGGCTAATGAGGTAATCAAAAAAGGAGAAAGAGAGAGGAAAAAGGGGGAGTAACTAGAATTAAAAAAAAAAAAGAGAAAAGGTTAGCAAGAATTAGAAAGAAAGCTCAGAAAGAAAGGAAAAAAATGTTCTTGAGAAAGGAGGAAGGGAAGTGAAGCTCAAGGGTGATTTTCTTAAAAAAGGAGGGTAAATAAGCTTGCATTTAAAGGAAGTCTAACACCCATATCCATTTCTAAGGGCCAACTACATTGGAAAAGCTCATCTTTTAGTAATTATCTTGATCCTTTTTAAAGATTGAGTCATAGATTTGTATAACCCTTTACTTGCTTGTATGATCTTTAGCTTAATTGTTCATTAGCTTGTTTATCCATTCTCTTGTGTTCATTTCTTATGATATGCCATGTCATTAGCATGATTTCTTGAGTTTTAGGTGTAGGTATGAGTCTAGCTCGACTATACTAATTGATCTATGCTTGAAATAGAAGTTTGATAGTTTGAGAGTTATTTGAGCCTATTTATCAGGCGGTCGCCTCTTCAAAGAGGCATCACCTCACTGTGATGAGAAGAGGCGATCGCTACTTTGACAGGATCTCATGTGTTTTCTATTTTGAAATTCCGTATAAATCATGCATGGTTTAGATCTTCATGAATCCCTTCTTACTTCTTAGTCTGTTTTGCACATGCATTTTGGCTATTTTATTTTGGATTCATGTTTGAATATTTATAATCCCCATTTGTATAGATTTGATTTTTTAAATTAACTTGCTATTTCTCCTTACATGATTCTATATATCTCGAAGGTTAACCTTTTGTGTATTGTAGGGAATCCGGATGATCTCGATTGTTCGATTTAGTACCTAACCCCTCTCCCCTTTTATTTATATCTTTTATGTAGATTAATGCTTGTTTATTTTGGTTTATTTTTTATTTATTATTCTTTCATTTGAACAAAGCATTGTAATCCCTAATCTTTTCCCCCATTATATTTAAATGTATAGTTGTAAATTATTATTATTTGCATTGTTTATAGTGAATGTTGGAACCAAATACATAAAAGAAATAAATGTGCAAACTCAAGTTTAATTACAAGATGCGACAATTATCCGATGAAAATTGCAATTTATGTGGTAATAAAGAAATAATTAGATAATTAAAGATAATAAAACACAAAGGGAGTCCAACCGCAAGGTTGGGTGGCCATTCCAAAAGCCCATACTCAATTTTTGAACCCGATATCTAATGACGGCTTCTGAGAACCTCCGTGGAATCTAGTTGTCGTATAAGTGTATTTCGGCTTTCATTCGGGTGGCGACTCCATCTCCGATTAGGCTATAAGACCTATTTTGTATTTTCTAGTGGACCTCAAGCGCACACAGTGTTGTGGTCACCAAACAATCGGGCGCGTGCTAAACCTCGCTACCTACAGTATGTAAATACTATATATATGTTTGTATTGTGAAGGAAGAAATAAGAAGAAAATATTCTCTCAATTTTACTCTCAAATTCTTATTGTTAACAACTATTTCTATGAATTTTTTTATTTATTAATATAATGAAGCTGATTTTTTTTCATATTATGTTTTATGAATACATTAATAAGATTAGTGTCTTATCTAGTTTCAGGAGGATAATGTGTCACGACCCAAAACAGGGGCCATGACCGGCGCTAGGGAACGGGAATTCTTTCGAATCCGGAACCCGTAGCAAGCCTAAAAATAAAATAAACGTGCAATAATAATAATAACAATATTAAATTGCAACGGAAATAAAAATCATAAATATCATAATATTATTTTCACCAACTGGATTTAAGTCAAATCTCATCTCATATATATAAATCTTTTAATACAAATTCAGTTTCACATAATACAATATCTCACATAAATAAAATACATAAAATCCCACAATAAATTTACAACTACTGCAGTGTCTAGATTATAAAAATAAGACTCAAGTAAGCAGTTTACACAAAAAAGCCGGGGTGGAAGAAATTCGGCGTATCGGCCTGCTACTGAGGTCTGAAGATGTTGACTCTCCTGAAAAATAGTCAACAGAGGGGAGTCAGACCTCACTGAGTGAATTACTATAATATATATACATGCAAACTAAATGACAATGCATACAACCAACAGTATATATCTAATATGTATATATACAGGCAAATACACACAGATGCAATAAAATCATTTTATATATATTTCATTGAAAATCATCGTTTATGAAGGATCAAATAGAACCCTATGATATCGAAACCTCAAAAATAGTGTTAGACAACACTTTAGCCATATAGGCTCACTTATTCCAAATATATCCACTTAATCCATTTAGACAGTAGACTGGCCCCAAGACACTAAGTCAATCGAGCTCCAGCAGTCTGATTGCCAGTGTGATTGGCCCCGAGACACTTGGTCAACCGAGCTCCAGCAATCACACCCAAATCACATCTCACACATTAATAATCACATTCAATCAATATCCACAAATAGGTTAGTAATATAGCCTAAATACTATAGGCGTACCGGTACGTACTCGGTCCTAGTGCTGCCCACTAAGTAGCACGTTCTATCGATATCCTTCATTAATAAATATAAAACATTCATTCACAAATAAATGATGCATGAATTTAAATGAAATAACAATATAAACCATATATATACCAAAAATATACCAAAAGTAAACCAGGTATGTTTCGAGTATATATATGTCAAATGAATTCAATCAATTTACAAATTAAGCTAGAAATATATTTAAAAACATTTTAAATATGATTTATTAATAAAACATGCATATAATTTAATATATACCAAAAATATACTTAAATAAAAATCACATTATTTATGCATTTTAATCAAAATAAAACATATATTTCTAAATCATGCATCCTAAAGCATATGTATATAGTATAGTAACTCATAAATTAGTGCGCTCCTCGAGATGGGTCCAACGAGCCTGGTCCACTAGCCCTCGGTCTCGGCGCAACTAAACAAACAATAACGATAAAAAAATCAGAATAACCCTAACAGAAATCCTAGAATTCGATCTAGAGTATTAAACACAGAATTGAGATTAGGGTTCGACCGGATATCACGTTTTACGAGAATTCTATCGAAATTTCGGCAGAACCTCCCCTATAAAATGGACATCTCTCTACTCAAAGAGTAGAGCCGACCCTGCAAAGAAACACACTTTGAAAATAAACACCACATCTCATTCACAACCCCTCAGTCGGACTCCAAACTACAGTCTATCGACCGGGGTCCACAAACACAGAACAATTCAGGAAATACCAAAAATATCCTTATAACATAGAAATACATTTTATAGGTAGAAATTAAATGATTAACCTTAAAACACTGTAAAAACCGATAAAAACTCATTTTATTTGAAAAATTGTATATTATATATATAATTGAAAATAATTCACGAAAAATAGTTTTAATTAGTTAAAAATACCAAATAATTTGTAGAAATCATTTTTATACCTTAAATAATTATTAAAACCAATTAAATTACATTTTTAGCCAATTTTGTGTAAAATTACCAAAATGCCCTTATATATATAAATATACTATACTTACTTCAAAAATTCACCAAAAATAGTATAATTATCCAAAATTAATTTTCTCAACATATTTATCAATAATATCAATAATTAAACTCAATTATCCAATTAAATTCAATTAAAAACATAATTAACCCTAATTTCCCAAATTCCATAAACTTCAATAATTCAAAATAAATACATAGAAATTCATAAAAATTCCAAATAAATTCCTATAATTCATTTCAACACCTAATTTAACCATAAAACATAATTTCATAATTTAAATAATTAATTTCTAAAAATTAGAAAATAATATTAAAATATTCAAAAATACCCAAAAATCCAAAAAACCTCTAAAAATTCCACAAAAATTTACACATGTAGATTAAGCTACTAGGATCAACATTTGTGAAGGGAGTTTTCATTAATCAATCAATTCGAAGCACAAAAAAATCAAAAACCCTAATATAGCCGAATTCAAAAATTCGAAACCTAAGTAAATCAAGACCATTTAAGCTCAAACCAAAGCTAGAATCACACTCATCAGAGCTCAAGGAGAAGAAAGAGATCGGCGGTGTCGAAAACGGTGGTCGGAATCGTGGTCAACGGCGAGGAGAAGAATTTCGGCCAAAATGGAAGAAAAGAGACTACCGGCGCTGAGGAAGGAGGCTGCTGGCGGCGGGGGACGGCTGAGGACGACGGTGGCAAGCCGGGAGGCACACCGACGGTAGGGGAACGGCAGTTGCAGCGGTGGTTGGTGGTGAGGGAGTGGTCGGGCACGGGGAAGGAGAAGAAGAAGAAGAAAAAGAAAAAGAAAAAGAAAAGAAAAGAAAAAGAAAAGAAAAAGAAAAAAGAAAAAAAATAATAAAAAAAATAATTTTAATAAAATATTTTGAAAAAATTTACATCCACACACTTAATATTTAATATTTTAAAATTTAATATTAATTAAAAATAATTAAATAACAATAAAATAAATAATTAATTAATTAAATATTAAGGTAGAATACTAAACCCTAATTAAATAAATAATTACATACATAGGCTCTATTTAGTAATTTAAAAATACGTATGAGTTCATGCAAGTCCGAAAATATATTTAAAATAATTAATAATAAATTATTTACGTGAAAATTTCTCCGAAAATGCAAGTCTCGGGAAAATTTTACGTAAAGCACTGTAAATAATACACAATAATTAAAAAAGGTTTTAAATACATATCAACTCATGAAAATATCATAATATGTACAAAAATTACTAACACTGCATATCCCGGTACAGTGTAAAAATATTTTAAAAAAACACGGGATATTACAGTCTTCCCCCCTTACAAGAATTCGTCCCCGAATTCCAGAAAACAGGATCAAGAAGGAAAGAGATACGGGTAAGAAGCTCGCATCTCAGCTTCAGTCTCCCACGTATGCTCTTCAACTCTGTTGCTACGCCACAGAACCTTGACCATCGGAATCTGCTTCGAACGCAACTGTCGAATTTGATAATCTACGATCGCCACAGGTTCTTCCACAAATGTCAAATCTTCACTCATTTCTACACTGTCGGGTTGCAACACATGAGAAGGGTCTGAGATATACTTCCTCAACATCGAGATATAAAATACTGGATGCACTTGTGACATACTCGGAGGCAAATCCAACCGATATGCAACAGTGCCAACTCTCTCCAGAATCTCAAACGATCCGATATATCTCGGTGCTAACTTACCCTTCCTGCCAAATCTCATCACACCTTTCATCGGAGATACCTTCAGAAAAATGAAATCTCCAACCTGAAACTCCACATCTCTGTGCTTAGGATCCGCATAACTCTTCTGTCTGCTAACTGCGGTCTCTAATCTTCGTTTAATCATAGCGACTTTCTCTGCAGCATCCTGAACCATCTCAGGTCCAGTCAAAGCTCTCTCACCAATCTCATCCCAACTCAAAGGGGATCTACACTTCCTTCTATACAACGCCTCATATGGTGCCATACCAATACTGCTATGGTAGTTGTTATTATATACAAACTCAACGAGTGGCAAATGATCATCCCAGCTACCTCCCAAATCCAAGACACACATCCTCAATATATCTTCCAGTGTCTGGATCGTCCTCTCAGACTGACCATCTGTCTGAGAATGAAAAGCAGTACTGAAATCTAACCTAGTGCCCATCGCTTCCTGCAACTTTTGCCAAAAATGAGAAGTAAACACTGAACCTCTATCTGACACAATGGACACAGGTACTCCATGAAGGCATACGATATGCTTCACGTACAACTTCGCTAATCTAGCAACTGAATATGTGGCTTTCACAGGCAAGAAATGTGCAGACTTCATCAACCTGTCTACAATCACCTAGATGGAGTCGTATCCATCCTTCAAACGAGGTAAACCAACCACAAAATCCATAGCTATCCTTTCCTACTTCCACTCAGGAATAGGAAGAGGCTGAAGCTTCCCAGAAGGCTTCTGATGTTCGGCTTTCACTTGCTGACACGTCAGACATTTCACAATATAATCAGCGATATCTTTCTTCAATCCATCCCACCAGTATAGATCTCTGATACTGTGGTACATCTTAGTAACACCTGGATGTACGCTATAAGCTGTAGAGTGTGCTTCCTCTAAAATCTCCTCTCTCAAGTCATCCACATCAGGAACACACAATCTACCACTGATCCACAACACATCATCATCATCAAGTGTGAAATCAATGAACTTCCCTGCTTTGACATTCTCTGCAAGCTCTTCTAGAATAGGATCTCGGCTCTAAGCTGCTTTAATCCTATCCCTCAGTACAGATCGTATTTTAAACTGAGCTAGTAGTCCACCTGATCTACTAATCTTCATCATTAGACCTTGATCCACCATCAGATGCAATTCCTGGATCAATGGTCTCCTCTCAACACCGATGTGAGCAAGACTGCCTGAGGACTTCCCACTCAAGGCATCTGCTACTACATTAGCTTTACCCGGATGATATAAGATCTCGCAATCATAATCCTTCAATAATTCCAACCATCTCCTCTGCCTCAGATTCAAATATCATTGCTAAAAAATGTACTTAAGGCTCTTGTGATCAGTAAATATCTCACAAGTCACCCCGTACAAATAATGTCTCCAAATCTTCAAAGCAAAGATCACTACAGCCATTTCAAAGTCATGTGTAGGATAGTTCTGCTCATGCTTCTTCAACTGCCTCGAAGCATAGGCTATCACCCTTCCATTCTACATCAGCACACAACCAAGACCAATTCTAGAGGCATCACAGTAAATTGTGAACTTATCCACACTATTAGGCAAAGCTAATACTGGCGCTGTGGTCAACTTCTCCTTCAACAACTGAAACTATTCTCACAAGCTTCTGACCACTCGAATCTAGCATTCTTCTGAGTCAAGCGAGTCATAGGGGCTGCTATTCTGGAAAAATCCTGCATAAACCGCCTATAATACCCAGCTAAACCCAGAAAACTTCGAATCTCAGTGACAGAAGAAGGTCTAGGCCACTCAGACACTGCCTCAATCTTCTGTGGATCAATCTGAATACCTTCTTTAGACACTACGTGTCCAAGAAAAGAAACACTCTCCATCCAGAAATCACACTTCGAGAATTTAGCATAAAGCTGATGATCTCTCAATGTCTGTAGTACAATCCTCAAGTGATATACATGTTTTTCCATACTCCTAGAATATACCAGTATATCATCAATGAAGACTACCACAAACTGATCCACATATGGTCTGAATACCCTGTTCATCAAGTCCATAAAAGTTACTGGTGCATTAGTCAAACCAAAAGACATTACCAGAAACTCATAATGACCATATCGAGTGCAGAACGCTGTCTTAGGAATATCAGCTTCACTGATACGCAGCTGATGATAACCCGACCTTAAGTCAACCTTAGAAAAGAATTGTGCACCCTGTAGCTGATCAAACAAATCATCTATCCTCGGGAGAGGATACTTGTTCTTCACTGTCACCTTATTCAGCTCTCTGTAGTTAATGCACAGTCTCAGGGTACCATCCTTCTTCTTCATAAACAGGACTGGTGCACCCCAAGGAGAAACACTGGGTCTAATGAAACCCTTATCCAACAACTCTTGCAACTGCTCCTTCAACTCTTTCAACTCTGCAGGAGCCATTCTATAGGGTGGCATAGATATAGGAGTAGTACCTAGTACCACATCTATACAGAACTCAATCTCTCTGTGAGGTGGTAAACCTAGCAACTCATCGGGAAAAACATCAGGAAACTCACAAGCAATAGGAACATCTGTGAGTGACAACTTCTCAACTAACGTATCCCTGACTAATGCCAAATATCCCTGACAACCTTTCCTCAATAACTTCCTAGCCGTAATAGCAGAAATAAGATTCTGAGGTGCTGAACTCCTATCACCCACAAACTTAAACTCTTCTTCACCAGGAATTCTGAAAGTCACCTCTTTATTCCTGCAATCTACCACGGTATAGTGCTGAGATAACCAGTCCATTCCCAGAATAACATCAAAGTCCATCACATCCAACAATATCAAATCAGTGGGTAATTCTCTATCTCCCACGAGAACTGGATAACCAGAAAGAACAATATCGGTGTCCAAGGAATCGCTCAGAGGAGTGGTAACGGACAAAGGAAAAGCCATCCTCGAAGCTTGCCAATAACATTTAGAAGCAAAAACAGGAGAAATGATTGAATGCGTGGCACCCGGATCAAACAAAACCCAAGCATCTAGGTAACAAACAGAAACAATACCTGCCACGACTGCATTAGATGCCTGAGCATCCTGCTGAGTGAGATGGAAAACTCTGGCCTGTCCTCAACCTCCCTGCTGACTGGTAGAAGCCTGGCCAACACCTCTGGCACCTCCTCTAGTACCTCTACCATGACTCTACTGTGGAACAAACTGAGTGGAACTCTGATGCTGAACTGGTGGTAACTGAAATGGAACGGGTGCAGCACTAGCAATCGACTACTGTGGGAATCATGGAATCTACGACTGCTGATACCCGGAATAAGGACACGATCTGGCAAAATGTCCTATCTGCCCGTATCTGAAGCATGTCAGTGGTGTCAGATAACACGATCCCTGATGGACTCTACCGTAAGTCTGGCAAACACTGGCTGCTAATCCAGAACTACGACCACTGCTGCTGCCCGAAGCACCTGACCCGAATCTGAACGATCTACACTGAGCTCCACGGCCATGTCTACTGCTCCAATGCACTCGCTGCTGCTGTCTCTGACTCTGTTGAGTCGGACCTCACTGCTGACTACTCGAACCAACATGAAAACTCGAATACGGAGTAGCCTGCAATCCACTCGACTGAACTCCCAACTGGTAATAATCAAGCATCGCTCCCTGCCTAACTAGCCTCAGCTCAATCTCCTTGGCTAACTCAATCATAAACTCCAGAGTAAGACCTGTTGTAGGCATACCAGCAAAAGCAGAACCCAAACCAATGACATACGTAGTGACAGCGAAGTACTGGTCTCGTATCAGATCCTTAGCATATCTACCTAGATGAAGAAACTCTCGGGTGTACTCCTCTACAAATCGATCTCCACGAGAAATACTGGTCAAATGGAGAAGATAGCTCAAACGAAGAGGCTCTGGATAAAATCTCCTCATAAATCGCTCTCGGAACTAAGCCCACGTCATCATCATCATGTAAGGCTGGATCATCTGAATAAACCAATCTAAGGCTGGTCCCTCAATAGACAACTCAATGATCATGATCCACTGGTACTCGGTATGAGCAGTCCGACTCCGAGTCTCAATCGTATGCAGAAAATCTAACGGATCGGAAGTACCATCAAAAGCAATTCTGCCAACTCGGGCATAGAACAAAGCTGCCTCAGGGTTAGACATACCCTGCTGATAGGCAGGCTGAATAGGCTGAACAACTGGAGGAACAGGAACATCAAACTCAGGCTCAACAAGCTCCTCGTCCTGTAACTCTCTCTGCCTACGGCGACCTGCCGCTCCTCGAGGTCTACCTCTGCCACGACCTCTACGTCTAACTAGCTGCTCAGGAGGTAAAACCTCATCCTGAAAAGACTCATCATCCTCGGCCTCAACGACCGGTGGAGCGACACGCGCTCGCCTCCTCATTCTGAAAAGACAAACGAAAAGGTTCAGACAAAATAGACAACAGAGGAATAACGTTGAAAACTAAGCAAGGAATACTTATCAAGACATACTCGAACCTAATTCACTGCAGTAGTTCAACAGAAAACACAACTCTGAAAACTAGGGCCACAACTCACATAACTAAGCCCTGACACAGAACTCCACTCTGATACCAACTTTGTCATGACCCAAAACAGGGGCCATGACCGGTGCTAGGGAACAGGAATTCTTTTGAATCCGGAACCCGTAGCAAGCCTAAAAATAAAATAAACGTGCAATAATAATAATAATAATATTACATTGCAGCGAAAATAAAAATCATAAATATCATAATATTATTTTCACCAACTGGATTTAAGTCAAATCTCATCTCATATATATAAATCTTTTAATACAAATTCAGTTTCACATAATACAACATCTCACATAAATAAAATACATAAAATCCCACAATAAATTTACAACTACTGCAGTGTCTAGATTATAAAAATAAGACTCAAGTAAGCAGTTTACACAAAGAAGCCGGGACGGAAGAAATCTGGCGTATCGGCCTGCTACTAAGGTATGAAGATGTTGACTCTCCTAAAAAATAGTCAACGGAGGGGAGTCAGACCTCACTGAGTGAATTACTATAATATATATACATGCATACTAAATGACAATGCATACAGCCAACAGTATATATCTAATATGTATATATACAGGCAAATACACACAGATGCAATAAAATCATTTTATATATATTTCATTGAAAATCATCGTTTATGAAGGATCAAATAGAACCCTATGATATCGAAACCTCAAAAATAGTGTTAGACAACACTCTAGCCATACAGGCTTACTTATTCCAAATATATCCACTTAATCCATTTAGACAGTAGACTGGCCCCGAGACACTAAGTCAACCGAGCTCCAGCAGTCTGACTGCCAGTGTGATTGGCCCCGAGACACTTGGTCAACCGAGCTCCAACAATCACACCCAAATCACATCTCACACATCAATAATCACATTCAATCAATATCCACAAATAGGTTAGTAATATAGCCTAAATACTATAGGCGTACCGGTACGTACTCGGTCCTAGTGCTGCCCACTAGGTAGCACGTTCTATCGATATCCTTCATTAATAAATAGAAAACATTCATTCACAAATAAATGATGCATGAATTTAAATGAAATAACAATATAAACCATATATATACTGAAAATATACCAAAAGTAAACCAGGTATGTTTCGAGTATATATATGTCAAATGAATTCAATCAATTTACAAATTAAGCTAGAAATATATTTAAAAACATTTTAAATATGATTTATTAATAAAACATGCATATAATTTAATATATACCAAAAATATACTTAAATAAAAATCACATTATTTATGCATTTTAATCAAAATAAAACATATATTTCTAAATCATGCATCCTAAAGCATATATATATATGGTATAGTAACTCACAAATTAGTGCGCTCCTCGAGATGGGTCCGACGGGCCTGGTCCACTAGCCCTCGGTCTCGGTGCAACTAAACAAACAATAACGACAAAAAAATCAGAATAACCCTAACAGAAATCTTAGAATTTCGATCTAGAGTATTAAACACAGAATTAAGATAGGGTTCGACCAGACATCACGTTTTACGAGAATTCTATCGAAATTTCGACAGAACCTCCCCTGTAAAACGAACATCTCTCTACTCAAAGAGTAAAGCCGACCCTGCAAAGAAACACACTTCAAAAATAAACACCACATCTCATTCACAACCCCTCGGTCGGACTCCAAACTACAGTTTACCGACCGGGGTCCACAAACACAGAACAATTCAGGAAATACCAAAAATATCCTTATAACATAGAAATACATTTTATAGGTAGAAATTAAATGATTAACCTTAAAAGACTGTAAAAACCGATAAAAACTCATTTTATTTGAAAAATCGTATATTATATATATAATTGAAAATAATTCACGAAAAATAGTTTTAATTAGTTAAAAATACCAAATAATTTGTAGAAATCATTTTTATACCTTAAATAATTATTAAAACCAATTAAATTACATTTTTAGCCAATTTTGTGTAAAATTACCAAAATGCCCTTATATATATAAATATACTATAATTACTTCAAAAATTCACCAAAAATAGTATAATTATCCAAAATTAATTTTCTCAACATATTTATCAATAATATCAATAATTAAACTCAATTATCCAATTAAATTCAATTAAAAACATAATTAACCCTAATTTCCCAAATTCCATAAACTTCAATAATTCAAAATAAATACATAGAAATTCATAAAAATTCCAAATAAATTCCTATAATTCATTTCAACACCTAATTTAACCATAAAACATAATTTCATAATTTAAATAATTAATTTCTAAAAATTAGAAAATAATATTAAAATATTCAAAAATACCCAAAAATCCAAAAAACCTCTAAAAATTCCACAAAAATTTACACATGTAGATTAAGCTACTAGGATCAACATTTGTGAAGGGAGTTTTCATTAATCAATCAATTCGAAGCTCAAAAAAATCAAAAACCCTAATATAGCCGAATTCAAAAATTCGAAACCTAAGCAAATCAAGACCATTTAAGCTCAAACCAAAGCTAGAATCACACTCATTGGAGCTCAAGGAGAAGAAAGAGACTGGCGGTGTCGAAAACGGTGGTCGGAATCGTGGTCGACGGCGAGGAGAAGAATTTCGGCCAAAATGGAAGAAAAGAGACTGCCGACGCTGGGGAAGGAGGCTGCTGGCGATGAGGGACGGCTGAGGACGACGGTGGCAAGCCGGGAGGCACACCGACGGTAGGGGAACGGCAGTTGCAGCGGTGATTGGTGGTGAGGGAGTGGTCGGGCACGGGGAAGGAGAAGAAGAAGAAGAAGAAGAAGAAAAAGAAAAAGAAAAGAAAAGAAAAGAAAAGAAAAAGAAAAGAAAAAGAAAAAAGAAAAAATAATAAAAAAATAATAAAAAAATAATTTTAATAAAATATTTGAAAAAATTTACATCCACACACTTAATATTTAATATTTTAAAATTTAATATTAATTAAAAATAATTAAATAACAATAAAACAATTAATTAATTAATAAAATATTAAGGTAGAATACTAAACCCTAATTAAATAAATAATTACATACATAGGCTCTATTTAGTAATTTAAAAATACGTATGAGTTCATGCAAGTCCGAAAATATATTTAAAATAATTAATAATAAATTATTTACGTGAAAATTTCTCCGAAAATGCAAGTCCCGGGAAAATTTTACATAAAGCACTGTAAATAATACACAATAATTAAAATAGGTTTTAAATACATATCAACTCATGAAAATATCGTAATATATACAAACATTATTAACACTGCATATCCCGGTACAGTGTAAAAATATTTTAAAAAACACGGGATATTACATAATGGGAGTGAAATATTTTATTGCATTTTGGCTATATTTGGAGTAGAAGAAAATGAAAAAGGATAGAAAAATAGGTAGGAAAAATAAGGGAGAAAAGTTACCCTTCTTTTTTTTTTTTTTAACAACTAGAAAATATAGTTAATTTTCAATATCATAAAAGAGGAGATGGGGGTGAGGGATTCAAATCTATTCTCCTCAATAGGATTAGAACCGTGGGAAAATTTACTTTTTGTTGTTTAGAAGAAGGAAAGAAAATGCACTTTATTTGCATCTCTAACTTATCTCTCCAAATTGGAAAGAAAATGGAAAAAGAAAAATAAAAAAGTCTACAACATATTTAATTTTATCATTTTACTCTTATTTTTTAATAAATATTATTATTTTAATATATGAACATAATAGTAAATATACCACATATTTATTTTTTTAATATTTTAACTCTTTAGTAACAAAAAGATAACTTTAATTTTCTTTCTCTTTTATATTATTTTCCTCCAACCAAACATAAAAATGAAAAATAAAAAATAGATAATAATATTATTTTCCTTCTTATTTTTCTCTTCATTTTCTTTCCTTTGTTCCCAAACATAGTAACATAGTGTTAGAATATTAATTTTTTTGTACATTGTGATAATTTGGATTTTTTTTTTTTTTCAGATTTAGATCTAAGGACGCTTGAGAAATGAATTTGATATAAATTAAGATTAAAAACCTCTTTAGAGTTGTAAACCATGTACCAAAAGAAACAAAGGGGGAAAAAATCAAGGTTCCCCAAAGGCCAATCTTGAGTTGAGTTTTGAGATGCCACAAAAAGGTAAAGACAATGGCGATGGCCCTGCACCGTGGGGCAAAATTCCAGGGGCAACAAGTCGTGGATTTTTTACTAAGCTATACATCAGTTGAGTTGCGCAATCTCATTTAATCAACACATGACAGTTATCATTTTCTTAAAATAAATACATTGATGTCTATTGCCTAACAATACTCTCTTAGTTATTGTTGAAAACAAAGAATAAGAAAATACAGCTAAATACCATTAATTATATATATAAGCTTGGCATAACTTATGCTCGATAATTACTTCCATGAAATTAGATTAAGAGTGCATTTAGTTCAAATCAATTCTATAAAATTTATTTGTAAATTCTAGTATATTTGGTTTAAATAAAACTTTTGTAAAATTAATTTTCAATTCTAATTTGTTAATTTTGTGAAATTGCTTAATATCAAATTTATTTTTATTGATGAAATGTGTTTGGTTCAAATGAATTTAAAATTTATTTGCAAATGAATTCTATTTATTTATTTTTTTTGTATCTATAATTATTTTTGTTAGTTTGGGTATGCATATAAATTAAATTTTTTGTTTATGGGATGAGTTTGGGATATTTTTTTTTTTAAAAAAACCCCTTTTTCTATGTTTTTAGAGTAATCCCTTGTAGGGATGAGCATGTACCGATTAACCAAACCATAGAACAAAATTTTAAATCAAACCATATTTATTGGTTTAATAATATTTAGAACCAAAACCAAATCAATTATTTTGGTTTTCCAACTAATCAGTTAACCAATTAAACCGGTTCGGTTATATCTATTTTTTGAGTTTTTTATTTGTAATAATTTTTAGTGTATATAATATTGAATTAAAAAAAAGCCACAGGTTTTCTATTATTAAATTAAATTCATAAAATATATATAATGCAACTTATTTCACATTAAAATTACCAATCTTCAAAATTAAATATATAGAAAATAAGTTTCTCAACCAAACATTAATATAACTTAAAAATATATAGGATAAATGTTTAATAAACAATAAAATAATTCTATAAATGATAAGTTTTTCAAATGATCACTACTTCAATATTTCATATATTTCCAATGCTATTGAAAAACTAAAAGCCTTTTTAGGTTTTTTTTTAATAAGAAGTTATTAATATACTAAAAGTTCAAAATATATTTTCACATTTAATTTTTGATATTAATGGTTCGGTTAACCAACTAACCAAACCATTTTTAAATCTTCGGTCGAATCGGTTAACTACGGTTTTGCAAAATTAAAAATCTAAACCAAATAATTATTTTTCAAAGCGGTTTTAAAAACTAAACCAAAACTTAGTTTACCAGTTCAGTTAACTTTTATTTTGGATTGACTTTTCCATTTTCGGTCGGCAGATCAGTTTTTTGGTTTCATTTGCTCACCCCTAATCCCTTGGGCCAACTTAAAATCCTAAACAATAAGGTTCTTTACATAAATATGTTAAAAACCAAAAAAAAAAAAACTTTCAAAAATGTCGTTAACCAAAAAAACTTTTAAAACTAACTTTTCTAACTTTTATTCTTTTAAATATAGACCACTTTCTTTATCACCCTTATTTTTAGGGTTATCTTTTTTTTTTTACTTTTTACTTATTTCTTTCCGACTTTTTTTTTCCCTTTTATGATTTTTTTCAATGTTTTTTTCCTTTTTGCTTTATATTTTTTTCTCAACATTTTATTAGTTCTTTTTTTTTTCAACATTTTTTCCTTTATACTATCTTCATTTATTTTTTTCAATATTTTTTAACCCAAAAATTTTTTCTACTATTTTTATTTTTGTTTTGTCAATATTTTTTTACTAAACATTTTTTTTTTAATTTCTATAGCACTATCTTTATCTTTTTTTTTCTCAACATTTTTTCAATTGTCTTCATCTTTTCTTCTCAACTTTTTTTTTCTCAACATTTTTAAATTTTTTTTTAATATACTGTCTTTATTTTACTTTCAATGTTTTTTTTTATCAATATTTTTTTTTCAAATGAATAATCATGAACTAAACATCTTTAATTGTCGTTAAATCAAGCAATAAATAATTTCAAATGTTGTAACAACAATAAATAAACAAAAAAATTTCATGTTATATTCTTAAAAAATAAGAATTTTATTTTTTTACTTTAATTTTTTTTATTAAAATGTCTAACAACTTTTTTTAAATAAAAAAAAATTATTTGATACTTATTGATCATCAAAATGTAACAGTTTACAATACTTATGATGTATTTGTAACATCAACAAAAAAAAATCAAAAAATTTAAAAAAATCAAGAAAAATCAATAAACCAAAACAACTAAAAACAACAATTGAAACAACAAAACAACAAAAATCAACAAAATTTAACAGTTGTTGGTTGTTGTTGATTTTTGTTGATTTTTATTGTTTTTCAATTATTTTTCATTATTAATAATAAAATTCAGTCCATAAATAAGTTTTTACCTTTTATTAGTATTAATGATAAAAAAAAATAATTGTTTGATATATTTCATAATTTTACTATTATTTTTTGTTGTTATTTTTTACATTTTTAACAAAAATTAACTTGTTTATTAAAATGTCTAACAACTTTTTTAAATAAAAAAATTATTTGATACTTATTGATCATCAATATGTAATAAGTTTACAATTTTTATGATATATTTGTAACATCAACAAAAAAAATCGTAAAATAAAAAATCAACAAACCGAAACAACCAAAAAAACTAAAAAAACAACCGAAACAACAAAAATAACAAAATTTTAAAGTCGTTGGTTGTTGTTGATTTTTTTTATTGTTTTTCAATTATTTTTTCATTATTTATAATAAAATTAAGGCCATAAATAAATTTTATCTTTTATTAGTATTAATGATAAAAAATAATAATTTTTTGATATATTTATAATTTTTTAATTATTTTTGTTGTTATTTTTACTTTTTTTTTTAATAAAAATCAACTTGTTTATTAAAATGTCTAACAACTTTTTTAAATAAAAAAATTATTTGATACTTATTAATCATCAATATGTAACAAATTCACAACCATAAAATTAAAAAAATCAACAAACCAAAAAAAAAAACTAAAAACAACAACTAAAACAATAAAAATCAACAAAATTTTATAGTTGTTGGTTGTTGTTGATTGTCGTTGATTTTTATTGTTTTTCAATTATTTTCTCGTTATTAATAATAAAATTAAGTCCATAAATACATTTTACCTTTTATTAGTATTAATGATAAAAATAATAATTTTTTGATATATTTCATAATTCTTTTTATTATTTTTTGTTGTTATTTTTTACATTTTTAACAAAAAACAATTTATTTATTAAAATTTCTAACAACTTTTTTAAATAAAAAAATTATTTGATAATTATTGATCATCAATATGTAACAAGTTTATAATCCTTATGATGTATTTGTAGCATCAACAAAAAAACACTGTAAAATAAAAAAAAATCAACAAACCGAAACAACAAAAAACTACAACTGAAACAATAAAATTTTACACATGTTGGTTTTTGTTATTTTTTATTGTTTTTAATTATTTTTTTTATTATTAATAATAAAATTAATTCCATAAATAAATTTTATATGAATGATAAAAAATAATAATTTTTTTATATATTTCATAATTTTTTTATTATTTTTTGTTGTTATTTTTACATTTTTAACAAAAATCAACTTGTTTATTAAATGTCTAACAAATTTTTAAATAAAAAATTATTTGATACTTATTGATCATCAATATGTAACAAATTCACAATTCTTTTGATGTATTTGTAACATCAACAAAAAAAATGTAAAATAAAAAAATCAATAAAGTGAAAAAACAAAAAATAACTAAAAATAACAATTGAAACAATAAAAATCAACAAAATTTTATAGTTTTTATTAGTGTTGATTGTTGTTGATTTTTATTGTTTTTTAATTATTTTTTCATTATTAATAATAAAATTAAGTCAATAAATAAATTTTTACCTTTTATTAGTATTAATGACAAAAATAATAATTGTTTGATATATTTAATAATTCTTTTATTATTTTGTACAAAAATCAACTTGTTTATTAAAATGTGTAACAACTTTTTTAAATAAAAAAAATTATTTGATAATTATTAATCATCAATATGTAATAAGTTTACAATTCTTATGATGTATTTGTAATATCAACTAAAAAAGACACTGTTGTAGGCGGCGGGGTTTAGCGCATGCCCAAGTATTTGGCAACCACGGCACTGTGTGGACTCGAGGCCCACTAGGAAATACAATATAGGTCATGGGCCTATTCGGAGATGGAGTCACCACCCGGATAAAAGCCGGGACACACTATACAGCAACTGGATCCCACGGAGGTTCCCCGAAGCCGTCATCAGATATCGGGTTCGAAAACTGGGTATGAGCGTTTGAATGCTCACCCAACCTTGCGGTTGGCCTCCGTTTGTATTTTGCGTTTTATTACCATTTAATTATTTAATTATTTCCTCATTTACCACACATAATGAAATTACCTTCGGATAATTGCCAGATTTTATAATTAAGTCTGAGTTTGCACATTAGTCCAATTTCATGCCTTTAAGTCCCAACATTCAAAAAATGTAGTAAATAAAATAAATAATAATTTACAACCATACATTAAAAATTAAAATGGGAAAGAGATTAAGGATTACAACGCTTTTGAGGCTAAATAAAAGAATAATATACAGAAAATAGACTAAACATACACCGAAAATAAACCGATAAAGTAACATAAATGTGGAAATATAAAATGGATAACTAACAAAGGTGACTACTAAATGATGAAAATCATCAAGTAATTCCTGCAAGTAACACACAGTTAGTCCTTCCTTTGAAAAAAAAGGAAATCACATGTAATGATACTTATAATGAGACTCGATATAAAAAAGGGGGTTTTCACATTATGGACTAAAGAAACCATCAAATAATCAAGATAATCACCATCATGCAATCATATAGACATATTTAAGGTCAAAAGGGGACATACTGAAGTGGACATACTGAAGTGGACATCACGACAAACGTTAATAAAAAATGAAGTAGGAAGCAGGTTAACCCTGTCAATGAGGCGGTCGCCTCATTGATGAGGCGACGCCTCATTAAAAGGGGCTCTTACAATTCTAAGGCAAAAAAGGTAACACACACACAAAAGATAGACTCCCTAAAGGCCTGTCAATAGGGCGATCGCCTCATTGATGAGGCGATCGCCTCATTGATGAGGCGATCGCCTCATTGATGAGGCGATTGCCTCATGGATAAGAGGCGACACCTCTATAAAGAGGCGCTGCCTGGTCAGAAGGCTAAAGCCGACTCTCACACGCTGAGACTTCTACTCTAAGTAACAAAACATGTATATACACACTCTATAATCATCAAACTATAACTACATGCAAAAGTGTTCAAAGATCACATCAATAAAGTGGGATATTGAGCAAGCTAAACTAGAAATACCTAAAATATACTAATGATTTAGTTGCACACAAGCAAGAACACACAAAATGATGAATATGCTGAGTTTGAGTGCAGGTTTCATACCAAAATGAGAGACCCTCAGAAATGTTTTGATTGAGATCCTTGCTAGGATGTGATATCTTCCTTTGACACAAGTTTCTTCTTTCTTCTCTTATGGAGAAAGTGGACCTCTTTGCTTTAATCTCTCCCCCCTTTCTTGAGGACGTTCTTTCTTTTCTTTTCTATTTGCCTTTTTCTTTTTCTTCAGAGCTCCTCTCTCTTTTCTCCCCACCAACCTCTTATTCTCTCTCTTTTTTTCTCTTTTATTCCTTAGCTTTCCCATGCCCCTAAGCCTCCTAGCCCATCATGAGCTCTCATAGTCTTTTTTCTTTCCCCAAAAATCTTTTCCTCAGTAAGAAAGAGGTCTGGAGAGTGGGGCCCGTACCACTTGGGCGTCATGATTGTAGCTGCATTAAATGCAGCTTCAAGTGGGCTGCCATAGGAGCGGCGCCTTATCGATGAGGCAATCGCCTCATTGGCAGCTGCCAAAAAGGCAATCACCTCATTACACTCAGGCGATGCCTCTTTGGCCTAGGCCTGCGCTGGGCGGAGCGGGCTTGGGCCGAATTTGGATAGTTGGGCTTGGTTTTGGGTTTTCAAGTCCACCTTCCACTAGAGATTCAGGCTTCATTCTCATATCCAAGTTTCACATTCTTATCATTGGGCTTGACAATGGGCCGGTCAAACCGAGCGCCCCTAATTCGTTCCCTAACACGGGCCGACCGAATCGGGTGTCTACAACCGTAAAATAAAAAAAATCAACAAACCGAAACAAAAAAAAAAAACTAAAAATAACAACTAAAACAACAAAAATCAACAAAATTTTATAGTTGTTGGTTATTGTTGATTTTTAATTATTTTTTCATTATTAATAATAAAATTAAGTCCATAAATAAAATTTTACCTTTTATTAGTATTAATGATAAAAAAATTTTTGATATATTTCTTAATTTTTTATTATTTGTTGTGGTTATTTTTTACGTTTTTAACAAAAATCAACAAAAAATGCAGTTGTTGATGTTTGTTATTTTTTAAGTTTTTTCATTATTAATAATAAAATTATGGCCATAAATAAAATTTTTACTTTTATCAATATCAATAATAAAAATAATAATTTATTTGATATATTTCATGATTTTTTTATTATTTTTATTGAAAAAAATAATTATTAAATAATATAGGTAATATTTACTTTAATTAGTTTAATTTCTAAATTTTAAATAATTATGAAAAAATAATTATTAAAGACTATGGGTAATTTTTAGTTTAATTAGCTTAATTTTTATATTCTAAATAATAGTCAGTTTTAAAATTAAAAAATTATTATTTTAAATATAAAATTGAATTATTTAAAATATACAAATTAAATAAATATATACAATAAATTAAAATAAATTAAAGATGATTTTAAAAATAATAAATAGGTTATTTGAAAAAAATAATAAATAGGTAAAAAAAATTTTAAAAATAAAACAGAAAATGCTGAAGTTAAGCACAAAATTTTAAAAATGTTCCAAAAGTGGTACAAAAGTGAAAAAAAAATTGCAAAATAAAACTGAAAAACAAGGGACGAAAGCCACAAATTAAAAAAAAATGGACGAAAGCCCATTTGTGTAATTAAGTCTAAACAATATTTTTAGACAAACCATGACATTAGATTTTGGAAGACCCAGTTGAAGACGGCCTGCCCATCAAATAATAACTAAAAATATATAAAATGCGGCAGCAGCAGTGGATGCTTTGTCATCTTGAACAGCCTTATCCTTCACTTAGCGGGGGGCCAGCTAGCCTCTTCCCCTCATCTCTCAACGCCAAAAACCAACGCAGCTAAAGAAGATTCCGCATTTCTGCTTCTAACACTCGTGATAAACAAAACCCATATCATGGTTTCAGCTATCTTTACTTCCGTAGCTCAATCTGCTCTATACTGTATCTCTGGTTCTTCAAAACTATCTTTACCCACTTCATTAGTTAAATGCAATGACCCTCTTCTTTGTCTTAAAAGACCAATCTTGTTATCAAGCTTTAGTGCTTCGAGGTCACGAGCAATTCCTCAGAGAAAGTTAACTTCAGTTTGCTTCTTTAGTGCTGGTGAAAATTCCAATGGCAATTTTGATGGGGAGGTTCGATTTTCTGCTTTAAATTTTGACTTTATTAAAATATTTGAGTTTTTACTTCTGTTGCAAAATTGATGATAAGTTTATGTTTATTGTAGGAAGGTGGACTGGATTGGCCGATACTAAAAAGGTGGGATGTGCCTTGGCAATGGCAAACTGCTACCTTAACCTCACTCGCTTGTGGATTAAGGTTTTTTTCCCTCTAAGTGGCAAATGCTACCCAATCTTAATGGCTAATATGCATATTGTTAGCTGTTTCTTTTTGTGTGTGTGGAAAAGGTGTCATTTTTAAGGACACTGGGAAGTACCAATTAATGTTTCGAATTGGATGGTATTTTATTTTATTTTATTTTCTTCTTCTTGGTACTGGTTTTACAAGGATGCTAATTTTTTCGCCAGGCAGTTTTTTTTTGACAGGATTGGCAGAGTCAACTGCTATACCAATTCTAGGGATTAAAATTGAAGAATTGAGTTTAGACGAGAAAGCAGAGTTGCTGCTTTTGGACCAAAGGTATTTGGATTACCTCTCTTCAGTCTTTGCCATTTGCGGATAAAACTTTTATATCATGAGTTTGTTAAGCAAATTTTGATAGATGGCATATACTAATTATAATTAGCACAGGTTCAAAGCCAATAAGTCTGGTTAGCATAATGGTGAAGTGTAGATGGTGCTTAGTTTTACACTCCTGAGTCCTGACTGGGCTGATAATATTGTACTATTTTCTTTTCTTTTCTTTTATTTATTTTTTTTTTTTTTGCAGCATTACCACTGCAGTTGTACTTGGTGTTATTTTTAGCATCACTAACACCTTCCAACCACTTCCTGAAGATGTGTTTCGCTATGGTACGATCTTTTAAATGCTATGCACTACGTGATCCTGCAAACTTTGTTTTTTGGAAGTTATGCTAGTTTCTCTAGGAAAATTGGATGAAATAAATGCCTTAATTTATGTATATGAAGAGAGACACCGTTTTGTATGCCCTCATAATAGATAACATAGTTTCAAATCTTGTGCTTTCAGCTTGTTATATGCTTATATGTGGTTTATTGCTCCATTTTTCTTAGTGCTTCAATAATATAGAATTACATTGTTTTAGATTTGAGGGAACCTTTCAATCTACAGAAGGGGTGGGCTTTATGGGCAGTTATTGGTCTTGTGGCTGCTCTGCTTGCCATTGCATTGCTAGGGGCTGCAATATCCACATTTAATGGTGAGCCTCCACAAAGAGAGGTTAGGAATTTGCTAACAACTTAAATTGTTTTCTTCTGTTCTTTCATGTGCAAAAATGTAAGCTTTCAGTCTTTCAAAGACTTTCAATGAACTTTATATTGCTTTATATTACTTTAGTAATAAATATATTGCTTCAGGGTCTTAAGCTGCAATGTCCCTTTTGTTACTTCACCACATCTGATGAACTTTATATTGCTTTATATTACTTTAATAATTATTCCATGTGCCATATAAAATGAAGTTAGCAATCTATTTTTTTAAATTCCTTTTGGGCAATAGAATTCTATTTTTTTGGGGTACGCATGCTTTTCTTGAATAAAGGCAGCAGTTTAGTTGATGTTCTGCATGGCATCTGCTTGTAAATATCAAACTCTTATTTGCTTTCTACTGCAAGGCAATCAAGTCGAATTGGAATTAATTTCAAATTGATCCATTTATGTTACATGATTGCAGACTGATGCGCTTGTTCGCCTTCTTCCTTTAATTGGATCTTCAAGTATCAGGTACTCAAAAGAACATGTTTTCCATTTGTCCTATATGTTTTGTCTATCAACATGCCCAAGCAATATTCCTTGCTCAGAGTCTTGCTACCTTTTGATTTAATTATTGAACAAGTAAACTAATCATATGGATTGCCACTGTAGCACTGCATGCTTGGTGGTTATCACTGGTGTCCTTGCTCCAATTCTAGAGGAGACTATATTTCGAGGATTTTTCATGGTGTCTTTGACAAAGTGGTATGATTCTGTCCGATTTCTGGAACGAGACATTCTTTCATGGTCTTGTCATTTATATAATGAACTTAAAATATATCTTCAGCAGTTCCTGTTCATTCCTATAAATATGCAAATAAATATATCTTTATTTGTTTTTGTATGTGTATGGGGAGAGAGATGTAGAGGAATTTGTGCTTTTGCTTTATTTTACTACATATCAATGAGTAAGCTAAATTTAATATCCGCAACATGATTTTATAACTTTTGGTTAGAATTTTAAACCAAATTGCTAAAGCTTTTTCGTTAGACTGACATTCATGGAGATTAAAATTTGTTGTTCTGTAAAGTTTTGCAAAAATACTATTTTGGAACTCACAACAAATGAGAAACTATGCATTTGAAGTTTTAATTGGAAAAGGATAGGTAAAATGAGTCTAATTTTCCATTTAGGGGATAGTGAGTCCTGACACATGGATCAGAGCAATATGTATGAAATTCAAGAAGTAATAGAATGATGAAATATTTTATGTTAAAGAACTTGGTTGGGAATTCCATAACTTATGTGGTCTAAAAGACACAGAAAATGACTTTTCTACTTTTTATACATGTTGAATTTTCTGCTTTCTTCTGACCCATTTTTTCCATTTTAAAATGGTTCTATCATTAATTTCTGTAATCATAATTTTTCCTGGATAGATGACTATAAATTTTTGAATTCATGTTCCTGTGCTAAGGATAGGTTGATTATCCGAAGATTCTTCCACTGATAATTTCATTGCATACCAGCTCCTTGCAAACTCTATTCGTAACAATCTTATTTCCTTGAATTTTCTGCAGGGTTCCTACACCAACTGCCGTGTTGATTAGTGCTGCCGTATTTGCATTAGCACATCTAACTCCTGGAGAGTTTCCTCAGCTGTTTGTGTTAGGTAACGTGCTTACGCAGAGACCATGCCAAGTATCCTTACAGAAATGTGGTTTTTAAGTTTTGTTGCATTTTATGCTTTATATGGTGCTGCTTGGTTTTCTGATAGATATATTCCAAACCTGAGAAATGAAAATAACTTCATTATATGTGTAGGAATTGCTCTTGGATTTTCATATGCTCAAACTCGCAACCTTCTAACCTCAATTACAATTCATGCTTGCTGGAACTCCGGGGTGATCCTGATTCTCACCTTGCTTCAGGTGCATTACTTCCTTCTCCTGGATGTTTTTTGAAGCTGGATATTGATAGGGCAACAAATCTGGCTTTTTCCTGTTCATAATCATAAGTGGAGTGCAAATAGATAATTAAAGCTGCTGCTTCTGTTTGTTTATGCGTACAGCTTCAGGGATACGATATCAAGGAAATATTGCAGGCAACCTGAGAAAGGGCGAGTACCTTTGTCGATCAATAGGCAGAACCTATGCAGTCAGGACTGGTGTACCATATATGTTCTTTGTTTCCTTGCAGTTTAATGTTTAGGAAAAAAATATTGTTGCAGGAGAAATAAATGTTTAAAGTTGATTAGCGACTTGTAGCTGTGAGATTAGCTGAACAAAACAATTGAAGAATTTTTGCAGGATGTGCTTAAAATTGTATTCTTAATGCTTCAATTTTTTTTCTTTTAACTTAAATATCTACATTCATGAGGAATAAGTTGCAATGTTAGTAATCCACTGGGGAATGATATGCTTGCTCCTGGTGCATTGCATTCAATTATTGAATGATTAACAAGTACTATTAAGTGTTTTATACTTGGTGTGAATGAGCGACAATATAACTATTCATGTGATTTTTTCTTTTTGAATGATAGGGTTCAACTGGTTTAATTTCTCGAGCGGAATGAGAGTTTGAACCTTTCTTTTTACATTAGAGTGTTAAAACTTTTTGTTATTTGAACTATTCATGGAGAATATTCATTTGATACTTTATATGCTATAAATCTAATAATTTAGTATATATATATGTCCAAATTAGATAAAAAGTTTTGCCTCTCTATCTCCCTAGTTGGGAATATTAACTACCATTGCAGTTGCTTAGTAATTAATTAAAATATAAACTTCGTTTGTTAAAGTTTGACATTTTATTTTTATTGAACTCATTAGAGATGATATTATACTAGAGTATGAGATTTAGTTCTAAAAGCTATTCACCATTATTAATTATATATCAAGCTAAGGAGCATTAAAAATATCCATTCTTACGAACCTTATGTCACGTTAACTCTGCCTTACTTTTTTTTGCTTTGCATTTCTCTGTGTGGCACTGCTCCATCGATCAAGAGACACATAAGAGGCTTCAAATTAATAATATCAAAATAATATGTATTTTGAAGGTTATGGGTTTTTAACCGTTTTTTTTTTTATAAAGTATTTAATCAATTCTTTAATCCTTAATTATGTGTAAAATTTAATAAAATATATATATATATATATATATATATATATATATATATATTTTAAAGAAAGAAAGAAAAACAAACCAAACACATGATTAGAGTATTATAGAGTCTTCCAGCACAAGCATTTAACCAAGATTTGTCCCCAGTAAATAATAAAACCATGACAACTTGCATACAATCGCTTAAATAAGAGGTAACAGCTAATTATTCAAAGCATTTTTTTTTATATCAACTTCATGCAATAATGGTATAGTGGGGATTTTTTTTATCATAATAATAAATTTATCATTAATGTTTGGAGAAAACTGCAAGGGATTATAAAAATTGAGCAATAAATTCCATCAAATCTTAAACTGTAATTACTCTCATAACTGATTAAATATAAAAACTAATCTAAAAACCCGTAATAATAACCACAATAATTTGACACAATTAACATGGGTTTATCATCCATAAATTTTAACGTGTGAAGACTCCATATAATAAAGAGATTTATAAAGTTGGACTCCTAATACTAAGAAAAACGAGGTATTTGCATAACACATTAAACTCGAAATTTATAAATTTAAATTTCTTATAAGTTCCTTTTAGGATAAATTCCAAACCACATTCTTTCTCCTCGTCCTCTTTTGCTCCTCTTCTTCTTCTTTACGGTCGTCCGCTTCTGCATAGCACAAATACTTTATTTTTTTATAATATCAATCATAAATAATTAATATTTGAACTCTAGGGGGGTCTTCAATGATAATCCTTTTAATATTTTTTGATATTTTGGTGTGTTTTATATGTGAATTTTAATCTCATTTAATGATACTATTTGGTATTATGGTTCCATTTCATGTTGAATTTTAATTTTTTGTTAGAGACAAATATTTACAAGATATAATTAGTACAAACTCATAAAAATTGTTTTCATGAATTGAATTCAAAATTATTTGATCTACACCTTATTAGCTAGCATAGAGTAGATAATGACATAATAATAGATCGTTCATTTACAATAAAAAACAAAACAATTGAAACAAAGAAACTCTTGATTAGGATTGAAATTGAATTAGCATAAATTAAAATATGTAGATGGGGGTAGCATTATAGCTTTACATGATTATCAATAGCTAAAGGAGGAAGGGTTAATGTTTCACGTAGAAAGAGGTATATAGAAGGTTGGGTTTGAAGAGTTTGACCATTTAGTTTAAAAAAAGAAAAAAAAAAGGTTTATTTAGGTACACGCTTGGCTTTGGTGGCAAAAGCCAAGGTCAAGGAGCAGACAAAAATGGTTGGAACCGAGGGGCTAGATTTGGGGAGTTTCACTGAATTTGGGGGTCCCAAGTTTGGCATTTGACTCGGTGACTCTTTTAAATCTCTTAATTAACCTCTTCTTACTAACACTATTACTTTTGTTAACCAACCACCAGACATTGTTAGCAAATTCAAGAATGAAAAACTCAACCCTTTTTTTTTTGGTTTTTCCACTAAATCTTTTACAAGTATATACTAATATTATGAAAATTCAAAAAGCAATAAAATGTGGAATTCCAAGCTTGGGTTTAATTTCCAAAGTCCACAAAATTAGAGGAACTGCTACTTGACTTTTGCGTGCCAATTAACACACCACCCCTTCCCATATCACATCTATATATGTTCAAAGGTTTCCCATTATTTCATATGAAACAAATGTATGCACTTTTCTTTTGTGTAACTATGACATGTTTTTAATTATTATATTAAATATAAAATTATCTTCTTATTTATATTTTGTATCTAATCATGTTTCAAGATAATATAGCTTGATAAAATTTAAAGCGAGATTCTTACTTATAATGGATGTATAGTAGGATCTGAAATAAAAGAAATATATTTTATTTTTATCAATCAAGTGTATGATATTTAAATAATGTGTCTTAAATTCTACCGTTAGATATCCCAATGTAGGTAAGATTTTTCCAAATTCAAATACAGAATTTTCTTCTATAAAATATTTTTACATAAAAATTTGGTAAAATATTACACTACAAACTCAATTTTTGGATTACAATAATAAGTACTAATGTGTTATAAATATGACCGCAACCCGCTTCCCATTAAGGCATTACTAAGTACTACAAGGGAACTGCCCATTGGTTAGCCTTGTACAAACCGCTTAAGTTTGTGCTGAAAATGATCAACATGTGACTCTGATTATTATTTGTGTTTTTCTCGATGATTATTATTATTATTATTTAATAAATTAAAAAGTCATTTAACCTTAATATTATTGAAATATATAATAAAAAATAATTTTTTTTAAATTAACGATAATAAAAATCAATTTATTCCTTTCAGAATTAAGGAGAGTTATCACTTAATTCTCACTATTTACTTATTTTCATCTTTGTTGCATCACACTTCATTTTTTTTTTCCTTTTTCATTTTAAACCTTTTTTTGTACGAATTTTCATTTTAAACGTTATGTAAAGGTTTTGTAGTCGAATTAATTCTTACCACTTCCTTTTTATAACAGTAAGATACAACAATTACAAAAAGTTATCATGATCAATTTTAATTGATATTCATTGACTATAGTTACAAATCACATCAATTTAATAATTACAAATAACACATTATAATTACAAATCACATCACCAAAATAAATAAATAAATTATATAAATTTTTAAAAAATAGTACTTTCAATAAATGCAAACATACAGGTCGAATTCAAACCTAAGTCGGATTTTAAATAATTCACAAATAATACATTTGTCCGTACTATCTTGGTCTAACGGCCAAACACTTATAATTCACGCCTCCCCTCTCCTCGCATTTTCCCAATTTATAATGGCAAAAAAAATAAATAATACATTTAATACATGTGCAAATGAAAATGGAATTTAAGGTCTGTTAAATTTTATTTGACAAATACAATGGAACAAAAAAAGTCAATTAATTGGGCTGCCAGAGGCTTAATATTTCAACACTTAAGACAATATAGTACCGGCCTAGTTCTATATATGTACACAGACCCTTAGAGCTTCAACGTGGATAATTAATTTGAGCACAGGTGATGCTAAGCTGAATAAAGGCGAATAATGGAACAATAATTTGATCCTCCATGTATATCTAGTCAATAAGTGTAAAGTCAATAATTTCCAGTCATTAGTTCCTCTCAAAAGGGTCAACAGAGAGATGCTCTTGCTCTCCGACTATATCTTAATAGGGCAAGTGGTCCCCTTGAATGGCTTTTGAGCCATATTAGACTTCTATGCATCACACGGTTGCTTGGTGGCGTCTGAAACCTGAATTTGCACCAAAACTATATATTAAATTAATACTAATAATATCAATTATCTGACAAAGTCAGTGGAATAGAAACTGAGGGAATGGAATAGAAACCGGATTTTCGTAATCTGAGATACTATAACACTAAATTAATCTTAAACTAATGTTTTAGGAATTCTACACCTGAATTTATATACAAATTTTTTGGCTTTTGTGCTTTGGAAATTGGTTCAAAGTCCACTTACCATATAATATATAATTCATTGTTATGTTCAAACAAAGACCACACAGTCTAATAGTTATATATATACAAGTTTGCTTTGTCTTGATTTGCAATGGCCATCCAAAAACTCTCATGGGATTAATGTGATTTAATGATAGACTAAAAAAATTAATTTTTTGTCTCTGTATCCCAATGAACTGCTGATTTGGTGGCTTCTTGAGATTCTTGAATTTGGATTAAACAAAGATCGGCTCCTCAGATAGCTAGTCACATTTAAGGTACAAGTAAGAAGAAATTAAGAGTCTGTTTGAACTGTATAAATATAAAAAACAATTCCATTTTCTTGACTTAGAATTTAAATTTCTTGGTACTAGTTCTCTATTAAGAGCTCTTGCTATTAGCTTCTCTTTACTGTAAGCCAACGTGATCCTCGCAAAACACACACTCTCTTCTTTAAAGTCACCAGAAAAGTCGGCTGATCCTTCGGAGGCAGACCCCTTCTCAGGAAGCATATATTGCCTTCAAATTAAGTGAAACCAACTTCATTGTTATTTGTCAACTTGCCCTTTCTTTTTCACTTCACTTCTCTTTTGAATCCTTGTTTCTTATCTAGGGTTTTGCTTGCCACTAGGGTTTGCTTCAGAGTTTGAAAACTCTTACTGCTCTTGGTAACCAGCTTCATTTCCAGTTTTGCGTTTTTGGGTATAGATTGTTTTGGTCTCTGGTTCATTGAAAAGAAGATAAAAGAAACAATCTTTATACGCTTCTGCATACCGCAGCATCTCGTAAATACAACATATATATATTAAGGTATGGATGAAAGAAGTGATATTGATAAAATGGACGAAGTGATGTTACCAGGGTTTAGGTTTCACCCAACAGATGAGGAGCTTGTTGGGTTTTATCTGAAAAGGAAGATTCAACAGCGGCCTCTCTCCATTGAACTTATCAAACAACTTGACATCTACAAGTATGATCCATGGGATCTTCCAAGTAAGATAAACTATATACAATCTTGCATTTTTCATGGCTTAGCTAGCTAACTGCTTACTTATCTTCTAACTGTTGTGCTTCGTTTTGGTATTTTGGGTGCAGAGTTGGCTACTACTGGCGAAAAGGAATGGTACTTCTACTGCCCAAGGGACAGAAAATATAGAAACAGTGCGAGGCCTAATAGGGTTACAGGAGCTGGATTCTGGAAAGCTACAGGAACAGATAGGCCTATCTACTCTTCAGAAGGGAACAAGTGCATAGGGTTGAAGAAATCCCTGGTTTTCTACAAAGGTAGGGCTGCCAAAGGGATCAAGACTGATTGGATGATGCATGAGTTTCGTTTGCCTTCTCTCACTGACGGAGCATCACCAGCCAAGAGATTTCTAGACAAAACTATTCCTGCCAATGTAAATATATCTCCAACTATTCTACATAACCCATTTTTTTCCCTTTCTTTTTTTCTTGTCACACCGGCTTAGAGACCATAAACGAAACCTCCGGATAGCTATGATCATGTTATTTACGGTTCTTTTTTTGTTTTTTGTATAATGATCTCTGTTGACTCTAGTAATCGGAATCTAGCCGGATGGACTTTGTTACAAGGACAAAACTCTCCTAATATCTTTCAATGTTATTCATTAGGCTCTAGCTATGTTCAAACCTTAACCATAATTAACCAGACAATTCTGGAGACGATTTCACTAACACTTGAGTCTAAGCTCACTTATGTGTTTACGTTCATTTTTTTATGGAAGTAATTAAGGTTGAATGCTAAATGATTATTTATGTTGCACATGCAGGATTCATGGGCGATTTGCAGGATATTCAGGAAAACCAACTCCACAGCACAAAGGGCTCTTTCTCAATCTTGGGTTTCTCCAGCACCTGAAACCACACCTTCATCTTTCCTTGCTAAGGCATCACAAACTACTGAGTTTTGTTCACAAAACATGAGTCTAACTACAGACATCTCCAACTACTATAACAATGAGATGCAACAATCTTCTGCTGCTAACTTCTTTCCTTTAGATTTTTCCTCCTACAAGCCCTTAAATCCATTGTCTAACAAACTCACTCATCAGCAGATTCCCATTTCGAACGCAGACCAAAATGTCAATTTTTTCTTCTCACCTATTGAAACATTAGCTCCTTCAAAATGTACAGTTGATGTTTCTTCCATGCTGTTAAATATGTCTTCCTCTATTCTTGGAGATTTCGGTAAAGAGGTTAATGATCGTCAGAGTAGCGTAGATTTCAGTGATGGACTACACGATCATTGCAATGGCTTCTCGCTAAGTTCTTTGCCACAAGTGATGCAAGTGAACAGTGCGACTAACATTGGCGATGAAAATGTGTCGTTAAAGAATCCTGACACGACCAATGTTGATAATGATCAGTTTGAGACAGTGCGTGCTTCCATTGGATTTCCCTTCAGCTTACCTATGAGCATGGGCGGTGATGTTTGGAAACAGAACTTGCTTTGGGATGCTTCGACATGTCCTAGTGATCAGATGTCCACAAGTTTTGCTACAGCCAAGTGCTATACTTGAAGACATTAATTGATAGTCATTTAATAGTATATTTACTATGTTAGCAAGCTCACACTGCAAGTTTTTATGTTAAGGCAAGAAGAGAAAAAAACAAAATTAGTGATGTTAATTTACATTAACACATAGAATTTTGTTTGTAGGCTTTGGAGAATTTTAGACAAAATCTCAGCTTAATCCAATATTTTCAATGAAATGAAATTTAATTGAATTATTTTTTATTTTTTATTCCCCATAGACAGGTTGAGATCTATGGACTACATAGTGAGGGACAATCCTTTCCCTTATAAAATACTCAATATAAATTAAAGTGATACATTCCATCAAATATTGGTGGATGAGGAAATTCAAACTCAAAACCTCCTAAACCAAGTTAGACCTGATTAGCATTTAACAGAAATATTTTAAAGGCATTACATTCTACACAAAAATAGTTGCCTAGACATATATTTATTTCAACAAAAGTGTTCATATATAGTTAATATAGTGGGTATGTAAGAAATTTTTGTTTAAATGGGGTGCACACGATTATTATAAACTGAAACGAATTTAGGCAAAAAAAATTGACATGTATATATTGGAGTTCATTAACCTAATAATCATGATTAGTAATTGTCACGAATGTTAATTATAAACCATTACAAGTTCAGCAAGCAAGGATAAGTGCTAATCATAAGCATCCCAACTAGACACAGCCGGATAGCTTGGGGCACTTGCAAATATCATATGCAATAAAAATTAAATATAACAAATTAATTTCTAATTCTATGGCAATAAATATAAATGCACATTATGTGGAGAGTAATCTAATAGATGTTCTTGTATTTTTTTTTTTTAAGAAAAATTTTAAAATGAGTGAGATTTTGGGTTTAATTTATTTAGTCTATTATATACTAATATTCATTAAAAAAAACTATTACTTTAATGATAAAATAATTAAAAAAAGCGACTATTTTCTAGTGTGTATTATATAATCCATGACTTCCCTTTGTTATAATCTTCTTGTTATACTAATCAAGAAACAATTGACATATCCAAATTTAAGACTTGATGAAGCACAAGTTAAAATGTGATAGTGCTATTTTTTTGGAATGAAGATTATTCAGCTTAATTAAACTTGTAGGAATTGGGAATCAAATATCATCAATTTTGAACATTTTTCCTCATTAAAAGTATTTTTAAAATGTCCTTATATAATTTTTTAGTTGGGTATTAATTAGTGTTTGAATTAGAAATGTCCTCACTTGACGACAATTATTCATCAAGTGACTAATATACATGTATTTGCTAAAACAGCTAGAAGAGATTAATAAAGATGCACTTGTTTATTATTAATGTGAATTTTTTGGATTTTTTTCAAAAATAATTAAAATACAGAAATTTTTTTAAAACATATAGTTAACTTTTTTCTGTTTTAAACCCATAGTGTTAACAAATAATTCTTTCAAAAGTAAAGTGGTTATTCTCATATACAAATAAGAACCTAGCAATAACTTTACAATAACCACCATAAAATATAATTACCAACAACAATTTAGAAACAATGATTAAAAAGTAAGAGAAGAGAGGAATTGACACAAATTATTTAAAGAGTTTGGTTTCTCAATTGAACCTATATCTCTACATAACTTATTCTCAAGTTAGAATTTTGTGAACTCACAATTAATCTATATATACACTTAGATTGATTATAATTGAGTTTTTAAGACTCAACTCAAACCAATTACACTCAAGTTTTTCTTGGCTTAACTTTAACGATAACCTAAATTCTTAAGTGTTTTTATGGCTCACTTCCATTTCTTCCTAACTGAAGGAGTAAAAGATAAGAATTTCTAACTTTAATCACACAAATCCAAACACTCAAAGTGATAATAAAAGCACTATTAGTTGAATTCAAGAGATGAGCAATGAATGCTTTTTACAAAAGGAGATTTCTAAGATTTAATGAATCACCAAACTCTCTGACATGTATAATGGAGTTCCAAAACTTCTTTTTATACTTAATGAAAAATAACTATTTAAATAAGCTATTTAATTCGTCTCAAGTCTTCTCCATCTTCATTAAATACAACCTTACTTTATGCAAGAATTTGCATGCTCAGAATAATGAGGAATCATATCACGATCATAAACAATGAAAAAATTAGTTATTGCCTTTAACTATAGACCTTAGAGACTGAACACGTCACTCGTGAGCTTGATCATGATTGTGGCTAGTGTGCTCATAATCACGGGAGCAATCATGAGGATGACTAGAAGTTCCTTCACAAATTAGTACTGATCACGAGTGGATGAAGCATGGTCACGACCATGGGGACAATCGTGAGGGCGCCTGGATAGTTAAAACTTAAGCACCTTAAAAGATCATGAGCAGACTTGACTTGATCATGATCATGGTGTAAGTTGTGAAGGTTACCATGACTTTGTAAAACTGAGAAACTCTTAGCTCACGATCATAAGGCACTTAATCACGATCATGGAATGTATGATCGCGATCATGTGAGGGCTCGTAAAGATGATTGGAACTTTGATGAATGAAGGGTCTTTGGCTTATGATCGTGGGAGGCTTACTTATAATCGAGGGAAGCATGATCATCATCATAAAGGAGCTTGTGAGGAGTGTCGAAAGAGGGGGAAAAAAACAAAATCTAAGAATCACTCAAATATGAAAGAACTAAAAATAAGAAAATTTGACACTTTACCCATTGTAAGTTTTCATGATTTATGATCTTTTGAACATAGATTTCTCTTGTTTAACCTAATACACTATAAGTTTATGTCAAGAGTGTGTGTGTATACACAAAAACTCACGAGTAACTTTATTGTTATTTGAATCTATTTGCAAAGATGGGTCTTTGCTAGATGATATATATTAAGAAAAAAATAATGTAAAAATGATTGTTATGTTTTGGGATAAAAAAAAATAAAAAGAAGAGAAAAAGGATAGGTTTCTTATTGATATTATTATTGTTGTTTGGAACTAATAACTGTAAATTGATATTTCTTACTTGAGGAACCTACATCGACGAGTAGAACGGGTAAAAGGGAGTTTCCCTCATAAACACTCTGAAACTTAAGTCAATATTTGTATAGATAAAAAATATAATAAAGCGAATAAACATAATAAAATAGAGAATAAAGAGTGATTGCTTGGATGATGATGGAATGATTGAATGATGTATTGGTGATGTTGTATGATGAGAATGGGGAGATGAGTGAATATGAGAATGAGAATGAATGACATGAGATGTGATGAGATGTATTTATAGGAGAAGGTATTGCTCAAACCTCTTAGGAATATGATTCCTTAGTCTTGTAGGATTGTCTTGTTTAGGAGAGATGGAGACTTCCTTTGTAAAGTAATCTTCCTAATTGGATGGACTTCTTTATTAAGCTTTCTTCTTATTCAAGTAATCCTCCTCTTTGAGGGAAATATAACCCTTATTAAAATAGGATATAGATATGGGATATCAAGAGTCCCCCTTGAAAGTGTATTCAGATATTTATGTTTAATGTATCCGGATCTGTAAGGTGATGGAAACGTCATTCTTCTGTCTAGAGAGAGACTGCTTGAATCACTACGTTTAATATAGAAGGGTGAGCTGAGGTGGCCAGCCTCAGTCATAGGAAAAGATGAAGCTCAGTACCGTGTCTTAAAATCATCGTATGAGAACATCATTGAAGTGCTAGCTGGCCTTGAGTGCATAAGACCTGTAATAGAGAAGATGTAATGGATTAACCCGTCAGTATGGAGACAATATGGTGGAACCAATCGTCACTAGAGTTTTGATGCTTGGTGCATTAAAAGTGTGGCTCGAGTGCTGAACCCTAATACTATAAAAATGGCCTGGGATGTCAGCTTCAGTCATTGGACTTAGATGCTCAATGTAAAGATGCGAGGCTTACATGCTCAAAATCTTAGTACTATAAAAGTGACCTAAGGGTACCAGCTTTAGTCACTAGACTTATTCTTGGTGCATTAGAAGTGCAACCCAAGTGCCGTATAGTCTTGGTGCATTAAAAGCATGGTTCGAGTGTCGAACCTCAGTACTAATAAAGTGACCTGAGGGTGCCAATTTTCAATTACTGGACATTGATGCAGGAGTTTTAAATGCTCAGTATGGAGGGACATCTGGTAGTGATGTGCATAGGGTTAATAACTGTTATGTCATTTTGATACCCTTTTTTGAAATTTGAATCGCGTAACCATTACATCTGTTCATATGTCAGAAGAGGAGACATTTCGACTGCTATAATGATGACTGCTCGATAGGATTTGATAATTTTTTCATGTTGATACTGAGTGAGGTGATCAAAATGTTTGACTGCTTGGACCGATTGGTGCTTAAATAGTGTCTTCAGTAAATACATTTTCCTTATATATAGTAATAGATAAAAGAACAATAGTTTTGTGATTGTTTAATTGATCTCCATTTAATGATTAGTCCTCATGTAATAAATATATCAAATGTAATTGATGTATATTTTGCATGAATAATAATCACGTATATATGGACGAGCATCTACGTGTAGATGTGTAAGCATGCTTGTATAATAAGCTATAAATATTTATATAAGAATAAACAAGATGCAGAAATAAATAAATTAAATAATATCAAGAGAAACTAGAGAAACTTATTCCCTGATGTATTGTTGTCCCTCCTTCAAATTCACGAATATTTATGTTCGTTGTTTGCTTCAATTGTTGCTTGAATGACCTTGTCTTTGAAGATGTTGCCTAAGTTTGTGTGTATACAATTCATTGGTATTTTGTGTATATCCAGTTCCATGAAAATATACTGCTCCGAGATTAACAACTGGATCAAGTTCCCAAAGGCCATTATTTTTTATTAATGATAATTCTGAGTATTGTCATTAAGATGCTCAAAGTAGCATCTATGCTTGTATTATTTAACTATAATAACAAATATCAAAAGAACGAGAATCTTAGAGTTGTTTGATCTCCCTTAGCAATTAATGGTAAAATCTTGATGAATATATATTATCATGATTAGTATATGTTTTTCAAATTTATATGCACAGAGCTACAATACAGTGCATCTTTATTTTTATAAGTATGTATATATAAATATATGAATATGTCCATGCAATAAGTCATGATTGCTTTAGTAAAATAAATAATATCATGTGTGACAGTGTAATCTTTTTCATGAGCATGCATCTTCAAATACAGGTGTAAATGTGCTTTCATCGTAAATGTTGTATGAAAATAAATAATCAAATAATTTAAGAGAGAAACTTAAATTATTTATGAATTTGTAGATGTTGGAATTCATGAATTCGTAAAATAAATAACCAGCTTTAGTGCTAAAACTTAAAAAACTGAATCTGGTTCTTAGTTTTGACTTTATTTGGAACAAAGTGCCAAACATCAAAACTTTGGATATTTGAGCATCGACCTCAAACTAGCATCCACTACCAGACACCGACTTCATAAGCATTTAGACTCCCAGCAATGAGCTTTAGATAACTAGGACTTTTTGCTCGTTCCTGGGAGTCTAAATGCCTATAAAGTCGGTGTCTGGTAGTGGATGCTAGTTTGAGGTCGATACTAGAACATCCAAAGTTTTAATGTTTAACACTTTGTTCCAAATAAAGTTAGAACTAGGAACTAGGTTCAGTTGTTCTAATTCTTCAATGCTCGAATGATTTAATAATTTGAAGCTCAATGCTCGGAGCTTAGGGCTTTTTCAATGTGTACTTTAGTGGGTGCGGACTCTCAGCTTTTATCTTTCTTACTATACTTTCACATCGATGTTGGGTTGCATGATACAAACGCAGTGAAAAAATTAAAAATTTATCACGTTCCCAAACCTAGATCCATGTAATTCGACTACTTAATTAAATCTAGGATTTCAAGAATCTCACCAAGATGCAGAAGAGGCAAGATTTTCTGAAAGGATAAGAGGAGGTTCACACCGGTGACACCTTACCTCGAGCCTTTTGCTTTGGTTGTTCGGATCTAGATGTCTCCAAAAGGATGCGTCCTCTATAGGTATCCACACGAATAGCCCTTCACAAAATGAATTGGAGTATGTGCTAGCAACCTCCTTGATTGTCTCACAAATTAAGAATAAAAGAAAAACTCTGTGTTTTTTTTTCTAAAAAGAAAGACAATGAATTTGGAGGTAGGAAAAACCAGTGTGTTAAACCCTAGAGAATATAACATATTTATAGACTCCAAATTAGGGTTTCACCTACCAATGACCTTTTGGTAACTTCCATTTATTATATTCTGATTTTGTTTAAACACAAATCAGAAATAATATCTTATTTATTTATTTAAAATAACATTTATCTTAAATAAATAAACAAATAAATAAATAAAATACTTTAATTATTTATTTTCACAGAGTTTATATTTGGGCTCATTAAACCCAAATTTGTTTTTGGGCTTGTTCTAAGTGTGTGACCCTGTAGGGTCACATAACATTAGCAGTGGAGATTTAGGCCTACAAGTCATAAGTGGCCTCTAGCAAGACATTATGACTTCCCAAGTCATGTGAAGTCAATAATCCGACATAACCTAATTACAGTGAATTTTATTGTCCCTTTATCACATGATATCCTAATTGAACATAAGGCATAGAATGTCATCCTTATATAGTTCAATATTGTGACTTGATTCCAAATAGACTGAAAATGATAACTCTTTATTAAATCATTTCAGTATGGCCATGCATTTTCCTTCAGTCTATCTCATCAATGGGCTCTTAGATATCTTTCTCATATTAATGAGGGATAAATCCCTTCTAAATCACTCACATTCCTCACATAACTAATTTCATATCCAACAACATCCTATTTAATCATCTGGTTAAAGATAATGTTAGAATGTGTCAAAACATAAAATAGCTATGTAGAAATCCATGATGATTTCAAGGTCAAAGGACCAAAATAAAATTACTATGATGAGAAATACTTATGACAATAATCTATGTAGTATTTTTATAGTGGGTCAATCCAGTACATGATCTCTCATCATGTACCTATGAGTTGACTTAATATCTCATATTCATGATTAGTAAAACATAACCATCAGTCAACTTCATACTAGCCTTAATGCTTTAATATTTATATATAATGAATAAATGGCTAGGGATAATTAGAATAGAACTCTTATTTTAATTTAAAGGTTTTACTATCAAGTCACATACTTGAAGGCCTTAGTAAGAATTAACCATTTATATAATTATCATAAAATCAAATAATAATGAAATACCTCTTTATTAATAAAATAAAAAAGTCAATACATAATCGCAAATGATTGACCTAGTGCATATCACTAACAATTAGAACATTTTTTAACTCAAAAATCTGTTGGTGAGGTTGTGGCTCTAAGATAGTGTTCTCTGAGACTCCTATAAGTTAGACAATAATGAGCTAGGGTGATCAATTGTCTTGGAATTTTGTTGTTTGATGCTTAAAGTCTGAGTGCTTATGAAGGGTGCTTGTTGGATGCGTAATGTCTGAAGCTCGATGCTCGAATATCAAAGACTTTAATGTAAAGCAAAAACTTATTTATGTTCTTTGATGCTTAGATTCAGATGCTCGATGGTCTCATGCTTTGAAAATTCATCACTCAGAGCTTGATGGATGCTCACAAAGCAACTGTTTGGTATCCGATGCTTGTTTGAAGTTTTAATATATGGAATTTCAAGGCTCAGTAATGAATAAAATGATTTCAGACCTACATTTCTAATTATTCCCCAGCTTCGGTGGCGCTTTGGTGCTCAATCAGCTCAAATATCTAAGGGTCAGTGCTCAGTGCTTAGAAGCTCCATGCTCGATGCTCGGAGCTTAAAATCTCAAGAAGTTAGTGTCCGATATTTAATGTTTGATGTTCACTAGATACTCAGTTTCAGTTTTAAGAACATTCATCAAATACTTACATTCTTCAATCTCGGTATGAGGTCATGTGGTCTAGCTTTGTGAATTTAGAGGAAAACATATAGACGTCTAGCTTTTTTTCATCACTACATTTGATCCGGGTGTTGAATTACTTTCAAGCCTTGATGCTCAGATGCTTAGTGATTCATTTTGGTTGCTCAACTGTCTTACTATTTACTTTGAAATCTAATGCATCAATAAAAGAACTTTTTTTAAAACTCATATGCATCCCCTTTCTTTTTTTTTCTTTTTATCCGCCCTTCTAATGAAACTGTGGTGATATGAAATGGTCATTCGAGTTTGACCATTGCCAAAACTTTCATCTTCTGAGTTCTTGATTTGAATTATATCTTGTTTTTAGTATTTATACATCTGAATGGAGTGGGACATCTAGACTGGTAGTGATCTTGCTTCTTCCAATGGCCAATCTTCTTGCTTTTTAAGCAAAGGTCAATCTTGGCTCCTTTTCTATGCTAACTCATCATCATAAAAGTCTAATCCTATAGTAAGTCAATCGATAAGAATTCCATTGTAACATTTTTGAACCTTTCATGCCTCGTTACTTGATAATCTAACCATACAACTTTATAATACATTTTTGTTAAGGCATGATCCCATTGAGGGTACAATGAGGTGAGGTATAGAATCACGGGACTATTTAATCAAGTATTTGAATAAATATGAAAACTTATTTGCTAATGCAAAGGATCTTAAAGCTCATCAATATTGTGATCGTAGATGGATAGATCTTGAATGCCATGGCTTTGCATTTTGCACTTGATCGAAGATACAATGAAGTTGTTGCTCATAGTTCAGAGCTCATTCTATCAATAATTTTTAAGCAATTCTTTATATACCAATCTACTGCTCAGGTAATTAGAAGCTTGAAGTTGCACAACTCCATAGATCGCTTGGGCACTTTAAGTCTTTGCTTCAACTATCTCAAATCATGTGTGCCTCATTCAATCGATGATAAGTTACTAACTCCCAAACGTAAAGTCTGAAGCCAAGATCATATTATAAATAGTATGATCAACTTATGCGGAATGTGCATTGTAAGAATGGATCAATCTCCCATGAAAAGAAGAAAAGAAAGTATTGCCCTGACGATCTTTGCACTATTTCAATCTGAATTTGTTACTGATGACTAAATTGGATTTCTTTATGATTATGCTTAGAGAAATTATGATTTGGTTGTGTCTTTGAGAGGTCGAGCTAAATTCCTAGCAAGTAAAGACAATTCATAATTGAATTTGATTTTTCCTATAAACGGTGCCACTTGATAACTCCAAATTGATATTTCTTACTTGACGAACCTGCATCAACGAGTAGAACGGGTAAAGGGGCGGGGTTTCCTCCATAAACACTTTAAAGCTTAAGTCAGTATTTGTATAGAAAAAAATATAATAAAGTGAATAGGCATAATAAAATAGAGAATAAAGAGTAATTTCTTTGATGATGATGGAATGATTGAATAATGTCTTGGTAATGTTATATGATGAGAATAGGGAGATAAATGAATATGAGAATGTTAATGAAAAACATAAGATGTGATGAGATGTATTTATAGGAGAAGGTATTGCTCAAACCTCTTAGAAATATGATTCCTTAGTCTTGTAGGATTGCCTTATTCGGGAGAGAAGAAGACTTTTTTTGTAGAATAATCTTCCTACTTGGAATGGACTTCCTTATTAAGCTTTCTTCTTATTCAAGTAATCTTCTCTTTGGGAAAATATAACCCTTATTAGAATAGGATATTGATATGGGATATCAAGAACTCTATGCTGTGAAAATAAAAGAAAAAAAGAAAGGGCAATTTTAATTTTAAGGTGACTTTGATTTTTATTTATTTTATTTTCATTTTACTTTTATCACAATTTGATGAGAGTGTATTAAATTATCAAATGGTGGTTATTAATAAAGTAAAATTTAATTTGCAAAAAATAAAGTAATCATATATACACCATAATGTGAAAAAAAAGTCACGTAAATTAAAAATTTAAATAAAAAAACCGTTTACAATGTAAATCTACTATTTAAAAAAAAACCCTGTTGGTGTTGCCGCATAAAAAATCAGAGTTTTGGGGGTTTCAGAAGATCTAATAAGGCCCAATACACCACTCTCTCAAATCATGATTATTTTAACCTAAACTAATTGCTACCTACTAATGCTTTTCTTTTAGGGTTGCATTCAAAAAAATAATTTTAATTTTATGAAAATGGCTTAAGGTTTACAAAATTGTACAAACACATTGATACCATCTAGAATGTTCCCACCTAATTAGGGGCCCCTTACCCCCTAAATAGGGACACTTGGATTAGCAAGAAGGCAGAACCGTCTGGAATGGGGACTACCCCAAAGTGGAGTCCTAAGCATAAATGGAACACTCTCCTACCAAGATTATGATTCACTATCCCACATGGAATCTGACTCCTTCCAGGTTTGAGTATTACTATATATAAAGCCTTACATCCCTCACAAGAGATTCTCACATATTCTAGCTATCTTGCATTCTCCTTGCTTCTGTTCTCTATTTTAGGCATCGGAGTGTTTGTGGGGACTCTCCCCACCTCTCACCTTGCCTTCTGTTTATGGATTGCAGGACACCAAGCCCAAGAATTCCAGAAACCAATTATCAAGTGGTGCCGTCTTTGGGGACTCCTTAGGAAAAGCCATTCATTTACTTGCTAAGCTAAAGATATCTTCACTATGACTTCTAGCCCACCACCAGCCCTGACTCCTAAAGTCGACACCAACCCTTCCACACCAATCCTTTCGACTGGCCTCTCAAACCCTCTCCCAGCAATAATACTTCCACCCACCTTACAGCATGTTGAAGCCTCATTCGGACATATACCTTCACTTTCGGACAACACTCCAAGATACCCATCCTTGGGCACAGACTTCCCGTATTACGCTCCGCTACAACACCGTTGATCAATACCTTCTATACCTTTTCCAAATATACCAGAAACACCAGCAATAATCACTCCAAATTTAAACATTGTGAACCAAACACTCAGCCTTGATCAAACTAGCAGGGAAGCCATAATAAAAAATATTCAGAAGCAGATAACTTTGATGCAACAACAGCTAAATGCTATAATACAGAGCGGGTGCTCTGAGCCGGCTTAAAATGATAATAACACAACACCCCGACAGGCCCTAGGGACGAGCATGGGGAAGGGTAAAGCACCAGAAAGGGAGTGCAGTTCAACCCTTCTGGCCCTTGATGATTCAAAATTAGCTCAGAAGGTTGAAGAAGCAATATGCAAAGCCCAGACCAAACCTAGAAAGGAAGAGGAATGTGTTATGGATAGTAGAACTCCATTTTTCAGCAGAATAATTCAAACGGAGATTCCTAGTAAGTTCAGAATCCCACAGCTTGATCAATACAATGGGACGGGAGACCCCATCAGTCATATATTAGCATTCCGAACAAAGATGCTGCTCCAGAATGTAAATGATGAAATCATGTGCAAAGTCTTTCCAAGCACGCTCGTAAAGAATGTTGAAAAATGGTTTCATCGGCTCCCGAAAAATTCAGTCACTTCATTTGAGGATCTGACGGAGCAATTTCATATCAGATTCATCACCAATATTCCCCCAGCAAAGAACATCAACGATCTTCGGATGTGTCGATAAGAAGTTGATGAATCTATAAGAAGTTACCTTAACCGTTTCAATAAAACAACCATGCAGATTGAGCATTTTATTGATGAAGTCGCCATAGAAGCTTTCAAAAATGGCACCAGACTCGGAAGGCTTAAAGACAAAATAATGACTAAAGAATCGAGTACCTTTATAGAAGCAATGTCGATGGCGGTCCGGATGATAAAAATGGACGAAGACAGAAGGATGCGTTGGGAAGAAGACAGGCCATCGATCAAGGATGAACGATCGAAATAGAGATGCGCAAGCTTCCTAAAAATGAATTTCAAAAATCTAGGGAGAGATTTGATAGGGAAGCAGATAGATATACACCCTTGAACACCTCTCAATCCAAAATCCTCATGTGGGTCAGGCAAAATGGAGTGGGGATCACCCCAGCCAAGAGAATTAGCCCAAGCCGGAGATTTACCTAGGATAGAGACCTGTACTGTGAGTACCACCGAGAATACGAGCATGACACAGAGGGTTACAGAGAGGTGAAGAATGCCATAGAAAGACTAGTGTAGAGGGGAAAGCTTGGTAGTTTCACAGACGCACCAAGGAGGAGCAAAAACTCTGAAAGCCTAGAATGGGACAGAGTTGAAGCAAAGAAATCCTGGAAGGAGCCGATTGGAACAAATAACATGATCATAGGGGGAGAAAACACTGAAAAAAGATTAAAGCGTAGTAGAGGAGAAAAATTGATACCTGGGAGAAGCGATGTTGCTTTTAATTCCAAAGATGATTCGCATTTATACCACCCCCATTGTGATGCTTTGGTGATAACTGCGTGCATAAATAAGTATCGGGTCAAAAGGCTACTGGTGGATAATGGGAGTGCTATCAATGTATTATCCTGGAATGCGTACAAAGTAATGGGCAGCTCCGTCACCAACCTGAAACCCATCCAGAACCACATTATGAGTTTTTGTAGGGGAACCGTGCAACCAATGGGGATTGTCGAGCTGAATGTAGAATTTGGAAACTAAGATGATGAGAAGACAAAAGTCATCCAGACTCTATTCAATGTGGTAGATATACCACTGGCCTATAATAGGATTATAGGATGGCCGACACTTTATGAAGCAGATGCAGTCACCAGTGTTCGGTGCTTAACCATGAAAATTTCGATCAAGAATGGGACCCTTACTATTCAGGGAGATCAGCACATGGCTAGACAGTGTTATCAGATGGCCATGAAGCCTCAAGCAGAGGCTTTTCCTTTAGAGGCATGGGAAGTTGAGAAGCAAGGCGCTGATCCACAACCAGTGGAAGACATAGAGACATTACAAATCACGAAAGAAAAGACAGTGAAAATTGGCAACGCACTCAACCAAAATAGCAGAGACAAAATAAGGGAAGTCCTTATCAAACACTCAAAGGATTTTGCTTCACAAGCCTCTGAGATTATCAGCATGGACTCACAAGTTGCCTGTCACTGCCTAAACATCAAACCGGGAGCCAAGCCAGTAGCACAGAAAAAAAGAACCTTTGCCTATGAAAGACAGAAGATCGTTACTGAAGAAACAATGAAGCTGTTAGCAGTTGGGTTCATTAAAGAGATTACTCACCTAGAATGGGTCTCATTAAAAAAGCAAACGGGAAATATATAATGTGTGTAGACTACACTGACCTCAACCGAGCATGCCCTAAGGACAGCTACCCATTGCCTACGATTGATCAATTCGTCAATTCCACCACTGGTCATGGATTATACAGTTTCATTGATGCGGCATAAGGTTATCATGAAATTCTGATGAAGGAAGAGGATCGGGAGAAAACGTCCTTCATCACTCATGAAGGGTTGTATTGCTACAAGGTAATGCCCTTCGAACTAAAAAATATTGGGGTCACGTATCAAAGAATGATGAACCAAGTTTTCCAAGACCAAATTGGAACAAGTGTAGAAGTATACGTGGACGACATCATCATCAAGAGCAAACATCCAGAGCAGCACCCAACAGACGTGGATCAGGTTCTTCAGCTACTGAGTAAATTTAGGATCAAGTTGAATCCTGAGAAATGCGTCTTTAGAGTCCAAGCAGGCAAGTTCCTAGGGTTCATGATATCTCACTGGGGCATTGAAGCCAATCCAGAAAAGATGGAAGCCATACTCAACATGGAAGTACCAAAGAACATCCATGAGGTACAAAAGTTAAATGGTAGAATCACTACATTAGGGCATTTTATTTCTTGCTCGGCTAGGTGGTGTCTACCATTGTTTCGAGCTCTCAAAAATTTTAGGAAGTTTCAGTGGTCCACTGATTGCCAGGCGGCATTTGAAGACCTTAAAAGATTCTTATCTTCACCACCCCTACTCAGCCGGTTGGTCCCAGATGAGACCTTGTATTTGTACCTTTCTATTGGCCGAGAATGCATCGCTTTATTACTAGTAAGAGAAGAAGGAAGCCAACAAAGCCCTATCTATTATGTCAGTAAGATGCTCCGAGGACCTAAAATTCGCTATCCTATATTGGACAAGTTAGCCATGGCAGTGGTCCACAACTCTTGAAAGCTTCGACATTACTTCCAAGCTCACCATATCGTGGTTCGATCTCGCTTCCCACTGCAGAAAATCTTACAAAGACTGGAGACCTCAGGTAGGCTAGTACATTGGTCGGTCTTATCGGTGAATTCAATATTGACTATGAGCCCTAGCAATAGATAAAAGCCCAGGCGTTAATAGATTTTATGCAAGAAATGGCTCCGGAAGACATAGCCTTGACCAAAGCACCAGAATGGAAGCTCTATATTAATGGAGCATCCTCAGCTCAAGGCTCCAATGCCAGAATAATCTTTAGAGGGCCGCACAAGGTTCACATCCAGTACGCAGTCCGTATCGAGTATAATGCCACCAAAAAAGCAGCCGAGTATGAAGCACTCATTACAGGTTTGAAGTTAGCCACCAAAGTCAGGGCTGAACACCTCATCGTATACTTGAATTCCCAACTGGTAGTCAACCAAGTTAGTAGAGCATTTCAAGTCAAAGACACCTGCATTGCCAAGTATGTAGACAAGGCCAAACGGCTTTTGCACCATATCGAATAGGACAGAAGTCGATGAAAGATCATTCAGATTCCCAGGGAAGAAAATAGTGAGGCCAACTACCTTGCCAAATCCATAGCCAAAAATAGTCAAATATTCTAGGATATGAATTTCACTGAGTCGCTAACCAGCCCCAACACAAAAGACACTGAAGTTTTAGAGACACAGGTAATATCAGAATGGATGCGATCGATAATCCAATATCTGGAGCACGGAACACTCTTAGAGGACAAGCTGTAGGCTTGGAAGCTCAAGACCAAGGCAGCCCACTATTCCATCCATCGAGGGGAGCTCTACTGAAAATCCCTCTCACACTCGTGGTCGAAGTGCGTTTTCCAGGAGGAAGGAAATTACATACTTCGAGAAATCCATGAAGGAATTTATGGAGTGCATGAATCCCACTATTCACTCACTAGGAAGGCACTACTCCAAGGGTATTACTAGCCCACCATGTCTAAAGATGCCCAACAGCTAATGCAAGCATGTCCCCAGTGCCAGTACTATGCCTAACTCAGTCATAAATCTTCTCGGCCCATGCATCCCATCGGCAGCCCTTGACCATTTGCCATGGTGGGGATGGACATCCTTGGTCCTTTCCCTCCCTCTACCTTATAGAAAAAGTTTTTAATTGTGGCCATTGACCGTTTCACTAAGTGGGTAGAAGTAGAAGTGGTCCCAATCATTATAGAAGCCCGGATACAGCACTTCTTCTGGAAGGAGATCATTTACAGGTTCGGCATCCCCCACACTTTAATTACAGACAACAACAAATAGTTTAATAATAATAAATTCAGTGGTTTCTACTCAGACCTTGGTATAAAGTTGTGCTTCACCTCAGTAGCTCACCCACAGACAAATGGACAAACAGAAGTCACAAAAAGAATTCTCATGCAAGGATTGAAGAAAAGACTCGACGAGAAAAGGGAAATTGGGTTGAAGAACTCAACAACGTAATCTGGGCCTACAGAACCCTACCCCAATCATCCACTGGCGAGACACCATTCAGACTGACTTATGGCATGGATGCGGTAATTCCCGTAGAAGTTGGGTCACTAAGTTACCAGGTAAGCCAAGATCTCAATCACTCCATCAACAACGCTGATGCCTGGATATGCCTAGACCTACTAGAGGAACAGAGAGGACAAGTTGCAACCACAGCTGAGGCACATCGGTAAAGAGTATACGGTACCACCATCAACAGCATCGAACAAAATAATTCAAGTTGGGAGACTGGGTACTCATGAGAGTAGATATTGACAAAGGCACCTTAGGAACTGGCAAGTTAGGTCCAAACTGGGAAGGTCCGTACCAAATCTCAGCATGCATAATGAAGGAAGCATACAGACTAAGAGAAGGAGGAGGCAAAGAACTACCTCAATTTTGGAACTCAGACTCTCTCAGAAAATACTATTAATAAAACTGTATTCAACATATGATTCAATAAAGTCTCTCTTCATTAATAAAAATGCCTTTACATGTGATCAGTTACAAAAGAGAAAAAGAACCTATACATATCTACTCCACTATATGTACACCCGGACCCCCACGCTTGGAAGCAGAGGGGGAAACCTCATCAGCAGTCTCTGGATGTTCTACAGACCGAGTAGCAATGGTAGCCTCTGTAGACTCCCTCGTAGGAACAGAACTGGCCTTTCGATGGGCATCCTCCTCCATAATAAGTTTAGCAAGGTCTGCTGGAGTTATCCAGTCCAACACCCCCAGATCCAGTCCCAAGTCTTGTGAGAGCAGGATCCTCTTACACTCGGCTCGATAGGCTTTGAGAAAACCCCCTACCATGCCTTGGTAAGCCTTCTTATCATTTGTTCGGGATTTCTCAAGCTCCCCAGCCTCCCCTGGAGCTCAGCGATTTGAAAATCCTGCTCCTCGATCCTCCTCTTCAGCTGGGCTTGGCTATGTTCCAGCTCAGAAATTTTCTTCTAATTCGCCTCAACATTGGACTTGGCCTTAGCATATGTTGTCTAGCAGTGCTCTAGGCTACCTTCGTGCCATCCAACTTCTTTTCAAAATTGATGGCTATGGTCCCTACCTCCGTTTCCTTTAAGTTGTACTGGATCTTCAGGTAGAAGTATTGATCCTTCGCCAGTAGCAAGGCCTGAGTCATCTGCCAAAAAACCAACAATTAGCTTCAAGAAGAAACACATACGATAACTACATCAGTGGTAAAAGCTAGTTTACCTCTAATGATTGGCCAATCATGGAGTCCAACAACCCATCCGGGCCTTCATCGGACCAACGCTGCATATCACCGGGCAGCCTTAGCGACTCTGCGTACTGATTCCTCACTTGGCTGTTGGACATACTCGAGGGCTTCATCTGCTTTAATATCTAGCCCCGCATATCAGGACACCTAGGTAATCACGGGTGTTAAACATAAATCTCTTCATCTAGCCCCTCCGCATCAGACCCCGGATCAATCAGTCGCCTCTTTGTTTGACCAACCTGCTTCGACTATTGACTTTCCACTAGCGCTTTGCCCTTAGAGTTGGCGAGAACCACTTCAGGGGCTGAAGGAACTTCAGGTTCAGGGGAAGGAGAGACCCGCATTTCCTCCATAGCATCCGACTCATCAACTAAGGAAATCCCGCCCATAAAATGAAAAAAGTCAGCCATCTACAATCGAAAAACTAGAGCAAGTCAGAAAAATAGCTCTAAGTAAAACAAACATACCAGGGGAGTGATCGCGACTCAGATAGACTCTCTATAGGTACCTCCAGGATGCATCCTCCATCGATCGAGCTTCGGCAAGCCCATCTAAATGTAGCTGCAAAACCAGCTCTGTATCATGGTTAAAAAGTTTCGCTAGACAGGTCACCTTATGACACTCGTCCGACCACATCCTCCGGACGTCCAAGAAGTCCGACTGATGCTCCATGACAAAAAGATGGTGTCTCCACTTCTTATGGAGATCTGGAAGCTTTACAAAAAGAGTATGATTGGGTACAGTCGATAGGGAGAACATTAGCTCCCCCTTCTTTCTAGTCAGCCTGTACAGATATCAAAAGATACCTAAATCGGGTTTCCTCCCCTCTTCATACATCAGTTGGATGAACCCGGTCAATATCCTATAGCTATTGGGATGAAGTTGATCGGGTGCTATATTATTCCTATTCAAAAATTCTTTTATGAAGGGATCTAGAGGAAATTTCAAACCCCCCTCTAACTGGTCAAAATACACTACTAATTTACTTAGCCCTAGCGAGGGGGTATGGGCCCTAAATCTCCTATCTACGATATGAAGGGTGTAATCGGCAGGCATACAGAACCGCCTCTGATACCACCCCAGTAACTCACTATCTACATTAGAGATAAAAAGGTCAGAACTAACTTCTTCCCTTGGGGCCATAATGGAGAAGGGAAACATACAATAGCAGAAAGGAGGAAAAAGAGGAAGAAGAAAGACAAAAAAATCACCTAGTCACCACAAGTAAGAACTATGGCAAGCAGAAATGGAAACAGCAGAAGTGATACCAACGCAGCGAAGGCAAGAACAATAGAAAAGCAAAAGAAGCAAAATATGCCAATTAACAAGCGCAGAAGTATTTATAAAGACACAGAAGGATTTGGAAGCATACCATTAACTACCCTCATTATTACTGCGTTCCCCCCTAGGCCACCAAGGGGCCTTTTAGGAATAAAAAAGCCCATTAGACGAGGAGTTGTGATAACGGTGGCATAAACGCTTTTTCTACTAATATACAAAATGATGCATCACTCACGCGATTTCAATCACAAATCCCTAAGAGTTGAAGCAATGCCACCACGTGTTGGCCTGCCCATATTTTAACTGGGCCGCTTCATGAAATGACTCAGAATGCATTTCAAGCAGCATTTTCAGCCCATTCCGGGTATCTGAGCATCTAAGTCTCGCACATCTAAGTCCAGTGATTGAAGTTGGCACCCTCAGGTCACTTCTATAGTACTGAGGTTCCGAGCATGTAAGCCTCGTGTCCCTGAATCGAACATCTAAGTCTCGCGCATCTAAGTCCAGTGACTGAAGCTGGCACCCTCAAGTCGCTTTTGTAGTACTGAGGTTCTGATCATATAAGCCTCGCGTCCCTGAACCGAGCATCTAAGTCTCGCGCATCTAAATCCAGTGACTGAAGCTAGCACCCTCAGGTCGTTTCTATAGTATTGAGGTTCCGAGCATGTAAGCCTTGCATCCCTGAACCGAGCATATAAGTCTCGCGCATCTAAGTCCAATGATTGAAGCTGGCACCCCCAAGTCACTTCTGTAGTTCTGAGGTTCCGAGCTCGTAAAGCCTCCCATCCATGCACCAAGCATCAAAAATCCAGTGACAATTGGTTCCATCATATCATTTTCAAACTGACGGGTTAATCTTTTTTTGTGCTCATATGCACTTGGTGGATATCCCAGCTTTATAAATTACGATTTAGCGATGACCATTTAGATACTCGGCATCGAGCTCTACTTATAACTGAGGCTGGCCACCTTAGCTCACTGGCCTCTATTACCGTATTATTCCCTTATGAGAGCATCAGTATCCTACTCGGACACAATGAACATAAATATCCAAATACCCTGGGGGCACTTTTGATACCATCCAGAATGTTCTCACCTAATTAGGGGCCCCTTACCCCCTAAATAGGGATACTTGGATTAGCAAGAAGGCAGAACCGTCTGGAATGGGGACTACCCCAAAGTGGAGTCCTAAGCACAAAAGGAACACTCTCCTACCAAGATTATGATTCACTATCCCATATGGAATCTGACTCCTTCCAGGTTTGAGTATTACTATATATAGAGCCCTACATCCCTCATAAGGGATCATCTCATTCTCACATATTCTAGCTATCTTGCATTCTCCTTGCTTCTGTTCCCTAACTTAGGCATCAGAGTGTTCATGAGGACTCTCCCCACCTCTCACCTTACCTTCTGTTCATGGATTACAGGACACCAAACCCAAAAGTTCTGAAAACCAATGATCACACATGTAAATAAATTAAATAGTTTTCGTTAATTAATTGTTTAGATTTTTTTGATAGATAAACAAATTTTTAAAAAAATGAAAAGAAGATCAGTTGTCAAAATTGTGATATGGTGTGGTAGGGATAAACATTGGATAGTTTAACATTATAATTAATTTATACCGATCAATTGAACATTGACTAATGTAGCAAAAAAAAAAAAATATATATATATATATATATATATATTTGAATATGTAATATCAATTCTAAACTTATATTAATTGTTTGAATGTATAATATCACATTTAAACTTCTTTCATAAAAGACATAAGGTCAATATATACTTTTGAAACTTTCTTTAAAAAAACTCTTTGCAAAAAGGTGAATAAAATATGGATTTTTTTTCATAAATAGCTAAAAAATAAAAAAATAAAAAAACTATATCAAAAGTCACATTGATCAAAAGTATTTTTAAAAATAATTTTAAGTTTTTCTTTTCAAATTCAGATCATGGCTCATCTAGAAGTTGTTTCAACAACAAAACTAGGTACAATTGATATAGTTTCACTAATTAAATCACCAATTTGATCCTTATATTTTTTAAAAATCAAATTTGATCTTTCTATTTTTTTTTAATCAAACATTTTTTTGACTATTTCATTTTTTTTCTCAACATTTTTAGAAATTTTTTTTCTATTTTTAAGGTACTATTTTTTTATCAATATTTTTTTGCTCAATATTTTTTTCATTATTTTTTATACTTAATATTTTTTCTATTTTTAAAATACTTTTAAAATTTTATTTTTTTACTCAACATTTTTTTTACATTTAGATGTGAACAAAATTCATGATAATCGAATTTATCACATATTCAAATGTGGTCTCTGCATATTAATTGTTTATATAAAAATCATTAGAGCTCACATATAGTTGCAATAAGTTTTTAGAATTGGATTCTAGCATCTATCTAGGCCTATTGGAAATCAATTTTTTTTTACTGTCTTTTTTACTTCTCTATCATCATTTAGATTTCTCCACATATCCTTCCATTCAAACAGTTGGTTGCTGCATAAAAGAAAATGTTCTTCACATTCAGACGTGAACAAAATTAATTTGGTATTATAAGATATAAGTAGCAAAACTAATATATCTATATTGACCTTTTCATGTAGAGTAATCTTTGATATAGTGTATTAACTTGTTAATTTGTGCATACTAATCAATTAAAAATATTGTAACACATCTTTAATACAATAAATGAAAATAAATTTCATTTATGGAGTAAATATGTATCATGTAAAACATAATTCTCTTGTCCTTTTTTTATATGAATGCAAACTTGTTGTCTCATCCTTCAAAGATATCATAAGTTAAAAGTAAAAATATTTAACAAAAAATTAACTTAAATAGAGCTTATTTGGCATATTTAACAAAAAAATTAACTAAAAATTTTTATAGCGTATTTGTAACATCCACACACAAAAAAACCAAAAAAACAACAACAAGCAACAACACTGAAAAATAAAAAGCAACAAAAACAACAAAGCTTATTTGGAGTATTGAACTAAAAAATTTTATGGCGTATTTATAACATTCGTAAAAAAAAAAATCGAAAAACAACAAAAGCAACAACACTAAGCAACAAAAAACAACAACACTCAAAAATAAAAAAACAACAATACTGAAAAACAAAAGTAACAAAAAACAACAACATTAAAAAATAAAAAGTAACAATTAACAATAAACAATAAAAATCAACAATTAGAAAACAACAACTGAAAAATTTGGAGTTTAATAGTTTTCCCATCATGCTCCACAGTTCGGATTTTCTACAAATAATTCAAAAAGTTTAATGAAAGTAAGTTACAATTATAATATCAAATCAAATAACCAAATAATATCAAATCATTATATATATATTGATTTCATGTATGATGATCACACATTGATGGCAGGATCAACTTCACATCACTCCTATTTAATCATATGACTTTATAGTACATTTTAATATGTATTTACTTGTCAGTTTAGAATTTTCTTATTTTTTTGTTAGAGATGGTTAGTGTATTTCTAAATTTTAAAATTTTATTTTTGATAAAATTTCAATTAATTTATATTTAAATATTCGAAATAATTTAAAAATGTTAATTGTAAGAAAAGGAAACAATGTTTTGGTCTATCCAAAACATCAACCTTGATGAAGCTTGTAAAAAGAGAAAATCATCACATCAATATGATAATCAATTATTTTATTACATGTTATCAAAGTGTAATAAAAAGCTAGTGGAGTAGACCGGTGTTGTCAAGACAACATAGTTCCAAAAATGCAATTGTTCTGTAATGGGAGCTTGTTCACCAAAACTAACAGCAACTCCATTAGATTTATATTGTTCATATAAATAGTTTTTCAAGATAAATTTCAAGGACTACTACAGTCTGAAAATTTCAGAAAAACAAAACCATTATCGTGTCATCTTTTAAATCTAGAAAGCTCCAAATAAAAATTAGAAATTTTCAAATGAAAATGACTATTGTATGAATTTTATACTGGTTTTCGAACTAGCTAGCTAATCAATATAAAATGAATAGAGAAATGTAACTAAAAAAAATTACCTTGTTGCTGTCATTACAAAGCTTTTAAGCTTAGGTTTTTTCACTTATTCACCATTATCCATAACTTGCGATTTTTCATGCCAAGAAATTAGATTAATAATAATAATTAAACACTAATAATTATAATTTTTAATCTTGTAGTTAGTAACTATACATTTACCTGAATGATCATATAGGGAACTTAATTGAGTCCAGTGAAAAACAAAGTAACTAAGAATGCAGTTTTAGTTTTTAACTTTCTTGTATCAATCAATGTCATCAAGCATTTATGCCTTTCCATAATTGGTCGTCAAAAAATCAATCGCATTTTCTTTTTCCTAGAACTAATATTCTTCTTTATATGACTACCATTACAAATATTTCTCGATACATTGAGCAAACGATGTTTTGGTAGTTACAGGAAACATAAGGCAAACAGGGAGAAATTAACTGGACTTAGTAGTGTATAAAGTCCTTTTCTGACAATCATTTTTTATAATTTTTAAAATTCTAACCAATTACAAGTTCATTGGCCTCAACATAACATATAAACAAATATAGTTGCAAATACCAAAACATGATAGCTAACTCACCTATTGTGATGCTAATCATGAGAACTAGAATTAAAAAAAGAATTTCTAGCCCCTTTTTAAGCACCATCTGATCCAAGAAACCTTTTTTTTCACTCTAATGGAGATAAATTGCAAAGATTTCATCAAATATGTGCTAAATGGATTAAGATACTAATTGCCAAAGGAAAAGAGTTGCTGAAGTAGACAATATAAAAGATTTAAAGTAGAAATTCCATTTATGTAGTAAGCCCAGAAATTTAAAATCTATAACTTGTATAACTAGGTCAAACAACAGTAAAGTAGTACATAACTCAGTTCAAGCAAAAAAAAAAATCATAGATGAACTTTGAGGTATAATGAGCTAGAACTCATGTCAGCTAGTATATAAAAATATAGGCGTTGTTAACTTTAGCAAAAGAAAAGGAAAGAAAAAAATGCTAAAAGAAATAAAAGATGCGAGAACTAAAAGAAATACATGAAAATCAGACGTTTTCAAAGATCAACATACAAGAGGGAAGACTTACCCAAGACATAACTCTAAGCTAATTACACTTCAGCTCCATAATGCTTCTCTTCATCGTCTGGAAATAGCAACATCTTTCTCCTCCTTATTTTATGTTTAAAAACACATAGCTTATGTATAAATTTTCTAAACGAATAATCATTATAACAAATAATCATAATAATAATTTAATTTAAGTTAACAACCACAATAAGATCAATCACCAAAAATTAATAAATGTAACTCATCAAAATTAAAAATCACCTAGATATATAACATTACAACAAAAATAAAATCAAAATTAATCAACTAAATCAATCATTAACTTTAAGATCTGCGGCATCGATCTCATCAGTAACTTTAGCAACAGTCACCTTCGATTTCTTTGCCTTCCTTTACTTTGATTTCTTCTCTTCAACCTTCTCATTTCCTTTAGCCACCATAGCAACATCGTCGCTATTGTCATAATCATCATCATCATCATCAAATCGATGGTGTTTCAATCTCACTAGAGTTGCTTTAACAACATTTGTAGCCTTTTGAGATTCGATAATCCGATGATGTTGCTCCTTCACTTACTGCTCTGACTAGCAGAATACATTCAACTTAATAAAGAGCTCAAAAATAAATTTGATAGAGAAACCATTAGTTGCTTACTTAAGCACATGGAGCCTATTGTAAAGAATAAGAAAACACGGGAGAAATTTATTTTGAAAGAAAAAAGAAAGGTAGGTGTAGGCAGCGAGGTTTAGCGCACACCCAAGTGTTTGGAGACCATGACATTATGTGAACTCGAAGCCCACTATGAAATAAAAAATATGTCTTAAAGCCTAATTAGAGATGGAGTCGCCACCTAGATAAAAGTTAAGATACACTTATACAGCAACTGGATTCTACAAAAGTGCCCAGAAGCCGTCATCAGAGAATGGGGTTCGGAAACTAAGTATGGGCTTTTAAATGACCACCTAACCTTGCGATTGGCCTCCGTTTCTATTTTGTAATTTATCACCTTTAATTATTCAATTATTTCTTTATTAACATGCAAAGCACAATTGTCTTCAAACAATTTATCAAATTTTATATTAAAGTCCAAATTTGCATATTAATTCCATTTCATGTGTTTAGTCCCAACATTTATCACGAATAATAAATAGCAAAAATACATTCAAATCGAGTAGGGGAAGAGATTAAGGATTACAATGCTTTGTGCAAATAGAAGCATAATAAACTGAAAATAAACTAAAAGTAAATAAGAATTAAACTACACATGAATGTAAATAAAAGGGCAAGAGGGCTAGGAGCTAAAATTGGATGATCAAGATCACTCCAATTTCTTATGATAAACAAAATATTAGCTCCCAAAATATGTGAAACCCTACAAAAGGAACCATCAAGTCAATTTATGAATCAAGCCAATACAAATAGAGATTACAAATACTTGAATATTAACCCCAACAAAATAGTAAAAGTGATCATGTAAGGAAAACTAAGAGTAAAAAAGTATAGGAATTCATAGAATTTCAAATCATGCATAATTTATAAGAAATATCAAGACAAGGATGTGCAAGACCCTATCAGAGTGGCGATCACCTCATGGCAAGAGGCACCTGATCAACAAGCACAGGTGACTCTCAAAAGCAGCAAACTTTTATTTCAAGCAAGGATCAACTAATTTAAATGAACTAGACTCATAGCTACACTTAAAAACTTAATGGATCATGTTAAGGATATGGCATAACATAGGTAATGAACATAAGAAAATTAGTAAACAAACAAATAAGTAAGAGGTTATGCAAATCTATAACTTTAACATTGAAGAGAAATAAAGATCATTACTAAAATATGAGCTTTTCTAATAAGTTGACCCTCAGAGTTGGATGTGGGTGTTAAAATTCACTTGAATGCAAGATTTTTCACTTTCTTCCTTCAAGAAAATAATCTTTTGAACTTGATTCTCCCTTTTTCCTTACTCAAGAACCTTTTTTTTTTATTCCCGTTCCAAAGCTCCCCCCCTTTTCCCCTTTTCTCTAAAACTCCTTTTTTAAGTTGATAATGGTTTTTATTTTTTGTCTCTCTTCTTCCCCTTCTAATCTCATGCCTAGCTCATCCTTAAACACCTAATTTTAGGATAATGAAGTATGGATGTGACAGAGGACTCCAATGATGAAAATGGTATAAATAGGTCCTCAACACTTGAAGTTTGAAACCTCAAAAATCTAAATGCATTTTCAAAAAGAGTTTAATTAGTTTTTTAAGGATTTAATTGTAATATTTTTTAGGACCTAATTAACAATTTTAAATTCTTTTAGGGGTCTTTTTATAATTAAAAGCTAAAAAAAAGGAATTCTGACCAGAATTGCACAATTCCAATCGAAATTATACCTTTTTAGTCCTTTTTTTTATATTTTTACAAAAAATAAAAACTATTTTTTTTGAATTTTGATTAGACCAACTTAGGAATTATGAATTTAAATGAGTGCATTATTTACATGTATTTTCATAACTAGTTTGCCTGGAGTTGATTGTTTTAATGAAGGTTTATATAAAATTGCATGTAAATAGAGGGTAAGATACTAATTCATAAAGCAATTCTAAATGAACATAATACTGAAAGAAGTTAGTATTTCGTACCCAGAATCTCTTGGTCGTGCTAGCTTTCTTTTAGGGTATCGAGTACCACCATTTTTTAATTTTTTCCAATTATTACCCTAGGTGACGACTCCTTATCTCCATGCCATGTCTTTGTGACAATGGTTAGTGTGTTCTCTAGAGCCCTGAGCTCAAATAGTATTGCAGTTGCTAAGATCTTGGACGCAAGTTAAACCCCACCATCTATAATGGCGACTCCATCGGGGATAAGAGATATTGATTCTACTTGTGTTCTTTAGAATTATTTTATTAGTTATTATTTTATTCTTGCATTCATTTTGCATGTCCCTATTAATCGATGGCTTTGGTTTATGGTTCTATGATTCCACTAGCTTCATGGGATTGTAAATTGACTAACTATCACTCTTAGTCTTAACTTAGTTCAAGAGAGATTATCAAGCTTATTTGACCAGAGTCTGTAACCTAAGTCCTAAAGGGGGTAGTCTTCTCTCGAGTTTGCAAAGGATGTCGGGCCCCTCTAACCTTGGCATATGACTCAAGTCTTAAAGGATGGCATCTTGCTAAGGGAACCTTAACCTTTTCACCAGACTCAACTCATATAATGGCTTAGTAACTTCCCTTAGGATTACCCAAATTGCTTATGAATGTTACCATGAGGTATTTCTATCTAGAAAGGCCCAAACCCATACTTTAGAAGCCCATTTAGGTTAATAAAGATTGGCCTAATCTTTCATACTTATAAACACTATTTCTATGCTTTTACTGCTTTCAGAGATTTGGCATGCTAGTCAGTTCTTGATATCCCCTGTTGATATTAAGGCCAAGATTAAAAAATCCTAGGAAAAGAGACCCGCCATTGAATACGTGTGTGAGAGTAATAAGGTTGGAAGGATGTATATACTTTACTTGCTACTTGTTGCTTATTGTATAGCACGTGCATCATGTATACATGCATACATGCATTACATGCATTATACTAACAATTTATCTTGCAGCCATCATAGATTCATCTAGGTTTTCCTATGTTTAGAGTCAGAAAGGTAACAGACTAGTGAGAATTGATTTGAGCCCATAACTAATTGAAAAAGAGATCCTTAGCAAACTGGAAAGGAGTCCCATCAATCCATTCTACGTAGATGCTACACAACCTAAACAAACTAAAGAAATGGAACAACAAGAGGAAGGAAACTGGACTCTAGAGGATGTCAAAGGAGTATTGATGGATGACATGAGATTGATGATGCAAAGATGAATTAAGACAAGCTCTGGTTGGATTGATGCCACCACTTACTACTACTGCACCTCCTGTTGTGGCTAATCCACTTGTTATGGATACACCACCCACTAACAATGACAATGCTACTAAGAACATACCTGTTGTGGAAATGAAGTTTGAGGATGTTGAGAGTTACATGGTTGAAAAGGCAAAAAGGGAATCACTTCAGCAAGTTCAAGAGCTAGAATCCAAGTAAATGAAAGCACTGACTCAAAAGATGTCCAAAATGGAAGAACTAATGAGAGGACAAGGCTCAGGTACTCATTTGACTTTGATGATGTGATGCAATTTAAGGAAAATAAGTTGCCTAATAAGTTCAAAATGCCACAACTACAAAAGTTTGATGGTACTGGAGACCCAAGGATCCACCTTTGTCAATATACAACTACTATGAGCACCACTAAGGCCCTTTTGTCTATAGCTACCAAGTTATTTATACTATCCTTAAAGGTTAAAACTGTTAATTGGTATCATGGGTTAGAGAAGTCTATCCGAGAGGACTGGAGAGAATTATATACCACTTTTCTGAAGCAATATGACTATAATACCAGGCTTAAAGTGTCTATCAAGGATTTAGAATTGACCAAGCAGAAACCTAATGAATCATTTTCATATTTTTTTACTAGGTTCACGAATAAAGCAGGATTAATGAAGAATAAATTGGATGAGAAGGATCAGGTTAGGATGATAGTCTAAAATATGTCACCTAACTTGGTTGAAAGACTACAAATGATGAATCCTAGAACATTTGTGGACCTTTATGATGATGGTTTGCAAGCTAAGGAAATTGAAAGTGAGAAAAAGAGGATTGTTAAAAGCACCGGGGCAAGAAACTACCTAACTGGGGGCATACAACATGGAAGCACTAGCCAGATTATGGAAGTGCATATTGTTCAACAACCAAGGAGATTCTCTAATTTTAACCAACCTTTATCAAAAGTCCTAGAGCACTTAATACAAAAGGGTTTAGTTCAACCTTTACCTAATCCAAACCCAAACACCTCAGGCTATAACCCAAACAGGCACTGTAAATTCCATCAAAACTGTCACGACCCAAAACAGGGGCCATGACCGGCGCTAGGGAACGGGAATTCTTTCGAATCCGGAACCCGTAGCAAGCCTAAAAATAAAATAAATCATGCCATAATAATAGTAACAATATAATATGTAGCGGAAAATAGAAATCATAATATCATAATATTATCCACATCAACTGGATTTAAATCAAATTATCATCACATATATAAAATCCCTTTAATACAAATCCAATTTCAACATAATACATCTCTTTAAAATAAAATACATGAAATCCAACACTTAAATTCACAACTACTGTAGTGTCTAGATAAAATAAATGAGACTCAAGTATATAATTTACACAAAGAAGCCGGGGCGGAAGAAATCCGACGTATCGACCTGCTACTGAGGTCTGAGGATGTTGACTCTCCTGAAAAATAGTCAACGGAGGGGAGTCAGACCTCACTGAGTGAATTACTATGATATATATACATACACACTAAGTGATAATGCATACAGTCAACAGTATATATATAATATGTATATATACAGGCAATTGCACACAGATGCAATAAAAATCATTTTATATATTTTATCTGAAAAACCTCTTTTATGAAGGATCACATAGAACCCTAGAATATCGCAACCTCAGAAATAGTGTTAAACAACACTCTGGCCATACAGGCTCACTTATTCCAAATATATCCACTTAATCCATTTAGACAGTAGACTGGCCCCGAGATATTAAGTCAACCGAGCTCCAGCAGTCTGACTGCCAGTGTGATTGGCCCCGAGACACTTGGTCAACCGAGCTCCAGCAATCACACCCACAAACCACATCTCACATATCGATAATCATAATCAAATCAATATCCACAAATAAGTTAGTATTATAGCCTAAATACTATAGGCGTACCGGTACGTACTCGGTCCTAGTGCTGCCCACTAGGTAGCACGTTCTATTGATATCCTTCATTAATAAATAATATAAAACATTCATTCACAAAAATAAATGATGCATGAATGTAAATGAAATAACAATATAATCCATATATCTACCAGAAATATACCAAAAGTAAACCAGGTATATTTCGAGTATATATACGTCAAATAATTCCAATCAAATCATAAATTAAACTAAAAATATATTTAAAACATTTTAAATATATTTTATTTACAAAACATGTATATAATTTAATATATACCAAAAATATACTTAATGTAAACTTAAGAAATAATCAAATTATTTATGCATATTTAATCAACATAAAACATGCATTTCTAAATCATACATCCTAAGCATATATATATAAAATAGTAACTCACCTAATGCGCTCCACGAGACAGGTCCGACGGGCCTGGTCCACTAGCCCTCGGTCTCGGCGCAACTAAACAAGCAATAAATAATCGACATCAGAATAAACCTAACAGAAATCCTAGAATTCAATTTAGAGTATTAAACACAGAATCGAAAATTAGGGTTCGACTGGATATCACGTTTTACGAGAATTCTACCGAAAATCCGGCAGAACCTCCCCTGTAAAATGGACATCTCTCTACTCAAAAGAGTAGAACCGACCCTACAAAGAAATACACTTCAAAAAATAGGCTCAACACAATCAAAATCCCACGGTCGGACTCCAAACTACAGTCCACCGACCGGGGTCCACAAACACAGAACATATTCCAGATATACCAAAAATATCCTCACAACATAGTAATACATCTCATAGGTAAAAATTACATAATTAACCTTGAAACACTGTAAAAACCGATTAAAACTCATTTTATTAGAAAAACCGTATATTATATATATAATTGAAAATAATTTATGAAAAATAGTTTTAATTAGTTAAAAATACCAAATATTTTGTAGAAATCATTTTTATACCTTAAATAACTAATAAAACCAATTAAATTACATTTTTAGACAATTTAGGGTAAAATTACCAAAATACCCCTATATATATAAATATACTTAAATTACTTCAAAAATTCACCAAAAATCATAAAATTATCCAAAATTAATTTTCTCAACATATTTATCAATAATATTAATAATTAAACTCAATTAACCAATTAAATTCAAATAAAAACACATTTAACCCTAATTTCTCAAAATCACATAAACTTCAATAATTCAAAATAAATACTTAGAAATTCATAAAAATTCCAAATAAATTCCTATAATTCATTTCAACACCTAATTTAACCATAAACTCCAATTTCATAATTTAAATAATTAATTTCCGAAAATTAGAAAATAATATTAAAATATTCAAAAATACCCAAAAATCCAAACAATCTCCAAAAAATTCTACAAAAATTCATACATATAGATTAAGCTACTAGAAACAACATTTTTGAAGGAAGTTTTCATGAATTAATCAATTCGAAGCTCAAAAAAATCAAAAACCCTAATAGGCCGAAATTGACAAAATCGAAACCTAAGCAATTCTAGACCATTTTAGCTCAAACCAAAGCTAGAATCACACTCACCGGAGCTCAAGGAGAAGAAAGAGACCGGCGGTGTCGAAAACGATGGCCGAAATCGACGTGATTGACGGTGGATTGATTTTCGGCTTCTCCGGCCAAAATCGACTTCCAGGCGCCTGAAACGGCTACCTCAGGCGGCGAAAAAGGTTGGGGAAGGCGGTGGCACACCGGACGGCACACCCACAGTGAAGAAACGACAGTAGCAGCGACCGGACGGCGAGGAGAAGGATCGGGAGGAAGAAGAAGACTCGGGGGGCAAAATGGTAATTTTCCAATTCTTTTGATTTTTGATGTATATATGTATATATATATACTTTATACTATATATTAAAATAATATTAAATTACACACATCAAATATACACCACACACATAAAATCTAATATTTTAATAATTTATACTAAATAAAATTAATTAAATAACAATTAAATAAATAATTAATTAATAAAATATTAGGATAATAATAAACCCTAATTAATTAAATATACACACACAGGCTTTATTTAATAATTTAAAAATACGCATGAGTTCATGCAAGTCCGTAAATACATTTAAAATAATTAATAATACATTGTTTACGTGAAAATTTCCCCGAAAATGCAAGTCCCGGGAAAATTTTACGTAAAACACTGAAAATAATACACAGTAATTAAAATAGATTTTAAATACATATTAACTCGTAAAAATATCATATAAAATACAGAAATTATTAACACTGCATATCCCGGTACAGTGTAAAAATATTTTAAAAACACGGGATATTACAGTCTTCCCCCCTTACAAGAATTCGTCCCCGAATTCCAAAAGATAAGATCAAGAAGGAAAGAGATACGGGTAAGAAGCTCGCATCTCAGCTTCAGTCTCCCACGTATGCTCTTCAACTCTGTCGCTACGCCACAGAACTTTGACCATCGGAATCTGCTTCGATCGCAACTGTCGAACTTGAAAATCAACGATCGTCACAGGTTCTTCCACAAACGTCAAATCTTCACTCACTTCCACACTGTCAGGTTGCAACACGTGTGAAGGGTCTGAGATATACTTCCTCAACATCGAGATATGAAATACTGGATGCACCTGTGACATACCCGGAGGCAAATCCAATCGATATGCAACAATGCCAACTCTCTCCAGAATCTCAAACGGTCCAATGTATCTCGGTGCTAACTTACCCTTCCTGCCAAATCTCATCACACCCTTCATCGGAGATACTTTCAGAAAAACGAAATCTCCAACCTGAAACTCCACATCTCTGTGCCTAGGATCCGCATAACTCTTCTGTCTGCTAACTGCGGTCTCTAACCTGCGCTTGATCACAGCGACTTTCTCTGCAGCATCCTGAACCATCTCTGGTCCAGTCAAAGCTCTCTCACCAATCTCATCCCAACACAACGGGGATCTACACTTCCTTCCATACAACGCCTCATATGGTGCCATACCAATACTGCTATGGTAGCTGTTATTATATGCAAACTCAACAAGCGGCAAATGATCATCCCAACTACCTCCTAAATCCAAGACACACATCCTCAACATATCTTCCAGTGTCTGGATCGTCCTCTCAGACTGGCCATCTGTCTGAGGATGAAAAGCAGTACTAAAATCCAACCTAGTGCCCATCACTTCTTGCAACTTCTGCCAAAAACGAGAAGTAAACACCGAACCTCTATCTGATACAATGGACACAGGTACTCCATGAAGGCATACAATATGCTTCACATACAACTTCGCCAATCTAGTAACTGAATATGTGGCTTTCACAGGCAAGAAATGTGCAGATTTTGTCAACCTGTCTACAATCACCCAGATGGAATCGTATCCCTCCTTCGAACGAGGTAAACCGACCACAAAATCCATAGCTATCCTTTCCCACTTCCACTCGGGAATAGGAAGAGGCTGAAGCTTCCCAGAAGGCTTCTGATGTTCGGCTTTCACTTGCTGACACGTCAAGCACTTAGCAACATAATCAGCGACATCTTTCTTCAATCCATCCCACCAGTATAGATCTCTGATACTGTGGTACATCTTAGTAACACCTGGATGAACGCTGTAGGCTGTAGAATGTGCTTCCTCTAAAATCTCCTCTCTCAAGTCATCCACATCAGGAACACACAATCTACCACTGATCCACAACACACCATCATCATCAAGTGTGAAATCAGTAAACTTCCCTGCTCTGACATTCTCTGCAAGCTCTTCTAGAATAGGATCTCGGCTCTGAGCTGCTTTAATCCTATTCCTTAGTACATATCGTACTTTAAACTGAGCTAACAGTCCACCTGATATACTAATCTTCATCATCAGACCTTGATCCACCATCAGATGCAACTCCTGGATCAATGGTCTCCTCTCAACACCGATGTGAGCAAGACTACCTGAGGACTTCCTACTCAAGGCATCTGCTACAACATTAGCTTTACCCGGATGGTAAAGAATCTCGCAATCATAATCCTTCAACAGTTCCAACCATCTCCTCTGCCTCAGATTCAAATCTCGCTGCTGGAAAATGTACTTAAGGCTCTTGTGATCAGTAAATATCTCACAAGTCACCCCGTACAAATAATGCCTCCAAATCTTTAAAGCAAAGATCACTGCAGCCATCTCTAGGTCATGTGTAGGATAGTTCTGCTCATGCTTCTTCAACTGCCTCGAAGCATAGGCTATCACCCTTCCATTCTGCATCAACACACAACCAAGACCAATTCTAGAGGCATCACAGTAAACTGTGAACTTATCCACACTATTAGGCAAAGCTAATACTGGCGCTGTGGTCAATTTCTCCTTCAATAATTGGAAACTATTCTCACAAGCTTCTGACCACTCGAATCTAACATTCTTCTGAGTCAAGCGAGTCATAGGGGCTGCTATCCTGGAAAAATCCTGCACAAACCGCCTATAATACCCGGCTAAACCCAGAAAACTCCGAATCTCTGTAACAGAAGTAGGTCTAGGCCACTCAGATACTGCCTCAATCGTCTGTGGATCAACCTGAATACCTTCTTTAGACACTACATGTCCAAGAAAAGAAACACTCTCCATCCAGAAATCACACTTCGAGAATTTAGCATAAAGCTGATGATCTCTCAGTGTCTGTAGTACAATCCTCAAGTGATATACATGCTCTTCCATACTCCTAGAATAAACCAGTATATCATCAATGAAGACTACTACAAATTGATCCACATATGGTCTGAATACTCTGTTCATCAGGTCCATAAAAGCTGCTGGTGCATTAGTCAAACCAAAAGACATCACCAGAAACTCATAATGGCCATATCTAGTGCGGAACGCTGTCTTAGGAATATCGGATTCACTAATCCGCAACTGATGATAACCCGACCTCAAGTCAACCTTAGAAAAGAACTGTGCACCCTGTAGCTGGTCAAACAAGTCATCTATCCTCAAGATAGGATACTTGTTCTTCACTGTCACCTTATTCAACTCTCTGTAGTCAATGCACAGTCTCAGGGTACCATCCTTCTTCTTCACAAACAAGACTGGTGCACCCCAAGGAGAAACACTAGGTCTAATAAAACCTTTATCCAACAACTCTTGTAACTGCTCCTTCAACTCTCTCAACTCTGCAGGAGCCATACGATAGGGTGGCATAGATATAGGAGTAGTACCTGGAACCACATCTATACAGAACTCAATCTCTCTGTGAGGTGGTAAACCTGGTAACTCCTCGGGAAAAACATCAGGAAACTCACAAGCAACAGGAACATCTGTGAGTGACAACTTCTCTACTGACGTATCCCTGACCAATGCCAAAAACCCTTGACAACCTTTCCTCAACAACTTCCTAGCTGAAATAGCAGAAATAAGATTCTGAGGTGCTGAACTCCTATCACCAACAAACTTAAACTCTTCTTCATCAGGAATTCTGAAAGTCACCTCCTTATTCCTGCAATCTACCATGGCATAGTGCTGAGATAACCAATCCATTCCCAAAATAACATCAAACTCCATCATATCCAACAAAATCAAATCAGCGGGTAATTCTCTATCTCCCACGAGAACTGGACAACCAGAAAGAACAATATCGGCGTCCAAAGAATCGCTCAGAGGAGTGGCAACAGACAAAGGAAAAGCCATCCTCGAAGCTTGCCAACAAGATTTAGAAGCAAAAACGGGAGAAACAAATGAATGTGTGGCACCCGGATCAAACAAAACCCATGCATCTAGGTAACAAACAGAAACAATACCTGCCACGACTGCATTAGATGCCTGAGCATCCTGCTGAGTCAGATGGAAGACTTTGGCCTGACCTCGACCTCCCTGCTGACTGGTAGAAGCCTGGCCAACACCTCTGGCACCTCCTCTAGTACCTCTACCACGACTCTGTTGTGGAACAAATTGAGTGGAACTCTGATGCTGGGCTGGTGGTAACTGAAATGGCACGGGTGCTGCACTAGCAATTGACTGCTGTGGGAATCGCGGAATCTACTGCTGCTGATAACCGGAATAAGGACACTATCTGGCAAAATGTCCTGTCTGCCCGCATCTGAAGCATGTCAGCGGTGTCAGATAATACGGTCCCTGATGGACTCTACCACAAGTCTGACAAACACTGGCCGCTGATCCAGAACTACGACCACTGCTACTGCTCGAAGCACCTGACCCAAATCTGAATGATCTACGCTGACCTCCACGGCCATGTCTACTGCTCCGATGCACTCGTTGTTGCTGTCTCTGACTCTGCTGAGTCGAACCTCGCTGCTGACTACTCGATCCAACATGAAAACTCGAATATGGAGTAGCCTGCAATCCACTCGACTGAACTCCCAACTGGTAATAATCAGGCATCGCTCCCTGCCTAACTAATCTCAGCTCAATCTCCTTAGCTAGCTCAATCACGGACTCGAGAGTAAGACCTGCTGTAGGCATACCAGCAAAAGCAGAACCCAAACCAGTAACATACGTAGTAACAGCGAAATACTGATCTCGCATCAGATCCTCAACATATCTACCCAGACGAAGAAACTCTCGGGTATACTCCTCTACAGATCGATCTCCACGAGAAATACTGGTCAAACGGAGACGATAGCTCAAACGAAGAGGCTCTGGACAAAATCTCCTCATAAACCGCTCTCGAAACTGAGCCCATGTCATCGTCATCATATAAGGCTGGATCATCTGAATGAACCAATCTAGAGCTGGTCCCTCAACAGATAACTCGATGATCATAATCCGCTGGTACTCGGTATGAGCAGTCCGAGTCCTAGTCTCAATCGCATGCAGAAATTCTAAAGGATCAGAAGTACCATTAAAAGCAATCCTGCCAACTCGGGCATAGAATAAAGCTGCCTCAGGGTCAGACATACCCTGCTAATAGGCAGGCTGAACAGGCTGAGCAACTGGAGGAACAGGAACATCAAACTCAGGCTCAACAGGCTCCTCGTCCTGTAACTCTCTCTGCCTACAGCGACCTGTCGCTCCTCGAGGTCTACCTCTGCCACGACCTCTATGTCTCACTGGCTGCTCAGGAGGTAAAACCTCATCCTGAAAAGACTCATCATCCTCGGCCTCAACGACCGGTGGAGCAACACGCGCTCGCCTCCTCATTCTGAAAAGACAAACGGAAAGATTCAGACAAAATAGACAATGGAGGAATAATGCAGAAAACTACAGTAAGGAATACTTATCAAGACGTACTCGAACCTAATACACTGCAGTAGTCCAACAGAAAACACAACTTTAAAACTAGGACCACAACTCACATAACTAAGCCCTGACACAGAACTCCGCTCTGATACCAACTTTGTCACGACCCAAAACAGGGGCCATGACTGGCGCTAGGGAACGGGAATTCTTTCGAATCCGGAACCCGTAGCAATCCTAAAAATAAAATAAATCATGCCATAATAATAGTAACAATATAATATGCAGCGGAAAATAGAAATCATAATATCATAATATTATCCACATCAACTGGATTTAAATCAAATCCCTTTAATACAAATCCAGTTTCAACATAATACATCTCTTTAAAATAAAATACATGAAATCCAACACTTAAATTCACAACTACTGCAGTGTCTAGATAAAATAAATAAGACTCAAGTATATAATTTACACAAAGAAGCCGGGGCGGAAGAAATTCGGCGTATCGACCTGCTACTGAGGTCTGAGGATGTTGACTCTCCTGAAAAATAGTCAACGGAGGGGAGTCAGACCTCACTGAGTGAATTACTATGATATATATACATACACACTAAGTGATAATGCATACAGTCAACAATATATATATAATATGTATATATACAGGCAATTGCACACAGATGCAATAAAAATCATTTTATATATTTTATCTGAAAAACCTCTTTTATGAAGGATCACATAGAACCCTAGAATATCGCAACCTCAGAAATAGTGTTAAACAACACTCTGGCCATACAGGCTCACTTATTCCAAATATATCCACTTAATCCATTTAGACATTAGACTGGCCCCGAGACACTAAGTCAACCGAGCTCCAGCAGTCTAACTGCCAGTGTGATTGGCCCCGAGACACTTGGTCAACCGAGCTCCAGCAATCACACCCACAAACCACATCTCACATATCGATAATCATAATCAAATCAATATCCACAAATAAGTTAGTATTATAGCCTAAATACTATAGGCGTACCGGTACGTACTCGGTCCTAGTGTTGCCCACTAGGTAGCACATTCTATTGATATCCTTCATTAATAAATAATATAAAACATTCATTCACAAAAATAAATGATGCATGAATGTAAATGAAATAACAATATAATCCATATATCTACCAGAAATATACCAAAAGTAAACCAGGTATATTTCGAGTATATATACGTCAAATAATTCCAGTCAAATCATAAATTAAACTAAAAATATATTTAAAACATTTTAAATATATTTTATTTACAAAACATGTATATAATTTAATATATACCAAAAATATACTTAATGTAAACTTAAGAAATAATCAAATTATTTATGCATATTTAATCAACATAAAACATGCATTTCTAAATCATGCATCCTAAGCATATATATATAAAATAGTAACTCACCAAATGCGCTCCACGAGACAGGTCTGACGGGCCTGGTCCACTAGCCCTCGGTCTCGGCACAACTAAACAAGCAATAAATAATCGACATCAGAATAAACCTAACAGAAATCCTAGAATTCAATCTAGAGTATTAAACACAGAATCGAAAATTAGGGTTCGACTGGATATCACGTTTTACGAGAATTCTACCGAAAATCCGACAGAACCTCCCCTGTAAAACGGACATCTCTCTACTCAAAAGAGTAGAGCCGACCCTGCAAAGAAATACACTTCAAAAAATAGGCTCAACACAATCAAAATCCCACGGTCGGACTCCAAACTACAGTCCACCGACCGGGGTCCACAAACACAGAACATATTCCAGATATACCAAAAATATCCTCACAACATAGTAATACATCTCATAGGTAAAAATTACATAATTAACCTTGAAACACTGTAAAAACCGATTAAAACTCATTTTATTAGAAAAACCGTATATTATATATATAATTGAAAATAATTTATGAAAAATAGTTTTAATTAGTTAAAAATACCAAATATTTTGTAGAAATCATTTTTATACCTTAAATAACTAATAAAACCAATTAAATTACATTTTTAGACAATTTAGGGTAAAATTACCAAAATACCCCTATATATATAAATATACTTAAATTACTTCAAAAATTCACCAAAAATCATACAATTATCCAAAATTAATTTTCTCAACATATTTATCAATAATATTAATAATTAAACTCAATTAACCAATTAAATTCAAATAAAAACACATTTAACCCTAATTTCTCAAAATCACATAAACTTCAATAATTCAAAATAAATACTTAGAAATTCATAAAAATTCCAAATAAATTCCTATAATTCATTTCAACACCTAATTTAACCATAAACTCCAATTTCATAATTTAAATAATTAATTTCCGAAAATTAGAAAATAATATTAAAATATTCAAAAATACCCAAAAATCCAAACAATCTCCAAAAAATTCTACAAAAATTCATACATGTAGATTAAGCTACTAGGAACAACATTTGTGAAGGAATTTTTCATGAATCAATCAATTCGAAGCTCAAAAAAATCAAAAACCCTAATAGGCCGAAATTGACAAAATCGAAACCTAAGCAATTCTAGACCATTTTAGCTCAAACCAAAGCTAGAATCACACTCACCGGAGCTCAAGGAGAAGAAAGAGACCGGCGGTGTCAAAAACGGTGGCCGAAATCGACGTGATCGATGGTGGATTGATTTTCGGCTTCTCCGGCCAAAATCGACTTTCAGGCGCCGGAAACGGCTACCTCAGGCGGCGGAAAAGGTTAGGGAAGGCGGTGGCACACCGGACGGCACACCCACGGTGAAGAAACGACAGTAGCAGCGACCGGACGGCGAGAAGAAGGATCGGGAGGAAGAAGAAGACTCGAGGGGCAAAATGGTAATTTTCCAATTCTTTTGATTTTTGATGTATATATGTATATATATATACTTTATACTATATATTAAAATAATATTAAATTACACACATCAAATATACACCACACACATAAAATCTAATATTTTAATAATTTATACTAAATAAAATTAATTAAATAACAATTAAACAAATAAATAATTAATAAAATATTAGGGTAATAATAAACCCTAATTAATTAAATATACACACACAGGCTTTATTTAATAATTTAAAAATACGCATGAGTTCATGCAAGTCCGTAAATACATTTAAAATAATTAATAATACATTGTTTACGTGAAAATTTCCCCGAAAATGCAAGTCCTGGGAAAATTTTACGTAAAACACTGAAAATAATACACAGTAATTAAAATAGGTTTTAAATACATATTAACTCGTAAAAATATCATATAAAATACAGAAATTATTAACATTGCATATCCCGGTACAGTGTAAAAATATTTTAAAAACACGGGATATTACAAAAACCTTCAACACTCTATAGATAACTGCATCTACCTTAAAACATGAAATCCAAAACCTTATGGACTTTGAAAAGATCACAGACCCCCAAAACCCAAGCACCAGAAATAATCCTTTCCCAAACTACCAAAATATACCACCCCAACTACCATGATGATCAACTCAGGAGTTAGTGAAGAAGAAGTGTTAAGCTCCTTTGAGGACCTATACCTTAAAACTAATGAGAAATCTCCTAATGCCTTAAAGATGTGGAAAGAGCAGAAGACTGATTAGGTCAACCTTCAGGCAATTTTGACTATAAGGTGTTTTACACTAAACCACCTTCTTTTGACATACCCTTCAAGTCGATCATGCCTATAGGATAGGGTGATGAGTTTAATGATGAGAAGCTGCTAGACAAGAAAGAAAAATGCACATTTGAGGTATAGAAAGATGAAGCCAAAGGGACAATGAGCAAGAAGATGCAAGAATAGTTGTTATGTCGGCCACATAAAGGATAACCACTATGAGACCCAGCATCCCTAGCATCTATAATGGGAAACAAATTTTCTCATTGTTATCTTTGAATAAAATTTTAGTTTCTTTAGAACTTATTTTGTTTTAGCAATTGATTATATGAATTCTGATCATGCTTACTTATGTATTATCATCCTAATGGTATTGTGCATTGTGATGTTGATAGTATCTACATATTTGATATAAATTCAATTCAATTAGATTCATTTAGCATGGGCACAAATGCCAATTTAAAGAACATTCATATATCACATTATGTAACTTTTGAGGATAGGAAATTTGAGAGAAAGGAAAAGTGAAAACAAAAAGAGAAAAAAAGAAATGAAAAAAAGGCAATTGGGTAAAAATGAGAGAAAAATATTATATTAGGAAATCTAAAAAAACTAATTGGTAACAGGAGCTATATCATGTGATATAATAAATGTTCTCATTTTTGCCCTAATGAATGAGTAAAATTGAATTTGAAATTTTTGTTCAAATATCGCATATTCATTTTTATCATACTGCATAAGTATCTGAATGGAAAGACAATAAAAAATGAAAGATAAAATCAGAGCTATGAGATCACTATTCTAGTTATATTTTCTTTTTTATCGCCCCTTTATGGTTTTTTCTTGTAAGTCTAGTGTCCCCTTATACCTAGGGAATTCAAGTGGCTCAATGACTTACGTTGCAATCCATACCTTGTAACTATCATCAATCATTGCATCAACATCAAGCCTCATATTCAACTCGAGAGTTCTTTGAAGAGCAAGTCTAGTTGATTTTAGCTTCAAGAACTCTCTTCAGTCAATTTGCCCATTCTTTGCATCTTCATTACATGAGATTGCAACTAATAGGGTTAGTAAGTCAAAGGATAAATAACAATAGTGAATGAATTCGGTCTCTTACACACGAAAATGAAAAAACTACTAGAATAGCATGAATGAATCTAGAATAAAAATGGGGGCAAAATGTAATTCTAGGGGTAAATTACAGAACAGTAAGCTTGCATTTAAAGAGCGAAGATGGAACACTAAAGTATAAGAGCCAGTATAAGAGATCTTAGGGAGAAAGAAGCATACAAATACATCGATTATCATACAGTAAAAGCAATTGCAAAAAGAAAAGTTCAATAGTTCATCAGTCAATCACAAGTTCCAATGTCGAGCTATAGACCCCACTTACTATCATGTTCATCTATCTAAAAAATTGTATTAGAGACTCTGACATCAGAAGTACCAACAGTGAGGCATTCAATGCTCAAACCTACAGACTATTAATGAGGCACCTCATTCTCATACTCCAAGCTACAAACGTAGCTCTCTGTTCTAAACAGAAGACCTTTAGGATCAGACATGTCATACATAACATGCATACACTTACATACATTTGTTATGAAATACTTGTATACGTTTATTGTGAAATACTTGCTTTGCATAACAAAGTCTTTGAGCTTAAGAGAGATTGTGCAAAACTTTGCTACTAACATTCAAAATTAGTGTTGTAAAAATGCAGAAAGGTAGTCAGAATGTACAGATATAAGGGGGAAAAGGTAACACTACCAAGCTAAACTTAATACTCAATGGGACTTTAGACCTTAGGAGCCCAATGAATTATAAGCCCATCCAGTAAGTGAATATCTCCGATAACAATATTTGTAAAAGCATCATCCTGGCGACCTTAAGCGTCTAGATAAGACACTCAAGCTCCTCAGATTCAACCATCTCCATAGTCTCGTATGGAGTATCATTTGGAATATCTCTCCATAACAGTTAGACCAGTGTAAGGTATGGAAAATGGTGATGAGAAGGCCCAATATGTCAGCAATACATTCGTCAGCCCTATAAAAGGGAAGGATGCACTCAAAACCTAAAATGAATGTAGTCTGAAAAAAAATTATTTGATCATGAATGAAGATCTCTAACTCTTGAACCTTTTTTTATAGGAGATATCAAAAAGAGGAATGAAGCGCTCCACCATAGCATTAATGGAATGGCGAAAATACAAATACAATCCAAAGTGATAACTTTAATGGTGGAGTATCATGACCCTTGTGATCAGAAACATCATCATCACAATCAAAAGGGAAGAATGAAAAAGAATGACATTGCATTTTGAAAAAATCTCTTCACTTGCAAATATACCATACTAACCTATATTATTTTGTACAAGGAAAAATAAAAGAAAATGAAAAAGGGGAAAGGAATCGATACATCAATAAGAATGGACCAAATAGTAAATACCAAACACTTATTAAGATAATAAAGGGAAGTAATAGAACTTTATTTCCTTAGATTCTATAATAAAGTACCATCTTAATAATAAAATCTATAAATTAAAAGTAAATTCATCCACTTCATGAGATCATGTGCGAAAAGCCTATCTCATAACCTTTGATCATAATGGCTCTTTTTTATTAGCCTCACAAAACTTAGATGATTAGTTTGTAACTTTGTGTTGAGAGTTTATAAACTCTAATCAATCTAATGCTTGCTTTGTACCCAAACGAGGAGAAGAAAATGCAAAGACAAAATCTATGGACTTACAATGTAAATTTCTTGAATCTTAGAGTATCTTTTTAGTCTTTTGAATGATAAATGTGTATATAATCTACTCCAATGCTCATAAATAAGTACGAGTACAAAATCCCTTGACGGTATCCACACTGAGTAATACAAGAAAGGTAAGGGAATACTAAGAGAAGAATCAAAAGAAGAGCAAGCATAATGTACTCCAATGCTCATAAATGAGTAAGAGTATCAACGTGAAACCTCTAGTGGTATCCACACTGAGTAATACAAGAAAGGCAGGGAATACTAAAAGAGGACCCATGTTAAAAATTGCTCTATTTACTCCAATGCTCTATAAGAGTATGAGTATTCAAAGGACCTTTCCAACGATATCCACACTGAGTAATATGAGAAAGGTGGGGCAATACTTAAATAAGGAAGGAAAGCATAAAAATAACTCAAAGACTATTTTAATACTCAAAAGTGAATCTTTTTACACTCAAATTCCATAAGTTTTATTTAGCAAATTCTCTGAAATTAAGTGTGAAAGTAAGCTCTTCACTTGGTAAAAGATATGCTCTCAGCATGAGATGGTTAACGATGCCTCTGACCTCTACAAATGGCAAAAAAAATTATAATAATGAAAATAAAAAATAGTGAGATTCGTTGAGTGCATGCTATCTCATGAAAAAGTGATGAATTTTCTTATAAATTTTCAACATTATAATGTATTTTTGTACATTCATCATGATTGAAGCAAACTTCAACAAGTTTGTAGGAATTGTAAATCCAAAAGGAAGTGCACCCAACTTGTAGAGATGGTTAACACAGAAAAATTGAAATTAGTCAGCAGAGAAATTCTAATTAGTGAACACAGTGAAATTCAAAGTCAGTCAGTATAAAGAATTCAAAGCATTCAACTTAAACAACCAAAGATAAAAATCATGAGCAATTATGGATTGCAGCATCATATGCTAGTAATGAAAGGATTACAACCAATTCACGAGTAGTTATGGACCATAGCATTATCATCAGTGAGCAATGAAAGGGTTGCAGATAGTCATGAGCAATTATGGATTGCAGCATCATTGGCTTACGATGGAAGGGTTACAGCTAATCGCAAGTAATTATGGACTGTAGCATCAAAGGCGAGCAATGTAAGGGTTGTAGCTAATCGTGAACAATTATGGATTATAGCATCCTAAGCAAGCAATGAAAGGATTACAGCCAATTCACTAGCAATTATGGATTGTAGCATTATCAAATTCGAGAAATCATCAAAGGTAAGCAATGTAAGGGTTGCAGCTAATCACGAGCAATTATGGATTGCAATATCAAAGGCGAGTACTGTAAAGGTTGCAGCTAATTGCGAGCAATTATGGATTACATCATCATCAGTGAGCAATGAAGGGGTTATAGCTAAACTGTGAGCAGTTATGGACTATAGCATCAAAGGCGAGCAATATAAGGGTTGCAGATAATTACGAGAAAGTATGGATTGCAGCATCACCGATAAGCAATGAAAAGGTTACAGCTAATCATGAGCAGTTATGGACTGCAACATCATCAGTGAGCAACTAGGATGAACTTGTGTCTGTTTAGGGCTATCGGGTGGATTTCCCTAATTATGTCTAACCCCCATGCTGAGAAGTGCCATGAAGAGGAGATATAGTGTAGCTCTATTGGGGGAAGGTGGCTGACATTCTTATGGATCTGACACTTATGGCATTTCCTTATAAATTTGATGCAGTCTTTCATCATCGTCATCTATAAGAACCCTTGTCTAATTAGCTTCTCAGCTAGGTGTAGACAACAAGGTTTAGCACATGCCTAAGATCTTAGCAACAGTGACACTGTTTGAGCTTAGGGCTCTAGAGAACACACTAACCACTATCACAAAGAAATGGCGTGGAGATGAGGAGTCGTCACCCAAGGTATTAACTAGGACAAATTAAAAAATGGTGGTACTCGATTCCCTAAACGAAAGCCAGCACCACAACCAGGAGATTTTGGGTACGAAATACTAACTTCTTTTAGTCTTGTGTTCTTTTAGAATTACTTTATGAATTACTATCTTAATCTCTATTTATATGCAATTTCATATAAACCCTTAAAAACAATCAACTCTAGGCAAACTAGTCATGAAATATATAAGTAAACTATGCATTCATCACAATTACTAAGTTAGTCTAATCTATGTTAATTTTAATTAAATAAGCTAAATCTACATATTTTTAATTTACAAGTGAGTCTAAAGATTAATGGGCCTAATTCCTTTTAATTCAATGATCCTAAGTCTATTTATTTTAATTCTAAAAATGGGTCTAAATCTACAAATTATGAAGTATTTAATTTATTGGGCCTAATTCTACATGTTTTAATTCTAGAATGATCTTAAGTCTAAAAATTATGGAAAATGCTTAAATTAAATAGGCTAAGTCTAAATTAATTAAATTAAATTAGGTGAGCCTATGTATAATTAACTCAATAGACCTAAGTTATCTCTACCCTAAATCTAATTAATTATGGGCCTAAAGATGCATTTTCATTAATTAAACCTAAAAATAATCTAAATTTAAATGGGTTAAAGCCTAATGTGGGCCTAGGGCCCAAAACACATAAACATAAGCAAACAAGCCAAAAACAATACAAACAATCAAAATAAAAGATAAAATAATTAATTTAACTTTTTTCTAAAAACCCTAATTTATTTAAAGTGACCATAAACAAACAAATAAATAATTAACAAATAACCCTAATTCTAACCACTTAAATCTAATCCAATTTTAATTAAACAACCTAATGATTTCTATACCCATTAATTTTAATTAATTACCTAATTAAAACCCCAATTTTTCTAACCGATTAATTAAAATAAAACATCCAATCGCACACACAAAATTTCATTATTCCCACTATTAAGGCTATTACAATGAACTATTGAGAATAATAAAAAAAAAAGAAAAATTAATACAATCCCCAAAATAAATAAAACAAGACAATTAAATTGAAAAAAATCTATAAACTACATTTAGCTATAAGGTTCCATCCATGGCATTCCATTAACCTCTTATGGATTTGGTTCTCCAAGTATGATCATCATGTGATCTTCTCCATAATCACCATCACAAAAGGGTAAAAATTGATTAGTAAATAAAATTAAAAATAAAATTCAATAAAATCAAAATAATAATAATGCTTATGGATGAATTTCTCCTCATACTAGTATGATCACCGTTCTTTTTTAGAAGGCCTTCAAAATTTGTTATTCTTCTTCTTAAAAATCACTAAACGAATAAATCACCAAGAGCCTTTTTTTATGGAAAAGAATTCTTAGTATTGAGAATTGAGAGTTAAGTGTTGAGTCCCCCCTACTCTATGAGCCTAAGCTTTCCTTTTATAGGGAAAAAACCAAAAAACCTTAAGTTCTACGTATTAAGAGTTCCAATTTTAAAGGACTTTATTTCTTAAAGAATTAGATAAATCCCAAAAATAAATTTAAGAAAAATTTTTAACCAATCAAAACTCAGAAAAAAATATTTTTATTAAAAATACAAAAAACAAATGGAAAATACATAATTTCGATTGAAATTGTGTAATTTCGATTGAAATTGTGTAATTTCGATCAGAATTGCATAATTCTAATCAAAATTATGCAATTCCAATAGAAATTCTATAATTCTATTTTTTTAACTTTTAATTACAAAAAGATCCCTAAAAGAAATCAATTTTTTCAATTAGGTCTTAAAAGGTATTATAATTAAATCCTTAAAAAACCAATGAAACTCTTTCTAAAAACATATTCAAACTTTTGAGGTTTCAAACTTCAAGTGTTAAAGATCTACTTATAACATTTTTATCATTGGAGTCCTTTGTCACATCCATATTTTATTATCTCGAAATTGGGTGTTTACAGTTGCCCCCCTTTATCACTGTTTGCTTGATAAATTGTGGCAAAGCAAATAAACACACAATTTCTTAAGAACAGAAGTTTGGGTACTTACCTGTGATTCTTGAGGTTTATGCTTGTAAATGATCGTCGGTTCATGATAAATGCTTACGTTGTTGTACAACACTAGGCATAAACTTAAAACCTCTGAGGAAACACTATACTCGGATGTATAGCATTGATTTGGATGGATACATCACACTCGGTCATATGATGTTATTTATACTCGGTCTTATAGTCCGGATTGGAATGATGCATTGTACTTGATCATACAATGTTGACTACACTCGGTCGTATAGTCTAAATGGAAGTATACATTGTACTCAGTCATACGATGTTGACTATACTACGTTGTATAGTCTGAATGGAAATGACACATTGCACTCTACTGTACAATGTCAACTATACTTGGTCGTATAGTTTAAATTGAAATGATACATTGCACTCAGTCGTACAATGTCGACTACACTTAGTCGTATAGTCTAAATTGAAGTAGGTGCATTATACTCGATCATACAATGTCAATTATACTCGGTTGTACAGTTTAAATTAAAAGACACTTCACTCAGTCATGTAGCATTAATCTCTTTTATGCTTTGCCTTTTGCTGATTCATTCTTCATTTCCCTTATCCCTTTCATTGCTTATTGATTATGCTATAATCCATAATTGTTCGTGATTAGCTGTAACCCTTTCATTGCTCACTGATGATGCTACAATCCATAATTGCTCGCAAATTGGCTACAACCCTTTTGTTGCTCATCGATGATGCTACAATCCATAATTGCTCATGATTAGTTATAACCCTTTCATTGCTCACCGATGATTTTTATCTTTGGTTGTTTGAGTTGAATGATTTGAATTCTTTATGCTGACTGACTTTGAATTTTATAATGTTAACTGATTAGTATTCCTCTTTTGACTAATTTCAATTATGATGTTTTAACCAACTCTACAAGTTGAATGCACTTCCTTCTGGATTTGCAATTCCTACAGACTTATTGAAGTTAGTTTCAATCATGATGAATGTACCAAAGTACATTATAATATTGAAAATTCATGAGAAAATTCATCGCTTTTTCATGAGATAGCATGCACTCAACGAATCTCATTATTTTTTATTGTCATGACTATCATTTATTTGCCATTTGCAAAGGTCAAAGGTATCATTAACAATCTTATGCTAAGAGCATATCTTTTACCAAGTGAAGAGATTACTTCCATACCTAATTTCAGGGAGAATTTGCTAAATGAAACTTATGAAAATTGAGCATAAAAAGATCAAATTCTAAATATCAAAACAATCTTTGAGTTATTTTTGTGCTTTCCTTTCTTATCTGAGTATTCCCCTGCCTTTCTCATATTACTTGACATGGATACTATTGGAAAGGTCCTTTGGATACTCTTACTCTTACAAAGCATTAAAGTAAATAAAGTGGGTTTTGATGTGGGTCCTCTTTTAGTATTCCCTTGCCCTTCTTATATTACTCAGCATGGATACCACCAGAGGTTCACATTGATACTCTTACTCATTTCTGAGCATTAGAGTAGATTCTCCTCATAGTATTCCCCCGCCTTTCTCGTATTACTCAGTGTGGATACCATCAAGGGATTTTGTACTCATACTCATTTTTAAGCATTGGAGTATATTATATGCACATTTATTATTCAAAAGACTGAAATGATACTTTGAAATTCAAGCAATTTATACTGCAAGTCCATGGATTTTGCTTTTGCATTTTCTTCCCCTCATTTGGGTGTAAACCAGGCATTAGATTGATTAGAGTTTATAAACTCTCAACATAAAACTATTAACTACTTATCTGAATTCTACAAGGCTAATAGAAAAAGAGCCATTATGATAAAAGGTCATGAGATAGGCTTTTCACACACGTCTCGTGAAATGGATGAATTTACTTTCAATTTGTAGATTTTATTATTGAGATGGTACTTTATTACAGAATTTAAGGAAAGAGAGTTCTATTACTTCCCTTTATTATCTTGATGAGTGTTGGGCATTTGCTATCTAGCCCATTCTTATTGATGTATTAGTTCCTTTCCCCTTCTTCATTCTCTTTTTTTTTCTCTACACAAAATACCATAAGTTAGTATGGTCTATTTACAAGCGAATAAATTTTATCAAAATGTAGTGTTATTCTTTTTTGCATTCTTCCCTTTGGATTATGATGATGATGTCTCTGATCATAAGGTCATGATACTCTACCATTGAAGTTGTGGCTTTGGGTTGCATTTGTATTTTTGCCATTCTCATTAATGCTATAGTAGAGGGCTTTATTCCTTTTATTGACATCTCCTACAAAAAAAGGTTTAGGAGTTAGAGATCTTATTTCATGATTAAATAATTTTTCAGAGTGCTTTCATTTTAAGTTTTGAGTGCATTCTTCCTTTTTTAGGGCCATTGAATGTATTGTTGACATGTTGGACCTTCTCATCACCATATTCCATACCCTACACTAGTTTAACTATTGTGGAGAGATATTCTAGATAATGCTTCAGAAGAGACTATGGAGATGGATGTTAAATCTAAAGAGCTTGAATGTCCTATCTAGCCTCTTGAGGTCACCAGGGTGATGCTTTTACAAGTATCACTATCAATTATATTCCCATACTGGATGGTCCCTTTAGACTCCTAAGGTCTAAAGTCCCATTGAGTATCAGGTTCACCTTGTTAGTGCTACCCTTTTCCTTTCAGATGCTTCACATGTGCACATTCTGACTACCTTTCTGCACTTTTACAACACTAATCTTGAATGTTAGTAGTAAAGTGTTTGCACAATCTTGCTTAGGCTCAAAGACTTTATTATGCAAAGAAAGTATTTCACAACAAATGTATGCAAGTGTATGCATGTTATATATGACATGCATGATCCTAATAAACAAAGCTATGTTCGCAGCTTGGAGTGTGAGAATGAGGTGCCTCATTAACAGCTTGTAGGTTTAAGCACTGGATGCTTCATTGTTGGTACTTCTAATGTTAGAGCTTCTGATATAGCTCATCGGACTGATGACCAAACTAGCGAGTAGGGTGGTCCATGGCTTTACACTGGAGCTCGTGATTGACCGATGCACTGTTGAACTTTTCTTTTTGTTACCACTTTTTTATATGATACTAATGTATTTGTATGCTTGTAGTTTACTCCTTTCTGCCCTGAGATCTTTTTCACTAACTTTGAAGTTCCAATGTTGTATTTACTATTTTACCCCCAAGCTGCCCCAAAATTACATTTTCCCTCCATCTTCATTCTAGATTCATTCATGCTATTCTAGCAGTCCTTTTTTTCATTTTCGTGTGCAAGAGACCTAATTCATTCATTGCTATTATTGATCCTTTATCTTACTAACCCTATTAGTTATAATCTCATGCATTTGAGGTGTAAAGTGGGCGAACTAACTAAAGTGAGTTCTTAATAATCAAATCAACTGGATTTGCACTTCAAATGACTCTTAAGCAGGATATGAAGCTTAATGTTGATGCAATGATTGATGATAGTTACAAAGCAAGAGTTGTAATGCAAGTTACTAAGCCACTTAAATTTCCTAAGTACAAGGGGACACTAGACTTATAAATAAAATCATAAAAGTGTGGCAAAAAAAGAAAACATAACTAAAATAGTGATCTCATAGCTCTAATTATGTATTGTCTTTCCATTTAGATATTTATGTAGTATGATAAAAATGAATATACGATATTTAAACAAAAATTTCAAAATCAATTTTACTCATTCATTAGGGCAAAAATGAGAACATTCATTATATCACATGATACAGCTCCTACTACCAATTAGTCCTAATAGATTTCCTAACATAATATTTTTCTCTCATTTTTCTTGATTTTCTTTTTTTTCTTTTTTTTTCTTTTTTTCTCTTTTTGTTTTCCCTTTTCCTTGCTCCTAAATTTCCTATCCTTAGAAGTTACATCATGTGATATATAAATATTCTTTGAATTGCATTTGTGCCCATGCTGAATGAGTTTAATTGAATTGAATTTATGTCAAACATGCATATACGATCAATATCATAATGCATAGTACCATTAAGATGTTCATTTAAAAAGTAAGCATGATCAGAATTTATATCATCGATTACTAAAACAAAACAAGTTCTAAAGAACTAAAATTTTATTCAAAGAAGACAATAAGAAAATTTATTTCCTATTCTAGATGCTAGCTGAGTCTTATAGTGGTTGTCTTTAAGGTGGCTGATATAATAATTATTCTTGCATCTTCTTGCTGACTGTCTATATGACTTCATCTTTTTATTCCTCAAATGTGAATTTTTCTTTCTTGTTTAGCAGCTTCTCATCATCAAACTCATCACCACATCCTGTAGGCACAATTGACTTGAAGGGTATGTTAAAAGAAGGTGATTTAGTATAAAACACCTTATAGTTGAACTTGTCTGAAGACTGATCCAATAAGTCTTCTGCTCTTTCCACATCTTTAAGGGCATTAAGAGACTTTTTATTGGTTTTAAGGTCTAGGTCCTAAAAAGAGCTTAGCACTTCTTCCTCACTTACTCCTGAGTTGATCATCATGGTAGATGAGGGTGGTACATTTTGAAAGTTTAGGAAAAGATTATTTCTAGTGCTTGGGTTTTCGGGGTCTGTGATCTTTTCGAAGTCTATAAGTTTTTGGATTTTATGTTTGAGGTGGATGCAATTATCTGAGTATTGGAGGTTTTGATCGAATTGGCAGTGCTTGTTTTGGTTATAGCCTAAGGTGTTTAGGTTTGGTGGGTTTGGATTAGGTAAAGGTTGAAGTAAGCCCTTTTACATTAGGCACTCTAGGACTTTTAACAAAGATTAGTTAAAATTGGAGAACCTACACTAAGTTAAACCCCCTTGGTTGTTGAATAGCATAGACTTCCACAATTCGACTAGTGCTTCCTTGTTGCGTGCCCTCAGTTGAGTAGCTTCTTGCTCCAATGCTTTTAGCAATTTTCTTTTTCTCACTTTCGATCTCCTCAGCTTGCAACCCATCATCATAAAGGTCCATAAATTTCTTAAGGTTCATCATTTAGAACCTCTCAACCAAATTAGGTGACGCATTTCGAATAATCATCCTAACCTTATCCTTCTCAGCTAGTTTATTCTTCATTAATCCTGCCTTATTCATGAACCTGGTCAGAAAATCTGAAAATGATTCATTAGGCTTCTGCTTGGTCAATTCTAAATCCCTGATGGACACTTCAAGCCTGGTATTGTAATCATATTATTTTAGAAAAGTAGTACACAAACCCCTCTAGTTTGCTCAGATAGACTTCTCTAATCCATGATACCAATTGATAGCCATACCCTCCAAGGACAGTACAAATAGCTTGGTAACTATGGGCAAAGGAGCCTTAGTGGTGCTTATAGTAGTTGTATATTAACTAAGGTGGATCCTTAGGTCTCCAATACGATCAAACTTCTACAACTGCGACATTTTGAACTTATCAGGTAGCTTATCTTCATCCAATTGCATCATATCATCAAAGTTAAATGAGTATCCAATGTCCTATCCTCTCATTAACTCCTCCATCGTGGACATCTTCTGAGTTAGTGCTTTCATCTACTTGGATTCCAACTCTTAAACTTGCTTAAGTGATTCCCTTTTTGCCTTTTCAACCATGTAGCTCTCAACATCCTCCAATTTCATTTCCACAGTAGGTACATTCCTAGTAGAATTTAAAGGTTACCCCCCAACATTGTCATTGTTAGCAGGTGGTGGACCCACGACAGGTGGATTGGCCATAACTTGAGGTGCAACAACAAGTGGTGGCATTAACCTAGCTAAGGCTTTTCTTATTTCATTTTGCATTATTGCTCTCATGTGATCCATCAAAGCTCCCTTAATGTCTTCTAGGGTCTAATTTCCTTCTTGTTGTTATTCCATCTCTTCTGTTTTAAGTTAGTGTAGGTTCTAGGTAAAGTGGGTTAATATGGCTCTTTTACAGTCTGCTAAGGATCTTTTTTACAATTGATTATAGGCTTGAATTAGTTCTCACTAGTCTACCACCTTTCTGACTCCAAACATAAGAAGACTAGGATATAGATGGTAGGGTTTAGTGCACGTCCAAGATTTTAGCCACCACAACACTGTTTGAGCTCAAGGCTCTAAAGAACACACTAACCACTACTACAAAGACATGGCATGGAGGTGAGGAGTCGCCATCCAGGTTAATAACTGGGACAAATTGAAAAGGTGGTACTCGATTCCCTAAAAGAAAGCTAGCACCACAACTAGGAGATTATGGGTACAAAATACTAACTTCTTTCAATCTCGTCTTTTTTTAAAATTACTTTATGAATTACTATCTTAATCTCTATTTACATGCAATTTCATATAAACCCTTAAAAACAATCAACTCCAGGCAAACTAGTAATGAAATATACAAGTAAATAATGCATTCCATCACAATCCCTAAGTTAGTCTAATATACATTGTTTTTTATTAAATGAGCTAAATCTACATATTTTAATTAACAAGTGAGTCTAAAGACTAATGCACCTAATTCCTTTTAATTCAATGATCCTAAGTCTATTTATTTTAATTCTAAAAATGGGCCTAAATCTATAAATTATAAAGTATTTAATTTAGTGGGCCTAATTCTACATGTTTTAATTCTAGAATTATCTTAAGCCTACAAATTATGAAAAATGTTTAAATTAAATGGGCTAAGTCTAAATTAATTAAATTAAATTAGGTGGGCCTATGTCTAATTAACTAAATAGGCTAAGTTATCTCTACCCTAAATCTAATTAATTATGGGCCCTAAAGATGCATTTTCATTAATTAAACCTAAAAATAATCTAAATTTAAATGGGTTAAAGCCTAACATGGGCCTAGGGCACAAAACAAATAAACATAAGCAGAAAAGCCAAAAAAATATAAAAAATCAAAATAAACAAATAAAAGATAAAAAAATTAATTTAACTTTTTTTAAAAACCCTAATTTATTTAAAGTGACCATAAACAAACAAATAAATAATTAACAAAAAAAACCCTAATTCTAACCACATAAATCTAATCCAATTTTAATTAAACAACCTAATGATTTATATACCCATTAATTTTAATTAATTACCCAATTAAAACCCTAATTTTACTAACTGATTAATTAAAATATAATAACCAATCACACACACACACAAAATTTCATTATTTCCACTATTGGGGCTATTACCATGAACTATTGAGAATTATAAAAAAGAAAAATTAATACAATCCCAAAAATAAATTAAATAAGAGAATTAAATAAAAAACCTAGAAACTACATTTAGCTACAAGGTTCCATCCATGGCATTCCATTGACCTCTATGGAATTAGTTCTCCAAGTATGATCATCATGTGATCTCCTCCAAAATCACCATCACAAATGGAAAAAAAATGATTAGTGAATAAAATTAAAATAAAAATTCAATAAAATTGAAATTAAATAAAATCAAAATAATAATAAATGAAGGTAGGGAGAAAATAATGCTTATGGATGCTTGTGAATGAATTGCTCCTCAGATTAGTATGATCACCGTTGTTTTTTAGTAGGCCTTCAAAACTTGTTATTCTTCTTATAAAAAATCTCCAAATGAATAAATCACCAAGAGCTTTCTTTTGTGGAAAAGAATGCTCAATATTCAGAATTCAGAGTTGAGTCTTGCGTCCCCCCCTGTTCTAAGAGCCTAAGCTCTCCTTTTATAGGGAAAAACCAAACAACCGTAAGTTCTACGTACTAAGAGTTCTAATTTTAAAAGGACTTTATTTTCTAAAGAATTAGATAAATCCCAAAAATAAATTTAAGAAAAAATTTTAACCAATCAAAACTCAGAAAAAAATATTTTTATTTTGTGTTAAAATACAAAAAATAGACAGAAAAACACATAATTCCGACCGCAATTGCATAGTTCCAATCAAAATTGCATAATTCTGATCATAATTATGTAATTTCGATCAAAATTCTATAATTTTTATTTTTTAACTTTTAATTATAAAAAGACCCCTAAAAGAAATTAAATTTTTTCAATTAGGTCTTAAAAGTTATTCCAATTAAATCCTTAAAAAACCAACGAAACTCTTTCTGAAAATGTATTCAAACTTTTGAGGTTTCAAATTTCAAGTGTTGAAGACCTACTTAAAAGATTTTTATCATTGGAGTCCTTTGTCGCATCCATATTTTATTAACCCAAAATTGGGTGTTTTACACTAGGATTGCTCCATTCATGTGCGGACCATAAATACCCTCGTGTACTTCTTCTAATGCTCTTACAGCTTCATTTTCATCTAGACATCAGAGTTGTAAACCATCTGAGGTTCTTTCATATAATACACCCTAATGCGATGTGAATTTTAATGCTAGTCATCGAATGACTATTTTATCTCTTTCATCTGCTCAATCAGGATAGGCTCGTTCCTTTAGATATCTTTGGATGTTGTAGAACTAGGGATATTTAGCTACTCCTATCTCTACTAGTTTATAATTTTTTATGACAAGGTTGTCCTGATCTAAGTAGAATCAGAGGCTTCATAGGCATTTTGGATGGTCCTTCCTATACTGATGCTAGGGAAGTAAGTGCATCTGCCATCTGGTTGTGATTCCTAGGGAGATTAATGAATATGCATTTTTTGAAGGACATGGTAATGAATATGCATTTTTGGAAGGACATGGTGAGTAGCCTCAAGTGGTCCAAATAAGGCTTTAAGTGCCGCTTTTTCAGTTCCCACCCTTCCGTGACATAATTGATTACTAGCATGGAATCTTTGAAGATTTTGACTTCTGTGACATCTAGGGTTATCAGTGCTTCTATTTTGAGTGTGCATGCCTTATATTTTCTTCATTATTTATGACTTTGATCTCAAGCTTTTTAGCAATTGGTACTACTTTACCTTTTAAAGATTGTAGTATGACATCGACTCCTGCGTCGAACTAATTAACTGCTCCGTCAAAGTACATGTGCCATCCTTAGATTTTAATGGAGAGTTGAGGTCATTTGGGGAAGTCCAGTTGGATTTCTTCTAAGTCTAGAGTGGGGGTTGAGAGCTAGAAATTCAGCCACTACTCTCCTTTTTGCTGCCTTCTTAGTCAGATATTGCACGTCGAGTTCTGTTAGCAGTACAAGCCACTTGGTAAATTTCCCCACTAGAGAGGGAGCTTCATAAAGGTACTTCATTGGTTCCATTTTAGACACAGCCTAAAATCTATAAGATTGAAAGTAGTGTTTGAGTTTCTTCATTGTTCACACCATTACTAAGCATATCTGTTCGACTTGGTTATACTTCTCCTAATATGGTAGCATCTTCTTGCTTAAATAGTAGACTATATATTCTACTTTCATTTCTCTCTTTTAGGCTAACATTATGCCAATTGCATTCCCTTTGATGGCTAGATATAGGGTTAGAGGTATCCCCTGGTTTAGGTGGTCTTAGAACTTGTGGTTTGGCTAGGTAGTTTCTGATCTTTTCAAATGCTAGCTGACACTATTTGTTCCATTCAATCGGATGATCTTTTATGAGTAGCTTCAAGATTGGTTCACACACTACTGTAAACTTAGTGATGAATCTGCTGATGAACTTTAGTTTCCCTAGAAACCCTCTAATTTCTTTCTCTATTTTTGGCACTAGCATCTCTCTTATGGCTTTTGCTTTGTCTAGATCCATTTTATTCTTGTTCTGATTGACAACATACCCCAGCATCTTTCCTTAAGTGACCCCGAACACACATTTCTTTGGATTTAGCTTGAGACTGCACTTTTTAACCCTTCTGAGAAACTTTTTGAGATCAGAGGGGAGTTCTTCCATGGTTTTTGATTTGACCATCATGTCATCGACGTATACCTCCACTTCTTTGTGTATCATGTCATGGAACATTGCAGTCACCATTCTCTAGTAGGTTGCCCCTACATTCTTTAGTCCAAAAGGCATTACTCTATAGCAGTAAGTACCACATTCTGTTATGAAAATTATCTTTGCTTTATCGATAATGGCCATTAGGATATGATTGTACCTAGAGAATCCATCCATGAAGGAGTACATTGCACATATGGTAGTGTTGTCAACCAGTATATCTATGTGAGGTAGTGGGAAATCATCCTTCAGGTAATCCTTATTTAGATCTCTATAGTCGATACAGATTCTAACCCTTCCATCTTTCTTTGGTATTGGCACCATATTTTCTAACCATTTTGGATAGTCTACTACCTCTAGAAATTTTTCTTTAATTTGTTTCTTGATGTCCTCTTTCACTAGTTGGGCCTATTCTGGTCTGAGTCTTCTCAGCTTCTGCTTTACCGATTTCCACCCTTCTTTAGTTAGAATGAAGTGTTAATCAATGTCTTTGTCAATACCAGGCATATCATTGTACATCCAGGCAAATACTTTTGAATATTTTATTAATATTTTTTCAATTTCTCTACTCTCTTAAGGGGTAACATCTTTCAAAATATGCAAAATGCATGGTTCAGATTCCATGCTAATGTTAAATGATTTAGTGCATATGGAATGAATGTCAAATATGCTAATATTTTTATCAATGTAATGCACACTACCATTAGGAAAGACATTAAACAAGTAAGCCAAATCTAATTTTATTGCATTAACTTTAGAGTTCATTACATCATCATTTTCAAACAAAGAAAAAATACAAAGATCATCATCAACAATGTCTTCAAATAGGATGTCATCGATGATCGATTCGAGGATGGCAATAGCTTGGGCATGATTGATAGCTTCACTCTCATATTCTATCTCTAAGTTTTTCATCAGCTCACAGATGCTAGTCTCGATGATCATGTCTGGTAAGTGCTTCTCCTTGAAGGTGTCATTAAAGATCTCGAACCCCAGTTTCTTGATTTCGTTCCTCACTTATTCCTCAACTTGTCCTTGATAGACTTGGGTTAAGCTTTTAGCCACAAAAGAGGTTGATTTCTTAGCCCCAGTATCATTTTCAAGATCTTACCCTAGACCATTTCTATTGGTTTGTCCTCAGAAGTCAGGGAATTCTATGACTCTAACATTTCTTCCTCCTAATCATATTCTAGGCAGTTATTGCATCTTCTTCATTATAGTAGCAACTTTGGGATCGATATGATTGTCAGTGATCATAAAAACCTAGAATCCTAGTGGGACCACATTCAGACAGGCAATAATGTTACTTATTTCAGCAGGGATGGTAACGACCTTTCCATTCATAGGAAACTTGATTTTTTGATGCACAATGAAAGGTATGCCCCTTAATGGGTAGAACCAAGGTCTTCCTAGTAGCAGGGAAAAAGTCAGAGGGATGTCCAGGATGGTAAATTCTGTTTCTAATTTGATATCTCCCATTGTAACTACTGCTTTGAAAGTGCCAATGACTAGCTTCTTTGAATCATTATAAGCTCATATGACCACATTAGACTCTTCCAGGTTTTCAATCACTTCACTGTTTATGGAGAGAACTATATCCTTGGCTCTTTTTTGCATCATTAAGTGGGGAAGGAACTTTCAAGGCATTGGAATGTATCCAAAGGTAGAGAGCCATTGCTCATCTTCACTAAAATCATGAGGCTCAAGAATGGGTTTTGAGGGTTTGTCTTTTGGGGGCTTGTCTTGGGTTTCTTATATGGCTTGGATTGACTATTCAACCAGGTCTTTTGGTAGATTAGAGGAGATCATGTTGAAGGTTGGTAGAGGCATATTTTGATAGTTTAGGAGAGGATTAGTCTTAATACTGGGTCCTTTTTTTAGGTCATCAATTTTTCCAGAGTCAATAAGGTCTTGGATTGCATTTTTGAGAGTTCTGCATGTATTAATGGTGTGGCCAGGCATCTAGTGAAAGTGGCAGAACAAGTTTTGGTTAATTTAAGGTGATAGTTGATTTGGAAGAGGCCTAGGCTCTTGTAGTTATAGGAGGTTCTTTTATTGAAGCCTTTAAAATACTTTGGACAGTGGGAGGTTAAAGTTTGAGAATTTTCTTGGTGGTCTGAGGGCATTGATAGATGGTGATTTATGGGTGTTGGGTTGGATCATATTTATTTTTATGGTTCGAGTGAAGGTGTTTTAGGTGTTTGGTTGGGTATTATAGTGAAAAGTGTTTCTGGCTTGCTGGGGTTCCTCATCCTCAATTCTAATCCCAGCCTGATAGAGAGTTCTAAAGTCAGGATAATGAGCAAAGATCATCTGTTTTCTAAAGTGTGGTAGTGCCCCTTTAATTATCAATTCTATTTATTCATCCTTATGAGGACGGTTTCTTATCTTGACTGCCTTTCCTTACCATCTGGTGATATAATCAAAGAAAGCTTCACCGGGTTTATGTCTTGTGGTTTTAAGGTCCCTTCGAGTGATGTCTAACTAAGTGTTGTATTCATACTGCTTGATAAACTTTTGAGTTAGCAGTAGCCAATTTTTTTTATTTCATCTTCAAGGTCAAAAAACCATGCCTTTAGTCCTTCCTCTAGTGATGTGAAAAAGAATCGAACAATCTGTGATTCTATAAGCTTTGTGGTAGCCATGAAGGTAGCATATTACCTTAAATGGACCCTTAGATCTCCTGTTCCATCAAACTTAGCAAAGTTCTATAGCTTAAAATCATTTGAAAGTGGCTTATCTTTAAACAACGCCAAGTTGGTGAACCTTTTGGAGCCATGAGTTCCCTTGTCTTTGAAGGCAAATTCCAACTGAGCCATCCTGTTGGCCAATAGTTTGACCTCCCCTGTCGATTCAGGCTTAGTTATGTCAATAATTTTTACAGCTTTTGGTTCATTCTTAAGATCTTAGTAGTAGTCATTGTCATCATCAGCTTGAACTGGAGTGCAAGGAATTCCCTTTGCCTTATCTACCCTCAAGTGAACAGATGTAGATGCTTCATTTAGTGGTGTGTGTAGAAACCCAATTTTGGGATGATGTGTTATAGATGCGCCAAAGGACTCCAATGATAAAAATATCATGAACAGGTCTTCAAAACTTAATCTTTAAAATTCTAAGGGTTTAAATGAATCTTTTAAAGGAAGGATTTAGTGTTTTTAAGGACTAAATTGTAATGTTTTTGAGGACCTAATTACAAAAATTAAATTCTTCTAGGGGTCTTTTTAACATTGTATAATCCAATAATTCCGATCGAAATTGCTGTGTCCCGATCAAAATTGCACAATCCCAGTCGGAATTGAATTCTTTTGTCTGTTTTAAATTCAATCCTAATTGGTTTAAAACTCCTAATCGGATTTTAACTAATTGATCTAAAATTCCTAAACATAATTTTAAGTATTTATCTTATATTTTTAGGAATTAAAATCATGTTAGGATTGAGCTAGGTTTTCTAGTTCTTTTTCCACTATATAAAGAGGATGAAGAGCAGGAAAAAAAAGAAAAAAAGAGGGAGGTGGGAGAAGAAAGAAACGAGAAACGTGTTTTTAAAGAGGGTTTTTTTAATTATTTTTATTTAGTTGTTTTTCTACAAAAATTCCTTTTATTTTATCAAATAATTCAAGATCCTTGGAGAATTTTTGAAGAGTAAGATTCGAAGACTTATCAAGAATGATGAATTACAAATCTGAGAAGTAACCCAAATCACTCATAATCATCATCTTCTTCTTTTTATTCTTTTTTTTATTTATTTCTTTTTTATATTATTGATTATTTTTATTCTTTTGAGTTATTATCATAATTTATTCATTAATTATAATTTTATTTTATTTTTTTTATAGTGATTATGGAGGACAATGCATGGTGATCATGTGGGAGGGATGAATTTATGAGAAGTCTATGGAAAACTATGGATAAAGCCTCATAGAGACTTAGTTTCTGGGGTTTTTTATTTTATTTATTGCTTTATTTTTTTTTATGTTATTAACTATTTTATGAATTAATGTAATAACCCCAATAGTGGGAGTAGTGAAATTATGTATGTGGTTGCATGTTTATTTTGATTAAATTGGTTAGTAAAACTAGGTTTCAATTAGGTAATTATTTAAAATCAATGGAGAAAATAGATTAATTTAGGTTGCTCGATAATAAAATTAGGGTTTTAGTAAGGATTAATTTAACTATTTGTTTGATCTTATTGTTTTTTTATGTTTGTATTTGTTTTTGGGCTTACTTATTATTTTTATATGCTTTTGGGGGCCTTAAACTCATTTTAGGTCTTGATTTATTTATTTAAGTTTAGGTTATTTTCTTTTAGCGCCTAATAATTAATTAGGTTTAATTAATTAAAATATACCTTTAGGCCCATAATTAATTAGATTAGAAATATCCTTATGCCCATTTAGTTAATTAGACATAAGCTCACATAATTTAATTTAATTAATTTAGACTTAGCCCACTCAATTTAAGTGTTTTTTTTAATTTATAGATTTAAGATCACCATTTAATTAAAACATGTAGAATTAGGCCTAATAATTTAAATATTCCATAATTTGTAGAATTAGGCCTATTTTTTATTAAAAAAGTAGACTTAAGTTCATTTAATTAAAATCAAAAGGAATTAGGTATTTAGGTTCACTTATAAGTTAAAACATGTAGATTTAACTCATTTATTTAAAATCCATGTACATAGACTAACTTAGGGATTATGTGATTTATTGAATGCATTATTTACTTGTATATTTCATGACTAGTTTGCCTTGGAGTTGATTGTTTTATGGTTTATATGAAATTGCATGTAAATAGAGAATAAGATAGTAATTCATAAAGTAATTCTAAATGAACACAAGACTGAAAGAAGTTCGTATTCCGTATCCAGAATCTCTTAGTTGTGGTGCTAGCTTTCTTTTAGGGAATCGAGTACCACCTTTTCGATTTGTCCCAGTTATTACCCTGGGTGGCTACTCCTCATCTTCACGCCATGTCTTTATGACAGTGGTTATTGTGTTCTCTAGAGCTCTAAGCTCAAATAGTGTCATGGTTACTAAAATCTTGGATGCGCACTAAACCCCGCCGTCTATAGTGTGCTATTCCCATTTTGGGCACTTTTGGATTTTATTTCGGCTTGGAGGATTTCAGCTATGGTGCCATCAGCAAGCAACTTCTGGATCCCCTTTTTTAGCTTGTCTTTGAATTGCTGACAGGAGGTATATTCTTGGTCACTCATGCTTGAATGTAGTATTCCTATATAGTTATTAGGGTTAACTGAATGAATGATGCATGACATGTGCCTGTAAAAGAAAAGGGTGTGCATGTATGCATGGAGTGAATGTAAAAATCCTATGATGGAAAAATGATTATTCCTGCAAGAGACAATGCTTAGTACGTGCTATCTACATGTATGTGATGTATGCATGATTAAAGATGGTTAGTTATCCTACATAGTGAACAAACCAATCACAAGCAAGCTCTTGCTTCTAACCTTGTTTCTTTGTGAGGTCATTCAGTCTTTTTCCTAAGTGGGTTTTGAACCTATAGTCATTAGGGGACTATGTTTCCACTCTCAAAACTAGCCTGTTTTAATTTATATTAGTCAGATCAAAGGGTAAACTAAGGAACGATACTCAAATTTGCTTGAGAAAATCACACAATGTTAATGTGAGGGTTAATTATCAGGCTTCAAATGATGTCCAAAGCCCGTATGCATAGGACCAAGGTCAATCAAAGGGAGTCTGAGTTCTTGCCCCCACATCGATATTTGATATGTTTACCATAAGTCATTAAAGTATCGTTTGATAGTTTACAATTTAATTTTTCTGACATAAAGGTCCATAATCTAGTTGGGTTCCTAAGCCATTCATTTTATTTGATAAGGATAAATGGATGACATCTCGTAGGTTCCGTCATCGAGGGATGTCATTATTTGTTAATTTGTATAGACTATTGAAGCTGAGGTACATGATTCTCATCATTCCTCATGCTTTGGGATCACACGAAGTAGATGAGAGTCACGTGATCCTAAGCATAAACTTTCTATGAAAATTGGCATTACAATGTCATTCTATGATAGACACCAGGAGGCTCATGTCATTTATGAGTATCAAGTCAAACGGACAGCGGTAGGACAAGGATAGCATGCATAGCTTATGGAATCCTAGTGGATGTTGCTACTGATTTATCACCATAAGTTGAGTCAGGGTGAAAGGCTAAGGGTTCTTTTAGTGAGAATGCCCTCATATGACTAGGGTTACAGACTCCGATCAGTAAGTCTAGCACTCTTTTGATGACTCGATCACCCCCCTTAAGGACTTGGGTTGTAGACTCTAGTCAGATGAGTCTGATGAATGCATAAGTAAAGACTAAAGGTCATAACACCATATCTTCGTCACCCCATGACTCGATTGGAATCATGGTGGCAATGTCATTTAGTATTATCAAGGCTTTTAGGGACAAGTAGTGCACGTATGATGTGTAATGCAAATGCAATAGTGAGGGGCTCTCTATAATTGGGTATTGCATAATGAGAAATAGTCATTTTCAAGTTAATCCCTCTTACTTAGAAGCCCTAGTAGAGTCACCACTATGAGCGACCTATTGAGACTTTTGTTGTTGTGGTTTTTTATTACTTTGCTAAATAGTGTAGTAGGTCTTTCTATTTTTGAGGGATATTGCAACTTTACCAAATAGGGACAAATGATCAATCTCAGGGGAAAAGACCCTTTTGATTTACTAGAGTCGCCATACAATTTTTAGAAAATTGAGAAAAGAAAAGGACAACATCGAGTCACTCAGCGAGTATTGTCCCTAATAGAGATTTTTAGGTTCAGGGGATTTCATCTAATTTTTTAATATATTTGATTATATGATATTCGACGTATAGCTATTGCAACACCCTAGTTTCAATAATGATAGCTTATATAGCATTCTCACGGTACATCTGATAGTATAAGATAATAAAGCTGAAAATTTTATTACAACACTTTCTTGAAAATATACATATGAAAAGGAAAATATTGTAGAAAAGTAAATCTAATATGGTTGATTTGTAAGGATAACACGATCATTTACGTAGTTTGCTCAATGAATGATAGGATTATCATGCTTGTGGTGATTATTTGTGTTATAATGATGAATGATGATAATATAAAGGATGTGTGAGGTTATCACTGGACTGAGAGCATGATGACTCTATTCTAGGACATGAAATTTTTCAAATTATTGATATTTATGTTGTGATTTCATGATTTTAAAAATAGAGGATGCAGAATGATGATGTAAAATGAGCACAATATCGCATATATTATTCATGTAGCATGCAAGTTTGCTAGTTTCATCACACAAGCACAACAGTATTTCCAAATGCTGGAGACAATAAAATAAAATGTGATGCTATAAAATAGACATGCTAAAATAATTATGTGATCCTCAGACTCGACTAAGCTTGTGTGAGCTTTGAAGCTTTAGTTTCGAGAGATTATCAAACTTGCCTTGTCGAGAGGTTCAAAATGACAGCAGAATGATGCTACATTGTATATGAAAGAGTCCTAAAGAGGTGGTGAATATGACTATCAAACAAAAATAGGAAATTAAAGGAATTCTTTGACAAGAATTAAGTAAGAGTTGAGAAGGAAGAACGAAGAACACAAATATTTAAGGAATTTGAATTCAATAATAATCCTACGTCTCCACCTAACTTATCCCTAAGTTAGGATTTTTTAATCACCCACAATCTTATTCATAAGATTGAGAATACACAAGAGTTTTATGGCTCACTCTTATGACCTTACAACTTGAGTTTTCAAGGCTCACTCAAAAACCAAATTACAAGTGTTTTCAAGGCTCACACTAAAACCAATTTCCCAAGTGTTTTAATGGCTAAACATTTAAACCAATTCCTTTATAATAGAATTTCACTTCCCATTTTCTAAACCTAGAAAATAGAAGAATAAGAATGTCTATTATAATCACTCACCAACTCTCATAAGAGTTATACACAAAGAATTTGTTTAAAAGAAAGTTTAAGAGCTCAATTGAATGTTGAAGAAAATGATGAATGATAAATAAGTTTTCTTAACCTTTCAATTGAATTCTAAGTTGTGTTTATATATACAAACACTCAAAAATGTAGTTTTTGGATGTATTAATCATGTATCCAACATTTAGAATTGATTTTGAATCAATTCTTGGACTTTTAACAGCTCAAAGGATGCTTACGAGTGGCTCACAAATGAACAGTGCTCGTGAGGGGTGAAAATATATCCATTGCATTCAAAAATTCCCATTGGAATGCTGTCAGAGGTCTGCTCATGAGCAGGTCATGAGAAAAAAGCTCGTGAGACCTGCTCATGAGGAGCGCTTGTGAGGGGTGCTGCCATTTTTTGGCAAAAACGTGCTCCAAATGCTCCATTGACGGACAGCTCATGACCACTTAGAAAGATGCTCATGAACAGGAATGAAGAAGATCGATTCAGCCAAAAATTTCTTCATAAAAGTTGTAGATAATTGTCTTATATTTCTATAAAATTTTGAATCACCTCAATTGGATATCTGTATCTCAAGATATTTTTGAAATACCAAGAGCTGTGCAAACTGAAATGCAAGCTGCATATGCTGACTTCGACTGAAGATTTGAATACCCAAATGAACTTGGATTTTGATAAGCAAGCACAATTTGAAAATTTTAAAATGTATACTTCAAAAGTGAAGCAGCTCATTTTCTCATTTAAGAGCTCTAAGTATGTCAAAAGCCTTCTTCAATCTCAGAGGTTCAATCAGCCCGAAAAGTCACTATTTATCCAAAAGTGTATATGCTTGGTATATGTTTGGTATATAATTCCCTACACACTTAATTGAAATTATTAGTATAAAAATTATTTTTCAAAGTCCAAAATTAGGAGTTTGATCATGCAAATGGTCAACAATCTCCCCCTTTTTTGGCTTTGACAACCAATTTAAAAAGATGATAAATAATATGCGTGTGTGTAAAAAATAAATAAAATGTATAAGTACATTAAATAAAAATAGCTCCCCCTTTCAAATTAAATAGATGCAAAATGAGAAAATATTTTGCTCCCCCTTAACATGTGCATAAATTCAATATTTATCATGTATCAAAGCATATAAATAAATGAATTATTATAGCATATATAAGGGTTTAACAAATATATTCCTTTAACAATATATATATATATATATATTTATATATATATATATATTTCTTTATTTCTCCTCCTTATTGGACATGATAAGAAACATAAATAAATTTTATTATCCTTCTTGTCAAAAATAAAGACAACAAAGTTATCAAAAACATGGCCTAACATAACAAATGATGATAACATAATTATTAAAAAAAATGTTAGACAATATGAAGGAAATAATTTCAAACATATATGCATATAGTGCTAATATAATGCATCACAAAATAGTATATATGCTATATTCAAACATCACATGATCATGTAGAGTTAGTCAATCAATCATACATAATCATATGGTATTTAGCATATTTTAAACACAATTATTTATCCCCTAAGCACATAGCTTCTTCTCCCCCTTTGTCAAAGACAAAAAGAAAAGAGAGAGATATAAGGGGAAATAGACCTAAGGGAGCCAAAAACACTAGAGGGAATAAAAGATCAAGAACCAAAACAATGCAAGCAAGGATATTCAAAATCTTTATAAAATTCATGTCATTTTAAAAGATAAAAACCATTCCTAAGAAGAATTTATACATGAATATGAATTTTGCATGAATAAGCACAATTAATAGTCATGCATAAAAAAAAAATTCATGTCATATATAAACAAAGTAAGCAAAACAAGACTTTTTATCACAAGGACAAAACTAGCCATACTTACATTGTTATTATGCATGAGAAAAAGAATTATGTGAAATAAATTCAAATAATTTTCTCCCCCTATTTCAATGGATCTAAAAAATTGATATTAAGGACACACTATCACATAGTTATGTCACTTACATAAACACATCTTTGAACAAAAAAATTCCCTTAAAAGAAATTAACTAAGTACGCATGCAAACTCAATTATTTTTCCTCCTTTGTCAAAATGCAAAGATAGACCAAATCTTTAAAATATCCACGCATTATCAAAGATAAAAACAATTTCTAAGAAAATACAAAAATTAAACAAACTCAAAAATTTTCTCCCCCCTGTCAAAATGCAAATAAAATTGCATTAAAATAAGAAAGAGTTCGAAAGAATTTTGAAGAAGTTTAACTGAAAATGTAATTGATTAAAAGTGAAGGGGATTGAGGGGTATTTATACACAAAAAATAATATAAAGAATTCAAAAAAGTAAAAAAAATTACTGGTTACCGTTTGAAGAAAAAAAAATTGGTAAAGAAAAACAATGAAGAATGGGCAACCAGGTTGCTGGTCACGAACGGTCCGCTCGTGAGTGGTACTGGATATGTCTAGACTGCTCCTCACGAGCGGTCCACTCGTGAGCAGTTCTGGATGCCCAAACCGCAACAGTCACGAGCTTAATGGCTCATGACAAAAATTTCCAAATGACCCTTGTATTTTTAAATTTATTATAATTAAGTCCAAAAAAAGGTGACAAATAGGACCTTGACCATAAAATTTAATTATACAATTAAAATAAATGATAGTTAAAACAAATATTTTTGACATAAATAAATAAATCAAAGAGAAAATTTTGCAAACATGTAAATTACAAAAAATAAGCCAAAAATATACAAAGCATGAATTTAGAAAAAAAAATCTTACAGCTCAAGGTTTATATCCAGAAAATAAACCGAACATAAACTGACGAAAAAACACACTTAACAGCTCAAAACTTATATATGAAAAGTATACTGAAAATAAACCAAACAGAAAATGAGATAAAATGAATTAAAAAATAGACTAACAGCTCAAAACTTTAATACAGAAAGTATACTGAAAATAAACCAAATATAAACTATCATGAAAATACATAAAAAAAATTTATTGAGGAGGAGGAATATTTATGCAAAATTAAAATAATTAATTAATTGAATTTAGCTCAATAATTAATTATTAATTTGCAAAAAAAGGATAAACTCATCAAATTAACAAGTAATCAAGACAAGCTTGAGCCATCAATCATACCAAGTTCATGCTTAATAAAATTCAATTTTTCCTCACAAAGAGGCATGGTAAAGATGTCTGCTAATTGATGATTAGTATCAACAAAATCAAGAAAAATATCACCATTTTGCACATGATCACGCAAGAAATTATGTCTAATATCAATATGCTTAGTTCTAGAATACTAAATGGGATTTTTACTAAGGTTTATAGCACTTGTATTATCACACTTATTTGGAATGTGATTAATATCAATGTCATAGTCCAAAAGTTATTGTTTTTGCCATAGAACTTGTGTACAACAACAACAACTAACTGCCATATATTATGCTTCAGCGGTGGACAAGGCAACAGAAACTTGTTTCTTACTAAACCAAGAAACTAAGCAATTTCCTAAAATTTGACAAGTTCCGGAAGTGCTTTTTCTATCTAGTAGGCTACCAACAAAATCAGCATCAGAATAACTAATCAGGTCAAAGGAATAATTCCTAGGATACTAAAGTCCTAAATGCATTATACCATAAAGATATTTAAAAATTCTTTTGATAGCATTCAAATGAGACTCTCTAGGACTTGATTGAAATCTAGCACACAAGCAAGTAGCAAACATAATATCGGGTCTACTAGTGGTTAAATAAAGAAGGGATCCGATCATACCTCTAAATCGCTTTTCATCAACCGGTTTGCCATTCTCATCCTTATTGAGTTTGGTTGTGGTGCTCATTGGAGTTTTGCTTGATTTAGCTCCATCCATTCCAAACTTCTTCAGAATGTCCCTTGTATATTTGGTTTGATTGATGAAAATCCCATCTTTACATTGCTTGATTTGAAGTCCAAGAAAGAACTTGAGTTCTACCATCATACTCATCTCAAATTCTCCTTTCATTAGCTTAGAAAATTCCTCACACAAGCAATGGTTAGTAGCACCGAAGATAATATCATCAACATAAATTTGAACAATTAATAAATCATGCTTGGATTTCTTTATAAAAAGAGTTGTGTCAACCTTTCCTTTAGAGAAACTTTTCTTTAGTAAAAAGTCACTCAATCTTTCATACCAAGCTCTTGGAGCTTGTTTCAATCCACACAATGCTTTTGATAATTTAAAAATATGATTTAGAGAGTCAAAATTTTCAAAACCCAGAGGTTGTTCAACATATACCTCCTCTTCAATAAAACCATTTAAAAATGCACTTTTAACATCCATTTGATAAAGTTTAAAATCCATGTATGATGCAAATGCAAGTAACATCCTAATAGCTTCTAACCTTGCAACGTGGGCAAAGGTTTCATCATAATCAATTCCTTCCTCTTCATTATAACCTTTAGCTACTAGTCTAGCTTTGTTCCTAGTTATGACACCTTATTCATTCATCTTATTTCTAAATGCCCATTTGGTGCCAATAATAGGATGATGTTTAGGTCTAGGAACCAAGGTCCAAACCTTGTTTCTCTCAAATTGATTTAACTCTTCTTACATAGCAAGGACCCAAAATTCATCACTCAAAGCATCATCAACATTTTTTGGTTCAATTTGAGAAATGAAAGCTAAATTAATAATAGACTTGAGTTTAAATCTAGTAGTTACCCCTTTTGTAGTGTCACCTATAATGAGGTTTTAAGGGTGAGCTTTCTTGAATTGCCAATCCTTTGGAAGTTTATCCTTTAAGGTAGGTTGAGGTATCTCCTCACTTTCCTTCTTGCTTGTATCCTCAAGTTCCAAAGGCTTACTAGCATTTTCTTCTTGTGTTTCCACAATCTCATTGTCACTTACAAGATCATCAACACTACAAACATCCTTTCTAGGATCAAGTGAGTTTGATTCATCAAATACCATATGCATTGACTCTTTAACTACTAGAGTTCTCTTATTAAAGACTCTATATGTTTTGCTAGAGATGGAATAGCCTAGGAAAATTCCTTCATCGGCTTTGGAATCAAATTTTCCAAGATTATCCTTAGTGTTCAATATAAAGCACTTGCATCCAAATACTTTTAGATATGAGATTTTGGATTTTCTATTGTTCCATAGCTCATAAGATGTTTTATTTAAAATTGGTCTTTTGAAAACTCAATTTGAAATATAATAAGATGTGTTAACGGCTTCTGCCCAAAAGTATAGAGGCAAATTATACTCATGAGGCATTATTCTAGCCATTTCCACAAGAGTTCTATTTTTCTTTCAACTACCCCATTTTATTGAGGTGTTCTAGGAGATGAAAATGTATAATAAATACTATTTTCATTACAATAGTTTTTGAAAAATTCATTTTCAAATTCGGTTCCATGATCACTTCTAATGGATGAAATACAAAATCCTTTTTCTTTTTTAACTCTTTTTGAAAAAATTTCAAAAGCTTTAAATGCATCATTCTTATGAGCAAGAAAACACACCCAAGAGTATTTAGAGTAATCATCAACTAATACATAAGCATAGTGCATTCCACCAAGACTAGCAACTCTAGTTGGTCTAAACAAATCCATATGTATAAGTTCAAGTAGTCTAGAAGTGGACACTACATTTTTTAGCTTAAATGAAGACTTAGATTGTTTTCCCTTTTGACAAGAGTCACAAGGTTTATCCTTAATGAATTCAAGCTTAAGTAAATCAATCACAAGTTCATGTTTATAAAGATCATTCAAAAGCTCAAAATTTGCATGTCCTAACCTTCTATGCCATGTCCATGTGTCATGGGAAATTGACATTAAGCATTTTATGTCTTTGTTATCAATTTTATTCAAATCAATAACATAAACGTTATCTACTCTTTCACCACTAAAAATTACTTTGTCTTCATCAAGACTACTAACAAAGCAATTTTTAGGATAGAAAGTCACCTTATTTCCCATATCACATAATTGACTTATACTTAGCAAATTATATTTAATACCATCAACAAACAACACATGATGTATAAATAAGGATTGAGGATTACCTATTTCTCCAATGCCAATAATTTTTCCTTTTGCATTGTCTCCGAATGTAACATGTCCTCCATCCTTAGCATCAAGTTTGTTGAATTGGTCCTTGTCTCCCATCATGTGCCTTGAACATCCATTATCGAGATGCCACTTGTATTTTGTTCTTGCAAATTTCAAGCACACCTACATAAAATATTTTAAATGTTCTTTTAAACCCAAACCTTTCTTGGTTTAGGTTGGTTAGTTTCAAGATAATCTAAGGGAACCAAATTCATGTGTAGTTTTCTATAGAAGCATACATTTTTGGTATGTCCTTTAATCATTCAATATGAGCATACAACATTTTCAAATTTATTTCTCCTAAGATGAAATGTTTTCCTAGTGTGTACAATATGCCTTTGGTATTGTGTGCATCTCTTATTATTTTGTGACATTGAGTGAGACATACATTGGCAATGATGATGAACATTTTGATAAGTTTGTGAAATATGTTTATGTGCATTGTGTTGTGTAGCATGCCTATTATAATTATGTCTAGTGTACATATAAGCATGCTTAGGTTGAGGTGCTCTAGTTTGAGCCTTACCTCTTTATGTTAATGAAGGGTTAATCTTATGAGGCTTTGCCTTGCAATTTAACACATGAGATTTTTTAGCTTGAATCTCTTTTGAGGTTGAAGGAGTAGAATCATGTGAAGCTTTAACAAAAGTAATATGTGATGAGGATGATGAAGACATTCCATTTTTATATCCAATTCCATGGGTATCTCTATGAAATTTTTGAGATTCAAGAAGACTATCTAAAGTTTCTTTTCCTCTATTAAATTTAGCAATGGAATTTTTTAATTCTAAGACTTCCTTAGAAAGCTTATGATTTTCATCATTTGCTTTCTTAAGTTGGTCTTCCAAAGAATTAGAAGATTTAGCATCACTTACAAGTTTTTCATTTGATGCAACAAGTTTAGCAAAATCAATTTTTAAACATTCAAAATCCTTATTTAAGCTATCTAATTCATGTTTATATTATTTCTTCTTAGATAACAAAATTTTGCATTTAACAAGTAATTTACTCATGATAGAGCTCTCATCATCATCATCATCACAGTATTCATCACAATCATCAAAGGAAGAATAAGAAGTGGATGGTACCTCATTTTCATTTTCAATGGCCATGAAGCAAAGATTGGCAACTTCTTATTGTTCCTCTTCCTCTTCAAATTCAGAGGAATCATCCCAAGTAGCTTTGAATGCCTTCTTCTTATCTTTTGCTCCCTTACTCTTAAATTTGAGTTTGGGACATTCACTTCTAATGTGTCCCGATTTCTTGCATTCATAGCAAGTAACCTCTTTTATTTTCTTCTTCCCATCTCCTTTGAACTTCTTGTTGAAGTCCCTTATTCTTAAGAAATTTTTCTTTCTTAAGAACTTCTTGAAGTTCCTAGTGAGCATGGCAATGTCACCATCTTCATCACTAGAATCTTTTATGCTTTCCTCTTCACTATCTTCTTGAAGAGCTTTTAGAGCAATGCTCTTTTTCTTTTCTTCTTTCTCTTTTTATTCTTCACCTCTTTGCTTGATGGTGAGCTCATGTGTCAAGAGCTTACCAATGAGCACATCGGTTAATAGAGTAGAGAGGTCTTGAGCTTCCTTAATTGAGGTAACACGAGATTCCCAATCCTTCTTAGGTAGGATTCTTAGAATCTTATTGTTTACCTCTTCCTTGGAGAAATGTTTTCCAAGTTTCTTAAGAGTTGTGAGGAGAGCATTGAGACGGTTTGTCATCTCCATGATTGATTCTTGAGGCTTTATTTTGAAGAGTTCATATTCATACATATAAAGTTGAACCTTTTTGCTTCTTACTTGAATGTTGCCTTCATAGTGATTCTCTAAGGTCTCCCACATTTCTTTAGCTGAAATGCAATGTTGAAGCTTGCCTCCTTCTTCTCTTGTCATAGAGGAGACTAGAGTAATCATAGCCTTTCTATTTTTGTGACTGTCTTCCTTTTGATCAACACTCCATTGACTTCTTGCAAGAGTAGTTATCACATCATCAATAATGGTTGTAGGTGGTTCCCAACCTCTTAGAACAATATCCCAAAGTTTAATGGAATCAAAATTAAGATATAATTCCATTTTGAATTTTCAATGTGGATAGTCACTGCCATCAAATAATAGTCTAAGAGAAGAGATGTTTTGAGATTCACTCCCTATGATCTTGTATTTTAGCAATGAAGTACCTAGAATTCAAGCTCTAATACCAATTGAAAGAGTCCTAGAGGGGGTGAATAGGACTATTGAACAAAAATAGGAAATTAAAGGAACTCTTTGCAAGAATTAAGTAAGAGTTGAGAAGGAAGAATGAAGAATACATATATTTAAGGAGTTCGGATTCAACAATAATCCTACGTCTCCACCTAACTTATCCCCAAGTTAGGATTTTTTAATCACTCACAATCTTATTCATAAGATTAAGAATACATAAGAGTTTTGTGGTTCACTCTTACAACCTTACAACTTGATTTTTCAAGGCTCACTCAAAAACCAAATTACAAGTGTTTTCAAGGCTCACACTAAAACCAATTTCCCAAGTGTTTTAATAGCTAAACACTTAAACCAATTCCTTTAGAATAGAATCTCACTTCCCATTTTCTAAACCCAGAAAATAAAAGAATAAGAATGTCTATTCTAATCACTCACCAACTCTCACAAGATTTATACACAAAGAATTTGTTTAAAAGAAAGTTTAAGAGCTCAATTGAATGTTTAAGAAAATGATGAATGATAAACAAGTTTTATTAACCTTTTAATTGAATTCTAAGTTGTGTTTATAGAGAAAAACACTTAAAAATTTAGTTTTTGGATGTTTTAATCATGTCTCCAACATTTATAATTGATTTTGAATCAATTCTTAGACTTTTGGCAGCTCAAAGGATGCTCATAAGTGAACAGTGCTCGTGAGGGGTGAAAATATATCCACTGCATTCAAAAATTCCTGCTGGAATATTGTCAGAGGTCTGCTCATGATCAAGTCATGAGCAAACAGCTCGTGAGGAGCGCTCGTGAGGGGTGCCGCCATTTTTTGGCAAAAACGTGCTCTAAATGCTCCATTGACGGATAGCTCATGACCACTTAGAAAGATGCTCATGAACGAGACTAAAGAAGATTGATTCAGCCAAAATATTCTTCATAAAAGTTGTAGATAATTGTCTTATATTTCCATAAAAATTTGAATCACCTAAATTGGACATGTGTAACTTAAGATATTTCTAAAATATCAAGAGCTATGCAAACTGAAATGCAAGCTGAATATGCTGACTTCGACTGAAGATTTTCATACCCAAATGAACTTTGATTTTGATAAGAAAGCATAATTTGGAAAGATTAAGATGTCTAATTCAAAAGTTAAGAAGCTCATTTTCTCATTTAAGAGCTCTAAGTATGTCAAAAGCCTTCTTCAATCTCAGAGGTTCAATCAGCCTGAAAAGTCGCTATTCATCCAAAAGTGTATATGCTTGGTATATGTTTGGTATATAATTCCCTACACACTTAATTGAAATTATTAGTATAAAATTTTTTTGTCAAATTCCAAAATTTGGAGTTTGATCATGCAAATGGTCAACAGTATACCTTTCAAGCCTACTTTGATAAAGATGAGGCTGGGTTTGGTGGAAAAAGGGATCTAACAACCTAAGGAAAAGGCTGTGGGAGAGCAAAAACTATATGGAGAGGGATTTCTTACACCTTCAATCGGACTGACTTTTAAGTATGTGTGTCTTCACTTGCTCCCCCCCTCAAAATGGGGCGTAGAGGGGTCTATTTATGGAAAAAACATGTAGAATGGGGTGGTGTAGGCACGGTCACATGTGTATAATGGGATTTTTGCACAAGGCCATGCCAAGTGCGTGTGGCCATGTATAGTGTGCGCATGGTCATGCACTTTGACGCTCTAAGCGCTCTTCCTAGGTTTTACGCATGTTGTTTCGAGGTTAGTTCCTAAAGTTTTTAGGCCTCTTGGATGCATTTTCGGGGCCCGTTTTGCCAAATTCAACCTTGATTTTAGCACATGACACCAAGGGGTGTTTACACGTACTTCTGAGTGATACAGACTAATACTCAAGTTATTTTTTACCATTCTGGGACCACTTCTGAAGGTTTTTCAGCCTTCTGGACGTGTTTTTGAAGTCCATTTTATTAAAATCAATTATCATTTTTTCACAAAGTTAGGTCCCAGTCTAACAAAATATGCACTGGTCCAAAGAGCTGAGCATTTCGAGAGGAATTTTCTTGAAATAAAACCTCTCGTTGTTCTAATGATTCGCATTTTGCAAGATCTGAGCACAACTTAATGACTTAGTGATTGATTTTGCACACTAGTGGGGTCGGTTAGGCTTTTTTTTAAGGTTGCACACTTCATAGGTCTTATGAACGACCAAACTCTAGTCATCTCAGGGGTTCATTTCATCACCGGACCTTTTTAGGGACAGTCAAATTTAAGGTATGACACTCAAGTTTATTTTGCTTACTGAGCAAAAGGGAAAGCCATCATCACTAGCTTCGATGACACCCAGCCTTATCGGTGGTCCCAAATGGTTCCTCTCCTCCTGGGCTTCGATAACCCTTGATCAATTTTGGGAATTATCACTGGGAACAACCTCGACTTAAAGTAATTCAATTCTAGGTTTTTGGCTTATTTTAATTAATTAAGCTTTAATTAGGTTGATCTAGATTTAGTTGCTTTTATATAAAATGAAATTGGATTTGAGATTCCATTTGGTTTTTTTATAATTTTCTAAAAATTTTGGATTTTTCGAGTCTCAAGTTACTATTCCAGTATTGTTCCAAACCAAAAATTTTTATATTTGTATTAAATTCTATAAATTATGTAGATTAAACTTTGTGACTGAAGTTTTGTGAGATTATTTGCAGAATTTAAGATATGAATTTTTAAAGACTATGTTTTAAAATGTATTTTTAGAAAAATTATTGGAAATTAGTAATTATTTAATTTTAATTAAATTGATTGTTATTTATTATGTTTTAGACTGAATTTAAATAATAAAAGTATGAAAATAATTTTTATAATTAATTTCAAATGTTTAGTTAATTAGTAGTAATTTTGGAAAAACTAAATGAATAATAAATTTATTTATCATTTTCAAGCTTAAATGAGTCCTTTATTATTTTTATGATATATTTGAGTGATTTAAATAGTTATTAATAATTAATGCTAATTTAGTTATAAAAAGGAAATTTGATTCCATTAACGAAACTTTATTTATAAACTAGAATTTTTACTATTTATTTGGAAATAAATTTCCTTTATATTTTTATTATATAAATAAAATAAATTGAATTGGTTAGCTAAATTTTTATAATATATTAGTGATTTGAGAAAATTATATTTGTTTTTATATATGTTGTTGTGTTGGATCTCAGTTGGGCATAAAGTTATGTTGTCATATGGATGATTATTTTTTTTATTATCATGAATAGTATTTGGAAGGATGCTTTAATGGAATTTATTTCCTTTTGCTTTATTTATTTATTTATAATTTAAATTGATTTGGAGAAAATGGTAAAATGTACTACCTAGTGGGTGTCACTAAGACCATGTGCGCACAGGTTGAGATCTCTAGTATATATTAGAATGTGTGAATTTGGCTTGGTGGAGCGTGTGCTCTCGGGCAGAGTATAGGTTAAGTTCAGTAGAGCTAGTGCTTTAGGACCAAAAATGGGATGTAACTCGATTGAGCTTGCTCTCGGGACATCAATATAGGAATAAGTGGATGGACTGCGGCTATAATGTCACAACCCAAAATAGGGGCATGACCGGCGCTAGGGAATGGGAATTCTTTCGAATCCGGAACCCGTAGCAAGCCTTTAAAATAAAATAAAAACACGCAATAATAATAACATAAATAAAATAACTCGTAGCGGAAATAAATCTCATAAATAAAATAAAATAATAATCCACCAATAGATTTAATAATACAAATCCATCCTTCTTATAAATATAAATAATCTTTTAATACAATCTCAGTTCAAATCTTTAAAATACATATCTCATACAAACATAGTACATAAATCTCACAATCGACTACAACTATTGTAGTGTCTAGACTATAAAATAGCATCAAGTGAGCATATTACTTAGTAAAGTCGGGGCAGAAGAAATCCGACGTAAGGGTCTGCTACTGAGGTCTGAAGACAAAGACTCTCCAGAGAAATAGTCAACGGAGGGGAGTCAGACCTCACTGAGTGAATTGTTATAATATATATACATGCATAACTAAAGGACAATGCACACATTCAATAATATATATAATATATATACAGGCAAAATCACACAGATGCAGCAAAACCCTTTTATATAAATACAAAAAATAATATCCAATTATGAAGGATTAAATAGAACCCTAGATGATCGCAACTTCAAACAGTGTTTGACAACACTCTAGCCATACATGCTCACTTATTCCAAATAAATTCACTTGTTCCATTTAGACAGTAGATTTGCCCCGGGACACTAAGTCAACCGAGCTCCAGCAGTCTAACTGTCAGTGTGATTGGCCCCGAGACACTTGGTCAACCGAGCTCCAACAATCACACTCTCAAATCACATCTCACATCATAAAAATCAATCCAATCAATATCCACAAATAGGTTAGTAATATAACCTAAATTCTATCGTCGTACCGGTACGTACTCAGTCCTAGTGCTACCCACTAGGTAGCACGTTCTATTGATATCCTTCATTTAAAAATAAATCCATACATTCATAAAATAAATGATGCATGACATTAATTAAAATAACAATATAAACCATATATATACTAAAAATATACCAAAAATAAACCAAGTATATTTTCAATATATATACATCAAATGAGTTCAATTTAGTTATAAAATAAATTATAAATATACTTTAAAACATTTTAAGAATAACTCATTAATAAAATATGCATTTAATTTAAAATATACCAAAAACAAACCTAAGCAATTATTAAAACATATATGCATATTTTATACAAATAAAACATACATTTCTAAAAACATGCATCCTAGAACACGTATATATAAGATAACAATTCACAGTTATTGCGCTCCTCAAGACGGGTCCGACGGGCCTGGTCCACTAGTCCTCGGTCTCGATGCAACTAAACAAACAAACGACAATACAACATTAGAATAAATTTAACGTAATTCTAGAGACTCGATCTAGAAATACCAGACATAGAATCAGAATAGGAACTCGACCGGACATCACGTTTTATGAGAATTCTACCAAAAATCCGGCATAACCTCCCCTGTAAAATCGACATCTCTCTACTCAAAGAGTATAGCCGGTCCTGCAAAGAAACACACTTCAAAAAATATACAGCCACAAAATCCCTCGATCGGACTTCCAAACTACAATTCTATCGACTGAGGCTCACAATTCACGAGATAATTACAGAACACATTGAAATGCCAAAAATATCAAAAATACCCTTTAATACTCAAAATATAGCAAATTAGAAATTCAAACGCTAAAAATAATTATTTTACCGATAAATACATAAAAACCCTAATTTTAATAAAATATTATTAAAAATCAATAATTCTCAATAAATTCATAAATATTGACCAAAATACATTTTATAAATTGAAATTACTTAAGTAACCCTAAAACATATTATAAATCGACAAAAACTCATTTATTTAGAAAAAATGGTATATTTTATATAATTTGAAAATAATTTACGAAAAATAGTTTTAATTAGTTAAAAATACTAAATAATTTCTAGAAATAATTTTTATACCTCAAATAACTATTAAAACCAATTTAATTATGTTTTTAGCCAATTTAGTGTCAAATTACCAAAATACCCCTACTATATATAAATTCACTATAATTATTCAAAAATTCACCAAAAATAATATAATTACTCAAAAATTAATTTCTCAACATATAATTCAATAATATCAATAATATTACTCAATTAACCAATTAATTTCAATAAAATACCTAATTAACCTAATTTTCTAAAAATCACATAAACTAAATAAATTCACAATAATTATATAAAAATCACAAAAATTACAAATAAATTTCTAAAATGCATTTTAACACCTATAAAAACCATAAACCACAATTTCATAATTTAATTAATTTATTTATGAAAATTAGAAAATATTAATAAAATAATCAAAAATTCACAAAAATCAAAATAATTCCCAAAAATTCCACAAAAATTGCAGCATGTAGATTGAGCTACTAGAATCAATCTTTGTGAAGGAAGTAGCTTGAATCATTGAAATAAAAGCTCAAAAAATTCAAGAACTCAAAGTGGCTGAAATTAAAAATTGGAAACCTAGGACAATCTAGACCAAATCAAGTGAAACCAAGCTTAGAAATGTACTCACTGGAGCTCAAGGAAGAGATAGAGACTGGTGGCACTTCAAATGGTGGCCAAAATCGGGCTGATTGGCATTAGGGTCAACTTTTGATTTCTTGAGGAAAATCCGGTTAAACCAAGCCAGAAAAGGGAGCTAAGGGAAGCGGGATGGGCTGGAGATGGAGGAGGAAGGCTGAGAAGTACACCAACGGGGAGAAACCAAAGTTGCAGACGGCGAAACGGGTGAGGGACGATATGGAAGGTGGAAGATGATGATAGTGGCAATATTGTAATTATGGTAAACTTTATATTTTGTAAACTATATATGTATATATTTGTATATATATAGCTATATTTTATATTATTTTAACATATAAATATTATACCCAAATTAATATACACCACACACCCAAATAATAATATATATATACATATACATATATAATACACATAATAATTATTATTAAACTATATAATTTAATTTAATTTAATTTAAATAAACCCTAATTTAATTTAAATGCGCATATATGCATGTATATGTATATATTTTTATTCAACACTTAAAAATCATGCATGGACTCATGCAAATTCACAAAACAGTCTAAAATAATTAATATTTATTTATTTACGTCTTAATTTCCCCGAAAATGAAACTCTTGAAAAAATTTTACGTAAAAGACTTAAAAATAATTAAAAAAATGACTTTAATAAATAACAAACTAATTAAATAATCATAAATATATATTAAAATTATTAACACTGCATATCCCGATGCAATTTAAAATTATTTAAAAATTTGGGATATTACAATAACTCAATTGAGCTTGCTCTCAGGACGACAGTCACTTGGGTTAAAAAGAACTGAAAGGCTATTAGAAATCAATGGTTTAAGTAATCTACCAGATTTTCCACTAAAATAATTAATTTATATAATTTCGTATGAGAATTTTATACTAAAGTGAATTGTGAATTTTAAAAAGGATTTTATAAAAAGATAATTGAGAAAAGTCAAAGATTTCAATATATATATATTTTTATTTTACTTTACTTTACCTTAAAAAGGGTTTTAACAAATGTTTTTAAAACTATCATTCATTTTATAAAATTGATTCACTCAGTGAGACCTGATTTCTCTCAACTTATTTTTTCAGGACCTCACTGTTAGTATGGTACTGGTCACCGTTTGCTCCAGGTTTCTTCTTCACCGGCTACCTTATGTATGTCTATTTGATTTAAGTATTATATAATCGAATTCTAGATACCGCAGTAGTTAATTAAAGAACTTGTATTATTGGTATTGTGGATTTATTTTGAGTTGAGATATTGATGTATTTAGAGATATTGTCATATGTATTTGATATTGGTGAATTTATTATGGTTTTATTTTTTAGATGATTGATTCTATTTGTAAAAACTTCTAAGGCTTACTATGGCTTTCGATTGCATTATGCATTTTCTATTCCCTAGTGCCAATCACATACCAATGGGTTCAAGCCATGACAAGATCGAGGTGCTTCAGATTAATGACAATAAGGATGGAAGCGATTATGGTAACGAAGGAGGGGATGATCCTAAGGGCACCAAGTCGGATGCCTAATAGATTAGGGCCCATTGGTTATTTCTTTGATACTGCCATCTTTACTTGTTTAATTCTAATATTGCACATTTTCACATCTTGTTCTGGTTGGATATTTGTAGAATTTAACTTTCATTTTAATAAACCTTAATCTTCACATACAATTTAGCATCAATGATTACATGAATCCCTTTTAAGCTGCTAGGTTCTGATTTTAAAGCTAAAACTGCATAATTCCATAAAAAATTCTCACCCTTTTTACTGTCAAAAAGGCAATTACCTTATCTCTGAGGTGTTGCCTCTTCGTGCTAAAGCATCGCCTCTTTGATGAGGCGATCGTCTTAGCCTCAGGTTGGTTCCCTCTCTTTAAATCCCCAACTCTTCACTTTCAACTCCATTTTCGAACATCTTCTCCTTAAACCTCTATTTTTTTCCTCTAAACATCACCAAAAGCTCCAACCATAACCAAAAGAAGCCTCAAACTACTAGAACCAATCTTAACAAGCTTAGACAGTGGATAATGGGCCAAATTTTGGGCCATTTCACTTATCAGTCTTCAGATCACTACATGCTAGAAGAATCAACTTCCCTATCCTCCATGTCATAGCTCAATTTTGGGATCCTCAGAAACATGTCTTCTGGTTCAACACAGCAAAACTATTCCTTCTGCCAGAGGAATTTGAAGTCATTTTAGGTTATCACATAGATTCCACTTGCAACTTGTAATCCTTAACCTTGGAATTCTAAACTTATACTCTATCCAGTATCATAAGTGCCCAGAAGTTCAATCTTCCACCCCAATCTTCATCTCATTACATTCTCGGCTCGAAGGTCACATTGGAACCCTTCCTTAAAGCTATCACAGGCATAGACAGGAGAGAAGCCTATTGGCCCCAGATGATGGCCCTCTACTTATATGCTCAATTCCTAATCGTTTCCCTTTTTGGAAATTGTGACTAAAAAATCCTTCAGATCCTAGACCAAGTGGAAGCAAGGCTCAACCTTTTCCCTCTCATCTTAGCTGAAACCATCATTGGACTGGACAACTTTGCAGAAACCAGGAAATTCTCTAGAAGCCCACTTTTGTTTAAGGTAAGTTCCTTTCCCTTGGATCCTCATTCCCTTATCATTCTATCATTACATCTGCCTACTTAACACTTTTTCAGATGTGGTTTCATGAGAAATTATGTTTGATTGAACCCTCTCGAGACATTGCAAGCTATAAAGCCAAGCATTACCGAACTAAAAAGTTGTATCCCATATCAAAAGATGTCCAAGGCCAGCTATTGACATTCCCTAATACTTTTATCTAATGGATATGTCCATAGTGGAGGTTACAATATGTGCCCATCTATTCTTACACTCAATGTGTTCCTATTGCTAGCCTCCATTTTACTACCTTTTACAATCCTGCTCATCTCTACTGTCAGTATGGATAGAAGCAACTGATTGTGGGGTTAGTGCATGAGTTAGAACCAGGACCCCTCTCTCAAAAATTCTTGGATAACTTGGTGGCTACCTGGCCTCGTAGAATCATGCAAAGGAACATAAACTATAACAGAGATCCGACTACTGATGATTAGTATAAGGCATGAATTCAATTGCAATAAACAAAAAAAGATAAGTTTATTAGAAATAAAAGGACAAAGGAGTTGCAAATGTCAAGTGCTCAGGATTTCCAACAAAAGAAAAGAAAATAAAATTAGTTTCTAAATTGAGTCATTATTTGCCTTTTTATTAGATAGCATTTCCTTTCATAGTTAAACAATTTGTAATAGACACTTAATGCAATGCTTAACAATAATTAAATTAATCTATTTCATTTAATTTAAGCACAATATGCATATACATTTTTGCTTCTGACATATCTCATGTCGTTAATTAGCTTACCCTTGCAAGTTTTCCAACTAACCATTTTTTCCTTTCCCTTTCCTTTTACATGTCCTTAACTTTTTCCTGGACTACCTCTTTCAAGGTTTTTAGTCTAGCAGGACTTTTTAATTTTTCATTTTTATTGTCCCTAAATTTTGCCTAAACATCTTCTTTTGAGGTTTTCTCCCTAGCAAGACTAATACAGAAAGTACTTCCTGAGCTTGTCCAAGTTAATAGGCTCTCTAAATTCATTCCCTTCCATGTCAGATAGGATAGTGGAACCCTTGGAAAACAACTTCCTCACCACATAAGGGCCTTCCTAATTCGGCTTGAACTTTCCTCACGAGTCAGTCATGATCAACTTCATAAGTTTCAATACTAAATCACCCACTTTGATCTTCTCCAGCTTGATTTTCTTATTGTAAGCCTAGGCTATCCTTTTATAATACAAATGAGAGTGATTATAGGCAGCAGTTTTGGTCGCGCACCCAAGTATTGGCAACCACGACATTATGCAATCTTAGGGCTCACTATGAAATACATAGTGGGCTTGGGGCCCAAAATAGAGATGGACTTGCCACTCGGATAAAAGCCAAGACATGCTGTACAACAACTGGATTCCACAGAGGTTCCTAGAAGCCGTCATTAGAGATTGGGTTCAAAAACTGGGTATGAGCTTTTAGAATGCCCACCCAACCTTGCGATTGGCCTCCGTGCATGTTTTGTATTTTATTACCTTTGATTAGTAAATTATTTCCTTATTAATATGCAAATCGCAGTTGGCCTCCAATTTTATATTTTATTCCACGTTTTAACATTAGTCCTATTTTATGCTTAAATCCCCGGCATTCAATCACAAATAAATAAATAAACCAAATAAAAATAATTTACAACAATTCATTCCAAATAAAAGGGGGAAGGGATTAAGGATTACAACTTTTTGGTATAAATAAGCATAAAAATACTAAAAATAAATCATACATAATAAACCAAAAATAAACTAATTAATTATACAAATTAATACTCTAAAAAAATAAATAAAGTAAACGTCTAGTGATTAAAAATCACCAAATAATTCCTACAACACATACAAGTTACTTCCATACAACAATAACAATAATATTTACAAATCATCAACAAATAGTATTCATAAAAATAAATGAAAATAAACTCATAAAATGGTCCATTAAATAACACAAAAAAGGAAATAACATAGAAACAATATTGATCAGCATAAGGAGCATGCGTAATCTCATGAAATATAACAAATTAAACAAGGGAATCATGCCAAACCTACAGAATACTGATGGAAAATCAAGGCAGGAACTAGCAGAATGCTAGTCAAGAGGTGATGCCTCTTCAAAGAGGCGTTTCCTCCTAACTAGGAGGCAATGCCTCCGTCGTCCCATTATGAAGGGCCGACGTCTCTATGAAGAGACGTCGCCTCTTCAACAAGGACAAACATATACTACATTTCTTAGATCTTAAGAAACTTAACAATCATGCAAATAAATAAGAAACGGATGTAAATATACAAATATTAACAATCAATATTCAATGCCTTATGCAATCATGCTCCTCTATGAACTTAAAGAAGTAATATAGCTCAAGAAAACACATAAAAGAGCAACAAATTAAGGATTTAATGAAGATTGAAGAACTAAAAGCTAAAAAATGGAGAGACTGCGTTGTCTTAAAAGAGCTGATGCTCCTAACTAAGCCCTCTGAGCTTGGTTGATGGAGTGGCTTTAAATGCAAGTAGGTTCCCTCTTCTTCTTAAGAATCAAGTCCCTTAAGCTTCAAAGTCTCTTAAACTTTAAAGTCCCTTCCTCTTCTTCTTCCTCTTCTCTTTCTTTTTCTCTGTGTCTTTCCCTCTTTTCCAAATGTTTTTCTTTCTTTCTTCAATCACATTACTTTTTCTAACAACCAACCAACCTCCTCAATTTTGCCCCAACATTCCCTTTTAAAGCCCCTCCTATTTTCTCCTTTTTCAATTTCCCAAAAACCTATTCTCACCTTCTCCTATTGCTTTTTTTCATTCCCCTGCCTTTTTTCATGCTTTTTCCCTTTCTTCTATTTCCAAAAATAACCAACTCTTCAGCAAGTGAGCCTCCAACCACTGCCATTAATGGCATTTAATGTTGTAAAGAGTGGGTGTGAAGAGGTGTCACCTCTTCGATGAGGCGTTGCCTCATCGATGCTTGGGGTGAAGAGGCAATGCCTCTTTGTTGAGGCGATCGCCTATTCACCTATGCCAGGTCAGGGCCCTAGGCTTGGGCTTTGGCTCTTATTTTGGGCTTGGATAAAGTATTTGTGGGCTTGGATTATTGTTTGTGCTTTCAGAGTCAATTTTACAGAACTCTCAGGCTCCCCTTACATTCAAAACTCAAACTTTCTCATCATCAGGCTTTTGTTACGGACCGATCAAATTGACAGTGTCTACAATCTACCCCCTTAGTTTTTCAAAAAATTGAATTTTCTAAAAATAATTTTTTAAAAAAGCAACATGCACATCAAATAATAAAAAGTAAGAACGACATACCTGACCTACAAGTAGCCGTCGGCCTCGGGAATTCAAACCCAAGAGGTCAAACTTCATCTTCAAAATGTGATCGTGATTCTTAGGTTTTCCTAGCCTAATCAGTCACTTATTAATAATTTTTATGTGAATCTCAAGTATGGCCCAATCTTCACTCAGTAGACACATAAGAGAAATGTAGTCGTGATCCTCGGGTTAAGCTAACTTGATCAGCTACTCTTTATAAATTTGGCATGATTCCCAAGTTTTCTAGGCTCGAGAAGTCACTCAGTAGAAGAGATGAAATGTAATCGTGTTCCTCGAGTTTTCCTGGCCTGATCAGTTACTCATTATAATTTGGTGTGAATATTAAGCATGGCCCAACCTCCACTCAGTAAAAAGAGATGAAATATAATCGTGTTCCTCAATTTTTCCTAACCTGATTAGTTACTCATTATAGTTTGGCATGAATCTTGAGCATGGCTTAACCTCCACTCAATAAAAAGAGATGAAATATAATTGTGTTCCTCTTATTTTCTTAGCTCGATCAGTTATTCATTATAGTTTAGCTTAAAACTCGAGTTTTCTTGGCCCGAGAATTACTCAGTAAAAGAAGAATGCACTTCAGGGATTCAAACCTAACCAAATGCTTATTCTTCTTTCACGCACTTTGGGGATTCAAACCCAACCAGATGCTTCCTATTTTGCACACTTTAGAGATTCAAACCTGACCAGATGCTTTGTTCTTCTTTTACGTACTTCGAGGATTCAAACCCGACTAAACGCTTCCTATTTTGCGCACTTCAGGGATTTAAACCTGACCATATGCTTGTTCTTCTTTTGTGCACTTTAGGGATTCAAACTCGACTAAACGCTTCCTGTTTAATGCACTTCGGGGATTCAAACCTGACCAGATGATTGTTCTTTTTTCGCGCACTTGGGGGATTCAAACCCAACCATATGCTTCTTGTTTTGTACACTTCGCAGATTCAAACCCAACCAGATGCTTGTTCTTCTTTTATGCACTTCGGGGATTCAAACCCAACCAAACACTTCCTATTTCACACACTTTGAGGATTCAAACCCGACTAGATGCTTATTCTTCCACACACTTCAGGAATTCAAACCCGACCATACGCTTGTCCTTCTACACACTTTGGGAATTCAAACCTAACCATACACTTATCCTTCTTTCACGTACTTTGGGGATTCAAACCCGACCAGATGCTAGTTCTTCCTGAAGGATCAGAATGTATTATTATCCAAAGATTGATCTTGGGGTACACTCGAGCAATGATGTAGAAATTCTCATTCATTCACTATTTTTTTTTCATTTTTTTTAGCAAGCCATAGGTCGTTTTGTGTTTAATGGTGAGCCTCACCCCCTTCTCCTTATCTTCCTTTCTTTTAATTTTCCTTTTCCACCTTAATCATATAAATTCTCACTTTTCTCTTTCAAGGGTCACTTTTACCTTTTCAATTCTCTCTCCTTACATCTTTCTCTTTCTCTCTCATTCTCCATATTCTCCTACATGGACACCGCACAGACCCTAGATTTGCCCATGTAGGACCCAGTGACACCTACAGTGCATCCCTCTCAGAGTTTTGGGCTTAGTATTAGAGACAAGATCCCCCTGTTCATGGACATATGATCCTATATTTGTGACCCAGCCACCGGAGAGGTTAGTAACAAATTTCTTTTATTTTTTTCCTGCGAATATCATTAAATAGCATTGAATTACTAATTGTAGACATAAAGTTATCAGTTTAAACAAAAGAAATTGAATTTTATTGCTTAAAAATTGAAATTTTGAATCATTCTGTCCAATTATCATCATGAAAAGGCATGGCCTCTTTGAGTCATGCTTCTTAATGAGGCGATCACCTCTATATCAGAAGGTGATGCCTTATTAATGAGGCGATTACCTCTTTAATAGGGGCAACATCTCAATGGTAGCATTCAAGAAAAATTGGAATTTTTATTACAAAAAATGATGATTTTACTCCTTGTTTTACTCCCTTAGCTTGACACCCACACCTTCAAGGGTGCTAGGAACATTAGCGATGCGCGCATCTAGTATGATTAGCTTCCTGAGGCTTCATGGACTCAAATTCATAATATCAGCTTCTCCAACTTTATCCTGGCACTCCCAACACAACAGGGGTGTACAAACTACCAGCCTTTTGCATGCCCTAATGGAGAGGTGGTATGACACCACCCACACATTTCATCTTCCTTTCGGGGAGTTCATCCTAGACCCAGTGGCCTTCGTCGTAGTTATTGGCATTGTATGTGATGGGGATTCTATTCCCTTTAATGCCAGCCTCCATCAGTTATCTCCCAACCATCTCACTTTCATTAAGCATTTGCTTGGGATGGTCCCAGACATGAAGGGGACCCATATAGTAAAGCTCGAGTTGATTAGGAGCTTTTACACTCGTGCTAGAGTTGAGGCAGCCACTACCCTACAAATTAATTAGGTGGTGCGTGCTTTCCTTATTTATCTATTAGGCACTACTCTCTTCATAGATAAAGCTAGATCTGGAATTGAGCTTCCTGATGCCTCTGAGGGACCTAGACTTAGTGGCAACCTATGATTGGGGTAGCTGCTCCTTAGCTTATCTTTACAGGAGAATGGATGAACTGGTACACAGAGTCAGGCGACTCTGTGGTTTTTGGCATGTGATACTGGTATTTTACTTCCTCTTTCTCTCTTCATATTCCATTCTAACTGTTGTTGTTCAATCTTACTAATAACCCCTTTTTTCTCTCATAGGACTGGGCTTTAGAGCTAGAGCTGATAATAGGGATCACTAGGATCATTGACACTCCCTTCCCTGCGATAGTGAGGTGGGGTCCTAGTTGGGCTTGGAGGAGGCCTATGGCTCATGTTCATATCCACCATGAGCGGCTAAACATGCTCACTTATTATGAGGTATGCACCTACAAATGTAATTGAGATTAGCAATAAACTAATTAATCAAATTCACTTACTTATTTATTCTTACAGTTATGCCCAAACTTATGGGGGCCTTGGGTTGGGTGGATGCAAGCCATGGTTTGCTCCATCCCTTTGTCCAGGAAGAGGGTTCTACTTAAAGGCCCTAATTGTAGAGCTTAGTTCCTCGAGGAGAGGATACATCAGTGGTGGTCAGGTGCTTAAGTGAGGTGTCCACCTCTTGCTCCTCCTCGGCTTATCTTTTGGGCATATGAGTTACAGGTAGATGAGCTCGATCAAGCCCTACGGGGAGAGGATGCTATAGAATATTGTGAGAGGAGGAAGTCTTACTATGTGGACTTTACACAGGCTCATCTGCTGCAGTGAGTGCCTCTTCTTGAGCTTTCACTTCAGGTAAGCATGCAATGTTTTATTTTATTATTTTGTATTTACTTATAGATTTGTTCTTTGACATATTTTTCATCTTTTAGGTAGCTACTAAGGCACCTACTCCTCACCCTAAGCCCTCTGCACATAAGAGGCCTCATCAGTGCCCGCGCATCATTCCCAACGGTGAGGGCTCTTCTTCCAGGGTGCCATCCTCAATAGGCCCTTCCAGTTTTTGATCCCAAGTAGTGGCTAATAGACTCACTACCACTCTCGATCTACTGACTCATTACTGGATGCCTTCTGGAGAGCTCTCTCATCAATTTCTGACGTTGGATATAACTCTAAAGCCAGCATTCTTCCCCGAGGCTATTACCCATATAATTTTCCTTCTCTCGCAACTATGTTCTTGAGTCTTATAACACATGGTTAATTCTAACATTATCAATGGAACAGATACCTCAAGATCAGGGGGAGTACATGTACCGAGTGATCAAGGTCCACAAGGACTTCCTGATGAAGGTGACTCAACAGTGGAAGGTAAACATAAAATATGCTTTATTTCTACATGTATGCATTCTTTCATGATTTTCTTACCTCTTATTGTGCTTCGACAAGATCAAGATAAGGCCAGCCAGGCTAGGATCACCACCCTAGAGCGCTAGCTTGTAGCTCTTTAGGTCGAGGGTAATAAAGAGGAGGGGGGCAGCAGACGAGGAGTCTGAGGATAGCAGCGAGGATGACAAGACTGATCCCACTGATGGTTCGACGGACGAGCCAGGTAATGAGCCTATAGACAAGCCAACTGATGAGGAGGCCGATGAGTCCGATAATGATGAGTAAAGAGGACCCTCTGTAGATTTTTGTTATCATAGGGATGTTCTTGTCTAGACACATTGGATGTTTTACACTATCATCCTCTTACTATCTGAATTGATTTTTTTTATTTTTACACCTTCATATTTTGCACTATATGGATGGGAATTATGAATTTTAAACTCAATCTTTGGCAAAATTTTGAAGGAGGCCTTTTTATCTTTGAAACTCTCTACTCTGAATTTACACATACAACCCGGAGAATTTCCAGCAATGTGAAGACCTGTTCTACATGTCATAAAGGCATCGCCTCTTTAAAGGGGCATCGCCTCTATGTGAAGAGGCGAGGGATAATTCACCTCTTCTCATAGAGGTGTCACCTCTACATAGAGACTATTACCTCTACACATATGTCCAGCAGCTGTAAAAACCCCCAAATCTTCTTCAAAATCCCTAATCTCTTCATCTCACCACTTCCCTCTTTTCTTCTTTCCCAAATAGCATTCTAACCCCAAATCATGACTGAGAGAAGCTTGAAATAGCTACAGTCGATTCTAAAAAATCTGGATGGCTGGTCATGGGCTAGAATAGAGCCATTTTATCTATCTGTCTTTCGATCTTTGCATGCTAGGAATATCAACTTCTCATTTTTTCACGTTCTTGCTCAGTTTTGGGATCCTTAAAAACATGTTTTCCAGTTCAATACAGTGGAGATCTACCCCCTACCAAAATAATTTAAAGCTATCTTAGGCTCTTAAATAGATTCTATTCAATAGATTATCATTCCTTCAGTTGCAACCCTGAATTCGTACACCATTCAATATCAAATGGCAAGGTTGTTCAACATGTCCCCTCAGTCCTCTCTTCACCACATTTTAAGCAATGAAATTTTGATGAGCCCTTTTATGGAAATTGTAGCAGCTGTAAATAGCAACAAGGTTCCCTGGCCTCGAATGATAGCACTTTGCCTGTATGCTCAGTTCTTGTTAATCTCCCCCTCTAGCAACTGTGACCCGAAGATCCTTTATGTTCTGGACTAGGTGGAGAGTGGACTAAACCCTTTCCCTCTTATTCTAGCTGAGACCATTATCGGGCTTGATAAGTTTTCTAAGACTAGGTGATTCTCTAGGAGTCCTTTTTTATTGGAGGTGAGTCTCCTCTTCCTCTTATCATCTTCTGCTTTCCATCATTTTTACCCATTCATCATTCCTACAGGCTTGGTTGCAAGAGAAACTGAGGTTGCTTGAACCACCTAAAGACATTACTCACTATAAGGCCAAACACTATTGCACTAGGAGACTTCATCCTGTCCCAGAAGATACTCACTACTGGTTGTCTACATTCCTTGATACTCTGATTCAATGGATGTGCCCATGGTGGAAACTGCAACACGTGACCCTCTGGTCCTATACCTACTATGTTCCCCTAACTAGCCTTTATTTTACCACCTTCTACAATCCAGCTCAGCTTTATAAGCAATGTGGACAAAAACAGTGGATTGTGGAGCTAGTGCATGAGTTTGAACTAAGGCCTCTTTCTCAAAACTTTATGTACAACCTAGTTACTACTTGGCCTCATAGAATCATCCAAAGGTTCATTGACTACAGTGGAGATTTATCTATTGATGACCAGTACACGGCATGGATTTAATTACAATAGGTAGAAAAGGATGAATTTATAAGAAACAGAAGGACAATGGCATTATAGGCATCAATGCCCAAAGGAGTCATAAGAGAAGCAAACGATCTTAGTTCAATTTATGAAATTTAGCCTTTTTACGTACTTTCTTATTGAATGGGATTTCCTTTTGAGCTAGACAATGTGTAATAAGCATTTAATGCAATGTTTTTAACAATAAAGGCAATCCATTCCATTTAATTTAAGCACAATACGACTATATAATTTTGCTTCTTACATATCTCTTGTCGCTTATTGGCTTGCCCTTGCAAGTTTTCCAACTAACTATTTTCTTTTCCTCTCTCTCTCTCCTTTTACATGTCCTTTACTTTTGCCTGGACTGCCTTTTCAGGTTTTCAATCCAATAAGACTTTTTACTTTTTCCTTTTTTTGTCTTTAATTCTAACTTAGGCAACCTCTTTTGAGGTTTTCTCCCTAGCGAGGCTTTTACAAAAATTATTTCTTGAGCTTGTCCATGTTAATGGGCTCTCTAAATTCATTCCCTTCTAATTCAGATAGAATAGCAACCCCTTTGGAAAATAACTTCTTCACTTGGTAGGGACCTTCCCAGTTCGGCTTGAACTTCCCCCGCAGACTAGTCATGATTGGCCTAATGAGCTTTAAGACCAAATCACCCTCTTTGATCTTACCTAGCTTAATTTTATTATTATAAGCTCGAGCTATCCTTTTCTGGTACAATTGAGAGTGATACATGGCCTTTATCCTCTTTTCATCCAATAATGTCAACTGTACCAATTGACTTTCTACCCACTGATACTCAGGGATTTTAGATTCTAGGAGAACCCTCAATGACTAGATTTCAACCTCAACTAGCAATACAGCTTTACACCCATATACCAGAGAATATGGAGTGGCTCTTGTTGACATTCTAGCAATGGTTTTGTATCCCCATAATGCAAACTATAAGTAACTTGCCCAGTCTTTGTAATTTTCCAGTATCTTGGCCAATATTCTTTTCACATTCTTATTTGCTACTTCTATGGCCCCATTAGCTTATGGTCTATAAGGGGATGATCTATGATGCTCAAATTTGTATTCTTCCAATAGAGTGGTCATTTCTGCCCTAAACTGAAAACCATTATTAGTAATGACATGATGAGGCAACCCATACTGGCACATTATATTCTTCTCTATAAACCTGGCCATCTATTTTGCCCTTATAGTTATGAATTATTTAGCTTCAACCCATTTAGAGAAATAGTTAATTGCCACAATAATGTAACAATGACTATTGGATGCTTTCGGCCTTATCTCTCTAATAATGTCAATTCCTTAGACTGCAAATAGCCAAGGAGAGGTCAATCCTTGAAGTTCCATAAAAGGTAAGTGGCTCACATCACTATAGACTTGGCAGTTGTGGCATTTCTTTACATACTTCATGCAATCTGCCCCCATGGTTAGCCAGAAGTACCCTTGATGGGTTATCTTTTTAGCGAGGACTATCCCATTTATATGCGGCCCATATACACCCTCATGAACTACTTCCATGATTTTCTGCACTTCACCCTTATCAACACATCTCAAGTGCACTCCCGTTGGCATCCTTGTTCAACATCCCATTATGGTTAATGAACTGTTGAGATAGCATCCTCAATGACATTCTTTCTTTTCTATCAACTTCCTCTGTGAATTTCCTTGTCTCAAGATATCGTTGTAGATCATAAAACTAAGGCTTCTCTACTGGATCGATCGACATTGTTTTGATCTCCTCATAACAAGGAATCCAGGCCTTTACTAAGATAAGAGGCTTCATTTCTGATTGTCTTCCTCCTCCCCATGTTGAAGCTAGAGTGGCCAACACATCTACCATCTGATTCTCCTCCTAGGGTAAGCACATGAATCCATATTGCACGAGGGATAATAGGATCATGGTTGAATAGTCTCAATACGGCTTTAACTTATCTTCCCTTATTTCCCACTCCTTAGTGTTCTATTTCACTACTAGCATTGAATCCCCATACACTGTCACCTCTTCTGCCCCCACATTCCTGAGTGCTTCCAAACCAAAAATGCAGTCTTCATATTCAGCTTGATTATTAGTGACCTTGAATTCTAGCCTCTTTGCCATCAAAATTACTTCTCCTTCTGGCGAGATCAACATCACACCAATGCCTACCCCTTTACTATTCACTACTCTGTCAAAGTACATTTTCCATGTTTGGATCTCTATTACCCCCAGATGTTCATCCAAAAATTCTAGCTCCCATTTTTGTTCATCGTCTTTTAGATTCTAAGCCAAGAAGGTTGCCACAACTCTTCCTTTTATCGCCTTTTTCATAATATAATCTATGCCAATTTTCATAAGTAGAACTAACCATATGGCTAATTTCCCTGTCAGTGACGGAGTCTGCTGGAGATATCTAAGAGGATCATGCTTAGAAACTGCTTGAATCCTATAGGACTAAAAGAAATGTTGTAGCTTATTTATTGCCCAAATTATACCCAAGCAGGTTCTTTCTACTAGACTGTAATTGGCTTTATAGTGTAAAAGCTTCTTACTCATATAATATATAGTATGTTCAACTCTCCCTTCTCCTTTTTGAGCCAATATTACACCAATCGCATCTTTCTCTATAGCCAAGTAAAGAATTAAGGGTTTCCCTAGTCTTGGCGGCTATAAAACTAGAGGATTCATCAAATATTGCTTAATAGTTTTAAAGCCTTGCTGACGCTTATCATCCCAGATAATCAGCTGATTCTTCTTTAAGAGTTTGAAGATTGGCTCACAAATGGTAGTCAGTTTGGCTATGAACTTGCTCATGTATTGTAGCCTTCTTATAAACCCTCTGACTTCTTTCTCATTTTTTAAAGCAGGCATTGCTCTGATTGCTCTAACTTTGTCCAGATCCACCTCTATGCCTTTCTGATTGATAATATGTCCTAATAGTTTCCTAGACGTCACCCATAAAACACATTTCTTTGGATTCAATCTAAGATTGTATTTTTAGCTCTTGCTAGGAACTTGTCTAAGGCTTTAAAATGCCCTTCTCTAGTCAGAGATTTCACCATCATGTCATCTACATACACTTCTATCTCTTTATGGATCAAGTCATGTAACAGCATAGTAGCCATTCTTTGGTAAGTAGCCCCTACATTTTTCAACCTGAACAGCATAACCGTGTAATAGTAAACACCCCACTTAATGATGAAGGAAGTCTTCAACTTGTCAATCACTGCCATCATAATCTAATTGTATCTTGAAAAGCCATCCATAAAGGAATACATGGCACTAGAAGCTATACTATTGACTAAGGTGTTAATCTGTGGTAGAGGAAAATCATCTTTTGGATAAGCCTTGTTCAAGTCCCTATAGTCCACACATATCCTGACTTTACCATCTTTCTTGGGAACTGGGACTATGTTAGCCAACCATTGGGTATTATCTACCACTTCTAGGAACTTTGCTTTCAGCTACTTTTCTACTTCTTCTTTGACTAAAATAGCCCATTCTGGCCTTAATCTTCTGTTTTTCTATTTTATCGATGTGATGTGAGAATACATGGGAATCCTGCGTTTCACAATCTCTCTATCAATCCCAGGTATATCCCTATAGCCCCAAGCAAATACTTTCTATCTTCTTTTAAGAGTTTCTTTCATTTTTTCTCTCTCATCAAGAGTTAAGTCAGAAGTAATAAGTATATTTCTAGGGTTATCGCTTATGCCAGATTAAATGATTTAGTTTGCACTGAATTAATGCCAAACATATGCATGAAATGATCATCACACATAGCATAACCATTAAGAAACACATTGCACAAGTATGCATAATCAGACTTCATCACATTAACTTTAGAAAGAAAATGTCATCCGTCTCAAACAAATTCAAAAGAGAAAAGTCAATGTCATCATAAAAAACATCCATAATAGAATCAAGGACAAAGGCTTTGAAGTTGATTTCCTCTTCCTGGTCAGCAACATCCTTCAACCCCACTGCAGGAATGTACCCCTCTGATTCTGAAGTCAGTACCAACTCTTCTATGATAGGCTCTTCAATAGCAGGTTCTTATATCCCATCCATATATTCAGCGAAGATTTAAAACCTGATGACCAACTTCCTAGCGATCATCAAAGGCTCAAGAGCTCCTTCATAGGGGTAATTGTAACCTTCCTCTACAAATGTTTCCCAGAGCGTCTTCTTCTTCGGCTTAGTCCTAATTCTGCTCTTCTTAGACTTATCCTCAGCCTCTTCCTCTTTATCAAACTCATTTTCCCCTGGATATCCTACCCTATGCTTTAAGATCGACACTTTAGGTTCAATGAATTTTGGTGGGCCCTATTGATTCTTTCCTAGTCCTATCCTAAGTATGAACTGCATGCCCTTCATCATACTGACAACCTTCAATTTTAGCTTGTCTTCATAAATCATGCAGACTTTAAAAGTTAGGTTATTCAGGATCTCAGTAGAAGCCAGTTTCAATACAGTAACTACAACCTCTGTTTCAACCATTATAGTAACCACCCTGCCCTCATGTGGAAATTTAATCTTTTAATGGATGGTGGACGACACTCCCCCCAAAGGATGGAACCACAGTCTTCCCAGAAGAATAGTGAAGGTGACTAGAATATCTATCACATGAAGGTTAACCCAAAATTCAATAAGTCTAGTCTTGACTAAAGCCCAGAAAGTTCCCTCAACTGGCCTTTTCATATCATCATAAGCCTTTTTAACTACATCAAAATTCTTCAAATCAACTACTGTCAAGCCCTACTTTGGTAGAATCTTCAAAGGACACATATTAATAGCTAACCCATTATCTACCATGACACAACATGTCAATTTTCCTTTCACTTCAGCCTTAATGAACAGGGCTTTATTATGATCCCTTCCTTCTAAAGGCAAGCCATCATCTGTGAACACAATTGCCCCTTGAGGACTTTCAGTTAGTGAGTTCAGCATTAGCTTTGGAGTGTGTGTTGAAGGCATCTTCTTGTGATTAAGAGCCAAAACCACTGCTTCCCGATGGGCCCGGGAGTTCATAAGCAGCTCCCAAATATTGGCAAGAGTTTTCTCATCACTTTTGGCCTCAATAATCTCCACAGCTTTCTCATTTTTCTCTAATCCCTCTTTCTCTACCTCAGCCTTCTTCACTTCTTCCTCCTCCTCCTTCAATTTCTCAGTGGACTATACTACTCTCCTCTTATTGTTCTTCCACAGATCAACTAATTCTCCCTCTTTGTCGTCAAAACTCCAAATATCCAACACAATTACATGAGACTCAATGGCCTATTGCCTTAGATTTAGGTCTTTTGGTTGTGGTTTTAGTGGGGTAGGTATGACATCAATAAAGGAATTAATGACTTATTCCTCTGTTAGACCCGTGTTGATCATCAGGATATAAGGATTTAGTAGTGGCACATTTCAGTAGTTGGGTAAAGGGTTATTTTAGGTGTTTGGGTTTTTAGTTTTTGGATCGATTATTTTGCCTGAATCGATCAAATCTTGAATCTCATATTTCAGGCAAGTGCAGCTTTTTGTGTCATGCCCAATGTTTTGGTGGTACTTGTAGTATAGTTTTGGGTCGGTATTTAGGTAAGGTTCATAAAAGGTTATTCTCAATCAGCTTTTCCAAGACTCTAGAGAGGGATCTTCCCAAATTAGAAAACCTTTGAGACTGTCTGACTGTGTTGATCTGTATATTACTACTTAGCATGACTCCATTGCCAGATCCAAACCCTTCTTTGTTCACATATCTTCTACTAAAGAACTTCTTTTTTTGCATAAGGTTTGATTCTTTATATACTTCAAACCTATACAACTCTTTAAAGCTTTGAATCCCTAAATCCTTTAGCTTTTTAAAGAGGGGGAGTACACACCCTTCCATGGCTATTACCAGCTAATCAGATTTCGTGGGTCGTTGCTTCATCTGTGCTAATTTTGCTCTCCACCTGATCAAATAATCCGTAAAGGATTCATTAAACTTCTGCTTCGCATTCTACAAGTCTCTTAGGGAAGCCTCCATCTTAATATTGAGACTATACTGCTTGATGAATGCAGTGCATAATTCCTCCCAATCAGCTTGAACACGGGATTCTAAATCATAATACCATCTGATGGGTGCTCCTTCCAGATATAGAGGGAATTGCTTCACAATCTATGCTTGAGTCAATTCAATCATCTTCATGTGGCTCACATACTGTTTTAAATGGAGGTAGGGGTCCTCTATGCCAGTAAAGTTCTTTATGTCATGAAATTTGAACTTCTGTGGTAAGGGATCATCATCTTTATCCAGGCTCAACTCAGAATAGCTCATTGGGGCATCGATCCCTTTTTCCTTCATCATCAATTGTATTTGAGCCATAGATTTCTAATGAATAACAAGTTCTGCCAATATTGTCTACTGATCATCCTCTAACTCTTGCCTTTCAGGAACCTCTGCATCCAAATCAAAAGGTTGAGGTTGAGGTCCTGGTGGTTGGGGTGCTATCGACTAAGGTGCTGGTGGTTCTCCTCTATGTGTACCCATAATTTCCCCCATAATTTCTCTCATGATCATCTTGGTTTGTTCATCCATTTTAGCTTTCAACTATTCTTTGAAGGCTTCAGCATTAAATTTTTCCATTTTGATCTCTCTACAAATTCTAACCAAGTGGTCGATGTTAGATCGCTTCCACCTAGTAGACTGTCATAGTTTATATTATCTGCAACCATTGAGGGTCAAAAACATGCATGGCATGTATGCATGGAATGAAAGCTTACTGGTAAAAAGGAAAAGAAAAGAAAATAAAAAATATATATATACACACATCAAAAGAAACAAAAAAAAAAAGAAAAAGCTCGCAGACAGTATCTCCACCATTATTTCTCCCATACACGTGTTTAATGGCAAATTCCTTGTCCTAAGATTTTTGTTCTGGGTTTGATTATCAATGGGGGATAATAATAATCAAAATAATGGATGCAAGATAACTCTTAAGACAATACAAACAAGTGGTAATTCCTCCAAATAATTCCAAAGTCCATTTTAAACAGGCTAAGAATAATATCTAAAGCCCACCTTATCAAGATCCCTTTAGAATGGGCTAATAATAGGCATGAAAGGCCCATCTTGTCAAGGCTTATTTTGTAATGGGCTTGAGCCTTATTTAAAGGATTACCATATGGCATAAAACACATGCATTCAGAAAAATCCTAATGGAATTTGCTAGGTCATTTACATAAGTTGAGTCTTAGGTAATAAGCTTCAGCTCCTACAGCTATATACATCCATTACATCTCCCCACTCAAGGGTCCATGCCGTGAGTGACAATAATCAAATACCTCACCACCAGGTTTAAATGAAACACAAGCAGCAAAGCAAAGATCATTGTTGGTTTATTTAGGACTTGGGGTGCATTATGTGGAAAAGTGTAATGAATGCAAAATTTATAAAGGAAATAAATAAATAATCAAAGATGATAAATTACAAAATACTTGGAATCAGTTTCTCTATCCCCAATGGAGTCGCCATTGTACGTAGCGGTTTTGGTCGCGCGCCCAAGTGTTAGTGCAGTGACCATGGCACTATGTGAGCTTGGGGTTCACAAAGAAATACATAATGGGCTTGGGGCCCAAAATATAGATGGAGTCACCACCCAGATAAAATTTGAGATACACTGTACAGCAATTGGATTCCACGAAGGTTCCCAGAAGCCATCATCAAAGATCGGGTTCGAAAACTAGGTATGGGCTTTTGGAATGCCCACCCAACCTTACGGTTGGCCTCCGTGCGTGTTTTGTATTTTATTACCTTTGATTATTAAATTATTTCCTTATTAATATGCAAATCACAGTTGGCCTCCAATTTTATATTTTATTCTAAGTTTGCACATTAGTCCCATTTTATGCTTAAATCCCCAGCATTCAACCACAAATAAATAAATAAAAAAAATAAAAATAATTTATAACCATTCATTCCAAATAAAAGGGGGAAGGGATTAAGGATTACAACTTTTTGGTATAAATAAGCATAAAAATACTAAAAATAAACCATACATAAATCAAAAATAAACTAATTAATTATACAAATTAATACTCTAAAAAAATAAATAAAACAAACGTCTAGTGATTAAAAATCACCAAATAATTCCTGCAACACATACAAGTTAATTTCATACAACAACAACAATAAGATTTACAAATCATCAATAAATAGTATTCACAAAAATAAATGAAAATAAACACATAAAATGGTCCACTAAATAACACAAAAAAGGAAAATAACATAGAAACAATATTGATCAACATAGGGAGCATGTGTAATCTCACGAAATATAATAAATTAAACAAGGGAATCATGCCAAACATGCAGAATACTGATGGAAAATCAAGGCAGGAACCGGTATAATGTTGGTCAAGAGGTGATGCCTCTTCAAATAGGCGTCGCCTTCTGACCAGGAGATGATGCCTCCATTGCCCCATCATAAAGGGATGATGTCTCTTCCTTTTCAACAGGGATAGAGACAGACTACATTTCTTAGATCTTAAGAAACTCAACAATCATGCAAATAAATAAGAAAAAAATGCAAATATACAAATATTAACAATCAATATTCAATGCCTCATGCAATCATGCTCCTCTATGAACTTAAATAAGTAATATAGCTTAAGAAAACACATGAAAGAGCAACAAATCAAGGTTTTAATGAGGATTGAAGTACTAAAAGCTAAAAAATTGAGAGACTCGCTGTCTTGGATGAGCTGATACTCCTAACTAAGCCCTCTGAGCTTGGTTGATGGAGGAGTGGCTTTGAATGCAAGTAGGTTCCCTTTTCTTCTTAAGAATCAAGTCCCTTAAGCTTCAAAGTCTCTTAAACTTTAAAGTCCCTTCCTCTTCTTCTTCCTCTTCTCTTTCTTTTTCTCTATGTCTTTCCCTCTTTTTTAGACATTTTTCTTTCTTTCTTCAATCACCTTATTTTTTCTAACAACCAGCCAACCTCCTCAACTTTTCCCCCACATTCCCTTTTAAAGCCCCTCCTATTTTCTCCTTTTTCAAATTCCCAAAAATCCATTCTCACCCTCTCCCATTACCTTTTTTAATTCCCCAGCCTTTTTTCCTACTTTTTCCCTTTCTTTTATGTCCAAAAATAACCAACTCTTTAGCAGGTGAGCTTCCAACCACTACCATTAATGGCATTTAATGCTATAGAGAGTGGGTGTGAAGAGGTGCCACTTCTTTGATGAGGCATTGCCTCATCGATGCTTGGGGTGAAGAGGTGATGCCTCTTCATTGAGGTGATGGCCTCTTCGTTAAGGGGATCGCCTCATCACCTAGGCTAAGTCAGGGCCCTAGGCTTGGGCTTTGGCTTTTAATTTGGGCTTGGATATGGTATTTGTGGGCTTGGCTTAATGTTTAGGCTTGGATTAGTGTTTGGGCTTTCAGAGTCAATTTTATAGAAGTCTCAGGCTCCCCTTGCATTCAAAACTCGAACTTTCTAATCATCGGGCTTTTGTTATAAGCCGATCAAACTGACAGTGTCCACAGTGAGACATAGCCTTCATTCTCTTCTCATCCAACAACATCAGCTATGCCATCCGACTCTCTACCCATTGGTACTCAGGGATTTTGGACTCTAAAAGAACCCTTAATGATCAAATCTTGACCTCTACTTGCAACACAGCTTCACACCCATATATCAAGGAATACGTAGTGGCCCTTGTCGATGTTCTAGTAGTAGTTTTGTATCCCCATAATGCAAACTATAGATAATCCACCCAATCCCAGTAGTTCTCCATCATCTTGGCTAAGATCTTCTTTACATTCTTATTTACAGCTTCCACTACCCCATTTACTTATGGCCTATATAAAGATGACCTGTGATGCTCAATCTTATATTCTTTTAATAATACAATTGTATGTGTCTAAAATTGAACACCATTATCAGTGATAATATGGTGAGGTAACTCGTATCTGTAGATTATATTTTTCTCAATAAATTTTGCCATCTTCTTGGAGCCGACAGTGGTATAAGATTCAACTTCAACCCACTTAGAGAAATAATTGATCACTACTACAATGTACCGATGACTATTTAATGCTCTCAACCTTATTGTGCCTATAATATCAATTCCCAAAATAGCAAAAGGCCAAAGGGAAGTCATTCCCTGAAGCTCCATTGAAGGTAGATCACTCACATCTTCATAAGCTTGATAGTTTTGGCATTTCTTTACAAACTTAACACAATCTATTTTTATGGTCAGCCAAAAATACCCCTAATAAGCTATTTTCTTTGCCAAAACTATCCTATTCATATGTTGCCCACACACTCCTTCTTGGACTACTCCCGTAAGTTTCTAAGCTTCATCTTTATCAACACATCTCAAGTGAACCCAGTCAACATTCTCTTGTGCAATATCCCATTATAGCTGATAAATTATTGAGATAGCATTTGTAGAGATATCCTTTCTTTCTTGTCAGCATCCTTAGGGAACTGCCCCATTTCTAAATACCACTGCAAAGCATAAAGCCAAGGCCTTTTAGCAGCATCAATTAGCATTACTCTTATTTCCTCATAATAAAGGTTTTAGGACTTCACTGGAATTAGGGGCTTGACTTCTGTTCATTTCCTACTTTCCTACATAGAATCCAACGTAACTAAGACATCAACTATATGATTCTCTTCTCTTAGTAGATGAATAAAATTGGACTAAGTAAAGGACAATGAAATAATAGCTAAATTATCCTAATACAGACATAACCTGTCTCCCTTGACCTCTCACTCTTTAGAAGCTTGTTTCACAACTACCATAGAATCTCCATACATAATGATATCCTCTGCCCCTACACTATACAATGCTTCTAAATTGAAGATGTAGGCCTCATATTCAACTTGATTGTTCATTACCTCAAATTCGAGTCTTTTTGATATCAGGATCATTTCTCCTTTTAGCGTGATCAGGATTACACTAATACCAACTCTTTTATTGTTAACAACTCCATCAAAGTACATTTTCCATCATTCAACCTTTATTGCCCTCAAATGCTCATTCAGAAGCTCCAATTCCCATTCTTGTTCATCAATTATTAGATTATGAGCTAAAAAGTCTATCACTACCCTCCCTTTTACTACCGTTTTTGCTACATAGTCTATGTCAAACTTAGTGAGCAAGACTAACCATCTAGCCAATTTTCTCATAAATGATGGAGTCTGCTAGAGGTATCTGAGAGGGTTATGTTGAGAAACTGCTTGTAATTTATAAAACTAGAAGTAATGTCGGAGCTTCATTATCACGCAAATCATAACTGAGCATGTCTTCTATATGAGACTATAATTGGTTTCATACTACATGAGCTTCTTACTCAAGTAATACACTGTATGTTCAACCTTCCTTTTACTTTCTTAGGCTAACATTGCCCCTATTGCATCCTTTTTAATCGCTAGATAAAGAATCAAAGGTTTTCCTAACTTTAGCAGCTGTAAGACTGGAGGATTCATCAAATAATTCTTAATAGCATCAAAATTCTATTGACTCTTATCATCCTAAATTACTGGTTGGTTCTTCCTCAAAAGCTTGAAAATTGGCTCACAAATTATAGTCAACCTAGCTATGAACATGCTAATATACTGCAATCATCTGATGAACCCCCTAAATTCTTTTTCATTTTTTAGTGCGGGCATTTCTCTAATTTCTTTAACCTTATTTGGGTCCATTTATATTCCTTTTTAACTGATAATGTGTCCCAGGAGTTTCCCAGACATTACCCCAAAAATGCACTTCTTCAAATTTAGTCTAAGGTTGTACTTCTCTGCCCTTGCCAGGAACTTGTCTAAAGCTTTGAAATTTCCTTCTCTAGTTGCAAACTTCACCATCATATACATACACTTCTATCTCTTTATGGATCATATCATCTAACAAAGCAATCGCCATCCTCTAGTAGGTGACCCCTGCATTCTTTAATCCAAATAGCATTACCAAATAATAATAGATCCCTCACTCAATAGTGAAAGACGTATTTAACTTATCTATTACTACCATTATGATCTGGTTGTATCCCAAGAACCCATCCATAAAAGATTACATTGAACTGAAAGCCACACTGTCAATAAGTGTGTTAATGTATAGGAGCAAAAAATCATCCTTAGGGCAAGCCTTGTTCAAGTCTCTATAATCCATGCACATTCTGACCCTACCATCTTTCTTGGGGACTAGTACTAAGTTTACTAACCACTGAGTGTCATCTACTACTTCCAATAATTTTGCCTTCGGGTGCTTTTCTACTTCTTCTTTGATCAAGAGAGCTCATTCTAACCTTAACCTTATTTTCTTCTACTTCATTGGTGATATATGAGGATAACTAGGGATCCTGTGCTTTGTGATTTCCTTGTCAATACCCGACATGTCCTTATAACCCTAAGTAAATACTTTTTATCTTCTTTTTAATATTTCTTTCATTTTTTCTCTCTCATCATGAGTTAAATCATAAGCAAGCAATATATTTTTAAGGCTATCATTTGTGCCTAAATTAAATAATTTAGTTTGTGTGGAATTAATGTTAAACGTATGCATGAAATGATCATCACAAATAGAATAACCATTAGGAAACACATAGCATAAATAGGTAAAGTCAGACTTCATTGCATTCATTTTTGAAAAAAAAAAGTCATCAATTTCAAATAGAGTAGCAAGGGAAACATCAAATTCATTATAAAAAACATCCATAATGGAATTAAGGACATAGCTTTCTAGATCTAACTCCTCGTTCCGACCGTTAGCATCTTTCAGCTTTGGAGCGGTAATATTCTCCTCACACCCTTCCTTAACTAGTACCAGCTCTTCCATAGGAATCTCTTCAGCAGTAGCTCTCTTCACTCCATCCACAAACTCAATGAAGATTTCAAATTTTGGAATTAGCTCCCCAGCCATCAATAGAGGATTAGGAGTTCCTATGTATAAATAATCAGTGCCTTCTTTAGCGAACACATCCCACATCCCTTATTTCTCAATGTTAGTGGTAACCTCTTTCCTATCTTCAGAATCCTTAGGCCTAGAATACCTAATCCTATACTATAAAATGGGAACTTTCAGCTCCACAAACTCAGGAGGTCCTTGTTGGTTCTTCCCTAGTCCCATGCTATGCATCATGTTTAGAACCCTCTCATCGATCTCATCTTTATAAATCATACAGACTTCAATGCTTGGGCTTATAGGAATCTCTTTGGGAGCTAGCTTTAGAGCAGCCTCAATTTTTGCAAAAATGGTGACAACCTTGCCTTCATGCAAAAACTTAATTTTCTAATGGACAGTAGAGGGCACACTACCCAAAGGATGAAACCATGGCCTTCCCAACAGGATAGCAAAGGTCACAGGAATATCAATTACATGCAAGTTGACTCAAGTCTTAATAGGTCCCATCTTGACCAAAGCCTTGAATGTCCCTTCAACAGGCCTCTTCATGTCATCATAGGCTTTGATAATTACTTTAGAGGGTTATAGGTTAGCTACAATCAACCCCAACTTTAATAAGATCCTTAATAAGCACACATTAATGGCAGAACCATTATCTACCATCACACAGTAGGTCATCTTTCATTTTATTTTAGCCTTAATGAATAAAGCTTTATGATGGTCCCTTCCCTCTAATGGCAAATTGTCATTGGAAAACATAATGGCTCCTTGAGGAGTTTCCATTAATGAATCAACCATTTGTTCAGGGGTACAGCTAGTAGAGACTTTTTTTTGGTCCAAGGCAAGAACCAATGCTTCCTGGTGGTCTTTGGAATGCATAAGCAACTCCCAAACACTAATGATAATTTCTTATTTCTCCACTTCTTCTTTTGAATCTTTTGCCTTTTCTGGTTCAGACTTAGACAGTTTGAATTCTTCCCCTTTTTCTTCAACTTTAACCAACCAAATGATTCTTTTCAATTTCATCATTTTCCTATAAATCAATCTGCCCCCCATCTTCATCATCGGAGCTCCAAATATCCAAAACATGCACAATAAGCTCTATGGGTTGTTTATTTTGGTTTGGGTCTTTTAGTTCAAATTTTGGTAATTCAAGAGTGGTATTAACAAAGAAATTAAGGACTTATTCCTCTGTTAAGCCAGTATTGATCATAAGAATAGGTGCATTTGGTGGTGGTACATTTCAGTGATTGGGAAAAGGGTTATTTTAGGTGTTTGGCTTTTTTATTTCAGTGTCGGCGATCTTACCTACATCAATCAAGTCTTGAATTTCATGTTTCAATCGGCGCAATTGTTAGTGTCATGTCCAATGGTATTATGAAATTTGAAATAAAGTTTGGGTTGGCATTTAGCATAGGTTATTGTAAAGGTAAGGGTTATAACAAGTTCTTCTCAATCAGCTTTTCAATGTCATTAGAAAAAGGCCACCCCAAATTTAAAAACCTTTGGGGTTGCCTAATAGCATTAATCTGCATACTACTACTTGGTTGTTTAATAGTATTGATTTGCACATTACTACTTAAGCCAATTCTATCCTTGCCCCCAGACCTTCCCCCAAAGAATCTCTTCTCCTAAGCCAAATCTGACTCTTTCTGGACCCCAAATCTGTATAGCTCTTCAAATTTTTGGATCCTAAGGTCCCTCACCTTCTTAGGCAGTGCCAAAATGCACCCTTCCATTGCCAACATCAATTGATCTGACTCAGTAGGCCTATGTCTCCTTTGAGCTAACTTCCCCCTCCAACGAGTCAAGTAATCAATGAAGGACTTATTGAACCTCTTTTTGTTATTCTGTAAATCCCTAAAAGATACTTCCAACTAAATATTAAGACCATATTGAACATTAAAACTGATTGAACATTAAGACTCATTGAACATTAAAACCATACTGCTTCACGAACACAGCACATAATTCTTTCCAAACAGACTAGACATATGGTTCCAAAGCATAATACCAACATATTGGTGCACCCTCCAATGAAATAGGGAATTGTTTGATTATTTGGGCTTTAGTCAATTCCATAGCTTTCATATAAGTCACATGTTGCCTTAGATGTAAATGTGGGTCCTCAATTCTAGAGTACTTTTTCATGTCAAGGAATTTAAATTTCCAGGGTAAGGGATCATCTTCTTCATCCAGATTCAAATTAATGTAGTCCATCAAAGCATTCATGCCTTTTTCTTTCATCATCATTTACATTTAGGCCATGGCTTTAGTCATATTCTTGGCTTATTCAAATTGTTCCATATTCTCAGCGTGGCTTACAATCTTCCAGTCTACTGGGTCAGCTAGAACTATCACATCATCCTCTTCCCTTTCTTTTATCAGAATTTTAATATCAAGATCAATTGGATTAGTTGATTGTACATGCTACTTTTCTTTGATCAATTTAGTTATTTCCCCATCATCTCTCTCATCATAAATCGAGTTTCAATAAATACTTATTCTTTTAACTGTACTTTAAAAGCCTCAAGATCAAAAGCTCCTACCATTTTTATCTCTAAATTTTTGACTAAGCAACTAGAATGAGATTGGATCCACCCAGACAAGCTCAAAAGATCTATATCTATAAGACTGTATGTTAGGATTATACATGATGTGTATGCATGATATGCAAGCCCATTTTATTATTTAAGGAAACAAAGAAAGAAACTAAATAAACACACTTAATATTCACATAACAAAATATGAAGCTTCAAAAGTGATAACCTCCACCCTTATTCCTTTCTTATCCTAGGATTTTTTTCTGGGTTTTAATTATCAACAAGGGATAACAAAATTGACATATGCAAGAAACTCTCAAAATGGTGCAAACAAATCATGGATTCTCTAAATAAATCTAAAGTCCATCCATAGCGGGCTGAGAATAGAATGAAGGCCTTATCTTGTCAAAATCGATCTCAATGGGCCACAATAGGCATGAGAGGCCCACTTTGGCAACATCCACTTGAAACAGGCTAAAAGTTGGTATAAAAAGGCCCATCTCGACAAGGTCCATTTATAATAGGGTTGGGTTTTATTTTAAGAATCCATTAAAGGGCATAAAACACATGCATTTAGGAGAATTCCTAAAGAAAATTGTTAGGTCATTACATAAGCTTGGGTCTCGAGTGATAAGCTTTGGCTCTCATAACGATATACATCCATGTACGTCTCCCCACTCAAGGGTCCATGCAATACGAATAAGTACATGTCGTGAGTGACAATAGTTAAATATTTCACCACCAGGTTTGAGTTAAACGTAGGTAGCGAAATAATGATTATTATTGGGTTAATTGGGACTCAAGTGGTCATTGTATGCTAAAAGTGTAGTGAATGCAATAGAAATACAAAAGAAATAAATGAATAATTAAAGATGATAAATTATAAAACACTTGGAATCAATTTCTTTAACCCGAGTGGAGTTGCCATTATAGGCGGTGGGGTTTAGCGCACATTCAAGTGTTTGGCGACCACTGCACTGTGTGAGCTCGAAGCCCACTAGAAAATACAAAATAGGTCTTAAAGCCTAATTAGAGATGGATTCGCCACCCAGATAAAAGCCATAATACACTTATATGGCAATTGAATTCCATGGAGGTTCCTAGAAGCCATCATCAGAGAATGGGTTTGGAAACTAGGTATAGGCTTTTGAATGCCCACCCAACCTTACAGTTGGCCTTCATTTCTATTTTGTAATTTATCACCTTTAATCATTCAATTATTTCTTTATTAACATGCAAATCACAATTGTCTTCAAACAATTTGTCAAATTTTATATTAAAGTCTAAACTTGCACATTAATTCCACTTTATGTGTTTAGTCCCAACATTCATCACGAATAATAAATAGCAAAAATACATTCAAATCAAGTGGAGGAAGGGATTAAGGATTACAACGCTTTATGCAATTAAAAGCATAATAAACCAAAAGTAAACAACCATTAAACTACGCATTAATGAAAATAAAAGGCCAAGAGGGCCATAAGCTAAATTTGGATTATCAAAATCGCTCCAATTCCCTATAATAAATAAAATATTAGCTCCCAAAATATGTGAAATCCTATAAAGGAACCATCAAGTCAATTTATAAATCAAGTCAATACAAATAGAGATTGCAAATACTTGAATATTAACCCCAACAAAATAGTAAAAATGATCATGTAAGGAAAACTAAGAGTAAAAAAGTATGGGAACTTATAGAATTTCAAATCATGCATAATTTACAAGAAATATCAAGACAAGGTCATGCAAGACCTTGTCAGAGTGGCGATCGCCTCATGGATTCTGAAGAGGCATCGCCTAATCAACAGGCACAAGTGATTCTCAAAAGTAACAAACTTCTATTTTAAGCAAGGATCAACTAATGTAAATGAACTAGACTCACAACTATACTTAAAACCTTAATGGATCATGTTAAAGACATGGCATAACATAGGTAATGAACACAAGAAAATGAGTAAACAAGCAAATAAGTAAGAGGTTATGCAAATAACATTAAAGAGAAATAAATATCATTACTAAAATATGAGCTTTTCCAATAAGTTAACCCTCAGAGTTGGATGTGGGTGTTAAACTTCACTTGAATGCAAGATTTTTCACTTTCTTCCTTCAAGAAAATAATGTTTTGAACTTGATTCCTCCTTTTTCCTTACTCAACAAAGTTTTTTTTTTCTTCCCATTCCAGAGCTCCCTCCTTTTTCCCCTTTTTCTTTGAAACTCTTTTTTTTTAATTAATAATGGTTTTTTCTTTTTTCTGTCTCATCTTCCCCGTTTTAATCCTATGCCTAGCTCATCCCCTTACTTCCTACCCTTATCATTGCACTTTTTAGCTCTCCCATTCTCCCAAAAATCCTCTACTCACGTAAAGGACTAAGTTTCAGTTGAAGGTGGGCCCACCAAGTTGACCACCATTACTGCTTCTACATTTAATACAGAAGCAAGTGACTGTCGTAGAAGCAACACCTCTGTGATGAGGCAATCGTCTCATCGACCTACTGCCATAAAGACGATTGCCTTTTCAAAGAGGTGTCACCTCTCTGGCCCAGCCTTACATTAGACCTAGTGGACTGGGGCATATTAGGCTCATCTTATAGGTCTAGGCCTCGTTTTCATGGGTTTGGGCTTGGATTCTGGGGTTTTAAGCTCTCAAGTTCATTTTAAAGAAGGTTTCGGGCTTCTTTCTTCCATTCAAGTTTCGCATTTCTCATCATTGAGCTCCATTACAGGCCGATCAAACCGATAATCCACAGTTCACCTCCTATCACAGGCCAATCGAACTGGGTGTCTACAGTAGGCCAACACTGAAAATGCAAAAACCAATTCTGAAAACATAAAAAGGGTAGGACCATAAAAGAAAGAAGTCTGGTCAAACAGGCTATTTTTTAAAATTTTCTCAATAAAATACCTCAATTTTAAAAAAAAATTAAGTTACAATAAGATTTTTATAAAAGTAAAACATTATAACTCATTAATCTTTTGTTTAACATTATTTTTTTATATATATACTTAGGGAGGGGGAACACCCAAAAAACAAAAAGCCAAGCTTAACATCATTTGATTTATATGATGTTAAATAATTTATTAAATTTAAAAATTGTGTTACTATTAAACTTTAAAATATTATTAAAAACTAATTAATAAACTTTTCAAAAAAAATTAATTAATAAACTTTCCAAAAAAAACTAATTAATAAAAGTATTCTAAAAGTATTTACGAAAAGCTTGAATAACCAATTAATTAATTATACATATTTGTGTAACACGTAGTGGTTAGTAGAATTAGGGAATTAATATTAAATGTTAATTTTATTTTATTTTTTCAAAGTACACTAGAAAAATTTTATAATGATGGTTTGATGATTTGAAAAGTCGAACTAATAATATCAAACTATCTAAAGTTTAACCATATACTATTAGATTTTAGTTATTTATCACTTTAATTAAATAATAATTTTTCATTGGTTTAACCTTATACTATATTAAAAGTCATGACTACTATATAATGTCTCAAATAGATCGAGGGTGGGGGTTGGAACTCGAATTTGAGTCCTTTGGGTGCCATTAGGAGTCATTTGGCCACGATCACCCGCTAATTTTCTGCTTTTAACATTGGGATTATTGATTTCATAATCTTCGATGTAACAAGTATAGGTAAATAATTGCTTAGATATCTTATCCTGCAAGATTTTGACGATTGGTTTTTTATTTATTTTGTTTATTGTTCTTCAAGTAACTATGGACCAAATCCACATCAAAAGCAATATTGGTCAACTTGAGCTCCATTTAAAAAAAAAAAAAAAAAAAAACCTTGAAACTACCCAACTCATCAGAAAGAGATCGAAGAGAATAATGGAGAAGAAACAAAGTGAGGTAGTGTTGTATGGGACATGGAGCAGCGCCTTCTGCCTGAGGGTGGAGTTGGCCCTTAAACTGAAGCGCATACCTTATGAATACGTGGAGGAAGATCTAACAAATAAGAGTCAGTCCTTACTTCACTATAACCCTGTCCACAAGAAGGTGCCTGTATTGGTCCACAAACGGAAACCAATAGCTGAGTCCCTTGTAATTCTTGAGTATATTGATGATTGTTGGAATCACTTTCCCAAACTTCTGCCACAGGATCCTCACCAAAGAGCCAAAGTTCGTTTTTGGGCCAATTTTCATGATCAGAAGGTACCTATTTATGTTTCTTTCTTTAATACATTACATATAAACCCTCCATATTGCTACTTATTAATTAATGTTAAGGTAACATATTTCAATATTTATAATACTTTGATATTGATGTTGATAATATTATGGCAATCAATAAGTTCTAGATCCCTTGATCTGATTAAAGAAATTTAAAAGAAAGATAAAAAATGAAATTTGAATTTATTTCATGATACTTTTAAGTATCTCGTATCATTGCATTATAAAAAAAAATAAAAAATAGAGTATAAGATTTGAACCTCACTCCTCTAGGGGCAGCTCAGTGGGTTAGGCAACTAAGACAATCACCAAGGCCGCCTAATTACAAAAGCCCCAAATTATAAAGGTCCCATATATATATATATATATGTATGGAAAAAAAAAAAAAAAAAACCTAAAATTTTAAAACTGCAATTGTATAAAAAGTCTAAAAAATAGAAATATCCTAAAAATTAGTTTACCTTTTTAAATTAAAAAAAAAAAAGTAATTTCCTAAAAACTAGACTAGGTTTAATGACATACTAATTAAATGTATTGGATTTTATAATATATTTTCCTTAAAAAATAGCACCATTCACAATTTTTTTATTGAAACTTAATTCTCAAACTTCCTAATTTATTGCAATTAATGCAAATTCCAAAACAGAAATCTCCCAACGTCAATATTTTATTGTGTATAGGATACTACTTACAATACATGTTACAAGTGCATTTGCAGAAAGAAGTTTTTCAAAATTAAAAATTTTAAAAATTATTTGCGAATATCTATGTTTCAAGATAGATTAAATAGTTTAACAATTTTATTTGTAGAAAATGATTTGTTAGCTAAACTTGATTACAAGAATTTAATTAAAAATTTTACATCTCAAAAGGTTAAAAATAAATTTGTAGTTTAATTATTTAAAAAAAAAAATTAAAAGGCCTCATTTTTATAACTTGTCTAAGGTCCCCGTAAATGTTGAGCCGTCCAGCACTCCTCATATACTTTTAAGTGTCTCATGCCACCGTAATATAAAGGTGTGTTTAGGCCTCTTAACTTAGTTATACGTTTAAACCTCATGGATTTTCCTCCCCTTTAAAAAGAAAAATTAACATATTAACAACTAATAATCGTGATCCTATAAGATAGTAATTAGCGACAATTGTCAAAAAAAGTAATATAAAAGTGTTATGGAATTTGTGCCTCCACCTCATAAACTTGCTCCCAGAAAATTATATTTTGGATTGGTCCTTGGCTTATGTTAATATTTAGTTAGTAGTTTTTACAATGCTAATCATGTAATAATTCATTAAAGAAATCAGTTGAATCATTGTTGTCAATGCTAACGAAATGTTACAAAATGGTGTTATAGATGTTACCAATCTTAACTGCCGTCGCCTATTCCAAAGAGAAAGAAGAGCAAGAGAAAGCCATCAAAGAGTTGAATGAGTTGCTTACTGTGTTTGAAGAAGGCATCGAAAGGGACTTCTCAAAAGAATTTTGCTCCAATGGTAAAACTTTAGGATTTCTTGATATCGTCTTCGGTGCACATGGTTGCAACTTTAGAGCCTTTGAAGAGGCTGTAACTGCTGTAATTGATCCTGAAAAGCACCCGCTTACCATCTCATGGATAGCAGCCTTGAAAGATTGCCCATTGATTAAGGAGACTCTCCCTCTACATGAGGAGATGGTTGCCAGGTTGAGAGAGGTTCTCTACCAGGCTCCTAAAGTTTGATGCAACAACGTATAGTCTGCTTTGCAGTAACCTACGTACAACAAATAAATAAACGTATGGTGTATGTTATATATTGCAACTTAAAGTTACAACATTGTACCAGCGTAGACTGGTTGGTCTTGTCATGCATAAAGAGTGTGCGTAAGTGGAATAAGCACACATATTGAACTTGAGGTATCTCAATATTTTCTTTTCTTTTCATACTTTCTTTTCACTTGCTCACCATAGCCTCAAGAAGTATTGATTTCCTTTTAAATCAGGTACAATTTAATGATGATGACAAGATTCGATTCATATAATCAAAATATTGGATCGGTCCTGAAAATCCACTAAATTCAGTGACAACTAATTATTCATTACAGAACCTCCTCCAATTAAGATGACTAATCCAAGCGGGAAGGCATTAAATTAGAGATATATAATAGATTAGTTCCTATGTTCAACATCTTTCTCTTTCGTAAAATAAGGGCTGCGCAGCCTTCTAATAGATGACAGGTTCAATGGTTCATACTTTTCTAATATTAACATTTATATAGGCAGCAGACAATTAATTGATAAATCAAGAATATAATAACTCATAATCTTTTAAAATGACAGGCTGTTTCCTTCTTCAGGCTTTTCATGCAGTTTCCCTTTACTATTCTCCAAGGCCTGATGTGGATATTACTAATCAAAGAATAGTGTGACTCAGGTCTATAAAAAGCTTGAAATTAGTAATCAAAGATACAAGATCAGGAAGAGAAGAGGATGGAGAAGCAACAGGGTGAAGTGGTGTTGTACGGGAATTGGGCAAGTTTCTACTGCACGAGGGTGGAGTTGGCCCTTAAACTTAAGGGCATAAACTATGATTATGTGGAGAAAGATCTTTCAAACAAGAGCTAGTCGCTGCTCCATTACAACCCTGTCCACAAGAAGGTGCCTGTATTGGTACACAAAGGGAAACCAATAGCTGAGTCGCTTGTCATTCTCGAATATATTGATGACTGCTGGAATCACTCTCCCAAGCTTCTGCCACAGGATCCTTACCAAAGAGCTAAAGTTAGATTTTGGGCCAATTTTCATGATCAGAAGGTATATATGTGCAGTCTCTTCCTTTTCTTAATACAGTTGAGAACTATTTATAATTGTGTTGGTGCTAACGAATTGTTATTTATGTTAGAACTTGCCAAGCTCATTTGCCATAATTTTTTCCAAGGGGAATGAACAAGAGAACGCCATTAAAGAGTACAATGAGTTGATTAGAGTCATGACAGAGGGCATTGAGACTGATTATTCAACGAAATTTCCATCCGATGGAGAGGCTTTAAATTTTCTTGATATTGTTGTGGGAGCATATGGTTGCAGCTATAGAGCTTTCAAAGAGGCTTTAAGTGCTGAGGTAATTGACCCAGAAAAGAACCCAGTTTTTCTCTCATGGATATCTGCTATGAAAGATTGCCCACTGATGAAACAGAGCCTCCCTCCACATGACAAGCTTGTTACCAAATTGAAAGAGATACTTCTTAACCATGCTCCTAAAGTTTGATTCGAGGAATACAGAGGCAATCTGGATTCTCAAGCATGTACCCTTGCATCTTGCTGGGAATAAAGATAATAAAAATATGCATACATAAGTGCTGTATGCACGAATAAATATATTTCATGTATCAATTGGGTACCCGAAATAAAAATTTCTTTCAATTTACCACTTCAACATTCCATGTCAATTGTAGCATCGTATAAAATTCCAAATCCAGTCTAATGATAATTGCAGCATCATTCCAACTCTAAGCTAAATGTCAATTGTAGCATCATAGAAACATCCCTAACCCAGTCTAACGTCAATTGCAACATGGTAAAACTTCATACTGTCAAGCAGCAGAGCAAAAGATCCAGTTTTTATCTCCTCTGAAAGTACACATACATAATAAGACCAGAAACCTTGTAAAATTAATTAATTTATAAAATCCATATATGTCATGCTCCGAGAATAGACCACCAACAACAGACACATACAACACATGAACACACTTGAATCTTTCATTGCAAAAGCAATAAAACTCAAAATACAAATCCTAAAATCCCAATAGAAGAACAAAAATCTAGTACGAATCCTAAAATTTATCCTGTTGCACAAGTATTATTGACTCTGCACAACAATCCCACATTTACACATTAACTTGTAAAATCACCAAGTAATATCAATAAGGTAATCTGTCATTTCACAAAGGATCCAAGCAAGAGTTCAAGGAAACAACACTAGATAAGTGATAAAAACAGAACAAAATTGCAGCATAATTTGTAGACAAGTTAAAAGAAAACAGAGGACTAGAAAACATAGTTCACATGAGCCAAAACAAAATACAAATCCAAAATGGAATGCCCTCAATACTTTCCATTAGTCACTAGCACTGGCTGTTTCGACAAATCCTCCAAATCATTGGACATTTCTAAGTTCAAACCTAGCTTCTAGAGGATTGCTTTTCCTTGGCCTTTTGAATCTTCAAGACCTTCTTCACAATCTTTTGCTCTTCAACTAAAAATGCTCGAATAATCCTGTCAAATAAAATTTCAGTTAAAACCTTTCGATAAAACAAAATACAAACAAGAACTTGTTAATCCCTAAGAAAAACAAACCTTTCTCTGACAGCACCGCCTGATAATACACCACCATAAGCACGGTTCACAGTTCTTCTGTTTCTCGACAACCTTGACCTCTTATATTCAGCAGGTCTCAAGTGTGGAATCTGCAGTCATCCACAACAATGCTATCAGAGCCAAACAACACTCATAATTGGAAAAATACAAGAGGCTACAAACACCACGAAACTACAACAAAAAAAATTGCTATGAATAACAATCTGATCGCTCCAACATTAAGAATGATTTCATCCAATTTACATTCTGTTAGAATCCTTTGATGCACTGCCAAAACAAAGATATAAATCCACTGAGACAGTATATAATGTGGGTGCGGGTAAGGCAGCTAAAGGGAACAAATTTACCTCTCCAGATAACAAGTGAAAATTTTTTTTATGATTTTATCAGCTTATATAGCAAATCTCACAAGTTGTTACACAAGGAAACAATAGATAACAAATGCATAACTCTCAAAAACCAAATTGATCTTTATTTAATAATGAGAGCAAGCAATTAAAAACCAGAACAAGGAGCATGGCATTACATAGAGATCAGAGCATGGCATTACATAGAGATCACATTTAACAGTCTATTACTTCCCACAATTAACAACCAAAAAATCCCATTTTTTCTCTGAAACTAATCTTCCTCAACATTCGAAGATTGCACTAATCCACAAGCATTAGTCAAGTTTTAAACAAGCAAAGATTGCAATTCTACAATGCACAAATACTAAAAATTTTCACGGGAAGAAAAAAGTACCCCTTGAATCCTTTTGCCAGTAACAGGACACTTAGGACCGCTTGCTCTCTTCTTTGTTGTCTGATACACCAACTTTCCTCCTGTTTTCACACCCAATCCATCAATTAACAGTAAATTAAGTGTATATCAGATCTAAAAGAAACACAAAATGTTTCAGCTTTCTTCTTTTACGTGGAGATTAAAGTGAAATCATACCAGGGGTTTTTACGACCCGGTGCTGGTTCGATTTCGTGGCATAGCTGTGCCGCTTCCGATATGTGAGCCTTTGAACCATTGTTTGATTTCTGTCTCTCTCTCTCTCTCGCTTAGGGTTTTGAGTGTGGTAGCTGCGCAGAGACGAACTATGGTTTTATTGCTTTGGAGGATATAAAAAGGTTGTTCTTTGCTGCAGATTTGTTGCCCTAGATCCTACGGTTTCAATCAACTGGAAATTCGACGGGTCAGATTTATTTTCACACTGTTGGATTTTTGGGCTTGAGCTTTGGTCCCAAACGAAAAGTCTTCCACTCTTGGAAATTAAGTTCTCTATTTATAATAGTAACTACATTAAACATGAGAATTAGCTCAGCTGAGGGTTTTTTTTTTTTCTTTTTTTTATCAAATGTTCCAGTATCCGATACCTATAAGGATTTAGATTAATTTATAACCTATTTTTACCGTATGTAAAATTCAAATTCGACATTTTAGTTAAGAAAATTAAAGTTGCTTACTCATATCTTAAACCTTATTAATAAAGTTATTAACTTTTTTTTAATACATTAGAAGTTGAATAAGTGGAGATCTACAGGTTACAGAAAAAGATAGCCATCGCTCTATACATTATTTGTAATAAATAAACAAATCAAAAAGAATTCTTGAAGGAGCATATATGTAAAGATCATTTTTTTTATTTTTTTTTAGCTCTTGTAGTTTAGTACAAAGTACATGTCAATTGAGCTATAGTTGGTCATAATGTGTAAAAGTGAAAAACTATACATGTAAACCACTGTAGAAAGTGGGAGTATTGGCACGCACTACTCACCATTTCTAGCATGGGAAGAGCAAAAATGAAGACTCTACAAAAACATTTCTGTTACATAAGTTCATTTTGTCTAATTTCTCGTGACACCATATCAATTGGTCTGTTGTTAGTTTTGGCATATTTAGCACTTTTGATATCAATTTCAGTTCCACTTGTGCTATCAATAATGTTTGGTGTAATCCATCTTCCTTCTGCTTCTTGAACTTCTTCACTATGCAGTTTCCACTTCTCAATATGTCTTTAAGCTTTTTATCTTTCTGCAACAATAACCATAAGGAAATTAATGATCATGTGATCGTCTTCTTACATAAACATAAAATCAATGTGTTCTTGAACAAATTAAGTACCTTTTGAAAATCGGTTCGAATATCAGTCAGTAGCTCTAAACCTACGACCTCTTGAAGATTAGGATGAACTTGCAGAGTACCCGTAAAAATCATACTGCTTTCATCTTTATCGGCACGAAGGAATTCCCAGAAGACCCTCATTGATTGCTCTACAATTCCTGTTAGCATTTGGCTTGTAATTGCATCTTCATCACCATCTCCTCTTTTTCTCTTCTCCTTAACACAATCATCTGCAATGTAACCCTTATCTATAAGCTCGAGAACATTTAGAATACTGCATAAATTAATAATTTATATGGTTAATTTAATTATTATTTACATTTAACAAGAGGAACTTGAAGAAGACTGCGAAGAACACATCTGTTCTTGACATAGTTCTGTACTCTTGGACCCTGAAATTGTTCATTCTCTACAAATCTTTGTATCAAGACTTGAAACAGCTGAAACTCACCAGCTACTTGATTATATATATGGGTACCTTGAGAGTCATATTTTTGCAATTCTTGAACTTTACAGTACTGCCAATGGAGTATTTCCCAAGAAAGACTAAGGTGTCCAACATATATGGTCTCAAAATCTCTGTTCATATCTGCAATGACCTTCTTCAATGGATCAACCACTGCACTGCCTTTGCATAACCATAAGTTTTGGGGAAGAAGAGATGGGACCGATGATTTTCGAGCTGTCTGGAACTGGACTGAGTTTTTCATCTGAAGTAAGCCTAAAGACATGAAACATGTATAAAGCCTGTTATTATGCATAAATTCCACCCATTATTGCTTTAATTTCGTACGTCTTTTAAAAGTTGCTTAGCACGGAAGAAACAGAAGACCAGGAGATAAAATGAATTGGGTCTCAGGATGTTTAGTAGATCTAAGGTGTAAAGAGAGCATGTGGGCCTTTCTAGCAACAAAGACTTAGATTTGAACTTTCAACTAATCATAGCAGCTGGAATTTCATGGGGGGAAAATAGAGTTGTAGCTTTACGAGGACATTAATAATGGAAAAATGATGAATAAGGAGGACAGAGACGGAAAATTTTATAATTTTGAGCTTAATAATTTAATAAATCAATAATACAAGTCATCTAGGTTTATTTACGAGCTATTAATTAGATTTTAATTTTAACATTAAATTTTTATTGATTTAACTTTTCATCTTATTAAAAATCAAAATTAATGTATAATGTCTCGATATAGACTTACCATATAATATCATTCTCATAAAACATTTTTATTTTTTTTTAAATGGGAAAAATCTGCAGCATGATCAGGTGGCCTACCAAATAGAGTATTCTAGTACATATAAATAATTTTTATTGCTACATATTTCCCCATTGAAGTCTTTAATTAGATCCTAATAATTTTAAAATATAAATCATTTCAGTAATTATACTTCTTATTACACAAAATATCGATATTTAAATTATTTGATATTCCTGTTAATTAAAAAAATATATATCATATGATGTGTAAAAATTCAATTTTCTTGGATCAGTGCTGAGAAAGTTGGTAAAAACTTACCAAGTGCATGCATGGTCTGGAAGTTCAAGATGTCCAATTTCCGCATTTTGTCTAAGTAGCTCTTGTAAACCTTCTGAATCCCATCAAGAACGTCTTTATGCTCAAATTTCTTTTCATCAATCTTCAATGGTTTTAGCTCTTGCACCGTCTTCAGAGTCTCCAATTCCTCAGATTCTGGTTCTTCATGGATTGTTGGAAGGCCACCGGTTCTTGCCAGCTTCAGCTCCATTTTAAGCTGTTCTATAATGTCCTCATGCTCAAACATGTAATCTACATCCTTTGAGGACTTTTCATCCTTGAAGCTAGATTCTTCAAATCTTTCAAAATCATCATCAGGTTTCAGTTCTGCCTTTTCTTGGACTGATTCTTGTTGTTCTTGCTCGTCAACAACCTTGCTTAAAAGCTCTTTAGACAATGAAATTGAGTTCTGTTTCATGGGTTGGAGTTCTATATATTCATCGTCTGAATCACAACTGGATTGATCTCCCATTAAAACAGCTTCATGTTCTGTATCATCTACAATTCCATTGAAAATGGGGTCTGGTTCTTTGTTGTGTTCTCCCATATCCTCCTCTAAGCACACCGGACTTTTGTGTTCAAATACTTCTCCGAGGTTTCCATCATCGGAGGGTGCACAGGCAGTTGAATAACTTTCGTCTTTCTTTGATGTTAACTGATCGTTTGAAGAGACAGATTCTTCTTCTACATCACTTGGAAAACTCTGATATTTGGGGATTAATTGAACTTGACTTGATGAATCCTGCTCAACCTCAAAACTATAATTCTTATCGGTATCCTGTTTCTTGGTGAATGTTTCCACTTCTGGGTTCTCCAAAGTCTCTTCAGTTACCAGACTTTTGCCCTCTACATCTAATTCGTGATTTCCATTATATGCTGCAACTCCATCGTCATCATCACATACCAATACTTCTTCTTCATTCCTAATGTCCTCCATCGATGTTTCTTTCTCTTGTTTCTCTACCAGTTCTCCATCAATCATAAAACTATTAACAGGGTCCTTTGTTTTCTCTGCTTTTTCTTCTTTCTCTGTTTTGTCTGCATCAAATCCAACATCGTAAAAATCCTCTTCCGTAGACCCTCCAGTATCAAAAATTGTATTGCTGATAATTGCCTCATTATTTGAATCAAGAAACAGTTCATGGACAACAAAACTCATTGCGCTTGGCTGTTCCACAAATCCAGCTACGCCTTTACCAGCCAAGAACTCGCACCTATTCGTGCTTGCCGACAAGCCAGCCTCCGTAACAACAGAATTTTCTCCTTCTCCATCACTCTGATCAATCCTTGAGACCATAGAACCACTTGAAACCGTTCGTTTATCATCTTCTTGATGAATAACTTCAATGGAATTGGATTCATACTTTTCAATATTCTTATCTTTTTGAAACCTGCCAAGAACGCGGAAAAACCCTTTAATGACAAACAATCTGGAATTCAAAGAAGAGCAACAACAAGAAGAAGAAACACAAGATAAGCAAATCAAGAAAAAATATATACCCGAAGAAATGTCGGAAAAATGATACGAACAGACAGAGAGTGCAGCTGCAGAAAAAGCTCCAGAAACAATTAACGATCCTACACGAGAAATCATATACATGAGCTTTATTGAGAAAATCAAACCGCGTTTTGATTGAATAAGAAATTCTTGAACCCATCAGGCGAATCCAAATCTAATTCCTCAGCGACTGGTTAACTCAAATTGCAAGCAAAGTTATAGCAGAAACAAACAAAAATTCCGTATGAAAAAATGCAACAGGTGGAGGAGGAAGGAAGTGGACTCTCCACTTGTAGAAATGGAAATATATGTGGAGACAAATTTAGGCGTATGTCTGCATGACCAAATGGGCGAGATTTATGGGGCGAGATTGAGCTTCAAGAATCAAAAGAAAGAAAGCAACTTTTGCAAGAAGAGAATTAAAATAATAATAATTAAAGAAAAAGGAAAAAAAATGGGATTTTTAAGGTACAATTCTTCATTAACAAAGATTTACATATTAAATGAGTTTTAATGTGTTCGAAGTGAGTTTTGTTTTCCATGAAATGACACGTTTCAAAGAGTGGTGGTACTTTAGGAGTCAACATCTGAGTTAAAGTTGTGGGGGCAAAGGCTTTATGCATTCTATTTGGAGAATTCTTTTGCCTATTCTGTATGCCAATACATATGGTATCATTTTTATTGATAGATATTGTAGATGATGATAGTAAAATTTATAAACTATTTTATATTTAATCAATAAAAATACGTTATGTGTTTTCATGTTATAAAAATTATTATTGAATGTAATGTATTAAGTGTAAATAAAAATTTTCTAAGTTTAATGAGTAATTTGATTTGATTTGAATGTAACTAAATGTCAGTAATAATTTTTTAATAATTAATTTAATTATTTTATATTAAAATTAATTTTTTTGATTAAATAAAAATTTATTTTTTGGATTAAATAAAAATTAATTATTTAAATCTGAAAAAAAATTAAATTTTATATTATATAATACATTTTTAGAAAAAAAAATTGACTATTTTCTCACAAATATATTTTATATTTTTTTATGAATAAAGAAAATATATGAGGAAGAGGAAAAAAAAGAAATTGGTCAGTGATATTTTGAGCTTTTGATTAGGATTTAAAATTAATGAAATACAAATAGAGAATAACATTGAAATTTTTAGACATATTCCGGTCTATGGCATTGAAAACTATCAACTACTTGCAAATAATTGTTGGAAATTAGCTGGCGGCATATTATTCTTCTTTAATTTAGGTTTTATATTTGAGTTTTTAGTGTACATAATGATATTAAATAAATTATTAAAAAAAATTATCATTTTTATAGTTATATCTGAATTTATATAAAATTAATAAAAATCAAATAAATTTTAAATATAAGTCGTTTAAAAAAAACTACCAACTACCTCATTAATGGTTTTCTTTGCCTAATATCTGGAAGTAAAAATCCAAAATCAGCTTGAGTTCAAGGTCTCTGTAGGGTCATATTTGTGTTCTGGAAGTCTAATGTGGACCCGTATTGTGTCCTCGATTTTGGACTTTATGCTCGTACATTTTACAATTTTCATAATCTTTTGTTATTTTAAACACTTATACGGAAAAATTAATGAAGAAATAATTAAATAATAATTTTTTTAAATATATTTTAAAATATAAATTTTTATTTTTATTATTATTAAATTAAAAGGATAGAATTATTAATTCATTAATATTAAAATTATATGACTTTTTAATTTATAAAAATAATTTATCAAAAAAATCGATTATAGTATTATGAAATTAAAAAGACTATTATTTTTAAATCCTCTTAGATTTTTTATGTGATATAGGTCGGTGGTTCCCATTTTCTTTAGTATTCATCACGGAAAAAACTCTTATCAATATTTATGAATGGTTATTGTAGAAATTCAAACTCAAAAACATCATAATTCTCACAAATGAAAATATTAATGAGACAAATTCTAATTTTACCTCCAAAATAATGTTAAAAAAAAAAAAAAGTAGATATGATTAGATTCCACCTAATTTTCTAATTATCAATTTTAAAAAAAGAAATAATTTTCTTAATAAGGGTAAACAAAAAGAAGAGTATATTAATATACATACCCATGTAGTTATTGACAATCTAACTACTTTTCCTTGAATTGTCAACCTTGAAATGGAAGCCTATAATTTTATTTTGTTTATTATGCTAAAAATACATATTAGAGGACAGTATTAATTTCACAAATTAATACAATTTAATGTTTATAATCTTAATTATTTTTTCTCTTTTGATATTAACTGTTTTAAGCTTCTTTTCAACTCAAAGCAATCCTAAATAAGTCATTTCTTAGCAAAAGATGAATGAATCGTGAGACTGATAAATTTATGAAAAGGGAAAAAACTCTTTTTTCTAAATTCCAAAACTCACTTAAGAGAATCTAAACTTCCTACTACTTAAATCAACTATATTGATAAATAATTTTTTTGAAAATATTTAAAAGAGAAAAATTTAAATTATATTATCATAAATTTTTGAAATTATCTTTTATCTTTTTTTTTTAAAATTATTGGACATTTTTTATTAATTTAAAGATGCATGGAAAATGCCAATTTCACAAATGTGTAAATTGTAAATAATTTTTCTTGACGCATGATACAATTGAAGTCCACGTCAATAATTATCACTTTTTTTATTGTGATACTAATTTTATAATGAAAAGATTTTTAAAAAAAATTAAAGAAGGGTTGAGAGAATTAAACAGACATCATGCACCAGAAAAAAAAAATTACTGTTATTCGTTTTGAATACAGCATGATAGCAATGGACTACATTTAAAAGCAATGCCTTGTCTAACAATTATAATTATTTGTAATAGTACTATATAATATATCTAGTAATGGACTAACTTTGAAAGCAATGCCTCGTTTAAAAATATCATTATTTATAATACTATAGTATAGTGGTAAGTGAACAACATTCTACTTGCCACATATAGCCAAATCAAGCCAGCACAAAGCCATAAAAATATATACAAAATTTTTTTAACTAATTAAAAACTGGGGATGATTTAAAAATGATAACTATATATCCTCATAAGGAATTAAGAAGTGGCTGTTCATGATGCTGTGGGAGTGTCCCATGCTATGTTGAGTTCTATACAGTTATGGGATTTTGCCTTGTCTTTATAATAATAATAATAATAATAAATTTTACAGTAAATTTAAAAATTTACATTTTATAATATTTTTTAAAGAAAAAAAAATAGTTAAAATGAGGTTAAAATTTCACATTTTAAAGAGTAAAGATTGAGTTGTTTAATAATATAAATCCCTTTAAAATATTAATAGAGCAAGAGATCCATTCTTATTTTTCTCTTTCTAAGTAAAAAAAAAAAAACCCGTAAAACCTCTTACCATATTAGAAAATATCAGTGCTTAATCAGAGGTTATTATTCAACTCTACAGAATGATGGATATTAAGCACTGAGTCCACTTAAGGGTCATTTCTGTTTTCATTTTCAATGATCACATCATTCACATTCATTCCCGGCTTTCGAGTTGTTCTTCATCCACAACATAAATCACAAGATTTTGGGTCGGCAGTGGATGTCATTTTCCGGCTATTACAATATCACATTAGCGCCTAATCATAATGACAATAGTGAAGATTTTAAGTATATGAATCATTTCAAGCAATGGTGACTTCATTTAAATTTTCATTTCGAATGCTATAATTAGATGGTGTTGTAAGTAATTTTTCACACCTATTCAATAAAAATATTTCAATTAATAAAAAAATTATTTATGCTAAAAAAATAGATCATGCTAAGTTAATTATGTTAATATTTTAATTTAGTTAATTAGATGTATATTATTTTATACTAAATTAAAAAAAACTAAATAGTGAAGTTGTTATGATTAAGATTAAAATATGTTCAATAAATTAACAATCGTTAAAATTAGTTGAGAGTGACCATTCTTTATTAAATGATATTTTGAGTTGGATGTCATTTTCCGGCTATTCAAATTAATTATTCATAAAATTTTACTTTTTTAGTAATTTTATTGGAATTTGATTGAATTAATTTGAATTTAATGAATTTTGAATATCGATAAAAAAAATATGATTGGTAAATTAAAAAAATTTATGACAATATTGATGGTGGATTTTGAAAGATTTAAGTGGGTAGATATTAATATTATGATTACTATTAACATTATGAAGTAATATATATATATATATATATATATATATATAATCCTTAACTATATACCTTTATTAAATTAGGACTCAGTAAGCTAATAAGTCTCGACCCAAATGATAAAAGAAAGATTTATAATCAAGAAATTATAAATTTAATTTTTAAATTACGTAAATTATAGCCATTGAACATTATAGTAATATTAAGAATAATAATAGTATATAGACCATATGAAATAAAATAACTGATATATAATAATATTAATATTAACGAAATAAATTTGACGATTGGCGAAGGCAGAGGACAAGGATTTGTCTTTTAAACCAGCAGTAACGTCAATGACCCAAAACACTTCTTCTTCAAACCCTACGATATGGCAGTTGGAAAGTGATTTCAACCGTTGATTCGTACCAGCTGATTGTGCGTTTTGTGCCCATTCATTGTGGCTTTCCTCAATCATGTTAACTTGTAGCCATTGAATGTGAAGGAACCAGTTAATTTGTTTCTCTGCGTTTTCTTTTTTCGCTCACTAATTTGTTTCTCTTTATGCCATTAAATTAAATTCTATTCTATCAACGGTGATTGTAATATCCCGTATTTTTAAATATTTTAATATTGTATCAAAATATACAATATTAATAATTTTTATATATATTTATAATATTTCGTGAGTTTATATTTAATTAATATTAATTTTAATTATTTTATATTATTTTAAATGCGTTATATAAAATTTTTTTAAAAATTCTATTTTCAAGAAAATTTTTATATAAATAATTTATTATTAATTATTTTAATTAGATTTACGCATTTACATTAATTCATATATATTTTTAAAAGTACTAAATAACGTATATATATGTATTTATTTAGGATTTAATTAATTATCCTAATATTTTATTATTTATTAATTAATTTTATTATTATTTAATTATTTTTATTTAGTATATAAATTATTAAAATATTAAATTATATGTGTGTGGTGGGTAATTTTTTCAAGTATTATATTAATATACTATATTATAAATTATTAAACTATTATTAATATATATATATATATATATATATATATATATATATATATATATATAATTCTTTTTATTTCTTTTTCTTTTATATTCTATTTTCCCTTCCTTCCCCGACTTCCCTCCATCAACCCTCACCTCACCGCCTGTAACTTCTGATCACCGGCTGTTAGAGTGCCTCCCGGCGTGCCACCGTCTTCTCCAGCAGCTCCGCCGTCCCGGTCATCTTCCCCAGCGCCGATCAGCTTGACTTCCACCATTTTTGGTCGAAAATTCAAGCTTTCATGGTTCTTCCTCCTCTGGCCACCAATCTTCATGTTTCCGGTGTCTTTGGACTCCTCAAGCAACGGTGATCTTGATTCTAGCTTTGGTTTGAGCTCAAACTCTCTTAATTTTTCTGTTTTTCAATTTTTCCAATTTGGCCGAAATTGATTTTCGAATTTTTTTTGAGCTTTTCTTTGTGATTCATGAAAAGTCCATTAACAAATATTGATCCTAGTAGCTTAATATTTATGTGTGAATTTTTTTAGAATTTTTGGAGATTATTTTGATTTTTGGGTATTTTTGAATATTTTATTATTATTTTCTAATTTTCAAAAATTAATTAATTAAATTATAAAATTGTGTTTTATGGTAAATATAGGTGTTGAATTGAATTATAGAAATTTATTTGTAATTTTTATGAATTTATATGTATTTATTTTGAATTTAATTAGTTTATGTAATTTTTGAAAAATAGGGATAATTGTGTTTTTAATTGAAATTAATTATTTAATTGAGTTTAATTATTGATATTATTGATAAATATGTTGAGAAAATTAATTTTGTGCAATTATATTATTTTTGGTGAATTTTTTGAGTAATTTTAGTATATTTATAAATATAGGGGTATTTTGGTAATTTTACCCTAAATTGACTAAAAATGTAATTAAATTGGTTTTAATAGTTATTTAAGGTATAAAAATGATTTCTACAAATTATTTAGTATTTTTAACTAATTAAAACTATTTTTCGTAAATTATTTTTAATTATATATATAATATACGATTTTTCTAAAAAAATGAGTTTTTATTGGTTTTTAATGTGTTTTAGGGTTAATTATGTAATTTCTACTTATCAAATATATTTCTATGATATAAAGGTATTTTCGGTATTTTTATATTGTTCTATGAATTGTGGACCCCGGTCAGTAAACTGTAGTTTGGAGTTCGACCGAGGGGTTATGATTGTGATTTTGTGTCTATTTTTTTCGAAGTGCATTTCCTTGCAAGGCCGGCTCTACTCTTTGAGTAGAGAGATGTCCGTTTTGCAAGGGAGGTTCTGTCAAATTTTCGATAGAATTCTCGTAAAACGTGATGTCCGGTCGAACCCTAATTCTGATTCTGTGTCTAACATTCTAGATCGAGTTTCTAGGATTTTTCTGTTAGGTTTATTCTGATGTCTATTATTTTTGTATGTTTAGTTGTGCCGAGACCGAGGCCTAGTGGACCAGGCCTGTCGGACCCATCTCGAGGAGCGCACTAAGTGTGAGTTACTATTATATATATATATATATATATATATATATATATATATATATATATATATATATATGCTTTAGGGTGCATGGTTTAGAAATATATGTTATTTTGATTAAATATGCATAAATAACTCAATTAGTATTTAAGTTTATTTTTAGTTTATTTTTGGTTTATCTTTGGTTTATTTTTTGTATATTTTAAACTATATGCATACTTTATTAAACGTTTATATTTAACATGTTTTTAAATATATATTTAGTCTATTCTACAATTATATTGGATTTATTTGACGTATATGTACTCGAAATATATCTGATTTACTTTTGGTATATTTCTAGTATATATATATGATTTATGTTGCTATTTATATTTAAATTCATGCATCATTTACTTTTATGAATGTATGCTTTATATTTTAATGAAGGATATCAATAGAACGTGCTACCTAGTGGGCAGCACTAGGACCGAGTACGTACCGGTGCGCTTATAGCATTTAGGCTATATTACTAACCATGTGTGGATGGTGATTGGATATGATTATTTTGATGTGAGATATGATTTGGGAGTGTGATTGCTGGAGCTCGGTTGACCAAGTGTCTCGGGGCCAATCACACTAACAGTCAGATTGCTGGAGCTCGGTTGACTTAGTGTCTTAAGGCCAGTCTACTGTCCAAATGGATCAAGTGATTATATTGGAATAAGTGAGCCTGTGTGGCTAGAGTGTTGTCTAACACTGTTTTGAGGTTTCAATTTTTTTAGGGTTCTATTTGATCCTTCATAAATAGTGATTTTCAATAAATATATAAAATGATTTTATTGCATCTGCGTGTAATTGCTTGTATACATACATATTATATATATATTGTTGACTGTATGCATTGTCATTTAGTATGCATGTATATATATTATAGTAATTCACTCAATGAGGTCTGACTCCCCTCCGTTGACTATTTTTCAGGAGAATCATCTTCCTCATACCTTAATAGCAGGCCTGTGCGCCGGATTTCTTTCGCTCCGGCTTCTCTATGTAAACTACTAACTTGAGTTTTATTTTTATAATCTAGAAACTGCAGTAGTTGTAAATAAATTGTGAGTTTTATGTATTATATTTGTGTGAGTTATGTACTTTGAATATTTGAACTGGATTTGTATTAAAAGTTTATTTATATATATGAGACAAGGATTTGATTTAATTTCATTTGGTGTAAATATTACTTTGATATTCATGATTTTATTTCTGCTACATTAAGTGTTGTTATTATTATTATTGTATGTTTATTTTATTTTAGGTTTGCTATAGGTTCCGAATTCGAAAGAATTCCCGTTCCCTAGCGCCGGTCATGACCCCTGTTTTGGGTCGTGACAGTGATGATAGTTTACTTGTCAATGGGTACAGACTTTTTTTTAAATTATGACTTAATTTTTTACTGTAAAGAAAAAATAGAAATAAATTTTTTGAATATTCATATTTTTTACTATTTAAATTATTAAAAAAAATATTTCAATATATAAAAAGATTATATATCAAATCAAATTCAAATGAATCAATGTGAAAAAATACATTTCTTTTGGAATTTTTACAAAATATGAATGATATGACAACATAAAATTAGGGTAAATTTGTTTCTTCTATTTTTGTGATATCAAGATTCGGTTGAAGTTGAGCCATAATAAATATTTACATAACAATATTTTATCAAATTTAGAAAACATACTTTTCTAATAAAATTTTTTTCAGGACAAACTCATCTAAATTTGTTTTTTTCCTAATTATTTTAAGAAATTTTACAAAAAATTCAAAAGATAGAGATCATTAGCATCAAATACCTTCTCTTTTTAATAATTTACAGGCATGTTTTTTTTTTTAATTCACCCGTGCCCATTTATTCTTTTCCGTCAATTTCAAAGTGTTCCTCCTTTTCCCACCTTCTTCTTCTTCTTCATTCATCATCGTCTCTTCTTCTTCTTCTTCTTCTTCACGTCTTTATCTTCAATCTCTTCTTCTTCTTTTTTCAAAGGCAATACAAGCTGCTTCAGTTTGGCTCTTTCCGAGAACTCCATTTTATTGTCGTCAAAGACACCATTTCCATTAACAATTCAAATGGCTCATAATAATGGATTTGGTAGTACTAAGAACAACAGTGACTCTCATGGCCAATGTCTTGGGGTTAAGATTTTTGGTAACCAATTTGCTAAACCCGACACTATTATCGTCTGCCAGTGCAGCACTAAGGTAAGTTTTTTTTTTATCCCATTTTTTCTTTAAAGGTTTGATTGCAATAATGATAATGGTGAAAAGGGCAATGGGCGGGGTTTAGGGCACTCCCAAGTGTTTGGCGACCACAGCACTGTGTGGGCTCGAGGCCCACTTGGAAATACGATATAGGTCTTGGGCCTATTCGGAGATGGAATCGCCACCTGGATAAAAGTTGGGATACACTATACAGCAATTGGATTCCACGGAAGTTCCCAAAAGCCGTTGTTAGAGAACGAGTTTAGAAACTGGGTATGGACTTTTAGATTGCCCACTTAACCTTGCGGTTGGCCTCCGTTTATGTTTTATGTATTATTACCTTTAATTATTCATTTATTTCTTTATTACCACACATATTGTAATTGCCTTCGGATAATTGCCAAATTTTATAGTTAAGTCCAATTTTGCACATTAATCCAATTTCATGTTTTTGAGTCCCAACATTCAACAAGAATAAAACAAGTAATAATTTATAGCCATACATTCGAATCAAATAGGGAAAGGGATTAGGGATTACAACGCTTTTAGATAAAATAAAAGAATAATATACAGAAAATAAATCATACGTATACCAAAAGTAAACTAGTAATAAACTATTCACATAAGCGCAATGGTCTAAAGAATTAGCTAATGATAGTGACTACTCAATGATGTAGATCATCAAGTAATTTCTGCAATAACATACGGTTAGTTTCCTCTTGTAAAACACGACATTATACATAACAATATTTATAAATAATATTCTAAAAAGGATTTTCATGTTACTAACTAAAGAAACCCTCAAATAACCGAAATAATTACCATCATACAATGAAATAATTATGTATAAAGGTGGGTAGAGCATGTAAAGTGAACATTATGCGAAATTTCATAAAGGGAGAAGAGCCAGACAACTGATCGACCTGTCAATATGGCGATTGCCTCTGTAAAAAGGCGATCATCTCATTGACAAGGGGCAATGCCTTTATGAAGAGGCATCGCTTGATCAACAGACTAGTTCGACTCTCAAAACAAATAAACTTCTACCCTAAGCAAGCAGTACATGCACACATGCATCCAAAAGGTGCCAAATTACAACTACATATAATAGTTTAAGAGATCAGATCAATGAGGTAGTGTAACAAACGAAATAAACCTGAAATATACCTAAAGTATACTAATAACTTAGTCATATACAAACTAAGCACACAAATGATGAAGTTATAAAAAAGTGTATTTGAATGCAAAGTTTTACCAAAGTAATGGACCCTCAGATATATGCTTTTGAGTGTGATCTTCACTTGGGTATGAGTCTCACTTTGACACAAGTTTTCCCCTTTCTCTCCTAAGGATTATGAACTTGCTTTTGCTTGGATTTTACCTCTTCCCTCAAGAATGTCTCCCTTTGTCTTTTTTTCAGAGCTCTTGCTTTTTTTTTTTTTTTAAAATGGGTCTCCTCTTTTTTTCTTTTTCTCTTCCTTTTTCTTTTTTTATCCCCTACCTTGCCCATGCCCCCAGGCTCTCTAGCCCATCATGAACCCCTATTGTCTTTCTCTTCCCCCCAAAAATCTCTTCCTCAGGCAAAATCAAGTGTGGGGGCCCACACCACTTTGGTCATCATGACTGTAGCTGCATTAAATGCATATGCAAGTGGCCTGCCACATAGGTGGCACCTCTACGATGAGGTGATCGCCTTTCTGGCAACTGCCAAAGAAGCGATTACCTCATTGTAAAGAGGTGATGCCCCTTGGCCAAGGTCTGTGTTGGGCCCAGTGGGCCCGGGTTATTTTTGAAAAATCGGGCTAAGTCGTAGGCTTTTGAGGTTTTTAGGCTTTCAAGTCCATTTCTAATTGGAGATTCAGGTTTTGTTTTTGTGTCCAAATTTCACATTCTCATCATTGAGCTTAACAACGGGCTGATCAAACTGAGCATCCTTAATTCGTCCGCTAATATGGGCTGATCGAATTGGATGTCTACAGTTTGCCCCCTGATTTTTTAAAAAATCAAATGAATGCAATGACCATTTTCTGAAAATCACATGCACAACAACAAACAAATAAATAATATTAGTAACATACCTGGCTCTCGAGTTTCACTCGCGAAATGAATTCTTCAATTTTGAAATATGACCGTGATTTTCGGATTTTCCTGATCCGATCAACCACTCATTAATATTTGATAAATTATTTGAAAACGATTAATCTTGAATTTTTCTGGCCCAACTATAATTCCACTAAGAATGTGATTCTTGGATTTTCCTAATCCAATTGTCACCTAATCAACCCACTGAAGGCGTGATTTTCGATAAAAGAATAATTGAAAATTGATTAGATGGATATATAATAATTGTAAAAAATAGAATATTTTGATGTAAATCAACCACAAAATTGACTTTTTTTTATAATTTTTTCATTATTTTAATGGCCAAATACTGCCTATTATATTTGGGCAGAAGTAAAACCACAAATTGAGATGGACTCAATTCTACCATTTCTACTTTAGTAGTAAAAAAAATTATGTGGATGCTTTCTACTATAAAATTGTTTTCTTATTTTATATATTTTTGTTTGCTATTATCATCAAACAAAGATTCAATCAGAGTAGAATTAGGTATTTTATGATACTTTAACCATCATATTAATTAAGGGTGGAATTTTGAAAAGACATGACTCTCCTAAAAATTTAAAATATTTTTATATATATTACATAATTAAAATTATAATTTTTTTTTTAATGTATTCTTAATATTTGGTCCGTTATAATAAAATATTCAAATAATTGTAGATAAGTGCCAATGTTAATATAACATGTAGGTAAATAATTTGTATTCAATTATTTGTTTGACTTTTATTTATTTTAAGTTAGCAAGCATATAAGATTAAAATTTTTAATTAACAAGTCTTTTAAGCATTTTAGATTAGATGATTTTACCTACTAATCTGTAAGTTGTCTGTAATTTTATTTTTTTACATTAACTTAGTTAATGTTAGTTAAGATAATATTGTTGAAGGAGATTTTTTTTATTTTTAGATTTCTTATTATTTATATGCTTTTAATTTAGCTTCCCGTAACTAAGCTCCGCCGTTGATGCTAACAATGTGAAACTTTCTTATTTCATATAAGATTGCCAGTGATATTTTTTTATTTAAACAATTAATGTAATGGCTAAACTTTATAGTATGATATGGAAGAGTTAAAGGAGTTGAAAAATCTACTTGAAAAATCGAAATCTTCTTTCTATCAAATATTACTAGCACTATCAGATGAAATTAATTTTGCCTTCGTGATATTACTTGTGGAATGTTGGTTGACGATGCTTTTTCTGTTGGACTTTGTTAACGGCTATTCATTTGGAATAAAGCGTAGCCATTCATTGAGCGAATGTCAAATTTTTTGCACCATCCCCCCTTTTTGTTTTTTCCTATTTAAATTAGTGGTTAAATAATGTCAATACATTACTTAATATATGTCACATTAAAAAGTATATTTTATTTGTTTTAGAAAAAAATATTAAATTTGTATATAAATTTGAGAAGAAGCACCCAATATAAAATTATCTATTAGCTTGTAATACTATTATTAATTTGTGGATTTGAGCTGCTTTGATTAAATTTTTAAAATATTTTATATATGTAGGAACTAAAAGTATTTAAAAAAATTCACATTCTTTAGAATTTTTCATTCATAATTCCTAATTTTTTAAGTGCATATTTTTATCAAATTCCCAACAATTCTAATCCACATCAAAAAATTCTATATTGTATTTTCAGTTTAATTAACATTAAATTTTTTTATTTTTTATTAATCAAAAGATTATATAATTTAAATATCTATAAACTGAATAAAAATTATTTTTCATTTTAAATGAGATAAAATATAATTTTATAATAAAAATAACAAAATCTTACATCATAAGACGTTGATATCAAGATTCTATTATTGATTTTAAGAAAAACTCTCGCATGTTATGGATATCTACACTGATTTTTAGAAACATCTATGTCAAATTATTATGCCACATCATATCTGTATTGAATTATATTTTAAAATTAAACAAAAAAATTGAATGTTATTAGGTTAAACTATAAGGGCTTTTGTGATATAAACTGAAATCTAGAGGCTACAAAAAAGAAATACTCCAAAAATCAGGCACTATAGATGAAAATTATTCCGGCAAATAAAGATTTGGGCCTGAAGATTTAAAGCCCAGTATAGCAATCTCTTGTGTCTTGCTCCTGAGACTCGCAGCGAAGCTTCAAGCAGCAATGGAAAACGACGGCGGAGAAGGCGAGACAAGGAGATTGGCATGCAGGGTATGCGGCCACGTGGGATTAGAAGAATCGGACGGTTTCTATTACTGCCAAGAATGCGGCGCTCAAGCCGATGATATCATCTTAACGGGCGTCGCCGACGAAGACTTCATCGACAAAGACGGCGATGGCGGTGCCCTTTACAGCGCCCGCTTCACCCGCCACTCTCAACCCACCCGAAACATTCAGACCAACCCATCTTCTCAAGCCTGGTTTCGCTACACCCAAGAAGAAGATATTAATAATGTAAACGGTAGTAGTATCAGAATCAAGAAAGAGGAGCGTTATGATGATGATTATTGTTTTGATGGGTTGGGACCCGTGGAGCCTGAGGATTTCGGGTCGGGTGGTCATGCAAGTAGTAAGTTGAGCTATGAGGATTATTATAATGAGGTTAGGATTAGGTACGTGATGGGTATGCAGTGGATGATTCAGTTACAGTGTGAAAGTTTAGTTGAGAAGTTTCATGCGAGTCCTTTGATTTGTGGGGTTGCTGGGAATGTTTGGTTGAGGTTCTTGGTTGGTACTGGTGTGTTTAAGGATAGTTGGGCTGATGATGTAATAGCGGAATCTGAGAGTCAATTACAAGGTAATAATAAAGAATCCATTTCAAGAACAAAGTTTTTTTGCTTTGGAATTGTCTTAGTTTTCTTTAAGTTGATGATGTTTTAGTGTGATTATAATGGTGAAGTTCATGTTTTTATTATTCTTATGTTACAAGTAGTTTCCTTGTGTAGCTAATTAATCATTAACAGATACGCATTCACACACAGGATAATATTCTTGATGTACATAGATGGTCCATTTTTGTGTTTAAATTGGAGAAATTTTGTCTGTTTAGTCCTTGTTTGGACTAAATCATGTGCGAGAATTCAATTGAATGGAATTCTTGCAAAATCATGTCCTTTTGCAAATATCATATTCTACCAACGATGAGCTTTCCAAACACAAAAACTAACTAAACAGAATTAATTAAATTGAATTCTTGCATTTTGAGACTTTTTGGAATGGAGTTAGAGAATTGTATGAAGTTTTTTTTTTTAAAAAATTGCCTTTCACCTCAGGGGAAGTGGAGGAGCAGAAACATCGTTCCAGTCACAGACATGAACCTCATAATGCATGTGGTCAGCGTGCAGTGATGGTATGGTTTAAGTATTTGAGGAAGACAATACCATTATCTTCTACTCTGGCTATTTCATTTTTAGCTTGTCATGTTGCTAGGGAAGCAATTTTGCCAACAGACATTGTAAAGTGGTCGATTGAAGGGAAGCTTCCATATTTTGCTGCTCATGTTGAAATTGAAAAACGCTTTGAGCATTCTTCTCCTGCCTGTCCTATCAGTTCAAGTTTTATGTTTAGGCCTTCTCAAACAGTTCGTGCACAGAAGTTGGAGTCCATGTCTGCAACGGTTGCTGATTCTATAGGCTTGCATTTGCCTCCTATTAACTTTCATGAAATTGCTTCTCGCTATCTCAAGGAGCTTTCTCTTCAGGTTGAAACTATTCTTGCACATGCATGCCAAATATATGAGTGGTCAATGCCCCCGGATTTGTGGCTATCAACAAATGAGATGAGGCTTCCTACTCGTGTTTGTGTAATGTCAATATTGATTGTAGCTATAAGGATACTCTATAATCTAAATGGTTTTGGGACCTGGGAAAGAAGTTTGTCTTGTCACAATTCTTCTTCTTCCAGCTCTCATCCGGCAAGTAGGTTAGATTCCATGTCTGGTTCTGAAATGCGGGGTAATGCTGAAACTGGTTCTCCCCTTCACAGTGTTGATGATTCTGGTGAAAAATTCTTTAGATATCCCTCACATGTGCAGATGTCTGAGATGGATTCTGCAGAGTTATTGCACCAATTAGAAGCAAAATATAGTGTTATTAGCAACGCATATGGTAATTACTTGTGTTTGAATGACTTATTCAAAATTAAGAATGCCATACTCCAAAATTGTTGTGTGCCATTAATCCATTCTTCATCATTTTCCCATTTGTTTTTTTTAATGCTCTTACAGAGTTTACTAAAGACTTACCATCATATCTCCAATACTGCAAGGATGTGGTATTTGCTGGAGCAGGACCATCACATGTAGATGATCTTGAGGAAGAAGAGTTAATAGAAAAGCTATGGGACTTTTATGAGAATTCGAAGGTAAATTAATTCCTCTAAGTAATTATAGAAACTAAATATGTCAAAACTATGTGCCATGTTGGAGAAATCTAGATTGTTGACCAATGAAAGGCTTATCAAGCAGTATGTTTTGCTCTGTTCTTTTGCGTTTAGGCATTTAGTTCTATAGTTGTAATCTGCCATTTTGTCGATAAATATTAGGTTTCTTCATGGTGTTCTACAGTTTGGATCATAACTTGAAAGTGGCATTATGTATTTATATTTAATTATTTAAAATTGAAAGCTAAGATGCCTTAGATAATACTAAGATCTTGGTTTGAGAGCAAAATTCCTGCTGACTTTTTGATTACTGGATTTGATTATTTGTGCTAAGAACATAAATAATTAAATTATTGGAGTGCTGATCCTTTGATTGGAACAAAAAGGTATTTATACTTTGTTATACCTTGTATTTTATGAACTTTATCGAATTATGAGGCTGTTTAGGTCAAATGTGTTTCCACTACAACTAGAATGTGATTGATACAACCGCCTGATTCTCTAATCAAGTTTGTCATAAGAAAAATCTTGTGAGGTGCAAAAGAGAAGGAAAATAAAGAGCATAATAAAAGGAAGTTTATGTGTCACACTAACTTCCTTAGCCATTGTTATAGGGTGTCGTATAATTGACAAAATACAACTATAATATTGACTCTTAAAAATGTATCATCACATAACATGGTTTTCTTTACAGATGTTCTTTGCAATTAGCCCCTGTCAACTTCTGAAATTTTAAATCTTCAAATTTGTTATAGTTTTTCTAGGAACACGTGTTGTGATGGAGACTTTATGGACAACATCTTATATTCTCCCATATAACCTAATAGCTCATTATTTTGATGGATGCAAATGTTGCACAGATTCTTGTTTAATGTTAATAAGGTATGTGCAGGACATGATGTTTATGCTAAGTTGTTTGCACTTTGTTGATATCAGGATTCTGAGCCGGAAGAGAAGCCTACAATACAAAGGAATAAAATTCTCTCTAGTCAAAAGAGATCAAGAAATGATGATAGGAGTGTCATAAATCTTTCAGAAAAGAAGAAAATTAAAGAAGAATGGAATGATAGCCCTTCTGCTGATATCAGCTCTGGCAATGCAAAAAATATCTCTCAGCAGAGTCTTGATAATGATCATTTTTCCAATAATGCACTGCGAGATCAAAAGTTGGAACATAATGATGAAGACTCTGAAAAGATACTCAAAGACAGAGCCATTAGACAATTGAAATTAGATATGGAGGAGAATAGGTTCTGTTACATCCCACCAAGGGTCAACCTTAAGAGATTTGATTACCTACATTATGTGAGGAAGAAAGACGATGGTGCCTTAACTTATGTTGCTCATGCAGATTACTACATCTTGCTTCGCGCTTGTGCTAGGGTAGCTCAGGTTGATATCCGGATTATGCATATTGGTGTGTTGAGTTTCGAGAGCAGACTGGCTTGGCTGGAAAAGAGAATTGATCACTGCCTACATCTGACTCCTGCTAGTATTACTTGTGAGTTCTGCAGAGACATGCCAGATCATTCCAAGGATGATCCAATTGGACTTTCAAACTTGAATTTGTGAAATGCATTTCTCACTGAAAATTATAGCTTATATTAAGAAGGCATTCTTGAAATCATATTATGGAAGAAAGTTTTGTGCACACAACCGCAAGGACAAACGGAAACTGGTGTTCTTGAAGTTTGTTAGGTGCTGCTGTGTGTATTCTGGTTCTGGATAACTTTTTCTATCCAGCCCATGTTTGGGTGATGATTCATGGTGCATTGAAGTGACTATGCTGTCCTCCTGAATAGCTGGTCAATTTTGATATAAAGTTGGTTCTTAGGGATTGCTACGATTCTTAATTACCTTTTACACGGTATTTTGGTCAGAGAATTACAAGAGAATATTAGAAGCGCAGGAAATAGGCACCACTGCTGGGCTGACGGCGAAATGAGGTCTTGTTCTTGCTTTATTCTTCTTCTCTTTGTTGGTGCAACTCTGCATTCCATATTGTTGGATGCTCGTTGATCTTAACTAGCATGAAAATTGCGCATGCGCATGCTACCGGTCCCAATCATTTAGGTTCATATCTGACAAAATTCAGGATGCGATTGTGCTTCACTACAACAAGAAACCAAAAGAATTTAGGGTAAATACATTGTGTGCTTGAGCTGAAATGGACGTGGCACTTGTAAAGGTAAGCCGGAGTAATCGTTCCAAGTTGGACATGATGTCCCCTTTGAAAACAATTGTAGTTTAGTTTCTTTTACCTCGCTACATAAACCAGAATTTCAATGGAAATTGACTACTCTTTCATGCTCAATTGTTGGACAGTACCCTGTCTCAGAATTTCCAATTTTTGTTTTTAACCCCACAAGACCACGGCTATTCCATTGGCAGAAACTGTTGTAGTCTGCTAGGTTTCTGCCAGGATTGAGTCAAAACACTGTAAAGGACCATCTCAGTCCCAGTTGTGAGTGTGACAACAATGTTGCCAAGGACTACGCACTACCAATATTTTTGGATGCAGCAAGACAATTAGCAAATTCCTTACTAACCCCCTAGACTATGCTGCAGCTAAGCTCCAATTAGGTGGCCCGAATACGATTTTCAGCACTACGACTCCGCATATGAACTTTTGCTATAATTTTTTTTTTGTTAAAAAATTCAGTGGAATTTTGGAATGCTGGACCTTCAGCACCTCAAGTGCTCTTAATTAAATGGTGGCGTTAACGAAACCAGGAATAGAGAGGGGCCATGTATTGCAAGATACATTAATAATGCGTCATGTGGCAGTTTCTCTCCGTAGTGATTAATTTTGTCTTTAAATGCCAGTGCGTGTGGCAGGCTTTCAAGGCAGATAATCATATTTGCTCAAGGAAGTGATTTAGCTATTAATTTAATTAAAGAGAAGATACGTAATGATTCTGCTGTTTAAACAGATAGTATTATTAATTAAACAAAAGAATAAAAAGGAAACAAAGCTTGCCGCTTTCGTCAACCGCCCAAATAAGGAAAGGTAGCGATGCTCAGTCAGGCCAAGTTGCTGATGTCACCTAACATGGATTAAGTAAGAAGTCTGCTTGCCTTAAAAGGCTAATGAGATAGCATACAAAAATACAGAAATGTCACTTATAAAAGCTTTGGATGAAAGATTATTAATTACTGTTTTTGATATGTAATTAATAATAAAATCTCCCCTCTAATCCTCGATTACAACTAGTTAATATCAAGAATGTCCTTTTCAAAACCAAAAGCAACTATCCACAGAAAAATATATATATATATATATTGAGGAAATTTGGTGTTTGCTCAGACACAGCACAAATTGCACCAAAACCAAGCAAGAGCCTACAAGGCAGGGGTGCATATTCTTGTAACAATAGAGTTGCTCTACAAAATGGAAAAAGACATTATTGCAGATAACATGTCATAACAAATTGCCATCCAAAAGTGATAAGCTTTACCCTTTAAAACATATGAGTATGGGGAGAGGGCTGTTTTGTTTTTATTCAAACCCGAAACCCTTTTCAATTTAATTTCATTTATATATTTTTGTTTCAGTTACCCCCCATTGGGAAGCTGCTACTTGAATGAAAGAGAGGCGAAGAAGATGGATTACTGCATACCAAAAAAAAATCATAATTTTACCCAGAACCTCACTGCCTAATGAAGGTACTCTCAATAAATACCAACAAGTCACATCCCTGCCTAGTAATGAATAAGGGTGATGCTTCTTTCTCTCTAATTCTTGATGATACCATAACTCAAACATAAAGGACAATTTTTTATTCCCATTAAAACCTTAAGTAATTAGGGAAAATACGCCAAAAAAAGAAAAAAAAGATTAAGCAACTTAACAATTTAATTAATAACTAAGTTGCATGTTAACGAACATCAGTTAACAGAGAATAGCTATGTAATAAGAGAAGTAATCTCTCTTCAGTTGTCGTCCTAGCTTCTACACTAGACTCTCTGATCCTTCCATTTAGTAATTAGTGATCACTAATCACTAATGAAGAAAGCAAGAAACAGATAACACAGACCAAAAACCAAAAAAAAAAAAAGAAAGAACCTGAACTGGAAAGAGAGTAAACAAGAAGAGAAAATAATCAAGAATTAATAATCCCCACAAACGATTACTAGCAAGCTTCTGTTTCTTTTCTTTCTTTCTGTGTCTTATGATCTCTAGATCAAGATGATGAAGGAGAAGACACCCCATCATTACTACAACCATGAACTCGAACTTTACTCTCAATCTGGTACCTGTCATGACTATCATAGTGGCTGCTGCTGCTATTAGTAGTCTTGATGTTGTTATATATGATGAACTCAGTTTTTTCCTCATTTCCATCGACATTAATCTTGCTGTTGCTATGAATATCACTACCGTTAGTACCAATATCATTTCCCTTTTCTCTTCTGTGCTTGTTATTATGCATCCAAACTTTAAAGACGTTCCTTTTAACCCCAACTTCACTGCAAAAATCCTCAACAATCTTCTCATCATTTCCTCTCAACATTTTCCACCCCAACTTTTCAGCAAACGTTTGCATCTTTTTTCTTTGCTCTTCAGTGAACTTGGTTCTTGCTCTCTTTCTCCCATGTGGGTTCATCACCATTGGATTCAAACTTGGATTTTGATGATGGTTGTCATCAAAAAGACCGGAAGGACCTGTGCTTAGAGCTAACAGCATGTGTGGTGCAGATGGGTAGACCGATTGTTGCGGTGTTGGCGATGCTGGTGAGGATGGACTCGGACTTGGGCCTGAACTTGTTTGTCCTGGACTTGGGCTAGACGTCCAGTGAATCAGCGGTGGTGAGGGTAGGTGGTCACGGCGGTGGAAGTTACGATGGCAGCCACAAGCAGCACATTTAAGAGAAGTAGGGTCCGAAAGGGTAGCAGCAGGAGTAGGCATGAACTCACCACATCCATCCAAAGCTACGCCACCAAGAGTAGCAGCATGATTTTTGAGACATTCTTTGTAGGAAACAACCACCATTAGATTCTGTGGCTGCTGTGTTGGTGGTGGTGACGGTGTTTGGTGACGGACTAATGAGCCATTAGTAAGAGTCAAGGCTTTAGAGAGGTGGGTCTGAAGTGGGGTTTCAGTATCTGTATCTGAGTCGGGAGATTTAGTGGCATGAGGAGGATTGCTTCTTCTTGTTGGGGTTGTGATTAAGTCCATAGCTTAATCCTACAGGACTCTTGAGGTTAAGTTTTTTGTTTTTCTTAGAGCAATTTGTGAATAAGAAAAAAAAAATGGTGATGATGATGCCAAAAAGAAATCAAGGTAATGATAGATATAGATAGATGGATTGAAGAAAAAGTGTTTGTTTAAGAGGTAATTAAGTATAAGTATAATTATGATGTGGGTTTTATTGATTACATGGGTTGGCTTTGTTTTTGCTCAAGGCAAAGGAAATTTTTTTGCCTGTATTGTTTTGGGTAAGAATATATTCGATGTAAAGAAATCACTGTAGAGGCGAAAATTGGGACAGGGTCACAGCCAGGGGCAGTGTCCTGTAACACAGCCCAGAAAGAACACGTGGCTATATGGGTAGAGGGTAAGGACACTTTCCACACACAGCTCAACCTTTCAATGTGGTGTCCACGACAGGGTACAACTATCCTTCCCTACAGAATTGTCTCCACCATCCCTCCCTCCTTTGTGAAATTTCTACTGTTTCCTCTCTCTCCAACTATCCAGATTTTTTTTTTCTTTTTCAAGAAGATGAGGGAGAAGAGATTCGAACTGTTCCTTATATATGTTAGGTCTTATAACAGAATGGAAAGCCATCTCATTCTAGGCGGGCTGATTCCTCTTTTAGGTTAAGTGCTTGGAGTTAAAGATAAAATTTTGTGTCTTATCTTTTGTTTTAATTATAACACTATGAAAGTTGGATTTAGGAGCGAAATTCAACACTTCAGTACATTTTTTTTAATCTTTTTCACAATATTCATTAATATTTTCATCACATTAATGAATATTTATGATACGCTTGAAGAAATATATGTTCAATGTAGTACAGGTTAACATTTTCTTTGAATTTAATTATGATTTGAAGATAAATATGCTTCTTTTCTTTTTGTTGATGAAATATTTAATTCAATAGCCAAATCATAACATGAAAATTTCCAAATATATCACTTTATAACATTACAAAATTAATAAAAAATTAATAATATTATGTATCAAGAAATAAATATTAGAACAAAAAAAATTTCATCTTTTTTATTATACGAAGTTTATTCAGTTTAATTTGCGAATAATTGGTTATGTAACTCAAAGATATTAAATAAAAACTATATAGAAACCAATATTTGTTATAATCCATTAATAGAACACTATTTTTATTTCAGTCATGTCTTAAATCCAAATAGTAAAAATACAATAAATATGATTAGAGGAAATTATTTATGAAATATATTTAATTCTTAACTAGAAATGACATTGGTGTAATTCTCTATCAATTGCATGCTAGGTAAGTTGCTTGCATGATTGTGAATTGACAACAAGTCTCCAACTAACAAAAGCTTAACTTGCTTTAATTAGCAGGAACTTAATTATAATGAGGCTACTTAAAGGTTGGATATATAAAGAGGATTAGTTAAATAATCAGCTAGGGATGGACACAAAATGAACACATATCCTGTGAATGGGAAGGTAAAAAAAATAAAAGAAAATTAGCGGTGTTTAATTTATTTATGACCAGGATCACTAATCATCGTTTTAGCGCCCTTTAACACGTGTTTTAAACATTAATTCTAAGCATCCTCTTTGCGGCTGCACGTCATCCTAATTAATGTACCCTTAGTTTCGCTTTGTTAATCCTTCATAATTAAATTTTAAATATCAATAATTTAAATAAAAAAATTAATAAAAACACAAATAAAGTTAGGGTAGCATTTTAAATAGTCTAAAAATTATATAATATATTATTAAACTGCCAAATTATTAGACCATAAAACTTTAAAAAATAAAATAAAAATTTGCGTACTGTTTCATTAAAAATTAAAGGACTGGGCACTGTCTCACAATTATTTATTGTTTTTTTTTTTTTTTAACAGCACAATTATTTATTGTTGGGACAAAAGTATAGACTTTTTGAAAGTTTGGGCAAGTACCGTGGGTGCTAAGTTAAGAAACCTGCACAGCTTAATCAAAGTCAAATTTACTTGACCTGCGTATTCTAATTCTTTCTTAGCGGCTCCTAAAAAAATAGATCATAGGTATTATCAATAGCAATTATTCTCATTCCAAATTACCGTCTTTATAATTTTATTAAAATTGAACTAATGAAAATTAATAATGAAATTATTCTATTTTTTTGTATATTCAATAATCAATTATAGAGCAATTTCTAGTCATGCAAAAGCTTAAATTCATAAAAAATACTGATTTAATTGTGGTGCACATGCAATTGATTAGTATTAACTAAAACAACTAAACTAAATTTGTAGGTAATTACTGGCATATTTTTCTTTATAAATTTTTCATAATCATTTCTTTATAGTTTAAAATCCCGCTTTCACAATATTGGCGCAGTTTGATCATACAGACTAAGGTTGGACGAACCAAAAATCAATTTTAAGAAAATGAAGGTTTAATTCTGATTATTTTGTCAAAACAAAAAGGGTGTTTTCTTTAAACAAAAGTGGCTTCATAAACACGGGCAGACAGATCTAATTTGTTAGAAAACTGAATTTCAGTCTATTAAAATTAACAACATTATTAATAGAAAAAAAAAAAAAAAACATGTGGGTGTATATACCATATCAATCATATAAGGAAAAAAGAAAGAAGAAGAAGAGAAATATAGCTAGGATGTGATATATTTTGTCGTATAGATAACTTTCAAAGCATGATTTTAATCTTCTCCAATCATGTTTAATTAGAATCCAAAGAGAGAAAATAAAAAGCATTAGTCTAAAACACATGATCCATATATAGGCATTAATTCCCATCTATACTTTTGACAAGACAATTGGAGATTAAAGCATGCTCATAAGTTATAATTAAAGCAATTTCCTACCTGTTAAAAAAAAAAAAAAGCAATTTCCTACCACATGAAATGAAATTGGAAAATGACAAAACAACCAATTAATTAAAGATTAAGAAAATTTCAAAGTAGTAAGGTGGTTTTTTTTTTTTAAAATATTTGAGGTGTAGTTTCGAATTCTATTGTTATTAATGCGTGACATTTATTTTTATTTAACTTAAAAAAAATTACCCTTCTTATATAACTTATTAATGTGTAAATTATATAATTTTTTTATTAATAAAAAATAATTAAAATATAGTAACTTTGTATACCAATTATTCACACCAAAAAATAGCTAAAATAGATTAGGCTTTAAAACCTATAGAACCCTCTTAATTATCATACTATTTGGACCTCCAAAAAAGGGGGTCAAAGAACCAATTAATGAATTAGAAAATTTTTTTCTTGCAATTATGTCATAATCAACAAAGCACGCGCAATGTGCAAACATGACTAATAAATGAAGGAGAAGTTTCTTTTTTTTTTTTTTTAAAAAAAAAAAAAGAAAATGAAGGCAAAACTATGAGGGTTTTTTTTTTTTTTTTATAATATATTTTCTTAATTAAATATTGACTTGTTCAATGGTGTTATTATTACTTTGCATAATATATTTATATTATAATTGAAAATGAAAAAGGATCAGCAGAAATTTTTAATTAAATTAGTAATTTAATAATCATATATATACAAAATGCAAGAATGGTTATTTATAAAATTTAAAAATTGTATAAACTTACTAGAAATAAGGTGAAGATATTATGGAAAAAAATGTTATTCTTAATTATATAAATTATTTTATGCATAAAAAAAATTGTATATATATAATTGATTATTTTATTCATCGTTTGGTTTAATAAACTGTTAATTAGTCTATAACAAATGTCTATCAATATTATAATATATAATAAATATAAGATTTTATTATACAAAATGTGGATATAATGCATTCAATTATTCAGGCAATGTAGCTGTGTACAGTTATAATTAACATGGTAGTACATTAAATCCACGCATTAACTTCAATATATAAAAAATGTAGCTAATTAGATCCGGTCAAGATGGAGAAATTAATGGGTACATCCGAACTATTAATTTCTGTTTTGACTCTAAGCTATATTGTAACAGTTGTATGCATTAGCCAGTTCCTAACCCTAATCATATGTTTGATATTTTGTGATAGTCTAATGACACAACTGCTAGCATCAGCAAATTGGTCAGTTTTCAGAGGAACAAATGTACAGTAGAGGTTTGGTTTGGTGAGGTTAGGGACCCCTCACCCCTCCCCTCCTCTCATATGGCCCAAAGAAAATGCTTAAAAACCTTTATTGGCATGTTTATCATTTGCCTCTTTCAACGCCGAGAGAAGCCTTCTCATGGAAATGCAGAGAGTCATGGTGACAAGCCTAGAGCAAGAAAAAAAGAGAACCAGATTCTACGGTCCATTCACATTTAATAATAATGGACCCACCAGATATGGCACAACCCACGTAAACTATTATATCACACAAGTTCCTTTTGTGTGTTACTTAATTCGTGTGATATATATAAGTTGAGCAATTTTTTATCAAAATGGTTGCGGACTAAAAAAAATCACATAAAATTGTTGTTATTGTTGCTATTTTTATGTTTTCTGGGGCTCTCCGAGGAATTAATTGATGGATGGGAATTGGATGGATAAGCATCTGCTACCCACGATAAGCATTTATCTTCTTCTTCTTCTTCTTCTTTTTCTTTTTCATGCAAATATTTCATGGGAAATAAGATAATTTTAAAAACTGTCCCATAATAGTATTGTACCTAACATTTTGATTTATTTTTTACAATTCTTCTCTTTTGACAACTAATTTGTCTCAAATATTTGTAACAACATGACTAATAATTGTTAGAATTAGTTAGTAATAACTATTTTTATTTAAATTACATTTTAAGTTTGAGTTATTATATAAATAATTATGTTAAATTAATTATTAAGAAATTTTACTATTTCTATAATTTTATTTGAATTAAATAGAGTTTAATGGATTCTAAATATTAGTCATGCAGAAAAAATTTATCATTTTATATAAGGAAAAATTATTATTTACTCTATGTATTTGAGTTTATTACAATACATCATTCTGACAATTGAAAAAAATATTTATTTATTCTTAACATTTGTTAAAACTTATTAATTATTTTTTAAGGATAAAATAGTGTATAATTTTATAAATATTATGAATAAATAAATATTTTTTAAAATGTTAAAAATAAAATATTATAATAAATAAAAAAATATCGCGAAAGGACAGTTGTCCTTTATAAAATTCCACGTATCCTGGTGGAAATATACACAAATGCTTTCCCTCAAGCCAGGCCACTTTTTATTTAGCCAAAACAGCCCATGGGTTTTAAAGCGAGAAATGGGCTTGTTCTTGCCTTAAACGACGACGTTTCAGCCCTAAGCAAAATCTATCGTCGCGCTGAAACGTTAGCGAACTTAGTTTCCCGATCAACAGATCCGCCGGCGAATATTGGTTCTACCGATTGACGAGCGACACAATTCGTGAAGAGACATCTGGGTTTTGTGTTGCTGGGGTGTGGTGAATTTAGGGTAGTGTCAAAGATTCAAATTTGAAGTTTTTAAAGCTTTGATTTCTCGAGCTTTGAGTTGTTGAAAGGGCAGCTCTGAATTCACCTGCTAAAGATGGGGTTTTTTTCCCAGTTCTGATCAAACGGGTATGATTCGTTTTCTGATCTCTCACCATCCTCTTTGTATCTCATTACTGGTTTTGAGCTCTTAAGAATATACTCATACTCTCAATTTAGGTGTGTTAATTTCATTAGTGGTTTTTGAGCTCTTAAAAGTGTACTTTCAATTTAGGTGTGTTAGTTTACTTCATGGAGAGTGAAATGGTTTCTCTTTCACTAGCATTTATCTTTTGGTTTCCAATTCTTGAAAAATTAGTTGTGTCATAAACAAAACGATCAGTTCTCAATCTCTAGTCTGTTTGATATGAATACTTTTTAAGTGTCTTATTTAATATTGTGCAGCTTGTAATGTGGTATTCCTTATTGAAATTAGTAGAATTGGGAATGAAACTGAGCACGTAGATCTTCTGGCTTAATCAGTTCGATAGTGTTATTTGATGATTCTTAGCTTGCATAGAGTTCAGAGTGTAAACTTTTTGGTGATAATCCTAGATTCTTTCCCACCTTTTGTGCCAACTTCTTCTGGTCTTTCTCCTTCCCATCTGTTCCTAAATCCCCATGTCTTGCTTTTAGCAAAATTTTCTCTGAACTAATTTTTTTATTCTAAAGATTTCATCTTCGTTTCAATTCATTCATTTCCCACTTTTGTGCTTCATCTCTTCCTGGTCTTTATGACTAGGGATTGCGTTGCTGTTAATTCATATCATGTTACGTGAATTAAGATCTAAATTATGCAGATCATTACTCAATAAATCCTTGTTAGAGCAATACTCTTTAGTTTCTTTTGGTTCATGCAATAGTATGTGAATAAAATAGTCACCACATGTCACCAAGATATTCGTAATCTTGTTTTGAACTAAAGATTTTCCATGCATATGCCTTTCACAATCTCAGATTCTTTTCTATCAATTCAAATCAAACATTAATTATTATTATACAGAATAAATTTGCTTCAGTCATGGCATTAGTATTTGTTCCATGCGGTGAATTGATGATAAAGCACAACACTTGTTTTCTAGGATGGTTATGTTCGGCTGTTCTGCGTTTTATCTTAAACCTGTGCTTTTTAGGTATTTAGAAGGAATGCAAACTCTAGAGAGTGACAAATTCTGACAATGGGAAAGCCACAGCTTTTATTCATCTTGATTGGATGTGGTTGGGGTGATACACTAAACTAATGTTGAGGTACATGTTTCAACTTGTTGTCCCATTACATGGTACTGACACTGTGTTGTGATGAATAACAAAATCAGTAAATACATTATAAATGAACCATACCTCAGTCATAGAAGAAGTCATAATTCATATCCATATGAAAATTATAGGTTTCTAGGTAGAGATATAAGAGCTGCTCTGTCAGTTTTGTGAATAAAAAATAGTGTGCAGGTTAAGGGTATGTAGTTAACTAAAAGCCCAAAACTGATATCTACTTTCTATCAGCTTACATAAAATAAAACTGTATGGCTTCTTGGTTTGTGTATGCACGAGTGGGGTTTTCCAAGTTTAAGTTGTGTTGGTTACTCTGTTGCAGTGTCATAAGGTTTGTTATAGCTATCTTATTGAGCAGAAATAATAAGATGGTGTTTTCAAGTTTGAAACAATTGAAGTAGAACCAGAGGATATTTACAGTACAATGATTTTGTTACTGAAGGAGAAGTACAAAAGAATTTCACTGGAATCAGAAAGAAAGCATATTATTAAGGCAAACAGATGCAAGATTTTTTCTTGAGAGAAAGATTTGAAGGGAGAGAAAAAAAAAAGAAGAAAAAAAACCGTGTATTGATCTTCTGAGAGCTCCATGCCATCGTCTGAACTTAGCACATCTTTGGTGGCTAATCACGAACTCTAACTTGTAGTACAGAGATGATAAGGGCTCCATGAAAGCGTTCAAAGACTTTGCTCTAGTGATTATATTTACTATACACATCTCTCTATAGAAAAAACCATTAAAAGAAAAGAGAAAAATCAAGATCAATCAGCCCACCCTCAATCAAGTTCCTTCAAAATTCAAATACAATTCACCGTCAACTACCCTCTGAGTTGCTAGAAGCTATTTTCCCTCTTGAAATGTCAACTTGCTTTTCTTGTCTTTGGTTAGAGAAACAACTTGAACGTCTCAGGACCTATTATGGATAGGATCTGATCCTCTTTTTACTCTTCTTTTGCTTGATTGATTTGGATCAATTGCCTTGTTTAAATATGCTGATTTCTTCTCTGCGTTCATACTCTGCATGGTGACATCCTTAAGAATACGTTGACTGGATGACACTGTCCCAGGAAAATTTTTGATGTGTCTGATGGCCAGGTCTCTACTTGTCAAGCCATAAGCTTTTTGTGGCTGAGCTGCTAAGAACCCAATACATATAAGAAGGATTAGCACTCTCTGAGCACTAAAAACCATTGTTTCTGCTCTGAAATTTGTAAGAAGGGTAATAAGAGAATAAGCAGGGATGAGTTATGAACCTTGTATTCTTATGTTCCATTCCTGTAGATATAAGGCTGTTATTTATCCCTTATTGGATTTGAAGGAAGCTTTAAAGAGGGAAAAAAAGGCAGAGAGGGGCCCAAAGGATTTTTAGATTCACCAAAATTATAAGCCTGCATTCTAAGCATATTAAGGCTGTTATGGAAGAATCTGACTAGGGGTGAATAAAGGGGTAGGAACAATACCCTTGAGAAGCCAAGTATCTTTTTTCAGTTGTTCCTCTACATATGACTCATTTATGCTGGTTTTGTCTATTGACACAGGACTACCAGTCACTTAGACTCTTAGTTGTCGTGCCACATCACCTGACCATGTGCTTACGTGGATATTCCCTGGGGATTAATGTTCTTTCTTAGCCAATGTTCTTCCCTGTTTGCTCAACTTAGCTAATATGGATGCCATGATTATTTTTTGGTTTAAACTTTTGGGTCCTACTTTGAGCTTTTCAGGAATAACAGGATTATTGTTGGCACAGGCAGGTATGTATTCTGATGGGATGGAGATGTTCGTGTTGGGTATTCAAGTAAATTTCCATTCCTTTGGAACTAAGAAAAGAGTAGTTTTGTTGTTTTAGTGGGAGTGACATGGCAGTCAGAAGCCATGGGGCCACCTAGGAGTAGTAGATTGCTACAGTAGCAAGCAAACAAGCCATATAAAGAATCAAATAGGAGGAGAAAGCATGAAGAATAGAAGTACAGCCTCCAAAAGAAACAAACTCTTGCTTTATGCCATTCTAAGATCTCTTCCCCAGTCCCCACTTTAGAATTCCAAGCTCTCTTCTCTATACAGCAACAAAAAAAAAAAAAAAAACAACAGTACTTAGTTTCTTGTGCTAAATGTGCTTCTTTATGCTTTTGCTTTGCTCTTCTTTGTGCTGCCAAATTCTTAATCTCCCCATTCAATGATTCAAAGAAGACCCACTTAAAGCTTTTCTCTCAAAATTGTAAATTTTCTTTTCATTTTTATTTTTCTTGTTAATTTATTGAGATTACCTTTTCCTTTATTTCTCTTTATCTTTACTGTTGCTGTTGGTGTTGTTATAATTTTTAAATCACATGCAACTAGCAACATTCTAAAGCATTTGTTCCTTGCACTTTATCAAAATCCGTGGATAAATATGGATTTCCATTGTGCCATGAGATGAAGGTTTTGAGTAGTCATAGTCCTACCAATACAACCGCAACTTGATTTGTGTTGTGAATGTGCTGATTCTTTGCCCTTTTTTAATTTTACAATTTAAGTTAAAGAGCTAAATGAGCTGTTGCTTTCAACTCTTATTCTCCATAATCAGGTTTAATGCACATAATCACGAACTGAAATAATTGCATTTATCATAACATACTTTCTTGTTTTTCCTTTTAATGTGACAAGTGGCATATATACAATTAAAAAATAAAAGAAAGTTTATATTAATGCATGGTTGTTTAGCTCTCACTCACACTTTAGCTGGTACTTGCTTTATAATAACTATTTGTTGTTTGTAATCTTTTTTATTATGTGTTATAATTTTAAAAAATAATAATAATAAGTTAAAGGAGGCTGTGGTTTTGATGCTTGAAAAAGTAATTAAGATATATGTGATAATTATAGAACTTGTAATCTACGACACAGAATGAGTACTAATGAGAGGTTTTTATGATAATTCTAAATTATTTAAACCATCAAAATTTAGAACTCATTGGATTATAATTAATTTAGTTCGACTTGATGTAGGATTAAATTTAACAATTTTGTATATATCGTAAATTGAACTTAAAACGTTGCTTCTATTTGGTAATTGATTAATGAAAATAAACAAGTCTCAGTGTAGAGAAAAACTTCTGAATTTAGAGATAAATTTCTCAATCCAGAGAATGAACAAAGTAAAAGTTTTTAATTTGATGAATGGAAAATGAATAGCCTTCTTAAATAAATTCCAAAACATCTATTTATATCTTAGGTATAATATGGGTATAATAAGAATTAAAATAATATTCCAAAATAACTAAAATAAAGAAAATTCGCATGATAAAAGAAGTATTTTGAATGCAAGGTTTTGCGTAAAAAGATGCATAGCCGTGTGCATCTGATACTCAAGAACTTGCTATGAGGCACGACCATCCCTAAAAAGACGCATGGTCATATGACCAAAACTCCAATCATGACCATATCATTCCAACTCCACCTGGTTGCCTGAAATGTGTATATATATATTTTGGTCATTATATCATTCCAACTCGTAGAAATTACAACAGTTACATGTAGTATTACAAAGATTATCAAAGACTATTACAAATTAACTATACAAATATAGAGTATATATATGTAAGTCCTAATAGGGGGCGAGACAAGAACATAAATTTCTTGACAGTATCTAGATCATGAGACCTTCACCCTTAGGCTAAACTTCATCGGCGGTGTTTAACCAACATATATATATATATATATTTCTATCGTATCTTCTGGAGGGAATATATGTTCCACTATCTTAACATTAATTGTTATTATCATTTCTGAATCATAACATTAATTATTCTTTAACCAAAAAAAAGTATTAATATATGTTTATATCAATGATGAGACGATTAAAAAAATATAGAGAGAACGATGTGGTGTGATGTAGTGGACCATAAAATCTAGGATCGCTTATTTGGAGTCATATTTCTATGATACAAAGTGTGAGATTCAGTTAATTACTTGCATGTAACTTTAGTTAATTACTTACATGTGCAAATGAATATTTCAATGAATTATTGCATAAATTATGTTAAAAAAATAAATAAATTATCGCATAGATGCAAATCTACTACACACTACATATAGCAAAAAATTATAGGCACTGTCGAGCGTTGCAACTTCATATTTTGAAATAAATTTGCATTGCTAATTGTTTTAAAAAAAAAAAAAGCTCTTGAATCATTTATTGTAAAAAAAATATATGAAAAGTTAATGATATATTTAGTGGAGTAAGATTATTGATGTTGGATGTGGAGTACTTAAATGAAAAATATTATGTACTTCATTCCATTTGACGTGGTTTTAAGGTTCCAATAGATAATTTGAGGTTGTTTAAAAAAAAAACATATTTTTTCAGTCCTCATTGTTTTTCTATATTTTGAAGGCATACGTCATTACAAAAGTATTATCACATCATTCTATTTCTTTTAAATAAACAGTAACAAATCACTACCAAATAAACCACATGTAGGCGGCGGGGTTTAGTGCGCGCTTGAGTGTTTGGTGACCACGGCATTGTGTGGGTTCGAGGTCCATTAGGAAATATAATATAGGTCTTGGACCTATTCGGAGATAGAGTCATCACCTGGATAAAAGTCGGGACACACTGTACAACAACTGGATTCCACAGAGATTTCCAGAAGTCGTCATCAGAGATCGAATTCGAAAACTGAGAATGGGCGTTTGAATGCTCATTCAACCTTGCGGTTGGCCTCCGTTTGTATTTTGCATTTTATTACCGTTTAATTATTTGATTATTTCCTCATTTACATTTAAAGTTGCACTTGCTTTCATTTACTTTCCAAATTTTATAGTTAAGTCCAAGTTTACACATTAATCCAGTTCATGCCTTCGAGTCCCAACATTCAGCAAAAATAAAATAATAATAATTACAACCACACATTCAAAATCAAATAGGGGAAAGAGATTAAGGATTATAATGTTTTTAGGCTAAATAAAAGAATAATATACAAAAAATAAACTGAACATACACCGAAAATAAAACGACGAAACAACATAAATGTGATAATATAAAAGAGATAATTAATGAAGGTGACTACTCAATGATGGAAATCATCAAGTAATTCCTACATATAATACACGGTTAGCCCTTCCTTTCAAAAAAATGAAATCACATGTAACGATATTTACAAAGAGGCTCTATAAAAAAGAGGTTTTCATATTATGAACTAAAGAAAACATCAAACAATCAAGATTGAACATCATCATGCAATGGTACAAACATGTTTAAGGTCAAAAAAATATATATTAAAGCAGACGTCACGACAAACGTTAAAAAGACAGAACAGAAAACATACTAAACCTGTCAATGTGGCGATCGCCTCATTGATGAGGCGACGCCTCATCAACAAGGATCCCTATATCTCTAAATCAAAAAAGCATAAAATACACATACAGAAAAGGAGGACCTCTTAGAGGCCTGTCAATAGGGCGATCGCCTCATTGTGATGAGGCGACGCCTCTATGAAGAGGCGTCACCTGATCAACAAGTTGTTTCCGACTTTCAAAACGTTCAGACTTCTACTCTAAGTAACAATACATGCATATACCCACTCTAAAATCATCAAAATACAACTACATGCAAAGGTATTCAAAAATCACCTCAATAAAGTGAGGTTTCGAAGCAAGATAAACTACAAATATACTCAAAATATACTAATGACTTAGCTATATACAAGCAAGAACACACATAATGAAGGACATGTTGAATTTGAGTGCAATTTTTCTACCAAAATGAGAGACCCTCAGAGAGCTTTGATTGTGATCCTTGCTAGGATGTGATCTCTACTTTTGACACAAGCTTCTTCCTTATTCTCTTAGGTAAAAGTGGACTTTTCCTTGCCTCAATCTCACCTTCTTTCTTTGAGGACGTTTTTTTTCCTTCTTTTCTCTCTGTTTTTTTTTTTCTTTAGAGGTCTTTTTTTTTTTCAATAATGGCCAATCCCCACTTTCTCTCTTTTTTTTTTCCTTTTTATTTCCTAGCTTCCCTATACCCCTAAGCTTTCTAGCTCATCATGAGCCTTCATAGCCTTTTCCTCTTCCCCAAAAACCTTTTTCTCACGCAAGAAAACAAGTATGGAGTCTGGGGCCCACACCCACTTGGCCACCATAGTTACAGCTGCATTTAATGCAACTGCAAGTGGGCTGACACAGAGGCGGTGCCTCTTCGATGAGGCGATCGCCTCATTGGCAGCTGCCAAATAAGCGATTGCCTCATTGCACTGAGGCGATGCCCCTTTAGCCCGGGCCCACTCTAGGCCAGGCGGGCTTGGCCTGGGTTTTGGCTTTTTTAGGCTTTGGGCTTTCAAGTCCACTTTCCACTACAGATTCAGGCCTCATTCTCATGTCTAAGTTTCACATTCTCATCATTGAGCTTGACAACAGGCCGATCAAACTGAGCAACCTTAATTCGTCCCCTAACATGAGCCGACTGAATCAAGTGTCTACAGTTTGCCCCCTGATTTTTCAAAAAATCAAATGCATGCAATGATCATTTTTCGAAAAATCACATGCGCAACAACAAACAAACAATAAGATAAGCAACATACCTGACTCTCGGGTTTCACCCGAGAGATGAATTCTCCAATTTTGAAACGTGATCGTGATCGTGATCTTCGGGTTTTCCTGGCCTGATCAGCCACTCATTAATATTTGATAAAGAAATTTGGAAACTGTCGACCTCAGGTTTTCCTGGCCCAATCCTCATAATATTGAAACTTAATTTTCGGGTTTTCTTGGCTCGATCCTCACAATACTGAAACTTGATTCTCAGGTTTTCCTGGCTTGATCATCATTGGGGATGTGATTTTCAGATTTTCCTGGTCCGATTATCATTTCTTCGGGGACACAGACTTTCGGGTTTTCCTGGCCCAGTTGTCCTTCACTTTTGACTTCAGGGATACTACCCGAACAGTCATCTCAATTTTTGAGCTTCGGGGATTCAAACCTGAACAACCCTTTCTTTGAGCTTCGGGGATTCAAACCCGAACAACCCTCTCCTTTCGAGCTTCGGGGATTCAAACTCAAACAACCTTTTCTTTTTGAGCTTCGGGGATTTAAACCTGAATAACCCTCTCTTTTAACGGTGTGGGTTTTCCTTGCCCATTTTTCTTGAAGCTTTATCTCAAAAATCTGTACTTTAAATTTTGCCTTCCTAATATGCGATACTAATTTCCATTCATCATTTTTCAATCATTCAACACACTTTTTTCTTCTTTTTTTTTTGGGGGGAAACCCCACACCTTTACTTGCTATAAAAACAGCTTTTCCCTTATCTTTTTCTCTTTTACTTTTTGTCACCTCTCTTTTCCTTTTTCCTCCTCTTACACTTCTTGTACTCCCTGTATCTTTCCTCCCTTTTCAATCAATGGAGAATAAGAGAACACCCCTTGTGCCTAAGTGGGATCATATCCCGCCTTTTATTAGCACCTCTAGGAGTTTGGGATTGACCCGTGGAGACTCGATTCCTCTTCTGGCAGACCTAGGGTCTCATATCTACTCTTCTGCATTTGGAGAGGTTAGTACCCTAAAATTTCCTACAAAATCATATTGGGTTTGTGATTAATCTTGCATAATTATCATTCTAGGACATTGTTTAATCGAACAAAATATGAAATTTGTGTTTTAATTGCCAAAAATTGAAAATTATCCTTATTTGTACCTCACAGAGGCGATCGCCTCTTCGATGAGGCGATAGGCTTCTATAGAAAGGCGATTGCCTATCACCCTTTCACAGAGCTGATCGCCTCTTCAATGAGGCGATCGCCTCTGTGATGAGGCGATCGCCTCTATGATGAGGTAATCGCTTCATCAATAGAGCGAACTGCGTTATTTACATGTACATTCATTCTGAATTTCTCCCTGAAATCATAAAATGCATAAATTTCACTTCCCTATCTCTTTGTTTGCTGCATGACGCTCAGACATTTAAAGGTGTCGAGAATTTCCATGGAGCCTGGGTCTTGTACAATGAATTGACTGACGAGCAGAGGGACCGAATTTAGGAGATAGGGTTCGAGGACTTCGTACTTTTGCTTCCATCTGAGCAGGGGTGCATGGACTACCAGCCACTGCATGCCCTGATGGAGAGGTGGTTTGATATGACCCATACTTTCCACCTCCCGTTCGGTAAGCTTACTCTAGACCTAGTGTCATTTGCCACCATCATGGGGATTGCCTATGCCGGGGATCCCGTTCCCTTCGATGTGAGTCTACATCAACTATCTCCGGATAAGGCTACATACATTGAGCGACTTTTGGGGATGAATCCTGATATGAAGGGGACTCATACCCTTAAGTTGGACTCGATCAGGAGTTTTTACACCCGGGATCGGGCCGCAACGATGATCACTCCCCGTGAGATTGACCAGGTGGTGAGGGCCTTTTTGCTCTATCTGCTCAGTACCACCTTCTTTGTTGACACTGCCAGCTCCATTGACCTGATGTTCCTACTAGCTCTTCGGGATCTTGACTAGATTCCCACATTCGATTGGGGTAGCTGTGCCCTGGCATACTTGTACCAGAGTATGGACAAGGTGGTCCGAGGGGCTAGGAGATTCTGTGGCTTTTGGCATGTTGTTATGGTGTGTCATGATTCCCTTCTTCTTTATTTTGTTCTAACCCCCATTACTTACATTAGTTTTCTCAACTTCTCTTATTTTATTTTTCAGGTCTGGGCTCTAGAGCTAGAGTTACTTGTGGGCGTTACCCAAGTGGGAGATCACTTCCCGGCCCTCGGCAGGTGGGGCGCCAGTCGTGTTGTGAAGAGGCACCTTACGTGAGTTCACATCCACAGATAGCACCTGAACTCTCTGACACAGGATATGGTACCTTCAAAGCACAAACCTTCTTATTAGTAAATTATTCATATTCAATTCACTTACATATTGACATCTCCTTTTTTTTTTACAGATTCGGAACGACTTGTGGGGGCCTGAGGACACTTGGACCATTGAGATGACTCACTCCAAGCCCTTAGCTCGGAAGAGGGTACTCCTCTATGGCCCTGGATATCGAGCTTGGTATTTGGGAGAGTGGTACCTAAATTGGAGGGCAGGTGTTAGAGCTAGGTGGGTCCCTAGGTCTCCTCCTGACAGTAAGCTTTAGGCTTATGAGCTGGAGGGCAACGACCTCGCTCAGGCTATTGTGGGCTCACCAATTGTGGATCACACAGTTCGTGTAAAGAGCTGGTATACGGAGTTCATTCGCACCCACCTTCTACTGACGGTACCCTTCCAGGTCGCTTCTACCTCTCAGGTATTTCCCTATCGGCTTCCCTTTTCTCGCAAATTGAATGCATTCTTAACATGTTTCTCCTGTATTTATCTTCAGGCTGCACCTGCTAGACCTGTGGCCCTGGTTAGGTCCTAAGTGCGGGAGAGAGAGCCCTTGAGGTGTCGACTAAATTCGAGCAGGGAGGAGACTTCTGCGGCTGGTGAGCAAGCCAGGCCGACTACTGCCCCCAGTTCTAAGTTTGTCCCAGGCAGCTTCATTCACATTCTCGACCCTTTAGCCCATTGTTGGGTTCCTCTTGGAGAGTTTTCATGTCAGTTCTTGACCTTGGATGAGGACCTAACCCCTATATGCACCCCTAGTGGTGCTACTCACGTAAGTTCTTTTCCTGACCTGCTTTCATTATGATTCTCAAACCAAATGTTAGTCCCAACATTTATTTCAATAATGCAGATTCCACTGGAGCAAGACTTATATATGTATCATATGATAGAGGCCTAGAGAGACTACATGCTGGAGATCACCCAATAGTGGAGGGTAAGAACCTCTTTATTTTCTACATGTATGCATGCTTGCATGGTTTACTAACCTGCATTTTTTCTGAATAGGATCGAGATGAGGCTAGCAGGGCGAGGATCGCCACTCTCAAGCGTCATATTGACGTATTTTAGATTGATGAGGACAACGAGGATGAAGATAGGAGTGGCAGCAGAGCCGGAGGAGAGGCCAACCCTGAGGGTACTGGATCGGATGCTTGATGTACCGGGGTTAAAACTTGTGTAGTCTTTGAATAGTGAACATAAAATTTTAGTTTTTAATTTTATAGACAGAATGTTTCCAGAATTCATCATTTTCCTCGATTAAATTCATTTGTTTTGCTTTTTCATTTCTTCACCTATGAGCTAATTTCAATGTTTGCATACGTATATGTCCCACTATATTCTGACTTGCAACTGTTTAGACTGTGTGATTCGAAGAAGCGCAATTGGCCTATACTGCTAATGAGGCGATCGCCTCATTGATCTCTGGTGAAGAGGTGATCGCCTCTTGCTGCTAAGGTGGCGCCTCATTGATGAGGCAATCGGCTCATCGATGAGGCGAATGCCTCAGCAGCAGACGGTCCTACCCCTTTAAAAACCTACATTCTAGTGTTCAACCCCACTTCTTTAGCTCCCTTCGTCCCTAACCTCTTACTTCTCTCTCTAAGTACCTCTGAAAGCTATAACCATGACTGAACAGAGCCTACGGATGCTACAAACGATCTTGAAGAGTCTAGGCAATGAATCTTGGACTAGATTAGAACCGTTTCACCTTCTGGTCTTTAAATCACTCCACATTAGGAGAATTAATTTCCCTTTTCTCCATGCCATAGTTCAGTTTTTGGATCCCTATAAACACGTTTTTTGGTTCAACACAATAGAAATATGTCCCCTGTCAGAGGAATTCGAGGCAATTCTCGGCCATCATACAGATTTTGCTTGCTGACTTACGGTTCCTATCCTTGAAAACCCGGATTCTCACTCCATTCAGCAATAAATGGCGCGTATGTTCAACCTTCCACCATGGTCTTCCTTTCATTGTATCTCCGACTCGAAAATCAAACTAGAGTCCTTCCTTAAGGTCACCATGAATATGGAAAAAGAAGAAACCTACTAGCCCCGCATGTTAGCCCTTTGTTTGTATGCTCAATTTCTGCTGGTTTCTCCCTTAGGGCACTGTGATGTGAAGATCCTTTCCATCCTCGATCAAGTGGAGTCAGGGCTCAATCCCTTCCCTCTCATCTTAGCAGAAATTATCATCGGATTGGATGACTTCATGAAGACGCGACAATTCTCAGGAAGTCCATTCCTACTGGAGGTAAGTTTTTCGTTGTCCCTTCCTTAACTTCCAACTGTCACACTACCTGCATCTAATCATTTGCAATTCTGTAAATGTGGTTTTATGAAAAGTTGGGCCTGATCAAACTTCCCCAAGACATCAGATGCTATAAGGCGAAGCACTACCGAATAAGGAAACTACATCCCATCCTTGCGGACATTCACAGTTGGCTATCAACATTCCCTGATACATTGATCCGCTGGATATGCCCCTAGTGGGGGTTGCAGCATGTGACCATTCGGTCTTATACATATTGCGTCCTGCCTGTCAGTCTCCATTTTGCCACTTTCTACAATCCAGCGCGCCTCTGCCGCTAATACGGTCATAAACAACTGATTATGGAGCCTGTTCACAGGTTTGAGGTAGGGCCGCTTTCTCAAAATTTTCTAGACCACCTGGTGGCAACTTGGCCTCGAAGAGTCATCGAAAGAAATTTAAGCTACGACAGTGATTAGACTACCGATGATCATTACAAAGCGTGGGTTTGTTTGCAACAGACAGAAAGAGACAAATTTATTAAATATAAAAGGACAAGAGAATTATAAATGTTAAGTTCATAGGGTAGGCAACAAAAGAAGAAAAAAAAAAATTAGCTCATGCAATGAAGTCATTATTTCCTCTTTTGTTAAAAGTAATTTCCCTTTTGTACTAGTTAAACGACTTATAATGGACACATTATGCAATGTTTAATGATAATTAAAGCAATTAATTTCATTTTATTTAAGCACAAAAACGTATATACATTTCACTTCTGGTACATCTCATGTTATTAGTTGGCTTGCCCTTATAAGTTTTCCAACTAATCATTTTGTGCCTCTCTCAGTCCTTTTACATGTTCTTAACTTTTGCCTGGACCGCCTCTTTTGAGGTTTTCAATCCAGCAGGACCTTTTCCTTTTTTTTTCTTTTTTAGTCTCTAACTTTTGCCTAGATAACCTCTTTTTGAGGTTTTCTCCTTAGCGAGACTTTTTATAGAAAGTATTTCTTGAGCTTGTCTAGGTTGATGGGTTCTTCGAACTTATTTCCCTCCATGTCAAACAAAATGGCAACGCCTTTTGAAAATAACTTCTTTACCAAATACGGTCCCTCCCAATTAGGCTTAAACTTTGCTCAAGGGTCGGTCATGACTAATCTTGTAAGTTTTAACGCCAAATCCCCTTCTTAAATCTTGCCTGGCTTGATCTTCTTATTATAGGCACGGGCTATTCTTTTCTGATATAACTGAGAATGATACATAGCCTTCATCCTCTTTTCATCCAGCAATGTCAACTGAGCCAACCGACTTCTGACCCACTGATACTCAGGGAGTTTAGATTCCAGAAGGACTCTCAATGACCTTATCTCAACCTCTACCGATAAAACAGCCTCACACCCATAAACCAAAGAGTACAGAGTGGCTCCTATCAAAGTTCTAGCAGTAGTTCGGTACCCCCACAATACGAATTGTAAGTATTCAGCCCAATCTCAGTAATTTTCCAACGTTTTGGCCAAGATCTTTTTTAACATTCTTATTTGCTGCTTCCACCGCCCCATTTGCCTGTGGCCTATATGGAGATGACCTATGGTGTTTAATCTTATAGTCTTTCAATAATATGGCCGTTTCTGCCCGAAATTGAATGCCATTGTCTGTAACTATATGGTGTGGCAATGCGTATCTGCAGATTATGTTCTTTTCGATGAACTTTGACATCTGCTTCAGCCCTATGGTAGCATAGGATTTTGCCTCAACCCATTTGGAGAAGTAGTTGATAGCCACAATGATATACCAATGGCCATTAGTTGCTTTTGGCCTTACCTCCCCTATGATGTCAATCCCCCATACAACAAACGGCCAAGGAGAAGTCATTCCTTGAAGCTCCATAGACGGTAGGTGGCTAACATCACCATATGTTTGGCAATTGTGATATTTCTTCATAAATTTAACATAATTTTCTTCCATAGTGAGCCAAAAGTACCTCTGGCGGGCTATTTTCTTTGCCAAAATGGTTTCATTCATGTGTGGCCCATACACCCCTTCATGAATTGCTTCCATAAGCTTCCGGCCTTCATCCTTATCAACGCACATGAGGTGTACCCCAGCTGGCATTCTTTTGTATAACATCCCATTATGGCTTATGAACTGTTGAGACAACATTTGTAGGATATCCTTTCTTTCTTATCAGCGTCATCCGAGAATTACCCAGTTTCTAGATACCTTTGTAAATCATAGAACCAAGGTTTCTCAGTGGCGTCAACTGGCGTTACTCTCACCTCTTCATAATAGAGGGCTTAAGACTTCGTGAGAATTAACGGCCTGGCTTCTAGTTATTTCCTATTTTCCCATATGGAGGCCAGTGTGGCTAGGGCATTAGCTACCTAGTTTCCTTTCCTTGGAAAATGGACAAATTTATACTGAGTGAAAGAGCACAGGATGGTGGCCAAGTATTCCCAATACAGCCGTAATTTGTCTTCTTTTATCTTCCATTCTTTGGTGGCTTGTTTTATAACTAGCATGGAATCCCCATAGACAATGACATTTTCTGCACTTGTGCTACGCAATGTTTCTAAACCAAAGATGCAGGCTTCATATTTTGCTTGGTTATTAATTGCTTTAAACTTAAGTCTTTTTGCCATCACGATCATTTCTCCTTTTGGCGTAACCAAAATTACCCCTATTCCGACCCCTTTATTGTTGACAGCTCCATCAAAGTACATTTCCTAATCTTGTATCTCTATTGCCCCTAGATGCTCGTCGGGAAACTCCAACTTCTATTCTTGGTCATTATCCATTGGGCTTTGTGCCAAGAAGTCTGCTACTGCTCTTCCTTTCATTGTCTTTTTTGCCATATACTGTATATCAAATTCTATGAGTAAAATGAGCCACCTAGCCAATTTTCCTGTAAGAGATGGGGTCTGTTAGAGGTACCTGAGGGGATTGTGTTTAGAAACCGCCTACACTTTATAAGATTGAAAATAGTGTCGGAGTTTTTTCGTCGCCCAAATTATTGCTAGGCACGTTTTCTCTACTAAATTATAAGTAGTTTTGTAGGGCAGAAGCTTCTTACTCAGGTAATATACGTCATGCTCTATCTTCTTTTCACTTTCCTGTGCCAGCATTGCCCCTATTGCATCATCCTCAATTGCTATATACAGAATTAAGGCCCTACCCGGTCTCAGCGGCTGTAAAACAGGAGGATTCATTAGATAATTTGTAATAGCTTCAAAGGCTTGTTGACATCTCTCATCCCATACAATAGGTTGGTCTTTCTTTAAAAGCTTAAAGATGGGATTGTAGATGGCTATTAATTTGGCTATAAATCTGCTAATATACTGTAAACGCCCCATAAACCCTTGGACCTCTTTTTCATTCTTTAGTGCAAGCATATCCCTGATTGCTCTAATCTTATCTGGATCCACTTCTATTCCTTTCTGGCTGATAATGTATCCCAACAGTTTCCCAGATGTGACCCTAAAAATACACTTCTTCGGGTTCAGTCTAAGATTATACTTTTCTGCTCTAGCCAAAAACTTGTCTAGCGCTTTGAAATGCCCTTCCTTGGTCGCAGACTTCACCATCATATCATCCACATACACTTTTACCTCTTTATGGATCATGTCGTGCAACAAGGCAGTTGCCATCCTTTGATAAGTGGCCCTTGCATTTTTTAACCCGAAAGGGATCACCCGATAATAGTACACTCCCCATTCAGTGATGAAAGATGTTTTCAATTACTGCCATCATGATTTGATTGTATCCCAAAAATCCATCCATGAAAGAGCACATCGCATTGGAACTTGCACTATCAATTAATGTATTGATGCGTGGTAGTGGAAAGTCATCCTTGGGGCAGGCTTTATTCAAATCTCGGTAGTCCACACACACTCTGACCCTTCCATCCTTCTTAAGAACTGGAACTATATTTACTAACCATTGAGTGTCCTCTACCACTTCTAGGAACTTTGCCTTCAGCTGCTTTTCGACCTCTTCCTTAACCAAGAGAGCCCATTCTGGCCTTAACCTCCTTTGCTTCTACTTTATTGGCGCTATGTGGGGGTATATGGGGATCCTATGTTCTGAGATCTCCTTGTCGATTCCGGGCATGTCTTCATAACCCCAAGGAAATACTTTCTGTCTCTTTTTCAAGATTTCTTCACCATGAGTTAAACCAGAAGCAAGAAATATATTTTTAGGATTATCGTCTGTGCCTAAATTGAATGATTCAGTTTGCGTGGAATTAATGTCAAACATATGCATGAAATGATCATCACAAATAGAATAACCATTAGGAAATACATCACACAAATAAGTAAATTTAGACTTCATTGCATTCACTTTTGAAAAGAAAAGATCGTCAGTCTCAAATAGAGAAGCAAAAGAAACATCAAAGTCACTACAAGGGGTATCTATGATGGATTCGAGGACGTAGGTTTCAAAGTCAAGGTCTTTGCTTTGATCATCAATGCCTTTCTGCTCTGAGGTAGCTTCATCCTTCTTAAACTCCTCTTCGGCCAGTACCAGCTCCTTAGTAGGGGCTTTCTCAACAGTGACTCCCTCGGCTTTGTTCATAAATTTAGCAAAAATCTTGAACCCTAGGATAACTCCTCCAGCCATCAGAAGAGGTTCTGGAGTCTCATTGTATGGGTGCCCAGTGCCTTCCCTTATGAAGATTTCTCACAGAGTTTTCTTTCTAGTCACGGTCTCCTTTTCCTTTTCTTCAAACTAGTCCCACATACTCATCTCTTTCCCAGCTCCGTCAACCTCTTTGAATCCTATCCCGTGCTTCAAAACAAGTGTTTTGTTTCCTACAAACTCTGAAGGTCCACTCTGATTTTTCCTTAACCCCATGCCGGGCAAAAATTTCATATTGCGCATCATTCTCAGAACCTTTTCATCCATTTCATCCTCATATATCACACAGACTTCAAAATTAGGGCTAAGGGAAATCTCCTTAGGGATTAACTTCAGTGCGACTATGGCGACTTCGGTTTCAGCTGAGATGGTGACAACTCTTCCTTTATATGGAAACTTAATCTTTTAATGAACAGTGGATGGAACACCACCTAGAGGGTGAAACCATGGCCTCCTTAATAAAATGGCGAATGTCACCGGGATGTCAATCACATACAAGTCAACCCAGACTTCTATAGGTCCTGTCTTAACCAATTCCCTGAAAGTTCCTTCCACAGATCTCTTGGTGTCATCATAAGCCTTGATAACTACCTCAGAAGGCTTTAGGTTGGCCACCATCAGCCCTAGCTTTGGCAGAATCTTTAATGGACACACGTTGATGGCAGAACCGTTATCAACCATCATACAACAGGTCATCTTCCCTTTTACCTCAGCTTTGATAAATAGAGCTTTATGGTGATCCCTCCCTTCCAGAGGCAAATCATCGTTGGAAAATGTTATCATCCCTTGAGGAGTTTCCATTAGTGACTGGACCATCTGCTCTGGAGTGGAATTAGTGGAAATCTTTCTCTGATCTAGTGCTAAGACCAGGGCTTCCCTGTGATCTCTAGAATGCATGAGTAACTCCCAAACACTGGAAATGGTCTTTTTGCTTTGTTCTATCTCCTTTCCCTTTTCTGCACCTCCCACCTTTTCAGGTTCAGACCTGATAACCCCCAGGTTCCTTTTTCTTTTCTTCGACCTTCCTCACAGACTAACTTGGCTCACACCTCTCGTTGTCCCATAGGTCATCTTATTCTCTGCTTTCATCATTGAAACTCTATATATCCAAGACTTGTACTTGTAACTCCATAGGTTGTTTGCTTGGTTTTAGGTTTTCAGGTTTGGTTTGTTAGGAATTGTGAGAGACATCAATGAAGGAGTTTAGGACTTGCTCTTCTGTTAGGCCAGAGTTGACCATCAGAATGGGTGGGTTTGGAGGTGGTACATTTCGATAATTGGGTAATAGGTTGGTTTGTGTGTTAGGTTTTCTATTTTCTGGGTCGGTAATTTTGCCTAAGTCTATTAGATCTTGGATTTCATGCTTTAACCGGGCACAACTATCTGTGTCATGCCCAATAGTCTAATAAAATTTATAGAAAAGCTTTGGGTTGGCTTCAAGCAAGGGTTACTATGAAGGTAAAGGTCGTAGCAGGTTTTTCTTAATGAGCTTATTAAGGACTTTGGATATAGGACGTCCTAGATTTGAAAATCTTCAAGGTTGTCTAACTGCATTGACTTGTACATTGCTTCTCGGTGGTCAAATAGCATGAATTTGAATGTTATTGCTTGAGTTGGCCCCCTCTTTGCCCCTAGATCCTCTCCCAAAGAATTTATTCTCTTGAGCCAAATCTAACTCTTTCTGGACCCCAAATCTGTACAATTTTTCAAAGTTCCTGATTCCCAAATCCCTCAATTTCCTAGACAATGTTGGAACACACCCTTCTATTTCTAGGACCAACTGGTTGGACTCAGCAGGCCTATACCTCATCAAGGACAACTTTCCCCTTCAACGAGTTAGGTAATCAATAAAAGGCTCGTTAAAGTTCTGTTTGGTATTCTGCAGATCTCTCAAGGACACCTTTAGTTGAACATTAAGACCATATTGCTTGACAAAACCAGTGCACAATTCTTTCCAATCTAACTGAACATGTGATTCCAAAGTGTAACACCAACGAATCGGCCCTCCCTCCAATGAAATAGGGAATTGCTTGATAATTTGGCTCTCAATTAGCTCAGTAGCTTTCATGTATGTTACATACTACTTCAAATGCAAATGGGGATCCTCAGCACCAGTATACTTCTTCATGTCTGGGAATTTAAACTTACGAGGCAGCGATTCATCACCCTTTTCTAGATTCAGATCATAATCTAGAGGAGCGACCATACCCTTCTCCTTCATCATCACCTACATCTGGTTCATCACTTTGGTCATATTCTTAGCCCACTCAGTCTGACCCACATCCTCGGCTGGGATGACATTTTTGTGATTCACTAGATTGGCCAACACTGTCACATCATCTTCTTCCCTTCCTCTAATTGGTATTTCCTCATCGAGATCCGCTGGATCGATTGGCGGTGCATTGGGTTGTTGTGCTGGCTGACTCTCTCTGATAAGCTTAGCAATCTCCCCCATCATTTCTCTCATCATAGCTCGAGTTTCTGTCATTACTTCTTCTTTCAACTGTGCCCCAAATGCTTCTGGATCGAACCCTCCTACCATTCCTATTTTTGAATTTCTGACCAGACGACTTGAACTAGCTTGGACCCACCGTGCTGAGCTTGAAGGATTTATAGTGCTGCAAAATAGTAGGTTAGAATGATGCATGACGTGTATGCATGATATGCAAGTCTGTTTTATTTAGAAATTTAAGAAACAAAAGGTCACACACAAAATATATACAAGATCAAAACATAAAAATTAAATGTGCAAACTTCTGCCCTTATTCCTCCCACACACGTATTCAATGGCGAGTATTTTATCCTAGGATTTTTTGCCTGAGTTTTAATTATCAACGGGGGATAATAAAATTGATGGATGCAAGATAACCCTCAAATTGATTCAGACAAGTAATAGGTCCTTTAAATAAAGCTCGAGTCCATTTCCTATGAGTAAAAAATCCTTAGCACCATAAACTCACTTGTCAAAGCCCACTTAAAATGGGTCACAAATAGGCATGAGAGGCCCTTGTTGACTAGCTTATTTATAATGGGCTTTGGTTGGACATGAGGGCCCATTTCACTTTGGACTGCTTATTGATGGGCTCAAGATTTATTTTAAGGGTCCATTATATTGCATAATACACATGCAAATGGGAAAATTCCTAAGGATAGTTGTTAGGTCATTACATGGGCTTAAGTCTTAATTAAAAAGGCTTCGATTCCCACAATGATATACATCCATATATGTCTCCCTACTCAAAGGTCAAACAACACGGATTAGTAAGTGTCGTGAGTGACAATAATCTAATATTCCACCACCAGGTTTGAGTGAAACGTAGGTAGCGAAGTATTGACTATTATCGGGTTTATTCGGGATTGAAGTGCTCATTGTGTGCAAAATATGTAGTGAATGCATAAATGCAGGAAGAAATAAGAAAATAATTAAAGATGATAAAACGCAAAACATTGGAATCAGTTTCTCTATCTCCAAAGGAGTCGCCACTATAGGCGACAGGGTTTAGTGCGCGCCCAAGTGTTTGGCGACCATGACATTGTGTGGGCTCGAGGCCTACTAGGAAATATGATATAGGTTTTGGGCCTATTCGAAGATGGAGTCGCCACCCGGATAAAATTCGGGACACACTGTACAACAACTAGATCCTACGGAGGTTCCCAGAAGCCGTTATCAGAGATCGAGTTCAGAAACTGGGTATGAGCATTTGAATGCTCACCTAACCTTGCAGTTGGCCTCCGTTTGTGTTTTGTATTTTATTACCGTTTAATTATTTGATTATTTCCTCATTAACATTTAAAGTTGCACTTACCTTCATTTACTTTCCAAATTTTATAGTTAAGTCCAAGTTTGCACATTAATCCAGTTTCATGCCTTTGAGTCCCAACATTCAGCAAAAATAAAATAAATAATAATTACAACTATACATTCAAAATCAAATGGGGGAAAGAGATTAAGGATTACAACATTTTTCGGCTAAATAAAAGAATAATATACAGAAAATAAACTGAACATATATCGAAAATAAAATGACGAAACAACATAAATGTGATAATATAAAACGGATAACTAATGAAGGTGACTACTCAATGATGGAAATCATCAATTAATTCTTACAGATAACACACGATTAGCCCTTCCTTTTAAAAAAATCAAATCACATGTAATGATATTTACAAAGAGGCTCTATAAAAAAGAGGTTTTCATATTATGAACTAAAGAAAGCATCAAATAATCAAGATTGAACATCATCATGCAATGGTACAAACATGTTTAAGGTCAAAAGAGGACATATCAAAGCAGACGTCACGACAAATGTTAAAAAGATAGAACAGAAAACAGACTAAACCTGTCAATGTGGCGATCGCCTCATTGATGAGGCGACTCCTCATCAATAGGGATCCTTATATCTCTAAGTCAAAAAAGCATAAAACACACATACAGAAAAGGAGGACCTCTTAGAGACCTGTCAATGGGGCGATCGCCTCATTGAGATGAGGCATCGCCTGATCAACAGGCCGGTTCCGACTCTCAAAACATTCAGACTTCTACTCTAAGTAACAATACATGCATATACCCACTCTACAATCATCAAAATACAACTACATGCAAAGGTATTCAAAGATCACATCAATAAAGTGAGGATTCAAAGCAAGATAAACTACAAATATACTAATGACTTAGCTATATACAAGCAAGAACACACATAATGAAGGATATATTGAGTTTGAGTGCAAGTTTTCTACCAAAATGAGAGACCCTCAAAGATGCTTTAATTGTGATCCTTGCTAGGATGTGATCTCTACTTTTGACACAAACTTCTTCCTTCTTCTCTTAGGTAAAAGTGGACTTTTCCTTGTCTCAATCTCACCTTCTTTCTTTGAGGACGTTTTTTTCCATCTTTTCTCTCTATTTTTTTTTCTTTAGAGCTCTTTTTTTTTTCAATATTGGCCAACCCCCCCCCCCCTTTTCTTTTTCTTTTTCTTTTTCCTTTTTATTCCCTAGCTTCCCCATGCCCCTAAGCTTTTTAGCTCATCATGAGCCTTCACTGCCTTTTCCTTTTCCCCCAAAAACCTCTTTCTCACGCAAGAAAACAGTTCTGGAGGCTAGGGCTCACACCCACTTAGCCACCATGGTTGCAGTTGCATTTAATGCAGTTGCAAGTGGGCTATCACAGAGGCGGCACCTCTTTGATGAGGCGATCGCCTTTGTGATGAGGCGGTCACCTCTGTGATGAGGCGATTGCCTCATTAGCAACTACCAAAGAGGTGATTGCCTCATTGCATTGAGGCGACGCCCTTTTGGCCCGGGCTCGCGCTGGGCCAGGCTGGCTTGGGCCGATTCTAGATAATTGGGTCGGGTTTTGGCGTTTCTAGGTTTTGGGCTTTCAAGTCCACTTTCCACTAAAGATTCAGGTCTCATTCTTATGTCCAAGTTTCACATTCTCATCATTGGGCTTGACAACGGGCCGATTAAACTGAGCAACCCTAATTCATCCCCTAACATAGATCGACCGAATCAGGTGATACTACAAATCACTACAACAAGTTGTAAATATGTTACATGTAGGAACTAAATGCAAAACTTCATTTTTGGAGTCTCAACGCTCACTCTTTATTTGAAGGACTAGTAATCTAACAAATATTAGTACTATCTTCGGATTAAAAAATGAAAAATATGATTTCATTGTGGCAGTTTTAATATTTTTTTGTTAATAGATTTTTTTTTATTAATAGAAAGGTCATATCATTTAAACTTTGCTGCACAACATGAGATAACTCTTTCTTTTTTAAATTGATACCCTTGGAGAAAAATTACTGTTTAATCACTTCCTCAATAGGGGCAAATCTAATATTTTAAGTTAAAAGATAAAATTATAATTTTTTTCCAACAAAAAAATTGCACATATTAAAATTATTTTATGAGAAGTGGAGCACCAATCAATAAAATTGTAGGAGATTGTAATTAAAAATATAGTAAAATTACATATATATTAGATTTATCTTATGAGTGGGGACCAATTAATCAAATTTTGGGAGATTGTAACTAAAAATATATACATATGTGGTAGAATTTAATTGGTCAAGGGGGCAATGGACTCTCCTTACCACAAGTTTACCCCCAGCTCGGCCATTGTCTATTCATAATGTTACCAAATTATGGATTTAATTTCTAATCATCGAGAACTGGTGAAATTTTTGTTCGACACTCAAAAGAGAAAGTGAGACTATTCACGAATGTGTTGAGGTTTGATAACAATTTTTTTTAATTTTTTCGGCTCTAATCGAAGATAAAAGTGGGATCTAAAATGCGAATGTTACCAATATGCAAAAGTAGAAGTATAAGGAAGATGTCTTCTTGTTTTAGGGAAAACCATAATCATTGATCCACGAGTATAAGAGAATATATGCTTGCTGCTTTTATCAACATGCACAAAAGTGTTTACATCTCCATTTTGCTTTGCTGTGTATCAAATATGAATTTCTCGTATAGACTTGTAATTCTATCTTCTCACATATACGAAGCAGCTCAAATCATTTAGTTTGATTGCCAAGTAATGAGTTTTTCTTTTCAGGATTAATTTAGTAAAGAACAATAAGAAGTTGGTAGGACATTGATGGTACATGAAAAATTCAATCTATCATGAGCTGATATGGGCACATTGACTGTTGACCAAGCTAACATGTTATCATCCTAATCGAGCTGTGATCATTCACCTTTCCTCCCTGACCATATAACACTCAACGACTATTTAGTTTTGAAAAATATTTTCTATTTTTCTTGTCTTTGTTTTCCATTTTTCAAAATAAAAAACAGAAGAACAAAAAACAATTTGTTTATTATTTTTAATTTCATAATTTTTTTCATATGCTTATAGTTTTTTGATGAAATTTATTATAATAATTTTTAAATATAATAATTATTATTGTGTTTTATATAATAATTTTTAATCTAAAATTTTTTTATTTTATAAAAAAAATTTAAATTATGCATATTTATTAGTTTCAATTTAAGGTCATGAGACTATAATGGTGGTGGTGGTAAGGTAGAGGTGGTGGTAGTATTGGTGGAGGTGGAGGTTGTGGTGGTGGAGGTGGTGATGGTGGTGGTGGAGATGATGGAGGTGGAAATGATGGTGGTAGTGGAGGTTGATGTTGAAGTGAAGGCAGTGGAGGTGGAGGTCGATGTTGAGGTGGAGGCAATAGTGGGGATGGTGGTGGTGGTGGTGGTGGTTGTGGAGGTGGGGGTCTAAGTCGAGGTGGTGGTGGTGCTAGTGGAGGTGGAGGTGGAGGTGGAGGTGGTGGTTGTGGTAGTGATGGTTGAGAATATTATAGTAAATGTTAAAATATTAATTGAAAAATTTAGAAAATATCTTTTATTAGTTTTCTAAAGCTTTTTGTAATTTGGAAAATTTGGAAAATAGTTTTCTAAAATTAGAAAATATTATGACTAAACAACAACTTCTATTTTTCAATTTTTTTGAAATTTTTTTCTAAAAAACAGGTTTTATTTTCCAAAACTAAATAGGTATTTTTTTCCAAAACTAAACATGCCTTTATTGTCTAGAAAAACATTCTCAAGAGAACCTTGCCATATTGGCTAAGACGTATTGGAAATGTACCCCTGTCACACATTGAATGTAGCTTAAAGCGGTTTATCACTTGACAAACCTACTCCTTGACAAGCCCCATTCTGGGTCTAATAAGCCCCATTTTTTGGTCTGACACAACCCATTCCTAGGACAGACTACCCTGACATTGTTGACATGAACAGTGGTGTCAAAAACCTTTAACCAACCACCATTTGACATCTCATCATCATTTAAGGTATAAAAACCTCAATCAAGAGAGAAGCAACTCCTCTTTCTCCTCCATTTTCTATGTAAATTCAGTAGCTCCACAAGCACTATCTTCTTCCTCTTGAATTTGTATTCTTACTACTATTATCTTTATTATCCATTCTAGCTATCTCACTCAGGCATTTTTTAACATAAACGTCGGAGGGATCTTAGGGCATCCCAAACCCTTAACTCACCTTAGTTTCCTTCCTTGCAGCACTCCAAGATATAGAGCTAGAGCTAAGACAATTTGGGAACCATCAGGCATCATCTGCAAGACCCAAAATCTTGTGGGTTTATGGTATAACCGCCCAATCACTTGTGGTTTATGAGAAGATTGAGCAACAAGGGTTCAAATGAAGCAACTCTTGAATTTACTTTGTCTTAACTCTGGTGTCCACAGTTTTATACGTGAAACCATCTTGCCAGACAACACAAATCAATTCCTGAGGGTTCGGTCCCTTGTTCTATTGTAATAGAATTCAGTCATTAAAAGCTAAAATATGAGCATAAAGTTGACTGAAATAAACATCCATGCACGCACACACACTTGTCAATTGGTTCAATGTCAAGATTATTGTTGCCATTGTACGATAAAAAGAATTAGGAATAAAAATTGTGTTTTGGTGCAAAAAAAAAGAATGATCTAAATATTCATGAAAAAATTAAAGTAGGTGAGACACAGGGAAATACAAGACAATTAATAAAAAAGTGAAACTGAACAAAGTATTAAATTACAATTAAAATCAAACGCTCATATGCAACAGCAAATTTGGATATCAAACAATTCTAAAGCTCATGACTTGGAAGCATATACACATTATCATGGAACTAAGAAAGAGCATAAGAGTGTCAAATAAGAGCATCATGGACATTTAACTGGTTATCACACATTTTTTTTGTTTTTAATTAAAAATTTTATTCACGGAGATTTTCTTCTATTTCTCCTTCCGATTTTTCCCAGTTAAACAGGTTCCTGATGTGCAGTTACTTGAGGTCCCGGTGCTATTGTAAAATGCAGACCACTATGTTGGCCGGACTGAAGCACAAAAGCAACTTGCGTTGCTGCCAATGCTGCAGCCTCCTGTATCACGAAGTTATGGTACAAAATAGCATGAATCGCATTGCAACAAAACTACGGAGTGAAAATGCACTGCAGATCAAGGTAAAAGGTACAAAAACAATGAAGTAAAACTGAAGCAGACACTAACCTGTCTTTGCCTTCGACGCTGCAGGATGCTGATAGCCCAAGCCATGATGTAACAAGGTAAAAGAAAACCAGCTGCTCTTAGCAGGAAAAGCTAACACGGACAACCAGTTCAATAGAATGATAAACCCTACAATCTATTAAATTCCAAACAAAAGCCGCATAGTAGGATGTTTTTATTCAACTTACAGAGAAAAATGTAGACACATCATCATCTCCATCAGCATCTGTAACAGTCAATGCATGCCGCAAGAGTAAAAGGGCCATTAACTAGTACAACAATTAAAAAAAGTCAGCTCTCAATCATTCTAAATTTCGTGGAGAACTGTATAAAATATGAACACTATGTGAAAAAGGGCATCAGTAGGATTGCAGATTTTAAGTGACCTTTAGTCATGTTTTAGCTCAGTTGGTATGAACATGTGCTCCACACGATACATTAAAAAATCCAAAGAATAGTACAAGTACATTTCCCCCTATGCCAATAGATCAATTTCCAGTAGTAGTTATGGAAATATGATCTGTCTTGTGGAATAAAAATTCATATGGGCAGACATTTTACCTGCCTTAACTTTCATTAAATACCAACCTATATGCAATGATGTATTTCTCTATAAGCATGCAGAAGAGCACCATAATAATATAAATCAATGAACAATCATCAAGAGAATTTGCAATTCAAAGGCTTACAATCAGAGCAGCTGAGCGGCAAAATGCAGCTCCACTAGCATTTGAAGCAGCATTCTCATAATATTCAGCTTCCAGAAAATGTCGTTCCGCTTCTGCAATTGCCAAGAGGTGAGGGTCACGCAAATTCAGAGGAGTGCCAGATATGGTCCAGCCCCCACTGCAACAAATATCACAAACCAAAATGTAAAAAGTTTGCATGGTGATTCATATAAAATGACTATTGCACATCAAATAAATCAATGGTATTTCTGGTACATATCAAATTTTATCTATAACAATTTTTTTTTTTTTTGGAAGAAAAACATAGCGATACAATTCCAACAAGAGGAAAAAATAGGGAAAAAATGTTCTACAACATTAGAGAATTTTGACCCACCCAATATCAATAGCAGTGTCTTCAGAGCGAGGTGGACGAGGTGGAGCAGTGTATCCATGTTGATAAGGCTGTGCATAAAAACCAGAACATGAGGCGATTCAAGTTTGAAAAGTGAAGCTAAATGTTCATAATTGAAGAATTCAGTGCATAATTAGCAGCTGATTTAATATGAAGCATGTGCATAGAATTCTTATGAATAACTCTTACTTTTCCAGACTCTCAACGATATTAGCAATCAACGTGGATCAAAGTTATCAACATCACAAGAAACTCGAGGACACGCAAGAAACCGAAAACAATTAAGCAAGTGGTCACAAACTCGTATATCATCATTATTTGTTTAAAAGATTGTAATTATTTATTTGATGTACAACCTATTGGTAATAGGAGAAGCACCCAGATGAAATAAAATATACCTGATGACATATCTCACAAGTGACGTCTCCTTTCTCATCGCACCAGTGCTGCACACACTTCCTATGAGCATACTGGAGAAAAATGACATAAATTCGTAATTGAATTCAATTAAAAACGAACTTTCAAGCAATTGGGTCTTATTGATAATTAATAATTAATCCAATGTTTAAGAAAACTGAACCAAATTCCACAAAATTAAATAAAAACATAAACTTTGCAACTGAAAGAAAAGGAAAATTAAAGGGGATGATACCTTAAGGCTACCACTGCAGGCGCAGGGAGTCTCTAAATTGTCAACAGAATCTTCCTCTTGACAAATGCGGCACTCGGCGACCTTAATCAACTGCTCCTTTTCGTCGTCATCATCATCATCATCATCGTCATCAACAACAACAAGATCAGCAGCAGCAGCAGCGGCATCAACATCGTCGCCCTCCTTCAAAAACGGGACCACTGCGCGAACAAGAAGGTCCAGGAGAGGACGATGTTTCAGGGACCTCCTTCGGGTCAGCATCGGAGGACGCGGGTAAGTTACCAGCCGGTCAACGTACAGCACCACGTGATCGCTCATTTCTTGTATTAAATATATAACGAATATATTGAATAATAATGGGGTGGGAAAAAAAAAACACCCAAAAAGATAAACCTCGGATCACGCTATTGCAATGCAAGACAGCGGATCTCGCAGGTTTCTTCTGAGAAATTTCTTTGGAAGAAAACACCAAAAGTAAAAAAAAAAAATCTTAAAGAAAATGAAAAAAAAAAATATCAGAGAGAAGAGAACAAACCGCTTTTCTAAGGACACCGAAACTGGTGGATTAGAAAATTGCCCATTTAATAAAATAAATTGTAATTAATTTTCTTTTCAAAGGTTGGATATTCAGACCAGACCGTGCTGAATCTAATTAAATTGTAATAAAATATAAAAATAAAAAAGTCGATTATGTAAAATATGATTTGAATTTAATATATCAATTAAATGATAATAGATCTCCGAAGTAATTGGAAAATTTTAATTATAAATTGAAGTGTGAGAAAAAAATTATAAATTTAAGCGCGAAATAAAAATAATTTTTAAAAGTATTTGTTTTAGCATTAAAAACCAAATTCTAAAAATAATTTAAATTATATATTTATTTTAATTTGTGTAGTAAAATTAATAAAATTTATGAGTAAAATTGTGTATTTTAAAATTTATTTTTATTAAAATTTAAATGTTATTATTATTGTTATTTATAGAAAAATATCGTTCTATTCTGCTCTGTCCTTTCGGAAGATTATAATTTATCTTTTAATTTCATTTAAGGAAAAATTAGACTTAAAAAGAAAAAATCTCCGACTTTTTATAGCATTTGTAAATAAAATTGTGATATAAATTTTCTAACACATTTAGTTTAAATATTTTAAAATTTTTCAAAATCGATCTTCATTAAAATAAATTGAAGAGATAGCTATGGAACTCATTTTCTAATAAGCGAGTCTCACATGTATTAAGTGAATTTAAATAATTGCATAAAAAATTTACCATTTTTATTAAACTTGTGAAATAAATCATAACTTAATTTTCCTAACACATTTGCTTTCCAACTTTTTAAAAGTATCAGTCTTACTCCTCTATCTATTTTATTTTAGTATTTATCTTCAAAATGAAACCCCCACAATGTCGAATGAATGGAATTAATGGTCAACTGTTGATATTTATATCATTCACTATACTCCTAACAAAAGTTTTAAGATTTATTAAACTTATTGAACAATTTAATTAAAATAAATAATAAAAATTAGTGTAAGATTTGATATTTTATTATTAATAAAATATTCTTAAATATTTAGAAATTTTATAGAATGTAAATATAATTAACATTAATATTTTAAAATCAGAAAATATAAAACTAACAAAAAGTTCCTAAAAATGTACTAAAAAATGAAAAAACTATTATTGTTAACTAATGAAATAATTTTTAAGCCCCATTTGATGAAATTAAAAACTAAAGCTAATTTATAATGAGTACTTATTTTTATTTTATTATAAAAAATTTCTTCCTAATTTTTATGAATTTTTCATATATTTATATATATTTTTAAAATGCTTGTCTTAAACTATTTTAAAATAATTTTTTATAATTTTTTTAATATTACAAATATTTTATTAATAATAAAATTAAATCTCATATCGCTTTTTGTTATTTATTTTTATTGAAATTGAAATTATGAGAATAATCATTTTTAGATTTTTTATTAGAGTATAAAAAGTTTGATCATCAATAAAAAATTTTTTTTTTGAACAAGACTATCAATAATTTAATTCATTAGCATTGTGGGTTCCATTTTGAAAATGAAGGCTGAAAAATGGGTTCCACTAATGTTATATATGAGTTGTCTCTCAAATAAAATAAACAAAAACTTCTCAATATTCTCTCCTTTGTTTTCGTTGTTATGTTCATAATCTTGTGGTTTTTTTTTGTTAATTCTTAAAAAAAAAACCACCAAAATCCATTGCTTTACTCTAGATTATGTGTTAATAAATAATTTTGTGAACATATAGCTTAATCTTTATGGTTTTTGCAGAGGGTGAACTATAGCTTAAAATTTTTAGGAAAATTTTATCATATTATGATGATATCATGTCGCTAAAATTAATTACCTATAATAGTAGGTAAAAAGATAATAATGTTTTTATCTTTGTATAAGAAACAAATATAAAATATTTTATTTTTAATCCAACAAGATATTTATAATTAATAATATTGTATAATTTTTTTTTAATAATTTAACATTTATGCTTAAATTTGTTCTTTGTACCTATCCTTATTATATAGGTTTACATCATAATTAAGAATAATAATAGTGACTTATAAAATATATATTAGCATATAAGTTTACATTTAATTAAGAATATTAACCTGAGAATCATAATACAAAATCTAATATGTGTGATAGTTTAAAAATAATATAATTACTTATTATTTTTTTATTTTTATAGATAAATACTTTTCATAATAAATTCTACAACTTTAAAATAATTAACTGTGTACTAAAATGAAATATTTTTTATTAAAATTATATAGTAAATGGCTCATTAGAATATAAATATACATGAAATAGTAAATTTGTTATAAAGAAAGCAACATGGCACAAATTTGAGGAAAAGATACATATTCCTCATCTCGTAATAATCAAATTTTAAATATCGTTAACAAGTATTAAATTATTATATTAACTATAATTTAATAAAATAACACTATATTTTTTAAATCAATTTTAGTTTTTAAAACTTTTATAAGCATTATTCATTCAATACTT